>OY776677.1:63929843-66590587 GCA_963675555.1 Leptura quadrifasciata
TTGTTTCCTGCAAATCATGTATAATAAGAGTATATAGGTTAAGTCCACCAAGGGCTGAAGGTCGCCGCTGTCGGTACTTGCAAAATGGCAAGTCGCTATGCACCACGGAGACATCTATGATGTCTGGTGTATAGTAGCATTAGACCACATGAGAGGATTCAATTACCTCTCACCACTATACCATTTACATTAGTCTGTATAAGACTAGCAACAATAGATTTGTACTAATGCCTGTCGGCTGCTCAGGTTGATGTGAGTAAGTATAGATTTCAAAAGTTAACAAATCTAAACAAATTGGTTCATGACTTACTATTTGCCAACAGGACACTGTCAGTGAGCAATCTGACCAAAAAAATTGAAATCTTTTGAATTGATTGATTCTTGCAGTTAACACGAAGATAACGCTATAATATAAGATATTGTTGGACGTCACGTAACCAATATTAGTTGCGAATTTAAGTGCTAAATTCAACAAATCAAGTAATTTGAATATGATTGGTGGTTTAAACTCTGAAATTTCAGACTCACAAACAAAGAAATAAAACTAGAATATCTCAAAACAAACAATATATTATAACAATTGTGATATATTATATAATATGTTAAGTATGTTTTGCCTATTGTTAACGGTAACCTGGACGCTAGGTAAACAACCATTGTCAAATGATGTTTGAAAGGAAATAAACTTATTTCTAAATAATCGCATTTATTAATATATTTAATTGAATATATTACATTGGCGACGAGGAATTGGAGCATAGCAATGGCCACAGAAGTTCCATCAAATTATGGATTTGTTAGAGAGTTTAATCCTCAAAACACAGACTGGGTAATATATAGGCGAAGACTTGATAATTATTACCTGGTAAATGGTATAAAGGATGAAAATAAAAAACGAGCTATATTGTTAAACGCTTTGAATGAAGATGCATATAAATTAATATACAATTTATGTCTTCCAGCAATACCTGAAAATAAAAGTTATGATGACATAACACAATTATTTGACAAATATTTTAAATCGTCAGAATCAGTATTTGTCTCAAGATCAAAATTTTTTGATGCTTTTAAAAATCATGAAGAGAGTGCAAATGAGTGGGGAGCGAGAATAAGGAATTTAGCTGTTCACTGCGACTTTGAGGAAAATATTTTTGACATGATGCTGCGTGACAGATTTATTATAGGATTTGAGAAAGGAACAATTCAAGCTAAACTGTTCAGAGAGAAAATAACTTGCTCATTTTTTGACCCTATGGAAGTAGCAATAGCAGAAATGTCAGCAAATGAAGTTTTGGGTGTAAATAAATCAATGGTTAAGTTGGAGCCAAGTTTTAATCATGTTTCATCCGGGATTATGAAAGATGAGTCCACACCCAGGAATACTACGCCAAACAGAGAACAATGTACTTGTTGTGGGAGAAGTAATCATTCTACAGAAAAGTGTCGTTTTAAAAATTATGAATGTCATATATGCCACGTAAAAGGACATTTGGCCCCAGTGTGTCCAAGAAGAAAATATATAAAAGGTGACAAATTCAAACCAAAAAATGTACAAAATTACATTGAGAGCGAAGAATTATTTTCTGTAAATGATAAGTTTGTCTCAAATCCATTTAGAGTGGATATAATAATAGAAAATAGTTCTTATACATTTCAGTTAGACTCAGGAGCTAGCATTTCAGCTATGTCTGACAAATTTTACAAAGATAATTTTTCTAAGCGTAAAATATTTTCCCCAAATAAATTTTTAAGATGCTATAATGGGAAAGAAATGCAAGCTGCTGGGATGTGTCAACTAAATGTCACCTATAATAATGTGTCAAATTATTTAGATTTCTTTATTATTAAAAATGGTGGTCCGCCAATTTTAGGCAGAGATTTTATGAAGATATATAATTTATTTTTTGGTCAGGTAAATTCAGTGAAGTCTTTATCCAAAGTTAGTTATGATGTCAGTAAAAGTGTAAATTTTTTAGTTAATAAGTATAGCAATCTTTTTACACCTGGTTTGGGTACATTTAATAAAAGCACTATTTCATTAAAACTAAAAGATGAATCAGTTACACCAAAGTTTTTTCGAGCTAGACCATTACCATATGGTATAAGGGACAAAGTAGAAAGCAAGTTAAATAATTTGATAAGTTTGGGCATAATTAAGCCAGTAGATTATTCTCCGTGGGCTGCACCTATTGTTCCTGTAATTAAAAAATCGGGAGCTGTACGAATTTGCGGGGATTTTAAAGTAACTATTAATCCTGTATTAGAAATAGACCAATATCCTCTACCTAAAATAGAAGATTTATTTTCGAGATTACAAGGGGGTAAAATTTTTTCTAAAATAGATCTATCACAGGCATATGCCCAAATAGTTTTAGATGAGAAATCTAAAGAATTAGTTACTATTTCAACACATAAAGGTTTATTTCAATACCAGAGATTGCCATATGGAGTAGCCTGTGCACCTTCTAAGTTCCAAAAGATCATGGAATCTTTAATTCAAGATTTGGACGGTGTTATTTGTTTTCTTGATGATATTTTAATTGGCGGAAGTACAGATAAAGAACATTTTGAAAGATTGGAACGAACACTAAATCGTTTACAACAAGTAGGGTTAAAAGTGGCACCGGAAAAATGTACTTTCTGCCAAGATTCTATTAATTATTTAGGACATATAATTGACAAAGATGGGCTGCATACTTCTCCCGAAAAAATAATAGCTATTAAAAATGCACCTGTTCCAACATCGATTAAACAATTACAATCGGTATTGGGAATGATTAATTATTATGGTAAATTTATTCCTGATTTGGCTATTATACTTAATCCCTTATACCAACTTTAAAAAAAAAGTGTGAAATGGATATGGACAAATGAATGCGATAAAGCATTTAATATAGTTAAACATCTCTTAATGTCTGCTGAAATATTAGTTCACTACAATCCAGAGTTGGAGATTAAACTCACAACCGATGCTAGTCCTCATGGTATTGGTTATATATTATCTCATATTTTGCAGAATGGTAACGAAAGACCAATAGCATACGCTTCACGTACTCTGTCTGTTGCAGAACAAAATTATTCTCAGATTGAAAGAGAGGGATTGGCAATAATTTTTGCTTTATGTAAATTTAATCAATACTTATATAATAGAGACTTCACCTTAGTTAGTGACAACAAGGCTTTACTTGCAATATTTAACCCTAAAAAAGGAATCCCTCAATATTCTGCGAATAGATTAAGACGTTGGGCAGTTATTCTTTATAATTATAGATATAAAGTAGAATATGTTAAGTCAGATAATAATAATGCAGATTTTCTATCACGTTTGCCTATAGAGATGAATGAAAATGAAATGTGGAAATCGTTGGATGTAAGTTATATAAATTATTTCTGTGATAAAGATATTATATCCACAAATTTCAATTTAATCAAAAAAGAAACTGAAACGGATAACATACTGCAGTCTGTTATAAATTTTGTCAAAAAAGGTTGGACAAAATATTGTAAAAAAGATTTACAATTCAAATATTTTTATGTCATTAGAAATGAACTTACTATTGAAGATGAAGTGCTATTATGGAATAACAGAGTTATAATTCCAGTTAGTTTAAGAAGTCGTATGTTACATCAATTACATGAAACGCATTTAGGAATTGTAAAAATGAAAAGAATTGCAAGATCACATTTTTTTTGGCCTGGAATTAATAATGATATTGAAAATTTTGCAAAAAGTTGTGAAAATTGTTCTATTAATAAGGCCAGTCCTCCTAAAATAAAATTGAGTCCTTGGGTATGGCCTGAAGAAGTTTTCTCTAGAATCCATATTGATTATTTGGGTCCATTCTTAAATAAGTATTTTTTGGTTATTTTAGATGCCCATTCTAAATGGATAGAAGTTTATCCTACTACAAATATGACCACACACTTTACGTTATCGGCATTATACAGCACTTTTGCAAGGTATGGATTGCCAAAAACAATAGTATCTGATAATGCTCAAAATTTTACTAGTGCTGAATTTAAATTTTTTTTGGAAAAGTTTAATATTCAACATATAACCTCAGCACCATATTGTCCTCAATCAAATGGCGCAGCAGAAAATGCGGTGAAAACTGTTAAAAGTGCTTTAAAAAATGTTTTAGGTAAAAATAAGAGTTTAGATATAAATACTGCTTTGAATAATTTTTTATTCGATTACCGTAATACACCGCATAATACAACTGGTATTTCCCCAAGTATGTTAATGTTTGGACGTGATGTGCGTACAAGGTTTAGTTTGTCAGAACCCGCTTCAATAAGTAATAAACTTAAAGATAAGGTTTCAAGAGAACAAATTTTACAGAAAGAACATTTTGGAGGAAAAGACAGGAAATTTAAAATTGGAGATAATGTAACGGTCAAAGATTATCGAGCGGTAAATAAGGTAACTTGGATTCCAGCAATAATTGAAAAAATAATAGGCAAGTGCATGTATATTGTAAGGGTGCCTGCGGTTAATACAACCTGGAAACATCACGCTAACCAAATATTAAATGCTAATATTGAAGTGAGTAATAAAGACTTCGTGAATTTGCCTGCCAGTAATACTAGTTGTCTTAAAGAGTTTAAAGACAACCATTTAAATGGAAATAAAGAAAATCTAAATGATCCTGAAAATAATACGTCTATTGTGAAAAAGATACCTGTTACTATTAGACCTAAGAGAAGTGTTAAGCCACCAGATAGATTTGGTTATTGAATATTCCTATATATATATATTTTTATTATTTTTTTTTATTGTGAGGGTAGAATGTGATATATTATATAATATGTTAAGTATGTTTTGCCTATTGTTAACGGTAACCTGGACGCTAGGTAAACAACCATTGTCAAATGATGTTTGAAAGGAAATAAACTTATTTCTAAATAATCGCATTTATTAATATATTTAATTGAATATATTACAACAATCAAATGTGGAACAAATATCACAGCAGTTTAAAATATATACATTAAAAATAAAAGTTTGACAAAATCAAATTTTTTATAAAAAACAAAATTAATACTATTTTAATTAGTTAAATAAGTGAATGCAATCTAACTCTAATGAAAAATTAAGTTGAAAGCTCTTCGTGGTCTCGTGCATAAAAAAATAAATGTTATCAGCCAAATATCTTTTATAACAAAAGAAAGAGAAAATATGCAAACTTTGTGTTGTTGCTAACCGGACAATAAAGCAAATATTTCGAGAAAAATAATAAAAATATAACAAAATTACAAGCAGAATGTAACCAAAACATTTACTTTGGCACAAGAATGATCAAAAGATATCAAGATATTATGTTTACAGAATTTTCACAATTACTGAAATAAACTCCCACTAAACTTCTTCAGTGCATGAACTAAATAAACTGAAAACATTTTTTTTTATAAATGTTCTAAAAAGTACAAAATAAATTTTGAAGTAAATCAAACCCATCATTTTATTACATTATATAATTTTGCTTATGATATAAAAGCTTATCACGAGATTTTCCTGTGTAAAGGAGATTGCTTGCGACAAGATTTTATGTTATAAATAAAAAAAATTATATAATGGTAACAAAATGATGGGTTTGATTTACTACAAATTTAATCTTCTACTTTTTAGAGCATTTAAATAAAAGCTTTTTTTAAAAAATATTTCTTTATATAATTTTATTTTTTACTTTTTAGTCTTTTGATATGCTGTAATCTCCAGATATCGATTTTGAGACGAATCGAATCATAAACGGTAAAGTCATCCGCCGTCTTGAACTAAATTTTTGATTCGTTACCTAGAAACACCCCCCCTCCCCAGATATCGATTTTGAGTTGAATCGGATCTTAAACGGTAAAGTCGTCCGCCATCTTGAAGTCGCCATCCTGAACTAAATTTTTGACTAGAAATTCGTAATCGGCGAACCCGAAAACCCCCAGATATCGATTTGGATCGATTTGGACCATAATGTCCGCCATATTGGTGCCGCCATTTTGAATTTATAAATTTTTACCAAGAATTCATAATTGGCATCTCGAAAACCCCAAGATATCGATTTCGAGCCGAATCGGTTCATAAACTGTAAAGTCGTCCGCCATCTTGTTTTTTCTTATATGAAAATGTTAAAGTGTATTGTCACCGGACTTCTACACATGTGCAAAAGTTCAAAGCTCTAGCTTAATTAGAATTAATCGAAATTTTGATTGCAAGACCTAAACAAACTAACTAATAACAAACATTGCAAGTTTAATAAAAACTTTTAATAAGAACAGATCTTATTTGAAAAGTAACGTAAGTAAATTCCCCAAAAAGTTATTTGCAATATTCGAGAAAATACTACTTGAAATGTGTCATTTTCTGTGTTTGATTTTATAGAAAAATCCAAGAATGGAAAAAAATAAAATTTGAAATTATAAGTTATATCTAATTAAATTTCCAACAGAAAATATTTACTTACAACAAAATATAATTTCTTTAATAAGGAATCTTGTTTTTTCTTATATGAAAATGTTAAAGTGTATTGTCACCGGACTTATACACATGTGCAAAAGTTCAAAGCTCTAGCTTAATTAGAACTAATCGAAATTTTGATTGCAAGACCTAAATTCGTAGGTTGTTGTTGGATTGTTTCATTTTTAAGTAGAAGCACTTACTTTCCTTTTTTTCTTACTGTTGATGATGTTGTTATAGGGCCAAGGATTTGAAGAAATGTGAAATGTCCATTATTATTATTGAGGAAAGGAAGGTGATTTGATATGTTTGATTAGTTTGACGTTTAACTGTTGACATTATTTTGTAAATAATGTTTCTGTATACTTGCAATTTAATATTTTTTTTTTTTTTTTTTTTTATACATTTATTTAACGTCGGCCTATTTCCGCTACTGAGGCCTAACACCGACGCCTGTAGACGAGCTACCCCCAACCAGGAATTTTGCCGAACCTCTTCCCTTAAGAAGAGTAGGGATCTTTTACTTGCCTAACATTTAATAGACAAGGGACCGACGGCTTTACATCCCCTCCGAAGGATGGTATATCTCCTATACAACCCTCGCCTAAGGTTGTATAGCTTCCGCGCATACACTGATATACAAGCCGCTGGAAGATGGGTGAGGCGAGGACGTGGTCTTCATTGGAACGGTCACCAATCCAACTACTAACCACGCCTAACGTTGCTTTACATCGCATATCGAAGTATGTACATAGTAAAGACGCACCCACGCTCGCCCCCCAATTTAATATTAATTGTTATAATTGTAGATAAAAAACAATATAGTATTCAGTTTGCTATATTATCGCTCGTTGAATAATATACTATTATCGTATTAATAAGTTTAACATCACTTGAACAACTAAGAAAGTCTCGTTAGGTACCATAAACATTACAGATTCGTAAAGTAACAAACTGAAAATTGGTAAAGCGATAATCTATAAATAAGCATATGATATTGCTATTGTTACACCTACCTTTAAAGTTTGTGACAATCTACTAGTACACAGTCACTAAAAATTGAAAATATGCTGAAATCTTATACGTGACATGACACCAACGTATCGGATGACAAACTACTAAAACATAGCGCGGGGAACAAACGATAAAATTTACTCATTGCAAATCGATCGCTCATGACTCTTTGTTAAATAAACATTAGTTAGCTTGCATTTCAGTAATTTTACTAGATTTCAGAGGAATATTATTTGTAGCGTAATTCTTCGATTTGTCTCTGTATAGATTTAAAAAAACGGCACTAAATCTAATCCGATCTCAACCAAAACCTTTTCAGATCTTCTGGGGCACTAAAAAAAACCCTCAACTTAATGAATTTTCAATCATCTATGGGAGTTATTACCTACATTATCGCTCGTTGCATAATATACTATTAGGATATTAACAACTTCATTAACATCACTTGAACGACTAAGAAAGTCTAAATATTGTCTAGTTATCCTAAATACTACAGATTTGTAAAGCAACAAACTGAAAATTACTAAAGTGATAGTCTATAATAAATTCACCAATGAAGTTACAGAAAGCATAATATGATATTGATATTGTTACATCTACCTTTAAAGTTTGTGACAATCCACTAAAAGTTACAAATATGCCAAAATCTTATTAACATGACATGACACCAACGTTATCGGATGACAAACGATGGCAATGACAATCGTCAAAATTTGGTCATTGCAATCTGATCGTTCTGTCTTTGTTGAATGAAACATTAGCATTTCAGTAATTTTACTAGATTTTAGAGGAATATTTGTAGTTTAATTCTTCGATTTGTCTGTATATATATTTAAAAACGGCACTAAACGTAATCCGCTCTACTTCTAGAGCAGTGAAGAAACCCTCACACGTGAATTGACACGTGATGTGACGAGTTTCACGATGTAATGGCTACGCGCATCGATCATGTCATGCGAAATGCGACCTATGCTTCATATTTGCTTTGTTTTTAATTTTTTTTCACGGAAACCAAATCGAAAGAGTGGAAGTGTGATATATCGTTGAAATCAGAATTTTAACTGCTTTTCAATGGTTCCATTACAAATTGAAAGTAATTATAAAAAAACAACTTGTTGCGTCAAAATGGCACTAAACGTAATCCGATCTCAACCAAAACCTTTTCAGATCTTCTGGTGCACTAAAGAAACGCACATGCGAAGTTCCATTCAAATCCGTTCAGTAGGTTCGGCACTATCGTGCTAACACACATACACACATATATACACACATACACACACACACAGACATTTTTCAAAAAACACTTTTTTGGGTTCCTAGGACCTCAAAACGTAAAGATTTGATGTTATCTCAATTTTCGTTTTTGAACCAATTTTAGTAACCTCTCACAATTTTATTGTGGAGAGGTTAAAAAAATTATTGTAGCTTTGTACACGTTAGTGGGACAACCTCTAGCTATGTGTTAAACAAAAAAAAAACTGATAATTTTTATAGTTAAAGTATGAAGTATGTATTACTTATCAGTCACTAATGAAGATAAAAAAAAGTATGTTTTTCATGATAAAAGAATGCACACAAAAAAAAATTATTTTCAGATAGCCCACGTAGATCCTTAGCAGAAATTAGATGAAATTTTATGCAAACTGATATAATTTTATAACGTTGCTTAAGCTTAAGCGCAATTATAACAAGTCAACCAAAAATATTTTCTTGAATTTCTTTGCTGAACTAATTTCCGCTGTACAATCAATCAAATGTAATTATTAATACATATATTTCTTTAAAATATGTACAGTAAAACTACTATTAATAAATTTTTTTCTTAAGACTAATATCCCCCAACATTCACTAATAATACTAAAAATAATTGAAAATATAATTGTCAAGGCGATCGCAAGATTTATCGGAAAGTAATATTCTAAATAATGTACAAAAAAAAATTGGATAATCATCAATTTGTGAGAAATAACTGTTTTATTTTGAGATCAACTTGCGTGTCTCCAGGTTCTGGTAGATCTCCTCCGTCTCTAGATATGAGGGTAGGTTGCAGCCCCAGTGACGGTGCTACCAGGCAGTTGACAATAAATAAATTCCAAAAAGGATGAGAATTCCAGGACTATTAAAAATTTCCCAAACTGACAATGTCCAACCTTAGCTTCCCAGATACGATATGCCTCCACAAACCAATAACAGTCCTCCAGGAAAAACACCCTTTGGAAATAAAATTCCAAAGTTAATTGATTATCTAATAATTTACAAAAAAAAAAAATTGAACATACCTTCTTTGAAGGGTGTTCCACAGTATCCCACGGAAATGATTTTAAGGTGATGGTGTAAGGCGGTAGAGAGAGCGTGGAATGACCACTGTACACAAAAAAAAAATACCTAACTATGCAATCACATGGGAAAAGTATGTACTTACAATTGCTATTTTAATCCCCAAATAGTAATTTCAAAAAAATATCACTAGAATCCAAAGATATCAACTATCACAAATCGAAATCACATAAAATATCTGCACAAAGAATAATCCCTTAACGGATGATCGCAAATCAAGAACGTCTTCGCACAGAAACAGTCAGCAATTAATTAAGCACACCTCATTCCCGGAAATTAAGAGAGAAAAACTTATATTTTTATCAATTAAAAATCCTATTTAGAAAAACCCATTTGAAATCCTATAGAACCAGAACTTGTATTTCGCTAACTTATCGATCAATTAAAATTCGAGCTCCGCCCACTAGATGGCAGGGTATGTCCTATTGTGGAAATATTTATTACATTTCATACTATTATGATAAGGCATACGATTTGCATTTTGAGATCTTAAATAGCTACTATATCTTTTCAATACTACTTTAATTAACAGTGAAATGGATTATTATTCCAAATTAAATTAAATGTGTGATTATTTTCAACATTATTGCCAACAGTAAAGCTATAAAAATAGAAAAGATATAAAGTTGTCATCCTTGTTTCCCTTGGCAGTCAAATGTGTGATTCAGCGAAATGTTTACAAAAATGTAACCATATAATTAATAGATGGACGTAAGAATTATCAAGCTAAATAGTGGAACAGAGACCTGAGTTTAGAAGTTCAACCCGTGACCGACCGCTACAAACATAATTTCTGTGAAAACTCCCTTCTTTTTATTAGAAAGCAATTACCTTAACCCTAATATGTACAACATATCTACATAAACACAGAAAAATTAGTCTAAGCTGTATCATAGGTGCACTATTTTTATGATACATTATTTTAGGACAAAAATAAACCGTAACAAATTCCCCCCTTGCGTGAAGAAAATTTACCCCTGTAAATTTTCATCAGCGCTAGCTGATTTTAAATCTTTCACATTTCAGATACCTGCAGACACACCATCCTTATCCTTAAGCTCATAGGTCCATGGAGACCTGCATTCCTTTACATAAAATGGACCTACAAATTTTGGAGCTAATTTTTTGTAAAATAATCGGCGGCACTGGACTTGGTGAAATTTTTTCTCCGAACCAGTTGATTGATGGTAAACTTCTCGTTTCTACGTCTTAAATTGTATGTCTTTTCACTTCTCTTCGTCGCTAAATCTAGTTTCTTTCTGACTTCTTCAAATAACTTTCTAAATCCTTCTTGTCTTACTTTTTCCTCAGGTTTATAGTCATTATCTACCCCGAGTCCATTACTATGAGTAAAATCTTCACCACACAATATCATACGCCGCCCAAAATTAATAAAATATGGAGACTCTCCCGTCGATTCATGTTTTGCCGTGCCGATCGCACATGCTACTTTCACCAAATTAACGTCCCATTTCCTATGGTTATCTTTCATGTACATGGCTAACATAGTTTTTAATGTCCTATTGACCCTCTCTGTTGGATTGGCTTGTGGGTGATAATATGCATTAAACCTTATTTTTACCCGATATTCATCAGCTAACTTCCCAAACTCCTTAGATCTATACTGAGGACCGTTGTCGCAGATCAACAACCTAGGCACACCATACACTAAGAAGACTTCTTCCTCTATTTTCCGAGTCATCATCGCCGCGGATGCTGATCTCAAAGGAAAAACCAGCGAAAATTTGCTGAAATTGTCTGTCACAACTAAAATATATTGATGGCCACGAGATGATGTAGGTAAGGGTCCCATCAGGTCAGTGGAAATCATTTCTCAGGGACGGCAGACCCGAGGTTGAGCAGTCATTAAACCTTTAGGGCCAGATTGGTCCGACTTATATGCTGCACATACCTGACAATTTCGGATATAGCGAGCTACATCACTACGAAGCTTAGGCCAGTAGTATTTCTTGCACACCCGATGGTAAGTCTTATAGACACCTGTTTGGCCAGCAAGAGCAGGTTCGTGAGCCGAGGAAATAACTTAATTCCTTTTACTCTTAGGCACCACCTGCTTCCAGCAATCTGAGGGGGTGGCTAATTCAATGTAACTAGGACGTACATACTTGAATAAGTGTCCATCGCAAACTCTCCACTGAGAATATTTTAATGAGGTTTTATTCACCCTATCCACCATATCCGCATACCAGTTATCCCCCGATGCCGAATTCCCTATTTCCACCGAATCCAGGACAGGTACTGCCCTCGACAAGGTGTCTGGAACTATGTGATCTTTGCCCTTATGATGCACAATTTTAAAATCGTACTGTTGGAGTCTCACAGCCCATCGGGCTAGTCTCCCTGTAGGATCTTTTAAATTTTGCAACCATACTAATGAATAATGGTCAGTAATTACAGTGAATGGTACTGCTTCGATGTATTGGCGCAGGCGCTCTATGGACCATAACACGGACAAGCATTCATGCTCAGTGGTCGAATAGTTACGCTCTTGTCTAGTCAAAGACCGACTGAGGTAGCATATGACCCGGTCACCATCGGGATGTGGCTGTGATAGCACTGAACCAAGGCCGTACCCTGACGAGTCGCACTGGATGACAAAGGGGAGGTTGTAATCTGGACAACTAAGAACCGGTGCGGAGACAAGACACTCCTTAATTTTATGAAATGCCTCATCGCATTCCTGCGTCCAGTTAAATTTTCTAGACTTCCTCAGGAGCACAGTAAGTGGAGATATAACAGTGGCAAAATCAGGAATAAATTGCCTGTACCATGAAAAGGTTCCAACAACCCTCCATACCTCTCGTACAGTGGTAGGAATAGGTAGTCGCAACATGGCTTCCACCTTATCGGTGTCTACATGAATTCCATTCCTATCAACGACATACCCGAGGTATTTCATCTCGGGACGACAAAATTGGCACTTTTTCCAACTAACCGTGAGCTTTGCCTCCCATAGTCTTCGGAGGGCCTCTTCCAGAACAGCTAGATGCTCCTCGAATGTTTGCGTTACCACCACCACATCATCTAGATAAACAAAGACATGTGGTTCTAGGTCAGCACCTAGAACGCGGTCGATGAGCCTTTGCCAAGTGGTTGGTGAGTTATGTAAACCGAAGGGCATTCTTCTGAACTGGAATAACCCCCTACCAGGTACAGTAAAAGCTGTAAATGCATGCGAAGCTTCTGCCACTGGGACCTGCCAATATGCCGATTTAATATCCAGAGAAGACAGATAGTGTGCCTCTCTTAATTTGTCAAGGATATTTGTGACGTACGGAAAAGGATAGTTATCCTGTTCTGTGACAGCATTTAGTTTCCGGCAATCCACACAGGAACGGTAGCTTCCATCCCTTTTCTTTACAAGTAAAATCGGTGAGGACCATCCACTCTTTGACCTTTCAACGATTCCGTTTTTTAACATGTCCTCCAGTTCACGGTCAATGTGTGCTTGGATTACTGGTAAAACTGGGTAGTAATGTTGCTTAAAGGGCGGCGACTTGGTGACTATAACATGCTCTGCCAGATCAGTGCAACCTAACTCAGTTCCCATTAACGACCTGTTCCAATCCAACAAAGCTTGCAACCGTGCTTCCTGTTGAGACGTCAAAACAGTCTTACCCCTAAGATGATCTACTTCATCCACGCACACCGGCTGGTCTGAGAAATACCACTCATTGTGACGGAGATCTGGTACAATACCCATATGTCGCCAATTCGGGTACCACCAAGACCTTAATCAATTTCACCCGATCTCTGACACAAAAGGGAATTTCACATGTACCAATGCTTTCCACACATTCACCATTAGCAACCGTGCATTTAAGTCTTCTAGTCGTATCTAAGTTAATACGTAAGTCTTTTACGAGTATCCACCCCTTACTACCGATAATAGTAGAGGAAGCCCCCGAATCGAGCAATCCTAGAAGTATTTTCCCCATGATATTTGCTTTTAAATAAGGACGCTCTCATTCTATGAAGTTTAAAATCGGCTTAAAATTATTGGTCGATTGACAAGATTCAACGCACTTAAGTCGACTCCTTAAGAGCGTTTTACCCCGTTTCCCTTATTCGAGCACATAGGGCAGTTCTTAACTGTAACACTCTCTTTTTTGCACTTAAAACAAGCGAGTTTCCTAGGCAAGACACAACCAATGGCACAATGTCCAGGCTGATTACAATTATAGCAAGTGACGGTTTTGCGAGAGGAGCTAACACTTGCTTGCGGTGGAGGTAACCCTTCAATCGCATTCAGGTCTGTGGATACGTCTACATACGCTAGGTCTCTTTCCAAAGCATTACTTCGGCGTTGAGAGTGTTCTACATAATTCTTAATCATGTCCCTCCTCGCCTCCATGCTTCGACAGACAACACGAAGGTCTGCCAGTGTGGTTGGCATAGGATCGTTAAAACATTCAAGATAGTACGGGTGAAAGTTGTTCAAAATGATCCTCAATTTTGCTTCTTCGGAGATTGGGCACTGTAAACGATTAAAATAACTCGACATGATCGCAAGATATACCCCGATAGATTCGGAGGGATGTTGTGTTCTCTTTTGGAGTTCTTCAAACAGCTCATCCTCGTAATTCGAGGACAAATATTCTCGTTTAAATCCCATCACCAGTTCATTCCAACTATTGACTCTTTCCCGACAATCTTTATAAAACTGGTAGGCCTTATCGGAGAATAAGTCAATTCCCGAACTCAGTAAAGCGTCTTTAGGGAAATTACAAGCCGTCCGAAGTTCTTCCACACGCTCGAAGAAAGTGCTAGCAGACATACTGTATCGTTTGTCCCCCGAGAACTTTTGAAGGTTCCACTTATGTGGCGGAATCATTTTACCTGTATCCATATGTTGGCTGTGGGGATTTACAGCAGGTGGTTGATTTACATTGTCCAACGAAGATGACCTTGACACATTGGCTAAACCCCTCTGAAAAGTATTTGCCCCTACTTGTCTCTCAACGAAGCTCACTGCTGGTGGTATACTACTTCCTTTTGCCTTCTCAAATTCTTCAATTTTGTTATCAAATTTTGCCATTAATGTCAGAGCAACAGCAGTCAGCTCAGATTTCTTCTTTCGCTGATCGGTGTCCTCGCATACCATGTTATCCAATCTTCCCAACGTGATTAAATTTTGTTTGGATCTTAACAGTTTCATTACTTACTTTACCACTGCTAAACTGATCAATCAACACCATTAGACTGTCTAATTTCTTCTTAAGTTTGTCATAATCTGCCGCAAAGGTAAAAGGGTTTATCAGGATATTTCAAACTGTCTCCATCTCTCTCTAGGCGTACTGCTTGAGTTAAATGACGACGCATTTCCTCACAGTTGCCTGTCGCTATGCCCCGTATTGTTAATTCGTACTCGAGTTCATCTTTTTCAAGCCTATTTACAAGCATTTTCCGCGCCATCGTGATTATGCGTAAATGTCCGTTCTATATGTATTAACACGTACTATAACACTCTATTATTCAAAGAAAGAGCTTGAAATAATTCATACACACATCACCACAATTATGTCATACTAACACATCACGAAAGATATATATTATAACTGGTATACACAACCCTATCTTAATATGACGCCCTATAACACAGATATTTCAAGAAAAGCAATTTAAGAAAAATATATCAGTAGAAGAAGATTTGTTAAAGTATTTTGTAAGTATCTACTGAATATACAAGTATCTTTCCTTTCCCCTTTAAAATTTTTTTATTTTTATTTTCCAGGCCCCACGTTGGGCGCCAGAATGTCACCTACCCCTTTCTGCCTTTGGAAGGGGGGAACAGTAAAAGCAGCTGTCGTTGGACAACTGGGTATTCGCCGACCAGACTTAGTGGAGACGGGCGGAGTTCAAATAAGGTGGTACTCTTAGTGGGTGCCAAGTAAATTAAATTATTCTGCAAATACCCCTGAGAATTTCCAAAGCTCCCCCAATTTACTAAACAAAGATTTTGGCACGTAAAATAATGACAAGTCCACTTTCATAAAATTATAGGCAGTTTATTACAAAATATATATATATATATATATATATATATATATAACCACAGAAATTAGACAACCCCCAATTCCAGAAGCCAGGGCTTGTGCGGAAGGGGGTTACACATTGAAAAAAAGCGGACATACAACCATTTCCTCCGACAGTGCCAGTATCGGAGCCAGGATTCGAACCCGGTGGTGCGATGTCCGTGTGAGATTAATCGCGATTGCCACCTCGCGCCTTAACCCACTCGGCTATCGACCATATATATATATATATATATATATATATATATATATATATATATATATATATATATTGTATTGTTCTACTATTATTGAACTTAATAATTTGCAGTACTAATCAAACTTTAACTTGTTTATTTCCATTAGATAAACCAAAAAGATCAAATTAAAATCTCTTACCTTTTGATCCGAAAGTATGTCAAATTTATTTAATAGGCCGGCTAGCTTATCTTTTCCTTCAGGAGCAGGTTCAAATTCAGTTCCTGCTTTAAAATGAAATTTTATTAAAGTAAAATTTTTAATCTGATATGTTATTTATTTTTCTTGATATTTAGATAATTTAGCAGTTTTATAACAGGTTCGAAAGTCTAATACACTATTAAAATTTTAATATACGACCTTGTCCAAAATTAAACACAAAAACCTTCCTTCTTCGTAGCTACACTCTTCTCTTTCCAAGTCCAACAATTCTCCTTTTATTAATTCTTCACCTTATCTCGTCCTTATCTCCTCTGCAATTCCTATCCACAATAACACCTCTTCCTTCTTATTTACAGTCTATTTTTACTCTTCTTCACTGATCTCCATAATTTCTGACTTTTTAATTCAATTTCAAATTATTAATCTTTTTGTTTTTTATTTTTTTCCTTCACCCTAATTTTCACTTGTTCTTTTTTTTCCTTAAATTTGTTTTTCCAATTTTACAACCTATCTTTTATCTGTTGTTTGTTGTTCTATATCACTAAATATCAAAGTACCCAAAATAAACAAAACAAAACACCATATGAATTTTGATTAATTTCATTCCAAACATAACCTAACTTAAACCTCGTTGTCTTTCTCGAGGAAAACATTTACCAACTATAAAAATAAAATTTCCTACTTAAAAGAAATGTCATAATGACTTAAATGTCAGAAATTATTTCAACTACAACTTAATAGCCACTAACATAGATGTCAGTATCAAACTTACTGTTGACATCAAATAAAAACTATTCAAACAACTCTAAACAAGTATTAACATTCTAAAACACATACCTTTCGGATCTTTAGCTAATTTAAATAAATTTTGAAAACCATCTAAAGGAAACAAACAAATTCAAACCCTGATTCAGCAAATAACACAAACATGCAATCTTCGTAATCTTCCAATATGCGAATACATATCTATAGAGAAAGGCTACAATATTCAGCAGATATCTACATATAAACAAAATACCCAAATTCAAAATTTCCCAGAATGAGTTCCAAAAGTATATAATATGTACACCCATATATATATAAAAAATTATTAGACCCCAATGACTGTTGAAGGCATAATAATAGTGCAAAAATCGTGTTATTACTATTAAACTACAAAAAAAAATATTATTATCCCAATACTAATTATTTTCTGAAAATCTTGACCAAACTAATGCAAGTAAATGATTTATGACGCATATGATAAAAAAAATACAGTAAAAAAAAATAATTGTAGCTTTGTACACGTTAGTGGGACAACCTGTAAATATGTTAAACAAAAAAAAAACTGATAATTTTTATAGTAAAAGTATGAAGAATGTATTACTTATCAGTCACTAATGAAGATAAAAAAAAGTATGTTTTTCATGATAAAAGAATGCACACAAAAAAAAATTATTTTCAGATAGCTCACGTAGATCCTTAGCAGAAATTAGATGAAATTTTATGCAAACTGATATAATTTTATAACGTTGCTTAAGCTTAAGCGCAATTATAACAAGCCAACCAAAAATATTTTCTTGAATTTCTTTGCTGAACTAATTTCCGCTGTACAATCCCACTTTTCAAAATTTACTGAGCTCAAATGTAATTATTAATACATATATTTCTTTAAAATATGTACAGTAAAACTCCTATTAATAAACTTTTTTCTTAAGACTAATATCCCCTAACATTCACTAATAATACTAAATATAATTGAAAATATAATTGTCAAGGCGGTCATAAGATTTATCGGAAAGTAATATTCTAAATAATGTACAAAAAAAAATTGGATAATCATCAGTTTGTGAGAAATAACTGTTTTATTTTGAGATCAACTTGCGTGTCTCCTGGTTCCGGTAGATCTCCTCCGTCACTATCTAGAGACGGAGAGGATCTACCGGAACCTCATATCTATGAGGGTAGGTTGCAGCCCCAGTGACGGTGCTAATCCAGGCAGTTGACAATAAATAAATTCCAAAAAGGATGAGAATTCCAGGACTATTAAAAATTTCCCAAACTGACAATGTCCAACTCTGTAGCTTCCCAGATACGATATGCCTCCACAAACCGATAACAGTCCTCCAGGAAAAACACCCTTTGGAAATAAAATTCCAAAGTTAATTGATTATCTAATAATTTACAAAAAAAAATTGAACATACCTTCTTTGAAGGGTGTTCCACAGTATCCCACGGAAATGATTTTAAGATGATGGTGTAAGGCGATAGAGAGAGCGTGGAATGACCACTATACACAAAAACAAATAAATTACCTAACTATGCAATCACATGGGAAAAGTATGTACTTACACTTGCTGTTTTAATCCCCAAATAGGTGTAATTTCAAAAAAAATATCAGTAGAATCCAAAGATATCAACTATCACAAATCGAAATCACATAAAATATCTGCACAAAGAATAGTCCCTTAACGGATGATCGCAAATCAAAAACGTCTTCGTACAGAAACAGTCAGCAATTAATTAAGCACACCTCATTCCCGGAAATTAAGAGAGAAAAACTTATATTTTTATCAATTAAAAATCCTATTTAGAAAAACCCATTTGAAATCCTATAGAACCAGAACTTGTATTTCGCGAACTTATTGATCAATTAAAATTCGAGCTCCGTCCACTAGATGGCGGGTATGTCCTATTCTGGGAATATTTATTACATTTCATACTATTATGATAAGGCATACAATTTGCATTTTGAGATCTTGAATAGCTACTATATCTTTTCAATACTACTTTAATTAACAGTGAAATGGATTATTATTCCAAATTAAATTAAATGTGTGATTATTTTCAACATTGTTGCCAACAGTAAAGCTATAAAAATAGAAAAGATATCAGTTCAAATCTTACAGTGATAGAGGTCACACCTATTTTTGCTGCTCTTTGAAATCTTTGAAATTGTGATTGATATGTCATCAGAAAGCGATGGAAATGAAATGGAGGTTGTGGATGATACCCAAGAATGGACACAGGCTAAAAAGAAAAGGTGTAAAAATAAGAAAATTGGATTAGAACAGTACACCCAGGATGAAATTAACAATATTATTTCAGGTAATATTCCACAAAACAGCCAAACAAAAACTGTTGAGATAAATTCTACCACAAAAAACATAGGAAGTAAAAACTCGCAGACAAACAAAAACACCATACCAAACAAAAACTATTCTCCTTATATGAATGAAATATACCATAAAAAATATAAACATTTATTCTACATAACAACTGAAAGTAGTTACACAAGATTAGAGCTCACAAATATTTGGAGTAGGATCTATCCTAAAGCAAGAGACATAATAATACAAACTAAAAAAGGATTTTTACTTAAAACGGATACCCCAGAAGAATCTATTATACAAACTCTAGACAAAATGGTCGAAGTTGGAAGGGTTCTCAACTATCATAAAACGTCTCCCAACACAAAACCCCCCACACCCACTGTTAGGGCAAGCTATTCAGTTATTATAGCAAACGTTGAACTTGAGATAGAGGACAAAACAATCAGTGAAATTCTGAATGTATATAAACTAGAACATCGATACTGTAGGAGAATCTTATCACGTGCAACAAATAAACCAACTTCTTTAGTACGAATAATAACTGGTTCGCAAAATTCTTTTGAAACACTACTCACCGAGGGTCTTTACTTTAATTATCGTCACTATCCGGTTTACCCCAGCAAACCACCAACACCAAAACCATGTAGTAGATGTCTAGCATTTGACCACACAACAGAAATTTGTAACACTCCCAGCAAATGTTCCAAATACCTTGGAACTCACTCTACTAATAAATGCTCTTCCACATTACCACCTAAATGCACCAGTTGTGGCTCAGAGGAACACCAGGCATGGTCATTCAAATGTCCCAATAGACCGAAAGCACCAATTGATGGTATTCCTAATGTTCAGATAAAACCACTGAATAAAAAATCCCACGAAATTTCACAGAAAAACAAAAAACACAGAATCCACTCTCCTGTCACAATTCACGACATGATAATTAATACTTATATCAATGAGATAAACGACCCAATCAATAAAAGCAGAGAGGAGCTCTTAGCCAAACTGCGCAAACATTTTGTAAATAATTTCAATGTGGACACAACAGCAGTATTCTCTGGAAACAGAGTGTATATTCTAATTTTTGAAATAGACGTGGAAAACCCTTATTCTCCCACCGAACCAATCAACCAATCTACCAATGTACAGCATGAATATGTCAGTAATTAATATCATATATGCAATCATCAATAGCTACACAGGCAAAAAGCATCTGGTTAACAACTATATAGAGAACAATAGAATAGAATATATTTCTCTCTTTCTCACACAATGTGTATACAGTCGTCAAAATAAATCTAGTAGCATACAAATGTACTAAGTTATATATATATATATATATATATATATATAAACAAAAAACAAGAAAACAATGTATATAATAAAAACAGTTAAGTAAGTAACATACAACAATTAAATAAATAACATGCATAAGTAAAACACAAACAGATCTATAACATAAAAAATAAAAAACTGGCTAGGCTAGAAGTCAGATAGATAATGAATTGCAATACTGAAAGTATTCTTCACTACTATAAAAACAATTTTTAAGTAGTAATGTCCTAACATTTTTTTTGAAACTTTTTATACCTATATTTTCATTTTGTAAATGTCGTGGCAAAGCATTATAAAATTTACTGGACATATATAAAAAGGAGTTTTTTGTCTTTGTCAAGCGTACACTTTTCAGGCATAAGCTTTTCTTCTCTCTAGTATTATAACCGTGAACATCCTCCTGAGTTAGAATAGAACCCAGCATAATTCCCTTTTTAATGTACAGCAAACAATAATAAATAAAACATGAAGGTAGAGTCATAATACACATATCCTTAAAAAAAGGTCTACAAGAGTCAGTAGGCTTGGCTTTAGCTAAAACACGTATTGCTCTCTTTTGTAATATGAGGACCTGTTGAGCATGACAAGTATTACCCCACAGAATAATAGCATACACCATTACACTATGAAAAATAGAAAAATATGAAATCTTTAAATAATTAGCGCTAAGTTCACTTTGTAATTGCCTTAGAAGAAATATTATAGTTGATAGTCGCTTACACAGTTCATTAGTATGATGTGCAAAAGTTAAAGAACTATCAAGAAAGACACCTAATGACTTTACAGGATTGTTATTTACATTAGAAGGTACCACTGTAAAGTCAAGTGTATTAGTTTTATCCAAGTTCAAACTTAGGAAGTTGCTAGAACACCATTTTTGTAACAGATTTTCAGAACGTTCAATGTCATTTATTATTTCATTTGAAGATTTACTTTTAAATAACAAAGTTGTATCATCAGCATAGGCAACTGGAAGAATGTTATCGTCAATATTTAAGAAGAAATCATTGACATAGATAATAAAAAGAACAGGTCCTAAAACCGATCCTTGAGGAACACCAAATTTAACATACTTCTGGTTAGATACTACATTATTCCATTTAACAAGCTGAGATCTGTTATATAAATATGATGCAAAAAGATTTAGTGTAATATCTCGTACACCACAGTATTCAAGTTTTGTCAATAAAATATTATGTTCAACAGTGTCAAAAGCCTTTGACAAGTCATAGAATTTTGCTGTACAAAAGCTTCAAAAACATTTTCAGTAATTTCACAAAGTGCCAGTACCGTTGATTTGTCAGATCTGTAGCCAAATTGAGACTTGCTAATATATTTATTCTTTTCAAAATAATCTATTAATCGATTTTTAATAACTAGTTCAAATATTTTTCCAATAACAGGTATTACTGAAATTGGTCGAAAACTAGATGGTTCATTATATTCACCTTTCTTATAGATGGGAGTTATTAATGAAATCTTTAGAGCTTCTGGAAAAATACCATTGACAATACAACAATTAATCAGATCTGTAATATGTTCAAGCAGCGTATCACCCACTAACTTTATGAGCTCATTACTTAAACCATAAATATCCTTGGATCTTGAGTTTTTTAATTTATTAATAATATTTCGAATCTCCTCACAGCTAACTGGAGACAGAAAGAAAGAATAATTAGGATTAGGAAATTTTGTTAGACTGTTCAGATAATTAGTGCTACTCATATTTTTAAATTTAGACATAATATCCTCAATGACATCAGTGTAGTAATCAGCAAATTGATTAGGAGTTAAATCATTTGATCTCATTGGTTGCATATTCTTACGTTTATTGTTTATTATTTTCCAGGCAGCCTTCTGTTTATTTGAACTTTTATTTATATAGTTATCATTACTTTTCAATTTGACTTTATTTATTTCTACTTTATATTCTGCTTTTAGTCGTTTGTAGACATTCATCGAATCTATATTACCACTAGCAACAGCTACCGTTTGAACAGCGTCAAGAGTATTTTTCAAATTTATTAGCCGATTATCAAATTGTACAGTGGATTTCCTCTTATTATTTTTAATATATACCTTCTTTAGTTGAAAACACTCATTATATGTATTAGACAATATATGTAAGAGATAATTAGCTTTGTCATTTGGACAATGTAACTGAAAAAAATTAAACCAATTAAATACTTCAAGCTTATTGGCAAATTTTGTTATATTAGTTTTCGTCATGGGTCTGCAAAAAACAAAATCATTACTTTCAATCATCGGTATTGTAATCATGGACATTATGGCCTTATGATCAGAAAGATGAGGTTCAATTACTTTACATTTGATCTTGTGAGATAAATTACTAAATACATTGTCGATTTTAGTACTCGAGTTTACAGTTACTCTGGTATCATCATAAACCAGTTCTAAAAGGTTATAGGATAGAAACAAATTTCTATAGGCAAGTACATTTTGACAATTCATATTAAAATTAATGTTAAAATCCCCTAATAGTACAATATGTTTATTTAAGGAAAACTGGTCAAGAACTTGATTCAGTAAGCTAAAATATAAATTTGAATCACCAAGTGGTGATCTATAGGTGCATAACAGTACAATTTTTTCCTTAATTAATTCTGTACAGGCAAATTCTGCATGTTGTTCAATACAGTAATTTCTTATGCTGCAGTGGGTATTCATTACGGACTCAAAATCATTGTTTTTGTATATGGCAATACCACCATGTCGAAAATGTTCACGGCTATAATATGATACTAATTGAAAATTAGTAATATTTAAATTTTTTATTTCCATTTCAGAAGTCCACGTTTCAGTAAAACATAGAAAATCAACCCTCTTTTGTGACAAAAAATACTCAATTTCGTTTACCTTATTTTTTAAACACTGTATATTGATATAAAAAATTTTAAGCGTATCAATACCTTCAGTACCCAATTCATCATCAACATTAAATTCTAGGACATTACATTCATCTGGGATAGTCTTGGATATAAAAAATGTTTTTGATTATTTTTATCAACAACTTGCTCATCAAGACTAATATTTTCTTGTAATTCAATCACTTCACTGCCAACCACATTGGAATTTCCATTGTCTACCACTTCTGCGATGTCATTTCCTTTTGATTTTTGATGTGAAACAGGTGATTCACATCTTTTTATAAATATCAATGATTTCTTCAGACTCCACTGCCTGCTGGTGACAAGATTATACAAGTCATTGCAAATAACACCATTATTAATAGAATAATTTTCTTTATTTATTTCGTAATATAATATACTACCTTCTACAATCTTGTTCAGTTTTTGTATGTATGCATTAAGCTTGCAATTATACTTATAAATGCGCTGATTCAGATTACGATTTTTTGAATACGGAACGGAAAAGATGATAATATTAGTGTTGCCACATTTTTTAAGTTTACTGTTTATAAATCTGAAAGATGGAAATTTATAATTATGTATGTCGTTTTTCCCTGCAATTATGAGTATATAGTTACTGCAATCAAAATCATTAGTAAGCAGTTCAATATTTTCAATAATATTATACGTGTTTGCAGAAGGTTTAACAAATGACATTATGTCAAATTCAAACAGAATATTATGAAGTTCATCAGATAACAATAAAACTCTATTTTTCGATTTTATGGGTAGATCTGGATTTACGTCATATTGATTGCCATTACTATGTGAGCTGTTGGAAGGTTGCAATTTGTTATTTTCTGCTACATTATTTATAGTAATAGTTACATTTTCCTTTACTACACCACTGTCAGTTTGCAAGATAATATTGTCAGTTGAAGTGAATTGATTTTTTGTCGAAATTTTATCAGTTTGACATGATTTAGTCCCAACTGTTTTATTCAAATTTTTTGTCATTTTTTTTTCAGAATGTTTATCTGATCTTCTAAGTCACCAATTAGTTTTTGCTGCTTCAGAATCTGATTGTTTAAGTCTGTTTCCATGTCAGTAGCCTCATGAAGTAATAATTTATTTTCATTCTTCAGTTTTAGGATGTAGTTATTCTGCATTTGATTTTCATCACTTAGATCACTAACAGTTTTTTCTAATAAGCTTGTCTCATCATTACAATCACTTGTATCACTATCATCCTTACAACAACTAATTTTATTGTCATTAAGGAACGAAAATTTATCTTTGTTACGGAGTACACAACTTTTGTGAAACAAACTAAAGCACTTACTACAAACATAATTAGAATTAACTTTGGTTTTACAACACTTAAAACTAAAAACTTCAGAGCTCTGTGAATTCATGTCTATACTCAGCTACAGCTACAACTCGAATAATATACAATGTGCAATGTTTGTTGAGACTAAAACTAAAAAAGACAGCAATACTTCCTACAGGAATTGGAATACCCTCCGTCTTGATGACAATCAAATACATAACCATGCAAGAGGCGGAAGCCTCTTTCAAATTCATCCTGATCTCAAGATGGGAAAAGCAAACCCTCCCAGAATCAACAACCCTTTCAGCGAATGTTTACATTTTACTATCCCATTCCTAGACGACAAATTACACATCTTTTTGGTTTATATCCACCCACACGCCCGAATCGAGGAAAATATCTTCACTATGAGCACGCTTTATAAATACTCATTAATCGTAGGAGACTTTAATGTAAACAATAGAGTAAAAAAGAGACAACTGAACAACTTCGTCCAAAATACCGGTTTTTGCAAGTACGTCACTCCACCCACATTCTTAATGCAACATAATAATGACTCAACTCCAGATATCCTACTTCATACCTCTAATAACTTGAAAGTTGAACTTACTCCTGATTTATGCTCAGACCATCTCAGCCTACATATTTCACTTGATAAGCAAAGGCCAATAACCAATAACCGATTGTGGAGATACAACTTTTCAAAAACCGACATTAATAAAATTAATACATCCATGGTACAGTTTATAACCTCGAGACAGGACCAGGAACCAAATGAAGAAGTAATAACTCAATTTAACACATAACTCTCTGAGTCATTCATTGAAAATACGCCTTTAAAAGAGATAAAGCACTACACTTATGAGCTGCCACCCTTTATAATACAATTAATTAAAAGAAAAAAAAATTTACAGAGAATACAGAAGCACCAACAATCCCGACGCAAAGATGGAAATGAATAAACTTAACAAAAACATACAAACTTTAATTCAACAATTTAGATCACATAAATGGATTAACACATGCAACGAAATAAACAGGAAAAAAGGCAAAAACTACTGGTCAGAAATAAAAATACTATCAAAATATAAAAATAAAGGGACATCAAGCTCTAGTATTAAAGTAGATGACATAATATATGAAAGACCAGAAGAAAAGACAAAAGTATTTGCAAATCATTTTGAAAAAGCCTATGCAGAAACACAGGACTTGAATTTTAATAATAACCATTACCAAAGTGTCCAAGAATGGTACGATACATTTATTAACAAACCTGTGCCAATGGAAGATTATTCAATTGATGAAGCCGACTATTTTGCTATAGTAAATCAAGGTAAAAATACAGCTCCAGGTCACGATTATGTCACAAAAAAATTTGTTAAAAAACTAGACTTAAACGTTCACTTGTATATAATTAAAATTTACGAATACTGTTTCAAACATCGATATTTCCCAAAAGAATGGAAAACTGGGACGATCATTACCATACCCAAACACGGCACAGATCACTCCAAAGTAGTTAACTATAGACCTATTACGCTACTGCCAGTACTGGGGAAGAACTTCGAAAAATTAATTAACAACAAAATTCATGAAAGCATTGGTCACCAGATACCGAATTATCAATTTGGATTTAAAACTAACAGCTCTACAACTCAGCCTTTAGCAATACTAACAAACAATGTCGAAACATCTAAGCTAAATGGAAACAAATCGGTAGCATTGTTCATGGACATCAACAAAGCTTTTGACAGTGTTTGGCATAAGGGTTTACTATACAAACTATACACACGAGGATGTTCTAGACATCTTCTACTTTTGGTTAACTGCTTTCTGTTCAACCGGAAATTAAGAGTGAAGGTCCAGAATGCCATATCTTATGAATTTACCCCTGAGCAAGGCCTTCCACAAGGATCACCGCTTTCACCACTCCTCTACAATATCTACTGTTCAGATATCTACCACGATAATCCACAACATTTTTCACATCAAGCATATATGTTGTATTAGAAATATACTATGATATATAATATCACCGAGACAGGCTTAACCTTCTCAAACATATCATGTTACAGATTGCGTAACAGCTCTTCTCTAATAACCGCTCACGTTGGCTGAGCTTAATGTTTCTTTCTTGGTAATCCCTTATCATGCTGAATTGCCAATTTAATGTTCTTTGTTCTCTTATGTTATAAATACAACCAACAGACATTTGTACCTTCAGTCATATACTCATTTTCGACCTAATACATTCTAAATTTTTTATTGTTCATTAGTGTAACAAATAAAGTTCCTTTTTAAAAAGTGATTTCAACAATCGATTATCTAACATTGGCGCAGTCGTACGGATCTGAAAAACACCCTGTAACCCAGAGGTGGTGGATTTCAATCCTTCAATCAGCAAAGAATCTACGAGAAACAAGAAAAATACAATTTCAAGCAGACAAGCAACGTCTCAACAAGCTCACAAGAAGCATCATATACACATCGAGAAATAATTAGCAAGTAAGAAACATTCCTGGCCCCTGAAAGTCGGTGTCTTCGGCACTTGGAACACGTCACCGTGGATAGGAACACCTAGTGATACCCCTGACAGTACATCCCAGTGTAGCAACGCTCACGAAACCGCATTCGACCTTCCATCTGGACCCTAGGCATGAAGATAGTAATGTAAGTAATTTAAGAATCATCTCGATTTATTTTCTATTTCAAACTGCACTAAACATTTGTATTTTATCATTCGTACATTGCATTCACATTTGCATTAAACCCACGACAGTTCTGCAATCTAATTTAGTTGAATATATTATCTAAATATCGTATTACTTTAGCCGATATTTTATTTTATTTTAACACATAAATATTTTCATTGCAATCAATATATTAATTTGACATATATCAAGTTTAATCTTTATCTTGTAACGTTTTTATTGCAATTTAATACTACTACTACTACTACTAATAAAGGTTAACGTATTGTTTATACCATATGACTATAATATCTGAATAAGTGCAAATACCATCGCAAAAATAATTTGTTACATACCTTATAAAGAAAATAATACAATTTCGTTTCCTTTTATTCATTATTATTGCCAGTGGCGTACTCTTGCACCTTTTACAATTAATTTTTATTATTTTTTTGTGTGTACCAAATTAATTTTTGTTTGTTTATCTGAAATTTATATACAAATCTTAATAATACAAAATGGCGAACCAACCAAATACTACAGTAAATAATACTACAGCAAATAATACCAATAACGCTGATGAAACCCTTACCATAGAACCCTACAGGTTAAGTGAGATTTTCTCAATAGTTCCAGAGTTCGACGGGAACCCCATTTTCCTACAAACCTTTATTTCCGCGTGTGTTTTCGCGAACGGAATGTCAATAGAGGACCAGCGTATTTTACTTACTCTACACATAAAAAATAAACTTCGGGGAAAAGCTGCCGAATTAATAAATTCGAGGAACCCTGCCACTTGGGCAGAAATTAAAAGCCTACTTGAGGCGCATTTCGGTGATTCACGCGACTTGACAGCCCTTATACAAGACTTACAACGGATTCACCAACTACCTAATGAAACTGCCCTGACATTCGTATCTCGTTTACAAACACATAATGCCAAAATGCACGCTGCTGTGCAAAAACAGACTTTCACGTTGGAAGAAAAGACAGCCCAATCATCCCTAATTGAAACCATGACTCTAACAACACTACTTACCGGACTAGAACCCAAACTTGGACAAATAATCCGTGCCGGAAATCCCAGCGACATGCTAGAAGCAATTAATAGAATCAAACGCGAACTCCAACTGTCCTACTTCGAGTCACAAAAATTCCCAAAACAAACTATCAACAAAAACCCCATCCAGAACCAACAGAGGCGTCCCAACTCCCAACAATTCTGTAATTTTTGCAAACGTAACGGGCACAATTTTAATGAGTGCCGTACAAGACTACAATTCTCACAACAAAATCAGAACTTTAGACAAAACAATTTTGCCAGTCCTCCACAATTTTCTAGACCGAATTTCCAAAATTCTCCCAACCAGCAATATCAAAGAAATTTCACGCCGCAACAAGATTTTCAACAGAATAGGCCTTCTGTAATAAGACCTAATCCGAACTTTCAGAGATCCCCAAATCAACAAAATTCAAATTTCAATCCTAACTTTAACAGACAAAACCCGCAGAGAACACATCACGTTAATTTTGACAATCATTTCGACTCTCAAAATTATTATACTAATTTTTACCATGAAACTGATAATTTCAGTGACCCACAATTCCATAACTTCGGAAACTATCAAACTAATTCTAGCCTTGATAATATGGCAAACATGCCACAAGTAAATTATGACGATTACCCCCATTTCCCGCAAAATAACGACGATAACATGCCATACCAAAATGAGAATTATACAGCTAATTCTCAGATGTCGCAGGATTATACTGCTACTCCTCAGGATTTTCCATTAGGCCCGGAGTATTCCATGAATACTCCAACCCAAGAAATAAATTTCGAAGTGGACCAAATGTCCAACCAAATCCAAACATTAAACCTGAACGACAATTACAACCCCCTACTGAATTTCTCAGACCAGAACTTCGCTTAAATTGGCCTACACACACACTATTGACCGTGAATTCTAGTAATCTTTATTTCATAAATGACATTTCGAACAAATTTAAACTCTTAATTGATACTGGCGCAGGTATTTCGATTTTTAAGCATAAGACAGCGGAAAATTTTAAAAATAGATCTCCAGAAAACGCGATTATACAAGGCATAACCGACGAAAAAATTAAAATTAGCGAATCTGTTCTTATACTATTTAACGCACGCGACCCGCACAGAGTCTATATTCACGACTTGGACATAGACTTTGACGGGTTATTAGGTGCCGACTTCATGGAACACTACGAATGTAGAATAGATTTCAAAACCAGGCAACTAATTACAAATTTTAAAACATTGCCCATCTTCAAAGTAACTGACGATTCTCCAACACCCGAAATCAACAAAATCCGACAAAATGATAATTCTAGCCAAAATACTATCCAAATTGACGGTCGCACGGAAAAGGTTTACAAACTAAAATGCAATCTTAGAAACACTGACGCTGTACTGTCAGCGCAGGAAAACGAAAAAGTTCGTTTGCCTAATGCTCTTGTTAGGGTAAACGAAAATGGAGAATTTTTGACAACCGTAATTAATGCAAACGCCATTCCGAAAATTATAAATTTTTCTAATCTAAAATTAGAACCATTGCAAAAATTTAAATCGATTTTTAATTTAAATGTTCAAAATTCCGACTCACACATACAGACCGACAGATCATCTGAAATTATTAACCAGTTACGTTTAGATCATCTAAACTACGAGGAAAGCGAACTAATTACACAACTTTGCCTAGACTTTTCTGAAATATTTTACCTGGAAGGAGACAACTTGACTTTCACTAACGAGATTAAACATTCAATCGACACTAATAATTCTAAACCTGTATTTACAAAATCGTATCGCTACCCTCAATGCCATAAACAAGAAGTCAAAACACAAGTTTCTAAAATGCTGGACCAAGGCATAATCAGACCTTCAATTTCTCCCTGGTCATCTCCTGTTTGGGTTGTACCCAAAAAACTCGATGCCTCTGGCAAACAAAAATGGCGAGTCGTAGTAGATTAAAGGAAATTAAACGAATTGACTATTGACGATAAATACCCTCTCCCAAATATTTCTGACCTTTTAGACCAATTAGGCAAATGCCAATATTTTACCACACTAGACTTAGCTTCCGGATTCCACCAAATAGAAATTGACGCGAAAGACATTCAAAAGACTGCTTTCACAGTCGAGAACGGTCATTTCGAATTCGTTAGAATGCCATTCGGTTTAAAGAATGCTCCATCAACGTTTCAAAGAGTGATGGATAACATCTTGTTAGGAATCCAGAATGAACGCTGCCTTGTTTACATGGACGACATTATCATTTACTCCCCTACTATTCACGATCATATTTCCCGACTGACAGAAGTATTCAAACGCTTAAGGAAAGCTAACCTCAAAATTCAACCCGACAAGTGCGAATTTCTACGCAAAGAAGTCGCTTATCTAGGACATCTTATAACAAAAGACGGTGTTAAGCCAAATCCCAGTAAAGTAGATGCCATTTTAAACACTCCTCATCCGAAAAATCAAAAGGACATTAAATCTTTCTTAGGTTTAGCGGGCTATTATAGACGCTTTATTCCAAATTTCTCTAAGATTTCAAAGCCCCTGACCAAGCTACTACAAAAAGACACTCCCTTTAACTTTGACAATGATTGTATGAATTCGTTCGACAACTTAAAGCAAACATTGACGACGACTCCGATATTAATATATCCTAATTTTGATGAGCCTTTCATCCTAACTACCGACGCGAGCGCATTCGCCATCGGATCGGTACTCTCTCAGGGAAATATAGGCAAAGATCTACCAATTGCATACGCTTCCCGAACTTTATGCGGTGCGGAAACAAAGTATTCCACCATTGAAAGGGAATTATTGGCCATAGTATGGTCGGTAAAACACTTTAGACCATATTTATTCGGTAGAAAGTTCAAACTAGTCACCGACCACTTACCTGGTTATTCTCAATAAAAGACCCAGGAAGTAGACTTGCCCGCTGGCGACTTAAACTGGAGGAATACGACTACGAAATCGTTTACAAGCCCGGAAAAATCAATAAAAATGCCGATGCCCTCTCTAGAATCAAAATAAACCATTTTTCCAAATGTTCTAAATTCCATTCCAAAATCTTAGCCGCGAATGAGGACACAGACGATGACGGAAATCCAGACAATGACGATGAAATCACAAACGAACAACTAATTCAAGAATTTAATACTTTCTCCCGACTATACAAGACCAAATCTTTAATTGACTACTCTAAAATTCAACTTCAAATAAACAACTCTTGGACCGAGAAAACAAACACGTCATAACTTTCTTTCAACAAAATAACCTAAGAGATTTTCATCACCAAATTATTGACGACATTTTCGAGGAAAACCCCGAATTTTACGACGACAAAATAAATATCATCTCTAGTAGATCGGTTAGACATAGGAAATACTATATCATTCCTCTACCCTTTGACCCTGAATCCGTAGTAGAACATTTGTTCTTAGCAATATACAAAAATCAAAATGAATTAGATCTTTCTAATACTTACCATGTCAAAAATAACTTAGACCTCCCCATACTCGAAATTCTGTCATTTATCTTCGCAGAAAAGGACCTAAAACTCATTATCTGTCAAAACCTAGTACAAACACCTGACGAAGACCAAAGACCGATAATTCTTGACCAAAACCATACCGGCAAAAACAACCTGCATCGCGGAATAAACGAGACTATGCGTAGGATCAAAAATAAATACAATTGGCAAGGACTAACCAAAGATGTTGAAAATTACATAAAAAATTGCGAAATTTGTCAACGGACTAAAGTTTGCCGTAAAAACCTTAACAACCCTCTAGTAATCACTGAAACTCCAAGAACGCCTTTCGAAAGAATTAACATCGACCTATTCGAATTTCCTACACGAAATTACGCTCTAACTATCCGTGACGAACTTACAAAATTCACACAAGCCTATGCAGTACCGGATAAAAGCGCAAAATCTGTGGTAAATACCCTATTGTTATATTTTCAACATTACGGTACCCCACTGAGGATTCACTGTGATTACGGCGGTGAATTCGACAACAACTTACTAAAAGACCTCTGTACCCTCTACGATATAAAACTGACATATTCTAGCGTAGGACATCCCCAATCTAACGGTTCTATAGAACGCTTTCATGCTACCTTAGCCGAAATGATCAGAATTCACAAAACTGAAAACCCAAATGAACATCCTTTTACCATATTGCCGTATGCAGTAATATGCTATAGTAATTCGGTTAATAAAACGCACGGTTTTACGCCATACGAACTGATCTTTGGACACACAGCTAATAGACCACCAGAGACCCTGTACAACCAAAAAGACCTAATAACTAAATATGTTAGGGACTTAAATAATAGGATATCCCACTATTACCAAATTGCACGCAGTCGGACTGAAGCGCAAAAACAAAAAGCTAAAGTCAGATTCGACAGAAATATCCCAGAAAATCGCCCCACGTATAACGTTGGAGACGAAGTATATGTAAAGGAATCCCAAATCAAAAGTAAGTCACAAAATAAATTCAACGGCCCTTTCGAGATCAAAGAAATCTTCCAAAATTCTGCCACTTTGTTAAATCCCGAGACAAATCAAACAAGTAAAGTAAATTTTGATAGAATGAAACCATATACTGAAGATTAAAATTTATTTTCAGGTTTCTACTGCTGTTCGGATCAGCATTTTCTCAATACGAAATAACACCAATAAACATCGGTGTTTACTATCACAAAGACACGGACATTGTCATCTCACACAAGAAATGGACGTTACTCGTACATAAAAATATATCGACCTTTAAGACAGCTCTTGACAGAAACGACAAAATCTTACAGACAATCTTTACCACCCTTGACCCAGCATACAAAAACATGAACGAATTCGCGAGTGAGGTTAACACGCATTTAAGCCTCCTAGGACAAATCTCAAAATCCATACAAACTAAATTTGACGAAATACATCTCGACACGAAACGCTACAAACGCGGAATCATAAACGGAATTGGTTCAATATTCAAAGCAATTACCGGAAATTTAGACGCAGAAGACGGTAAATACTACTCTGACTGTATCAATAAATTAAACCAAGACGAACATCAGATAGAAAATTTGATGAAAAATCAAATATCAGTTACAAATTCAGTTATTAAAAATTTTAACACGACAATTCAAAAACTACTAATAGACGAGGAGACATTCAACAAAGACATAAAAGAAATCGAATACGCAATCTTAGACATTACGTATAACGTACGAGCAGTTGAAACAAAATTAAAATTCTTGGAAATTTGTGAACAACTCATGGCGAGCTACCTATTTATAGAGGACAACCTCAACGATATTTTAAATTCGATCACTTTCGCGAGACTCAAAGTAATTCATACGTCTATCATTAACCCCCAAGATTTGGTAAACTCATTGCAGGAAATTTCACAAAACCTACAAAAGAACAATTTGCCACTCCCAATTAAACTTTCAAAAATTGCACGGTATTTAGATATTATTGAATTAAAAGCTTTCCAAATGAACTCGGAATTAGTATTTGTATTAGATATACCCCTAGTAGACCCTCAAACGTACTCTGTTTTCCAATTATACCCCATTCCTATCTTAGATAGTAGAACTGGTCTGTATCATATTTTGTCAACTTCTCAAAAATATATCGCGAGAGATGATGATTCTTTGATGTACATACCCATTGCTGACCTCAGAGAATGCAAGCCACTCCATACCAATACTAAATTATGTCCAAATTTGTTTGCATATCCAATTGACAACAATGCCATATGCGAAGCCCGCCTTTTCAAGGATCTACAAACTCTACCAGAAAACTGTCAAACGTCAACTATCATCGGCCAAGGATACAACATCCAAAAACTAGACGAGAACGTGTGGATAATCGTCAATACAGAGCCACTAAAGATGACTATCAATTGCCCGAAAGAGACGCCAAAAACCGACACCATCCTCAAAAACTGTATAATTAAATTACAACCAAATTGCTACGCCTTCATAGGTATCACGAAGATCCAAGCCAGCTCAGGCGAAACGACAGACATGAAGAACGACGCTCACCCTATACAAATCCCGTTCGAGTGTTGCAACCAGGTTCCGGACAAAGTTCGAGTGCCCAACCTGAAACCACTAAAACTAAGTGATCTGAACACCGAAGACCTCGATGTCGCCAGACACCAATTAGACCAATATTCAAAAGACTTAGACGACCTAATCAAGGAACCTTTCATCACGAGACACATTTCCTGGTTTACCTATCTTACCATAGTGCTAATTTTCGGACTCTTATTCTTGTATCTATTCTGTAAGTGTAAAGCAAGAAGACGAAGGCCATCAACGTTTCCAAGACTCCTCCATCTCCACCAAGGCCTAGTGAACCCCTCAGGACAATCACTAGCCTGTTTTATCAACGAAGACGACCTACCTTAAGAAGAGAAGACAACGAAGCCGAAGACATAGAACTTAACTAAAGACAAACTGTTTTGTGCCTTTTTACTGACTTTTAGTGCTAGACTCTTCAGTGAATTTCATTTCATTTGTTTAATCATTATATTTCATTATTTTTCTATCCTTTGTTAATTTCAATTTTATTAACATTTTTACGTTATTTTCATTTAAACTTATCATACTCATATTTTATGCTTTTATATTAAAGCTATATTTTAACCTTGGGAATATTTTATCCCATTTTAAGACAAACTTATTATGTTTGTATTTTACGCTTTCTTGCTAAAGCTATATTTTAACTCTAACATTTTTATTTTATGAATCAAGCTTATTGTGCTTGCATTTCATATTTTAGACGCTAAGGTTATACTCTGTATTTTAAACTTTACGACAACATTTTTGTACTCTTTATATTTTTCCAAATTGTACCATTACCTTTTATATACATTTTATATTCATTTCAAAAGTTGCTGCATAAAACACCAACTTTTTTTATAAGGGGGAAGCTGTTATATTAGAAATATACTATGATATATAATATCACCGAGACAGGCTTAACCTTCTCAAACATATCATGTTACAGATTGCGTAACAGCTCTTCTCTAATAACCGCTCACGTTGGCTGAGCTTAATGTTTCTTTCTTGGTAATCCCTTATCATGCTGAATTGCCAATTTAATGTTCTTTGTTCTCTTATGTTATAAATACAACCAACAGACATTTGTACCTTCAGTCATATACTCATTTTCGACCTAATACATTCTAAATTTATTATTGTTCATTAGTGTAACAAATAAAGTTCCTTTTTAAAAAGTGATTTCAACAATCGATTATCTAACATATATACTTCAATTTGCAGATGATACCACCTTGATAGCACACGACAAATCTATAAATGCAGCAATGGAAAATCTACAAAATCTCGCAGATGCTACATCTTTATGGTTTAACAAATGGAGGCTTAAACCCAACCCATCTAAGTCCCACTTAATTATATTCCAGCATACACCTTCTAGAAATTCCCCCTCATTAAACATATACAATCAAACAGTTCATGCAGAAGTATCTGCAAAATATCTAGGGATTACCATCGACAATAAAATCAATTTTAACAACCATACAACTAATGTGAAAAAAAAATTATTTCAAGAGCCAAACATTTTAGAGGATTATCTCATAAAAGAGATGGAATTAATATAACCACTATGGGTAAAATCTATAAATTAATTTGCAGACCGATCATAGAGTATGGACACGTAATTTTCTCTAATTTAAAAAATCCTGCTATCAAAAATCTCAAGGTAGCCGAAACGAGTGCCATCCGAACAATAACAAAAATTCGGCATCCCAACAATCCTCTACATAACCCGCCAAACCACCTCTTATACACTGAAACTCACATCCAGCCCATTCAAGAAACATCTTCCACTCTTACAAGATTTTGCCAAAAGCAACATAACAAAAATTCAATCGAAGAATTTTGTATAAGGAGGATCGACGGAATGATGCACACACCCTGCTAATTCCCTTTGGGAGATAATTGTACCTCTAGAATAATACAGGACATTCATCGCACACATATTTATAAAAAAAAATAAAAATTTTGTATACCTATTAAAACTGGATTTTTTTTTTTTTTGTATAAAATATGTACTACATAAATCACACATTACCTGTACATTGCTATGAAAAAAATTATATTAAGGTTTATAAACTAAATGGGTTGAAGGACCTCGGTCAATTGCCCTTTGGAATGAAATGTAATTCTCATTTCAATAAAATTCTTTTATTATTATTATTATTATTATTATTAGAAAAGATATAAAGTTGTCATCCTTGTTTCCCTTGGCAGTCAAATGTGCGATTCAGCGAAATGTTTACAAAAATGTAACCACATAATTAATAGATGAACATAAGAGTTATCAAGCTAAATAGTGGAACAGAGACCTGAGTTTAGAAGTTTAACCCGTGACCGACCGCTACAAACATAATTTCCTTGAAAACTCCCTTCTGTTTATTAGAAAACAATTACCTTAACCTACAGGGTGATTTACCTAAACATGCGGAAAATTATTCAGTGGGTTTTCCCCACCAAAAGGAGTTAAAAAAATTAAGAAATAAAAAAAATATTATTTATTATTATTTGGAAAAAAAATTACTTTATTTTTTTTGTAGAAGTGCGCCGCATATGACTAACCAATCTGACGTAATACGGTGCAACGAAATCACTTCCTCTCTTATGTGGTATGGGTAAAAACGATTCTGGCGTATAGGGTACTTATTGAAGGGTCTTGTTCTAGTAATTCTAGAACTCCTTTGTCTACTTCAACAGGACGATTTACTACACGTTCTCTGTGGCCTCATAAACAAAACCCGGTGTCACAAACTCGTTGCACTGCACTTAAAATTTTTCTCATTAGGTTTGCGCCTATGGGGAAATTTTCTCCCGTATTTTCGTACAGCCCCTGCAAGACTTTCATTCATTGCACCATAGGTTAATATCATGTCGCAGTACTCTTGCGACATGAACTCTGGCATAATCAATATTTGCGAATACAGTTTAAAATTTAACAAAAATGGGAAATACTCTAAACAGAAGTCGAAGAGTCACTGAACTGAACACTAAACGCGTGGTGCACTGACCATAGACAACTAAAACAGCTGATTAGGTGCCTGGTAACAAACAAGCAGCATCTGTGTGAACGCGTCGAGATAGCATAACTCCCCCGTTCTGAAGCGTATCTTTGCAGGTTTTAATGCAAAAAAATATAAAAATTACCTCGGATCGCTTTAAAATTTTACAGAGGCTTTCCCACATTAAAGACTAGTATACCATTTTATTTTCCGCATGTTTACATAAATCACCCTGTATATGAATCTATAAAATTTGAATATAACAAAGATAGCTTTCTAACTAACCTGATGCCAGGACCATATACAAGACATGGCGAGCATTATTATTATTCTTCACATAGAATGTCTCTGACGAAAAAAAGCCCATATTATGCTAGCATAAAATTATATAATTACCTTCCTAACCATTTACAAACTAATAGGTAACTCCTTTGATACAATAAAGAAAGATCTATTCTCTTTTCTTTGTGAGCTTGAACTTTACTCTTAACTATTTTAACTTTAGAAATGGAACCTAATGTCTTATATGTAAATTATTTATTAATGTTATAGAAAGATCTTTATTTAGGTATATAACCTATTACAAAGAAGGAAGAAAAAATAGTTACAAAACTTTACACAATTTACATCGAATCTAGGTATACAGTAGTAAACAAATATAAATATAAATAAATAAATTGTTAAAATAAGTTATACTGTATAACTAATAATACAAAAAAAACTGGTTTACCCATTTAAACATGTTAAGGACAACTATTAAAAGGTATGACTAGAGGTGAAAAACCTTTACAATGTTTTTATATAAATGATTAAACTGCTCTTAAAATTTGCTAAAGTTGCTGCATCCCTTATTTTTTTGAGGCAATGAATTATATCCATAATAGAGAGTTTTTAGGATGTTTATGGAGATGGTATCTCTTAGATTTCTTATAATATAGCAGACAGTGCTCAATTTTATGCAAACCATATTTATATGTGCTTCTGATCCAAGGTGACATCTAGGAAATTGGTAGTTGTTATACTAGGGATGGATTTATTTAAAATTTTCAGGTACAGATCAGTCACAATATTTTTTGGCAGAAAACGTATATAAAGTCGAGGCAAGAATTCAAGCGATGCACGTCACGAGTGATCTCATTCAAGAAATTTTAATACTAACATAGCTTTAATCATTAATTACGTTAAAAAGAGTAATTCTTGACACCCACTTATTAAGCTATTTTCAGAAATAGGTACAGTTTAATGGGGCTTCATGATTCTTAGCAGTATTGTCTTATTTATAGAATCGATATGTGACGTGCATCGCTTGAATTCTTGCCTCAACTATAGCATGTTTTATTTACATTTAAATTTAGTCCGTTGTTGCTACAGTAATGACTCATTTCCTATGATGCTTTGTTGCTATTTATGACAATCTGTTCAACGGAGTTATGGGACATTAGCATATTTGTATCATCTGCATATAGAAGAAGTGATACATGTGTTGGGTATATCGTTAATAAAAATTATAAAAAACAGAGGTCTCAGAATCGAGCCTTGAGGCACTCCCAGATTTATGTTTCTGGTTTTGGAGTTAACGCCATCTATAACAGTAGTTTGCGTGCGATTTTGTAGTAAGTGACAAACTATGATCTATAGTATCAAATGCACGACTTAAATCATAAAAAAGACCTAAGACTTGACACTTGTTGTTCAGTGCATTATAGATAAAATCTATGCAATCTAAGATAGCAGTATTGGTGGATTTATTTTTTTGAAAACCATTTTGGGCATTTGAGATCAAGTTAAAATTCTCTAGATAATTGGTCAGTCTTATGTAATATGACCGTTCAAAAATTTTAGCAATTTGACTTGGTATGCACATGGCTCTATAAGTCTATAATTAGCAATGTCTGTTGTGGGACCTTTGTTTTTATATACAGGTATACATTTGGATTCGTTTATGTTGGGAAATACACCAGCTAAGAATGATTCATTTACTAAGTATGCTAATGGCTCATTAATAATGTCTTTTACTGATTTCATCATTTTTCCGTTGATGTCATCGATACCAGCGGCCGGTTTAAGAGTAGCTTTCCCAAATATTTCACTTATTTCTTGTGGTGCCGTCGGTGTGAGAAAAAAACTGGTACTTGTCTTTTCAATGTTGACATTACAGTTAGGTTTTGATTAATTTGAGGCAAGATTTATAAAGTAACCATTTATAAAATTACTCTTAATACCCTGGTTATCACATATGTCTATGAATGGCTTCTTTTCATTGATTGATTTGGATTTATTGATAATTTTCCAATTATCCCGCATTATATTGTTGAAATTAATTAGGTGTTGGTCGTTACATTGTTTCTTGTGCTACTGCATATACCTTTCAGTATAGGCTGGATTATTTCATCTTTTCCTAATGCTGTTCATTTCACACAGTTGGTCATGCATTGACTTAATGGCGGGTATAAACAACTTTTTATTCTTGAATTTATTAAAAGATTTCATAATAGGAAAAGCACAATTGTAGTGAAATAAAAAGGTAGGTACTATAGAATGCAGTGAATTTCTGTTGAAATGTGGAGGCAGTATATATTTTGTTCCAGTTTTCGGCGGATATTAGATGTTGAAATCTTTCAATGTTTGTGGTGTTGTAGTTTCTTCTGTAGGTGTAATTTAGACTACTATCATTATGTAGAAATAGATGGAATAAACAAATTTGAAAAGTGTGATCAGATATGAAAGACCCACAGATTTTTATGCTGTTTGCTGTTAAGGTGGAGAATATATTATTGATACATGTAGAACTATTGCTTGCTATTCTTGTAGGTTCCTGTATGTGATTTATGACTTTGTATTCAGCTAGTAAGTTTAACAGCAGATTTTTCTCTGAACTTGTTTGCAAAAAATCTACATTTACATCACCACAAATAACATAGTAAAACATAATATTTTTAGTCGCAAACTCCTCTATAAAATCCTTATTTTACTATAAGGAACATAACCAGACTGCAATCAACAGCTACTCTCCGGGCTATGTGCCCCGCCGAGCGCTGAATTACAAGTTACAAGCCTGGCGCGTTAGGTGTAATAATTGCATATTACCATCAAAGCGTTAATGCTTCGATTGCTACAAACACCAGCCGAAAGACTGATCCTACTTAAAGGAGTTCTCGTGCCAGTCGTCACACACCACTTTCAGACTGCAGTTTCGAGCTGTTGGCTCTCGTCAGTGCAAGGTAGGTATGTGACGACCGACACGAGGATCACTTGACTATTTGGTACATTTCAGTATCTTTGGGATAGCGACATGTAAAATAGTCTTTCGGCTGGTGTTTGTTGCAATCGAAGCGTTAGCGTTTTGATGGTAACATGCAATTATTACACCTAACGTGCCAGGCTTGTAACTTGTAATTCAGCGCTCGGCGGGGCACATAGCCCGGAGAGTAGCTGTTGGTTGCAGTCTGGTTATGTTCCTTATAGTAAAATAAGGATTTTATAGAGGAGTTTACAACTAAAAATATTATGTATTAATATTCCGCCCTCTAAAAGCACATTTGAACTATGCTAAGCCTACTCAGGCTATTTATTTTTCGATTCCAACAGACACTGGACCGCTAGATGGCACCTGCTGACTATTTTACATGTCGCTATCCCAAAGATACTGAAATGTACCAAAGAGTCAAGTGATCCTCGTGTCGGTCGTCACATGCCTACCTTGCACTGACGAGAGCCAACAGCTCGAAACTGCAGTCTGCAAGTGGTGTGTGACGACTGGCACGAGAACTCCTTTAAGTAGGATCAGTCTTTCGGCTGGTGTTTGTTGCAATCGAAGCGTTAGCATTTTGAACGTAATATGCAATTATTACGCCTAATGCGCCAGGCTTGTAACTTGTAATTCAGCGCTCGGCGGGGCACATAGCCCAGAGAGCAGCTGTTGGTTGCAGTCTGGTTATGTTCCTTATAGTAAAATAAGGATTTTATAGAGGAGTTTGCGACTAAAAATATTATGTTTTAATATTCCGCCCTCTAAGAGCACATTTAAACTAAATAACATAGTAGTTTTTTGGGTTGTAGAGTCTATGAAAAAGTAAATCAAGCCTTCCTATGAATTCTTTAAAATCATTATCAGGTGTTCTATAAGTTGTGATAATATAAATTGAGTTTTTCCCATCTGGAAATATCATTTTTGCAACACATACCTCAACATTTTTTCTTCTGCATCGTCTTTTGATGGGACGGATGTGATTTTTAGGGCACTTTTTGCATAAATAGACACTCCACCTCTCATTTGTTTGCTACGGCTGAAATAGGATACTAATTTGTAGTTGTCAACCCCTGTCACTTTCATTTCTTCCTCACTTAAGCACAATCTACGTTGTGATGGGTAAGATGTATGGATAAACTGTTGTTCTTATGATTTAATAGTCCTTGTATATTAAAATGCATTAAGGTGAAATTTCTTAAATTTAAATTAAGAAACTGTCATTTCGTTCTGTAGTTGATTTGTCATGGTTTTCATGGATATTTTCACGAGTTGTTTTTTGGTTGTCCAGGAAACGTTGTCCCTTAACAAAGTTAAATCTCTCATAAGCCACCCCCCTTAAGCCAGAAAGATGCACTGTATACTGAATTTTTGACTGATGGATCAACGCCAACATTTATTATTTTCCACTTTGTACCAGGTATTTAGTCTTTTCACAGATATTTTTTCTTCTTTTCCAAATTAGTTTTCTTTTTTATGTATGCCATAACATTGTCTGAACTTACAGCGTCTTCCACTCTTGAAATAAAGAGCCATAATTTTTTTTTCCCTAATACTGGCCATTGGCCAGCCTTCAAACTCATTTTCTGTTGTTTCATTTGTTCCAAGATGCACTATTTTCCTCTGCCTCCTTTTTTTATTTTCTTGGTATCCATCCTCACTCTCATTTGAACAATCGGACGAGACATTATGCTGTATTGATTTTTGCTGAAATTTCTGAATAACAGGATTTTTTGTAGCTACTGCAATTTCTGTATTTGGTGGGGGTTGATGGATATGGTTATTGAGCGAAATAGCACAGTTGGTTACCTCACTATATAGTTTTGGCAGGGGTGATGACTTTGAGAGTAATTTTATCATGTCTGTTTGTTTCCTTTATATTTATGACTTCTTGCTTAGTTTTTTCAATAGAGACAGTTACTTTCCGTAAAACTTAATATAGTGCAGCGTAAAATTCAAATAATATTAATAATAATTTTAATGTTGTAAGTTTGCTTTTAATCTGCCCACACCCCGAGGATATTGCTTCTCTGGCACCTAGCTGAGCTCAGCCTCTTATAGTTGTACAAAAACTTCTGCCTCAAGATTTTGGAACACACATTGATTTTTGCAAACGTTTTAAAGTACTATTTGCTGAAAACCCGAATATCGTTGATGGCTTGCTGATATGTTAACAAACAGAACTTTCGCTACTGGGCGACGGAATGTTGTCTGCAATTGCACGAAGTACCACTTCATAGCAAAAAGATTACTGTGTGGTGTGCAGTATCCACCTTTGTAATTTTTGGGCTGTTCTTCTTTGAGGAAAATGACTTAATGATTACTGTTACATCACGACATTATCAATAGTTATTGCGTAACTTTGAACAGCAACTTTGTAATATTGGTGTGAATATTCGAAGAATATGGTTTCAGCAGGATGGAACCACTTCTCACACTGCTAGAGATTCTGTGATAATTTTGCGTTGACTGTTCTTGGTCATATCATTTCGAAATTTGGGGACATCAACTGGCCGACAAAGTCACGGACCTCTCGGCTTGTGATTTCTTTTTATGGAGCTGCTTAAAGTCGAAAGTGTTTGTAAAATATAATATTCAAACAAAGAACAAGAACCTTGTGTTTAATTTTTGAAAAATAAATATAGCCATTAATAAAAACCAACTCAATTTAAAAAGGATACTTCATTCTCCCGTTATTTACTTTGAACCCGTTATTTACTTTGTGTATATTGTTGTTGTTTTTTTTTAAATTTTAATAAGTATGCTTTTATTTTACTACAAATGGGGAACCATACTGTGCAGTGAAGTATGGTTTTAACATTTACTATTGTCTAACTCACTACATAAGCAGTTTATTCCTTACTTATTACTTGTTTATTTTAAAATCTTTCTACACATTTTTAATTTTTTTGTTGCAGTGTCAGTATTAAAGAATCTTCAGTAGCAAAATTAGGATCAGTATGCAGACGAGTATACCGAATCTTCTCTCATGCCTACTTTCATCATCGATCAATATTTGACGAATTTGAAAATGAGACATGTTTATGCAAGAGATTTACACAATTTGTGACCAAATATAATTTAATGTCTAAGGATAATCTTATAGTACCAATTTTAGAGGAAGAAAGTACTCCTGGTGAATCAGAGGCATGAAGATTTGTTTAATAATGTCTAGAATAACTTTATTTACTTCCATCAATGAGAATTTTTTTATATTGTATAGTCTGTTTTTGTTCGTTTTTATAAGTTAAGTTCTAAGCCTAGGTTTTGAATTTTTTGTTAACTCTAATTAGAAGAAAAAAAATGTCGTAGCAACAGTTATCATAAGCTAGTCTAGCAGAAGAATTTCATGAAATCAAAATGTAATTTTTGATCTGTTTATAATTTTTTACATTTAAGGGCAGTTCAGTTCTCTCAAATAACTTGTTATTTTAAATACGCTTCTTTGATATGATACACTGATGTTAAAGTACTAATGGAATAATAATATGCGCTTTGTCATATACCATAACTGATATCTGTGATTTGTTCATAATGATCAAATATTTTATTTACAATTGTCTGAAGAAATATCGAATATTTAATTACTCCATTATACCTATAGCTATATAATACATAAATATTGGGAATCTTGTATTGGTGGTATAATTATGGAAATATTTAATTTAGTTGTAAAATTTTATATATATAGTTTAGTTAAGATCTGCCATAAACAGCAATTAAAATTTAACATTTGGGTTTATTAAATTTCTTCATCGTACTTTTATTTTAATCACATTTCAAATATGGTATGAGTCTGTAACTAGGCATTATAGTGCTGTATATCTTGTTTCTAAGCAGATGAAAATTTATTTTACATTGTCGATAAAATAAAAAAGTTAGAAAAGAATGGAGGCTAATAGTTATTTCTAAATAATAATAATATAATGTATTTTATTCATCATATCAAGTAACACACACACATATACCACCCAGATATATAACCAGAAATAGTAATTTGTAAACACAATCCTGAACCAGCCGGACGGACCTGAATCATATATGTGGTTCAGCCGTTTTCCTTTATTTTTTATTTAGTGGTGTCTCATGTAAATAACAAACGTTCCTTGACAAACTTTCGGTTCTTTCTTAACATATATATTTGACGAGAAAAATGCGCGGGAGAATTAGCTACAGACTAATTAATGGTGGTCCAGGTTTGTTAGGAAGATGTTTTTTAGTTCAGTGTTTGGCTGCATTAGCGGGTGGCGCTGTTTTATATACAGTATATTGCCATTCATCCCTTTCTTACTAACCTGAACCAATCGATTTGGCAATATATTAATGTCTTTGTACTTATAAGAACGTTTTGATATCTTTAAACCTACACTAGGACGCAATATGTTGAGAGTTTTTATTTATAGTTTTACCATGCATATCTATGTAACCTGTTAGAATATTTCTATGGGATGTGAGACAAAATAAAAATCCAAAGCTTTATGTTATTTTTATTTGTAGCATTTCAATGATTTGGGATTTATTGGAACTTGCGACATTTAATGTAATTAATTTAATTCAATGCAATGTAATCCTAAAAAATTAGAAATCTGTTACGAGACGAAATAAAAATTATTTTAAACTTCCTAAAATATCAGATGGCTTAAAAAATACTAATATGTGCATATGTATGTATTTATTTTTAAAGTAAATGTTCGAAACTGTTTCCTCTCATGGATACACATGTTAAACCGTATAATTATTTCTTCCCCAGTTACTTTCAATAAGGATCTACTGTGGTAATACTCGCATATATTTTGTTGTATGGGTCTGCCATATCATCGATTGGTTCAGTGTAAACTAAATTTTCTAGATGTCCCCATAAGAAGAAATCTAATGCAGTTAAGTCAGATGATCGTGTGGCCATCTGATTACTCCATTAGTTCGTATCCATCTTCCAGGATATGTTCCATGCAAGTGTCTAAATGCTATTCTTGAATTATGTGCTGGTGCCCCGTCTTGATGAAACCAGATTGTGTGCCCATCATGAAGAATGTTTTTTAATAAATTTGGCAGCTCCTCTTCCAGGAACCTCCGATATTTAGCACCATTTTAACGTTTCACGAAATAGATAAGGTCTGACTATGTATCTGTTTCAATATTCCACACTATACATTTACTTTAAAAAATGTTTAATTTCTGGTTCTTCGTATCCATCTCGGATTATTTTGAGACCAATGCCGAGTGGTCTGTGTAATCACAAGCCCATTACTATGGAAGCAGCTCTCATCGTTCCACAAGACATTTTTCAAATAATTCGGATTTTTATCATGTAATACTTTCATTCATTCATAATTCAAGATGGCCGCCGTTAGTGGAGGTGCGGAAACTGAATTAGGTGAAAAAGTAGAAAAGACATGTTCATATTGCAAAAAAAAAGTGACAGAATTTATTATATGTGTGAAATGTGAAAAAACCTTTCATAAAAGTTGTACAACCAGAATGAAAACACTGAAAATGTTAACACATGACATAAGCTTGTGTTGCCTTGAAGAGGATGCAACACAAAATTTAAACTTTATCAAAATGCTAGTTAGAGAAAATGAGGCAAAGAAGACTGAAAATAAATTATTAAAACAGTTAAATAAGGAAATGGGCGAGAAAAATTTATTATTAGAAGAAAAGCTACATAACCTCCAAAATAACACGTGTTGGAATAAAACGTTTGCAGACGCCGTAAAAATGAATAAACCCATAGAAAATAATAAACAACCACTAAACAACATACCAAGCATTATAATAAAACCAAAAAAACCCCAAAGTATAACAAAAACTGATAACATAAACCCAGAAGAACTCAACATTGGTATCAACAAATTTAGAAAAACAAGAACAGGAAGTGTAATTATAAAATGTCATACAAATCAAGATATTGAAAAGTTGAAAACAATTGCAACATCAAAATTAGGACATACATATGAAATAGATGAGACAAAACTCAGAAATCCAAGAATAAAAATCCCACATTACCATGGAAATAAAAATGAAAAGGACATTGAAGAAGCTATTAGAAAGCAGAATAATTTCGTGAAGGATGAGATGCTAAACGTGACATATATAAAAAAAACAAATACGAAAGGATCGACAATTTTCGCTGAATGTTCCCCAAAAGTATTCAATGAATTAATATATCGTAAAAAGATATGTATAGGATGGGAGAGATACCCAGTATATGAAGACCTTACTGTGCCACAGTGCTACAAATGTCAAGAATACTATCATACAAATAAAAAATGTTGTAATAAAGTGGTATGTGCAATCTGTAGTGAAGAGCATGAAAGAGCTGTATGCCCAAATAACACAAAAAAATGCAATAATTGTAAAACTGCAAATTTGAAATACAAGACGACATATGATGTGAACCATGAAGCCTACAATCTAGAGTGTCCGACATACAAATACCATCTGGAACTCTTAAAGACAAAAATAAATTACGGTTAATTTATGGTTATTCAACAAGAGGAAGAAGTGCTTGAAAATATAAACGAGATAAAAAGTGACTTCATTAATTGTGGCGATATAGTGCAAAACATATCTCTAGGCGATAAAATCCTAAATCTGATTCATTTAAATATAAGAAGTATACGAAAAAACTTTGACAATCTCTTAATTTTCTTAGAATCTTTTCAATTACATTTTTGTGATATAATAATTTTAAGTGAGTGCTGGCAAGTAGAATCAAGTAAACAATTTAACATAAAAAATTATACATCTCACTATAACAAGGCAGACATTAATAAAAACGATGGTGTACTTATATTAATAAAGTCAGAATTAAATGCCGATATCACCAACTATAAATTACATCAGACAGGGGTAACTGTAAGTAAAATAAACTTTCAAATTAATAAAATATCTTACGGTATATCAGCAATATATAGACCACCTCCTACATCCTTAGAAACGTTCATAAATGAATTTGACTCATATTTAGACCAGAAAATTACAAACGATGTCGAAATTATAACTGGAGATCTCAATATAAACATATTAGACAATAACAATAATCATGTAACTAACTATCTATCAACTCTAGGTATACATGGCTTTCAATCTTATATAAATTCACCAACTAGAGTTACAAACGAAAACCATGCATTGACCATATATTCATTAGAAAAAGAATATCATCAAGTGGCACTTTGAAATATAAAACTTATGTGATTAATTACGACATTACAGACCATTACCCTATCATGTTAAATATCTCCCAAGAAAATAATTTGCATAAAGAATCTAACAAGGAAAATACAATAACTAAAATTGACTACCAAAAACTAACACAATTATTAGAAACACAAGACTGGTCAAATATCCTAAACGCAAACAACTCTGAAATTGCTGCTCAAAACTTTACTGTAGAACTTACAAACATTATTGAAAAATCCCAGACCAAATTAGTAAAACTTAAAAATTATAACAAAATAAAACCATGGATAACAAATGGTATAATAACCTCTATAAAAACAAAAGATAAAATGAAAAAAAACCTATCAAAATATCCTACCTTAACAAAACAAATTGAATATAAAACCTACCGAAATAATTTGAATCGAATTATAAAAAATGTTAAAAATAATTATTACAGAGAAAAAATAAATCAAAATGCCAACAACATTAAAAAAATCTATAAATTGGTAGCCGAAGCATCTAATGAAAACAAAAATAATAGTAACAGAAGTATACAGATCTTAAACAGCAACCATGAACCCTTTAAAAATGACAAAGAAATGTCAAATTTCTGTAATAATTACTATAGTGAAATAGGTATAAATATGTTACAAAAGATACCAGTACCTGCAAATCCATTAAACACAACCAAGACGATCACATCATCAATGTTCTTAAAACCAGTAACAGATAATGAGCTAATAAAACACATACATAATTTAAAAAACAACAGTTGCCCGGGTATAGATGGGATAACCGTCAAAACTATTAAATTCATACATATACATATTATAAAACCACTGAAACATATTATTAATTTAATATTTAAAACCGGTATTGTGCCTAAACAATATAAAACTTCGATCATAACACCTATTTATAAAGCAGGGAACCATAATACAATTAGTAACTACAGACCCATCAGTTTAATAAACAACTTCACCAAAATTCTTGAAAAATGTTTGAAAGAACGCCTAATCAATTTTTTAAACATTAACAAAGTGTTTTCAGAACATCAATATGGTTTTACAGAAGGTCTAAGCACCAATGATGCCGCTCATGAACTGATAAAACAGGTTACAAACCAGCTAAATAATAATAGAAAATGTATCGCAGTCTTTTTGGACCTGGCAAAGGCCTTTGATACAGTACCTCACAATAAGCTACTAAATGTGCTGGAGCAGTACGGCGTCAGAGGTGGAGTACTAGAGGTCTTTGACAGCTACCTATCAGACAGAATACAGCAGGTAAGAATCAGAGATACCCTAAGTGATCCAACGAACATACAAATTGGCATACCACAAGGTACAGTTTTAGGTCCTATACTATTCAATATATATATTACCTCATTAACTAACATGAATATTAATGGCAAAATCATATCGTATGCTGATGACACTGCGATTATTTTCAGTGGATCAACATGGGAGGAAACAAAAAACCAAGTAAAGATGGGAATAAAAAAGATAAAAGACTGGCTCGACACAAATAAATTATCATTAAATGTTGAAAAAACTAATTATATAGCATTTTCACTCACTTCAGTAAACCGCCCGGCTTTCAGAACAATAAAAGTAGATAATTTAGATCAAGAGATAAAAGAAACAACAAATACCAAATATCTTGGAATTTATATTGATCAAAATATAAAATGGAATGTGCATATAACATACCTGACAAAAAAAATTCGAATCTTGATGCATAAATTCTATGTCTTAAGGAATGTCATGGATCAAAAATTAATCATCACGCTGTATCTGACACTTGTAGAACCATTACTACGTTACGGTATAATAGTATGGGGTGGTCTGTACAATAATGCGCTAAGTCAGTTAAATGTAATACAAAATACAATACTAAAAATAATCTATAAAAAAGATCGTTTATTCTCCACAAGTCTGTTATACTCTGAAAAAATATGTAACACTCGTACACTGTATCTTATGTCAATTTGCTCCTATGTCCATAAACATGATAAATTAAAAGAATATATAAACCATAGCCACAATACACGGAATAAAGTAAATCGGCATTTAAAAGTACCATCGAGCAATAAAAATGCAAACCAAAGATTTATTAGTTACCTAGCGCCAAAATGCTACAATATGTTACCAATATGTATAAAACAAATAAGAAACATAAGAAAATTTACTATTGCATGTAAAAAATATATTACACAAAATAATTCTGACTTTATTAAATTATTCCTTTAGTTTTAGTTTACTTTAGTAACCTACCCAATAAGACTGTAATACCATGTAATACTTAATTCACTCATGCCAGCCTCTTAGAATTGAAAAAATATATGTATAGATATATATTATAGATTGTAAGGTGCACATACAGATGGTCATACATCTAGGTGCAATAGATAGACGTGATCTTAATAACTGAAGTGCAATAATGATAACCAATTGTAAACTTAAACTTTGTAAATGCAAATAAATAAATAAATAAAATAAATAAAAATACTGACAATTCAGCAATAGAATTTATGAAACGCTGAAATTCACCAGGTCTTAAATGATAAACGTAATGAATTTTATATGGACGGTACTTATTTTTCTTGAAAATTCTTTGACAGGAGGAGTAAGAAATATTTGATTCAGACGATAATTTCTGTAAAGACATATTTGGATTATTTACAATATTGTTAATTACTAAAGCAGTATTTGCATCACTTGTAGCCGTTAACTGTATTATACTTTAACTTTTTAGAACTTCCGTAATCTTTCAAATTATTGGTTAAAGAAATAAAGGTCTTATGGTCTGGCTTAGGCAAATTGGGAAAGTGTAAATGGAGTAATCTATCGGCTTCATGGGAATTTTTTCTACATTCTCCGTAGATCAAAATCATGTTAACAAACGTCAAAATAAATTACTACACAACATACTTGACTTTATCTTATTAAATTAGACTTCGGACTACTAGTTTATATAATTAAGAAAACAATACAGAGGTGAATGAAAATTATACTTTAAAAAATAGGAAATATATCCTAGGAAAGTTCCAGTCATCAAAAATTTTCTTTCCGTCGCGGACGTTGTCATTGACAACATTTGAACGACAAAATAAAGCCACCAACAATATGTAACATCTGGCCTTTACAGAAATTGAATACCACTTTTTGTTAATACGGAAACTGCCTGGGGAGTTTTATGTAAATCAACCTGTATAGAGGCAATTAATAACGTGAAAATTGTTTATATAAATATCTTTCTCTTAATTTCAAATTAAATTATCCTCATTATACTAAAAATTCAGATTTTTTTTAAATTTCGTATTTAGTAAAATATATTCTGATTTTAAGGACCTGTAACAATTAATATTGTTTCATTGCTCTATAACAATGTGCAAAATAATAGGTAAAAATGTGAATGAAAAAAATTCGGGATTAAACAAAATGTACTTCGTTTTTCTGGCCCAATATGTATCGAATAATACTTCTATTGCTATGTTTAAACAGAAGTTTTATGATTGTAAAATCACGTGCTTTATTAAAATCACGTAGATCAATTAGTAAATGCCTTAAGTATTAACTTTTTGTAATTTTCTGCCTTGCATATATTTTATTTCCTGTATACATGCTGTATACCAAATACAGAATAATTTATTAGTGACACAATAATTTTAAAAAGTGCTAGCTGACAGCAATGCGCATGAGGTTATGATCTCATTCTTCGAATATTGAAAGAATTGTTTATAGTTTATGTTTTTAAAATAAAGGTAACTTATCAAATTAAATATTATTAAATCAGTAAACTTCGTGACGTTATTATTTTTGCGTGTGGCCGGTCAAGAACCTAGGAACCACTAAAATATACTTTAAAAAATAAATGAATGCTCGATACGTTGAATTTTTATAATTAGCATATTTTTACGCACAATACTATTTTATCTAAGCATATAATTTATACATACCAAAAATCACGTATGACTGCTCATTTAAAAGAATATTTATCAAAAACTGAAATATTTTTCGTACTCAAGCTTCTACAAGGAGCTTTTCACAAAAATCAAGAGAACTAACATTATTAGTATCTATATTGTGTAAAAATTTGCACCCTGTCTTATGTATATTCTCTAATTCTGGCAAATCAAAAGGAGTTAGACAGCGCAATTATATTTTTTCTTTCCGAAAAATTCTACTGTTATAACAGCTACCATTTTAAACCTTAATGTCAAGCGAAGAAAAAATTGCCACTTCCTAAATATACTGAACATTATAAAAGCAATAAATAATTGTTATTTTGATTAATATTATAACTGGAATGCTCAAAATAGAATGAATTAATGATTTTTTAAATCAACAGTAGTAAATTAATGTCGAGTCTTCTACTAACCGTTGGTTCATTTGTTATATAAATAAAACTAGATCATACAAATATTAAAATATATGGGTGTCTTGGTTTTGAAGCCGAACTAGTGGACCACACAGTGGTATATTGTATATTGTAAAAATATCGTTGATAAAAAAAATAAATAAAGAAAAAGGAGGAAAAATATGATTCAGGAAATAAATTGTTGCTAGGTGTCGTTAAACTTATATTGAAATGTAATATGGTGAGGGTTTTTATTTACAGTTTTATAGTGCGCATCTTTGTATTATAACCGGTTGGAATCTTTTGATGGTATGTGACGAAATAAAAAGATAAATTTATACTTTTCTATTTCTAGTTTTTAGATATTTTAGGATTTATTTGCCACAATTAATGTATAATCGATTTAACTTAATCCAATATAGTATGAAAAAATTAGGCATCTGTTACCAAACCAAATAAAAATGATTTTATACTTCCTGAAATAGTAGATGTGGACTTACTGAGAATATATAACATAAGTATATTTGTCTTTTGAAAAAATTAATGAACAATGTTATGTTATTGTTTGATGGTCTCAGTATGGTTTTTCTCAGTCCAGAAAGACATGTAAATAGTTGTAATGGCCATTACCCTTACTTCTAAGAGGCGTCTTAAATCTTGGAATGAACGAATAAACAGTCAGAAATTATAATATATGATTTGCAGGAAACAACTACTCAGCGGGCAAATACCCCGACCTGCATTGAATTACACCTTACAAATCATTAAAGAATGGTAACCAATATCATTTGTCAACTCCCTGACCAGACATAGACCGGTTTCAAACTTATTAGTTCTCATCAGTATGCCATAGGTCATGGAGCAGACAAATGATAGTGGCCAACCTGCTAGTTTTATACAAACTATAGTAAATTGAGTAGTGGTGAGAGGTAAGTGAAACCTCTCAAATGGTCAATTGCTACTATACACCATAGATGTCTCTATGGGCGTATAGCGGCTTGCGATTCTGCAAGTACCTGAGAGCGGCGACCTTTCAGTCCTAGGTGGACTTAACCTCAGTATGCCATAGGTCATGGAGCAGACAAATGATAGTGGCCAACCTGCTAGTTTTATACAAACTATAGTAAATTGAGTAGTGGTGAGAGGTAAGTGAAACCTCTCAAATGGTCAATTGCTACTATACACCATAGATGTCTCTATGGGCGTATAGCGACTTGCGATTCTGCAAGTACCTGAGAGCGGCGACCTTTCAGTCCTAGGTGGACTTAACCTACTGTTATATGGCATACTGATGAGAACTAATAAGTTCGAAACCGGTCTATGTCTGGTCAGGGAGTTGACAAATGATATTGGTTACCATTCTTTAATGATTTGTAAGGTGTAATTCAATGCAGGTCGGGGTATTTGCCCGCTGAGTAGTTGTTTCCTGCAAATCATATATTATAGCAGTAGGTTAAGTCCACCTAGGACTGAAAGGTCGCCGCTCTCAGGTACTTGCAGAATCGCAAGTCGCTATACGCCCATAGAGACATCTATGGTGTATAGTAGTAATTGACCATTTGAGAGGTTTCACTTACCTCTCACCACTAGTCAGAAATTAGGTAGGATTTAAACTGCAAATCCGTGTACAGGTTGCTTTTCACTTTTTTTTATTCTTCCCATATCTATACATTTTAAATAAATGCAAAATGTAAAACAATGCGAAAAATACTTTCAACTATACTTTCTATTTAAAACATGATCATTGTATCAATATGCATAAGTTACTAGACAATAATTTAAATCTAGATTTTTTTTACAGATTTCATGTTTTATAAAACATTGTCTGAATTCAGAGTTATTTCGTCTTGTAAAAATCGATATTGTTTCAATACTCCATAATAGCCTATTGTTTTAGTCAAATGATTTGAAATGTACATAAAGTAAGTATAGGTAACAAATATTGCGGTGTGTGAAGGCTAAATTTAACCTGTATATTTGTTTAAAAAAAAAACTTGGACAAAATTAGGGTTAAAACTAGAGAATTTGTATTTCGTTTTTCGAACCCAAATGCATAGTACAATGTTTCTGTTGCTATTTTAACAGAGTATGTATGATTGTTAAAAATAAGAAAACTTTCTGTAATTTTTCGCTTTGTATGTAGAAATATAATATTATCTGGTGTTTATGTAATATGTTATATGTAAATATTCCTAGTGATAGCTATTTTTGTAACACACTGAATATCTATAAAAACTAATTTATTAGCGTACAAATATAAAAAAAAAATTGTGCTAAGCTAACAGCATCCCATCCTTCGAATATTGAAAGAATTATTTATAGTTTAAGTTTTTCAACATAAAGATAACTCCTCAAATTAAATATAAATTTAATAAGTGCGGCGATACTATTTTTGCACCTGGACGGACAATAACCTAGGAACTTACTTGACATTTTATGTTCTAGCTGAAATATATTTTAAAGAATAATTTAATGCCTGATACCATTATTAAACAAAAATAATCTTTTAACACTGTCTTAAAATGTATTTGAATTTTCATAACCAGTATATTTTTAGGCACAATGCAAGTTTCTAAGTTTATTACTTAAAATGAAGAATTAAATATTTCATTTCTCATTGCTCACTTAAAAGAATATTTATGAATATTTGGGACTATTCTCTAATCCCTCCACAGTGCAAAAAGGCTTTAAATAATTCTATATCATTTTTCTTTCTGACAAATTTTAATGTGAATTTATAACAACTATCATTTGATGCCTTAATGTGAACCAAAGTAAAAATTTACCACTTCTTAAACATATTAAATATTATTAAAGTAGTAAATAACTGCAATTGTTATTGATTTGCGTATAAGTTTATGCAACACATGCCAAACTACAAGGATTGAGGCTAAAAGTAACAAATACACTATTAAACAAATTGACATCTTGACCTGGAGTGTGGAGGGGCAAGACATTTAAACCAATCACGACATAGGCATAGGTCTAAAAACGAATGCAATTATAGGTTAAAACCATCAATTTATCTATCAATCATTAAAACTTTAAAAGTTACATGTTTTGGTTTCAAATTAATATTTTGTAACGTTTTTTTATTTTTTGCCAAAAAGTTATATTAATTTGCTAATAACAATAAAAATTAAAATTGACAAAAATAATGTCTTTATTATTACTATAATTATTAAAAAATATATGCGGAAACCTAATACCTGAGACAAAAAAAAAATGAGCTGTCAAACCCACCTGCAGGAAGTAAGTCGATTTTTTTGGATATGGTTTTTAAGGTGGGTATATATCCAAGAGAGAAAGATCCGATAAGAAAATATTTATTATTTTTGGCTATAACTTTTTTTAAATACATATATTGGTAAAAAAAAGTATAGGACTGATGTAGTGATATGAGTTTTCATTCAATAATATCAGTTGTTTGCAAAATTGTTAGATTTAATTTTAAAAATTGCATCAATCTTCGTATTTCCTAAATTTAAATCTAACTATTTCGCATATGTTTGAAATTATTGAGTGAAAATTTGTAACGCTAGTCTTGTTATAGTTCTACTTATAGTTTCTTTGCAATATGTGTTTTAGAATAAGAAGTTATGGTCAAAAACAGTAAATATTTCCCTTTCGGATGTCTCCTTCTCTTGGATATGGCGACCTTAAATAAATAATTTTGTTTTGACAAATTTGGCACGATAGTTTAGTAAAAGACAAATTTTTACTAAATATGCCAAATATGGATTTATAATAATTTAAGAATTAATATATTTAAAAAAAATTTCATGGTTTTCATTTTTTGCAAGTTAATGAATTAACAGAAATAACTATTACTGCTCAAGTTCATTAGAATTGTGAAGAAGCCTGTATTTTTATTGATATGACAAATGCAAGAGATATTCAACTGCTTCATCGTTTTAATGTATTTCCGCCTCTCTAATATTTTTGTATAAAATTGTAAATAATCGCCTTGATTGTATCAGATTATTCAATCAAATCATATACAACGTACCCAGAATTTCCACTAGAAACAGCAATCTTTTTCATTTTCCCACTTCTAGAACAAATATACTCTCATCAGTGCTGTATCAAATGTACGTACATTAACTATACAAACTCGGAAATTCGACTTGAAATATTTTGCACTAACCCATCGCAAATAAAAGAAATATATTTTTAACTATCTTAAAGTGTGCCAAACTTTCACTTCAGTCGTTCAGTCGAAGTACAGTTCAGAAACCATTGAAATTATGTTAATTGTCGTATGCATTTTCTTTTTTTTTTAGAGGAGAGTTATGGGAAAACAATCCAGATTTTCGGGATTTCAACCCTGTTACGTTAGCCGCTATCAAGGATTGTAAACAAAGAGGATGGCCAGATCGATCAAATCTGTCAGCGCGATGCCGCCATCGCTGTGACGTAGTCATGAGGCCTCTTTCAGCGTTCGTCCGTTTAAAATGCGTGAAGGAAAGCATATTTTCTATATAAAATTAACACACGCGTGCGATTTATTGATATGATTGAGGAATGCAACATTTTCAATGATTTTTGTACGTAAATACGGCAATAAAACGAAATGAACTTAAATAAAAAGCTCTATTTTATCATGTTTATATCCATCACAATATGAAACAAATGTAAAACTCAAATTAAAATACCTACTTATCAGACAAGTTAAAGTAGTAACTAAGTATTACACTACCGGGAATAAGTAAATACACAATAATAATAACGATAGTCTTTATTGATAATAAATAATTGATATATATATATATATATATATACATCTATGATGTCTGGTGTATATAGTAGCATTTGACCACATGAGGGTATTCACTTACCTCTCACCGGTACACCATTTACTTAAGTTTGTATAAAACTAACAGGTTGGCCACTGTCATTTGTCTGTTCCATGACCTATGGCATACTGATGAGAACTAATAAGTTCGAAACCGGTCTATGTCTGGTCGGGGAATTGACAAATGACATTGGCTACCAATCTTTCATGATTTGTAAGGTATAATTCAATGCAGGTCGGGGTATTTGCCCGCTGAGTAGTTGTTTCCTGCAAATCATGTATAATAACCATATATATATATATATATATATATATATATATATATATATATAGGTCTACAGAGAGGCTGGACATAAAAGCAACCTAATTGACATATTTTTTACCAAGTGACAGAGTTTCCTTTCTTATAGACAATATAAGAAGTACACTTACAGTCAACCGGATGAAGCCAACTATAATCATGCATGCAAATATACATATCTACGTACAAAAATAATTAAAAACTAATAATTAAATGATTACAAATTATATTAAAGAAAAAAATATGTTTTACATATTTTGGGCCTAAAAGAAAAAAAAATGTAAATGTACTTACTGAATGAATTAGTATATTGCGATTTAGTGATTATGAAATATTTAAACCGCCTGAGAAAATTAATTTCTTTATTTGAAGTTTTAATTGAATTGGTTTAAGTTCTTTATATTAGAGAGAGTTTTATTGTATATGTTATAAATATATTCAAGTAATTCAAAGTTAAACTATAGTGTATTAAAGTTAATTGTAAAATCTGAAATCTGTTAATACTCCTTCCTTCTTGGGGTTTTATCTCGTCCAGATCTTTCTGCAAAATTATCTGCAGAAGTTGTAGGACTTTCAATTTCCAAACTGCTTACTGTTACCAGACACAGAGTAGTTACGAGCCCCATCTACTTCCTTTTTTCTCTTTCTCATGAAAAGCGTACCAGACTGAGCTGAGTTAGTTTTCGTTACAGTATTTATTCCCAGTGTAGGAACTGTCGTTTATTTTCAATGACCTTTTCAAAGGTACCTATAACCCTAAAACAAAAGTGAATATAATTTCAATTTTATGTTAGGGCTGTATGACACTAACTACGTGAAATTTTATATAAAATTTATTAGAAAATTAACCGTACAATGACAACTTAAATGATAACGTCTCAGTCAATCCGAAAGATACCTATAAAATGTAATTTAAGTTGTAGTAGATTTTTGTTAAATTCCTCATAAAATTCCATGTAGTGTCATGCAACTCTAAAACATATGTAAAGGTACAAGTATATATGAGAAATGCAATTTTTTGCCTTGTAATTCATTTTGTAGGTCTCTTTCATAATCACTCTCCACAAAATGAACCGAACAAATCCTATTTGTATCTGAGTTAAATTTAGTTAAATTTATCCTGCCTTTTACACCTGTTTATCCACTCGCCTTTCATAGTTTGGAACGCCAGATCTTTGGATTTCGGAAAAACATGGAAAATTATATTTTGTCCAGTACTTTCCTTTGTAGAATAAGCGTCCTTACACCCATAAATCGCACGTCTTATTCCTGACACTTCCTTTTAGGTCTATAACTGAAAAATAACGTTTAATATGTAAATTTGATAAATAAAATCTGAAGTCTCTTTTACCTTACATAAATATATACAAAATTACTATAGAACACTAACAATAATTATTTTTGAAATCCTAACAAAGTTCAAAATAGTATAGGAAATATTGTCCTTCCACACACGAAATTACTGCTAAAATAGTTTTTTATAATTTAAAAAACGTATAAAACACAAAAGATCTATAAATACACGATTCACCACGAAATAACAAGTACAATGGATTAAATAAACTCCGATATAACACCACCAAACATGCAGAAACGAATATAAACAAAACTCTCCAGGCCTCGCCGTGACGTCACAGCTCGTTGAGAAGTGGCGAACATTGAAGCATAGGGATCTGGCCATCCTCTTTGTTTACAATCCTTGAGCCGCTATCTTAAATTAAAGGGTTAGTTTCGTTATTATTAAATCACTTATTTTCAACTTTGGAGTGAAAACGGTAATAACCAGACTTGTAGAAGATTTAATTCTCTGGAATTTTGATTATTTTTTAGATCTGAAAGTAGGCTGTTAAACTGTATTATTGCACACAAGCCTCCCCAACGATTAAAAAATGCAAAACACGGATGGGGATTAATGCAATTTCCAATGTACATATCAACTGGAGCATTTGTCCTCTGCCTATTGTTTGTTAATCTTTTTTTACCATGTACATGTACTTTTATACTATGATTTTATATAAGTACTGAACATGTATACGATTTTGTTTATGTTTAACATGTATTTTTATTCCAATGCATACGTGATTGTAACATTCCTCTCTGTAGTCTATAACTGAGTACTGCCCCTGTTGGATATTGTAATTAAATAAATATAAAGAAAAAAATAACAAGATTCAAAAAATAAATTGGTTAAAAAAATATATTCCTTATGTTGAGCATTGTATATTATTCTACAACTTGTATCTATCTGAACTATGTTTTCAACTTTCCAGACAATACCACAATTCCACATACAACAATAATTTGGATATATCCACTCCATTATATCCGTTTTCAAAATGTTGACGTTTAAAATTTTACTTTTTATTTTTTTTTATAATTTCTAGTTCTCTATAAAAAAGTCAACCTTATAGGCATAATAAAAAGTCATTCAGAAGTGGAACTTCCTGTTAAACCAGAACGGAAAATAATACATTTAAATATAGAGTGAAAAATAAAGATAGAAATATTAAGGGAATTGTTACAAAAAAGTGATGATTAGGGGAACCTCCCATATGGGAGATATATATCTGAAAACAACTTCTAATGCACATTCTTTAAACTTTTTAAAAGTAAATATATATACATATACAGGATGTTTGTTAATAACGTGCAAAAAAATTAACTGTAGATTCTCTGTCGAAAATTAAGATGGGTTCTTCATATAAAATTTTTCAAAATAACCCTTTCCTGTCCAGTTACACTCCCTTAAAGGAGCGTGCCAAAAAACGGTTTTTAATTTCTATCTCAAATTAGCGCAATCGAAAAAAAAAAGATGAATTTAAACAGTAAAAAAATTTAAACATGAAGACAACGATTGTTGTTTTTAGATATTAAAGCATTTGTTCAAAATAATGACCTCCAACTTGAATACACGTTTGCAACCGTTTCCTAAAATTGCTTTACAAGCTATTTAAAACGTGTGGAGTTTCGAACTTCATTGACAGCAGTAAAAATTCTCTCTCTTAAAACTTCGACGTTAGGGACAGGTGTCGAGTACACAACATATTTCAAGTGGCCACAAAAGTAAAAGTCCAATGCATTCATATCTGGGGACCGAGGGGTCATTTAATTGTAGCTTCTCGCCCCCTTCCAATCCATCGATTTCTAAATGTTGAGGGTAGCCATTCTCGAACCTCTAAAGAATAATGATGTGGTGCACCATTCTGCATAAACCACAGTGTTTGACGTAATCCAAGAGGTAAATCGTCTATATAAGTTGATACAAGTCATTTTATAAAAAGTTTAAATAAGCTGGACTATTTAATCTGTTTGGTAACTCAAAAGGCTCTATCAATTTATTGTCTATAATTCTGGCCCAAATATTTATTGAAAAGTTGTATTGACATCTTCCATTTACAACAGCGTGAGGATTATGGTCCCTCCATAAATTCTGGTTACAAAAATTTAAATCTCCACGTCGAGTAAAGCAGCATTCATCTGTGAATAGTACTTGTAAAATGTAATGGCTTCTAAGTATAATTCTACAAAAATCAAGTCTTACTGGAAAGTCATGAGGGAACAGCTCTTATATTCTCTGTAAATGATAAGGGTAAAGTCCTTGCATTTTCATATTTTCAAAATCCTCCATACTGATGTTTTTGTTGTGTGGAATTGATGAGCAGCCTGTCTAATACTACATTCAGGCTGTTCACCAAAATAATTTACGTAATATTTGTGCCTCCATTGCATCTTTTTCTTAAGTTTAAGTGAAGCTATCCACACATTTCTATCCACAGATGATGACGTAGGGTAAGTCTTTATTAAAATGTTTAGTGCTCCCACCATTTCAGTTATTAGCCTTTTATCCACAACTAACAATTTCGGTTACAAACCCATAGTCATGCACAACCACGGGGAAAAATTCATATATTCCAAATTGTACAGTGTGTTATCAACTTCTAATGGTAAATTTAGTTATGCATATAAAATACAAATACATGCAATGCATCTCTAATGATACATTTTATCTGTTTGCCTGTCTGAGACAACAAAAATTGGTTTATTCTGGAGTTATGAAAAAAATAATAAAAGCATGCCCTTAATGCATAGTCAATAATAGTCATAAGTAGGAATACACGTAGAATTCTGAGGTGGAGTTATAGTCCAATAAAGGGGACTTTTAAATGACCATTCGTACTCCATGGCTGAATTTTTTACCAAAAATTAGTTTTAAGATGTATATCAAGCGTCTGTAGTCAAAAAGTAAAAATTGATGGGCAGGGGTTGTAAAAAATATATTTAAGGGTTGAAATCGCGATGTCAAAAACGGAAAAATTTTCGAAAAAAAGTTTTAGACAAAAGTTGTAGAGAAGAAAATTCTGTGTAAGAAAGCTACTTAACTTTTTTTTTCTATAAGTGACCGGCGAGCCGTGAAATTCGATTAAAGTTTTTGAACGATTTACGCAGTCAAATACACAGCTGGCGCGTATCAAGGTTTGTAAAGTAAGATAGGTAGCATGGTAACTTTCAACCAATCAGAGATCACTATTTAAAATGCGGGAACGCGTCACTCTGCCTACTCATTCGAATTTCTGGCATTCAAACCATTAGTATAGAAGTATAATTAGTTATGAATTTGAATTCCGTATTTTGTATTTTTTAATGTACAAGCACAAATTAATAAATTGACTTTTTTGATTAATGATTATTAACATCGATAACTTTTTCCTTGGAATTTAAAATTGACATTACTATATATCAAATTTGTAACTAATTAATGTATGCAGTTAAAGAAGTACATTTTATATCAAGGGACTGAAGCAGGTTCTTTTAATCTTGTGTGCAATTTCTTGCCCGAGACTTCAGTCTTGATTTCATTGCTTTATATAATTCTTAGCGAATTTAATAAGTTATAAGATAGATGAAGAAACATACATGATACTAATTTTCGCCCTAACGAAAAGAGTTACTTAGAAAAGTTTCTTATTTTATGACGTACTGAGTAGAAATTTTTCCCCAGGCCAACCTTTACAATTATGTGGTATTAAGAAATTTTAATGCAAAGTTTTTATTAGAATTAGATGTGAATACAATAATTTATTAATAAAATTTAACAAGAGGACCATTAAATTTTATCATGTCATATTAGACACAGCAATTAATAAGAAAAAATCATTCATTGGTTTTTTCTAATATTTCTTTGTATCATATGAAAATAAATTTTATTTCCTGTATTAAGTAATTTATTTCTAAAAATATTACAATACATTATTTATATATACATATTTACTACTATTTTTACAACAAAACTTTTATATTAGATAAGTATTTACACAACAAAATGCAAAATATACACATACCTATATTTTTACATGTACTATTGCAACCGAATTAAAGTAATCGATTTTTTATCTAGTATGTTTTTCAAAAAAGTCTGTTGTAAATAGGGCTTCTTACGTCAGTTATGTCAATTAAATTATTTTGATAACAAATCATTTGTGGGGTGGATTTTAGTTCTTTATCAGTGTTATATACGGGGTTTTAGGGCAAAGAAACACTGATGAGGTTGGAGGCTTTTTAATGATGACACTATTTGTACATTCATAAAAGACTATTTTAACACAACATAATGTGAAGATCAGATCCCTCAGGTTAAAACGTAACGGGACCTTCTCGCTTCATCGCTTGCCCATCGACTGCCGGAATCTCCTGTAGCTTTCCGGTCATGCGCCATACATCACAATCAGTTAACAATTTTTTTTATTTTTTTTTGATAATTTTCTTTGTAAGGGTTCAGAGGATTTTCTTTTCCTTATATTTGCGTCTTTCTTCATTCCTTCGCTCTTCTGATTTAGAAACTTAATTCTAATAAACACCCTCAATCGACAAAATGACTTGATTAAATCCACAGGTACTTCGATATTCTTGACTTTTCGTGCAACGTAATGTGTTGTACGTTTCACAATATTTTTTCTTTCATTAAACGTGTCCTTGTGGAAGCGGTTAAAAATTTTTTCCATTTTTTGGACTTGACTAGTCCACTCCGTAGATGGCTGCATTAAACTTCCAAATGAAAGACTCTGCAACCAGGATGGCATACTGTAGGAATGCAAATTTTGTGCTTCCTGCGTTTTGTATGAATACTGACCAAGATGAGGATAATCTTTAAGGTGTTTTTTAGCCATGTATCCTGCTATATAAATTAATCCGTCTTTCTCAGAGGTTGTGGTGTCAGACATTTGTGATGAAGTGCTACTAAAACTATCACTACCATCTCCGATATCTTCCAATAATAATTGTGGTTGTTCTTCAATTACTAAATTAAAAATTTTTGCCTGTTTTAAAGCTCCCGCCACTAGGTATTCCTCTTTTTCACATTCTCTAGGCATTGTGACATTACTGTGTATTTGAACAATACCTGGATCATGAAGGCCCCCTCTAGTCCTCAACTAAAAATTCAGAAGATTATTTTACTTTTACTACATGTATGTTTTATCAACTTACCCGAGAAAAAAAGTTTTCCAGACAATCTTGGTTCAGTCGATGCGTTAGTAAATATGTTATTTTTAGTTCTTCTTTAAGGAGTTTAAATAAATTTATAAGAGAAGTAATGGAAATTATTACACCTTTTTGAAAAATTTGTAGAGACTTCTTTCCTACACATAACATGTTTTCTATTGTGGTTTTCATTTCATCCAGAACTTGGTCTTGGTATTCTAAATGAAGACCATATGGTCTTTTTGTAGGAATAGTTGCTGAGGGTGTGTAGCTATTCATAATATCGAACCAATCATTGACTAATTGGAAGAAATTACCAACATCTTTTAATAATTTTTTAATTTCGCCAGGCAAATACTGTTTTAATGAAGTAGCAGTAGTGTTAGACAATAGCTGTGCAGCAAGCTTCACATTTTGTCTCTGAGTTTTTTCACAATTTAAATGTAAATCAGACAATTTATGACATGAACTAATTTCCCCGTGAGTACTTTTGATTAAAGACGTTACTGGATCTTTATTAATGAATGTACCATTATTTATTATTATTATTATTATTATTAGCCGTTACTCGAGTCCGAGTATAAAAAATGTTACAGTCGATAAATTGTGTACAATAAAAACAAGTAAAAGGTGTAGTCTATTGTAATTCCCATTCATCTACGGTGCACACGACTATGGCTATAGAGGCCAATTCGGGAGAGCACATGTCGACCGCAGTCAGGACAAACATAGACCTGGTTAGGTCTTGGATTCGGCCTTCTTGCAGCAACATTTCCTTGATAGCTGGCCACAACCCCTCGCCATTCGGTTCTGTCCGCTGCAAGTTGTTCCCATTGCTCGTCTGCAATACCGCAGGACTTTAGATTTTCATGGAGACCGTCTTTGAACCTCTTTCGTTGACCGCCACGCCTTCTTCTACCGCTTAGCAATTCACCATAAAGTGTGCATTTAGGAAGGCGGTTATCATGCATACGATGAACGTGACCTGCCCATCTTAGGCGTGCTCTTGAAATAAGCACCTCAATTGGAAGGCTGTTTGCTCTCCTGAGTACTTCCACGTTTGATATGTGATGGAACCAACGGATTTTCATCATACTTCTGAGGTGTCTTTGCTGAAAACGTTCTAATTCTTTCACATGACGACGGTAAGTGACCCAGCTTTCACATCCATATAGTAGTGTTGGAATGACAACTGCTCTGTAGACAGCCATTTTCGTTGACAAAGCAAGGTCGTGGTTGTCAAATACTCTCTCTCTAAGTCCCCAGAGTGCTCTAGATGCAGCGTTAATTCTATTGCGAATCTCGCTGTCCATGTTTGCTTTGTCATTAACAACGTTGCCTAAGTAATTGAACTGATCCACCACTTCAAGAGAATTTCCGTTAAGTGTAATGTCTATTTGGTTCACTTGATGAGGAGTTGACATAATCTTAGTCTTTCCAATGTTGATTTTAAGTCCCAAGGAATCATAGCTCTGGGCATACACATCTAAAAGTTCTTGAAGCTCTTCCGGCGTAGAGGCTAAAAGTGCACAGTCATCCGCATACTGGAGATCACAAATGAATCGTGTGCGTGTCTTCGTGAAAGCTCTAAAGCGCCCTATGTTAAAGAGGCCGCCATCAAAACGGTATCTGAGACCTATTCCTCTGACTGTCAGTTTGTTGTCAACAATAATTGTTAGAGCAGTGGTAAACAAATTAAAGAGTAGGGGTGCCAGGACACATCCCTGCCTAACTCCAGTGAGGGTTTGGAAAGGTTCGGTTGCCTCATTATTATACATAACCTGGGCGTTGTTGTTTGTATGTAGACTGCGACATACTTCCACAAATTTTCTAGGGATACCTAAGCGGAACATAATTTTCCAGAGCACTTCCCTGTCCACCGAGTCAAACGCCTTGGTTAAATCAATGAAGGCCATGTGAATTTCTCCTTGATGTTCGAGTGCTTTTTCTTGAAGCTGTTTAAGTGTGAAGATTAAATCCGATGTGCCTCGGTTTGGTCTAAAGCCACTCTGTGTTTCAGGAAGTAACTTTTCCATAACAGGTGTTAGCCTATTTGCCATCGCTTTAGTGAGTATCTTCCCTCCAACAGCCAGGAGAGCTATACCCCTGTAATTTCCACAGTCCGCAGCGCTCCCTTTGTTTTTGAAGAGGTTGATTAAAAGTGTATCACGAAACTCCTGCGGAGCTTGACCACTTTCCCACACGACATCAAACAGTTTTTTGAGGTAGGGTATGAGCTCTGACGACACAGCTTTAAAGATCTCAGCTGGGAGGGAGTCGGCGCCGGGAGATTTGTTATTTTTTAGCTGCCCAATGGCGGTTAAGATCTCTTCCGTTGTTAGTGGTTTATCTAAGTCCTCGAAGGTGTCATATTGAGGGATAAGATTTATAATATCGTGATCGGCTTGACTTTGCTGGTTAAGAATGTTAGAGTAGTGTTCTTTCCATCGGGCTCTTATTTCCTGGTCTTCTTTGAGGAGATTTCCATTTAAATCTTTAATAGGGCACATATTTTTCCGACTGGGGCCGTACACTGCTTTTACTCCTTGAAAGAAATTCCTGTAGTCGTGTGAATCGGCGTACCCTTGAATTTCTATGGCCTTGCTTGCCCACCACTCGTTCTTTATTCTTCTGATTTCGCGTTGCGTTTCATACTTAGATTGGGTAAAAGCTTCTGCTTTTGATGGGTCATTGGGGTGGTTGATAGCGTTTTGGAAGGCAGTATGTTTGCGGTTAAGAAGTTCTTGTATAAGAGCTGCATTATCATTGAACCAGTCCTCCTGTTTTTTACTTGCTGCAGTGCCAAGAATTTCCTCACTCGCACTTTTTAAACTGTCTTTAATTTGTGTCCAGGTAGCAGCGACATCTACAGAATTGGTTTCTTCTAGTGCACTCAAATTCTCTTGAACTTTTTGCTTTAGCTGTTCGACGGTTTGTTGGTCACGCAATTTACTAATACAGAGACGGAGTCTACGTTTTACTTGAGTTCTTCGGTGTTTGGGTCTCATAAGAATTTTCATTTTAGAGACAACAGGACGATGATCGGTCCAACATTCGCTATCAATGCGCGCCTTTGTAATTTGGACGTCCTTGAGATGCTTCCTACGTACGATAACATAGTCCAGTAGATGCCAGTGACCTGATCTGGGGTGACGCCAGGTGCCTTTAAATTTATCCTTTTGTCGGAAAATGGTGTTTGTTATAACTAGATCATGTTCAGCGCATTTAGTTAGGAGTAGTTGACCGTTAGCGTTCATGTTGCCCAAACCGTTCTTGCCTATGATGCCTGGCCAGGTGTCTGCATCTCTCCCTACTCTAGCGTTAAAATCGCCAAGAATAACGAGTCGTTCCGTTTTAGGTATTCTACAGAGGGTTTCTTCCAGCTGTTGATAGAAGCTTTCCTTGGTTTCGTGACTTGCATCCAGAGTGGGAGCGTAGGCGCTTATTAGATTTACCGCGTTGCCATCTGAAAGCTCATAGCGTAGCAGCATTAGACGCTCGGATAGGCCTTGTGGTACTTGTGTTAAGTTGGATACAAGTTGATTCCGAACGGCAAATCCTACTCCATGTTGTCTTCTTGAATTGGTGGGAAGACCTTTCCAATAGAAGGTGTAGTACTTTTCTGTGAGAGAGCCTTCCTCCAAAAATCGAGTTTCGCTGAGAGCTGCAACGTCAACATTGAGTCGGTGAAGTTCTCTATCTATTAGAGCAGTTCTTCTTTCAGGCCGATCGGTGCGAGTGCTGTCGTTCAAAGTACGAACATTCCAAGCGCCGTAGATGAAAGAGTTAGTTTTCTTGGATTTAACTTGTCGGTGTTTTTTCGACATTCGATGAGGTGTCCCTGTGGGCACCCTCCCCCGGAGATCCGATCGGGAGGGTATTTTACCTCCGGATAATTTTGTCCCACTTGAACGCTCCATCATTTTTTTAAAGCCTTAATCGACTGAAAACGAAGCTGCATTTGAAGTTTTAGCTGGAGCAGGTATGCAACTGACCAGCTCGGTTGCGGAAGGCGAGTGGTGTGGTCCCATGGCACAGAAGGAGACTGCGACGATGGGGTAACCAAACGATTCCAAAAGCAACCTTTGTGCGCGGTGGGTTATTTTTACCGCACTCTTCGTGAGAAGGTGGATGTGCTCACGGCAAAAGGTAAGGGTTATTCCGCCCTTACTCGGTCGTTAGAGCCTCGTTAGTGAAAACAGGGTGCACCAAGTTCAAATTGAACTCATCGCGAAGGTGAGGTTAACAATTGAGTAGGAGAGGCTATAACTTGCGCTTCACTACCCCATTTAAAATAAAACCTGTATCAACAAACCAGTTTCTAATAAGTTTAAGATGTGGTGCATCGGCAAAAAAATATATTGGGCTTCCTGTTACAGGATGGATTGTAGAGGTATTTGAAATGCTAATATTTAGTTCTTTCCAAAGGCCTTGATTTCCACCACCACAATCAGACACACATGCCACTACATTATAATTAATTTCATGTACTCGAGTTATGACATTTTCAAGTAACTCCTTTGTTATGTTCTGGTCAAAAGCTATGTATACAGGTTGTTTCCAATTATCAAAAAGTCCTCTGGCCATTATAACCTGCATATATGAATTTGGACCAACGATTTCATCAGCCTTTGGGTCATACTCATATAAAGACGATATCTTTATTTCATCGAAAGATAAAATGGTAGTCCTCGAACAATTGTTTTTGATTTGCCCTGCCGTATTCATAATGCGAAGTACATCTTCAAGAACACCATTTCGAAGATTTATATTTGCAGCCCACTGTTGTAATGTTGCTATGCCTGGTAATGGATATTTTAAAGTTTCTCTTAAATACACATAACTTCGCTTACTATAGTATCTCAAAGTGAAAGCCCTTGACAATTCTTCTTGCGTCCACCGTGCTTTGATCTTCTTCTTTAGAGCTATTTCCACTTGGTTTGATGTTAGAAAGTCTTTGAAAGCCATCTTAACCTTATTTTCGAAGTTCAAACCTGCTTCTTTTAGTAGTTTTTCTACTTCACATAATTTTTGTTTTAATATCGTTTCGTTGGCTTCCATTGTTTGAATTTTAATCTTTAAAAGTTCATTTTCTTCCTGTAATTTTTGAAGTTCTTGTTTTAAGTTATCTTCTACCAATTTATTATGTGATGTTGAAATATCGCGAAGAACTTCATAATCCGTTGCTACATTTGCAGGAACGTTCTCCATTTCTGCTGGAGTTATGGTATGGGGTTTATCAAGATGACTACGGCTGAATATCAATTTTTCTATCATTTCCTTTTTTTCTTTTTCCTGGATTCTCTTGGTTCTCTCAGTTATCTTAGGTGCAACATTTTCTAGTCCAGAAAGCAGATACAATGAAGGTATTGCTGAAAATAAAAAATAGTATAAATTTCTCAATTATTCTAATCATTATCATAAACGAAATTGAAATACAGGTTAATTTTATTTTAAACATCACAAAATATAAATTTAGGTCATTAAAATTTTCATTCAAGAGAAAAAAAAATTAACTTTAAAAAGTACATAGGTACTGATAATAATAATCAACACAAAAATGTACCTATCATAAAGCTGAAAGTCTAGGAAATTGAAAAAGTAAATTATAACTTATTAGATACTGTATGATATAACGATATCAGCGAGGAAGTAGAAACGTGTTCATCAATATATTACTTACCAGTTTTTTTGGTCATTTTCCAGGATATCCACTTCTCACTTATACAAAAACTAAAAATACTGAAGGATTCTACGTTATTCCAGGATTACAGTCCACATAATGTTATGTTGTGCAAACGAAGTTAAATACCGCAAATTAATTATTTAAAATGCCCATGTGTCAACAATGGGCCGCGTTCACGGTAATCGTCTTGTCACCCGTTAGTGGCACTACTGCTCACAGGGCCAATTGTATACCCCCCTACCACATTAAAACGCCAACATACCTACATGTAAGTACATCCTAAACATTACAGTGCAACACCGCGAGGTAATACATTCGAGGTACAAATTTCCTATAACACTTCTTTTTCGCCTAAGCGACAATCACATTCACCAAAGATTTTCCTTGCCCTACAATTTCGAGACAAATTTAGCTCCATTGCAATTTTCCTTTTATTTCAACGACGACTTTCTTCAAAGATTTGTGATCACTTACACTAAATCGCGACCCTATTTTACCCACCCAACACCCCTATTAACTCCACCATCCCGTATGCTTGTTACTTATTATTATTATTATTCATTTGCACAACATTTCATTTTCACCAAATGATTCATAAGACACTACTACAAGATTGCGAAAAAAAATCGCCAAAAAAACGAGAAGTGGATGTCCTGGAAAATTACCGTTTTTTTTAACTTCTTAGGATGAGTACCCATTAATTTGGCTTTCATGGCATCTTCATAGTCTTCGATCGTAAAATGCTTACTGCAAACTCTCTTATTTTTAACGAAAAATTTGTCTTTTCTGTGACATTTTCTAATCCATTGCTTCTTTATTAGAGGGTCTTTAGGGAAGGAAAAAAACATGAACATCTCACCACTCTCTTTTGCCTTTTTTGAGTTGTTTTTGCAAACAGCTACACTACAAACCTTTCCTCCAGCCATCTAATAATTGTATGTAACATTGTTATTTGTTATTATTATGAACGGAAAATAATAAAAACTGTTTACCTTAAAATTATTTCTGTAAATACACAGGTTACAAACTTCTATATACTATGAGTATTCTCTTTAACAGTATAAAAAGGTGAATTTATAAACTAGCCGCAGCGGTTACAGTTGCAGTTGCCGCACCTGTAGTGTTTATGAAGAATACGACTGTGAAGTTTGTGGCGGCGCTTGGGGCTCTCCATCCTCTGGATGCTTGCCCTGGGGTGATTTGTTGTAGACTTCGTGCTCTGAGGCTAGCGGATGTTTTGGGGTGATTAAATATTAGTGGGATGAATTACATAGTTTTATTTGTTTGTATGATACAGTGAGGGTTAATATGTTAGTGGTATGAATGGCTCTTTTGTGCTTTGTGTGCTTTTGTATGGATGGCTCTTTTGGCTAAACGAAATAAATTTTTTTTGTTTTGTGTATTTTTTTGTTTTGTTTTTAGTTTATTTTATGTTTAGCTAGGTAATGGTAATTGTGTAATGTTTTTTTGTGTTTTTTGTATGTTTTTTTTTTTTTTTTGTTTTATTTATTTTTTCAGACAACAAGTTGAACAATGATTATTGTGGGGCTAAGGGGTGTAAATGTAGTTGAGTGAAGGGTGTTTGGGAGCTTGTGGGAATTTAGGGGTGAGGAGAATGATAAGGGATGGATTTTCTGACTGTACGAGTGAGTTAGCAAGATTGGGAAGTAGAATCCTTAATATGAAATCAGAGACTGTAGGTATACCTGTAAGATCATGTAATAATTGTGTTGGTATATAGCTAGGATATTTATTGGTGATTTTAAGTAATTTATTCTGGGCTGTTTGAAGTGAGTGTTGACGCGTGCGGGAGATTAACGGGTACCAAATCGGTGAGGCGTATGTTAGAATTGGTCTGAGGTATGATTTGTATAGTAAAGTGCCAAGTTGGGGTGGAGAGTTCTTGAGTATGGGATAGAGTAATGCCGTGCGCCGCCAGAATTTTGTTTGAATTTTCTTTATGTGTTGGAGAAATGTAAATTTTTTGTCAATGGTTAATCCAAGATAGTCTATTTCGTGCTTCCAAATGAGGGATTGATTATTAACTAGGATTTTTGTAAGTGGTTGAATATTTTTTTTGGTGAATAGGATAGGCTGTGTTTTGTCTGGGTTGACCTTAAGTCCCCAGTCGAGGTAAAATTTTGTCGTAACGTCTGTCTGTTGTTGTAATAGTTTAATAGCTATGTTGGGTTGTTTTGATGTCGATAATATTGCTGTGTCATCTGCAAAGAGACAGCGTTAGTCTATGGTCTGTTGGGGGCGGGAGATCGTTGATGTATAGGTTGAACAGGATCGGACCAAGGGATGACCCCTGGGGGATGCCCGAGTGGATAGGGGAGATAGGAGAGCTATCCTGGTTAACTACAACTCGGAATTGTCGGTTAGAAATGTATGACTGAATCACCTTGATGATTCTAGTCGAAAAGCCCGCTGAGTGGAGTTTATAAAGTAGTCCAGGATGCCAGACTTTGTCGAAGGCTTTCTCGAGGTCTAAGGCGACAAACCCTGTGAGTAGACCTCGATTGTAGTTGGTTGTAACTATCTCGCCCACACGATAGAGCTGCTGGGATGCGGAGTGGCTGGTTCGGAATCCATATTGAAACTGGTTAAGTTACCCTGAGTTGTCGATATGCTGCTGGACACGACTAAGTATTAGTTTGTCAAGAGATTTGGCAAGGGTGCATATTAAACTAATTGGCCTGTAGCTCGACGGAAGGTTTTTATCTTTGTTTGGCTTCGGGATGTTAATAATTTTAGCTATTTTCCAGCTGGCCGGATAATAAGAAATTCTAAGACACGCGTTGTAAAGTTTTGTGAGAAATAAATAAGACGAAGGTGGTAAATGTTTGAGAGCGTATGTAGGAATATTATCGTGCCCGGGAGCTTTCCTAGGATTTAGTTGTACTATGGCCGCCCTGATTTCAGACGGTGCAATAAATATTGGATCCTCCCCAGCCATAAGGGTGGTTTGGTTGAGTGTGTCGATATAAGGGATGACTTGGTTTTGTGTAAGCAACGGGATTTCGTTGGGAAGGAATACTGAGGTGAGGTATTGGGAAAGGGACGCAGCCTTCTCGGTGTCGGTGACAGCTACACCAACCGGGGTTGTGAGAGGGGGTATTTGGGTAGGTTTTTTTGTAAAAATGCGAGGGACAAAATAAGGATCATCGGGATGGGACGCAATTAAGTTGTTTATTGATTCATTCCTAAATTCTTTGATATCTTTTTCGATTTCTCTTTTCAAAAGATTAAGTTGATACGAAACGAATGTTTCCATTTATAAAGTCCGCTGCCGCTGCGGTTACAGTTCATATTCCGCAGGTAGATAACCAACTTTTATCTTGAACGGCAACCGCTGCGGAATTACCAGCGGATAGCCAATGAAATTGTAGTTTTCAACCCGTTCGACGTCAACAGCAGCAAGAGTTTATAAATGACGAATTTTCGTGAACTGCAACTGATACTGCTGCGGCAACTCCAACTGCAACCGCAACTGCAGCGGAATAGTTTATAAATCGAACTAATTGTCAATTAGATTATACACTAAATAACTATAACTGCACGATTATAAACACAAAAACAATAAATATTTCCAAATAACTCAACAAATAAGCGCAACGTCTCAAAAAATGCATACGTATAATTAAGTTTTATCAGGCACGATGACGCGCAAGATGGCCGCCTTTATCGTAACCCCTCCATTCCGTTCAAGTTACCATGCTACCTATCTTACTTTACAAACCTTGGGCGCGTATGCCCCACTGAACTCTATTACAGTAAATGGAATGCCAATGCCCACAAAAATTTCTACGTACAATTGAACATCGCGCAAGTATGGCGGCCACATAGTAGCGCGCAATCGCACTATGAAATACGTCAGGGCCGGCCTTATTTTTATTGCGTGTTTCATATTTTTAACTTTTTTTAAAAATCACATAAATAAATATAACAATTTATTTGCCTTGAGAGTTATAAAAAAAATCAAAGTTACCGTTATTCCCAAAACAATCATTTTATTTTCAATTTCTTGTAGCAAATGTCGAATATGTATGATCATAAGTTCAATATATAGTTCACAAAAAACAGTCATATATTTTCTATCTCTGGGGTCGAAATATGATTTCAAAATTAATAAAAGCTAAAATTGAGGCCTGAAAAAAACCTATACTTTTTTTCTACGATCAACCAGTAAATATATGAATGAGTAGGTACTAGTGAATTTTTATTGAAAACTAAAATCATGCATTTTATATTCACAAATATGTTTGAATTGACAAATGAAATGAAGAAAAGGTAATAATTAACTATTTTCAAATACTTGGTGTGGTATTATTATTTGAATTTCAAGATAACTTAGCTTTTTTGTTTAAGATCAAATGCCTTGATATATGTGATAGATTGTTTTACTCGTTTGTTTATAAAAATATGACATACTCATGAGACAATGAATTGTAAAAGAATATGTAAAGGTGTTTACGTAAAACTTCCTTCTCTATTTGCAAGAGAAAATTAAAGTATAATGTCCATTTATATTTTGACTAAAAGTATGTGGTTTCATCCCCGGTAGTAGCGTACATATACCAAATGTTTACTTGCTACATTAAATAATTTTTCTGACAAAGTAACTGAATAACTAAAATTCGTAATATACTTCGTCTGAAACGTGGAAAATCTGATAAAATCTTGTACTGTACTTTTGACAAATACAATGTAAACATGAACCAAGGGAAGCAACAATTTTCTTACTTTTTATTAAATATTTTGCACTGAACTCTATTGCTTTATTTTCCTTGATTTTTTTAACAACGGTCTATTTCCGCTACCAAGGGCAAGAACCAATACCAGGAGACAAGCTACCCTCAAACTGGAAATTTTGCCAAACCTCTATCAAAGAGTAGGAATTTTCTTTGCTTGCCTAGTATTTAATGGACAGGAGATTAACTGTTTTACATACCCTCCCAAAGATGGTATATCCACTACACAATCCCCATCTAGAATTAAATAGCATTTGTTAATACACTGAAATACAAGCAGCTAGAAGGTGAGTCAAGATTGCTGCGTTTCTCTGAAAGTCACCCATTCAAGCACTAACTGCAGCTCTTCTTGCTTTATATTTAGTATCGCAGTACAATGCCATAAAGGCAGAGCTGTGCTCGTCCTTAACTGTTCTGTTATAATAGATTTCAGTGGTATCTTGCCATGGTGGTCAAAAAATATTTAAAAATTTTAATAAATGAAACTTCTGTTTAAAAATAGCAGAACTTGTTTTTTGAATATTACAAAATGTCTCGCTAGTAAAATATGTAAATTAAAACAAAATTTTTGAATAAATTATTACATAATTAAAAATATAAATTAGTTATAAAATTTCAGGAAATTCTCTTTTTATTCACAAAACGCTTTGTTATATGTCAAACGTTGTCATTCTGTTTGTATTTCCATAAACATTTGGCATATATTTGCATTATTTTTAACCGACTGCGCTAAGCAAAGGAGGGTAATGTGTTCCTTATTTATTTTGCATAATACACAAATAATTGAGATGCCTTGCTGCCGCACTCTATTAACTTACTAGTAATATACTTGAGTGTTCCTACTGTCAACTTTACCACGTTGGCTGACTGGACTCATATTTCACAGTTTGAACTTGCTTGTTTCATAAAATTGTAATATTAATTTACAAAAAGTATGATAACGTTATGTGTTTTCAAAAAGATCTTGGAATCGGTATTATTATCCAAAATATGTTGGATACGTATTTATATTAATACTATTTAGGTACTTAACAATTCACAAATAATAAACTTAAAAATCGCAGCAATGAAAAAATGTGAGGTTACAATATTTTGCATCCTGATATCTCGGGAAGTATATACAGCCTATTTTAAATAAAAATTCGTGTTTAAGTAGGCAAAAGTACTCATTTTAAAAGAAAAAAATCCAAAATCGGACTGTCTTGCCAATATTTAGATGGTAGCTTATTTTAATACAACAGACAAAAGTTGAGTAGGTATACTTACTTAAAATATAACGAACTCGGGATTTCGTCCCGCTTCTTACAAAACAGTACCATACAAGTGCGCACCTATTGTCTTAATTAAGATACACACTGTTTATAAGTCACAAAATTATATACAAAATAACCGCAAACGAAAGGATAAAATCACGAAGACCGACTCTGTAATTCGCATTCAATTTAAGACCTACGCTTTAGAAACAAATAAAACACAAACTTGCGTCAGCGCATAACTTCCGTACACAACTGTTTGAGTCAAGCTCCGACATATTTTTAACCTTAGATTTCCTACTGCGTCGGCGCTTGCCTGTGCATTTTAAATCGCATGATTATCACATTTTGTTTACGCGCATATGCCTATAATGGCGTTCCATTTACTGTAATAGAGTTCAGTGGTATGCCCTCTACTCACCGCCAGAGAGAGAAGCGTAACAGAGTGCAGAGTGTGTCTAGAGTGAGAACGACAAACGTCATGAGGCGAATGATGTTTTATGTTTTGTTTGCGATTTTAACAATTAAAATGTTTTTATTTTCCAATACAATTATGAGTTTCGATTATAGTCTAGTATACTTTGACTTGGCGTGTGTATGTATGAGTTAATATTTCCGTACGATTTCATTTTCTCCCATATTGTACACAAAGTTAAAGCAATAGTCCAGAAACATTGTCTACGTGGACAATATTTCTGGATCTTTGTGTACAAGAGAAAATGAAATCGTACGGAAATATTAACTCATACATATACACACGCCAAGTTAAAGTATACTAGACTCACTGAACTCTATTACAGTAAATGGCATGCCAATGCCCAAGGTTTGTAAAGTAAGATAGGTAGCATGGTAACTTTCGACCAATCAGAAATCACTATTTAAAATGCGGGAACGCGTCACTCTGCCTGCTCATTCGAATTTCTGGCATTCAAACCATCAATATAGAAGTATAATTAGTTATGAATTTGAATTCCGTATTTTGTATTTTTTAATGTATAAGCACAAATTAATAAATTGACTTTTTTGATGAATGATTATTAACATCGATAACGTTTTCCTTGGAATTTAAAATTGACATTACTATATAGCAAATTTATAACTAATTAATGTTTGCAGTTAAAGAAGTACATTTTATATCAAGGGACTGAAGTAGGTTCTTTTAATCTTGTGTGCAATTTCTTGCCCGAGACTTCAGTCTTGATTTCATTGCTTTATATAATTCTTAGCGAATTTAATAAGTTATGAGACAGATGAAGAAACATACATTATACTAATTTTCGCCCTAACGAAAAGAGTTACTTAGAAAAGTTTCTTTATTTTATGACGTACTGAGTAGAAATTTTCCCCCAGGCCAACCTTTACAATTATGTAGTATTAAAAAATTTCAATGCAAATTTTTTATTAGAATTAGATGTGCATACAATAATTTATTAATAAAATTTAATAAGAGGGCCATTAAATTTTATCATGTCATATTAGAGACAGCAATTAATAAGAAAATATCACTCATTGGTTTTTTCTAATATTTCTTTGTATCATATATGAAAATAAATTTTATTTCCTGTATTAAGTATTTTTTTTAGGGAAGGAAAAAACATCAACATCTCACCACTCTGCTTTGCCTTTTTTGAGTTGTTTTTGCAAACAGCTACACTACAAACCTTTCCTCCAGTCATCTAATAATTGTATGTAACATTGTTATTTGTTATTATTATGAACGGAAAATAATAAAAACTGTTTACCTTAAAATTATTTATGTAAATACACAGGTTACAAACTTCTATATACCACGAGTCTTTTCTCTTTAACAGTAATTGTCAATTAGATTATACACTAAATAACTATATCTGCACGATTATAAACACAAAAACAACAAATATTTCGAAATAACTCAACAAATAAGCGCAACGTCTAAAAAAATGCAAGTTTCAGCAGGCACGATGACGCGCAAGATGGCCGCCTTCATCGTAACCCCTCCATTCCGTTCAAGTTACCATGCTACCTATCTTACTTTACAAACCTTGGCCAATGCCCACAAAAATTTCTACGTACAATTGAATATCGCGCAAGTATGGTGGCCACATAGTAGCGTGCAATCGCACTATGAAATACGTCAGGGCCGGCCTTATTTTTATTGCGTGTTTCATATTTTTAACTTTTTTTAGAAATTGCATAAATAAATATAACAATTTATTTGCCTTGATAGTTATAAAAAAAATAAAAGTTACTGTTATTCCCAAAACAATCATTTTATTTTCAATTTCTTGTAGCAAATGTCGAATATGTATGATCATAAGTTCAATATATAGTTCACAAAAAACAGTCATATGTTTTCTATCTCTGGGGTCGAAATATGATTTTAAAATTAATAAAAGCTAAAATTGAGGCCTGAAAAAAACCTATACTTCTTTTCTACGATCAATCAGTAAATATATGAGTAGGTACTAGTGAATTTTTATTGAAAACTAAAATCATGCATTTTATATTCACGTTTGAATTGACAAATGAAATGAAGAAAAGGTAATAATTAACTATTTTCAAATACTTTATGTGGTATTATTATTTGAATTTCAAGATAACTTAGCTTTTTTGTTTAAGATCAAATGCCTTGATATATAAGTGATAGATTGATTTACTCGTTTGTTTATAAAAATATGACATACTCATGAGACAATTAATTGTAAAAGAATATGTAAATGTGTTTACGTAAAACTTCCTTCTCTATTTGCAAGAGAAAATTAAAGTATAATTTCATCCCCGGTAGTAGTGTACATATACCAAATGTTTACTTGCTACATTAAATAATTTTTCTGACAAAGTAACTGAATAACTAAAATTCGTAATATACTTCGTCTGAAACGTGGAAAATCTGATAAAATCTTGTACTGTACTTTTGACAAATACAATGTAAACATGACCCAAGGGAAGCAACAATTTTCTTACTTTTTATTAAGTATTTTGCACTGAACTCTATTGCTTTATTTTCCTTGATTTTTTTAACATCGGTCTATTTCCGCTACCAAGGGCAAGAACCAATACCAGGAGACAAGCTACCCTCAAACTGGAAATTTTGCCAAACCTCTATCAAAGAGTAGGAATTTTCTTTGCTTGCCTAGTATTTAATGGACAGGGGATTAACTGTTTTACATATTCTCCCAAAGATGGTATATCCACTATACAATCCCCATCTAGAATTAAATAGCATTTGTAAATACACTGAAATACAAGCCGCTACAAGGTGAGTCAAGATTGCTGCGTTTCTCTGAAAGTCACCCATTCAAGCACTAACTGCGGCTCCTCTTGCTTTATATTTAGTATCGCAGTACAATGCCATAAAGACAGAGCTGCGCTCGTCTTTAACTGTTTTGCTATAATAGTTTTCAGTGGTATCTTGCCATGGTGTGCAAAAAATATTTAAAAATTTTAATGAATGAAACTTCTGCTTAAAAATAGCAGAACTTGGTTTTAGAATATTACAAAATGTCTCGCTAATAAAATATATAAATTAAAACAAAATTTTTAAATAAAGTATTACTAATTAAAAATGTAAATTAACACAGTTATAAAATTTACAGGAAATTCTCTTTTCATTCACAAAACGCCAAAGGAGGGTAATGTGTTCCTTATTTATTTCGCATAATACACAAATAATTGAGATGCCTTGTTGCCGCACTCTATTAAACTTACTAGTAATATACTTGAGTGTTCTTATTGTCAACTTTACCATGTTGGCTGACTGGACTCACATTTCACAGTTTGAACTTGCTTGTTTCCTAAAATTGTAATATTAATTTATAAAAAGTAAGATAACGTTATGTGTTTTCAAAAAGATCTTGGAATCAGTATTATAATCCCGAATATGTTGGATACGTATTATTAATACTATTTAGGCAACAATTCACAAATAGTAAACTTAAAAATCGCAGCAATGAAAAAATGTGAGATTAGAATATTTTGCATCCTGATATCTCGGGAAGTATATACAGCCTATTTTTAATAGAAATTCGTGTTTAAGTAGGCAAAAGTACTCATTTTAAAAGAAAAAAAATCCAAAATCGGACTGTCTTGCCAATATTTAGATGGTAGCTTATTTTAATACAACAGAAAAAGTTGAGTAGGTATACTTACTTAAAATATAACAAACCCGGGATTTCGCCCCGGTTCTTACAAAACAGTACCATACAAGTGCGCACCTATTGTCTTAATTAAGATACACACTGTTTTAAGCCACAAAATTATATACAAAATAACCAATATATCTCATAACTTTTCGCAAACGAAAGGATAAAATCACGAAGACCGACTCTGTAATTCGCATTCAATTTAAGACCTACGCTTTAGAAACAAATAAAACACAAACTGCGTCAGCGCATAACTTCCGTACACAGCTGTTTGAGTCATGCAAGCTCCGACATACTTTTAACCTTAGATTTCCTACTGCGTCGGCGCTTGTCTATGCATTTTAAATCGCATGATTATCACATTTTGTTCACGCGCATATGTCTATAATGGCGTTCTATTTATTGTAATAGAGTTCAGTGACTAGACTATAATAGTCGTCCATTTAAAGAGTTGGGATTTATGACGAAATTACCGAATGTTTGCACCTTGGACTAGACAATGTCCCCTCTACGTTCTCGAGGGGCTGAATCGATTCCCGTGGTCAAACCAATTTTTTCGCCTCGGCAACCCCCTCAAATTAGCCAAAAACTACCCCTAAATTCCACTTCTCCATAAACCCGTTTATTTTCCACAGTTTTTCGACTAATTGTTGTTCCCTCACGTAGAACGGAAGTTCCCTCGAGGGATTTGACCTCAGCCACCCCTGCCCCAGGCTACCAACCCTTGTAGGGGGTGACAAATTGATATTTGTTTTTGTGAGAACAAAATTTATATTTTATAGGAGGTGTTTCTTTGATGAAGGTTGTAGGTGACCAGGGTTGTGTAACCACCCCCGAGAGATGTGTTCACCCTTCAAAAGGGTAAAATATATTTTTTTGGGGAAAGTATTAATATTTTTTATAGCTGGAAAAAAATTTCCACCCCCTTGATGGGTGAAAGTAACTCCTGGGGGTGGTTGCACAATCCTCGTCACCTACCACCTTCCTCAAAAAAACGCCTCCTACAAAATATAATTTTTTTTCTCACAAAAACAGATATCAATTTTCATTAAGTTGAAGATGTAATGTATGTGAATTGGCAGCACTGCACGTGAGTGCGCATGCGAACTAGGTGTTTCTGTTTCCCGTCAATTGGAGCTCTCTGCAACTGACCGCCTAGAAGTTCAGACATCGTACAGTTTTAATTGTAAAAATCAAGTGTATAATAAAAGTAATTATTCCTCAAGTTAAAACCGAGTTTAATATTATTAAAACCTCCCTCCAAAGATACTACAAGACGGAACCCAAATGATCCTGCTGAGTGATTGGATTCATATCAGGTCAGTTTGGGTTCCACTGTTTCTTACGGTGTTTCTAAGACCTTTTTAAAGTATGGTGATTTCAGATATTCTGATGGTTTTCATGGGAAAAAATTGATCGATTGGATTCATATCAGGTCAGTTTGTGTCACACAACTTCTTAAAGTGTTTAAGAATTTTACGGTGTTTTTGGCTTTCTTTTATGCCCAGTAAAGGGGAATTATAATTGTTCACTCATAATCCATAACTCAATTCTTGCCCAAAAGTTTAAAAATGCGTTCGTATAATAGACACTGTCACATGTACCAAATACCCAGCAGTATACTTGGTTGCATATACCTACAAAGGTTAAGATGCATGTAGAGAAGAAGCAATAAACCAGTTGCCACAAACTAGTTGCCAACCAGACGTTATAGTTAGTTATTGTTGTCTTGGTTGCATGATAACAAAGAATTAAAGATATGACATTGCGCATGTGGGCAGAGCCAAGTCGACAGTTGCTTTCGTCATGCGGCACAGATTACTTACAGATCGGCATGTGGGATTGCCAAAGAATTTATATATAAATTCTTTGGGGATTGCACTTTTATCCAATCTATCTTTGTTTAACGCACCTATCGTCACATAAAGCTGTTTTGACAGCAAATTGGACATTTGATTGGTGGATTGATGATCTGACAGTAGCGACAATTCATTTGACATTTGAGGAATGTAACCTTGTTCCTTGTTGACTTTTGGATATAGTAACGAAAATTTATTATTTAACTGTTTCTTTTTGTGTTCGTAATTCATTATATAACAATGTCAACTTCAATATGCCTCATTTGCGGGCGAAGTGAAAATGAAGTCGACAAATTACACGTTTTCCCAAGAAATTAGCAAAAGTAAGTAGTCATTTGTTTTACATAGAAATAAAATTATTTGTTGTGTTTGCAATACAGTAATTCTTAAAAATAGATAGTTATTTTTATCATACAGTTGAACGAACAAATATGCTGTTATTCATTGTGCACGAATAAGTACTTTACTAAAGTTAATCCAACTTATTCCTGAAGTCATCAAACTTGTAGTAATTAGGAATTCGGAATTCAGATATTTGCTAGATAAACTCAAACTAAGTGTAGATAGTATCAATAAGAAAATAGTAAATATTTCAGTGCATTAACGTTGTGACAAAGTGACTCTGTGGTGTGACTGTTACTGAAGAGCACTTTTGGTAGGATTTTAGATATGTGACTAAAATATAATATATATTTGCGTTTGTAGGTGTAAGGTATGGCAGGAAGCCATTGGAATAAAGACTTCTGCAAATTTACGAAGTTATAGGATCTGTAATCGGCACTTTTCTCAAGCATGTTATACAGACAATGTCAAATTAAAGGCCGATGCAGTTCCTACACTACTATTACCACCAAGGGCTGAAGTAGCTGCTGTTGTGGGTCCAGCTACTCCTTTGACAGATCTACAAGCCACATCATTTGATTTGGGTGGTGCTATAGTCGCAAGTACCCCGAGAGACAACCAGGCATCATCATCATCATATCAGGTTTCGACATCAGAGATCATAAGCCAGCCTCTGCAGGAAATAGGTGTTAGAAGCTCAAGAGACACTACCTTGAAAACCCCTCCGCCTACTAGTGGTAATAATAAATAAATTAGTCTTGTCAAACTTTTCCACGCCACTAAATGTTGTTTCAGGTTCAGCACAGCCTCAGGGTCGTAAGCGCAGACATTCCTTTTTTAAAGACATCGAAGGACTCTCATCTTTAAGTATGACTCCGAGAAAAAGAGCACTGGTTCATGAAGTGCATAAAAGGGAAGACAGCATTCGACAATTAAAAAAGATTTGTAAAAAGAAAAGTAACGATATAAAGGAATTGACGAATTTGGATACTTCAAGTGTGGTGCAAAAGTTATTTAAGAAAATGCCGCCACATACAGCTGATTTTCTAATATCACAATTACGTTGTAGTGTGCGTAAACCTAGGCAGGAGATGGACCTTGGATGATAAAATTTTGTCATTGGTTCTCTTCAAGCGAAGTCCAAGGTGCTATAAGTTGTTGAGGAAGCTGGTTGCTTTGCCATCCAGAAGAACATTGACAACTCTACTCGAAAAAGTGCCTTTTCATGCAGGGATCAATAACCACCTATTCTCGCACCTTGATCGATGTCTTCAAGGAAGCACAGAGGATGAGAGAATTGTACTTTTAATGTGGGATGAAATGGCAATCAAACCGCAACTGCAATATAATGTCGCAACTGACTGCATTATTGGCTTTCAAAATTTCCCACCGAAAAATGCAATGGCTGATTATGCGCTTGTTTTTATGGCACATGGACTGAAAAGGAATTGGAAGCAGCCTCTTGCATTTTTTTTCTCGAAAGGCCCCGTTGAAGCAACGGAACTGAAAAAATTAATTGGAGAAGTGTTACATTCACTTAAATATCAGGCAAAAGTTCGCGTTATTGCCACTGTATGTGATATGGGAACAAATAATATTAAAGCACTAAAACGTCAATGGGGTGTAAGAGTAAATAAGCCTTACTTTAAATGGGATGGTGATAAAATATTTACTATCATGGATCCACCTCACCTCCTTAAGTGTTTTGCATCACTATTCAGAAAATATAATGTTGAAATACCAATAATGATTGGTGATCAAGAAATTACTAAGCTTGCACGATTTTCTGATGTCACCGATGCATATAATATTGATATTAAAAATCCCTTGATTTTCAGAACACTACATAAATTGACAGTCAATCATTTGAAACCTGTCATGAGATTTGCCATGAAAGTGAAATTGGCCGCCCAACTATTGAGCAGAACAGTTTCCAGTTACTTATATTCATTAATTACTACTGGTACGTGATTTATTTGCACCATATGAAATTATTAATAAATTCTGTTATAGGGAACTTACATCAAGATGCAGTAGCCACAGCTACCTTCATACATGGTGTAGACGAGCTTTTTGACAGTTTCAATGGCCCTGGAAGAGTTGCCGCAGATGGTAAACCAGTTCGGTGTTATGTGACAGAGGATTCGCCACATCATGAGTATTGGAAAAAGCTATTCAAACTGTAAACCGTTGGAGGTTCCGAAGGTTTACAAAGACAGGTAAGCTGAAAACCTCAAAGCCACCATCCCACATTGGCGGAAGTTTGTAAAGGCAAAAGGATTTACCTTCCTTCGCCCTCGGTCCCTCAATCAGGATCCGCTGGAAAATTTATTTGGTGGCATTCGTTCTGGTTGTGGAAGTAATGATAACCCAACTCCAATGCAGTTTGTCGCTTCGCTGCGAACCCAAATAATACATGGATTGGCAAATAAAAGTATCCAAGGAGGAAATTGCGAGGAAGATGACCAAATGATCCTAACCGATTTGCATTATTTTCTACAACCAGAAGCCTCAGAAATGGTAGAAACTTCAGATGCTACTCCTGCGCCAGTTCAGTTAGGTGCTACTGATATTGTTAGTATTGCTGTAGCCGATATAGCCTCAGCTGTTGCTGTTGGGACTGTTGAAACCTTGTCTGTGGCATACGTCAGTGGCTTCATTGCTAGACGAATTTTGCACCAAGTGGCTTGTGAGGAATGCCAGCATCAACTTTCACTGGATGCCACAGCCCCAGCGAATTTATTTATACAATTCAAAGAATACTCTGCAGAAAACAGTAAACTAGTATATCCATCAGAGATTCTTACAGTGACAATTGGCCATGCAGTTACTGTGTTGGAAACTATTCTGCCATTAATTGCGGGAGATCAAAAAGTTGCTGCAAAAGCGGGGGTGCAACCTACATGAAGTTGTAGATTTTTCATGGCTTACTTGCCCCTTACATAAACTATTCATTGAAAATTGTGTAATTTACAGTGTATGCCACATTGGTACTGTAAACGGACAGAGACGGCTATGAAGAAAGACAAACGTGCTACCACTCGTAAACTAAAAAAATTTAAACACAGTTAATCATTACAAATAGTTTTAATTCAATCTTTGTTATATAATAATTATACCTGGATATTCATTGTTCTAAGAACATAAGACTGGATTTAGAGACTTATTTAGTTCTCACTGTGGGAGAGAACAACAATAATTAATTACATTACAGTATTTCAAAAGCCATGCCTACTGAGTGTTACATGCCCTATGTCCATTTAACAATTTTATATAATTGGTATTTTATTTATATTTAGCACGATCTGTATAGCGTTAAAGGTGTATTAATTCTATAGATTGAAATCTATAACCAGTCCTTTTGTATTTACATTATTTGATACATAAATTCGCATTTACAGTTGTGATCATTTGTTTTTCAAAACCATATATTTGGACAATATTTCTACAATCTTCAAACTTACTTCCTTTGAGAAACGTAAACTAAATTGCCAAGAAAACCCATAGATTCCATATTCCAAGAGACAATTGGAGCCTGAATTGCCATTCCAAAGCTCCTCACCGCCAACAATAATCAGTCCAGGAATCTAGAAGATTGGTGGTATAATTTTGTTATTGATTTTTAATATCGATTAATCTTTGTTGCCGATATTAGATAACTTAAAATCTCATATTTCATCCTTCACATTATAAAATTTAATTATTTATTTATTCATGTAATATATTTTATCATTCATTTTACACTATCTTTTTATTTCTCTTACCAACAATTTCAGTTGGTCTATAGGGGACTGGTTATTCGAGAAAAAGACAACTCTGCTGATTTTCACTATAGATCGTGCCCATATAACATTAATTTCTCTTTGTCTCCTTTTCTCGAACTAAACAAAAATCTGTCATTTATGCTGTACATTCGAAAACGGGTAAGTTTCACAACTCTTAAGAATACTCCGGGAGTCTTTGCTCCGGCTTAAACCAGCTAGTCGTCCGCATATATTGCCTCAATTCTTTCTCAAAAATATATAATAAGGGAAAGGGGGTAACATGAGCATGATAGAGCCACAAGTCTAGTTAAATTCACTTTTAATTATTTTAATGTGATAATTTTGTAGTTTTATAATTTTATATGTCACTTATAATTGTTAAATAAGTTTCTTTATGTTTTATTGGCATTTTCTGAACTTTTGTGTACAATTTCTGGAACTTTACTTTTTGTAAATTAATATTGAAATGAATAAATATTAAAGTATTATTATAATCACAGATTTATTATTTTCTCCTGGCAATCCATGGAACATTCCATGGTAACTCGAGTTACATCACTCTACTAATTTAGCAATTAATGGTTCAATTATCTCCATATTAATGCCATAACACCATATTACATGAAAAATAATATGTGTAATGGTATAAAGAGATGGAGATAATTGAAAATATTAATTGCTAATTTAGTAGTGTGAATGTAATGCGAGTTATCATGGAACGTCTCTCTTCTCAAGTTTTTGAATTTTGCGCGCATTACGCTTGAATTCTACCGCCATAGACATACGCGCCATCTACGCTTGGCTTCTACTTCTGTGAGAAGGATAAAACATATAGTTGTCTTTATTGTCACTCGGATAAATAAAATACATGGAGTTGCCTATCTGGGTGTAATCTGCGCATGCGGTGATAAACAGTAGAGAATAGCTACTGTGGTGATAATTTTCTTTTTGGATTATTTTAGTGTTCTTGCAATAACCTTTAGTTATAAAAATGCGTTGTGCATTGGCATTATGTAAAAGTGACAATATGTGTAAACATTTTGACAAAGAGATTATGTTTTTTCGGTTTCCAACTGACCCAAATTTGCAAAAAGTTTGGATTAATGTTTGCAAACGCAAGGATACAATTAATGTGAAATATGCTAGGGTTTGTTCAAAACCAAAGAGGATTAGATAGAGTGGAAACTTTGCGTATAAGGGCAACAGCGCCATCTGTCGAGTGGGATGCGAAAACATTCAAGTGAAAATAACAGTATTTGAATGACAGTTGACATAAAACCGGATCAGAGACAGTGAGTCCAGTGAGTGAGTCATAGTAGGAGTAGTGTGAGAAAGTTAGTTAAAAATTGTGAAAAATAAAAAATCAGACATTAAAATGGTTGTGACCTGTCCTTCCGAAATTGTGGTAGAAATAAAGCAGATGATAAAGAGCACGCCTTCTTTCTAGTGCCGAAGAAACCCGAAATGTGAGTAGTAATGTAGATCACGACCTGTTACATTGTACCCCAGATAGCTAGTTGCTAGTTTGCTTTGAAATTGTTATTGAAAGCTAGCAGATTATAATTATATATATATAATATTTTTATACATTCTTCTAATTAAAAAAATCTCAAACAATTTAACTTATTTTAGTCGCAAAAAATGGATGCAATTTGGTGGATGGAGCAAGGTTTGTACCTACTGTCGTTTGTGTGAGGACCATTTCGGGCCACAAATGATTTGGAAGAGACATCCGAGGCCACTGCTAATTCCAAATGCAATTCCGACAATTGGAAGTTGTATTGTCAAAAGGAAACATAAGCATCAGACAAATGTTGATACATATAAAGAAGGTATGTATTATCATCGTCATAGGTATATGCAGAAATTCACAATATTTATTTTTTCTCACCTACATTCTGCCAAATGAAATAAAAAACAAATTTAAGGATCAGCGAAATTTTGTAAATATTTTAAGAAAGGAGAGGTTTAATACCCAGATAGCACTAAGATATACCAAAGACGTCTGCATGGGACATTCGAGACGTCTTAAAAACGTCCACTTTAAGACGTAAGTCGTACAGAAGACGTCTTGGTGATGTCCATTGTTACTAATCAAAACGTCTTTAAGACGTCTTATTTTAGTCCATTTTAGGCCTAAAAAAGGCATTTATATGACATTACGGAGACGTTAAGACATTTTATTCTGGTCCATTCTAGTCCCAAAAAAGACCTTCACGGGATATTATTGAGATATTCACAAGTAGGTGAAAAAATGTCATCTTTTTTAACAGCGATAAAGTCAGGTAAAGTCTAATTTGGCATGTGAATGAGTTGATAATATATGCATGCGATTACACGTGTGGCACACTCTGTAATAGCTAAAAATTATTGTCGTATAAGTCTACTGAATTTCTCTGCTATTGCGATAACTTTGTGTGCAACACATACGAAATCGTACGCATATTATCAACCCATCCACACATCAAAATATACTTTACCTAATTATATACAGCTTGGCTGCCAATAAGACGAATGCAGCATTGTGCGATGAATCGGCCTTTCCTCTGTTTATTGTAAACTGCCTGCCTGTCTGCCATATTAGTGGTCAATTTGTATACACCAGTTACACCACAGAGACTAGAAAGGTTGAATTAGAGGCAAATTCTATACCCAAGAATACCGCCTCGACTCAAAAGTTTACACAATTTCCACTGTTTTTAGTCCTTTATATTCAACAAACTTATAATATTAAATCAAGTATGGAATAACAATACTGTTATGTGCTGCCCTCTAACAGAGAGGAGAGTTGTAATTACTCCCTGGCCAGAAGGGTGGCGCCATCTGTGGGCCAACTGGCGAACCACCATTTAGTAGTGCCTAAGAAAATTCTAGAGAATTCCAGTACATTTGTGGAAAGTTCTACAATGATATTCTGGATATTCCAAGTGGGTATATAAAGAGGTGAAGCCAGCAGATGGGAGAACAGTACAGTACAGTTTAGTGAAGGATAAACAGTTCAGTTTAGTATCCAGTACAGTTCTGGGTAATCTGTGGTTCTGGTTACAGAAACAGTTTGTAGAAGAAGAGTTCAGTTGAGTGAAGTATGCAGTTTAGTGAAGTAAACAGACAAGAGAGTTTTTAGGTTAGACAAGAGTTGACAAGTTTAAGAAGAAAATTAAAGTGGTTAGTGTTTTAAAAGTAGTGAAATTATATTAGATTAAGTTATTATTAGTTGTGTGATTTTTAAGTATTTGCTAGTGTAATTTTAGTGATTAAATAAATCAGTGGTTTGTGAAAATTCTTGTTGCAAGTTATTTGGAATCCACAAAGTGTTTACTGAAAATTGTAAGCACGTTACAATTGGTGTCAGAAGCGGAATTGCAACAGAATTTCTGAAGAATTTGACGAAGTTCCATAGTGTTCTATTTGGAAACCACTGGAGATAGTGAAGTGAGTTGAACTGGGAAGTAATTAGACAAGACTAATTTGTGTTAGTGTGAGAAAATATTTGACTTGTACCTGGCATAGACTTTAAATAAGGCTTGTTAGTGTTGTTTGTTAGTTTTTGAATGGAAACAAGAAGCATGGCTGCTGAAAAACAAATGCAAGACATGTTCGCCGCATTTAGAAAAATGATGCTAGAGGAAAAAGAGGAACAAGAGAAACGACGTCAAGAAGAAAAGGAAGAGCAAGAGAAACGACGCCAAGAGGGGAAAGAAGAACAAGAAAGGCGTCAAGAAGAACAAGAAAGACGACGTCAGAAAGAAAAACTAGAAGAAAAAGAAGAACAAGAAAGACAACGTCGGGAAGAAAAAGAAGAACAAGAAAAACGACGTCTAGAAGAGAAAGAAGAATTAAGGAAAATTATACAAGGGCAACAAGATGCTATCCTGTCAGCCACTAATGAGGTCAAGGAAAAAGTAGATAAAGTTGAACAAAAAGTGACTGGCGTCGAAGGAAAAGTGACTGCTGTCGAAGAAGAAGTGAGTGATGTCAAAGGAAAAGTAAATAAGGTTGAAGAGGAAGTAACTGAAGTCAAAGGAAAAGTTACTGGCGTCGAAGGGAAAGTTACCGATATAGAAGGAAAATTTCGTGCAGTTGAAGGAGAGGTAGAGCGACTTAAGCGACTGTTAAGAGAACAAGGAGGCCAGCTGGTATTATCATCATCAGGTCCTCGATTACAACCGCCTTCCTTTGATGGCCAAACTTCTTGGTCAACCTATAAAAGACAATTTGAGGCAGCGGCATACGCAAACAATTGGAGCAACGAAGACAAAGCTATGGCATTGGTGCTAGCATTAAGAGGTCAAGCCTCAGAGTTGCTTCAGACTATCCCAGTAACGCAGCAACGGGATTTTAAAGTTTTGGAGGCTGCACTAGATCTAAGATATGGCGACCAACACCTCGCCCAAGTATACCGGACTCAGCTCAAATCACGCACACAAACGGCTGGGGAAAGTTTACAAGATTTTGAAGCAGCTGTTGAGCGACTGACATACCTGGCTTACCCGGATGCGCCCAAAGAATTCCAGGAACAATTAACGGTTGGTACTTTCATTGATGGCATAAGAGACGAGGAGATCAGGCGAGTCCTTAGATTATCTCGAGATAAGACTGGTAGCGAAGCCTTGATCCATGCCCTCGAAGTTGAAGCCGCTTATAAAGAGACTCCACGTCCGAGAGTACGAGCCATGAAGGTAGAAGAGGATCATTTAGAAAAATCAAATATGGAATCTTTGATGGCTGACATGCACAAAATGATAAGCCAGTTGATGAACAAACCAGATGCTCCAAGGAAGCAGGAAAGAGAACAGAGCGAAGGACAGCCAAGGAAGGTGATTCGGTGTTATCAGTGCAGCAAACCAGGACATATGATGCGGCAGTGTCGAGAACGGAATCCTGGGGAAGTAAACACTGCAAAGAAAGAGGAAGGTCGCTCTGATAAGATGAGATTGATTGTTATGTTAACAGACATACAGAAAATGGTCGCACAATTACTAAACGAATTAAGTTCGCGACCGGAGCTGAAACAGGAACCGCAACCGCCGAAACAGGAGCCGAAGTAGCAGCGAAGTGCTGGAGGTCCGATAAAAGTAATCCGCTGTTATAATTGCGGCAAATTGGGGCATGTCAAGAGGTACTGTCGCCAGAGGAGCCCTAAGGAAGTGAATGCCGAGAATGTAAAAACGCAGCAGGATATAGCAGAAGTGAAGGCAGTTAAGATAGAGGTTCCGAAGGACTGGTCAAAGAAAGTTCTAAGAGAGGAACAACTGAACGACGATGAAATTGGACCAATGTTGAAGGCGAAAGAAAAAGGAATCCGCCCGGAATGGAAGGACGTTTCCAGTACAAGTGTTGGACTGAAGGCTTTATGGGCGCAATGGGATTCACTTAGGGTTATAGATGGCCTATTACGGAGAGCATGGGAGAGCCCGGATGGGAAAGAAGTTACCATGCGGTTGCTGATACCCAGGTGCCGAGTACCAAAAGTACTTCGGGAAGTGCACGAGGGAATATCCAGAGAGCACTTTAGCAGAAATAAGACTTTGGCTAGAGTACGGGAGCGATTTTACTGGGTAAATAGCTGTCAGGATGTAGAGGCTTGGTGTCGCAGTTGCAAGGTTTGTGCAAATGTGGCTGCCAAGAGGTCACCTACAGGGAGTGGTGATCGAATGAAGGCTAGATATGACCGCAATGCCAGTTCAGCAGGATTCAAGGTGGGGGACTCGGTTTGGCTGTATAACCCACAGCGGAGTGAAGAAGGATTCTCGAAGCCTCGCTCACCTTGGGAAGGACCGTATTCTGTCATCACTCGGATCAACGACGTTGTTTATAGGATTCAACGTAGAAAGAAGTCCAAGATGAAGATCGTGCACCTGGACAGGTTGGCAAAGTATACTGGGGTATCTGAAATGCCTGACTGGGACGTTCAGGCTTAAGGAGGGGGCAGTGTTATGTGCTGCCCTCTAACAGAGAGGAGAGTTGTAATTACTCCCTGGCCAGAAGGGTGGCGCCATCTGTGGGCCAACTGGCGAACCACCATTTAGTAGTGCCTAAGAAAATTCTAGAGAATTCCAGTACATTTGTGGAAAGTTCTACAATGATATTCTGGATATTCCAAGTGGGTATATAAAGAGGTGAAGCCAGCAGATGGGAGAACAGTACAGTACAGTTTAGTGAAGGATAAACAGTTCAGTTTAGTATCCAGTACAGTTCTGGGTAATCTGTGGTTCTGGTTACAGAAACAGTTTGTAGAAGAAGAGTTCAGTTGAGTGAAGTATGCAGTTTAGTGAAGTAAACAGACAAGAGAGTTTTTAGGTTAGACAAGAGTTGACAAGTTTAAGAAGAAAATTAAAGTGGTTAGTGTTTTAAAAGTAGTGAAATTATATTAGATTAAGTTATTATTAGTTGTGTGATTTTTAAGTATTTGCTAGTGTAATTTTAGTGATTAAATAAATCAGTGGTTTGTGAAAATTCTTGTTGCAAGTTATTTGGAATCCACAAAGTGTTTACTGAAAATTGTAAGCACGTTACAATACAGTTGGTACTGGGAAATAAAACAAAATTTTGTTCTAAATTTTAATTTTGTGCCAGAAAATGCATGATATAATCGAAATAAATTACCTTAATTATTAAGTCAGGACAATATTAGCCAACTATATATAAAACCACAGCATAAAACACTGCAAAACAAAGGAGTTGAAATGAAATGATCAACTCAACTGTCAGACATAAGGCCAACCCGAAAACATGATGAAGTCAAACGAATGCGGTCGTGCCGGAATGACATTTATCGCTGGAAAAGCGTGGTAAATTCAAAACTTAGAAGTTATTAATTTGGTATTTTTTAGAATTTCCAAGTTCTGCATCTACGACGAAATTCTTATTTCACGCAAAGAATTATTGATTTGGATATGAATATATTATTTTTCAAAACACAATATAAAAAAGCTAGGAGGCCTAATATGGACATACTAAAGACGTACATTTTTTGATGTCCCAAAGACGTCCCACGTCTTGAGGACGTCCATTTTAGGTCCGAAGATGTTCAGACCAAATTAAGACCAAAATTGGACGTCTCTGGGACGTCGTGTGCTATCTGGGACACCTTTGCCTTAATTATTTAGTGTAAAACTACCATTTTTTTTGCAGACATATAGGTGTATAGTATAGGATGATACGAAATAATTTATTTTGTAAAACTTTGATTTATACCATACAAAAATGTTACATCTTTCTTTATACCAGCACCTACTTGTTAAATATTTAATGGTAAAAATTGTTTATTGTATTACAGTGGGAGGAATGAAAAGGAACTTCATGAAAATGCATACCCAGTGCCTTCAGGATCGTCTGAACCAGAGAATGATGATTCAACCACTGAGGTTAGTCGCGGGTTAACTCCTTGTTCGAATTTACCCCAGAAAAAGCCTGAGTCACCAAAAACCAGGCGAATTAATTCCCAAAGAAGAACAATAGCTGCGTTGCGTAGTAAAATTAACAGGCTGAAACAGATGCAGAATGGTAGACCGGGAAATAAAAACAAAAAAGTAGCCGAGATTGAAGATCTCATCCAACAGACTTCAAAATTCTTACCCCGAGAAGCACATAATTTATTAATAACACAGCTATGCTTGAGTAGATGTACGAATCGCGGCCAAAGATATAATGACGAGTGCAAAGATATTATGTAGTTAAGATGTTTGTGTAAAAAATGTATATAGCGTAGATGTTTCTTTTGCTTTCTAATATTTGATGCATGGTAGAGTAGTAAACTAGAGCCTGATGTTCAATCTTGCTATTGATAATGTATGTGTGTAGCACATTACCATTTTAGTTTTTTATTGCAGGTTTATGGTGTGAAATTGTGTACCTACTCACCCTAAATGAGTTGCCATCAAATTGTTTGGCCGAAAAGTCACCATGTACATAATTGTAAATAGAGTTTTTAATGTGTCCAACCACCTTCTAACATACATGTACGATAATGAGTATGTTATACAAATATTATCTTTTCAATGTATTAAGTATATATAAATAATTAAAAAATATTTTTAAATATGTTTACCTAGAGCTATTTAATAGGAATGATGACAATGTCATTATATTTAAGTATTGTTAACTGTTTTTGGCTTAAATTAGCGTATAAATATCTGTACATCATATTTATGTACAAACTATATTTGTATTTTAGTTAGGTATTTAATAAAAATATATTTTTTTAATATGCTTTTTCCTTCAATTTTCTCCCGTGTTACGCCACTGGAAGAAATCCTAACCACACTAATTCGTAATTTGAATTTGCCGATAAGGCGGGTAAGGCCACTGAACTCTTTTACTGTAATAGAGTTCAGTGGTGTAATTTAGGGATTTTAGTTTGACGTTTTGACTTTGACGTTTATGTGTAGTGTAACCTCACACATTTTGTTTATTTGTTTTGTCAACTTGTTGAATTTTTTAAAAAAAGTCATGGCTACTTTGCAAGAAGCAATCTTGGCAAGGAGAGTTGTAGTTTCTCGAATACAAGAGATTTCAGAATTAGCAGAAAAGGCTAAGGAAGATGAAAATTTGCGAATGTTATTTAGAATCAAATTTGACTCGATAGAAAATTTATATACTGAATTTAAAGAGGTGCATTTAAAAATTGTGTTTACAGTCAGGTGACTCCGAATTTGCAACCCAAGATATTATTAGAAAAGATTTAGAAAACGCGTATTTTGATTGTTGTGTTATTTATGAGTCAATATTCCCGCCCATTCTTGAGGCACCTATTAGAGCCGAAAGACAGTGTAGCTACTTATTCTACTTTTAAACTTCCCAAGTTACAATTAAGAACATTTAACGGAAATCCTCTCTCCTGGCAATCATTTAAGAGTTTGTATGATACTATGGTTCATAACAAAAAACATTTGGATGAAATTGAAAAGTTTCAGTATCTTTTACTTTCATTAGAAGGCGAACCCCTTACTCTAGTAAAATCTATTCCCTTGGCAGTAGGAAATTATATTGTAGCATATCAAGCTTTAGTGGAGCGCTATTCAAATAAGCGTTTGTTAGCTAATACTCATTGGCATATTTTGAAAAATTACCGTCCTTTGATGTCAGAAAATCTAAAGGATTTACGTGGCCTTGTAGATACCTTTACAGAGAATTTAGCTATTTTGAAAAATCTAGGTTTTGATATCTCAGCTTGGGATTTCATTATTGCAGATTTGTTAGCCGATAAATTACCCTCTACTATTCGCAGACGTTTTGAGCTACAGGGTGATGCTTCGAAAATTCCTACTTTTGCGAGTTTAAAAGATTTTTTATTAAAACTGTGTTGGCTTACAAGCCATTGCTACTTCAAAAGGCCCCACGGGCAGTACACCAGGTACTAAAGTTCGTAGTATGCAGCAACCTAGAGCAGGTGTTGACCTTAGAGCCAAGTCCTTACTTGTGCAAACGAATTCTTCACTTTCTAATAGCAGTTCCCAGAATTCTACAGGGAGTTTTCAGGGAAAGTGTCCTACGTGTAAACAGGGTCATTTTATTTATCGTTGCTCTCAGTTCTTGTCCTTGACAGCCAGAGATCGTCATGCGATTGTGAAGCGTGCTCATTTGTGCTTTAATTGTTTAAGGGATTCCCATGGAGTGGGAACTTGTCCTTCGAAAATGTCGTGTACCAATTGTAACAAAAGACATCATACGTCTTTACACTTTGGTGAAATTACTTGTAGTAAACCTTCAGAAACTTCGGTAGCTTCTTCGACAGTAACTGGCAGCAGTAGTGTGCATGTCGGGACTAGTATGTTACCTTTTCGAGCCAATCAAACTGTAGTATTGTCTACTGTGTTGTTAGAAATTTTTGATGTGAATGGTCACCCTCATATTGTGAGAGGCCTTGTCAATCCAGGTTCAATGGCTAGTTTTATGACGGAAAGTTGTGCTCGTAAACTCCAGCTACCTCGTGCTCGCTCGTCAATCCCTATTGCAGGGTTAGGACAAATGTCCACTAAATCTTCTCTTGGTGTGTCTCGTTGTCTAATTCGACCGACTGGCTCCTCACAGCCACCACTTTCGGTAGATGTTGTTATTCTTCGTACTATTTGTTCTGAGATGCCCTCGGCCACTCTATCTCTGTCTAATTTGGCTAAGTTCAAACCTTTTAAATTAGCGGATCCTTCATGGCACCAACCGGGCCCTGTTGACATTTTGTTAGGTGCTGACATATACCCTTCGATTGTTCTCCCTGATATTGAGAAAAGTGATGATAGTTCACTAATTGGCATTCATACTATATTTGGTGTGATTTTAGCTGGCCCTGCTTCCCATGTGAAACTACCCGAACCACTGCAGGCCTTCTTTGCTTTTGTTGATATGCCTTGTCCAGATGATACTTTAAAGAATTTTTGGAAGATTGAAGAGGTTCCAGAAAGAATTTCTGTTTCGTTGGAGGAGCAACAAGCAGAATCCATATTTAAGCAGACACATTTTAGATTGCCTAGTGGACGTTTCGGTGTATCTTTACCCTTCAAATCTGCAGAACCCACTTTCAGGGACTCACGTGTTTTAGCTGATCGTCGCTTGCTGTCTCTCGAACATAAGTTTGCTTGCAATCCTTTGCTTCATTCTGAGTATGTGAATTTTATGAAAGACTATTTAACGTCCGGTCATATGACACTTCTTGAAGTGTCTCCTGAAGATGCAAGCTCTTACTTTATCCCTCATCATTGTGTATTTAAAATTGACAATAATAAACCTAAGATTCGTGTAGTATTTGATGCGTCCGCAAAGGATGCAAATGGTGTTTCTCTCAACGATTTCTTACTAATTGGCCCCAAGCTTCAACGTGACATATCTAGTATTCTTCTTCGCTTTCGTGTACACCCTTTTGTTGTTATTTGTGATGTGAGGCAAATGTATCGTCAAATTTTAGTTGCAACAGAACACCAGCGCTTTCAGCTGATTCGTTGGAGGTTCTTATCATCAGACCCTGTGCAAACTTATCGACTTAATACTGTGACTTATGGTCTCTCTTCAGCTCCTTTTCTTGCTATTCGCACGCTGTTGCAATTAGCCGAGGAAGGACGCTCTGAATTTCCTTTGGCCTCACAAGCCATCAAAAACGATTTGTATGTGGATGACTTAGTCTCTGGTGCTAATTCTCTGGAAGCAGCCCTAGAACTCCAGAGACAAGTTATAGAATTATTTGGTTCCGGATGTTTTGAACTTCGGAAATGGTCTAGCAACCACCCATCTTTATTGGAAGACCTCCCTGAGAGTCATTGTTTGAAGCAGAGTTTATCATTTGATCATGACGAGGATAGTTGTATGAAGGTACTTGGTCTGCAATGGCAGCCTTCATTGGATTCTTTTGTTTTTTCTGTGAATCCCCGTGAATCTAGTTGTACGAAATGTTCAATATTGTCCGAAATCGCCAGGACATACGATCCCCTTGGTTTTTTGTCTCCTGTGACATTTGTCGCTAAACGCCTTATTCAGGATTTATGGACTTTAGGTGTGGGTTGGGATGATCTTCCTCCCTCCGAAGTTGTCTACAAGTGGCAGCAATATAAGTCTCAGCTGTCTTGTATTGTTGCGTTGCAAATTCCTAGACTAGTTGTTACAGATCTTACCTCCGTAGTGTGTCAACTCCATGCCTTTTGTGATGCCTCAGAGCAAGGATATTGTTGTGTAGCTTACTTACGATGTGCTTATCCCAATGGTAACGTTAGTGTTTCTTTCTTGTGTGCAAAGTCTAAGGTTGCACCTTTACGTACATTGTCGATTCCTCGTTTGGAATTATGTGCAGCGGTTTTGTTATCCTCTCTTGTTGTATGGATTAGAGCGACCCTCTTACAGGTTCTGGAAATTCAAAGTGTTTTTGCGTGGTCTGATTCCACCATAGCTTTGAGTTGGATTAGATCTTCTCCACATCGTTGGAAAACCTTTGTGTCGAATAGAGTGAGTCTCATTCAAGACAGGTTAGCTCCTGAATGCTGGCATCACATTCGGTCTTCTGAAAATCCTGCGGATTGTGCCTCTCGCGGCCTGCTCCCCGCGGAGTTTGTGAACTTTCCTTCATGGTGGGCGGGTCCCACTTGGCTAAAATTACCCTCAATGGATTGGCCAATTGTAAATCTTGACAAAGGAACTTCTTGTCCCCTTGTGGATTTAGAACAGAAGAAAACTGTTTTAGTTGCTCAAATTCAACCTAATGTGATTGAATCTTTGTTTGTTCGATTCTCTTCTCTTCGTAAAATACAAGGTATTATAGCCTTTTGCCGGCGATTTTGCAATAATTGTCGAAAACCAGAAAGGCAGACTGGTGCGTTGTCTCATTCCGAGCTTCATCAAGCTCTCTTGTGTATCGTGAAATCTGTTCAAGAGCAGTATTTTGCGGAAGAAATTATGGCCCTTCATGCAAATAAAAGGCTTCCTAAAGTTTTTTTGAAACTGTCCCCTTTTTTAGATAAACAAGGAATTCTACGCGTTGGAGGTAGAATCTCTCGTGCAAATTTGTCATTTGAAACTAAGCACCCAGCGTTGCTTCCTAATACTCATGTTCTTTCTGAATTATTAATTTTTCAAATCCGCTTTCAGAACCTGCATTCTGGTTTGAATACCACTCTTTATTTGCTGCAGCAGAATTTTTGGATTCTTGATGCTCGTAGTAAAATCCGTCGTTGTTTGTCTAAATGTTATCGCTGTTTTCGAGTCAAATCTCCTTCGTTATTGTGCCCTATGGGAAATCTTCCCGAGGTTCGTGTTTCCCAAGCCAAGGCCTTCTCAAGGGTTGGCGTGGATTTTGGTGGTCCGTTTTATATTGTGCCCCGGCACACCAGAGGAGCTAAGACTTCCAAAGCTTATCTTTGTCTATTTGTGTGCTTGTCAGTGAAAGCAGTTCACCTCGAAATTGTCTCGGATTTAACTAGTGAAGCGTTTTTAGCGGCTCTTCGTCGTTTCATTGCTCGTCGTGGTAGGTGCTCTCACATTTACAGTGATTGCGGAACCAATTTTACTGGAGCAGCCAGTGAATTACAGAGAAATTTTAAGTTAGCCGCAGAAAGTGAGGCAATTACATAGCATTTCAATCCCCCCTCTGCCCCACACTTTGGTGGGATTTGGGAGAGCGGCATCAAGTCTGTCAAAACGTATCTTTGTGTGGCTCTCAAATTTTAACCTTCGAAGAATTATATACCTTAGTTACACAAGTTGAGGCTTTGCTTAACTCGCGCCCTCTGTGTGCCCTCAGCTCTGACCCAAATGACCTTAGTTCGTTGACCCCTGGTCATTTTCTCACCCTTGAGCCTCTCACGGCGCCCCCAGACCCCGATCTGACTCATTTGAGTGTATCACGCTGGCAACTGATCCAGCAAATGAACCAAAGCTTTTGGAAAAGGTGGAGTGACGAGTATCTACATCAATTGTATCAAAAGGGAAAATGGTTTAAAGCTAGTACATTGGAAAAATTAGATATTGGAACTCTTGTTCTTATTAAAAGTGAAACTACACCTCCCCTCTCCTGGAGACTAGGTAGGATTACCAAGCTACATCCTGGCAGTGACGGGATTTGCAGAGTGGCTATGGTTGCAACTACACAGGGAACCTTACAACGCCCTTGTGTCAAATTGTGTCCGTTACCTACACGATAACTAGTTTACTCCTTTTTTACTTTTATTTTCGTTTTGTGTATTATTCCTTTATTTTTAATTGTTCGTTTAAAAAAAAAAAAGCAATGTGGCAAGCTAACATTGTTTTTGGGGGGCGGTATGTTCCGTTCTCGCGGTATTTTTAAAAGTATTTACCCCTTTTGTTCCCAAACTTTATGGGCCAATCAACGCGTGACTTAAGTACGAATGCGCGAAAAATAGCTGTGATATAGACTGAAAACAACTAGTAAGAATCGAATTAACTTTAGTAGTGAAAACACGCGTATTGTCGCGTTTGAAGAGAATTGGTTTAGAACTTGTGGTGAAAGACTTGCCGCTCATCCCGTTTTCTAATAGTTTTATATACGTTTTATGCTGTGGTGTTCCTCTATTTTGGATTCGGATCAACCCAGGTACCTGGAAGAAGCAGTGATTGTGAAGCAACCAGATCTTTGGATGTTTTCTCGAGTGTTCGTTGCCACCAAAGGTAACGGCCCCTTATTTACTTGTAATTATTATTTAAAGTTGGCGAACAAAAGGTTTGCCTGGTCCTTCAAATATTTTAGTCTTTGATTTCGCGGTTCATAACAAAGATGTAAGTACAAAGGCACTTTGTTCTGGACATCACATTAATTTGTAATACGTATCTTTTTTAGATAAATGATTGGTTTGACTGTTTCAATGTTCGAGTGCCTACAGAAGATAGCCGAGACAGAAAAAAAGCTTTTGGTTTATCCCTTGACACACAAAATAATATTCTTGATAAAATGAGTAAAGTCATATCCCATTTAAGAGTAAAGGGAAAAAAGGGTTTACTACCTTTTCAAAATGGTATATTAATAACAAATACGCCGTTGAAATTATTATTTGATGACTTGAAAACTAAATATAACATCGAATATATTCTCACTAGCGATGGGCGATATTGTGATTTTTCAATCACAACGTGAATCGTTACTGTGATTTTCTTATATCAGTGATTTTAAAACGTGATGTAATCACGACTTTCATAATACGACGTACGGGGCGGTTAATTGTTCCCTACCCTAAATAATCATAAGCGTTGACAGACGGTGAATGGTGAAATTGCTGCTTTAGTAATCTGTGCAGCCGCAGGCCCGCAGATAATACCTATATGTAATATATTATGAATTATGGTTTGTTTATCCAACTAACCTGATTTATGGATTGGTGAAAAAGCAAAAGCACTAAGTTTTGAATGGAACTTCATCGTAATATTTTATTTATTTTTATAAAGTTATACAAACACAAATATTTCCGAAGCATCAATAAATTTCTAGTTTATAATTAAGTTGACAACTAGACCAGCGACTTTAATATTTGTTGTGTTATTGTTTATAATATAATATGAGCCTCGGATTTTAATAAAAATGTACAAATTAAATAATGAATATAAAATAATGCTTATATTTATATACTTACTTAGTCCTTATTTGTAATTATGTAATGGAACATATTTGATTTAATAGAGTGCAAGTATTTTTCTCATTCAAATATTTATCCTGGTTGGTTAGAGTCCGGGAAATGAAAATAAACAAATAAAGTACTAAAGGTTCAAGACGTTCGAGTTATTTGATCATAGTACAGTTTAGTAGTGCAGTATTCTTTTCGAAGTACACTACTGCTAGTGTAGTGATATTTATAATAGAAAATGACACCAAAAGTTAATAAATATAAAACAAAAACCAGTCAATTGTGGAATTTTTTTAAACCGGTTGACGAAAGTTTTGCCAGCTGCAATATGTGTAAACAAAGACTGTCGTACAAAACCAGCACGTCCAATCTCAAGAAACATTTGCAAAATAAACATCCCACCGTGAAAATTCCCGTTGTAAATATAAATACAAAAACCAAGCAATCGTCTGACTCTACTGTGCCTGTAAGTTTTTTCTTTGTTTAATTTTTTTTTATCTTATTAGTGTGTACTTTATATAGCATCAAGACACTGAAACAGAAAGTGGAAACGCCGAGGACCCTCAACCATTGACTTCTAGTTCTAGTCAGCCTCAAGCATCACATGATTCACAAACTTCAAATAAGCAGTTAGTACAGGCAACCTTCCATACCTTATTTCCAAAGAAAATTTCGGGTAAATTCAAAGAACGAATTGACAGAAAATTAATTAATTTATTTTTCCTGATTTTCAACCATACTCCATAGTACAAGACAGAGGGTTTCAAGAATTTGTATATATTTTAAACCCAAATTATCAATTACCCAGTAGGAATGTGATCTCAAAAACATTAATACCAGCCATATACGAAGAATGTCGGACTAATACAAAAACATTAATATTTACAGGAAAAACGTTTTGCCTAACAACAGATGCTTGGACTTCCATGAATACAGTAAGTTATAATGCAATTACTGCACATTTTTTGGATGACAATTTTAAACTTGTTTCCTTGCTACTTGAATGCTCTGCAAATGATATGCGCCATACATCAGAAAATTTAGCATTAGAACTGCGAAAGGTGACGACAGAATGGGGTATAAAAGACAGAATTATTTTGGCAGTTTCGGATAATGCTGCTAATATCGTAAATGCGATAAAGAGTGTGGGATGGAAACAGTTGGGATGTGTAGCACATACCATTAATTTAACTGTTAAAGATGGGTTGAAGAATGATGATATACAAACCATTATTAATAAAGTAAAAGAGATTGTCAGACACTTCAGAAAAAGTAACATTGCAAACGACAAATTGATGAAGTATCAAGAAAACCAGAATAAGCCTGTCCCGCTGAAGCTTATATTAGACGTATCTACCAGGTGGAATTCCACATTCTACATGCTTCAAAGATTTATTGAGTTAGAGGTAGCTATTAAAAGCACTGTGGCCATCCTAGAAAAGGAATTGCCAATACTGGCAGCAGGAGAATGGAAAACCATAAAAGAATTATGCAAAATTTTGAGACCATTCGAGGATGCCACAAAAACAATCAGTGGGGAAAAATATTGCACTGCTTCTCTTGTCATACCTATTTGCAATGGCATAAGGAAAACACTTTTAAATTTGTCAAAAAAACAATTCTCCGAGCCTATTAAAAAAGTATTGGAAATTCTTCGGTTAACATTTGAAGAACGTCTTGGCAACGTTGAGAATACCAACACATTGTCAATCAGCACATTTCTGGATCCAAAATTTAAACAAATGGGCTTTTCCAATGATACTACTGCTAACTCTGTTAAACAGAAAATAATTAATATGATAACTGCAAAAATCTCGATTAAAACTAGGGAAGATCAAGAAAAAATGACAATATCGAAGTCTGTAACAGCAGATAACGCTGATACTAAAAATATTAATTATGGGAGCGACGAAGAGGAGATATCTATTTGGTCTGATTTTGATAAAAGGTTTGCTGCTATCAACCAAAAGGAACCTCTACTTCACGCGCAATTATTGAGATGCAGCGTTACATGGAAGAAGATATGATACCAAGAGATAGTCGTCATTCATTCCTTTGGTGGCAACAACATAAACAAATATTACCTCACTTATCACAAGTTGCGCAGGAAAGACTATGTGCCTTGGCTTCGTCCGTTCCATGCGAACGCCTCTTTTCCAAGGCAGGTCAAATTGTAACAGAACGAAGAAATAGACTAAAAGACAGTACGGTGCAAAAATTACTATTTGAAGTGAGGTACCGTCATCGGTTTAAGCGCTGAGAGCGCGAAGTTAAGCAGCGTTTGTCGAGTCCGTCACTTAGATTGGTGAACGGCATCTCATTTCGCCGTCCTGGTTGAGTGGAAGAGTAGCTGTAGCTAAACTCCGCCAGGACGTAAATATAAACAAGGCATTAAAATTAAAAAAAAAAAAAAAAAAAAAAAAAAATGCAAACCACCTTTATTTATCGTAAATTAAATATTTTCTGTTTGTAAATATATATTATATTAATTGTTTATTTTATGAGAATTTTTAAATTTTTAATTTCAAATTTTATTTTTTAATGTTAATTTTTTGTTTTATAATAATATATAGATGTTTTTTTAAAATGTTTTCATTTGCTTATTGTCAAATTCTATATTTTTATTCATATTTCGTGCTGAGACGTAAATTATCAATATTTGCAATAAAATTGCTAGCATGTTTAACCATATAAAATATTTTTACGCATGGTTTTGTAACAAAAATGTTCTGTCACGACCCTGCCTCTAATCGCCACATCGCATCGCCCAGTGAATAAAAAATATTTATATAAATATCTATATATAGTGTGAAATGCATATATAACAACGTTAAGGCACGGAATCGCTTGCTTTACGTGTTAATACATACGGTCGGAATCAAAAATCGACTCAAAGTAAATATCATTATCATCGTAAAAGATATATTGTTATTGGCTGAATGTTGATCTTGAATCTTACGATACTACACAGCCAGGGAACGAAATACGGAAAGTCGTGGTCAAAGGAGCTCCCTTGCCAGTCGTCACACACCACTTGCAGACTGCAGTTTCGAGCTGTTGGCTCTCGTCTCTTGGCTCTTTAAGTAGGATCAGTCTTTCGGCTGGTGTTTGTTGCAATCGAAGCATTAGCGTTTTGATGGTAATATGCAATTATTACACTTAACGCGCCAGATTTGTAACTTTGGTTGCAGTCTGGTTACTTTCCTTATAGTAAAATAAGGATTTATAGAGGAGTTTGCGACTAAAAATATTATGTTTAACTTTACTAACAGTCGTTACCTGTGATTTTCTAATATCAGTGATTAAATCACAATTCGTGAAATATCGCCCATCACTAATTCTCACCTATCGCCTAAACCAGGACGTTTTAGAAAATATGTTTGGAGCACTTAGAGCAAGAGGAGGTCTCCATGACCATCCAGATCCTCTCGAGTTTAAATATCGGTTGAGGGCGTACATTTTAGGCAAAAATGAGGGATCATTGTCAGCTGCCGGAAATGTTGAGCTGGATGAGACAAGCGACTTAGATATTCATAAAGAAGAACTTCTTAGTGGACAATGCTTTTCGGATCTAACAACCCCTATCTGTGATGCCCCAGATCCTTTAATGACCGAACTCGACGAACTATCCTATGATGGTCTAGAAAATTTGGCCGGTTTTATCTGCCACAAAATGAAAAAGGATGAACCATCAGCAACATGCTCTAGTACTAGCCAAGAGACTTTCACATGGGTTGATCACCTGTCTGAAGGAGGTTTAAAAAAACCCACCGAACAATTGATGGGTCAATTACATCAGTTAGAACAAATTTTCAATACAGTTAACCCGGATAGCATATTTGTATGTAAAGGATATTTATCCAATTTGCTAAATCTCTCCTCACATATTGATTGTGGAAATAAAATTAAAAAATTATTTCTTCGATCAAGAATGTATTTTAGAATGAGAACACTCAATAAAGCTTTACAAGACAAATCATTATCAAAAAAAAAAGAAAAATGTCAAAAGTTACATTATAATTTTGTTGCTGTATTCTTTTTGAGATATATTTTTCTAATGTATTTTTTATTTTTAGCCATGTTTAGTTTAGTTTAGGTACCTGCTATTATTATTATTACTTATTAATATAATATATTTTTAAAACTATAATTTAATGTTTTCTCTTTTACCTTAACTCATTAATAACAAATGAATACGTGTTTTATTTGTGGACCTAGCCAATATTATATATATACACAAAGCCTATTAAAACGTATTTATGCGGAGATAAAGCTCATTTATAAAAAACGATGCTTACTAAAAACACTAAGAATCTCTATTTATTCAAAATTCTGCTCGAAAATTGGAACCAATATTCAGAAATCTAAAAATTTGTGGCAAAATTCCGATTAGTTCAGGCAAATCCTATGTAATTTAAAATCCCGATATCACCGCGTGACGTCATTGCGCCAACCGGACCGAGTTTGGCGCACTATCAATCATATCTTTAATTCTTGGTTGTCACCTGTCCCTTATAACCTCCAAGATAAGACATGGCGCAGTCCGGAAACTAACCTATAATCACGTGTGTTCTGACTGACTTTGAACGGAAACCTAGCAGAAAGTTGGAAATTCTGGAAGCAAAGGTTCGTAACATATTTGAAAGCAACTGAAATATGTAAAAAAGAGGGGTCCATGAAATGTGCTCAGCTTTTAACTCTTATTGGCGATGAAGGCATGCGTATATTTAATACTTTCTCTATAGCCGAAGCCGAAAAAAACAATTTGGATATATTAATTACCAAATTTGATGAATATTTTAGTCCCAAAAGAAACTTGGCCTTTGAGCGTTATATATTCTTAAGTTGTAGACAAAAAGAGGGGCAGACACTGGAACAGTATGTCACTGAACTGAAGAATCTAGTCCTATCCTGTGAGTTGGGTCAATTACAAGAAAGTCTAGTGAAAGATATATTAATATGTGGTATTAAATCTAAGTCATTACGTGAAAAATTATTACAAGAGGATGTAGAAACTCCAAGCGAAGCTGTTCGTATTTGTATTAACACAGAAAATACCAAGGAGAGGAATAGACAAATCACTAATGGAGGTAGTTCCAGAGAGCTAGAGGTAGATACAGTAAGGAGTCGTATACCAAGTGGAAAACCTTATTCTCAATCAAGAACACCACCAAAACCATTGCGAATGATTCAGAAGCAACCTGGGAGATGTAACAACTGTTCCTACCAGCATCAGGACTATGGAAAGTGCCCAGCGCTAGGCAAGAAGTGTGGGGCTTGTGGTAAACCCAACCATTTTTCTTCCGTTTGTTATAGTAAAAAGTCATTTAAACCTAACAATTTTAATAAAATGTCTTCTAGCAAAAATTTTAATTCTAATAAGTATAAAAACTTTAATGTAGAGAGAGATGTTCATGCTATAGATGATATAACGCATGATACACAAAATAATTTTATGTTTATAGGTACTGTGGAACAACAAGTAAATGAAATCGATACAATTTCGGAGGCGGCATGGTCAGCTGTCTTAAATATCAAGAATGAACCAGTCCGATTTAAAATCGACACGGGAGCAATGGCGAACATCATTCCTGTAGGTGTTTTACGCAAGATAAATTTTGATTTTAACGAACTGAAAAATGTTTCAGTCAAGTTGTGCTCTTATACACGAGATCCTTTACCGGTAATAGGTCAGTGCATCTTAGAATGTGAATTTAAGGGAATACTGAAAAATGTGGAATTTTTTGTAGTAAATATGGATAATTGTCCTCTGTTGGGTTTAAAAACTAGTATGGAATTCAATGTAATTAAAAAAGTGCTATGGGTTTCACGTACATGAACAAATAGATACGTTGGATCTTAATGATTATCAGATATTACGTAACGAAATCACTTGGGCTACTGTAGCGTAGCAGATATCGTAGGCACTGACTTACCCGGAAAGTGATGTACGTGCCTACGATAAAATTTCTCTAGCTCAGACTATCTCAGGGCGTTAAGCCCAAGCTTACATAAACTAGGATAAATTATTAGTTTACTTACTTAACAACTCATTGAGGTTACCCTATGTAGTGGTCGCAGACGAAATAATGACACTTTCTTTAAAAATGAAATGCACTATATTAAGCAATTTACAGATTTAGGTTCTCTAGCATGTAACCTGGCGATGTTCACAGGTGTGGCAAATTCCACGATTAATAAGATCACATTCATAAAATGCCTCGTGTAGCTACACATCGGTTTACAATGTCCTCAAAAATTGTCATAGATTCTGCCACAAGGGTTTGATTTAAAGAACCTCCTTAAATATATGTAAATGTATAAAATCTTTAAAAATGTACAAGTTAAAAATGCAAACGTATGAATTGAAATCCAGCCGAACCACTGAAGGTGGTCCCCGGTAAGTAAAAATAATAAACACACAACACTTATTCAGGGTGGTACGATACCGAGTCCGGACGTGGAAGAACTGTAGCCCTACAGAGATGTCTTCGGGACACAAGAAATGGATCCAAGGATGGGGTTGATTGTAGCCTCACCAGCCCTGGAACCTTCCACTGTGTGTAGATGCCCCGTCCGTGGAACTCTCACTGACGTGTGTAGAAGCCCCGTCCGTAGAACCCTAAAGATACCACGATTTAATTTACAGTCAGAAATACACGTGAAGCGTGCTTAATTGAGCAATTCTGACATAACCTACAAATGAAACATAATTTACCTCACTGATGAGGGAACAATCCACCAAAACTCCTGGAAGCCACAGTCGGATAAATGGGGTCGAGTCCGCCTTTCAGGTTGACACGGTATTTCCAAAGGAAAGCCTGCAAATTTGCGAAACACGTGGGTAGAGAACGGGCAAGATGGCGTGAAGAGGTTAGCTTACCTTGTGTAATTAAATATCCTGCTTCCGCAGATAAAATTTACTCACAAACACAAAATATTCCGCTAAACGGAACAACAACAGATTGAGGAAATTTTCTTGAGTTGATTATTCTAAAATCCACCAGGATGCCTTGGATAAAACCAAGGTTGGGAGAATTACCAACTAATTAACACCAACCATGCCAAAAACAATCACACCAAAAACAATGGTTGCTTCCGTTTCCTCTGCTGATCACGCGTCGCCCTCCCGTGGAGAATAGCAAAATGTGTTTCGGACGTGTAGCAGTTGTTATAATGCGGCCCACAAAACGCTAAAGCGTATGGTGGGTCGCATACGCTAGAGGTCCGTAACAACTCCCCCTTTACTCACAGGAAAAAAAAATCTTCGATTTTTTTTTCTCTTACTAGCTTCTCACCAGAGGATGGATAGGTGGGGAGACTTAATATGCACGGGGATGGCTAACCCGCCTCCCAAGTTATCATCAGGCATAACAACAAAAATAATGTCAAAAAATAAGGAGACTTAAATGCACGGGGATGGCTAACTCGTCTCCCAAGTTACCATCAGGCATAACAACACAAATAAAAAAAATACATAGAGAAAAAAAAAGGGAAAAAAAGAACAAAAACGCAGAAGGACTTAACAGCTAGGAAGTAGCTCGCCCCAAGGCTACTCCACCAGCAAAACAATGAAGTACGGGAGTGTTCCCCGTCACACCACGACGACCACCCTTGCTAAACAACGAGGTTAGTCTGAAGCCCAGTAGTGCCTACCCGGATAATGGTAACCAGGCCTAGACTAGGCTACCTCCAAGCAGCACCTCCCAAGCTCGAGCCTCTCCAAACGGATACCTTTAAAGGCAGCTGCCAGCAATGTGAGCGCCCCCAACGAGACGGAGTCCCTCAAGACGCAAGCGCCACACAAGACCATTTTTGGGGACTTTTACCCCTCGCAGGTATAACCACGGTGATGGTATTCGTGCATCCCCCATCACAGAGATCCAACCTAAGACACTTCCTCCCGTGAGGCGGAAAGATGGCGTGAAGAGGTTAGCTTACCTTGTGTAATTAAATATCCTGCTTCCGCAGATAAAATTTACTCACAAACACAAAATATTCCGCTAAACGGAACAACAACAGATTGAGGAAATTTTCTTGAGTTGATTATTCTAAAATCCACCAGGATGCCTTGGATAAAACCGAGGTTGGAAGAATTACCAACTAATTAACACCAACCATGCCAAAAACAATCACACCAAAAACAATGGTTGCTTCCGTTTCCTCTGCTGATCACGCGTCGCCCTCCCGTGGAGAATAGCGAAATGTGTTTCGGACGTGTAGCAGTTGTTATAATGCGGCCCACAAAACGCTAAAGCGTATGGTGGGTCGCATACGCTAGAGGTCCGTAACAACTCCCCCTTTACTCACAGGAAAAAAAAATCTTCGATTTTTTTTTTCTCTTACTAGCTTCTCACCAGAGGATGGATAGGTGGGGAGACTTAATATGCACGGGGATGGCTAACCCGCCTCCCAAGTTACCATCAGGCATAACAATGAAAATAATGAGACTTAAATGCACGAGGATGACTAACTCGTCTCCTAAGTTATCATCAGGCATAACAACAAAAATAATGTCAAAAAATAAGGAGACTTAAACGGGGATGGCTAACTCGTCTCCCAAGTTACCATCAGGCATAACAACACAAATAAAAAAAAATACATAGAGAAAAAAAAAGGGAAAAAAAGAACAAAAACGCAGAAGGACTTAACAGCTAGGAAGTAGCTCGCCCCAAGGCTACTCCACCAGCAAAACAATGAAGTACGGGAGTGTTCCCCGTCACACCACGACGACCACCCTTGCTAAACAACGAGGTTAGTCTGAAGCCCAGTAGTGCCTACCCGGGTAATGGTAACCAGGCCTAGACCAGGCTACCTCCAAGCAGCACCTCCCAAGCTCGAGCCTCTCCAAACGGATACCTTTAAAGGCAGCTGCCAGCAATGTGAGCGCCCCCAACGAGACGGAGTCCCTCAAGACGCAAGCGCCACACAAGACCATTTTTGGGGACTTTTACCCCTCGCAGGTATAACCACGGTGATGGTATTCGTGCATCCCCCATCACAGAGATCCAACCTAAGACACTTCCTCCCGTGAGGCGGAAAGAGGTGAAAACTTACTCAGTGGGTTTCAGCCACCTGAGCAAGACCAATGAACCAGAAAAGCAAATGATACTACCAAATTAACGAAAGAAGTGACCTAAAACATGTTACTAAGACCAACAAGACCAACATAACAAAAAAAAAACAAATTCGTCTTTACCTATTCGGATGCCTAAGTACGTCAACGGAACTAACAGACCACAACTAGTTGTCATCGGCAGGGTGTGCTTTCAGATCTTTTATGTGCCACACCGAACGTTTACCGTCAGAACGTTCGAGCTCGTAAGTCCATGGTGAGAGAAATTCTTCTGATCATGAATGGACCCACAAATTTAGGTGCTAACTTTGCCGTGAAGTATTTAGAGGCATCAGACTGGGCGTGAGAACGTCTCCAGGCCTTTTGCTTCAATACAAACTTATCGGGTCGGCGTCTGAGGTTATAATGTTTCTTACTGGATTTATGGGCCTTTAATATTCTACTCTGAACATCCTTATAAATCTTAGCGAAGGCAAGCTTACGGTTTTCAGGGTTTACAACTGGATACTCAGACTCAGAAGGTACGTACTTATCACTATTGCCATCTAACGAAATTTCACGTCCAAAATTGACAAAGTTAGGCGTTAGGCCTGTAACCTCATGTTTCGACGATCTAATGGCGAAACCTATTTTCGGCAAAAATTGATTCCAAGCCCTGTGATTATCCTTTACATATGCAGATAACATAGTCTTAACAACACGATTTACCCTTTCAATCAGGTTGCATTGAGGGTGGTAATTTGCAGTGTACGCTATTTCGATGTTGTAGGTTTTCGCAAGGTTTTGGAAACGGTTACTCTGAAACTGACGACCATTGTCTACAGTCTTCGGAGCGCCAAATAAGAGAATTACATTATCCTCGATGACCTGCGATATGCTATTAGCGGTAGCTGACCTCAACGGAAACACCATGGCAAACTTACTAAAATTGTCACACATGACAAGAATAAACTGATAACCCTTGGCCGTCCTGGGTAATGGACCCATCAGATCGGTACTAACTAATTGCCAAGATTTTCCAATGGTAGGTGTCTTACTCAACAAATTTCCCCTAAGTGACTTCTGTTCGGGTTTAGTACTTATGCAAATCTCACATTGCCTAACGAACTTAGCCACATCGGCCTTTAATTTCGGCCAATAATACCTATTTCCCACTCGAGCCAAAGTCTTATGGACCGCTGTGTGTCCACAACTCGCATCACAATGCAACGACCTAATTACTTCTAGGCGTTTCTCTTTAGGTAAAACCAGTCTCCAAGTGTCGGCAGGATCTGCTAACTCGGGATAACGCAAACGTACATACTTGTACAACTGGCCATTCTGTATACGCCATAAGGGATAACGCATAGGAGACTGTTCAACTCGATCCAGCATTCTCAAATACCATTTATCGGTGGGAGAATCGGCATGGTCCGTGACCGAGAATACTTCGACGGATTCCACCGTTACTGGTACTGAACGAGACAGAAAATCAGGGACGGTATGTTCAGAGCCCTTGCGATGAATTAGTTCAAAGTCATACGGTTGCAGACGAAGTGCCCATCTGGCCAATCGACCTTGGGGATTTTTAGCTGCTGCAACCATAGCAAAGAATGACAATCCGCTATGACTTTGAAGTGGAAACCTTCCAGATAGTGACGTAGTTTCTCCACTGCCCAAATTACGGCGATGCATTCTCTTTCGACCGAGCTATATTTGCGCTCCTGGCTAGTCAAAGAATGGGACAAATTACCTTTTCACCATCTTCAAATTGCTGCATGAGTACGGCACCCACACCGAATGCCGACGAATCTGTCTGCACATAAAAGGTACGCTCAAAATCAGGGCAGGTCAAAATAGGTGCAGTAACCAAACACTCCTTAAGAAGTTTAAAAGATTTCTCGCACTCAAGTGACCAACACCAACTAACATTCTTCTTTGTGAGGTTCGACAAAGGAGCCACGATTGTAGAAAACTGCGGTACAAACCTTCGATACCAAGATGCTGTGCCTATAAATCTACGAATTTCCCTGACATTTTTCGGAGAAGGTACACTCAAAATCGACTCTACTTTCGCTGGGTCAGGACGTAAACCGTACTTATCTACAACATATCCCAAGTACTTAAGCTCAGGACGGCAAAATTGACACTTGTCAAAACTAACTATCAGCCCAGCAGAATGCAAGCGATCAAAAACCTTCTGCAACGTTTCTAGGTGGGATTCGAAATCCTTCGACACTACCACAATGTCATCCAAATAGACCAAAACCGAAGGCTTCAAATCAGCTCCAAGCACGGTGTCAATAAGGCACTGCCAAGTCGCAGGCGCATTTGACAACCCAAAAGGCATAACTCGAAACCTATACAAGCCATTAGGGACAGTGAAAGCTGTATAGTCTTTGGAAGACTCGGCAATAGGAACTTGCCAATATGCGCTCTTAATATCTAATGAACTTAGATATTTGGCATCCCTCAACTGATCTAATATGGAGGAAATCAGCGGCAGAGGATAGGCATCCTTTTTAGTAACAGCGTTAAGGCGCCGGTAATCTACACAAAAACGCAGAGTTTGATCTTTTTTCTGCACTAAACATATTGGAGAAGACCAAGGACTTTTACACGGTTCGATGATATTTAACTCCAGCATTTTCTTAATTTCATCATCAATCAGTTTTTGTCTGGCAGGCGAAACAGGATAGTATCTCTGTTTGACAGGTTTGGTATCTGGGAGTAATTCGATCTCATGAGAAACGAGATGTGTACGACCAAGAGAAGTACCCATCAGTTTCCGGTTTTCGTCCACCAAACTATCCAGAGCTAGTTTCTGTGATACACTTAAAGAAGTTTCGTCAAGGACACTGTTAACCTCAATGAGTGGTTCCTGCTCAGAAAAATGCCAAACATTTTGTCGTAAATCTGGTATAATATTCATCGCCACCCAAAAATCTATCCCTAGAATTAACTTATGTGGTATTTCCGGAACTACTAGGACATCTATTACATGAACCTTGTCACCCAAGCAGAAAGGAACAGATACATAACCTATAACGGAACAGACTTGCCCGTTAGCCTCTCTGCACTCATTGCCAGAAGGCTTCAAACTTAAACCAATCTGCTGGAAGACCTCAAAACCAGATGATCCTACCATTGTCTTGGTAGCACCTGAATCCAACAAACCCATCATAGGAAAACCTAACACTGAAAGTTGTAAGTAAGGACGCTGATCACCAACCACATGAGAAATGACGTAATCGAGAAAAATGTGTTGTCAACAACATTGCTGGTCGACTCACATACACCGGGAGAAACTGTTCGACCAATTAGCGTCTCCCTGGACAGTTTTCCGAACGCGAACACTTAGGACAGGACCTAATAGTAACCTCTGCTTTACCACATTTATAGCAGAATTTCTTCCTTGGAGCCTGACACTCCCGATGCCCATGACCAACTTGACCACAATTAAAACATTTGATTCCAGAGTGTTGGACTTCATCCACGACGAGACTAGAACAAGAGGTTGAACGAGAAGTAGTACAACTAGTAGATGCATAAGCCAACTCTGGTACAAGAGATTTACTCTTAGGTGGAGGAGGAACATACGACTTAGCCAATTGTCGTTTGGAGTCAAGCATACGACAACATTGGAGGAGTTGCGTGACGGAAGTTATATTTTCAAAAGCAAGAAAAGGATGATAGTATGGATCTATGCGCTCCAAAATGATTTCGAGCTGGGTCCCCATAGGTATTGGAGTGTGCATCTTCTTGAACAACCCAACCATACTAGCGATGTACAATCCTATACTTTCCTGACTACCTTGAGTACGTCGCTTAATCTCCTCAAACAAGTCGCGGTCAAAAGACTCTGGCATGAACTGTTCCCTCATTGCCTCCACTAAGGATGGCCAATCGGTGGCCCAGTCTTTCACCAGATTATACCAATTATAGGCATCTCCCACAAATAAGTCCACTGCATCTTTAAATAATCGTGTCCGTGAAATACCACGAGACCTCCGTTTCTCCTCAACACGTTCTAAAAAAGTTGCACAGGACATCTCGCCCTTTCGGCCAGTAAATTTCAAGCCCCAGTCTCTAACCGGTACGGGTTTAGGTTTCACAGCCTCCTCCTCATCTGAACTAAAATCAGTAGCTATTGCAGAGCTATGCGCATCAGGCTGAACCAGAGCCATGGCATTATGCAATACCGACATATCGAGGATGGCTGACTCTTTAAGCTTACGATCCCCGCGGGCCTTATCCTTAAGTTTATCAAAAGCTAACAGCAATTTGAGCCGAGTACTGGATTTCACACCTCTTTGCTCGTCATTAGTTGGCATGGATCTGTTAATGCGTCCCAACGCATGAGCTATCTTGGAAACAATCCCCTTATATTTACTATCGCGCTCGCTACCCACAAATTCATCAATAAGTTTTTGAATAGCAGCTAGGGATACCATTAGAGCTTCAGAATCGACAGTGAATTGGTACGGGTATGGAGGACTTTTAATAGCCAAAGTGGTTTTCTCTAAGTGTATGGCTTCTCTTAACACAGTGCGCAACTCTGCCACAGTAAGATCACTACCATCTCCTAAGCCACGTACTTGTAATTCATAAACAAGCTCCTCCCTAACTAATCTATTGATATCTAACTTAATTTGTGAACTGGCCATATTGAATTTTCAACCAAACACACAAAAAAAACTAACAAAATCAGGTAAATTAACAAAACGACGCTGGACGTCGGTACGTATATAGACGCAAAAAAAGCTTACCAACACTAATAAGTACTTGGCAATGTGTAATAACGACAAAATCAACGAAATTGGCAAAACGACGCTGGGCGTCGGGACACTTATAGACGCAAAAAAAAACTTACAACACTAACAAGTACTTAGTAATGAGTAAAAACGACAAAATCAGGTGAATTAACAAAACGACGCTGGGCGTCGGTACGTATCAACAACAAAAAAAACTGTTGGCTGCACTTAGGAATCTTTCCAATGGTTTATACGCAACAACTATTGTTTACTAATCCGCTCATGAAATAGTAAGACAGAAAAAACAAAGTCACCCCCCTACCAAAAAAAAGCGAAGCGATTACGCTGAGGCAAAGTAACCCCTTTTGATGTGTGTCATGTAACGTTACTATGTATCTGACTATTATTTCATATGCAAACCACCAACAAATGGAACACTCAATTTATCACCAAAAAAAACTTAATTAGGGGCGATACTACTATCCCCTTGAGATAACCTCACTATTTAAGTTGGGCGCCACTGCTACGGGTTTCACGTACATGAACAAATAGATACGTTGGATCTTAATGATTATCAGATATTACGTAACGAAATCACTTGGGCTACTGTAGCGTAGCAGATATCGTAGGCACTGACTTACCCGGAAAGTGATGTACGTGCCTACGATAAAATTTCTCTAGCTCAGGCTATTTCAGGGCGTTAAGCCCAAGCTTACATAAACTAGGATAAATTATTAGTTTACTTACTTAACAACTCATTGAGGTTTCCCTATGTAGTGGTCGCAGACGAAATAATGACACTTTCTTTAAAAATGAAATGCACTATATTAAGCAATTTACAGATTTAGGTTCTCTAGCATGTAACCTGGCGATGTTCACAGGTGTGGCAAATTCCACGATTAATAAGATCACATTCATAAAATGCCTCGTGTAGCTACACATCGGTTTACAATGTCCTCAAAAATTGTCATAGATTCTGCCACAAGGGTTTGATTTAAAGAACCTCCTTAAATATATGTAAATGTATAAAATCTTTAAAAATGTACAAGTTAAAAATGCAAACGTATGAATTGAAATCTAGCCGAACCACTGAAGGTGGTCCCCGGTAAGTAAAAATAAATAAACACACAACACTTATTCAGGGTGGTACGATACCGAGTCCGGACGTGGAAGAACTGTAGTCCTACAGAGATGTCTTCGGGACACAAGAAATGGACCCAAGGATGGGGTTGATTGTAGCCTCACCAGCCCTGGAATCTTCCACTGTGTGTGGATGCCCCGTCCGTGGAACTCTCACTGACGTGTGTAGAAGCCCCGTCCGTAGAACCCTAAAGATACCACGATTTAATTTACAGTCAGAAATACACGTGAAGCGTGCTTAATTGAGCAATTCTGACATAACCTACAAATGAAACATAATTTACCTCACTGATGAGGGAACAATCCACCAAAACTCCTGGAAGCCACAGTCGGATAAATGGGGTCGAGTCCGCCTTTCAGGTTGACACGGTATTTCCAAAGGAAAGCCTGCAAATTTGCGAAACACGTGGGTAGAGAACGGGCAAGATGGCGTGAAGAGGTTAGCTTACCTTGTGTAATTAAATATCCTGCTTCCGCAGATAAAATTTACTCACAAACACAAAATATTCCGCTAAACGGAACAACAACAGATTGAGGAAATTTTCTTGAGTTGATTATTCTAAAATCCACCAGGATGCCTTGGATAAAACCGAGGTTGGAAGAATTACCAACTAATTAACACCAACCATGCCAAAAACAATGGTTGCTTCCGTTTCCTCTGCTGATCACGCGTCGCCCTCCCGTGGAGAATAGCGAAATGTGTTTCGGACGTGTAGCAGTTGTTATAATGCGGCCCACAAAACGCTAAAGCGTATGGTGGGTCGCATACGCTAGAGGTCCGTAACAAAAGTTGATATAGTTGAAAAATGAGGAAAAAAATGTAGTTTTAAACATGCAAAATATAGATAACTTTGGAGGTTTAGACAGTAAAACAAATTTGCTTATAAAGCAGTACAATTTTTTATTTACTGGCATTGGATGTTTGAAAAAGTCTTATCGTATTGAACTAAGAAATAATATAGAACCAGTTATACATCCTGCTGGAAAAATACCAATTGCCTTGAAAGATAAATTTAAATATACCTTAGACCAATTAGAAAAACAAAAAATTATTAAAAAATCTTGTGAAAGTGCTGACTGGGTCAATGCGTTAGTGATAGTCAGAAAACCAAACGGGGATTTAAGGTTATGTTTAGATCCAGCCGATGTTAATAGAGCTATAAAACGTCATTATTTTAGAATCCCAACTTTAGAAGAACTTACTTTACAGTTCTCAGGGGCAAAATATTTCTCAACATTAGACGCTACTCAAGGGTTTTGACAAGTTAAGTTAGACGAGGAAAGTGCAGATCTTTGTACATTTGCAACACCTTTTGGGCGTTATAAATTTTTAAGAATGCCGTCTGCCTTAGCGAGTAGTCCTGAAGTCTATCAGGAAAGAATGATGGAAATATTTGGAGATGTAGAGGGATGTAGTGTTTATATAGATGACTTAATAGTGACCGGTAAATCGAGACAGCAACATGATAAACGCCTAGAAAAAATTTTAAAACTAGCAGCAGAAAATAATTTGAGGTTCAACAGAAGTAAATGTAAATTTTTAGTTAATAAAGTTAGTTATATGGGTCACGAAATATCAGAAATGGGTCTTAGAGCCGATGAGTCTAAAATTGCCGCAATAAAAAGCATGCAAAGACCTAAAAATAAAAATGATATACAGAGATTTTTAGGCTATATCACTTATGTAGGAAAATTTATTAAAAATTTACCAGAATTAACAGCACCATTACGAGTCCTCCTGAAAAAAGATAATGCTTTTATTTAGAATCAAGAACAAGAAAATGCATTTATTAGTCTAAAAAATATTGCTAGTAACAGTCCTTGTTTGAAATTTTTTGATTTAAACAAAGTATCTACCATATCGGTCGACTCGAGCCAAAATGGCATGGCAGCAGTATTGTTGCAGGATCAAATGCCTTGCGCATATGCTTCAAAAAGTCTAACGGAGGCTCAAAAACGATACAGTCAGATAGAAAAAGAACTTTTAAGTTGTTATTTTGGGGTAGTTCATTTTGAGCAATTTGTATATGGCAAAAAATTCGTAGTAGAAACAGATCATAAACCTCTCATACAGATTATTAAAAAACCACTTAATTCATGTCCAGCTAGATTACAGCGAATTTTAATTCAATTAAGAAAATACGATTTCACACTCGTATATAAGCCAGGTAAAAAACTTATTTTAGCTGATACTTTTAGTCGAGCATTTGATAAAAATGAAGTTTCTATGAAAACTTAGATATAGAAGTTGATTCTCAGGTGTGTTTGATAGCAATGCAGTTAAATGCAAGTCCTGAAAAAATTGAAGAACTTAAGAAAAATACTGATGGGGATCCTGATTTAGTTTTATTGAAATCTTTATACAAAATGGCTGGCCTAAAAGGTACTCAGAAATTCCCAATAATGTTAAGTTTTACTTTAGGTTTAAACATGAATTAAACATAGTAAAGGAGCTCGTGTACAAGGGACAAAAGTTAATTGTTCCAAGAAGTTGCAGAAAAGATATATTAGAAAAATTTCACTATGGTCATTTAGGTATAAATAAGTGTATATCAATAGCGAACAATTCTTTCTACTGGTTAGGAATGAATAAACAGATACAGCATTTGGTGTCGTCATGTCAAATTTGTCAAAATTTCCAAAATTCTAATAGACCAGAGCCCATGATACCTCATGAAATTGTTAAAATTCCATTTTATAAAGTTGCTGGAGATCTATTTTATCTTTATAATGAGACATATCTGTTAGTGACTGATTATTACTCTAAATATATTGAAGTAATTAATTTAAATAGGGATCTTTCTAGTCAGAATGTTATCGACAAATTAAAAAGTATATTTTCTCGTTTTGGAATCCCTGTCATTTTTGTTTCTGATATGGGACCACAGTTTGCAATTTAAAAATTTTTCAAAAAACTATGGGTTTAAACATGTAACATCCTCGCCAAGGTATGCTCAAAGTAATGGGCAGGTTGAAAGAGCAGTGCAGACTGTCAAAAATGTTTTAAAAAAGTGTCACGCAGACAATAAAGATCCCTATTTAGCTCTTCTCGATCTTAGAAATGCTCCTATTGACGGGCAAAACTCACCTGCTAATGTATTGATGAGTAGAAATTTAAGATCCTTACTTCCTCAGGTTAATAAAAAATTTCAATCGAAAGTATGTAATAAATGTAGCTTTGACAGATTTATTGATAACTCACAGAAAAAGCAAAAAATTTATTTTGATAGGAAAGGTACTAGAAGCTTAGACGAGCTAGAAAATAATTGTTTAATTAATGTTCAATTAAAACCTAAGAGTCGGTGGCAGCATGCAAAAATTGTAAAAAAAGTAGGCATAAGATCCTATAAAATTCTGTTGGAAAATGGTAGATCATATATACATAATAGAAAATACATAAGTCGTCAATCGATCAAACCAGTCTTTAACAGGGTTTTAGAGGAAAAAACGAAATCCAAGCAAAACTTTGTAAAAGTTCAGAATTATAGGATAGTTGAGTTACAACAGGACGAAATAATAGAAAAACAGATAGAAAATAAAAATAGTCAGAACTTAGAAATACCATCATGTTCAAACTTTTCTAGTAGCGACCTAGAAAATAGTAATTGTAGCGATAGGGACATGGACGATAATAATACCGTCTTACATAACGATTCAAGTGTTGTAACTGATGATAATGACAAAATGTTATTAGAACAGGATAGTAGTAGTTTAAGTAGTGTGAATTCACATTTTAATTTTAGTTTATTCAATAGGGAGTATCAGACACGCTCAGGTCGAAAAGTCAGAATGCCTGAAAAATATAAATAGGATATATCAAACTACAAAGTATTTTTGTATAAAATGTTAGAAACTACAAAGTGTTTACATTTTGCCAGAAAAGTTAAAATTGTTACAATTTATAAAATATATGTTATAGTGTTAAGTACAAACTGTGTTAAAATATTTATAAGTACAAATGTGTAGTATTGTTATATATATGGTTTTGTTGTATACCTATATTTATGTGTCAAAAAGGTACATGTCACATGTACCAAATACCCAGCAGTATACTTGGTTGCATATACCTACAAAGGTTAAGACACAGCATAATTTATGCTGTGGTTAAGATGCATGTAGAGAAGAAGCAATAAACCAGTTGCCAACCAGACGTTGTAGTTACTTATTGTTGTCACCTGTCCCTTATAACCTCCAAGATAAGACAGACACAAAATTACGTTCAGTGATATTTTCGTCTAGGAATATTAATTAGTATTAGAATGCTTTTGTAGTTATTATAAAAAAGACTTCTCGAAAATCGGACGTAAAATACGTAAAACTTAAAAGAAGTAGCGGAGGAGAGTATATTGTTAGTTCAAGCATTTACCACCCAGATATTTCTACAAATTGTATATCGATGTACATTTAGTTTAGTTTAGTAGATATACATAGTAGTTTAGTTTAGCAATTGTATCAATTTTGCGACTCTTTAAATGGATTCTGAGTTATCGCTTCTATTTTTTATGAACCCGTTCCTAAAGATAGATAATAGTAAAAAGAACAGTAATAATAATCTTTAGAAATAATTGTTTTTCATTGAATATAACAAATATTATTAAGCAAATTAATATAATGTGAATTTAGTGAACACAAGTGAGCATATTTAAAAAAGCACAAACAGATTTAGGAAATCAAATATGGTCTGAAAAAACAATGTTTGTGTGGTATAAATTGTTGATCGGTTTAACGCCTGAACCCAAAAATTTATGTTTATCAAGAAACCCGGTAGGGTTTCGCAGCTAATTTTAGAGAGAAACATGACCTTATTCATATACAACAAGATACTGCTTTCTGCGCCATCTGTATATTTCTTTTCTTTTATATGAAGAACATGATCATTTAACATTGATAATTACATACGAAATGAGATGTTTATCGTTTCATCTTTCAAATAAATAACTTTCTATAACTTGTTATCTTCTTACGGCATTGCCATTGATGTTTCAATTTTCAGATCTGTCATTTCCATAATACTTGTGTACTATACAGAAATACGTCTTCAAAAACGGAAGTATGACGTCGACGGATACGGAAGTCGCTTAATTTAATTCTGTGACAGTGACATTTATAAATAACGTGAAATAGACACAAACAAACTAGTATAGAAACATAACCTAAATTTTTTTAAAGACATAGTGAAGTTAGATGCGAGTGGATTCTCTAACTCAAAAATCGGATATTTAAGAGGGATAAGGATCAGCTGATCGAACCACAATACTCCCCGCGTGTCGGAGAAATTGGAGATATCCCCTAGTTACATTTACGTTATCACAGAAATACGTAACCAGAGTACTTTGCTTTCAGATTTCAGCCAGAGAATGTGATGCAACTAACATGGAATGTCGTATACGTACCTTTACTTTATTCCGTCAAAATATAGCCGGTAAGTGCCGGTAACATTGCCTTCTCCAATATATTATTGTCAATATTATTATTTGTTTTAGTTTACGATGATTTTTGAATTATAAATAAACTAATCATTTAAATGAAAAATTTTGTGTTAAAGTTTTTATCATCGTTTTCAGGTGAAATGAAATGAATGTTATCATTAGGTTATTTTTCAGCTTGTAGGGCCACAGAGATATCTCTGTGTAGGACAAACAAAACATAACCTATCCTGTCAGGTGTTTCGAGTCATATTTACAGTATTTTTCTACCTACAGGTATCCTCCGGCCTTTTTTTAAATTTGTAAGTGTTGTTAAAGATGTAGTGCTTTGATTTAGAGTTATTATTTTTATAACGTAACATTTCTGGAGTTGTTGGGACTCATTCGTTTTTCGGACCATTTTTAAAACATTACATGGGAAATATTTTTATATTGTTTAACGAAAAAGCATAGTGATTCATTTATTAAAATATTACCAATGTAGCACTAAAATAAGAAATTTCACAAGAGTAACGTACCCAGAAGATGTAGATTACTTTGATCATCGAATATTCTTTGTCCAATGGTTCTTTGCGTGTGTATCAAATTCGCTACTAATGTAAAATAAAGGATTATAAATTAATTTAAAATGTTTTTTAGATGCGGACAAACGATAAACACAACAGGAGATCTGTTAAGAATGTGTTACGTTTGAATCAAAAACATTTTAAATTATTTTATAGTCCTTCATTAAGTATATTTTACATAAGTAGACTAAAAATTTATAATTCTACTGACTGTTGTTATACAATGCACAATGTTTTCATTTGAAAACCTTCTCAAATTTATGGAAAAATTCTTGTTGCCCGAGGATGTGAAGCAAAATTTTGTTCACGAAACCAGTAGCAAAGTAAAGAATTTTTCCTAGTAAAGTCTTGGTTTTCTTACATAATGATTTTTTTTTTTTTTTAATAGCCAACAATAATATTTTCTTTATTTTCTATGCAAATTTAAAGAACATACCTATAAAAACACAAGTTTGGGAATTAAACTAACTAAAGAGGAGTTTTTAAGCAAACAAAATACAGATGAATAATCAATTATTGAATTGAACCTTATCACTTTATTAGTAAGGGCTTCATGTAGAAACAGGGTTGCCAGTCGTGAAGTGGGCCCTTAATCGCACCCCATTCGATTGTTTTGAGGAAAGCGAAGTTTCAAAGCAAAAACCATACAAAATAAGTGAATAATAAATAAATACATAAACTTAACAAAAACAATTAGCTCTAAATAATAGAACAAAAATAAATATGATTTTCCCAAAATAAAATGAAAATATTTCTACACTTCCATAAATAAATAAAATCAACATTATTTTAAATGAAGACATTTCCAAAATAAATAATACTCATGTTCTATCGGAAGGTTTCTAATTGGGTAGCCTTTAGGGTGCTGCGGATCTATTATTTCTGGTAGGTAATAAATAGGTGAAATAAAACGTTTTTAATAACGGCAACATCTTTTCTTCCCACAAAACTTCATCTCGTTCAATCTGAAAGAAAATTTATTTTATTTGAAATTATTATTAGAGGCTGATCAATTGTTTTTCCAAAAAGATCCTATACTGAGCAAAGAAGAGAGAATTATTAAATGAAAATAATTAGAAGGAGGAATACACAGGATGCAAATTACAGATTAAAAATAAAATATCTCTTCTACTAACAATCCGTAACGGCTCCAAACGCAAAGTCGAGTGTCCTATCACAAAAATTTATAAAATAACCGGTGTGAAATCATCCACAACCACATTCTGATGTAGGACTATAATCGATAAAGTCGTGGCAATGCAATAATACGAACTATTTTACCTGGTTTTAATTTAATTACAAACAGTAATTTCTCGTCTCTTAACTAATGCAAAAAATGTAAAATTTCACGAAATTTACTTGTTTTAAAAATGAACATTTTTTTATAAAGAGGATAAAAAAATCATACATTAAATGGTTCTAAAATTTAAAAAATTCGTAATTTTCTAAATAATTGCTGATGCGTCAAAATTTTAACGTAGACTTGTTACTAATAGAGCAGTGGATTGTTTCTAGGTATTGAAATCATTTGTCAGGGGGTTTAAGAGGATGAGAAAGGGTAAAAACGGTATATATCAATAAACAAATATTTATGCAGTGACGTTGCAAATAATAAAATAAGCTATTGCAGCGGACACAGTGATTCGTCAGGTCGTGTTAGAGGGTATGAAGGGGTGAAATTTGTTAATAATCGATAAATACTTCAACAGTCTTTGAATTGTAAAATCTTTAATTAACACTTGTCATAAATAATTTTACTAATTGTTTTTAACTGCTAAAATCATTCGTCAGCCCGTCTAAGGGGGTAAAACGAGGGGATGAAATATTTAAAAAATCGTATCATTTCAAATAATTGTTGATGCATCAAAATTTTAACGTAGACTTGTTACTACTAGAGCAGTGGATGGTTTCTAGTTGTTGAAAGCATTCGTCAGCCCGTCTAGGGGGGTGAAGCGAGGGATGAAACGTATAATAAACCGTAACTTTCTAAGCGGTTATTGATGCGTCCAAATTTTAACGTGGATCTGTTACCAACACAATACTAGACAGTTTCTAGGTATCGAAGTCATTTGTCAGAGGGTTTAAGAGGGTGAGAAGGGGTAAAAACGGTATATATCAATAAACAAATTAAAAGATAATTAATCTGTAAAAATATTTATGCAGTGACGTTGCAAATAATAAAATAAGCTATTGCAGCGGACACAGTGATTCGTCAGGTCGTGTTAGAGGGTGTGAAGGGGTGAAATTTGTTAATAATCGATAAATACTTCAACAGTCTTTGAATTGTAAAATCTTTAATTAACACTTGTCATAAATAATTTTACTAATTGTTTTTAACTGCTAAAATCATTCGTCAGCCCGTCTAAGGGGGTAAAACGAGGGGATGAAATATTTAAAAAATCGTATCATTTCAAATAATTGTTGATGCATCAAAATTTTAACGTAGACTTGTTACTACTAGAGCAGTGGATTGTTTCTAGTTGTTGAAATCATTCGTCAGCCCGTCTAAGGGGGTGAAGCGAGGGATGAAACGTATAATAAATCGTAGCATTCTAAGCGGTTCTTGATGCGTCAAAATTCTAACGTAGACTTGTTACTAATAGAGCAATGGATCGTTTCTAGTCGTTGAAATCATTCGTCAGTCCGTCTAAGGGGATGCAAGGGGTTGAAATATTTAAAAAATCGTATCTTTTCAAATAATTGTTGATGCATCAAAATTTTAACGTAGACTTGTTACTAATAGAGCAGTGGATGGTTTCTAGTTGTTGAAATCATTCGTCAGCCCGTCTAAGGGGATGCAAGGGGATGAAATATTTAAAAAATCGTATCTTTTCAAACAATTGTTGATGCAGCAAAATTTTAACGTAGACTTGTTACTAATAGAGCAGTGGATGGTTTCTAGTTGTTGAAATCATTCGTCAGCCCGTCTAAGGGGATGCAAGGGGGTGAAATATTTAAAAAATCGTATCTTTTCAAATAATTGTTGATGCATCAAAATTTTAACGTAGACTTGTTACTAATAGAGCAGTGGATTGTTTCTAGTTGTTGAAATCATTCGTCAGCCCGTCTAAGGGGATGCAAGGGGGTGAAATATTTAAAAAATCGTATCTTTTCAAATAATTGTTGATGCATCAAAATTTTAACGTAGACTTGTTACTAATAGAGCAGTGGATCGTTTCTAGTTGTTGAAATCATTCGTCAGCCCGTCTAAGGGGATGCAAGGGGGTGAAATATTTAAAAAATCGTATCTTTTCAAATAATTGTTGATGCATCAAAATTTTAACGTAGACTTGTTACTAATAGAGCAGTGGATTGTTTCTAGTTGTTGAAATCATTCGTCAGCCCGTCTAAGGGGGTGAAGCGAGGGATGAAACGTATAATAAATCGTAACTTTCTAAGCGGTTATTGATGCGTCAAAATTCTAACGTAGACTCGTTACTAATAGAGCAATGGATCGTTTCTAGTCGTTGAAATCATTCGTCAGTCCGTCTAAGGGGATGCAAGGGGGTGAAATATTTAAAAAATCGTATCTTTTCAAATAATTGTTGATGCATCAAAATTTTAACGTAGACTTGTTACTAATAGAGCAGTGGATGGTTTCTAGTTGTTGAAATCATTCGTCAGCCCGTCTAAGGGGATGCAAGGGGGTGAAATATTTAAAAAATCGTATCTTTTCAAATAATTGTTGATGCATCAAAATTTTAACGTAGACTTGTTACTAATAGAGCAGTGGATGGTTTCTAGTTGTTGAAATCATTCGTCAGCCCGTCTAAGGGGATGCAAGGGGGTGAAATATTTAAAAAATCGTATCTTTTCAAATAATTGTTGATGCATCAAAATTTTAACGTAGACTTGTTACTAATAGAGCAGTGGATTGTTTCTAGTTGTTGAAATCATTCGTCAGCCCGTCTAAGGGGATGCAAGGGGGTGAAATATTTAAAAAATCGTATCTTTTCAAATAATTGTTGATGCATCAAAATTTTAACGTAGACTTGTTACTAATAGAGCAGTGGATCGTTTCTAGTTGTTGAAATCATTCGTCAGCCCGTCTAAGGGGATGCAAGGGGGTGAAATATTTAAAAAATCGTATCTTTTCAAATAATTGTTGATGCATCAAAATTTTAACGTAGACTTGTTACTAATAGAGCAGTGGATTGTTTCTAGTTGTTGAAATCATTCGTCAGCCCGTCTAAGGGGGTGAAGCGAGGGATGAAACGTATAATAAATCGTAACTTTCTAAGCGGTTATTGATGCGTCAAAATTCTAACGTAGACTCGTTACTAATAGAGCAATGGATCGTTTCTAGTCGTTGAAATCATTCGTCAGTCCGTCTAAGGGGATGCAAGGGGATGAAATATTTAAAAAATCGTATCTTTTCAAATAATTGTTGATGCATCAAAATGTTAACGTAGACTTGTTACTAATAGAGCAGTGGATTGTTTCTAGTTGTTGAAATCATTCGTCAGACCGTCTAAGGGGGTGAAGCGAGGGATGAAACGTATAATAAATCGTAACTTTCTAAGCGGTTATTGATGCGTCAAAATTCTAACGTAGACTTGTTACTAATAGAGCAGTGGATCGTTTCTACTTGTTGAAATCATTCGTCAGCCCGTCTAAGGGGATGCAAGGGGATGAAATATTTAAAAAATCGTATCTTTTCAAATAATTGTTGATGCATCAAAATTTTAACGTAGACTTGTTACTAATAGAGCAGTGGATTGTTTCTAGTTGTTGAAATCATTCGTCAGCCCGTCTAAGGGGGTGACGTGAGGGATGAAACGTATAATAAATCGTAACTTTCTAAGCGGTTATTGATGCGTCCAAATTTTAACGTGGATCTGTTACCAACACAATACTAGACAGTTTCTAGGTATCGAAGTCATTTGTCAGAGGGTTTAAGAGGGTGAGAAGGGGTAAAAACGGTATATATCAATAAACAAATTAAAAGATAATTAATCTGTAAAAATATTTATGCAGTGACGTTGCAAATAATAAAATAAGCTATTGCAGCTAACACAGTCATTCGTCAGGTCGTGTTAGAGGGTGTGAAGGGGTGAAATTTGTTAATAATCGATAAATGCTTCAACAGTCTTTGAATTGCAAAATCTTTAATTAACACTTGTCATAAATAATTTTACTAATTGTTTTTAACTGCTAAAATCATTCGTCAGCCCGTCTAAGGGGGTAAAACGAGGGGATGAAATATTTAAAAAATCGTATCATTTCAAATAATTGTTGATGCATCAAAATTTTAACATAGACTTGTTACTACTAGAGCAGTGGATGGTTTCTAGTTGTTGAAATCATTCGTCAGCCCGTCTAAGGGGATGCAAGGGGATGAAATATTTAAGAAATCGTAGCTTTCAAAATAATTGTTGATGTGTTAAAATTTTAACGTGGACCTATTACCAATAGGGCGGTTGATTTTTCTAACCACTGGAATAATTTCAGTGAATTTAAGGAGGTGAGAGTGCGTTAAAATAGTGAATACCAATAAACAAATTGACAGATTATTTATCTATGAAAATATTTATATAGTGAGAATACAAAAGTCGATTTCAACTAACGAATCCATTCGTCAGGTCGTCTTAGAGGCTTTGTAGTGGTCAAATATGTTAATAATCGATATCTACTTTGACAGTTCTTGACTAGATCAGGTTGGGTAACAGCTCAAAGTGTCGTGCTTCAAAAATGTAAAATATTGTTATACTTGATAATTTTCACAAAAATTAACGGGTTTCGAGAAAGATGTCAAAAATATGAATTGTTTTTCTTGGGGGTGTGAATTCGAGGGTGAATTTCCAAAGATACTCGCTAGAACTTTAGGCCGTTCATTGGTACCCCAAATACTGGAAAACAAAAAAAGAACAAAGTCCCTAAAAAATTTTTTTTAAGCGCAAAATAAAAACACGTCATTTTACTGGGGTACTAGAGGGCACTAGTGAATTTTCAGCTGCATTGTTTTACATACACTCGCATTTCAAATAAAATTGGTAAAAATTTCGTTTTACATTTTCTTGCAACTTTCATTTGTTTCGTAATAACCTTATTTTAAATTGATATATCATCAAATCTGGGGTCATCGCAGGTACGCCTTTACGATACTCGAAAAGAAATGCAATCGCGGCTATGGGTGACGTCCAGGGAAATACAACGATCTCGTTCCATCTTCTAGTGACTTGTGTATCAGTATAGACGCAGAAACTATGCAATCTTTTTCGAAAATTCCGTGGCGCATATACCATCTTTTGGATGGAATGTAAAACAGTCGATTCTTTGTCTATTAGATGTTAAACAAATAAAAGATTCCTACTCTTCGACAGAGAAGTTCGATTTTTTCGGGATTGGGGTAACTCGTCTCATGCGTCGTCGGTGATTGGCCTTAATTGCAGAAATAAGCCGACGTCAAATAAATTAATAAAAATAATCAGCCAATCTATATAGAAGTTAATTTGAACCTAAGAGAGTGTATTGTAGTTCGACATTTTGCACATATTCAGAATCTTGTGTGGTTAATGACAAAAACCCTTAGTAACATATTGCTCTAAAATTGCAATAAAACATGGCGACCACCCTGTATGTTAAATATTGCAGAGTATCCTACCATACTATTTCATATGTTTCACATTTGAAATAAAAAAATAAAAATTTTAAGTGTAACAGGCGGTATTGCAGTCGGTAAAGCCCGAATTGATATATTGCCATTGACTACAAATCAAAATTTGTCCCAATTATGGAAAGACGAGAGAAAAAAACGACTGACGGCATCTAACTTTGGATTGATTTGTAAGTCAAAGAATAATGATTCGTTGTGCAAAAAGTCGCTTATTTGCTTTACGACAATAATATCAAATGTGCTGCAATCGAATATGGAATTAAGCATGAAAAGAAAGCACTAAAAGAATATTGTAAATTGAACCCAAATAGAAGAATATCTAGCTGTGGGTTAATTGTAGATGAGATTTTTAGCGTGTTCTCCTGACGGACTAGTTGATGATGATGGAGTCATTGAAATTAAATGTCCATACAGTCTTAAAAACTTAAATCCTCAAGAAGCAATTACCAACGGTTTGCTAAATTATTACTCAACTGAAGGGAAACTAAGATTAACTCATAATTAGTACTACCAGGTCCAGGGAATACTGATCATTGCAAAACGCGAGTGGTGTGATGTAGTAGTATATAATTCCTTGGGATTGCATGTGGAAAGAATTTACAAAAATGCATGCTTTTGGGAACAAAATATGCTGGCTAGATTAAAAGAATTTTACTTATATTATTTACTTCCTGAAATAGTGGATCCCGCATATCCCAAACCAATTACAAAGCGTTACTGGAATTACACTGAAATCGTTAAAAGTAGTAATTCATGTTACGAAAGTAGAGGTTTATATTTGTCGTTAAAATTTTTTGACAACGGTTTGGTCAAAAACACAAACTTTTACACAAAATGCGACAAATATAAAAATTATGTTGTATGTAAATTTAATTCTTTAATTCACAAAGACTTGAATATAGACGATTTTGATACCCTTACTGGGACGCAATGGATTACTGAAGCTATAATTAACGCTAGCCTACATACACTAGTGAAACATAAGGACCAGTGTACTGTGCTTACAAGTGACCAATCGTATGCGATTTTTAATTACGGAGATGAACTAGAGGTAACAATAACAATGGAATTAGTAATACCAGTTCATATTAACAGAAACCACTGGTGTGTGATTTTTGTGAATTTTAAGGAAAGCACCTTTTTCTTTCTGGATCCAAGAGGCAGCACTATTTCAAAAACGTCGGAGCGTTACAAGAGCATTCTTTCGGAGTTTGTCGAAAAGTATAATAAAATTAAAAGTACCAAATTGCCTTGTGGTTTGAAAAATACCATAAAAGATCATATTAAACAAAGGGATACACAATAACTGTGGTGCTTATGTAATATATTTTGTGTATGTATATATTAAAGGCAAACCATTTACAACACTTGAACACATGAACAATTTTAGAGATGACATAAAAAGCGAGTTATTAAAAAATTCCGAACATAACGTAAATATGTGTCTTATATGTGGCGACTTATCAAATGATTTACCCAATAAATGCAAATATTGTACGAGACAATTTCATTCGATATGCACCAAACTTCCCGACAACATATGCGAATTGCGCAAACAATTTCACATTTGAATACTTTGACTAGCAGCTTTACTGACTTTCTCTGAAGTCAGCTGTCAAAGGCTACAGCCAGGTAATCATATAAAATCGGAATCAACTCGGAATTCGCTAATTTATTTTCTGAGTGTTGCTTATTGTATGAGTGTTGTCATATTCAAGTAATAGATCTAGAAACTGGCAGTTTTCGAAAAGATCTATTATACATCTTTCAAAAATATTTTCTTTCTAAAAAATGTTACCTTCGATCGGTTTCAAATTATGTTATAATGGAATGGATTCAAGGTAACGTTTCTTAGAAAATAATATTTTTAAGAAATTTAAAGAAAAAATTCAAAAAGTACCGAATTCTAGACGCTAGTAGTTGAGTACAATAACACATACAAAGAGTAACATTTAAAAAAATAGTTACATCCGAGTTGAGGCCTATTTTACATGGATACCCTACTATATCATGTTTGCTTCATTCATATACATCTCAATAATAATTTATTAGAAAATCACGTAGACAAAATGGTCACCTGGTATAATAGCATCAGTGATTATGGCTATGTAACTTACCAATCCAATTATTCTTAATGATGGATTTGTTTTAAGACACACGAGATTAAAATCTAACTAATACCCTACTCTACCAGCTTAGTAAGAACTCTATCCGAAATATTTATAGCGTAGAATGTTCTAATTTATATAACATACTCTGCCCATTACCTGGTGTAACAAATGATTTCAGTAACAATCAACAATATACTGGCCAGTACAAACATTATTTAGAAAGTTATTATTTAAACATCTTAATCCCTTGCTTCATTTTTTTGGACGGGCTGAACAATCTTTTCAGTGATTAGAAATAATTAATCCTCCTATCTATGACCAGCCTTTATTAAAATTAACAACTGATAAAATGATTATCGTTTAATAATATCTTCTACCCCTTTATCCCCAAATTTTAATTATTAGAAAAGCTGAAATTTCTTAAATACTTCATACCCTCGCTTCACCTCCTTAGGCGGGGTGACAAGTGACTTTAGCAGTTAGAAAGGTTTAATAAAATTATGACAAGTGTGAATTAAAAATTTTGCAGTTCATAGACTGTTGAAGTATTTATCGATTATTAACAAATTTTACTTACTTAGACTTATTTTAAATATTTGTAACGTCACTGCACAAATATTTTTACAGATTAATAATATTTTAACTTGATTATTGATATTTTCCGCTTTTACTCCTTCTCACCCTCTAAAACCCCCTGACAAATGATTTCGATACCTAGAAACTGTCAAGTACTGTATTGGTAACAGATCCACATTAAAACGCATCAACAACCGTTTAGAAAGTTACGATTTATTAAACATTTCACCCCCTTGCTTCATCCCCTTAGACGGGCTGACGAATGATTTCAACAACTAGAAACAATCCACTGCTCTATTAGTAACAAGTCTACGTTAAAATTTTAACGCATCAACAATTATTTGAAAAGCTACGATTTTTTAAATATTTCATTCCCATGCATCCCCTTAGACGGGCTAACGAATGATTTCAACAACTAGAAACCATCCACTGCTCTATTAGTAACAAGTCTACGTTAAAATTTTGATGCATCAACAATTATTTGAAAAGATACGATTTTTTAAATATCTCACCCCCTTGCATCCCCTTAGACAGGCTGACGAATGATTTCAACAACTAGAAACAATCCACTGCTCTATTAGTAACAAGTCTACGTTAAAATTTTGACGCATCAACAATTATTTGAAAAGCTACGATTTTTTAAATATTTCATCCCCTTGCATCCCCTTAGACGGGCTGACGAATGATTTCAACAACTAGAAACGATCCACTGCTCTATTAGTAACAAGTCTACGTTAAAATTTTGACGCATCAACAATTATTTGAAAAGCTACGATTTTTTAATTATTTCACCACCTTGCATCCCCTTAGACGGGCTGACGAATGATTTCAACAACTAGAAACAATCCACTGCGCTATTAGTAACAAGTCTACGTTAAAATTTTGATGCATCAACAATTATTTGAAAAGATACGATTTTTTAATTATTTCACCCCCTTGCATCCCCTTAGACGGGCTGACGAATGATTTCAACAACTAGAAACAATCCACTGCTCTATTAGTAACAAGTCTACGTTAAAATTTTGACGCATCAACAATTATTTGAAAAGCTACGATTTTTTAATTGTTTCACCCCCTTGCATCCCCTTAGACGGGCTGACGAATGATTTCAACAACTAGAAACGATCCACTGCTCTATTAGTAACAAGTCTACGTTAGAATTTTGACGCATCAACAATTATTTGAAAAGCTACGATTTTTTAATTATTTCACCCCCTTGCATCCCCTTAGACGGGCTGACGAATGATTTCAACAACTAGAAGCAATCCACTGCGCTATTAGTAACAAGTCTACGTTAAAATTTTGATGCATCAACAATTATTTGAAAAGATACGATTTTTTAATTATTTCACCCCCTTGCATCCCCTTAGACGGGCTGACGAATGATTTCAACAACTAGAAACGATCCACTGCTCTATTAGTAACAAGTCTACGTTAGAATTTTGACGCATCAATAACCGCTTAGAAAGTTACGATTTATTATACGTTTCATCCCTCGCTTCACCCCTTAGACGGGCTGACGAATGATTTCAACAACTAGAAACAATCCACTGCTCTATTAGTAACAAGTCTACGTTAAAATTTTGACGCATCAACAATTATTTGAAAAGCTACGATTTTTTAATTATTTCACCCCCTTGCATCCCCTTAGACGGGCTGACGAATGATTTCAACAATTAGAAACAATCCACTGCGCTATTAGTAACAAGTCTACGTTAAAATTTTGATGCATCAACAATTATTTGAAAAGATACGATTTTTTAATTATTTCACCCCCTTGCATCCCCTTAGACGGGCTGACGAATGATTTCAACAACTAGAAACAATCCACTGCTCTATTAGTAACAAGTCTACGTTAAAATTTTGATGCATCAACAATTATTTGAAAAGATACGATTTTTTAAATATTTCACCCCCTTGCATCCCCTTAGACGTGCTGACGAATGATTTCAACAACTAGAAACGATCCACTGCTCTATTAGTAACAAGTCTACGTTAACATTTTGACGCATCAACAATTATTTGAAAGGCTACGATTTTTTAAATATTTCATCCCCTTGCATCCCCTTAGACGGGCTGACGAATGATTTCAACAACTAGAAACGATCCACTGCTCTATTAGTAACAAGTCTACGTTAAAATTTTGGCGCATCAACAATTATTTGAAAAGCTACGATTTTTTAATTATTTCACCCCCTTGCATCCCCTTAGACGGGCTGACGAATGATTTCAACAATTAGAAACAATCCACTGCGCTATTAGTAACAAGTCTACGTTAAAATTTTGATGCATCAACAATTATTTGAAAAGATACGATTTTTTAATTATTTCACCCCCTTGCATCACCTTAGACGGGCTGACGAATGATTTCAACAACTAGAAACAATCCACTGCTCTATTAGTAACAAGTCTACGTTAAAATTTTGATGCATCAACAATTATTTGAAAAGATACGATTTTTTAAATATTTCACCCCCTTGCATCCCCTTAGACGGGCTGACGAATGATTTCAACAACTAGAAACGATCCACTGCTCTATTAGTAACAAGTCTACGTTAAAATTTTGACGCATCAATAACCGCTTAGAAAGTTACGATTTATTATACGTTTCATCCCTCGCTTCACCCCCTTAGACGGACTGACGAATGATTTAAACAACTAGAAACAATCCACTGCTCTATTAGTAACAAGTCTACTTTAAAATATTGACGCATCAACAATTATTTGAAAAGCTACAATTTTTTTAATATTTCATCCCCTCGTTTTACCCCCTTAGGCGGGCTGACCAATGATGTTAGCAGTTAAAAACAATTAATAAAATTATTTATGACAAGTGTTAATTAAATATTTTACAAGTCAAAGACTGTTGAAGTATTTATCGATTATTAACAAATTTCACCCCTTCACACCCTCTAACACGACCTGACGAATGACTCTGTTAGCTGCCCTGTTATTTGCAACGTCACTGCATAAACATTTTACCAGATTAATAATCTTTTAAATTGTTTATTGATATATACCGTTTTTACCCCTTCTCACCCTCTTAAACCCCCTGACAAATGATTTCAATGCCTAGAAACAATCCACTGCTCTATTAGTAACAAGTCTACGTTAAAATTTTGACGCATCAGCAATTATTTAGAAAATTACGAATTTTTTAAATTTTAGAACCATTTAATGTATGACTTTTTTATCCTCTTTATAAAAAAATGTTCATTTTTAAAACAAGTAAATTTCGTGAAATTTTACATTTTTTGCATTAGTTAAGAGACAAGAAATTACTGTTTGTAATTAAATTAAAACCAGGTAAAATAGTTCGTATTATTTCATTGCCACGACTTTATCGATTATAGTCCTACATCAGAATGTGGTTGTGGATGATTTCACACCGGTTATAAAATAAATGTTTTTTCACATTACATCAAGTTATACACTTCGTCACCTTGGTCGTTAAGTGTTCCACCTCCATTTTTGGCGGTTTTGAGTTAAAAGTATTTTCCTATTATTCATAAACCCTTTTTTCATTTTAACAAAAAATATATAAACTTTTTTAATTACAAATGAGTTTTTTTTTCGATAATTTTGTGCCATCTCCAAAATACCCTGTGTTTTTGGAATCCGTTTTGTTCCATGTGCATTATTTAATACGCATTGTGACATATCCAAATTTTCAACAAAAATTGTTATATCGTAAATTGTGCCATGTCCGTAAAATTATTTCAGTTTGTAACATAGTCACTAAAATAGAGAGAATTGAAAATCCGATTGATCCATATCCATTAAAATATGCAAATGTTACACCTCCCCATATCTTTATAATAAACTCATTGTTCCACTACCATTAAAATTCGTGCTATGTACCACTAGATCTTGAATAATGTTTTTATTTATTTAATGCATTTGGTCCATCTCCAGTTTGACATTATTTGTTCCATATTCATGCGAATAAATTCAAGTTTTATTTGTCCCACCTCCATTTAACCAATCAGGGAGCTGAGATTTATGTACGTGACTGGAGATTATATTCTTTAACCAATCAGGGAACTGAGATTTATGATCGTTACAGACTGGAGATTATAATCTTTGCATTTCCCGCGTAATTTTAGTGTGTGGTAAAACGCAGTGTAGTAAAGTTATTGTTGCTCCAGTAAAAATATTTTGTTTCCAAATAACGTGAGTTATCATGTCTGGTTATGAAACCTCACCTGCACCATCTCTCTTTTAAACTATTTAGATAGCTGAGACGACTTTAGTAAGGAGGTGAGAATACGACCCAATATTTTAAATATTCGCGAGGTCTACTAACAAAATGGATCAGTTGACAGTGCACACTTTTTTAAATTTTTATGATCTTTTTGTTAAAATTGAGATAAAATTGTAAGTGTTATAAATAGCAACATATTCTGTTCTTTTTAAGACGAATCGGATGGGTACTAATTAACATTATTAATTTTTAGTGCACTTAGTCATATTTTTTGTGACGATTCCTTAGAACATTCAAATTTTAACATAGAGGATATGGAAATTGTAATTCTTCCTGATAGAGAGTATTCTGATTTGAGGGAAACAGGTAACTTGTTTTACAAAAATTGTTTATTTGCACTTGGGTCAATCAATTTAAAAAAAATGTAAATCTTGTTTTAGTTGTCGTTGATGTGGAACAGAATGAATGGCAGTCTAGTGATGTAAAGCGTAATAACAGTAGTTGTAGTGGGGTGACAAGCACTGAAGTAATAATTTCCCAATCAAATGATATCACTCAAAATAGTATTCTCATTGATAATGGAAACCTAGGACAGGATCAAGATAGAAATGATGTTGATCAAGAAAATATATTAAAAGAAGATCCCACCTACACAACAAATAAAAAAAAGTAAAATTTAACTACGGTGATATCATTTTAAATTTTTTAAATTTCGTATTTTCTCTTTAGATTAACTCGAAAACGGTCAAAAAATCCGACTAACTGGAAAGATAATATTAGGAAAAAAAACAGAGAAATGGGCAAGTCATATATTGATAGAAAGAATAAGGAACATCCAGAAAGAAAAATTTCTGGCCTTCACAAATGTCCCTTCAAATGCGAAACCAAAATCACGAAAGAACAAAGAAATAGTATTTTTGAGCAGTTTTGGAGACTATCAGATTCTAAAAAGTTTACTTTTTACAGCAAGCATGTTAATAGATACAATGTTAAAAGACGTCGAGGTAAAAGTGACAAGATTATAAAAAAATATAGTTTCCAATATAAGTTTTTTGTGAACGAAGATGAAGTACAAATTTGTAGAGAGTACTTTTTGACCACCCTGAATATAAGTAAGAGAAGAATTTATTATTTTTTTGAAAACGTACAAAATTCTGAAACAAACACACCACGGTCGCCACTAAAGGGAACTCATCAGAAAAAAGGTATCAACAATGAAGCGAAAATTTTAGTAAAACAGCACATAGAATCATTTCCAATAATGGAATCACATTATTGTAGAACAAATACAAAGAAAAAATATCTCGATGCCTCACTTAGCATTTCAAAAATGTACCAATTCTACTTAGAGTTTCTTCAAAAAGATCAACAACCAGTGAAGTTTTCTATGTACTCAAAAATATTTAATTGTGAATATAATTTGAGTTTTCATCAACCGAAGAAAGATCTTTGCGATAAGTGTGAGGAATTTAAAGTAATAGAGAATCCATCAGAAGAACAACAAAAAGATTATGACGCATATTTGTTAAAAAAAGTTCAGGGAAGAGAAGAAAGGCCACTGACAGAAAGAAAAACTCTGAATACGAAGCAGTTATAACTTTTGATCTAGAAAGTGTGTTCTCATTACCTAAATGCAACGTTGGTAAAGCATTTTACAAAAAAAAATTGAGCTGCTACAATCTGACCGCATATTGCAATAAAAATGGAGTCACATATTGTAGTATTTGGCATGAATACTTGTGTGGCAGAGCAGGAAATCATTTGGCAAGTGCCTTAATAAAAATTTTAACAAAAATAGTAGAGGACTTACCTAACTTAAAAAATATTATCATATGGTCTGACAGCTGCGTGCCTCAAAATAAGAACAGTATTATGAGTACAGCTCTTAAATGTTTTTTAGCCTCAGAACAATCCAAGAAACTTGAAACAATAGAACAAAAATATTCTGAGCCGGGGCATGGCAATTTACAAGAGATTGACGCTGTCCATAGTGTCATTGAGAGGTACTTAAGAAAAAAAGGAGTTAAGAGTCCTATTACTCTAATAAGACTTCTACTGAATATGCCACAATATTACAAAACAAAGTTAAGGGTATTGCAGATGTGTCACAATGACTTTCTGAATTACCAGGACAAGTCTCTACAGTTTCATTACGCGGCTATCCCCTTTGCCCGCTTAAAATATATTTTGTATAAAAAGGATTCCCCTTATATCTTAGAATACAAAATTTTGTTTAGCGATGATTTTCAGAAGACATCAATACTAAAAAAAATACCAAAAAGGGTTGGAAAAAATAATAATAAAACAAATTTTACAATCTCAAATTTTACTTCTGGTATTACAAAATTACCTGTAAATGAGGGTATTTCAGAAGACAAAGCCGAACATTTAAAATCCTTAATGGTTTATATGGATGGGGCCGATTTAGAGTTTTTCTTTCAGTTCACTTCTGAAACAAAATAAAGTCAGGGAGAAAAAAGAAAATAAAAGAACGGATGATGTGGATGAAACACCGAAGCGTATAAAAAAAACTAAAGGAACGAAAAAACTAAGTACTGTCTTTGTGTTGCGTACAGATGTTTGTTGTTTCGAATAAAGATTCATAAACTTACAAAAGATTTATTTTCATGTTGTTAAACTAATCACATCTATCTGTATCATTGCTAATGTCAACTGTCTTTTTCTTTAACTTTTTTTAGTTACTTTTTCTTTATTTTGATGGTCGCCTTTGGCGCCAACATTTACATTTGAAATTTAAACATTACATTTCTCCTCTACTTTAAATAAAAGAATATGATATAAAAAAAAAACAAAATACACACACACCAAAAAAATATATTAATCACTTTCGATGTCGCTCTTGTAGTCTTCCAAATACTTGGGCTTCTTTAACTTTCTGGAAGGTCTCAATGATGGGGGTTTTTCTTGGAGAAGGTCTGATTGGTTTTCAATCATAGTTCTGCCATCATCTGGAAAGGTGCTCGCATGTGATTGAACGATAGACTGGTCTTCATTCGCTACTTGATGAGTGGATGTAGTATTCAACTCGATTTCTTGTAAACTGGAGAGTTGATCGCTATGGCAGGGACTTTCTCGAGGTGGTGACTGAATTGCATTTGTAGGTAACTCATTGTGTGACTCATTTGATTTCTGGAGTGATACTTGTGAATGTTCGGCTGACTCATGTGTGTTCTGAGTGGTTGGTGATTTGGTGATGTCGAATTGAAAACGAGAGCTCGGAATAAATGTGGAATTTGAATAAGGGATTTGTTTTGGTTGTAGGACTGGTTTTGTTTGGGTATGATTTGGGTAAATTTTTTTGTAAAATGAGGAGTTTCTTACTATGACTCTTTCACCTCTTCTTGCCGTAAATTTTGTGCCTGATATTTTTATGATTTTATATGGATTTGGATCGAAAACTGGTGTTAAGCTATTTTTTCGACGTTGCTTACATAGTACTAGATCTCCTATAACAAATTCGTGCTGTTTGGTTTTCCTTTTCTCATCTGCATAATCTTTTTGTCTTTTCTTGTTTAAATAGTCTGTCTCTGCTATTTTCTCATTTTCATTCTTTTCTTTGATCATGGGTAACGAATTATTGACTTTTCTGTGAAAAATAATTTCAAATGGTGATTGCTGTGTGGTTGAATGTGGAGTGCTTCTATAATTTAATAGAAAATTGTTTATTTGAGAATCAAACTTATTTGTCTCTAGTTGTGCGCAAATCAACGATTTTTTAAAAGATTTAATAAATCTCTCTGCCATTCCATTGGCTTCTGGCCAATACGGAGTAACTTTTATATGCTTTACCCCATATTCTGATAAAAATTGATTTATCTCTTGTCCATTGAATGGAGGTCCGTTGTCAGACTTTATGGATGTTGGGATTCCAAACATGGAGAAAGTTTTTTCTAATATAGGCTTAAGGTGTGAAAAACTTGTGGACGGAACTATTTCTGCTATTGGATATCTTGAATATTCGTCTACGAGGATGAAAACATATTTTCTGTTCGGAAATGGTCCAGCATAGTCAATATCTAGTTGGTCAAAAACACTATTTGGCAGCGGTGATGAGATGATAGGGTCTCTACGGTTGGATGATGTAACTGCCTGACAAGGTATGCATCTGTTTATGAAATTTTCTGTCAAGGCGTCGATGTTTGGAAACCATACTTTCGTACGTAATAGCTGTTTGGTCTTCACTATTCCTAAATGTCCTCTATGGGCCAAATCAATCACTATTTTCTGTAATGAGTGGGGTATGACTATCCGAGTTCCTCTAAGTACAACATTATGTTTATAAGTCAATTCTTCCTTCATTTTGTTGAATGGGATTAAATCTGGGTGTTTCCATACACTTCGGTTGTGACTTTTCAGGGCATCTATCAGGAGATTCAAAGTGGGATCGTTTCTTGTTTCAGTTTGTACTTGTTCTAAAGTCATTGTTTTAGGAATAGCATTGTTTATTGTAAAGTTCACATATTCCTCAACTTTGTCGTTGTTAGAAGCTAGTTCTTCAGCTGGGTGTCGTGACAAATAGTCAGACGGGTTTGACTTTCCCATTTGGTGTACCACATTAAATTGGTATGGTTGAATTCTCAATAGTAATCGTTCTATTCGAGCACTCGGTGCTGCTCTTGTGTTTTGAAGAATTTTTACTAATGGGAGATGATCTGTGTGTAATGTAAAAACAGAACCATATAAATAAATATGAAAATGCTGTATTGCCCAGGAACACGCTAAAGTTTCTTTTTCAATCTGACTGTAGCGCGTTTCTACACTGGTCAGTGTTCTACTCGCATATGCAACTATTACTCGGTCGTTTTTATCCTCTTGGGACAAAATAGATCCTAAACCATTTGGTCCAGCATCAACGTAGAGGTGTGTTGGTTTGTTTATATCAAAATATGACAAATTTGTTACGTCTTTGAGTTGGTTCTTGAGTAATTTGAATGCCTCGTCATGTTTGTTTGTCCAGTTCCATGTGGCTTCCTTTAATGTCAATTCTCTTAGGATTTTTGTATTCTCTGCAAGGTTAGGTAAGAATTTTCCTATATAATTTATCATTCCCAGTAGGCTGCGAACTTCAGAGGGGTGTTCTGGTCGTTGTAGATTTATGATGCTGTTTATCTTATCCGGATCTGGATAGATACCATTTCTTGAAAAAACATAACCAAAGAATTTTATTTTTGATACGCTAAAAATGCATTTGGATTTGTTAATTGTTAGATTGGAATCGCTCAATCTTTTTAAAACTGTTTCAAGGGCTTCATTATGCTTGTCGACAGAGTTGCCAAATATCAAAATGTCATCACTAAAATTGATTACACCTGGTATGTTAAGAAGTACTTGCCTTATAGCATTTTGAAAAATTTCTGCTGCGGCATTAATGCCAAAACTCAGTCGTTTGTATCTGTAAAGACCAACATGTGTGGAAAACGTTGTTATATATCTTGAGTCTGATTTTAGAGATAGTTGATGATAACCGTCCTTAAGGTCGATCTTGCTGAACATAACTGATCCATTTAGTTGCGTGATGATGTCGTCTATTGTCGGTGTCAAATGTCTTTCCCTCAGGATAGCTTTATTTGGTGCTTTCATATCAACACATATACGTATATTGTCCGGATTTCCATGTTTAGGTACAACAACTATCGGTGACACCCACGGAGTAGGACCTTCAGCCTTCTCTATGATGTTTTGTTTCTCCAATCTGCTTAGTTCTTCTTCTACCTTTCGTCTTAAGTGGAACGGTATGCGTCTGTATTTTTGAGCAACCGGTTTAATATTATTATCAATGTGAAGTTTAATTTTAGCATCACGTAAATTTCCAACTCCATGACATAATTCTGGATATTTGAATTGAACATATTGTAGGTCGATAAGTTTAGAAACGCTGTTGGTGACCATTCTTACAAGATTCAAGTTCTTGGATGTTTCATAACTCAGTAGTGATTGCCAGTTACCTTTGACAACGTGGATTTCTGCTGTAATACTTTTGTTGTTATGACTTAAAATAGTAGTAAACTTGCCTAGAATTTCAAGTTTTTCTTTTGAACAATAAGAATAGATGTTGCTGGAATCATGATCTAAAATTTTATTGGGAAGTTTTGAAAAAGTTGTGTCACTTATAATATTGACAGAGCTGCCTGTGTCAATGATGAATTTCAAATTTATTCCATTTACTGATATTGTAACTGATGGGACGTTGGATATACTGTTTACTGTTAGATGAAAAGAATGTTCGTCTGAGCTATCACCATTGCTTTGTGCTTGTTCATTAAAATTTACACATTGTTGATTGACCGTTTGTTTATCTGGATTGATGGTTGGTTTATGTGGTGCTTGTCTTGAGTGATGTGACTGAAACGATTGCTGGGACAAGTAGGGTTGTACGATTTCAGACGCTGTTTGGGTTGATTCGTGTTCAGGCTTTTTCTTAGATAAACATACTTTGGCAAAGTGTCCTTGTTTTTTACAAAAATGGCATGTGACATTAAATGCAGGACATGATTGTCTTCCATTGGTGTGCCATTGGTTTCCACAGTTTTTGCAGTTTTTAATGTTGGTGTTACGCTGCACATTGTTCGTGTTACGTTGTGTATTGTTTGCATTCCCATGTCCGTATTTTTGTTGAAATGGTTTGTGATATATCTTAGCCGTCAGTTCAGTATCGTGTTCCATTTGTTGCGCTTCATTTTCTGTTAGCTCAAGGGCTTTAGCTTGTGCTAGTATCTTAACTAATGTTGGATTGTCCGTCATTGCATATCGCCGTAATTTGGTTGAAGTCGTACCCTGGATTATTTGTGATTTAATCTCGCGATCTCGATCAGAAAAGTTGCAGTTTGTGCTTAATTTCAATAATCTGGCATAATATTCGTCAATTGTTTCGCCTACAAGCTGTTTCGCTTTTCGAAAGTTGAATATTTCAAATTCTTCATTAACTCGAGGTACAAAATGATTATGTAATTTTAATTTGGCCTTTTCATAATTTGTTAGGGATTGGGAAGGATCTGCTGGGGGGTCAGGGAGTGAGCAAAATATTTCAAAAGTTTCCTCACCTATGCAATGGAGTAGCATTGCCTCCCTTCTGGTGTTATCTGAGATACCTGCTGCAATCAGAAAATTGTCGAATCGTTTTATCCATTTCTGCCATCTTGCTCCTATATTTTCCATTCCCGTATGAACATTAAAGTTTTCAATATTTCCAAAAATATTATCCATGTTGTGGTAGTTTTGGCTGCTTGTCTAGCACGTGGTTCGTATTTTCGTTTTCAACCTTTATTCGTAGATTCTTGTTACTGTTGATTTCAGGTACGTTCTCGTCGCCAATGTACTGTCTTTGTGTTGCGTACAGATGTTTGTTGTTTCGAATAAAGATTCATAAACTTACAAAAGATTTATTTTCATGTTGTTAAACTAATCACATCTATCTGTATCATTGCTAATGTCAACTGTCTTTTTCTTTAACTTTTTTTAGTTACTTTTTCTTTATTTTGGTGGTCGCCTTTGGCGCCAACATTTACATTTGAAATTTAAACATTACACGTACGAATTATTATAGTTTTTTTCTTCAATAAAATTATTGATTTTACCCGAGTTTTAGTATTATTTCAAGTCAGAAACATCCAACCTCAACAATTGAGACATATCCAGAGCTATTTCAAGTTTTTTGTAGAATGTTACTCTTTTTTATGGTCCACCTCCAAAATATATTTATGGAATTTCTGAATATACGTTTAGAATCTAGTAAAATATTTAGCCGCAAAAATGTATAATAATGTAGTTTCTAGTTATCAAAACTTGTATGCATATATGTTATATTAGAAATATACTATGATATATAATATTATCGAGACAGGCTTAACCTTCTCAAACATATCGTATTACATACTGCGTAACAGCTCTTCTCAATAACCGCTCACGCTGCATGAGCATTGTATTTCAATTCTAAGTAATCCTGATTGTGCTGAATCAGCAACACTGTTTCCTTTGTTCTCAAAACATTATAAATATTACCAACAACCTTTTTGTAATCAGTCTTATACTCACTTTCGATTAAACTACTTCTAAATTATTATTGTATTTTCTTAACGAGTCAACGTTGACTCCAGTGTTAAATTAAATAAATCTTTTTAAAAAGTTATTCAAACAATCCACTATCTAACATTGGCGCAGTCGTGGCGGATCTGAAAAACACACAGTTCGGGAGCCTAACCAGTAGCAAACATATCCGAGGGAACAAGGAGTCCATCTGAAAAAGGTGCCTAACCGGACGAAAAGAGCTTCTGGAACAAGGAGAACTTCTTAGCTGTAGTGGTGGATCCCAATCCTTTGTTCAGAAGAACCTATATTATTCTCAAACGCACAGAAGCGAAACAATAATAATTATCAAGAAATACAAGCAAAGCAACATTTCAAATCAACACGATTCAACAATTAGCAAGTAAGAATTTCATCCCGTCCCATCGTTGGTGTCTTCGGCATCAAAGGCAACCCTGTGGAAGGAACACCCAGTGACACCCCTGGCAGAGAGAGACCTTTGGTGAAGCTAAGCTCACGAAGTCGCATTCAACTGGACCACGAGGAATGAAAAATTTAGGGTAAGTCATTTTTGAATCGTCTCGCAATTATTGATTTTCAACGACATAATTTTACATTATATTTTATTAAAATACATTGCATTGCTACATACAGTTCTAATATCTAAAATAGTAATTTTATTTAAACTTGAAACAAAATATCTTGATTATAATTTGTGTGACCTATATAAAAAACCGTAATCATACACTGTTCCTATCGTAACATTATTTTTATCATAATATCATATATCATATAAAGGTTAAGTTTACGCCTTACTTGACTGTGAAATAAAATAAAACCCACATGTTCTATACTGTTTAAATGCACATTAGTATATAAAATTTCAGTGACATTATTCCCAACTAAAAACACTTTTTAAATTAATCCAATTATCCTTGTAATTAAATTTTGAAATATTATAAAATAAACAGCACATTGTTTTACATATAATAAAAAATTGCCAATTATCAGAGGCGTACTAGCTCAAATTGAAATGGTGTTTTAAGTTATTCGATTATCTAAATAATATAAATAAAATGGCTACAAACGTAAGCAATTCCAATGCAAACAATTCAATCACGGCGAACGAAACAATAAATATTGAACCTTATAGGTTAAGCGAAATATTTTCCATAGTGCCCGAATTTGACGGCAACCCCATATTCTTGCAAACATTTATTTCAGCTTGCATAACCGCTCAGGGTATCGCTGTTGATGATCAGCGCGTCTTATTAACGCTTCACATAAAAAATAAATTACGCGGAAAAGCCGCAGAATTGATAAATTCACGAAACCCCGTCACTTGGGCGGAAATAAAAAATTTGCTCGAATCACATTTTGGTGACTCTCGTGACTTGACAGCCTTGATACAAGACTTGCAAACAATTCGTCAATTACCTAACGAAACAGCTTTAATATTTGTGTCCAGGTTACAAACACACAATGCAAAAATGCACGCGGCAATACAAAAACAAAGTTTAACTTTAGAGGAAAAAACCGCGCAATCCACTTTAATAGAAAATATGACGTTAACTACTCTTCTCACTGGACTCGAACCAAAATTAGGTCAAATTATTAGGGCTGGTAACCCCGGCAATATGCTAGATGCAATAAATCGCATCAAACGAGAATTACAATTATCGTATTTCGAATCTCAAAAATTTAGAAATAGAACTTTAAACAAAAATCCCGTTCAAAATCAGCAAAGACGCCCAAATCTCCCACCATTTTGTACATTCTGCAAAAGGAATGGACACAGCTTTAACGAATGCCGCACGAGGCAAAACCACCAATTTTCACACCCCAATTTCACACCAAACGCCTATTCCAATCAGGCACAAGTTCCTAGACAGCACTTCCAGAGTTTACCTAACCAAACAAATTTTAGACCACAGAATTTCCAAAATTTGCCTAATCAACAACGTAATTATCCACAACAAAACAGGCCCTTAGCTATCAGGCCAAATCCTAACTTCCAGCAGCAGAGACCTTCTGCCATACAACCGAACCCGAATTTTAATCGATTCAATCAACAAAAAACACATCACTTAAATCAAGAACCTTATGATAATTACTCAGATTACCCAAACCAATACGAAGATTACTCTGCAAATCAGTCCGTAAATTATTCTCCTGATTATCAATCTCAAAATAACGATGACTACGATTTTCAAAATGGACAATATGAGAATTATACTGCTAATTCTCAGCAATACGAGGATTATACTGTTAATCCTCCGGATTTTTGCACAGGCCCGGAGTATTCCATGAATACTCCAACACAACAAACGGACGAGCTAGACCAAATTTCTCATCAAGTCCAAGCGATAAACCTCCAGGACAGTTTCGACCCAAACCTGAACTTCCCGGAAAACCAATTCATGTAAAAACACCCCGCTACAAACTAAATATCGTAAACTCAAAAAATTTATTCTACATAGAAGACATCACTAAACGTTTCAAAATTTTGATAGACACAGGCGCAGGTATCTCTATATTCAAACCTGAAACGGCAGAAAACTATAAACGTCGATCCCACGAAAATGTAATTATACAAGGTATAACAGACGAAAAAATTAATATCACTGAATCTGCTCTCATACCTTTCAATCCGAATGATCCATACAAAGTTTACATTCATAATCTAGATATAGAATTTGACGGACTTTTAGGTGCCGACTTTTTGGACCATTACGATTGCTTAATAGACATTAAAAACAGACAATTAATCACTAATTTCAAAACCGTACCATTGTATCAAGTTACCGATAATATATTAACTACACTCTGGAGCCCGATTAAAAATCAAAATTTAAACGAAACAAAAAACCAAAATGTAATTTCTATCGAACCACGCACAGAAAAGATTTTTAAGCTTAAATGTAATTTACAAAATACCGAAGCTATACTAATAGCCCAGGAAAACGAAAAGGTACGTTTACCGAACGCCATTGTCAAAATAGACAACAATGGTGAATTTTTGACGACAGTAATAAACTCAAATGCAATTCCGAAAACAATAAAATTTTCAAATCTTAAACTTGAACCCGTCCAAAAATTTAGGTCAATATTTAATGTAAATCTTCAAAATCCGGATTCCCAATATATAGACAGAAATTACGAAATAAGAAACCAATTACGCTTAGATCACTTGAACGATGAGGAGAGTGAACTAATTACTCAACTCTGTTTAGACTTTTCAGACATATTCTATTTAGAAGGTGACAACTTGACATTTACCAATGAAATCAAACATTCAATAGACACTAACGATTCTAAACCAATTTTCACTAAATCTTATCGTTACCCCCAAATTCATAAACAAGAGGTAAAATCACAAGTCTCGAAAATGCTCGATCAAGGCATTATCCAGCCTTCAATTTCTCCCTGGTCCTCCCCAGTTTGGGTAGTCCCCAAAAAACTAGACGCTTCTGGTAAACAGAAATGGCGCGTCGTAGTTGACTACCGAAAATTAAACGAAGTAACGATAGGTGATAAGTATCCTTTGCCCAACATTTCTGATCTTCTAGACCAATTAGGCAGATGTCAATATTTCACGACTCTAGACTTGGCCTCTGGCTTCCACCAAATTGAAATCGATCCTAAGGACATCCAAAAAACAGCTTTCACGGTAGAGAATGGCCACTACGAATTTGTACGTATGCCATTCGGTCTAAAAAATGCTCCATCCACTTTCCAGAGGGTCATGGACAATATTCTATTAGGCATCCAAAATGAACGCTGTCTCGTCTACATGGACGATATTATTATTTATTCCCCTACTATCCACGAACATATTTCCCGATTAACAGAAGTCTTCAAACGTCTACAAAGAGCCAACCTCAAAATTCAGCCAGACAAATGCGAATTCCTTCGCAAGGAAGTCGCCTATTTAGGGCATCTTATTACAAAGGATGGTGTAAAACCAAACCCTGCCAAAGTCGAAGCAATTCTAAATTTTCCTCAACCCAAAAATCAGAAAGAAATTAAATCTTTTCTAGGTCTAGCAGGCTACTATAGACGCTTCATTCCTAATTTCTCCAAAATTTCAAAACCCTTAACTAAGTTGCTACAAAAAGATATACCTTTCAATTTCGACAATGACTGTACAAATTCATTCGAAACCCTAAAACAAACTTTGACAACTACCCCGATATTGATCTACCCCAACTTTGATGAACCTTTTGTCCTAACTACAGACGCTAGTGCATTTGCAATAGGTTCTGTACTTTCACAAGGAAGTATAGGAAAAGATTTGCCAATCGCATACGCATCTCGAACTTTATGCGGCGCGGAAACTAAGTATTCAACCATTGAGCGTGAACTTTTATCTTTGGTCTGGAGTGTAAAGCATTTTAGGCCATATCTATTCGGAAGGAAGTTCAAACTCGTCACCGACCACCGACCACTCACTTGGTTATTTTCCATAAAAGACCCAGGTAGTAGACTAGCGCGTTGGCGCTTAAAACTCGAAGAATACGATTACGAAATAATATACAAACCCGGAAAGATCAATAAAAACGCGGACGCGTTGTCCAGAATAAAAATTAATCACTTTTCAGAATGTTCTAAATTTTATTCAAAAATTCTAGCCGCAAACGAAGACTCAGATGAAGACGAAATTTCAGACAATGACGACGAAATTACCGACGAACAAATCGCCCGAGAATTTGACACATTTTCCCGACTTTACAAAACCAAATCTCTAATAGATTATTCCAAAATTCAAATTACAAATAAACAACTATTAGATCGAGAAAATAAAAATATCATAACGTTCTTCCAACAAAACAACTTGACAGATCTTCACCATCAATTATCGAAGATATTTTCGAGGAAAACCCAGAGTTTTATAACAACACAATTAATATCGTTTCCAGTAAATCAACCCGACAAAGAAACTATTACATTATCGCTCTACCCTTCGACCCAGAGTCTGTGGTAGAACACCTATTTCTAACACTGTACAAACATCGAAACAAATTAGACCTTTCCAAAACTTATCATGTTGAAAATAACTTAGACTTTCCAATTCTCGAAATCCTATCATTTATTTTTGCAGAAAAAGACTTAAAACTAATTATTTGTCAAAATTTAGTACGAACTCCCGATGAAGACCAACGTCCGATCATTCTCGACCAGCATCACACCGGAAAAAACAATTTACATCGTGGAATAAATGAAACGATACGTAGAATCAAAAATAAATATAATTGGCAAGGCTTAACAAAAGACGTCGAAAATTTTATAAAAAATTGTGAAACATGTCAAAGAACAAAAGTCTGTCGTAAGAACCTCAACAATCCCTTAGTGATTACCGAAACCCCTAAAACTCCATTTGAGAGAGTTAATATCGATCTATTCGAATTTCCCACGCGAAACTATGCATTAACTATCCGCGACGAGTTAACCAAATTTACTCAAGCTTACGCAGTCCCAGACAAAAGCGCAAAATCAGTCGTAAATACCCTGTTGCTTTATTTTCAGCATTATGGTACTCCGCTAAGAATTCATTGCGATTATGGCGGCGAATTTGATAATAATTTATTAAAAGACCTTTGCACCCTTTACGACATAAAACTAACATACTCAAGCGTAGGACACCCTCAATCCAACGGATCTATCGAACGATTCCATGCCACCCTAGCGGAAATGATCAGAATACATAAAACAGAGAATCCGAACGAACATCCTTTCACCATATTACCATACGCGGTAATATGTTATAACAATTCAGTAAACAAAACTCATGGCTTTACGCCATACGAACTTATTTTCGGACATACAGCTAACCGACCACCTGAAACTCTTTACAACCAAAAAGACCTGATCACCAAATACGTTAGAGACCTAAATAATCGAATATCTCATTATTACAAAATTGCGCGAAGTCGAACAGAAGCACAAAAACAAAAAGCCAAAGTTCGATTCGACAAGAACATTCCCGAAAATCGACACACATATAATATTGGCGACAAAGTGTACGTCAAAGAATCACAAATAAAAAATAAACTGCAAAATAAATTCAACGGTCCCTTTGAAATTACAGAAATCTTTCAAAATTCCGCTACATTACTAAATCTTGAAACAAACCAAACAACCAAAGTAAATTTTGATCGAATGAAACCATATACTGAAGATTAAATTTATTTTCAGGTTTCTCCTGCTGATCGGATCAGCAGTTGCTCAATTTAAAATATCACCCATTAACAATACGATCGGAGTATATTATCACCAAGACACGGACATTGTGATTTCTCACAAGAAATGGACTTTGCTGGTACACAAAAACATATCTACCTTTAAGACAGCTTTCGACAAAAACGACAAGATCTTACAGACACTATACAACACACTCGACCCAGCATATCATTACATGAACGTCTTTTCAGGAGATGTAAAAACTCACCTTAGCTTATTGACGCAAATTTCCCAATCAATACAATCAAAATTTGACGAAATTTACCTTGACACGAAACGATACAAACGAGGAATACTAAATGGCATCGGAACGATTTTCAAATCGATAACCGGGAATTTAGACGCAGAAGACGGTCAGTATTATTCTGATTGTATCAACAAATTGAATAATGACGAACACCAACTCGAAAACCTAATTAAAAACCAAATATCCGTTACAACTTCAGTAATCAAAAATTTCAACGCAACTATTCAAAAATTGCAAGTTGACGAAGAAACTTTCAATAAGGATATTAAAGAAATCGAAACCTCAATTTTAGACATGACTAAAGACATAGAAAACGTCCATGCAAAACTGAAATTTATCGAAATCTGCGAACAACTTATGGCAAGTTATTTATTTATCGAGGATAACCTAAATGACATCCTAAATTCCATCACTTTCGCGAGGCTTAAAATAATTCACACGTCAATTATAAATCCAAAGGACTTAGTAAATTCTCTACAGGAAATTTCGCAAAACCTACAAAGGAACAATTTACCGCTTCCAATCAAACTATCAAAAGTTGCACAGTACTTAGACACTATAGAACTAAAAGCTTTTCAAACAAATTCGGATCTAATATTTGTGTTAGACATACCTTTAATAGACCCTCAAACATATTCAGTATTTCAATTATACCCTATTCCTATTTTGGATAATAGAACTGGTTTATATCATGTATTATCAACTTCTCAAAAATATATCGCGAGAGATGATGATTCATTAATGTACATACCTATTTCGAACCTTGAAGAATGCAAACCACTTTATTTCAACACCAAATTATGTCCAAATTTATTTGCCTACCCCATTGACAACAATGCCATATGCGAAGCCCGTCTCTTCAAGAACCTCGAAACTCTGCCAGAAAACTGCCAGACGTCATTTATCATCAGCCAAGGCTACAACGTCCAAAAAATAGACGAAAACACATGGTTAGTTATTAACGCAGAACCTCTACAAACAACCATCAACTGTCCAGAAAGAAATTCAAAAACTGAAGTCATCTACAAAAATTCAATAGTAAAATTACAACCAAATTGTTACGCCTTCATAGGCATCACAAAAATTCAAGCCAGTACCAATGAAGTAATCGATGTAAAAGACGACACCCATCCAATCCAAATTCCATTTGAATGTTGTAAACATATTCCAGACAAAATCCGAGCTCCAAATCTTAAACCACTAAAATTAAATAATCTCAATACGGAAGACCTCGAAGTTGCCAAACACAAGTTGGACCAATACTCCAGAGATTTAGATGATTTGATCAACGAACCCTTTATAACAAAACACATATCCTGGTTCACCTATTTTATCATTGTGCTAATAATTGGACTGTTATTTCTGTACCTATTTTGTAAGTGCAGAACAAAAAGACGAAGACTAGCCATCGATGTTTCTGCATCACCCCCATCTCCACCGAGGCCTAGCAAACCCTACAGGACATTTGCTAACCTATTTCCTTCACGAAGACGACCTACCTTAAGAAGAGAAGACAACGAAGCCGAAGACATAGAACTTACATAAAGACAAACTGTTTTGTGCCTTTTTACTGACTTTCAGTGCTGGACTCTTCAGTGAATTTTATTTCATTTGTTTAATCATTATATTTCATTATTTTTCTATCATTTGTTAATTTCAATTTTATTAACATTTTTACGTCATTTTCATTCAAACCCATCATGCTTATACTTTATGCTTTCACAGTAAAGCTATATTTTAACCTTAGGAATATTTTATCCTATTTTACAATTCAAACCTAGTATGTTTGTATTTTTCGCTTTCTTGCCAAAGCTATATTTTAACTCTAACATTTTTATGTTATTTTATTTTATGAATCAAGCTTATTGTGCTTGCATTTCATATTTTAGACGCTAAGGTTATATTCTGTGTTTTAAACCTTACGATTTAACATTTTTGTATCTTTTATATTTTTCCAAATTGTACCATTACCTTTTATATACATTTTATATTCATTTCAAAAGTTGCTGCATAAAACACCAACTTTTTTTATAAGGGGGAAGCTGTTATATTAGAAATATACTATGATATATAATATTATCGAGACAGGCTTAACCTTCTCAAACATATCGTATTACATACTGCGTAACAGCTCTTCTCAATAACCGCTCACGCTGCATGAGCATTGTATTTCAATTCTAAGTAATCCTGATTGTGCTGAATCAGCAACACTGTTTCCTTTGTTCTCAAAACATTATAAATATTACCAACAACCTTTTTGTAATCAGTCTTATACTCACTTTCGATTAAACTACTTCTAAATTATTATTGTATTTTCTTAACGAGTCAACGTTGACTCCAGTGTTAAATTAAATAAATCTTTTTAAAAAGTTATTCAAACAATCCACTATCTAACATATATACATAACTATAAAGACGTGATTTTCTAGTAGTTCCAACTTTGATCGCATTTTTCCGCACTTATGATAAATGGAGGTGGAACACTTAACGACCAAGGTGACGACTTGTTAGGAACATGAATATAAACCACAGAGCACATGTATATAAACAACTCTTGAATAAACTGAAATACGACAGGCGCTCAGAGCTGAACAATAAAATAATTTAAAACTTTTCCTTCCATCTTTCTCAGCTAAGAGCTGCTGTCTTTGTCTTTCGATCGCTAGCTTTCCAGACAAATAGATTTTATCAATTTACAAATTTAGTCATAAACAAATGAGTACAAATTCCAAAACATCGGGGTATAGATTTGCGCTTTTAGGTCGCGTGCGCGTGACGTCACAACGTTTGACAGATCCCAGCCCTTAGGAAAAACCAGTGTTGCCAATGTGAGCGAAAACGCTCACATTGTGAGCATTTGCTTTATACGCGGAGCGAAATTCATTCTGGGAGCAATTGGGAGGATTTTAAGCTTAACCTAGTTTCTACAGGTAGTTCCTATACAAGGATTATAGACAAATAAAGAATATCCTTGGTTTCTATGTATAAACATTGTTATTGGGTGCTGGTCAGCGCCATATAACATCAAATAACGGTACTATTCAATTTAAAATACAGTCATCTAGAGGACAAAACGCCAATGGGGAACATTCCCTTTTATTTTGTCCGCCAGAGCACTAGCTGTACTCGGTTGATTGTCCGTCAATATCAATACGAAAAAATATGTCTATGTATAAACAAAGTTAATAATTACGATGTAAAATGAAAACTTGTTGCTGTGTACCAAAGTGCTCTAACACGGTAGGACATTTATTTCCTAAAAATGACCGTTTCCGACAAACTATTCAAAGATTATATGTGATACAAGTTGAGAATGACATTATTGACATTAAACCGAGTACGCATGGCGTCATCTATTGGATATATTAGGAACTGGCTTAACCCGACTTAGTTATAATATAACTTTTAAATTGTTGTTTAATGTCATATATTATATTATACAAATTGAGAATGACATTATACCGAGTACGCATTGTGTCATCTACTGGATATATTAGGAACTGGCTTGGATTGTTCCCCATTACCTGCAATGTTGAAATAAATGGGCAAGTGAGACGCAAGGTTGCAACTGTCGCATCTAGCCTAGCTAGACTGTTAACAAGGTGTAACAGGTTTGATCGTGTGTTATGGCGATCTTTAAATACATCAATATATTTAAATAATTATTAATTTGTATTGTCGGTTAATCCCTCTTCTAGACTTGCATACCTAAAATAACGTCTGAACTACGTTGAAGGCCATTGGGTGCGTTCGTTCTATATATCTCAATAGATATATGGTTCGTTCAGTATTATATGACATAACTTGAACTAAACACGGATCGGAAAATCGAAACTTCTCGAATGTCGATTAGCGGCGTAAATCGTATACAATTTTCAGAAAACGTCTACAGAAATCAACATGTGAGAATACAATAACTGTATATAGTATTTACTCCGATTGTTAAAGATTCAATTACAAATCGTATTTGACTTTTACTAATCGACATTCGAGAATAGACATCTTTTAAAAGCAACCATTACATTATAGGAGAGCTTTTCGAGAACGCGTTGTTTTAATAAGTTTGTTACTACCTAATTATAAAACAAATATTTTTTGTAAAAAATGAAAATCATAATTAAGTTGCGTTATATAAAAAAAAATTGTGAGTTTAGCTTGGGCGAGGATTATTGAGAGGATTTTGAACGTATATGAGAGCGAAACGGAGCGTTTTGGATTAGTTTACGGGGTAATTTACAATATTTGCATTGGCAACACTAGGAAAAACAAACCGAAATTCGTTAAGCGGTTTAATGGAGACTTAGTGAATTGTTCGTATATTTCTGTTTTTATGAATATTTATCGTACAAAATGCCAAGTTTTTGCTGTGTTGTGAATTGTGGGAGTGTAGCAACCCGAAATAAACTTAGTTTTTTCAAAATATCATCCGTTTTCGACTCGAAGCAAGAGGCGTCAAATGTGGTTGCAATAAAATTAAATATGCAAATGTGTGTTCCAAGCATTTTGTTAGTGGTGAGTTATTACACGTTAATATAAAGAATTTGTTTTTAATTAAGGTTCGTGTTGCAGGTAAAAGTGCCGATCTACATGATCAAAACAACTCAGATTGGGTACGGTCTCTCCACATGGGATACAAATTGAAACCCAGATGCGAAATTGCTCGGGACTTAAGAATCGCAGCTAGAGCAAACAATAAACAAGACATGGTAAAATTAGAAATTTATGTTGGTTTGATTGTTTTTAACAAATATTTTTTGTTAGTGCACATTTTTCTTATGTAGTATCATAATGTATATTATCTAAATAATCCGTCTATGATTTTGAAAGTTGAGTATAGGAATAGCCATGGGGCTAAATTTTACTTAGTATAATACCTAAATATAACATACTCTTTTTATTTCATATATTGACATTTTATTCAATGAAGTTGTTTATATTATCATTATTGTATTATTATATGCCTGTAAATGAATTTGTTTAGGTGTAAGTGAAAATAAAACAAAATATTGCCTACAATATACAATTATTTATTATCACAAGGTTCGATTACTGTTCGTAAGAAGGACCAAGAAGAAACTTACGAAAGGTATAATTAATTCCATATCGTAAGAAAAATATATAATATATTGATAGTGTCATTCTTACTGTTCATGCAGAAATAAATGTCTAAAACGAAATACAATAATTATTTATGACACTCTAGAAACTTACGAGAGATAAATATAAACATCTAATATCACATCTCACTATAAAAATAAATCCATAAGAACTAAATATATTTGTCACAACCAAAAAGTTTAATGAAAGGTAAGTATGAACATCTATATCGTAACAAAAAGAAACATGCTAATACTATATGAAAAGTCACTCACACTTACCGTATAAAAATAAATATAATATGTAAGGCTAAATTTACAAAAATAATAAGTAACGTTATGTTGGAAATTTTATTCTGACACTGCTCTGACATAATTCCATAAATACTAAAGTACTTGAATACTGTACTCGATGTGCGATTGGCCAATCATCTAGAGATGATTAAAAACTTTTTAAACAGTTCTATATAGTATTAATATGGTTGGCAAAATGTATATTATTAAGTAAGTAGAGTATTCGAGTGTAATGTTGAACAGATATGGTATTTATGGGAACTACGTCTGAGGAACACTTTTCACCTAGACCGGCTACACAATCACAATGATTGCTCAGTATGGAACCATCTGGATCTGTAATAATTCCAAGGAGTCAATGGCTTCTGCTGAAGACGTTGAGACTGTGTAACCTGAAAAACGAATAATGCCTGTTATATTGAGCTACAATATAAAATATACAGATATTACGTATCAGCAAAGTCCCTGTCAACGTTCAGCCAAATTTTCCATAACTAGACTAAGCTGTGACATGATCTGAGTTAAATATTTTAGATGAAAGTTTTGTACTTAGTGGCTGGCAAACTAAATGTTACACAGAAATTAGCAAACGTTTAGGAATGTTGACTGTCCGTTTAAAATAGTTTTTGCAATTCAAAAATTGAAATATTATGGTTCATTTTTTCTCTAATAATTATAATATTAATACATTATTATGCCAAGAAATTGTATTTAGAGCTAAATCATTGATAAATAATTCTTACCTTTGCAACAACAAGTTTTTTATTGTAAATTCCTTGCAAAAAAACTCATTCGCTCAGCCATAAACAAACTGGTTGTAAGCTTCAGGACTTTTCAACGCCTTAAACTCATCCTTTGTATATGCACTTCTTTCAAAAACTAAATAATTAACAATATCACCATGTGTAATATTTGGAAATACCTCAATATCACTACTAGTCTTCCTTTTTTAAAATATAAGGGTCCAAACCGATGGCACTAACTTTTTCTGCATACCTAACCTATACATCATGAGGCAATTTCGTAAAATATAAACTCATCTCCATCTTAACAAACAAAATTTACCCCACGAAATAATTTAGGATAGTTATGGATGTTAAATAATCCAAAATCAACTTTTAAAACACCATAAAAAGTGCAAAAAACACTTTACGACGAGGCGTTTAATATACGCATTATTCAATGACAGCTGTTTGTTTTTCCTAAGGGCTGAAAAGCTGTGACGTCAACGCACGCGACCCTGAGTATTTTAGGATGTTGTATTTAGAAAAAGTTTTGGTATTCAACCAAAGAATTTCGCAAACTTCGTATTTTTCTCGGTAAATTACAATATGATTTTTTTTTCTATATCAACGGTTTTATAACAATTTCACTGAGTTTGCGGAATACAAAACATTATTATAGACAGATCTCCATTCATAATTTTTAAATTAATGCCTTCTAAGGAGCGTAATTCTATCTGTTAACAATTAACAAAACCAACAATACAAGAGAAGAAGAAGACAAGCAGAGAGAACTTAAAGACGATTAAAGTTACAAGTTACTGTTCAACTGGATCACAGCACAGACTACTCTTAGCCCTCTTAAGTAGGATTTTTGTAAGCACCCTCAAGGTCGGATGGGGTAGCATTGTCCACGAAGAATCGATTACGACGGTTATCGAATCGATCCGATCACACCCGAAGGCGTTATTCATCGTTTTATCAACGACTGGGGGAATTGAAAAACCGAAACAAGTTTCAGGGGAGTTCACACGTGTGAAAGCTAGGATTTTAAGCAAAATTCCAAACTTCGCGCGAACATTTCCGAAGACGGGAAGTGTCGTTATCGACTAAGTCGACCACTAGAAATCGATTACGAGCATTGCCGAATCGATCCGACCAACAGTTCCGGGAAAAAGTGTGCTGTGGCCAAACTGAAGGTCAGAAATAAGTACAACGTTACAACGTTACTAGAGGACCACTAGGACCTCGACACACCTATTGCACCACTTTTGACCGACCGCACAACTTTTGACCAGGATACTTAGTGACTCTGGAAAAAGAAATTAAAGGCAACGCGACCCCTCGGTTTCGAGTAACTTGAGGTCATACACAGAGAAAATTATATTGCTGTTAAATATTTTTATATGGCTCCTTAATAAAAAATTTAGCTAAATATGGGACAAGAACCAAATCTAATTGCGATTAATAAAAAGAGGTTTCTGATAGTGTATATTTGGGATAAATATACAAAGCGTAAACAAAATTTGACATTACTGGCAAATAAACTGTTTAATGAACAAAAATATTAATGAATAATGAACTAAACATTTGTCGCTAATATTTAAGTTATTAGCGATAATCGTGTATATCCTTGTTATTACTACATTTTTTTATTTCTGCTAAATAAGTAAACCAATAACACTAAGAATACTGTGTTTTCGTAACTAATGTTATTTGGAATGTTTATATTCGCCTTACTTATGACAAGTAGATTTATTATTTATTATAAACATATTGTTTATTTAGAAGAAAAATATTATTATTTCTCTCAAATATTTAATTTAGTAAAGCAGGACATATTTGCAGCAAATAAAAACAGCATTAATAATAAAAAATATTTATATCTAAAAAATAAAAATCATCGACAAACCACGGCCTCATGAAATAATATACAATTTTACCTACAAAATAGTAACAGATGGCAATAAAGTTCTAAATTGTACATTAATCTACATTTACAAAATTCCGGACCAAAATTCAGATAAAACTTTATTGCGGCGTGTATCCTGATGGTACATACCCATTAGATTAGAAAGAAAATTAAAATTCAAAAATACTCTAGAGGTACAAAGAAAAACATCACAATAACTTAAAGGTTATCTTTATATAAAACTATAAATTAGTGCATGCATAAAGTACACATTACAGCAATGGCGGCTGATGGATTTTGATGAATATAAGACTTATGATGATGCCATCTAAATCGAATCATAAGAGGTTTTTGTCAAACATTAAAATTACCATATTATTTTTATTACACAAAGTAATTTTAAGTATTAAACTGGGAGTTAAACTTGGTGTCAAAAATATCAAATACCTACATATTTTTCCAAAAATTAATATTTTCTCAATCATCAGTAGTTTTTGGCACTTTTTGGGGTATGAGCCCAGGATTTTTCAATTTTTTTGCGCAGATTCCTATCGACATTTTTTTTAATCAATATTGTAATTTTAATGTTCGATGAAACCTCTTATGATTTGGTGTGTAGCTCTCATGTCTAACCTGAGATACAGTGTCTTCAAAATCCATCAGCCGCATGCACCGCACTGCGTTTCAAAATATTAAACGATTTTAAATGTGAATAAGAGATCATATAAATATACATAAATAAAAATTCAACAGGTGTATAAACACTGAGAGAAAGGATCTGGTCAATTTATATGGCCATAAATTTTCATGTGAAATAAAGAAAAGATATTTCTCAATGTTTATCAACAAAATACAACGCATATAAACTAAACTATTCTGCATATAAAAATTATTTTAAAACTGAAATACCGTCACAGATTATTAGACTATTTGGATTTAAAGAATTGTATGAATAATATATCTGCTGGCCAAAACTGAAGTTGGTATGAAAAAAAGCAAGAGTTTGAAAATATTTCTATATACTAATTAAGAAATCAATTATCGAGATTACACCACAGGTAATGACGACCCCCCCTTTATCCCGGAAGGCTCTAGAAGAGCCTTGTGTGGGAGGGGGCTACACATTTTGAGACAAGGGACACACACCCAATATCCGTGTATAGTGGAAAAATCCCTCTCACAGTATTTTCCACTGCCACGACCGGGGATCGAACCCGGAACTTTTGGGTGAGAGGTAAGTGTGCTCACCTCTCGACCATTATATCGAGATTATTGTCTAAAACATAAAGAGAACGTAATTAGTGAAAAATAGTTTTAACCACTTTACCATCCCTACAATTTGGATCATCAGTCATGTAATGACTACATGAAGACAAATTAAAAACTAAAATAAAATAACTTTAGAATTGCATGTACACTGCAGAAGACTATTTATTGCACTTAAACATAACACTACTAGGTATACACCCGAGACACCGGCACACGTCTCAACAACGAACATCGAAATGAGCTTAATGGGCAAATTCACGGTTCATATAGATACGGTTGGATTATGCCCGCCCCTACCAATCAGAAAACGTTTAGTGCGGTGACGTCAAAGTAGACCTCGTTTACGCTCGCATATAATGCTGTCTCGTTCCCCCTCATTAATATTCTCTTAAGTTGTTCTTGCTTCTACTTATATCTCTATTATATTCATTTACTTCATTGCAATTATTATTTTATTTTAATACAAAAAAAAACAGACTATTTATTTTATACACATTTGATTTAATAAGAAAGGGACACACTATAATCGGACAAACAAATTTTAAGTTGCCGCACAAAAAATGTCTGTATCTTATTTTAACATAGCCCATAGGCGTGTAAGCCGTCATCCTATCTTATTATATTTTAAAGCAAAATATATGTTACCGTAAGGTTTTAGGTTAGCATAACACACAAAAATACGAAGACAGTATAAGGAAAATGTAATACACAGTATGTTTCTCACGTACGAATGAACTTTATATTAGGTGATATTATTATTGTATGACTGGTGGCAGTGGAAAACACTGTGAGAGGGATTTTTCCATTATACACGGATATTGGGTGTGTGTCCCTTGTCTCTTAATGTGTAGCCCCGTCCCACACAAGGCTCTTCTAGAGCCTTCTGAGATAAAGGGGGTCATAATTACATGTGGTGTTATTTATTATTAAATTTATTTAAAGATATTTTTAATTAAGATTATTATTAAAGGTTGGTAATCGAACGTTGCCGACTGCGAATACGCCTATTTTGAGCAATGAAAATAAAAAAATATATCTAGCATCATGTAAAACGTTTACAATGAAAACAAACGATAGAAATATGGCGCGTTCCGAGGTCTACTGTAACGTCACAGTCCCCGCCCATTAATCCAACCGTATCTATACTAACCTTCGACCATATATTATATAGACCTATCTTTCCTTTGTTCTACATAGACAACTGTTTGAATGGACCATTAGGGGAGGTGGGGAAAGGAGGGTAGAATAGTTACCATGGGCGTATCAGTTATCAGGGGATCACATTTCTAATTTATTGAAAAATCAATTACCTAACATTAAAAAATCAAAAAATTTCAGTGCATTGTAGATATTTATAAAAGTATATATAGTCACTGAAAAATGAATTTCTTAATGAGAATTGTGAATGTTCTGAACTATCAAATTGAAGTATTTTTGCCATTAGCCTTTTACAGACACATTTGTAAATGCTATTATTTGTGCTTTTATAAAAATATGCATATTTGTTTCACTGCAATATAAGATGGAAGACAGGTAAAGAAAACAATTTTAAAAAGTTATATATATATATATATATATATATATATATATATATATATATATATATATATATATATATATATATTTCATGATACAATACATAATCATTGTAAACAATGAACATATTTATAAGTATAAGCATTTTTATTTAAAGCAATAAACTGTATACCAAACTGGAATGTTTGAACAATGCTTGAGAAGTATGAAAAAGGTACCTATGTTAGAATGAGATTTGAAAACGGACCATTCCTATACTGTCCGACAAGATTTCATGGTTAAAGGAAACATGACTGATTCGTTTAATTTAATGGGCTAAACGAAGGTAAAGGATGGGTACGGTCCGCTCATTCCTATTTGCTATTGGGTTTGATAATTTAAAGTGTACATATGAGACAACTAATTTAAAATTTTACTAATCTAAAACAATTTGTAAGAATTTTTTGTCCTTAAGTGACTTGTTATATAATTTTCAGTAATGCAGAAATAAATTTATAATTGTTTTTAAGTAAACACTGCTTTTAGATGTATCAAATTACTTTGGTTAATATTCTCTACAAATGTTTCGGCTTTTTAGGCCTTTATCAAGAGAGTACAAAGTGTATACACTTTGTACTCAAATTACTGTGTAGTGGTATGTTTGGTATACACCTCGTACTATCTTGATAAAGGCCTAATAAGCCGAAACATTTGTGGAGAATTTGAAACAAAGTAATTTGATACATCTAAAAGCAGTGTTTACTTAAAAACAATTATTTTTAAGATGTTTCACAAGGAACCAACCACAAACTCAGTTCAGTATAATAAATTTATTTTATTTGGAGTATGTTAATGCACTTCAGTATTGGTCTTAACAGAGTTAAAATTATACTGCAGTTGTAACAAAATCCATCTTTCAACTGATATAGTATATACTCTGATTTAAACGTATGCGCAAACATACCATTACACAAATATTTTTTCAATAATTATAGGCAAATCATAACAATAACCCCTCCGTTTAGGCAAGTTACCTAATACAATATATAAATGTTTACATAATTATATCACATAATTAGGAAAAAAATGAAAACGAAAAAAATTATAATTTTCACTGATTTTTGAAAAGAATCGTCTGTCAATAAACTTCGAACCCTATTTGTACAATTCTTTTTCATAGCTTCATAATGTATTCTTACATCAATATATTTTTCTAATATAAGCTTTGAGACCATCAAAGCATGATTGTTAAGATGATCACAATTAAATATGTGATCAGAAAAACAATCAAAAATGTTACTTGGTAAATTTTCAAGAGATGAAATTATCAGACGCTGTTTTATATTATAAAAATCTGTTTTAAATATATGTGTTTTGTTGATTAAAACTCTTACACATTTTTCTGCTGTTTGGCACAAGGTTATAACGAATACAGATGCTTTTTTTAATTTTCCATATGATTTTCTTTCTTGTAGTAGAGATTTTGACACTTCATTATTATTTTCTAAAATTTCTACACATTTTTTACAACTAATTTTTTTTCCAACAGCTTGTACCACAAAACCAGCTATATAATTAACAATATTTTGGACATAATCCGTTAAATGCCAAACAGAAGATAACATATAATCATGATCTTCTAGCTCTTTGGTAAATTTTAAGTAATCACTCGATTGTTCTAAATCTTCCCAAGATGGAGAATGAGTAATACTACTTGTACAATGCAAAATGCTTGTTGAATCTAATGCAATAGCATTAGCAGTGGCACTTCCTTTCACCTCTGTATGGATAAGGAGTCGCTTATAATTAGCCTCAAATATTCTAGCAATGGGATTATTATTTGAGCCACATCGACTTCTCATTGAGCTAAAATAAATTTCAAGGTGGTCCTGTGAAATTTTATAGGTTAGCAAAAATTTTAAAGACGAATTTTCTATTAAGTCATTATACAGCCCTTTTAAACTCTCAAAACATATTAGAAAACCTATAAAACCTGTCTTTCTGCCACGTTACTACTGGCTCATCATTTACTTTTAATCCGTTTATATAATCTTTAGCAGAGTCAAGGTATTTGAATATAACTTCTTTATTATCTTTCGATAATGCCCGCTTGAGAGAATATTTTGCAAACAAACTTTGAGAGTTCAGTGTATCAAATATGTTGTTGAAAACGAGAAGAAACTTTGCAGTTGCTTCAGCTCCCTTAAAATCTTCAAGATTCATATCTTTTTCTAAAAATACTAAGGCATTGGCGATACTTTTACTTAGAGTTTGAGCTGCTAGTTTTACCTTCATTTTTTCCCGAACCCACTGCATATGCCTATTTTTTAATTTTGTCCCTGCTTGCAAACCTTCTCCACTTTGCAGAGCTACCAATTTTTCAAGATATTGCCAGTCAATTTTCTGCTGACTTTGATCCGTTATCTTTTTTGATCCTTGACTTCCAAAAAAATTCCTTATTAATTTTAACATGTGACTGGGGTCTAAGAACACATAAACATTTTCTCCAGTCTGAGGATGCTTAAAATGTGTTTTTAATGAAGACATATCATCAAAATTTGTTCCTAAATGCTTTGCCATGCATAAATTTGCTGTTGTACCATCAAAGGTAATGGACGTTATTTTCATTGGAGTTTGGCATAAAAATTTCAAGCATTCGGTGACTAAGTTTGCCTTTTCCGCCCCAGACAAACCATTTACAAAGAAATAGCCAACAGTTATTTTCCAAGTGCCATTTAAGGCAACGACCATGAAAACTATTGCTTGGGTTGCTTCAGGAATTTCGTCTGAATCGATATTAGCACCAATATCAACATACCCACAAAATTTTTCTCCAGTCCATTCCACACGCTGCATGATATGGATTTCGTCAAATACTAAATTGCCAAATACGTTTTCTCTTGTAGATTCAGCACATTTAACATTAATTGCTCGAATAGCCTCTTCCGTAAAACCAGGTGTACCATTTACTGTTCTATACCACTTAGCTATTGTACTTGGATGTGGCATACTGTTGTTAAATTTTTCTCTTACGAAATCATATGCCTTGGGGGAATAGAAATGCAGGGTTAGTGCAAAAGCTCTTAAACTCGGATTATACTTCTCGTGCGTTGGTCCTTTAAGAACCCGTTTCAATATTTGGGCTGCGTCACCTGGTAAAGAAGCCTGAAAAAAGATTAAATTGATATATTATTTGGTTACATAGTTCCCAAGAAGAATCACATTTCTAACCTTGTTGCAAGTGAATATATGAAAAAGTAAACGTAAACTTCTGTTATATGTTTTTTTAGTTTTCTCTGATTTGAAGAAAATTTTTCTCAAAAGCAAAACGCATTAGGATCTACTTATGACCACAAAACATTCGCTCTTACAGAAATACAAAGTCATGTGCAATAAGCTGAAATACTGCAATTTGCAGAAACCTATTAAAATATTTTTAGCCTTGGGAGGTTGATTAAACAAAATGTCAATTTTTGTATATTCAACCAAAATTTGGATATAAGCTCTTTCCAGCAATTCTGAACAACTTTCATTAATACAATTTTCAGATAAAAAAATTTCTAATGTTTTTTTGGTTTTAAACTACATTTTGGTATCACAGATAGCTTTGTATTTGTATGGGGGAGAATGTTTTTTGGCCGGAGGCATTTCCCAATGTGTTCTATCTTTAAGAATAATTTGGTTCAAATTGGAATAAAAATGAAAAAGAGAGTGTTAGTCTTAAGAAGTGCGGCACACTATAATTTGCAATAATTAAAAAAACCATAAAACTACAAAATTACTAATAATACTCTTATGTAGGTACAGCATTTTGCCCATTTATAAACTTAATCATTTTCAAAAGACTTATTTATTTAAATAAAATAGCACATGGCTATGATATAAAACCATAAATCACAAGTTTGTGGTACAGTTATATATGAACTTTTGTAATATCGACAATTTCTGTTATTAAAAGTAAATAATATAATAATCACTTTACACTTACTTTGATGACTGATTCAGCTGTTTCAGATATGTAATGGTTTTTCTTTAAATACGCAAGAAGTGATTTCAAACAAACAACTTTTGACCTTAAACGTCTGTTGCTTTGTTGCAAATTTGATAATTTTCTCCTTTGCTGAAGAATTGTATCTTTGGCAATTCTCCAGTTTCTTTTTGCCTTTGTTGGACTAGACATGTCAGATGTATGACTATCTCCAATATAACGAGGAGAAACAAATCTTCTTCCAACTTTTCTCCTAAAAATACAAAATTATATAAACCTTTCAATATCCAGGCAAGTTATAAACAGTTTAATTCCTTTAAACAATTTCAAAGAGAGTTAACACAAAAAGTATTATTTTTTAATTAGTTACATCACCATTCGCAAATATTTTAATTTACTTATTCAATAAACATTTACTTTTGAGCGGAGGTGGGAGAACATCTTTAACCGAGTCTATGTTTGTGTCCAACTCAGATTCAGTATTAGATGGTTTACTTGAAGCCGTAAGAGCCGCTGATGAAGAATTAGTTTTATCAAGTTCATCTTCAAGTGAATATCTGAAATATAAAACATAACATGGCTTAATCAATGAATAATCAGACTTTAGGTATATCAGGGCAATTTTAATACATTCGCTGCCACCACCCACTTACGGGGATGCTCAGCTTTATCCGCCTGTGCCACCGACCACTACGTGGCCAGTTAATGCACTTCTTTTTTTTTAAAAAAAAACTTGTCACATTTAGGAAGCGTTTGTTTTATACAGTTTTATAGTAATAGTGCACAAGATGAAGCAAGGCCGTCTCAGCCAAAACGGGCACACTTGCAAAGAACTGGCCGTGATAGATTTTCTCAAATTAAATAAAACTATTACGATGGCATCTGGGGCCGCACATGTATTTTTTATGCGGCAGCAAATGTGTATTCCTCCCTTTTTTAAATTTTTTGTACTGATACAAATTAATTAGAAAATATTTTGCATGAAAAGTTATATAAATTTATTTTTAATTCTTACGTACCACGTATTGGAAATGCTTCAATTAAATAATGATCTACACCAAGTATACACACATATTATAAATACAAATTAGCTGGTATAATATACTTACGATAAAGATGCTCCAGTAAAAATTCCAATGCTTGAGCCAATGCTATTATCATTATCAGGTCTATTCTCTTTGTTAGTTTCATCCTCGGTTTCATAAAAAATAGGAATACTATCAGATGGCTGCGGAATGCTAAAAAAATGCATATTTTTTTGCGTATATTCAAGCAAAGGCCCTACAAGATACTTACATTGAAGGTACAGCATCAAATTTTAACAGAGTTGCCCCCTTCGCACTTGTTAACAAATCTTCTGATGAAAAATGATCAGAACAAACAGTTGCCATTTTCAATACTAGCAAGTCTTCCTCTTTCAAATTCAATGCATCTAACCATATTTTCCTCGCATGAGAATCTTTAGGAAACCTATAAGAAAAATTACATCTAAGGAATGGCTTCTAATTATTTACTGTCCCTTTTCCACGCCTATGACTTCTGTTTACGTACCTGTGAAATGACTGACTACATCCTTTATCCCAATATTTTTTGCATACAATGCATTTATTCACCATAATGAACACTAGGTAATAGTTTCACTTTATTCTGGAATTAACTGTAAATACCCCGAATGGGTCGCGTGCGTTGACGTCACAGCTTTTCAGCCCTTAGGAAAAACAAACAGCTGTCATTGAATAATGCGCATATTAAACGCCTTGTCGTAAAGTGTTTTTTGCACTTTTTGTGGTGTTTTAAAAGTTGATTTTGGATTATTTAACGTCCATAACTATCCTAAATGATTTCGTGGGGTAAATTTTGTTTGTTAAGATCGAGATGAGTTTATATTTTACGAAATTGCCTCATGATGTATAGGTTAGGTATGCAGAAAAAGTTAGTGCCATCGGTTTGGACCCTTATATTTTAAAAAAGGAAGACTAGTAGTGATATTGAGGTATTTCCAAATATTACACATGGTGATATTGTTAATTATTTAGTTTTTGAAAGAAGTGCATATACAAAGGATGAGTTTAAGGCGTTGAAAAGTCTTGAAGCTTACAACCAGTTTGTTTATGGCTGAGCGAATGAGTTTTTTTGCAAGGAATTTACAATAAAAAACTTGTTGTTGCAAAGGTAAGAATTATTTATCAATGATTTAGCACTAAATACAATTTGTTGGCATAATAAGTATTAATATTATAATTATTAGAGAGAAAAAATGAACCATAGGTATATATTTCAATTTTTGAATTGCAAAAACTATTTTAAACGGACAGTCAACATTCCTAAACGTTTGCTAATTTCTGTGTAACATTTAGTTTGCCAGCCACTAAGTACAAAACTTTCGTCTAAAATATTTAACTCAGATCATGTCACAGCTTAGTCTAGTTATGGAAAATTTGGCTGAACGTTGACAAGGACTTTGATGATACGTAATATCTGTATATTTTATATTGTAGCTCAATATAACAGGCATTATTCGTTTTTCAGGTTACACAGTCTCAACGTCTTCAGCAGAAGCCATTGACTCCTTGGATTATTACAGATCCAGATGGTTCCATACTGAGCAATCATTGTGATTGTGTAGCCGGTCTAGGTGGAAAGTGTTCCTCGGATGTAGTTCCCATGAATACCATATCTGTTCAACATTACACTCGAATACACTACTTACTTAATAATTTTGCCAACCATACTAATACTATATAGAACCGTTTAAAAAGTTTTTAATCATCTCTAGATGATTGGCCAATCGCACATCGAGTACAGTATTCAAGTACTTTAGTGTTTATGGAATTATGTCAGAATAAAATTTCCAACATAACGTTACTTATTATTTTTGTAAATTTAGCCTTACATATTATATTTATTTTTATACGGTAAGTGTGAGTGACTTTTCATATAGTATTTGCATGTTTCTTTTGTTACGATATAGATGTTCATACTTACCTTTCGTTAAACTTTTTGGTTGTGACAAATATATTTAGTTTTTATGGATTTATTTTTATAGTGAGATGTGATATTAGATGTTTATATTTATCTCTCATAAGTTTCTTGAGTGTCATAAATAATTATTGTATTTCGTTTTAGATATTTATTTCTGAACAGTAAGAGTGACACTATCAATATATTATATATTTTTCTTACGATATGGAATTAATTATACCTTTCGTAAGTTTCTTCTTGGTCCTTCTTACGAACAGTAATCGAACCTTGTGATAATAAATAATTGTATATTGTAGGCAATATTTTGTTTTATTTTCACTTACATGTAAACAAATTCATTTACATGCATATAATAATACAATAATGATAATATAAACAACTTTATTGAATAAAATGTCAATATATAAAATAAAAAGAGTATGTTATATTTAGGTATATATATATACTAAGTAAAATTTAGCCCCATGGCTATACCTATACTCAACTTTCAAAATCATAAACGGATTATTTAGATAATATACATTACGATACTACATAAGAAAAATGTGCACTAACAAAAAATATTTGTTAAAAACAATCAAACCAACATAAATTTTTAATTTTACCATGTCTTGTTTATTGTTTGCTCCAGCTGCGATTCTTAAGTCCCGAGCACTTTCGCATCTGGGTTTAAATTTGTATCCCATGTGGAGAGACCGTACCCAATCTGAGTTGTTTTGATCATGTAGATCGGCACTTTTACCTGCAACACGAACCTTTATTAAAAACAAATTCTTTATATTAACGTGTAATAACTCACCACTAACAAAATGCTTGGAACACACATTTGCATATTTAATTTTATTGCAACCACATTTGACGCCTCTTAGCCAAACTTGCTTCGAGTCGAAAACGGATGATATTTTGAAAAAACTAAGTTTATTTCGGGTTGCTACACTCCCACAATTCACAACACAGCAAAAACTTGGCATTTTGTACGATAAATATCCATAAAAACACAAATATTACGAACAATTCACTAAGTCTCCATAGCGAATTTCGGTTTGTTTTTCCTAAGGGCTGGGATCTGTCAAACGTTGTGACGTCACGCGCACGCGACCTGTACACAAGACAAGGGCACAAATCAACTAAAATCAAATATGGCGGCGTTGTCCCAAGGTTTGTAAAGTAGATAGGTAGCATGGTAACTTGAGCGTCTTGGAGAGACGCGGCTAAACAGAGGACTAGGTTTTAGTCTAACGTGAAGTTGGCACATATATGAAGTTGGCCTGTCCGCTTGAAGTTAGCTAACACGTCAGATTAAACCCGCCAAAATTACACAAGTGTGGTTGTGTTATTTGGTTGTTTAACAAATTGTTGTTTAGGGAACAAAAATTGCTTCTAATAATAATTATGGATATGAATAACAAGTGCTTTGTTTGTGATAAATTATTTAACAATAAAAGTAACGTAAATAGACATTTGAAGTTAATACATAAAGTGAAAGAATTGAAGGAGAAGATCGGGAAACATCAACGCGTACCTTGTGATGTATGTAATAAAATATTTTTTGATAAGAGTACATTAAACAATCATCTGATAAATGTTCATAAATTTGAGATAAGTAAGCCAATTGACCTTATCAATAATAAAGACTTTGTTAATAAGTGTCTGGAATGCAGTTTGCTTTTTAAATGCAGAAGCACTATACTGGAACATCTGATCTCCATTCATAATTTCCAAAATGTAATTGTGGAGGAACATTTTGCAACATTGGAAGGTAATGGAAAAATTAAATATATATGTGATTTTATTTTTATGATTATTTTCATTTTTAGAATTCTACTTGTGGCTGAAAAATATTGAGGAAGAGTATAGAATTGAATATATTCGTAAAACTGGGAAAAATGTTGATAAAATACATACGAGGTATTATTATGAATGTAGTCGTTCAGGTAGATAAGTATTTATATATATATAAAAAAAACTCATTTCAACAATGTAATTTTAATTTTAGGAAAGATGCCATCATCAAGTGTTTTTAATCGGAAACGTTTACAGAAATCTCAGGGCTCCAAGAAAATCAACTTGATGTGTACTAGTCACATAGTTGTTAGAGTCAACAACATTACAAATGCCGTTCAAATTAAATATTTAAAAACGCATTATGGGCATGAAATACAAATCCAACATATTCGAATTCCTGAAAATGCAAGAAAAAATATTGCTGGTAAGCTTTTGCTAGGTGTATCTGTGCCTAAGATTATGGATTCGATAAGAGACAGTATATCAGATGATATTTTACATCGTGTCAATTTAACCACCAAAAAGGATGTTTACAATATAAGGAAATCATTTAGAATCGATGTTGTTGATGGTGTAAGGCACTCAGATGATGCAACAAGTGTGACACTTTGGGTGAGGGAATGTGCACGTGATAACAATAACCCAGTTCAATTTTACAAGCCCCAAGGTGTCGACGATTATAAGTATCAGTTGAAACCATCTGATTTTTGCCTCATTCTAATGAATAAGGTCCAGATGGAATCCATGAAAAAGTTTTCTGAAAAATTTATTTGCATTGATGGTACCCATGGTACAAACCCTTACAATTTTGAACTAAATACTTTGATGGTCAGCGATGAATTTGGTGAAGGAATGCCTGTGGCATATATGATTTCCAATAGGAAAGATACTAAGATTTGTGAAGTATTTTTTAATGTAATAAGAGATGTAATGGGCCTCATAAATACCAGGACATTTATGAGTGAAATAACAGAAACTTATTACAATGCCTGGAAAGATGTTATGGGTATAGTACCAAATCGACTCTATTGTTCCTGGCATGTAGATCGAGCCTGGAAGTCAAACTTGATGAAAATTATTTCTTCTAACCATGAAACTACATTAGAAAAAAGAAAGGATGTGTACAAAACGCTTAAAGTGATACAGACAACATTAGATGAGGCGAATTTTGTAAGATTCTATAATGAGTTTTTAACTCAGTTGCAATGTGATCCAGAAACGATAATTTTTTATGAATATTTTGTCAAAAATTATGGTAACAATCATCCATTGTGGGCTTATTGTTACCGAAAGGAGTTACTGATCAACACAAATATGTATCTTGAAAGCATGCACCGTATAATTAAATATGAATATCTGGAAGGAAAGAAAGTTAAGCGAATGGACAAAAGTCTCCACAATTTGATGCGCTACACTCGCGACAAACAGGTTGATCGAATCATTAAGTTAACCAAAGGTAGGTAATGAGAGTGTCTTTTCCAGTTTTTGTAATTCACATCTCAATTTTTTTTTTAGGCAAATGTACAGATCGATTGAATAAAATCAATGCAAGCCATAGAACTGCTTTAAAATCAGACTTTGATTTGAAAAAAAATTATGAAAGTGTAGAATCTACTAAAACATGGTCTGTATTTAACAGAACAACAAAGAAAACGTATATTATTGCAGAACGAACAAGCGGCAAATGTTGCGCATTGATGTGTCAAAGTTGCAATGTATGTTATCATTCATATAGCTGTACATGCATAGATTATTTTATAAAATCCAATATTTGCAAGCATATTCATTTTCACTGCATTAATAATAGCAACATTGAAAATTCAGGTACCAGAGTGACTGAGACAAATCACATGTATCTACAATTGTCAAATTTACAAGGACTCAACAAAGTGCCTAAAGAAAACAATATTTTGCAAGACCAGTTAGTCAATGCTGCCTCCCGATTGGTTGTTTTAGCAAAAAATCCTGCTTCTAATGAAGTATTAGCTTCAGCTGTCAAACAAGTAAATGCCACAAATTCACTGCTTGAAATAGCAGATTTATCTAATATGAATCAATTTGAGATGCCAGAAACGGCTAAATTAGAACCCAGCAATAAGAAGATTGCTAAGCAAAGTTCATTTTTCTCTACAAAGAAAAAAAGATCATCTAAGAACATCACTCAACATTTAACAGCACCGACTAATGCTGAAAAATCTACATTAGAGCTACTTCTTTCCAAAGATTTACCTGAAATCTCAACTTGCACGTTTATCGATCACAATTACTGTAAAAAACCTAAATTGAATTAAAATGACTATTACTATTTATTTCAAAATAAAACTAATTGTATCAAGAACAGAACTAGGTTTTAACACAACAATGTAATCTTTGATATTAGAAGTACTGAAATCGTAGATAATATATGTGTACGGAACATAATGAGATGTTTTATTCAAAACCTTACCATCATAATAATATTACCTCACAAATGTAAAAAAAATACAAAATTGTGTAAGATTGTATATAATTATTGGCAAATAAAACTATATGTTACTGTTACCATTTTTGTTATTTATTCTATAGGACAAAAAGTATGGTATAAAAAGAAAAACTGCTGCCAAATTGGGGTTTCAAAGATTCTTCACCGCATTGTAATCAAAGCGGTAAATTTTGTTTTTAAATTTCTTTAAAAAAAATTTTCACCACAGATATTTTGTTGTGTATCAAATTCGAAAATTTTAACTCCAAATAAATAACTACAGAAATTAAACTACATAGACAATGAAATATCATTTTTTAAAAATAATGTTCCTTCACCATATAATTGATCAAGAATCGCCAAAAAATTAAAAATACTTTTTCGAATACGCATCTTCCTCGCTAAAATAGTAAGAAAGCAATTAATTCGATTCGGATAGTAAGTATATGTATATACATACGCATTTATAAACTAAACCATCTAACTTAATATATATCAAGTTTAAAAGTTTAGTTTATAAATGCATAAATTGCTGTTAATTTTATTTTTTTATATATTATATGACAATATCAAATTTTCAATTGGCAACTGACAAGTCTATAAACTTCCTAAGTTTAACTTTGGCTGTATAATTTATCTTTTACCACTCAAGATAAATCAAATTGCTTTGAAGTACTTACAAGCTGTTGAGGCTATTTTTAATTTTGGCGGGCTTAAGCTGACGAGTGACTAACCTCTAGCGCACAGACCAACTTCAAGACGGTCGAAGTTCAAGACGTGCCAACTTCACGTCAGACTAAAACCTAGTCCTCTGTTTAGCCGCGTCTGAATGAGACGGTTACGATGAAGGCGGCCATCTTGCGCGTCATCGTGCCTACTAAAACTTAATTGTACGTATGCATTTGTTGAGACGTTGCGCTTATTTGTTGAGTTATTTCGAAATATTTGTTGTTTTTGTGTTTATAATCGTGCAGTTATAGTTATTTAGTGTATAATCTAATTGACAATTACTGTTAAAGAGAAAAGACTCATAGTATATAGAATTTTGTAACCTGTGTATTTACAGAAATAATTTTAAGGTAAACAGTTTTTATTATTTTCCGTTCATAATAATAACAAATAAAATGTTACATACAATTATTAGATGGCTGGAGGAAATTTGTAGTGTAGCTGTTTGCAAAAACAACTCAAAAAAGGCAAAAGAGAGTGGTGAGATGTTGATGTTTTTTTCCTTCCGTAAAAAAATAATACAGGAAATAAAATTTATTTTCATATGATACAAAGAAATATTAGAAAAACCAATGAGTGATTTTTTCTTATTAATTGCTGTGTTTAATATGACGACTAAATTTAATGGCTCTCTTGTTAAATTTTTTTAATAAATTATTGTATGCACATCTAATTCTAATAAAAAATTTGCATAAATTTTTTTTAATACTACATAATTGTAAAGGTTGGCCTGGGGAAAAATTTCTACTCAGTAGGTACGTCATAAAATAAGAAACTTTTCTAAGTAACTCTTTTCGTTAGGGCGAAAATTAGTATCATGTATGTTTCTTCATCTATCTTATAACTTATTAAATTCGCTAAGAATTATATAAAGCAATGCAATCAAGACTGAAGTCTCGGCAAGAAATTGCACAAAGATTAAAAGAACTTACTTCAGTCCCTTGATATAAAATGAACTTCTTTAACTGCATACATTAATTACTTATAAATTTGATATATATAGTAATGTCAATTTTAAATTTCAAGGAAAACGTTGTCGATGTTAATAGTCGTTAATCAAAAAAGTCAATTTATTAATTTGTGCTTGTACATTAAAAAATACAAAATACGGAATTCAAATTCATAACTAATTATACTTCTATACTAATGGTTTGAATGCCAGAAATTCGAATGAGTAGGCAGAGTGACGCGTTCCCGCATTTTAAATAGTGATCTCTGATTGGTTGAAAGTTACCATGCTACCTATCTTACTTTACAAACCTTGGCGTTGTCCAGTATGCCTTCATTACTGCACAGTTACCAACACTTAATAATATTTGCAGATAAATAATGAATACATGTAAAAATATACATATTTAATATAAGCTTATCTAAATCATTACATTTTGAAGACAAAAGGTTAATACATAATTAGTAATAATTATATTAGGACGGTTTTAAAAACACATTATACATTATACTAGCAAGTGTTGGTATCTTTGGTATATTTCCTTAATAATATGATTAATGAAGTGACGTGGCAAACTTGCATTGAATTCCACCCTCCTTTCCCCACCGCTATTGACGCCATCAAGATTTTATGTAAACAAGCCAGGTCTATATAATATATGGTCGAAGATACTAACCGTGGGGCAAATCAAACGACTCGAAATGACACGAATATCAACGGAATTTCAATTTTAATAAACTAGGTAATTTGTGCTTAGTTCATGACTATTTACTTTACAAATCAATATATTAATGCCACAACTTTAATTATTAGTACTTAATAAAATGGAATAAATAGAAATGCATATTTGTCAGTAATAATCATCTTAACCATTACATTTTTGTTAATCATAATATCATGGTTATTTGTACTAGAAAACTTGTGTTAAAAGAAATTTTTTCTTTGACATTATTAGTAGACTCTATTATTACTTAACAAAAAAATATTTCCTACTAATAAAAAAGTCTTAAGTAAAAAGTTTATTTAGTTCATTTTTCTCTGTGTAGAATCGATCGCCATGAGTTTTAGTTCGATCCAACCAACCGTTCCGGTGAAAAGTGTACTGTAAATAAACCAAAGGTCAGAAATAAGTAAAACGTTACTAGATAACTAGGACCTTGATACACCTTTTGCATCACTTTTGATCGACCACCCGAATTTTGACGGGGACCAAGAAACCCGGTCGGGTTTCGCAGCTAATTTTCTCTCACTCTCATGCTAGAGCGAAACGGGACAGGGATTCATATACAGCAAGATATTGCTTTCTGCGCCATCTGGATATTTATTTTCTTCTATAAATAGAACATAATCATTTAACATTGGTAATTACATGCGAAATGAGTTGTTTATCGTTTTATTTTTTCATTTATTTTTTTTAATGGCATTCGGGCTGTTGACCCACAGCCAAGCACTAAAAACAGGCCGGGATGTTGTCACCTGCGACGGATGTTGCGTATCGCGAAAAGAACGCAAAAATAAAGATGCAGGAAAGTTACACGAGCGTGTCGGGGGGTTCTTGTGCCGTCAAGGCCGCCCCCGGCCAACCAATATACAGAAAGTGAAGCAGACAGATATACCGCCGGCCAAGACAGGTCTATAGTTCTTAGACGAAAACTAAAGAAACGAACCAACAGGGCACAGGAAAGCGCGTCGAACGCCAGTGTTGAGAGCGTTAAGCTGGCACCCGGTCGCTTAGAAAGTAACCACAAAAAAAGTAAGACCTGTTTAAGATGAACTTGTCATCTTATTGTGGCATTGCTACTCATATTGTCTGAAAGTTATTTGTGGCATTCTACGAATATTCTTTCCTATTATTTGGGTTTTCTACCACATATATTATTATCTTCTTCAAAACAAATCACCGAATCTACAAAATAATAGAATTATTGGAAAAAACCTCTGCGCCCGTGACGTTTACGCCAAAGGAAAAGTCAGAGGTTATGTTTTGCAAATAATATAAATCGGAATAAACACAGAAATACCTAATGTATTTTGCTGACGTTTCGGAAAGCAATCTCTTTCCGTTTTCAAAGCTATTTTTTGGAAGAACTCTTATTTTGCTGTGTATGTCAAATACACAGCTTTAAGATTCTGTTTATGTTACTTCCATAGATACTTACTACTTACAAAGAACATAGAACTGATGATATTTTCTTTTAGATAATGTTGAGTTTGTTAAGTTCTTCTTTTAACATTGGTAGCCATGTTGTACAAATATCTACAGAACAATTCGATACGCACTTATCTTCATTTAATAAGATTATTGCTGATTCTTTAATTTTTCTTCTTTTGGTACCTGTTTCTTTTGTTAAAATTTTTGCCGAGTCCCAGTTTATTCTATGTCCGTTTTCCCAAGCATGTTCACAAATCTTTGATTTCTGAATTTCATTCTTTCTAATGTAATTCTTGTGCTCATCCAACCTCACACTGAAAGGTCTGGATGACTCACCCACATAACATTTATCACATTCGCACGGGATATTGTAAATACAGTTTTTTGAATTCTGCTCCCTATTTATCGGTTTTGTTTTTGTTAAAATAGATCTTAAAGTGTTCCCCGTTTGAAATATCGTCCTAACATCAAATTACCCTTATGTACATTTGCCATATAAAAATAATCCATGACAAACGAGCCTTCGTAGGTGAACAAATCGTTTATTACATTGAATTTCAAATTTATTTTACTGTCACATAAATAAAGATTGTTTCCCAAATTCCCAGCTGTACCCCAACAAATTTTTCCCACAGTTTCCTGACGCCCTTATATACATTTGCCATTCAAAAATAATCCGTGAAAAACGAACCTTTAAAAATAAATTCGAAATTCAATGTAATAAACAATTTGTTCACATATGAAGGCTCGTTTGTCACGGATTATTTTTGTGTGACAAATATATATAAGGGTCCCAGGAAACTGTGGAAAAAAATTGTTGGGGGTATAAATGGGAATTTGGGAAAATCGTTATTTATAAGACAGTAAAAATAAATTTGAAATTCAATAAAATAAACGATTTGTTCACCTATGAAGGCTCGTTTGTCACGAATTATTTTTGTATGGCAAATGTACATAAGGGTCTTAAGAAACAGTATGAAAAATTTGGTGGGGGTACAAATGGGAATTTGTAAAAAATCTTTATTTGTATAACTGTAAAAATAAATTTGAAATTCAATGTAATAAACGATTTGTTCACCTATGAAGGCTCGTTTGTCACGGATTATTTTTATATGGCAAATGTACATAAGGGTCTTAAGAAACTGTAGGAAAAATTTGGTGGGAGGTACAAATGGGAATTTGGGAAAAATCGTTATTTATATATGACAGTAAAAATAAATTTGAAATTCAATATAATAAACGATTTGTTCATCTATGAAGGCTCATTTGTCACGAATTATTTTTGTATGGCAAATGTACATGAGGGTCTTAAGAAACTGTAGGAAAAATTTGGTGGGGGTACAAATGGGAATTTGGAAAAATCTTTATTTTTATAACAGTAGAAATAAATATGAAATTCAATGTAATAAACAATTTGTTCACCTATGAAGGCTCGTTTGCCACTGATTACTTATTTTGTATGGCAAATGTACATAAGGGTCTTAAGAAATTGTGGGAAAAATTTGTTGGGGTACAACTGGGAATTTGGGAAAATATCTTTATTTATATGACAGTAAAAATAAATTTGAAATTCAATGTAATAAACAATTTACTCGCGTATGAAGGTTCGTCTGTCACGGATTATTTTTGTGTGGCAAATGTATATAAGGGTCCCAGGAAACTGTAGGAAAAATTTGGTGGGGTACCGCCTTGATGGGTGGAAATTTTTTTCCAGCTATAATTGAAAAACAGCATAATAAATATGTTTATTAAAGTGTTATTATATATGTTTTTTTTTTTTAGGTTTTTGGCGGGTGTTAAATGAAGTGTTGTTGTACTTCCGTGTGCTCTCCCGCGTCGATGGTCGACTCCTCCGCAGAAGTCACGATTGTCTAAACGACGTTTGGGCAGAATCTCATCTGCCATCTTCAGGTTCTCGCTGAAAGCTGCCTACTGCTGCTCCTCGTTGCTCGAACTGATTGTTCAGTTTCAGTTTTATTTAAAAAATAAATTTTCGCTAATAATAGTTTGTGCAACAAGAGTGGATATGATAGCCATATCGCACGAGAAAGAAAATTGAGCACGACGCCGTAGGCGGAGTGCCTCAATATTTCGAGTGCGATATGGATAATCCACTCGAGTTGTACGGTCAGGGCCGTTCCTACCAGGCGTGCAGTGCGTGCCCGCACGCAGGCGGCCGATTTTAGGGGCGGCCGACTGCGGTCGAAAATAGAACAGCGCGTCCGCCCCGCGCTCCGCGTCACTTGTAAATCAGCAGAGACGCCGACGCGGCGCAACTCCAACTGCGTCTGATTATGCCAAAGTCATAGGCGAGTTTGCTGCGAAAGAAACTCGTAAAGCCCTACTCTAAAATTTTATATTAGGAATTGCGAATGCGATATATGTTTATGAAATGCGTTAATACAACAAATTCATTGTATTCTAAATTTCTCATTGTAAATTTGAATGAAGCGCTCATAGTGCAATAAAATTAATCTACCGTTTGGATTTTATTTCTCAGGAAATAATTTTATGGTCAATCGATGTGGAAAAATGTCAGGAACAACATACTGAAATGTTTAAGACTTGGGTGTAAATAAAAACTATGAACAAATTGGCCTTGCTCGACTTTAACTCGGTACGACGGCTATAAAATGCTTCTAATAATTAAAAAATATAATATATATCCGTTCCGCCATGTTGAAAAAGGCCGTGGCGACAACGATCAGCTGACCAAACGAAAACAACTTCAAAAATTGATTTTAAAAAAATTAAGCATCGTAGAGGGGTATTTCCCGTAGCAAAATTGTAGAGAATTTCTTTCTCTACAACGTGATATATATTTTTTAATTATTAGAAGTATTTTATGAACGTCGTACCGCGTTGAAGTCGAGTAAGGCCAATTTGTTAATAGTTTTTATTTATTTACAAAATTGCTACAACACCCAAGTCTTAAACGTATGTTATATAAAGTATATTGTTCCTGACATTTATCCACGTCGATTGATCATAAAATTATCCCCTGAGAAATAAAATCCAAAAGATATGAAAAATTGGTCTAGATTTATTGTACTATTATGTATGCTAGTTTAAATATTTTTTCCCATTGTCAAGGTGAGGGTGGGGGCGGCGAAAAATTGCTCAGCACGTAGGCGGCTATACACATAGGAACGGCCCTGTGTACAGTATACTTTTTCTACGACCGGATTAAGAAAAAACTACAAATAATAGTTTTAATCAAATTTTAATATACAAACTTAGCTACTGCTTAATCTTATACTCTAGGTGAAGACATTTTATAAAAGCGGCAGTAGCCTAGTGGTTTTATCTATGCTTCGAAAAGCAAGAGATAATTGGTTCAATCTCCCTATATAGCTACTTTTTTTTTGTCATAATATACCTCTAAAATTTTTTTCTGTATATAATAATTTCAATAAAATTTTAGGTGGTATACCGTTTATCGATTCTTCACTGGAATCACTCATTTTAAATTATTTTCTAGCCCAAACTGCACGAATATACACACTGACAACTACTGACAATTACTTTGACAGCTTACGCACCAACTTGAATTTTTTAAAACGAATAGTTGCCTGTACTTAATACATGAACTGTGATTGGTCGATTTCATATCCATCCTAGAACGTATATGAAATATATAATAATAATAATAATATCGTATTTATTATCAAACTAGGCAAAAGAACAATACATTTGTCTCTTAACCTAGATAAAGATAATGAAATGTAGGCGAAGTTTAGCCTAAGGCTACTCTTACACTTAACCTACTACTAAATTTGAATCAAACGAAACTTAGTAAACAAACCAAATTACAACTCAATATAATAATAATAATAGTGATTTTATATAATACAAATACAATAAACAAATACACAATAAAAAACTGAATATATTTTTTATGTAAATCTAAATTAAAAACAAACTAATGGCAAAAATATGCTTTAAGCATTTAAAAGTAGAGTCTTTATAGCATTTTTAAATTTCGCAATGGAGAATGATTTATAATCCTTATTTACAGAATTGTACAGAGTTACTGCATTGTACGTAAAAGATCTCTGAAACATGGCAGTGGAATGTTGAGGCATTGTTAAAGTTAATTTATGCCTAATATGACGAGAATGGACATTATCTCGACTAATCAATTTTGCTTTAAGATATGCAGGTGTTGAGGTCATGAGGGGCGATGCACAAAAACAATATATCGGAAGCTTACAAGCTTGTCTAGTTTAAGCCAACACAGATCTTTAATTTTATCAGAGATTCTGTCAAATTTCCTTAGACCAAAGATAAATCTACAACATGCATTTTGCACCTTTTGAATTCAATTTTTCATTGCTTTGTCCAAGCACGGATAATAAACCATGTCACAGTAACCAAGAGTTGATAATACAAGAGTTTCGCACAAAACCTTTTTAACAGAGAAATTTAGCATATGTTTATGGAGTACAATAATTTTAATTTAACATAGGTTTTTTGTATTAACTTTTTGGCATGATGGTGGAATCTTAAACTTTCATAAAAAATTATTCCCAAATTTTTTAATTTATCAGTGAAGGTTATGTCTTTGATTTTAATATTTAACTGCATTTTAATAGTCTCTCTTTTTTCTTTTGAATATAAAAGCATAGCACTGCATTTGTCAGGATTTAGTTTCAGATTATGTTCCTTAGAGAAATGTAATATTGAGTCCAGATCTTTATTGATTTTTTCTGAGGCTTCAACAACGTTAGCATGTTCAAAATAATGCAAAATTTGCGTGTCATCTGCATACGCCTGTATATTCGAATGTTGTATTATATTAAAAATATCTGCAGTATAAATAATAAATTAAAGAGGTCCTAAAATGGATCCTTGTGGGACACCAGAGCATATATTTTTTCGCTCTGAAAACGTGTTTAGTATTTTAACTCTTTGCGAGCGCTGCGTTAAATAACAATGAAACAAAGACAACGAAATTTCATCGAATCCATAATAATGGAGTTTTGCACACATAAGATCGTGATCGATCGTATCGAAAGCCTTGAAGAAGTCCAAAGCAATCAATACTGCGGCTCTTTTTTTGTCTATCGCCCTAAAAATATTATCACAAATATTAAGTAAAGAAGTATTCGTACTATGAGCAGATCTGAAACCAGATTGATGTGAAGGTATCAAGAAGTTACCGCTAAAATATAAGTTTATTTGTTTGTAAATAATTTTTTCAAATATTTTTGAGAGCACCGGTAACAAACTAATAGGACGCAAATCTTTAATGGAAGATGGTGATACAATTTTTGCTACAGGACAAATAATAGCTTCTCTCCACGCTAGGGGAAAGTACCCGGTTTCTAAGCATCTATTAATATGCGTTATATAAGGGATAATCACAGGCGTACAATATTTCACTATCGTCAAGGAAATATTATCACAGCCATATGCATCTGACTTAATAGATATTAAAGCCTCTAAGATGTCATTATACCAACTAGAGAAAAGCGAAAATTCAGAGAATTATTATATTTACTATTATTATACAAATTGATCATATTATTACAGTCGGGGGTCTTATTATACACTGTTAAAAAGTAGTCATTTATTTTCGAGGCATCTTTAATATTTTCTGGTATTTCATTGACTGTAGATGATTGAATATTCATATCTTTGAGTTTTTTCCAAAAAGATTTTTTGTTCCTTTCCCTGTATACATGAGTTATGTACCCTGCTTTTTCACGTCTTATAGAGCTTAAGGTGAGATTTCTAATTTGCTTGTAACTGCTCCAGTTTACTTCAGTTGGATCGGAATTATATTTTTTTAAAGCTTTCCGTTCAGTTAACTGGAATGGCCCACTTATCCATTCTACAGACTGTACGGAAAACAACAAATTTACATAAGGGAGTAGAAAAAATATTTTTATTTAAAATACTTTTCAAATTGAATTAATCTTATCGCTTAAATGTAATTTTCGATTTACCAAAATGTTAAATAAACATGTAATCCAAATGTACGAATAAACAGCTTCTATAATTATTGAAAAATGTTAATTTGGTACATTTAGAAGATAACTTTCATACTTTCAACATTTGGTATTTGTGTGAAATAAAAAAATATTTAAACTATTCGTACTAGGTTCTATATATGTTATTAAAATGTGAATATAAATTTTTTTGTAAAATTAAAAAATATATGAATTTTCTTCATATATTCATCAGATTTTTGTCTTTCAAGATGTTCTAGTCTAAAAATAGTTATGGCTTCTGTTGTTTTCAAAAATAATATAAAATGATATACATTAACAGACATATTATGTATATTCATATAGATGAATATACCCCCAACAATGGTATATGCTACTGATGAATATCTAGTAGTTGCATATACATTTCATGTCGTATGTATATTTAAAAATACACGTCTAAATTCTAACATCTTATGTATATGCTATAGACATACTATTGTTCTTCTCTGGGCTTGTCGTATAATAAAAACACCGTTATTTGAATATAATATGCACTTTAATAATCATAAAGATACATACACGCATCGATAATTTGAACATAACCTCACTTCTTAACTACTAAAAATACTTAAATAATTGGCGGGAGAATTCCACAAGCACATGATACAACTAGGCATATTTTCGCCGAATTGTACATCCACCTATAGAATAACAACACTTTCCCTCAATTCTGCAAAATATCAATAAAACACTAGCTACTATTTTACATTAAAAGATTGAGATACCAATGCCTTCCCTAAAAATTTCAAATTTAGTACGTGGTCAGGCTTTTGTCATTAAATCAGCATATTGCTGTTCAGTAGGCACATAAAAAAGTTTTACTTTATTATCAGAAATACAATCTCTTATAAAGTGATGTCGAACATCAATATGTTTTGACCTTTTTGTCTCTAAAGTTGTAGCTATTTTTATACAAGACTGATTGTCTTCATATATTTCAATTGGTTTAATCGGCTTTTGTATCATGTCTTCTAAAAGTTGTTTAAGAAAAAGACATTCTGTAATGCAATTTGATAAAGCTACATACTCAGCTTCTGCACTCGATAGCGCAACAATTGGTTGTTTTTTAGATTTCCAAAAAATAACATTGTTATTAAGTTTTAAAATAAAGCTGCTTACACTTTTTCTATCATTAATATTGTAAGCAAAGTCAGAATCAACAAAAGCACTTATGTTTAGAGTTGAATTATATGTTTTGGTAAATTTCAGAACATAGTTTTCTGTTTTCTTTAAATATCTTAGAACATTTTTCAAATGTTTCCAATGACTTACATTAAAACAATTTTGGAATTGACTATAATACATAAACTGTAACACACAAATTTCGGACTTTTCTTAAGACCATAGAGGGCCTTCTTCAGTTTACAGATATAACCTGGTTTCACGTCTTGCAGTCCTTGCGGTGGATACATATAGACAGGATTTTTTAGTTCCCCATTCAGAAACGCAGATTTTACATCCAGTTGATGAATTTCAGAATCCATTTCTAGAGCTAACACTAGAAGAACTCTTAATGTAATCATCCTAGCCACAGAAGTATATATTTCTTCTTCCAAAGAAATTTCTTGTTTATGGCCTCTAGCCACTAGCCTCGCTTTCTTTACATTTGTTCCATGCACCTCTTTTTGAGTAAATACCCATCTCGAATCTATTATTTTCGCCTTTTCAGGGGGCATAACTAATTCCCAAATTTTGTTCTTATCTAATATTGTTAATTCTTCCTGAATACTTTTTAACCATCCTTCGTCTTTCACTGTGTCGTTGTAATTGCTTGGAATTTCAGAAGGTAAAAGTCCAGCTGATAATGCTGTCATTAAGTTACTCATGTCCATATCATAATCATTAAAACGTACTGGCATTTTCTTTTCTCTAGAACTTCTTCTTGGTTCAGTGTCGTTAGTTTCCGTGCTTTCATTTTGTATTTCTAAATCTTCGTTGTCTTCAGGCTCAATTTTCATTTCTTTCTGTTCACTTTCCATATTTTGTTTTTCAAATATTTGAATATTATTCTGCTTTTGGTTATTTTCATTAAATATTACACTTCGAGCGATTAATATTTTCTGTTCTGTTGGATCCCATAAACGGTATCCATTTTTAGCATATCCTACTAAGTACATCTCTTTACTTCGTTCATCAAGTTTACGTCTTAGTTCTTTAGCTACATGCACCCATGCTTTCGAGCCAAATATACGAATTTTACCAATATCTAATTTTTGTTGATACCATATCTCGGCAGGTGTCTGTCCAGGTTGGATCGCAGTAGTCGACAATCGATTTAATGTGTACGTATCTTTATGATTATTAAAGTGCATATTATATTCAAATAACGGTGTTTTTATTATACGACAAGCCCAGAGAAGAACAATAGGTTATGGAACCAGCTGTGCTAGTTATTATTAGTTGTAAAATACCACATTTTCGCGCTTTAATCGTTACACCTTCTTTAGCAACATTTATGTTATAGTCCACTGTTTCTACTTCTTGTAAATAACTTCCTGTAATTGAGTTACTAAATGATTTGTTGCACTCCAATCGATAATAAATACAATGTTTTTGTTTTCACTGTCGGTGACCAGATTGACAGCATCGCGTTTGACAGACATTGGTAAATCAGTGTTACCACCATTTCGTTCTTGAGACGAGTTCACCGTTCCCGAGTGATAGCTACTTGAATGATCAAGCATTTGCGTCATTTACTTCTACCAAAAACGAAATTTCATTCTCTTTCGTATTGTCCTTGTTATCACTGTTTTCTGTAATATTCGCAGATTGTCTTTCAGTGCACTCATTTCGCTTATGACCCAGTTTTCCACACCGATAGCACTTAAAACGAAAGTCACTTTGTCCTTGTCTCACAGGCGAGTTCATTTGTGTGTTCGATGCTTCCCTAAAGTTCAAAGGTCTTCCTGGTTTCTGGTTTTCCACGACCACGTGAACGATTTTGATCCGAGAAAAGCTCCGGGATGTGACAAGATAGGAAACATCGCTCTCAAAAAGCTGCCCAGGAAAGGAGTAGCGGCGCTAGTCAACATCGTAAACGCGATGTTAAGGTTACGGCACTTTCCAGCCAGGTGGAAAAAGGCCGACGTCATTATGATCCCTAAACCAGGGAAAGAACTAATTTTCCCGTCTTCTTACAGGCCCATCAGCCTCCTCCCAGCCATGAGCAAAGTTGCAGAACGGGTCATCTTGAAGAGGCTAACAGAGAAGACAGAAGAGCTGAACATCATCCCGGATGAACAGTTCGCATACCGAACAGGACATTCCACGGAACTCCAAGTGCTTCGCCTCACCGAGGAGATCACCAAGGGGTTCAACCAGCGTCAAGTCACCGCGGCGCTGTTCCTAGACGTCGCCAAAGCATTCGACACGGTCTGGCACGACGGTCTCTTAGCTAAAATGATGAGTATGGGTTACCCCATCGAACTCGTCAAACTAGTGAGATCCTACCCAAGTAACACAGGTCCATCTAAATTACATTGAATAGACGTTAAAAAGCATCTAAAACCGTCTAAAGCTTTAAAAAAATGTAAAATATATATATTATAAAAAACGGTCTTTAGATTCATGTAAAATAGACGTATTTTAGATTTTATATTAGACCAAATTAAATTTTAGTCATTTCAGTTAATCTAGTAGATATTATAAATTAGACATATTTTAGATAAATTATTTTAGATGATGATAAGTTTGTCGTAAAATGACAAATATTAGAACAACATGAAATATACATCATTTAGACTTTATTTTAGACAGTAAAATATCTGTATCAATCTTGCATGGTTATAAGATGTTAGTGATTTGTGACCTTTTAAATACATTATTTTAGATCTAAAAATAACATATTACGAATATGGGAATAAAATAAAATATAAAAAAAAATAAACTTTGTTTCAATTCGATAAAACTTTCTCGCCCATTAGTTAGTTCTTTCCCTCAATTCGGGACACCCTGTATATGACAAAAATTTACATAATCTCTTGATAATGGCATCTTAATTGGAGAAAGTCTCGTCGCAGCATGCAGTATTTTTATTTTTGTAGATCAGATTACATAACCACTCATCTCCAAGTACATTAATTTTTTTTTCCGTTAAAATGTTAACTTTCATATTTATGACAGATCGGTTTTTCAAAAACAATATAGATTTCCTCCTTTCCTAACTCTAACCTATACTGTCCAAATTTCAGTACAGTCGAACGACATTTTGAAAGTTGTGCAGATGAATTAGATAACAAAACAATATATTATGTTAGATATGAAATTTTTTTTCTGTATAAGCGAAAAGTGGTTTGTGCGAATCAAATGAAATTTGTACTCCTCATTTTCGTATTTCGTATAATGTAATGAACAGGATTACAGATTCAAATTTCAAAATTCTTCTATTTAAATTAAATGCAAGCTTTAATATTTGTTTATTCTTTCCCTATGTTAAATTACATAAGTAAGAGAGAAATACACTATAAATTTGAACGCGTCAAAAGCAACTGCGCAAATTCCTGGCGAACCTAATTTACATTTGGTGAAAATAATACAACGGTAGAAAGGTATTACTAATTACTACGCAGACGCAGCGAGACGCACCCGTGCCGGCTGTGCCAAGTTAAGAGTCAAGCAAGTCAAGTCTACTCTAGTTCTAGTTGTAGAATTTTGATGAATAAGAGCGTGGACTTGGCGTCACTAAAGGAAGAATCATAAAATTGTTGGTGTGACGTTACTTTATCTTTTGTGTAAAAACGTTATTATTCAGAGGTAAGTAAACTAACAAACATTTATTTCTGTTTTATTTTAAACAAGGAAATTGTGTACCTTAATGGCTTTCTCCCCCATTTTGTTCTTGTAAAAACATAGATCAAGTTGACCATTTAGGTATTTATTAAAAATTCAAAAAGGAAAAAATGAAAATTCAGTCGATAATCAAACAAATTTGTTTTCCTTTTTATCTCTGCTTAGATGATATTTTTTTATTTCTATAGGATTAGAAATATTGGCACTTCCATCTATTAAGCGTCAATTTTTCGACTAGGCGGTCTTTGTAAATTGATAATCAACAACTAAATGTCCCCAAGATAAAAGTATACATTTTATCAAGTTAAAGCAAACGTAGATGTCTTCAATCAGCATCTTGGTTTTGGTATATTTTTTAGACAAGACGATAATTTAAATTTTGTAAACCGTTAAAAACATATCTAGTAGGTATACGCAGATTATCTAAACAAATGTTTATATTTCTTTTAAACGACAATTTTGTTTTTAAGGTCGTATTTATAAATATATATATATATATATATATAATATTATAAATATATAATATGTAATTCTGACATGACATTTCGATAACATTTCTGTTTGAGTAAAAAAAAGAAACTTTTTCCAGAAATGGGGAGTGTAACCGTAGGCAAGTGCGTCAATACCATGAGTGAAAAAAAGATACTTTATGCATGAGTTTCATGTAATATTTGACTTTTCTAGAAATGTAATAATGTTTTTATTACAAAACAATATCTCTACTTTATTGCACTAAGTCGTAAAAAATTGTTATTTTCCTTTATAAGTCCGGAAAGTGCTACTTTTCTGGACGAGTAGAGTCTGCGAATCCAGAACAAACGCTTTCTGGGTACGCATCGAATATTATTTTTTCGGCGACAGTTTCAAAATAAAAAAGTTAAACAGAAACTACAAACTAGTACTACATTTTGATTATTCGATTAATTCAGACATACTCTAATAATTTTTGACATGCCAGAATTTATAGTTTTCAAACAAAAACCCTCACTTTTCCCGACTAGTCCAGAAATGAACTACTCCTGGGATAAAAAGGCCGGAAACATGTATTTTTCGGACAGTTGCCCAAAAATATTTTTTTCGCTCAGTGAAAAAGTGTTACTTCGACTTTAATAATGACAACTATAAAGTTCAGTAAAAAACTTCAAAAAAGTACTACAAGTACAAGTATAAGTAATAACTATTTAAATAGGTGATTTTTTTGTCCAAACATACGAATCAAAAAACGTCACTTTTCAATACGCAATCGAATAAAAAAGTACCTTGTTTTTCGCCCAAACAGAAATGTCGAAATGCCATGTCAGAATTAATTATTTAATTTCCTGATTTTATTCCAGAATTGCAAGAAAATGGTGTGTATGCAGTAAGTTGCAAGAAATATTCTTTTTTCCAACCTATTGCATAAATAAATAACTACACATATTGTTTATGGCTTAAATATGGGTTAAATTTCTCGATAGTCAGTACAAGATTTGTTCCATAAGTGCTTTTAATTAGAATAGTTCATAACAATTCATAATTCACTATGAGCCCCATAACTCACTAGTGTGTTTATTATGTTATTAACTAGTTTATTTTTAGAATAGCCATTATGTACAAAATGTTTTTGTTGACAAATGTTGCAGGATATAGTTTTGTAATAAATTAAAATTATATATTTATTTTTTATTTTCAGAAGCAAAGGTTCAGTGCTTTAGGCGGATCAACGTGCGTCAAGTTACTGTAAATATTTTAAAATTCCTAATGACCAACAAGTTAGCAAAATCGTTTAATTGGGCGGGCAACAACAATAAAAAGCCTTTCAAGAATACTAAATGCTTCGAGGCAATCCAGGGTAAGCTATTGTTTTTTTATATACAATCTTATATTATTTTATCCAATACCTGCGATTTTAAAAATAAGGCTTATAACTCAGTAGTAACTTATATAATATTGCAAGTAGGATAAATCAACTATTTATATCAATTAAAAATCGTCATATTTACTACCAGCTTAAATTTTTAAAAGAGTGATGAAATATTCCGTGCATTATTATACAGTGGCCCAGTTAAAAAGGGAACACCTCTCTAAAATTTTTATTTGCGGGCCCGACTTGAATGATTTTTTTTTGTATATGATACAGCTTCAATAACTCTACTGTGGTACAAAATTTCAAGGCCTGGTTCAATTTTTTTTCAAGGCCAAAAATCAAAAAAAAGGTAGCAATTTTTTATCTCAAATATGTCTACTCCACTGGGATTAGGATACCCTCAAATGGGTGTGACTGAAATTTAACAAGAAAATATTAATTTAAAAAAATTTAATTAAACCCATATTTTTTATTTTATTTAAAAATTAACATCTTTCATTAGATCAAATAACAAATTATAATTTAAATTAACTAAATAAATTATAAAAGATTTTAAAATTGATGAAATTAAATTTAACTTTTTTACTTTAATGTTTTTTTTAAATTTCTGTCACACCCATTTGAATCCAGTAGCGTAGCAAGATTTGAGATTCAAGGTGTTCCTCTTCTAAATGGGTCACTCTGTATATAGTACCCCATTAAGAATTATAATACATTAGTACAGTGTCACCATTGTCAGTTGGTTGACATTATTTGAAACTCGGCAAGATAATCTGAATTTATCTGGTTTTTTATTGCTAAGGTAATAATAGTCCTGGAGTGGGCTGGAACCTTCGGTGTGACGCTGATTCTGAAGTAGTTTCCTCAAACACTATCATTACTATCAATTTTAATCATCTTGAGATAATGACAACGGTTGTCCAGACACGCATCGAATGTTATATTCAAATGTATTGGTGTTTGTGGAAACTTCTTCAGAGCCAAGGTGATAACAATATATTTATGCCATAAGGGTTGCAGGCACTGCTATTTCTGCAGAAAATGACTACTCGTGACCAGATACTAGATATAATTTTGTTTAGAGAATTAAGGCGATGCAACTTTTAATTAGTCTTTCAGTTTAAGATTGTACGATTCATGGTTTATTCAGAATTTTTTTAAAAAATTTCTAACAAATTTATAATGAAACTCTCTTGATTTTGAAGTTATTTACCATTCAATTAACTGTTCGTTTTATTTCATTTTAGATGCGGTATTCTTGTCTTTGGCATGCGAAAAACCAGGAGATCTTAATCTTCACAACATTATTAAGGCCACCCAGGACTGGCTTCGGTTGGCTAAGCAATGTTACGATTATTGTTCCAAGAAGAATAAGTCATAAGGGCTGATTGGTTGTAAACTGCTGCACACTTGAAGTGGATATTATCAAAGTCTGGGTCATATTTCAATTGTTAAATTTTTTGGAAGGAGATGGCTAATATTGATTAGACTTTTTGGGATTGTTAGTAAAATTCATTGGCTAACGACTGTGGTGGAAGCCAGATGCTTGCGTTACTGTTAAATTTCATCATTTTCCCAAACCTAAAAAAAAATTTGGATTTTTTTACCACTTAATTATGATTTTTAAACAATACTGAAATTTTTTCGACCCTTTACAAAATATTTTCAGTACCTCAATGGTCCAAAAAGAGCTATTCCAGTATTACTTATATCGATACATCACCTCTGCCATAGATTTTTTAGATATCATCAAATTTGTAATTCGAGTTCCCCTCCTCTATTGTAAATCATGATTTTATACAAAATATTGTATTTCGTTTATTAACAGAGCTAATTCAAGAAGTCCAAAACCGTTTCGGCACTATTGTTTACAAACCATAATAGTGTTTAAAAAATCCAAAGAACTTTTTTGGAATTTGAGAGGATGATGAAATTTAACAATGTGTCTGGCTAATCACCCTATGTCGATAAAATAAAGTCATATTTTAAAAACCTATTTACGATACTCAATAACCAAAGAATTTCCCTAAAAATCTCAGAAATATGCATCAAGATTACACATCTCATTCCAAAAACAGCAGTTCAAATATGGCCCATATTTGGACAATATCCACTTAAATTGTGCAGTAGTGTATTTTTAAGTTTTTAAATATTTTTATTTCACTTTTAGCAGTATTTTTAAACTAAGGATTAATGCTAATTTTTGACACTACAGGATGTATCACCATGACCTTATTGACGTTATTTGTATTACCAAAATTGTTGAGTGCACCTAGATTTTTTTTTACATGTAGGTTTTCTGGGGTACTCGGTTTCATAATAACTTCGAGTTTGCTTTATTCAAACACTTTGTCACCTTGTGGTATCCAACTAAAATATTTTCATTTTTTTGCCACTTCTGGTTACATCGGACAGAGCAACTAACTTTATTATTGTATGTGAACATCCTCTATATTTTTACATTTTTGGATCCTACAGCAAATTCTAATTTCATTTTATACAGTTTAGATGATAATCATTTATTTTTAATTTTCTTTGACACATCTTACAGAATCGAATTATAAATAACAGACAGACAGATATTTAAATCAAATCACAATGAGACACCTTCTGCTAGAACAGTAGATATTCAAGCAAAATGAAATATAAGCAATAACAATTATATATGGTGGTCAAAGATACTAAACTTGAGTTTCCAGAATACGTCAGACCTAATTTTTTTTTAATTGCATCTTCCAAATTATTGTTCGTTTTATGACTCTTCATTATAACATAAAGCAAAATTGTGTTTACTTCCCTTAATTCAAAGATATTTACTCTTAATAATTTTATTATTAGTTTTTATGTTAGTTCCTGATATATAATCATATATATATATTTAAAATATCATGATTGAAATACGTGTTTAAAATAATTATTATAAAATTCTAAAATAAGTAGAAAATGTTTGTACATATATTTGTCATAACAGTAAATATATCGAGAAGCGCTATACGTTTAATATAGGGAAGTAAACACAGTTTTTAATTTTTTTCTTGTGAAGAATCAAAAACTGAAATCTAATTTAGGGGTTTGCCATTAAAAAAGTTTTAATATTTTTGAAGCGTTTAATGGTGTTTTTGACCACCCCATATAATTATTTTTGCTTCTGTTTATATTGATTTGAATCGCAACCATTCTAGCAGAAGTATTTTTGCAATTTGACATAAATAACGTATGTCTGATGGATATTTATTATTCATTTTTGAAAGATCTGCATCTATCAAAAAATAAAACTAAGTGAATATATACCGCCTAAACTGTAAGTTTTTGATACATTGTATGCTACATAAAATTACAATGACATTTACAGCATAATCTAAAAATATATGGGATGTTCCATTTAAAATAATGAAGTTAGTTGTCTCTTCCGATATAACCGAAAGTGTCAGAAAAATTTAAATATTTTATTTGCATAGATCACCATAATTTCGTGTCTGTACACTTAACAGCTTCTGAAATAGTCATTATGACACACCCTGTAAGGTCGAAATTATACTATAATAAAATAGTTGAAGATGTTTTATATTTCTGTTAATAAAATTTTTGTACAACATTCAAAAGGTTTTTTTTTAAATTAATTTTTACAACACATGATATGGTTTCAATCCCTTATAAAGGACAATAATAGTTATGTCGGATATGTTGATATCTAACAATATAACGTATGTTCACCGAGCTTTGGGACAAAATTATATATTTTTGTTGGGTAACATGGAAGTGAGAATATTATAATAGAAGCAGTTCTTTTCACTAATTAGTGTCAAGTATTATATATTAATTAATGAAAAAAATTGCTATTAATATAATTTATTTCCCTTTCAAGTTATCCAACAAAAAATATATAATTTTGTCTGAAAGTTCGGTGAATAGACAATGATGCATAATAGATGTGAAAAAACTATTCATATTAGATATCTAAAACTAATTGTCTATAAGATAATGTTGAACAAAATATTAAGATATAATAATATAGTCATAAAAGAGACATCCAAATGCAATTTATACATTTCGTCATTTAGACGTCTACAAAATAATTTAAAAAATACTAAATAATTAGACATAATATTCTAATCATAAAAAAGACATCTAAATGCAACCTATATATTTCGCCATTTAGACGTTTACAAAATTATTTAAAAAATACAAATATTAAGATATAATATAATAATCATAAAAAGAGATCTAAATGCAATCTATATATTTCATCATTTAGACGTCTACAAAATAATTTAAAAAATACAAAATATTAAGATATAATATTATAATTATAAAAAAGACATCTAAATGTAATCTATATATTTCGTTATATTTCATGAAAAGTCCAGATTAGTTATAGACATACAAAAAAATTTTTTTTGAGACATCTACGAAAATACATCTTACATACGTTTAATTAGTATACAAAATAGACATAAATCTGGGGGACATTTAGATGCCATAAAAACATCCCAATTTCTGATGATTTTCACCATTTTTAGATAGTCTTTCTGACATCTTTTATATATTTTTTAGATGTGTATGTGTTTATTGGGTACCTACACTGCAGACAGCTAAGGGTGAAAATCTTGGACCAACTCTCTACCTACAGGACCGTGGAGGCGGGAGTTCCACAGGGATCGGTGCTGTCACCGCACCTGTTCGCCATCTATACCTCGGACCTCCCCCGGACCGACCATACAGCCCTAGCCCTGTATGCAGACGACACCGCCCTGATTGCCAGATCCTGGAAGGCCAGAGACGCAACCAGAAAACTCCAGGAAGCGGCCACACTCCTGGAAGATCTTCCAGGAAGCGGCCACACTCCTGGAAGATCTTCCAGGAGTGTGGCCGCTTCCTGGAGTTTTCTGGTTGCGTCTCTGGCCTTCCAGGATCTGGCAATCAGGGCGGGGTGTCGTGCCATTGGATGTCCTCGCCGTTCACGGAGACGTGTCCTGTGGGAATTTCTTTCCGCACTCGTCTGAAGAGGATGGCTTGGCTCTTGTCGGCGTTGACTGCGACTTTCCACTTCGACCATTCGAATGGTGCACGAAGTGGAAAGTCGCAGTCAACGCCGACAAGAGCCAAGCCATCCTCTTCAGACGAGTGCGGAAAGAAATTCCCACAGGACACGTCTCCGTGAACGGCGAGGACATCCAATGGCACGACACCGTCAAATACCTTGGCGTGGTCATGGACAGAAGCCTAACATGGAGACAAAACACGGACGCCATCACAGCCAAGGCCCGACGTACGAGAGCCCTCATCTACCCAATGACGGGAAATGGGAGCCGACTTAACTTGAGGAACAAGCTCACGCTTATCAAGACCCTCATCAGGCCGCAGCTGACGTACGCCTCGGTAGCGTGGGGCTACCAGGCGAAGTCCTACATGAAGAGAATCCAGGCAGTGGAGAACATCGCCCTCAGGACGGTAGTTGACGCCCCATGGTACGTGAGAACCGCAGACATCGTCAGAGACCTGGAGTACACCACGGTCACTGAAGTCATCCGGGAACGAGCGAAGAAGCTGTACGCCCAAGCCGAGGAGCATGGGAACCCGCTGATCAGACAGGCCACTGATTACGACCCCGCCGACGCCCCGAGGCACAAGCGACCGAGGGTTCAACTACTGGACAACGGGTAAGTATAACCTTTATTTCCCACTAACAGATCTGTTTCAGATACGCCAGGACGGACCACCACTACCAGAGACATGACGTTTTCAACCCTAACCCAACCTCCTTGCGGGCGTCGGACAACATACCGTCCGACGCCCGTTGTCCTACCTGCTCCGTGGAGACAGAAAGTGCTAAAAGAAGCACTTAGGTCTCCACACTCCCGAGCTACACAGCTCATCCTTACCTTTCCGACGATCCGGGGTAGGATATCAATTGATGTCCTACGTACCGGCAGTCAGTCCCAGCCAAAACTTCCTAAACCCAACTCGACCGATGACTACCCCCGGGGGTGACAAGCTGGCGAAGAAAGAAAACATCAAGACAAGAAGAGCGCCAGAAGAGACCTCAGCCAGCGAGGTTCAACAGCCAGGACCAGGGGAGGTCCGCAGAAAATACCACGACACATCTCACATTTGTGAGCTGGGTCTGGTAGAAGTACGCGGGCCCACCTATCACGAAGGCCGGTCCAGGTCTACAGAGATAATCTAGGTGCAAAGAGTAATAGTCCTACTCGGCCCTAGTTATCGAGACCGACATCCAGCCAATGGATATTGGCGCGCGTGAACGATTTTGATATCCACGTCTATTATTCTTGTCAGTAACAAACGCCGATTCACTTGTTTCAGTATTTTTTCCTTGTCGGGTTTCTTCCTGCAACAGTTTATTTTTCACCATTTCAAAATTTACTTTTGTTTGGTCTTGACTAAAAATAATATCAATAGCAGTGACAATTGCTTGATACGATTCTGGCATTGCTGCTAATAACTGTGAAATTATTTCTGCTTCTTCTATTTTACCACCACTACTTTTCAAATCTGTAACGGTTTTTTCGAAATCCATCAGAAATTCCCCAAGTCGACCGTTTATAAATTTCATATTTCTGAGTTTTCTTTGGATCTCCACTTGAATTGTCAATCCTTTTTGCACATACGTATTTTTCAAAGTTGTATACATTTCCTTTGCCGTGTTCTTACTCTTTACAACTTCTAAAACATTATCGGTTAACCATTGCACAATTATATTTCTTGCTTGCGTGTCTCTTTTCTTGAAATCTGCTTCTTCGCTTTCTTTTTCCAAAGTGTCCAATAATCCATTTTGTTCCAGCACCAACCTCATCCTAAACTCCCAATTAGAAAATCCAGTGCCATCAAATGGTCTAAAATTTGCCACTTGCAAAGTGTTCGACGATGCCATTTTCCCGGTATTTTTAGAGTTCCAAATTAATACCTTTTTCCTTATACTTCAAGCCACAATTTTTCACTAATAATAACTAGCACAGCTGGTTGCATAACCTATTGTTCTTCTCTGGGCTTGTCGTATAATAAAAACACCGTTATTTGAATATAATATGCACTTTAATAATTATAAAGATACGTACACGTTGTTGCATCGATAATTTATGTTCCTGGGGCTAGTTTAAAGTATAGTCGGTTAGAAGATTACAGTATTAGTGAACTTAAGCGCTGGCTAGCTTGCCGCAACTTGCCTGTAAAAGGGGTGAAAAGTGTTTTGTTAAAAAGGTAGGTGTAAATACGTGTGTAGGTATTTACTTCCTATTTAAATAGAAATTTGTACTACTTAACTGTCTGAAGGTACTGAAATAAAAGATTTTCAGAGATTAACATTTTTATTTTCTTTTTGTAGAGTTCAAAACTGTATTTCATCAGGGCAGTCTGAAAAGATATTTGTGGGTATTGATAATGGTATATGGTATCAACAAAAGATAAATGGTACTTCATCACAATCACAGACACCAGTGTTATATTCTACTAGCCTAGCTGAGTTGGCATGGAAAAAGTTTCCCTCAGTATCAATACCAAGGAGTTTTTCATTAATAATGATTAATGAGTGGATGCAGCGAAAAGAAGTAATATTAAGTTACCATAATAGTTCTGATTCTGATGTGGAAAATCTTGACCAGTATGTTGATACAGGTGACAATAGTAAAGCTTTACGAAGGGGACGACTTAGTTTTAAAAGTGGACACGTTAGTGACATTAAAGACAGTGATGACAATGAGTTCTATTACTTAAAAGCCAGTGTTATGGCTAGTTATAAAAAAGTGGTATACAAAACGCATATCTATCTTAATAAGCAATCCAGCAGAATTGTCGATGCTGCATGCGAATGTAAGGCAGGCGCAGGAAAGACTTGTTCCCACGTGGCAGCTCTTCTATATTGTTTGAAAGATTATACTGTTACATATAATTTTGAACCTCCTTCAAGTACATCTATTTTAAAAACATGGAATATGGGTAGAAAAATAGGAAATAATCCACAGTCTGTTTTAGAAGCGGAATATATATCACCACATGGCGAATTAAAAGAAAAGCGTAAGAGATTCCTCAGGTTCCTTCCCAGGAGACGGGTTAGAAATCTCTTAGTCCAACCTGATGATCCAAATGTGAAGCTATTGAGGCTATTAAATACAAGAGGATTAAATTCATCATATGATCCTTTAAGGAAGTGACTAATCGTCCGGGAGGCACGGATCAATAGTTCGACTCCTAATCGTCCGACACCTCTCGGATCAGCAGCACTGTCGCTATTCTCCAGGTAGTGGTCGGTAAAATGGTAAAACTAATTTTCTCATTTCGAATATCGACATTAATTGGAATTTTACCTATGTGATTAATCATTGATCTGTCACTGTGTCCCAAATATAAAGAATAAAATTCACATTTTTATACTTCCGTCGCAAGCCCCCCACATTAAATCATTGACCCTGGTTACCACAAATTCACTGATAGGCCCCCACACTTTATTAATTAATGAGCGGTGAGGGGGGAGAGAAATGTGAAAATATCATAAAAAAAATCACCCTCAAGAGATTTTTACTGAATACGTGATCAAAATTAAACTATAGTTTCATTCCGTCAGTCTGTCTGCCTGTTGGCTCTATAGCTATAAAACCATTTGACGTACTTACGTAATATTTAGTCGGAATTTAACATTATAGTGCCAACAAAGAAATTGCGAAAAATTTGTAGAATAGACACTATAAAAACATTTTAGGAAAAAAAATGTGACGGAGCAAAATAATATTTGGAATGTAATGCACAAAACAACAAAGAAATAAAAATGATTAAATGTTTTACAGATTTTTTTGCCTAATTTGTATGAAGGTATTTAACACCTTTAATAAGTTTGAGGTTGAAATTCAGCTGCAGCTCAAAAAATAATTGGCTTTGATTGAATGCTTGTCCAATGAATTGCATGTACACCTATGAAAGTTAAAGTTTATTGTGTCTCAACTGTTTGCTAAAGTGATACTTTTGAAGAACAAAAATATAGTAATGTATATATAACACCAAAGGTATATTAATTATTATGTTCAAATAATAATAACAAATATAAAAACATCATGGGTATATTTAAAATACATATATGAATACTATAATAAGTATATGAAACATTTTTTCAAGTATGTTTGTTTCTTTTTCGTTTTCTTTTCAGTCCGATGACTGTGGTATCAGCCCCTTTTGGACGACCAATTCGTTTCATTTTGAGTACATTTATCTTTATGTTTTTTAATTCCACTGACGGTTTTTCTTCCAAATCCTCACATGATCTTGTACAATAGTCGTGGTCTAAATATATAGTTTCTCCATTTAATGTCTCTGTCTCATCAGATGTAATACTTTCAGCCTCTAAAATTTGAGTGCTCTCTGCAATATTATCAACATATGTCAGATTATTCACAGACATTTCATCAAGCATTTGTAGGTCACAATCAGTTGGTAAAATGCTTGAAGTCTCAGTCGATATCTTATTTAAATCAACAGTTGCATTTTCAACAACTAAGATTTTGTTTCTGTTCTGTACATGCATACGAAATATCTTTAATTGTTCAAATACATTCTTAAAATCATTGGTACCATACTCTGATAGTAAACTGGCAATCTCTTCACCCACTTTTAGTGTTTTCTTGTATTTTTCATTGCTAGATAGTATGTGCTCATGAGAAGTCACTAGCTGATGTATTTCTGTTTCAGCTGTATCTATCGGGCTGAAAGATATTTGCTCAATTGGACGTACGACATGATGTGCTATGTAAAACCTTCTTGTAAATTTGGGGTGAACCAAAGTCTCTTCAAACATTTGTTCGTTATTAATCAAACGGGCATGAAAGATGTGTTCGCATGGCAATTTCATGTTTATTCGAAATGAACAGCTGCAATCATGTGTAGTAAAATCAATGCCTTCATTAACGTTTTTAATATTTTTGGCAATTTCAATTTTCTCCAAAACAAAAGATGAAGCATAGGGTGTTAAAAAATTTATGTAACTATCTTCAGCAGAAGGTTTTGGGTAGTGATGAACTGGTACTTTGTTGGCCATATTACATGCTTTCATCCTATTTTCGTCTTGTATAGTATCAAACGAAATTAAAAGATCTTTGTAAAATGATATAAGGGAGCTATTTCTTAAAACAACTTGTTTAATTTTTTGGTTTAATGATTCCAAATGATTTGTTGTTGTAATGTTATATGTAACGGATTTTTTTATTAGCCCTCTTACCCATTCACTTCGAATCTCATGCCAGTTGTCATTAAAGTATTGTGTTACCTTTTCACAATTTAATGCAATGAACTCTTTATAATTTTTTTCATAGTCATGTTCATTCATAGAATAGGCAATCTTTTGTAATATTTTTAAACAATTGGTTCGTTGAATTGAATTAATACACATTTTCTCACAAGTAATTGTGTTGCGAAAAGTTTTAAGTGTATGAAAAAAGCACAATAATAACGATGCACTTGAAAATTCACTTGAAATTGATTTTCGTTCCTTAAAGTCCTTGTCTGTAAAAACTGCAACAACGTTAGACCAATATATATTATGTGTTTTGAATATTTGAATCATCTTTTTAATATTATCGGCATTTTCGTTTGCAAGTAAAAATGTTGCAGCTACTTCTCCCTGTCCGTTTCCATTAATAACTAACAATATATACAGTGGCATTCTTAAATTATTCAACTTGTATGTGGCATCACAAAGTAATAATTCTGGATAAGTTTGAAAAGAATTACGCATTTCCATATTTTGATAATATAATCCTTCTAATGTATTCTCATCATTAACTAAAATTTCTACAATAGAATTTTCATCACTTCTTAGATGTTGTACTGCTTCCTCCAGAGTTCAGATATGTTCACTGATTTATTCATTCTGGTGTTAATATTGCTTATATCCTTTAATGTTACCGTTTTACTCGTTTTTGTTTTGATAAAATTCTTTACCAATTTTTTATTACATCTTAATTTGAGTAAATGTGCGACTTCATGTTTTTCATTCTCGGCAAGTGCTCTTTGTTTTGGTAATGCTTTATATAATTCTTCTGTTACTGTATGAGAATGGATTAAATCTGCAATTTGAATTTCCAAAAACTGTCCATCTTCTGATAAACCTAACTTAATTCGAAATGGACATTTATTCCTTAATGTACTAAAACAAAATAATAACTAACTTTTCAACTATCCATACATAAAATCAGTTAGCAGCACCTACCTTGACTTTCTTTTATTATTTCCTTTAAATGTATATTTACCGCCATGTATACATCGATACTCTAAGAAATAATAAAGTAATCTTTTATTTGCTCCACTAATTTTATTTTTGCACTTTTTTAGTAGTGAAGGGCAGGTAAGTTTTTTGCTGTCATAGCAATAAATTTGAGTGTAAGCCGTTCTTTCATATTTTGTAATATAATCTTTTAGTTCCTCGTAAGAGGAAAATCTTTCGCCAACTTTCAGTTCTACTTGCATCGTTACTGTTAATTCAATTTAAATTATTTCAATTCTCGCTGCTTTACACGCTACCGAGTTCTAACTGCTCAGTGCTCACAATGCTCACATACAAATCAACATATAACTCTTTAATCTATGATACAAATGCTTTGCTGGGTATGCTCAAGATCCGTAAGTACGTTTAAGTTCGATTTATAAACTATTCCGCTGCAGTTGAGGTTGCAGTTGGAGTTCACGAAAATTCGTCATTTATAAACTCTTGCTGCTGTTGACGTCGAACGGGTTGAAAGCTACAATTTCATTGGCTATCCCACGCTATCCGCTGGTAATTCCGCAGCGGTTGCCGTTCAAGATAAAAGTTGGTTATCTACCTGCGGAATATGAACTGCTACCGCAGCGGCAGCGGACTTTATAAATGGAAACATTCGTTTCGTATTCTTCATAAACACTACAGGTGCGGCAACTGCATCTGTAACCGCTGCGGCTAGTTTATAAATTCACCTTTCTTTTGTATCATATATTACATTTGAAACTAAAATACAAAAATTTTGAGTTGTAATACTGTTAGAATATATTTCTGTTTTTTATAAGTTTATAATTATGTTATGTACCTCAATGAGAAAATACTTGTATGGCTTGTACTTGTAAAATATAAAAATGAAAATAAATTTATGAAAATACTTTTTAAAATTATTTTTCAATAGTGGATAATAGTACCTAACTTAACCCTTATCTGTACTCACATATGAACGTAATACAAATTTGGGGCGTTATTTTAAATTTGCACAAGGGCGCCAAAAGTGCTAGGCGCGGGCCTGACCGGACGAATAGTGACAGAGCTATTAATCCGGAAGGTGTCGGATGATTAGGAACAGAGCTATTGATCCGTGCCTCCCGGATGACTAGTCACTTCCATCATTTAATAACCATTAAATATGAAGATTATGATATAGACGATATAGTATTAAAAAGCTTGCTGGAACGAGTTACTTTTGTCAAAAATTTTCTTTATGAAGAATGTGATGATATTTTTGAAAAATGCAGTGAACAGAATACAGAAAAGTGGCATGCATAGGCGCATGTTTATTACAGCCTCAGAGGTGAAACATTTTGTGACTGCACGTAAATACAAAAATTTGATTTATAATAAATTATGGGCCTCAGGCAAAGAAAAGATTTTGGAACATATTCCAGCAGTTAGATGGGGCAGGGAAAAGGAAGAGTGTGCTTTTACTCAATATAAGCAAATTTATAATGCTGATGTTGAGAAATGTGGTTTTATTGTCAATAAAAAAACACCAGGCATTGGTTGTAGCCCTGATGGTCTGGTGTTTAAAAACGGTTGTCTTGATGGCATGATTGAAATTAAATGCCCATATAGTTTGAAAGATAGTACTCCCACCGATATAACAGGAAAAGATCAATGTTACATAGTGGACATTAATGGGGACATGAAAATTAAAGAATCTCATCAATATTTTTATCAAATTCAGACCAGTATGGCTGTACTAAATATTGATTGGTGTGATTTTATAATATAGACACCTAAAGGAATGCTGGTACAGAAAGTGGCGAGAAAACCTGATTTTGAAGATGTTTTAAAAAAAAATTAGGGGCATACACGAAAGAGTACTTTTACCAGAATTTGTTGAAATGAGACAGCCCAGGGAACTTTCATTATTAATTATTGCGGAACAATAATTGAACCTAAATAACAATATATAGGTTGTGTTGACAGGAATAGGCCAATAAATTATGGAAAACCAATTTCTAATGATTGTCGACGTTTCGATTCATTATTAAATCATCCTCATTACTAATCAGGAAGGTTTTCCGTGTTATGATTGAATAAATAAATAAATTTACAAACAAATACTTAGGTGCAACAGAACAAATAAACGGATAACAGTAGAATATCTAATGGTCAAGTTCAGAATGACAAATACGCTTGTCATTCTGAACTTGACCATTAGATATTCTATTGTTATCCGTTTATTTGTTTTGTTGTACCTAAATGTTTGTAAATTTATTTATTTATTCAATCATAACACGGAAAACCTTCCTGATTAGTCCTGAGGATGATTTAATAATAAATCAAAACGTCGACAATCATCAGAAATTGGTTTTCCATGATTTATTGGCCTATTCCCGTCAACACAACCTATATACAATAACAAGGCTATTATTATATTTAACACTAAATAACTATGGTTGTGTTCATCACGGTGAGCGACCAGGTAGTGCTCACTGATCACATGCTTAAACTACACTTCTTGTACTGTCCTCATTGGCTTCTTCTGATCAAATGACGTAATGATACGTGATCATTCAGTTAGCGCTACCGCGTGATGTACACAACCATTATTTGCTTTTAAAAAAATCTGAAACATATGACAGACTACTTCTCAACATATTTAGATTTTTTAAATTGTATTGTCTAAACATCAGTTATGGTATTCTGTTAATATCCTTTTCTTCTTTTGGGAGTTTTATTTTACGAGATATTATAATATCTCATAAAATAAAAGTCAATAGCTAATAAGATTAGCAATTGAAAATAGATACCTATTTAGAATAATTGTTTCACTATTCCCGACTGTTACTTTTTGTTTCACAATTTTGATGTATTGCTACCATGTATCGTTGAGTTCTTTCACTCAATGCGTATAGCTAGGTAAGTTTATATTTTAAAAGAATTTACATGTTAATAATGCCATAGGAACCGAACTAAAATGTAAATATATGAAATTTTGAAAAAATATAACTTTATAACTATTGTAATTAGTGAGATAATTGTAAAATAAAATAAGCATTTTTGAATGTTAAGAGTTTTAATGCATAACTTTTAACTTATAAAATGTGGACAATTTTAAAAGGTATGATTTATAATTGATAGATTAAACTATTCATATCTTACTTCACTAAAGGTTCATGAAAATTAACTAAACTAGCTACAGCAAAAACTAGTTGTGATACTATAGGTATCAGTGATTTGGGAAGAATCTTTTGAAGGATTCTAAACTGGTTTACAGCTCCCACAACTCTTTCCACATGTACTCTTGCAGAAGCTATTTGCTTTGTTAATTTAACTTCTATGTCTGTCAGTTGTTGCCTATTTTTTAAGAACGGTGGGATAAAAACATTTATAGATTTTTCATTACACAAGTCCTGTACATTAAATCCTTTATCCACCATAATACTATCGCCTGGTTCGAGTTTGTCAAAAAATCCTGACTTTATGAAAATATCCCTGTCACTAATAGAGCCTTCAAAAGCATCCGATATAAAACATATACCACCAGTTGGTATAATACCCAGTAAAAATTTAAAAGTTGAATGAGCCTTATAACTCGAGTACATGTTCCCTTGCTCTCTGAAATCTGATGGTTTTTGTGTTGTTACTTCAAAACCATCAATAACAACTCTAATATTTTTAAATTGTCTAAAAACTTTTGGCAATCCTATACGCTTAATTTTTTCATGTGTAGGAAATGTTGACAACTTTTTAAAATTTCTACACAAAAACTGAATCCATGTTACTATTATACGCGAAACATAACTCTGATTAACATTAAAGCGATAAGCTAAGTCTTGTTCTAGGAAACCACATCTTAACTTCAGTAAGCACAGGAATAGTTCATTTTTCGGTGATAACATCATTTTGATAATACTGCGTATCCACTTGTGCTCTTCCTTGCTACGTGTATCCCACAGTGGCAGGTTATCTTTAGATGGATCTAAAAATTCCCACAATATATCAAATTGGATCGGTGTAAGTCCACTATAAAAGTGAAACTTTTTTTTGTCACATATCACAGATTCAAATCTTAGAGCACACACTGCCAAACTATTGTATAAATTGGCTATCTCATTCTTCAATTTTTTAATATATACACCTTCTACCATTAAACAAGTTTGTGAGCATTTGTCTTCAGATTCCTTTTCAGTTTGAGTACTCCTATCATTTTGTTTTACTTGAATCTCCACACTCTGAGAGGGGCTTACACACACATTTGTAATAGTTTCAGAAAATATGTCCACTACATTACAATTTATGTCATCGGTAACATGTTCGTAGGAGATTGATTGAACTGTAGATATATCTTGAGCATTTTTATATTTTTTCTTATCTACATTGAACATATCTGCATGTAATTTCCTCTTCCTTTCGGGTTTACCCGACACAGATTCCTAAAAAACAGAAAATATAAACACTAAAAATTTAATAGGTCATTTTTTACCTCTACTTGCTTTTATGCTGAGAGGATCAGGATGCAAGGGAGTAGGCCCTTGACCACCAACAAAATGTCGACAACAAATATATGTGAATTTATTTACATCTTTATGGGTAAAATTTTTTCTTCCACACGCATGAACCCATTTCTTGCACTTCTGAAGATCTTGAGAAGGTTTAGGGAAATTTATAAAATATAAACTTTCTTCTGGCTTCCTGCTATCACTTCTACATGTTCCATAGCAACAATGCTTATGAACCATACTCTTCTATTAGAGAAATGTAAATAAAATATAGGTAATTGTAAACAACTCATCCAGCAAGTTCAAAATGTTAGGTTATTTTCTATTAGCATTTTGTTATCTTTGTCCTATGCAAGTGTACCGCCCATAAGACTATCTCACTTCCACAGCTATATCCATTTTTTATTACGGAATTTAAAGGTGATAATACAAAAATGCAGAAATATTTTGTAATCAGCAATCGAGGATATGGATAGCTTGATGCCTTTTATTTAATTTAAAGCCAACCTATAATTTACCAGAAATAATTTAATGCTATAATTTTAAAATTAGACTGACAGTGTTAGCATTAGTTCTTACGGACATATTTCGCCCGCCTAATTTTTTGCCCAACCCATCTGGTGGGTGTTTTATGAACTACATTTTGTAAATAAGGTCAATTTGTCCGCCACGTAATCCGACACGACCCTCAATGTGTTTTTGTGATTAAACAATTCCGCCTTTTACATCAGATAATTACAAATTTGTTATTTTGGATGTTTTTAAAGTTAACGCAATTCCTATTATGGTGCTTGATCCAAAAATCAGAAATCAAAATTGCACACGTGATTAATACTTCAATACTTCGTATTATTTTGACAGATCTCAAAATCCAAACATCAGTAATGGCAATGCAATAAACAACTCATTTTGCACGCGTAATTACCAATGTTAAATTATTGTTTTTTTTATAAAAGGAAAGAAAAATTCACTTGCATTTATTTATCCACAAATTTATCCACTGTTTGAATTAAGCGATTTAACTTCCATATCCATCGACCGACGCCACTTCCACCTAGTACATTTTTATAACCGGAATGGCAGAGCTCAAAATTCAAACATCAATAGCAATGCCACAATAAGATGACAAGTTCACCTTAAACATGTCTTACTTTTTTTGTGGTTACTTTCTAAGCGACCCGGTGCCAGCTTAACGCTCTCAACACTAGCATTCGACGCGCTTTCCTGTGCCCCGTTGGTTCGTTTCTTTAGTTTTCGTCTAAGAACTATAGACCTGTCTTGGCCGGTGGTATATCTGTTTGCTTCACTTTCTGTATGTTGGTTGGCCGGGGGCGGCCTTGACGGCACAAGAACCCCCCGACACGCTCGTGTAACTTTCCTGCATCTTTATTTTTGCGTCCTTTTCGCGATGCGTAACATCCTTCGCAGGTGACAACACCCCGGCCTGTTTTTAGTGCTTGGCTGTGGGTCAACCGCCTGAATGGAATTTAAAAAAAATAAATGAAAAAATAATACGATAAACAACTCATTTCGCATGTAATTACCTGTTAAATGATTATGTTCTATTTATAGAAGAAAATAAATATCCAGATGGCGCAGAAAGCAATATCTTGCTGTATATGAATCCCTGTCCCGTTTCGCTCTAGCATGAGAGTGAGAAAAAATTAGCTGCGAAACCCGTCCGGGTTTCTTGATCCTCGTCAAAATTTGGGTGGACGATCAAAAGTGGTGCAAAAGGTATTTCAAGGTCCTAGTTATCCTCTAGTAACGTTTTACTTATTTCTGACCTTTAGTTTATTTACAGTAAACTTTTTCCCGGAACGATTGGTCGGATCGAACTAAAACTCATGGCGATCGATTCTATGACCTCAAGTTACTCGAAAACGTTGCCTTTAACTTCTTTTTTCAGAGTCACTAAGTATCCTGGTCAAAAGTTGTGCGGTCGGTCAAAAGTGGTGCAAAAGGTGTGTCGAGGTCCTAGTTGTCGTCTAGTAACGTTTTACTTATTTCTGACCTTCAGTTTGGCCACATCACACTTTTTCCCGGAACTGTTGGTCAGATCGATTCGGCAATGCTCGGAATCGATTTCTAGTGGTCGACTTAGTCGATAACGACACTTCCCGTCCCTTTATGTGTCTTCGGAAATGTTCGTGCAAAGTTCGGATTTTTGCTTAAAATCCTAGCTTTCACACGGATGAACTCCCCTGAAACTTGTTTCGGTTTTTCAATTCCCCAGTCGTTGATAAAACGATGAATAACGCCTTCGGGTGTGATCGGATCGATTCGATAACCGTCGTAATCGATTCTTCGTGGACGATATAGTGGAAAATGCTACCCCATCAGACCTTGGGGGTGCTTGCAAAAATCCTACTTAAATATTCGATTTTTAGGTTAGAGAATCCACTCGCACCTATCTTCACTATGTCTTTAAAAAATTTAGGTTATGTTTTTATACTAGTTTGTTTGTGTCTATATTCACGTTATTTATAAATGTCACTGTCACAGGATTAAATTAAGCGACTTCCGTATCCGTCGACGACATACTTCCGTTTTTGAAGACGTATTTCTGTTTAGTACACAAGTATAATGGAAATGACATCTGAAAATCCAAACATCAATGGCCATGCCGTAATAAGATAACAAGTTATAGAAAGGTATTTATTTGAAAGATGAAACGATAACAACTCATTTCGTATGTAATTATCAATGTTAAATGATCATGTTCTTTATATAAAAGAAAAGAAATATCCAGATGGCGCTGAAAGCAGTATCTTGCTGTATATGAATAAGGTCATGTTTCTCTATTAAATTAGCTGCGAAACCCGACCGGGTTTCTTGATAAACATAAATTTTTGGGTTCCGGCGTTAAACCGATCAACAATTTATACCACACAAACATTGTTTTTTCAGACCATATTTGATTTCTTAAATCTGTTTGTACTTTTTTAAATATGCTCATTTGTGTTCACTAAATTCACAATATATTAATTTGCTTAATAATATTTGTTACATTCAATGAAAAACAGTTATTTCTAAAAATTATTATCACGGGTTCATAAAAAATAGAAGCGATGACGCAGAATCCATTTAAAGAGTGGCAAAATTGCTAAACTAAACTACTATGTATATCTACTAAACTAAACTAAATGTACATCAATATACAATTTGTAGAGATATCTGGGCGCAGAGCTGTGACCAGTATTCAATGAAAGTACTGGGAGTAACCAGTAAGCAGTATCAAACAATTTTTGTTTTACTTGCAGTGTTAAGTACCAGTATATTTCAAAAGTACTTGAAGTATTGAGTAATGTACTTAAAATTAAACATTTGCAGTAGCAGTATTAAGTAAAGTACTCTTCAAGTATTTTCAGTATTTTAAATACTTAGAGTATTTTATAAATACTTGCAGTACTTTCAAGTACTGCAAGTACTTTACTTTTAGCAGTAACCTCAGTGATTTACATATTTTAAATTACTTGCAGTATATTTATAAGTACTTTTTTAAAAGCAGTACTATAATATCAGATAAACATTATTCAAATTATTTTTAACATATTAGAATTGCTAACAATAATCAGTAATATAACAGTTACATTATCAATCATACCGGTGAAGTTTTTGAAAGTATAATTTTCAAAAGAATAATTTCATGTTTGGGACCCATTTTTATTACTATCAATGGGTAGTAATAACTATTAACATAATATTCTATGTATTATGACATAAGATGTATGCAAGTTAAAGTTACATAAAATACATATTTTTAATACCCATTTTATTTATAATAATACTATATAAATTAACAAAAAAGGAAAGGCAACTTAAACGTAAACATATAATTTGCAATAGTCTAAGAGACTAACGTGTTTTTCATGCCATTGCCACTCCCGGGATAAAGAGTTACTCACTCCTAGCGCCCTCTATTCTCATCTTGGCATCTGTGCTTATTTTACGATCATCTACACATAGATCCAAAACTACCATCCTTCAAAGTTCCATCAATATTCGATTTAGGCAGTTTTTTTTTAATATCATTTAAATTCTCTTTGGATGTCAAAATTTAATTTTTTATAACCAATTTTTGAAACGCAAAAAATGATCAGAAGTTGAAATAAAAAAAAATTCTTTCAATTAAAACTGCTCAAACTGTAGCATTATAACCACAGTTTGAGCTATCACAAACATTTCTCAGTTTTGATGGCAGGATTTCACAAGGGTCTAAAGTTTTAGCAGCAATTCCGCGGTTTTCAGCTGTTGCAATGCCTATTCTGATTTAAAATTTTAAGTGAAAATAGTACTTCATAAGACCTATAATTTTCCTAACTTTCATTGAAATTTGCCCATTTTCTTCAAAGAAATAATAATTTATTTAAAAATGCCTAATTTTGCAATATAGCATTTTTTACAAATAATAATAATAATCGGAGCGATTTCTAGTTTATATATATTTGTTGTACAACTCATAACTGACAGTTTCATCTTTTCTATTAATTTGTCTTGTAGAACTTACGGATCTCGAGATATTTTTAAAAAACTGATGGAAAACACACTAAAAAATGTCTTGTTTAAATAAACACCTCGCCGAAACAGCAAAACTGAACTGTGGACTCAACTTGGCCCCCTAGATAAGTTAAAATTAAAAAACAGCCCTAATCAGACAATTCACATTTCGTATTTTTCAAGTCTTAATTTGACTCATCTATAAGTATCCTTTTTTAATTTATAATTGCAATTCAAAATATATGTGTTTTAACAAATAGGACCGTCGCGTCCTAACCATATAACATCACAATTTTAAAATAAAAGTTGACAAATAATGTGCTACACTATTTATACAGTTTACCTATGCTATAAACCACTTTGTCGCAAGAAATAAAATTGATTAATATTTAATTAGCTGTTTAAACATGTAGGAACTCACAAAAACGCCTTTAATGCACGTCGCATTTTGCACACCTCTTTTCTTTAAATAAAAAAAAATTTACTGTATTTTTGATTCAACTAAAACTGCATTTAAATTATTAAACATATTACCTTACCTCTGTATATCACACTATTGTCACTAACTATTCAGACTTTGCAAATTATAACAGTATATCACATTCAAACTTAATAAATTAATACATTCATTACCACCAAACAAAACAAATGCTGAATGAGGTTGACAGTTGAAGGAGTTGAAGTACTTGGAGTAGTTTTATTATCACTGGGAGTACTTTCTACTACTGGGAGTACATTAGAAAAATACTTGCAGTACATTATGATTTTGCAGTACTTTTTTTAAGTAACAAGTAATACTTCATCAAAAATTGCAGAAAATAAGTACCCAGTACAAGTACATTGCAAATGTACTGGAAGTTTACAATACCAGTACAGAAATATTAAAAGTACTTAAAGTAAAGTACTTAGAGTACCTAAACTACTGGAGTACAAATTTGCAGTACATTTTTGTACTGAAGTACTCAGCTCTGTCTGGGCGGTACATGCTTGAACTAACAATATACTCTCCTCCGCTACTTTCTTTTAAGTCTTACGTATTTTACGTCCGATTTTCGAGAAGTCTTTTTTATAATAACTACAAAAGCATTCTAATACTAATTAATATTCTTAGACGAAAATATCACTGAACGTAATTTTGTGTCTATTATACGAACGCATTTTTAAACTTTTGGGCAAGAATTGAGTCATGGATTACGAGTGAACAATTATAATTCCCCTTTACTGGGCATAAAAGAAAGCCAAAAACACCATAAAATTCTTAAAAACACTTTAAGAAGCTGTGTGACACAAACTGACCTGATATGAATCCAATCGATCGATTTTTTCCCATGAAAACCATCAGAATATCTGAATCACCATACTTTAAAAAAGTCTTAGAAACACCGTAAGAAACAGTGGAACCCAAACTGACCCGATATGAATCCAATCACTCAGCAGGATCATTTGGGTTCCGTCTCTCTTCAATAGTAACAACTACGTCTCAAATATGAACGCGATATGTCTACCATTTTGCGAGTTATAAGGATTTTTCATGTTTGTGATAACATATGTGGGACTTATATCCATCTTCCATCAGCAGATTCAGTCGAATTCCATCGCGGATCTGTATTACAACCTACATGCCAAATATGATCTCGATATCTCTATCCGTTCTGGAGTTACAAGAAAAATTTCATTAAAATGCCTTACTGCAGCAACAATTCGTGTCACTTTTCAAAATATCACCCTTTCTAGTACTTCAATTTGAGAGGTCCGCAGACGATATGTCATTGTGTTCTGTCAAAAAAGCGACGGCGAGGAGAAGGCATATGCGCCCACGGTTTATATGCGCCAGCTGTGTATTTGACTGTGTAAATCGTTCAAAAACTTTAATCGAATTTCACGGCTCGCCGGTCACTTATAGCAAAAAAAAGTTAAGTAGCTTTTTTACACAGAATTTTTTTCGCTACAACCTTTGTCTAAAACTTTTCTTCGAAAATTTTTCCGTTTTTGACATATCGCGATTTCAACCATTAAATATATTTTTTACAACCCCTGCCCATCAATTTCTACTTTTTGACTACAGACGCTTGATGTACATCTTAAAACTAATTTCTGGTAAAAAATTCAGCCATGGAGTACGAATGGACATTTAAAAGTCCCCTTTATTGGACTAATATACGTTCTAGGATGGATATGAAATCGACCAATCACAGTTCGTGTATTAAGTACATAGGCAACTATTCGTTTTACAAAATTCAAGTTAATGCGTAAGCTGTCAAAGTAATTGTCAGTGTGTATTCGCGCAGTTTGAGCTAGAAAATAATTTTAAATGAGTGATTCCAGTGAAGAATCTATAAACGGTATACCACCTAAAATTTTATTGAAATTATTGTATGCAGACAAAATTTTAGCGATATATTATGACAAAAAAAAAGTAGCTATATGTGGGGATTGAACCCATGATTTCTTTTTGTTGCCGCTAGGCTACTGAAGCTTTTATAAAATGTTTGCACCTATATAGAGCGTTAGATTTAGCAGAAGCTAAGTTTGTATATTAAAATTTGATTGAAACTATTATTCGTAGTTTTTTCTTAATCCGGTCGTAGAAAAAGTATACTGTACAACTCGAGTGGATTATCCATATCGCACTCGAAAGATTGAGGCTCAAACTTCTTTCTCGTGCGATATGGCTATCATATCCACTCTTATTGCACAAACTACTATTAATACTTAGTGAAATGTTTGTAAATTTAAATTTTTTAAATTTTGGATTTTTACAGCATTTTGGTGCATTTTTTTAAAATTCCAGTAGCCAATTCGCCAATTCCTATTTTATCTAAAAAACTGCCCATAAATAGGCCCCCACCAATATTTTGCTTAGGGGCCCAGTAGGTAATAGAACTGTAAATGCGGTCCGGTCCTGATCCGTCGACTTTACCATGTTATAAATACATTTTTTGAGTATTCAAAAACAAATATATTTCAGCATCAATTCTTGTACGGACAAAAAAAATAAAAAATAGTAATTAGTAAATAATAATAATGCGGCAAGTGTAATAAATAAATTATCTATAAATAAATTAATTCCATAAATTAACTACTAATAATCTCCGTAATCAGTGATTATCGCAACATGACTAGTAGAAAATGTATGTTTAAAATTGCCTTGAATCGTAGATACGGTAGTAGGGCGAATATAAATTATTTAAAACCAATTAATAAAGAAAATCAAATTTCGCGCTGGCGCGTTAAACTTCATCAGTAATATCTATATACGTTCAATTGTTCACCTAGATTCCTAAAACTGTAGATAGAAGATAGAATCTGTATTGCTAAAACCTAAAACTAGTACACTACACCCGCGACCACAGTTATATTCATCAGAAAGTGGTATTTGACGTTCGCTTAGTGTAAGTTATTCTGGCATTTCAAAATACATTTATTTGTATTTACTGCACTTGCATATTTTTTGTACTAAAAAATGGCTCCAACTGGTAAGTTAATATTTTAAAATATAACCCTAAAACTTTCTACATTCGCATTTTTTATGTTACGTGTAGCAATGTTTTATGGGAATTCTTTTATTAAATATTTTATTAAACCTAAACCTCTATTGCAAGCAGTTATTAAAATACTCGTCATATTTGTTCGCATATAAGTTTAAAGCAAGCGCGTTGAATCGAAACTGTACGTACATTATACAACAAAAAAAGTGTATCAGACATCAGACAGATCTGTCCGATATTTGGATATTTCAATTTTCAATCAAGGACACTCATCGCCGTACCCGTACAGTCAAATGGCATCAGTTTTTTGTTTTAATAATGTGATATTTCGATGTGTATGTAAGTTTAACAGCAAAAATGTCTTCGTTTTTAGGACAGTGAATAGTCATTCTAGAAGTTGTTTCAACTTCAGTAAAATATGTAAGTGAAAGTAATTTTAAGACTGACATTGGCAAAGTTATTTCTTAAAAGTGATACAATTTGCCACATAACCTGTCATTTAATAATTATTACCAGTAGGTACCTATTGAATTGTCATTTATGTGTTGAAAATATGAGTTAGATTTTTAGATACGTAGATGTATTTGATCTTGTTTGAAATGAACAAATATGGCAAATTTTCATTGGTGTAAATATATCAAATGTATTAATAGGAATCAGGAAAAAGAATAATTTAGCTTATACCCTATCTACTTACCTACTATAAAATATGATGGCATTGATTAATTATCTCGATATGTTCTCATCTATTTCTTTAAAGAATTCATAAATTAGATAAAGTAATACTGCATTAATACCTATAGGTATACGTACTCATACTTTTTTGAAGTATTAACAAATTACATTTCATTGGTTTTATTTTGCTGTTTATTGTTAGTAAGTCAAATTACGACACACATAATAAAATAAGTGTTCTTTAGTGTTTCTGTGAACAATTGAGGACCAAGATCGATAAAATTGATCTTACTTCTACAGTTCTGCCAAAAATAGTGCACTTACGGTGTATATTTATTTTTATTTTTTATTTTTTTTTATACATTTATTTAATGTCGGCCTATTTCCGCTACTGAGGCCTAACACCGACGCCTGTAGACGAGCTAACCAGGAATTTTGCCGAACCTCTTCCCTTAAGAAGAGTAGGGATCTTTTACTTGCCTAACATTTAATAGACAAGGGACCAACGGCTTTACATCCCCTCCGAAGGATGGTATATCTCCTATACAACCCTCGCCTAAGGTTGTATAGCTTCCGCGCGTACACTGATATACAAGCCGCTGGAAGATGTGTGAGGCGAGAACACGGTTTCCGTTGGAATGGTCACCCATCCAAGTACTAACTGCGCCTGTCGTTGCTTTACATTGCATACCGAAGTATGTACATAGTAAAGACGCACCTACGCTCGCCCCGTATATTTATTTAAAACTTTAGATGACTTGCCCTTAAAAAATGTGGGAAAAACTATCACGAGATTTCATTTACGGACTATATTGAATATCTACTAAGATTATTTAGATCTGCATAAAATGATTGTTAAAAATGTTTTGTAATAATATTTAGTGTCTATTTTTGAAATGGTTTATTTTCGAATTTATTGCCCTCTGTCATCGAGCAAACTATATAGTCGCTCCATTTATACAGTAAGATTATTTCTTGTAATGATAGTTAGGTGATTAACTGAAAAATATATAGTGTGTCATGCACTGTAAATGTTATTAATTCAATTACGCAATTAAATATTGAATATGGTGTCTAATGTATTTCTTATCACACCTTAAATACATTTATCTCTTTTTGTACATAAAATTCTTTTGTTTAGTGCTTCATAGAGAAATAAATCATTCACAAGGCCTGTTCCTAGATATCATTTAGATATAATTTTTATAAAATTGAACCTTTTAACTATTAAGTTCTCAGATTTATTATAAATATAATAATATAAGAAATAATGAACATTACCAACTAAACGCTGTTAGATGATAAACACATGATTAGAATGTGGACATCACATTCTATTGTCATCATTAATAATTGCCACATAGCGCTCATTAGCACCAGTGGTTGCCAACATAAAAAGTGACTTGTGATGTGGCTAAAAATAGTATATTGTTTTATATGGAGTAAAAGTGACATTTTTTTGTCGAGACTTACTGCTGCTTAGAGCTAGTTAGCGGTAATAAGAGACCAAGTAAGCTGATCAGGCCAATAGTCCAATAAAGGGGACTTTTAAATGTTCATTCATACTCCATGACTGAATTTTTTACCAGAAATTAGTTTTAAGATGTACATCAAGCGTCTGTAGTAAAAAAGTAGAAATTGATGTGCAGGGGTTGTAATAAAAATAAGGGTTGAAACCGCGATATGTCAAAAACGCAAACATTTTCGAAAAAAAGTTTTTGTCAAAAGTTGTAGAGCACAAAATTCGGTGTAAAAAAGCTACTTAACTTTTTTTTCTATAAGTGACCAGCGAGCCGTGAAATTCGATTCAAGTTTTTGAACGATTTACACAGTCAATTATACCGCTGGCGCATATGCCCTCCCCTCGCCGTCGCTTTTTTAACAGGACACAATGACATATCATCTGCAGACATCTCAAATTGAAGTACAACACAGGGTGATATTTTAAACATTGACACGAAATGTTACTGCAGTAAGGCATTTTAATGAAATTTTTCATAAAAATCCTTATAACTCCGGAACGGATAGAGATATCGATATCATATTTGGCATGTAGGTTGTAATACAAATCTGGGATGGAATTCAAATGAATCTGCGGATGGAAATGGATGTAAGTCCCACATATGTTATCATAAACATGAAAAATCCTTATAACTCACAAACGGGTAGATATATCGCGTTCATATTTGAGACGTAGGTGTTACTATTGAAGAGAAACGGAATCCAAATGATCCTGCTGAGTGATTGGATTCATATTGGGTCAGTTGGGGTTCCACTCATTCTTACGGTGTTTCTAAGACTTTTTTAAAGTATGGTGATTTCAGTTATATAATACCTAAGACTTAAAAGAAGTAGCGGAGGAGAGTATATTGTTAGTTCAAGCATGTACCGCCCTGATATCTCTACAAATTGTATATCGATATACATTTAGTTTAGTAGATATACAGTAGTTTAGTTTAGCAATTGTATCAATTATGCGACTCTTTAAATGCACTCTGCGTTATTGATTTATTTTTTATGAACCCGTTCCTAAAGATAGATAATAGTAAAAAGAACATATTATTTAGCAAATCAATATAATGTAAATTTAGTGAACACAAATGAGCGTATTTAAAAAAATACAAACACATTTAAGAAATCATGTATCGTCTGAAAAACCAATGTTTGTGTGGTATTGTTGATCGGTTTAACGCCTGAATCCGAAAAGTTATGTTTATCGAGAAACCGGGTCGAGTTTCGCAGCTAATTTTCGAATGAAACAGGACCTTATGCATATACAACAAGATACCGCTTTCTGCGCCATCTGGATATTTCTTTTCTTTTATAAAAAGAACATAATCATTTAATAATGCCAACTGGGGTTTTTCAGCAGGGCCGCTACATTTATGCCCGTTTCACAGGCATAAAAAGTTGATTTTTTTATGCCTGTAAAAAAACGTATGTGTTCGTTACTAGGAATTTTGAACCTGCTCCGAGTCATTATCGTTAGCCTGAAATCTGACATCTTCAACCTGTGGATCGGGTCTACAATGAACCCTTATCAATGCACTTGTTACAAGAAATATAAATAAATATACACATATGACCCATACTCATAAATGTGGGCCAATTAAAAGGATATAAATAGAGCTTATTACAAATAATAATAATGCTTTAATCCAGTCAACTAGTACAGGGAAAAATGAGTAGCGCTAATTTTTTCTTATTATTTTTGGAATGTGTTTTGTGCTGCTGCTTTTCTTGCATAATTCAATGGGTATCCCAGCCAGCGAAAAAGGAACCCCTACTACAGTAGTACCACTAGAAGTAAAGACAAAATAGAAATTCAAGTAAAGTAATCAATTATTTACCTACGTTTGGAAAATACAGTTTTTCTCCAACAAGTCCTGTGTTAGATTCCAACTGTGAAATCCAGCTTCATATTTTTGGTTGTATTGTCATGAAAATAATGTTGAAACATTAACTGTACATAATTTCAAGAATTTATAACCAGCAATATTTTGCTTTTGGTTATTATTATGTATTAAGAAAGTATGTATTTCACAATAAATCAGGTTTAAAATAAGCTCTACACGATTTCTTAAATCTGTAATCTGTATTTTACTGCTAGCAAAATATATAATAATACAATATATTCTCGATTATATTCAACTTTCATGCATCTACATCATTAGATTAGATTAGCAAAGGAGCTGGTTGTTTAGCCTTTACCACCGTGACCTTTTCAGGTCTATTGTGATGCTCCTAGGATATCTTCCTTATAGTACCTCATCCAGCTTTGTCCTTTGTACTAGACTCCATAGCTTTGATAAAGGCCCTTTTATATAGCTGTCCGCCCTTGGTTTTTCTTCTCCGAGTACTTGGAATCTCAGCCTCACCAGGCCTTCACAGTGGCACAATACGTGAACTGAGGTTTCCTCTTCCTCTTGGCAGAATCTGCATGTCGCGTCCTCTGCCAGGCCCATTAGACTCATGTGTCTATTGAGCCGGCAGTGGCCAGTTAGAAGGCCTACTATTACTTCTGATGGCCTTCCTATTCTGGGTTAGTAGGTCTTCCGTAAATTTGGCCAAACGTTCTTTAATGAACTCCTTGGTCTGTCTCTGTCTTGGGAGATTCCTCCATCATTCCAGAGATTTATTTTGCACCCATTCCTTAATGGCTGCTCGTATGCATGGCTTTGCCACGCCACAAAAGGGCTCGGATCCTATTGGGGCTTCAAGTGCGCCTTCCTTGGCCAGTTGGTCAGCCTTTTCGTTTCCTCTGTGTCCCTCGTGTCCTGGTACCCATGCTAGGGTCACTCTGTTCTGACTTCCCAGCTCTGTAAGGGCCGTCAAGCAGTCCTACACCAATCTTGAGTTGATTTGCATGGAACTGATTGCTTTTATTACCGCTTGGCTATCAGAGAAAATGGCAATCGACTGGTTAACAGTACCTTGTCCTATTATCTCCCTTGCGCAACAGTGTATGGCGATCACTTCAGCCTGAAACACCGTTACGTATTTCCCTAGACTTATCGGGATATTGGCTTTTGGCCTTGTCCCGTAAATCCTGGCTCCGACTCCTTGTTCTGTCTTGGAGCCGCCAGTGTACCAGACTGTTTGTGGTGTTATGGGAGGACCGTTTTTCCAATCCTCCCTGTCTGGTATAACAGTCTGAAAGTTCTTATTGAAGTTATACCTGGGGACCATTACATCCGTGGGCATGCCTATAATGGGATCTGCCCTCATCTCCGAGTATAGCTTCTGGTACTCCGTCCCGTGTTGCTGGCTAATTGGCGTTTGGCCTTGCATTAACCTGTGCACCACTGACCGAGCTTCACCTTGTATGAATACATGTAAGGGTGGCAGGTCCAATCTACATCATATTATGCAGAAAATGTAATACTTATATTCGTAGTTCATTGAAGGAGTCGGACGAACTACCGAATGTTTGCGCCTCGGACTAGACAATGTCCCCCCCACGTTTTTGAGGGTGCTGAATCAATTCCCGGGGTCAAACCATTTTTTTTCGCCTTGGCAACCTCCTCAAATTGGTCAAAAACCATTCCCAAAGTTCCCTTTCCGTCAACCCGTTTATTTTTTCCAGTTTTTCGCCTAATTGTTGTTCCCTCGAGTAGAACGGAATCCCTTGAGGGATTTGACCTCAGCCACCCCTATTCCAGGCTTCCCTTGTAGGGTGTGGAAAATTGATTTGTTTTTATGAGAAAAAAAATTAATATTTTGTAGGAGGCGTTTCTTTGAGGAAGGTGGTAGGTAACGAGGATTGTGTAACCACTCCCAGGGGTTGTTTTCACCCATCAAGGGGGTGGAAATTTTTTTTTTTTCCAGCTATAATTGAAAAATAGCATATATATATATATAGATTTTCCACCCCTTTGAAGGGTGAAAACAACCCGCGGGACCAGTTACACAACCCTGGCCACCTACCACTTTCCTCAAAGAAGTGCCTCTTACAAAATATTAATATTTTCCCCACAAAAAAAATATATTATTCCCCTTTGAAGGGTGACATCCCCCGGGGGTGGTTGTTACACAACCCTGGTCACCTACCACCTTTCTCAAAGAAACACCTCCTATAAAATATAAATTTTGTTCTCACAAAAACAAATATCAATTTTCCACCCCCTACAATGGTTGGCAGCTGGGGCAGGGGTGGCTGAGGTCAAATCCCGCGAGGGAACTTCCGTTCTACTCGAGAGAACAACAATTAGTCGAAAAACTGGGGAAAATAAATGGATGACTATTAATTGAAACCCATATGTTATGTCGGTAAGGTTTTGAGTAAAACGTCTTTTGTTCGGCATATGTATATTACTATCTCAATTATATCACAGATCAATTCGTTTTACAACAACAACATGGACTTACTTTCTTTTCATACATATTGCGACTGAATGTCATCGATCAGTCCATCCCCACTCTATCCTTAACTTATCTTGGCATATTGCCAACCTAACACTCCCACAACAAAGTCACAAAATTTCTTTCCTACATAGTACGTACTAAAATTTATACAATGAATTGTGGTTACTCTGACTAATAAGTTGCTAACAACTTTAAATCTTAATTTATTCGCTTTCTGAATCCGTTACATAATTTTTTAAAAATGTGGATTTTTTAATAGAACGTTTTGATTTTTTTACGGCAACCTCTGTAGGTTTGTCAGTGTTCTTGTGCTTTCGGCAAGCCGATTCTTTGTAAATATCTCGTGTAGACTTTAACACGTTCTGACAACTTGTAGCAGGTCGGTGTTCCCATCCGTTTGAGACCGTTGTCGAAACTGCTGGCCTGTCCTGGAACTGGAAGTCTCGTAATCAACCTGTTTAGGAACAGAAACATTGTTATCAGGAATGGATTCACTTTCATGTAAGTTATTATCTAAATTTCGAACATTTGTGGGAATAATGTTTTGGCCAAGATCGCAAATTACATCACTTACGACAGTGCTATCCTCCCCCATGGCTGGACGAGCTTGCGGGCTAGTGCTAGGTAAATTGTTAGTTTGGTTATCTAAATTTGGTTTATTCTGAAAGGGTAAATCAAAACTATTATCGAAACTTTTATAATCTAGTCTAACATTATCATTTTTACAAAAATTATGTGAATTATGAACCTGCGTTCCCCTCCAATCCGTACCTACTCTATCGCTGCTTCCTTCTGTTGCCCGGCTTGTCTTAATTTGGTTTGCGTGCCTCTTCCAGATTTTTCCCGATAAGCGCTGGCATAAGTATGTCGTACCTATCTTCTTCACGACTTTTGCTGCTGTCCACGTTACTTTATTAGTCCTCCTATAATCCTTTACGTAGACTTCACTTCCCTCTTGGAGAGTCCATTTCTTTCCACCATAATTTTTTTTTTGTTTTTCTACCGATTCTTCCATTTTTATCTGTTGTTGATCCTTATCTTTCTATTCTTGTAATGGGTCTCGTAACAGGTGCCATTTAGTACGTATTTCTCTGCCGAACATTAAGAATGATGGAGTTTTACCTGAACTGCTTTGTTCCGTTTTTCTGTAAACAAATGAAAATCTCTATATTAATATAGTAATGGGGGTTTCCCGGTTCTTTATATCTTCTACAGCGGTACAAATCCTTGTCTTAAAAAGTTTAACTGCAGCTTCTGCTGCGCCATTGCTTTGAGGGTTATAAGGTGGAGATAATATATGTCTGATACCATTATTTTTAAAGAATGTTTGTAAAGATTTTGACACAAATTGTGGACCATTATCTGACACTACCTCTTTCGCGAGGCCTAGACGAGCAAATATTTTTCTTAACTTTTTCTCCGTTTCAAAAGAAGTTGTATTTTTCATTTTACAAACCTCTATCCATTTTGAAAATGAATCTATTACGATCAGGTACATTTTTCCTTTAAGAGGTCCAAGAAAATCAATGTCGATTCTTTCAAAAGCTTGAGATGTTACCGGCCATGATGTTAGCTGGTGTTTCAAATGGTTAGGCTTTATTCTAAGACAAGCGTGATAACTCTTTATGAGGTTCTCTGTGTCGCAATCAATATTTGGCCAATAAATGATAGATTTTCTTAAAGATTTTGGAACTACCACTCTGTGACCCCAAATTAGAATGTCCTTATCTATTTCTAATTCATACCTGCGTACAGAATATGATTTGATCTCTTCGTTGATGTTTTTAGGCCATTGATCTGTTCTCACAGAACTCATAACGTCTTGAAGAACTTAATCCCTGGCAGTTTCTTGTCTAAGTTTGGCGTTGTCTATTGGCCACTCTGCCACCATCTCCGTAAAGTTAATGAATCCTTTGGTACTGGCTTAAAAATTATCATTTTTAATAGGATGTCTACTAAAATAATCGGCTACTGTATTTTCTTCCCCTTTTATGTGTTCAATCTTATAATAAAACATGCTCAAAAATGCGCTCCACCATTAATAATAATAATAATAATAACTTAATAAGCAGGAGGGGCTGACTTCCATCTATCAAGCCTTTGGTGAGTAGCGCCACCACTTACTCCAGCTGGGGTGCAAAACCGAACCGGCAGCCCTAGTGCACCCGGGAGGGGAAAGCGTCTTCCCCTGTGGTGTCGGTCGTGGGCCTGCTGGGCTAACCACCCACAGGCCCTAAACTTTTGTTCCGGCAGGCAGAAGACAGGGCCCCCACGATCGACCCCGTGCGGATAGGGGTCAAGGGCAAGGTGGTGGGGCCCAACCGGACGGACCGCCCGTTGACGAAATTGTCAATGTCCAAGGACGCTTTGAGTGGACAGATGAACTGAGGGATGAACTTCTGCATTGCTATGAAAGCAGTGAGCCCGCGCGGAGGGGATACATGGCGCGGATGCATGCTCTGTGGTGTGAGAGGCTACCAGAGCATAGCGCCTTCACGCAACAAAATCTGCGTGACTATGTATCCCACCTTCGTAGTAGGGGCTACGTGAGGGCTGCTCCTGGACCGGTGAATGAGGTGGCCGAAGAGCCGCCACAATCACCGGTTGAGGACGTAGCACTCCTCGTTCCGCCAATACCAGAGGGCCTCAGTACCAGAAGGGGGTTACACCATCTGAAAACCCCCGGGCCACAAGACCTGGCCAGAGTGGACGCTGAACTCCGTACAGCGCTACCAGAAGAGGCTGACATCTGGCACATAAATTGTGCCGTGTATGCCGCTGCTCAACGCTCTTCTCAGGTGGAGAGGCGAAGTACCTCTTCCCCACAGGAGAGAGCGCAGCGGCGCATACAAAAGATGGAAGCCAAGATCCGGTCGGCGAGGCAACACGCATCCCGTATCCAATGTGTGATGGACTATATGGCGGCCAACAGGCCGTTCACGCCTAAAGTGCGTCGATTAGCCGCCAACCTAAGACGCGTCCATCACACACTCAATGAGGCAGTGCTGCAAACCACCAAACAGCACTGTCTCGACAGGATACGGATGCTAGTGACTTGCAAAAAATAACTAGTGAGGCGGGCGAGAGGGCTTGCGGAAAATAAACTGTTCCGCGAGAAGCCCTCGCGCCTTTTCCAACCGCCTCCGCGTGTTGTAGACAATCCGCCGATTGCAGATCAGTTGGAGAACTTCTGGAAAACGCTATACGAAGACAGGCTTCCACTCAACCGAGATTCTCCTGCCCTTGCACACTTTGAAGTCTTTTGTCAAAGGTTTCAGCAACCACAGGAAGTGTGCGAACCAATAACCCCAGAAGAGGTTCGTAGGGCTCTTGAGGGCTTTAAGAACTTTGCTGCTCCAGGTCCCGATGGGATAAATAACTTTTGGTGGAAAAAGTTATCGAGCACCCACCACCATTTGGCCAGAATTTTTAATTCCTGGTTAAATGGGGAGCAGCAAATCCCTTCTTGGGTTGTTGAGGGGCGGACAGTGCTGATCCCCAAGAATGGAGATTTGTCCAACCCAAAGAATTACAGACCGATAACCTGTCTAAACGCATGCTACAAGGTGTTTACACGCATTTTGTACATGCGGGTGCTCCACGCAGTTGAACCGGTTTACGAACGGATATATGAGCAACGAGGGTCGAAGAGAGGTGTCGCTGGCTGCAAGGAAAACCTGTTGATCGACAGATGTGTCACGCAGGACTCCATGCAGTATAAGCGGAACCTCTCTATGGCCTGGATCGACTACCGCAAGGCATTTGACATGACATCGCATGAGCTCATTGTTCACTTGCTCCGATGTCTTGTGGTACCCGGTCCCGTAGTGAGATGTATTGAAGAACTGATGCCGCTCTGGAGGACTCGCTTTACCATAACAACGGGTAACGATAGACTCCAAACAGAGTCGGTGACATTCAGAAGAGGAGTATTTCAGGGAGATTCCCTCAGCCCCCTTCTGTTTTGCATCTCACTACTGCCATTATCCGTCTCGCTCCGGAAAACCCGTGGCTACAACTGCGGTACCCCCGGCGACAGGAGGCATAAGGTCACCCATCTATTTTATATGGATGACCTTAAACTTTATGCCTCTGGAGAGAGGGATCTCCAACAGTCCCTTAGGGTGGTACAGGAGTACACGCAGGCTGTCGGTATGCAGTTCGGGTTGAACAAATGCGCACTGATCCATCTCAAGAGAGGACGATGCGGTGACTATGGAGAGGACGCGCAGCTCGTGGACGGAAGCATCTTACACCATCTAGATGCCGGAGAGTCGTACACTTACTTGGGTGTCGAGCAACGCTCCACCCAAGAAGTGAGTGTAGTGAAAAACGCTCTCCGCGGCAAGTATCAGCACCTACTCCGACAGATCTGGTCTTCAGAACTGTCGGGGAAGAACAAAGTGTCTGCTACAAATATGCTTGCCGTTCCGATCCTTCTCTACTCTTTCGGAGTAGTGAAGTGGACTAGAGAAGAGCTGCGTCAACTCGATGTAGTAACCCGCAAGAAGATGCATCTCAATAGGAGCTTGCATCCTAAATCGTGCGTTCCACGGTTATATCTCCCACGACATCGGGGAGGCCGTGGACTCTTGAGAGTCTCTTGGAGAGTCTCCATAGCAGGATGGTTCTGGATGGAGCATGTAAGGTCATCAGGAGTTCGGATCCCCTCCTCTGCATGGTCCGAGACCATGAAAATGCAGAGGTAGGAGCTTTTCTCTTTAAGGCAGCACAGAGAGCAGCCGATGAACTTGGTCTCATCTTCGACGTCGAGCGGGTAAACCCCGACTCTGTCACCGAGTTGGAACCCGTTCGACTAAAAGCCCACATTAGAGCTGCAGAACACAACATCCTTCTGCAGCTCCATAAGGATAAGCCATTGCACGGGGTCTTCTATAAAAATATAGAAGACCTCGGCTTATCCGAAAGGCTGACCTTCGCCTTCTTAAGGTCAGCTGGGCTGAAGTCTGAGACCGAGGGATTCATAATGGCTTGCCAGGATGATGTATTTAACACTCTCGTCTATCGACGTCGTGTCATGGGTATGGAGGTCCCTGATGTCAGCTGCAGGGCCTGCCGCAGGGCGCCAGAGACTGTAATGCACTTACTGTCGGCTTGCCCGACATACGCAGTCTCGGCCTATATTCATAGACACAACGCAGCATTACGAGTGCTTTACTATCATCTAAGGCACTCGTATGGGATAGACGAAACACCAGTGCTGCCTTACGTTCCGGGGGATATTGAGTCCGTTGTGGGGAATGAGAAGTGCCTAATTTATTGGAACTACTCGTTTCCCACTGTCAGGCAAATACAAGCCAACAAGCCTGACATAGTACTCCTCGACCACCAACTCAAGACAATGTATGTCGTGGAATTCTCAGCTCCCGCTGAGAGCAACATTGTCTTGAAAGAGGAGGAAAAACGGACAAAATATCGAGATTTGCTCTTCGAACTCCGCAGGCTTTATCCAGGCCATTCTGTTAAAATAGTGGTACTGATTATAGGAGCCCTCGGTGGAATGAGACAGACGCTGCTTTCAGAACTAAAGATCGTACCGGCATGTCGATATTCGGCAGAGATCTTAGCCGGCAGAATGCAGAAGGCTGTCATCCTCGGTTCATTACGTCTACTCAGGGCACACGATTCGCGGACCCGATAATCACTCACCCCACGGGCGTGGGGAGTGGCTATTGGTATTACCAGCTCCCCTCTGTGAGGGTCGGAGCCACAGAGTAAGGTGACTGGTTTTTTGTAAAAAAAAAAAAATAATAATAATAATAACTTTATTTCCTTTAGACCTGTTGAAATACAAGTATAGGACAAGTCAGAATGTGAATACATTAACAATAGAAAAGAAATGATATATACTAATAAATAATAAAATAGAATAGATAGCCATAATTATATATATAAAAATCATTGCTTTTACATAGTCATATACAAAAACAAATAAATAAATAAGATACATTCAAAACAAAATAATATATAACATGGACAATATTTATTTATTTATTTACATACACTGCTCAACAGGTAAACCCATTTAGAGAGCAGGACAAATACACAAATTTAGCATTACATAGCAGTATGGAACAGGTACAAAACAAACAAAAAAAATACATATAGAGAAAAAATACAAAAAAATACACAATACAAAATACAAAAAAGTACAAAATGAAATTACCAACCAAGGAAAAACAAAGGTTCAAGTAGGGTTAAATAGTTTTTTAATATCATTAGATTAGATTAGATTAAGCTGGTTGTTTAGCCTTTACCACCGCGACCTTTTCAGGTCTATTGTGATGCTCCCAGAATATCTTCCTTATAGTACCTCATCCAGCTTTGTCCTTTGTACTAGACTCCACAGCTTTGATAAAGGCCCTTTTGTATAGCTGTCCGCCCTTGGTTTTTCTTCCCGAGTCCTTCCTCTTCCTCTTGGCAGAATCTGCATGTCGCGTCCTCTGCCAGGCCCATTAGACTCATGTGTCTATTGAGCCGGCAGTGGCCAGTTAGAAGGCCCACTATTACTCTGATGGCCTTCCTATTCTGGCTTAGTAGGTCTTCCGTAAATTTGGCCGAACGTTCTTTAATGAACTCCTTGGCCTGTCTCTGTCTTGGGAAATTCCTCCACCATTCCAGAGATTTATTTTGCACCCATTCCTTAATGGCTGCTCGTATGCATGGCTTTGCCACGCCACAAAAGAGCTCGGGTCCTATTGGGGCTTCAAGTGCGCCTTCCTTGGCCAGTTGGTCAGCCTTTTCGTTTCCTCTGTGTCCCTCATGTCCTGGTACCCATGCTAGGGTCACTCTGTTCTGACTTCCCAGCTCTGTAAGGGCCGCCAAGCAGTCCCACACCAATCTTGAGTTGATTTGCATGGAACTGATTGTTTTTATTGCCGCTTGGCTATCAGAGAAAATGGCAGTCGACTGGTTAACAGTGCCTTGTCCTATTATCTCCCTTGCGCAACAGTGTATGGCGATCACTTCAGCCTGAAACACCGTTGCGTATTTCCCTAGACTTATCGGGATATTGGCTTTTGACCTTGTCCCGTAAATCCCGGCTCCGACTCCTTGTTCTGTCTTGGAGCCGTCAGTGTACCAGACTGTTTGTGCTGTTATGGAAGGACCGTTTTTCCAATCCTCCCTGTCTGGTATAACAGTCTGAAAGTTCTTGTTGAAGTTATACCTTGGGACCATTACATCCGTGGGCATGCCTAGAATGGGATCTGCCCTCATCTCCGAGTATAACTTCTGGTACTCTGTCCCGTGTTGCTGGCTAATTGGCGTTTGGCCTTGCATTAACCTGTGCACCACTGACCGAGCTTCGCCTTGTATGAATACGTGTAAGGGTGGCAGGTCCAAGAGGACCTCAAGTGCAGCCGTAGGAGCAGTTTTTATAGCCCCCGTGGCGCACAGGCAAGCAAGCCTTTGTACGCCACTTAACAGCCTTATTGCTCCGGACTGTACCGTTTTAGTCCACCATACCACTGATCCATAGGTTATCATAGGTCTCACTACCCTGGTGTATAACCACAGGTTCATTTTGGTATTTAACCCCCAGTTTTTTCCACACATTTGCCTACACCTTCCCAGGGCGATTGTGGCTTTCTGTGTGACTTTTTGGATGTGAGAATTCCATGTTAATTTTTGGTCAAAAATGACTCCTAAATATTTTGCCTCACAGGCAAATGGAATTTCCACTCCGTTGAGCCTTAAGGGCTTTAGGCCTTGCAGTGCTCTTCTCCGTGTAAAATTGACGACCGTGGTTTTGTGGGGATTTATAGAAGTCCTTCCTTGCAACACCATTTGTCGACAACATTTAGGGCTCTTTGCGAACGCTCCGCTATTGTGTTCGCAAATCGCCCCTTAACGACTATTGCTAGATCATCAGCATATCCTAAGCAATAGAAGCCCTCTGTGGAAAGTTTCCGGAGGAGTTCGTCAACCAGGGTTGCCCATAGTAGTGGAGATAGTACCCCTCCCTGTGGACAGCCTGTACTCACTTTCGCCTCGATGGAGATCTCGCCTAGATTAGATATTATAATCCTATTATCTAGGCTGACTTTAATCCACCGGCAGATCGTTGTTGGGACTCCTCTGTTTAATAATGCACTCGTTAGTGAGTGCGTTGTTACGTTATTAAACGCTCCTTCTATGTCTAGGAATGTAACTACTGCCATTTCCTTGTCCTTTAGGGACTTTGCTAGTAGTCTGTTTAATTCATCCAGCGCAAGGTCTGTCGACCTCCCTGGCTGGTATGCATATTGACGTTCACTCAGGGGATTTTCCCTTAGTAGTTCGTCTCTAATGTACCTATCTATCAGTCTTTCCATCGTTTTAAGTAGGAAAGAGGATAGACTTATAGGCCTATATGACTTGGGCGTTTGGTCCGATAATCTACCTATTTTCGGTAGATAGATGACTCTCACCTTCCGCTATATTTTTGGTATGTATTTCCAAGCCAAGCAAGCTCTGAATATTATACATAAATAAGGTATCAATACCTCCAGCCCCTTTTGGAGCAAAATTGGATATATTCCGTCCACCCAGGAGATTTGAGTGGTTGGAACTTACTGATTGCCCATCTGATTTTATCAGGTTTTATAACCTCGGTGGCCAACTTCCAGTCCGCAAGTTTGGGCCTTTCTGGCCTTTAGCCTGGATAATGCCTATCCTCTAGGTCTGTTAATATCAGTGAGCCCGGAAAGTGTGCCTCCATGAGCAATTTGATACTTTCCGTCATTGTTTCTGTGTAGGTTTCATCATCTTTTTTGATAAAGCCTACTTCGTTTGCCGTACAACCGTCCTTGGCCAGGACTCTATGGATTCTGGAAGCTGCGGGGCCATCACTGACCTCTTCGCAGAATCTCTTCCATGAGTCTCTCTTTGCCTTGCGGACCTCTTTATTGTACTGCGTGAGTTTTACTTTGTAGGTATCCCAGTCTTGGTTGGATTTGGCCCTATTAAATAGCCTTCTAACCTCAGCCCTAAGGCCTTCTAGGTGGTTATTCCACCAGACTGTTTTACCCCTGGTTTTCCTTGTTTTCTCCGGACAGTTTTCCTGGTAGGCAGCTACTATCGCCTCGCTTACCTGTTCCACTGCCACTTCAAGGCTCTCTATGTTTCTCCCAGACGCTCTTCCTCCCTCTAGACACCCTCTGAGGGACTCTAAATATCCTTCCCAGTTGGTATCTCGGGGATTTCTGAATTTTGTCTCCGTTAGAGATGGGATCTTGACGTTGAATCTGATGTGCCTATGATCGGAGCCTGATGGCTCTTCTGACACATGCCAGTTCTTGATAGTATCACTTACATTACCTGTACATAAGGTTAAATCCAAGACTTCCCTACGTACTGAAGTGACAAAAGTAGGTTTCCTGCCTATATTAGCTATTAGTAACCTTTCTCCTAGAGTGAAGTGTAATAATGACTCACCCCTGTTGTTGATGTTAGTGCTTCCCCATACCGTGTGGTGTGCGTTGGCATCACATCCAATTAGTAGTGGAAGGTTCCTCTCTCCGCAGTAGGCAACTATGTCGCTTAACATCTCCGGTGGACAGGATCTTTCCTCACCTGGGAAGTAGGCGGAGCAAATGACCCAGCTCTTCATACTCTCTTCCGTCGATGCTGTTAGAGTGGCTGTAGCAAAATCGTCGGTGCAGAGCACCGGAATTAGTATACACTTAACTCTACTACTGTATACAATACACGCTCTAGGTCTAGTAGATCGTGTATTGTACAACAACTTACCCTGTGGCGGTTTTAGGCCTGCCGGCCATTCCTTGACTATCCAGGGTTCCTGCAGGAGGGCAATGTCGATGCCTTCTTCCTCGAACCTCCGACATGCAATAGCCGAAGCAGCCTTTGCATGATGGAGATTCGCCTGCAGGACCCTGATTTCTTCTTTTATTGGGGTGAAGGTCCCAGAGGTGCCAGGTCCTCCCCCCCAATTACTTCTCCCACCTCCATGGGCGTCCGCTTCTGGGCGCCAGGCCTCTTGAGCGGGCTTAACCCACTTTGGCCGGAGAAGTCTTCGTCTTCTTCATCAGAGGAGTGGAGCTCGTTCTCTCCTTTTTCCTCTACCTCTTTTGGCTCTTCCTCCGGGGCCAATTCCCTGCCTTCCGGAGGTCGTGACTTGATTTTTTTAATATCATTGATTGAGCTGTGAAAAATGTCAAACAGTCCACAGTTTTTGTTGTAATTGTTACACATAGTATGGAGAGGAGAGAATTTTAAAACATTAGAATGTGGGATGCCGAGGTAAAAAGTTTGTGAACTTCTGGAATTCAAATTCGGAACGCGGAAGTTTAATTGACTTAAAATGTCTTGACAGTGTATATTGCTGTGAACAATATTGTATAAAAATACGAGAGAAAAGTATTCGCGTCTGGAAACCAAAGAATTTATAGAAAATCTAGCTAGGAGTTCTTGCTGCGGGAAGCCAATTACCGGGTATACTCCATCCGACTTAAACCAGAGCAATTTTACAAATCGTCTCTGCACACTCTCCAAGGCGTCAATGTGAATATTGTAATGGGGATTCCAGACGAGGGATGCATATTCTAGTTTAGACCGGACAAAAGCAAAATAGAGGATCTTTAGTGTACAAATGTTTGAGAAATCTCTGCTCATTCTGATTATAAAGCCCAGAGTTTTAAAAGATTTGGCTACAACATTGTTTACATGCGGTACAAATGTTAGCTCTTTATCGAAGATTACGCCAAGGTCTACAAGGGTATCAGGTCTCTGAAGCACTGCGCCATCTACATTATAGTCGAAAATAACCGGCCTTGCACTAGTTGTGTAGGTCATCACATTACATTTTGACACGTTTAGATATAAGTTGTTTCGAGTACACCAGTTGCATATGCGTGCTAGACTATCCTGCAGTGTGACGCAGTCCTCCAGAGATGAGACTGTATTAAATATTTTAAGATCGTCAGCGTACAGCAAACAGGATACTTGAATACAATTCACGATATCATTTACGAAGATATTGAATAACAGGGGTCCAAGAATTGATCCCTGCGGAATACCAGATGTTGCGCCGTATTCGACAGACCGAAACCCACTATAAGCAACATATTGCTTCCTGTTTGACAGGTAGGAGTGAAAAAATGAAATGAGTTGAAAAGAGAATCCAAAATCAGACAATTTATTTAGCAATATAATGTGATCCAGTCTGTCGAATGCCTTAGAGAAGTCAGTATATATTACGTCCGTTTGCTTACGCTGGTCAATGGCTTCTGAGATATACTGGGTGATACAAGTTAAATTAGAGGTGGTGGAGCGCCCTTTCATAAAGCCATGTTGATACACCGATAATTGGGCACTAACACTGAAGTAAATAGTATCGTGTAGTAAGATTTCCAAAGTTTTACTAAAATTGCACGGAATAGATATAGGTCTAAAATTGGAGATGTCATTTATATCGCCTTTTTTGAAAACCGGGCACACTTTTGAATGTTTCCAAATATCTGGGAGACAGCAGTTTTTCATACACAAATTGAAAAGTACCGATAGTGGAGCTGCAAAGATACAAGCACAGTCTCTAATCAAAAAAGCGGGAACGCCATCCGGACCAGTAGTTAACCAGTAGTTAATATAAATTTAATAAATAACAAACAACAAATGGGATGTTTGACAAACACTATATTAATTAATTGCATAAAAATACACATAATTATTATCATTCTTATCATGCTTAAGTCAGATTACATGTAGTGGTACAGAAGATGACAAATTCGTGGTAGGTGTAAAAACATTCCTTAATTAGGAAGTCCCGAACTGCACTTTTAAAGCAATTGAAGCTGGTAGCATCTTTTAATTTTTTAGGTAAAAGATTATACATCTTGATTGATGTAATAAAAGGACCTTTATTTACTTGGGTTAATCTACATGCTGGTAAATAGACATTTTCGCCGGTTCGGGTGTTATAGTTATTTATATCACTATATTTTGGTAGTTGATTAATGTTTTTCCTTACATAACACACTGACTGTAAGATATACATGCAGTAAATGGTAAGTATCCCATGCTGTCTAAAGTAAGGTCTACACGATGTAGTGTAACCTAAATTAAACATACTTCTTATAATTCTCTTCTGCATGAGAAAGACTTTTTGAACTCCTACACAGTTACTCCAGCAAGGTAAACCATATGAAAGTATCGAGTTTATACAACCATAATAAAGTGCCTTTAAAGTATTATTATTAACCGAATTTCTAATTTGTAATATTGCAAAGTTCTTACTTGCAAGGTTTTTCAGTACACTTTCCGTATGGTTTTGCCAGGATAAATGGTTATCAAGCTGAATACCTAAAAATTTCACAGAATCATTTTGACAGATAGAATTATTATTCGCTCTAACCAGTACACTAAAATCTTTTTTACTTCCAATTTGTGTGAATAACAGGAGATCAGTTTTTTGTGAGTTTAGTATTAGTCCATTTTTATTGCATCAAATTGATACTTCATCTACGCATTTCGTAGCCATTTTACTAAGTGTATCAATATTTTCAGCAGAAATTATAGCTGAGGTATCATCAGCAAAAAGGGTTAAAAAACTGCTATCACTTACATTATCAATTATATCGTTAATAAAAATTATGAATAATAATGGACCTAACACACACACCCCTGTGGTACTCCAGTTAACACGTTTACATTTTCTGATAAATAAGTCCTCTCATCTTGTATAATTTTTGCAGTCTGTGTTCTCCCCTTCAAGTACGAATTTATCCAACTTAATGCCACACCACGAATACCATATATCTCAAGTTTTTTTAATAATAATTTGTGATTTATACAATCAAAAGCTTTTGAGAGATCAAAAAAAATACCAACCGATTTTAATTTGTCATTAAACTTGTTGAGAATTTTTTCATAAAAGGAGAGAACAGCATCCTGCATTGATCGGTTTTTACAAAACCCATATTGTCCTACTTATTCTGCTACTTATTTTAGATATGGTTATTATTTTAGATATGGATAACAAATGTGATGCGTTTAACAATATATAAGTTCCTTTATAATGATAAATTTTCATTAAATATGTAAAAAGAGGTAGTTTGTATCAAGTTCATATTTTCAAATTTTTAGATTTAGATGATTTATCTTTAGTTTGACAACTGTTTATAGGTTCTTAAGACAAGCAAAACTTTTTGTAAAGTATAATTTTTTCTTGCAAAATCAAAAAATTTATAAGTGTGATACAGCACTTATTACTGTTTAACTCGCTGTTTAATTATTTTTAATAATTTAACTATATTGTCTTACTGTGCCCTTTCTCTTTATACACACACCAGCAAATTTAAAGGAGGGAACTTTTTTTTCATAACAAAGGATCACTCACTTTTCATATGGAAACAGTGGTTTCTGTTAAATTGTCTGAATTTTTTATAGGTTATGTATTTCTGAATCCTGAACAAATGTCTCCTAAACATCAAGGGTCGCGAGATAGCGGCCGTTCTTGTCAGTATTACCCGTTATTATGTTTACAGTATTTATTCAAATATTACACTGTGATTGAGAGACAGGTTAAAATAAATGGGAGTTTTGACAGATGTCTTGAAGACAGTCTCCAGCAGAAACTTGAATAGAGTTTTGAAAAGAGGCTGAAAAGAGTTTTCAAAATAAATCGTCTATTAAAAAAGCTCTCCTTTTGGAAATAAAAGACTTTGTAATTTTTTCGGATTTTAAAAGTGCTCTAGATAGACTATCAAGAAACGGTCTAATAACAGACAATGACTGGATTATGTTAAGCACCAGAAAATCATACTGTTTGGCTAAAGGGCAAAACAGGAATGTGCAGCTAGTCTGGATTCCTAGCCACACAAATATTCAGGGCAATGATAAAGCAGACCTCATACGCCATGAGTTCTGCTTTATCGATATATTTGTCCATTCGATCTTCCAGTCTTTGTGTATTTTTTCTTTAATGTGTGGTAAACTATCTCTAAAATCTACTTTAGTTAGGTTAATGTTCGTGAGGTCTCTACCTGTTTTCGCTAAAACAGGTAGAAACTTCTTCGATTTTTATTAAGTTGGCTGGAACTTTTGTATTAAAATAGTTTTGATACCAACTATTAACTTCATCATAAATATTTCGATCAAACGTGGGCTTTTGGGTTTCTGCAAATTGTTGTTCATAATAGTTTGCAAATTTATTGGCTTTGTTGACATCAGTATTAAACATTTGTCCATTTTTTTCGATTTCTGGAATATTTTATTTGGACTTGTATTTAGATAACTTTCTTATTTTTTAGCTCTGTGAAGTTAGCACTACCACTTTAAAATTTTGAAATCGTTTTGGTCTCATCAATTGTAGCTTTTTTGTTGCGAATTTGTTGCGGCGAGAAAAAATTTGTAGCTCTTTATTTAAAAAAAATAACTCATAGTAATGCTAACTTCACAGTGAAGATAGCATTACCACTCACAGTACTTTAAAATTTTGAAATCGTCTTGACCTCATCAATTGTAGCTTTTTTGTTGCGAATTTGTTGCGGTGAGAAAAAATTTATAGCTCTTTATTTTTTTAAAATAACCCATGGTAATGCTAACTTCACAGTGAAGATAGCATTACTACTTACCAGTGCTTTAAAATTTTGAAATCGTTTTGGCCCCATTAATTGTAGCTTTTTTGTTGCGAATTTGTTGCAGTGAGAAAAAATTTCTAGCTCTTTATTTTTTAAAAATAACCCATGGTAATGCTAACTTCACAGTGAAGATAGCATTACCAATCACAGAAATAGCTTTAAAAAGTGCACAAACATTTTCTTATCATAAGAATAATTTGTTGCGAATTTGTTGCACACGATTAATAGCAAAAAATTAATGAAAAAAATGTTTTTTCTGGTAATGCGAACTTGATAATCAAGATAGCATTAAAACTTATGAAAAATCGCTTTTAATAATTAGCCCAATAAAACGGGAGGTTTGTCGATTTGGATGAAATAGTTCAGAGCGGGCTGAAATTTTGGGAACAGGCGTATTTTGTGGTAATTTTTAACCTATCAAAAGTCCCCACCTGTAGACGCTGGCGGAGGAGAGGGGAGGGAGAAAATAGGTAAAAATAAATCGGTTTTTCGTAAAAAACTCGGAAAGTATCAATTTTACTGTAAAATATGTACACATGAAAATGATAAGTAATAAAAATCCGCACAATTACGTTTTTTTAACTTAGTACAACCTATTGGAGCCGAGATGTATTTTTTGAAATTTTGACAGTTTTGCGACGCAACGGAAACGCGCGAGTTTTTCGCTAAAATCTCGAAAATGGTCATTCAGATCGCAAAAAGTTTCAAATGAAAGTTTTAGAGAATCGATTACGAACAATTTCCTTTTATTTTTCATTTCCATTCAATAAATATTGGCGGAGATATGAATTTTTAAACATCCTTATAGCGCGCTATCACAACACTTGTTTCATGATAAAATCGGTAAAAACTCGAAAACGATAGATCGTATGCATATAGTGTATCTAATGAAAGTTAAGGAGAATCAAATTTTGAATATGTTGGTGTATACAAAATCGCTTTGATAACGACTGAATGGAGATAAAAGGGAAAAACATGAAAAATTGTTATTGTCAAATGCATTTTGACAAATAGCTATTTTTTGATCGGCTTTAGGCAATAATGACACTAAAGCTATTTTTGAAGAGAACTAAATTATCTGTAAAATGAGCTCCAAGTGATCTTCATACGGTGAATGGTTCACGAGTTATAGCTGTTTAAAGCTATGAGCAAAAATGTATTTTTTATTGTAAATTAAGGTTTTACTGCAAGAACTGTGCATAACAGTTTTTTTTAAAATCGATTTTGACCTACTTTTATTAATTTATGTACATATGAGAGTAAAGCAATAGCATAAGTCTTTCGCAAGGAATATTTTTTTAAAAAAGAAGGTTCTTGAAAACTGTTTTTGTTCAGAAAAATGGAACCAATAATTTTTTCATTCCTTTTTTTGTATATATCATCGTTTCTTTTGATTTTATGACAAAATTTCATAAGACCTAAACGAAAGCTACAAAATTCCCTATATAAAATACTTTTTCCTGTATGATTTTCAATAAGTAGTGACAAGGAACTGGCGATTGAAAATGCGGTTGACTTTTAAGTTTTAGCAAACAGGCAATTTTCGTCACGCAGTGGTAATGACAGGTCGTACTGAAAATTCAACGTTTTTTCGATTTATACAGAAAAGTTGTTTCGCAACAAATTATTACTCGGCACAACAAATTTTTACATCACACGCTACAAATTCTTGAAGTGAAAAATACATGAAAAAATGCATTTACAACCATTTCTGTAGGTGGTAATGCCAGGTTGTGCTGAAAATTCAACGTTTTATCGGTTTTTGCTGAAAATTTGTTTCGCAACAAATTATTACTCGGCACAACAAATTCGTACACCACACTCTACAAATCCTTGAAGTGAATAACACATGAAAAAATGCATATGCAACGGTTTTTGGCAGTGGTAATGCCAGTTTGTACTGAAAATTCAACGTTCTTTCGGTTTATACTGCAAAGTGGTTTCGCAATAAATTATTACTCAGCACAACAAATTCGTACACCACACGCTACAAATAGTCGAAGTGAAAAACACATGAAAAAATGTATTTACAACAATTTTTGTAGGTGGTAATGCCAAGTTGTGCAGAAAAGTCAACGTTTTTTCGGTTTTTGCTGAAAATTTGTTTCGCAACAAATTATTACTCGGCACAACAAATTTTTACATCACACGCTACAAATCCTTGAAACGAAAAATACATGAAAAAATGCATTTGCAACAGTTTTTGGCAGTGGTAATGCCAGTTCGTACTGAAAATTCAACGTTTTATCGATTTTTGCGAAAACTTGTTTTGCAACAAATTATTACTCGGCACAACAAATTCGTACACCACACGCTACAAATCGTCGAAGTGAAAAACACGAAATAATGCATTTGCAACGGTTTTTGGCAGTGGTAATGCCAGGTCGTACTGAAAATTCAACGTTTTTTCGGTTTATACTGAAAAGTTGTTTCGCAACAAATTATTACTCGGCACAACAAATTCGTACACCACACGCTACAAATCGTCGAAGTGAAAAACACACGAAATAATGCATTTGCAACAGTTTTGGGCAGTGGTAATGCCAGTTTGTACTGAAAATTCAACGTTTTATCGGTTTTTTGCTAAAAATTTGTTTCGCAACAAATTATTACTCGGCACAACAAATTTTTACATCACACGCTACAGATCCTTGAAGTGAAAAATACATGAAAAAATGCATTTACAACCATTTTTGTAGGTGGTAATGCCAGGCTGTGCTGAAAATTCAACGTTTTATTGATTTTTGCTGAAAATTTGTTTCGCAACAAATTATTACTCGACACAACAAATTCGTACACCACACGCTACAAATCCTTGAACTGAAAAACACATGGAAAAATGCATATGCAAAGGTTTTTGGCAGTGGTAATGCCAGTTCGTACTGAAAATTCAATGTTTTATCGATTTTTGTGAAAACTTATTTCGCAACAAATTATTACTCGGCACAACAAATTCGTACACCACACGCTACAAATTGTCGAAGTGGAAAACACACGAAATAATGCATTTGCAACAGTTTTGGGCAGTGGTAATGCCAGTTTGTACTGAAAATTCAACGTTTTATCGGTTTTTTGCTAAAAATTTGTTTCGCAACAAATTATTACTCGGCACAACAAATTCGTACACCACACGCTACAAATCGTCGAAATGAAAAACACATGCAAAAATGTATTTACAACAATTTTTGTAGGTGGTAATGCCAGGTTGTGCTGGAAATTCAACGTTTTATCGGTTTTTGCTGAAAATTTGTTTCGCAACAAATTATTACTCGGCACAACAAATTTGAACACCACACGCTACAAATCGTTGAAGTGATTTTTTTTTTAACCTATTTTCTCCCTCCCCTCGCCTCCGCCGGCGTCTACGGGTGGGGCCTTTTGATATGTTAAAAATTATCACAAAATACACCTATTCCCAAAATTTCAGCCCGCTCTGAATTATTTCATCCAAATCGACAAACCTCCCGTTTTATTGGGCTAATTATTATAAGCGATTTTGATTATCAAGTTCGCATTACCAGAAAAAACATTTTTTCATTAATTTTTTGCTATTAATCGTGTGCAACAAATTCGCAACAAATTCTTTTTATGATAAGAAAATATTTGCGCACTTTTTAAAGCGATTTCTGTGAGTCGTAATGCTATTTTCACTGTGAAGTTAGCATTACCATGGGTTATTTTTAAAAAATAAAGAGCTACAATTTTTTTCTCACCGCAACAAATTCGCAACAAAAAAGCTACAATTGATGAGGCCAAAACGATTTCAAAATTTTAAAGCACTGTGAGTGGTAATGCTATCTTCACTGTGAAGTTAGCATTACCATGGGTTATTTTTTTTAAATAAATAGCTACAAATTTTTTCTTACCGCAACAAATTCGCAACAAAAAAGCTACAATTGATGAGGCCAAAACGATTTCAAAATTTTAAAGTGGTAGTGCTAACTTCACAGAGCTTTATTTTTTTATAGAAAAGCTGTCCTTTTGGTTCCTTGATTTTCTGACACGGTTGCAGCCAAAAATGTGATTTATACTGGATTATAATTTTATGAACTATTTTGTTATATTAATTTATTTTGCGTTTTATATCGGGATCTGGATGCGCGTAATATTCACGTAACATCTTTCTTTTAATTTTAATCATTTTAATTATGAATGGTGGAAGTTGATCGGAATAGAATTTTGGTTTAATAGTTGGAGTGCTTGTTTGTATTGCATCTTTTATTTTTGTATTGAACTGGGATATATCTGTTTTTGTTTATTTTGCGCATTTTTATCAAGTTAGTTAATGCCAAACTCGAAGTAAATATGTAAACAAGTAATTGTTTAAAGGTTTATTTTTGTTTACCTTCGTCAACTTGATTGAGAAACAGTCCACAATGGGCGTTTTACCACTGACTGATATAGCTAGGGCTGCAGCAATCATCGAAAATTGTCGCTCTTAACGATTGATGTTGCCGATTTGTTAATCAAAATTGACAATCCATCGTAATGTTGCCGATTTGGTAAATGAAAATTGACAATTCGTCACAATGTTGCAGATTGGAAGCAAACTGAAGAGTATGTGAGAAGATAAGGTCAAAGTGGTGAAGGAAGTTAAACAAGAAACGAACTTGAAGAGGTTAATGGAAACAGAAGAAATGAGCGTACTGTGAGAAGAACACTTGAAGTTGGCTTGAAGTCGTATAGGGGAAAGGGTATATTGACATCCAGGAGAACAAAATGAATAATTCTACTTCTATTCTCTCTTTCGGTGGAGGCTGAGTGGAAATAAACCCATTAAGAAATGTTAACTTAGATGATATTGCAAGTTAATACAAGTATATACAATTGGAACAAAATGGAATGAGAATCGGAAACTAAATACAGTAATTCTAGAAGATCACGATTCCGGGTGCATCGTATAGAAAATGAAACACAACAAGGGGTCGTCCGCAAATTACGTAACGCAAAATTCACCGATTTTTGACCCCTCCCTCCCCCCATGTAACAGCACCGTAACGCCTGGGCTGCCCCCCCCCCCCCTCGCATGTATAGTAAAAAGTTTTAGTCTAATTCAGAAAAGAAAGCTGTTTTGATTTTCAATAATAATTCACTTTTTAATAAACAATTACAATTTCTAGTCAATATTACGGTGTGGTCTCACATTGCTAAACAGCGGAAATCCATTTATAGGATGACAAAATTGTTGTGGCCATTGCCAGAAAATATAGCATTCTCTATTATCGTATATGAGCGGATTTTCATTCCATTTTTTTCACGCAGTCTATCAGATTTTCCTCGTAAATTGCGTATGAATTTTAAATTCAAAACTTGAACATTAATAAATTTTGCTATTTCTGGCGGTTCTAAAATCGTTACGTAACGCAAACCTCAAAAATATTTAAATCACTAGAATTCTAAGGTTGTCATAAAAAGAGAAAGATTTCTCAAACCAAAAATAGTTTATTATGTTGAAACTATATTAAAGAAAACTTTATTTGCAACAAATTATTTCTCGATGCAACAAATTCGTACGCGACACGCAACAAAGTCTCGAACTGAAAAACACATGAAAAATTGTATTTGCAACGGTTTTTGCAGATGGTAGTGCCCGGTTGCACTGGAAATTCAAAATTTCAATTTTGCAAACACTTTTTTCGTAACAAATTATTACTCGGCACAACAAATTCGTACACCGCACGCTATATATTGTCGAAGTGAAAAACGGTTGTCATAAAAAGAGAAAGATTTCTCAAACCAAAAATAGTTTATTATGTTGAAACTATATTAAAGAAAACTTTATTTGCAACAAATTATTTCTCGATGCAACAAATTCGTACGCGACACGCAACAAAGTCTCGAACTGAAAAACACATGAAAAATTGTATTTGCAACGGTTTTTGCAGATGGTAGTGCCCGGTTGCACTGGAAATTCAAAATTTCAATTTTGCAAACACTTTTTTCGTAACAAATTATTACTCGGCACAACAAATTCGTACACCGCACGCTATATATTGTCGAAGTGAAAAACACATGAAAAAATGCATTTGCAACGGTTTTTGGCAGTGGTAATGCCAGGTTGTATTGAAAATTCAACATTTCATGGATTTTTGTGAAAATTTGTTTCGATTACAAACAAACTCTGAAAGAAGAAACTATAGAACTATAGTAAGTAAGTAATCTTTATTAAATAGGAAGGAACCTAATATACAAATATATATATATATATATATATATATATATATATATAACAAATATAGATATTATTGATAAGTAGCAACGCTAAAATTTACAAATATAAGTATAACATCTAAAAATCTAAAAAAATACACATGCACTAAAAACACTAATATAAAATTTAAAAAATACAAATATCAAATTAAATATAAAATATTCAGAGTTTATTGAATATTTTCAACACATCACGAATCAGTGAATATTCATAAAAATACTAATATAAAAAGAGACATAAAATACAAATGGGAAAAAGATATATAAAGCCCGACAAGGATTTATCAACTCTGACATTGCATCACCGTTGTTTAATATGATCGATCAATTTGTATTTGAATAGCTTAACCGAAGGACTATTCTTTATTTCAAGAGATAGTTTATTAAATTGGTCAATCCTTTGAAGAATAACGAATTCATAGATTTTTTTTTGCGTACTTGACTTAAGTGAATATTATCTCTTGTCCTTGTAAGCTATCCATGGATTTGATTATTAAATACAATAAATTCGCTAAAATAACTGGGTTGTAGCTTGTTCACAATTTTATATATAAAGATCATTGCATTCATGTACAGTTTGTCAGACACTTTTAGCCATTCTAGAGTTAGTAGCATAGTATTTATGGGCGTGAATCTGTTACATTTAAGAATAATTCTCATACCCCGATTTTGCAATTTTTGTAGTTGAGAAATTTCATTAAGGCCAAAAAGATACATTATAGTTGAGCAATATTCAAAATGCGGTTTAATAATAGTGTTATACACTGTAATTTTTATTGAAGTCAATATATGCTGTGAGATTCTAGAGAAAAAGTACATTTTTTTAAATATTTTTTTATATAATGAAAATGACTGGAGAATGTTAATGTGTTGTTTATATTGAATCCTAAGTACTTCATTTCTGTTACAAACTCGATAGGTACACCATTTATTGATAAGTTGTAGTAGTTAATATTGATTTTATTATATTGGAATTTACTTGTTAATATCATTGCTTTTGTTTTATCACTATTCAATTTCAATTTATTTATATTAAGATAATCGTTCACTTTGGACAAGATAATATTCATGTTATCCATTGTATTCATTAAATTTTTACCCTTGAATGTGTCATCTGCGAACAGATTAATAAGATCACAGTCAACAAATAAGTTAGTATCGTTGATATATATAATAAATAAGAGCAGACCCAAGATACTACCCTGTGGTACTCCATGTTTACTATACAATTTACTAGAAAATGAATCTTGAACTTTGACTATTTGCTTTCCATTTGACAAATATTCCCGAATCCAGTTTAACACATTACCTTGAATACCATAGCCTTTTAACTTTTCAATAAGTATATCCCGGTCAATAGTTTCGAACGCTCTATGTAAATCTAGAAATACGGCTACTACATAATTATCAAGATCAATAAAGTTTTTAAATTTTGTTAGTGTTAGTTATAATGCTGTTTCGCAAGAATGTTTCTGTCTAAAGCCTGATTGGTTAGTTATTAATAGAATAGAATAGAATAGAACATATATTTATTCAATAAGCATACAAAAGTATAGAATATGTCAAATAGCTAAAATATAATATGTATATGAAAAATTAAAATAGAATCATACATTAAACACTGATGCACAATTTAATACATTAAAATAGTTTTATTAATTAAAATCAGTCCTAAAAAATTCTCAATTTTATAAAATACATTATTACACAAAAAAATCTTTTAAGTACTTCTTGTACTTTTTAAGCGGCATATGTTTTACATGATTAGGTAATGCATTATATACACGTAATAATTGTTGTGGTGCATTTTTTTGAACTTTAGTTCTGGTTGTTTGCACTGGATTTAAATAAGGATTCACTGTACCCCTCGTGTCATATGTGTGTACTAATTCTTTATTACTAAATAGTTCATAATTAGTCTTGACAAAACATGCACATTCATAAATGTAGATAGAGGGTAGAGTTAGTATATTTTGATCTTTGAATATGTTTATACATGTCTCATTGTATCTTAGTTTGAACATACTTCTAATGCAGGCTTTCTGGATTTTAAATACTCGTTCGGCTTCTACTGAATTACCCCAAAAAAATGATGCCATATTTTAGACGAGAGTGGACATAGGCATAGTAGGCACTTAAGCTTGCTGCTGTATTAACCGTTGTTGCTAAAATTTTTAAGGCATAGTTGAAACCACTTAACTTAGATGAAATATAGCTGACATGTGCCTTCCAATTTAATTTGGAATCAATGTTTACTCCCAGAAACATTGTGTCATGGCTTAAGTGGAGTGTTTCAGTCTTGAAGTTTATTGTTACATTTTGATTTTTATGAAATTCCATTATGTTAGTCTTGCTAATATTCAGCTTCAAATTATTTTGTTGGTACCATTCATTGAGAGTGTCTAACGCCGGCGTTATTTTATCAACTGTAACTTGAGATGACCATATTATAACTGATGTGTCATCTGCAAATGATGCTGTTATGTGGTTTAATAAATTTGGCAGCTCGTTAACATAGAGAAGGTATAAGATCGGTCCTAAAATAGAACCTTGAGGTACTCCTCTTTCTATTGTATATCCTTTCGATGTTAGTCGTTTACCTGTATGTTCATCTTCCATGACTATATATTGTTGTCTGTTACTCAAGTATGATTTTAGAAGTTATATTATATTGGTCCTCGAAATCCTAATACTTCTAGTTTCTCAAGTAGCGTTTGATGATGTACGCTGTCGAACGCTATTGTTAAGTCCACATATAAGCATACGGTATATTCGTCTTCATTTATTCCGGTCATTATGTCTTCTAATATCTGAAAAATGTCTCTGGTTGTGGATCGATTTTTTATGTAACCATTTTGATTATTGTTTAGAATTTTGAACTTTATAAGGAAATCATAAATTCTGCTGGCTATTATTTTTTCTATTATTTTTGCTATTACCGACAACAAAGCAATTGGCCTATATTTATTTAGTTCCGAGACATCACCTTTCTTATGTAGTAATTTCAGCATAGTAGTTTTTAATTTATCAGGAAACCTTCTTTCTTGAAAACATTTATTAATTAATATGGAAAGTGGCTCTGCCAAAGAATGTGCACAATATTTGACAAGTTTTGTGGAGATTTCATCATATCCAACTGTATATGTATTTTTTAATGTGTGTATTGTGTTGTATACTTCCTGTGCATCTGTCGGTAGTAAGACAAATGTATTTATGTTATTGGTTAGAAGTGATTTATTTATATGTGAATTTATATTTATATCCGCTACCATATTAATTAACTGTTTATTTATGTCATTTAATATTTCATCTTCATGTTTTGCATTATCCTTCTTAAAGTTGGCTATGTTGAATTTTTTCGTTTTTGATTTGTTTTCTGTCACCTCTTTAACTAACTTCCAAGTGTCCCTTATTTTATTATCTGATTAATTTGCCAGTATGAATTCACTGTTACATTTTTGCTTTTGTTTCTGTATATCTTTTTTTAACTGATCTCGAAAGTCCTCGTAGGTCTTCTTACTCACTTCTCCTTTTATCATTCCTTCATATAGTTGTCTTTTTATTTTACATTTATTCTTCAGTTCAGCTGTAAGCCATTTTTTATACTTTCATGATGTCTGCTGGCAAATTGTTTTAGGACTCACTTCGTCAATTATATTTAATATAATATCTTCTAAAATTGAATGACAATTATTTGCATCTTTATTTATTAATTTCTCTTTCCAGTTTACTTCTTCTAGTTTTCCTTTAATTTTTGCTAGATTTTTGTCTGAAAAATTTCTAGTTTCATAATTTATCATGAAATTTTGATTGGTGCCAGTATCAATCCTAATCTCTTGTGCTAAGTGATCTGAAAGTGATGATGCCACAACTTGGCTTAGATAGTTTTCATTGTTTGTTAAGATGTTGTCTAATGTTTTTTGACTAGTTTTTGTGATTCCGGTAGGATCATGAATAGTTATTTTCAGGTTGTAAGATGTAACAATATCAAGAAAGTTTATTAATTCATTACTTTTTTGGTTTCTAAAATCTATATTAAAATCACCACTTAATACGTTTTGTAGTTTGGCACTTCTTTTAGGACATCTTCTAGAATATTGAAAAATTCTTGTATGTCACCACTTGGAGACCTGTATATATTTATAATTATTGTTTTAGCCTGCCTCAACTCTACTGCGCTGCATTCTAAAATGATTTCCTTACTTTTTTGCTTCAGTTTTTCGATTTCCATAAATTCTACATCTTTGTGTACGAAAATGCATGATCCACCATGGATGCTGTCCTTTCGTGTAAAACAGGATGCCATATGATAGCCTGGAATTTGTATGAATTGTTCCTCCCCTGGATTCAACCAATGTTCAGTGATTGCTAATGCCGTTAAATTATTACCATAGTTTGTTTCTAATAATAACACAATTTCAGCAAGTTTATTTCGTATGATTTATTTCAAAATGTCTAAGCAATTGATCATATACAGCCAGTTCTAAGATTTTTTCAGGTGTAGGAAAAGTGTTTATAGGTCTGAATTTAGATGCTTTTATTGTATTTGTAATTTTTTGGATTGTACTATGCTAGTTTTTAACTTGTTGGGAAATCTTCTATATAGAAGAAATGTATTTACGAAGTGCAATATAACATGACCTATTGAATCTACAATCTCTTTTATAAATTTTGCATTTAGGACTTCATATATATCTGACTTAGCCTCCAAAGATCCGATCAATTCAACTAAATCCCTCAATGTTAAGCCGAAAACTCGCTAAATTCCAAATATAAATTATAGATTATATTTGACCAAGCAATATCTACATCAATACTTAAAACAATTCGGTCAACACTGTCAATGAAATATCTATTAAAATATTCTATGTCCATGCTATCTCGAAGTATTTTCAATTCACCTTCAATTTCAAACTGAACACAACTTATCACAGAGTTATCCTACATATTTACAAGTTTTTTTAAATTTCTCCACATTTTTTTTTGGATTGTTTATATTTTTATCAATTTTATCATGGTAATATTTAGTTTTTTTCTTTTAGAAGATTAACAACAGCATTTCGTTGTGTTTTATAATACTGCCAGCGCTCATTTCTCTCATTATTAATGCACTGTTTGAATGCTTTATAAGCTCTATCTCTTACTTTCATTTTATTAAACACTCCCTGATCAAACCATGGCAATTTATTTGTAACTGTATAACTTTGTACTGTCGTGAGCAGAAAAAATAGGACAACTTTTTAACAAAATGGAGAATAAACGGTACGATTAGTAGAAATTCTGGATCAATGGACAAAGGATATCCTACTTAACAAGAAACTAACTATTAATATTTCGTTATTGCACCATTTCTATTTATAACTTTTATAAGTCTGTTAGGCATAAAATTAAATAACCTTATACAATAAATCATTAGTAATAATATTTTCCCATGCATTATTTACTATTTCCAGTAATTCTTCGGCATTCTGTGGTCTCATATTTCGTTTTTGGATACTCCTTATGAGTAGTCCCCATACTTCTTCCACAGGGTTAAGATCTGGACTATGACTGGACCAGTTAAGAACATTGACGTTATCTTAGTTAGTTACAGTATGAGCAGTATGAACGGAACAATTGTCTTGTTGAAATATGCACTCATTATTAGGAAATAATTGTGACACAGAAGGGAGCATAATATTGTCTAAAATCCTAATATACGTTTCACTATTAAATTGTTCCTCAATATGCCACAAAACACCAGGACCACGTGCCGATATCCTAGCCCACATATTGACGGAAAATCTACCACTTTTATCATTGTTAGATATATATTTCTCATCGAATCGAGTATTCGGAGGACGGTAAACACGAATACGACCGCTGTGTGTTGACTGGAAAGTTTTTTCGTCTGTAGAGATTACATTGTTCCAAAAATTTACATTCTAAAAATTCAAGTGCAAATCCTACTCGAGCTTCTTTATGTTCAGCTTTAAATAAGTATTTCTGTGCTGTTGCATGACAGCGTAGCTCCGATTCTCTTACTCTCCGGCAACCAGTACTACTCGATCTAAGAAAATTCGTTTCTTCAGCAGCCTGAATAACTGAGTAAAGTGGATTTTCTACTAAAGCATTTACCAATTGCAAATCTTGTTGAGTTGATATCCTTCGTCGCCCTGATCCAGGATTTCTACTAATCGTACCGTTTATTCTCCACTTTCTTAAAATGTTACACACCGAATTTTTGTCAATATTATAACGCAGTGCAATTTGTCTCATTGACCATCCATCTTCTGCTTTAGCAATAACTCCAGATTTAATTAAATCGCTTATATGAGGCATATTAGTTTTTTGCACACTTGCAATAAATTATGACAACTAACTGACAATGTCACAAAAATTAAAGTTAGATGTACACAACTAGATTTTAGCAAAATACTGTTATAAGACTTGTCCTTTTTTTTTCTGCTCACAACCATACCTGAGTAAACTTGTTTACTGCATTTGCACAAATATTTGTAATTTTATCATAAATATTGTCGATGTCCACAGAGTTAAGTGACCAATTATATGAGATTAGATTTAAGGTAATATTTAGTATATTTTGTTCATTTAAATTTCTATATTTTTTTTTACAGTATTTTATATCAGCTAAGTTCTTGTTTGAAAAATTCACAGAAATAATATAATGATCAGCTATTCTGGGGCATATATGTACTATAGAAGTACATACTGAGATGTGGATGTTGTTTTTAATGTACAGTAATACTCCACCTGTATATCTTGTTCTTGAATCACATCTTATGATATAGTTTTCAATATAAAGTTCACTGTTGTGAATATCTTCGATTTGTCTAGACTCAGCAGAATTATATTGGGGTTGTGTGATACAACTAATGACACAATCTGATCCTTATTAGAATGCTCTGTATGCTAAGGTATAGGATATCTGAGTTATATTTATTTATTTATTTATTTATTGAATTACAATATCCAACAGACCGAGGTCCATTTACAGGATAAGGTTAGATCAAAAGTAGATATAATACAAAAAAGATAAAAGAAACAGGTAAATAAGAACAAACAAACTCAAACAAACATGAAATTATAAATTACATGACAAGTATCTATGGAACAAACAAATGAAGTATATAATGATAAACACCTAGCATAAAATAATTATAACTGTTTAATACTGCGAATATTTGTGTTGAAAATATCTATTACTGTATTGACATTATTGTAATTAGAAAACATTTGAAAGAAGGGAGATTGAATCAAGATGTTGGTTCTTGGAGTACGTATTAAGAAAGTTTCACAATGTCTTGAGTTAAGACGAGGTACAGCGTAAAAAATACTGTTGTGAAGGTCTTCACATTTAATAAAATTATGTATAATTTTATAGAGGAAAATTATAGATTGTGTCACCCTCCTCTTTAAAAGACAAGTAAAATTAAAAGTAGATAAAAGAATATCATGTGGATAACCTCTAGGCGGATAGTTGCCAAATGATTTAAAGTGTAAATTCTTTAGGAACCGACGTTGAATATTTTCTAATGATGTTATGTGACAATGATATATTGGATTCCATATAATCGAGGCGTATTCTAATTTTGATCTTACTAAACAATTGAACAATAATTTGCACGTATCTATATTTTAAAAATCTTTAATGTTTCTTAAGATGAATCCTAATGTCTTAAAAGATGATGTAACAGTAGAGTCAATATGATCAACAAATGTTAACTTTGAGTCAAACATAACTCCGAGATCTTTAACATTGCTAGGTCTATTCAGAGAGATACTTTCAATTTTATAATCAAATTCATAAGTGAATTGCTTTCTTGAATACGACATAACGTTGCATTTGTTGACGTTTAAAAACAGATTATTTTCCATACACCATGTATTTACGCGATTTAGGTTGATTTGCAAGTGTTCACAATCGACCACCGAGTCAATTTGACAGAATATTTTTAAATCGTCAGCGTATAGAAGGTATTTTACATCAATATTGGCGGTAATATCATTTATAAAAATTATGAAAAATAAAGGACCTAGAATGGATCCCTGTGGGACTCCGGATGATTGTAAAAATTTGTTCGACTTGTAACCCCTTACTTGAACATATTGCCAACGATCATTTAGGTAGGATGTTATTAAATTTAAGAACTCTGTAGATATATTCAAATATTGAAGCTTATGTAACAATATATTATGATCTAATTTATCAAAGGCCTTAGAGAAGTCAGTGTAGATAACATCTACCTGACCTCTCTGATCCAAGACTTCACTAATATATTGAGTTTTTATAACCAAATTTGTTACTGTTGAGCGACCTGAGATAAACCCGTGTTGCTCTGGTAATAGACAATTATTAACGTGGGCATATAAAGGATCGTATAAAATAATTTCGAGTAACTTGCTACAATTACAAATTATAGTAATTGGTCTGTAATTAGTTACGTCGGTATTATCACCTTTTTTAAATATGGGTGTAACTTTAGATAATTTCCATAAGTCTGGAAATACAGAATTCTCTAAGATCGCATTATATGTAATAGATAGCGGGTATGCAAGAAGGATGGCACAATCTCGAATTAAAAATGCAGGAATGTTATCCGGTCCCATAGTCATATTTGCTTTTAACTGACTAATAGCGTTTTTTACATCATCCAAAGTAACTTTCCTTAAATGCAATATATTATTTGGTGTGATGCCATCGAGTTTACACGGAGTAGTGTTAACTTTGGTATCTGCAAAAGATTCAGAAAAGAAGTCGGCAAATGCTGAAACAATTTCAGTGGGATTATCGAGATTTGTATCGTTATATTTCATATTAGAAGGTATGCCCGAAAGAGATCTTTTGGCTTTTAAAAAGGACCAGAAACTATTAGGATTCATATTCATATCATTTTCGATTTTACGTATGTACTGTCGGTATGCCAAATTATTTTCAGTTTTAAACTCAGCTCTCAGTTTTTTAAACACTTCATAATTTTCATCGTTCTTACATTTTTTGTATGCATCGTAAGCTTTATGTTTATTTTTCAGCAAAAAAATTAAGTGACCGGGTACTTTCGCGAGGGTGGTTTCTTTTTTGGAACATATTTATCAATAAAATCGTATAGTTTAAAGTAAAACTCTCCAACCATTGTGTTCACATCCCCTATAATGTTCAAAAAATTCCAGTCGGTTAACATTAAATCGTTGTATAAATCGGTATAATTTCCTTTTTTAAAATTGGGATCCGTATTACTAGCAGTGGGAAATTCCCTAAATTTATTGTTGCAATAAAATTGAACCATCAAAGCCGGGTGATAGGCATCCTCTGATATAAATATGTCAGGAGACTTAGATACATCGCACTCTTGATTAGCCATTACTAAATCTAAAATTTTATTGTTACAATTTTGTACTAAATTATATTGCGTAAGATTATAAAAACTTGAAAAATTTTGGATTGCTAAGACTAAGTCAGAATTACCTCCAGATGAATAATTGAAATATTCAGGAACATTAAAGTCACCAATAATTAATATATTACTTTCATAAAGAGAATATAGTATATTAGGATTTACTTCCGGTTTTTTTGCTACTGCTGAGTAGGTTTATCCACAATTGTGGGTATATTATTTATGTACTTAATGGTTTTTGATTGATTTCCTTTATCTATCATTTCGTTGAATTGTCATTTTATATTTATGAAGTAATCCCTCTGCATCTGTGTTTGATCACCAAACACTTTCACACTGGGAACCTTTATGGATTCTTTATTCTTCACAACATACAAGGTATCTTCTGGCGAATTTAGAATGACTAAGTGGACGATTTTTGCTATTTTCATATTTACCTAGTCGAAATGTCGTGATATTGTCTTTGTTAATGCTCATTCCATTAAGTATAACTTTACAGCCTCTATGTCATCCTTACTTCTCTCAGCCTTTGAGTTTAGTTGAGATCCCTTTAAATTTAGCATGATAATGTTTGACTTTGATGATAAGCATCTCATTAGTAAAGTTTTCCTGAGTAAGCATGTTAGATTGTGGCACAGGAGTAGTTTGCATTACTTTCAGTTTATTTATTTCTTCACGCATTTCCGCCATTTGTTTGATTAGCAGTGGAATTTGTCCAAATCCTTTTTCACACTCTTCATATAACAATTTTAATTTTCTGTTTCTGAGAGGCATGCAATTTAAATCTGATGCTGATAAGTTTGAGCACTGAGCACATAAGGTTTCATTGCAGCTATCGCAGGTAAACAATTTTGAGCTCTCAGTATTGGTATCACATTTAGAGCATGCCACCATTTTATTCCTTTCTTTTAAGCACAATAATGAACTTATAACCAATTCCAACAATAAACAAAAAACAGCATAGTCAATTATCAAACAAACATCCAATCACAACCAACTATCTCAAGAAATTGGTGCTGATGACCTAAATAATTATTTTGTTAATGTAGCTAATGAAATTCTAGAAATCTCATAACAACTCCGATTATATTAATCTATGTAGGGATAACAGTGTGCCTTTTTCTTTCTTTTTAGAATCGGTATCAGATAGTGAACTCCCTCACCTTCTAGACACATTAAGTACATCTATTCTAGAGACTATTATGGTCTGAAGAGCGATAGTATTAAAATTGCTAAAGATGAGCTATTACCTGTCCTAACTTATTTTTTAAATTTCTGTTTTGAAAAGGGAATATTTCCTAATTGTCTAAAAAAATCTAAAGTGACCCCGATCCTAAAAATGGGAAATAAGAATGAAGTCAGTAATCACAGACCGATTTCTATTATTCCGATTTTATCTAAATTGCTTGAATTATCTCTTAATGTACGATCAATGTTTTATTTGAAGAAAAAAATTTTTATTAAATCCCAGTCAATATGGTTACCGTAAAAATACCTCTACTATTAAAGCTTTAACTGAGATGGTTACGTTCATAATTGATGCACTTGATGAAGGACATATAGTAGCTGCTTCTTGCTTGGATTTATCCAAAGCATTTGATTGTGTTTCTCCTGATATATTAATAATAAAATTAGAGAGTCTTGGCATAAGAGGATCTGTGCTGTCTCTTATAAAAAGCTACATGACCGACAGACATCAGTGTGTTGGCTGTAATGGTGAAATCTCTTCCTTGCAACCCCTCAAATTTGGTGTACCTCAGGGGTCCATACTAGGACCAACGTTATTTATTATTTATATTAATAACATATCTGATCATGTCTCTAGTAAAATTATTGCATATGCTGATGACAGCGCCCTACTGTCGACCCATAATAACATTGAGGATCTTACCATTTTAGCAGCTGAAGCACAACATCAAGCCAGACTATATTTATATACAGCTGAGCCTAAACCTCCAAAAAAATGTAATATTTAGTATGAACACAAGAATCTGTATTAACAACAATAGTCCGGTTAAATGTTTAAGTATCACTTTGGATAGTAAATTGACATGATAAAGCCGAATTCACCATGTGTCTAAGAATTTGTCCAGCAGAATATTTTTGTTGAAAAAACTTAAGAATCAAATTGACGAGAATACCATATTGATTGCATATCATGCGCTGTTTTATAGCATAATGTGTTATGGAATCTTCTGTGGGATGGCTCCGCACATAGGGTCAGAATTCTAAAGTTGCAAAAGAAAGCCATCAAAGTTATTTCAAATGCAGAGTATAAGGATAGCTGTAGACCTTTATTTAAAAAGTTGCGTATTCTTACTTGTACTAATAATTAGTATATTTTTGAATGTATACTATTTGCTAGAAACCATTTATCTAATTATCGTGTTCAAAATTGCTATAAAACAAGGAATGAATCTGTTGTAGCACCTTTTTTCCATCTATCAAGAAATATAAATTCATTTATATATTTATCAATAAAGTTTTATAATCTACTGCCTAATAATTGGAAAGTACTTAATGATTCTGAAAGAAAATGTGTTTTATGAAATCGATGAATCTATTGTGTACTTTAATAGATTTGTTGTTGATCCTTTTTATTGCATTTGGATTCAATTGGTTTAACTGCATTTTTTAAATTGTAATACTTGGTCTTTATATACTTATGTCATTGTTTTTATTTTTATTTATCTATCACATTTGTACCTATTCTATTCTATTCTATGACAACCTTAGAATTCTAGCGATCTGTGCTTTTTCGTTCCTTACAAAACATTTTTGAGTAAAATGTTTATGCAATAAAATGGAACGCCTATTTTTATGAGTAAACTGCTACTACTTTTCAATATAAATTACAGTAGTCCACGTTTTGCTCCTAAAATCTTTTGAAACCTGCAAATTTCCTTATTGTGTTGTGTTTCATTTTCTGTATGATGCACCCGGAATCGTTCAGTCGCGATTGGTCACTTTTTTAAAGCTATCGTTTTTTTCTGATCCTTTTTTAAAAAATATTTAAACAATTTTTTTGCTCATTCTTATTTATAAATTATTACTAAAAGCGATTTTTCATAAGTTTTAATGCTATCTTGATTATCAAGTTCGTATTACCAGAAGTTATTAGAAAAAACATTTTTTTCATTAATTTTTTGCTATTAATCGTGTGCAACAAATTATTTTTATGATAAGAAAATCTTTGTACATTTTTTAAAGCAATTTCTGGGAGTGGTCACGCTATCTTCACTGTGAAGCTAGCATTACCATGGGTTATTTTTTTTAAATAAAGAGCTACAGATTTTTCTCATCGCAACAAAAAAGCTAGGTACAATTAATGGGGGCAAAACGATTTCAAAATTTTAAAACCCTGTGAGTGGTAATTGCTCTATCTTCACTGTGAAGTTAGCGTTACTATTGTTATTTTTTTGTAAATAAAGAGCTACAGATTTTTTCTCACCGCAACAAAAAAAGCTACAATTAATGGGACCAAAACGATTTAAAAATTTTAAAGCACTGTGAGTGATAATGTTATCTTCACTGTGAAGTTAGCATTACCATGGGTTATTTTTTTTAAATACAGAGCTACAAATTTTTTCTCACCGCAACAAATAAGCTACAATTAATGGGCCCAAAACTATTTCAATATTTTAAAGTGGTAGTGCTAACTTCATAGAGCTGAGGAGAGCCAAATATTCCATTAAATGTAAATAACATAAATTGTGCAACAGAGATAGTTTTAAATAAAGAAGCTCCAAATCAAATCATAGAAGAACTTGAGCAGAACGAACTCAAAAGTAAGAAAAACCGACCCTCAAGGAACTCAAACTCTTTTTCATTTACAACAAAAAAAACTTTCTAAAAGTTATGCACCTTAACAGCGTTTAAGAAATAATTGAATCAGGGCTAGTTAATAATTTTAATTTTGTGATACTTAGTGAGCACTGGTTTAAAAAGAGGAGGCACGTCTATATAAACTTAATAATTATAACTTAGCATCCAGTTACTGCGGAATAAAAACTACTCATGGAGGAGTACGTATTTTCTTAAATAATGACATTATTGGTACCAAACTAAATTTCCTAAACAATCTTAATAAATAATTATTGAAAAATAGTTGTAAAATATATAATACAGCACAAAAAATTGATCAATTTATTAGAGATTACAATAATAAAGTAATGGAAACCTTAGAACTGGACAATGTAGAACAGTTTAATAGTACTTTTAAAGAAATTAATCTAACGGAATCATTTTCCTTATGTCACAGTAACATAAGAAGCATTAATAAAAATTTCGATCAATTTGAAGTATACATGTCACAATTTGATAATTATTTTAATTGTATAGTACTTACGGAAACCTGGGGTATATTAGATAAAGACTTTTTTAGACTTCAGGGTTATGAAATTATCGAGAACGTAAACAAAATAAATCAAAATGATGGCATTGCGATATATATATATCAAAAAGAATTTTGCAGATTATGAATATAAAAAAAATTAAAATAGGCGTAACAAATGCCATTAACTTGGAAATTAAAATGAAAAACTTCAAAGTTAACATTCTTGCTATTTACTGGTCACCTTCAACTTCTGAATATGATTTTATAAATAATTTGTCGGAGGTTCTAGGAACTGATAATTTCAATTTATTTGATCGTTTTTTTATTATTTGGGATATAAATATTGATATAAGTGGAAATAGAGGGAATTTAGACTATGTAGAAGAATACCTAAATCTGTTATCTGAAAAAGGATTTATATCTCTTATAAATAAAAATACACGTGTCACAGATACTACTTCTTCTTGTATAGATCACATATTCCTTAAATTCAGAGGATTTAGACCTATTGATAGTGTAACTTCAGCAATAATAAAAACAAATATTACGGACCATTACTCAATTATCTCGAAAATCAAATATATAGAAATAAAAAATTATACTAACCAACACTGTAATGAGGCTAATAAAAAAATTGACAATACAAAATTGATACAACTATTAAATAACATGTCCTGGGACGAGGTATTTAGCTGTCTGGATCCAAATGAGGCATTAGAAATTTTCTTTACAATATTCTCAAAGTGCATCTCGGAATCATCTCAGATTATAAAGTTCCACCCAATTAATAAAAAAAAACCTTGGATTACGCAGGGATTAGTAATATCAATAAAAAACAGAGATAAATTGTTTCAAAAACATTTAACAAATCCCCAAAATTACAATTTAAGCAGGACTATATAAATCACAGAAACAAGATAAATTCTTTAGTAAAAAAGGCAAAATATAATTACTTTAAGTCCAAAATCAATTTAAATAAAAACAGTTTCAAAACACTTTTGAATATTGTGAAAAATTTCTCAAATAATTATAAAAAAGAGGATGAAAATGTAAATAAACTGATTACAGAAAACGGAGATAAAGTAATCGATCCTAAAGAAATAGGGAACAGGTTTAATACTTATTTTTCTCAAATAAGTGAAAAGCTTGCTTCTGAAATAGCTCACGTTCTTGTGGGAAATGAAACTGGCAACTTTCCACATTCCATGTACATGAATTATACAAATATAACAGAAATTAAACAAATAGTACTAGAACTTAAAAATAATAAAGCACCAGTCCCCGATGGCATAAAAAATAAAATATTGAAGGCGACACTTGATGTTATTGCTGAACCGCTGTGCTATGTTATAAATAATAATAAACACCACAGAAATTAGATAAATGCATTGAATATGGAAAGTTCCCTACACATTTTAAGAAAGCAACCATTAGGCCAGTTTTGAAAGGAGGCACTAAAACAAATATCTCGAATTACCGTCCAATATCTTTGATTTCTTCTTTTGCGAAAGTATTTGAAAAAATTATAAGTGCGCTTAGTTGACCACCTAAATAAAAACAAAATTTTATCTGACAATCAGTTCGGTTGTCGAAAAGACCTGTCAATGCCAGACGCAATAGCAAAAGTGACGTCTATAATATATGAAGCTATAGATAGTAAGAAAGCGTATCTGGGTGTTTTTGTTTATCTAACGAAAGCCTTTGACACCGTTAGTCATGGACTTTTGCTGGAGAAACTTGAAAACCTTGGAATTAGAGATAATGTTCTTAATTTGTTTAAAAGTTTTTTGGAGTCAAGAAAGCAAAAAGTAGAAATAAAAAATATTCTTTGTAAAGAACAAACTGTAACCTGTGGAGTGCCCCAGGATACAGTTTTAGGACCTGTGTTATTTACCATCTATCTTAATAGTTTGTTTACGCTAAACTCCTGTGGAAAAATAATATCTTTTGCTGATGATACGGTTATCTTGTATAAGATAAGATAAGATAATTTTATTCGTTTTTAAAAGTTTATACAGAATATAACATACAATGTACAGACTTTAGTAAACTAGTCACCACAAAACATTCAACATAAAATTAATAAAATAGGTATAGAGGTGTGCAAAATCAACAATTAAGGAACTAATCTGTCATAAAATGTTTTATCACACAAAAATTTAAATATTTTATTCCTAAATGACACGTTGCTGTCATTGTTGATACACTGATTAATTTTATTAAAACATTTGGTACCAATATGTTTTGGCGATACAAATTGTCCTTGTTTTTGGTGTCATACACACGAATATCACTATTTCCAAAGAATTCAGATTAATTTTTTTTAATGTACATTATTAACTGGCAGATAACTAGGCAAGGTAAGTATTTGCAAATCTTTAAATAGTGGTTTACAACTGGTTAAGGGGTGGATCTTACACATGGTCCTTAAAACCCTTTTTTGATATTGAAATGCCCTATTAAAGTATGAGGAATTTCCCCAGAAAATGAGTCCTTACTGTAGTTGAGACTGAACCAATCCATAATAGAGAGTTTTTAGGATGTTTATGGAGACAGTATCTCTTAGATTTCTTATAATATAGCAAACAGTGCTCAATTTTGTGCAAACCATATTTATATGCGCTTCCCACGTAAGCTTTCGATCCAAGGTGACACCTAGGAACTTGGTAGTTGTTATACTCGGGATGGATCTTTTTAAAATTTTAAGGTACGGATCATAGTTAGTCACAATATTTTTTGGCAGAAAACGTATATAGCATGTTTTATTTACATTTAAATTTAGTCCGTTGTTGCTACAGTAATGACTCATGTCCTGTGATGCATTGTTACTATTTATGACAATATGTTCAATGGAGTTATGGGACATTAGCATATTTGTATCATCTGCATATAGAAGAAGTTGATTTGAAGTGATACATGTGTTGGGTATATCGTTAATAAAAATTATAAAAAACAAAAGTCCCAGAATCGAGCCTTGAGGCACTCCCAGATTTATATTTCCAGTTTTGGAGTTAACACCATCTACAACAGTAGTTTGCGTGCGATTTTGTAGATATGATGCTGCCCAGCTGTATGGTGCCCCTCTTACTATAATGCCCTGTAATTTTCTGAGTAACAAACTATGATCTATAGTATCAAATGCACAACTTAAATCATAAAAAAGACCTAAGACATGACACTTGTTGTTCAGTGCATTATAGATAAAATCTATGCAATCTAAGATAGCAGTATTGGTGGATTTATTTTTTTGAAAACCATTTTGGACATTTGAGATCAAGTTAAAATTCTCTAGATAATTGGTCAGTCTTATGTAATATGACCGTTCAAAAATTTTTGCAATTTGACTTGGTATGCATATGGCTTTATAATTAGTAATGTTGTGGGACCTTTGTTTTTATATACAGGTATACATTTGGATTCTTTTATGTTGGGAAATACACCAGCTAAGAATGACTCATTTACTAAGTATGCTAATGGATCATTAATAATGTCTTTTACTGACTTCATCACTTTTCCGTTGATGTCATCGATACCAGCGGCCGGTTTAAGAGTAGTTTTCCCAATTATTTCACTTATTTCTTGTGGTGTCGTCGGTGTGAGAAAAAAACTGGTACTAGTCTTTTCAATATTGACATTACAGTTAGGTTTTGATTAATTTGAGGCAAGATTTATAAATAAATAAATAATAATAAATAAACACCACAGAAATTAGACAACCCCCAATTCCAGAAGCCAGGGGCTTGTGCGGAAGGGGGTTACACATTGAAAAAACGCGGACATACAACCATTTCCTCCGACAGTGCCAGTTCCGGAGCCAGGATTCGAACCCGGTGGTGCGCTGTCCGTGTGATTTATCGCGATTGCTACCTCGCGCCTTAACCCACTCGGCTATCGACCATCGATCATTGATAAAATTACTCTTCTCCATGGCATTTGATATTAGAATACCCTGGTTATCACATATGTCTATGGATGGCTCCTTTTCATTGATTGACTTGAATTCGCTAATAATTTTCCAACTATACTATACTGGGAACAGTAGGGATGATTTGAAACGTGTAGCTGAGATTGACCTTAAGAATGTCTTCGATTGGTTTAGTGCAAATTTGCTAACATTAAATGCTAATAAAACTAAAATTATACCTTTTACGTCATACGAAAAATACTCACCTGGTTACAGCACTATATCAGTCAATAATCTGTCAATTTAATTAACTGGCTCAATCAAATATCTTGGTATTTTTATTGATTCACACTTAAGATGGGATATACACATAAATAATATAGTAAATAAAATTCATGGCTTGATGTTCAAATTTTGTCAATGTCGGCAGATACTACCTTTGAGTCACCTTAAAATATTATATTATGCTCTTATCGAATCCATCATGCAATATGGTATAACTGATTGGGGAGAAATAATTATTAACCACTGTTTTTTAAATGGGTTTTTCCCAGACGAATGGAAGCATGCTAAAATTATACCCATTTATAAAAAAGGGTCCAGATCGACAGCTAAAAATTATAGGCCTATTTCTTTATTATCAGTATTTTCCAAAATTATCGAAAAACTTGTGTATAAGCGTCTTTTTACGTTTCTGGTACGATTTAACATACTTTCTCAATTTCAACATGGTTTTATACAGGGACGATCAACTGAAGGGGCAATATATGAAAGTCTTAATTATATTGTAGGATGCCTGGATAGAGGTGAATGTGTCACAGGTATTTACTTTGATTTATCGAAAGCGTTTGATACACTTAACCACGAACTGCTGCTTTACAAATTGGAGTGCTATGGAATAAGAGGTATAGCTTTAAACTTCTTTAGATCTTATCTTTCTAACAGAACCCTGAGAGTTTGTATTAGTACGAAAGAGGGTAATAACATGACTACCATCTATTCTAAACCAAGACAGATAACTACAGGGGTACCCCAAGGTTCAGTATTGGGGCCTTTATTGTTTTTATTGTATGTCAATGAATTACTTGAGAACTTGGCATTACATTCCATATATCAGTATGCTGATGATACCTCCTGTGTAATATCTACCAGAGATACTACTGCTACATCACACAAAGGTACAACTGTGGTAAATAAAATGGATAAATGGTGTCGTGACAACTCACTTATCCTAAATGAAGCTAAAACTATACTTATCCAATTTAGTAATAAAACCCCAGTTTCAAGCATCTACTTGAAGTTTAGAGAAAAATATATTCCTGTTGCAAATAACACAAAATTCCTGGGGGTCGTGGTCGATTCAAAACTATCTTTCGAATACCATGTTAACTCAACAATATCTAAGCTTAACAAAGTATGTTACTCAGTACGAAACATACGATCTTCTGTCGATCTTGATGTGTTAAGGGTCTATTACTTTACCCATGTGCAGTCCATACTTAGTTATGGTTTAATATTCTGGGGATCTAGTTAGTGTCCATGCCAGAAATGTGTTTATCGCTCAAAAGAATATTATACGATGTATGCTTAGGAAAAACAACCGAGAGCCTAGTAAGCCATTATTCAAAATGTTGGAGTTAATGACATTACCCACCTTATACAGGGTGTTGCATCATGAGAGGGACATAGCTTAATAGGAGGTAGAGAACATCAGTGGTAACCGGAACCTCCCATAGAAATGTCCCATTGGGCCTTCATTACGAGGTTGCTGGGTGTTAAATAATTTTTGGCCAAACCTGTTTTTTGTCATAACTTTGACAGGGAATGAAATAACGGATTCATATTTGGTACGGCTAATGTACTAACGAGCCCCAAGAGGTACATGTATAAAAAAAATATATCCAGGTCCGGACTCACTATAATTTATGTTTCTTCTTTGCATCAATAAAACATCACCCTGTATATATTTTTTTGAAAATTCGATACGATATTCGAAAAGAGCAAGAAAAAACAAACAAAATGGCCTATTTCATTTTTTTGTTACACCTTCGTGGTTATTTAAATACGTTGTTAAATGTGCAAGAAAATGGATTACAGAACCCTATTAAATGAGAGGCACGTGAAATAAATAGTTTTATAACTAAAATTTGCAAAAATTCTATTGAGCCTAGGTGGTCTGGATGAATCCTAATTCCGGCACGTTTTAAAGGTCCATTTTGGTAAAAAACTGTGGTCCTAATAAGTGATCGGGTATGAAATAACAAAATTTTTAATCAATCACAGTAGGCTTGTTCAAAGAATAAAAGTGACAGATAATTTAAGCCATTTAGGCCTAAGCAACCAGTTACTTTGATCAAGAAAATCATCAACATTTTATACTTAATAAAAATTGGAAAAGAGAACAAGCTAAAATCTAAATAAATAAAATATTTTCCATTCAATTAACAATAAATAACAAAACAATAACTAAATGTGTTTAAAAATAAAACGTAATTGATACTAAAGTAAATTTTCAAAATGTCCTCCCCCACATTCTGTGCATTTTCTTGCGCGTTTAGAAAGGTCACCAATTGCTCGACATATCATTTCTGGATTATTCCGTATTTCGTCGCAGGTTGTAACGATGCGCTGGATTAAATGTTGTCTACTTTCAATTTCAATGCTATAAACCTCGTTTTTTAAGTGGCCCCATAAAAAGTAATCACAAGGGTTACAATCAGGAGATCTTGGTGGTCATTCATGTGGACCCCCGCGTCCAATCCATCTATTAGGATACACATTGTTTAAGTGTTCTCTTACATGAAGGTTAAAATGTGGTGGGGCCCCATCATGCTGAAACAACATGCCTCTTATACCGATATTTTCTAACATATTCGGTAAAATGTTTTGAAGAAAATCAAAGTAAATTTCACCATTCAATCTTTCTTCAAAAAAATGTGGCCTTATCAAATGTCTATTCACAAGTCCGACCCAAACATTTACAGAAAACCTGTGTTGCGAACGGCGTTGGCGTACCGCATGTGGGTTTTCCTGTGCCCATTTATGATTATTTCGTGAATTGTTTACTCCATCCCTTGTAAATTGTGCCTCATCCGTAAATAAGGTTCTGTAAATGACTGGGCTATGGTTAGACAACCAATGACAAAATGCCAGGCGGGGGATATCGTCGCCTTGTTGAAGACGCTGTACCTGCTGGATATGATATGGATGGTAACGTTCTCTTTTTAGGGTTCTCCATACTCGCCAATGAGGAATACCAGTTGCCAAACTGATTCGTCTAGTGCTCATATTTGGGTTTTCTTGAACTACGTTTAAAATATTGTTTTGTTCCTGCACACCTTGTTGTAAAACACGCTCCACAACTGCAGAATTAGGAAACTTTCCGTGTTGTCTTGCATACTGGAACACCGTACTAAAGGTTTTATGATTAGGGCATCGACGACCAGGAAAACGCAGCAGATATTCTCTTTCCGCCGACCTACCATTTCCATTACAGAAACCATAGATGAATATTATGTCAGCATATTCCACGTTTGTAAATTTTACTGGCATAGTTAAAATATTTTCACAAGTTTTCACTAACTAAATGCGGATTATTGACACATTAAATTACTAACAAACAATTATTCAACTGTTTAGGAGATTTCTTTTTATTATCTGTCACTTTGAACAAGCCTACTGTGATTGATTAAAAATTTTGTTATTTCATATCCGATTACTTATTAGGACCACAGTTTTTTACCAAAATGGACCGTTAAAACCTGCCGGAATTAGGATTCACCCAGACCACCTAGGCTCAATAGAATATTTGCAAATTTTAGTTATAAAACTATTTATTTCACGTGCCTCTCCATTTAATAGGGTTCTGTAATCCATTTTCTTGCACATTTAACAACGTATTTAAATAACCACGAAGGTGTAACAAAAAAATGAAATAGGCCAGTTTGTTTTTTCTTGCTCTTTTCGAATATCGTATCGAAATTTCAAAAAAATATATACAGGGTGATGTTTTATTGATGCAAAGAAGAAACATAAATTATAGTGAGTCCGGACCTGGATATATTTTTTTTATACATGTACCTCTTGGGGCTCGTTAGTACATTAGCCGTACCAAATATGAATCCGTTATTTCATTCCCTGTCAAAGTTATGACAAAAAACAGGTTTGGCTAAAAATTATTTAACACCCAGCAACCTCGTAATGAAGGCCCAATGAGACATTTCTATGGGAGGTTCCGGTTACCACTGATGTTCTCTACCTCCTATTAAGCTATGTCCCTCTCATGATGCAACACCCTGTATATATACCTGTTGATTTTATTTGTTAAAAAATATTGATAAATTTAGAACAAACGAGGATATGTACAATGGTATGATGATGGTAACTCGAAATTCAAGTGCACTGAGAGTTCCTCATCATCAAACATCATCATTCGAAAAGGGAGTATACTACAGAGCAGTGCGGGCATTTAAAGCAGTTCCACTGGAGATAAAATCAATCTCTAATATTTTTTTATTTAAAAAGAAATTAAAGTGTTACCTTCTTGAAACATGTCCCTACAGTTTTGATGAGTTTTTACTAAATGCCAGAATATTTCCTTAAGTCCTTATATGAAATAGTGATCAATTTGTCTCTGCGGAGTATTGTTTTATATATATGTATGTATGTTTTTTTATTCCTTTTAAATATTTATGTATATATGTTTTGTATGTACCGTTTTCTTTTTATGTATTATATATTCTGTGTATTATCTATGTTATATACATGACAATTCCAATACTTGTAAAAGTCTGATGGAAATAAAAATTATTATTATTATTAATTCTATTATTATCTAAATTTGATTCATTCTCAATACCTATAAATTCTCGCATATGTCCGTATGTCGTCATCCCAATTAAAACTTCCCTATCTAAAAATTTTCCCTTGGAAAATGTGAATTTACCTCTGCTGTCGTCTTAATTTGATTCATGTCATTCTGTTGATCAGATCTGACATTTGAATTGTTTACCTGTGCATATCTTACTGAATCACGTTTATTATCATAACTATTCTGTTCTTTATTATAATTATCATTACCGTTGTACCTCCTATTTTCGTCATAATCTCTACCTTTATTTTGATTATTAAAATTTCTACTGTCATAATTTTTTTGATAATTATTATTATACCCATTTTGTTGTCTATTTGCATAATAATTTTGTCTGTTGAAATTTTGGTCATTACCATCTGTTTGGTTGTATGTTTTTCTATTAAACGATTTATAATTTTTATTCCATCCCATATGTAGATCATCGATCACTCTCAAGTACTCATTTAAACCATCTAATGTCGTAATGCGGTGTGTAATGATTATTTGGTGGATGTCATCAGAAAAATGTCTTGCTAGATATTTAATCTGTCAAGTTTGGCTCTAAGAATTTAATATTATACATTTTACGCATGACATAATTTTCCCTAGACATACCACTATTTTCTGAATATATTCCATTAAATAAATTGAAACGAATTTTTTCCTGACAATGTCCAGACCAATAGTTTTTTAATAATAATTTTTCAAATTCTTCTAAAGCTTCAAATTCAGATTCTACAATTTGGTACCAAATTTCGGCTTCACCTTTTAATAAATTTTGAATTTCATGTTTTAAATTAAAATTAAAATTTATAGATTGTAGATATTGCCTTAAACGTTCTAAAAATACTTTTGGGTGGATTCTGGAATCACCATAGAATTGATTTACCAGTGTATGATGTGGTGTAGCATATGTGTTAAATATGGGTGTGTATGTGTCCTTCAATATCTTCGTATTCTGTTCGATCTTACCATCCTGTTCTTTTAATTGTGTTTTGATTATATCTTCTTGTTTTTTCATGCGTATATCTATTTCATTCATACCATCTACTATAACATATTCTACTTCTACTCTTACTTCTTTTTTAAATTCACTTATCTCTTCATAAACCTTTTCTACCTTTTCTTCTACTTTTTTAATTTTCTGGTCCACTTTATTGTGTAACTCTACTATACTCGTTTCCAATTTCCTATTGTTCTCATACATTTTTTTGTTCATATCTTGTTTGCTTTCTTCAAATTTATTATTCATGTATTGTTTGTTTTCGTCCTTTTTTTTGTTATTTTCATCAAATTTATTATTCATGTCTTGTTTGTTTTCGTCCAATTTTTTGTTATTTTCATCAAATTTATTGCAAACAAAATTTATTTAAAACAATTACAACCATAAATATGACACTAGGGAAAGTAATAACTTAAGCACACCGTTACACAAACTATCAAAATATGAGGAATGCCCAAATTACATAGGAATAAAACTGTATAACAAGATGCCAGACTTTCTAAAAAGCATTGAAAATATAAAAAAATTTAAAAATGAAACAAAAAAATACCTAACAGTCAAATGTTTTTATTCAATTAACGAATATTTAAGTTAACAAGATATATGATTTTTTCTGTAGCTTTATCTAGTAGTAAGCACTAATAAGAGCACTTGATTCATTGTAAGGTACTCAATTTCTTTCTTTGTGACTATCTTATACCAATGTGGTCTTTTGGATAATAATTTTTTTTTTTTTTTTTTTTTTACAAAAAACCAGTCACCCTACTCTGTGGCTCCGACCCTCACAGAGGGGAGCTGGTAATACCAATAGCCACTCCCCACGCCCGTGGGGTGAGTGACTACCGGGTCCGAGAATCGTGTGCCCTAAGTAGACGCAATGATCCGATGATGACAGCCTTCTGCATTCTGCCGGCTAAGATCTCTGCCGAATCTCGGCAGGCCGGTATGATCTTTAGTTCTGAAAGCAGCGTCTGTCTCATTCCACCGAGGGCTCCTATAATCAGTACCACTATTTTAACAGAATGGCCTGGATAAAGCCTGCGGAGTTCGAAGAGCAAATCTCGATATTTTGTCCGTTTTTCCTCCTCTTTCAAGACAATGTTGCTCTCAGCGGGAGCCGAGAATTCCACGACATACATTGTCTTGAGTTGGTGGTCGAGGAGTACTATGTCAGGCTTGTTGGCTTGTATTTGCCTGACGGTGGGAAACGAGTAGTTCCAATAGATTAGGCACTTCTCATTCCCCACAACGGACTCAATATCCCCCAGAACGTAAGGCAGCACTGGTGTTTCGTCTATCCCCTACGAGTGCCTTAGATGATAGTAAAGCACTCGTAATGCTGCGTTGTGTCTATGAATATAGGCCGAGACTGCGTATGTCGGGCAAGCCGACAGTAAGTGCATTACAGTCTCCGGCGCCCTGCGGCAGGCCCTGCAGCTGACATCAGGGACCTCCATACCCATGACACGACGTCGATAGACGAGAGTGTTAAATACACCATCCTGGCAAGCCATTATGAATCCCTCGGTCTCAGACTTCAGCCCAGCTGACCTTAAGAAGGCGAAGGTCAGCCTTTCGGATAAGCCGAGGTCTTCTATATTTTTATAGAAGACCCCGTGCAATGGCTTATCCTTATGGAGCTGCAGAAGGATGTTGTGTTCTGCAGCTCTAATGTGGGCTTTTAGTCGAACGGGTTCCAACTCGGTGACAGAGCCGGGGTTTACCCGCTCGACGTCGAAGATGAGACCAAGTTCATCGGCTGCTCTCCGTGCTGCCTTAAAGAGAAAAGCTCCTACCTCTGCATTTTCATGGTCTCGGACCATGCAGAGGAGGGGATCCGAACTCCTGATGACCTTATATGCTCCATCCAGAACCATCCTGCTATGGAGACTCTCCAAGAGACTCTCAAGAGTCCACGGCCTCCCCGATGTCGTGGGAGATATAACCGTGGAACGGACGATTTAGGATGCAAGCTCCTATTGAGATGCATCTTCTTGCGGGTTACTACATCGAGTTGACGCAGCTCTTCTCTAGTCCACTTCACTACTCCGAAAGAGTAGAGAAGGATCGGAACGGCAAGCATATTTGTAGCAGACACCTTGTTCTTCCCCGACAGTTCTGAAGACCAGACCTGTCGGAGTAGGTGCTGATACTTGCCGCGGAGAGCGTTTTTCACTACACTCACTTCTTGGGTGGAGCGTTGCTCGACACCCAAGTAAGTGTATGACTCTCCGGCATCTAGATGGTGTAAGATGCTTCCGTCCACGAGCTGCGCGTCCTCTCCGTAGTCACCGCATCGTCCTCTCTTGAGATGGATCAGTGCGCATTTGTCCAACCCGAACTGCATACCGACAGCCTGCGTGTACTCCTGTACCACCCTAAGGGACTGCTGGAGATCCCTCTCTCCAGAGGCATAAAGTTTAAGGTCATCCATATAAAATAGATGGGTGACCTTATGCCTCCTGTCGCCGGGGGTACCGCAGTTGTAGCCACGGGTTTTCTGGAGCGAGACGGATAATGGCAGTAATGAGATGCAAAAGAGAAGGGGGCTGAGGGAATCTCCCTGAAATACTCCTCTTCTGAATGTTACCGACTCTGTTTGGACTCTATCGTTACCCGATGTTATGGTAAAACGAGTCCTCCAGAGCGGCATCAGTTCTTCAATACATCTCACTACGGGGCCTGGTACCACAAGACATCGGAGCAAGTGAACAATGAGCTCATGCGATGTCATGTCAAATGCCTTGCGGTAGTCGATCCAAGCCATAGAGAGGTTCCGCTTATACTGCATGGAGTCCTGCGTAACACATCTGTCGATCAGCAGGTTTTCCTTGCAGCCAGCGACACCTCTCTTCGACCCTCGTTGCTCATATATTCGTTCGTAAACCGGTTCAACTGCGTGGAGCACCCGCATGTACAAAATGCGTGTAAACACCTTGTAGCATGCGTTTAGACAGGTTATCGGTCTGTAGTTCTTTGGGTTGGACAAATCTCCGTTCTTGGGGATCAGCACTGTCCGCCCCTCAACAACCCAAGAAGGGATTTGCTGCTCCCTCTTCAACCAGGAATTAAAAATTCTGGCCAAATGGTGGTGGGTGCTCGATAACTTTTTCCACCAAAAGTTATTTATCCCATCGGGACCTGGAGCAGCAAAGTTCTTAGAGCCCTCAAGAGCCCTACGAACCTCTTCTGGGGTTATTGGTACGCACACTTCCTGTGGTTGCTGAAGCCTTTGACAAAAGGCTTCAAAGTGTGCAAGGGCAGGAGAATCTCGGTTGAGTGGAAGCCTCTCCTCATACAGCGTTTTCCAGAAGTTCTCCACCTGATCTGCAGTCGGCGGATTTTCTACAACACGCGGAGGCGGTTGGAAGAGGCGCGAGGGCTTTTCGCGGAACAGTTTATTTTCCGCAAGCCCTCTCGCCCGCCTCACTAATGACTTATTGCAAGTCACTAGCATCCGTATCCTGTCGAGACAGTGCTGTTTGGTGGTTCGCAGCACTGCCTCATTGAGTGTGTGATGGGCGCGTCTTAAGTTATTATTATTATTATTATTATTATTCATGTCTTGTTTGCTTCTTCAAATTTGTTCGCTATCATGTTCATTAATTGTATAAATTTATCATCATTTTGTGTTTGTTGGGATGTATCACCTTGTCGAGAAGTTTCTGGTGTTTGATTTTTATTCTCCATTTTTGTTTGTTTTCCGGATCTTAATTTCATACAAGTACCACACAATTAAGAATTAATACTTTATATACCCTTAATAAATGCAATTGTTATTGAATTTTAAAACTATGTACCACAATCAACAGTTCACAAACTTTCACCAAGACTGCACACTTTATCAAATCAACAATTTTACAATCGCCACGCGTTGCGCGCCAAATGTGCTGTTCTACTTTTATTGAACTTAATAATTTGCAGTACTAATCAAACGTTAACTTGTTTATTTCCAATAGATAAAAAAAAAACTTTAAAACCAAAAGATCAAATTAAAATCTCTTACCTTTTGATCCGAAAGTATGTCAAAATATTTAATGGGCCGGCTAGCTTATCTTTTCCTTCAGGGGCAGGTTGAAATTCAGTTCCTATTTTAAAATGAACTGTTATTAAAGTAAAATTTTTAATCTGATATAAATAATTTATTTTCCTTGATATTTAGATAATTTAGCTTTATAACAGGTTCGAAAGTCTAATACACTATTTAAATTTTAATATATAACCTTGTCCAAAAGTTAAACACACAAAAACCTTCCTTCTTCGTAGCTACACTCTTCTCTTTCCAAATCCAACAATTCTCCTTTCATTAATTCTTCACCTTATCTCGTCCTTATCTCCTCTGCAACTCCTATCCACAATAACACCTCTACCTTCTTATTCACAGTCTATTTTTACTCTTCTTCGCAGATCTCCAGAATTTCTGACTTTCAATTCAATTTCAAATTATTAATTCTTGATTATTATTTTTTTTCTTCACTCCCCAATTTTCACTTGTTCTTTGTTTTCTTATATTTGTTTTTCCAATTTTATAACCTCTCTTTTATCCGTTGTTTGTTGTTCTATCTCACTAAATATCAAAGTACTCAAAAGAAACAAAACAAAACACCATATGAATTTTGATTAATTTCATTCCAAATATAACCTAACTTAAACCTCCTTGTCTTTCCCCAGGAAAACATTTACCAACTATAAAAAAAATTTCCTACTTAAAAGAAATGTCATAATGACTTAAATGTCAGAAATTATTTCAAGAACTTAATAACTACTAACATAGATGTCAGTATCAAACTTACTGTTGACATCAAATAAAAACTTTAAAACTATTAAAACAACTCTAAACAAGTATTAACATTCTAAAACACATACCTTTCGGACCTTTAGCTAATTTAAATAAATTTTGAAAACCATCTAAAGGAAACAAGCAAATTCAAACCCTGATTCAGCAAATAACACAAACATGCAATCTTCGTAATCGTCCAATATGCAAATACTTAGCAATATATGTATATATATATATATATATATATATATATATATATGTATGTATGTATGTATGTATGTATATGTTCTTACATATGATTTGCAGGAATCAACTACTCAGCGTGCAAATACCCCGACCTGCATTGAATTATACCTTACAAATCATGAAAGATTGGTAGCCAATGTCATTTGTCAATCCCCTGACCAGACATAGACCGGTTTCGAACTTATTAGTTCTCATCAGTATGCCATAGGTTATGGAACAGACAAATGACAGTGGCCAACCTGTTAGTTTAATACAAACTTAAGTAAATGGTGAGAGGTAAGTGAATCCTCTCATGTGGTCAAATGCTATACACCAGACATCATAGATGTCTCCATGGTGTATAGCGACTTGCTATTTTGCAAGTACCGAGAGCGGTGACCTTCAGCCCTTGGTGGACTTAACCTATACTGTTCTTACATATGATTTGCAGGAAACAACTACTCAGCGGGCAAATACCCCGACCTGCATTGAATTATACCTTACAAATCATGAAAGATTGGTAGCCAATCAATACAGCTTTCGTAGTGGTATAGAAAGAATCAACAAGAAACATAGGTAAAGGAAATATAAAAACATTTCGGGTAATTTATTGGAAAAGGCATAAAAATTCCTTATTTAGTTTTGACAGATAATTTACAAATCCAGACAGCCATATTTACGAATTTTATATTATCTCCATGGCATCAACTTCAAACAAGTCGTTTTGCTAGAGGAAGCTGCATTAAAATTTTGCTCCATAAAATATTAAAATTTATGTTAAAAATTGAATTTAAAAATCGTGGTTTTGCAGCTGACCTCAATATTAAAGTCGTATTAAATTTAAAATCACTTAACGTCAGGGAGACGGAAATTACAAACATTTAAATAATAATCTCGTATTTTGTCACATGCGAGCAGTTACAATCAATAAGAATTTTTGAAACTTTACAAGCAAGAAATTGCTTACATGTAATTGTTCATTTCAAAGGAGAATGTTACCCGAAAAGTAGCTTTATACTTACGGTTTACAGTGCTAAATCCAAATAAAAGGTAAAGCAGTGCTTCATACGTAAATTAAAGTGTTTTCACACCAAAACATCACCGAAATCCAGCAACCATAGGGACTGTGAAGAGGACATCAGCTGATGATCCGGCAGCTGTCACCATAAACCAGTATCATCACAGATTGGAGATCTGCCACGTCAATGCAACAGGTATCGAAATTTCGTACTAATAAAGTGCTCTTTATACAAAGCGGTATAACCATTTATTTCATGATCTTTGTATTGATTCACATTTCATATGCGCTTATTTAGTTATAAAATTTGTATCTTTGTTAGTTTATTGCTGAACAAATACCAAATAAGAGGTATCAATTGTTGTTGTGCGCTTTATTTCAGTCTTCGCTCGAAAAGTCGTAGAACCGGCTAACTGTGGTGAGTCTCTCACGATCTACCGAGCTGTGTAGCATTTGCCCTATCATCCGGTAGGTGGCACCCAAGAATTATATTCAAAATTTCATTTTCTTTTCACAAATCAATCAATTCAATACATTTTCATAATATACAATCATTAGAAAACAAAATTATATATATTATATTTGTTGAAATAGGCTTAAAATGTCATGAAACGTCGAGATTTTAAATTTGAACGAAAAGTCTGTCTGTCGGTCTGTAACTTTTTTTGTGCGCACGTTTACTCTTGAACCATATATTGACTTGAAATTTGGTACATTTATGTAATATAACGAAACCTGGAACTAAATTATATTTTGATCTAATTCCGTTGAAGGGTTCGGGGGCAAATGGGGTAAAAATGCAAAAAAATTTTTTTTTTTGTTTATTGAAGTAGGTTTAAAATATCATGAAACGTTGAACTTTTAAATTTGAGCGAAATTTTTTTTTATGTCTGTCGGCAAAGGCAAGCAAGAGTCTAAAACTGCTGCCCAAGGAATCACTACTTCCACATCCAGATTTATATATATCTTATACACACTAAATCCCAATGTAATATTTTATTCCTTTTAATAATAGGCTGGAGTGACAATGAGGGTGGTTAATGTCAAAAATTTTTAGAGTCCTTTGGTTCTCGTGTACACACTAAATCCCCCAATTAATTTTTTTACTCCCTTTAATAATAGGGTGGGGGTGGTAGTGCGGGTGGCTGATGCCAAAAAAATTTTGAAACCTTGACTTTTCGTACACGCACTAAATTGAAATTTTATGGATTCTTATTTGCTTGCTTTGCCTATTTATCCTTATTTACCCCCGAACCCTTCAACGGAATTAGATCAAAATATAATCTAGTTCCAGATTTCGTTATAATACATAAGTGTACCAAATTTCAAGTCAATACCATAAACGGTTTCAGAGTAAACGTGCGCACAAGAAAAATTACAGACAGAAATTTTTTTTCGCTCAAATTTAAAATCTCGACGTTTCATGACATTTTAAGCCTATTTCAACAACAACAAAAAAATAAATAAACATTTTTTTGCGTTATTATACTTCGACTGAGCGTGGAAGTAGTGATTCCTTAGGCAGCAATTTTTTATATGTTATTTATTTTGTTTGTAGTTTCTAATTCATTGTTAATTTTATAAATATTTTGATATATAACTGACAATTAATAAATAACATTTAAGTTTCATGCATTTTGGACAGTTTTTATTTGGCCGGATATTGACCGGATATTTTTTCATATCCGACCGGAGCTGAATATCCGAATAGGCCGGATGCGGTAGCCGGACCGGATATCCGTCCTATCCCTAGTGGAAAGGTTTTTCAAAAGTGGCAACGGACCTAATTTTTATTTGGTGTGTTTGTTTTATTGTTCTTGCCGCGGGAAGTAGTTTTGCTGGATTTTTTTCCTTATTTTCGGCCGCCCGGAGCCGCCTCCAACTGAAGTTTTGCGACGTTATTTGTATACCTCTCGCTCAAGACAAGAAGGCTACTTTAAGCCGATAAACAACCCCAAGTAAGTTTATCTTATATTCAGATTACTTTCCTGTAATCATCCATTTTTTTTGTGGGCGAGAAATAGTGGCTAAGACTTGTTCTTCTTTGTAGGGCTTTTTAAAACCAGCTTTAGTACTGACTCTTGTCGCTAGCTCTTACAATCAACCCCTTTCGTCCGCTTTATCGTCAACCAATTTTACCGTGGCTATCTACAAGGAGCAGCTAAGAAGCGGTTTGCAATGAGGTCGGAGTACAAATTGGTGGAGCACGCCTGGGACGTTGCCAACTGTAAGCATATCGTTTTACCATTAATATTTTCGTCTAAGCTTCGCATTTGGAGGAGCTTTTTTAATATTTTCATTTTATACAAGTAATTATCAGTGTCAAACCTTTTTATATTAGTTTATCACATTCATTTGCACTATTTACGAACAAACTCTTTTTCTAGTACAGAATTATCAATGTCAGTGCCTATTTGTGTACCACCAAACCCTGAACTAACATTGTAAGTAAGACATTTTTTTTGCATAGCCCTCATTTGGCGGTTACACAAAGTTCATGACATAATTAAGCTTAACGGGATTATCTGGTCTGATTTTTTCTCCAAGTGATTTGTTGCTCCCCTGCTTGCAGACGGCAAAACGGCGGTATTGGAAGGATGCGTAAAACAGGTGGCGTATATAAAAGATAGGTCTTATCAGCCGAAGAAAGTGTACCTTGACAAAACGGTGAGATCTCCTACTATTAAACAATGGCTCGTCCTCAGAAAAATTCCAGAAGTATTTCGGAAAAAGCCGGCAAATCTAAAAATAATCATAATAATCATCATAAAATAATAACTTAAATGCCTACTTGGCAATAGCAAATTCTTAACGAAAATCTAATTTTTGGACAGTTTACATACCTCGTGACGTTAGTATGGCCTTTTTAAATGATATATATGTGAACTTTCTAAGGTTTTATAATTTAACAATTTATCGAGGCATATGGACATGTTGGCGAGCGTGTCTCTACCGCATGATCCACTTGCCGCACCAGGTCATCGTCCACACCCACACTCTACTCACTTCAGCTTTTTCTATTATTTTTTTTTTCATCTGACAATATACCAGCTTTCTCCGCCGTGCAAATAGGGCTATATTAAAAAAGAATTATTACATTCATATATAATGATTTGGCAAAATATATGTGTGATATGTACGAGTTTTCCCAAAAGTTTAAAATTATTGTTAGACGTTGGCCCCCTGAGTGGCCTTCTTGGGGTCTTTTGCCTGGCTTTTTAGAATCGTGTCAAAATTGTCCTTGATTATGGCCCCTTTAGCCAGAATATATTCACGACCTGTTTTGACCAGGTCTTGAAGCCTTTTCTTTGTGCCTCCAGTCAGAGGGGCAGTTTGTACTTCCTTGTCTGTCATTCCTCCTCTCCGGAGTTGACCCCGATGCTGTCGTGGGATCTTTGGGATGTGCTTGGCCCTTCAGCATGAGTACTTCCCTGATCTTTATGGCCTTTGTATCATTTATCCCTCCGGCCCCTCAGCCTGTTTGTTTTTTGTTTTTACTCTTCATATTGTTATGTGCTACCCTCTAACGGAGAAAGATATGATTAAATTCCTGGCTGGTCAAAGTGAAGGAAACTTGTTATTCTGTTACTCCCTGACTAGTAGGGTGGCGCCATCTATGAGCCAAGTGACGAACAATCATCTAGTACATAGTAGAAAACTATGGAGAATTCTAGAATATAGAGTTCTGGAAATTCCAAGTGTGTATATAAAGAGGTGAATCCAGCAGATGGGGGAACAGTACAGTTTAGTGAAGTATAAAGAAGACTACAGTTCAGTTCAGTGAAGTAAACAGACAGAGTTTTTAGGTTAGACAAGAGTTGACAAGTTTAAGAAGAAAAGTAAAGTACATAGTGTTTTAAAATTGGTGAATTTATATTAGATTAGTTATTATTAGTAGTGTGATTTTTAGGTATTTACTAGTGTAATTTTAGTGATTAAATAAATCAGTGGTTTGTGAAAATTCTTGTTGCAAGTTATTTAAACCCACAGAGTGTTTACTGAAAACTGTAAGCACGTAACAATTGGTGTCAGAAGCGGAATTGCAACAGAATTTCTGAAGAATTCGACGAAGTTCCATAGTGTTCTATTCGGAAACCACTGGAGATAGTGCAGTGAGTCGAACTGGAAAGAAATATAGACTTTAAATAAGACTTGTTAGTGTTGTTCGTTAAGTTTTGAATGGAAACAAGAAGCATGGCTGCTGAAAAACAAATGCAAGACATGTTAGCTGCATTTAGCAAAATGATGCTAGAAGAACAAGAGAAACGACGTCAAGAAGAAAAAGAAGAGCAAGAGAAACGACGTCAAGAAGAAAAAGAAGAGCAAGAGAAACGACGTCAAGAAGATAAAGAAGAACAAGAAAAACGACGTCTAGAAGAGAAAGAAGAACAAGAAAAGCGACGTCTAGAAGAGAAAGTAGAACAAGAAAAGCGACGTCTAGAAGAGAAAGAAGAACAAGAAAAACAACGTCTAGAAGAGAAAAAAGAACAAGAAAGAAAACGTCAGCAAGAAAAAGATGAACTAAGAAAAATGATGCTAGATCAGGAAGAGCGATGTGAAGAAGAATTAAGGAAAATTATACAGGGGCAACAAGATGTTATCCTTTCAGCCACTGAAGACCTCAAAAGCAAAATTGAAGAGGATATAGGTAACATAAAGTCTGAAGTAAGTGAAATCAAAGGAAAAGTTGCTGGCGTCGAAGAAAAAGTTACTGGTGTCGAAGGGAAAGTTACCGATATAGAAGGAAAATTTCGTGCAGTTGAAGGAGAGGTAGAGCGACTTAAGCGACTGTTAAGAGAACAAGGAGGCCAGCTGGTATTATCATCGTCAGGTCCTCGATTACAACCGCCTTCCTTTGATGGTCAAACTTCTTGGTCAACCTATAAAAGACAATTTGAGGCAGCGGCATACGCAAACAATTGGAGTAATGAAGACAAAGCTATGGCATTGGTGCTAGCATTAAGGGACCAAGCCTCAGAGTTGCTTCAGAGTATCCCAGTGACGCAGCAACGGGATTTTAAAGTTTTGGAAGCTGCACTAGATCTAAGATATGGCGACCAACACCTCGCCCAAGTATACAGGACTCAGCTCAAATCACGCACACAAAAGGCTGGGGAAAGTTTACAAGATTTTGAAGCAGCTGTTGAGCGACTGACATACCTGGCTTACCCGGATGCACCCAAAGAATTCCAGGAAGAATTAACAATTGGTACTTTCATCGATGGCATAAGAGATGAGGAGATCAGGCGAGTCCTTAGATTATCTCGAGCTAAGACTGGTAGCGAAGCCTTGGTCCATGCCCTCGAAGTTGAAGCCGCTTATGAAGAGACTCTACATCCGAGAGTACGAGCCATGAAAGTAGAAGAAGGGAACCATTTAGAAATATCAAATATGGAATCTTTGATGGCTGACATGCACAAAATGATAAGCCAGTTGATGACCAAACCAGATGCTCCAAGGAAGCAGGAGAGAGAACAGAGCGATGGACAGCCAAGGAAGGTGATTCGGTGTTATCAGTGCAGCAAACCAGGACATATGATGCGGCAGTGTCGAGAACGGAATCCTGGAGAAGTAAACACTGCAAAGAAAGAGGAAGTCCGCTCTGATAAGATGAGATTAATTGTAATGTTAACAGACATACAGAAAATGGTCGCACAAGTACTAAACGAATTAAGTTCGCGACCGGAGCTGAAACAGGAACCGCAAGCGCCGAAACAGGAGCCGAAGCAGCAGCGAAGTGCTGGAGGTCTGACAAAAGTAATCCGCTGTTATAATTGCGGCAAATTGGGGCATGTCAAGAGGTACTGTCGCCAGAGGAGCCCTAAGGAAGTGAATGCCGAGAATGTAAAAACGCAGCAGGATATAGCAGAAGTGAAGGCAGTTAAGATAGAGGTTCCGAAGGATTGGACAAAGGAAGTTCTAAGAGAGGAACAACTGAATGACGATGGAATTGGACCAATGTTGAAGGCGAAAGAAAAAGGAATCCGCCCTGAATGGAAGGACGTTTCCAGTAAAAGTGTTGGACTGAAGGCTTTATGGGCGCAATGGGATTCGCTTAGGGTTATAGATGGACTATTACGGAGAGCATGGGAGAGCCTGGATGGGAAAGAAGTTACCATGCGGTTGCTGATACCCAGGTGCCGAGTACCAAAAGTACTTCGGGAAGTGCACGAGGGAATATCCAGAGAGCACTTTAGCAGAAATAAGACTTTGGCTAGAGTACGGGAGCGATTTTACTGGGTAAATAGCTGTCAGGATGTAGAGGCTTGGTGTCGCAGTTGCAAGGTTTGTGCGAATGTGGCTGCCAAGAGGTCACCTACAGGGAGTGGTGATCGAGTGAAGGCTAGATATGACCGCAATGCCAGTTCAGCAGGATTCAAGGTGGGGGACTCGGTTTGGCTGTATAACCCACAGCGGAGTGAAGAAGGATTCTCGAAGCTTCACCCACCCTGGGAAGGACCGTATTCAGTCATCACTCGGATCAATGACGTTGTTTACCGAATTCAACGTAGTAAGAAGTCCAAGATGAAGATCGTGCACTTGGATAGGTTGGCGAAGTATGAAGTATGTTGGGGAATCTGAATTGCCTGACCGGGACGTTCAGGCTTAAGGAGGGGGCAGTGTTATGTGCTGCGCTCTAACGGAGAAAGATGTGATTAAATTCCTGGCTGGTCAAAGTGAAGGAAACTTGTTATTCTGTTACTCCCTGACTAGTAGGGTGGCGCCATCTATGAGCCAATTGACGAACAATCATCTAGTACATAGTAGAAAACTATGGAGAATTCTAGAATATAGAGTTCTGGAAATTCCAAGTGTGTATATAAAGAGGTGAATCCAGCAGATGGGGGAACAGTACAGTTTAGTGAAGTATAAAGAAGACTACAGTTCAGTTCAGTGAAGTAAACAGACAGAGTTTTTAGGTTAGACAAGAGTTGACAAGTTTAAGAAGAAAAGTAAAGTACATAGTGTTTTAAAAGTAGTGAATTTATATTAGATTAGTTATTATTAGTTGTGTGATTTTTAGGTATTTACTAGTGTAATTTTAGTGATTAAATAAATCAGTGGTTTGTGAAAATTCTTGTTGCAAGTTATTTAAACCCACAGAGTGTTTACTGAAAACTGTAAACACGTAACAGTATTGTTCCCAGGAAGAGCTAGGGAAATAAAAGTCCACTCAATCGGAGCCCTGCATAACCGAGTAATGCGTGCAATACAGCCCTTGGTGCGGTATTTCACACTTTGGATTGGGTCATGTCGAAGTTATATTCTGACATACTAAACTGTTGGTCCAGGAGGAGTTTTATTCTGCCTCTTACTCTCCAACCCTGCTGGAAACAGCCAGCAAGCTTCCCCTATCCGCCACCTGGTGACGCGCCCATTGGAGTTTTCAGTTGTCCCCTCACAGGCAAAAGAATAATACTTAGATGCAAGGTAAAATCACACCCAATTTGTCAATTTGAAAATTCTATCTTATATCTATCTATATCTAATGATATTAAACGTTAAAAGAGAAGAATCAAATTATATTAGAAACAAAACATTTCATAATTACCTTCATCATTTTTGAGGCTCCATTTATGTGCAATATGAAATGTATGTGATTGATTGCTGTTTGTTGTTATGTAAAGAAGAACTAGTCTTATAAATGATAATGATGCTTATTTTTTTAAATTCAACTTATGCCATTACCCAGATCTGTATAAACACTCATTATAATAACTACTCATATACCTTTGATTCAACATTAGATATTTGGCTCATAGATGACTAATAGTGTAGACAAAATGGAAAAAAATTGAAAAGAAGAATAAACTTTATTTTGCCTCTATAATAAGCTGCAAAAAATTTTAATTCTAATCAAATTAGCCATCTTATTGACAGTTTATGACACTTTAATCATGTAATTATTCAGTGAAATTTTATATGTACCTAAAACAAAAATTTAACTTTCTGGCTTAAATTTATTTGGAAAAATTATGGCGGATTTTGTTGACTTAGGTATGACATTATTCTGAATTTATTTATGATTTTAATTTAAAGACTTTTGTTCTAAGTATATGTATCTTACACTCTAACTACTGAGGCTGAATTTCAGTACAATTGATATATTTTGAACTATTTGGCGATTGTATAGTGTAAAACCCAATTCGGTTGAATAGTGGGAGCAAAATAAATTGAATATTGTATACTTATGTCCAGTGGTCATGATGGCATCCTTTTTAGAACCTACAGAAATTTGAAACTTATTAAATAATATACAATTTATGCCTCATTTTTAAATTTTATTGCTAATTAACTAGTAGTTGACAGGTTGATTATGATTACCTATCTTTACAAAGTTTCCATAAATATTGATGATTTCAAAATATCATACAACACTAAACTCTTAATTCATTTAACATTTTAATGTTTAGTAACTTATTAAAATGTTCTAAAAATTTTTTAGCAAACATAAGCGTCAATTTAATTTTAAAAACATACATAACTTCATTTTTAAACTTTTATTGTTGAAAATGTAAATGGTCTATATTACAAAAATTATTTGTTATAGAAGTTGAAAAAAACGTAAAATTTCCTAAAAAGTAATCTCACCTCTCAAAATCATCTGTTGAAATATAATAGAAATAATAATATCTCTTTATTTCAAAGTATTGCTGTTTGATTGATTGGCCAGTGTGTGATGGGCCAGCAGTGCCCTCCGGGAAAACACACCTCCCAGCCGGCTATGTCTACACTGGGTTGGCCTGAGGTCATACTTGTTGCCAGCAGTGAGAGACGCATGGCACATGGTACAGGAGTAGATGATGGGAAGTGTTTGTGTTTGTGAAATGTGTTGCCACATTGCATTGTGATATGAATATTTCAACTCCTCTTTTTGTGTTTATGCTTCTAAAGTTGTTCGTTTGAGTTTTCTGTTTTCTGCGTTTCTGATTACGTGCATTATGGTTTCATTGTGGCATTCCTTTATTATTGCTTGATGTGTGTTCTTAGTGCCTAGTGTGCTTGTGAGCTATGAACGGTTTCTTCTTTTTTCCAATTGGTTCCAAGTTCTTAATTGCATATAATTGTATCCTTTTATAACTGCCTTTTCTGTCATATGATCCAATGACGAATCGAAGGGCATCATCCAAGGATCAAGACTAGATCTGCTGTTATATATTTTATACACCAACGATTTGTCAATGGTAATATTGGTAATAAAAAACTTAAACTATGCAGATGATACGTCTCTAATTATTAGTAAAACAATGCAGAAAATTTGGAATATATAATTTTTAAATCTATAAAAATCTTTTAGCACTCTTTTACTATACACTCAGTTTCAAGTTAAACTCGTATGAAACACAGATAATTGTTTTGGTTTCAACAAATATTGAGCAATTATTAATGTTGTTTTTCTCTATTACGTTGTTGATTAGATGTTACTCAATATCTAATACTTAATATTAAAGAAAAATCATATATTGTTATTTTTACATATTGTTGATCTATTTTAATCACACTAGCATGCTTTCATTGTTAAAAATTACATTTGATAAGTTAAAAGTTAGAAATTAGACAATATTTTTAACGATTTCTAACTTTTAACATCAAATATAATTTGAAAATTTGAAAACACATTTTAAAAATGTATATACTGTCACATTCCGCTTGTATGTACAACATTATTTTTGTTTAACAATTACTTAAATATCACATTTTTTATAATAAAATAATATTTTTTAATAATATTTACCTCATGCCTTTCTGTGCAATTTAAATTAAAAACTGATTAACATAACACTTCAGAGAATTAAAGATACAACTTTCTACTAAAATTTATGAGAATAATTTTTTACATAGAATTTTGACTTAATAATAATAATAATAATAATAATAATCTTTATTTCCATCAGACTTTTACAAGTATTGGAATTGTCAATTGTCATGTATATAACATAGATAACACACAGAATATATAATACATAAAAAGAAAACGGTACATACAAAATATATATACATAAATATTTAAAAGGAATAAAAAAACACATATATATATATATATAAAAAAAAACTCCGCAGAGACAAATTGATCATTATTTCATATAAGGACTATTAAGGAAATATTCTGGCATTCAGTAAAAACTCATCAAAACTGTAGGGACATGTTTCAAGAAGGTAACACTTTAATTTCTTTTTAAATAAAAAAATATTAGAGATAGATTTTATCTCCAGTGGAACTGCATTAAATGCCCGCACTGCTCTGTAGTATACTCCCTTTTCGAATGATGATGTTTGATGATGAGGAACTCTCAGTGCATTTGAATTTCGAGTTACCATCATCATACCATTGTACATATCCTCATTTGTTCTAAATTTACCAATATTTTTTTTTACAAATAAAATCAACAGGTATATATATAAGGTGGGTAATGTCATTAACTCCAACATTTTGAATAATGGCTTACTAGGCTCTCGATTGTTTTTCCTAAGCATGCATCGTATAATATTCTTTTGAGCGATAAACACATTTCTGGCATGGACACTAGACCCCCAGAATATTAAACCATAACTAAGTATGGACTGCACATGGGCAAAGTAATAGACCCTTAACACATTAAGATCGACAGAAGATCGTATGTTTCGTACTGAGTAACATACTTTGTTAAGCTTAGATATTGTTGAGTTAACATGGTATTCGAAAGATAGTTTTGAATCGACCACGACCCCCAGGAATTTTGTGTTATTTGCAACGGGAATGGATTTTTCTCTAAACTTCAAGTAGATGCTTGAATCTGGGGTTTTATTACTAAATTGGATAAGTACAGTTTTAGCTTCATTTAGGATAAGTGAGTTGTCACGACACCATTTATCCATTTTATTTACCACAGTTGTACCTTTGTGTGATGTAGCAGTAGTATCTCTGGTAGATATTACACAGGAGGTATCATCAGCATACTGATATATGGAATGTAATGCCAAGCTCTCAGGTAATTCATTGACATACAATAAAAACAATAAAGGCCCCAATACTGAACCTTGGGGTACCCCTGTAGTTATCTGTCTTGGTTTAGAATAGATGGTAGTCATGTTATTACCCTCTTTCGTACTAATACAAACTCTCAGGGTTCTGTTAGAAAGATAAGACCTAAAGAAGTTTAAAGCTATACCTCTAATTCCATAGCACTCCAATTTGTAAAGCAGCAGTTCGTGGTTAAGTGTATCAAATGCTTTCGATAAATCAAAGTAAATACCTGTGACACATTCACCTCTATCCAGGCATCCTACAATATAATTAAGACTTTCATATATTGCCCCTTCAGTTGATCGTCCCTGTATAAAACCATGTTGAAATTGAGAAAGTATGTTAAATCGTACCAGAAACATAAAAAGACGCTTATACACAAGTTTTTCGATAATTTTGGAAAATACTGATAATAAAGAAATAGACTTTTAGACCTTGAACTGAATACCACATATTTTTTTATATTTATAGTATTTTGCAAAATGTTTGTTAAAAATTCAAAAGCATGAAATTCTACGTAAAATATGTTCTATGCATTTTTCCGTCAGACCCAACAGTTTTCAAGATACAGCGCGCCAAACGCAAGCAAATATCGTACCCATTAAAGAAGTAGACGTGTCCCTACAGAATATAATGCAAAAAACTGTGTCCATGCCTTTGATAATAATAGATATTTATGTTGAAATTACTTTGCCCACATTTAAGGAAACAGGTGCAAAAATGCTCTACTGCTACATTATCATTATTTGCTTGCTTATGGTATGCTGTACCTTGAAAACTGTAGGTCTGATAGAAAAAATGCATAGAATATAGTTTATGTAAAATTTTATGCTGTTCAATTTATTACTTCACTTTTTTTCCTAGGACCAATAGGAACGGAGATATCGGCAAAAAAAACTATTTTGAGCGCCATTTTTCCAAGATGCGATCTTCTCCCAAGGTCGCAAACTCAGGGTTTTGATCAGGACGACAAATTTTACGATCAGACCAAATTTCATCTTCTTACGACCTTTTGCGTGGTAGACCCCTTTTTGTCCCCATTGCTTGGAGTATATGAAAAAGTATGTTAATTTTAATTTGTATGTCTTAAAACTGCCAAATCTACTTAATTGGAACTATTTATTGGCATTTATATCACAGATAATGGGTCATTTATGCCGTTGGTAACTTCTTGTTGATATTTAATAATTTTCAATTTTTTATAAATTCTTCTTCTGTTTGTGTTATGAATATTTCTCACCTAGGATGCGCTAAATTATATAAGACTAGTCTAGTGCAAACTTAAAATATAAATAGAGGCATCATAGTATTCAAAGCTGCCAGATTTTTCTAGAGAGATAATATGCAGTGTAGGTGCTAAGAAATGTCTGCTTTCTTCATTTTTATGGTTTCTATAAGTAAATTAACATTTCTGTAGAGAGGCAGACATGATAATAATAATACTCCCATCTTTTTTGTTACAAGTTATCAACATTGTAATTTTTAAATGCAGCAATGTCTACCTGACAGAGGTTGCTTTTCTCGTTTCTGATGACATAGTCTTAATAATTATCCCAATCTACCTGACGATAAAATCTTTTTAATTTTTTTATATATCATAAAATTAGAAAAAAGAATTAATTATTCGTAACGCAGGCTCAAAAACGTCTGCCACTTATATTTTTTTTTGTATTAAGATATTTTTTAAATCAAAAGGTAGACGTGATGAAATTGTATGATTTCTTTTTTAAAAACATTTAACCGGCTCTCAATTGATAACGCAGAAACATCGTAATGGCAGAGATTGTTCGTAGTATTTATTTTACTTAGAACTTTACTATTATCAGCCTCTGCCATACGATGAAAACTGGTATTGCTGATATAAGTATAGGTATAGTATATTGAACAATGAAGTAATTTTTAGAACATCTGCAAATGTAAGAATCCAAAGTTAATTTGGTTATTAAATGTGTAATAATTTTTTTAAATAATATTACTAGTCTACCTATGTTCTAGATGGAACATTGAAAATTTTGTATAGTCATGATGGGCCACTATTTATTTTTCTGATTAATTAAGTATATAAATGATAAGATTAAACTATAATGTGATAATTTAATACATTAAGTTGTATTATCTTAAATTTACGCAAATGATATTACTAAGAATAGGACAGCCATTTAGGAAAGTGGAATTATATATATATATATATATATATATATATTGGAGGGACCTATTTGTACTATTTGTAGGTCGCCGATTTGGTGTTACTTGCAATATATAACATCAGGAGACCGCAGCATGGTCAGTGTCTGGGTCTGCTCTGCACTGATGAGAGCCAAAAGCTCGAAACAGGTCTGCAGATGACTCTGGACATTGCCGATGCTGCGGAACTCCTCTGTTTTAATAATGGGTACCTTCACCGGTATCTGCTATAAACACTTTATTGCGTTTCTAATAATTGGTAACTAAAATACCATTCAGAGCGCACATACTAATAAAAATATTAGGTTTCAAGAGGAATACGACGAAACGTGCCTTTGTGCATTTTAACATCTATCATTCCTCTAGTTGACTTTATTTGTCACATTTGCCTTAGTCGAGGCTCCTTAAAGTGTTTGTGGCAGATGCCGTTGGAGGGACCTATTTGTACTATTTGTAGGTCTCCGATATGGTGTTACTTGCAATATATAACATCAGGAGACCGCAGCATGGCCAGTGTCTGGGTCTGCTCTGCACTGATGAGAGCCAAAATCTCGAAACCGGTCTGCAGATGACTCTGGACATTGCCAATGCTGCGGAACTCCTCTGTTTTAATAATGGGTACCTTCACCGGTATCTGCTATAGACACTTTATTGCGTTTCTAGTAATTGGTAACTAAAATACCATTCAGAGCGCACATCCTAATAAAAATATTAGGTTTCAAGAGGAATACGACGAAACGTGCCTTTGTGCATTTTAACATCTATCGTTCCTCTAGTTGACTTTATTTGTCATATATATATATATATATATATATATATATATGAAGTGTTGTTGTACTTCCGGGCGCTCTCCTGAGTCGACTCCTCCAGGAGTCACGGTTGTCTAAACGACGCTTCGGCAGAATCTCATCTGCTATCTTCAGGTTCTCGCTGAAAGCTGCCTACTGCTGCTCCTCGTTGCTCGAACTGAACTGACGTTCCCCGCGTTGTGCGGTTCCTTATATATGCTCCAGTCTAGGGCGCGCCTGCGCGTTTGGCTACGTGTTACCGGCCCCCCACCACCTGTGGTAGGCGCGGCGAGCGCCCGAGCCAACCCGACAAGTGGCCTCGCTGAAACGTCACGCTCCACGTGACTTCTCGCCGGTGGTCGGGCATCCTCGAGTCCGATCGGTGCCGCAGAATGCCGTGGTTCTCCTTGATTGGTCCGCGCTCGGCTCTGACTCCTCGTGATAGGTCCATTTCGGGCAGGTTGATGTGCTTCTTCACTATTTGTCAATACTTGAACATGCCTCCTCGTGATTGGTTCGTCCACGGTGGATCGTCGTGTGTTTTCGGTTACGTATTTTCCCCACAAGAGCGGGCTTCCAGGAACTGGGCAATCTCTGCGTATCATCTCGTTTATTAAGATTTTGTGGTCTTTTTTCAAAGGCTGAAGGCGCTTTTCGGGATGTCTTTTGGATCTATCTCAATCTGGTGAAACCCAGATGCAAGGTCCAATGTGGTAAAGTATTGACATTTACCCAGTTGATCCAGAAGGTCCGAAATGTTTGGTGAGGGGTATTTATCTCCTACAGTTAACTCATTGAGTTTCCTGTAGTCCACGACTACGCGCCATTTTTGTTTCCCCGATGCATCGAGTTTCTTTGGGACGACCCCCACTGGGGACCAGGGGGAACTAGAGTGACGAATAATATTTTGGTCTAACATTTTGGATACCTGCGTTTTGACCTCTTCTTTGTGTATCTGGGGCAGAACTGTGTCGAATCCTCTGAAAATGGATTCGAATCACAAATCCGAATCATCGAAAAGGATTCGAATGACGGGTACCACGTTCGGATCCTTTTTGTAGAAAAAAATGATTCGAATCACAGGATTCGATTCCTCTTTTCGGCTCACGAATCCGAATCCTCAAGTTAACTTCAGAATTATTGTTACAGTTACACTTATTAATTTCTCTTGTAATATTATAGTGAATAAATTAGTACTTTGCTTGATTATGTAATATATGTAGGTGATTGATTGATTAAATAGAAAGAAATTAATAAATTGCACTGTATTTTAACGTTAAGCTTACGCCATTGAATTGGTTGGGGCGTGGTAAAAAGATGGATAAAATCAATTTTTTAAAAGTCGATGTTGCGTTTTTATTTTAAGACATGCTCAGGACTATCTAATTTATGTTTTTCTTGTAAGACTTAATTTTAAAATTTGTATCATAAATAAAACATATACAGGGTGTTGCATCATGAGAGGGACATAACTTAAAAGGAGGTAGAGAACATCAGTGGTAACCGGAAGCTCCCATAGAAATGTCTCATTGGGCCTTCATTACGAGGTTGCTGGGTGTTAAATAATTTTTGGCCAAACCTGTTTTTTGTCATAACTTTGACAGGGAATGAAATAACGGATTCATATTTGGTACGGCTAATGTACTAACGAGCCCCAAGAGGTACATGTATAAAAAAATATATATCCAGGTCCGGACTCACTATAATTTATGTTTCTTCTTTGCATCAATAAAACATCACCCTGTATATATTTTTTTGAAATTTCGATACGATATTCGAAAAGAGCAAGAAAAAACAAACAAAATGGCCTATTTAATTTTTTTGTTACACCTTCGTGGTTATTTAAATACGTTGTTAAATGTGCAAGAAAATGGATTACAGAACCCTATTAAATGAGAGGCACGTGAAATAAATAGTTTTATAACTAAAATTTGCAAAAATTCTATTGAGCCTAGGTGGCCTGGGTGAATCCTAATTCCGGCACGTTTTAAAGGTCTATTTTGGTAAAAAACTGTGGTCCTAATAAGTAATCGGGTATGAAATAACAAAATTTTTAATCAATCACAGTAGGCTTGTTCAAAGAATAAAAGTGACAGATAATTTAAACCATTTAGGCCTAAGCAACCAGTTACTTTGATCAAGAAAATCATCAACATTTTATACTTAATAAAAATTGGAAAAGAGAACAAACTAAAATCTAAATAAATAAAATATTTTCCATTCAATTAACAATAAATAACAAAACAATAACTAAATGTGTTTAAAAATAAAACGTAATTGACACTAAAGTAAATTTTCAAAATGTCCTCCCCCACATTTCTGGATTATTCCGTATTTCGTCGCAGGTTGTAACGATGCGCTGGATTAAATGTTGTCTACTTTCAATTTCAATGCTATAAACCTCGTTTTTTAAGTGGCCCCATAAAAAGTAATCACAAGGGTTACAATCAGGAGATCTTGGTGGACCCCCGCGTCCAATCCATCTATTAGGATACACATTGTTTAAGTGTTCTCTTACTTGAAGGTTAAAATGTGGTGGGGCCCCATCATGCTGAAACAACATGCCTCTTATACCGATATTTTCTAACATATTCGGTAAAATGTTTTGAAGAAAATCAAAGTAAATTTCACCATTCAATCTTTCTTCAAAAAAATTTGGCCCTATCAAATGTCTATTCACAAGTCCGACCCAAACATTTACAGAAAACGTGTGTTGCGAACGGCGTTGGCGTACCGCATGTGGGTTTTCCTGTGCCCATTTATGATTATTTCGTGAATTGTTTACTCCATCCCTTGTAAATTGTGCCTCATCCGTAAATAAGGTTCTGTAAATGACTGGGCGATGGTTAGACAACCAATGACAAAATGCCAGGCGGGGGATATCGTCGCCTTGTTGAAGACGCTGTACCTGCTGGATATGATATGGATGGTAACGTTCTCTTTTTAGGGTTCTCCATACTCGCCAATGAGGAATACCAGTTGCCAAACTGATTCGTCTAGTGCTCATATTTGGGTTTTCTTGAACTACGTTTAAAATATTGTTTTGTTCCTGCACACCTTGTTGTAAAACACGCTCCACAACTGCAGAATTAGGAAACTTTCCGTGTTGTCTTGCATACTGGAACACCGTACTAAAGGTTTTATGATTAGGGCATCGACGACCAGGAAAACGCAGCCGATATTCTCTTTCCGCCGACCTACCATTTCCATTACAGAAACCATAGATGAATATTATGTCAGCATATTCCACGTTTGAAAATTTTACTGGCATAGTTAAAATATTTTCACAAGTTTTCACTAACTAAATGCGGATTATTGACACATTAAATTACTAACAAACAATTATTCAACTGTTTAGGAGATTTCTTTTTATTATCTGTCACTTTGAACAAGCCTACTGTGATTGATTAAAAATTTTGTTATTTCATACCCGATTACTTATTAGGACCACAGTTTTTTTACCAAAATGGACCTTTAAAACGTGCCGGAATTAGGATTCACCCAGACCACCTAGGCTCAATAGAATTTTTGCAAATTTTAGTTATAAAACTATTTATTTCACGTGCCTCTCATTTAATAGGGTTCTGTAATCCATTTTCTTGCACATTTAACAACGTATTTAAATAACCACGAAGGTGTAACAAAAAATGAAATAGGCCATTTTGTTTGTTTTTTCTTGCTCTTTTCGAATATCGTATCGAAATTTAAAAAAAATATATACAGGGTGATGTTTTATTGATGCAAAGAAGAAACATAAATTATAGTGAGTCCGGACCTGGATATATATTTTTTTATACATGTACCTCTTGGGGCTCGTTAGTACATTAGCCGTACCAAATATGAATTCGTTATTTCATTCCCTGTCAAAGTTATGACAAAAAACAGGTTTGGTCAAAAATTATTTAACACCCAGCAAACTCGTAATGAAGGCCCAATGAGACATTTCTATGGGAGGTTCCGGTTACCACTGATGTTCTCTACCTCCTATTAAGCTATGTCCCTCTCATGATGCAACACCCTGTAGAAGTCAACACTATTTTAGGCATTAAACCTTCAATATCGGCTAGACTTTAATCAATATGTATTAGATTCTAGTGAACGTTGAATGCCTAAAATACGAGCTAAAATACGTCTGCCTTATAAGCATTCCATTTCCATATTGTTCCATATTTCTTACAACTTTTAAAACTAAGTTTTACAAGGAAAACCTAAAATTAAATAGACTTGAGGAAATCTTAAAATAACAACGAAAACGTTGACTTTTTAAACATTGAAATATAATATAATGTATAGAGAAAGCAATCGCTTTATTTTTTTAAAAACAGACAAAATATCCGAAATTGTTAGAAATATTTTAGTCCGAAAAATGTCTGTACCACTTAAAAAACCCGCAAATCGGACTGTTGTCCACCGCAACACTGACAAGTACCTACCAAAATGCATGCTATTTGCCTGTCAATATGTTACAACAGGTTCTTACCTTCTTGACTCCCTGTGACTTCACGCTCCCTGTACTTAATAACATAATGCACAATGCTTGCGTAAAAAATATTGGAACCACAAAAAAGTATTCGAATTCAGGATTCGAATCCTTTTTCATTTGTCTTACGAATCCGGATCAGGAATCGTTTTTTATGAAAGTATTCGAATACCGCTTTCGAATACTCAAAAAGGATTCGAATCCTGAATGATTAGTATCTATTACATGTGTAATTTCATTAATGAAGGTTAACTGATCACCTTCAAGATAAAAAATGTCCGCGTATTCTAAACAAAGTTGGGTTATTAATTCATTTTCTTCCTCGTTTAAGGGGTCCAGGCGGAGTTGGTTTTTTATTTCGTATTGTCTGTCCACGTAAATTTGAGAGTTTTCTTCGCCTATTTTGTTTATCGAGAAATTCTGGATTGGTTCTAATTTTATCTCTGAAAGATTGACGGTTTTGGGTATTGCGTTTGCATTTAATATAGAGGTAAAAAATTCACCTTTGTCGTTTACTCGTACTATTGCGTAGGGAGTCTTACTTTGTCTATTTAGGTAGCTAGCAGTATAGCTTCCGTGTTAGATGGCATTTAAGTTTAGTAATTTGTTCAGTTTGTGGTTCGACTGAAATTATATTTGAAATGTTACGAGTAACGTCTTGAGTGTCTGGGTTTGGGTAAGTTTGTATGTTTGGTAGACCTTGGTCTGTGACTTTATGAATCGGAATTGTTTTGAAATTTGTTATAAGATTTTTGTTTTTTATATCCACTATGCAATCATAGTGTTCCAAGAAATCGGCACCTAGGAGTCCATCGAACTCTATGTCAAGATCGCATACGTGAATTTTGAATGGTTCATTGTCGTCAAACGGGATAAAGACGGCTTCATTAATAGCTACTTTTTGATTGGTTATGCCCTGGATCGTAACATTTTCCGGGCATCTACTATAATTTTTACAAATTCTAGGTTTGAATATGGATAATCCTGCGCCTGAGTCGATTAATATTTTATGCGTGTTAGTAGCATCATAAATATAATATAAGTTTTTAGATCTAACAGATAACAAGGGACTTACAGGAACTGTTGTTCTGGGAAGTTGAGATTTGGGTTGAAATCGTCCAGGTTCATTTGGTCAAATTGGGTTTGTAATACTGTCATGTTGGAGTCTTTGGTTTTGTAATCTGGTGGCTATGACTGGGCATGTGGGCCTGGTCGAAAATCCCGATTGTACACAGGGGTTGTATCGAAAGTTGGTTCCTCTGTATAATTTTCGGAGGGGCTATTAGCAGTATAATAGTCCTTGTTAGTATTGTCATATTCCGAAGTATTAACTATATAATAATTCGGACTCGCGTAAGGGTCGTTATCAGTATAGTATCCTTCATTGATATTTTCGTGGAGGTTGTCAGAAGCGTAATAATTTTGGTTTTGTTCTAAATTTTCAGGTTCGACATTTGGGTACAAATGAAGCGTCCTTCTATTTACATTTGGTTTATAATAATTAGGATTTGGTTGAATCGTGGGGGGTCTTACATTGTTAAAATTTGGGTTTGGTGTAATAACTGGTGGTCTTTGCTGTTGGAAGTTTTGTGAATGTCCGTGGTTGTAATAGTTGGATCTTCGTTATTGGAAATTTTGCGAATTTCCAGGATTTTGGTTATATTAATTAGGTCTAGGATAATTTTGGGGAGTACCAAAATTTGGGGGTCAAAGGTTTTGTTGCTTTTGACGGCATTCACTAGCAATATGTCCTGTGCGTTTGCAGAATGAACATTGTTTTGCATTTGAGAATAAATTTGGGTTGCGCATAGTAGTAGTAGCACTATTGCCGCGATTGACCTTTTGTGTTTCGAAATAGTTTAATTGGAGCTCTCTGCGAACTCTTGTTATTGCCGTTAGCATATCTGGAGGACCGCTTGCCCTAGCAACCTGCGCGATTTTGGGTTCTAGTCCTGTAAGTAAAATGTTCAGGACCATACCTTCCGTTAATTGTGTCTGAACCTGTTTTTGCACTACTGTTAGTCGTTGTTTATTTACAGAAGCATGGCATTTTCGCTTCATGCGTTTGTAAGCGCGCAATAAACGTGAGCAGAGATTCATTAGGAAGCTGTCGCATCCTTTGTAAATCTTGTATTAACGAGGTTATGTCTCTACTATCTCCGAAATGATTTTCTAAAAGAGTTTTAATTTCTTCCCATGAAGTGGGATTTCTAGAGTTCACTAGTTCAGCTGCACGACCTTTTAATTTGTTCTTGATGTGAACGGTTAAGAGTACTGTTTGATTACCAATTGATATTTCATAAGCAGTATTGCATGAATTTAAAAATGTGTTTAAATTTATTTGATTACCGTCGTAATCAGGAATGATTGAAAATATTTCACTCAGTTTGTATGGTTCAACAACTTCTGGTTCTGGTTGATGTTGCTGTTGTTGTTGTTGAGCCATATTTCTAGTGGTTACTGGCATAAACTAATTTGAATTTGAAAAACTTAGGTTTATTTTACTTTAATCACAAGGTCAAGATGGCTGAAAGTGACAGTGACAATTTAGGTGCTAATTGCGGTTTTTGCAAAAAACCTGTTATAAATAAAAAAGTGAAATGTACACATTGCATGAAAATTTTCCATACAAGTTGCTCTACAAAAAAAGCAAAGAAATTTTGTGATAAGCAATTCTATCTAGAAGAAAAGAAACATCACCTATTGAAGAAACAGAATTAGATGCTTTTAATAATGAACAAATTGAAAAATCAGTTTCATGGGAAAACCAAATCTTAAAAGAATTGAATAATGACCTCAGAGAAAACATTCAGTTATTAAAGGAAAAAATTATAAACCTGGAAATGGAAAATACTAATCTTAAAGAAGTTATAAATAAAAAACAAGAGCAAGCACCCATAGCATAAGGAAAACATAATTAAACACATTACTGAAACAATCAAAATGGAGTTAGATAATAGTCTAAAATTATTTAAATCTGAAATAAACAATTTGAAACAAAAAGTAAACAGACTTAATGATATCAAATCCAAAAATGCAACAAAAAAGTCCTTGAATAATTTATCAGTTACACTGTAAACAACAATCAATCACAACAGAAATGAACAAGATTCCAGTGTCCCCTAAACAATATTCCCAACAGTTAACTACAGGGTTACTCAAACACAATAACCTTCAATCTTTGGAACAGCATCAACAAAAAGTAATGAATGAGATAATAAATATTACTTCTGATAAACCACTAACTCATGAAGAAATATTCATCAACAATGCTGAAAGTAAAAAGACAAGTGGCAAACGGTTCATAAAAGAAATAAATCTTTTAAAAGAAATGTTGGCCAATCAGAAATAAATAATGTACGGAGTAAAACCTAAAGTCTGGTTGTACTTATATAAAATAACTCCTGACGTCATGGAAGATGATATAAGGCAATATCTAAAATTAAAAACTAATAACAAAAATGAAGAGTTCATCGTTACAGATCTTAAAGAACCTGGAAGCAATAGATTTAAAACTTTTATGGTAGCAGGAGACTTCCAGTACAAAGAAACATTTTACGAGCCCTCGTTTTTTTCCGAAAGGAGATTTCTTCAAAAGATTTGATTTTAATAAGCATTTTGAAAAACATAATACAAGAAACATTATTGATGATGAAAATGATACTAGACCAAATTCTTTTTTAGAAGTAGCATCACAGAACCTACTACACAACAAAAAATAAGGACTGACGACAAACCTGCATCACTTAACAATATTATAAGAATTTGTCATCTGAACGCCAGAAGTATCCGCAACAAGGTTCAAGAGGTTGACTTTTTACTTGAATCTTTGGACATTCCAGAAGTTGTTTCCTTAACAGAAACTTCATGTAACTATTCTGAAATTAATAATATAAAATTACTTTCTTATAAGTTAGCTGATTACCACTGTAGAAATCAATCAAGCTTTGGTGGCGTTGCCATCCTTGTCAAAAACAATTTAAAATTTAAAGTTAAGACCTGTGATGTAGAGAAAGTTGACTTCCTTTTTGAGTATGCTTTTATTGAGGTTCTGTTAGATAATGTATCAGCTCTAGTAGGGTGTTTTTATAGATCACCTTCTAATATATCATTTGACTGTAACTATTTTATTTCTAATATTGATGATTTGATGTATAAGTTGCTTAAGCCAAAGTCACCCATCTTTATTTGTGGAGATTTTTAATTTTGATGACAATATTGTTTGTAGCAAAGCTGACAAATTAACAAATGTTTTTTCATCTTATAACCTTAAAAAATGCATAAATGAATACACACGAATTGATACAAGTAAGAACAGCAAAACTATTATCGATAATATTTTTTCTAATGTCCAATATTGAAACTCTTAACCCAAAGGTTATTCAATGTGATATTTCGGACCACTTCCTTCAAATGATATATTTAACATGTACTTAGGGCAAATCTAATAGCAGCTCTTACATACTTAGAAAATCCTTTCTCTAATGGAAACATGAACCATTTTAAATATTTGCTGTCCCTAGAATCCTGGTCATTTATATTCTCTAGCAAAGTAAACAGTGATAGTAAGTTCACAGAATTTCATATTAAATTTTCAGAAATATTAAACATCGCTTTTCCATTAGAATTAATCAGAACTAAAAAACATCATGAACCAAAAAAACCCTGGATAACCCAAGATTTAATCAATGAGGGCATGTTTTTAAGAGATGTTTATAAATTATATAAATATACTGGTGATAGAGAAGTCCGCATAAGGTACAATATTCTAAAAAAGAATCATGTAAGGAAAATAGATGCAGCCAAAAAACTATATAATGATTCGCTAATACTCAATTCAGAAAATAAGTCTAAAACAGCTTGGCAAATAATTAAAAATCAATACCAAAATTCAAAATTAAAAAACTATCCAGAAGAATTTATCGATGCCAATGGAGATTTATTGTCTGACATGCAATCGGCAGCTGAGGCATTTAGTAATTTCTTTGTAGATTCAATTAAACAGCTTACCAGTAAAATGTCAGTAGATAAAAATCCAAAAATAAACTTTAATAACAGATCTATTTTTTTGTCACCGATCACAGAAGACGAAATGAGCACAATCATTAAATTTGTGTCCTTAAAGAATTCATCGGGTGTAGACAGCATACCATGCTCTTTATTAAATACTGTTGTAGATTACATAACAAAACCACTTACCCATCTAGTAAATTTGTCTTTCCAAGAAGGCATGTTTCCTTCTTTATTAAAACAAGCAGTAGTTGTTCCAATACATAAGAAGTCTGACAAATCAATTCTATCTAACTATAGAGGCATTGTGCTCATCAGTTTTTTCTAAAGTTTACGAAAAAGCGTACTATAATCAACTTATTAACTTCTTAAACAAAGAAAACATTTTGATGGATCGCCAATTTGGGTTTAGAAGTGGTTATTCAACAGAAGATGCCATTTCATTATACAATTTCATACTTAACAGCTTTGAAAAGAAAGAGCAATGCGCGTGTATTTTTTTATCTAACACGCGCATTCGAAACTGTAGATCACGCCCTTCTTATAGATAAATTAGAAAAATACGGCATTAGAGGACCCGCCCTAGACTGGATTAAAACATATTTATTAGATAGATGTCAGAAAGTCTCTTTAACTATTGATAATAGAGTTTACAATTCTGGTTTCAAAAATGTTCCAACCGGGGTACCACAAGGAACCGTGTTAGGGACCATTATTGTTTATAATTTTCATCAACGACATTAATTCCCAGATGCAAGGAACATTTATATCTGTCTTTGCTGATGATACGGCTACTGTCAACGTAGATAATGACTTAAATATTCTTGCAAGTAAAACAAATAACATTGTTTCTCTAATGCAAAAATATTGTTCTAATAATGGTCTTGACTTAAACAATCTTAAGACCAATTTCTTAACATTTTCCACTAAGACCCTAGATGCTAGCTTGTTAATAAAAATTGAAAATAGATCTATATCTCATCCTGAAACTGTTAAATATCTTGAACTTCAAATAGACCCTTGCCTGTCATGGAGTAATCAAATAGATGTCTTATTAAAAAAACTGTCTACTCATTGTTTTGTATTATGGCAAATGAGAAAGCATGTTAACTTAAAACATTTTAAAAACTTACTACTTCGCATATGTACAATCGTGTCTCAATTACTGTATACTTTGCTGGGGAAATTGTTCTCGTATAGGGGAACTTCTTGTTATGCAGAAAAAAATAATTCGTGCGATGACATTTAAATCTTCACATGACTCTTGTAAATCTTTATTCAAAGAACTAGATATTCTAACTGTCCCATCTTTATACATCCTTAACTGTGTATCTTATGTGAAATCTCATATTATCAATATATACCAGAAAATAATTCAATTTATTATTTAAGGGATAACTTGAACATCACTGTCCCACAACATAGGTTGACTACTGTTGCCAAGGGACCTAACATTATGTCTATTAGATTATATAATAAGCTTCCACTAGAAATTAAAGAGATCCAAAACATAAAATCTTTTAAATGCAGAGTACGGTCCATACTTATTCAAAATAGTTTCTATTCTGTTAATGAGTATTTGAGCTGCACTCCCATGATTTAAACTTTAAAACCAAAAGATCAAATTAAAATCTCTTATGATCCGAAAGTATGTCAAAATATTTAATGGGCCGGCTAGCTTATCTTTTCCTTCAGGAGCAGGTTCAAATTCAGTTCCTGTTTTAAAATGAAATTTTATTAAAGTAAGATTTTTAATCTGATATAAATAATTTATTTTCCTTGATATTTAGATAATTTAGCTTTATAACAGGTTCGAAAGTCTAATACACTATTTAAATTTTAGTATACAACCTTGTCCAAAAATTAAACACACAAAAACCTTCCTTCCTCGTAGCTGCACTCTTCTCTTTCCAAATCCAACAATTCTCCTTTCATTAATTCTTCACCTTATCTCCTCTGCAACTCCTATGCACAATAACACCTCTACCTTCTTATTTACAGTCTATTTTTACTCTTCTTCACTGATCTCCACAATTTCTGACTTTCAATTAAATTTCAAATTATTAATTGTTTATTATTTTTTTTCTTCACTCCCTAATTTTCACTTGTTCTTTTTTTTCTTAAATTTGTTTTTCCAATTTTACAACCTCTCTTTTATCTGTTGTTTGTTGTTCTATATCACTAAAACAAAACACCATATGAATTTTGATTAATTTCATTCCAAACATAACCTAACTTAAACCTCCTTGTCTTTCTCCAGGAAAACATTTACCAACTATAAAAAAAAATTCCTACTTAAAAGAAATGTCATAATGACTTAAATGTCAGAAATTATTTCAACAACAACTTAATAACTACTAACATAGATGTCAGTATCAAACTTACTGTTGACATCAAATATAAACTTAAAAACTATTAAAACAACTCTAAACAAGTATTAACATTCTAAAACGCATACCTTTCGGATCTTTAGCTAATTTAAATAAATTTTGAAAACCATCTAAAGGAAACAAACAAATTCAAACCCTGATTCAGCAAATAACACAAACATGCAATCTTCGTAATCGTCCAATATTCAAATACATAGCATTCCCTCCCCAAATTATAAGCTTTTATGTAAAACTGTTTAATTTTATTCAATTATGCCGTATTTGCAAAATACTGTATTTATCATCAGTTTTGTTGTCTTTTCTTTGTGTGTTTTAATTTGTCAATGTGTATGGATAAATCATTTCTGTGTGAAATTTACCTCTTTATGTTTTCATTATTCATGTGTTTTAGTTCATACGTATTTTCATTTAAGACCCTGTTTATCATATATGGTCCTTCATATGGATATTGAAATTTAGCACATATATTCCTGTCAATTTTTGATACCTTCAGACTTTTAATTATTACTACATCACCTTGTTTATAAACTATCTGTCTTTTAATTCTCTTATTTTCTCTATCTTGATACTTCTTTGCATTTCTTTCTAATCTGGCCTTTACTTGATTTCTAATTTGTTCTAAATTTATTTTTGTCTCAAACTCCCATGGCCTGACAGGTGTAACACCAAACATTACCGTTATTGGTGATACTTGAGTGATCGTACTTGGTACACTATTTATGAAATATTCTACATATGAGAGAAATGATACCCAATCAGTATGATCATGTACAGATAATCTTAAAATTTTTATTACTTCTTGAATATAACGTTCTGCAGGGTTTGCTTGTGGATGTCTAATTGTCGTAAAAATTATTTGTATTTGTTTGTCTGTCAAATATTTCTTTAATCTGTCGTTGTCAAAATATGTCGCATTGTCAGCTAAAATTTTTCTAGGAGTGCCTACAGTTTTAAAATATTTAGAAAGTATTCTACAAACCGTATTTGTATTACATCTTTTTGTGGGATATACCTTTGTAAATTTTGAAAAAACATCAACCACAACCAGTATGTGTTTATAATCAACTTTATCCTTTATTAGATTGCTTATAAAATCAATAGCTATAATTTCTAGAGGTTGTTTTGTAAAAATACTATTTACTTTATTTCTATTTTTATGGTTTTTAATTTTTCCCAAACAACAATTGTGACATAATGAAATTATTCTTTTCGTTAATGGTAAATCATTCTTACAAAAAAACGTTTCTCTAAAAATCATCTAAGTTTTTCTCACCCCAATATGCCCAAAATGAATATGCAAATCATTTAAAATATCTAAAGCTAATTTATCATGTATCACGTATTTCTCTTCATCCATAACTGTCTTAATGAGCATATTGTTTTTAATACTATTATTATTATTATTAGCCGTTACTCGAGTCCGAGTATAGAAATGTTACAGTCGATAAATTGCGTACAATAAAAAACAAGTAAAAGGTGTAGTCTATTGTAATTCCCGTTCATCTACGGTGCACACGACTATGGCTATAGAGGCCAATTCGGGAGAGCACATGTCGACCGCAATCAGGACAAACATAGACCTGGTTAGGTCTTGGATTCAGCCTTCTTGCAGCAACATTTCTTTGATAGCTGGCCACAACCCCTCGCCATTCGGTTCTGTCCGCCGCAAGTTGTTCCCATTGCTCGTCTGCAATACCGCAGGATTTTAGATTTTCATGGATTTTAATACTATATCCTCTATGTGAACATACACGTACTGTATTTTTAAGTTCATTCAAATATTCTTGACTCAATAATTTTCTCATTTGTATATAACGAATTTTCACCCAACAGAATATTTAAACCTACTATAAAATTATTTCCTTTATCAATATCAACTTGTTTATTTCGAGTAAGTGCATCTGCTGTTATATTTTCTTTACCCGGTCTATTTTTAATAGTAAACGAGTACTCTTGAATTAAGAGAGACCATCTATAAATTCGATTGTTTGCAAACCTATTTTTCATGAGCGAACATAAAGCTGAGTGATCTGTTTCAATTGTAAAATGGTTTGATGTTAAAATATAAGATAATTTAGATATAGCGTGTATTACTGACAACATCTCGAGTTCTGATGTGGAATACCTAGTTTCATACGGTTTTAAAATCCTAGACACAAAACATATTGGCGTTTCAATTCCATTTATAATTTGAATAAGTTCTGCCGCGACTATTTGTTCTGAAGCGTCTGTACGTAAAATAAAAGGTAAATTAAAATCTGGACTATATAAAAGTAAATTATCATGAAAATTTATTTTAATTTGTTAAATGCTTTTTCACGTCTTCTATTCCATTCCCATTTTGTGTCTTTCCTAAGTAATTCTATTAGCGGTATTTCTAACTCTGAAAGTCGAGGTACGAACTTCTTATAATAATTTAATATACCTAAAAACCCTCTTAACATCTTTAAATTTTTTGGAGCTGGATATTCTTTGATTTCTTTAATACGTTCTTTGCCTATCGATATTCCTTGTTGATTTATAATATACCCTAAATATTTTACCGAAGTATTATAAAATTCACATTTTTCTATGTTTAATTTTAAACCTGCCTCATCTAAAGCATTTAATATTATGTTTAAATGTTCAAAATGTTCTTCCTCTGTATCTGAAAATACAAGAATGTCATCTAGATTGTAGATTGTTTTATGGGGTCGTTTGGCTTCGAACAGCCTTACTTCACTTCGACCTAAAAGATCTTTTGTGATTTACCCTACATCTAGTTGTTGCCCAGGATTCCAAGACTTTTTACAAAGCTTGTGATTTTCCTGGGGGCTAATTTCCCTATGTCTTCAGGCGTTAATTCTGCCTGTTCTAGGAATTTTAGCCTAATGCGGACTAACACCTTGCATTCACAAAGTATATGTTCCGCAGTTTCAGTTGCAGTATTGCAATATCTGCATTTGTTGTCTACTGCCTTGCCCATATTCTTGAGATGATATCTCAAGGGGCAGTGGCCAGTTAGGAGGCCTGTGATTAGCCTTAATTCGGACTTTTCAAGTTCGAGAAGCCTTATGGCATTCTTTGTCGAATAAGTTATAAACTTTTTCGCTTGTCTTTGACCTGGAGTATTCCTCCAGTAGGACTTCTTCTGGTCCTTTTCCCATTCTTGGATCTCCTCCGCTATGTGTCCCTTGGCCAGGCCACAAAACGGTTCGGGTCCAATGAATGGTGCTTTAGATCCTTTTTTTGCAAGGCTGTCAGCAAGTTCATTTCCTTGTATTCCCTCATGCCCTGGCACCCACATCAAGGTAACCTTGTTGTTGTTGGCCAGTTGCTTCAGGGATTGTCTACATTCCCAGGCAATTTTAGACTCAAAGGTATAGGACCTTAGAGCTTTTAGTGCTGCCTGGCTATCAGATAATATATATAGATCTTTGCCCTTCGGATGCCTTTATTTAGGCATTCCTGGGCACACAGATCTATAGCGTAAATTTCTGCCTGGAAGATGGTTGGGGTGTTACCGAGGGCTTTGGATAGCCTACATTTAGGCCCTGCTATGCCCACTCCTACCCCTTCAACCATCTTAGATCCATCTGTATACCAGATGAGTGACCCTTGTTCCAATCGCAGTGCCTCTATCTTGCTCGTCTGACGGTTTTCAATTAGCACGTCAAACGGGCAGTCAAAGTCTTGTTTGATTGGCATTGAGTCAGTGGGTTTGGTCATGGACTTCAAATGGATTAACTCCAGAATCCTTAAGTGACCAACCAGATCGCCTGGTTTAAATTTATATGCCTGGTGCAGTCGTAAAGCACTGAGTGCTGCCTCCTTCCTTACATGCAAGTGCAAGGGAAGTAGGTCAAGCATAGCTTCCATAGCTGCTGTGGGACACGAGTGCATTGCTCCTGTAGTCCCTATACAGGCAAGGCGTTGCAGTTTCTGCAACTTTCCCTGTGCTATTTTTTCTTCTGTTTTTGGCCACCATACGCATGATGCGTAGGTTACCATAGGTCTGACAACCGAAAGATAAGACCAATGTGTCATTTTCGGTCTTAGACCCCTTACCAAACAACCTACGGCACGTCCATATTGCCGCTGTTGCTTTAGTAAGAGTCCTTTCCAGATGTGAGTTCCAGGTAAGTTTTTGATCCAGGAATACTCCCAGATACTTGACTTCACTGGAAAAATTTAGTATTGTTCCATTCAGTACAGGAGTTCTAAGATTGAGTTTTCTCCTTTTAGTGAACGGGACAATAGTTGTTTTGCTCGGATTGACATTGAGGCCCCCTGACGAGCACCATTTGGATATTATATTTAAGGCAATTTGCATGAGGTTGGAAATCATGACCTCATTTTTGCCTCTCACAGTGACGACCAGGCCATCTGCATATCCCTGGACGTTGAAGCCTGAATTACTCATTTTATGTAGGAGATCATCGACCACCATTGACCACAGCAAGGGCGATAGGACTCCACCTTGTGGACAACCTCTGACTGCAGTCACCGTAGCCGACTCATCCCCCACACTTGTGGTAATAATTCTGCTTCTAAGCATGGATTGTATCCATTTAATTGTAGGAGACTGTATTCCCCTTTTTTCCGCGGCTTTTTGTATGGATTCATAGGAGGTGTTGTCAAAAGCACCCTCTATATCTATGAAAGCACACATAGCCACTTCTTTTGCTGTAAATGTCTTTTCAATGCCTTGAACCAGGCAATGTAGAGCATTTATTATTGATTTGCCAGGTTGATAGGCAAATTGTTTTGCATGAAGCGGTGTTCCTGTAAGGATTTCACTTCTAATATATTGATCTAAAAGTTTCTCCATTGTTTTAAGGAGAAATGAGGTTAAGCTAATGGGGTGATACGACTTAGGCTCGTCTGGTGGACGTCTGCCTATTTTCAGAATAAACGCCACCTTGACTTCCCTCCAAGCTCGGGGAATATACCCAAGTATATAGCTAGCTATAAATATACTTCTCAGGCATGGGATAAGCTCCTCAATTCCATGTTGAAGTAGGGCAGGGAAGATGCCATCTCTGCCCGGTGATTTAAAGGGCTTAAAGGTAGATATCGCCCATTTAATTTTATTGGGGGTGAATATTTTCCTAGCCAGGCTTCTTCCTTCTCTGGTAGGACGAGGAGCATCCTCATCCAGATAGTCCTGTGGAAATTCACCCTGAATTATGCGACAGCCTGGGAAATGAGTACCTAAAAGCACTCTTATATTTTCCTGCTGACTCTCTGTGTATTCACCATCGGGCTTTTTGAGTAGCCCTATTCCATTTGAGTGGTCTTTTGCAAGGACTTTTTGTAGGCGGACTGCTGGGGCTAGTTCGTCTATCCCTTCACAGAACCGTCTCCATGATCTTCTTTTAGATCTTCTCAATTCTTTGTTGTACTCCGTAAGGGCTTTTTTGTAGTCCTCCCAGTTTCCAGTGTTTTTGGCTTTGTTAAAAGCTTTCCTAGTCTCAGCCCTGAGACGGCTGAGATCTCTGTTCCACCAGGGCACGTCTCTTTGGATTGCCCTTTGTTTAATGGGACAGCTTTTTTCATAACATGATGTCATGATGTTTTGTAGTTGATATGAGGCTATATCCAGTTCCTCTATTGTGTCGATGGAATGCGTTACATCTTCGACCTCCGTCCTCAAGTGTTCTTTATAAACACTCCAGTCCGTCAGTCTAGGTATTCTACATTCCCCGAGGCTTGTTACAGCTGCTTCCATGTCGAATCGTATGTGTCTATGATCCGACATGGAAGGCTCATCTGAAACATGCCAATTTTTAATTAAGTCGGTTATGAGTGGATCAGCAAGGGTTATGTCAAGAACCTCTTTTCTAATCGCATTCATAAAGGTGGGTTCATTGCCCTTATTGATAATGTCGATATTATTTGCCAACAAATATTCAAACAGGCACTCACCTCTAGTGTTTGTATCAGTACTTCCCCACATATGATGGTGAGCATTAGCGTTGCCACCTATTATGTAGGGTTTTTTCCTCCTCTTGCACCAGTTAATGAGGTTTCTTACCTCTTCTGGGGGTGGATTGCCTTCTTCACCGGGGAAATAGGCGGAGGCCACTACGACCTGCCTCTTTCCCCTTTCTGTAGGCACTTCCACAGCTGCTGCCACTAAGTCCCTCGTTATGAACTCTGAAAGGAGAACAAAGTTAGTATCCTTGTTGAACAACAGAGCTGTTCTAGGATAGTCATGCAAGGTTGAATAAATTAACTTGCATGATTGTGTAGGGAGTCCTTTGATACGTCCTCCAAGTGCCCAGGGCTCTTGGATTAGCCCGATATTTAACTTCCTCCTAATAAATTCCCTGCTGAGCACACTCGAGGCTGCTTTTGCATGGTGGAGATTTATTTGGAGGCACTTCAGATTATTTAGGGCCATTATGACGGCGTGGGGCCATTCTTGTGGCCCCTTTTAGCTGTCTTTTTGCCCATGTTATTGATAATTAAATCGGGCTTCATAACAGTCCCACGAGTAGCGGAGGAAAAGCGGTTTACCTGAGGCAGTGCCCCGCATACCACAGGCAGACATTTATTTAAACCAGGGTGCGTCAGGTGCCCTGGAGTCCGTATAATAACGACTAAGCTTCCCCTTAGCCACGCAGTCATAGACTTATGCTGTTCCACCTTTGACTTGGGGGGAGTTTTATTGTGGCTCCCATCCACTTGGTCGGCTGGTTAAGGCAGACCCCCACGTGGAGCAAGCAATCCTCAACAACCACCCACTTGCTCCACACTGTTTATACCAGGCAGTCATCTATGTAATGAAGACAAAAATTTTCGTATCTATCTAAAATTGATTGCATAGCTCTAACTAAAGCAGATGATGCTGATTGTAAACCAAATGGAACTACCTTAAATTGATAGATATGTCCATCTACACTAAAACCAGTATATTTACGAGAATCTACATGTAAAGGTATAAGCCAAAATGAATTTTTTAAATCTAATTTAGAAAATATGGTATTCTTTCCAATTCTATAAAGCATAGTATCTATGGTTTGAGGTGCATCAAATTGAGACTTAGTAATTTGGTTTAAATTTCTAGCATCGAGAAATATTCTTATGGAATCATCCTTTTTACTCATTATTACTAAAGGATTTATAAAGTCTGTCTTTGCTGGTTCTATAATATTAGATTTTATCATATTTCCGATTTCTTGTACTTTATTTCGACGTTTGAAGGGTATAGGATGAGTTTTACATTTAAACGGTTTACTTTCATCTACTATCAACTTGTGTACATAACTTTTAGCTATTCTCGGTTTGTAATTTATTAACGACATATAATTTTGTAACAATTTTCTTACTAGATTTTCATATTTAGTAGGACAATTTATCTCCAATCTTTTAGGCATTTTATAATTATTCATTTCACATGTAGGCTTATATTTTTCATCATTTAAATCATTTAAATTATTATTATTACAATTACCTATATAACCCACTATGTTTAACTCATTTTTATTAAATATTTTCACCGTACCTTTTAAAACTAGGAACTTTTCCCCAAAATCTATTTTTGCCTTAAGTCGTGATAAAATATCTTCACCAATTATGACATCAAAACTTAAATTGTCAACAATTACAAACTCGCCTCTAAAACGTATCTCTTTTACTTCAAAATCTAAATTTATGATTTTATTGCATTCTGTGAATTTATTACCATTTGCATTTAATAATTTAATTTTTGAAATCTTAGTACAATTTTTTTGATATAACTCTTTTTTACTATCTATTATCTTTCCATTTATTAAACTGATTTCTGATCCCATATCAATCAATGCTTTTAAATTTATTTCATTAACTTTAATGTTGATGATTGGTAAATTACTAATTCTATTATTATCTAAATTTGATTCATTCTCAATACCTATAAATTCTCGCATATGTCCGTATGTCGTCATCCCAATTAAAACTTCCTTATCTAAAAATTTTCCCTTGGAAAATGTGAATTTACCTCTGCTATCGTCCTAATTTTATTCATGCCATTCTGTTGATCAGATCTGACATTTGTATTGTTTACCTGTGCATATCTTACTGAATCACGTTTATTATCATACCTATTCTGTTCTTTATTATAATTATCATTACCGTTGTACCTCCTATTTTCGTCATAATCTCTACCTTTATTTTGATTATTAAAATTTCTACTGTCATAATTTTTTTGATAATTATTATTATACCCATTTTATTGTCTATTTGCATAATAATTTTGTCTGTTGAAATTTTGATCATTACCATCTGTTTGGTTGTATGTTTTTCTATTAAATGATTTATAATTTTTATTCCATCCCATATGTAGATCATCGATCACTCTCAAGTACTCATTTAAACCATCTAATATCGTAATGCGTTGTGTAATGATTACTTGGTGGATGTCATCAGACAAATGTCTTGCTAGATATTTAATCATTTCGTTTTCTGTCAAGTTTGGCTCTAAGAATTTAATATTATACATTATACGCATGACATAATTTTCCCTAGACATACCACTATTTTCTGAATATTTTCCATTAAATAAATTGAAACGAATTTTTTCCTGACAATGTTCAGACCAATACTTTTTTAATAATAATTTTTCAAATTCTTCTAAAGTTTCAAATTCAGATTCTACAATTTGGTACCAAATTTCGGCTTCACCTTTTAATAAATTTTGAATTTCATGTTTTAAATTAAAATTTAAATTTATAGATTGTAGATATTGCCTTAAACGTTCTAAAAATACTTTTGGGTGGATTCTGGAATCACCATAGAATTGATTTACCAGTGTATGATGTGGTGTAGCATATGTGTTAAATATAGGTGTGTATGTGTCCTTCAATATCTTCGTATTCTATTCGATCTTACCATCCCGTTCTTTTAATTGTTGTTTGTTGTTCTATATCACTAAATATCAAAGTACTCAAAATAAACAAAACAAAACACCATATGAATTTTGATTAATTTGATTCCAAACATAACCTAACTTAAACCTCCTTGTCTTTCTCCAGGAAAACATTTACCAACTATAAAAAAAAAATTCCTACGTAAAAGAAATGTCATAATGACTTAAATGTCAGAAATTATTTCAACAACAACTTAATAACTACTAACATAGATGTCAGTATCAAACTTACTGTTGACATCAAATAAAAACTTAAAAACTATTAAAACAACTCTAAACAAGTATTAACATTCTAAAACGCATACCTTTCGAATCATTAGCTAATTTAAATAAATTTTGAAAACCATCTAAAGGAAACAAACAAATTCAAACCCTGATTGAGCAAATAACACAAACATGCAATCTTCGTAATCGTCCAATATTCAAATACATAGCAATATATATATATATATATATATATATATATATATATATATATATATATTGTATTTATTTAACATATTCATTGATTTCTTTTTATATTTATTCCCACTTTTTATATTATGCATTGATAATACAATAACATACTTATACTAGCAATTAAGTTAAGCACATACAGGTGTTAAGTCACTTAAGTGCATTAAGCAAGTTAAGAAAATAATCAATATACTAGTTGTATTTAAAATTTTATTGTGAACATTAGCTTGTATTGTATTAAATACATCTTTTATAATAATTTTGGGTCCCACACGGACATTTTACTGAGGGTTATATATCGACGATTTTTTTTGCACATGCACCACAGCCCCTGTATGCTTGTAAGCCTATATATCACCATCCATTGTCTGAAGCCGAGGAAGGCAGATTGAACCAGCAGATGAGTAAACCAGTCCTTTAGCTTCATTTATTTTTGAAATCTGTTAAGCATCAATGCTAGAAAAAAATTGCAAAGTATAGGTTACAGTCTAGATACTAGGGCCTTTGATTTATGTATCACATATATCACACATGGCGTCCTCCTGAGAAGGTTGAGTGTTCGTAAGAAAGATTTTTTAGAGAGAATCCCTCCGTCACCAAAGGTACATCGCTCGATCAAGGAAAATTGAAACATGTCCATCTTTTATCAGAATGTGAGAGGACTACGATCCAAAATAAAAGTATTTCATGGAAATATATGCGCAAACAATTTTGATATAATATGTGTCTCGGAAACCTGGCTGAATCATTTGATGTACGATAACGAATTATGCGATACAAGGTATCTAACATTCAGAAATGATAAGAACTATGACAGCTCAAGTTAGTAGAGGAGGTGGTGTAATGTGCTGTGTAAAAAAGAAATTGAGACCAATGCTAGTAAGCCAAAGTAGTAATATCAACTTCCTGTGGATATGTATTAAAGTAACTTTCAAAGGAATTACTCTACTGATATGATGTGTATACATAACGTCAGATTCCAATCTTTCAGTGTATGAAAGTTTTTTGGACTCGCTAGAAACATGTAACGAACTTCATCAAGAAAAACTTGCCATCATCGGTGATTTCAATGTGCCCGAAATTACTGATACAACCTATAACCTTGCCACCGGATTATCTAAGGCCAAAATTATTAGTAAAATACTATGTATATGACATATACTCAGTAAGCCTGCTCTTAAACCATATTAGAAATATGCTAGATCTTGTCCTGATGAGCATTACAGAAGCAGATGTATCATTATCAGAAAATCCGTTAGTAAAAGTTGATCAGTATCATCCACCATTAGAAGTAAATATTCCGGTTACTGTTAAGGAAATTAACCCACCACAAATAATGGCAATTATAATATACACAACTACAATTTTAAGAAAGGCAACTATGTGAGGTTGTACCATTTGCTTAGCCAGTGTAACTGGATAGAACTAATTAACTCTGAAGACCCCAACGAATGTGTAGAGAAGTTCTATAGTGTTGTATATTCCACACTAGATCGATGTATCCTACTAAAAAAAAAAAAAACAAGCAAATGCCCTTCCTGGTACAGTCTAGAATGATCAAAAAAATAAAAACCAAACATTATTACTTCAAAAAATCTAAAAAAGATCCATCCTATCAACACTTATTTCGCGCATTACGAACAGAAGTACATACAATGATAAAAGCTTGCCACACAAACTATACAAAAAGTATCGAACAAGATATTAAAAATGACCCAAAACAATTCTGGATTTATGTACGAACCAAACGTTGCAAGTAGATTCATATACAATGATAAACACCTTGTAAATGATGAAGATATTGCCAACACTTTTGCAGAGTTCTTCACGTCTATTTTCAGTAACAGCAATCTACAAGTGGCAAATATTAACTACAAAGATTATAATCTTAACAATGTTGGAATAAAGAACATAACCGAGAATGAAATCCATACAATCCAATACAATCATTAAAATCCAAAACTGCTCCTGGAGTAGATGGCCTGCCAAGCTACTTGTTTAAAGCCTATGGTAACATATTAGCAATTCCTCTAAAGACAATCTTTGAATCATCTCTAAAAACTAGTATATTTCCTGACCAATTTAAAAGTGGAAGAGTGACGCCAATACATAAATCAGGTAACACCAGCTTTATAACAAATTATCGTGCCATTACAGTATTGTCAGCTTCCTCTAAAATCTTTGAGCGAGTAATCTATAACAGGATATATACACTTGTATCTCCGGTAATCCTAGCAGAACAACATGGCTTCGTCAGCCAAAAATCAACTGTTACTAACCTGTGTGTGTTTAGTGACTAGAATAAGAATAGAATAATTTATTGGTGTTAAATACAGCAAATGTGTTTACACACGTCAATTTAGAACATTACAGTACAAATCAATTTTACAGTGGTTTAAAATAGACATATACAATAGAATAAACAAAATGGTTAATTATGTAATATAAAATGGAATAGAGGACAAAACATATTGTATAAAGACAGAGTATACGAAATGTGCATACTGTATATAATATAAAATAAGTGTATTACATATACAAAATATGAGAATGATACGCATCACAAAGTTATAGATCACTGTTCAAAAATTCAGTCAGGGTATAAAATGCTTTTTCATTTAGTAAATTTTTTATACAATTTTTGTATTTCGTAAAAGGCAAATTTCTCATTGCTTCCGGGAGTTTGTTGTATAGTATTGGTGCAAAATAATTTGTAGAGACTTTACTTTTGTCTACTCTATGGTATTCAATTTCAAGATTCGTGTTTTGTCTTGTATCATGATTATGTATATTAACACGCTGCTAAAATAGGTTCAGATTTTCTTTAGCCCACATTAGGCATCTAAAAATACACAGAGATGGCAAAGTCAATATCCGCAGTTCCACGAATTTATGTCTGACATCATCCCGGAATGCTAAGCCACAATAATTCTTACAGCCCTTCATTGTAACTTAAATATTTGTTTTGCATGAGGCGAGTGCCGCCACGCAAGCAAACCATACCCCATATAAGATTGAAAAAGGCTGTAGTAGGCTGTTATAAGTACCGATTTATTTACTGACGTATAAATTCCTTAATAGATATGTATTTTTCGATAGCTTAAATGACATCTGGTCTGTATGTTGTTCCCAGCATAATTTGGGGTCTAAATAAATTCCTAAAAACTTACTAGAGGAAGGATTGTTAAAATCACAATTTTTCAAGGTCAAGATGCATTGCATAGTTTTGTCTTGATTAAGACTTAGTTGATTGGCACTAAACCAAGATGTTGCATTTGACTGTCTCACTCATGGCTCTTATAAGATTATTCAAAATTTTATCTGAATTTACGGATGTTGTGTCATCTGCATAACACAGGATATCAGTACCCGGAACACTATCCAATAAATCATTTATATAAATGAGAAATAGCAATGGACCGAGTACCGACCCCTGGGGTAGTCCACATTGTATTAACTTTAGTTCCGACATTTCATTATTATGTTGGACTAGTTGTTTCCTGTCCAGCAAATAGGACTGAACTAGTTTAATGCTTGTGTGGTTGAATCTGTAATATTTTAATTTCGATATGTGTGTTGTGGGAGACACAGTCGAACGCTTTGCTTAAATCACAAAATGTTGCTCCTACATAAGTACATTCATCAAATCCCTCAGAAATTTTGGTAACTAGTTCAAGTATAGCCATCTCTGTGTTACGTTTCGCTCTAAATCCGTACTGCCTATTGGCAAATAAATTATTTGACTCAAAAAAATCAGCAATTTGTTTTGCTATTAGCCATTCAATGATTTTAGCAACTATCGGTACCAATGATATTGGCCAATAATTGCCTGGGTCCTCAAGACTCCCCTTCTTATAAATGGGGATAACCTTTGAGATCTTAAACTCATCTGGGAATTCACCAGTCTTAAGGCATTGATTAATTAAATGGCTTAGTAGTATTATTATTAGACTTTTTATAGTCTTAATTATTTTTACGTTTATACCATATATATCTTTAGAATTTTTGTTCTTTAGGTTATCTATTGCATTACGAACATCATTAACGCTAACTTCGTGGAACTGAAAATCATGAGTTATTTCTGTCTTTAAATAATCAGTAGGTGTATCATTGACGGCAGATATAGAGGCAATGACTTTATTTGCTTGACTAACAAAAAAGTATTAAGTTCACTAGCATTCAGTGTTGTTGTCTGCTGGTTCTGAGTTTTTGCCCGCTGCTTGCTGCTTTGCACAATATTATCAATAAATCACATTTACTATTTAATGTTATTTGTTTTGATTTAATATAGCCAAAATCGATTGATTCTATTATGTTATAAAATGTATGCAAACCATGGTCACTTATTGAAATCACTTTTCATTTACAGATTTCATTCTTGCTTTGGTCCAAATTCACATAAATTTAGGTTTAATATTTAATATTTAATAATTACTGTTTCGTCTGGTCGATAGCCGAGTGGGTTAAGGCGCGAAGTGGCAATCGCGATTAATCACACGGACGTTGCACCACCAGGTTCGAATCCTGGCTCCGGCACTGGCACTGTCGGAGGAAATGGTTGTATGTTCGCGTTTTTTCAATGTGACCCCCTTCCGCACAAGCCCCTGGCTTCTGGAATTGGGGGTTGTCTAATTTCTGTGGTGTTTATTTATTTATTTATATTATTAAATCTAACGCACAGCTAACATCAAGTGAAGAACACGTGCAACCATAAAAATACCCCGGAGAGGTAGGACGTGCCTGAGCAGCCCTAAGTACCGAGATTGTTGTCAACATATGGCTTGAGTAATGTCATTTTAAATTTCCAAAACTTTTTAAATATTGAACAGTTCAATAGTATAGTAAATTCAAACAACAAATTACTTGATCTCGTTTTATCAAACAGGAGTTGTAGAGTAGTAGAAGCTCCTGATTCTGAAGTCGACTGGAACTTATTGAATTCTCCGATGTTCATTTAGCATGCGAGATATTCTATGAAATATTAGAACCCATATTAAACGAATGTGTCCCTATAAAACGAAAACCTAATCGTAGTTATCCTCCTATAGGTTAAGATGGCGTCTGCAGAAGTAGGCAGTGTGTTAGCAACTCCAAATAAACCATGTAAAAAGTGTGGAAATATTGTGAAAAGTGGACTTAAGTGTGTAAAATGTGGTGTAGTAATACATACAGGCTGTGTTAAATATATTAAAAATGCCACAATAATCGACGACAAACAAATTAATTGTTGTTTTGATATTGAGACTGATTCGGATATTGCACCATGTACCAATGACGAGGAGTTGGATTTATCATTCTGCAGTGTTCAAGAAACAATGGATAATGATTCCTGTAAGTTAGAAAACCTGTATTTAAAAACGTTACTGAAAAATAAAGATCTTATTATAAAAAGTCACTTAGATTTGATAAAATCCTTAAAAGAGCAAATTTTATTGATTAATAAAACAGCAGTAGTGCTGCCAGCTAGTAGTAGCACAGTGGAAGCCGAGCTAATGAAGACCTCTCCTGTGAAAGTGAACTGTAACTGCTTGAAACATCTCTCACTTCCTGTAAGAAGCAGCAACCCAGCCAGTGTACCAGTAAGCAAAATAAGTGACAGCAGAGTGACCCAAAACATTGCATCCACTTCAAATGCTAAATATGCCAAGGATAGGAGGCCAAATACTCACACCAAGAACAATATTACCAAGGAAAATGTGGCATCAGCCATAATGCAAGCTCAAACCAAATGTAAATTAGATGAAATACACCAACTTCCAAGCCTGGATAGTGAAAGTGTAAACCTAAAAACTAGAGGTAATAAAAAAATCGTTGGAACCGATCCTAACTCGGATGTTGCAGTAGGGAAAAAGGTATGGTTATTCTTATCTAAGTATAAATCAACGTACAGTGTGGAAAATCTGCAAGAGTATTTAAAAAATAAATATCCGGACCGTATATTTATCTATTCGCAAGTAAACAATATTTGAGGAACGTATAACTCGTTTAAGATTGCAATTGACGAAGACCTGCATAACACCTTCCTTAATCCTGAAATGTGGCCTAGAGGTATAGAAGTCTCAGAATTTTCATTTAGAAACAAGCAGCCCTTTCGAGCCCATCGAGGACGCTATAACAGAAAGAGGTCAGATTTTACCAGACGAGAATGAGTACAGTTTGTGTCATATTAACATACAGTGCCTATCAAACAAAATAAATCTTATTGATATTTTAAATGATTCAACCTATATTCTTGTGTATCACTGAACACTGGATGTGTCAGGAAAAAATAGATACTATTTACTTACTGGGCTACAACAAAGTAGTTGATTTCTCTAGGAAGTCCCGTATACATGGAGGTGTAGTAATTTTTGTTAAAAGCGAATTTGCCCACGAATGTAAAAGCTTATCTTATGTAAATAGCCTCTGTATTGAAATTGATTTTGAATGTTCTGCCTTGAATTTTAATAACAGTATTTGCTTGGCTGTAATATATAGGTCTACAGAGGGTAATTTTGAGGTCTTATTAGACCAGCTATCTAATCTGTTATCATTCATAAATAAAAATGCTAGAGATGCTGTGGAGATCTTAATGTAGACAAATTAATTAATAGTTCAGACCTAAATAAATTGAACGACGTACTTGAATCTTTTCAAGTTACATCCTTAATAAGTGTACCAACCCGTATATCTAAACAAAAGAACGGCATTACATGCAAAGCAATTGATCATTTAATAACAAATTTACCTTATAATTTATTAAAATGGCAGGTATTTGATCCTGGTCTATCGGACCATACTGCTCAGATTATAACCTGGAAAATGCCCCCTTGTTCTGGTAGTGAAATACCTTCTCATAATTTAAAGAGATGTTTTACCGACGCTGCAATATCCGAATTTAAGATCTTATTCAACTCAGCATACATTGATATTTTCCATTATAATAATATAGACGAGGCATTTGGGTGTTTCTGGGATCATTTTGAATGGTGCTTTAATGCAGCATTTCCAAAAAAAAAGGTTCTGCTCAATAATAAAAATATTAATAATAGAAAAATTACATTTTCATCTGAATTAAAAAAGAGGGCAGATAATCTCAAATCACTAAACTGGTTAAGAAAAAATATTAATGATCCACATATTGATATTCAGTATAGACATTTAAAAAGAGATGTAAATAAAGCGGTTCAAAATGAAAAGAAAAATCATTTTTCTCAAATTATAAATAACTCGTGTAATAAAAGCAGAACTATGTGGAAAATAATTAACAACAATTTGGGAAATGCCGGTAAGCAAACTATCCCTAAAATTATAAAGTCAAGTGGTAGAACATTAAACAATCCTTTGCAGATTTCAAATGCTTTTGGGGAATATTTATCAAACCCAGTAATAATTCCTACGGATCAAAACTCTGCACTTCAGAACAATAAATGTACAATATCTAAAAATCCAAGCATCAAATCTATGTATTTTTTGCCAGTGTTGGAGGGTTCGGTAGTTGAGCTTATAAATCAATTGTCTAACAAAAAATCTACTGGGATTGATGAAGTACCTACAAAATTACTTAAAATGTGTTACGAGTTTGCACATTATTTAACCATTTTAACAAATAATTCTGTCTATCTTGGTCAGTTCCCTAGTTTACTTAAAACAGCTAAAGTTGTGCCTGTGTTTAAAAAAGGCGACTGTCTTGAAATGTCAAATTACAGGGCCATTTCAATTTTAAGTAATTTCTCAAAGTTAATCAAAAGGGCTGTTTACAATAGAATATATTCTTTTCTAAATATAAATAAATTATTAACAACTTGCCAGCATGGTTTTAGAGTTGGTCGCTCAACTGAAACAGCCACGATTGACTTTGTGCAGTACGTTCATGATAAGATAGACTCCAGCGAGTATGTGTTTGGTGTGTTTTTTGATCTCTCCCGGGCTTTTGACACTATTAACCCAATTTTTTTGTCAAATAAATTAGCAGCAATAGGCATCGTAGGATCGATTAATGATTGGGTAAAATCTTATTTGACGGACAGGTCTCTGGTTGTTAGAGTAGGAGAGGTGGACTCCCAATTATATAATACAGACCTTGGTACGCCACAAGGAAGTATATTGGGTCCTTTACTATTTCTCTTGTTTGTTAACGATTTACCAGACTACATATTACAACACGGAGGGTTATTTATGTACGCTGATGATACCACAATTGTAGTATCAGCGGTTAACATCTTAGGTGCTATCGACAGAGTCAATATCGTATTAGAGGAATTTAAGATCTGGTGCAACAGAAATAAATGAATTATAAATTTAAATAAGACTCAATGTGTAAAATTTTCTTATGGGAACCGCGCTGTACCAGACATAAACTTCTCTCTAGATAATACTCAAATTAAAATTATAAATGTAATAAAATTTTTAGGTATTCACGTAGATGAAAATCTTAATTTTTCTGAACATGTTAACCAGGTATGCTCTAAGTTGAACAAGTCTTTCTTTGCCCTGTCTTCTTTAAAAAATGACTTAAATGAAACTGCCGTATTGTCATTATATTATGCCCAAGTATACTCAGCAATAAGCTATAATATTACGGCCTGTGGTCAATCTACAGAATCTACTCGTGTTTTTATAATACAAAACCGTATATTGAGACTAATGTTTAACTTAGATTACAGAGAGTCATGCCGTGAATCTTTTAAGTGTAGATGCATATTAACTTTTACATCAATCTATATACTGAAAATATTATGTTTTGTATATCAAAATCAAACCAAATCTAAAAAAAATATAGACTTTCATGATTACCCAACAAGAAATAAAGAAAAGTTCTGTCTTGGTAAATGCTTGCACGAGAAATATAAAAAGTCGCCGGTCTACGCAGGTTGTAGTCTCTTTAACATTTTACCTAATTCAATTAAATTGTCACGCGGTTTTGCTGGGTTTAAAAGAAATTTAAAATCATTTTTAATCGAAGGTTCTTTTTATACTTTGGAAGAGTTTATTACTGAGTGTTGTAACATGGCATAGATTGTATAAACGTATTGTCTCCCAGGTATCTTCACTTTTGCATGAAACCTGTGTATATGTGTACACTTTATGCTTACAGGTGTTTTTATGAAATGTTTTTATTATCTGTAAATCGAATTGGTTTGTTTTTACTATGTCCAATTTTTAAGAATTTTAGATAATCAACACTGACTTACCTTATTCATATTTTGTATGGCAAAAAAGGTTAATAAATATATTCTATTCTATTCTCCTTGGTTTAACAGTAAAATCATAAAGAATATAAAAGAAAAACATACAGCATGGCGACTATATAAATCTGACAGAAATGAAGAATATCTTAAAAAGTTTAAAGATTTAAGGCGTATAGTAAAATCTGATATTAAACTGCACACAGAAATTACAACAAGCATGTAGAAGAAAATTTTGCACAGAATCCCTTGGAATTCTGGCGCTATATTAACATGAAAAGAAATGTCTCCAATCTTCCCAAAAATATTAAATATAATGATGATATTATTTCCGATCCCCAAGTAATTAGCAACTCATTTGCTGAATACTTTCAACAATCGTATTCTACACCGGAACAATGTAATGTTGATAATGAGTATAATGCATGTAATAATTCTTACTTAAATGTTCGTAATTTCACTGAAGATGAAGTTCTCAAAGCACTGAAGAAGTTAAAACCAAAACTAACCAGTGGCCCTGACAATATTCCATCTTTCGTAGTGCGTGACTGTGCCGTAGTGTTTGCCAAACCATTATGCTTAATTTTCAGTCTATCTCTCCAAACCTCAACATTTCCACAATGTTGGAAACAGTCCAAAATCATACCCGTCTTTAAGAAAGGTGATAGATCCTTAATTACTAATTACCGGCCCATTGTAATTTTGAATAATTTTGCTAAAGTCCTCGAAATGCTATTGTATGATCACATTTTTTGCCACGTGAAACATCAAATAACAAAATTTCAACATGGTTTTTATAAGGTTCGATCTACAGTTACCAACTTATTCGGCTTAACAGAATTTTTGTCTGATGGGATTGATGATGGTAGGCAAGTTGACATTATCTATACAGACTTCTCCAAGGCCTTCGACAAGCTGAACCATAGTATCTTATTGCAAAAATTACACACATTTGAATTTTCACCTGACCTTATTAATTATTTTTCATCCTACCTTAACAACAGAACCCAATATGTTTTATATTGTGGCCATAAGTCGGTCGAAGTTTTACCAACCTCAGGTGTCCCACAGAGGTCTAATTTGGGCCCACTATTGTTCATTATGTTCATCAATGACATTGTTACTGACATTACCCTGAACTGTCTTTTATGTGCTGACGATCTTAAAATATTTTGTAGAATTACATCCGTCGAAGACTGTTTAATTATGCAACATACTTTAGATTTAATAAATAATTGGTGTGTAAAAAACAAATTGCTCCTCAATCCGCTGAAATGTAATGTCTTATCAATAACAACTAAGAAAACTACTATTAAATATGATTACACGCTTGAAAACAGTGTACTTTCTAGACCTAATACATTCACTGATTTAGGTGTAGTATTTGATAAAAAGCTATCATTCACTGACCACATTAATCGAATAATTGAAAAATCCTATAAGTCGCTTGGTTTTCTTATTAGAAATACTCTTCATTTCAGTAACGCCACTGGTCTTAAACTACTGTATTTCTCGATTGTGAGGTCTAACTTGGAATATGCGTCATTGATATGGTCTCCTTATTACAGGACACATATAGACAACTTAGAAAACATTCAACGTAGGTCCTTAAAATACTCATCATTTAAAGTTGATGGGGGTATATCCACCTATTGGCTACCCCCATTCGGAACTATTATCGAGATTCTCAGTAGTATCGTTAGAAGATCGCCGTAAAGTTTCTTACCTTACATTTCTTTACAGATTGGTACATAATATCACCGACAGCACTATTATAATGAATATGCTGCCCTTTCATGCTCACAGAACTGGTTCACGCCAGACAGATCTATTTAAACTGATCACGCCCAGAACAAATATAAAAAAATTTCCCCACTTCAAACCATGTGCTCTATTTATAATAACATTCATGAATGTACCGATATTTTCAACATTGCTTCCCGAAAGCATGCATCTCTTATCAATAATCATCATTAATCACTAAATCAATGATTGTTACGTGTTTTGTAAATCCTGTATTAGATTATATTATACCATATTAAACATCTTAGTTATTATATCATAGCTTAGTTATATATTATCTTAGTTACTTTATATCTTAGATTAGTGTTAATTTGCCTGTGTGTATGCACAATTATTGTTTATGTATAGATTCATGTTCTTCTATGGTTGTAATCTTTGCTGCCTATTCAGTAATTGGGTCCTTCAACCTGTTGGATAGTGTATGTAAAAATAAATAAATAAATAAATATATTTATGATCTGATATATTTGTATCACGAACCTTTGTTTCAAAATTAGCATCAAAATTGATTAAAATATTGTCAAGGCAATTATTACCTCTTGTAGGCTGCGATATGCATGACTTAAAGTTAAATGAAGCTATAAGATTGGTAAACTCTTTATCTAAATTGTCATTACGTTTCAACGTACATTAAATAATCACAAATAGATGTTGTTTATACTGACTTAGCAAAAGCTTTTGATAAGGTTAATCACAACATCCTTCAGCCAAATTAAAAGGTTATGCCATGGAAACTGAACTAATATTTATATAATATAATTTATAAGGTCCTACCTCACTAATCGTACACAGTTTGTTAAATTTAATAACAGTATTTCTAATATATTTGTAGCCACTTCAGAAGTGCCTCAAGGCTTAAACCTGGGACCACTGCTGTTTGTTATGTTCGTCAAGGACATATCTGAATATATTAAGTATTCCAATTTCTTGCTCTATGCAGATGATCTAAAAGCATATCGAGAAGTAAGTACTAAAGAAGATGCTGATAAAGCTACAGAAAGATATTGATGGCGTAACAGCATTCTGTCAAGATAACGACCTGACCTTAAACAAGACTAAATGTATGGTAGTCTCTTATTCGCGAAAACAAGATCCCACCAACAATAAGTATACAATTAAAGGCATAGGAATTGAGGCCCTACATGAAATTAAGGACATAGGAGTAGTTTTCACAAAGACCTTCTCCTTTAATAACCATATTGAAAAGCTAACTGCCGAGCGTTACCGAAGACTTGGTTTTATTCTTAGAGCATGCCATAATTTTATACATACTACATGCATGTTGCTTTTCAATTCGTATGTCCGCTCTAAATTGGAATATTGCGGTGTCATATGGAGCCCCAGAACTCTCACCCTCACAGAAATGATAGAAAAAGTGCAAAAAAGACTTTTAAGGCTATATGCAAAAAGGTATGGAACATGGCCCTATCTCGTGTCATACCTCAATCAAAGAACCGAATTCAATATTTATCTGTTAAGCCAATGTCGAATAATGGCGCAGGTCCTTTTTATATATGATATTTTACACAGTGCCGTAAATGTGCCAGATATATTATGTTCGATCAACTTAAATGTACCTGATGTTAGGTTAAGACGTAGAGACCATGTTTTTAAGTTGTTTAGTCTAAATTCACCCACTGAAAATTGTTTAAAAGTGGTGAACGAGATGGTAGGAGACCATGATGTGGACATTTTTACTATTAGTAGAAATAAACTGGAGTCGTTCTTAAAGTGTAATAGAGGCCAATGCAAAATAGGACTGTTAAGTTGTAGTATGGTCACTGGTAAACAAACACCTGCAGTTCAAAAAACCATAAATAAACATCAAGGTGGGGAAAAAACCACAGCAGCTCTGAATAATCTTAAACAAACAAGTAACATGGAAGATAAGGAAAGGCACAATAATTTGTCAATACAACCAACTCAAGTTAATGATGCCATTTTAAAGGCGCAAGCCTCAGTCAAAGTGAAAGAAATTTACAACCTTACTGATGACACTGACCATCGTATTAAAGACGACTGGGAACAACCTAGGCATAAAAAATGTCGTCGCTTTGTTGTCGGTGGCAATGAAGAAATCAATGATATTCAAGCTGTCTTAGTATCTTTACATGTGACGCGACTGAAACCCAATACAAAACCATACGATCTGAAAGCATTGCTTCAGACTTAATTCCCGGAGGTTGTGTGTGAACCACACAATTCTAAATTTCCCGATAGCTATTCCTCAATTAAAGTTACTATCAATCAAGATAATTTCAAAAAAGCATGGCAACGCAGCATATGGCCCAGGGGGAGGCTTTGGTCTCGAAGTTTTTAGTCAAGCAGAGGATGCTACAGCAAACTGTGGATCCTCCCAGTTAATTATGCAATCACAAAGGAACCTTAAGATGAAACTTTCAAATAAACAAGAGGATATAGTAAGCATCCTTCATCAAAATGTTCGGTGTATCTCAAATTGTATTAACAATATAAACGTTATAGTCAGTGAATTAAATGTACATTTTGTAGCATTAACGGAACATTGGCAAACGGTTAATAGTATAGGGGTATTCCAAATAGAAAACTATAAATTAATTTCTTCGTACTGCAGAATGGTCGATCACTCTCATGGGGGGGTAGCTCCATATGCTAAAAAATCATTAAACTCTATAATCCGCAATGATATAAATTCCTTAAGTGAGGACTACGTTTTTGAGTACTGCCACTGAATTTAAAATTAATGGGGTTGCTTATGTAATATGTGTTGTTTATACACCACCAGCGATCAACATTGATTGTTTTTTAAATAAATTGATAACTTGCAAACTCATTATTAACCTCATCTCAAAAACAGAAGGTTCGTTGTAAAACAAGGAGACTCGATATCAAAAGAATACATTACTAACAAAGGCACCCCGCAAGGTAGTATCCTTGGACTACTTATATTTCTTTTATTTGTAAATGACCTACTCCAATATATCACGGAAGGAAAAGTTTTTATATATGCAGATAATACCTCGATAGTTACATCAGATACTAACCCAGTAGAAGTACAGCGCAAGGTAGCCCACATCATAAATCAATTTTGTGAATGGTGTGCAAAAAATCATTTAATGATAAACCTAATACAGTTCTAATAAACTTCTACAACAAATTCGAAAAATCAAACACTTTCCATCCTATTATTCAGAACCACATGCTAAAACCCAGAAACTCCACTAAATTCTTATGTATTATTATTGACAACTGTTGTGTGGGTACAACTAATTAAATGTTCTTCAGAAGGAGTTATTTATTAAACAAAACTTTAACAAAAAGTGGTTACGAATCTTAAGTATAAATATACGAAGTGAATTGTTTGAGAACAGAAATATGACTGACCTCTGCCTGCATTTCGGCGGTCTCTCATATACCTCTCGAGGGATGGGTAAATGAGCGTAATTTCCAAATTACGGTTGGCTATTGTAGTTGGCCATTACTGCCTCCAGCCTGTCGGCATTTTTGCCTTAAAGGCATAACCTTTGTTGGTTTTACGATTATGATCTTTCCGTGCTTAATCGTGGGAAAGTACGCTACATCACCCCCTTGCTAGAGTATAACGATATATGTATGAACAATTGAACAAGATTAGAGAGAGAAAATATTTATTGAAATATAAAAATACATTTCAAAGGGTCATCGACCGAAGTTTTTCAGCCATAGAGACATTTTTTTTTCTCCTTTTTTTGAATTTTATGGCAAAGCCAATACAACATGATATATTTGAATTTCATACAATATGTGTAGTGAAGCAAAAAAAAAATCAAATATTGACATTTAAAATATCTATAATATCATGTTCCGGGTATTTTCTTCTGGTTTGTGCTCCTTGTGGTTTTTTATAAAGTAAATTCTGGAGTATTCTTTGATTTTCTTCTTTTTCTGCGAATTTAGTCGTGAGAGATTGGTAGGCGTGGAGAAATAGGTATTATTTGTGTTATGTTATAGAGATATTCGTTGAAGGGGTTGTGCAATTGGCTATGGGGGTGTCTAGTTTTTGTTAGGACACTTAGACTAGCTCTTTCGGAAACTTCTATGTTGTGTCTTGCCTGTTTGTTTAAATTCGAGAAAATAACATGTCCGTACTCCAGCATTGGTCTACATATCATTTTATATATGTTTGTAGAGGTTTCCAGGCTCACTCCCTCCTTTTTATAAGTTAAAGATCGAAAATGTCTACTTCGTGCAATTACTTTTTTCTTCATATTTAAGGTGTGCGTTTTGAAACTAACTTTATTGTCAAGTTCAACTCCTAGGTATTTAGTATGGTTTTGTGTGGATAGTCTCGTATTCATTATTTTTACTTTTGGTGAGTGGTTGTTGATTTTGTGGTTAAATATTATGAGGGAAGACTTCTGTGGATTTATACTTATTCTCCATTTGTTCATCCAAGCTGTTGTATCGTTTAGTCTAGTTTGCAGTTGTTCTGAACAAGATTATATAATGAGTAATTAAAAAAAAAAATTACATGTAAATTATTACTTATTATTAAATTATTATTAAAGAAAAGTAGACAAAATGGCTGGTGATGAGGATGTCACAGCTGATTCTGAAGTGCTTAAAAGAGTATTTAGTTGCTGTAAAAATAAGAAATGTGCAATTAATAAATAAACTGTGGTGGTATCTATCACATATCCTGCTTGCAAAGAGTCAACAAAAACATTATTGTAATTAATGAGGTTTTAATTAAGTGTTGTCCATCTAACCTCACCTCTGATGTTGGAATTCAAAACAATTTGGAAAATAATACTAATATGAAAACTGAAGTGGAAAAATTAAAACTTGAGAATTCTATGCTCAAAAGGCTTTTAGAAGAATCTGAAACAAAATATAAATTGTTAATAAACAATAATGAATTATTAGAAGAAAATAAAAAACTATTGGAAAAAAAAATTGAAATGATAAAGAAAGAAGTGGAATTAAACATAAGAAATATGCCTAACAAAAACATTTCCGTTAAAAATCAAAACAAGAAGAGTTATAGTTCAGTCACTAAGGAAAACAAACAGGCATCAAACAGCATAAACGATGACTTGGTAGAAAATAAAACATCTGTAAATGCAAAGAATCTGAATGATCTTGAGACTGCGCAACTAAGTAAAATGCATGACATCATTAACTTAGCAAAGGCATCAACCTCATCTATTAAAACTGTAAATAACCAAAACAGTGTTAACAATGACATCATTACAAATAAAACATCAACAACAAAGAATTTGAATAATCTTGAGACTGTGCAACCAATAAATGGTGAGGCTAATGAATCCGTTAATAAGCGGGGAAGAACGACTACACAATTATTAAATAATGAAAATAATAACTGGAAATTGGTTCATAGAAAAAAAGGAGGCTACAAAAGAAACATAGGCCAGTCTGAGGACAAAGATGAAAATTTTAAAGGTATTAGACCAAAGGTATGGATGTATGTATACAAAGTGGCACGACACCACAGAAGAAGATATAAAAAAAAATTTGCAGAGGGAAACTGGAAATACGGAGGAAGACTTTATTGTTAAAGATTTAAAGGAATTTGGGAAGTTAAAGTCATATATGGTTGCAGCAGATTTTAAATACAAAGATGATTTTTACAAAACATCCTTTTGGCCAATGGGAGTGAATTACAGAAGATTTGATTTTTTTTCTAAACTTAATAAATTATCTATATTTTATATAAATATTCAATGTTTACAAAATAAATTATTGGAACTTAACCAATTACTTTCAGAGAACCAGTATGATATTATTTGTTTTAGTGAAATTTGGTGCAATGAAGAACAAATTAAATATGCTTATTTAAATAGTTACGTTATAGCGAGCTATTACATAAGATCTGATTATATTCATGGGGGAGTAGCTATCTATGTTAAAGAAGATTTAGAATATAAGCCGTATCAATGGGCTGAAAGATTGTGTAGGGACATACATTTTGAGATATGTGCAATTGAACTGGTTAAGGATAAGTTAATTATATATTGCTGTTATCGATCTCCTGCAGGTGATTTTGAAACCTTTAATAACCATCTCCCACAAAATATTAAAATTGCAGAAGAGAGCCATTAGGACTATTACTAATTCTAAATATAATGATACCTGTAGACCTATATTTAAACAGCTAGGAATAGGTACTTACTTCTGTTAATCAGTACATATTTGAATGTATTGTCTATGTACTAAACCATCTTTCTGAATACCAAATTCAGGCTAATTATAATACCAGACATCACTTCAAAATGGCGGAAAGTGATAGTGAAAGTTTAGCTAAACTCAAAAAAACCTGTAAATACTGCAAAAGAAATTGTGCAACAACAAATTGTGTAACCTGTAAAGTATGTAGTGAAGCCTACCATAATAGCCGTTCTTTGAGAGTTAAAATGTGTTGTGAACAGAAACTGCAAGAATTATCTTCATTAGAAAATGGAAACACATCAACAGATGATCTGCACTTAAGAGAAGAAAATTTATTGTTAAAAGAAGGAATTAAAGATAAGGATACAATTATAAATGACAAACAGTTACTTATATTGTTGTTAAAAGACAAAATATTACATTTGGAAGAAAAGTTAAAACAAACACATGACAAAAAAACTAACAACACAGACAAAAACACACCATCAGTTTCATTAAAAAGCATGAGTGATAATACTCAAGAAATTCAAACAGTGACCCCCAAACAAAAAACCGAGGATAAACCTACTATAAAACAAACAAATTTAAAGGTACTTCAAAATAAACAAACAAACATTATGGAAAATTTAATACATATAAATAGTGACATATCGTCAAAATCGCATATTATCCCAAATAAAAATGAGGAACCTTTCCAACCAGTTACGTACAAGAAGAAAACAAAAAATAGAGAACTCAAAGTAAGAGGAGAAGCAGAAATATCTAAGGATGATGAAATACATGGTTTTGTAGGAAGGGAAATCTCAGAGAAAAAAATATGGCTTTTCGTAGGGAAAGTAAAAGATCACGTCACTGAAGAAATAGTGCAAAAGTACCTACAAAACAAAACAAAAGCTGAAAGTAATATCTATGTCAAAGAAATAGATACATACAAGAAAATAAAAGATAACAGGTGTTTTAAAGTGGGGATTACTATGATCTAAAAGATAAAGCTTATACTGGTGCCTTTTGGCCACGAGGAGTAATAGTATATAGGTTTGACTTTAAGAAGGAAGAGAGATATACAAACCGGCTGGGAAATAAAAATATAGAGGAAAATTTTCAAAAAGATCCTCAGGAGCAGGACTTCAGATAGAAGCAGTGTCAAATAAAAATGTACTACATAAACTATTTATTTATCACCAAAATATACAGTGTTTAAAAAATAAAGCTCTAGAATGTGAAATTTTCTTAAAATCATTAAACGATCAACCGGCGGTGGTATGTTTCACTGAACACTGGTACAGAAGGGAAGAAGAAAAAATCATAAATCTTGAAGGCTATAATTTGGTCTCGGTCTTCTCACGAGAGAAAAAACTTCATGGAGGAAGCTGTATACTGACTTTAAAGGGAATAGAGGCGGAGGAAATTGATTACCTAAAACAAAAATTAAGCGAAGGGCATATAGAATGTTCTGCTATTGTTAGTAAGTCCAATAAACTAGTAGTTATTTGCATTTATAGACCACCATTAGGCAATATGGATTTGTTTCTTGAAACTGTATCTTTTATATTACATTATTCTTCAAACAATTATCCAAAATATAATATTATACTTTGTGGAGATTTTAATATAAACCTTTTGGAAAAAAATTAAATTTCAGAAAACTTTGAAACTCTGCTATTAAGTTTTAATATGTTCCAAACAATTTTTGCACCCACGCGGATAAAAAACAAATCAGAAACATTAATTGACAACATATTTATCAACTATGAACACAGTCATGAAGGCAAAGTAATAGCATCTGCATTGTCTGACCACGAAGGACAAATTTTACAAATCGACCAAGAAAATAAACCACAAAATCGAAATGTTACATACAAAGCAAGGATATTTTCTCAACAGAAATTACAGCAATTCAAAACCGAAATTGAGAATGCAAATTGGCAAAGCATTCTTAATGAAAGCGATCCCAACCTAGCATATCACAAATTCGAAAATATATTTCATAGTACATTAAAACGACTATTTCCTGTTAAAAATATTAAATCCGAACAGAGAGGTACTAAAAACTGGATAACCAGTGGTATCAAAAACTCCTGCAAAAGGAAACGCATCCTATATAAACAAATGCTCTCAGGTTTAGTCTCCCAGGACCTTTATGTTAAATATACAAAGATATTGAGAAATGAAATGAAAAGCGAAACAATTATCACACAAATATTATATAGAATTCACTCAAAATAAAGGTAAGGCTGTAATGAAGTATACAATACTACAGAAATACTGTATACTTTCATTCCAGTTTTAACTTATTTTAATCATGCATGGATCAAGTAGTTCAGTTTTAGATTAGTTCAATACCTGATTAGTTCTTTTGTTAACTTTTAATTCTAACTTCACCAGGCCGCAACTTGCGTGCCGTGTGCATTTCGTGCCGGGTGCAAAACCACGTGACCGTGATTTTTGGGTATAAAATAGCTAGCCAGAAACCAGTAAATTCAGAGCTTGACTTTCACCTTTCTCGAGTGTGTTGAACTGGGATAACCGGAAGCTCAAGTTTCTCCGGCGTCGTGGCAGCCGCTGGCCAAGTATCTGTTAGGGAGGATCCGAGTGCGTTGAACTGGACCTCCTGTCAGATTGATTCGAGTGTGTTGAACTGGATCTCTCCTGAAACAGATTTCTTAGTCGCGTCTGTTATGTCCTGGAACTTCGATTAGAGAATTGGGGTTACGACGACGTACATAGAGGAAATATGTTACACACTCTCTCTCTCTCTCTCTCTCTCTCTCTCCGATTACTATGATGTACTTATGTAATAACAAGATTGTCGCAACCTAAGCCATAAAAGATATGGCCACACTGTACATATAATTATTAGGAAAATAAATGTCTTATTTTGGATCTGGATTTTAATTAATATTAACATTGAGCCTTGGAATAATCTCCAAACCAGCTACCCGAGCAAAACAAGCATCACAAGGCAGTTTGGGATATTGTCAAGAGCTATGCGGGTAAAACAAACAACCCCGAACAGATTCTCAAAAATTTGCAATACAATAAAAACCCAGTGGAAATATTAAATGATATCAACAATAATTTCATTAATCAATGTCCAAATATATCTACACCAAATAGTACAATAGAAGCAAATAACATTTACGCACACAAATCCTTATTTTTAGAACCTACCAATCATGTAGAGGTGTACAATGTAATAATTAGCCTAAAAAACAAAAAATCTGTGGGAGAAGATGAAATACCCGTAAAGCTCTTAAAACATGTTGCAGATGTCATCTCTGGACCGTTGGCTCATATTATCAACCAAATGTTATACACAGGTATTTTTCCAGAACAACTTAAAATAGCAGAAATTAAAGCTATTTATAAAAAAGGAGATAAATCAGACTGGAAAAACTACCGTCCAATTGCACTACTGTCCAACATAAGTAAAATATTTGAGAAAATAATCTACACCAGACTTATAAATTTTATAGAAAAAAACAAATTAATTTCAGATTCACAGAATGGATTTAGGAAAGGGAAGTCAACCGTACTTGCAATATACAAAGCGCTGAGCTTTGTACTAGAATCACTAAATAACAAGAAACAAACAATTGCTGTATGTCTTGATTTGTCGAAAGCTTTCGATAGCGTTGATCACGACTTATTAACAAAAGCGTTAGAGGGGTATGGTATAAGAGGAATAGCTCTGAAACTATTGCGATCTTACTTAACAAACCGAAAACAATGTGTAGTTGAAAGAGATATAACAGGAAATACTATAAAATCTGAAAAAAAAAAAAAAAAAAAAAATTAAAAAAAGGAGTACCACAGGGATCCATCCTAGGACCTCTGTTATATATACTGTACACAAATAAGCTACCCAGTGTTGTCCGTCAGCAAATTGTACAATTTGCTGACGATACTTCAATAATGTTCAGTGAAATTCCGGAGAAGAATATTAATAAAGAAATAATAGATGCATTAAATTTATTAAACCAGTGGTTTAGAGATAACAACTTGCAATTAAATGTAGCTAAGACGCAAATGATAAAATTCTCATACTTACTGCAAGATGAAATTATACTTACTTATGATAACAACAACATAAAAACTAGCAACACCGTAAAGTTTCTAGGAGTAAACTTGGATTCCAGGCTAGACTGGAAGTTTCATATTGACGCCCTTGCTCGGAATATGGCGCAGTACTGCTATGCACTAGGGGTAGTGGCACGGTTTGTTAACGTTGAAGCAGCTTTTATTGCATATCATGCTTATATTCAGTCACAGGTCAGATATGGAATCATATTTTGGGCAAATGCTAGTGATGCATACAGAATACTCAATATACAAAAAAAATGCCTAAGGTATATACTTGACATGAAACCGAGAGATAGCTGCAGAAATATATTTCGTGAAAAAAAAATATTAACACTGATATGCTTATACATATATGAAGCTGTAATTTTTGTGAAGGAAAATATCATGCTTTTTAAGACCTTAGAACATGAGTACAATACGAGACATAAGAACAATTTGTCCAGTAATAAAATAAATTTTTCCTATATTCAGAAAAATGTTGAATTCTCGATAATGAAAATTTACAATAAGTTACCTTTGGAACTAAGAAATCTGCATGTAAAGAAACTAAAGCAGGAACTAAAGCAAATACTAATCAAAAAGGCTTACTATACAGTAGAAGAATATTTCTTAGATAATGCTTTTTTATAAAAATGCCTCCAATATAACGTGTCTTGTGATATTTTATTATATATATATATTTTTATACTTAAAATTTTAAATAAATAAGTAGTCAGTAAGATAAAAATTGTATGGTTAGGTCTTTACTCTTGTATGTTTTTTGTAGTTTGTTTTTCTTTTTTTTTTCCATTTATATGTTTCTGTATTTTTATTCTTCACTTGTATCTTACATTATATGACATGTTCTACACCCATTTGGGTAATTTGTAAAATTTTGTTTACACAGGAACAAATAAAAGTTTATCTATCTATCTATCTATCATAAACCCTTAATTGCACCTCATTTCCGCTTATCAAAGAACATTAGAGGTTATAGATATCTATCAGTAAAATTATATAACCTCTTACCAAATGAATGGAAAAATTTAGAAAATAAAAAGTTTTTAATAAAGGTTAAAAGTTTTCTGAAAGAAAATGTTTTTTATAAAGTCCAAGAATTTATTGAGTATTTCAGCACACCTTAAAACTAGTACCCATAATTGTTTTAATTTCTATTTTATTTATATATATATATATGTATATGTGTGTATAAGTATATTTTATGTTTATGAAGTATTTCTGATTGTTAGTCGCTTTCTGTTTTCCTCGTGATATATTTATTTTATTTTTCTGTTGTATATATCTATTCTACATTTTGTATTTTTTGACGTGTATACAATTATGTAATTGTCTCACACAAAATAAATTATCTATCCATCTATCTATCTATTATTGTCTATATAATGTTTGTTAATTTAGCACTTTTGTGTGAATTTTACCACTCTACCTGAACGTGTTGTCATAATTTTCTCTGACGACACTACACTATCACTGTTGTCTCGCACTTTCACTGACACTTCCTTTTTGCTTGGCGCCGTGGTGGTGTCCTCGTAGTCCTGGCCTAGGATATGAGCTGGTTTCAATCTGTCTGTAGTTACATTAACTTCTTTTTCTCCTCGTATGATAAAGTTTCGCTCCTTATGTTAGAGCACTTTAAAGGAACCGTCATAGGTAGGTGTCAGAGTCGTGCGTGGCACGTCGTGTCCGTAAAGACAAAAGTTGAACGATTTCCGTGTCGCCGTATGGGTGTGAGTTTTAGGGTGCTCATGTGTTTGCGTAGATTTGTGACAAACTCGCTAGTATTTGTTATAGTACCAGGGAATGCGGAGATTATTTCGCCGGGTAAGCGTAAATTGTCTCCGTAAACCATTTCTGCTGCGGTGGCATCCAGGTCTTCTTTAATTGCTGTTCGGATGCCTAGGAGTACAGTTGATTTAAAAAAAAAAAAAACTGGTACACTTTCTTTTAGCTATGTAAATCATTCGTTCTTTGATTGATATTAATAATCTTACAAATGTCACTTTGACGTTAATCAGTGGTGTCATTATTAAAAATGGTTCGACATCTAACAGATATTTAAAAACTTCGAATTGTTTCTAAAATTGAAGATGGTTGGTCCATAAGAAGACTTGCTGCTGAATGTGAGTAAAACCACGATAATGAGTGTTAAAAAACAATGGGAAACTAACCAAACGGTATCCCGTAAAGTTGGTTCCGGTAGGCCCAGAAAGAGCAATAATCAAGAAGATGAAAATTTTATAAATTACCCAATAGAAAACCCTTTTATGACTGCAGTAAATGCAATTTACGTAGTTGAAGTTCATTTATTTTATTTTTTTATTGTATTTTTATGTTCAGTTTACATTGTTTACATTTTTTAAAATCTCAACTGGTATTTTTGTGTTCATATTTTAAAAATAGAATTATCATTATTCAGTTAGTATTTTAATTACAACCATTAGTAGAATTATCCATAACAAATATTATTTTTTTAAACAATAATATAGCAGGCTTAGAAATGTTTTGAAAAAGTTATTTTCTAATTATTTTTTAAAATTCCATTTGAGTAAATTTAAAAAGAAACACACAACTATGGCGTACCCCAGGGTAGCGTCCTTGGGCCGCTACTTTTTATAATTTTCATTAATGATCTTCTAATGCATGTATTAGATGGAAACGCAAAAGTAAAAATCGTCAATTATGCTGATAATACTAATTTGTTGATAATGGGCAAAAATCTTGAAGAGATTACAGTTATGCTAGAGAAGACCTGGTGCAGCGTAAAACATTTGTTCAACTTCAATAATCTTGTTTTAAATGAATCCAAAACCAATTGTGTAGTTTTTAAAACCAATGGATCAAATGTCCAAGTAGCGGAACATCTAACCGATGCGGTACCGGTATCAACAATAAAGCCAACAAAACTGTTGAGTGTAACCCTAGATAACAACATCAAATGGTTCATACACATTGACGATTTAATCAATAAATTAAACAAATCATGTTTCGCCCTCAGAGTCTTATCACCTTCTATCAACGTCTCTGCTCTGCTAACAGTGTACTATGCAGCTCTCCACAGCCAAATATGGTATTGAAATTTGGGGTGGCTCAACAGAGCTTCCCAAAATTTTCAAATTAGAAAAAAGGGCAATCAGAGTGATTTTTAAAATGAAATACCAAGAGTCTTGCAGATGCTGTTTTAGGAAAAATAGATTATTAACAATACCTGGTTTATAATTTACTCTTGTTTATATATCTACACAGGAACAATCTTGAGTTCCTTGATGTGAACATAAATCACATATATGATACCAGGCACAAATGCAACTATGCCTATCCAGTGTACCGACTGACACTCACTGAAAAAGGACCAGCTTATGCAGCTCTGAAATTTTTCAATGCACTTCCCATTGATATAAAGAATAATGTCAATCTTAAGTGTTTTATTAAACAAACCTTCTAATATGTATGCAACATTGAACCTTACTCGATCCAAGAATATTTGCATTTTAACTCATTAAATTAATATTTATATTTTATATCTATTTGTCTATTTTTACTATGTAATGTTTTTTTTCTTTTAACATGTAATTTGTGTGACCTGTTTTATACATTATATATATGAATTAAAACGGAATAAATGTCTATGTCTGTTGACGGCCGGGTGATAACCTGAGGTCCTGAAGTGTGACGTGCCTATTAAGTGTGTTAACTCTTTGAATAAGCACGATTCAAACTGTCTACCTTGGTCTGTTGTGATTGCTTTGGGAACTCCAAAACGAGCGATCCATGTTTCAATGAGTGCCCTCGCGACTGTCTGTTGTGATGTCTTGCAGAGGTCACCGCGTGAATTGATCCATACTCTAACCTCTACAGAATGGCAGGGATTCCACTAAGTTGATATGCAAGTGTTGGAACCTTAACGCGGGTTTACCAAAATTGCCTATCGGTGCAGAGACGTACGTGTCTTGTAACTTTGTACTTTTGGTACTGGAGACACATTTTAGTCCATTCCTTGCAGTCCTTTTGTACGGATGGCCATACGTAGTGCTGGCTTATCATTTTCTGTGTTGCTCGTATTCTCGGATGCGATAATCCATGTAGCGACAGGAAAACTTTTCGTCTCATGTTCTTTGTTATAAACGGGCGTACTTTGTTCGTGGAAATATCGCAGTAAATTTCAACGTTTGAAGGTGGGAAATTAATTTTTCTAAATATAAGTCCTTCTTTCTTATTGGAAATAAAAGTTTTCAGCTCTTGATCATCTGTTTGTGATGCTGCGAGTTCCGGGGGGGTCTATTGTGGCGGTTACTTCTTCTATGCGAGAAAGGCATCAGCGACTACATTAGCCTTGCCAGAAATGTGTTGGGTGTCTGATGTAAATTGTGCGATAAAATCTAAGTTACGAAATTGTCTCGGTGAGCACTTATCTGTTTTCTATCGCAGAGCAAAAATTAGCGGTTTATGATCCGTGAAGATGGTAAATGCTCGTCCCTCTATTGCGAAATGGAATTTCTTGACTGCCATGTAGGTGGCTAATAACTCACGATCATACGCACTCACTGTATTTTCTTTGTGCAGATGTAAGTGATTTCGTAAAAAAAAATATGGTGGTTGCCAGACTCCATTAACTAGTTGTTGTAGGGCGGCCCCCCATCGCGAAATCAGAGGCAACCACTACAATACACAGTCGCCCGTGAGGGGCATTTCCTTTTAGCTTAGGTCCTTTTAAAAGTACATTCAGGGGTTGTTGAACCGCTGCCGCATCGGGTATGAAACGACGGTAGAAGTTAACCATACCTAGAAATCGGCGTAATTGTTGTACATTTTTCAGTTTAGTGAATTCCAAAATTGCTTGTACCTTTTCTGAGAGTGACTTAGTTCCCTCTGCGTTAATGGAGTACTCTAAGAATTTTACTTATTTTACTACACATTTTCCTGGATTGATAACGATACCGTACTCGTTAAGTTTTTCGAAAACTAACTGTAGATGTTGGAAATGCTGTTGTTCGTCTTCTGATGCAACCAGGATGTCGTCCAAATATGCGTAACAAAAGAGTCTATGAAACGTTGAAATATTTGTGCTGCATTACGCAAACCAAACGGCATCACGTTGAATTCGAAAAGGCCAAAAGGTGTTGTCACTGCCGTTTTCGGCATGTCTTCCTGATTTACAGGAATTTGATGGGATACTTTATACGGGCAAAATTGAAACTGGTCAGTGTTAAAGCACAGGACCGTGCGCACTGAACTTGATATTTTGTCCTATATATTTAGCAATGGTTTCGAGATGGTAGTTGAAACTGTGCAGGCGAGTCCAAGACTGGCAATGTAATCAGCCTAAATGAACCATCTACGACTGCACTGGTTTAAAGATAATAAAACGGACAGGCCTACTAGCATAAAAAAACTCGTAAATCGTTTCTCAGAAGTCTATGAGGTGTGCTGTCAATTTGCCAGTGCAGTACATAAATACCTATTATAATATCAAGCATAGGAATTTAGTTAGTTATTGTTCATATTTATAAATATTTACTACTATATAAAAGGTGAAATATTTTAATTATTTTAATTTACCATGGCTTTCTGGAGACCATTTGAAACAGAGGATAATATAATAACGCCCGAAAATCTTATCATTTTCTTATGACAAACATTTCTATTTACCTCCGCCTGTGTACAATAAAGAGATGCCGACTGTTTTTGCCGGCTTTTAGTTTTTATACGGTTTCAATTAAGTTCGTATACACTTTAGGCCCTAACTAGATCAATAGTAGAATATAATTTCTTACCTGTCAGCATGTGTGCTTAGTCCTCTTGTGTGGCAAGGGGTATCTGTCAGGGATGGTACGTGTATTCAGGGCTCTATAGTCGCCGCAAGAACGCAAACCTTCATTTTTCTTAGGTACAGTGTGTAATGCTGAGGCCCACTTACTTTTCGAGGGTTGCACGATTTCATTCTGTAGCATTGTTTGAAATTCTTCTTTTGCCACTTTTAGATGATCCGGTGGTAAGCGTCGGGGTCTGCAAAATACCGGTGGACTGGGCGTAGTCTCTGCGAAGTATTGTTTTATATATATGTATGTATGTTTTTTTATTCCTTTTATAATATTTAATATTTATGTATATATATTTTGTGTGTATCGTTTTCTTTTTATGTATTATTTATTCTGTGTATTATCTATGTTATATACATGACAATTCCAATACTTGTAAAAGTCTGATGGAAATAAAGATTATTATTATTTCTTTTTCGTAATCTCGTCGTTAACGGTGTATCTTTGATGGTAATTTGCTTCAGACGGACATTTGTCAAGCCTTTCTGCATACTAATTCTGAATCGATAGAAACCTACGTACAATGTGACATGTGTCTAGCAGGATAGATTTTTGCAACTGCGGTGTTAAATGTTTTATATCTAGTTCTTCTATTTTCTTAAGCGTATTTTGGGGTATTATTCCTGTTGTGGATATTATGATCGGTTGTATGTCAACTCTGTTTACTTTCCACATTTGTTTTATTTCCGCTGCAAGTTCTATATATTTATTTATTTTGGTGGCATGTGTGGTTTGTAAGTTGTTGGATAGTGGAACAGCAACGTCAACAAGAGTGACTTCGTTCTTACTTTTGTTGTAGATCACTATGTCCGGTCTATTCGCTTGCACTTTTATATCAGTTCGAATCTCTCTATCCCAGTATATTTTGTAATTATTACTTTCAAGAACTTCTTTAGGCTGATATTTGTAATAAGGCACGGTTTCTGTTATTAAGTTGTACATTCGTGATAGTTCTTGGTGTATTATGCGAGCTACGTTGTCATGCCTCTGGGTATAATCATGGTTGGCCAGGGTTTCGCACCCCCCTGTTATGTGCTCTATGGTCTCCGATCTTTGTGCACATCTTCGGCATTTCTCATCGATATTTTCGTTTAATATGTGTTTTCTATAATTCCTTGTGCAGATTATTCTGTCTTGGATGGCCATCATAAATCCTATTGTTTCTCCGTATAGCGTACCATGATTTAACCATTGGTTGGAGGCTTGCTTGTTAACATTTTCTTGGTTCAAATAGTTAGGATGAGTACCATGTAACCGCTTTTGTTTCCAATTTGTTATCAGTTTATCATGCGTTTCTTCTGTTTCGTTTATGTTCATTTCAGCAGTTTTTAGGTTTAGTGGTGTGATTTCCTCGTCATGATTACATATCACTGAAAACATTTGTGTTTCTCTACTTTTGCCAAGAAAATATTCGCGAAGAGACTTAATTTGAGCACGGTGCATATTTTTTATATTTATTATTCCCAGTCCTCCTTCTGTTGGTGGTAGTGTTACTCTTTCTGTGGATGACTGGGGGTGTCTCATTCTATACTTTGTCAGTGTAGTTCGTATTTTCCTTTGTATTTGTTCCAAGTCTGTTTCTGTCCATCTGATTAGGCCGAATGAATAGGTTAAGGTGGGAATAGCAAATGTATTTATAGCAGTAATTTTGGCAGTTCCATAGAGATACGTTTTAAGTATAGATCCGAGTCTTTTTACAAATTTACATTGTAGTTGTTCTTTTATTTTTGTTTGATTGATACCTCTCAGCTGCAAAAATCCCAGATACTTATAATTGTCGCCCTCTACTAAACTTTCTATTACCTCGTTGTTATTGACTCTGTATTCATGTTGTTGGGAAAGCTTTCCTCTTTCTAGATGTATGGTCTTACATTTTTCAATTCCAAATTCTAATGCTACAGATTTACTAAAATTCGTTGTTAGGTCAAGGAGTTTTTCTAGCTGTGAACCCGAGTTAGCGTATAGCTTTAAGTCGTCCATGTATAGGAGATGGTTATAGGTATATTTGTTGTTATTTTTACCCAGAGTGAATCCATACGGTGTTGTATTTAGTATCCGGCTTAGTGGGTTTAAGCACACACAGAACCATAACGCGCTTAGCGAGTCGCCTTGGAAGATTCCTCTTGATATTTTTATTTGCCTTGACGTTAGCGTTTCATGTTCACTTTTAATAATTAGTGTTGTTGACCATTGGTTCATTAAGCATTCTAAAAGCTCTACTGTTTTGGGATGTACCTTGTATATTTTTAGGATTTGCACCAAGTAGCTGTGCGGGACAGATTATTATTATTATTATTAGTCTTAATGTGATGTGTTACGTTGTGTTTCACTGTACGGCACAAACCAGAAGGGCGCGTAATGTCGATATATTCAGTCGATAATTGATGATATCTCGATTTGCCATTTATGGTCTTGATTGAAATCGTATTGGTTGCACATGTGTGACCAGTCGTCGAAAGTGAAGTGGTTCCGTTTATTAGACATTGATTGCGGATGTCAACTAGTAATCCTTAAAAACTTTAAAAATCTGCACCTTTTATTGCTTTATCCACGTCCACAATAACGAATTTCCACATGTTCCTAGGTTTAGGCTCTTCGTAACAGTTCCATATGTGGCGATCATAGATCCGTTTGCTGCAGATAGTTCATATGTCGATTTTTGTAATCGTTGGTTGACGCGTTTTCGAGGGAAAACACATAGGTCTGCGCCTGTATCGATTAGGCACAAGGATTTAGAAACTCGATCTGTTACGAATAAGCGGCTTACTGTGGTACCGTCATTTAGTGTCGCGACTAACGACGGTTGTCGGCGTTTCCTGTGTACTGACATGGTGCGGTACATTTTTTTGCTCTTTCACCAAAGTGTCTATGATACCAGCATTGATTTTTTTCCTCATTGTTTGGATTGTTGTTGCGGCTGTGGCTTCTCGTCCTCGACGTATTTACACGGCGGTTTTGTGTGCGGCCGCGTTGCTGTGTGAGTTCGGCAACACAAAGTTTTAACTCGTGGAGTTCCTGCGATTATTTATCGATTTCGTGGTTTCTGCTCGCCTGTGCCACTTGACTTTCGGGTCTGGTCTTGTTAATTTTGTCTACGAGATCTACAACCTTATTGAGCTCGACGCTGGTTTGTGTGGCGAGGGTAGCTTACGTGGAGGGTGTAAGACGATTTGTCCACAGTGTACGTAAAAATTCATCTGGAACTGACGTACCTGCTAGATTACATAGATGTCTGAGAAATTGAGACGGTGTTCTGTCGCCTATCTCCCCATGTTCAAGGAGCCTTTTAGTTCGCAGTTCTTGTGATGTAAATAGCCTTTTGATTAGTTCACTTTTTATTGCGTCGTATTTCCTTATAGCCGGAGGTGAAGTTATAATGTCTTTTACCTCCTGCGCGATTTTATTGTCCAACTGTGATATCACATGATAGAATTTTGTCGAATCCGCCGTCACATTACTAAGTACGAATTGCCCCTCGAGTTGGGAGAAGTGCCGGTTCTTCTGGCCAAAAGGGTGGAATTTTTACGGACACACGATTCACTTCGCACACTGTTTCTGAAACGTTTTGTTGCTCCGTATCAGGCATTTTGTTAGAATTTTTTTTTACTTGCACTGCACTTAACACGACTAATACAAGTGCTCCTTCTGATCACGTCGGGGTCACCAATTGTTGTGTGGGTACAACTAATTAATTGTTCTTCAGGAGTTATTTATTAAAGAAAACTTTAACAAAAAATGGTTACGAATCTTAAGTATAAATATACGAAGTGAATTGTTTGAGAACAGAAATATGACTGACCTCTTTTGCCTGCATTTCGGCGGTCTCTCGTATACCTCTCGAGGAATGGGTAAATGAGCGTAATTTCCAAATTACGGTTGGCTATTGTAGTTGGCCATTACTGCCTCCAGCCTGTCGGTATTTTTGCCTTAAAGGTATAACCTTTGTTAGTTTTACGATTATAGTCTTTCCGTGTTTAATTGTGGGAAAGGACGCTACAATAACCAAATGAGCTGGGACTTACATATCGACTTAATATTCAAAAAGTTCAATAAAGCGTATTACATTATAAAAAACCTAAAAAACAAACTTGAACCAATTTTATTGATGTCGGTATATTATGCGAACTTTTATTCAACAATTAGTTACAACATTACTGTCTGGGGTTTGTCCACATGTATAAGTAGGATCTTTATACTACAAAAACATGTCATTAGACTAATATTCAATCTTGATTCTCGCACTTCATGTAAAGCAAAATTTCATGACAAAAATATTAACCATCCCTAGCATATACCTACTAAAAATTTTAATCTATATTCATGAACAAAAAAATAGGTTAACTAAACACTCTGACCTACATACCTTCAACACTAGAGGCAAGAATGACATTTGTCAAAACAAACACAAACACACTAAGTATGAAAAATCTCCACTGTATTCTAGTACCCAATTGTATAACTTACTGCCTAAAGATCTACAATGCTTACCAACTCTTACATTAAAAAAAATCTGAAAGAATACCTTAGTTTGCACTTTCTACACCATTGATGGATTTATTGAGGCTACAAATAGCACCGCATGTAATATAGTACAATGGTGAAATCTCTTTAACCATTTTTATTTTAAATTATTAACTACATACTATTTTAATATACATTGTGATGTAATATTTTATGCTACATATTGATATTATTATATATTATTGTTTGTATTGTCATTGTATTAACCATATCTGTATTCTTGTCTTTTCACATCTACCATTGTACTTGACTTATCTTATCTGCATAATATTTGTAGCTTAGAAGATCAATAAATTAATTTGAATTTGAATTACAAGATCATGACTACCTTTATTACAACCTTCATACGACCAAATAGTCATAAGAGTGGAATGCAATATTGCCCCGATAAAAGAACACAAGGAGTCAATATGTATTTTATGTATTTTACCAATACGTATGTCTTTTAATCATTCGTTTAATGCTTGGTTAAAAGGCCAACGATCAAACTGCTAAATACGAAACCAAATATGTGATGTTATTTAACAAAATATTAAATGTTTAAGTTGACTCCTAGCCAAGTTATGATGCCAAAATTACTGCAGATTATTTTTTATTTTAAATGTGTCGAATATACTCAATATATCAAAAAATTATATTTCCAAGTTAAATTTTCATGTCTGTAGAGTATTGTTTTAGAAAACTAAAGAAGGCTTACATTTCTTATGAGCAGTATCGCAGAACCGTGGGGAAAACGTGGGGAATTAAACGTGGTCATGTGGATATACACTGCCGTCATAAGACCAATGATAACCCATGGAACTGTGATTTGGTGGCCTAAGAGCAAACAGACTGTAGCTAAGTTCAAACTCAGCCAAGTGCAGAGAGTTGCCTGCCTAAGCATCACCGGAGCTATGCGAACAACGCCAACGAGAGCTATGAACATAATGCTGTGTCTGCCACCACTAGATATATATCTAGGAGAAGTAGCTCTGATAACAATGGTACGCCTCAAATCTGTTGGCATACAATCAAATGTAGGCTGTGGAGAGGCCAGAAGTCGCCTGTGAGATGAGCTGTCAGAAAGACGCTTTTTCTACATGCGTGTACAGATGGCATTCCTCCCCGGTTTGTCTTTGACAGACCCACATAATACAGATAAATAGTGAGAACGAGGCTGCTGACGAAGGTGTGATTAACATCTTCACACGCGGATCAAAAAGAAGGATGGAGCAGGATGTGGAATATACTCCAGAAGTCTGCAAATCGAATATAAATGGGCCATGGATGGACAAGCCAGCGTAGTACAGATGAACTTGCGGGCATTACCATAGCCGCAAAAGAGATTGTCTGTAGACAAATTACGGGTAAAACAATCAGGCTCTTCACAGATTGTAGACAATCATTACTAGCCCTGAGAAGTTACAAAATTATTACAGGAGCAGTATGGGAATGTCACCAAGTACTTGTGGATGCCTCCAGCATGAATAACATACTAGTATGCTGGGTGAAAGGACATGCACAGTGTAGTGGCAACAAAGTAGTCGACAAGAAGTCAGCAGGCCTAAGTATCTTTGGACCAAGCCTGGCCAATCCGTTACCGATCATGGCGATAACATAAATAAAGAGAACACCCACAATGAATTCAAGAAGCTGTGGGATCATACAAACAGCTGTTAGCTTGCTAGGGAACTATTAAAATATCCCAACAAGAGTACAGCAATGGACTACCTGGCAAGTTCCAGAAAGAACCTAATTTTTATAATGGGAATCCAGACTGGACACTGTCCTTTAAGGAAATATCTACATAATGTGAGATTAAGCGAAACACCTCTCTGTAGAGGTTGTGGACAAGATGATGAGATGGTTCATCATGTACTCTGTGACTGTTCTGCCATCTCATTAATCAGAGAATTCATTTTGGGAGAACGTTGGCCTACTTTGGCCGATGTAATGGGATGCCCCTAGGCAGCATCACCACCTATTTCGCAACATTAGGTTTGTTGGAGGCCTAGGTGAGGGTCTGCTTACAGGGAGGAGTACAATGGGGCCTAAGTGCTGTGGTTCAATAATTTTCATTGGCCACCCTCCCAACCAATTCCAGATTCCAATGGTATTGTTTGTTGACTCGATATAGGAAAACCGCTACAGTGGATTGTCAGGGGGCAAAGAAGCTACCATTACGTCTCTTAATAAAATATTTAGATAGAGAAACAACTGGACCCTTGCATTTTCTGGCCAGATAGGAAACAGCCTCGTATTGTAAAATTTTGAAAAATTGCGACAGTACTTTTAGTAATTGATTTGAACTTAAACACCGATCAAAAGTATCTTTGTAAAATAAGTGACACTATACCGCTTATAGGATATTGCAATTGTATACAGGATATAATTCCTGCTCCTAAGAATTTAATAGGTTTAGTGCATCATATTTTACAAGTTTATGCTCCAACATGGTTTTATAATGTAAAGGTGAGGTTGCCGGTTAAATATGGTTCAGTTCATTAGTTTAATGTGATTAAATGACCCAGATACAGTGACCCAAGTGAAAACGAGGCACCTCTTTATAATTCTTATTTATTTTGATGTTTAGATCATGTGACATTATATTATGTTAAAAAATCAATTACTACATTCATAAAGCATTTTGAGTAATAAAAAAAACCCAAATTGAATGGCATTGTCCTTTGATAAATTGACTAGCATGAAGGAAAATAGCTCTCTAAGCACGTGTTACATTTCCGTATTTGTCATAATCTAATAATGTAATAAATTTACATGGAAATTAACTCACAATATTTGATTTATTTTTAGGTAAAGAACCTGAGTACGACCTAGTGGTTATTGGTGGTGGTTCTGGAGGTTTAGCGGCAGCAAAAGAGGCTAGTAATCTAGGAGCTAAAGTTGCTGTTTTAGATTATGTAACGCCAAGTCCACAAGGCTCAAAATGGGGTCTTGGTGGTACCTGTGTCAACGTGGGTTGTATTCCAAAAAAGTTGATGCACCAAGCTGCCTTATTAGGAGAAGCGATAGATGTAAGTAATTTTGTTTTTAGATAATTTTTAGTGATAACCACTCACAAAAACTTAAAACTATGTTGTGTATTAAAATGGTTCAGATTTGCCATAATCAAGAGAATGAGAGAGATGCAATATTAAGATACTTGTTTTATCCTTAATTTTTTTTTTAATACATAATATATTTCCAAAATGCAAGACAACATATGTTTCGAAGTGGGCCTTAGCTATGAATGTCTGGAAATAACCTATACAAACACTTTCTGGCCAAGAGGAGTAGCACTATTTATTAAATGATAACCAATTCGGGTTTATGAAAGGGATCAGTACAAATGATGCTATGTTCAAACTCATAAATAATATAAAAAATTGCCTCGATAATAACCAAAAGGGCATTGCAGTCTTTTTAGATCTAGCAAAGGCCTTCGACACTGTACCCCATACAATGCTCATTGATACTCTTGAGCATAATGGTATCAGGGGTACGGTGTTGGAAGTCTTCAAGAATTATTTAGCTGATAATAAACAAATGGTTAAAATTAGAAACATATTTAGTGACCCTCTGGATATTAAGATTGGTATACCACAAGGGACGGTACTCGGTCCAATTCTTTTTATTACTTATATAAATTCACTGCTGAATTTAAATATAAATGGCACCTCAATTTCATATGCAGATGATACTGTTTTATTCTTTGAGGATAAAACATGGGAAAATGTGAAAAATAAGGTGATAAAAGGATTAGAAAGAGTCAAATGTTGGCTTGACCAAAATAAATTAACTTTAAATTCTGATAAAACATTCTACACTGCGTATTCTATAACTGATGCAAATAGACCGAATTTTAATTACATTAAATTAAACGAATCTGACCTTACTATTAAAGAAACTAACTCTATAAAATATCTAGGCATCACAATTGACAAGAATTTAAAATGGACCGACCATATACATGATTTAACCAACAAAATTAGGCGTTTAATTCATAAGTTCTACTTAATACGTAATATTTTACCTAAAAAATTGTTAATTCAAATATACAAGTCTTTAGTGGAAGCACTACTTAGATATGGTATCATTGTTTGGGGGGGGGGGGGGGGGAGGGGGCTCTATAACAATGCTTTAAAACAATTGAATGTGGTCCAAAACTATATTTTGCGAATTATCTTCTTCAAAGATAGACTGTACTCAAGTAACCTTCTATATAATGAATCAATACTAAATGTCCGATGTTTATATTATCTCAATATTTGTATATTTTACTTTAAATCGATAAACAAAAATTTTGTGAACCATTGTTATCAAACCAGACAAAATGTTAACAATATGATGGTTATACCATTTAGAAAATAAGATGCCAACCAACGCTTTGCTTCAATCTTAGCACCAAAAATTTATAACATCTTGCCTCATGAAATAAGAACAATAACTAAATACAATTTTTTTGTTAAAAAATGTAAAACTTTTATATATCAAAATAGGGACTACATTAATAACCTCTTATAAAAATTTGTAACTATTTCTCACACTATTTTACTCTTTTCATCTTCAACTCCTCTATTATTTTCTCCTATTCCTGCTTATTTTAAATAATCTGAATAATAATGTAATTGGATATACGATATTTTGTCTAATATTGCACATACAGGTGTTTACTCACCTAGGTGCACATTAAATTTTTATTTTTTAATTCTATTATTTTGTATTGTAATTTGCAATTTATAGTTGTAATTGTAATAATTGTAATAATGGCGACGCGAATGCGTAACAAACTGTAAAATCTTTAATAAATAAAGACTATCTAAAGACTATTGAGGTTCAACTTCAAAATAGAAGAATAAAATTTTTAAGCCAAAAAATAAAAACCAACAAGCTGGAAATTTTCCAACAGGCCCTCAGAATCAGGACTTTATGTAAATGTATATAGAAAATTAATTCTTTCAATAAAACCACAACAAAAACAAACATAAATATATTCCAACAAAATATTCTAAGTCTAACAAATAAAGTATTAGAAGTTGTAGCATTTTTGGAGGTAAACAGTGCCCCACATGACTTCCTCATTTTTTCAGAACGTTGGCTCAAAACCGAAGAATTCTTATCAATTCATATTGAAGGTTACATGAATGCGACATATTATTCAAGATCCCAAATGAGTCATGGCGGATCCTACATTTTCCTCAAAAACGATTACAATTTTTTGGAACTAGATATTCTGAAACAGAAAAGTCAGAAATTAAATTGTGAATGCTCAGCGGTTCTAGTGGAAGAACTGGGTATGATCATTCTCTCCGTGTACAGGTCTCCATTAGATGATATTAAATTTTTTTTTAATATAATGGAAAATTTTTGGAGGTAAACGGTGTTCCACATGACGTCCTCATTTTTCCGAACACTGGTTCAAAACCAAAGAATTCCAATCAATTCATATTGAAGGTTACACGAATGCGGCATGTTATTCAAGATACCAAATGAATCATGGCGGATCGTACATTTTCCTCAAAAACAATTACAATTTTGTGGAACTAGATATTCTGAAACATAAAAATCAGGAATTAGATTGTGAATGCTCAGCGGTTCTAGTGGAAGAACTGGGTATGATCATTCTCTCAGTGTACAGGTCGCTATTAGATGATATAAAATTTTTAAAAAATATAATGGAAAATTTTTGGAGGTAAACGGTATCCCACATGACGTCTTCATTTTTTCCGAACACTGGCTCAAAACCGGAGAATTCTAATCAATTTATATTGAAGGTTAAACGAATGCGGCATGTTATTCAAGATCCCAAATGAATCATGGCGAATCCTACATTTTCCTCAAAAACAATTACAATTTTGTGGAACTAGATATTCTGAAACATAAAAGTCAGGAATTAGATTGTGAATGCTCAGCGGTTCTAGTGGAAGAACTCGGTGTACAGGTCTCCATTAGATGATATAAAATTTTTAAAAAATATAATGGAAAATATATTAGATACCTTAATAAGTAGGCAAAAATACCACATCTTCATTTGTGGATATTTCAATATAAATATTTTAGATGTATACCCTAGTACAAATAAATTTAAGGACTTAACTAATAATTTCAACTTAAATTTCACAATAACTGATCCAACCAGACAAAGTTCTCTCATTGATAATATAATAATAAAGTGCATGCAACAAATATTTCGAATTCTCTATCAGATCACCTCGCCTAATTAATCACAGCACAATGTGATTTTGGAAAATACACACGTACATTTAAATATAAAAAACGATTTCTTTTCCGAAAAAACCAAATCGTCCAACAGATTCAATTTGTCATAAAAGACTCTTAATATTATGCGCTGAGACTGGACGTAATATTGGCAGGTTAGTCAGGAAAAAACTTGATGGTAGTGAATACCATGTTGAAACTATTATTAAACCTGGGGCTACATTTGAACAGGTGACTGAAAATCTAGAATCATTAACTCAAGCTTATTCTGCCCAAGATCATGTAGTCTTAATGGTGGGATCTAATTACTTCAAATTCAAAAATAGGTATCCTCTTTTTAAAAACATCTGTAATAAAATAAAACAATGTACAAACCTTAATATATCAATTGCAACTGTACCTTTTGGCAGGAATTACAAGTTGAACAAATTTATACATAAATTTTATGTCAAACTAGGCGATTTTGTGAAAAAACTGGATAATTATGTTCCCGGTTCAGTCAATTTTATTATGTGTGAATGGTAATCAAAAGATCTTAAACAAAAATGAAATTTCTAACCAAATAATCAGGGTGGTCACGAATAAAAATGTAAATAAGAACTTAATATTTATAGACATAAGTAAGGATCAGGCTGCACAAAATAGCTTAGATGCTAGTATTTCTACCATCACTGACCTATCTGAAAATTCTGTGTGTTTAGTCAGTGAATTAAATTGCAGTGAAGATGATCAGTTGTGTAATGTAATGTAATGTAATAATAAATCAAATGATTTTTTATACCCAAGGTTAACTCAAATGTCATTTTTGATGTAAAACTAAATGCAATTAATGTTGCTCATGTTAATGTATAGAGTTTAATAAATAAGATAGATAGTGTTGAAATATTTACAAACGAAAAAAATTTAGATGTTCTATGCATAACTGAACATTGGATTACTAAATATTGTCTGAAAGTTATTTGTGGCATTCTACGAATATTCTTTCCTATTATTTGGGTTTTCTACCACATGTACTATTATCCTCTTCAAAACAAATCACCGAATCTACAAAATAATAGAATTATTGGAAAAAAACCTCTGCGCCCGTGACGTTTACGCCAAAGGAAAAGTCAGAGGTTATGTTTTGCAAATAATATAAATTGGGATACTAATTCAAATATTGACCATAATGCATTGCTTAATTTCAAAACTGCTGTGCATTTCGCACGCAAGAACCATATTCATGGAGGTTCTTTAATTTTTATTAAATCTAACTTAATCTTTAGAGAACTTAGCACATTCAGGGAATTATCTGTTGAGTGTCATATTGAAATGTGTGGTATATCTTTAAATTTGGATCAAAATGTCAAAGTAGTAATATGCTGTGTATATATAGACCGCCTAATGGGGACGTCATTTTTTAGTAAATTGACATCTGCTTTAAATTATGCTATGAAAAACGGTGATAAGTATGACTTTATTATTTTGTGTGGTGACTTCAATATTGATTTGCACTACCGTGCTCTGTGACATTTTTGAGTCCTACCAGCTAATTATTACCACAAATGAACCAACACGAATATTTCAAAATATTAATGGTCATAGAAGTTCTTCAGCAATTGATTATGTAGTAACTAATATACCTTTCTCAAATTATAAGGTACAATTGTTTAATGTACACTGAACTCTATTGCAGTAAATGGAACGCCATTATAGGCATATGCGCATTAACAAAATGTGATAATCATGCGATTCAAAATGCATAGACAAGCTCCGACGCAGTAGGAAATCTAAGGTTAAAAGTATGTCGGAGCTTGTCTCAAACAGCTGTATACGGAAGTTATGCGCTGACGCAAGTTTGTGTTTTATTTGTTTCTAAAGCGTAGGTCTTAAATTGAATGCGAATTACAGAGTCGGTCTTCTTGATTTTATCCTTTCGTTTGCGAAAAGTTGTGAGATATATTGGTTATTTTGTATATAATTTTGTGACTTATAAACAGTGTGTATCTTAATTAAAACAATATGGTGCCACTTGTATGGTACTGTTTTGTAAGAACCGGGGCGAAATCCCGGGTTTGTTATATTTTAAGTAAGTTTTTAAGTTTATTATTTGTGAATTGTTACCTAAATAGTATTAATATAAATACGTATCCAACATATTCGGGATAATAATTGTCGGAACTGCCTCGTTATAAAACTACCCGTTTTACACTAAGCACATGGTTCGGTTTTTAATAATAAAGGCCCAAGATCCAGAATAAACGTTTATTCACTAAAAGGCGGAGTTATTAGTCGATTTGGTACACATATATGGTGTAATAGACTATATATAAAATTAATTGCAAAAAAAAGCTTCCCTAATTATTTTCTTGACATTGACTCTGACATTATTTTTCTTCCTGCCTTGATTCATACTGAACTATTTACACAAAAATGTAAACATTCCTCAAATGGTAAGATCTTGTTGAGAATTATCAATTCCCAATTAAACAACGTTCTTTAATAATTAGTATGATAAAAATGGGGCTCTGACATCCTCCCACCTGAGGCATGTTTAGAACAAATAAGCATGGCTCATCAACTTTCCAGAGCCAAGAAGACAATCAGTAAAATTAGACGACTAGAACAACAAGTAAAAACATTAACTTAAATATAGCCTAAAAGTAAAACATGAACATCTATACATGTAGGTATTTGTCTAATGCTACAGAGAGTCAGAATATCTAACCAGAGTCTTAACTTTACGCCCACTTCGCGTAATTCTCCCTTCCGATTCGGGTACTCTGCTTTTTGACACTCCCGTTTCCGCACTTGCACTTTCATTTCTTGAAGGCGGCTTTGATCCCATGCGGGAGTCCGAACTTCCATCGTTCTCCATCTGAGAGGGGTCGGTTGCACATTCCAATGGATACAGCCGCTGTACGGGTCTCAGAAATTGACCCCTTTCTGTAAGGACCTTGACTAGTCGAACCCGACCATCATTTCCAGGCAGGAGCTCGATTATCCGACCGAGAGGCCAATTTACTCGTTTATCTTTATCATTGCCCACAAATACTACTTCTCCCACCTTGACTTGGCTTTCTTTACTCCTTTTGGACCACCATTTTAATTGGCCCAAATATTCGTTTCGGAACCTCTTCCGAAGATCTTCCAACAACTTTTGTCTGTGTAACACCTTCTTAGATAGCGACTGTTTATCAACGACATCACAATCTGAAACGTCACCTGGTATCTGGTCTCTAAGGAACATCACTGGCGTTAGAGGTATCAATTCATTAGCATCTGAAGACGGGCAGGTAAGTGGCCTTGAATTTATGACTGATTCACAATCACAGAGGACAGTTGCTAGACTTTCATATTCCAGCGAAGCATGCCCTAACATTTTTCTTAAGAGTTGTTTCAAGACGCCCACAAGTCTTTCCCAAAATCCACCCCACCACGCAGCTGTCGGTGGGTTAAACCGCCATCGTATGCGTTCCGCACTACTATGCTCGGCAATTTTCTGAAAGTCTACTAGCGATAAAGCGTTTTCGGTACCGACAAATTTTGTCCCATTATCACTATATATGGTTTTTGGACGACCTCGTCTGGCAATAAACCTTCGCAGCGCTTGCATAAAATCCGCTGCTGATAACGAACTACATAGTTCTAGATGCACTGCTCGATACACGGCACAGGTAAAAAGGCACACCCATACCTTTTCTCCAGTCTTGAGGTACAAAGGACCCGCGAAGTCTACACCCGTTATTTCAAAAGCTGCTGCGTCTCGAACCCGATCCATCGGTAACGGCGGGGAACTTGCGTCAAACGGCTTAGCATTGTATCTTTTGCAGACGACACAACCAGAAATCGCTGATTTTATTGCCCGTCGATCGCCTAGAATCCAATATCTCTCTCGTAAAATACTCATCAGCCCTTGGGCACCAACATGACATAACTTAACATGTTCCCCAAATACCAACCGATTTACCACTGAGTGTTTGGCAGGCAAAACGATCGGATACCGAAAATTTTCATGATCGTCTCGATTACAAATACGAGTTTTCAATCGAATGAAACCGTTATTGTCTTTAAAGGCATTCAGACCACGTAGTTTTTCATCATTTTCGTTCGCAAACGATTCTTGTTGTATTAGTTTGAGCACCAAAATTTCTGATTTGTCACATTCTTCAGCACTCAGGTCTCCTTTATGCTTGTCATATTTATTTCTAGCATTATATATAAATCGAAGTATCCACGCGCACATTCTTAGACTTTTGGGGTATTGGGAAAAATAGTATATATGCCAGTCATCTGACGTCATTATCTTACTCTCACTGTTAAACAATACAGTAACCAGTTTTTTCCTCTTTTCTTTATTAATCTCCTCTTCATTATAATGGAGGTTATCCCGAGGCCAATGCAAAGAGTCTTGATATAACCATGACGGGCCCTCCCACCATCTTGATTCGAGCAATTGTTTAGCAGAACAACCTCGAGATGGGAGGTCAGCCGGTTTCAGCATACCAGGAACACGATTTTTGTCTAAAGATGCTATCCGAATTTCCTTCACCCGATTCCAAACAAATGTTGACCATTCTTCTGGTCTCTTAATCTAACTGAGTACCGTTGTCGAGTCACTCCAGAAAAAACTCTCTAGTTCAATATTGAGATTCCTTCTGCACATTGTGTATAGTCGAACTGCTATGACAGCTGCCATCAATTCGAGTCGAGGTATTGACAATGTTTTTAAAGGTGCTACTCTCGACTTGGCTGCTAAAATATGTATAAATACCTCGCTATTCTGCATCCCCCTTAAGAAAACAACCGCAGAAAAAGCTTCCTTACTCGCGTCACAAAATGTATGCAAGGTCCATTGTTCTGCTTCTTCGGAGCCCGCATTTATCCATCTAGGAATTCTAATAGCTGATAAATACGGCAGCTCCTCCATCCACTTTCGAAAATGTGTTTCCGTTATAGGGTCGATCGGTGTATCCCAAGTCAGTTGTTTTTCCCATGTCTTTTGCAGCAACAATTTTGGTATTAGAGTTGTAGGACAAGTATAACCAATAGGATCGAACACTTTCTGAGCTTGTGACAGCATCATCCTCTTAGTCACTGGTTTATTTTCAAATTGCTCGGTGGTGTTATCATCTAGGTTTAGGCTTAAGGTATCGTTCTGTTTATTCCATCTCATTCCCAACACGGGAGTGGAAATATCAAGGTTGCCATCTTGGACTTGATGCGTGTACTCCCACCCTCTCAGATCAAACTTACCTTCAGCCATTACGTTACTGGACTCTTCGACAAATGTTCTCAACTCTTTGTAATTTGCAACACTGGTTATACAGTTATCAATGTAAAAACCATCTGACAGTTTCATAATGGTTTCCTTTGAAAAAGGTTTGGAATCAGTTTCCTTCAACATCTTGGACAAATGATACTCTATTGTGGCCCCTAAGAGAAACGGACTGCTATTGATTCCGAACACCACACGGCGATGGCGATACACTACTTGCCTACCTTCACTGTCAGACCATAAAAAACGAAGGAAGTCTCTTTCAGCTTCATGTATGCTAATCTGTAAAAAGGCTTTTCTAATGTCTGACACTACACCAATTTTCTGTCGCCTAAATCTTAGCAAGATATCAGGAATCAATTCAATTAAGTTCAGCCCCTTATCGAGACACTGGTTCAAAGAGGGGCTGTCTCTTTCTCTGGCTGAGGCGTCAAAAACAGGCCTTATTAAACCAAGGCTATGATCTTAAATACATCATATAAACTAAGCATAAGTAACTCAGATGCACTCAAACTAAAAATAAATAATGAGGAAATTCAATGGGTAAAAGAAATTAAATATTTGGGGGTTATAATTGATAATACTTTAAAATTAAAAAATCATTTTGAATATATCCAAAAGAAAATCTCTTCTTTTTTTCGAGAGTTTCCACTTATCTCAACACATGCAAGAGTCACAGTTTATAAAACAATTATTCAGCCGCATTTTGATTATTGCTCTACAATACTGTATCTACTGGATAAAAATCAACTACAATGTTTACAAAAATTGCAAAATAGAGAATAATTTTGAGGTGTAATAGATATACACCGATAAATTGGATGCTTCAAGCGTTAAATTGGTTCTCTGTTGAAAAAAGGATATTTTACATGTGCATGACCTTTATTTTTAAACTTTCTAAAAATATGTTACCAAATTACTTTGATGGTTTCACAATAAGAAATAATTTTGTACACCAACATCATACAAGAACAAGAAATAATTTTCACATAAATAGAACTAGATATATGAAGTCAATGAAATCTTTATTCTTTAGAGGTTTGAATGAATTTAATAAATTACCCAATGATATTAAAAATAGTACTAGCGTGAACATGTTTAAGAAAAAAATGGTTTCATATTGTTATGTGCTGCCCTCTAACAGAGAGGAGAGTTGTAATTACTCCCTGGCCAGAAGGGTGGCGCCATCTGTGGGCCAACTGGCGAACCACCATTTAGTAGTGCCTAAGAAAATTCTAGAGAATTCCAGTATATTTGTGGAAAGTTCTACAATGATATTCTGGACATTCCAAGTGGGTATATAAAGAGGTGAAGCCAGCAGATAGAGAACAGTACAGTACAGTTTAGTGAAGTTAAGGAACAGTTCAGTATCCAGTTCAGTTCTGGGTAATCTGTGGTTCTGGTTACAGAGACAGTTTGTAGAAGAACAGTTCAGTTGAGTGAAGTATGCAGTTTAGTGAAGTAAACAGACAAGAGAGTTTTTAGGTTAGACAAGAGTTGACAAGTTTAAGAAGAAAAGTAAAGTGCTTAGTGTTTTAAAAGTAGTGAAATTATATTAGATTAAGTTATTATTAGTTGTGTGATTTTTAAGTATTTGCTAGTGTAATTTTAGTGATTAATAAAATCAGTGGTTAGTGAAAATTCTTGTTGCAAGTTATTTAAACCCACAGAGTGTTTACTGAAAATGTAAGCACGTAACAATATTTAAAAATAGAAATTAATATTTAAATGTTATTTAACAAAATTTATTTTCAATGTTTATCACTGTAGTATCTAACATTCACTGTTATTTGTATCCCTTTTAATCTATATATTTACTTATTTATTTTTTTTTAATCTATATTTATTTATTTATAATTGTTATATCTCTTTATGTATATGTGTATAACCAATTAATATGTAGCGTTTGTATATTAGGGTTTCTTTCCTACTTAATAAACATATTATTATTATTATTTTTATGGTCACGCTGCTGGGTTTAATTACCGGCCTATGTGGTAAGTAGTGAGTCTCCTTTGTAGGCTGTGTCTCGAAAACTTCTTCGATGATATTTTCATTCAGCCAATCTTTAAATACTTGGTCATAGGCTTCGAAATATCCGTCATTAATAACTTTTTTAACAGTACTCTCCAATCTCTTCTTAGCCATCTGATAGTTGCTTGGTAACGCCGGATGTCCTTCCAACCACGGCAGTCTAACTTCATACCGACCATCTACGTCAGTTGTAACGGTTTCCAGGAAAAGTTCCTTGGCTGCTAACGCTGTCTCTTCACGAGTCATTCTTTCAGCAGGATCCTTTATACCTAAAACATCTAGTTCCCAAAGATTAGTAATCGAGGCATTGTCGACGAAAAGGGAGATAGCAGTCATGGACAAGCTTTGAGGTTTCTCCAGGGGTATCTTGCCCATCAAAGTCCAACCTAGTAGCGTTTCGATGGCCACCAGCCCGCATTTCAAAATATATCTTTTTCCCGTGTACAGCTTTCCTGCAATATCGGAGCCTATTAAAAGTTCTATAGGGGTGTCGTCGCGTGAATCCGATATCTGGATATTTAATAAGCGAAGTTCCTCCGTCCAGACACCATGAAATACAGCAGAAACTTCGTTGCAAATTACGGGTTGATCCAAAGCTCCAAAAGTACAACTATATTTGTCGCTGCTCACTGTGACGTCGTAACAATCGTGCTTCTGAGATAACTCACTTCCGCCAAACAACCCATGAATAATGCTAATCTGTCGTTTAGATCTGTATCTCAAAAATTCAGCTGTGGACTTTAAAATATATGACGTTTGAGATCCAGTATCTATCAACGCGCGCACGTATCGGTTTCTCCCAGAGTGTTCCATTTTTACGCAGAGCGTTTGCATAAAAATATGTTGATTTGTACTATTCGCAAGTGCCTGATGGGTTTGATGGGTTCCCGTCAAGACTTCTTCCTTAACGTCCTTTTCATCGGATTTTCCGTTTTTCTGTCGATTCGCTGAGAGCTCCCGACACATCAGAGCTACGTGAGATTTGCCACAAATGATACATTTTAACCGCCCTCGACAGAGACAGACTGATGCCCAATTTTTAGGCAGCGAAAACAGGCCCCATTTTCCGTCAAAATATCCTTTTTTTGATCATAACTCAGTTTCTGAGCTTTAAAACATTTTGCACTCTCATGCAAATTCTGACAAAAAAGACATTTATTCGTGACCGCAGAATTAGTTAAGCCCGTTGCAGTATAAAGTTTGGGAGAATCTTCTTCGTGTCTTTTTGTTTTATTTTCACGTCTAAAATCCTTATTTCTCCTATTGCTTAAATCGAAACCCTCGACTGCTAAATTAATATGCTGTTCATTGTCGACTTCATTTTTTAAAAACTTCATGAAGCTTCTGAGACGATTTTCTATTGTAGAAACACCTGCAGTCTCCTGTGACGCGGTGCCTATCGAAAGAGGGCTGTCCGGTAAACGTTGCCAAACTCTTAGTAAATCTGACGGTAGACATGACTCGACCAAAGGAAATAGCATGGCTGCATATTTATCTGATGTAATGCCGAGTGTCTCTAACGCCCGTAATTGCGACTATAATTTATCATACAAGAAAGACAAGTCTATTTTATGGCCAGACGAAGTGTTATTTATAACTAATTTGAGCAATTCCCGGACATAAACTTCGATTTGCAAGTCCTCACGACCGAACCGAGAGAGAAGACAGTCAATCATTTTACTATAGTTACTTCCCGTAGCGGGAAAACTGTCAATGAGTTGCCTAGCTCTACTACCAAGCACCATAGCTTGAATCAAATACTCAACTTTATCGTTCAAATCTATATCCGGATCATCATGCACTTTTTGAAACTGAGACCAGAAGGGTAACCAATCTTTAATATTCCCATCAAACTTCTTGAATTCTAATGTGGGCAACTTAAATTTACGCCTACCTGTTCTGCTGTTAACAGTTTCATCAGATATTACAGAAGATACCTCATTCTCCACGGCGCCTGTCCATTTGGGCTGCACACATTCTTCGCAGCGACTATTCAGATCCGCAAACTTCTTGATATAACTGTCACTGGCCTCCATCTCTGCTAACAAATCTCCTTCGTTTGCATCACCATCTAATAGAAGATTGTAGATTTCGTTGTCAACTTGTTTTAAATCTTCGATTTTTTGTCGCAGAATATCTAGTGATATCTTAATGAGTCGTAATTCGGCTTCCGGCGTCGATAATAACTCATCTAATTCTTTTGCTGACTTAGTAAAAGTGGTGCGAAGCACTTTCCGATGTCTCTTCTTTTGCTCCATTTTTCACTGCAAACTTCGTCAAACCACACGATTACCAAAACTTTTAAAAACGGTAGAAGTTTGTCCAGTGATCGTCTATACACTTCTATAACACCCGGTGCATCCACAAAACGACTTACTTTTTTACTTAAAAACTCCGATGTCCTATCACGGTCGCCAAAAATGTCGGAACTGCCTCGTTATAAAACTACCCGTTTTACACTAAGCACATGGTTCGGTTTTTAATAATAAAGGCCCAAGATCCAGAATAAACCTTTATTCACTAAAAGGCGGAGTTATTTGGTACACATATATGGTGTAATAGACTCTATATAATGTTTTTAAAAATAATATTTCTTTGCAAGACTGGTCTAACGTTTTGAACTCCAATGATCCCGTACAGGCAACAAATGTGTTTGTTGAAATTTTTCAACATATTCTAACTAGTTCTAAATTAAAAATTCAAATAAAAAACAGACAAAACAAAAAAATAAAAGAATGGATAACTACAGGCCTAATAACTTCCATCAAACATAGGGACAAACTAAAAAAGAATTTGCGGAAATATCATAGCCCAGAACTAGAGCAGCAGTATAAATTATATAGGAACAGATTAAACACGTTAATAAATAAACAAAAATATAACTATTACAAAAATCAGATTGAAGAAAATAAAAATGACGTTAAAAAAATTTACCAAATAATTACCGATGTGACAAATGAAAAAAGTAAAAATAAAAACACAAATCTCAAATTCACAGATGAAAATAACATTGAATTCCACAATAATACTGATATGGCTAACTTTTGTAATGATTATTTTATAAATATTGGTGTTGAAATGGAAAAAAGATTGATGTACCACAAAATCCTTTTATTTTAAATAACCACTGTGCAACTTCTATGTATTTAAATCCAGCCACTGAAAACGAAATTATAAACCATATTTCCTCCTTAAAGAACAGTAGTGCGCCTGGTAAAGATGGGATATCTACAAAACTTTTAAAATTAGCGCATATGGAAATCACGAAGCCCATTACACATATTATTAATTTAATTTTTAACACAGGTCAAGTACCTAACTATTTTAAGCAGTCTGTTGTGACACCTATTTTTAAGGAGGGCTCGAAAACTAAAATTCAAAACTATCGTCCAATTAGTTTGATAAATAATATTGCAAAAATTTTCGAAAAATGTCTTAAAGACAGATTAATAAACTTTTTTAAAGCTAATAACATTTTATCTAAAAATCAATTCGGTTTTACTGAAAATATTAGCACAGCTGATGCCATGTACTACCTCACATCAGAAATCACAGATAGTTTAAATAATAGTAAAAAAAAGCATAGCAGTATTCATGGACCTTGCGAAGGCGTTCGATACCGTACCCCACCATAGACTTCTTGATGTGTTATCACATTATGGGGTTCGTGGTATGGTCTTGAATGTCTTCAAAAGCTACTTAACGGATCGTGATCAATATTTGAAATTAAATAACACACTTAGTATACCGCAAAAAATAAAAGTAGGCGTACCCCAAGGTACAATACTAGGACCAATTCTTTTTATAACTTACATTAACTCATTGCTGAATATAAATATTAAAGGTAAAATTATATCATACGCTGACGATACTGCTCTCATTTTCACGGGTGACACTTGGGAAGAGACCAAAGAAAATGTTATACAAGGATGTAAGAAGGTAGCTAATTGGCTTGACACATTTAAGTTAACTCTAAATTTTAAAAAAACTAACTATATAGCATTTTCTTTAACAAATTCAAATAGACCACACTTTAATAGCATAATAATTAATAATAACACAAATAGCGAAATTAAAGCAGTGAGGAATATGAAATATCTAGGTATCATCATAGATCAACATTTAAAATGGTCAGAACATATTAATTATTTAGTAAAAAAAAATCCGGAAATTAATTCACAAATTTTTTATGTTAAAAGAATTTTTAAGTAGAAAATTAATAACATTAGTATACAAAGCCCTAGTTGAATCGCTAATAAGATACGGATTGATTGTATGGGGAGGGACATATAAAACGAAACTGCAGCCACTGGCGGTTATACAAAATTCAATTTTAAAAATCATGTTAAAAAAAGATAGATTATATCCTACTAGTTTGCTTTACAATGAAGACATCTGTAATATAAATACCTTGTATATACAAACAGTATGTTCTTATACACATAAGACAGAAAAATTCAAAAACATTATTAGTCATCAACATCTAACTAGAGGCAAAGTCAATAGGCACATAATAATACCAATAAATCGAAGAACAATTAATTTAAAGTTTGTGGATTACTTGGCCCCGAAGTTTTACAATCTACTACCTAATGATATAAAACAAATAAGAAGTAAGAAATATTTCAACAAAAAAAGTAAACTTTTTATTATCAAAAATTACGAAAAATGTTGTAGGCTTATGTTGTAGTTTTAAAAGTGAAGTAGATGATGAAAGTTCTTTTAGTAATTATTGTTTTAGTAATTCTTATTTTGTATAGTAAACAAAACTTTTTCTTTTTTTATTTTGTATATTGTAATACTTGTAAAGAGAGTATTGGTTCGCTTTGAACATCTGTGGACGGGTGAGACGGATGGTGTCTGCGTGGATTCCCAGTGTGGTGTGAGAGACTGATGAGCGTCTTCGCTTATCAGTCTTTCACATCGCATGGGGGGGATGGAGCGTAGGTATCATCGGCTTTCCTATTTGCAGCTGTTTGGATAGAAACAATCCTCTCAATTTATCTACTTTTTCCGTGGGCACATACAGATGGTACATTCATCTAGGTGCCCAGTAAACAATTGTATTAAATTCTATAAAAGTTGTTCTGTATGAAGAAGAATGTTAATTGTAAACATTGTTTTATGTTAATAAATAAAATAAATAAATAAAATAAAATAAATATAAAATTAATTGCAAAAAAAAGCTTCCCTAATTATTTTCTTGACATTGACTCTGACATTATTTTTCTTCCTGCCTTGATTCATACTGAACTATTTACACAAAAATGTAAACATTCCTCAAATGGTAAGATCTTGTTGAGAATTATCAATTCCCAATTAAACAACGTTCTTTAATAATTAGTATGATAAAAATGGGGCTCTGACAATAATACTGATTCCAAGATCTTTTTGAAAACACATAACGTTATCATACTTTTTATAAATTAATATTACAATTTTATGAAACAAGCATATGCAAGTTCAAACTGTGAAATGTGAGTCCAGTCAGCCAACGTGGTAAAGTTGACAATAGGAACACTCAAGTATATATTACTAGTAAGTTTAATAGAGTGCGGCAGCAAGGCATCTCAATTATTTGGGTATTATGCGAAATAAATAAGGAACACATTACCCTCCTTTGCTTAGCGCAGTTGGTTAAAAATAATGCAAATATGTGCCAAATGTTTATGGAAATACAAACAGAGTGACAATGTTTGACATATAACAAAGCGTTTTATGAATAAAAAGAGAATTTCCTGCAAATTTTATAACTGTGTTAATTTATATTTTTAATTATGTAATAATTTATTTAAAAATTTTGTTTTAATTTATATTTTACTAGCGAGACATTTTGTAATATTCAAAAAACAAGTTCTGCTATTTTTAAGCAGAGGTTTCATTCATTAAAATTTTTAAATATTTTTTGCACACCATGGCAAGATACCACTGAAATCTATTATAGCAAAACAGTCAAGGACGAGCGCAGCTCTGTCTTTATGGCATTGTCCTGCTATACTAAATATAAAGCAAGTGGAGCCGCAGTTAGTGCTTGAATGGGTGACTTTCAGAGAAACGCAGCAATCTTGACTCACCTTCTAGCGGCTTGTATTTCAGTGTATTAACAAATGCTATTTAATTCTAGATGGGGATTGTGTAGTGGATATACCATCTTTGGGAGGGTATGTAAAACAGTTAATCCCCTGTCCATTAAATACTAGGCAAGTAAAAAAAATCCCTACTCTTTGATAGAGGTTTGGCAAAATTTCCAGTTTGAGGGTAGCTTATCTCCTGGTATTGGTTCTTGCCCTTGGTAGCAGAAATAGACCGATGTTAAATAAATCAAGGAAAATAAAGCAATAGAGTTCAGTGCAAAATACTTAAAATGTAAGAAAATTGTTGCCTCCCTTGGTTCATGTTTACATTGTATTTGTCAAAAGTACAGTACAAGATTTTATCAGATTTTCCACGTTTCAGACGAAGTATATTACGAATTTTAGTTATTCAGTTACTTTGTCAGAAAAATTATTTGATGTAGCAAGTTAACATTTGGTATATGTACACTACTACTGGGGATGAAACCACATACTTTTAGTCAAAATATAAATGGACATTATACTTTAATTTTCTCTTGCAAATAGAGAAGGAAGTTTTACATAAACACCTTTACATATTCTTTTACAATTCATTGTCTCATAAATATGTCATATTTTTATAAACAAACGAGTAAAACAATCAAGTTTTCAATAAAAATTCACTGGTACATACTCATATATTTACTGATTGACCATAGAAAAAAAAGTATAGGTTTTTTTCAGGCCTCAATTTTAGCTTTTATTCATTTTAAAATCACATTTCGACCCCAGAGATAGAAAACATATGACTGTTTTTTGTGAACTATATATTGAACTTATGATCATACATATTCGACATTTGCTACAAGAAATTGAAAATAAAATGATTGTTTTGGGAATAACAATAACTTTTATTTATTTTTATAACTATCAAGGCAAATAAATTGTTATATTTATTTATGCGATTTCTAAAAAAGTTAAAAATATGAAACACGCAATAAAAATAAGGCCGGCCCTGACATATTTCATAGTGCGATTGCACGCTACTATGTGGCCACCATACTTGCGCGATATTCAATTGTACGTAGAAATTTTTGTGGGCATTGGCATTCTATTTACTGTAATAGAGTTCAGTGTTAATGTATTGTTAGCAGACCACCTGGCACACTTATTCTCTTTCTCTATTGATGTTGTAAGTAATAAAAATAATTGTAATAACGGTGTTACATTAAAGAGATTTATTACTGAAGAAAATCTGCATGAATTAAATGTGTGATTATCAAGTAACAACTAGGAATATGTTTTAACTTTAGAGCCTAATGATGCTTTTGATGCCTTTTTAGATGATATTCAATGGTGTTTTGATACAGCATGCCCTGTCAAATTCATAAATTATAAAAGTTATAGTAAAAAGGATAATAATTGGTTAACTGAAGATATAATCCAAGAAGGGCGATTACTTAGAAATCTGTTTAATAACTTAAAGTGTAACCTTATTGAAAATAATTTCTTAATTTATAAGAATAGAAAAAGGCAGCATAGGTTACATATTTGACACTAGACAGGCTAAGCAATATTTCTATAATACCTAACAAAATAAATAATGCAGTCAATAGGTCCAGAGAAATATGGAGCATTGTAAATAAAAAACTTGGTAGAAAAAATATGTGGCAGAAACCTACTGAATTAAAAATCAATGATGAATTATTGATATGTGATGAAAATAAAGTTGCAAACTGTTTTGCTGCCCAATTTGCTATGATTGCCTCTGAAAATGTTACTAAACATTTTGGTTATAATTTATCGCTATCATACACAGTATGTGAAATTCAAAATAATTCTATGCTCTTTCATGAGGTTACTGAATTGGAACTCACTGAAACTATTAGTGAACTGAAAAATAAAAAATCGTCTGGATTAGATGGATTAACGGCGCAAATATTGAAAAGTATATTATCTAATATATTGATTTCTTTATTGTACCTTATTAATGTTTCTATCTTAAATGGCCACTTCCCTGAAGCACTTAAGATTTCTTCTGTTATTCCGTGGTGGATAGTTCTTTGTCATGGGAACCGCATATTGATTTTGTTTGCAGTAAGATAAATCAAGCCTACTTTGCTCTATTACAACTTAGATATACAGTAAGGGCAGGTTGTACAAACGTGGTTCAACTTTGAACAAAGTTCAAAATCCAAGGTTACAATTGTAGCAACAATGGTAGTCAAGGATTTTGAACCGAGTTTAGGTTGAACTGGAACTGAACTTTGTTTGTACAATTCGCCCTAAGTGAAGTAGGACTTATCCGTGTTTATTACACTTTAGCCTATTCGCACCTGTCCTTAAATATATGTATTTGGGGCCACTCATCCAATTCAAGAAGGGCATTTATCTTACAGAAAAGAATAGTGTGTTTATTATTTGGCTTAGATAGCAGGGAAAGCTGTAGGAATACTTTCATTAACAAAAAAATTCTTACAGCGCCATGTATTTATATATACAAATGTTTGATTTATGTCAAATGTAATATAAAAAATTTTGAAACTCTCTCAGAACATTACGTATATAATACAAGGCATAAAAATAAGTTATCAATTCCTTCGCATACGACATCTAAATTTAAAGAGTCGGTCCAATATAACTGTATATTATTTTACAATAAATTGCCTATAAATATACAGAACATGACCTTCTCAAAATATAAAGTCACTATAAAAAACATACTTCTTCAAAATGGTTACTATACTATTTCGGAATTCCTAAATCATAATTTATAATACATGTTTAAGTTTCTTTTTTACCATTTGTCTGTTATTAGCTTTATTTGTTTTATTTATTTATTATCTTTTATTTTTTGTTGTTTGTTGTTAAGTAGCCGTTCTTATACTTATCTAGTTATTAGCTTTATTTGTTTTATTTATATATTTCTTTTATTGACTCATATTTTACATTTCTTGTTGTTTGTTGTTAAATAGCCCGTTCTTATACTTATTCTATATTAAATCGTTTTTATTGACTGTTAATTTACTTCTAATTTAATACAATTGTTATTTATTTATATTATTGTTATATGTCTAACACTGACTTACCATATATACACAATGTATCTACAAGTGGTGAATAAAATTATTACTATATTGAAACATAAGAAATTGTATAAACGAAGCGAAAAATTAGCATAGCATGAAATTTACAAGTGTCATGATGTCAATAAAGCATATAATATTTATTTGACTAAACGTCTTACAGTATCTGTAAGACAAATACTTCCCAGAAAGAATAGTTAAAACAAAATGCTATAGAAAACGTTGGATAACTTTTCGGACAAAAATTTCCTTGTCAACATAAAAAAATCCTATACAGTCAATATAGAGAATTTATTACAAATATACAAATGTTTTTTAAAAAAGTTATAAGAAAAGCGAAAATCTGCAAAATGAAAATATAGTAAAAAAAATCGACAAACAAAAACGAAAGTACTACTTGGAAGGTCATAAAAAATTTATAAACATATGCAAAATAAGCAAAACTAACATGCATGTTGACAACAAGACATTTTGCAGTTTCCGAACTCATAGAGATAAGTAATTTAAAAAATAGTAATGCTGTAGGAAAAGACAAAATACGTATAAAACTTTTAAAGTCTCTAAAAACATATATATTGCTGCATCTTTAATGCACATAGTCAATTTAATGTTAAATAACCAAATATTTCCTGAAAGACTTAAGAGATCTGTTGTTAGACCAATATTTAAAAAAGGAGAAAAAATAAAGACCTACAGACCAATTTTAATTTTAAATAACATATCAAAGATTTTTGATAAGTTATTAGCGAGAAGACTAATAACATTTTTCAACCAAAACAATATATTCTCATTAAATCAAAATGCTTACTTTAAAGAGCGATTAACAGAACGAGCTGTTTTTCAGGCAATAGATAAAATTTTAAAATTAATGAATGAAACAAAACTGAGGGTATATTTTTAGATCTGTCGAAAGCTTTCGACGCATTAGATCATGGTTGATTAATGGCTAAATTAGAAAGACTTGGTATAAGAGGTGTAGCTTACAATGTTATAAAATCATTTTTAACAGATAGGCTACAAAAAGTTGAAGCAGTCAATTCAACTGGACAAAATCTTAGTTCTGAGTGGAGATCTGTGCATCGCGGAATATCTCAGGGGCCTTGGGGCCGCTACTGTTAATAATTTATGTGAATGACTTACCTGATATTATTCTATAGGCAGTGATAGCATTAGCAATGAACTTACGTTATTTTATATCCAAAAACTACTAAGGACCTAGAAAATAAAATATTGCACTCTGTCAACTTATTAAACATCTGGTATGATCAAAATTGTGTAGCATGTCCTATAAGCGAGACCACATATTTACAGTTCACTCTGTGCAAGTGTTAGTTTTTCGTGTATTGTTTGATGAAATAATTCGTATCAGCTGTGTACATGTTTTAATAAGTTCACAACTCACAGGTTTTTGATGGGGTAAGTGCATAACCCATAACGCATTGAGACTATTCATAAAAATAAACATCAAACTCTTGTAAAAATAACAGTGGGTTAGAACTGATAAGGTTCACTATCGTTCAGTTAGTCTCACGCATTATTGATATGTATCTGGGCTGTCCTGGCTGGACCGACCACTGGTGGCTATCATAGAATAATTACTAAGTGTTTGTCCACTGGAGGAAGGTATTAATCGCCCGAGGCTTAAATTGGTGTTTAAGCATGCACTGCACATTATCCTAGTTGCAATGAGTTTCTGGCGCTAACTGTACCCGTGTGATTCCTATGGAACAATGTAAAGTTGCATGCTCTGAATGCAGTCAATATATACATCAGGAATGTCGGCAGATGATGTTAAAATTTTAATGAGGTCTACCTCTAAATCAATCCGTAAATTGTAACAAGTGCCTAGAGAAAGAGAACAAACTAGACTCTTATGAACCTTTTTCGGGGCATAAATGAAAAAATAGAAAGTTTTGATAATCGTCTGTCTAAATTAGGAACTAAATTGCAAAGTAATTGCTCAGCTTCCAACGAAAAAATGTTCTAGGACTGCGTGCAAGAGGCCCTAGCTAAGTAAAAAAATTAAATGACCTTGTTGTCATTGGCATGCCCGAACCCACCGTTGGAAATATTGAACAAAAGGACAAGGATGCAGTCTCTGACTTGATTAGCAAAATTGATCATGCTGCAAATATCATCTCCGTCCGTCTCTTAGGGAAGGTACAAACAACCACGGCTGCTTATGTTAAACTTCTCCTCCAGTGATATAGTTAAAAAGCTTTTACGCAACAAAAATAAATTAGCGAGTACCAGATATTCTAAAATTCTACTGCGAGCAGATCAGACCAAACATCAGATTGATTATTTAAAAAACCTCAGGCTAGAATTACAACGAAATGATAATGAAGAACGATTTCCAATTAAATATATATACAATCTTCCAACCATTGTCCCATTAGATGCAGCATCACTAAACTAACTAGTCAAGCACCAAAATTTTGTAAACTTTCCATTGTTTATATGAATTTGCATCTCTTCCTGCTAAACATAACAATCTCCAGCTCTATGCATTTCTCCAGCATTACCCTCCTTGCCAAGACATGACTCACGTCAAATATATATGATGCAGCTGTTGCATTATCTGTTTATTTTTTGTTTCATTCCGATCGCACCGAAAAACGAGGTGGAGGCGTGTGCATTTTTCAGCACCAAATATCACGCAATTGGATTGTAATGTGCCACAATTAGACTGTTTATTGCTATTGTTGATCTATGTATAGCAATCCCAAATTACAGGCTTATTTCACACTTTTCAAAAAACACGACGTGGTTCACCTATTTACGTTAAAAACAATATTAGTTGCGAGGAGGTACCATTTTTAAATAGTTTTTTAGTCGAATGTTACTTTGAGATATGTAGTGCCAAGTACGTAATCAGTGAGTTAGAAATTCTTGAAATTTGTATATACAGACCGGGAGATACAGGTATTACCATTTTTGAGGAACGTCTTACATCTGTATCAACTTATGCCTTTAATAAATTCAATATTATTATTTTATCGGGAGATTTTAATATTTGCTTTAACAAACCAGAAGCTGACACAAAAAAATTTTGTGATACAATTGATTCCTTTTACTTAAATATAACTTGCAACCAGCAACTCTTATCTTTACTATTAAAAATGGTGTAAAATCCATTAGTACAATAGATTACATGATTACTAATGTACCTCCGGACCACTACGAATGCTCAATTATTAACTGAAATTTGAGCTATCACAGTGGACATAGATTATTCTTAAAAGTAATTATGCCTTTAAAAGTCAAAACTATACCTTTTTCTATAAAAAAGAGCGTGTTTTAAATCAGAATAATTTAAATATTGCATCTTGGCACTTAAGCAAAACTGATTCGTCAGACTTTTTCGTATATGCTGATCTAAATAAAGCTTGTGAGGACTTCTTATATACTATTCGTTGTTGTCTCGATGTTAGTTATCCTTTGAAAGATATAAGAATAACTAGTTATAAACCTAATAAGTGGTATACTACAAAAATCGCCCTACTTCAAGACCACCTTAACAATTTTCACCATTTTATGCTAATTTCCAACTCAAAATTAAAGCTCAATATACTCAATGCAAAAAATACTTAAAATCGGAGATTAAAAAATCTAAAAAGTCCTATTATAATAGTAGATTAGAATGTTCTGACAACAAAATTAAAGAATCGTGGAAAACCATTCATGAGAACTTGGGCAGAAACAGAAAACAAATAACAGACTTTTCATTTAATGATGACGATGTGCATATTTCTAATAATAAGTAGATTGATAACGTTTTTCCAGATCATTCTTCAACTGCATGCAGCAATAGAGTTGCAAGTCGCGTTTTCATTCTAACTCATCAGTTTCCTGTACTGTTGCACGACACATAGAAAATACAATTTTTGTTCCTTACATTACTGAAATTGATGTTGCCGATATACTAATTAATATTAAAAACAAAAAGTCATCAGGTTTTGATGAACTTTCTCCCAAACTAATAAAATCTGTCTCAAAATTTATTATACTTCCTTTAGCACACTTAATAGACCTCTCATTAGAAAAGGGTAAATTTGCTGATTTATTTAAATTAGCCATTGTGTTTCTGCTGTACAAAAAAAGATCTGAAACTATAAATTAAAGAAAGGAATAAAATGGCGGCATGCTCTAAATGTGATACCAATACTGAGAACTCAAAATTGTTTACCTGCGATAGCTGTAATGAAACCTTATGTGCTCAGTGCTCAAACCTATCAGCATCAGAGTTAAAGTGCATGCCTCTCGGAAACAGAAAATTAAAATTCTTATGTGAAGAGTGTGAAAAAGGAGTTGGACAAATTCCACTGTTAATCAAACAAATGGCGGAAATGCGTGAAGAAATAAATAAACTGAAAGTAGCAAACTACTCCTGTGCCACAATCTAACTTGCTTACTCAGGAAAACTTTATTAATGAGATGCTTGATTGCCAAAATAGGCGGTCTAACATTATCATGCTAAATTTAAAGGAATCTCAACTAAACCCAAAGGCTGAGAGAAGTACGGATGACATAGATGCTGTAAAAGTTATACTTAATGAAATGAGCATTAACAAAGACAATATCAGAACATTTCGACTAGGTAAATATAAAAATAACAAAAATCGTCCACTTAAAATCATTCTAAATTCACCGGAAGATGCCTTGTATGTTCTGAAGAATAAAGAATCCATAAAGGTCCCCAGTGTGAAAGTATTTGGTGATTTGGTGAATACAAATGCAGAGGGACTACTTCATGAATATAAAACGCAACTGAACAAAATGATAGATAAAGGAGATCAGTCGAAAACCATTAAGTACATAAATAATGTACCTACAATTGTGGATAAACCTACTCAGCAGCAGCAAAAAAACCGGAAGTAAATCCTAATATACTATATAACTCAGATATCCTATACCTTAACATACAGAGCATTCTAAGTAATAAGGATCAGATTGTGTCATTAGTTATATCACACAACCCCAGTATAATTCTGCTAAGTGAGTCTAGACAAACCGAAGGTATTCACAACAGTGAACATTGTATTGAAAACTATAATATCATAAGATATGATTCAAGAACAAGATATACAGGTGGAGTATTACTGTGCATTAAAAACAACATCCATGTCTCAGTATTTAAAACTTTTATATTAGACACCAACTATTGGTGCAAAATTATAAAAATTAAAATCTTAAATACTAAATGGTTAATCGGCTGCTTATATCATTCTCCTAGTGCTTCACATGCTACCTTCCTTGAGGATTTTGTTGACATTTGTGATGCAGTGTTTGCAAATAATAAAGGTGCTTACTTATAGGTGACTTTAACTTGGATTACTTGTGTCTGAATTCTTATTATGTAAAAAAAAATTAAGGATATTTTTAATACATATGGCATAACACAATTCATCACAGAACCAACTAGATGTACGTATGATACTGCAACACTCATTGATTTCGTCCTAACAAATACTAATGATGTTACTTCTATAGTACATATATGCCCCAGAATAGCTAATCGTTATATTATTTCTGTGAATTTTTCAAACAGGAACTTACCTGATATAAAATACTGTAAAAGATACAGAAATTTAAATGAACAAAATACACTAAATATTAACTTAAATCTAATCTCATATAATTGGTCACTTAACTCTGTGGACATCGACAATATTTATGATGAAGTTACAAATATTTGTGCGAATGCAGTAAAAAAGTTTGCTCAGGTACAAAGTTATACAGTTACAAATAAATTGCTATGGTTTGATTAAGAAGTGTTCAATAAAATGAAAGTCAGAGATAGAGCTTATAAAGCATTCAAACACTGCATTAATAATGAGAGAAATGAGTGCTGGCAGTATTATAAAACACAACAAAATGCTGTTGTTAATCTTCTAAAAGAAAAAAAAACTAAATATTAACATGATAAAATTGATAAAAATATAAACAATCCAAAAAAAATGTGGAGAACTATAAAAAAACTTGTAAATATGAAGCATAACTCTGTGATAAGTTGTGTTTAGTTTGAAATTGAAGGTGAATTGAAAATACTTCGAGATAGCATGGACATAGCAGAAAATTTTAATAGATATTTCATTGACAGTGTTGGCCGAATTGTTTTGAGTATTGATGTAGATATTGCTTGGTCAAATATAAACTATAATTTATATTTGGAATTTAGCGAGTTTTCGGCTTTAACATTGCGGGATTTAGTTGAATTGATTGGATCTTTGGAGACTAGTCAGATATATATGAAGTCCTAAATACCAAATTTATAAAAGAGATTGTAGATATGGCAGATTTCCCAACAAGTTAAAAACTAGCATAGTACAAACTATCCAAAAAATTACAAATACAGTAAAAGCATCTGAATTCAGACCTATAAACACTTTACCTACACCTGAAGAAATCTTAGAACTGGCCATATACGATCAATTGCTTAGACATTTTGAAAAAAATCATATATTAATAAGTAACCAATCAGGCTTCATACAGAAACATTCTTGTGATACAGCATTACAACTAACACTAACAAAATTTAAAAACTTTATTGATCTTGATAATTATGTAGTAGCCGTATTTCTAGATTTACGTAGAGCGTTTGAAACTATTGACCGGGATATACTTATTGAAAAGTTAAAAGGCTATTATATTCAAGGTAATGTGTTAAACTGGATTCGGGAATATTTGTCAAATAGAAAGCAAAAAGTCAAAGTTCAAGATTCATTTTCTAGTGAATTGTATAGCAAACATGGAGTACCACAGGGTAATATCTTGGGTCTGCTTTTATTTATTATATATATCAACGATATTAACTTATTTGTTGATTGTGATCTTATTAATCTGTTCGCAGATGATACATTGTTGGTTTGCAAGGGTCAAAATTTAATGAATACGATGGATAACATGAATATTGTCTTGTCCAAAGTGTACGATTATCTTAATATAAATAAATTGAAATTGAATATTGATAAAAAAAAGCAATGATATTAACAAGTAAATTCAAATATAGTAAAATCAATATTAACTACTACAACTTATCAATAAATGGTGTACCTATTGAGTTTGTAACAGAAATGAAGTACTTAGGATTCAATATAGACAATACATTAACATTCTCCAGTCATTTTCATTATATATATATATATATATATATATATATATATATATATATATATACAGGGTTACTGGTAATTCCATACATTCCTTTGGAGATGTGATGGGGCATGATATAAGAAGTAAATTTAGCCCTAACATATATTATGCAAAACTCAATAGTTTTTGAGATATTTAATTTTTTTTGTATTTCTCAAAAAGTAGATCTTAATGCCCTAAAAGTTAATTTTCGAAAAATCTATTTGACATTTTAAAATTTTTTTTACTGGGTTACTTGTCCAATATTATAGATATCCGTTTGGAATGAAAAATATCTGGAAACATTTCGATCATGTGAACATCTCAAATAAAAACTTTAAAAAAAATATTAACGTAACGCGTATAAATTATTATAAAAACTGCCTTATTTCAATAGCTATCTAACAAGGTAAATGTTCAATGTACCTTTAATAGTTCTAAGAAAATACTAGTAAAAATAACAATGAATAGACGTGGCGTATGTATATTTGCCAAAGAAAATATATATTTAAGGCCAATGAAATATGAACTAAGTCTAGAAAGGCACTTTGAGGCATCGATAGCTGTGATGGATATGGCGAATATTAAATCTAAATTAGTAATTATCGTAGTATACAGGACCCCAGATAGTGATTTTAGCATGTTTATCGATAAAATGTATGGTTTATTTTAGTAGTCCAATAAAGGGGACTTTTAAATGTCCATTCGTACTCCAGGGCTGAATTTTTTACCAGAAATTAGTTTTAAGATGTACATCAAGCGTCTGTAGTCAAAAAGTAGAAATTGATGGGCAGGGGTTGTAAAAAAAATATTTAAGGGTTGAAATCGCGCTATGTCAAAAACGGAAAAATTTTCGAAAAAAAGTTTTAGACAAAAGTTGTAGAGAAAAAAATTCTGTGTAATAAAGCTACTTAACTTTTTTTTTTCTATAAGTGACCGGCGAGCCGTGAAATTCGATTAAAGTTTTTGAACGATTTACAGTTCTCCTCGCCGCCAGAGAGAGAAGCGTAACAGAGTGTGTCTAGAGTGAAAACGACAAACGTCATGAGACGAATGATGTTTTATGTTTTGCTTGCGATTTTAACATTTACAATGTTTTTATTTTCCAATACAATTATGAGTTTCGATTAATAGTCGTCCATTTAAAGAGTCGGGATTTATGACGAAATTACCGAATGTTTGCGCCTTGGACTAGACAATGTCCCCCCTACGTTTTCGAGGGTGCTGAATCGATTCCCATGGTCAAACCAATTTTTTCACCTCGGCAACCCCCTCAAATTGGCCAAAAACTACCCCTAAATTCCACTTTTCCGTAAACCCGTTTATTTTCCACAGTTTTTCGACTAATTGTTGTTCCCTCGAGGGATTTGACCTCAGCCACCCCTGCCCCAGGCTACCAACCCTTGTAGGGGGTGAGAAATTGATATTTGTTTTTGTGAGAACAAAATTTATATTTTATAGGAGGTCTTTCTTTGATGAAGGTTGTAGGTGACCAGGGTTGTGTAACCACCCCCGGGGGGATGTTTTCACCCTTCAAAGGGGTAAAATATATTTTTTTGGGGAAAGTATTAATATTTTTTAGAAGTGCTTCTTTGAGGAAAGTGGTAGGTGGCCAGGGTTGTGTAACCTGTCCCGGGGGTGGAAAATCATTATATATATATTTATATTTATATATATATATTTATATATATAATATATATATATTTATATTTATATATATATAGACGAATATTAGACGACTGTCTAAGTTAAAAACAAAAATTTTTAATTTCCACCAGGGATACAGTCACGGGCTCAAAAAAGACAACTCTTTTTTAAATTCAAGCTTTCGAAACTTTATTGTTTCTTCCTCAGGAATTCTACAAAAATTTGAACTTATTATAATAAAAAATTGTTTAATACAGGTGAAGGGTACTTACTAAATTGAGGTTAAAATTGAAATTGACAAGTCATCAACACAGAACAAACACAACTATTACAAAATAAATCACACTTGTGAACTACATTTATATTTAATTTAAGTTAACACCAAAAATCTTTAATCCAAAATAGTTTCAGCCACCTCGAAAACTGAACAAAAAACAGTCAACTACGTTATTTCTTATTCCTCCGAAAAACATCGGAATGTGAAATTAAAAAAAATAATAAAAAATTTAAAAAAAATTAACAACAAATTAAAACAAATGATTTGTTTTGGCAGTTTTTTAATTTCACATTCCGATGTTTTTCGGAGGAATAAGAAATAACGTAGTTGACTGCTTTTTGTTCAGTTTTCGAGGTGGCTGAAACTATTTTGGATTAAAGATTTTTGGTGTTAACTTAAATTAAATATAAATGTAGTTCACAAGTGTGATTTAGGGCGAGCGTAGGTGCGTCTTTACTATGTACATACTTCGGTATGCGATGTAAAGCAACGACAGGCGCGGTTAGTACTTGGATTGGTGACCATTCCAACGGAAACCGCGTTCTCGCCTCACACATCTTCCAGCGGCTTGTATATCAGTGTATGCGCGGAAGCTATACAACCTTAGGCGAGGGTTGTATAGGAGATATACCATCCTTCGGAGGGGATGTAAAGCCGTCGGTCCCTTGTCTATTAAATGTTAGGCAAGTAAAAGATCCCTACTCTTCTTAAGGGAAGAGGTTCGGCAAAATTCCTGGTTGGGGGTAGTTCGTCTACAGGCGTCGGTGATAGGCCTCAGTAGCGGAAATAGGCCGACGTTAAATAAATGTATAAAAAAAAAAAAAAAGTGTGATTTATTTTGTAATAGTTGTGTTTGTTCTGTCTTGAAGACTTGTCAATTTCAATTTTAACCTCAATTTAGTAAGTACCTTTCACTTGTATTAAACAATTTTTTATTATAATAAGTTCAAATTTTTGTAGAATTCCTGAGGAAGAAACAATAAAGTTTCGAAAGCTTGAATTTAAAAAAGAGTTGTCTTTTTTGAGCCCGTGACTGTATCCCTGGTGGAAATTAAATTTATATATATATATATATATATATATATATATATATATAGCAACACTTTAATAAACATATTTATTATACTGTTTTTCAATTATAACTGGAAAAAAATTTCCATCCCCTTGATGGGTGAAAACAACCCCTGGGGGTGGTTGCACAATCCTCGTCACCTACCACTTTCCTCAAAGAAACGCCTCCTACAAAATATATTTTTTTTTCTCACAAAAACAGATCAGTTTTCATTAAGGTGAAGATATCCACAAAATTTCATCCACAAATGTTGACGTAGAGGAAATTCTATCCCACCAGCGTAGAGCGTGTAAGACGCTACGACATACGTGCACTATCACATTACGTTAGGGCTTTGAAATTTTGCACATGTGTATAAATCTCGTGACAATACACTTTAACATCTTCGTATAAGAAGAAAACAAGATGGCGGTTTCAAGATGGCAGACAACTTCACCGTTTACGATCCGATTCGACTCAAAATCGATATCTGGGGGTTTTCGAGATCCCCAATTATGAATTCTTGGTCAAAATTTAGAAATTCAAAATGGCGGCGCCAATATGGCGGATGAATTTTGTCATTTATGGCCCAAATCGATCAATATTGATATCTGGGGGTTTACGGGTTCGCCGATTACGAATTTCCAGTAAAAAAATTTGCTCAGTATCCCGATTTCAAGATGGCGGACGACTTTACCGTTTAAGATCCGATTCGACTCAAAATCGATATCTGGGGGTTTTCGAGATCCCCAATTATGAATTCTTGGTCAAAATTTAGAAATTCAAAATGGCGGCGTCAATGTGGCGGGTGAATTTTGTCATTTATGGTCCAAATCGATCAATATTGATATCTGGGGGTTTTCGGGTTCGCCGATTACGAATTTCCAGCAAATAATTTTGTTCAAGATGGCGATTTCAAGATGGCGGACGACTTTACCGTTTAAGATCCGATTCAACTCAAAATCGATATCTGGGGGTTCTCTAGGTCGCGGATTATGAATTTTCAGTCAAAATAAAGAAATTCAAAATGGCGGCGCCAATATGACCGACGACTTTTGTCGTCTACGTTCAAATAGATCAAAATCGATATCTGGGGGTTTTCGGGGTCGCGGATTACGAATTTCTAGTAAAAAATTTAGTTCAAGATGGCGGACGACTTTACCGTTTATGATCCGATTCGTCACAAAATCGATATCTGAGGATTACAGCATATCAAAAGATAGACCAGGGCCAAACCGTTTAAAGTATCGTAATAGACGATCTAGTTACTATTAGCCTTTACTCGAGTCCGAGTATAAAAAAATGTTACAGTCGATAGATTGCGTGTAATAAAAAACAAGTAAAAGGTGTAGTCTATTGTAATTCCCATTCATCTACGGTGCACACGACTATGGCTATAGAGGCCAATTCGGGAGAGCACATGTCGACCGCAGTCAGGACAAACATAGACCTGGTTAGGTCTTGCATTCGGCCTTCTTGCAGCAACATTTCCTTGATAGCTGGCCACAATCCCTCGCCATTCGGTTCTGTCCGCTGCAAGTTGTTCCCATTGCTCGTCTGGAATACCGCAGGATTTTAGATTTTCATGGAGAACGTCTTTGAACCTCTTTCGTTGTCCGCCACGCCTTCTTCTACCGCTTATCAATTCACCATAAAGTGTACATTTAGAAAGGCGGTTATCATATATACGATGAACGTGACCTGCCCATCTTAGGCGTGCTCTTGAAATAAGCACCTCAATTGGAAGGCTGTTTGCTCTCCTGAGTACTTCCACGTTTGATATGTGATGGAACCAACGGATTTTCATCATACTTCTGAGGTGTCTTTGCTGAAAACGTTCTAATTCTTTGACATGACGACGGTAAGTGACCCAGCTCTCACATCCATATAGCAGTGTTGGAATGACAACTGCTCTGTAGGCAGCCATTTTCGTTGACAAAGCAAGGTCGTGGTTATCAAATACTCTTCTCTCTCAAAGTCCCCAGAGTGCTCTAGATGCAGCGTTAATTCTATTGCGAATCTCGCTGTCCATGTTTGCTTTTGTCATTAACAACGTTACCTAAGTAATTGAACTGATCCACCACTTCAAGAGAATTTCCGTTAAGTGTAATGTCTATTTGGTTCACTTGATGAGGAGTTGACATAATCTTAGTCTTTCCAATGTTGATTTTAAGCCCCAAGGAATCATAGCTCTGGGCATACACATCTAAAAGTTCTTGAAGCTCTTTCGGCGTGGAGGCTAAAAGTGCACAGTCATCCGCATACTGGAGATCACAAATGAATCGTGTGCGTGCCTTCGTGAAAGCTCTAAAGCGCCCTATGTTAAAGAGACCGCCATCAGAACGGTATCTGAGACCTATTCCTCTGACTGTCAGTTTGTTGTCAATAATAATTGTTAGAGCAGTGGTAAACAAATTAAAAAGTAGGGGTGCCAGGACACATCCCTGCCTAACTCCAGTGAGGGTTTGGAAAGGTTCGGTTACCTCATTATTATACATAACCTTTGCGTTGTTGTTTGTATGTAGACTGCGACATACTTCCACAAATTTTCTAGGGATACCTAAGCGGAGCATAATTTTCCACAGCACTTCCCTGTCCACCGAGTCAAACGCCTTGGTTAAATCAATGAAGGCCATGTGAATTTCTCCTTGATTTTCGAGTGCTTTTTCTTGAAGCTGTTTAATTGTGAAGATTAGGTCCGATGTGTCTCGGTTTGGTCTAAAGCCACTCTGTGTTTCAGGAAGTAACTTTTCCATAACAGGTGTTAGCCTATTTGCCATCGCTTTAGTGAGTATCTTCCCTCCAGCAGCCAGGAGAGCTATACCCCTGTAATTTCCACAGTCCGCAGCGCTCCCTTTGTTTTTGAAGAAGTTGATTAAAAGTGTATCACGAAACTCCTGCGGAGCTTGACCACTTTCCCACACGACATCAAACAGTTTTTTGAGGTAGGGTATGAGCTCTGACGACACAGCTTTAAAAATCTCAGCTGGGAGTGAGTCGGCGCCGGGAGATTTGTTATTTTTTAGCTGCCCAATGGCGGTTAAGATCTCTTCCGTTGTTAGTGGTTTATCTAAGTCTTCGAAGGTGTCATATTGAGGGATAAGATTTATAATATCGTGATCGGCTTGACTTTGCTGGTTAAGAATGTTAGAGTAGTGTTCTTTCCATCGGGCTCTTATTTCCTGGTCTTCTTTGAGGAGATTTCCATTTAAATCTTTAATAGGGCACATATTTTTCCGGCTGGGGCCGTACACTGCTTTTACTCCTTGAAAGAAATTCCTGTAGTCGTGTGAATCGGCGTACCTTTGAATTTCTCTGGCCTTGCTTGCCCACCACTCGTTCTTTATTCTTCTGATTTCGCGTTGCGTTTCATACTTAGATTGGGTAAAAGCTTCTGCTTTTGATGAGTCGTTGGGGTGGTTGATAGCGTTTTGGAAGGCAATATGTTTGCGGTCAAGAAGTTCTTGTATAAAAGCTTCATTATCATTGAACCAGTCCTCCTGTTTTTTACTTGCTGCAGTGCCAAGAATTTCCTCACTCGCACTTTTTAAACTGTCTTTAATTTGCGTCCAGGTAGTAGCGACATCTACAGAATTGGTTTCTTCTAGTGCACTCAAATTCTCTTGAACTTTTTGCTTTAGCTGTTCGACGGTTTATTGGTCACGCAATTTACTAATACAGAGACGGGGTCTACGTTTTACTTGAGTTCTTCGGTGTTTGGGTCTCATAACAATTTTCATTTTAGAGGCAACAGGACGATGATCGGTCCAACATTCGCGCGCGTTTGTAATTTGGACGTCCTTGAGATGCTTCCTACGTATGATAACATAGTCCAGTAGATGCCAGTGACCTGATCTGGGGTGACGCCAGGTGCCTTTAAATTTATCCTTTTGTCGGAAAATGGTGTTTATTATAACTAGATCATGTTCGGCGCATTTAGTTAGGAGTAGTTGACCGTTAGCGTTCATGTTGCCCAAACCGTTCTTACCTATGATGCCTGGCCAGGTGTCTGCATCTCTCCCTACTCTAGCGTTAAAATCGCCAAGAATAACGAGTCGTTCCGTTTTAGGTATTCTACAGAGGGTTTCTTCCAGCTGTTGATAGAAGCTTTCCTTGGTTTCGTTACTTGCATCCAGAGCGGGAGCGTAGGCGCTTATTAGATTTACCGCGTTGCCATCTGATAACTTATAGCGTAGCAGCATTAGACGCTCGGATAGGTCTTGTGGTACTTGTATTAAGTTGGAAACAAGTTGATTCCGAACGGCAAATCCTACTCCATGTTGTCTTCTTGAATTGGTGGGAAGACCTTTCCAATAGAAGTTGTAGTACTTTTCTGTGAGAGAGCCTTCCTCCAAAAATCGAGTTTCGCTGAGAGCTGCAACATCAACATTGAGTCGGTGAAGTTATCTATCTATTAGAGCAGTTCTTCTCTCAGGCCGATCGGTGCGAGTGCTGTCGTTCAAAGTACGAACATTCCAAGCGCCGTAAATGAAAGAATTAGTTTTCTTGGATTTAACTTGTCGGTGTTTTTTCGACATTCGATGAGGTGTCCCTGTGGGCACCCTCCCCCGGAAATCCGATCGGGAGGGTATTTTACTTCCGGATGATTTTGTCCCACTTGAACGCTCCATCATTTTTTTTAAGCCTAATCGACTGAAAACGAAGCTGCATTTGAAGTTTTAGCTGGAGCAGGTATGCAACTGACCAGCTCGGTTGCGGAAGGCGAGTGGTGTGGTCCCATGGCACAGAAGGAGACTGCGACGATGGGGTAACCAAACGATTCCAAAAGCAACTTTGTGTGCGGTGGGTTATTTTTACCGCACTCTTCGTTGGAAGGTGGATGTGCTCACGGCAAAAGGTAAGGGTTATTCCGCCCTTACTCGGTCGTTAGAGCCTCGTTAGTAAAAACAGGGTGCACCAAGTTCAAATTGAACTCATCGCGAAGGTGAGGTTAATAATTGAGTAGGAGAGGCTATAACTTGCGCTTCACTACCCCATTACATAGTACATTACATAGTATATTGTGTCACAAGGGCAGAAAATGAGCATTAGTAGCCCGCGGATATTAGCTGCCCGAGCGAGCGCCTAGCATTAAACAAAACTAAAAATGGAAAAGTACAACAAAAATCTTTAATTTTATAATTACAAACAGAATTTAATAAGAAAGTTCAGAATAACAATTTGCGAATTTATTTATTATAGTAATTAATATTAATTATCCCTTGAGCACAGTTATGGATAGTAATACCAGAATTTGTAGGCATTCGGTAAGTGTTTGAAGTGGTAGTAGCATGGTGACTTATTTCTATAGATGAAGTTGATGGTTCATTGGAATTGTCTAGATTAACTGGTATTTCATTTATTTGGTCTGAAATATTTAACACTTCAGTTGTGTTATTTTCTCTAGTACTGGACTGTTGTTTTTGGTTTGTCAGGATTTTTTGAGAAATGCCAATCTTATTTGCTAAGCAGTCATCGATATGTCCTTCTGCAACTGCAGAAGAACGCCAACCTCCATGTTTTTTAAGTGTTAGAAGATCACTCCCAGAGTTAGCTAGTAGGGTTGCAGAACTACGGCGGAAGCAATGACCTGTGTATGTATTAGGTTCAGGCAGTTTCAAAAAAGTAGCTATTTTGCTTGGCATTTTGCTAAATACATTTTTTCCTGTTGGTTGTACTGTGCATTTATTATTCTTGTAATAAATAAATAGGCGATTATGAGAAGTGTGGGTAGGTCTAAGGGAAACATATTTGTTGTATATTTTAAGTAGATTCAATCCATCAACTGTTTTGTTTGTGACTGTAACCGTTCTTGTAAAATTATTTTTTGTTTCTGAAAGTGTAACAATCAATATGTTGTGATGCTTGTTTTGCTCGGGTAGCTGGTTTGAAGATTATTCCAGGGTTCAATGTTAATATTAATTAAAATCCAGATCCAAAATAAGACATTTATTCTCCTAATAATTATATGTACAGTGTGGCCGTATCTTTTGTGGTTTAGGTTGCGACAATCTTGTTATTACATAAGTACATCATAGTAATCGGGGAGAGAGAGAGAGAGAGTGTAACATATTTTCTCTATGTACGTCGTTGTAACCCCAATTCTCTAATCGAAGTTCCAGGACATAACAGACGCGACAAAGAAATCTGTTTCAGGAGAGATCCAGTTCAATACACTCGAATCAATCTGAGAGGAGGTCCAGTTCAACGCACTCGAATCCTCCCTAACAGATACTTGGCCAGCGGCTGCCACGGCGCCCGAGAAGCTTGATCTTCCGGTTATCCCAGTTCAATACACTCGAGAAAGGTGAAAGCCAAGCTCTGAATTTACTGGTTTCTGGCTGCTATTTTATACCCACAAATCACGGTCACGTGGTTTGCACACGGCACGCAAGTTGCGGCCTGGTGAAGTCAGAAATAAAAGTTAAAAAAAGAACTAATCAGGTATTGAACTAATCTAAAACTGAACTATTTGATCCATGCATGATTAAAATAAGTTAAACTGGAATGAAAGTATACAGTATTCCTGTAGTATTGTGTACTTCATTACACTCCCCCCTTTCTTCGTAAAAAACTAATCTCTCTCTACGAATCAAAAAAAAATTGTTGTCCAACATACATCTTAAAACTAAACAGGTAAGTTAAAATTATTTTATATATTTTACGTAAACAATAATACAACAAGCGAACAAGTTTTTCGGAATCCATCATCTGATTCCGAAACGGGTCAAAACATCAGGGTGCCCTTCTTAAAAAAATTGTAGTACGCCTCTGGTTATATGTACAATGCAGGCGTGGAGTCATCTGTGGGAATAATCTTAAAACAAAGAAACATAGTATAAATATGGTTCAAACAGCAGGTAAATAAGTTTTTTTTTTCTTCCCCTTTTTTCTTCCCCCTTTTTTTTTAACAAGCTATCCAAAAAAATTCAATAAAACATTTAATTGAGATACTGATATCTTTAAATATAAAACTATCCTTTGCTTTTAACAAGTTATATGAAATATAATAAATGAATCTAAGAAATAAATGTATTTGAAACAGAATATAAAACTAAAATTAATCTTTTCCTGGCGAGAAAATAAATGGATTTCCGGGGAGACGGGAAATGCCGGAGACGAGCGGCTTATAAATTCTCGTTACGGTGCCGTCGGGATTCTTGATACGAAAAGGTCTCCTCCCATGATTCCTCTTCTTTCCCGTTTTCGTCTCGGACACCTTTTTGGGGAACTTAGCAGTGAGGGTGCTGGGATTTTTAGGGGAACCCTCGTCCTCGAAGAAGGCCGCAAGGCATGGTATGCTTCTACCAGGAGTCGCAGGTTTCGTCGGGCTGACAACTGTATTTGCATCAGGGCTGGGGCCAGATAAATCTAAAAACCTGCGGCGGGTAGCTTCATCTGGAGATATTTGAGCCAAAGGCGGCGTTCTAGTGGTATTAACACTGTCTGGTGTTGTCGGTAGTGGTGAAAGTAAAGCTGGGTGCCTGGCCTCTGTTTGTAAAATTTCCGACACCGGTGTGGTTCCATGTTTATAAAATTTTCTAAAAGTGTCGGGACTATAATAAAAATATAGATTTTGAAAACTTTCGTCTCGGACCTTTGGTAGTGGTGACGGTATTTCGAAAGTTGGTGGTGAAGACATTTCAGTAACTAAGACTCGGCACGACTGAGCTGGGAACTCTTCTTTCATGTATATGCCTTTTTTAAATTCTTAACGTGGACTCGTTCCACTTTCCGGCGGGTGGGGAGTCTGATCTCGACTACTACTGGTGATATAGTCCGTTCCACTATGTATGGACCTGAGAACTTTGGAGCGAGTTTTGCGTTAAAATTTCGGATTGTTGAGGACAGCGGGTGCTCTCTTTTCATAACTCGGTCTCCAACACGGGGGGTCCAGTCTCGGCGGCGCAAGTTATAGTGTCGGCTCTGTGACTGGTAGGCCTTTGCCAAGTTTATTTGTACTAGTTCAAAAATTTCTGACAATTTTTCTAGGTTCTTTATGCGTGTTGGTGGAACATTGGCGTCAGGTAAATTTGCGGAGGGTTGTTCCTTATTAAGGATGCCAGGTAACGTTAATTCTCTTCCGAAATTCAGCATAGCTGGTGAAAACCCAGTGGATTCATGTCTGGCGGAATTCATGGCCAATGTAAATTCGGGTAAATATTGGTCCCATTTCCGGTGATCATTTTCTGTATACTGAGCTATCATGGTTTTTAAAACTTTATTTGTCCTCTCTACGGGGTTGCATTGGGGTGAATATGGTGTAGTAGTACGGTGTGTAATACCATATTCAGACAACATGTTAGTAAATTCATTACTAGTAAACTGTTTGCCATTATCGGAGATAATGCTATTTGGACATCCGAAACGAGAGATATTTTTTTCTTTCAGGGCTGTACAGACCGTAGTGGAGGTTGCTTTTCTTACAGGGTGGTATTCTACCCACTTAGTGAATCTATCCTGCATCACAATTAGATTTGTGTTCCCTTTGCTAGACCTTGGGAGCGGGCCTACAATGTCTATACTAACAGTATTCCAACATCCGTTTACTTTTGGAAATTGCATTTTTCCAGCGGGCTATTGTTGTGATTGTTTGTATTTTTGACAGCTGGAACATCGTCTAACATAGTTTGTTATATCTATGTGCATTCTAGGCCAGTAATATTTATTTGAAATTCGGGTGATAGTTTTTGCTATTCCTAAGTGACCTGCACTAGGTGCGTCATGATTTTCGAACAAAATTTGTTTTCTTTTCTGCTGCGGGGTACACAGCTTCCATGGGTTGGAGAATTCGTCGTCAGTAAAACCGTTATTTGTCCAAACATGACGATAAAGATTTCCATTTTCCAAGCAGTAGTCTGGTTTTTATCGGGTTTTTCTTTAACTAATCTGACGGTGTTCTGGTACCATTCACAGTTTTCGGCTTCTCCGATAGTAAAAAGAAATTCGTCGATATCTGTATTTTGTTCGACGATTGGTTGGCGGGAAAGCGCATCTGCAATTTTGTTTAGTGCTCCTTTTCGGTATTTTATTTCAAAGTCGTATTGTTGCAATTCCATTGCCCACCTGGCTAAACGTCCACTAGGGGGATTTATAGAATTTAACCACTTTAAACTTTGATGTTCTGTTACGACTATAAAATGATATCCCATCAGATAATGTAGGTTTTTCCTTATTCCGAAAACGATTGCTGCGCATTCGAGCTCGACCGCCGACATTTTCCTTTCAGCGTTGGATAAAGAACGGCTTGCATATGCTATAACTCGATCCTGGTTGTCGATTTTTTGTATGAGAGCCACGCCTAAACCTTCTGTTGATGCGTCCGTCTGCAGGTAGAATATTTTTGAGAAATCAGGGCAATTTAATATGGGGGCTTCGGTTAATGATTTTTTTAAGGTATTAAAAGCTTTTTCTTCGAGTTGAGACCATTTCCAGCGTGTGTGTTTTCTTAAAAGTCTATTCAATGGTGCAGCAATTTCTGAGTATCCCTGTATAAATCTTCTGTACCAGGACAACATTCCGAGAAAACGACGTAATTGTTTGACGTTTTTCGGTGCTTGGATAGTTAGAATTGCTGTAACTTTTTCTGGATCTGTTTTAATGCCTTCTTCGCATACTAGGTGGCCTAGATATTTAAGTTCCTTTCTACAGAAATTACATTTATCTGGATTCAATTGCAAATTTGCTTCTAAAAGCCGTTTGAAAATATCTTTTAAATGTTTCAGATGTTCTTCAAATGTTTTACTTATAATCACGATGTCGTCTAGGTATGCGAAAGCATACGTCATTTCGGGAGTAATAATTCTGTCTAAAAGTCTCTGAAATGTGCTCGGAGCAGAGTGGAGGCCAAAAGGTAAAACTTTAAATTGATATAAACCCCTGCCTGGAACTGTAAAAGCCGTTATTGGTTTACTATCATCGGTTAAAGGTATCAACCAGTAGCTAGAACGTAGATCTAAAGTTGATATAAATTTAGCTTCTTTTAGCTTGTCTAGGATAGAATTTATAAACGGTAACGGGTATGCATCTTTCATTGAAACTTCGTTTACCTTTCTGAAATCAATGCAAAATCTAAATTTATTGTCTTTTTTCCTAACCATGACGACGGGATTATTCCACGGGCTATTAGAAGGTTCTACTATACCATTTTGTAACATTTGGTCTAGTTCTGTGTTGACTATTTCCTGCATGACTGGATTTAAAGGCCGGTGTCTTTGCTTAATAGGGGTATTTTTTATAAGCCGTATTTTGTGTGTGATCAGTTGGGTAACGCCTTTAATTCGACTGAACTTCGGTAGTTCTACTTGTAAGAACTGTGACAGGCGTTCTTGTTCCGATATTGTTGGCTGGGCAATACTCGCCAATCGCGTATTTTCTTTGGTTGTGCCCTTTATGTCATACCAATTTCCCATTATTCGGAACTTCTGCTTGTCTAAATCTGTGCTAAATCCATGTTTTAGCAAAAAATCCATACCTAATATAATATCGGGAGCCAATTTAGGTAAGTATAGGAAATTATCCGTCCATTGTTTTTGAGCTATTGAGTAGTTAATAGTGAACCCTCTATTAATATCAATTCTTGAACAATCAGCTAACTCCACCTTTTGGTCACAGGCAAAATGACTCACATTATTTCCCTCACACAAGGTGTGTACAGCGTCACCTATATATGAGCGTGCCGAACCGGTGTCGATTAACGCTTCGAACGAGTAGTTCTCGATAGTAAGTTGTAGATGGCGTCCGCGGAAACGAGGTAGAATCTAGTTGGAATTGCACCGACCCCGGACTTGCGCAGTTCCTTCGTCGCTTCCCATGTTTTGACGTTCTAGACAATTATAATCTCGGGATAATATGCCTCCGCGCCCGCATCTCGAACAAAATTTTCTTGGAGGAGATCTGCAATTAAATCGTGTGTGCCCAACATTTCCGCAACGCCAACACGAAGTTTTACTGTCATAATTTCCAGGTGAAGGCTGAGAGGATTGTGTTGAATTCCTGGTTTCGTTGGGATGTGAAATCTGTTGTGTAGCGTTTGTGTAATAATCAGCTAGTCTTTCTTTGTTATTTAGTGCATTTCTATTGAAACTTGCGGTACCTCTATTTCCATTGTTACCAGAAAAATTTCTACTGTAAGTGTTATAACCAGGACGTTGTGTAGAAATCTGTGTCTGCTGTACCGGTTTCCTTAAAGCCGATTCTTGTTTACAGACCATCTCGTAATCGTTTGCTAGGCTTAGAAGTTCTGCGAGTGTCACAAAATCACGCCTCCTGATATATTTCCTATATTCAGGGCGTAAATTCGTGTATATTCTGTATAATTGTTGTTCCGGAGAGACATTACTCAATCGTCTTAGCAATGTTTGAATGGTAATGACATAATCTTTTATACTTTCGGATTCTCCTTGAATGCGGGACTTTACTTTTTCTTCCAGGTTAAGGTTATAATCTGCAGGTAAGTAAAATGATTTAAAGTCTGTAAGAAAGTTATTCCATGTCATCCAAGCAATTTTATTATTCCGGTACCATAATAAACAATCGCCTTGCAATAATTCTGGTAAAGCCCGCAACATTTATTCATTAGAGAAATTGTAGCCATCTTGTAGTTCTTGTACTCTTTCTAAAAATGAGATAGCATCTCTTTTCCCATCAAAATGGACATTCCACTTGCGGACTTGGTCGAGGACGGCATTAACAGGTGTTAGTTGTGGATTCGAAGTAATGAGATTCGGGCTAGCGGCTGGTTTGTTTTCTCGAATAATGTTTTTTAGTCTTGAACGTAATTCTTCGACCGCTCCGGTGCTTTTTCCACCATGTTTTGAAATTTCTTGCTGTAGTTCATCCTTCTTTAGTTTGTAGATCCATCCTACAGTTTCGTCTGCAACTTCAAGACCATACGCCCCTTCCGATTCGGACAAACTCATTTCGGATAATTAATTGTTTCTCTGGTGGGACTGGTGAGTTTATCTGGCAAGTTGTCCTTGTTAAAATATTTCTCTTTTTACTCAGTTACTATGATAACGTAAAAACTATGTAATAGCCGGCGTATCTGGATTAGATTGTTGAACTGTTCGGATGCGTTGTCTGGATAATAAAAATCTGCTAGGGCTGCCAAAATGTGATTTTGGCGTTCTCTGGATCTAAGAAACTCTGTTCGTGTTTGGGTCGGTGTATCTAGATTAACAGCCTGTTCGGGCGCCAAAATGTGATGCTTGTTTTGCTCGGGTAGCTGGTTTGGAGATTATTCCAGGGTTCAATGTTAATATTAATTAAAATCCAGATCCAAAATAATCGAAGTTCCAGGACATAACAGACGCGACAAAGAAATCTGTTTCAGGAGAGACCCAGTTCAATACACTCGAATCAATCTGAGAGGAGGTCCAGTTCAACGCACTCGAATCCTCCCTAACAGATACTTGGCCAGCGGCTGCCACGGCGCCGGAGAAGCTTGATCTTCCGGTTATCCCAGTTCAATACACTCGAGAAAGGTGAAAGCCAAGCTCTGAATTTACTGGTTTCTGGCTAGCTATTTTATACTCACAAATCACGGTCACGTGGTTTGCACACGGCACGCAAGTTGCGGCCTGGTGAAGTCAGAAATAAAAGTTAAAAAAAGAACTAATCAGGTATTGAACTAATCTAAAACTGAACTACTTGATCCATGCATGATTAAAATAAGTTAGACTGGAATGAAAGTATACAGTATTCTTGTAGTATTGTATACTTCATTACAATGTCTCCTCTATTATCTATATGATCAAGTTTCATATTCAACAACTCATTTCGACGACAAGCTCCGTATAGTCCCATAATAAGAGAAACCTACAATGCAATGTTAATAAAAAAACATAATTAATTCATCTTTGTTTATTTGTTTACCTTGATCGTAAGATATTCCGAATCATTTGCTTCCTTAAAAAATTCAATGCATTGTTCCTGAGACAAAATTTTTGACTTTTTGGGCAGGTAATTTACAGAATTTTTTTTCAAAAATGCTCGAACTATGAAAATTATCAAAATTAATATTTTCCTTGACTTTAAAAGTGCTTTTCAACATTGAAAATTCAGACCGTAGGGTACCTGCATTTACAATCTTTGATCTTTCCGATAAATAAGCAAGTAGTACATTTTCTGTTACGATTTTTGCTTTTTCATTCTTTTTCCAGTTATTGAATAATTCATAGCACTTTCCGTACCGTTGTCTTGACTTTGTAGGTAACAAATTCAGAGAAACATTGATAGCTTCTTCTTGCAAGTCCGGTGGAGTATTCGTAAATTCTTCGTCACTGTCTGAGTTGTTATTCATTTTAACTTATGCACCACAGAATTACAATTGTTCACAACTTATTGTTATTCTACACTTTTGTTGTTTGTGTTGATTCCAAATTTTGGTTTAAATTCACATTTAATGAAAAACTATCTGAAACGTCAAAGTATGCAAATGACAACATGTGTCTAGATTGTGAAAAACTACAAAATCATGTTGTTATGAGTTTAGAGGCCCAAGGGACGATAAACTTTATTTTCGGTCAAATTTTTAGGGTTAATATGATTCATTTTCATATATGCTAGGCGAAAAAATTCTTAGCAGTATACGAATGGTCGGAAAATGTAGTTAATGATGTAAATAATTAAGGAAAAATCGTCCAGACTGAGTAAAAGTTCTGGAAGGGGGGTTGGGGTGGTAATATATACGTTTTTAGGGGTTGGTACTCGTTTTTTGCGATTTGCGGCTAAACTGTGCATCCTATCGAAAAATGTTGAATATAAAAATTGTAGATAATGAAAAAATCTAAAACTTTCTGATTGATCATTATTGACCATAACCCCAAAATTATCGAGAAAAATGCAAAAAACCGTTTTTTCGGTTTTTAATTTATAACTATCGCAAAAATGTTTATATTTTCATGAAAATTGGTAAAAATGTTCTCTTTGTGTTTCAAATAAGCCCAAATTTTTTCAAAGCGAAATATTTAATTTTCGATGTTTTATGAAGAAAATAAAAAAAGGCCTAATTTTTTATCGAAAAATTTGGTTAGCAAATTTTCGATTAATGAACTTTACTAGTGCTCATTTTTTTCGTTGAAATCTCAACTTTAATATAGAATTAAAATATAATATTGTTTATATACAAAAATATCGTTAAAAAAGCGAAAAACCGAAAGAACTACTTTTTATAAATCGAGTTTCAGGTGAAAATCATGAATTTCTTTTTCTTTATTGTAAATAAACGTTTAAATTCATAAAAAGCGTTAATTCTCATACAATATTATCTTATACAAGTTATTTACATGTACCTAACTATTCTCGGCTTTCAAAGTCTCGAAAACATTGTTTAAACTGCAATGGGAATGTTAAACAATTTTGCCTGCAAACAAGCCGAAGAAGATGCAGATTTCCTAATTATCAATACATCCCTTGAAGTAGCAAAAAACTCCGATAAAATAGTGGTAGTTGTTGGTCAAGACATAGATCTTTTAGTTCTTTTAAATCAATTCAGTTCACATGAATTGAATATCTATTTCCACAAACCTGATGCAGGAAATATTAATGATACTTATTACACCTCTAATAGTTTTAAACATAAATCACATAAACACATTGTAGCATGTTTGCATTGTTTTTCTGGCTGCAATACAATTTCCAGTTTTGCTGGGAAAGGAAAAAAAAATTATAAAATCATTATTGGCCGATAAACATTTACCTAATCTTGCAGAAATTTTTTACAATACAAATGCAGACAAACAAACGATTACCGAAAATGGATTTAAAATAATAGCTTCTATTTACAAAAGTAAAAATATATATACATCTCTACACGATTTAAGATTTGAACTCTACCGAACGGCTACTGCTAAATCCTCATTTCATTTGAAAAAATTACCTCTAACTGAAGGGGCAGCTAAGCAACATTGTTACAGGGTGTATTTTCAAATACAAAGTTGGCTTGGTAATCAATTAACAGCTACAGAATGGGGATGGAAACATCACGTTAATGGCATCGTACCTATATTTACAGAACAAGAAGCAATTCCCGAGAATTTATTGAAAATTATCTGCTGCAGCTGCGAAACAGGATGCGGTAATAACAAATGTGGGTGCCGCAAGCATGGCTTAAAGTGCACAAATTTGTGCTCAAATTGTCACGGTTCTGATAAATGTTCTAATGCCGAAAAATCGTTGTACGAAAAAAATTGTAATCTCGAGGACATCGAAGACGAAGACTGTACCCACTGTCTAATAAATAGTAATAAAAATAATGATACTGAACTGGACAATCCAGGAGAACTCCAAGAAATTGAAGATATAGAAAATGAACGTGAAGAAATCGAAAGTTTGATCGATTCTGGCGATGAAGAAAGTAGTGAATAATAGAGGTTTCTGGACCTCCACTCCCCCACTCCTAACCTTGAGGGACGTCCATCCCCACTCCTAACCATGAGTGGTAGGAGTGGTAGCCTTAACCTTGATTATATCCCGACTTTGAACGAACTGTAACCTTGAGAAATTGTGATATGTATAAAGAGAATTGGAAGTTGGAAGTATATCAGTTGAGTTTGTTGAGAAATTAAAGTTATGGATAGTATAGATGAAGTGAGAAATAAAAACGAAGTGACACAAAACATAAAAACTGCTATTGACAAAATTATAAATTTTTTATTTCAAAGTAATACCGTGCCTACAGATAATGTGCTTAAAGTGGGTTCAGTTAATAGAGACACACTCCGTTTGTGTATGATGTTTGATGTTGTACGAAATGGAAATTCAGAATATAACAACAAAAAGAGTTGTGCTAGACAGTTATTGACTGAAAAATTAAAAGAGATGATGAGCTGTGGTCAGAATATTGAATTATCAACAGATTACGATGCTAGAGATATTTTAGCTGAAGTATTGGAAAGAGATCGGAATTGCCTAAGTTTATGACATTGCCAATAAAATCATATACATCAAACAGAATATCCATACGATACAGTTTTCATGCGGAGCAGTGGAAGGGGTATTCAAGAACTGTAACCTTGAAATTTATTATAAATATATGATGGTCGTCACGAAATATCAGTAGCAAATTATCAAAGCAAGAAAATGTATAAACCAAAGTTTAATCTATGTGATATAGTTAATGAATTAGAATGTGGTGATAAACAAAATTTTGACCAACTACCGAGTTATAGTCCGCAGCTTGATTATGGAGAGATACACAAATGTGAGCAACCACCATCTAATAATGAACAACAAACTGTGAACGGTGATCAATACAAAGAATTGAAATGCCAAATAATGATCAATAAGAAAAATTATCCATTAAATAAATCAAAAAGTAAATGGTTATCTATTGGATTAGTAGCGAGATACAACTACGAACCAGCCATCAAACTGCATGGAAATAAAGGTCAGACGGTTATATTTAGCGAAATCGCATGGTTAAAATTATGCGAATATCAAGGAATAATAATGAATTACTTTTACACTAGCTCATTTTGGGATCCCATCATAACACCGTATTGGTCTATAAATTTCGAGGTTATAAATGGAAAGAAAATAATCAGAGTAAGTGGCTACAAGAGCAATGAAGAAATATATTTTGCGCTCGATACATTATGCAACCTGGGTGAGCTGATGGATATAGTTAAATACAGGATGACGGTTCTAAAGTCTCAGAACTTTCAACACTTTTACTGAGGAATGTTAATGCGAGTTTCAAGGATGGATGGAGAAATGCTTACAAACTTGTTTAATGAAGTGACAAATGAGCAAAATTCATATTACAAGAAATCCCACGAAAACAATCCAGTGTTCCATGAAAATGTAATTTCTACCTTAGAAATGTTGAAGTATTATAGGGATATTGTGGTGTATGATTTTGTGAACGTCAAGCGATAATACAAAAGTGTTAGGTTGGACGGAAGGAAAACATAGCCTTGAAATAAATATTTGTGTGTGGATGGACATTATAAATATTGGACGTTTCTTGTGGTATGTGTTATCAAGAATGTGGTTGTTGTACAGCGAGAAACATTATCCAAAGGCAGTGGAGCGGCTCAAATGTCAATTAGATGATATTCTGCGGAATATAATATATGAACAACAATACAGACCACATTCTTATAATGTAGGAGCCGAAACAGATAAATTGCTATATGATAGAGGAACTGATTTGTGCCACGCTTACCTCAAGGAAATAATTTCCTTGCGTTGGTTTGGTGAAGAATGATAAAGATTGGTTTAAAGAAAAAATTTTGTAGTTTATATCGTTTCTTACCAGAAGACATTAAAGAAAACGTAATTGGATATAATGTCCCAGGTTAGATTTAATGAAAAAAAAAAAAATACCACTCATTATCTAGTGGTCTACGACTATGCTTCCAGGAAAGCAAGAAAATCGGATTGGCAAGTAGTATTATCAAATAATTTGCACTTCATGGGGCGAATTAAAAGTGTCGAGTCACAGTTAGAAAATATTTTAAGTCCTGATCACAGATGTCGTATTTATAATGAAAGGTTTTGCCATGTTTAAATTAATGTGTATAATTTATTATTTTACTATTATTGTTATAATATACTATGATGTATAATAAATATGTATAATTAATTGTTGTTTTATTGAAAGAAAAAAATGTTTGAAATAAATTATTTATTGAAGAAAAAAATTAATTATTGCATTACAAAATATACATTTGGTAAACATTTGAAAGTGAGCAAATACATATAGGATTTAAATGATAAAATCATTTTGCTTCAGAAGCTTTCAGAGCAGGTTGTTCATCAAGTTCTATCACTGGCTTGTTGGTGAAAGTTCTTATAAAATTAGTTTTTTCCAGACCTTTCACATAAATAAAGTCAGCTGTTAGTGATAATCTTCCAATAATGTTTTTGAATTGGAAAGTGGGTGTGAAACCTTCGTTCCAATCTATGCAGTGATGATGATTCATTAACCAGTTGGCTTGATTTTTAAACTTCTTGTCCAACAATGTGAAGGAAAAAGGAGGTTTAAAAATATAATGCGTAAAATGTTTACCATCGTATGCTGCAAGTTCTTTAGGTACAAAAACTTGGTCTCCGGTTTTAAATCCTTGAACATCTAATACAAGTTTCATCTTCAATCAGTCAAACTTAAGGTAGTTAACTTCTTAATAATTAACAACTTATTAATATATAAATTAATTTGCCTTTTAAGTAGCAAAATTTCCTGTAGATGATGTTTAAGTCTCAAATTAAATTCTTCGTTTGCCATATCATGATGCTGATAGTTCAATAGTCTATAACTGTCTTACTGCTTTTGTGAGAGGGTTGTAGGTAAACATTCGATCATGTATTATTAAGCAGTATGCCGATGTGTCAGCTGGGATGTTAGAACCGTTTTCAAATTCAATTCTTATTTCCACAGAACTGGATTGTAAAGTTTCTTTTTGATTTGAATAGTTTATGACAAATAATGGAGCAATATTTTTAAATTTCATTCTTTGCCATAATATGATTTTGAAAATCGGAAAACATTTCATATGCAGTAGCAAAACGCCCATTATTAAAATCCAAATTCAAGTTGTCATAAGGATATCTTTCTGAATTTAAAAATACTTTTATGTTAGTAAGATAGCTATGATCAAACTTACTCATGTCAGAATCCAGTTATTTTTCCAATCCTTTTGAAATCCTACTATACTATATCTTGGCGTTTCAAGTTGTGTAGAAGCTTTTACAGCCCATGTAAGACGATTTGTCTGTGGCAAAACTGGGTGTTCATAAAGTTCCCAACTTCTGAATGCAATAGGTATTTCTATGTTTTTATCTAAATATTTGGTCAGCATCAATTGTTGAGCTATCCCTACTGATATATGAGGAACCCTCCACGAAATTCGATTAATTTGAATATCTACCGTCTCATCTGCCTGAGTATTTATTATTGAGTCGAGATCGTTATTACTTCTTATTAGCACTAATTCTTGTTTAATATTTAAAATAATTTTTTTGAAATCCTCCGCGAAACCTAATAAAACTTTAAGTGGTATACAACCGTCGAAATTTCCCGTGGCATCTAATAAAGGACTTGTAATTCCACTTTCTAGAGGGTTCCATCCAGCATTTAATAATTTATTGCTTTCATTTTTATTATATGATAAATAGTTCTTCATAGTCGAAGTTAAACCAACATTTCTTACAGAGTCAACCACTACACCATTAAGCTCGAATCTAATTCCACTGAAAAGGTATGCAAGAAAGTTATTAATAACTTTGAAGGTGTCGTTTTGTCCTTTTGCAATCCTTTATTTTTCCTTCAATGTAGATATAGCTGTTACATGGTAGGGGGTAGTTGTCCTGTTGGGGTATTGAAATTCGTATTTCATCATTTTTATTATAGCTTGTTGATGCATAAGGTTGATGAGTATGATATTCAGAGTATTGGATGGAATTATCCACTACAACTTTTTCCGTTACATCGAGAATACTCATTTCAAACTAAAACTTTGAGTTGTAATGATTTTAGAAACAAGGCGTTCTTTGGTGTTAATTTGTTAGCGGTTGGGCGACTACTAAATGTTCGTACATGTTGACTGATTCTATTATAGTGTTTCGAGAAATTGTGAATATTGAAGTTCTTTCGAGAGCTGTACTTGATGACCATAATTGATTATTGTAATTGTTTAAGATGGAGTCCTATCGTGACGGTCTCTCCTCTAAAATTGACCGGATTGATCTAGTATTTTAACTGTTATATTAGTTATCGTGTTTACGTTTACTGATAAATAAATCACATTTTCAGGAACCTCTATTATTTTAAATCCTGGAGGTACTTTCGGAAAAAGTGATGAATAATATGACCTGGTTCACCATTTTTGTAGGATCCCTTGATAACATTGCATTCGATGCACAATGTATTTATTTTTAAGATATTTACAGGATGATATATTGGCTGAAAGTATTTTTCTATCGAAACCTAATAATGGTCCAGTTGAATTTTCTTTTGTGAAATCAATCGTCTAATTACACTTAATATGAGCTTGTAAGGTATTATTGTTAGCTTTCAACATCAAAAAAGTATCACCTATTTCTTGGAGTTTCGATTGTAATAAATTCTGCATGTCACTAATTTCATAAGAACCTACAGGAATCGTTATCTCTTTATTATCATAATGAAATTTATTGTTTGATTCATCTATATTAGGGATACGGTTAAATGTTTCAAAACTGGTTAAACCCATAACATATTCTAAATTATTGTTTAGGAAAATTGGTTCGATAAAATTACTAGTTGGGATGGAAGTATTTCCATCTAATACAAAGACGTGTGACGCAGACATAGTATTGCTATGAATTGCACACGCAAAGTGACTGCAATTCTAAGCACACATATGCTCATATTAGAATTGTAGACATAGGCGTCCACAAATAATGGAGTTGCATTCTTGATGTGAATCATAATTAAAAAAAATTTTGATTTTGCTACCGTCGCTCTGGAAATACTTAATTAACTCTGTAGGACGTCTTAAATTACCATAACTGTCGAAATATGAGATATTGTTATGACGCTTAACGTAAGCGGTCCAGTGAGTCCCTTCACCATTTTCATCATCGAGATTTATAATACCACATTCAATTTTATTAGGTTTCGATGGTAAATTATTGCGCATATATATTCCTCTAAAATGTGGAATTTTCAACTTTTTTACAAATTTTAACAAGTTAATGATCAGCGGTTGATGCGGTAGCTTTATTGGAAGTTTTTTGGATACGGTTTTAAATATAAACCCAAACCTTTTTTATACGGTCTTAAGAATAAACCTTTTCCTACGGCTATATCTTCCATAACCTTATTATGTCTCTTATCTTCTTCTAAATTTTCTTTAGCAGTTTTAGCATCATTCACTGCTTTTGCTATGCCTGCAGCGCCCTCACCAATACTTCCAAGAGCCCCTAGTGCTGCAAAAATTTAGTGGTAGAAAACCACCCGCTTTGAGTATCGGTATTATTCTCTTTCTTGGTGGTAGAACGCGTTTCTTTTTAATGAATTTAAGCGCTACTGAAGCTGCTTTGAATATATTCGGTATACCAGATATACCTTTAGAAGCTCTTTTAACGGCAACATTAAATTTCACACCAATTCCAAAAACTTTTGTATATCTTTTTCTTCTCAATCTTCTTTTTGCACGTCTTTTCCGAATACCCATACCGAACTTTGTTTTAGCACCCATAATACCAGTAATAGCAACAACCTAGACTAGCGTCTGCTGCTAAAATGCGTGATCTTGCGTCTTGCAGTAGTTGCTTATCAACCTCGTGTCGTTTATCAATATCTTTAAATTGAGAATAAGCTATGTCGTGCCTTTTACAACTTTCATCTAGAGGATTTACACCTCTATCACCTCTCGCAAGTCTCTTAGATAATTTAGTGCCTGGTCCACAGAAGTTGTAGCCAGGAATATGTATCTCGAATGGTAATTTATTAATGAGCGTGTTTATTATTCCAGAACCACTTCGTTGAACGCTTTCACCACGAATAACGTTTTTATGTTTAAAGTAAATCATTTTATAGTTGTTCCAATAGAAGTAACAACAGTACTGACTATTGTTCAAATGTGCTTTTAGAGGGCGGAATATTAAACATAATATTTTTAGTCGCAAACTCCTCTATAAATCCTTATTTTACTATAAGGAACCTAACCAGACTGCAACCAACAGCTACTCTCCGGGCTATGTGCCCCGCCGAGCGCTGAATTACAAGTTACAAGCCTGGCGCGTTAAGTGTAATAATTGCATATTACCATCAAAACGCTAATGCTTCGATTGCAACAAACACCAGCCGAAAGACTGATCCTACTTAAAGGAGCTCCCTTGCCAGTCGTCACACACCACTTGCAGACTGCAGTTTCGAGCTGTTGGCTCTCGTCAGTGCAAGGTAGGTATGCGACGACCGACATGAGAATCCTTTGACTATAGTACATCCCGGTATTTTCACAATAGCGACATGTAAAACAGCCAGCAGGCGCCATCTAGCGGTCCAGTGTCTGTTGCAATCGAAAAATAAATAGCCTGACTTGGCTTAGCATAGTTCAAATGTGCTTTTAGAGGGCGGAATATTAAACATAATATTTTTAGTCGCAAACTCCTCTATAAATCCTTATTTTACTATAAGGAACCTAACCAGACTGCAACCAACAGCTACTCTCCGGGCTATGTGCCCCGCCGAGCGCTGAATTACAAGTTACAAGCCTGGCGCGTTAAGTGTAATAATTGCATATTACCATCAAAACGCTAATGCTTCGATTGCAACAAACACCAGCCGAAATATTCCGCCCTCTAAAAGCACATTTGAACTATGCTAAGCCAAGTCAGGCTATTTATTTTTCGATTGCAACAGACACTGGACCGCTAGATGGCGCCTGCTGGCTGTTTTACATGTCGCTATTGTGAAAATACCGGGATGTACTATAGTCAAAGGATTCTCATGTCGGTCGTCGCATACCTACCTTGCACTGACGAGAGCCAACAGCTCGAAACTGCAGTCTGCAAGTGGTGTGTGACGACTGGCAAGGGAGCTCCTTTAAGTAGGATCAGTCTTTCGGCTGGTGTTTGTTGCAATCGAAACATTAGCGTTTTGATGGTAATATGCAATTATTACACTTAACGCGCCAGGCTTGTAACTTGTAATTCAGCGCTCGGCGGGGCACATAGCCCGGAGAGTAGCTGTTGGTTGCAGTCTGGTTAGGTTCCTTATAGTAAAATAAGGATTTATAGAGGAGTTTGCGACTAAAAATATTATGTTTAGTACTGACTATTATTTCAAAAATATTTAATTTATAGTATAAAAGTGCTATAATTCATTTATACTATTAGTGAAGAACACGTTATTGACGAAGTTGGTGGTTGCTGTAACATGAAATTTGAAAAACAGAATTGCTCATTACCGATAACGAATTATGATGTTAATTCAGACACAAAACAATTCGAAAAACATAGTAAATTAATGGGAAGTGGTTGTAAAGGAGGGCTGATAATTGGAAGATCGGGTTGCGGAAAGACCAATGTAATGGTGTGCTTGGTGCTTCACCCCAATGGATTACGTTTTGAAAACCTCTACTTATACTCAAAAACTCTTTCACAACCTATGATTTGAAAACAGTGATAAAACCTATGAAAATCATAGATTATTTTGAATATGATGATGGTGAGAAAATAATTAGCCCCAACGATGCTAAAGAAAATTCAATAATTATATTTGATGATGTAGCATGCTGTAGTCAGAGTGTAATCAGAGATTATTTTTGTTTCGGACGGCATAGGAATATTGATTGCTTTTATTTGTGTCAGACCTATACGTCAATCCCCAAACAATTAATTAGAGATAACTCGAATTTATTAGTTATTTTCCAACAAGATAATGTAAATCCGAAGCATATATATGATGAGCATATAGGTAACGATATGACATTCCAACAATTTTTGGAATTATGCGCACAAAGTTGGAAAGATAAATATGGATTTGTGGTAATCGATAAGGAAAGTGATATCAACGATGGACGTTACAGAAAGGGATTTGATTGCTTCATTAAATTATAATATATTAATCAGTACTGCTTCAAATCATAGTTAGTACTCATTTGTATACTGAATGTTTCAGTTGTAGCCTAATTAGATTATGGATAGGCGTATAGCCCTTGAATTAATCAAATCCAGAAAAGCTGTTAGGAAAAAATTGCAAAGTCTGAAATCAGACATATCCCAGGCAGAATTAAAGTTGGGGATAGTTTATTCCCCAATAATACAACCTTTAACTAAGCTCGTTTCTAGCATAGTTAAACAGAAACATTATCAACCAAAATTAGAAATTTCCGCCCCATCCACTAGTCGAAAAAAGATACATTTACAAAATCACCTAATCAACAAGGAGAATTTACTGTGCCACCTGAAACTGTATATCAAACATTCGTTGATGATGATGATGATGATGATGGTGGTGGTGGGGATGGAAATGTCACGTTGCACGATGAGATAAGTGATATTGATGTAGATGCGGCTAGAAATGAAATAAAAAATATTTTGAATTCTGAAACGTTTTCCATACATTTGGATCAATATGATTCCCCACTACCCCGAACTTATGTTGAGGATATGATACGGGATACAAATGATGAATTCGATTTTCAGACGGGTATTAATCTCGATTTAAATACAGATAAATTTACAATTGGAGATTCAGGTGTCGATTTTGATGGACCGGATATTGTAGTAAAAGGTGTGAAATATTTAGGAACACCAGGATTATACGAAATACTGTTTAAAAAAGAACCGATTGGATATACCAAGAATGATATATCTGAATACGTAGATATTTTAAAGAGAACAAATTTCCTACGTAGAAATTATGACCCTAAAGAGCAGCTCCAAGGTACTAGAGCCAAGAAGTATATTACAGTAATTAAACCATCATTATCTAAGAGAACTGGTGAAGGTATGGTGCTACGGGTTACACGTACATAAACAGATACGTTGGATCTTAATGATTATCAGATATTACGTAACGAAATCACTTGGGCTACTGTAGCGTAGCAGATATCGTAGGCACTAACTTACCCGGAAAGTGATGTACGTGCCTACGATAAAATTTCTCTAGCTCAGACTATCTCAGGGCGTTAAGCCCAAGCTTACATAAACTATGACAAATTATTAGTTTACTTACTTAACAACTCATCGAGGTTTCCATATGTAGTGGCTGCAGACGAAATAATGACACTTTCTTTAAAAATGAAATGCACTATTTTATTCAATTTACAGATATTGGTTCTCTAGCATGTAACCTGGCGATGTTCAAAGTCGTGGCCAATTTCACGATTAATAAATTATAACATTCATAAAATGCCTCGTGTAGCTACACATCGGTTTACAATGCCCTCAAAAATTGTCATAGATTCTGCCACAAAGGTTTGATTTAAAGAACCTCCTTAAATATATGTAAATGCATAAAATCCTTAAATATGTACAAGTTAAAAAAAATGCAAAGTATGAATTGAAATCCAGCCGAACCACTGAAGGTGGTCCCTGGTAAGTAAAAATAATAAACAACACAAAACAACACACTTATTCAGGGTGGTACGATACCGAGTCCGGACGTGGAAGAACTGTAGCCCTACGGAGATGTCTTCGGGACACAAGAAATGGACCCAAGGATGGGGTTGATGGTAGCCTCACCAGCCCTGGCACCTTCCACTGTGTGTGGATGCCCCGTCCATAGAACCCTAAAGATATCACGATTTAAATTTACAAAGTCAGAAATGCACGTGAAGCGTGCTTAATGTGAGCAATTCTGACATAACCTACAAACGAAACATAATTTACCTCACTGATGAGGGAACAATCCACCAAAACTCCTGGAAGCCACAGTCGGATAAATGGGGTCGAGTCGCCTTTTAAAGTTGACACTGTATTTCCAAAGGAAAGCCTGCAAATTTGCGAAACACGTGGGTAGAGAACGGGCAAGATGGCGTGAAGAGGTTAGCTTACCTTGTGTAATTAAATATCCTGCTTCCGCAGATAAAATTTACTCACAAACACAAAATATTCCGCTAAACGGAACAACAACAGATTGAGGAAATTTTCTTGAGTTGATTATTCTAAAATCCACCAGGATGCCTTGGATAAAACCGAGGTTGGAAGAATTACCAACTAATTAACACCAACCATGCCAAAAACAATCACACCAAAAACAATGGTTGCTTCCGTTTCCTCTGCTGATCACGTGTCGCCCTCCCGTGGAGAATAGCGAAATGTGTTTCGGACGTGTAGCAGTTGTTATAATGCGGCCCACAAAACGCTAAAGCGTATGGTGGGTCGCATACGCTAGAGGTCCGTAACAGCTCCCCCTTTACTTGCTGGAAAAAAAAAATCGAAGATCGAAGATTTTTTTTTTCTTACTAGCTTCTCACCAGAGGATGGATAATTGGTGGGGAGACTTAATATGCACGGGGATGGCTAACCCGCCTCCCAAGTTACCATCAGGCATAACAACAAAAATAATGTCAAAAATAAGGAGACTTAAATGCACGGGGATGGCTAACTCGTCTCCCAAGTTACCATCAGGCATAACAACACAACTCAAAAAAAATACATAGAGAAAAAAAAAGAAAGAGAAGGGAAAAAAAAAGGACAAAAACGTATAAGGACTTAACAGCTAGGAAGTAGCTCGCCCCAAGGCTACTCCACCAGCAAAACAATGAGGTACGGGAGTGTTGTTCCCCGTCACACCACGAGGACCACTCTTGCTAGACAACGAGGTTAGTCTGAAGCCCAGTAGTGCCTACCCGGGTAATGGTAACCAGGCCTAGACCAGGCTACCTCCAAGACGAGCCCCTCCAGACGGATACCTTTAAAGGCAGCTGCCAGCAATGTGAGCGCCCCCAACGAGACGGAGTCCCTCAAGACGCAAGCGCCACACAAGACCATTTTAGGGGACTCTTACCCCTCGCAGGTATAACCACGGTGATGGTATTCATGCATCCCCCATCACAGAGATCCAACCAAAGACACTTCCTCCCGTGAGGCGGAAAGAGGTGAAAACTTACTCAGTGGGTTTCAGCCACCTGAGCAAGGCCAATGGACCACAAAAGCAAATGTTACTACCAAATTAACGAAAGAAGTGACCTAAAACATGTTACTAAAACCAACATCGAAAAAAAACAATTCGTCTTTACCTATTCGGATGCCTAAGTACGTCAATGGAACTAACAGACCACCACTAGTTGTCATCGGGAGGGTGTGCTTTCAGATCTTTTATATGCCACACCGAACGTTTACCGTCAGAACCTTCGAGCTCATAAGTCCATTGTGAGAGAATTTTTCTAATCGTGAAGGGACCCACAAATTTAGGCGCTAACTTTGCCGTGAAATATTTAGAGGCATCAGACTGGGCGTGAGAACGTTTTGCTTCAAAACAAACTTATCGGGTCGGCGTCTGAGGTTATAATGTTTCTTACTGGATTTATGGGCCTTTAATATTCTACTCTGAACATCGTTATAAATCTTAGCGAAGGCAAGCTTACGGTTTTCAGGATTTACAACTGGGTACTCAGACTCAGAAGGTACATACTTATCACTATTGCCATCTAACGAAATTTCACGTCCAAAATTCACAAAGTTAGGCGTTAGGCCTGTAACCTCATGTTTCGACGATCTAATGGCGAAACCTATTTTCGGCAAAAATTGATCCCAAGCCCTGTGATTATCCTTTACATATGCAGATAACATAGTCTTAACAACACGATTTACCCTTTCAGTCAGGTTGCATTGAGGGTGGTAATTTGCGGTGTACGCTATTTCGATGTTGTAAGTTTTCGCAAGATTTTGGAAACGGTTACTCTGAAACTGACGACCATTGTCTACCACTATAGTCTTCGGAGCGCCAAATAAGAGAATTACATTATCCTCGATGACCTGCGGTATGCTATTAGCGGTAGCTGACCTCAACGGAAACACCATGGCAAACTTACTAAAATTGTCACACACGACAAGAATAAACTGATAACCCTTGGCCGTCCTGGGTAATGGACCCATCAGATCGGCACTAACTAATTGCCAAGGTTTTCCAACGGTAGGTGTCTTACTCAACAAATTTCCCATAAGTGACTTCTGTTCGGGTTTAGTACTTATGCAAATCTCACATTGCCTAACAAACTTAGCCACATCGGCCTTTAATTTCGGCCAATAATACCTATTTCCCACTCGAGCCACAGTCTTATGGACCCCTGCGTATCCACAACTCGCATGACAATGCAACGACTTAATTACTTCTAGGCGTTTCTCTTTAGGTAAAACCAGTCTCCAACTGTCAGCAGGATCTGCTAACTCGGGATAACGCAAACGTACATACTTGTACAACTGGCCATTCTGTATACGCCATAAGGGATAACGCATAGGAGACCGTTCAACTCGATCCAGCATTCTCAAATACCATTTATCGGTGGGAGAATCGGCATGGTCCGTCACCGAGAATACTTCGATGGATTCCACCGTTACTGGTACTGAACGAGACAGAAAATCAGGGACGGTATGTTCAGAGCCCTTGCGATGAATCAGTTCAAAATCATAAGGTTGCAGACGAAGTGCCCATCTGGCCAATCGACCTTGGGGATCTTTTAGCTGCTGCAACCATAGCAAAGAATGACAATCCGTTATGATTTTGAAGTGGAAACCTTTCAGATAGTGACGTAGTTTCTCCACTGCCCAAATTACGGCGATGCACTCTCTTTCGACCGAGCTATATTTGCGCTCGTGGCTAGTCAAAGAACGGGACAAATAGCAAATTACCTTCTCGCTATCATCAAATTGCTGCGTGAGCACGGCACCGACACCGAATGCCGACGAATCTGTCTGCACATAAAAGGTACGCTCAAAATCAGGGCAGGTCAAAATAGGTGCAGTAACAAAATACTCCTTAAGAAGTTTAAAAGATTTCTCACATTCAAGTGACCAACACCAACTAACATTCTTCTTTGTGAGGTTCGACAAAGGAGCCACAATTGTAGAAAACTGTGGTACAAACCTTCGATACCAAGATGCTGTGCCTATAAATCTACGAATTTCCCTAACATTTTTCGGAGAAGGTACACTCAAAATCGTCTCTACTTTCGCTGGGTCAGGACGTAAACCGTACTTATCAACAACATATCCCAAGTACTTAAGCTCAGGACGGCAAAATTGACACTTGTCAAAACTAACTATCAGTCCAGCAGAATGCAAGCGATCAAAAACCTTCTGCAACGTTTCTAGGTGAGATTCGAAATCCTTCGACACTACCACGATGTCATCCAAATAAACCAAAACCGAAGGCTGCAAATCAGCTCCAAGCACGGTGTCAATAAGACGCTGCCAAGTTGCAGGCGCATTTGACAACCCAAAAGGCATAACTCGAAACCTATACAAGCCATTAGGGACAAACAGCGTTAAGGCGCCGGTAATCTACACAAAAACGCAGAGTTTGTTCCTTTTTCTGCACTAAGCATATTGGAGAAGACCAAGGACTTTTACACGGTTCGATGATATTTAACTCCAGCATTTTCTTAATTTCATCATCAATCAGTTTTTGTCTGGCAGGCGAAACAGGATAGTATCTCTGTTTGATAGGTTTGGTATCTGGGAGTAACTCGATCTCATGAGAAACGAGATGTGTACGACCAAGGGAAGTACCCATCAGTTTCCGGTTTTCCTCCACCAAACTATCCAGAGCTAGTTTCTGTGATACACTTAAAGATGTTTCGTCAAGGACACTGTCAACCTCAACGAGTGGTTCCTGCTCAGAAAAATGCCAAACATCTTGTCGTAAATCTGGTATAATATTCATCGCCACCCAAAAATCTATCCCTAGAATTAACTTATGCGGTATTTCCGGAACTACTAGGACATCTATTACATGAACTTTGTCACCCAAGCAGAAAGGAACAGATACATAACCTATAACGGAACAGACTTGCCCATTAGCCACTCTGCACTCATTGACAGAAGGCTTCAAACTTAAACCAATCTGCTGGAAGACCTCAAAACTAGATGATTCTACCATTGTCCTGGTAGCACCTGAATCCAACAAACCCATCATAGGAAAACCTAACACTGAAAGTTGTAAGTAAGGACGCTGATCACCAACCACATGAGAAATGACATAATCGAGAAAAATTTGTTGTTTTAAGTCAACAACATTGCTGGTCGACTCACAGACACTGGGAGAAACTGTTCGACCAATTAGCGTCTCCCTGGACGGTTTTCCGAACGCGAACACTTAGGACAGGACCTAATCGTAACCTCTGCTTTACCACATTTATAGCAGAACCTTTTCCTAGGAGCCTGACACTCCCGATGCTCATGACCAACTTGATCACAATTAAAACATTTGATTCCAGAATGTTGGCCTTCATCCAAGACGAGACTAGAACGAGAGGTAGAACGAGAAGTAGTAGAACTAGTAGATGCATAAGCCAACTCTGGTATAAGAGATTTACTCTTAGGTGGAGGAGGAACATATAACTTAGCCAATTGTCGTTTGGAGTCAAGCATACGACAATATTGCAGGAGTTGCGTGACGGAAGTTATGTTTTCAAAAGCAAGAAAAGGATGATAGTATGGATCTATGCGCTCCAAAATCATTTCGAGCTGGGTCTCCATAGGTATTGGAGTGTGTATCTTCTTAAACAATCCAATCATACTAGCGATGTACAATCCTATACTTTCCTGACTACCTTGAGTACGTCGCTTAATCTCCTCAAACAAATCGCGGTCAAAAGACTCTGGCATGAACTGTTCCCTCATTGCCTCCACTAAGGATGGCCAATCGGTGGCCCAGTCTTTCACCAGATTATACCAATTGTAGGCATCTCCCTCGAATAAGTCTACTGCGGGCCTTATCCTTAAGTTTATCAAAAGCTAACAATAATTTGAGCCGAGTACTGGACTTCACACCTTTTTGCTCGCCATTAGTTGGATTGGATCGGTTAACACGTCCCAACGCATGAGCTATCTTGGAAACAATCCCCTTATATTTACTATCGTGCTCACTACCTACAAATTCATCAATAAGTTTTTGGATAGCAGCTAGGGATGCCGTTAGAGCTTCAGAATCGACAGTGAATTGGTACGGGTATGGAGGACTTTTAATAGCCAAAGTAGTTTTCTCTAAATGTATGGCTTCTCTTAAAACAGTGCGCAACTCTTCCACAGTAAGATCACTACCATCTCCTAAGCCACGTACTTGTAATTCATAAACAAGCTCCTCCCTAACTAACCTATTGATATCTAACTTAATTTGTGAACTAGCCATTTTGAATTTTCAACCAAACACACAAAAAAACTAACAAGGGTAATTTACAAAAACGACGCTGGGCGTCGGTATGTATATAGACGCAAAAAAAGCTTACCAACACTAACAAGTACTTGGTAATGAGTAAAAACGACAAAATCAGGTAAATTAACAAAACGACGCTGGGCGTCGGTACGTATCAACAACAAAAAAAAACTGTTGGCCACACTTAGGAATCTTTCCAATGGTTTATACGTAACAACTATTGTTTACTAATCCGCTCATGAAATAGTAAGACAAAAAAAAAACGAAGTCACCCCCCTACCAAAAAAAAGCGAAGCGATTACGCTGAGGCAAAGTAACCCCCTTTTGATGTGTGTCACGTAAAGTTACTATGTATCTGGCTATTACTTCATATGCAAACCACCAACAAATGGAAAACTCAATTTATCACCAAAAAAAAAACTTAATTAGGGGCGATATTGCTATCCCCTTGAGATAACTGCACTATTTAAGTTGGGCGCCACTGCTACGGAATTGACGTACATGAACAAATAGATACGTTGGATCTTAATGATTATCAGATATTACGTAACGAAATCACTTGGGCTACTGTAGCGTAGCAGATATCGTAGGCACTGACTTACCCGGAAAGTGATGTACGTGCCTACGATAAAATTTCTCTAGCTCAGACTATCTCAGGGCGTTAAGCCCAAGCTTACATAAACTATGACAAATTATTAGTTTATTTACTTAACAACTCATCGAGGTTTCCATATGTAGTGGCTGCAGACGAAATAATGACACTTTTTTTAAAAATGAAATGCACTATTTTATTCAATTTACAGATATTGGTTCTCTAGCATGTAACCTGGCGATGTTCAAAGTCGTGGCCAATTTCACGATTAATAAGTTATAACATTCATAAAATGCCTCGTGTAGCTACACATCGGTTTACAATGCCCTCAAAAATTGTCATAGATTCTGCCACAAAGGTTTGATTTAAAGAACCTCCTTAAATATATGTAAATGCATAAAATCCTTAAATATGTACAAGTTAAAAAAAATGCAAAGTATGAATTGAAATCCAGCCGAACCACTGAAGGTGGTCCCTGGTAAGTAAAAATAATAAACAACACAAAACAACACACTTATTCAGGGTGGTACGATACCGAGTCCGGACGTGGAAGAACTGTAGCCCTACGGAGATGTCTTCGGGACACAAGAAATGGACCCAAGGATGGGGTTGATGGTAGCCTCACCAGCCCTGGCACCTTCCACTGTGTGTGGATGCCCCGTCCATAGAACCCTAAAGATATCACGATTTAAATTTACAAAGTCAGAAATGCACGTGAAGCGTGCTTAATGTGAGCAATTCTGACATAACCTACAAACAAAACATAATTTACCTCACTGATGAGGGAACAATCCACCAAAACTCCTGGAAGCCACAGTCGGATAAATGGGGTCGAGTCGCCTTTTAAAGTTGACACTGTATTTCCAAAGGAAAGCCTGCAAATTTGCGAAACACGTGGGTAGAGAACGGGCAAGATGGCGTGAAGAGGTTAGCTTACCTTGTGTAATTAAATATCCTGCTTCCGCAGATAAAATTTACTCACAAACACAAAATATTCCGCTAAACGGAACAACAACAGATTGAGGAAATTTTCTTGAGTTGATTATTCTAAAATCCACCAGGATGCCTTGGATAAAACCGAGGTTGGAAGAATTACCAACTAATTAACACCAACCATGCCAAAAACAATCACACCAAAACAATGGTTGCTTCCGTTTCCTCTGCTGATCACGTGTCGCCCTCCCGTGGAGAATAGCGAAATGTGTTTCGGACGTGTAGCAGTTGTTATAATGCGGCCCACAAAACGCTAAAGCGTATGGTGGGTCTCATACGCTAGAGGTCCGTAACAATGGTTTTGGAAGTAAATGCTAAACCAATAGAATATAAATATTTTGACGATTATAATGAAATAGTGGAGACACTAAAAATATTAGTGGCGTCACAAGTAGCCGGCCATACAGGTCACGATAATGAAGTCATATCTATTTTAGAGGAACTTCAAGAGGCCAACATCATTCAATAAATTCAATTCATTCATGTGAAATGTATCATTATTACAAAATCACCTTTGGCATACGCACAAAATGACCATAGACAAATTTGGGAGAAAATTATATACCGACCATGTTCACGGAGAAGAGGAAATAGTCTCAGCTGCAGAACCACTAGATTTGACGAAATATACTTACAACATCCCTTTAGCGTTCACGGCCAAATCAACAACTGCGAGCGGAACATACGTATTATTTGATTTAATAGAAATATATAAATTTCCGTTAGAAACAGCATTATTAACGGATGCAATAATGCGTCCTAAAAATACGGTAACTTTTATAAACAACGAAAAATATGAGGAATCTGAATTAAGAGGGATTATATTAAAGCAAGATGATCTAATACAATTCAAAACATATAATGGTAAATCAACAAAAATACCATTATTCGTAGAATTATTTATAACACGTAATGTTGAATAAATACCAATACGTAGTATAATTGCGTTTATTTCTAATTCATCCACCACAGGAACTGGTAAATATGGCAATAGATAAATTTGGAAGAAAGCGTTACTACAAAATTCCTAAAACTGCCTTAGGTTCCAAAATAAAGGATTACTATTATAATATCATATTAACCATAACTGGAATTACCGATTATCAGATGAATTACCGATTATTTAATGGAAATTTCAAGTATCTCATTCCCATCCATACAGGTAATGTGACACGTATAAGTATACTTCCCGTAGATAAGGTTAATATTATTGTGAACGGTGTAAATTATGATACAAGTAGCATATTGGGACTGAAATTGAAATATAAAGACAAGATAGAGTTTTCTATTCCCAGAGGGGTAAGAAACAAGTTCTTATACGCACAGTTCGTTCTTAAGTGTCTCATACAGAAAAATTACTGATGAACAATAAAAACACTAATATAAAACGTGAAGTTGTAAACGAACTTCATAAACCGGCCAGGAGGAATTTTAAACGCCGACGAGTAATAATTAAGGGTTGAATGACCTTTTCCAAGCAGACCTTGTGGAAATGAGACCTTATGCAAAGGTTAATCGAAGTTATAATTATATCTTAATTGAAGTAGATTCTTCCGGGTTTTGCCGTGGTCGCCGAACTTGACTTGACGTTTCGCTGATCATCCTGTCAACTTCTTCAGAAGGATTTTAAAGACTGTCAGTCAGTCTTTGATTCTTCCGGGTTTTGCCGTGGTCGTCGAACTTGACTTGACGTTTCGCTGATCATCCTGTCAGCTTCTTCAGAAGGATTCTAAAGACTGTCAAGTTCGATGACCACGGCAAAACCCGGAAGAATCTACTTCATTAGACAACGGCCGTGAAAACCTGCATTCTACTATATTTTAATTGTTATCAACACTTTTTCGAAATTTGTTTGGGCGTTCCCCATAAAAAGAAAAGGCGGTAAAGAAGTTACCGAAGCCATTAGTAAAGTATTCTCGAAGAGACAAAGCGTGCCCAAGAACTTGCAGACGGATTTGGGAAAGGAATTTTATAATAGGAACTTTAAAAAGTTAGTGAAAAAATATAAGATTAAACACTATAGTACTTTCTCAAATGTTAAAGCTAGTATCGTGGAACGCTTCAATTGAACCTTGAAAAATACGATGTGGAAAGAGTTTAGCGTTCAGGGTAATTATAAGTGGCTACGTCTTTTACCAGAAATAGTTCATAAATACAGTACAACAAAATATAATACTACGGGTATGAAACCTATCGACATAAGTAATAAAAACGAAAAACAGGTATTGAAAAATGTATATAGCCACATTAAAGTCGGTGATCCAAAAATTAAAAAATTTAAAGTCGGGGATCATGTTCGTATTAGTAAACATCGCGAAGTATTTGACAAGGGTTACACTCCTAACTGGTCTAATGAAATATTTAAAATTATAAAAATAAAATCTACTAACCCTACAACTTATTACATTAACGATAGTCGAGAGCAGGAAATAAAAGGGGGATTTTATGAATATGAGTTACAGAAAGTAAAATATCCTGATGTTTACTTGGTTGAGAAAGTGATAAGGAAGAAAGCAAATAAAGTATACGTAAAATGGTTAGGATTGGATAGCGCACACAACTCTTGGATAGCTAAGGACAACATAGTATAAATTTTTTGTTGAATTATTTACTTGTATACATTATCAATATTTTTTCTCTTGTATTACCAGAATAAAATAAAACACTTAATCAATATAATATTTTTTTATTATCAATGCTTTTTAATAGTAATACATATTAGATTTATATACATATATGTTTACTATAAAGTCCTTAAAAAAAGATATAATGCAAATAAAACAGTGACTAACAGTAATAATGAGCTTAGTAAAACAGTAGCTATGGAATATATAAATTCATCGTATTGACAATTATTTTCAATCACATCTCTATCATAACATTTCCACATACATGTCCAAGGTGTATCGAAGTATGTTGGATCAGGATAAAAAACCTAATCTTAAAACTACCAATGACGATTTTAAAAGCGGCGTAATTGTCATTTATCCTACTTATTTGTAACTGCTTATATTGGGATGGCCAAGTGTCGTTCTTTGTATCATTTACATCGAAACATGCAAATGCCTGATGTACTTTAGGTGAATACTGAACATATAAAACATTTCCAACGGCTGAAAAAAGTAATACAAAACTACCTATCGCAACAGACATCTTAACAATGTCAGGAATCTGTTGAAAGTGTTCAATTTATACAAATTTATAACAGAATTCCACAAATAAAATAAATAGAATGATGTGGGAAAACAAAATTGATTTTTTACACACATTCATCTTCTCACTAGTTACAATTTGAGATTTCGATATTTCATCCACTTGATATCGCTTTCGTGTATCCGATGTAAGCATCCCTTTTTCTGCGTAAATCTTCCCTCAATGTGTGAGTCATAGAGTCGAGCAAAACTTTGGCGAACATGCAATTCGATGAATGTTTTACATGATCTCAGACGGGACAATCATCTCTTTCCCATTTATATATTTCCACATAACAATACACGCACCTGCAGAAATCTCCTATTTGTGTGTAGAAGAATTCAGCCTTAGCCAATTCCGTAGCTGATATGCACCCATTCCAATTGTGAAACGTAAGCAATCTCTCCTCAAAACTTCTTAAAGATCCTCTAACGTGGTGTGTAAACTTTAAACCGTCCGTACTTTCACCAGGTTCACATAATTCCACCATTGTAAAAGATTAATCACTAATGTCGATAGCCACAAATAGTCTGCTTTTATACTGGTTTCCCTCACTTAATACATTGAAAACCGATATCAACATTTAAAACGTAAAATTTCCAATCTCAAGGACAAGTACACTGCGATAATAATCACTACATATTCAAGGGGCTTCTAAATTGTTTGCCAAATTAGATAATGAGTCAAATTCGTCGTCTAATAAATTAGACGTGGCTGTTAGAGGTTTTTCCAAATTAGTCGCCTCTGTAGCCAATATTGTATCAAAACCGTCATTAAAACAATCGTCAACAGTTTCTTGTTCTAATGCGGCGATAAGCGCATTTAAATTTCTAGTAGATCTGTCTACATATTCAACACCTTCAATAAGACGATGTTGACGTCTTTCCAAATCAATTAAATTTAACTCTGCAGTTAACCATTCATAATAATGAATAAGGTGATGACCCCACGCCAAAGTTTTACTGGAATTGGGTATAACAAAACGCTTATCGTCGTGACACGAGAGTGCTACTTTGTTTCTAAGCTCTGTAAACATATCGTGCAAATAGGATTTAAAAACATACATCTGACAATGTAATGAATAAGGTCCAACTGCTTTTCGATAGCATATTTCTTAACGCCCTTTGCTTTTTTAATAAGTTTGTCTCCCAAATTTAGACAATATGCCTTAGCTCCAGTTCCATAAAAGCTATGAATGGGGCTAGCGCAATATTCATCCTTCATTTTTTCTACCACGGATTGGTTTCGAGGAATATCATGTGCGTTAATGTCTGCATAATTCGAAGTATCAAATTTATTCAAATTTAGTTTTATATCATTATAAAAATTTTGTGTAAATATTTCCAGAATAAAAGAGTCAGTGTCTGTGTACAGTAAGGAAACATTATGACCGTACATAGGTTTAAGATATTCATAATAGAAGTTATACATTACGGTTTTCGATAGTTCTAAAATTGTAAATCCCACATAAACAGGTTTATTATAGACGATTTTCAATCGTTCCATTTGAATCGCGACAAAGTTTTCCGAAAATACGTTAACATTTTTAAAGTTTGGTTTTGCTATTAAATTTTCCGCTCCATTTTTTGAGCGTTTTTCTCCCATTCACTTATCAGCTTTATATCTACCCTATTCTCCACATTTTCCATAGTTTCTTCAAATACACTATTATTAGCCAATTTACATTGATCTTTATCAAATTTATTTGTAGCCGCGTTTCTTAATTCGGTATTTAAATCGATGTACTCCAAAAGCCACGGTGATTGGGTAAATTTTAGAACTCGATGGACTGCTGTTAATTTTAAACCATGTTTTAAACATTGTTTCAAATTAACGTAGTGAATTATATATATTTAGATTTATTACATAAATTTGGAATTAACTTAGAACATTTCCCACCAGGGGGAGTTACATTCTCTGGACAAAATGGTAGATCGTTGTGATATATGTGCAAATTCTCGGGATATTCCAAATCAACTTCTAAAACGTAACCCACAGAAGAGGATTCGGAAAACTTTGTAAGATCTAAAGTAGCAATATCTTCATTCGTAAGCCAAACAAAGTTTCTTTCTGGCAGATATTGTCTCATACTATGACCATATAAGTTGGTAGCGTCGAGGTACATAATAAAAGATGTGGGAATGGTTGAATTATAATTTGGAATAAATCTGTTATTGGCTACTGATTTCCTTGGTGCACAAGTGCTGACTCCACCTCTAATTCCCTTTTTAAAGAAATGTAGCGTGTCTATGTCAGTCAGTAGTTCCAGTTCAACTTGTGTAAATTTTAACATCGCATCCCAAAAGAGACTGGGTGCAGTAAAATACCTAGCTGGATCTAACTTGTAGTGTTGAAGACAAAAATTTGTAAAGTTTTCAAAAATATCATTTAAAAGTAGAACATCTGAGGTTAAATAAAGATCCGAATATTCACCAATTGTTTTACAATCAAATAATTTCCAAACTGATACAGCGCGCTCATAATCGTCTGGGTCTAAATGTTCGTTTCGTAGAGAATCATAAAAATCTGAAATGGGTGGTAAACTGACTTAATCTAATTTTGTTGAAGAATCAATGTATGAATATGGAAAGATACCTTCTATCTCATGACATTGAATTTGGCATCATCTGGAAAGTATTTTCTAATCTCTAAACATTGATTGTCGTCAAGAGTTCTAGTTATAGTTTCCAGAGAAGAGGAAAGAAATCGAAAAGAATCTAGAAGCCGCAGTTTTAGAAACACCTTTTGTAATTTATTTCTATTGTCTATAATTTCATCAACCAAAACGTGTTTACTGAAAGAAATATATTTTTCTTTATTTTGTGCAATGACATCGATTTTTTCTTTATTTAATGCTAGCTGTTTAATGAATAAATGACTATCGTAACCGGTTAAATTATGGAAGAAAATAGGTATACATTTTGGGAGTTTATAATTTAAGTTGCAACTGACATGTGCTGCTCCTCGGTAGCAACCGGTAAGATGACAATGATCACGAACCTTTACTTGCATACGCTCAAATAATTTTCCACAAATAAAGCAAGACGCTGCTGTTCTAAATAAAACATTTAGCACAATTAGGTCCACGATATAATTCAAGCTTAGACAAAGTGTCATCGAAAGAGCATTTTATGTAGTAAGCGAAAGAATGAGGTTCGTGCTCAAATGTTTTAATTGTAATCAGTTGATCGAGGTTGGGCACGTCCACGTTTGCAATGGGTTTTAACAAACATTCAAAATCTGCATAAATGACGAAAGGTGACTTTAACTGATTCTCAAAATTTTGAAATTTTAATATGTTTTCCGGAAGTGTCTCTTCATTTTTGTATACTTTTGATTCGGTACTCGGAATTACTGAATAGACATATTTGCAATCATTCGCACAATGTCTTTGTAAATCACGATCACTTCTAAAATATTGCAAACGCCCATCACAGAAATGTTTCGCATTCTTGTGTTTAGTTATCTGACTTGAAACCAATCTTGATAAATTTGTAATTAAACAATAGTGATTATTACCCTCATCATTGGTAAGGAGTAATAGATTTACATGAAAATTTTGTTTTTGACGAGTATAAAGCAATGGTCCCACAACTTCATATAATGTCTTACCGTCTTCATAAATCGAATCAAGCCCATAACCATTTATAGAAACATTATTCTTCTCTTCAAATTTCGAAATATTTTTTAATTTCATTGGAAATTCTACGAAATCGAAATTGAATGCTGTAGTGAAATGGGGATAGGAGCTCGTTCGATTGCTATGATCCCTAGATGGGAAAACTGATGCTCCTAAACACCACCCAAAACAATATTCATCATCGTTTTGGATGTTGACAATCGCTTTTTTCAATTGTATTTGCTTAGGAATCGGGGTATACGTTGAGGCTCGTAAAGGATTATATTTATTTATATTTACTTCCACAAATAGAATCTTTTCCAAGGCCCATCTTGAAAAAAATTATATGTATCAGATTGCATTACAAAAGTTCAAATTTTCAAAGTACCTGAATCACGTTCCTGAAATATGTCCGCCTTCGCATCTATTTCAGTAACAAAATCATCATACAAATGACTTAAATCACTAGACATCGATACAATTATATTCCGAGTATTGAAATATTTCATTTCACGATTTTCTTTCGAGTCTAAATAGTACATGCTAAATAATTCGAAATTCAATTTAATAGAGATATGTTTTTGCAGCTCATTTTCTATGAAAGGTAAAACTTCGTCTCAAATTTCTGCAAAAAAAACCATTTACATTTATATGATGATTATCGCTACTAATTTTGTAACTGATAATGCGATTCTTAATACGCTTTTCACAATGCATATGTCGTTGCGAAGGGGAGACCATGTATTTGCTTTGTGGCGAATGCTCTTCATGTGACCACCAACAGAATGTCTAGGAATATGTATGTCACATACCCCGCAATAAATTGGTGTATCTAAAAGAAACTCAAGCATTATGGTATTATAGAGAAAGAATCATGCATAATTACCTCTGCTTTGCTCTTCAGATCTATTCGGAGAATCCATATCTATTTCCCCAGCACTTAATAATAAATAAATAATAATAAATACACCACAGGTAATGACGACCCCCTTTATCCCGGAAGTCTCTAGAAGAGCCTTGTGTGGGAGGGGGCTACACATTTAGAGACAAGGGACACACACCCAATATTCGTGTATAGTGAAAAAATCCCTCTCACAGTATTTTCCACTGCCACGACCGGGGATCGAACCCGGAACTTTTGGGTGAGAGGCAAGTGTGCTCACCTCTCGACCATCAGTCATACAGTAGTTGATGCTGAAAAAAATGAAATATTGTAATATACTCCACAATTTAGGGAAGTTACTCACGTTTATCATTAAGTTTTCCAACACAAGTACTCATTGTACTTTCTTGTCCTCTGGAAGCGAATGCTATAAACCAAATTCTTTACTATCAATTCATTAAATTATGTAAAAATTAACTTGCATGTTAATGTAGGTTTAACACATTGTTGTTTAGTACTTCCAGTGCCTGATGTTGATGCGGTAAAGAGAAAACATTTTTATAAAGTCAGTTTTTAGTATTAAATATAAACTATACCTCCAGCAGTGAATGTTTCCATTTTTCTACGCTTTGCGGTTTGAGTTGTACATCCATTTCGTATGTGTCTCATTAACGAGTCTTTGCGCAAAAATAGTACTTCACAAACCGGACACTTCAAAGACATTTTCAGAAATGAATAAAATATAAAAATATTGTCTATTTATAATGAACTATGACTTTGATATAAGAGCTCTCAGTTTAACGACTATTCTTAGCTTTGAACCCAGCAAGGACCGCGTGGAGGTGAAGTCGATACCTTGCCTGGAAATGGTAGGGGACATGGTTATCTGATTAGTTGGTGGAGAATGTTAGTGAGAGCATTTATATTTTATTGAATTTATAGTGCAGACCGAGCATGATCTATCCGTTCATTTAGTTCTTTGATGGATTTTTCAATGCATTTTTTATCTTTTTCGTGGTAATCACGGACTTCGTTGGAGCCTTCACCAACAAAAGTTCTAGCAATTGACAATGCTGTTTTTGAAATGTCATGACGCATCAATAAATAACCGATTCTGCCTTCCATATGTTTGATGTTTTGTTCGAGATTTGGGATGTAATTTTTAATATCTTTAGACACTGCGGCAAGAGCCTCAGCCACTATAACGTTTTCAACAAACTCATCATCCCAATCAGACAATGCGTCAGCATCTTGACTGATCGGTACAGTGCGTTTAATGGGTTCCGTTACAGCAGAAAAGTGTTCCGCCGCAATTAGGTTACCAACGAAGTCATCATCCCAATCTGACAATTCATTTTCGGCATTATCACAATTAATTAATGACACACTTTGACGTTCACAAATATCATTGTCGATCGCACAATTAATAGGTAAATCAATCTCGCCCTGCACTACGTCTGAAAATTCCAATGGTGGTGACAGTATGTGTAAAGAATTGTCCATATAGGTATGGGTAGTTTGCACTGAAGGATTCAAATTTTGAAAGTTTATCGGGGAAGTTAAAATTTCATCGCGATAAGTAACAATAGGACCATTGTCATAAGAGACATCCTGAAGGGCTGCGTTTAAATATTCCGTTTTGAAAGATAATTCTCCTAAATCAGAAAATAACTTTTCTCTGTCAGGAAAAATAAACCTCTGACCCTCCTCAAACGAATCACCCAATCTAATACTACTATTGTTTTCGATCATAAATTCGTTACAAAATGATGAAGAATTTTACAGTTGTAACTCGGTGTTCACAGGATTTATTTTTTTTGTTTGTTAAGGTCCTAATGTCTACGAAAAGGAGGGTTAATGTCTATGATTTTTAGTTGTTGTAAACAATGGGCCCCACGTTGGGCGCCATGTCTACGAAAAGTAGGGTGAGGTTGTGAAAAATAAAAATGTTTTTTGTCGGAGACTGCAAATTTTTGAAGTTGATGGGCGCCAGCAGCCTCGACAGTAGTGTTTCGTAGATCTGTGATAGGTGGACGAGTTCTCAGGGCCGATTTCTGAAGTTCTGTGATGGTTTTGACGATTTTCTGATTTTCGGGGGGTATTGCTGCTACCCCCTTGTTGCAACTTTGTAAGCTGTCATACACAGGCACCGCTTTTGGTGCAAGGTACCCCACTTTGTGCAAATGAACAGGCGCTTTTGCCTGATATAGGTCGTTGCGAAGAAATAAAAGACTGGATATCAATTAATTGTAACGTTAAGCAGAACTCTGTCGACGTCGTTGCACAATTTAATTTAATATTGATTTTATCCCTAACTTTACTAGCTAACACAAATAAATAGTAACGTAGAACGGTTGAAAATCGCGTCGCGTCGACGGATATGGTCCTTCTCCTAACGCCAATAGGGTTCAGATAAAGTGCAGGGACTAGTATCTGAGACGCCGTATTGTGTCTCGGTTCGTCGGATGAAATTGAAGAAATGGTTGAAGTTCTGTAGACTGCTTGATGACGTAGTAGTTGTTGATGTTTACTCGTTGAGTGCGGGAACTGGACTGCCGCTGCTGAAACCTCGCCGCGATCCTGTAGACATCGGGGCGGACGGAGCTCTGAGCGTTAGGTCGGCTGGCGTTTGGAACGCTGTGTGCCGGATGAGCGGCTGGGGCCGCCTGCTGCGTCGTGTCGTCCCCGCCCAGTCATGCCCAGGCGGACGGGATCCCAAGCGTTGATATAGTCTTAACGCGCCTATTGCGTTGTATTTAATTTGCGCTGTGATGCTAACGTGTGAATATGTTAAAATATATAAATTGCGACTTTTAAAATTTAATTTAAAATTATTTTTAATGGCCTTTTTTGGCTTCGACAACACTAAATAAGATACTATCCGCCGGTCGTACTAAAATATTATCATGAATAATTGCATTAGTACTAATATTATTACTACGTTTAGGGGGATCATCATGAATAAGTGCTGCAATAGTAATAATATTACCATGATTAATTGTTGTAACTACATTCAGCGGGTAATGTAACATCACTGATGTCGGGCATATTAAATTGCCTAATATTAACATTGCTCTGTCCAGTTAAGTATATATTACTTGGTCCGGGTATGTTAACATTAGGAAAGTTAATATTGTCTACATCAGTGACGACGTCTCCGTTTGGCTTGGCTTGACAACAATCACATTGTGAGTCCGGACAAGGTAAAACAGTTTTCAACATAGATTGTTTACGTTTACTGACATTACGTTTCTTTGTGGAGGGCGCATCACTAATTTTAATTTTTTTACTTGCACTACCAATACCAAGAGTACAACACTTTTTACAGTAATAATACAACCACCGTTCATTGTCACAATCTGTACAAACACAAGCAGTACGTTTCATGTTGAGAGCGTGAACAAGAATGACCTCCAGACGTTTGAACAAAGAGTAACACCAGCTCCTCGAGGTCAGTCACTTACGCATGCTCAGTTTAGAACTTTCACTTTCCAAGGTTACGTGGTGAGAAATATCAACACATCCGGCTCCGAGGAGGGGGTTATGAATATAGTTGAATCCCAATGTACAAATAAGTGGCACATGCGCAGTTGACATCCCCACTCACTTAATTCGTAAGAGTGGGGATGTCAACTGCGCATGCGCCAGTTTTGCCTTGCGCTATACTCAGACCTTCAACTTTCATTCTCATCCTAGTCGTCAGTGCAGTCGGTCGTGTTTTGTTTTTGTTAGTGTTAGTGATGAGTGACATAATTGAAGTGTACGCTGCTGGCTCCACGACGTTCCCGTGGACGTCACCGGTCCGGGCGCAAAGTCCGTCGGCATGGAGCGTCGACACGATTCCAAACGAGGAAACCGGATCGGCGATGGAAACCGACTCCACCACCGGACCGGAAGGGCCTCAGGCGGAAGCAAAGGCATCCGACGGTAAGAATAAATACGATATATACTTTTTTGACAATATTTATTAATTAGTTTTTCTTCACTTAGATGAGTCAGATTCGGAGTCTGACTATTCCAATGGGCAGGGTGAGCCGTCGGACGGTGAGTAACAATTATTCAATAATTGTATAATATTAATTGTATATTCTTTATTTACAGAAGATTGGGTACGACTCTGGGAACAGGAGGAAGAGGATAAGAGAAGGGAGACCCAGAGAAGAGAGTAACGACTCCTCAGATGATGGTAAGATATATATATATATATATATATATATATATATATATATATATATATATATATATATATATATATATATATATATATATATATATATGTGTGTATTTTAATACTGATACTAATACGTTTTCTTTTACAGACATTGATTAATTATATTGTAGGATAAGTTAGTCTAAATTGTTAGAATAAGTTAAAATTAATTATAGAATGTTAAGAATAAAAAAATTTAATTTAAGTTTATTAGAATAAGGTAAAACATTTTTCTGTACTTATGTAAATAAATATAAGTGAAAAAATTTTGTTTCATTTATTAGAATAAGACTATTTAGAATAAGGCAATATTAAAGAAATAATTGTGTAAACAGATATGTAAATAAATAATTTTTTTTTAATACCAAGTTTTTATAGAAATAAAAAAATACATCGACCATCTTCGAGCTGAGCCAAAAAAAGGTGTTTTTTGAATTCACCATCAAAATGAAGAAAAAAATTTTGTGAACTTAAAAAACTTTTTCTAAAATAATATGTATTTATATAAATTTAAAAAAATATATCGGCCATCTTCGAGCTGAGCGAAAAAAAAAGTTGTTTTTTGAACTCACCATAAAAATTAAGAAAAAATTTTGTGGAAAATTAAAATTGTCACCCCCCAAACTCCACAACCCGTACCCGGTGATTCTTTTTTTGTCAACTAAACATTTCTATCACCCCGGGAAATGGGAAATTCAAATATTACATTTCCTCTTAAGCCACACATATAACATCATATTTCAATACTACAAACCTTAAAAGTTGTCGTTTTTTTATTTGCATCAGAGTCCTGCCAAATTGCACTACAAAATTTTTTTTTTGCGATTTTATATACAAAACATCTCAATCTCTTGTGTATGTCTTCTACTCTAACTTTCACGCCACATATCGTATTCTACAACTATTGGAAATCTGGAAAATTGATACTTTCTTTTTCATCCAATTTCCTTCATATTCACTGCTCTGGCAAACATAAATTATACCTATACAATCCACCCACTAACTTAATTCTACTATTTAATTAAAGTCGGAAAACACACAGAAAAAACAGATTTTTTTTCGATTTTCCATTTATAATTAAAACTGCATCGATCTATATAATGCAAAAAAAAATTACCTTATTCAGAAATGTACAAAAAATTAATTTCAAAATTATGAATTGCAAAATATTATTGAAAAATATTTACAACACCAAATGTTTCATTCAGTTTATTTATAAATAAAAAAATGTGAATAAAACATAAACCAATTAGTTGAATTTATGACATTTTTTTTCAATTCAGACTATATATAATATAACAAATATATACAAAAATGAATATTACTTAACAAAAACCCACATTAATTTAAGACCCTTTCATTACTATCGCTCCTGATACATTTTACACATGCATTGGTTATGCAGATAACGTACAGCTTCTGTCCACAAACTAGACACTTTATATTTAAATTATAACAATTTTCTCTAATCGTCTGATAGTGATAATTTACATGTACCTTGCACCCTGCTTCACCACCAACAAAACAGGTATAGCACACCCTGAACGCTTGATTTCCAATAAGCCCCAACACATATGAAGCATTAACGCAAAACACTAACTGATGTAGTTCATTGGCGAATGCTTGAGAATTCATATGCACACCACGATAATTTCCCATCACCTCATGATTGACATCTAAACGTTGATCTTCTTCTATACCACTATCAATTTCCGACTCAGTTTCCGAGTCACTACTTTCACTAACTTCGTCTATTCTTTCCATAACAATTTTTGATTTGTTCACACACTTAAATGGTGTTTATTTATTTATTTAACAATACACTGCCCAACATAAAGTTTGTCAATTAATATTTACTTTTGTATATCTTTGTAATATTATATATAGTCATAATAATTTTAATTTTTCAACAAACTCAACTGATGGACTGACAATTTTCAGTTCTCTTTATACGTATCACACTCTCTCAAGGTTACAGTTCGTTCAAGGTCGGGATATAATCAAGGTTAAGGCTACCACTCAAGGTTATGAGTGGGGGTGGGGTGGAGGTCCCTCAAGGTTAGGAGTGGGGGTGGAGGTCAGAAACCCCTATTAGTCACTACTGAAGAATTACCCACAAAGAAAAAAAGATTTCAATAAAATTATTTTACTTTTAATTTTTGTATTTTATAATCAAATATAAGACTTTGACGTGATAATTTGTAAATACTTACGAATCACAAGAAATAATTAACAAATTTTCTCAGTTCACAGCCTTTGCATTTTTTGAATTTTTACCTGTTTAATTGCAGTTTAAATAATGTTTTCAGGACTTTGAAAGCCGAGAATAGTTAGGTACATGTACATTACTTGTATAAGATAATATTGTATGAGAATTAACGCTCTTTATGAATGTAAACGTTTATTTACAATAAAGAAAAAGAAATTCATAATTTTCACCGAAAACTCGATTTTTAAAACGTAGTTTTTTCGGTTTTTCTGTTTTTTAACGATATTTCTGCATATAAGCAATATTATATTTTAATTCTATATTAAAGTTGAGATTTCAACGAAAACAATGAGCACTAGTAAAGTTCATTAATCGAAAATTTGCTTACTAAATTTTTCGATTGAAAATTAGGTCTTTTTTTTTATTTTCTTCATAGACCATCGAAAATTAAATATTTCGCTTTGAAAAAATTTGGGCTTGTTTAAAATACAAAAAAGAACATTTTCACCGATTTTCATAAAAATATAAAAAAAATTGCGATAGTTATAAATTAAAAACCGAAAAAATGGTTTTTTGCATTATTATCGATAATTTTGAGGTTATGGTCAATAATGTTCAATAAGAAAGTTTTAGATTCTTTTTATCTACAACTTTTACATTCAACATTTTTCGATAGGATGCATAGTTTAGCCGCAAATCACAAAAAACGGGTACCAACCCCTAAAAACGTATATATTATCACCCCAACGCCCCTTCCAGAACTTTTACTCAGTCTGGAAGATTTTTCCTTAATTATTTACACCATTAACTACACTTTCCGACCATTCATATACTGCTAAGAATTTTTATTGCCTTAAACAGGATTGGCCCTGGTCTAAGACTAAAAAGTAAAAAATAAAATTATGTAAAAAAATATTTTAAAAAAAGCTTTTATTTAAACGCTCTAAGAAGTAGAAAATAAACGTTGAAGCAAATCAAATCCATTATTTTGATCCATTATATAATTTGTTTATGATATAAAAGCTTGTCGCAAACAAATCTCCTTTACACAGGAAAATCTGGCGATAAGCTTTTATATCATAAAAAAAATTATATAATGTAACATAATGCTGGATTTGATTTACTTCAAAGTTTATTTTCCACTTTTTAGAGCATTTAATAAAAGCTTTCTTTAAAAAAATATTTTTTTATAAAAAAATTTACCATATTTCTAAGACAGCTTTATTATAAATTCCCAATTTTACGCATATAAAAGTTTTCCTATAGTTTACATAGTCAATATATACATTAAAAATATTTCTTCGTGACGAACGAGACGAACAAAGCGTCATTACATTGAATTTCAAATCTATTTTACTGTCAAATAAATAAAGATTGTTTCCCAAATTCCCAACTGTACACCACCAAATTTTTCCTACAGTTTCCTGGGACCCTTATATACATTTGCCATACGAAAATAATCCGTGACAGACGAGCCTTCATACGCGAGTAAATTGTTTATTACATTGAATTTCAAATTTATTTTTACTGTCATACAAATAAAAATATTTTCCCAAATTCCAAGTTGTACCCCAACAAATTTTTCCCACAGTTTTTTAAGACCCTTATGTGCATTTGCCATACAAAAGTAATCAGTGGCAAACGAGCCTTCATAGGTGAACAAATTGTTTATTACATTGAATTTCATATTTATTTCTACTGTTATAAAAATAAAGATTTTTTCCAAATTCCCATTTGTTCCCCCACCAAAGTTTTCCTACAGTTTCTTAAGATCCTTATGTACATTTGCCATACAAAAAGAATCCGTGACAAACGAGCCTTCATAGGTGAACAAATCGTTTATTATATTGAATTTCAAATTTATTTTTACTTTCATATAAATAACGATTTTTCCCAAATTCCCATTTGTACACCCAACAATTTTTTTCCACAGTTTCCTGGGACCCCTATATATATTTGTCACACAAAAATAATCCGTGACAAACGAGCCTTCATAAGTGAACAAATCGTTTATTACATTGAATTTCAAATTTATTTTTACTATTATACAAATAAAGACTTTCCAAATTCCCATTTGTACGCCCACCGAATTTTTCCTACAGTTTCTTAAGACCCTTATGTACATTTGCTATATAAAAATAATCCGTGACAAACGAGCCTTCATAGGTGAACAAATCGTTTATCATATTGAATTTCAAATTTATTTTTACTGTCATATAAATAACGATTTTTTCCAAATTCCCATTTGTACCCCCACAAAATTTTTTCCACAGTTTCCTGGGACCCTTATATATATTTATCACACAAAAATAATCCATGACAAACGAGCCTTCATAGGTGAACAAATCGTTTATTACATTGAATTTCAAATTTACTTTTACAGTTATACAAATAAAGATATTTTCCCAAATTCCCAGTTGTACCCCAACAAATTTTTCCCACAGTACAAATGGGAATTTGCAAACAGTCTTTATTTGTATAACAGTAAAAATAAATTTGAAGTTGAATGTAATAAACGATTTGTTCACCTATGAAGGCTCGTTTGTCACGGATTATTTTTGTGTGACAAATATATATAAGGGTCCCAGGAAATTGTGGAAAAAAATTGTTGGGGGTACAAATGGGAATTTGGGAAAAATTGTTATTTATATGACAGTAAAAATAAATTTGAAATTCAATGTAATTAACAATTTACTCGCGTATGAAGGCTCATCTGTCACGGATTATTTTTGTATGGCAAATGTATATAAGGGTCCCAGGAAACTGTAGGAAAAATTTGGTGGTGTACAGCTGGGAATTTGGGAAACAATCTTTATTTATTTGACAGTAAAATAAATTTGAAATTCAATGTAATGCTTTGTTCGCCTCGTTCGTCACGAAGAAATTTTTTTAATGTATATATTGACTATGTAATACTATAGGAAAAGTTTTATATGGGTAAAATTGGGAATTTATAATAAAGCTGTCTTAGAAATATGGAAAAAAATTATATAAAAAAATATTTTTTTTAAGAAAGCTTTTATTTAAATGCTCTAAAAAGTGGAAAATTAACTTTGAAGTAAATCAAATCCAGCATTATGTTACATTATATAATTTTTTTTATGATATAAAAGCTTGTCGCCAGATTTTCCTGTGTAAAGGAGATTGTTCGCGACAAGCTTTTATATCATAAACAAATTATATAATTGATCAAAATGATGGATTTGATTTGTTTCAACGTTTATTTTCTACTTCTTAGAACGTTTAAATAAAAGCTTTTTTTAAAATATTTTTTTACATAATTTTATTTTTTACTTTTTAGTCTTTTGATATGCTGTAATCCTCAGATATCGATTTTGAGACGAATCGGATCATAAACGGTAAAGTCGTCCGCCATCTTGAACTAAATTTTTTACTAGAAATTCGTAATCCGCGACCCCGAAAACTCCCAGATATCGATTTTGATCTATTTGAACGTAGACGACGAAAGTCGTCGGCCATATTGGCGCCGCCATTTTGAATTTCTTTATTTTGACTGAAAATTCACGCGACCTAGAGAACCCCCAGATATCGATTTTGAGTTGAATCGGATCTTAAACGGTAAAGTCGTCCGCCATCTTGAAATCGCCATCCTGAACAAAATTTTTTACTGGAAATTCGTAATCGGCGAACCCGAAAACCTCCAGATATCAATATTGATCGATTTGGACCATAAATGACAACATTCATCCGCCATATTGGCGCCGCCATTTTGAATTTCTGAATTTTGACCAAGAATTCATAATTGGGGATCTCGAAAACTCCCAGATATCGATTTTAAGTCTAATCGGACTGTAAACGGTAAAGTCGTCCGCCATCTTCAAGCCGCCATATTGTTTTTTGCTTACATGAAGATGTTAAAGTGTATTTTCCCGAGACTTATACACATGCGCAAAATGTGCCGTAACGTAATGTGATAGTGCACGTATGTCGTAGCGTCTTACACGCTCTACACTGGTGGGATAGAATTTCCTCTACGTCAGCATTTGTGGATGAAATTTTGTGGATATCTTCACCTTAATTCAATTTTCCACTCCCTACAAGGGCTGGAAGCCTGGGATAGGGGTGGCTGAGGTCAAGTCCTCGAGGGGCCTTCCGTTCTACTCGAGGGAACAACAATTAGTTGAAGAACTGGAAAAAATAAATGGCTTCACGGAAAAGGGGACTTTGGGAGTGGGTTGCCGAGGCGGAAAAATTGGTTTGACCCCGGGAATCGATTCAGCACCCTCGAAAATCTACGAGTATAAGTATTGCATTTTCTGCATAATATGATGTAGATGCATGAAAGTTGAATATAATGTATTATCCGATTTTTTACTAGCAGTAAAATACAGATTAGAAATTTAGGAAATCGTGTAGAGCTTATTTTAAACTAATTTATTGTGAAATACATTTTTTACATACCTAATGATAACCAAAAGCAAAATATTGCAGGTTATAAGTTCTCGAAATCATGTAGGTACAGTTAATGTTTCAACATTGTCTTTATGACAATACAACCAAAAATCTGAAGGTGGATTTCACAGCTGGAATCTAACAAGGAACTTGTTGGAAAAAAAGTGTATTTTTGAAACGTAGGTAAATAATTGATTACTTTACTTGAATTTCTATTTTGTCTTGTTATTGTGTTCCAATTTGGTTTAAACAAAAGTTATGTTGCTCATCATGAAGTATATAGACAAAAAGATAAACATGATGGATGGTCAGGGGGTGCGAGGAAGCCACATAGAAAATTAGCTTGTAGTATTATACATTGGAAGTGTGTGCTGAGGGGAGGGGTGGGGGGTGATTTCACTTATTTTTTCATTATGGAACAGTACGTGGTTTCACAATTAGCTATTAAGATAGATTATATAAAAGAACCGTAAAATTTGAATATAGACAAACTTATAAATTATTTCTAACAAGCGAAGGAGAAAAGCACTGCAAGTAGTAGTAAAGTACAATACGATAGGATAATTCTACCATTTGCTTCAAGCAATGCTCTTCATCTTCACTAGTTGGATCAGATAGGAAGAAAGAATATTCCCTTCCCATTTGCAAGCTCAAAGCTCAGGACTGAGCCGTGTCTTTTTGACTGGTATGGTATTTCGTAATAAACATTTATACATAAAATGTACGGAAAAAATGAGAATCTTCGAGCCACTGACCTTCTTTGATAATTTTGACATCTGTTTTCGTTAATTCTCTGCACTTAAATTCTTTATCCGTATTGACAATGAAAAAGAAATCGAATGTAAAAAGAGCTGAACCCTTACACTCACGCACTTAAATGTCTGGTACAAACGTAAACTTTACCGACGATCCGCTAAAAATCTGTAAAACAATATGTGTAATATTTAGAAAACATCTGTTTCACAATCTATCCGCCACGTAATCCGACACGACCTCAATGTTTTTTCTTGTGATTAAACATTTCCATTTTTTACATCAGATAATTACAAATTTGTTATTTTGGATGTTTTTAAAGTTCCTATTATAGTGTTTGATCCAAAAATCAGAAATCAAAATTGCACACGTGATTAATACTTCAATATTTCGTATTATTTTGACAGGTCTCAAAATCCAAACATCAGTAATGGCAATGCCATAACAAGATGACAAATTAAAGACAGGTATTTATTTGAAAGATGAAATGATAAACAACTCATTTTGCACGTAATTACCAATGTTAAATGATTGTTTTTTTTATAAAAGGAAAGAAACATTCATTTGCATTTATTTATCTACAAATTTATCCACTGTTTGAATTAAGTGATTTAACTTCCGTATCCGTCGACCGACGCCACTTCCACCTAGTACATTTTTATAACCGGAATGACAGAGCTCAAAATTCAAACATCAATAGCAATAGGCGTGTTTTATTGCTAATTCGAATCTACTCTTACGAGTAGTAATTTTGATGTGTCAATAAAACGGTTCATAAATGTTGCCACAAGTACTTTTGCGATTTAGTGTAAAATGTTTAAGATACTACTAATGCTTTTGGATTTGTAATTTGATTTTCGAGAAACGAAAACTTTTAACTGAACTATAACAGTTCTACCATGAATCAGAACAATAAGGTACTTCTTGTAGCTACTGCTGTTACATCAACTTTGATCATTTTCGAAGGCCGAACGCAACGGTGATTTTTAATAAGCAATGAACAAATGAAACAGGCTGACTGATGTGTAAGCTTCACGTGTTTTTGAGATCATGTCAGAGACTAACGACCATATCGCATATCACATAGACAAGTTATTGCTAAGTGGACGATGTACACCTCAGTGATGAGTAATCTCTTAATAAATAATGACTAACTAAAACGAAAGAGTATGTAAACTTGATCACCCACCTACACCCACCCCTTATATTCATGATTTATTACTCCGTTATAATATGCAATATACATTATAGAATATGAATGTGTAAATATACCTAATATACATAATTTATTAATTACCTTTTCGGATTTTGTCTGAAAAACATTAGGTGTCACTACCCCTTAGTAGGAAATCGACCCGCAGACTCGCCTGTTTTATAATATAAGTACGCTTTACTTATAGTTCGTGAATTTCAAATTTATTGTCGATTTTATGTTAAATATTTACTTGACTGATTTTTATAACCTCAATTCTAAGCTTGTTTTTTGTTGTTGTAAGACCACTATTTAGTGACTTTTTATTTTGTGACTAGGAATCTACTCTTCCTACGATCAAATTCGGTCGTAGCGAAAGTAGCAAAAGTTGAAAAAGTGGTGGTCAATAAAACGGCAAAAAACGGTTCTACTTCTACGAGTAGAATGTTCTGGGTACAATAAAACGCGCCTAATGCCACAATAAGATGACAAGTTCACCAATAAACAGATCTTATTTTTTTTGTGGTTACTTTCTAAGCGACCGGGTGCCAGCTTAACGCTCTCAACACTGGCGTTCGACGCGCTTTCCTGTGCCCTGTTGGTTCGTTTCTTTAGTTTTCGTCAAAGAACTATAGACCTGTCTTGGCCGGCGGTATATCTGTCTGCTTCACTCCCTGTATGTTGGTTGGCCGGGGGCGGCCTTGACGGCACAAGAACCCCCCGACACGCTCGTGTAACTTTCCTGCATCTTTATTTTTGTGTCCTTTTCGCGATGCGCAACATCCTTCGCTGGTGACAACATCCCGGCCTGTTTTTAGTAATTGGCTGTGGGTCAACCGCCCGAATGCCATTCAAAAAAATAATTGAAAAATAAAACGATAAACAACTCATTTCGCATGTAATTACCAATGTTAAATGATTATGTTCTATTTATAGAAGAAAATAAATATCCAGATGGCGCAGAAAGCAATATCTTGATGTATATGAATCCCTGTCCCGTTTCGCTCTAGCATGAAAGTGAGAGAAAATTAGCTGCGAAACCCGACCGGGTTTCTTGATCCCCGTCAAAATTTGTGCGGTCGGTCAAAAGCGGTGCAAAAGGTGTGTCGAGGTCCTAGTTGTCCTCTAGTAACGTTTTACTTATTTCTCACCTTCAGTTTGGCCACAGCACACTTTTTCCCGGAACTGTTGGTCGGATCAATTCGGCAATGCTCAGAATCGATTTCTAGTGGTCGACTTAGTCGATAACGACACTTCCCGTTCATTTATGTGTCTTCGAAAATATTCGTGCGCAGTTCGGATTTTTGATTCACACGTGTGAACTCCCCTGAAACTTGTTTCAGTTTTTCAATTCCCCCAGTCGTTGATTAAACGATGAATAACGCCTTCGGGTGTGATCGGATCGATTCGATAACCGTCGTAATCGATTCTTCGTGGACGGTATAGTGGAAAATGCTACCCCATCCGACCTTGGGGGTACTTTGCAAAAATCCTACTTAAATATTCGCTTTTTAGGTTAGAGAATCCACTCGCACCTAACTTCACTATGTCTTTAAAAAAATTTAGGTTATGTTTTTATACTAGTTTGTTTGTGTCTATATTCACGTTATTTATAAATGTCACTATCACAGGATTAAATTAAGCGACTTCAGTATCCGTCGACGTCATACTTCAGTTTTTGAAGACGTATTTCTGTTTAGTACACAAGTATAATGGGAATGACAGATCTGAAAATTCAAACATCAATGGCAATGCCGTAATAAGACAAGTTATTGAAAGGTATTTATTTGAAAGATGAAACGATAAATAACTCTTTTCGTATGTAATTATCAATGTTAAATGATCATGTTCTTTATATAAAATAAAAGAAATATCCAGATGACGCAGAAAGCAGTATCTTGCTGTATATGAATAAGGTCATGTTTCTCTCTAAAATTAGCTGCGAAGTCCTACCGGGTTTCTTGATAAACATAAGTTTTTGGGTTCAGGCGTTAAACCGATCAACAATTTATACCACACAAACATTGTTTTTTCAGACCATACTTGATTTCGTAAATCTGTTTGTACTTTTTTAAATATGCTCATTTGTGTTCACTAAATTCACATTATATTAATTTGCTTAATAATATTTGTTATATTCAATGAAAAACAATTATTTCTAAAAATTATTATCACATTTCTTTTTACTATTATCTATCTTGAGGAACGGGTTCATAAAAAAATAGAAGCGATAACGCAGAATCCATTTAAAGAGTCGCAAAATTGATACAATTGCTAAACTAAACTACTATGTATATCTACTAAACTAAACTATCTACTATCCTGTATCTACTACTATCTATCTACTAAACTAAACTAAATGTACATCAATATACAATTTGTAGAGGTATCTGGGAGGTACATGCTTGAACTAACAATATACTCTCCTCCGCTACTTCTTTTAAGTCTTACATATTTTACGTCCGATTTTCGAGAAGGCCTTTTTATAATAACTACAAAAGCAATCTAATACTAATTAATATTCTTAGACGAAAATATCACTGAAGGTAATTTTATGTATACTATACGAACGCATTTTTAAACTTTTGGGCAAGAATTGAGTCATGGATTACGAGTGAACAATTATAATTCCCCTTTACTGGGCATAAAAGAAAGCCAAAATTCTTAAAAACACTTTAAGAAGCTGTGTGACACAAACTGACCGGATATGAATCCAATCGATCGATTTTTTCCCATGAAAACCATCAGAATATCAGAAATCACTATACTTTAAAAAAGTCTTAGAAACACCGTAACAATTAGTGGTACCCAAACTGACCCGATATGAATCCAATCACTCAGCAGGATCATTTGGGTTCCGTCTCTCTTCAATAGTAACACCTACGTCTCAAATATGAACGCGATATGTCTACCCGTTTGCGAGTTATAAGGATTTTTCATGTTTGTGATAACATATGTGGGACTTGTATCCATCTTCCATCAGCAGATTCATTCAAATTCCATCCCAGATCTGTATTACAACCTACATGCCAAATATGATCTCGATATCTCTATCCGTTCCGGAGTTATAAGAAATATTTCATTAAAATGCCTTACTGCAGCAACATTTCGTGTCACTTTTCAAAATATCACCCTGTTCTGTCAAAAAAAGCGACGGCGAGGAGAATGCATACGCGCCAGCTGTGTATTTGACTGTGTAAATCGTTCAAAAACTTTAATCGAATTTCACGGCTCGCCGGTCACTTATAGAATAAAAAAGTTAAGTAGCTTTTTTACACAGAATTTTTTTCTCTACAACTTTTGTCTAAAACTTTTTCGAAAATTTTTCCGTTTTTGACATATCGCGATTTCAACCCTTAAATATTTTTTTTACAACCCCTGCCCATCAATTTCTACTTTTTGACTACAGACACTTGATGTACATCTTAAAACTAATTTCTGGTAAAAAATGCAGCCATGGAGTACGAATGGACATTTAAAAGTCCCCTTTATTGGACTAATCATAGATTTAAAGAGTCTAAAATAGATTTTATTTGTGTATAAATGTCACAATTTAATGTTGTTCGTAACGCTAAATTCTGTTTTACCTGTAGCATATTCAATTCATTGTTATAAAGTGTAAACAGGATAGTTGGACAATATGTAAAATGCGGAAGAATTATTGTTTTGTATATTAATAATTTTGTCCAAGTACTTAAATTATTTGAAATTCTACGAAAAAAATATACTTTTTTTGATATCTTTTTCAAGATATAATTAGCATGATTAGAAAAATTTAGATTTTGATCTATTATTACTCCCAGGTACTTATACTCTGAAACACGTTCAAGAAGACAATCATCAATTTTAACAGTTATGTCAGGATTGATATTATTCTTATATTTACTGGTCAACAACATGAATTTAGTTTTATCCAAATTAATTGCTAAATTGTTTTCATTAGACCAAAGTTTTATTTTAGCTAAATCAATATTCAAGTTATTAACAATTTCACCAACATCATCGTTACTAACATATACATCATCAGCAAACAATTGAATATGACAGTGGGATGGGATATTAACAATGTCATGAATGTACAATATAAACAATATAGGACCCAAAACTGATCCTTGGGCACACCATTTATTACTTCTCTTTTGTTAGATAGACTATTATTGTACTTTACCACTTGATATCGTTCACTTAAATATGAGTCAAACCACTGCAACACTACTCCTTGTATACTAATTTTCCCCAGTTTTTTTAATAATAAACTCCTATCAATCATCTCGAAAGCTCTTCTGTAGTCTAAAAACACTGCTCCTACATGTTTCTTACCACTTATATTTTCTAACCATCTGACCAAAACAGTTTGTAATGCTGTTTCACAAGAGTTTTATTCCCTAAATCCAGCCTGGTAGATCGATAATATGTCATTATCCTCGACATAATCTAGCAGTTGCTCTTTTATTAAAATTTCTAGTAGTTTCTCATATGGAGGCAGGGTATTAATTGGACCAAATTCCTGGCATAACAAAGTATTTTCCTTTTTTTCTACTGGTATTATAGTGGATACTTTCCACTCTTTAGGAACTACACCATACTGTAATGAGACATTTAATATATCTAATAGTCGATTACCTACAGCATCAAAAACCAGCTTTAATACCTTTGTAGTGATTCCATTAATATCACTACCTTTATTTGGCATATTATGTATGCTTTTTTTTTAAGTGAGGCCATATCAACAGTATTAAACGTGGTAATTGTATTTGGTGCTGGTTGAATGGTCCTTAGTACATAGTTGTTGTCATGATGCTTGTCAATACTGTGTAAAATATTGTGAACAATGAGCTCATGTGATGTCATGTCAAATGCCTTGCGGTAGTCGATTCAGGCCATAGAGAGGTTCCGCTTATACTGCATGGAGTCCTGCGTGACACATCTGTCGATCAGCAGGTTCTCCTTGCAGCCAGCAACACCTCTCTTCGACCCTCGTTACTCATATATGCGTTCGTAAACCGATTCAACTGCGTGGAGCACCCGCATGTACAAAATGCGTGTAAACACCTTGTAACATGCGTTTAGACAGGTTATTGGTCTGTAGTTCTTTGGGTTGGACAAATCTCTGTTCTTGGGGATCAGCACTGTCCGCCCCTCAACAACCCAAGAAGGAATTTGCTGCTCCCCATTCAACCAGGAATTAAAAATTCTGGCCAAATGGTGGTGGGCGCTCGATAACTTTTTCCACCAAAAGTTATTTATCCCATCGGGACCTGGCGCAGCAAAGTTCTTAGAGCCCTCGAGAGCTCTACGAACCTCTTCTGGGGTTATTGGTTCGCGCACTTCCTGTGGTTGCTGAAGCCTTTGACAAAAGGCTTCAATGTATGCAAGGACAAGAGAATCTCGGTTGAGTGGAAGCCTCTCTTCGTACAGCGTTTTCCAGAAGTTCTCCATCTGATCTGCAGTCGGCGGATTGTCTACAACACGCGGAGGCGGTTGGAAAAGGCACGAGGGTTTTTGGCGGAACAGTTTATTTTCCGCAAGCCCTCTCGCCCGCCTCACTAGTGACTTTTTGCAAGTCACAAGCATCCGTATCCTGTCGAGACAGTGTTGTTTGGTGGTTCGCAGCACTGCCTCATTGAGTGTGTGATGGGCGTGTCTTAAGTTGGCGGCTAATCGACGTACTTTAGGCGTGAACGGCCCTGTTGGCCGCCATATAGTCCATCACACATTGGATACGAGATGCGCGTTGCCTCACCGACCGGATCTTGGCTTCCATCTTTTGTATGCGCCGCTCCGCCCTCTCCTGTGGGGAAGCAGTATTTCGCCTCTCCACCCGAGAAAAGTATTGAGCAGCGGCATACACGGTACAGTTTATGTGGTCAGCTCGTTCTGGTAGCACTGCATGAAGTTCTTCATCCACTCTGGCCAGGTCTTGTGGCCTGGGGGTTTTTATGTGGTATAACCCCCGTCTAGTACTGAGGCCCTCTGGTATTGGTAGAATGGGAAGCACGGTTTCAGGAACCGGAGTATAGAACTTGTGGGTGGTTAGCCCAACAGGCCCACGACCAGCACCAAAGGGGAAGACGCTTTGCCCTCCCAGGTGCACTAGGGCTTCCGGTTCGGTTTTGCACTCCAGTTGGAGGAAGTGGTGGCGCTACTCACCAAAGGCCTGATAGATGGAAGTCAGCCCCTCCTGCTTATTTAATATTATTATTATTATTTATCTAATCTGACTCGTCTACATTTCAATAATCTTTTACACAATCAATCCCTCGTCAAAAACAATATTAAACCTATACTGACACGATTCCAAAGAGCCTCACAAAAATGTACCAACAAGTCATTTAGTATTGAATTAATAAATAAATCTTTTAATCTACCTCACCAGTCGCAACATTCCACCTAATAAAATGTTCCCTATTCAAATAATCTATGAATCCTTTACATTATTATGTAATTAATAATAGTAATATAAAACATGTTCATAATAATTTTTTATTTATAATTAATTGTTATTGTTTGTGTATGGTTGTGTGCTTGGGTGAGTAGGTGTGTGATGTATGTATGTGTGTTTCATTATAAATACATTATGTATGTATATTATTGTATATGTTTGTTTTAATTTAACATGTATTGTAAATATGATTGTATGCAGACTGAAAAACTTAGGTTGTTAGCCTATTGGTAATTCTAATAGACTTTATATTTCTAGTAAATAAATTGATAGGTTCTAAATTTTAAAATATTTGTAGGATGCCAAGAGCTACGGTTGGCAATTTCCTCAAGCTGAGAATATAAGACATGACTGGGAAGCTTTACGAGATGCTGTTCAGGGACATATTAAATCTGTAAACTGGGTCACAAGGGTGGAACTTAGAGATAAGTAAGCATGTACTTTTATATGGTAGCAATAGTCTATATACTACATTTTTTCTAGGAAAGTAGAATATATAAATGGCATAGGCATATTTAAAGATCCATACACAGTTCACACTGTTACGAAACAAGGAGAAAGAACTCTAACTGCTAAATATTTCTTAATAGCAGTAGGTGGTAGACCTCGTTATCCTAACATACCGGGTGCATTAGAATATGGTATTACCAGTGATGATATTTTCAGTCTTCAAAAAGCTCCAGGAAAAACTCTGGTTGTTGGTGCTGGATGTATCCTTTTATATATTGAATTATTACAAATTGTGGAGACCTCCATTACATTAAGATTTCTGACAAAGACAACTTTGACATTACATAAAAAAATATAATTATTTTTATGAACAAAGTACATGCAAAAATTCACAGAAGTATCATAAGAGTAAAAATTATATTGAAAAATTAAATAGGCAATTTTATACGATTTTTGAAAACAGTTAAACTGACAGATGCATTTAGTTTAAAAAAGGCAAAACTGTGCTGCATTTTGGTCAAAGAGCTGTATAAACCACAGTTGGTAGAGATGTGTATTAAATTAATCATAGAATAAGTGTGAGTATGTTGATTAGGATTAAAATTTATATTTATTGATTAATAATTTTAAAATAATGTATTTTGGTGAGCATTCCAAATCAGATCGGACAATATTTTAAATATGCTATGTGAGAAATCTTTCAAGTCATCTGTGAACATAAAAGAGTTTGAGGCGACTGAATTATTATACCTCCATAATTTGTCAAGTCATCTGACTTACAGTAAGTGTAACAGAGCTGGTCCTAAGCACTGTGCTTAGTGCTTGTCTAAGCACTTTTGTGCTCGGGAGCACTGTGCTTAGGAGCACTTTTTAAAAACGGTGCTTAGTGCTTAATGCTTCGAGCACTTTATGAAAGGGCTTAGTGCTTAGTAATCGCATAAAGTGCTCGCGAGCACTCTGAAAGAGCTTACGAGCACTTTAGTGCTCGCGAGCACGCCAAAAAACTCCCAAGCACTTTAGAAAACTAACGAGAGAGGCATTATTTTTACATGACATTTGTATACTGGACATGGATATACAAACGTCGTGACTCACATCCAATTTAGGAGAAAAAAATTAGAAGAAAGTACTTTGAAAAAAATTTATATATACACATAGATAGATAGATACACTTTATTAGTTCACTGTATAAGAAATACAAATTACCCATACGGGTGTTGAACATGTCAAACACCTAAACTAAAACTACAATGGACAGAAATTAATTCGAGTATAAAAAAAAGGAAAAAAAAACATACACAATGATACATTAAAATTATAGTAAACATACAAAAAAGTTAAAAGTTTCCAGACATAGATATTAAAAGTTATAATTACAAAAAATATTAAATAATGTTATCATCATTTAAGTATTCGTCTAGAGTATAATAAGCCTTCTCCAGAAGAATATTTGTTAATTTATTCTTTAGTTCTCTGTGTGATAGAGTTCGTATATTTGTAGGCATTTTGTTATAAATTTTAATTACAGGGAATGGTACATTCCTTTGAATATATGAATAATTTGGTGTGTCCGTAGTTAAATCATTTTTATTTCTTGTATTATATAGATGGCTTCTATTATAATCTTCTAGTAATGAGCCATTGTCTGCAACGAATTTGATTGCCTCGTATATATAAAGACTAGTTAGTGTGAATATCTTTTGGTTAATGAAAATTTGTTTGCAGCTGTCTGTTTGCCGCATATTCAGTATATTTCTAAGAAATCTTTTTTGCCATTTAAATATTCGTTCGACTTCACAGGAACTACCCCAGAAAATAATTCCATATTTTATATGAGACTGGATATATGCATGATATGCTATGAATGCTGTCGATATAATAATAATAATATTTTAATAATAATAATAATAATAATAACAATATTTTTATTTATTTCAGAAACTGTACAGACGTGCAGTTAAGAAATATTGTCGACACAATTACAAAAATTATATACATATAAAGAACTTACAAATAACATTGTGACACTTAACACAAAAAATACATGTAAATAGAAACAAATAAATAAGTTAAGTAAAATATAACATATCACTCACGTGTAATAAAATATACTAGAAACAGTAGAGATTACATGGAAGATACAAATTCGTCAACAATATAGCAGTTTATATCCAACAATAAAGATTTTAAAGCCCTTTTAAATTTAAAAATAGTTGTCATTGGTAAGCTGTTAAAAAATTTACAACCCATAAAAAAAAGACCTTTTTGATACAAAGTCGTTCTATGTTCTTCGGGTAGGAGGAGATTTTTTTTTCTAGTGTTATATTGATGATCTGTTCTTATTTCATCGAATTTAGCCTTATTTTTGTAAACAAAACATGATATTTCATATATATATATATACATACAGCACTTAAAGTAGGAATATTCAATCTCTTAAAGGCTTCCCTACAAGACACATTGTACCCAAGATTAGCTATTATGCGTATAGCCCGTTTTTGCAAAAGGAAGATTCTATGAGCCTCAGATGATGAACCCCAATGCACAATACCATACTTAATACAAGAATAAAAAGATGCAAAGTATAGTTGTCTTACAATTGATTCACTGCATTGTTTAGATGTTATTGCCAGGGCATAGCAGGTCTTAGACAGTTTACCACACATATCATGAATATGGTTAGACCATTTCAGGTTACAATCAATTCTCAATCCAAGCATTTTGGAATCATTGGCATATTTGACGCTTGTAGTTGGAGATAAAAGAATATCGGACATAAGAGCAATGTTAAACTGTACTGTTCTAAAAATCATGCAAGTTGTTTTACTTTGATTGACACACAATTTGTTTTTTTGAGTCCACAGCATTACTTTATCATAAATTGTTTTTGCACAGTGTTCAGCTTCAGCTAGGGTATTAGATTTTATTAAAATGTTTGTATCATCGGCATAAGACACTAGAGATGGGGCAAACGGCGATTTTTGCTTCACAGTGAGAACTGTTGCGACTGTTCGTTAATCACTGTTATTTGTAGCAGTGATATATCACTCTTTAAATCACTTTATTCTACAAATTCACGATCTGCTCTGCGTGCTCGTTTCGCTGTTTTAAATTCGCAGCTGATGTAAAGCAACTGTGATCGACATCAACCTACGCCATTCATAAATTAATTATTATTGTTATTAAAAATGTACAATATACCTATTCATTCACGCGCGCCAGAAGCCTTTAATTTTTGGTATGAGAGTATTGCTCTAAATTAAATTTCTAAAAGTTTAATTAAACTGATGAAATGAAGAACAAAATAATTTCGCTATTAGAAATAAAACTGATTTACTAGAACAAAACGAAATACAACATAACATACTTAATTATTAATTAAAATATATTTATTCACCTCTCTATGCAAAAAATCATAAAGGTTAATTTATGAGTGTTTATATGCATAATATAATATAAGAAGCTTTTTCGGCTTTGTACCGACAAAGCATATAAAGAGTACCGATAAAGACAAAGCGACATGGTTCTTATAACATACACAGTAGACAATACTTTACTCTTATCAGCTGCCAGTCGGATAACCGCAATGAGCGAACAAGAGCAGAGCAGAACATTATTACTGTACGGTGTTCTACAGAAAAGAGTGATTTAATCACCGGTTCATTTTTACCTAATCACTGCTAGCGATTGCTCTATGCAAAGAACAGGTGATATGTAGCTGTGATGGTGATCACCGTTACATCTCTATAAGACACTGTCAAACATGATGGATGTTGAATAAATTTCAACATATCGTTAATATAAATAATAAAAAGTGTGGGCCCTAGAATAGACCCTTGAGGTACCCCAACGCTGACAGTTTCTAAGCCTGCTGATATCTATTGGACAAATATGACACGAACCAATCATGAGCAACACCCCTTACTCCATACCTCTCAAGCTTCGTTAGCAATATAGAGTGGTCGACACAGTCAAAAGCTCTTGAAAAATCTATAAAGAGTCCTAAAGCTACTTGGCCTTTATCAATTGTACTCATAATACTATTCAAGAAATCGCTTAAAGCGGTGTCTATACTTTTATGTTTAGTAAAGCCATGTTGACTAGTAGAGAGCTTATTATGCAACATTAGAAAACTTATTAGTTGAGAGTTTACAGCAGACTCAAAAACCTTTGACATACTAGGTGATAGACTGATACCCCTATAATTTTCAAACAAGTTAGGATCACCTTTTTTATACAATGGAATAACTTTAGACACTTTTAATTCCGAAGGATAAATTCCCTGCTCTAGAGAGAGATTTATCAGATAAGTTAAAGGTTTTATGATATGTACAGCAATACGCTTTAATAATATATTTGATATTTCATCATGCCCAGTGGAGTTGGAGTTTTTTAATTTTAATATTAAGTCTAAAACATCTTCAGACAGAGGCCGAAGAAACAATGAGTAACTAGCGCCCTCCAGACAATTATCTATAAACTGAAAATCGATGTGTTGGGGTAAATTATTATTATTTTTTTTTTATACATTTATTTAACGTCGGCCTATTTCCGCTACTGAGGCCTAACACCGACGCCTGTAGACGAGCTACCCCCAACCAGGAATTTTGCCGAACCTCTTCCCTTAAGAAGAGTAGGGATCTTTTACTTGCCTAACATTTAATAGACAAGGGACCGACAGCTTTACATCCCCTCCGAAGGATGGTATATCTCCTATACAACCCTCGCCTAAGGTTGTATAGCTTCCGCACATACACTGATATACAAGCCGCTGGAAGATGTGTGAGGCGAGAACGCGGTTTCCGTTGGAACGGTCACCAATCCAAGTACTAACTGCGCCTGTCGTTGCTTTACATCGCATACCGAAGTATGTACATAGTAAAGACGCACCTACGCTCGCCCCATAGGTAAATTAGATGTAACAGTTTTGGGAGCATTTATAAAAAATGTATTAAATTTTTCCGTTAATTCACTGGTATATAAAATTTTGCCATTTTCTTCTATTTCCATACCAAAAGTATTATTTAATATATTCCACATGGTCTTACTTTTATTTTTAGAAAACATTACCAACTTATCGTTACGTTCTTTATAAAAATTTGATAAAATATGTCGATATTCGTTATTAGCTGCTTTGAAATTATCTTTAAACTGAGGGTATTGTCTACTGAGATCTGCAAAAAGTGATACCTGTTCTTTAGCTTGAATTACCTTTTGATCAAAAATTGGGACAGAAGCTTTTTTAGGTTGTTTATTCATAACTATCCCCAGTGGAAAACATGTTTCAAAGGAAAAAGAAATAATCTCCATAAACGTTTTAAATGCTATACTGCAATTTGGAATTGCAAAAATTTCTGCCCAGCAAGTATTCTTCAGAAAATGACAGAAATTATTAATACTGTTTTCACTAAAAAAAACGTTTTAATTTACTACTCTCAACATTCGACATTGGACCTGTTGTTACCATGACGTATTGTGCATAATGATCTGATAGGTTGCTCTTTATAATATTAGATTCAAAAACCCTATCCTTGTCATTCACCATTATATTGTCAATACATTTACTGGAGAAGGATGTTACTCTAGTTGGCAAGTGAATTGTTGTGTACATGTTGTTACAATTCAAGATGAATGTTAAATCATGAAGCAACGAAGAATTTACATTGAAATGAATATTAAAATCTCCACCTATCACTAAGAATTTATTACTAAGTAAAAATAAATCTAAAAGGTTACCAAAATTATTTAAAAAAAGACCAGTATCACCATTCGGTGGACGGTAAACTGCTATTACAATTATATTAGTGCCAATGATTTCTATTCCACAGCATTCAAATATATTAGATACAGAAAAATTTGTACAATCTAGAGCTTTAGTTTTAAAGTTGGTTTTGCAATAAATTGCAACACCACCATGCTTATACTTTTTTCGACAGTAAGAAGCGCATAATTTGAAACCATCAAAATGTATTAAATTAATTTCCTCTTCAGACATCCAGTGTTCGCTTAATAATATGATATCACTACACATTGAATGTTTTGATGAGTAATGATAAGATTGTCAGTTTTCTTTACACAAGAGAGATCTGCGACAGATGTGGGTATAAAAAATTATTGTCCTCGTTTACTACAGAAATTGTTTCAGCATCACAATCGTTATTTCGTGTTAAATCAATAATAGTGTCATCAGTTGTCTCAGTTTGCTCATCCTCTAGTATTGTATTATTCACATAACTATTGGGTATTGTACTACCCATTACAACAAATCTTAAATTTTTTATTTGCTTCGGAGCCGTCAAATAATTCACAATCAAACGAATCCTCGAGTCTTTGTCACACATTCTTCTCTTATTTGTTATATCTAAGAGTTTTACTTGTCCTTCAACACAATTATTAAATTTTATTAGAAAATCAGTTAACTTCGAATTGTACTTAAAGACATGTCTGTTCTTCAATACACTGTCTGTGAAATAAGGAATTGATATAAAAACTATATTTGTATGAGAACATGACTTTAATTTACGGCAAATATAATTAAAGGATGGTGTCTTCTTCCCATCTATGTCATTAGACCCTGCTACAATTATTACGTGGTCTTTAAGAGAAAAGTTTTTAGTTAGTTCATCTACATTTTGTATGACCTGACTTAAAAGGGCACCAGGTTTTATAATAGAAACAATTTCGTATTTACTATCCATAAATTTTCTTAAGTCTTGATTTAAATGTTTGGCATTTTGGTCGCCTAAGATGAGTATGCGATTTTTCCTTATATATGATTTAGTTATATTTTTTTCTTTATCGAAGCAATTTTCACTAACTTTTTTTGGTTGCCTTTCCTGATGGTGTTCTTTAACTCTGTTTTGTTTCAGGATTTTTAATTCTTCTAACATTTTATTATTTTCTATCTTAATATTTTCGGTACAGTTTAAAATTATGAGATTTTTCTCTTTTAAAGCACTAATTTCTTCTTGGTAATTTGTTATTTTATTGACTTCGTCGCATAACGTTTCTTCGGTTTCACAGTTTCTCTTCATCATTTGAGCCAACTTTGATTTTAAATTCTCAATGATTCTTCTGTTGTCTTCTATTTCTAATATGTAGTTTTGTTCAGATTCATAAACGTCATTCTCAAAAGATTGATATCTTCTCTTGATCGTCTGTATGTAATTATCCTTTACTTCAATATCAGTATTTAGCTGTTTTATCTGCAGGTGTAAACCTTCCAGAATTTCTTGGTCAATGTTTATTTTGTCAGCACATACTTTGGAGCAGTAAATTTTTTGCTTTCCTATAACAGTAATTCCTTTTTTTCTTGCACAACAACTTTTATGGAAAATGTTGTTGCATGCCACACAACAATAATTGTTGAGTTCTTTATTACAACACTGAAATTTTATATCAATATTTTTAGATCCGGGCCTGTTCATTTTATAGAATTAGATTCTTTTTGTTGGAAGAAAAAAACAATTTATCTCTACGTTTTTAAATTCTTGAGACAAAAAAAAGGTTTTTGCTCAGAGAAAGTATACATCAAATGTTCAAAAATGTCACAATAGTTCAACTTATGCAAGCAGTGTCTGTCATATAAAAACGTATAGTAATAGTTTATGTCTTTAACTACACAATGGTATAAGTCACCTATTATTTTTTTAAGTTTTTGCCACAATAATTCACAAATTTGCAGGAGCAACACTTCACACACCTACTCAGTATGAGTATTGATGTTTTGAGCTATTACTTTAAGTGCATAGCAATATCGAGCAATGTTTTTTGCAAGGTGTTCTATATGTGGCCTCCAGTCAAGTCTAGAGTCAATATTTACGCCCAAAAAAGAAGAGCTAGCAACTGATGTTATGGTGTGAGTATTATCAGTAAGTATGATTTTATCGTTATTTTTTTTATATGTAAAATTGATTATTTGAGTCTTTTCTTTATTTAACGTAAGATTTATTGACTAAAAGTATTTGTCTAAGGAATCTAGAGTGCTAAGAGCTGTCTTTTTAAGATTTTCTTCCGTGTTTTCACTAAAAATTAACGATGTGTCATCTGCGTACATTATGGTGCTAATGTTAGTTACTGAAGGTAAATCATTAGTGTATAGTATGTATAACAGGGGACCCAATATCGACCCTTGAGGGACTCCTCTTTTTATTTGCATGGTGTCTGATTTTATGAGTTCACCAGATTCATCAGGCTCTAACATTGCCTTCTATTATGAAGGTATGAAGTTATTAATTGAAGAGCAACACCTCGAATACCACACATTTCAATTTTTTTTGTTAGAATTTTGTGATCTACCGAATCGAAGGCCTTGGATAGATCTAGATATATAGCCATGGTGTTATTGTTTTTGTTTATAGAATTTGTTATATCAGATAATGCTTGATATATTGCTCTGATTGTGGATTTGTTCTTTCTAAAACCATTTTGATTATCAGATATTAATTGGTGACTTTCTAAAAATATTATTAGTCTGCTGTAAATTATTTTTTCAAATACTTTACTAATATTTGATAGCAAGGCTGTGATGCTTGTTTTGCTCGGGTAGCTGGTTTGGAGATTATTCCAGGGTTCAATGTTAATATTAATTAAAATCCAGATCCAAAATAAGACATTTATTCTCCTAATAATTATATGTACAGTGTGGCCATATCTTTTATGGCTTAGGTTGCGACAATCTTTTTATTACATAAGTACATCATAGTAATCGGGGAGAGAGAGAGAGAGAGAGTGTAACATATTTCCTCTATGTACGTCGTCGTAACCCCAATTCTCTAATCGAAGTTCCAGGACATAACAGACACGACTAAGAAATCTGTTTCAGGAGAGATCCAGTTCAATATACTCGAATCAATCTGACAGGAGGTCCAGTTCAACGCACTCGAATCCTCCCTAACAGATACTTGGCCAGCGGCTGCCACGGCGCCGGAGAAGCTTGATCTTCCGGTTATCTCAGTTCAATACACTCGAGAAAGGTGAAAGCCAAGCTCTGAATTTACTGGTTTCTGACTAGCTATTTTATACCCAAAAATCATGGTCACGTGAACTACTTGATCCGTGCATGATTAAAATAAGTTAAACTGGAATGAAAGTATACAATATTCCTGTAGTGTTGTATACTTCATTACACTCCCCCCTTTCTTCGCAAAAAAACTAATCTCTTTCTACGAATCAAAAAAAAAAATTATTGCCCAACATACATCTTAAAACTAAACAGGTAAGTTAAAATTATTTTATATATTTTACATAAACAATAATACAACAAGTGAACAAGTTTTTCGGAATCCATCATCTGATTTCGAAACGGGTCAAAACATCAGGGTGCCCTTCTTAAAAAAATTGTAGTACGCCTCTGGTTATATGTACAATGCAGGCGTGGAGTCATCTGTGGGAACAATCTTAAAACAAAGAAACATAGTATAAGTATGGTTCAAACAGCAGGTAAATAAGTTTTTGTTGTTTTTTTTTCCCAAAATAAGCTATCAAAAAAAATTCAATAAAACATTTAATTGAGATACTGATATCTTTAAATATAAAAACTATCCTTTGCTTTTAACAAGTTATATGAAATATAATAAATGAAATCTAAGAAATAAAAGTATTTTAAACAGAATATAAAATTAAAATTAATCTTTTCCTGGCGAGAAAATAAATGGATTTCCGGGGAGACGGGAAATGCCGGAGACGAGCGGCTTATAAATTCTCGTTACGGTGCCGTCGGGATTCTTTATACGAAAAGGTCTCTTCCCTTGATTCCTCTTCTTTCCCGTTTTCGTCTCGGACACCTTTTTGGGAACTTAGCAGTGAGGGTGCTGGGTTTTTTAGGGGAACCCTCGTCCTCGAAGAAGGCCGCTAGGCATGGTATGCTTCTACCAGGAGTCGCAGGTTTCGTCGGGCTGACAACCGTATTTGCATCAGGGCTGGGGCCAAATAAATCTAAAAACCTGCGGCGGGTAGCTACATCCGGAGACATTTGAGCCAAAGGCGGCGTTCTAGTGATCTTAACACTGTCTGGAGTTGTCGGTAGTGGTGAAAGTAAAGCTGGGTGCCTGACCTCTGTTTGTAAAATTTCCGACACCGGTGTGGTTCCATGTTTATAAAACTTTCTAAAAGTGTCGGGACTATAATAAAAATATAGATTTTGAAAACTTTTGTCTCGGACCTTTGGTAGTGGTGAGGGTATTTCGAAAGTTGGTGGTGAAGACATTTCACTAACTAAGACTCGGCACGACTGAGCTGGGAACTCTTCTTTCATGTATATGCCTTTTTTAAATCCTTAACATGGACTCGTTCCACTTTCCGTCGGGTGGGGAGTCTGATCTCGACTACTACTGGTGATATAGTCCGTTCCACTATGTATGGACCTGAGAACTTTGGAGCGAGTTTTGCGTTAAAATTTCGGATTGCTGAGGACAGCGGGTGCTCTCTTTTCATAACTCGGTCTCCAACACGCGGGGTCCAGTCTCGGCGGCGTAAGTTATAGTGTCGGCTCTGTGACTGGTAGGCCTTTGCCAAGTTTAATTGTACTAGTTCAAAAATTTCTGACAATTTTTCTAGGTTCTTTATGCGTGTTGGTGGAACATTGGCGTCAGGTAAATTTGCGGAGGGTTGTTCCTTATTAAGGATGCCAGGTAACGTTAATTCTCTTCCGAAATTCAGCATAGCTGGTGAAAACCCAGTGGATTCATGTCTGGCGGAATTCATGGCCAATGTAAATTCGGGTAAATATCGGTCCCATTTCCGGTGATCATTTTCTGTATACTGAGCTATCATGGTTTTTAAAACTTTATTTGTCCTCTCTACGGGGTTGCATTGGGGTGAATATGGTGTAGTAGCACGGTGTGTAATACCATATTCAGGCAACATGTTAGTAAATTCATTACTTGTAAACTGTTTGCCATTATCGGAGATAATGCTATTTGGACATCCGAAACGGGAGATAATTTTTTCTTTCAGGGCTGTACAGACCGTAGTGGAGGTTGCTTTTCTTACAGGGTGGCATTCTACCCACTTAGTGAATCTATCCTGCATCACAATTAGATTTGTGTTCCCTTTGCTAGACCTTGGGAGCGGGCCTACAATGTCTATACTAACAGTATCCCAACATCCGTTTACTTTTGGAAATTGCATTTTTCCAGCGGGTTGTTGTTGTGATTGTTTGTATTTTTGACAGCTGGAACATCGTCTAACATAGTTGGTTATATCTCTATGCATTCTAGGCCAGTAATATTTATTTGAAATTCGGGTGATAGTTTTTGCTATTCCTAAGTGACCCGCACTAGGTGCGTCATGATTTTCAAACAAAATTTGTTTTCTTTTCTGCTGCGGGATACACAGCTTCCATGGGTTGGAGAATTCGTCGTCAGTAAAACCGTTATTTGTCCAAACATGACGATAAAGATTTCCATTTTCCAAGCAGTAGACTGGTTTTTTATCGGGTTTTTCTTTAACTAATCTGACGGTGTTCTGGTACCATTCACAGTTTTCGGCTTCTTCGAAAGTAAAAAGAAATTCGTCGATATCTGTATTTTGTTCGACGATTGGTTGGCGGGAAAGCGCATCTGCAATTTTGTTTAGTGCTCCTTTTCGGTATTTTATTTCAAAGTCGCATTGTTGCAATTCCATTGCCCACCTGGCTAAACGTCCACTAGGGGAATTTATAGAATTTAACCATTTTAAACTTTGATGGTCTGTTACGACTATAAAATGATATCCCATCAGATAATGTAGGTTTTTCCTTATTCCGAAAACGATTGCTGCGCATTCGAGCTCGACCGCCGACATTTTCCTTTCAGCGTTGGATAAAGAACGGCTTGCATATGCTATAACTCGATCCTGGTTGTCGATTTTTTGTATGAGAGCCACGCCTAAACCTTCTGTTGATGCGTCCGTCTGCAGGTAAAATGTTTTTGAGAAATCAGGGCAATTTAATATGGGGGCTTCGGTTAATGACTTTTTTAAGGTATTAAAAGCTTTTTCTTCGAATTGAGACCATTTCCAGCGTGTGTGTTTTCTTAAAAGTCTATTCAATGGTGCAGCAATTTCTAAGTATCCCTGTATAAATCTTCTGTACCAGGACGACATTCCGAGAAAACGACATAATTGTTTGACGTTTTTCGGTGCTTGGATAGTTAGAATTGCTTTAACTTTGTCTGGATCTGTTTTAATGCCTTCTTCGCATACAAGGTGGCCTAGATATTTAAGTTCCTTTCTACAGAAATTACGCTTATCTGGATTCAATTGCAAATTTGCTTCTAAAAGCCGTTTGAAAATATCTTTTAAATATTTCAGATGTTCTTCAAATGTTTTACTTATAACCACGATGTCGTCTAGGTATGCGAAAGCATACGTCATTTCGGGAGTAATAATTCTGTCTAAAAGTCTCTGAAATGTGCTCGGAGCAGAGTGGAGGCCAAAAGGTAAAACTTTAAATTGATATAAACCCCTGCCTGGAACTGTAAAAGCCGTTATTGGTTTACTATCATCGGTTAAAGGTATCAACCAGTAGCTAGAACGTAGATCTAAAGTTGATATAAATTTAGCTTCTTTTAGCTTGTCTAGGATAGAATTTATAAACGGTAACGGGTATGCATCTTTCATTGAAACTTCGTTTACCTTTCTGAAATCAATGCAAAATCTAAATTTATTGTCTTTTTTCCTAACCATGACGACGGGATTATGCCACGGGCTATTAGAAGGTTCTACTATACCATTTTGTAACATTTGGTCTAGTTCTGTGTTGACTATTTCCTGCATGGCTGGATTTAAAGGCCGGTGTCTTTGCTTAATAGGGGTATTTTTTATAAGCCGTATTTTGTATGTGATCAGTTGGGTAACGCCTTTAATTCGACTGAACTTTGGTAGTTCTACTTGTAAGAACTGTGACAGGCTTTCTTGTTCCAATATTGTTGGCTGGGCAATACTCGCCAATCGCGTATTTTCTTTGGTTGTGCCCTTTATGTCATACCAATTTCCCATTATTCGGAACTTATGTTTGTCTAAATCTGTGCTAAATCCATGTTTTAGCAAAAAATCCATACCTAATATAATATCGGGAGCCAATTTAGGTAAGTATAGGAAATTATCCGTCCATTGTTTTTGAGCTATTGAGTATTTAATAGTGAACCCTCTATTAATATCAATTCTTGAACAACAGCTAACTCCACCTTTTGGTGACAGGCAAAATGACTTACATTATTCCCCTCACACAAGGTGTGTACAGCGTCACCTATATATGAGCGTGCCGAACCGGTGTCAATTAACGCTTCGAACGAGTAGTTCTCGATAGTAAGTTGTAACTTGAGACGGTTGTCTACTTCGTGAGTCAACGTCATCTGAGTAGATGGCGTCCGTGAAAACGAGGTAGAATCTAGTTGAAACTGCGCCGACCCCTGACTTGCGCAGTTCCTTCGTCGTTTCCCATGTTTTGACGTTCTAGATAGTTACAATCTCGGGATAATATGTCTCCGCGCCCGCATCTCGAACAAAATTTTCTTGGAGGAGATCTGCAATTAAATCGTATGTGCCCAACATTTCCACAACGCCAACACGAAGTTTTACTGTCATAATTTCCAAGTGAAGGCTGAGAGGGTTGTGTTGAATTTCTCGTTTCGTTGGGACGTGAAATCTGTTGTGTAGCGTTTGTGTAATAACCGGCTGGTCTTTCTTTGTTATTTAGTGTATTTCTATTGAAACTTGCGGTACCTCTATTTTCATTGTTACCAGAGAAATTTCTACTGTAACTGTTATAACCAGGACGTTGTGTGGAAATCTGTGTTTGCTGTACCGGTTTCTTTAAAGCCCATTCTTGTTTACAGACCATCTCGTAATCGTTTGCTAGGCTTAGAAGTTCTGCGAGTGTCACAAAATCACGCCTCCTGATATATTTCCTATATTCAGGGCGTAAATTCGTGTATATTCTATATAATTGTTGTTCCGGAGAGACATTATTCAATCGTCTTAGCAATGTTTGAATGGCAATGACATAATCTTTTATACTTTCGGATTCTCCTTGAATGCGGGACTTTACTTTTTCTTCCAGGTTAAGGTTATAATCTGCAGGTAAGTAAAATGATTTAAAGTCTGTAAGAAAGTTATTCCATGTCATCCAAGCACTTTTATTATTCCGGTACCATAATAAACAATCGCCTTGCAATAATTCTGGTAAAGCCCGCAACATTTGTTCATTAGAGAAATTGTAGCCATCTTGCAGTTCTTTTTCTCTTTCTAAAAATGAGATAGCATCTCTTTTCCCATCAAAATGGACATTCCACTTGCGGACTTGGTCGAGGACGGCATTAACAGCTGTTAGTTGTGGATTCGAAATAATGAGATTCGGACTAGCGGCTGGTTTGTTTTGTCGAATAATGTTTTTTAGTCTTGAACGTAATTCTTCGACCGTTCCGGTGCTTTGTCCACCATGTTTTGAAATTTCTTGCTGTAGTTCATCCTTCTTTAGTTTGTAGATCCATCCTACAGTTTCGTCTGCAACTTCGAGACCATATGCCCCTTCCGATCCGGACAAACTCATTTCGGATAATTAATTGTTTCTCTGGTGGGACTGGTGAGTTTATCTGGCAAGTTGTCCTTGTTAAAATATTTCTCTTTTTATTCAGTTACTATGATAACGTAAAAACTATGTAATATTGACAATTTCTGTACAAAGTCATCCTGGTTGTGAAATGTAATAGCCGGCGTATCTGGATTAGATTGTTGAACTGCTCGGGCGCCAAAATGTGATGCTTGTTTTGCTCGGGTAGCTGGTTTGGAGATTATTCCAGGGTTCAATGTTAATATTAATTAAAATCCAGATCCAAAATAAGACATTTATTCTCCTAATAATTATATGTACAGTGTGGCCATATCTTTTATGGCTTAGGTTGCGACAATCTTGTTATTACATAAGTACATCATAGTAATCGGAGAGAGAGAGAGAGAGAGTGTAACATATTTCCTCTATGTACGTCGTCGTAACCCCAATTCTCTAATCGAAGTTGCAGGACATAACAGACGCGACTAAGAAATCTGTTTCAGGAGAGATCCAGTTCAATACACTCGAATCAATCTGACAGGAGGTCCAGTTCAACGCACTCGAATCCTCCCTAACAGATACTTGGCCAGCGGCTGCCACGGCGCCGGAGAAGCTTGATCTTCCGGTTATCTCAATTCAATACACTCGAGAAAGGTGAAAGCCAAGCTCTGAATTTACTGGTTTCTGGCTAGCTATTTTATACCCAAAAATCACGGTCACGTGGTTTTGCGCACGACACGAAATGCACGCGGCACGCAAGTTGCGGCCTGGTGAATTAAAAGTTAAAAAAGAACTAATCAGGTATTGAACTAATCTAAAACTGAACTACTTAATCCGTGTATGATTAAAATAAGTTAAACTGGAATGAAAGTATACAATATTCCTGTAGTATTGTATACTTCATTACAAGGCAATGGGCCTATAGTTGCTAATATTGTTTTTTTCACCTTTCTTATAAATGGCCTTGACATGGGAAGTTTTCAATTTGTCTGGAAATATGCCAGAGCTTAAAGTTAAATTAATTATGTGTGAAAGAGGGTGTGCTATTTCAGTGGCTATTGTGTTTAGCAGTTTAACTGGTATTTCATCGGGGCCTACAGAGCAGGTATTTTTTAAATTAATTATTACGTTATATATTTCTTCCGAATGTGTTGGCTCTAAAAATGTATTCATATTGGTTGGCTGTTCATATATTTGCAGGTTGTTATTGTTGACATTTTGGTTTGTGGCTTGATTCACAAAGAAGTTATTAACAGCGTTCAGCGTATCAATTTTATTATGTCCGTCTATTTTTATATTTTTTAGAATAGATTCTTTATTTTTCGCCTCTGAATTGGTATAGGTTTTAACAAGGTTCCAAACCGCTTTCCCTTTATTTTTTGATGACTCTATATATGCACCATTAGCCTGTTTTTTTGCCTCACCGATAACTTTTTTTAGGATCTTACAATATTGTTTGTATGCATCAGCAGACACGTCGCCGTTTCGTTTTTTTAAGTACAAGTTTCTCTTATTTTTACATGAAATTTTAATGCCTGAAGTAATCCATTTTTTTGTTTTATTTAGTTCTTTTGCTGTTTTAAATGGAAATATTAAATTAAGAATGTTTTTTAATTTATTTGCAAACTTAGAATATGCTGCATTTGGGTCATCAGTACAATAAATTTCACACCAATCTTCATTTTGTAGTTCATATTTGCATTGTTGTAATTTAATTTCCGAATAAATTCTTTTTTTTTATGTGTTTTAGTTTTTTTATTAACGGGTATATTTAATTTTGTTAGCTGCCCCTCGTGATCAGAGAGAGCTGTTGTGATAACCTCACCTATGCATGCATTTTCAAAACTTACAAATATATTATCTATGATAGACCTAGAATTCTTAGCTATTCTGGTTGGTTCAAATATGGTTTGTATTAAATTGTATGACAATAGCAAGGTAGTGAATGTTTGAGTATTCACATTTCCAGCGTTTTGCAAATTTATATTGAAGTCTCCACAGAGAACTAATTTATATTTTTTAAATTTATTTTGTGCTAGATCTAAAATATTAGACAATATATCAAAAAATATATCTATGTTACCTTTTGGAGGTCTGTAGATGCATAAATGCCATGAGACCGAATTTTCCTGGACCAGACAGATGCTAATTCATAGCCATCTAACTGCATTGCTAATTGTTCCTCGATTGTATACCAGTGCTCAGTGATACAAAGCACAGTCGGTTCGATTTCCATACTTTTTAAGTATACTTCCAGTTCTGCTGTTTTGTTTTTCAGACACTGTATATTTTGATGTAAGATTGTAAATACAGTTGATTCAGATGTTATCTCTATATTTTTGTGATTACTAGTTATCCCTGTTTCTCCCATACCTTTACTGTCAGCTGAATTAGCATTTGCTATCCGCTTTAGTTCCGTTTGTCTGTTTATTGTGATTGTTTCTCCGAGGCATGTGGAGGAAAATTTTTATTTTTGAAAAAGAATCTATTAACGAGAGAACCCTCTGGCCAGATCTCTGGGTTGTAGACCTCTTGTACATGATTTATGGGAAACGATACCATCATGAAACAAGTTTTTTCGCTATTATTTAGTAGTTCGCATTTGAAGGGAATTTGTGGAGCCGTTTTAGATAAAACACTGCATAACTCCTGTGGCGTTGTTAAGGGATCCAGTCTGTAGACGTGAGTATCTCAATTTTGGCACAGCCTTTACAGTAGAACAATTTTTATTGGATCCAATAATCGGTTTTCTGTAGCTTGCAGTGTATCTATTCTGTCTATTCCCTAATTTTAACTCAGTGCTTTTTATAGCATTTGTCACTTCCTCAGCTCTAAAAGTGTGTTGGTTTTTGTTTGAAATGTTTTGTACTCTCAAAATACTTTTATAATTTAGAAGAATCAGCCGAAAAATTCCGTTTGTAAAAAAGTTTTAAATCTTCTTGTATGTTATGTAAAATAATATTAGTTATTAGTTTTAGCTCTGTGCTAATTGGAAATATCGGATATAAAATAAATATTTCTAATTGTAAACCTGCGTTCCGTGCGTTCTGCAGGAAAAATCCTGTTAAAACTTGCCAGTCTCAACTATATAAAAGAGAGCACGGCTTTTCACGGCTTTATTTATTGTTCAGAAATTGTCAAAACAATCACGAGTATCTGTTATTAAAAGATAAAAGTATTCTGCAGTGCATAGTGAAAGTTTTCCTAAATCTAAAGTAAGTTATCCTTTAATATTATTGTCTAAAGCATTTTATTATTTTGTAGAAAATTTGTATTTGAAATTTGAAGCTTTTTCGACGCAAAAGTTAACCATACATTAAAAAATTTGGAGAAATATCGAGAAATATTATATATATATATATATATATATATATATATATATATATATATATATATATATATATATATATACAATACAATATATAATATATATAATACTTATTCATGATTAATTGGACAGATTATATATGATTCTCTAGTTTATTTATAGTTTGTTGTAGTTTTCTAATCAAAAATAGTCACGGGCACAATTGAACTTGCGGCTATATTTCGGTATATACTGGGCGTTCAAGTTACAGATAAAACATAATATTCTCTAAAAATTTTATTTCTTCGTTTTAAAACGTCTCGGAAGTTTTTTTGTTTAATACAGAATCTAACGATAGTGTCTATTGGATATTGTAATTGTTAAATACATAGGTAGTGAATATATCTTTTCATGTATAATTATGCTGAAACAACAAAATACAAATAGAAAACAGAAATACAAAATAGAAACATTTGTTATTTAGACGTTATGATGAATTTATTGTCATAAAGAAGTTATTATACAAAGCGTGTTAAAAATATATTGCAGATGTTTTTTCAGTCAAGGAACAACTTTAATCTGTTTACAAATTACATTTGTTTACAGATTTATTCAAATTTTGACACATTAAGTGACATCTATTTAAAAAATTATGTGTTTTCAAAATATGTACAAGCTTCTTAACTTCCTAATAATGCCAGGGTGAAATTATTTTTTCTCTTTTTAGATATTTACTTTGTTATCATCCTACTGTCCTAAGCTCTGACAGAGGTATGGAAAAAGAAAATACGCGGCAAGGTATATCCAAACCTGAAAACATGGACACTTTTGACACTGACGATGATTCGGACTATGATCCAAACCATAAAGATAGAAGATAAATATCTGACTACTTCAATGTACGAAATGCAGAAACACTATTAACAGAAATAGATTCGGAAATTGAAAACTTAAGTGAAGATGAATTAGCCAGCTCTCAGTCTCAAGCGAGTTCATCTGCCTCTTCTAATACAACTGTTTGTACACCCAGTCCATTTTCAAATATCACTGACAAATATTGTTACCTAGATGGTACTTTTTTAAAATTGTAGCTGTCAATGATAAAAACATTAAAATACAATGCCAGTTATGTTTACCAAAACATCGCATGATAAATGGCATAATTTCAGTATCAACTAATTTTTTAAAACACAAAGAAAATGCATCCTGCATCCGTAAAGCAGTATGAAGACTATATCTTGGGAAAAAAAAGAAAAAGTACGAAAAGAAGATCAGGGGGTTGGAAAACATCTCATTGTCAACATTCTAAGAATACTTTGAAGCAACAATCTTTAATAAGTATCCTCTCAAAAATTCCATTTGTGTCAGGAGGAATTTGATAATAGAATCATCAAATTTTTAGTAAATTCAATGTCCCCATTGAATATATTAGATAATACATATTTTATTAATATATTCCATGGATTAAACGTGACTGTAATAAAAAGAAAAATGGCTGTTAAAAAAATTAAAGATTTAAATGACAAACAGCTGCAGTCAATCAAAAATCAATTATCAGAAATACAGTTTGTTTGTACTACCACAGATATTTGGTCATCCAAAAAAAGAAGCTTTTTAGATGTAACCTGTCATTGGTTGGACGAAGCTCTATGTAGGCATTCTGTGGCTCTCGCTTGTAAACAATTTGATAGTGCTCACACTTCTAACAAAATTGCTGAAAATTTAGACGAAATTAATGCTAGATTTGGTTTAACCAGCAAAAAAATAATTGCTACGGTAACCGACAATGGTTCAAATTTTGTCGTGTTTTCAAGAATTTGGCGTAAAATTAAATTTTTCATCATGCCACTCTGATGAACTAGATGATGAAGAAACACGAGCTGATAGCGAGGAACATACAACTGCAACTGATAATGAAGAACTAACAACTGACTAGGAAACTGATGCCGAAGAAGATATGCCGGTATTCGTTGAACTTCTTAATGAAAATAAAAATCTGGAACTACCAAATCACAAACGTTGTGCAAGTCATACATTAAATTTGATAGCAGTAACCGACGTTAATAATGCAATTCAAAGTAATACACTTGCCAGAAGTAGACACACAGCTGTGTTGCATAAGTGCTCTACTTTGTGGAAAAAATGTTCATACCCAAAGTCCGCTGAAATTATTAAAGAATTTTTGGGCCAACATTTAAGTAAACCTGGTGTTACATGGTGGAATTCTATGTATGACCCTATAAAACAAATTTTGCATCACTCAGAAAAATTAAATGAATTGTTTCAGAGGTTAGATATTAAAATGTCCTTCAAAGAGATTGAATTACGTTATTTACAAAACTATTGTCACATACTAGAACCTCTAGCTTCCACTTTGGATATTCTACAGGGTGAGAAACACTGTTATTATGGATACTTAGTCCCTTGCTTAGTATCGTTGAAAGTAAAACTCAATAAATTACAGAAAGATGAAAATTTTAAATCTGAACCTGCAGTTACTATTCTGAATGCATGCATTAATGGTTTAAATCGAAGATTTTCAGCGTTTTTAAAGGTTACCACAGATGTAGATGATGCAATTCTGGTAACATTCTGCATTCCTCAGTTTAAATTGCGATGGTTTGGAGGTATAAAGGATGTGGCTACAAGGGATTTAGAATCAATAAAAAAAATGATAACCTACTGCAGCAGAAATGGTAAATTTGGATCAAAACATAATTACAGAAACTGGTAGCCCTTCAACAATAGATAAGTTCTTTGATTTTGAATTCGAAGAAACGGCCTCCCAACATTGTGCTCAAAATAAGCAAGAGTCACATTCTTCATTAAAAAATATTGACGTGTTAAACTTGGCAGTTCTAAGATACTTGGAAGATCATAGAACAGAGTTAGATATTGTTAACGAATATCCAACTATAAAAAAGCTTTTTTTTAAATTCAACACTGTACTACCGTCAAGTGCACCAGTAGAACGAATGTTTTCATTTGCAACAATAATAAATGCACCCAAACGCCATTCTCTGAGCGATACAAATTTTGAAAATTTAGTGCTTCCAAAAGCGAATGGAAATTTTTGAGAACTACTTTCACAATTACCAAAAAGTTGCTTATTATTTTTCTGATTGTTACATAACCAAATTTTTTTAATTTTTATTCATTTTATCTTAGTTCAAATTAATTTTTAGTTCTTCTTTGTATGTACGTCGGACGTCATTATTTATTATTGTTTGTTCAGTCTGTTGTCTGTTATTATATGAATAAACATTTTTTATACATATTATAATTTTATATCACACGAATCCTAATATCCCTGCAATAAATAAAAAATTATAGAATACTATCAAATTGTCAAATAAATAGTTACAACCAATTATGTCCCCTTTGTAAAATAAATATTACAATAGTTCAGACGCTAAGCATAAAAATATATAAACAGAATTAAAAACTGACCTAAGAAATGAAGATTTTAGAGAACTGGAACATGTAAATCCTGATGATATGATAGATATCTTCGTAAAAAAATACAGTGTTATATAACAAAAAATACAAAATTGTCAAACAAAATATAGTCCGAAAGCGGAAAGAGTGCTGCATTCAGCAAATTATATTTATCCTACATTATTTTTCTGGGCTGCTTTTGTTGTCTTTCATCCTTTTTTTAATAAATAACACTGAATTCAATAGAGTTCTAGCCTTAGTATATAGCTACTACATGATTTTTTAAAAGTGCTTAGTGCTCGTGAATTTTAAGCACTTTTTCAGAGTGCTTAGTAACTACGAGCGCTTTATTATTAACAGTGCTTAGTGCTCGAAAATTTAAGCACTTTTTGTCAGTGCTTAGTGCTCGCGAGCACTTTTGGTCAGTGCTCGGCACAGCTCTGAAGTGTAACAGATGTATTTTTTTCAGAAATTAGGGAAGGCACCAGTGTCAAGAGATAAATGTAATAAAATTCATAATGTGTGCATACAAAAGTTATTAGTAGAAATGATGGTATTTCATGTTTTTTGAACAATTTATAGTTAAATATGCATGGAGATTCTATATCTTCCACATGATAATTTATATTTACAATTGTTTATACACTCTAAATAGACTACATATGCAACTTGTGAGCGATCCTAAACATATTAACTGAATAGAATGTTATAGAAATGAAATTCATTCTGTAATTAAGAAAGTAGGAAATTACTATTAAAACATTTATTTATAAAAGTAAAGTAAATGAAAACTATTTATTATTAAAAAAATAATCCAATACAAATGACAGCAGAAGGCTGATCTACGCCAACACAAAAAAAATTAAAGGAATTGTCTGTAACGAGCTTGCAGGGTTCTCATGTATGTGGATATAACTTATGATTTTTAATTACATCAATTTATAGCCAGAACTACACTTGACATTTACGACCTCACTCCCCTCCGCAATCTCCTATATTATCCTGTTATATTGCTGATTTCCTATACTCAGACCCATGCTACATCCCCCTTTTTATAAATCTAATATAAATGATATAGCTATTCTAACTTTTAACTAACTTAAAACTTTTTTTTACGCTTGATTTAATGTTTTAATCACACACCTAATCACTTAAATATTTAGGAACATTTCGATTGCGTTAAGGTCTTCTGTTTACAGTTGTATTCAAATCCGCCTTTTCTGAGGATCTGTGTCTTCACTTTCATCAAGTTTCTCTTGTGACATTAATGATTTAGACAGCAATTGAAGATGGTGTCTATTCTTACGAATGACGTTGTCATTGTCTGTACGCACCATGTACGATCTTGGTTGTTCTACTTTGTCTGTTATTGTTCCTTCTCGTTTCATATTTATGATCCACACCTTGTCTCCTTTACTCATTTCTTGCCTTTCTTGGACTCTATGTCTGTCATCATAATTCCTTTTTTGATTTCTCTTCTCTTTCAATATCTTTTCTCTTATTTCATTATGATTTATTAGGTTTGGGAGTAATTTTTGTTCAAGCGAGGGAGTTCTGTCCTTTAACGCTCTTCCATGTAAAAGTTGAGCTGGCGATGCACCACAACTTAAGACAGTATTTCTATGTGCCAGCAATGCTAAATCAAAATCTTCCGGATTTTTCTTTAGAATCCGCTTTAGCAATTGTATGGCAGATTCGGCCTGGCCATTTGATTGTTGATATTCTGGACTAGAGCGTATCCATTTGAATCCATAAGTTTTAGCATACTGCTGAAATTCATAACTCGCAAATTGCCCACCATTATCACTTCTCAAAATGTCAGGAATGCCGTGTTGTGAGAATACTTTTTTCAGGCTCTTAGGGCTCTTCCAGACAGGGCACGATCCGAACGCGTGCAATCTCTAGATCGCAAGTGTTTGGATCGTTTGGTTATCACATTTGTAAAAGATTCGAAACTGATCGCGGCGATCCCGGTGCAACGCGAACGCAAATCGCGCTTTGTGGAGGGGATTTACTAAGTACAAACCAAACGATCCGAACGTTTGCGATCTAGAGATGGCCACCATACAGTTTCCTTGGCTCTTGAAATACAACGATTTAACCCAAAATGACCATCATGTATACAAATAAGGTACATTTTTCTTAATGGATTCAGAAATGAGCGTTATTTTTTATCTTTTTCTTCTCAAACCACCCCTCAACAGAGCTGTGCCGAGCACTGACAAAAAGTGCTCACGATTACTAAGCGCTCTGAAAAAGTGGTTAAAATTTACGAGCACTAAGCAATTTTTAAAAAATTTAAATAGTTTCTATATATTGAGCAGAACTCAATTGAATTTCGTGTTATTTATTTATAGAGAAGGATAAAAGCCAACAAAACAGTCCAGAAAAATAATCTACAAAAAATATAATTTGCTGAATGTGCTATATATTTTTTTAATTTAGTGGAAATGCCAATAACTAATAAAAATAACAAAGAACTTATTTCCCAAGAGAATACTCCACTTACAGGACAAGTTTACAAAATACAACGTGCCAAAAATGAAATGCAAGGAACAAAGTACAATATTATATGTGTGCAAAGAATCAAATACATAAGTAAATTTACAGTGAAAAAAATTACGGGTATTAAATTTAGGTTATATACAAATTATCTTGATATTATTATTATTATATTATTTATAAATAACATGTTTATTTGAGATTTGTTTGTGTATCAAATTCCCACTAATCCTAATCTCTTCAGCATTACTGCAAGCAGTGTAAGTATTCACATTATAATCTGCGAAATCCATTGATAGAAATAAATTGAATTACTTTCTTACAAAACAAAAATTGATGTGATAGTTGTTGTCATATTCTTAGTTAACCAGGACCTCACTTCTGGTTTACTTAACCATAAGATAACCAAGACCTTCAAGTTAACCAGACATTTTGGAACAGATTTTTATAAAATACCAATATTTAACCCCTTACTATTAGCTAACCAACGATTATGAAACTGGCTGATAGTCATTTATCGAAATCGGTCAATTCTATGTTTACACTTGCCTCTCGGTTCAATTTTTCAAACAATAAAATAAATAAAAGCTGTAATAATTACCTAAAATTGTTATGTCATTAGGTGTTAAGAGTTTTCTTTATTTTATCGCACGCTGGCTTGAACAATGTATGTAGAAACATCGAAGAAGATCAAAATGAGGGGTTGACTAAAGCGTTGCTAACTATTTTCAACATACTCGATTGTAAAATAGCGAATAATAGTACTTAATTAATTAACTTTTGAAACATCCTGAGTAGTATCTATTATTATTGAATAAAATGGTGCATTTTGTATTTGCTGGATTATTTCATGTTTTATAGCAGTAGGTACCTAATAGCCCAATTATTTCATTTTGAATACGTGGACTTCAATATGTAATTGCACTTTTTTTCTTATATTCTAATAAATTTTTTAAATCAAATCATACTTAGAAAGCAAATTAATTACAGATAAAAACATTCCAAGATTTGCAGATTTCAAACTTTCTTATGTCCCCTAAACGGCATGTTGCAAGAAGCTAATGTTAAACTTCAACAATTATATAGTATAATTTTATAGTTGTAAAGTTGACCTAAACTACACGCATCATAAGGTTTAATTTGTTTTTACTTTCCACTGCCATATACATTCACGACTCGCTATAGTATCTAATTACATACATTCGGGCGCTTTTAACTAGTTTTGACGTCACCACTAAACAGATGCATTGGGCAGAATACTTACTTATACTTTTTAGTGTTATGAATAATAAAAGATGTGTATTCATGTGACCTCTAGGCGGGCCCCTTGAGGGACCGGGCCCTTGTTACTCGGAACACCGGTAGTTACGCCACTGATTCTAGGTTTATTATATCTTTTATCCATATTAATTTTCCGATCACTGTTACCTTCATTTGTTTTGCTTATCCTGTGATTTTTATTTTTATCGATGTTTAGATCTTCTAATGTGAGAATTCTTTCTTTTAATAATTTATTATTGAATGTTAATTCTGAGTTAAGTTGAATTAAAAGTTTATTTTCAAATTTTAGTGTTTCAAACAGTGCATCATTTGTGAGATGATCTTCAAATTCTTTTGAAGTTAAATTTTCAGATTCAGGAATAATTTCTTGTATGTTACAGCAAATTTTCCTATTTAAACAACTTTTATGATAAATACTTCCACAATTTCTACATTTCATTTTTTTAACAATTTTTTTATGAAAGTAACAACAGAGACTAACTAATTGTAAAGTTAACCCTTGGCCATTTTGACTCGATATATTCTGTCAGTTCTCTGTCAACTCAGTATCGTGCGGTGGATAAAAGACTGAATGCAGTAGCCAGAGACATGATGGTGAAATTAAACGAGTGCTTTAATTAGGAAAAATGTAATGGATATTCCTTTTGCCTTTGCAAGAAATCCATGAGGTGAAAACTGCGTCAGATCAGCTTTTGAACCAAAAGTTGATTTCAAACACTATCAAGAAGAAAATCAATCTTAACACGTTAACGTTGTATATATGCAAGCTACCCAATTTTATTTTACCGTGTCTTGGACTATAATAGTAAACCGATTACAATTGAATGATATGTTTAAATAGAAAATGTAATGGAATGAATACATTCTTATTGTCAAGCATGCACTCGGATACAATCTATTTAAAGGGATAAAAATTCACCATCTGCTTATTTTGTTATATATGCTATGCTGTTATATATAACATTGTAAATCAATAAATTTATTTTTTATTAGTGTAATTTCGTCTTAACTCATTTACTCAGATATAGGTTTAGAATGTGCAGGTTTTCTAAAAGGTTTAGGTTATGATGCAACTGTTATGGTCAGATCAATTGTGTTGAGAGGATTTGATCAGCAAATGGCCAATCTGATAGCAGCTGCCATGGAGGATAGAGGAATAAAGTTTTTGCACAGGTAAGTAACGTTATGAATAATTAAATGTACAAGTACATTATATTTTTAATAATACTCCAGTCGATCCAAAAGTTTTCGCTCAGTGGAAATTCCGGAAACACCCCTTTCATTAGTCCTCTTCTATATTTCTGTAAATATAGAAGAAGACAAATTATCATAAACTATAAATAAAAAAGTATTATTTTTGTAATATGAAAATTATTTTTGTATATTGAAAAATAAAATAAACAAGCTTCCATTATAATTTTGTTTTAAAAAAGTAAGTTTTGTGCAGACATTTTTTTTCTTTAATATAAGGGTTGTTTCGACTCTTCCTTGAGTGAAAATTTGATATAAAAGTTTACAATTTATACCGTCTCCTCTATAATCATAATATAATACTATACATAAATTATTTTTCCAGTTTATTCTTATTCAAGTGTTGTTTACACCCCTATTCGGGGTTGGAATGAATTTTTTCATTGTAAATATCATTACAAAATTGGAAAACAAAATCATAATTAAATTTTTTTAAATTGTATTATCTTTATTTTTTTTATTTTGGGGTAGTTTCAACCTTAATTAACCTTAATATTATTTTTTTTTTAATTATAAAAACACCTAATAAATTTTTCAATTACAAGTACAAAAAAAACATTTTTTTTTTATCATTTCATATTTGTTCTGAGAATACTGCGAAACAACTCCCTTGTAAAAGGTGTTTTTGACCATTTAAGGTTGTTTGATGCATTTTATGGGTATGGGACCCCGAAATTCGTGATCAGCGACCCAAGACACATAGAGGGTACCAGAAAAAATGCATTTTATAAGATAATTTAAAAACTACACTCAGAATATTGCGAAAAAAAACCCAAAAAGGGGTATTTTTTGCCCCAAAAAGGGGTATTTCCGGAATTTTCACCGAACGAAACTTTTGGATCGTAATCAGGGACCAAAGAGACTTGGTTTAAAACATATTTTGTTCCGGTAACTGATAATACAATCCAACCCCGCAATAGGGTCAAAATATTGTCTGAAAGTTATTTGTGGCATTCTACGAATATTCTTTCCTATTATTTGGGTTTTCTACCACATGTATTATTATCCTCTTCAAAACAAATCACCGAATCTACAAAATAATAGAATTATTGGAAAAAAAAACCTCTGCGCCCGTGACGTTTACGCCAAAGGAATAGTCAGAGGTTATGTTTTGCAAATAATATAAATCAGAACAAACACAGAAATAACGTATTTTGCTGACGTTTTGGAAAGTAATCTCTTTCCGTTTTCAAAGCTTTTTTTTGGAAGAACTCTTATTTTGCTGTGTATGTTAAATAAACAGCTTTAAGATTCTGTTTATGTTATTTCCATGGATACTTACTACTTACACAGAACATAGAACTGATGATATTTTCTTTTAGATAATGTTAGTGTTTGTTAAGTTCTTCTTTTAACATTGGTAGCCAGGTTGTACAAATATCTACAGAACAATTCGATACGCACTTATCTTCATTTAATAAGATTATTGCTGATTCTTTAATTTTTCTTTTTTTAGTATCTGTTTCTTTTGTTAAAATTTTTTGCCGAGTCCCAGTTTATTCTATGTCCGTTTTCCCAAGCATGTTCACAAATCTTTGATTTCTGAATTTCATTCTTTCTAATGTAATTCTTGTGCTCATCCAACCTCACACTGAAAGGTCTGGATGACTCACCCACATAACATTTATCACATTCGCACAGGATATTGTAAATACAGTTTTTTGAATTCTGCTCCCTGTTTATCGGTTTTGTTTTTGTTAAAATAGATCTTAAAGTGTTCCCCGTTTGAAATATCGTCCTAACATCAAATTTGTCACCTATACGGTAACTTTTCCGATAGTCCGTATACATAAGGAATTATTGCTGTATAATGACGTTCAGGTTTTTGTCGTACCTGATTGTTCCTATTTTCAACATTTATGAAAACTCTATCAACAAAGGCTCATTTCCTATAATTTTATATTTCGATTTTTTCGACATTATCTTAATCTATTTTATATAAAAACCAACCATACAAAATCTTACGCCTCCCCCAAGTAGCACAAATTGCTTTTTAAAAACTCTATGACTATCTACTCCACCTTTTTATAAAGCTTAATACTTTATAATTAAGAGTTAACAACAGTAGTCCAGTATTAATGAAGTATCTATATACCCAAAATAGGCACAGTTTATACAGCCTTGGTAAACTCTGTAAAAGGTATATAAATGCATAAAGTAACATTATGGCAACCTCTTTGTTTCGTCTTACCAGCTGTTAAAAATCATGTTATATGACTGTTAAGAAGTTGTTATATAATTGCTGCAAGTAATTTTTGTGCAGTAAAAATTCCTCTAAATGATAGTATTACTATTTGCAGTTATAAAGCATCGATATCATAGTGTCTCTAGCAGCTTCAGTGTAATAACTTTCTTATGGCAAATTATTAGGAAGCTGAATGAATATTGCCTGTGAATTAGTGTATGCTGTAGTTTGTAGAAAACTAAATTTGTCATGGGAGAAAAATTTTTCTGTTGAAATATGCTATTCTATTTCGAAATAAATAGACGCGCCTCCAAAATTCCTTGAATTTGATAAGTTGAAAATTATTTTAAAAATATATTTTTTAATTTTTTTCTATAGAATTATTTTAAAATGATGTCATGTATTTTGAACACCCCATAAGTGATTGCTGTAAATATTTTGCAAGGTTCTCCGTTTCAAATGATAAAAAGTTAATTATACCTCAAACCGGTAACAATGGACGCCCTGTCATATTTACTTTTAGAAAATACAATATGGTTCCCTATAAGTATCCAAAGAAGGTCACCACAGAAGCCGTTACAAATTCTTAAAGCAGCACTTTGGCTGTGTAGAAGTAGTAGTGGAAGACAAATTCCTTGGACAGGTTAATTTACTTTGATAGAAATCCACATTTTGTGTAATAATTGAATTCATGATAACATATTTTGATTTTGAAGGATATGATGTTATCACTTTTGTTTGAATTTCAGACATAACTTTTTATCGATTTTGGTGGATTTTTGTAGTTTGTAATGAGAAAATGACTGCATAAATTTTTTTAAAATAATAATAATAACACCGCAGGTAATTATGACCTCCTTTATTCCGGAAGGCTCTAGAAGAGCCTTGTGTGGGAGAAGGCTATACATTTAGAAACAAAAGGGAACACACCCAATATTCGAGTATAGTGAAAAAATCCTTCTCACAGTATTTTCCACTGCCACGACCGGGAATCGAACCCGGAACTTTTGGGTGAGAGGCAAGTGCGCTTACCTCTCTACTATCGGTCATACATAACAAGAAAAATTCGAAAGCAAATCGAATGATATTGGAGGTTATGAAATGGAGTAAGTTTAGCTGTATATGAGTTTTATAAAGGCGGAAGATTGCAGCTACATAGCTCCAAAACAGAATTTCAGGTGAATAAATGCTTTATAAAATACTCCTTCTATATACGTAAAAAGCATTTATAGATAATCTATATTAGGGCTGACATAAATGGCATTTGGCTTAAATAACTACATTGCTGTAAAATTTTGCTTTAAAAACCTTTAAAACTCAATGTTATAAAACCGTTATAGAGAAATTGCTAAGCTGTAAAACGGATGTATAAATGTTATATAGAGATTTATACACCTGTTATAAATGTACATGGTGTGTATCTATATAATAGACCTTACTAAGCGTCTTATAAATTAAAGAAGACTGTATAAGATGCTTTAATAAAGAAACTTTATATTTATGCTGTGAAAGCATTTTACCAGCAATCTGATTCCGCCGAGTTACTTTATAAGCAGTTTAGTGTTGAATAAAGCTTCAGTATAACCAATTTTCTGTACAAGTTGCCATAATGTACTATTTATAAAGCAAGTATTAATCCCCAAAGTTGCCGTGGACGGAAAGAGAAACTCATCCCAGCGTGACGTCATTAAGCTTAAACCGATAACAGAGCTTCGCCTGCCCGCCGTTTTGTCAGTGTTAGAATTTATGCATGCATATCTATTTCTGGTGTAGACGAATATTTTTTATAGTTGTGCTTTTAAAAAACAAAAAATGTGTGACAAGAGGCTTCGTAAAGGCAGATTCGTCTAATCTTCTGAAGGTAGATTTACTAATGATTATGGAGTATTTTCATTCCAATCACGAATATTTAAGCACTAAAATGCAAAGGTAAATAAGATTTTATTTATATATAATTACTTAACCGTAAAGTGTTTTCAAGATAAAACCAATTATGTGTATTATAGTACACCGAAGAAAGGTTTTTCTTATCTTAACAGTTTGCCGACAACAGATGGACAGTAAACGAACATATTAAGGGCGAGTGAAGCAAATATTTTTCTAAAATCTTCTTCTGTAAAACATTATTAGCTGCTAAATATTAGTTAGAATAATTGTTGTATTAAATACAGTTTTACGTAAAATCTTCTTAATTGATCATTTTTTTGTTTCTATATCTTTTCCGTCTCCTGTACTCAACGGCCCTATAAATTGTATGTTCCCACACATTTTTTGGTACCAATATTACTGTTATTATACTGGGTAAAGTAAATTTACTGCCCCATTGTCGCCGACAACATTGTCCTGCCTTCGTCATAGAGAATGCTGTAATAAAATAAAGGAAGCCGCAAATGCTGCTTATATTTTGGATCTGAGTATATTTTTATCATTTATTAATATAATTAACTTACATTAAAATGATCCTGACAGCAATAGGCTCCTGTTTTTTCATTTAATAAAACAGATCGACGCATTGCTTGTTGCCAAAGAATTCTTTTCTTTTTGTCTGTCAACAAACGAATAACATATTTGTGTGGCGTTGATGCCGTCATGCTTTTGCATTCAGGAACAACACAATATTTATATTTATTTTTAGTATGGTATGATAACATTTTTAATCCAATCACAAAACAAAATACAGTTTACAGTTTAATAATGTCTTTATCAGACGATTGACAACACTAACCTAACCTAAGAAGTACAATATAGCGCGCTATAATGTGTATTACACAAGAGTCGCCTCACAGCTTAAGCCTAATGACGTCATACTGACTCAGTCGGATTTCAGTGCGTCGCACGTCTAATTTGTTTTAACATGATCGGTTTAATAGAAAGTGCTAATCTTTGGTAGATCATCATTTTAAAAGCCATTCTTTAAGAAAATGATGTTTTTAGAATAAGTCGAAATGACCCCATTCGACTGGAGTATAAATCGAATCCTCATGTTTTGTTTTCTGCATTTTATATGTTATAATGCTTGTTGTTAATGCTCGATAATCTCTACCTTTAAGATTTATATATACTGTCTTTCTTGTGGCTGTACTGTTTGAATATCAAGTATAAGTTTTTGACTATAAAAGAAAAGAGCAATATTTTAGAGTATCTGAAGAGTCGCCAAGGTTCGTTATAAATAGTGAAATTTGATATATTTGATGTGATTTAATTCATTTAACTTCGTGTGAATGGTGTGCTGGAATAGCTAATGCTAATCTCTGCCAAGATGGTAATCTAATTAAGTGGATAAAAAAAATAATGATTTTGTAATTTCTAACTTACTCCAAATTTGATTGTGTTAAACCTTGATTTGATTAAGCTAAAAATATAGTCCAGTAGGCAACGAACATTTTGAGACACTTATTTTCGCATTCAGTGATTGTCCATATGTCCATAGAATTGTTCTATTAGTGTTACTAATTAACAAATCATGAGTCTGGATGGTCTATATCTGTAGGTAACGATGAAATACCTATAAAATTGTTAAAATTTTTAGCTGAGGAAATATCACATCCATTGACACACATCATAAATCTTATGCTAAACACTGGTATCTTTGCAGAAATTATCAAAACTGCATGTATAAAAGCTATACACAAAAAACACAAATAATTAAATTTAGTAATAAAAACTCAGACAGTGATTATGTATATACAAATGGATTTATATCTTTACAATCGGTAAATAATATCGTTCTTGGGAATAAAAATAGACTCAAGACTGGACTGGAAAGATCACATAGAATACCTAACAACTAATATGGCAAGATACTGCTATGCCCTCAAAATAATATCACAAAATATAAATTACGAAATAGCTCTAATTGCATATTTTTGGGGGAAACTCGACTGATGTAAATAAAGTATTCATTTTACAGAAAAGATGCATAAGAAATATACTAAACATGAAGCCAACTGACAGTTGCCGACAAGTATTTGTAAAGAAAGGAATTGTGACAATCATTAGTCAGTATATTTTAGAAGCCGTTGTATTTGTCTCAGAAAACAAATCTTTGTTTAGTGATTGTGATAGAGCACACCTGCACAATACTAGAAATAGACATGACCTCATAACACCAAATATTCCTAATTTTACTTATATCCAAACAAAAAAATGTACAATTCTCCCTAATAAAAATTTACAATAAGTTGCCAAATGAAATTAAAGCCGTCTCAGGTAGAAGACTTAAAACAAGAACTCAAATATTTTCTAGTAAATAAAACCTACTATTATAATATCGACAAGTATTTTAATAACATAAAATCTTGATTGATATATATATATATATATATATATATATATATACAGATTTAAAATGAACTTTTATTGTTTTTTTTATCTTTGTTTTATTATATCAAAGCTCTTGGTAATTAGTTAGATAGTATGTACAAATTATTTTATATATAAATTTATACATTTATTTTACAGTAAATTTTAATCTTGTATTAGTATTAAGGTTATATATGACATGTTCAATGCCCATTGGGTAATATGTAAAAATTTTGTGTTTTACTATTTTGAACCAAAATAGAAGAATCTAATCTATATACATATTTATATACCTATAAAATTTAAACGGCCACTCGAAAGTCTCGAGGCTAAATTTCATATTTATTTGATTCATGTAGACAATGTACGGATTCACATTTACGTTTATTAGTGCTCTTGATATAAACTGAATTTTTTAATAGAAAAACAAGTATTTTGCTTCTTTTTCATCATACATCATTGCGTGGTGTATGTTGTGTCGGTATCAAGGAAACGCAGTCCCAGCTTTATTCAATACCACTACGATTATAATAATATTGTTTCACAGCCACAACTTAACAAATAGTCTTCGTAATTTACATATATATTGAACAGAATAAAGAAAGAGATAACATGTTACTACTTTGGAGGTCCAGCGCGAACTGACTTGTTCGTTTTGATGGTCATGTGATCGGAAGTAAATTTTTATCTACTTTACTACTTTATTTAAATATTTCGCGCCACAATAGTATAAAACCTGGTACCCAAGCTGGAGATAAATCATTATTAGTGATTTAGTAAATAAACAATTAATTCAGTTAATCTAAATATATAAGTATTGAACATTGCCCCAATAAGAAGAAATCATATTCCTATCAGCAATTTTTTATGATACAAAAAGTACTGGAGATGGCATTTAAATAAAAAGGGAGATTAAACATGGAATGTAACATATATAAAGATAAACAAAGGAAAGAAGTTTTCAACTGTGATGAATGCAACAATCCTATATGCAAACCTTGTGGTAAATTAACAGCTTCCGAAGCGAAATGCCTTGAATTAAAAGAAGAGTATTGAAATATTACTGCCCTGATTGTTTGAAAAGTAATACTTATACATTGCTTCGTACAATAATCGAAAATAAAAATGATTTAATAAATAATAAAGAAAAAACAATAACCATTTTAGAAGGGGGCGAGCGTAGGTGCGTCTTTACTATGTACATACTTTGATATGCGTCAGGCGCAGTTAGTAGTTGGATGGGTGACCGTTCCAACGAAGACCGTGTCCTCGCCTCACACATCTTCTAGCGGCTTGTATATCAGTGTATGCGCGGAAGCTATACAACCTTAGGCGAGGGATGTATAGGGGATATATCATCCTTCGGAGGGGATGTAAAGCCGTCGGTCCCTTGTCTATTAAATGTTAGACAAGTAAAAGATCCCTACTCTTCTTAAGGGAAGAGGTTCGGCAAAATTCCTGGTTGGGGGTAGTTCGTCTACAGGCGTCGGTGATAGGCCTCAGTAGCGGAAATAGGCCGACGTTAAATAAATGTATTAAAAAAAAAAAACATTTTAGAAGAAATGTTAACGGAACTAAGAGAAAAAATTGGTAATACAGGTTTAAAAGCATGTATTGCATACAGTCAAATAGGAAATCAAATAAAGAAACCTTAGTTTTAGTAAAACCAAAAGATCCTACACAAGAAAGCGTGGCAACACTTGAAACTATACAAGAACGAATAAACTCTGTAACTGTTGGTGCAAATATCTCAAGAATAAAGCATGTACATGATGATGGAATAGCAATATGTTGTAGCAATGAAAAATCAGTTGACAAAATAAGTGAGGACGTGAAAATGAAACTAGGAAAAGATTATGATGTAACTATGATTGAAAAAAAGAATCCTATAATAAAAATAATGAGAGTTAATTCTATGAATTTGGAAGATAATCAGATTTTCATTGAAAAATTTGTATTCCAAAACCGTATAAAAACTCCAGAAGAGAAGAAAATAATTAAAATAGTTTATAAATATGAAACACGTGATAAAAGAGGTTATAATGTAATTGTTGAAGTAGATCCTGAAACATATAGTCAATTAAATCAGGATGGGATAATACATACTGGCTGGAAAAAAATATCATTTTACAAATTACGTAAATATTGTACAATGCTTCAAGTCCTGGAATTTGGCCATATGGCAAATAAATGCAATAATTCTAAAGTAGTTTGTCCTAAATGCACAGGTGAACATACATCGAAATATTGTAAATCCACAAATACTGAATGTGCAAATTGCAAACATGCAGTTGAGGTGTTGAAAGTTCCAAATATAACATATAATCACATGGCTTATGATAAGGAATGTGAATCATATAAAATAATATATAATCAACTATTAGATAGAATCCAATATCCACAAATATTTAATAGTATAAGCAATAGAATATAGCAATTAAATAAACAGATATTTTATATCAATATACAAAGTTTATTAAAAAATAAAACTGAAATGGAATGGATCATCTATGATAAAAACCTACCGTTTTTACCTACAAGCCTTTGTTGACCGTTTTAGACAAGTTTTCAAGCGAAAATTTCCTAACCCTAAAAAATAGAAGAAACTTAACTTTCCCGTGCAATTTATAAGAAATAAAAATTATAAAAATTAAAAGTAAGTATACCATTGGAAAGCTGAATTCTTCCTCTTTAAAATGCTACCATTTTTTAAAAAATTTTAATGGGTACAAATTGTTTCTATTATGTAGGGGCCGTCGAGAAATGCTTCATTTGCCTGTGTGACGTGCTTGAAATATTGAGCGAACTGTAATAATGTCTCATGCTAAGGGAAAAATGTATTTAAAAAAACTTTTATACTATTTTATGCAAAATTTCCCGCTCTTTCACGTGATTACTATCCATTTTTTTATTATTATTATTTTTTTCGAGATATTAGCAAAAATTAAATTTTTCCGTTTCAGAGTTTGTTTTTTAAGGGTTTGCGTGGGTAGATTTTGGTAAACTTTTTTGAGCCACTTTCTACTAGCAAAAAAATAGCCTTTCATGAAAAAATTAGCGAGGTGACAATTAATTACTACTTAAAACCCCTGGCAACTGGGCTAAAAGTACATACCACATTTAAAATATCTGATCACTCAATCGTAACAATAGAATTGGTAGATAATTATAAGCTAAAACCATATCACAAAAAGGTCATAATATACAAAGAACTAAACGAAAAGAATTTCCAGGATGACCTAATAAAGTCTGAATGGAACACTACAAATAAAGATACAGATTTATTATTAAATAATTTAGTAAAATCGGTCCTCATATGTCTTAATAAACATGCTCCAGAAAAAGATATTATAATTATTATGGTCATTGGGGTCACAATAAGTGATGGACAAATGAAATAAAATTGGAAATAAAAAATAGAGGCATGAAATACAAGAGAGCAATAATTACAGGCACAGAGGATGATTGGAATGAATACAAAAGTAGTCGAAATAATATAGTAACTTTAATCAGGAACCAAAAAAGGGCATATTACAATGAAAAATTTGATGAGGTAAAAAATGATTCAGAAGAGATGTGGATAACACAGAAACAGTTAATATATACGGAAAAAATAAAAACATAGATATAGGCATTAAGTTCGCAGGAAAACACCCGCCAAGGGGTTTTAGACACTCTTTTATGTAAATTAAATGCTATTTTGGAAGGTTTGTTTAATGAAAATAAAGCTGTTATTCTAACAGAGCACTGGAACATAGACTATGCTTGCGAAAGCACTGATAAAAAACCTCTCAAGTTTCATTGAATCTTTTGGGACACACGTCACAGTCAAGGACTTTACCAGAATAACACCAACAAGTAAGAAAATCGTTAACTATGTAATAACAAATATCTCCTATGATCATCAAACCCAGGTTTTGCAATCTCATATCTGATCATAGGGCACAACTATTCTCATTTATAATAAGAGCAAATAAACCGACATATATTACACAAGGTTGTACAATGATGATAATGTAAATACATTTGTTTTTGATTTAGATAGTACGGATTGGTCTGGGTATACGACACCAATTCTGTGGATGAGAAAACCAACATTTTCTTAGAAATAATAAAAAACAGCTTTAACACTAATTAAGCGGAAGATCCGGAAATCCTGCAAATCAGACTGGTTTATGCCTGAGCTGCGTTATTTAAGGGATCAGCTTAGACTTTTAGAAAATATAAGCAGCAATAAAGCCGAGTATAGATAGTCTGGCATACAGTTGTGTTAAAAGACTTTATGTGATAGATTAAAGAAGGCTATAGGTGAATATTATATATACCTACCTCAGAAGTAGAAATATGTAGTATTGTTAAATACTTCAAATCGAAAAACTCTAGCGGTTTCGATGGTATATCAACAAATTTATTGAAAAAATATTTGCAAACTTTAGCAGCAGTGCTGGCAAATATTTTCAATGCATCCTTGTCTCAAGGAATTTTTCCTGATATATTGAAAACGGCAATCATAGTACCTTTGCATAAAAAGGGAGATGTAAATAACTTAAGCAACTACCGTCCCGTGAGCTTGTTGTCGGTTTTTTCGAAAATCCTAAACCCTCATGCACAGCAGATTGCTGCTATTTCTCAATAGATGTAAATTTTTCAATGACTTTCAGCATGGCTTTAGAAAAAATCGATCAACAACATCAGCCCTTTTTAATTTTGTTGAAACAATGTTCAATGCGCTGGATAGACAGGAAATTGTTTGCGGACTTTTCCTGGACCTTTCTAAGGCATTTGGCAGTTTAAATCACAATAAACTTTTAATTAAATAAGAAAAAATTCGAATTTGAGGTGTTAGCCTGCAATGGTTTGCGTCCTATTTGCTAAACAGAAAACAAAGAACCCCCACCACATGTAACGGAGAGAAATATGAAACTCCGAGAACTACGGCGTACCCCAGGGTAGCGTACTTGGGCCGCTACTTTTTATAATCTTCATTAATGATCTAATCCATGTATTAGATGGAAACGCAAAAGTAAAAAATCGTCAATTATGCTGATGATACCAATTTGTTAATGGGCAAAGATCTTGAAGAGATTACAGTTATGCTAGAGCAGACCTGGTGTAGCGTAAAACATTGGTTTAACTTCAATAATCTTGATTTAAATGAATCCAAAACCAATTGTGTAGTTTTTAAAACCGATAGATCAAATGTCCAAGTAGCGGAACATCTAACCGATGCAGTACCGGTATCAACAATAAAGTCAACAAAACTGTTGGGTGTAACCCTAAATAATAACATCAAATGGTTCATACACATTGACAATTTAATCAACAAATATATGTTTCGCCCTCAGAGTCTTATCGCGTTCTTTCAACATCTCTGCTCTGCTAACAGTGTATTATGCGAATTTTCTCTCTACAGCCAAATATGGTATTGAAATTTGGGGTGGCTCAACAGAGCTTCCCAAAATTTTCAAATTACAAAAAAGGGCAATCGAGTGATATTTAAAATGAAATACCAAGAGTCTTGCAGAGGCTGTTTCAGGAAAAATAGACTATTAACAATACCCAGTTTATACATTTACTTTTGTTTAGTATATCTACACAGGAACAATCTTGAGTTCCTTGATGTGAACATAAATCACACATATGATACCAGGCACAAATGCAACTATGCCTATTCAGTGCACCGACTGACACTCACTGAAAAAGGACCAGCTTATTGCAGCTCTGAAATTTTTCAATGCACTTCCCAATGATATAAAGGATAATGCCAATCTTAAGTGTTTTAGTAAATAAACCTTCCAATATGTATGCAACATTGAACCTTACTCGATCCAAGAATATTTGCATTTTAACTCATCAAATTAATATTTATATTTTATATCTATTTGAACGAAAGCGTCTAAGGGTCACAAAATTATAATAAAATTATTTTATTCAATATATTGGAAGGAAAGTTAATATATTGGAAATAAAGTTAATATATTGGAAAAATAATTAATATATTGAAAAATAAATTGAATATATTCGAAAATAAATTCAATATTTTGAAAAACTATTCAAAATATTGAAAAAATAATTAATATATTAGGAAAAAAGTTGAATATATTGGAACATTAATTTAATATATTGAAAAAAATTTGACGTATTACTTTCGGTCAAATAACTAAGAGATCTAGAGTAAAGTGAACTATTAGCAGTGTTGTGTTTACTACGTATACTCAAGCTTATTTTGATCAAATATCTGGCCGCCTTCATTAATAGTAATTATTGTGATTACTAACATTAGATTAGATATGTACAAGTTCTAAGTAACCAACAACATGGATCATGGAGACTTATTGGACGCGTCAAGTAACTCTATTCATGATCTATTCATGCTATTTCATAAGTGGCATGCACTATGATGAAATACTTGCTTTTCTGTATTTAAGACATAATGTAGAGATAAGTTTATCAACGCTTAAATGTAAATTGAAAAGGATGAAATTGAACAGGAAAAAAAAATTTTCTGATTTAAGTACAGTTATCGATTTTATCCAATATCAGTTGAAGACATCTGGTCAATTATGTGGATATCGTTGGATGCATCAAAGATGCATTCAGAATGGACTTGTTGTGACGCAGGCTACAGTTAGAGTTATGTTACAAGAGCTGGATCCAGAAGGCGTAGAATACAGAAAACGTAAAAGACTACGTCGACGTAAATATGCGTCAAAAGGCCCCAATTATGTATGGCATATGGATGCATATGATAAACTAAAACCTTACAGAATAGCTATTAGTGGATGCATTGATGGTTTTTCGAGACGAATAATATGGCTGAGAACAGGCAGGACAGCAAGTAATTCAAAAGTTATTGGAGGATATTATATCGATGCAGTTAAAGAAATTGGTGGATGCCCAAGACGAGTACGTTTTGATTGTGGTACAGAAAATGCGTTCGTAGAAAAAATCCAACAAATATTCAGGGAAGTACCAGTTGATAACTTCGATAAGATTTTTGGAGATAAAAGTTTTATGTACGGAACTAGTCAAAACAATCAGCGTATTGAAGCATGGTGGTCTGTATTGAGAAAACATTCTGCTCAGTTCTGGATGAATCTCTTCCAAGAGTTAAAAGAAAATGATCACTTTTAGGGTTCAGAACTAGACAAATCCTTAATACAATTTTGCTTTCTAAGAATTATACAGGTAATTTGATTGTTTTTATTAAACATGAATTTGAGATCCATATATTCTTTTGCAGGACGATTTAGAGCAAGTTGTTTATGAATGGAATACTCATAAAATTAGTGGATCACGAAACGCAGTATCACCACGAGGGCGTCCTGCAATAATGTTCGAATTGCCACAAATATACAATACCATCAATTTTGTATGCAATATTGATAATGATCTAGTAGAAGCATGTGAGAGTCAATGTGTTTTTTTCAAAATGCCATGTGAAACCAATATCTATGAACTATGTATTATTATACGAAATGAAAAGAAGATAGAAATGCCACAAAATCCATACTCAGCAGCAGAACTGTATATTCAGTTAAGAACGTATTTTAATTTAGAATGTAATATTTACTAACACAAATTTATAGACCTACCTATTTGTTTGGCAAACCTATCAATAATGATTCCAGGGACTTAAAACTGAAACGATACATGCTTAAATTAGTAGTTCAATAAATACTATAACATACTTTTCAGAATTTTATTAAATGGTTATAATAAAAAAAAAACATAGAAAAACATAAACAAAATACCACAACGGAAAGAGAATAAGATAACATTCTAAACATGACAAGGTGTAACATAACAAAAAAAACAATGCAAATAATGTAGGAGGATTAAAAAAACACAATAAAACATTGCCAACGACTCAATATAATCCAGGTCAGGTAATTTATTTTTTCGAAAAATTCCTCAGTGCATTTTATAAACTTGATAGTTAGGAGAAAAATATTGGGAATTAGATGTATATGTTTTGAAAAGCAAATTTTATTTGGAACCTGTTGAAACAAGGGTAAGAATGTGCCGAAAACAGGTTTTTTCACGTATTCGATGAGAAAGAAAACAATTTTTTATACAAAGAATACTAAGAAACAGCTCGTAAAAAGACGAAAAAAATGAGTTTGGATGTTCGGGCGCTCGAGCGGAGGGGAAGTGACGCGTGCGTTTTTAAGGTACTAAACGAAACCTTGCGAAAATTTAAAGATAATAGGGTTGTAGAGAATTTCATCAGAAACAAATAGCTTTTTGAAAAATTATTCTATGACCATTTCCACGCCGTTTTTCGGAAACACCTTTTTTTACATTTTCGCTATTTCCGCTAAAAGTTATTAATATTTTTTCATGAAATTTTTAGAGTAGGTAGGTACCAACAAAAACAACTTCCTGCGATAATTACAGTCCCTGTAATTAAATAGTAAAAAATTGCCATAGCGGTTTTTAATTTTTTGTGCAAAAAGTTATTGACCGATTTCAATTGTCAAAAACTCATATTTTTTCAACTTTTTACGAATATAAAAATAAAATTTGCTTTCCTAATTATCACGTTCACAAAATGCACTGAGGAATTTTTTGAAAAAATAAACTATCTGACCTGGATTATACTGAGTCGTTGGCAATGTTTTATTGTAGTTTTTTGTTCCTCCTGTATTATTTTGCGCAAAAGTATCCAATTAATTCCTCTATGCCAGGTCTTTCTGTTGGGTTGTGATTAAAACATCTCTGCAAAATGGGTTGAAAAAATGGCGGGAGAACACTAATATTTGGACTTTCGAAATTCTCCATTTTCTTTTTCACGGCTTCAGTGAAATCTTCTGCTACATCTGGCCATACATCTCCCTTTATTGAGCCGACAACTGTCTGAAACTGGGTTGCCATATTTTTCAGCTTTGCTAGTCCTAGGTCACATAATTTTACAACTAAATTTTTAGTTACCAAGATATTATCTGGTTTTATGTCTTGATGTATAATCAGGTTTGTTTGTCCATGTAAATAGCTAATCGCTTGACAAACTTGAAGCAAAAGTTTAGTTTTCTTTTCATTGTTTAAACTATATTTTTCTCTCTTTTCTTCGTCGAAGATAATGTCACCTAGATTATCACCTTTCACTAGCTCGAAAATTAGATGGGTTTGTCTGTTTTCTAGACAAATGCCCATTATTTGTATGATATGCGGGTGTCTGATTCTTGCGAGAAGTTTAACTTCTCTTAATTCTATTTCCGTCAGTCTTCCAGTCTTAAAAGTTTTTATTGCAACTTCCGTTCCCAGCCAATTGCCTGCTCACACTGTACCTTGCGACCCAGCGCCGAGAATTTTCTCAGAGGATTTGATATCCTTCCTTGCAATAATAGGTAACAAAGTTTCAGATAAAGTAGCAACTGATGAATTAGCAGCGATAGGTAAGTTAACTGATGCATTTGGTGCATCCAGTTGTTGTAAAAATTCAGATTCAAGATTCAGCGTAACTACCCCATTTTCTTCGATTCTGGCAACTGGGTAATTGAAATCTATAGGATCAAAATGTTCGTATTCCACATGAGGAGGTCCTTGAATACTGCATATTTTGTCAAAAATTTGTTGCTTGTCTTTAAAAGATATTGATGTCGCCCCAGTATACTTGGACACAGTTGTGTCTGCATATAAAACTGTAACAATTTGTTCTTTGGTTGTTATTGATTCCATGTAACCTTCAGTAGGAACAGAATTTCCATTTTCATGCTCAAGTTGTTGTTCAACAACATTGCTATTTTTATCAGCTTCCACTCTTTCAGTTTGTAGATAGATTCTGGGAATTTTTGGAGAATTTTCTTCAAGCAATTCCAAAACGGTTTTGTCCGAAGGAACAAGCTTATTGGATGAATCTATCAACTCGAAGGAGAATTGGTTTTGTGTGCCCTTGGATGAGTTTCCGTTTGGAAAGTAAAGCTTTTTCCCTATTTCTATAATTCCAGTTTTCTGATAGTCTTTGGGCATGGATAAAAGCTTGGTGCCACCCCCTTTCTTTTCAATAACTTGAATCACTCTGCATCCTTCTTTGTGTTTCCAGCCTAGATATAATTGTCTAGTAGACTTTGTATTTGGTCCTGTATCTCCTGTACTTTTATTCTTCCGTTCCTTTTCTGATGACTTGTCAATTATGCGTTTGCTGCGTATGGCAGCTAGCCGTTCCCTTACAGTTGTTATTAAATATTCCTTTCGTTGCCCAGATGTAATTTGTGTCTTGACAAAATTCCTCACTAGAATACGGTCCCCTGCACTTTTGAGAAACCAGGCAAGTTCTTCGTCGGACATTAACGCAATGACATTGGACTCGATCTGTGGTAATAAAAAATTATAAATTGCTTATTATAGTAGCGAAAAATCTTAAAAACATACCTTCTCGTCTTTTAAATGTTGAATATCAGCTTCGCTAACATTCAAACTTCGTAGGTAACTCTCTAAATCCATTATCTCATTAGTACCGAGATCTGAAAAGAAGTCAGATTGTTGATAATTATAAAAGACGTGTGTCAATATCGGTTCATTGGTTCATATGACCCTGCACCACAAGATATATAGAATAAAGTCACTTTAGTTTGACGTGGGGGTTTTGAAAGTAAAAGCTTGGTCGTTTTATTCAATAACATTTAATAATGTATGACTGATGGTCGAGAGGCGAGCGCACTTGCCTCTCACCCAAAAGTTCCGGGTTCGATCCCCGGTCGTGGCAGTGGAAAATACTGTGAGAGGGATTTTTTCACTATACACGAATATTGGGTGTGTGTCCCTTGTCTCTAAATGTGTAGCCCCCTCTCACACAAGGCTCTTCTAGAGCCTTCCGGGATAAAGGGGGTCGTCATTACCTGTGGTGTATTTATTTATTTTATTATTTAATGTACGTCAATCTCGAAAAATTGACCCGCACAAAAGGCGTTATTTAAAATTTTCGAAATATCAACAACACGAAATTTCCTGAGATTATTAGGAAATTATTTTGGTCTAAGAACTATGTCAAAATTTGTAACTTTTTTTAATCTCGATATCGACGTCTAAAGTATGAAACTTCGTTAAGAAGTAATGATTTTTCAAAAATTCAATAATATTTTTAGAAAAATGATTATATACTTTCAGGTCATTCTTGGATAATTGTTGAATACATACAACTTTGCACATAAACATACTTACGTTACACATACTTAAATAATTATAAACTATCAAATAAAACTTGCCTCAGCTTTTTCTCTCAAACCCCCAAAATATGTGACACATTTTGCCTAAAAGAGCACTCTATTGTGAAGTGACCCAATTGCCTTGAGTTAATACATATTTTTATTTACTTTTAGCTAAAATGGGCAACAAGAAATCCAACTGCGCACACGCCATGTTTGAATTTTAGACTCAAATTAAAAAACAAAATGTTTTATACTCTTCGCCGTACTATTGAATTTCCTATATATTGTTTAATTATTTTCTGAAAATGAGTTCCTATTTGACGAATATGCTTCTCAGTATTTTACCTATGCAGTTGTTTATGTCTGTAGAATAGTATCAAATGTTACAACACTATTCATGTATATTCATTCCATAAAATTTTTCAAAACTTCCATATTTACTGATAGATTATTTTCAAAATCAACAGAGTTCTTTCACTAGTTAACATTAATTCATTGTTTAAGTTTCAGTCCAATCGAACTTTTCCTTCTTCAGTTATTGTACTTACATTACACATGGCGGACGGACTGACAGACAGACGGACAAAAGGACATTTTGAATGTTTTTCAGAATTCAATCACCAACACATTAAACGTGACAGTTTCTTCTAAGCGGGCAATATTTACGGTTTTATAAATGTGTCGATCAAACACAATATACTCTTCTGAAAAGAATATTAAAAACCGCACACCTGAACTTAACAACCTGATTATGTAAATCAACCAATCAAAACAAATTTATTTAAAATTAATGCAATACAAGATCTCCCTGATATCTGGTACGGAGACAACAGACATCCACGACACAAGGCGTTGCGGCAGTTGAAGGGTTGGACGGAGCAGGATCAGGTCAATTTAACAAACATAAATATATATAAAACAATCTAAACTCCTTTCGTCAGAGGATGAATTAAAAAGGATGTTACAATTACTTAAAATATCCAAAGGGAATTATAAAACTTATAAACCAATAAAAGTTACGCGTACTGATAATAAATTTTGATTTGCTGGGATGGCAAAAGGAACCAAATGAAAAATCCGTTTCAAGAAATTAACACAGAACAGATCAATTCAATTTAACAGAACCTTTATTATAAAACTTATAAACCAATAAAAATTACGCGTACTGATAATAAATTTTGATTTGCTGGGATGGCAAAAGGAACCAAATGAAAAACCCGTTTCAAGAAATTAACACAGAACAGATCAATTCAATTTAACAGAACCTTTATTAAAGGAAAGAACAAGTACCCCCCCGAAATCCAGTCCAGAGCCAGGCAGTCAACCACGGTGTGAAGTGCTGTGGCAGATGAAGGGCTGGCGGAGTGGAACAGTAATATAATATAAATAAGTATAAAAACAAATGCATAAGAAATGAGAGCTCTCCTCCTTTTGCTCTTAGAGCGAATTAAATTGAGCAATAGGGCAGTGATCTCTAAAAGAAGAGTTAAAATAATTAGAACTTAAAACTAATATAAACAAGAGCACACTGAAATTTTTTAAAATACTTTGTTTTTATTGATTATATAAAAATGTGTTAAAAAATACCTGTTTCCACGAATCCACATTGTTAAATGCAACAAACACGAGCTGCAAGGCTTTATTGTAATGCGCCATATTACATTTACCATTTACTCAACTAAACGACGATATTGTAATGTAAGTGGCCGATCGGTTAGATCGGTTGTTGCCCAACTTAGCTAGACGTAAAAAAATAGTAACACACGGAGAGCTATATTAATATATATCTCATATATTACAAAAATACAGCTCAGTATGATTTTAAATGAAGCAAAATGTACCAAACGTTACTATATATTTCTAGTCGGGCGATATACCTATTTTTACATAGGTCGGCACATCGCTTGCCTGTGCGATATTTTATTTATGTTACATCTCGCCCCTCTTACGCCTCATTGCACTCTCATATTATACATTTGTTTTATTGAAGAACCTTTGTATTTTTTTCATTATGTCATCTTATTTATTAATTCATGAAGTTCGTAAACCTATACGTATATATTCGAAAGCAATTACGAAATTTTTCATCATCTAGCTCGTTAAAAAGTGCAAATTCACCATGTTCTTTCCTCATAATATATATTATAATTTATAGTATAGCTCTCCGTCTGGCTCTTATTAGTAATTTGTCAATATTTAACAAACTTGATTTACTTAATACATATTTTGCAAAACTTACCGAACACCGAAACAATCTAGAACTCTCACAAATCACTTATACTGGTTTGTTTGTGCTATTATAACTCTCTGATCAATGCACAAAACTCGAATTCGTGTTAACATGCCGTGGTTAGTTAGCCGAGTTTGGATCGGATATATTCGGTGCACAAAATATTCTACATATTGAATTTATTTTCAATATGTTCAATTTTTTTTTCAATATGTTAATTATTTTTCCAATATATTCAATTTATTTCCAATATATTAAATTTATTTCCAATATATTAACTTTATTTCCAATATATTAACTTTTTTTCCAATATATTAAATTTATTTCCAATATATTGACTTTATTTCCAATATATTAACTTTATTTCCAATATATTGAATAAAATAATTTTATTATAATTTTGTGACCCTTAGACGCTTTCGTATATTTGTCTATTTTTACTATGTAATGTTTTTTTTTCTTTAAACATGTAATTTGTGTGATCCGCTTTATACATTATATACATATGAATTGAAATGGAATGAAAATATCTGTCTATATGAAAACAAAGAAGAAATTTTAGAATTATTTAACAACTATTTCCTTGATAGCATAGAAGATATTACAAAGTCATTAAGCAAAACTAATAATTATGAAGACGTATTAAATAGTATGGAAAAACATAATTACACACTAGATACTTTAAAATTAATTAACATCGCACAGTTAAGGAGAATCGTCTATGAAAAGTTTTATTTCAAAATGGTAGAATGTGGAAAATGTCATCGCATTATTAAAGGAAATTCATATAGTATAAGATGTAATGGAAACTGTAAAAACTGGTTTCATGCTTCATGTGTTAATCTGAAGCCTAGTGATATCAAAGAGTATGCAAAGCAAGGAAAAAAAAGTAACGAAACAGTTAAGAAGTTTTGGGTCTGTGCCTCTTGCCAGGAAAGTGTGGTTAGGTCTGAAAATACCCATATTCCTGAGGAATATAAGGCAGGAGCTAAATCATCATCATGTTACTCACTAGCCGATGTAATGAAGCTTTTAAAGGATGTGAATAAGAAGTATGATATTCTATTAAATAAATATGAGGCTCAAGCTGAAATAAATAAAAATTTTACGAAACGTATTGCCTATATTGAAGTACAGCTTGACGAATTTAACAACCAAGAACAAAAAAAAACTGATAAATAACATAATTATTATAAATGGAATTACACTACAAGAAGGTCTAAACTCAGAAACACTTGTGGACAGTATCTTACGCGAAATAAGAGTAGAGGTTTCAAATTCGGACATTGAAACACGATTATTAAAAAATAAGCAGCCTGAATCACAAAAATTTATACCAGTTCTTGTCAAATGTAAAAATGCAAAAGTTAAAGATAAAATTTTACTGGGTAAAAGAGAACATGGTAAACTACAAACACAAGACCTAAACTTAAGTGGTCCAAATACATATATATATTTTAATGATGACTTAACAAAAAAATAACCAGAATTTGTTTAAACAAACAAGAGATCTAAAAAAGGAAGGATTTAAATATGCATGGACAAAAAAGGGTAAAATTTACATAAGAAGAAATGATACATCAGAGATAATACAAATAAAAAATCAAGCTGACAACAAAAATACAAAAAAAACTAAATAGTAAAATACAAGTAAATAATAATAGTAAAATAAGTATTATTTATGCCAACGTTAGAAGTCTTAGAAATAAATTTGAAGAGGAGGAGGTGTAGCAGTTTACATCAAAAGCGATATATCCATGAACAAAATGTAATTCAGTTGGCTGGAAACTCTAAATGTGACATTATTTCTGTTACTCTGAATGAATATAACTTAGATATAACAGCTTTATATAGGCCACCAAGTTATTCAAAATCATTATTTATCGAGGAGCTTGAAGATGTCTTAACAACCAAGAAGAATAGAAAGTGTGTTGTTATTGGCGATATGAATATAAATTTACTTAATAAAGATCTAGGAACAGTTGACTATGAAAATTGTCTAATGCTTAATGGTTTTAAGATGATAAATGTAGTAGATATAAACAATGCAACAAGAGTTACCGAGCACTCGGCAACGGTAATTGATCGTGCTAATAAATAGAGAATTAAACTGCAGCGTTACACCTGAGGACTGCAGTTTCTCTGATCATAAACTATTTAAAATCAATCTCAACATAATCACAGAGAGAAAAAACGACGACAGTAAAATTGAAAAAGGGATTGTAGATAACAATAAATTTAAAAACACTAACAAAAAAAATGCGATATACTGAAATAACTAACTTTAAGGAACTTATTGAAATAATAAATAGTTCTAAGGCAGAAGCTACAAAAACCATATATATAAAGAAATATGAAAATCATTGGATAAATAGTGAATTTATCGAATTAACTAGGAAAAAGGAAAAAGCTTATAAAAAAATGAAGAAACATCCACAAAATATTACAGAACTAAACAATTATAAACATCTAAATAAATTAGTAAAAAAGAAATCCAGAAAATTGAAGGATCAAAATACTGCGAATATATTTAAAACAGTTGATGGGGATATTGGTGATCCAAAAATGGTGGCGAATAAATAAATACACCACAGGTAATGACGACCCTCTTTATCCCGGAAGGCTCTAGAAGAGCCTTGTGTGGGAGGGGGCTACACGAGACAAGGGACACACACCCAATATCCGTGTATAGCGGAAAAATCCCTCTCACAGTATTTTCCACTGCCACGACCGGGGATCAAACCCGGAACTTTTGGGTGAGAGGCAAGTGCGCTCACATCTCCACCATCGGTCATACAAATGGATGTAATGATTATTTTGTTAACATCGGTGAAAGCATAATAAACTCAATTAAAGATGAAACAAGAAATGAAGAAAACTTGCCTATATTTGAAGAGATAACCTGTACCAACTCTTTCTACTGTGGTGCCGTTAGTATCGAAGAACTAGTTGCTAGTGTAAGTGACCTAAAAATTAACTGTGCTCCAGGACCAGACAATATAACTACAAAGGATATTTTGCTGATTTTTGACATAATACAATTTACATTATTAAAACTAATAAATGAAATTATGCAAACGGGATCATTTCCTGAAATACTTAAAGAAGGTAAAGTTGTACCATTGTTCAAAAGAGGCGAAAAAAATTTATTCGAAAACTATAGACCACTCACAAATACTAGTACTTTTTCTAAAATAATTGAAAAAATATTAAAGGTTAGAATGTTAAACTTCATGTTGAAATTTTAACTTTTGAATAAATATCAGTACGCATTTCTCGAAAATAGTAATACTCAGTGTGCTGTACTAAATATGTTAAATGAAGTATACAGTAATTTGGATTCGAAACAATACATAGCTGCAATATATATTGACCTGAAAAAAGCTTTTGATGTAGTTGACCACAGCCTACTAATAAGTAAATTGGAAAAACTTGGTTTTCGTGAAAATAATGTTTTAAATCTATTCAGAACATTCTTGATAGGCAGATATCAATTTGTTATATGGCAAAATGAATAGAGTGAACTGAAAACAGTTAAATGTGGAGTACCTCAAGGATCGGTCCTGGAGCCACTGTTATATCATTTATGCTCTTAATTTAAGTAGAGCTGGATTATTGGCAAAATATACTGTTGCTGATGATACGGTGCTTATCTACTCTCACCATATACAAACGGGCTTAGAAGCCTATATAAATAATGATCTAAATTAGTAAGGCAATGGCTACTTAAAAATAATCTAAAGCTTAATGAAAAAAAAAAACTGTTCTAATGACATTTCGGGTTAGGAATAAATCATACCAAAGCATGCATATATATATAAATAACTGTGAGTTGAATGAGGTTGAACAACATAATTACCTTGGACTGCAAATTGATAATAAGTTAACATGTGAATGTCATTATAAATACATATGTTCTAAAATAACTCCATTATGTGGAGCAATTTTCCGGGCAAACAACTTACTCAATGATAATTCTAAGAAACTAGTTTATCTAGTTTATTTTGAAAGTGTATTTAGATATTTAATAATAATATATTTATCATGGTCTAGAACATTATGTAACAAATTTCAAATACTTCAAAATAAAGCTATTAAAATATGCTTTGGATTGCATTTTAGAACGCCTACACAAGAGGTTCTTAATATCAGTAAGTCCTGTCATTGCAACAGATAAATACATTAGAACAGTCTAAATATGTTAAAAAACTACTAATTAAAAAGCAAAAATCTAACACGGAGATACAATACATTAGTAATATACATGACCACAATGCACGGACTAAAAATAATATTTATCTTCATAATATATCAAATAACTTTGGCCTAAGTAATCCCTTCTATCAGTGTATACAAATATATAATGATTTACCGGATTTCTTGAAAACAACGAACACAAAATTATTCATTAAGGAATGTAAATCCTATATCCTTACTATGTAATTAATGTTTCAAATACTATATGATTACATATGATTATTATTATAATACTTATTGGTATAATACGTTTAATTATTTTACTTTATTGTATTTACTTGTATATTGTTTGTTATTTTATTTACTTATATATTGTTCATGTTTTTTATTTGTCAATTATATGTTATTTTTTATTTGTCTGGATGTACAACCACTCCACATATATAGATATTCTGTTACCGTCATATTGACGTTCTAGGAATAAGAATCCTTTTATATTTATTGTATAATCTATCTTTTGAATAAGTAAATAAACAAACATACTCAAAAAAACTTAAAAAAAAAAAAAATGAAAAATAAAAGCAAACACTATAAATGGTGAACACCGGCCCCTGAATAAGGTCCCCAGCTATGAAACATTATTAGAAACTGTAGTTAATGAACAATTGGTGGAGTATTGCGAATCAAATAAGTTATTGTGCAAACACCAGGCACTGGTTCACACACTTCCTGTGGTTGCTGAAGCCTTTAACAAAAGGCTTCAAAGTGTGCAAGGGCAAAAGAATCTCGGTTGAGTGGAAGCCTCTCCTCGTACAGCGTTTTCCAGAAGTTCTCCACCTGATCTGCAGTCGGCGGACTGTCTACAACACGCAGAGGCGATTGGAACAGGCGCAAGGGCTTTTTGCGGAACAGTTTATTTTCCACAAGTCCTCTCGCCCGCCTCACTAGTGACTTTTTGCGAGTCACTAGCATCCGTATCCTGTCGAGACAGTGCTGTTTGGTGGTTTGCAGCACTGCCTCATTGAGTGTGTGATGGGGCGTCTTAAGTTGGCGGCTAATCGACGCACTTTAGGCGTGAACGGCCTATTGGCCGCCATATAGTCCATCACACATTGGATACGGGATGCGTGTTGCCTCGTCGACCGGATCTTGGCTTCCATCTTTTGTATGTGCCGCTCCGCCCTCTCCTTCGGGGAAGCAGTGTTTCGCCCCTCCACCCGAGAAAAGTGTTGAGCAGCAGCATACACGGCACAATTTATGTGCCAGAGGTCAGCCCATTCTGGTAGCACTGCACGAAGTTCTTCATCCACTCTGGCCAGGTTTTGTGGCCTGAGGGTTTTTATGTGGTGTAACCCCCGTCTGGTAAAGTTGAGGCAAGAATTCAAGCGATGCACGTCAGATCGATTCTATAAATAAGACAATACTGCTAAGAATCATGAAGCCCCATTAAATTGTACCTATTTCTGAACTAAGCTTAATAACTGGGTGTCAAGAATTACTCTTTTTAACGTAATTAATGATTAAAAATTATGTTAGTATTCCTTTAATGAGATCACTCGTGACGTGCATTGCTTGAATTCTTGCCTCGACTATACTGAGGCCCTCTGGTGTTGGCGGAACGAGGAGAACCACGTCCTCAACCGGTGAATGCGGCGGCCCTTCGGCCATCTCATTCACCAGTCCAGGAGCAGCCCTCACGCAGTCCCTACTACGAAGGTGGGATACATAGTCACGCAGATTTTGTTGCGTGAAGGCGCTATGCTCTGGTAGCCTCTCACACCACAGAGCATGCATCCGCGCCATGTATCCCCTCCGCGCGGGCTCACTGCTTTCATAGCAATGCAGAAGTTCATCCCTCAGTTCATCTGTCCACTCAAAGCGTCCTTGTAGCTCGCGGTCGTCATTAGGCAATCGATCCAGGTGGGCCCCACCACCTTGCCCATGACCCCTATCCGGATGGGGTAGATTGTGGGGGCTCTGCCTTCGGTTAATAGGAACCGGAGTGTAGAACTTATGGGTGGTTAGCCCAACAAGCCCACGACCGGCACCAGAGGTGAAGATGCTTTCCCCTCCCGGGTGCACTAGGGTTGCCGGTTCAGTTTTGCATCCCAGCTGGAAGTCAGCCCCCCCCCCCCCCGCCCCCCGGCTTTGTTATTTTTATTTTATTTTTTTACAAAAAGCCAGTCACCCTACTCTGTGGTTCCGACCCTCACAGAGGGGAGCTGGTAATAAATACCAATAGCCACTCCCCACGCCCGTGGGGTGAGTGACTACCGGGTCCATGAATCGTGTGCCCTGAGTAGACGTAATGAACCGAGGATGACAGCCACCTTCTGCATTCTGCCGGCTAAGATCTCTGCCGGCTAAGATCTCTGCCGAATCTCGGCATGCCGGTATGGTCTTTAGTTCTGAAAGCAGCGTCTGTCTCATTCCACCGAGGGCTCCTATAATCAGTACCACTATTTTAACAGAATGGCCTGGATAAAGCCTGCGGAGTTCGAAGAGTAAATCTCGATATTTTGTCAGTTTTTTCTCCTCTTTCAAGACAATGTTGCTCTCAGCGGGAGCTGAGAATTCTACGACATACATTAGAATAGAATAGAATAGTATATTTATCATGTTAGATATACAGAGTATATATATGAACATCACAACAGTAATAAAATAATTTCAAATAGTTCAAAAATTTACAAATAATAATCGTAATACACTTGATGCATAAAATAAACAAATAATCACAAACAGGTAAATATACAACATTGAAATAATTACAGATTGTGTACATGAATGTTTCAGCATCACTGTGGCTCATAGTTCAGGTACTCCTCAACCGAGTAGAAACTGTTTGTAGCAAGGAAATTTTTCAGACAAGTAGTAAATTTGTTTAGTGAATTTATAGATTTAATTCCAGGAGGTAGCTTATTATACATTTTGATACCTGCATGATATGGAGATTTCTTAAATAAAGTTGTGTTATGATTTTTTACTTTTAATAGATGACCTTGTCTAGTATTGTATGAATGATTGTCTGAATTTGTTACGAATATGTTTAAATTTTTCTTGACAAGTTTAATGGTGTTTAATATATATATGCTGTGCATGGTTAAGATTTTATTACATTTGAAATAAGGTTTACAAGAGTCCCTTGGTGCAATGTCAAATAATAATCTGATAAGCCTTTTCTGTAGGATAAATACGCGATTTATATTTGAGGCAGCACCCCAAACCACAATGTTGTATGATAAATGTGAATATGCAAGTGCATAATAAACATTTAATAGTGATTTTATATTAAAGATACCCTTCAACTGTCTTAATGCGAAATATGCATAATTAATTCTTTTGCAAACATGTTTAATTTGTTCTTCCCAACAAAGACTATTGTTAATCATAGTTCCCAGGAACTTGACACCTGCTGAGAAGTTTTCGGTAGGTATTACTTTGATGAGATCTTCTGAAGGTGATCTTCGTTGCGAGAAGTATACACATTGAATTTTGCCAATGTTCAAGATAAGTGTATTATTATGACACCAGTCTTGGTATGATTGTAAAATCCTCTTTATTTTATCCCGAAGTTCTACAGGGTCCCGTGCTGAGAGCAGCATGGAAGTGTCATCCGCATACATGACAACCGATTCCTTCTGCATAATAGTAGGGAGATCATTGACAAATAATAAGAATAGTAACGGTCCCAGTACGGAACCCTGAGGGACTCCTTGAGCGACTTCATAATTTTCTGATATTGTACCATATTTTCACATAAAGTTTTCTATCAGTCATGAATGACTTAATAAGATTTAATGCCAGACCTCTAATTCCCTACCTCTGCAACTTGTATACAACAAAATCAACATTCAAAGTATCAAATGCCTTGCTTAAGTCGAAAAATAACCCAACAACGTGATTTTTCTTGTCAATTTCGTCATATACAAACTGCAGAAGCTGGAAGGTAGCAGTTTCTACTGATTTATTTTGTTGAAAGCCATGTTGATTTGTTGTTATAATCAGGTCAATTCTGTTTCATCATAACAAGACACTTTCTTGCTATTTTAAACAGATCTGGTTATCTAATAACCAGGTCCATAAATTACCTATTCTGTTTGATTGATTTTAACAAGATGATATGTCATCTTAAAGATATCTTGCTATCGATTCTTGTAATCTTAACAAGCCCATTTTAGTAGTTGCTAAAAGCATAACAGAATATATTTACTTAATTTAAAAATGGCGGCAAATTCTCTGTTCATAAATTTTGAAATAAATTTTCTTGAAGAGGTTCAAAATATTGAAAACCAGTAGGTACATTTAAATTATGTAATTGCAGCAGTATGTAAAAATTATTATTTCAATTTAAGGGAACGTTTAATATTATACTTTAGAAACATTAGGGACACAAGCAACCCGTTTGAGCTACCTAATAATAAATTTATCAAACTGTTTCGATTAAATAAAATAGGAGCTCTAGGATTAATTGAGGAATTCCAAACATTTGTGGATGAACCTACAAGAAGAGATACGATACCATTTCATTTACAGGTAAAGTTGTACGATTTTTTTTGTTGAAAATAATTTTTTGGTAGTTAGGACCTAATTACTTTTAGGTATTTACAAGTTTATTGTTTTATGCGCATGGGGGCTATCAAACAACTGTAGGTGAGGACTTTAATTTGAGTATGAGTCAACCTGCCGTAAGTAGAACCCTCAACAAAATAAGTGATTTATTAAGTACCCATTTGTTGCCAAGATATGTTAAATTCCCCACGACAAATGAAGAAATGAGAAAAGTAAAAGAAGGGTAAGTAACTATTTATATATACGTATTCTTGATAAAACACTTACCTACTGTTTATATAGGTTTTTAAATGAAGGCTTCCAGTTTCCCAATGTAATCGGTACAATTGATTGCACGCATGTTGCAATAGTTCCTCCAAAGGTAGATAACCCAATTAACCCAGCAGTTGCATATTTAAACCGAAAAGGATTTCATAGCATAAATGTTCAAGCTGTAAGCCATTTATTCTATAGTTTAAAACAATTTTGCAGTACTTTCTAATTATATTTCCAGATATTTGACTCAAAACTAATGATTTTAAATGTTAATGCAAGATATCCTGGAGCTGTTCACGATTCTGCAATATGGGGAACGTCAAGCGTTCAGAGACATTTGAAGAGGAAATATGAGAAAGGAAGAAGGAATTGTTATCTTCTTGGCGATTCTGGTTATCCACTTCAACCATGGTTGATGACACCATTTCTAGATGCACTACCCAATACTCCCGAAGCCATTTACAATGAAAGGCATATTAGAACACGCAATGGGGCAGAGTGAGGATTTGGTTTGTGGAAAGCTCGCTTTAGGAGTTTAAGGAAGGACCGCGTTCTGCATTATCGTCATGGTAGAGCAGCTCATATTATTTATTCATGCGCTGTCATACACAACATTTGTAGAAAATACAATGTACAAGAGGATTTTGATGACAACAACGACGACGATGAGGATTTTCAAAACAATCATGATGATGACAACAACAACGATGATGATGAGGATTATCAAAACAATCATGATGATCAAATTAATCTAAATGATGGTAAGATACAAGATCTCTCGTCATTCAGATCTCTAACGATATTTTTTTTCAGACATTGATATCTTCGAGGAAGGAAGATTTATACAAAGGCAAATCATTACCCATATGGTTGGCAATTAATTTCTTGATGATCTGTAAAATATTTGTAGTAATTAATAAATGCTTAATTAATTACTCGATTTTTAACTTTTAATCTTTCAAATCCTTGACATTCATACAACAGAAATATGTATTTTAAATTCAGAAACTATTATGATTAATATATAATTTTAATTTATTTGCAGAGGGTCAGATTTTATTCTGGTAAAATTATATGGTAAATAATAAATTCTCTATCGATAGAATAATTGCTGCTTATAAATAAGATAATTCACCGGTCAATTAAATTTCTCGTATGAAAAGAGCAGCTCTAAATGACTTAATTATAATGGGCAAGAGCCACAACTTTACTTTTTACAAATGTAGAGAATATCTTGTAATATCCTAATAACAGGTATACATATATATATATATATATATATATATATATATATATATCTGTAACTGTTTCATTTGAAATAAAATGAATACACAAGTTTCAAATAAAATAAATATATTTTTTTAATAAAACAGAAAAATTTATTCTTAAATAGTACATGTATTTAAAAAAAAACTAAATTTGTGTTGATAAATGGCAATATTTTATTCATTATTGATTTTTATCAGCAACATTTAAAATAGCAGAAGCCATTTCTGAAATGGCCTTAGACAGTTGGCATATCGCAGATGCCATTTCCTTTACTGCTACTGCCATTTGCTCCGTACTTTGACTGTACAACTCTGCCGATTTCTCTAATTTAGTGGAACTACTAACATATTCCTTCCTGTTGGAGCTTTTAATGTTTTTTCCCACCGAAGCTAAAATACAAACAAAATGAGAAATAAATACCTACCTAAAAAATCTAAGTTAAAATTAATATCAAAAGTTATTTGTAGCATTCTCTTAATTTTTGTGTTCTATTTATTTTTGTTATTTTCATATAAAAAACAATATGTAACTGCATCCTTTGATGTAGTCACAGGCGAAGAGTTTATTTCCAAAATATACTGTTTTGTAGATTATTTGGCTTTCTTGAAGTTAAGAACGTATGTGGTAATAAAACCCAAAAATAAAAAGAAAGATTAATATCAAAATGTTCTAGAATAACATTTTTATAGCTAAGTAGGTTAAAAGAAAATGTTCTAAATATATTAATTCGAATTATCGCAGCGAGTTAAAAATTGAATATTACATTTATGTACATGTTTCATGTAACATACTTTTTTGTGATGGTACTGAAGGTGATACAAATAAATAACCATCGAAGGCAATTAATTCTTCCGTTTCTTCCGCTCCAGAAGCCTGTCGAATGTTAAGGTCATCCAGAATAAATTCTACATTCTCGTCCACCTGCACAATTTCTCCTCTCCCTTCCTGTTGCCCTTCTGGATCTATTTCCTATGGGACATCAGGACACCCTACGACATGAACCCACCCCAAAACACTCATCAGCCTATTTTCTAGATCATTTAATTCATTGGATATGTAACCTCCACCTCCAGTTTGATTAATTGAAACCTTATGATTGCGTGCCTTTTTTTTTGTTTTCGATTTCCATTCATACAGAAACTACAAAAAAAAAATTGGTAAGTATATGAGTAATTAGGTCGTAACATACTTTATTATTATAAAATTAAAATAATTACTTTATATACTTACATTTTTCCACTGTTTTTTGTCTTTCCTGGCACCACTTTCCGCAGAGTTTAATATTTCAGTTATTTCATCCCATTTCTCTTCTAGTTCTCTGGTTTTCGTCGGATGGCATTTGCCTGTAACAATTATTCTATTGTTTTCCATGAAATTAAGTAATAGTTCCTTTTGATTTTTTGAGGTTTTTTTACTTCTTGGCATTATTTTTGATGTAGTAAAGTGCACACAGACTAAACAAATATATAAATAAAATTGCACTGTACACTTGTGTCATCTGTTAATCACTGACAAGTGACAACACAAATTTGTAAACTTTGAGGTTATTCTTGTAATCTTCTTCTTCTTTTATAAATGTTATGTTATAAATCGACGTTGCCATCTCCATTTTGACATAAAATGCGTACGCGTAAGATTTGGGGATAACAATATTGCTATCAAACAAATGTTTAACAATACTTGTTATTAAGAAGCAAACGGAATACCAATTTGTCTAAAGATATTGTTATAACTTATAATTGTAGCAATATGGTTTGTAAAACAAGATTCATAGCAATTGCAAACAGAATTGACCTGAATATTGTGTTTACTTAAAAATGCTGAATCTGTTAAATATTAATCTTTCTAAAACTTTTGAGGGAACATATAAGATGGAAATTGGTCGATAATTTTCAAAGTCAAGCTCATCACCTTTCTTGAACACTGGCAAAACTAATGCAATCTTGAAGATATTTGGAAAATGGCCTTGCTTGAAGCATTCGTTAATTAAATGTGCCAGAGGTTCCGCGATTTTCTCACAGACATACTTTAGGGCTTTAGTGGATATTCCGTCAATACCTGTAGCGGACTCATCCTTTAAATTTTTTATTGTGTCTATAATTTCCTCGGGTGTTGTAGGCTTAAAAAATAATGATTGTTCAACATAGGGGCAGCTAGTGCACTCAGTGGAAATATTGTCCTTGAAATGTTCTGACACTTTTTCAGATGCAACATTTGAGAAATAATTCCCAAAATGGTTAGCAATGATTTGAGGATTTATTGTAGGTGTGTTGTTTATGTTTATTGTTATTTTATTGCCTTCAACCTTTCTTCCGAGTTGTTCATTAACCAGGCTCCAAACTTCTTTTGAACTATTTGTTGCTTTATTTACTCGTTGTGAAAAATAATCTCTTTTGGTTTTTTTGATGTTGTTGACATGTTGTTTTTTCTTGTCTTTATATAAATTACTTAGATTCCAATCGTTTAATTGATTTGCAATCCAATTGAGACTTTTTAATTCTTGGCTCTCCCTGATTATTTCACAATTTAGCCAGTTTTTGCAACTCACTTTATTTGATATCTTGTTACAGTGGGCAACTTGAGGACATGAGCCCTCAAGGCATACTAGGAACAACTCGATAAAATGTTTGAAAGCTTCATCAATATTTTCAATGTAAATACTTATCCCAGGCAGTTTTTTCAAGCATATAAATAAATTTTTCAATATTTTCATCTGAGAAATGTCTAGTGTAATAAAAAGTGTTATTCTTTTCTTTATTTATTTTTAGATCCTTGCAACAAATTATTTGTACTGCATGGTCAGCTATGCACGGATTACTTACATAAGCTAGGTATCTATCTTCTGGTAGATTTGTAGCTATGTAATCAATGCCCGTTCTTGATGTTATATTATTTATATTTGTAGGTACATTTAACGTTGTTGTAAGATTAAAACAATCAAAAGTATCTTGCAAAATATCTTTTTCTGCAGATTCCCTTAAGGAATCTATATTAAGATCGCCGCAAAGTATAACTATCGGATTTTGTTTACTAAGTAATTTTAAAGTATGTGACAAATTGTTAAAGAACATATAAAAATTGCCTGTTGGAGGTCTATAAATTGCAATTACATTTATTTTAAACTGTTTGTAGCATAGCGATGCCGCACACAGTTCTATGTTAGTTTCAGATGCAAAAGAATTAATATGCTTCACATTTTTTGGTTTAAGTGTATCTTTAATATCATTTCTAGCATATATATAGCCACACCACCATGTTGGCGGTTCACCCTACAGCAAGCACTTACTAGTATGTAATGTGGGATACTTAATTCAGTTTCATCAGCCCAATGTTCAGTGATACATAAAACATGCAAATTCTGTTGATGAGCAAAAATTTCCAGAAGGTTCAGCTTGTCTTGAGTTGGTGGTCGAGGAGTACTACGTCAGGCTTGTTGGCTTGTATTTGCCTGACGGTGGGAAACGAGTAGTTCCAATAAATTAGACACTTCTCATTCCCCACAACGGACTCAATATCCCCGGGAGCGTAAGGCGGTGTTTCGTCTATCCCATACGACTGCCTTTGATGATAGTAAAGCACTCGTAATGCTGCGTCGTGTCTGTGAATATAGGCCGAGACTGTGTATGTCAGGCAAGCCGACAGTAAGTGCATTACAGTCTCCGGCGCCCTGCGGCAGGCTCTGCAGCTGACATCAGGGACCTCCATACCCATGACACGACGTCGATAGACGAGGGTGTTAAATACACCATCCTGGCAAGCCATTATGAATCCCTCGGTCTCCGACTTCAGCCCGGCTGACCTTAAAAAGGCGAAGGTCAGCCTTTTGGATAAGCCGAGGTCTTCTATATTTTTATAGAAGACCCCGTGCAATGGCTTATCCTTATGGAGCAGCAGAAGGATGTTGTGTTCTGCAGCTCTAATGTGGGCTTTTAGTCGAACGGGTTCCAACTCGATGACAGAGTCGGGGTTTACCCGCTCGACGTCGAAGATGAGACCAAGTTCATCGGCTGCTCTCCATGCTGCCTTAAAGAAAAACGCTCCTACCTCTGCATTTTCATGGTCTCGGACCATGTAGGGGAGGGGATCCGAACTCCTGATGACCTTACATGCTCCATCCAGAACCATCCTGCTATGGAGACTCTCCAAGCTCAAGAGTCCACGGCCTCCCCAATGTCGTGGGAGATATAACCGTGGAACGGACGATTTAGGATGCAAGCTCCTATTGAGATGCATCTTCTTGCGGGTTACTACATCGAGTTGACGCAGCTCTTCTCTAATTCACTTCACTACTCCGAAAGAGTATCTAGATGGTGTAATATGCTTCTGTCCACGAGCTGCGCGTCCTCTCCATAGTCACCGCATCGTCCTCTCTTGAGATGGATCAGTGCGCATTTGTCCAACCCGAACTGCATACCGACAGCCTGCGTGTACTTCTGTACCACCCTAAGGGACTGTTGGAGATTCCTCTCTCCAGAGGCATAAAGTTTAAGGTCATCCATATAAAATAGATGGGTGACCTTATGCCTCCTGTCGCCGGGGGTACCGCAGTTGTAGCCACGGGTTTTCCGGAGCGAGACGGATAATGGCAGTAGTGAGATGCAAAACAGAAGGGGGCTGAGGGAATCTCCCTGAAATACTCCTCTTCTGAATGTTACCGACTCTGTTTGGACTCTATCGTTACCCGATGTTATGGTAAAGCGAGTCCTCCAGAGCGGCATCAGTTCTTCAATACATCTCACTACGGGACCGGGTACCACAAGACATCGGAGCAAGTGAACAATGAGCTCATGCGATGTCATGTCGAATGCCTTGCGGTAGTCGATCCAGGCCATAGAGAGGTTCCGCTTATACTGCATGGAGTCCTGCGTGACACATCTGTCAATCAACAGGTTCTCCTTGCAGCCAGCGACACCTCTCTTCGACCCTCGTTGCTCATATATCCGTTCGTAAACCGGTTCAACTGCGTGGAGCACCCGCATGTACAAAATGCGTGTAAACACCTTGTAACGTGCGTTTAGACAGGTTATCGGTCTGTAATTCTTTGGGTTGGACAAATCTCCGTTCTTGGGGATCAGCACTGTCCGCCCCTCAACAACCCAAGAAGGGATTTGCTGCTCCCCATTTAACCAGGAATTAAATATTCTGGCCAAATGGTGGTGGGTGCTCGATAACTTTTTCCACCAAAAGTTATTTATCCCATCGGGATCTGGAGCAGCAAAGTTCTTAGAGCCATCAAGAGCCCTACGAACCTCTTCTGGGGTTATTGGTTCGCACACTTCCTGTGGTTGCTGAAGCCTTTGACAAAAGGCTTCAAATTGTGCAAGGGCAGGAGAATCTCGGTTGAGTGGAAGCCTCTCCTCGTACAGCGTTTTCCAGAAGTTCTCCAGCTGATCTGCAGTCGGCGGATTGTCACTAGCATCCGTATCCTGTCGAGACAGTGCTGTTTGGTGGTTCGCAGCACTGCCTCATTGAGTGTGTGATGGACGCGTCTTAAGTTGGCGGCTAATCGACGCACTTTAGGCGTGAACGGCCTGTTGGCCGCCATATAGTCCATCACACATTGGATACGGGATGCATGTTGCCTCGCCGACTGGATCTTGGCTTCCATCTTTTGTATGCGCCGCTGCGTTCTCTCCTGTGGGGAAGAGGTATTTCGCCTCTCCACCTGAGACGAGCGTTGAGCAGCGGCATACACGGCACAATTTATGTGCCAGATGTCAGCCTCTTCTGGTAACGCTGTACGAAGTTCAGCGTCCACTCTGGCCAGGTCTTGTGGCCCGGGGGTTTTCAGACGGTGTAACCCCCTTCTGGTACTGAGGCCCTCTGGTATTGGCGGAACGAGAAGAGCCACGTCCTCAACCGGTGAATGTGGTGGCTCTTCGGCCACCTCATTCACCGGCCCAGGAGCAGCCCTCACGTAGCCCCTACTACGAAGGTGGGATACATAGTCACGCAGATTTTGTGGCGTGAAGGCGCTATGCTCTGGTAACCTCTCACACCACAGAGCATGCATCCGCGCCATGTACCCCCTCCGCGCGGGCTCACTGCTTTCATAACAATGCAGAAGCTCATCCCTCAGTTCATCTGTCCACTCAAAGCGTCCTTGTTCATTGCGTACGTTGTCAACGGGCGGTCTATCCGGTTGGGCCCCACCACCTTGCCCTTGACCCCTATATAAGAAGAAAAAAGCCTTTTAGAAAAAACAATTGGTGAGCTCGGTAAGGATAATGATTTAAAAGATAGGTATATAAACAAATTAAGGGCTGATAACAAATTGTTCATAAGTGAGGCATTTAAAAGAGAGGATGAATTAAATGAGCTATTACAAAAACAAGAACTAATTATTAAGGAATTAGAAAAATGTATAGCCGAATTACAAAAACGACTGGAATTAAATAAAAAGAAACTAAGTAAAACAGTTAGTACTCAAACAAATAAAAACACCAAGGATATATCGATCTGTACTGATTTATCACTAAATAGTTTTGGAAATGAAATAGTTCGGTCAAATGAGTCTGCAATTGGGAACCATATTGGAAAAGATTTAAATACAATAGATAACAATTATGAGGCCTCCAATATTAATAATCTATCAATTAATAATAGTGAAACTATGTTAAAGCGACAAATACTTATTGTATGCGACGACCTAGGCAAGAGATTAAGCTGGGAAATCAGAAAAATTATGGATACAAATAAATACTCCATCACTACCGTACTGAAACCAGGGGCACTATTACATCAAGTAATGGAGAATGTAGATTCTCTAACAAAAAATTTTACCCTTGAAGATTTTGTAATAATTATAGGAGGGTCAAACGACATAAAAAACAATAAAACCCCATCATTTAGATATATATGCAACAAGTTGAAGTCATGTACGAATACTAACGTCTTGTTTTCCTCTATTCCTCTTAGTATATCACATAGTAGAAAAAAACATGTCATTAAATATAATTTAAAACTTCATGATTTTTTGCAAAAATTCAATAACTGTACAGAAGGCAGGATCCATTATATTGATATGAATACGGAAAATGGTTTAAAATTAAGCTGCACTGCATTCTCCAATTTATTTAAAAAATGCATTCTTTCAAATGCTCCTGCAAAGAATTTAACATTTGTAAAAATTCAAGACATAAACAGACAAACGTTACCGGAGGGACAACTAAAGGACCAACCGCAGGAAATGGCTCCTAGAGGGGGACATACGAACAAAAGCCATAATTTTTTAGACTCAGGTCCATTAGGGACAATTGTGATAGTTTAGTGTTAGATAGGGACCATTTTGACAACAGTAAAGCTCTTACTATTTTTCATTTGAACATACAATGTATGCGAAATAAAATTAATGAATTTGAGATATTTCTCGATGAAAATAATTTGGATTTTTTGTGTATAAGTGAGCATTGGATGTTATATGATGAAATTTCTTGTATATCGCTGAAGAATTATAGACTGATCTCGGAATTTTCGAGAACTAGCGCTGTACATGGGGGAGTTGCAATATATTGCTCAAACAAATATAACTCTATCCCAATAAAAGATGTAAACAGTTTGTCTATTGAATTGCACTGTGAGGTAGCGGGAATAACTTTTAATAATGTTCATATTTTATCTGTTTATAGATCTCCCAATGGAGATTTTAATATATTTCTAGAAAGGTTATCATTGGTATTAGACATAGTTACTAAGAAGAATAAAAAAACTGTTGTAACCGGAGATTTTAATGTACATTTTAATAGGAATGAAAGGAACCTTAATCTACTGTTGAATGTTTTTCGTTCGTATGGTTTTCATCATGTAAACACTGCAAATACTAGAAACAATGTTTGTTTAGATAACATTTTTATTAATTTTAACTGTAATTTTAAATGTGAGATATTGGACCCAAGACTCTCAGATCATAAAGGAGTATTATTAACGACATATGAATTTAAACCTAAAACTGTATATAGAAGAATAAATTTTAGGCCTATTACTGATGCTGGTTTGTATTGTCTAAACAACCATTTGCTAAACACTGACTGGAATTTTATAAATAATAATAATATAAACGTAGGGAACAAATTTCATCTGTTTATTTATGTTTATTTATTTTCAAGATATTTTCGTAATGGCGTCAAGTAAAGTAATTTCTGTTGATACAGGTCAGTTGGACCTATATAATAAATCAAATTACAGATGTTGTAAGAATAGACCATGTGCAGCAATAATATGTGTAAATTGTGGAGCTGCCTACCATAAAAGTTGCTCTGAAAGATGTAAATTTGTCGTAATTGATGAAACACGTGCAAAATGTTGCGAAAGTGAGGTTATGTTAACAGAAGAAAACGGCGAAAATAGCGTATTAAAAGATAAAATAGAAGTGTTAACTCGTGAGAATCATTTGCTGAGAAGTCTACACTGGCAGACAGAAGATAAGAATAATGTTCTAAAGGAAAACAATGCTCTCTTGCTCGAAAAGATCGCCGATCTAACATCGAAATTAGCGGCAACTCAGCAGCAATTAGCGGAGCGTCAGAAGGGTCCACAAGGCCAAAAACCCCTCTACAGCATGGTAGCGGAAACAAATAATGCCAGCTTAACCTCAGCTGTAAATAACAAATCACTAAGTTCGCAGCGAGTTGTTAGCAAAGGAGATTTGAAACAGCAAAACTTAAATATTATTAGCCCCAAAAAAGTAAGTGCAGCAATTTTACAAGCACAAACTGAAAATAAGATGAGTGAAATACAACAGTTGGGACTACCAAAACCAACAGATATTGAGGATGGATGGGAAAAGGCTAGACGAAGAAAAAATCGTAAATTCGTTGTAGGGCGCAGTGAAGAAAAAACTGAAATATTGACTGTTCCCAAATATATTGCTTTACATGTTACAAGGCTTAATCCGAACACTAAGCCTGAAGATTTACAGAAGTTTCTAAAAAAAAAACTTTCCGGAGGTTGTTTGTGAGGAACACACGTCAAAACACCCTGAACTTTACGTATCGATGAAAGTGACCATAAACCAGGAAAATTTTAAGAATGCTTGGAAACGTGAAGTGTGGCCAAATGGTGCATTAGTGTCACGGTTTTTAATGAAGAAGAGGATGCTGTCGCAAGGGTACCATCTGGTGGATCCTCAGGTGCAAGTGTAATTAAAAACAAAAATAAATATATACAATCAGAAATAAGTATCTACTACCAGAATGTCCGTGGACTTCGAACAAAAACAGAAACGTTTTACACAAGTGTTCTTTCAGAAAATTATGACATGATTGTTATTACTGAATCATGGTTAACAGATGGTTTTCATAATTCTGAACTTTTTGATAACAGGTATACAGTGGTAAGGAAGGATCGTGATAAACATAGAGGTGGAGGTGTTATTATTGCACTTAAGAAAAAGTTTCAAGTACAAGTTATTGAGGTTAACAAAGATATAGAATGTATATTATTAAAGGTTAGAATGAGAAGGGCTGCCTACTACATATCCTGCGTATATATACCGCCAAATACTAATTGTGAAGTCTGTAATAGTTTGTTTGATTTATTTGAACAAATAATGTCTGACAATATTGAGATTTTAATTTTAGGAGATTTTAACTTGCCCAGCTATGATACTGGAGATTGTGAAAAAAGTTATCTAATGTGTCAATTCATTAATATAAATAACTTGAGTCAGCACAATACAGTACCAAATCTTATGAATAGAAAACTTGATCTTGTACTCTCTAACTTAACAATTTCAAATCTAAATAAATGTGAAAATCCGTTGGTAAATGAGGATTTATATCATCCCTCTTTATGCATGCACGCTATACTCGACCCACCGGAGGTTGACAAAATACAATCTTCATATGTTTATGACTATCCTAATGGTAATTTTAACTTACTATACAACACATTAAAAAATATAGATTGGACGGAGCTTGAAAACATTTCTGACCCTAATTTATGTATGGATGTATTTTATGAACATATGTGGGGTGGGTTTTGTAAAAAACCCGCGATAAATAAAAAAGTAATTTGTGTAAATTGCAAAAGTATATTTCATACAAGTTGTGCAAAAAAATATAGTAAAAAGTGTTGCGAAAAACAAAGTTTTCTTGAGGAGGAATATGAGGTATCTGGTAAACAGGACATTCTAAATGTCCCTATAAAAAGCAATTCATATAAAGTGGAAAATGAAAATTTAAAACAAATAAATAAAGAACTAAAAGAAAATATGGAATTATTAACCAAAAAAATTGGAAAATTGGAAGTTGAAAATTCAAACCTTAAATCAATGATTAATAAATTTAACCAGTCTAAGACCCAGGACCCGGGAGAAGAATCAATAAACAAAATAGTAAACCGAGTAAAAGCAATATTTGAGAATAATTTTAAGACACTAAGGGATGAAATATATGAATTAAAACTTAAACTGAATAATGACAATGAAAATAGAGTCCAAACAAAAAACAACCAAGCAGATCCAAAAAATGTAAACACACAAAAAACTCAAGGATTGATAGTACAAAATCCAGTGACCCCAAAACAGTATTCTCAAATATTAAAAACATCACAAGATAAGTTAAGTATTGCAGAAAATAAACAATGTAAAATAAATGAACATGACAATTTGATCACACCTCAAGCAACCTCTGGAGAAATTTCAAATCAGGGAAACAAGCCAAATGACACCTGGCTAGTCCCTCAGAGAAGTAAGCCATTCCGTCAGAGAAATGTGGGACAATCACAAGAAAATGAAAAATTTAAAGGAGCCAGTCCAAAAGTTTGGATGTTCATATCTAGGGTAACACGTGACGTGACCGAGGAAGACATAAAAACATATCTGAAAAAACGAACTGGAGACGATGAAGAAAATATTATAGCTAAAGAACTAACTTCAGAATCAAACGGTCTTAAAAGTTATATGGTAGCAGCAGACTTTAAACATAAAGACCAACTTTATCAACCGTCTTTCTGGCCCAAAGGTGTCGCATACCGTAGGTTTGATTTTCATCTCTATAAAAAATACCAGAGAAGACATACTCTACAGAATGATGCTGAAATCCAGCACAACATAACACAACCGGCTTCTTTTTTAGGACCAACATAGAAAAATCAAACAAAAACATAAACGGAGATAGCATGACAGAGAATACAGACTTAAAACCAATATTAAATGTTGGTCACGTTAATGTACAATGTCTTAGAAATAAAGTAAATAATCTGGAAATTTTTGCTCATCAAGAAAACTTGCATGTTTTATGTATCACTGAGCATTGGTCTAAGGAAACCGAATTAAATAGTTTAAGAATCCCACATTATACACTGGTAAGTGCTTTCTGCAGGGTGAACCACCAACACGGTGGTGTAGCTATATATGCAAGAAATGACATTAAAGATACACTCAAACCAAAAAAGGTGAATTATGTTAATTCTTTTGCATCTGAGACCAACATTGAGCTGTGTGCAGCATCATTAGGCTATAAACATTTCAAAATCTATGTAATTGTAAGTTATAGGCCTCCAACAGGCAATTTTGATATATTTTTTAATAATCTGTCACATACTTTGCAAATTTCTAGTAAACAAAATCCAATAATTATACTTTGTGGAGATCTTAATATAGACTCCTTAAAAGAATCTGCAGAAAAAGATATTTTGGAAGATACCTTTGATTGTTTTAATCTCACATCAACTTTAAATGTACCCACTCGCACTGTAACAAATATAAATAATGTAACCTCAAATACGGGTATTGACTACATAGCTACGAATCTACCAGAAGGTAGATACTTAGCTTATGTATGTAATCCGTGTATAGCAGATCATGCTGCACAAATTATTTGTTGCAAGGATTTAAAAATAACTCCAGAAAAGAATAATACATTTTATCATGTTAGACATTTTTCAGAGGAAAATATTAATAAATTTATCTATATGCTTGAAAACACTGCTTGGGCTAGCATTTCCAGTGAAAACATTGATGAAGCTTTCAAACATTTTATCGAGTTGTTCCTAATATGTCTTGAGGGCTCATGTCCCCTAGTTGCTCATTGTAACAAGAAATCAAATAAAGTAAGTTGCAAGAACTGGTTTAATTGTGATTTGATGAAGGAGAGCCAAGAACTAAAAAATCTCTATTGGTTGGCAAATAAATTGAATGATTTCAATCTGACTAAATTATACAAAGACAAGAAAAAACAATTTAACATAAACATCAAAGAATCTAAAAGAGATTATTTCTCACAACGAGTAAATAAAGCAACAAATAGTTCAAAAGAAATTTGGAGTCTGGTTAACGAACAACTTGGTAGAAGTTTTGAAAGCAATAAATTAATAATAAATATAAACAACACACCCACAACTAATCCTCAAATCATTGCGGACCATTTTGGGAATTACTTTTCAAATGTTGCGTCTGAAAAAATGTCTGAACATTTTAAGAATAATATTTCCACTGAATGTACTGGTTGCTCCTATGTTGAACATACAATATTTTTAAAGCCTACAACACGTGAGGAAATCATAGACATAATAAAAAATCTAAAAGATAAGTCTGCTATAGGTGTAGATGGAATATCTACTAAAGCCCTAAAATATTCATGTGAAATAATTGCTACACCTCTGGCACACTTAATTAACGAATGTTTCCAACAAGGCCATTTTCCAAGTATCTTCAAAATTGCATCAGTTCTGCCAGTATTTAAGAAAGGTGAGGAGCTTGATTTTGAAAACTATCGACCAATTTCCATCCTATGTGTACTCTCAAAAGTTATAGAAAGATTAATATTTAACAGAATATCATCGTTCTTAACTAAACACAATATTATAACAACAAATCAGCATGGCTTCCAGCAAAACAAATCAATAGAAACTGCCACCTTCCAACTCTTGCAGTTTGTGTACGATGAAATTGATAGGAAAAATCATGTCGTGGGGTTATTCTTTGACCTAAGCAAAGCGTTTGATACTTTGAATGTTGATTTTGTTGTGTACAAATTGCAGAGATTGGGAATTAGAGGTCTAACATTAAATCTTATTAAATCTTTCTTGACTGATAGAAAACTTCATGTGAAAATACACGGCACAACATCGGAAAATTATAATGTCACTCAAGGAGTCCCTCAGGGTTCCGTACTGGGACCATTACTATTTTTGTTATTTGTCAATGATCTCCCTACAATTATGCAGGAGGGATTGGTTGTTATGTTTGCAGATGACACCTCAATGTTGCTCTCAGCACGGGACCCTGTAGTACTCCAAGATAAAATAAATAGGATTTTGCAATTATATCAAGACTGGTGTCACAGTAACACACTGATCTTGAATATTGGCAAGACTCAGTGTGTATACTTCTCACAAAGAAGATCACCTACAGATGATCTTATCAAAGTAATACCTACTGAAAGCTTCTCAACAACTGTCAAGTTCCTTGGAACCATGATTGACAGTAGCCTCTGCTGGGAAGATCAAATTAAACATATTTGCCAAAAGTTAAATTATGCATACTTCGCACTAAGACAGTTGAAGGGTATCTTTAATATAAAATCTCTATTAAATGTTTATTATGCACTTGCATATTCACATTTATCATACAACATCGTAGCTTGGGGTGCTGCTTCTAGTATAAATCGCGTGTTTATCCTGCAGAAAAGGCTCATCAGATTATTATTTGATGTTACACCAAGAGACTCTTGTAAACCTTATTTTAAAAATAATAAAATCCTAACTATTTCCAGCATATATATACTCAACACTATTAAACTTGTCAAAAAAAATTTAAACATGTTTGAAACCAATTCAGACAACCATTCATATAGTACTAGACATGGTAATCTACTAAAAATAAAAAATCACAACACAACCTTGTACAAGAAATCTCCATATCATGCAGGTATTAAAATGTATAACAAGTTACCGTCAGAAATTAAATCCATAAATTCGCTAAATAAATTTAATTCTTGTTTGAAAAATTTTCTTGCTACAAACGGTTTCTACTCTGTTGAGGAGTACTTGAACCTTGAGCCACAGTGATACTGAAACGTCCATACACACTATCTGTGATGATTTAGATTAAATGTTTTAAATATTTACCTGTTACTTGTGATCATTTGATTAGTTAGTCGTAAAATGTGATGTTACATGTATTGTTAGTTATAAGTTTTATTGATCCTGTACTATTTACTTGTATTACTGTTGTGACGTTCATATATATACTATGTATATCTGGCATGAGAAATAAATATACTATACTATACTATACTATACTACTATACTATGTATAGATGCATAGATAACTCTATTCCCAAAAAAATGTAATCACAGGCTCTGGACAAACAATGTAAATTTCCCCGTTGGTTTTCAATTGATTTGATCAGGATGATTAGACTAAAAAATCGACTTCATAAATTAATATCTGGAGGTAATGCAACCTTACACCAAATAAATGAATACAAAAATTTAAAATACAGTATAAAGCACCAAACTAAACATGAATTTTCTTTATATCACAACAATATTGAGCAGAATGTGAACAGTGACCCTAGTAGCTTTTGGAAATATGTAAAAGGCAAATCTAATAATAATGGGGTACCAGGTGAGGTAACTTACAATAATGACAGATTTGTTGGATCGACTGAAATAGCTGATGCTTATGCACAGTACTTTGAAACTGTTTTTGAACCATCAACAGTATCTGATTGTAATGATAGTAGCAATCTTAACTGGGGAAATTTTAATTTCTCATTTATTACTGTAGATATGGTAAAGAAAAGTATAAAACAATTGAAACCTAAGAAATCAACAGGAATTGATAATATCCCGTCTTATATATATAAGGGTTGTGTAGATATACTTGCTCAACCTTTAGCACACATTTTTAACTTAGCTATTGAAAATAGTGTGTTCCCAGATCAACTTAAGTCAACTGTCATTACTCCGGTATTTAAAAATGGAATTAACAGCTATGTTGAGAATTACCGACCAATAAATGTATTAAATAGTACGGCCAAGATCTTTGAAATTATTCTTTATGATGATATATATAATAATGTTAAAAATGAGATATCGGAAAAACAACATGGTTTTGTTAATGACAAATCCACAGTTACAAATCTATGTATATTTACAAATACGGCTTCTAAAGCCATAAATGATAAAATGCAAATGGACGTTATCTTCACTGATTGTGCAAAGGCATTTGATAAAGTTGACCATCAGATTCTATTAAATAAACTTGTGCATTTTAATTTCTCAAAAAAGGCGTACATGTTTTTGAAGTCTTACCTCACCTGTAGGCCCCAGAAAGTTAAAGTGGGAAAAGTTTATCAAAACTCTTTATTGCTTCATCAGGGGTACCTCAGGGCAGCAATTTAGGACCTCTACTCTTTGTAATGTTTATCAATAGTCTGCCTGAATGTATTGTTAAATCAAATTGTCTCTTATTTGCAGATGACTTTAAAATCTTTAAAATAATAACCTCCAAGCAAGACTGTGTTGACTTGCAAAATGACTTAGATTCGGTAACAAGTTGGTTAACTGAAAATAAAATGTACCTAAATATACATAAATGCTCAAGTATGACATTTACACGCAGAACTAATCCTATTCACAATGAATATACTATTAATAACATGGTAATTGTCAAGAAGAATGAATATAAAGACCTTGGCGTACAACTCCAATCAAACATGAAATTTAATACACACTATAAAAATATTGTTAATAAGGCCCTACGGTCTCTAGGATTTGTTATCCGAAATACAAAAAATTTTACTAATATGGTAACCATAATAAGGTTGTATAATGCGCTAGTCAGACCTCATTAGGAATATGCATCTGTCATATGGGCACCAGCTGCTAATGTTCATCTGGAATTTATAGAGCGAGTCCAAAAGAGATTCTTAAGATTTTTGTATGTGAGAAAATACAACTGCTATCCTCTTTTAATTTCATATAACAGCATGCTAGAGAGCTTTAAGATTCAAAGATTAAGTGATAGGAGAAATTTGAACTGTATACTGTTTATTTTTTATGTTATCAATAATATAAAGTACAAAGACTGTTTGTTAATAAATTATATAAGCTTTAATGTACCAAAGATTCACTTAAGGATAAGTAAAAACAAACTGTTTTATGTTGACCCCTTTATCTCTTCGCCGGTAAATAATATGTTACATCAGTGCAACTTAAGAGTATAATCTACGGTCAGTGAAATGAAGAAACGAATTATTCGGCTTATTTCTGAATATAGAAACGTCAAATTTTGTACGTATGTATTAAAATATATATTCTAGTTCGTCACGTTTTTAATTTTTTGTTTTAATCAAAAACACGTGACCAACAAAAAAACTGACGTCGAAAAATTGAAATTTACAAAAAACAAAATCGTGACGACCTAGATAGCCCATAAATAATTATGTGGATAAAATATAATGTCTTAATTTTCAAACATAGATTCAATAAATAGTTTCCAATTTTGCCGTCAATAGATGGCACTCGCCTCGACATTCGCAAAGCTTCACACGCATTCAGACTTTAGGGGGAGGGACTTGTTGTCATGGAGACCAGCATTTACCTACAAATATTATGAAGGATTAAGGAAATTTTACAATTTACGGTATAAATACATCAAAGAGTGGTGTATAATATAGGTCCAACTGGTCTGTATATGATTATCGGGGGTTTGTTTGTATTTGAAAATTATTTTATCTTACATGAATAATTTAATAGATGCAATTCTTGAAAATGTTAATAAATAAAAGATGCCAAATAGAGAGGAAAGTTTTGTAAAAACACTTCTACAAATTTTATTATAAAAATTTGAATGCGGTTTTAAGTCGGAAATCAACTTATTCGAAATTATTACCAAGCAAAATTTACAGTGTGTCCCAGTCAAGGCGCTATGCTCGGTTTCCTTGGTAGTTTTGTGAACGATCCATCTTAACACGTCTGAAGGACTTTTATTACCCTCCCTAAAGTGGATATTATAATGTTCACCTAAAGGGTTCGAAGTGACTGATTCAGACGGAAAAATACAATAATCTATACTTACTGTTTCTTTTGCTTATCTGCTTCACTGATGGTATCAATTGGACGTCGTTAACACTGTAAATCTAACACAGTAAATACTATAACATTTTCTTAATTAACCTGAAAGGGAATTTTGAAACACAAGAAAAAGACGATATAAAGTTCAAAAATGTATATTAATCTTTTCAAAAATATGTTTTTTACAAAAAACTCAAGAAAATGTATGGATAACTATAGTCTGGCCCGTGTACAACACATGGTGAGGAACGGAACGACTTAAAATGTAACCAACTATCATCCAATGTTTAGTTTATGGCAAACGATTACACAAAAAGATTTAGTGAAAAGTTCAATGTTTATAATTGGTGGGCTTTTGCTTGCCTGTCTATTTACGTATTTCTTCAGTTCAATAATAATTTAGGACGCTCCTCAGAGCTTAAAAATGCTTGAATTGCAATGACTTTGAATTATGTTGTGGCAATGATAGATTCATACGTTCAGGCAAGGCGGTCCTATGTACGTCTGAGTACATGGTAAAGATACTTTTCTGCCACCTAATCACTCGACGATAAGGGCTATTTTCGCTAAAACTCTGGAAAAATTTTGACTAGACACCTTTTTAACTCGTCCTTTTATTTAACATAACGTATGAGTTACAGTACTACACAACGTGGATTCGTAAAAGGGTGTTAATTTTCGAAATTTCCGGTCGGTTTTCATGATACTTTCTAAAATTTTGTGGTCGGGGCGACGTTACGTCCCTATGCAGTGACATTTAGTATACTTTCTAAAATTACACTCCTTAATGAGTTTTTGATATTTTTGTATAAAAAACGCTCCGCTTCGTAGAGCGAAAATGTTATTTTATATATAAAAACCTCTTCCAACGGCGTTTTTACGTGGAGCACGCTTTTCATGCTAAATATTTATGTCGAATTTTGTTGTAGTTTGGAAAAATTGATCGAGGGTTTTGGCGTGTTCTTTAACAGTTTCTAAGATAAGTTTATAGTTCAAAATCCAGTCTGACATAGGTTTTTCCGAGGAATCTCATGCTGCTAAGATATTTAGGAATCCAAGATGGCGGACCAATTTGGCGTGTATGATCCGATTCGGTTCAAAATCGGTATGTGGGGGGTTTTCAGGACCGAGAATTAAGAAGTTTTGGTCAAAAATGAAAAATTCAAGGTGGCGGACAAATTTTTTCATTAATGGTCCAATTCGCTCAAAATCGATATCTCTGGGTTTTCAAGTATCCAGATCAGAAATTATACTTACACTAATGACTAAAAATTTAAAAATAAAATAAGTAAAAAAAATTAAAAAAGCTTTTATGAAAATGTATTTGCTAAAAAGAAAAAAATTATATTTTTTCGAATTTAGGCTCATCATCTCACTTTAATGGTACAGGGTTTTTCATTATATTTTGATCCCCCCCTCCTTGTATCCTTCATTTTTAGAGTTATAAAAAAGTTAAATACAAAAGTTGCAGGGAAGCATCTATAACTTTTAAAAATACAGCCTGCATAGGTCACGTGATACAAAAATTAAGGTGATTTTTTAAATGGAATACCCTGTATGTTTTTACATTTTCTTATACATTATTAACAATGTGGTTCATAGTACAACCCTACAATTTTTATACGAAACTTTCTTTTTATCTCCAATAATAATAGAAATAAGGGGGGGGGGGGTCCAAATATAGTGAATAACCCTGTACCATTACATTGAGATGATGAGCCTACATTTGAAAAAATGTAATTTCTTTCTTTTTAGTACATTTTAATAATGTCTTGCGTATTTTTTACTTTTTAATGCATTATTTAATTTTATTTAGTTCTTTTCGCTAATTTTGCCTCCATTGCCTCTTGAACATAAAGTGGGTTACGAATTTCCAAATTTCGTTTTAACCTACTATCAACTAACTCTGGTAAGAGGCAGTCATTATAAAATGTTCGCAACTGTTCCTCCATCTTACTCTTGAAAAATTTTTCGTCGTAAATAATTTTTTCATATTTAATACCTAAATGTGTCCATATGCAAAATATGCAGTACTTTTTATTAGTGACTTTCAACTGTCCCTGTATTTGATAGTACCATTTATTTTTTTTGTTAATGCTAAAGTCTGTGTTCCAAAATGTAACTTTTTTTTGTTTAATTCCGTCTTCTGGTGTCATATCTTTTGCGGAGTACGGACATTTTATTTCGGCAATGGTATCATCTCCTATTATACCATCAGGACTAGCACCTAAATATTGGTCTAGTTCGTCTATATATAATCCACATTTGAAAATTTTATTTCCTAAAGCTTCTTCCAATTCGGATATTGCTCTTTTCTCAAATAGTTTTCCATGGTCGATCTGTTTACTTTTTATAGGTTTTGGCCGTACAATAGATTCCACCAGTTTTTTTCTACTGGTGTATATTTTTTTTGAACATACCTCATAAAATCTAGAAGCCGTGATTCTTTGTCTTCTTTCCAAATCCCAAATAGTGCAATCACTTTGAGATATTGTCTTTCTTTCTATTTTTTCTATTTCTTCTTTTGTTTTTTTATTCATATTTATATACGAAGTTTTCGCTATTTCATACTCGTCTGGTAATAAATCTGGTTTATTGCAATTTTCTCCATAATTTTCATCTGCACCAGTCAATAGGTTTCTTTTCACATGGCGTTTTTTCTTTAATCTCAAAAACTACCAAGGAAATCGGACATAACGCGTTAACTGGGACACCCTGTACACTGTAAATATACATTATGTACCTACTTTTCCTTTAAAAACCACTGCCTAAGGAATCACTACATCCGCATTCAGTTTTTCTACTCAAATTACTTTTAAACAAAAATTCTTGTGCACACAAAGTTATCGACAAACATGCAGAGTTTTTTTTAGACGTTTCATAACATTCCAAAGCTATTTGAGTGATACTGGCGATACTATGAAGTGACAGTAGCCAAACATTATTTATTCAGTTTTGAAGAGTCAGAAATTTGCCTCGATAACAGTTTCTATAATGCGAAAAAATACAAATTGAATTTACCTTATTATAACCTTTCTTCCTTTTAATACAACCTATATATCGATTAACTTTTCTTGACATCTGTATCTTCCTTTTTTTGCCCTTTCTATAATCATACAGCCTATTTTTTTCAATATTAGACATTGTTTCATTCTCCAAATTCATATCCATATTCATAGCAATTGTCAACGTTGTATTTTCTTTATTTTGTAAATCAAAGTCAGTGTCCAAATCAATTTCCATAATCGTTTCCTGGTCAGTCATACTTAGTTCAAAAATAATAAAAATGTAAATAATACCACAACGCGAAATTCAACTCTGCACAACAGAAATATATTTGAACTCTTTGTCATATATTACATGGAGTACCTAATACACAACTGTTAATCTCCGCCTTTTCATCTGGACCTCGTATTTCATTGGACATAGGTGACCGCCCACCCGTACATACCCTTTACATATATATGAATGATAATTTTATTTGACTGACCGTGGATTATACTCTTAATGTACCTAAAATTTGATGTTGATCTTTTCAATACAAACATACAGGAAATAAAAAGCCTTTTTTAAGTATGTTTTATCTCGTGTAGTGTTAATTATTATTATTGTTTTGTTCTGTTAATTATATTTTACATGTTTTATCTTTAGGTTAACATAGCCATTATAGTTGCTTTGTTAGCATCATTGCTCTCTTACTTGTAATTACTTTTTGGTGTTTGTAAGATGTATCAAATAAATAAATAAATAAATAAAATAAATAAATAACATCGGCTGTTGAACAATCATTTCCTGAAAAAACAAAATTAGTAAACGCATCAAAAATACCAAAAATAAACTGGTTTAATGACGAACTACGACGTAGAAGGGACACATTACATTTTCTTGAAGATATTTATAAACAAAATCCCACAACATATTTAAAAAATTTTATAAAAATACAACGACATCAGTACAGGTCGGAACTTGCTAAAGCAAAAAAAGAAGCAAACTCTAATTTTATTGCAAGTTCAAAAAACCCTCAAAAAGCAATGTGGCAAATTATAAATACAAACAATAACCAAACAGAAAATATATCAGATATCTCCCCAGATGAATTTAATTTACATTTTGCAAATGTCGCTGAGAAAGTGTTAAACAATCTACCAGTTACTGATATAGATCATAAGGATTTTTTAAATAGAGGGGTATCACGGAAAAATAATCATTTCTGTTTTAGGGAAGTTACTTACATTGAGGTGAACGATATTATCTCCAATTTAAAAAAAACCAATTCTAAAGATGCATATTTTATTAACATGAAAATTTTAAAAGCCATAAGGTATATAATATTAATACCACTTACAAATTTAATAAATATTTGTATTCGTACTAGTACGTTTCCGGATATACTCAAACTCTCAAAAGTGATTCCAATGCACAAAAAAGATTCTATTCATGACGTAGAAAATTATAGACCGATATCTATTCTGCCTTTATTTTCAAAAATACTGGAAACCATTATAAAAATTCAGTTAACTCAACATTTTGAATCAAACAATCTTTTCAGCACAAGTCAATTTGGTTTCAGAGCTAAATTGTCAACAACTCTAGCCATAAATAAATTATCTGAAACAATAAGTAAAGGATATGAAGATTGTGAATATATACATGCTCAGTTTCTAGACCTTTCTAAAGCTTTTGACTGTGTGTCACATGACGTTTTAATAAGTAAATTAGGTTTTTATAATTTCGATATAAGTAGCATAAATTTAATAAAATCCTACCTTAACAATCGCTACCAGTATGTGAGTTATCAAAATATAAATTCTGATTTGCAACAAATGAAACATGGAGTGCCGCAAGGGTTCATACTTGGCCCCATATTATTTCTCATTTACATCAATGACTTAAGTAATATATCTTCCTCAACTTTTGTTTTGTTTGCTGATGATACCACCATCATCAATTCACATAAAAATATAGAGACTTTGTACTCTAAGGTGAATGACACACAGTCGAAAGCTCAGAACTGGTTTGTAGCTAACCGTCTAAGTTTAAATCAGTCTAAAACCGAAACAATAATTTTTAGTTTAAGAAATGTTGCTGAAAATAACAATAAAGATAGTATAAAATTCCTTGGGGTCTATCTAGACAGTAAACTATCGTGGGAGCATCACGTAAATTATGTCTGTAAGAAAATTTCGACCAAAATATATATTCTTAGAAATATTGCGAATAATGTATCACAAAAAGTACTTATCACAGCATATCATGGTCTAATCCACTCATCTTTATCCTATGCTATTATGGTCTGGGGCCATTCGAACCACTCTATCAGAGTATTTGCATTACAGAGAAGAGCCATACGAATTGTTTACGGTTTGAAATATAGAGACGATTGCAGGGATGCTTTTAAAAAGCTATCTATTTTAACCTTTCCCTGTACATATATACTTCAATGTCTACTGTACATTAAGCAAAATCAGGTAAAGTATTCTCCTCACAGTGATGTTCATAAATATCCCACGAGAAATAGTAGTAATATATGTACAAATTTTTTACGTCTATCAAAATCTCGTTCCAGAACCAATTATTATGCCATTAGATTTTTTAATTCGTTACCCATACATATTAGAGAGCTAGAATATAACTTGTTTAAGAAACCTGTGAGATCATTTTTGATAGCCAATGCTTTTTATACATTTGAGGAGTATTTTTTGTCAAATTTTAATAATTTTTAATATATATATATAAATTCACTATCATAATATTAATATATTTATTATATGCATTTGTTCAAAATGGCATTGTTTACAATCACATTTTATAGAGTGTTTTTTGTTATAGTTTTTATGCATTTGTGTATCGTTGTTTTTTTTCCCTGACTTGTGTAAATACTGTTTTTTGTATGTTAACACCAATAAATTATTATTATTATTATTATTATTATTTTTTTTTTTTTTTACAAAAAACCAGTCACCCTACTCTGTGGCTCCGACCCTCACAGAGGGGAGCTGGTAATACCAATAGCCGCTCCCCACGCCCGTGGGGTGAGTGACTACCGGGTCCGCGAATCGTGTGCCCTGAGTAGACGTAATGAACCGAGGATGACAGCCTTCTGCATTCTGCCGGCTAAGATCTCTGCCGAATCTCGGCATGCCGGTATGATCTTTAGTTCTGAAAGCAGCGTCTGTCTCATTCCACCGAGGGCTCCTATAATCAGTACCACTATTTTAACAGAATGGCCTGGATAAAGCCTGCGGAGTTCGAAGAGCAAATCTCGATATTTTGTCCGTTTTTCCTCCTCTTTCAAGACAATGTTGCTCTCAGCGGGAGCTGAGAATTCCACGACATACATTGTCTTGAGTTGGTGGTCGAGGAGTACTATGTCAGGCTTGTTGGCTTGTATTTGCCTGACGGTGGGAAACGAGTAGTTCCAATAAATTAGGCACTTCTCATTCCCCACAACGGACTCAATATCCCCCGGAACGTAAGGCAGCACTGGTGTTTCGTCTATCCCATACGAGTGCCTTAGGTGATAGTAAAGCACTCGTAATGCTGCGTTGTGTCTATGAATATAGGCCGAGACTGCGTATGTCGGGCAAGCCGACAGTAAGTGCATTACAGTCTCCGGCGCCCTGCGGCAGGCCCTGCAGCTGACATCAGGGACCTCCATACCCATGACACGACGTCGATAGACGAGAGTGTTAAATACACCATCCTGGCAAGCCATTATGAATCCCTCGGTCTCAGACTTCAGCCCAGCTGACCTTAAGAAGGCGAAGGTCAGCCTTTCGGATAAGCCGAGGTCTTCTATATTTTTATAGAAGATCCCGTGCAATGGCTTATCCTTATGGAGCTGCAGAAGGATGTTGTGTTCTGCAGCTCTAATGTGGGCTTTTAGTCGAACGGGTTCCAACTTGGTGACAGAGTCGGGGTTTACCCGCTCGACGTCGAAGATGAGACCAAGTTCGTCGGCTGCTCTCCGTGCTGCCTTAAAGAGAAAAGCTCCTACCTCTGCATTTTCATGGTCTCGGACCATGCAGAGGAGGGGATCCGAACTCCTGATGACCTTACATGCTCCCTCCAGAACCATCCTGCTATGGAGACTCTCCAAGCTCAAGAGTCCACGGCCTCCCCGATGTTACAACAAAAAGTCTGTTTGAGAGGACGAAATACCGATAAAACTCCTGAAATATGTAGCAGATATCATATCTAAACCATTGGCTTATATTATAAATCTAACACTACATACGGGAATCTTTCCAGATCAACTTAAAGTAGCAACAATTAAACCTATCTACAAGAAAGGAGACAAGTCAGACTGGCAAAACTACCGTCCAATTGCACTGCTATCAAACATAAGCAAAATTTTCGAAAAAATAATATATATGAGAATCTTAAATTTCATTGAAAAAAACGACCTAATATCGGACTCACAAAATGGCTTCAGGAAAGGGAAATCTACTATACTAGCAATATATAAAGCACTGAAATTGATATTAGAATCCTTAAACAACAACAAGCAAACTGTCGCGGTCTGTCTTGACTTATCCAAAGCATTTGACAGTGTTGAACATAGTATACTTTTAAAAAAATTACCTTTATATGGTATCAGAGGTGTATCACTAAAATTAATACAATCCTATCTAACAAATAGGAAACAGTGTGTACTAGAGCATAACAATAATGGAATTATCTTAAAATCTGAAAAGAAAGAGATTAAAAGAGGGGTACCTCAAGGATCTATCTTAGGACCCCTCCTATACATATTATACACAAACAACTTGCCCTCTGTTGTAGACCAACCAATTGTACAATTTGCAGATGATACTACACTCATCTTTAGCGAATTTCCGGAAACCGATATTGAAAAAGAAATGAAAGATGCCCTGGATGTATTAAATCAATGGTTTACATATAATAATCTGCAATTAAATCTAAATAAAACTCAAATCACCAAATTCTCATACTTGCGCCAAAGAGATGAAACTATACTTACCTATGACAACAGTAATATAAAAAGTAGTAGCTCTATAAAATTTCTGGGAATAAATCTGGATTCTAGATTAGACTGGAAATTTCACATAGACAATCTAGTTCAGAATATGGCACAATACTGTTATGCACTGAAGGTCATTGCGCATTTTGTAAATGTGGAAGCGGCCTTTATTGCATATCATGCATATATCCAATCCCGTGTCAGATATGGGATCATATTTTGGGCAAGTTCAAGTAATGCACAAAAAATATTTAAAATGCAAAAGAGATGTTTAAGGTATATACTTAATATGGGTTCAAGGGATAGTTGCAGACTTGTATTTCGCGAAAGGAAAATTCTTACACTTATATCCTTGTATATTTATGAAGCGGTAATTTTTGTCAAACAAAATACTGCTCTCTTCAAATCTTTAGAACACAAATACAACACAAGGCATAAAGATAATATAGCCATTGATAAAATCAATTATAGCTATATTCAAAAAAATGTTGAATATTCGACAATTAAAATATATAATCGATTATGCTCGGAGCTGAAAAATTTGCCAATCAATAAACTGAAACATGAACTAAAACAAATTCTCATACGAAAGGCTTACTATACGATAGATGAATATATCACTGACGATGCATTCTTATAATTCTATGTTTTTTTTCCTCTTCTCTTCGTGTAGGATTACATTTATATATTTTATATACATTTTTGTATACATTTTATATTCAATTATACATCATATTATTTATTCATTTATATATATATGCTTTTTTTAAAAAAAACTAAGTGTTTAGTGTTAGGTTTGTCTTAAAAAATGTCCAGAGTCCTTTGCTTACTGTGTATTGTTTTTTATTTCTTCTCTATTGTTATTAACCTTGTTTTAAATCTCTATATCTTTAATAATTTGACATGTTCTACACCCATTTGGGTCCTGTTGTACAAAGGAACAAATAAAGCATATCTATCTATCTATCTATCTATCTATCTGTTGTGGGAGATATAACCGTGGAACGGACGATTTAGGATGCAAGCTCCTATTGAGATGCATCTTCTTGCGGGTTACTACATCGAGTTGACGCAGCTCTTCTCTAGTCCACTTCACTACTCCGAAAGAGTAGAGAAGGATCGGAACGGCAAGCATATTTGTAGCAGACACCTTGTTCTTCCCCGACAGTTCTGAAGACCAGATCTGTCGGAGTAGGTGCTGATACTTGCCGCGGAGAGCGTTTTTCACTACACTCACTTCTTGGGTGGAGCGTTGCTCGACACCCAAGTAAGTGTACGACTCTCCGGCATCTAGATGGTGTAAGATGCTTCCGTCCACGAGCTGCGCGTCCTCTCCATAGTCACCGCATCGTCCTCTCTTGAGATGGATCAGTGCGCATTTGTCCAACCCGAACTGCATACCGACAGCCTGCGTATACTCCTGTACCACCCTAAGGGACTGTTGGAGATCCCTCTCTCCAGAGGCATAAAGTTTAAGGTCATCCATATAAAATAGATGGGTGACCTTATGCCTCCTGTCGCCGGGGGTACCGCAGTTGTAGCCACGGGTTTTCCGCAGCGAGACGGATAATGGCAGTAGTGAGATGCAAAACAGAAGGGGGCTGAGGGAATCTCCCTGAAATACTCCTCTTCTGAATGTTACCGACTCTGTTTGGACTCTATCGTTACCCGATGTTATGGTAAAGCGAGTCCTCCAGAGCGGCATCAGTTCTTCAATACATCTCACTATGGGACCGGGTACCACAAGACATCAGAGCAAGTGAACAATGAGCTCATGCGATGTCATGTCGAATGCCTTGCGGTAGTCGATCCAGGCCATAGAGAGGTTCCGCTTATACTGCATGGAGTCCTGTGTGACACATCTGTCAATCAACAGGTTCTCCTTGCAGCCAGCGACACCTCTCTTCGACCCTCGTTGCTCATATATCCGTTCGTAAACCGGTTCAACTGCGTGGAGCACCCGCATGTACAAAATGCGTGTAAACACCTTGTAACATGCGTTTAGACAGGTTATCGGTCTGTAATTCTTTGGGTTGGACAAATCTCCGTTCTTGGGGATCAGCACTGTCCGCCCCTCAACAACCCAAGAAGGGATTTGCTGCTCCCCATTTAACCAGGAATTAAAAATTCTAACCAAATGGTGGTGGGTGCTCGATAACTTTTTCCACCAAAAGTTATTTATCCCATCGGGACCTGGAGCAGCAAAGTTCTTAGAGCCCTCAAGAGCCCTACGAACCTCTTCTGGGGTTATTGGTTCGCACACTTCCTGTGGTCGCTGAAGCCTTTGACAAAAGGCTTCAAAGTGTGCAAGGGCAAAAGAATCTCGGTTGAGTGGAAGCCTCTCCTCGTACAGCGTTTTCCAGAAGTTCTCCACCTGATCTGCAGTCGGCGGATTTTCTACAACACGCGGAGGCGGTTGGAAAAGGCGCGAGGGCTTTTCGCGGAACAGTTTATTTTCCACAAGCCCTCTCGCCCGCCTCACTAATGACTTTTTGCAAGTCACTAGCATCCGTATCCTGTCGAGACAGTGCTGTTTGGTGGTTCGCAGCACTGCCTCATTAAGTGTGTGATGGGCGCGTCTTAAATTGGCGGCTAATCGACGCACTTTAGGCGTGAACGGCCTGTTGGCCGCCATATAGCCCATCACACATTGGATACGGGATGCGTGTTACCTCGCCGACCGGATCTTGGCTTCCATCCTTTGTATGCGCCGCTGCGCTCTCTCCTGTGGGGAAGAGGTATTTCGCCTCTCCACCTGAGACGAGCGTTGAGCAGCGGCATACACGGCACAATTTATGTGCCAGATGTCAGCCTCTTCTGGTAGCGCTGTGCGAAGTTCAGCGTCCACTCTGGCCAGGTCTTGTGGCCCGGGGGTTTTCAGACGGTGTAACCCCCTTCTGGTACTGAGACCCTCTGGTATTGGCGGAACGAGGAGAACTACGTCCTCAACCGGTGAATGTGGCGGCCCTTCGACCACCTCATTCACCGGTCCAGGAGCAGTCCTCACGTAGCCCCTACTACGAAGGTGGGATACATAGTCACGCAGATTTTGTGGCGTGAAGGCGCTATGCTCTGGTAGCCTCTCACACCACAGAGCATGCATCCGCGCCATGTATCCCCTCCGCGCGGGCTCACTGCTTTCATAGCAATGCAGAAGTTCATCCCTCAGCTCATCTGTCCACTCAAAGCGTCCTTGGACATTGCCAATTTCGTCAACGGGCGGCCCGTCCGGTTGGGCCCCACCACCTTGCCCTTGACCCCTATCCGAACGGGGTCGATCGTGGGGGCCCTGTCTTCGGCCTATTGGAACCAAAGATTAGGGCCTGTGGGTGGTTAGCCCAGCAGGCCCACGACCGACACCAGAGGGGAAGATGCTTTCCCCTCCCGGGTGCACTAGGGCTGCCGGTTCAGTTTTGCACCCCTAGCTGGAGTAAGTGGTGGCGCTACTCACCAAAGGCTTAATAGATGGAAGTTAGCCCCTCCTGCTTATTATTATTATTATTATTATTATTATTCGCCATACCTGCTGATGAGCCAGATGGCTATTTTACCAACTTTCAGGAGACTCACTAGTAATTTCATTAGTGCGAAAAAAAATGCAACGCATTTGTATTTTCCAAAGTTTATTCTGACTTGGTATAGCAGAAAATCGTAGCCAGACTCATGATTTATTAATTAGTAGCACTAATGGAACAACCCTATCGACAATCACTGAATGTAAAAATATGTGTTTCAAAATGTTCACTGCCTCTCAGACTAATAGTATTAAATTGTAACCAAATTAAAACTGACATTTCTTTCAGATGCATTCCAAAATCAATTGAAAAACTGTGTGATGGAAAATTGAAGGTATTCTGGCAGAATGATAGAAATGAGCAGTTTGATGAACTGTTTGATACAGTCCTGTTTGCTATTGGCAGACGTGCTTTGACTCGTGAATTGCACCTAGATAAAGCTGGGGTGAAAGTGGCAGGAGATGGCGAAAAAGTTGAAGCAGTGAATGAACAATCAAATGTACCTCACATTTATGCTGTAGGGGATGTCTTATTTGTAAGTATTAATATATTTATAAAATTTGAATTATGCACATATTTTGCAATATGAGGGTGGTGTAAATATCAATTAGACATCTTTCTGTCTGAGTACAAGTAGCCTTGTTCACCGGAGTGAAAGAAGAGGATTTTAAACTGGTATTCGGTGACTAAGTTTATTTCAACATGGCTACCGATGATGACCAGTTTGATTTTGATAGTCAGAAAAATCCTGTTTTCACTTGTTGCAAATTAAAAAAATGTGCTATTGCTGTTTGTATAAAGTGTGGAGGTATTTTTCACAGGTCTTGTATACAAAGAATTAAAAATATTGAAATCATCAGTGAAACAATAGTTAAGTGTTGTAAATCTAACCTATCTCTGGATTCTCCTAATGCACATCAATGGCAATCTGATGAAGCAAGTAGCAAAATTGAATTTGAAAAACTAAAGATTGAGAACTTAATGCTAAAAAGACTTTTGGAAGAATCTGAAATTAAAAACAAATTATTAGAAGGTAATAATAAACTATTAGAAGAAAACAAAAAAATTACTTGAAGAAAAACTGAAATGATAAAGAAAGAGCAAGAAGTTAATCCAAAAAAAGTAACTAATAAAAATGTCCATGAAAAAATCCGTAAAGCTGAATCTTTTAGTTCAGTAACTAAAAAACAGGTGTCCAATGCACAAGCAAATACAGAGCAAAAAAGGAGGGTAATTTGAATTTATCAACAAACCTAAGGATGCCCGAAATAGAAAATAATCGCAGACAGTTGGAGGCGGTTCAGTTAAATAAAATGAACGAGATCATAAACCTATCTAATGATAAAAAAGAGGAAGAAGACTTTAAAATAGTAACATCATAAAAAATCAAGAAGACCTGCTAAGAAATTTTTTGGAGAGAATGAAGACAGTGAATTTGCTATTACCAGAAAAGTTTGGCTCTACTTGTATAGAATCAAGAGACACATTACAGCTGAGAGAATTAAGGAATTTATCACAAAACAACAAGAATTTAGAGATGCTGATATTTGCATTAAAGAACTATCGACTCAAGAATCTCAAAATGTTTTATGTTCAGAATCGACTGAAATCTAAGAGATGACATATACAATCCCTCATCTTGGCCTTCAAATATGGCATTCAAGAGATTTGATTTTGCGAAATATAATAAGTATAATAAACAAGCTGGTGAGGATTTTTAAACACTAACTTATCTAGCAGAACTGAACTTTACCACAACAAATCAATAAATATCTGTAGCTCAAAATTACAAGTAACTGCTCATATGAAAGTTTAAAATAGCCTAATTTGTATTGATAATCAAGTAAATGAAAATGTACCTAAATCTGTAAATGTAAACATTTTCACTTCAGAAAAAACATCAAAAATAAAAAATGAAACCATTAATTTTAATATCTTGCATTTAAACATCCAAAGCATTCGTAATAAAACAAATGAGTTTAAAGCATTGATGGTGAGAAAATTCCGTATTTTATGATTTCCTACTTTTTAACGAACATTGGTGCACACAGGATGAAATAAAATTTGTAAACATAAACAATAATTACAGTCTTGTCTCTGAATTTTCTAGATATAATTATTCCCATGGGGGTGTAGCCATATATGCCTTAAATAAATTTAAATACTTAACAATAACGCAGGTTCGTCTGATGAACTAAACTGCGAGGTATCTGCAATTGACACAGAAAGTTCCAGAATAATGACTGTCTATAGATCCCCTCATGGAGATCTTGATGTGTTTTTTGAAAAAATATCAATTGCATTAGAAATACTTGCAAAAGGTAATAAATTATTATTCATCTCTGGGGATTTTAATGTTCAGTTCCAAAACAAAAATGATCGTAATGCTCAAACATTAATAATGTTTATTTAGATCTTTTGGTCTCTCACCTACAACTCAAGAAAACACTAGGAAAAATCACTGTCTAGATAATATTTTTACTAACGTTCATCTCCTAACAATTATGAAGTGAATATTATTGACACTTTATTGTCTGACCACTTAGGCATTTATTTAAAAACTAATATTAAAAAAATGAGGAACAACTTACGAGTGAGTTATCGACTTTTAAGCGATGAAGGCCTTACCAACTTAAATAATTACCTATTCTACACAAACTGGAACTTTATACATAACATACATCTGGACATCAATAAAAAATTTGAAATGTTTATTGGCGTTATAACTGATGCAATTGATAATTTATTTCCCGTAAAGATAAAAATAGTAAACACTGAGAATCGTCATCGAATAGAAACGTACGTATATAACGTACGTTATAGAAACGTACAAAATATTAAACAACATATATAGCTGTCCACGTATAAATGACGTATTTACCCTTAGTGCAAATGTGCATCTCCGAGGACATCAAATGAATTTGTCCAAAACTCAATTTTCATCTAATCCTAATAAACATTTTATTGGCAACCGTGTCGTAGATCTCTGGAATAGGCTACCCAATGAAGTAATCGAATCGTTGTCGATTGATTAACACTTGTGTGTTAAAGAATTAGTGATGAAAATTGATCCAGTAGCCTTAAGAGCAGATATCAGTTTCGGCAAAGATTTAAAAAATGTTGGGGTGGTGCTAAAATGCAACGATAATGTATCGGCACGGACTGTTAAAGATAAAATTGAAAAAGACTTGGGAAATGACTATAATATTTCCCTTCCAAAAAAAGTCTATCCAAAATTGAAAATAGTTAGCATACCAAAAGAAGTAAACAATAATAAGGAAGAATTATGTAAAAGAATTATAGCACAAAATAATTTGAATATGGATAACCAAGATTTTAAATTTGATATATTTCACATTACAAAAGTCTATAAAGATGCATATTATAACATATTAGTTGAAGTAGATTCGGAATCCTTTACGAAACTTGTATCAAAGGAAAGTATCAATATTAGTTTATATAAATGTAAGGTATATGAATTTATACAAATTGTGAAATGTTTTAAGTGTTGCGGTTTTAATCATATTGCAAAAGATTGCAAGGAAAGTGAAATAATATGTCCTAAATGTGGAAAGAACCACAGTGGGAAAACATGTCAAGAGAAAGTTAAGCGATGTATTAATTGTGAAAAGGCTAATGTAAAATATAATCTTACTTTAGAAACAAATCATTGTGCGTGGGATCGAGTCTGTCAGTGTTTAATAAAAATTGAAAATTCAAAAAGAAATAAAACTAATTACAACAGATAGCAATTAAATATAATATGTTTAAATACCCAAAGCTTGTTGGCCCATATTGATGAAATCAAAAACTATGTAGAAAGTAGTGATTTAGAAATACTAGCATTTACAGAGGCACGTGTAACAGAGGACATAAATGATGTTGAGCTACAAATAAAGGGTTACAGTCATGTAAGATGTAATTCGGTGAATAGATATACTGGTGCTGTAATATGTTATGTAAAAAATTATGTTAATTACGAAGTTAAACTTAATATATCTATTGATAAAGTATTATGGCTTATAGCAATTGAAGTTAATAAATGTCTTATTGTTATTGTGTACAGATCTCCTAGTTCTAGCATAGCAGAATTTTTTGTTCATTTTGAGAGGATTGTGGAAGATATTCAAGCATTGAGTAATGAGAACATATATATAGTGGGAGATTTAAACATTGACGTAGGAGTTAGTTCATTTTATGAGGATAAACTAATTAAACATGAAAAGTATTGGATTGAGTCAAAAAGTTAAAGATTACACTCGTATAACGGAAATTTCAAAAACAATAATTGATTTAGTGTTTACAAATGATGAAGAAGCTCAGGTAGAGGTTAGAAGAACACCTAAGATTACAGATCATGATATAATAAGCCTATCGGTGACAAAAAGCAGACAAATGAATAACGCAAATAAAGAAACATATTGTTATAAATTTAGAGATCTTAAAAAGATCAACGAAACAAATATTGTACAAACTCTAAGTGGGAAAAAATGGTTGAATGGAGAGATTGATCACATGTTGTACATATTTAATAAAAATATTATATCAGCGGTTGATGAATTAGCTCCTATACAGATAAGAAAAAGTAAAAAATTAATGAACAAATGGTTTGACGAAGAAACTAAATTACTAATAGAAAGAAGAGATTTTGCATATAATCAAGCTAGTTTACAAAGTACAGAAGAAAGATGGTCAATATATAAAGAATTAAGAAACTTAGTGACTACAACAATTCGTCGAAAAAAGAAACTATATTATGAGAACATAATAGATCAGAATAAAAATAATAGTAAGGCAATGTGGAGGGCTATAAAAGAAGTTCTAGGCAACAAGGGCAAAAATAATACTATCAGTAAAATATACATTGGAAATTCTTTGGTCACTGATGAAGAGCAAATAGCAGAAAGATTCAACGAGTAATTTATTTGTGAACACTGAAAAGACTAAAGTGATGTTGTTTAATAAGAAAATATTAATAAACTAGAGTTATTTGGTAAACAACTTGAATATGTAGTTGAGTGTAAATATTTAGGGCTGATTATTGACAATCAATTGAAATTTAACAAACATGCTAATTACGTAATCGATAAAGTTAATAAAAAAATTAACTTCTTTAGAAGATTAAGTAATAGTTTATCAATGTAGGCAAGGGTGACTGTTTATAAATCTATTATTGCCCCGCACTTTGATTATTGTCCTACAATTTTATTCTATCTAAATGAGACCGAGAAAAATAGTTTACAGAAACTTCAAAACAGAGCAATGCGTGTTATATTAAAGATGAATCGCTATGTTAGAATTAGGGACATGTTAGAGTGTCTGCAATTTATGAATGTAGACCAAAGGCTTGTATACCTGAATTTGTTATTTATTTTTAAAATGATTCACAATTTACTACCAGAATATATGGCTGAGAAAATTACTTTTGTAAATGATATTCACAATTATAATACAAGGAATGCTCGTGATATTTATGTTCCTACGGCGAAAAAAACTAGTACACAAAACTCATTGTTTCATAAAGGCTTAGTTATTTATAATTCGTTGCCACATCATATTAAAACCATTAATAGTCTAAATATATTTAAGAGAAATATTTCTCAATATGTGAAAAGTAATTATTGATATTTATTGTTTTATAATGAGCAATATGTAGATATTTGTGTTAATTAATTGTATAGTTTTTCATTTATTGTATTTATTGTATTTGTATAGCAGAAATGTGCTAATAAAGTTAATCTATCAATTCAAAAATAGACTCGACTCATACCTGAACACTAATATTGCACAATAATAGATATTCACGCATCTCCACTCTACATGTTTACATATATATTTACTTGTTTTCATTTTTATTTCTATATTTATATGTATTTTATATATCATATTTTTCTGTATACGTTATTGTTGTTAGTCCTATTTTTAAACACATGCACATGTTCTTATTATGAGGCATAAACAGCCCTAGGCTGCCTGCCTCCTATGTGGTATAATAATAAGGTATAATAATAATTAAGTGGTTCGATAATGAACTGCGCAAAATGAGAAATCGACTTCAGTTTTTGCATGAATATGCAAAAAGCAATCCAACCGCGGATAATATTTCTGTACTGAAAAATTTTAAATCCTATTATAATCTAGAATTACGAAAACACAAAAGACACGCTTATGATAATTACATAGCTTCACACAACAATCCCCAACAAGCAATGTGGAAGCTCATAAATGATAGTAAACCCGGTTCTGTACAAGTTACTGATAAGATTACGTCAAATGATTTCAACAAATACTTTGCTAATGTAGCTGAAAATATAGTGAATGAATTACCGCCAAGTAACAATGTCTACACTGATTTTCTGGAAGACTTCGTAATACCTAACATATTCAATTTCGCTATTGTTTCTACAGAATCCGTACTTACGACAATAAGTAACTTAAAAAATAAAAAGCAAAGATGTGTATGACATGAGCACAAAAATAATAAAGGCAATCAAATATTCTATATTAGAACCCCTAACAGCATTAATAAATGTAAGTATTAGCACCAACATATTCCCAGATTGCTTTAAAAATATCAAAGGTTGTTCCCATCTACAAAAAAAATTATATAAACGATCCCACTAATCATAGGCCTATCTCGGTCATACCATCTTTAGCTAAAATCTATGAGTTAATTTTAAAAGTTCAGTTAACCACTTATTTTGAGAGTCAAAACCTATTTAATCCAAATCAATTTGGGTTTAGGAACAAATTATCTACTACTTTGGCTATAGACAAATTAACAACTATTATTAACTCAGGCTTTGAACAGAAAGAATACATTTGCTATAAGTTCTTAGATCTAACTAAAGCTTTTGATTGTGTATCACATCAAATCCTCATTAACAAATTGTATTTTTACGGCTTCACCACAGATAGTGTCATGGTAATCGATTTGTACTTGAGTAATAGGCAACAATATGTTCTTTACAGAAATATCAAATCTGATAAACTTGGTGTGAATGCTGGTGTCCCACAAGGTTCAGTCCTGGGACCAGTTCTCTTTCTAATTTATATCGATGATTTGCCTCTTTCGATTGATAGTTCTACTTCTGCCATCTTATTTGCTGACGATACAAATCTTACTGAATGTAATATTAACTTAGATGCTTTATTGGAAGGAATGTTGAGAACCGAATCAAAAATACAAAATTGGTTTCTTTCGAACCAACTGAATCTTAATAATTCAAAGACGGAGACAATGGTGTTTGGCCTCAGAAATATGAACCAGATACAAAATCCAGATTCAGTAAAGTTTCTCGGTGTTTACTTGGACTATAAATTATCATGGGAAAATTACACAAACTATATTTGCAAGAAAATTTCAAAAAATATATATCTACTTCGCAGTTTGGCTCATCGGGTATCAACAGAAACCCTCGTCGCTGCTTATCACAGCCTTATTCACTCTGTAATATCTTATGCTATCCTTGTATGGGGGCATGCTAGCTCAGCATCTAGTGTGTTTTCCATGTAGAGACGAGCAATAAGGGTAATAGCAGGACTCAAATTTAGAGACGACTGTAAATCCAAACTAATTGATTTGAAAATTTTAACTGTCCCCTGTATATATATTCTGCAATGCTTAATTTACACAAAAAACAACTTAAGCATGTACACTACTCATGACGAATTTCACTCGTACCCAATGAGACACCGACATAACTACTTGGTGGCTATTAGCTATTTAAGACTGTCAAAAACTAGGGACGGCACTGCATACTGGGGCCTCAAGTTCTATAATGCTCTACCTCCAGACATTAAACTCCTTACGGAGATATCATTTAAAAACAGGATTAAGCAGTTTCTTATACATAATGCTTTTTACTCTATATAGGAATTCTTAAATAGTGACTTGACAAGAATATAATAATCACTTAGTTGAAGATGAAAATGTTTATTGTTTTTCTTACTTATTAATTTTGTGTTCAAAAATAATTTTATCATTTTTACCTATATTTTTACCTAATTTTATTATATATATATATATATATATATATATATGTATATTTACTTTTTACAATTTTAATGTTCTTTAAACTGTTTATATTTGTAATTATATGTATTGCTGTGTTCAAATATTTGACCTGTGTAAATACTTTTGTATGTTTAACACCAATAAATTATCTTATCTTATCTTATCTAAAGAATTATATCTCAATGATTTTCATTTTTAAACATAAATCAACTGCCGAATGAGATTAAAAAGATCTACTCATTTAAAAATGAATTCCACAATAGTATGCATAAAATTGAGAATGGATGCAAATATTTTATAAACTTTATATTTTTATTTTAAGTTTGTTAGATGATTTTTGCTATAAAACAGGGGTCCCAGACATTCTAAAATCCTCAAAAATTCAACAATATTATGCGTAAAATTGAGGATGGATGCAAATATTTTATAAACTTTATATTTTTATATTTTAAGTTTGTTAGATGATTTTTGCTATAGAACAGGGGTCCCAGACATTCTAAAATCCTCAAAAATTCTAAAATTTAGCATGTTCCTATAATCCTAGTCCAAATTTTAAATTCAATTTCTAATCGATTTTCGAGAATAGACTTATACTGGAATGAAATTGGAGAAATGAGGGATGGACAAAATAATTACAAGTATTTAAGATTAAGTTCATTGGTAAGAGTTATTTCAAGTTTGTCACGTGCCAATGCAGTTCCAGAGAGAGGCTTCAGCTAGGCTCTATTAGAAAATAGACATTCTCTAAAAGAAGATACCATCATTGCTTTGCAAATAGAAAGATATGATTTACCTATATGGAGGAGTAGAAGAAATACGAATAACTTCAAAAGTTACCTCAATACGTAAAGCAATCTTATGTTTCATATACGTGTTTTCAAGAACAAGAAAAACGAGAAGTTATTAGTTGAAAGGCAATGAATGAAGGAGAACAAAAGATTGAGGACCATTCCAAAATTAAACATAAAATAGAAGATGAAACTGAGGAGGTCAAATGTGTTTACCTTGGGTCGCTGTTGAAAAATATTAGTATTAAAATATTAATTTATTTCTTAAATCTACTGCGTTCAACAGCAGCAGTTTAAACTAAAAAATAAATAGTTTCTATGATTTTGTTTTTTGTGAAGCCATGTTGGAAGGGTGGGATAGGATAGTTTTTTTCGAGAAATTCCGTGAGCCGTGTAAGGAAAATTTTTTCGAAAATATTTGCAAACTGATTTTGTACAGCCATAGGTCGATAGTTCGCAGGATCAGTTGCATCACCTTTATTTTTATACACTGGAACTATTTTTAATTTTTTTTAAGATATCTGGGAACTCACCCTGCTGTAAGGATTCATTTACTATAGGTCGATAGTTCGCAGGATCAGTTGCATCACCTTTATTTTTATACACTGGAACTATTTTTGATTTTTTTAAGATATCTGGGAACTCGCCCTGCTGTAAGGATTCATTTACTAAATAAAGAAGAGGGCTTAGTATGTTTGGGAGGCACTTTTTTAATATGTCTCCACGGATACCATCAGTGCCTTGGGATTTGTCAGCTCTTAATGACATGACGATGTTTGTCAGTTCACTTGCTGTGACAGGATTTAGAAACATGCTTGCGGCTATTCTGTTATCATGATATTCTATGTGGCCGGTAGAGTCTTGTTCATTAGAATTTATAAAGTATTAGCAATTTCTACAGAATCGGACATGGGGCTGCCTGCTTTATTTTTTATGGTTGGGAATGTTGGTGTTTGTACTATCATCCCCATCCAGGCAACCACGTATTACATGCCACGCAGCACGGCTCTTATTGGGCGCATTATTTATAAAATTGTCAGTGCATGTTTTTTTTGCATTTTTTGTGATATTAGAGTATGACTTTTTTGCAGCTATATACTGTTGGTGAAAAATTGGACAGTTTTTTTGTTTGTCGAGAAAACACATATCTCATATAATTAGATAGATATTTTATATCATCTGTAATCCAGGCCTTATTCCTGTTTTTATTTTTATCTAAAAACGGAAATAAGCTAGAGATGTCTATCGCCCAATATCGCTTATTTCAAATGTGGCGAAGGTCTTTGAGATAATTCTAAAAAAGCGAATTGTAGACTACTTAAACAAATTTAAAATTCTATCTGAAAAACAATTCGGGTTTAGAGAGAACAGGTCCACACAAGATGCAATTGCGCACGTAGTCTCAAAAAAATAAATAATGCCATTGATGAAAAAAGACCTGCAATATGTGTTTTTGTGGACCTCACAAAGGCCTTCGATACAGTCAGCCATTGCCAGCTTTTGGAAGTTTTGGAAAATGTTGGATTTCGGGGCACACCGTATGAATTAATGCAGAGCTCACAAATAGGAAACAGTGTGTAAGCATAGACAACACCTTAAGTGATTATAAAACAGTGGAATACAGTGTCCCCCAAGGTACTGTGCTGGGGCCAATTTTGTTTAATATGTATTTGAATGACTTGTTTTTGTTAGAAACTGAAGGGGATATAACCAGTTTTGCAGACGATACTGTCATATTCTATGATGATAATGATTGGCAGACATTAAAAAAAAATAGAAAAAGACACCTGTGATTTTTGAGTGGTTTAACAGCAAACTACTGACGATAAATTATAATAAAACTTTCTATATGCCATTCACTTCATATTCAAGATATCTGCCCACCTACAATATACTAACTATAAATAATAACTATGAGCTACCAATAGAGATTTCATCCGTTCAGAGCTTGAAGTACTTGGGAATATATCTTGATAATAACCTTAAATGGGATATTCATATAAACTATAAGTAAGAAAATAAGAAGCTTGATATATAGATTTAAGTATTACTCTGAGTTGCTTCAAGCTGAACAGATGAAAATCCTCTATTATGCTTTATGCGAAACACATATTATGTATGGACTAATAGTTTGGGGTGGAGCAGCAAATAGCCACCTAAATAATCTACAAATTTTACAAAAATTAATCTTAAAACGAGTATTTAAACTGCATTGGACTTACCCAACAGAAAATTTGTTTAGAGAAACAAAAATGTTTGATATCCGCCAACTATTTTGCCAATCCATCCTTGTCAGACAATATCAAAATAAACATGAATTAGTAAATATTGATCATGAATATAATACTAGATTCAAAATATCATCTTCAGTAGTACCTAAAACACAAAAATAAAAATCCCAAAAATGTTTTACCTATTTAGGACCAAAGCTTTTTAATATGTTACCTCCTCTGATAAAAACATTTAAGTTCATTAGGATTATTTAAAAAACATTTAAAGAAATAGATAAGTGAGCAACCCCGCTCAAAATTCTATCAATTAATAGAATCTTCAAATAGATAATCACATAGTATACAGTTTCAGTTGGTCAATGAAAGCAAAAACAAAAAAAAACATATGTATGTATATAAGTGTGTATGTGGTATATATGTGTACATATGTGTGTGTGTTGGTTTCTCATAACATGTGACCTCTTGTGTGTGAATGAGGGTGTACTATGACCTCTCCAAATATTATGACCTCATACATTCGATGCCACAATATTTTATTGTAAATTCTTGTTATTTACGTCATTTTATGACGTTTAAACTTTATTTTTAAAATTCTTGTGTATGATGTTGAAATTGATGATCATTCACATAGCTCACACACGATAAGTTGTGACGTCATTTCTACAGCAGGATAGTGGCGCCCTCTACTTTACACACTCTACGCATATAGCCGCGTGACCTTCAAGTTTTACGAGCAGTAAGGAATAAATAATATGATAATATCTAGTTTAAATTTGGCAGTTGACACGGCATTCAGTGTTCAATTAGTGACAGTAGTGACACGTTGTATGGGAATATTTATAGTAGGTAGTGGAATACATTATAAAGGTAAGTACCCGGTACAATAATATTTTTCTCTGCTATCACATGTGGTTATATTAAAATTATTTACATGAAAGTATCTATAATATATAAGAATTTCAATGAACAGCTACTTTATATGAAGTTGTAGATTACTAGTCCATTTAACGAGGTACAAGAAGGCCAAAACATCAAAAGTTTGTAAGATCTTTTGCAATACATTTCCTCCCCTGTTTTCGGGGGTGAGAAAAATGATCGTGATGGTTTCGAGTTTTGAAACCCTTGCGTACTACCCCTATCAAGGAAAAACTACCCCTGTTTCCGGCTTCTTGGTCTTGGGCTTGCGAGGGATCGACGGGTCTGGTTTTTTTGGGGGAATAATTACAAACTAAGTTAATTTACATTAGAGTACCCCGAAGCGACCCTCGGGGGTTGAACCTACCCCCGACCGTAATAGCAATATCTCAAAAACAACACAATACGGACTCGACAAGGTTTTTTATGGGTTTTCGAGGGCAGGGATCATAATAAAGGTGCTATTTTTCACCCTACCTTCCCGCAACTACCCCCAACGTATAAAACCACCCCGTCTTCCATGCTGTCGATCCTAGGCAAGCGAAAATTCGTCGGATCGGAGTTTTTATGGGAATATTAGGGAAGCTAACCATTACTAAACCACAGGTGACCTAAGCAGCCCCCGGGGGTTGAAACAACCCTGCTTGCAAAATCAAAATCACTCGAAAAACTTGAAAACGGGTTTCTCACGGGTTTTCGAGGGTGATAAACACGATGGTGGTATTTTGTTCATTGTAGCCTCTCGAAACTACCCCCTACGTATAAAAACCACCCCCTCTTCGGGGGTAGGTTCAAACCTCGGGGTTCGATCCGGGGTTCTCTAATGTAAATTAACTAAATTTATTGTTATTCCTCAAAAAAAAAAAAAAACAGATCTGACGATCCCTCGCAGCAAGCACGAAATTGGGGTTTTTCCTTGATAGAGGTAGTACGCAAGGATTTCAGAACTCGAAACCATCACCATCGTTTTTCTCACCCTCGAAAACAAAGGGGGAAATGTATTGCAAAAGATTCTACAAACTTTTGATGTTCGGGACCTCGTTAAATGGACTATACAGTACGTAATCTAGGATCATGTTTTTTGGGGTTGTTGCAAATGCCTTGACGAATATATTCATTGGAAATAAGTTTTAATAGATATATCTCGAAAAGTAATAAGCAAAAGAAAGTAACATGAGTCTGCTTGGTACATTGGGGAACATGATTAACGGTGAAGATACTTCGCACGGTTTCACCTTTAACTCCACCTCAACTTGAAAATTTTAAATAACATTGTATGTTTGTTTGTTTAACATACGCTTTATAATAGCACTAATTTAATGCGATATAAAAAATAAATACGCTCAATTTGTTTTTAATTAAATAGTTTGAAACAAAAATATTAGATTATTTTTATAGCTACTGATGGGTGTTTAAAATAAGATGGTGCCATTTGAAAAGTTGACAATTATAAATTAGTGATTTCGGAAATTTTGATTAAACCAATTCAAAAAAACTAACATTTACATTTTTCTCTTATTGTTTTGATCCATTTCATTGATTTGAGTGCATTCACTGTACTCTAGATGCAAAAATAAAAATAGCCCTAAAAAAATCTACCAAAACAACTTTTAAAACTAGGCACTCATACTTAAAATCGTCTTCGGAATCCAAAATGTAAAAATATACAGGCTGTTCCATTTAAAATTTCAAAGTTGGGATGATTTCTGGGGAAAACGGAAGTGATGAAAAAGTATCAATGAAAAATTTTGTCATTTTTGGTACATATTATCCCTGCAAAGTTTAAGACATATCTTGAAGACTCTAGAAACTATGGCTTGTCTAATGATCATAGTAGACCCCCCTTTTTCCTTATTTTTAAGAATATCAGAATAAAACTTGGTTGATTATATTATATTACCAAGAACCCACCCAACTTTTGATTTTTAAATTCAACGCCCTGTATATTATTATATTTTTGGAGTCCTTGAAAAATCCTGAGTGACATTTCGACTCCATGAAAAAAAATTAACTCGAAATCTGTTGGTACAGAGTGCCATATGACCAGAAAAAATTGATTGTAATGGACCGGTGTTATGCCAGAAAAATCAAATCGAGCATAAAAAACTGGGGAACGTGCATTTTGTGGGCCATCAAATTTGGCCTGAACAGTTTTTTTACCAAAATTTATTTTTTTCAAATGAAACCATAATGTAAAGTACTACCATAAAATAGCAGATGTTCTAAGGAATCGGAGGATATGACCAAAAGCAATTTTTTCTTATTATTTTTTTTTTTTATTTTAAGTAAATTTTTTAATATCATATATACAGGATATTCTATTTAAAAATCAAAAGTTGGGGTCATTTCCGGTGAAACTGGAAGTGGGAAAAAAGTAACAGTTATACTACGAAGTGTCTTCTTGATCATATAATACATCCAAGTTTCATTCCGATATTCTCAAAAATAAGGGAAAAAAGGGGGTCTACCATGATCCGTTGACACCCGGTCTATATAAACACTGGTATTTCATCATTTTATTTTTAACAAGATACTGTACGTTCTGTTTAAATATGTTTTTTGTTGAATACAAAAATGAGATTTCTTGCAATAACAGAAAAAAATACTTTTGTTTAGGCAGTTTATTTTTTGTCTATTTTATTTCAAGGCTATTCTGCCGCCGAGGGCTAATGCGGATCAACAGTTTTGAATTCCCCTCTATTCGAAATTCTTGATCCGGATTAGCTTAAACAAAGGTGAGTTGCAGGTTTCAGAAATCCGCTTTAAGCTTAGTTCTCACAGTTCCGAAATGCGAATTTTTTGTATGAAATTTGTGTAAAATTTCTTTCAAAACAGTTCCCAATTTTCTTGCAGAGGCAACAAAATATTCGCAGAGTGATTCATTGAGTTCTAATTTGAAGTTAAATCAGCAAATTAAGTTCACTATGGATGAATATTTTAAATGTTGAAATAAATTTGCACCAAAAAATTCTCATTTTGGGAGAATGCGAATTAACGTTTACTGTTAAATATTCTTTTATTACTATTACTAACCAATCACAGGGCGCAAGGTAATCATGTGGCGGCAATACCCTATCCCGACGTTTCCCGGTACAAATCAATTGTGTCATTTATTTTTATCACCAGACGCAGTGTTCTAGTCTTTTCATTTTCATTATAATAATAAAAAGAACTATTAATTTTCTTCATTATTTTCTCTTTAGAGACAAAAAAGGTAGACTATATTCTATAATTTGAGTTAAATCCATTTAATTTAACACTCTGAATTTGCCTCTATATTTTAGGGGCACCCACATATAATATATCGAAAATGAGTTGTTTTATTTTTGTCAGGTACCAAGGAAGCCACTAAATCCAAAAGAAACACTAAAGTCCCTTGGAGCAGTGAAGAGTTTATATGACCTAACCTAAGGACAGTGATAACTGTTGCGACTTTGACATTACTATTAGCTCTAAGGATAAATAAATTACCTCAATTTTTTAACAAACCATTTTACTTACCTATTTAAATTACAACTTATTTGTTATTATTATTACAAACCTGTTTAAAATAAATTAATCATTATACGGTTCAAACAGTTGTGGAGATAATTCACATTACATTTTAAAAAATATATTATATAAGTATTTAGTTTGTTCTGGACTAACAAAAAATGATATAATTATTATTGAAGTACCACAAACATTTCTTATTATTTCATTTGATAGTCCAAGCACTTATTTTTCTTTTGAAAATAGATCAAGTTTCTGACCAATATTAGTTCATAATTTTGCCTATTGCAAGGCCTGACAATCGTATCTTGTGAGACATGCTAAGTAAGTAAACCATATATTTACAGGATTATTCAAAAATAGCGAAACAATGTACTTAGTACCAATTCACTTTACAAAAAATTGTTACAAATAAAAATAGATGCTTAGAATATCACATGAAATAATAAGAAATGTCTGTGGTTCTTCAATAATAATTATATCATTTGTTAGTCCAGAACAAACTAAATACTTATACAATATTAAAAACAAAATTGTAATATGAATTTTATAAAGTGAATAGGTACTAACCCTGAATAACCCTGTATATGGTTTGCTTACTTAGCATGTTTCACAAATTATGATTGTCAGGCCTTGCAATAGGCAACGTTAAGAACAAATATTGCTCAGAACCTTGACCTATTTTCAAAAATAGCTTACATATCCAATACAAAATTTAATGGTTTACAAAATTGTTTCATTGCTTCTCCCGTCGTTTTCGAGTTATCAATGAAAGCATAAAATAATCAAATTTTCAATTTTTTAAAATTTATTTATTTTTAATTGGTGCTCCAGAGTTGTTGATGAATCATTTTTGTTTTATGTATTAATTGTTTATTTTTATTGATTCGTGAAAGTTTCAACCGTAATAAATGAATTCGTTTTATTCGTTATATTATTTTATTGCCATAGCTGCTGACCCCTACTAGATTCGCGCGCCTTCGGTGGCAGGTTTGTGAGTGTGTCAAACTGACCTGAATCTGCCTTCAAAATTAGTGGGAGAAATCGGCCCATTCGCACTACCGTATTCGGCGACCGATGGGGTATTTTTTTATTTTTACCCAAGATGATGTATGTAGGTTTTCCATAAGCTGTAACCTCCTGTGTGTGAATGAAGACGTATCGTGACATCTCCAAATATTGTGAGCTCATACACTTCGGCCATATTTTAATGCAATATCTTTTTCTCTACGTCATATAACATTACATTTAATTTTTTGTTTGTATTTTTACTATGCTTATTTTGGTAATGATCATTTATAATATAATAAATAAACTGATAATAATATCCAATAAAATGTAGATAACTATACATTTTCTGGAATGAAAGTAAAGTAAATTTTTTTAAAGGTTGTCGCTTCAACCAATTCAAATTATTTTTACTGCAAATTTATAGGATTATAACTTTACTTTCCTCCTATTTTGAATGTATAAACTAAAATAAAATTATTTCTTACTTTCCCAAGATTGTGTATGTATGTAGGTTTTCCATAAGCTGTGACCTCTTGTGTGTGAATGAGTATTTGCTGCAGCCTCTCCAAATATTATACCTTATGCACCCGATGTTACAATATTTTATTGCAATTTCTTGTTCTCTCCAGCATAAATGGGAATTATCATAAATAAACATACAGCATCTTGGGTAAAAATAAAAAACACCCCATCCATCGCCGAACACGGTAGTGCGAATAGGCCGATTTCTTCCGCTAATTTTGAAGGCAGATTTGGGCCAGTTTGACAGACTCATAAATCTACCACTAAGGGCGCGAGAATCTAGTAGGGTCAGCAGCTATGGTAATAAAATTAGGCAACAAAAGGAATTCATTTATTACAGGTTGAAACTTTCATGAATAAAAAAAAATTGAAAATTTGATTCTTTTATGTTTTCTTCTTATGCTTTATAACTCGAAAACGACATGGAGAAACGATGAAACAATTTTGTAAACCATTACATTTCGTATCAGACATGTAAGTTGTTTTTGAAAATAGATCAAGTTTCTGACCAATATTAGTTCATAACATTGCCTATTGCAAGGCCTGACAATCGTATTTTGTCAGACATGTTAAGTAAGCAAACCATATACAGGGTTATTCAAAAATAGCGAAACAATGTTTCAATTGAGCTTAGTTCCTATTCACTACAAAATTCTTATTACAATTTTTTTTAAATATATAAATATTTAGTTTGTTCTGGACTGACAAATGATAAATTATTACTGAAGAACCACAGACATTTTTTATTATTTCATTTGATAGTCCAAGCATCTATTTTTTATTTGTAATATTTTGCTGACCCCGATGACTGGAAAGGAACTGGGAATGGAATTTGTTTTCCTTCAGCTTATAAAAGATCGTACTAGAATATGGCATCTCTCATCGAACAAGAAATTCAGCAATTAATAATTAAAAACCATTTCGGATTTATTGCTGGCCGTTTATAATTTCCGTGCCGCCCCCGACGCCCGGAAAAATGAATCTGCGAATAGGATTTGTTTTCAGTAGGAGAAAGGAACGCCATACTAAAATATGAAATATGCACGATTTTCAATGAAAAAGTTATATTTTCCGTGCCGCCCCCGACGCCCGGAAAAACGAATCTGCGAATAGGATTTGTTTTCAGTAGGTGAAAGGAACGCCATACTAAAATATGAAATATGCACGATTTTCAATAAAAAAGTTAGATTTTCTTTGCCGTCCCTGACGCACGAGAAAAAAAAATCTGCGAATGGCATTTGTTTTCAATAAGTGAAAGGAACGCCATACAAAAATATGAAATATGCACGATTTTCAATAAAAAAGTTAGATTTTTCGTGCCGCCCCCGATGCCCGGAAAAACGAATCTGCGAATGGCATTTATTTTCAGTAGGTGAAAGGAACGCCGTAATAAAATATTAAATATGCACGATTTTCAATAAAAAAGTTAGATTTGCCGTGCCGCCCCCGACGCCCGGAAAAACGAATCTGCGAATAGGATTTGTTTTCAGTAGGTGAAAGGAACGCCATAATAAAATATTAAATATGCACGATTTTCAATAAAAAAGTTAGATTTTTCGTGCCACCCCCGACGCCCGGAAAAACGAATCTGCGAATAGCATTTGTTTTCAGTAGGTGAAAGGAACGCCATAATAAAATATTAAATATGCATGATTTTCAATAAAAAAGTTAAGTTTTCCGTGCCGCCCCCGAAGTACGGAAAAACAATTCTGCGAATAGAATTTGTTTTCAGTAGGTGAAAGGAACGCCATACTAATATATGAAATATGCACGTTTTTCAATAAAAAAGTTAGATTTTCCGTGCCGCCCCTGACGCCCGGAAAAACGAATCTGCGAATGGCATTTGTTTTCAATAGGTGAAAGGAACGCCATACTTAAATGTGAAATATGCACGATTTTCAATAAAAAGTTATATTTTCCGTGCCGCCCCCAGCACCCGGAAAAGCGAATCTGCGAATGGCATTTGTTTTCAATAGGTGAAAGGAACGCCATATTAAAATATGAAATATGCACGATTCTCAATAAAAAAGTTAGATTTTCCGTGCCGCCCCCAACACCCGGAAAAACTAATCTGCGAATGGCATTTGTTTTCAATAGGTGAAAGGAATGTTATACTAAAATATGAAATATGCACGATTTTCAATAAAAAAGTTAGATTCTCTTTGCCGCCCCTGACGCCCGGAAAAACGAATCTGCGAATGGCATTTGTTTTCAATAGGTGAAAGGAACGCCATATTAAAATATTAAATATGCATGATTTTCAATAAAAAAGTTAGATTTTCCGTGCCGCCCCCAGCACCCGGAAAAGCGAATCTGCGAATGGCATTTGTTTTCAATAGGTGAAAGGAACGCCATATTAAAATATGAAATATGCACGATTTTCAATAAAAAAGTTAGATTTTCCGTGCCGCCCCCAACACCCGGAAAAACTAATCTGCCAATGGCATTTGTTTTCAATAGGTGAAAGGAACGTCATACTAAAATATGAAATATGCACGATTTTCAATAAAAAAGTTAGATTTTCTTTGCCGCCCCTGACGCCCGGAAAAACGAATCTGCGAATGGCATTTGTTTTCAATAGGTAAAAGAAACGTCATACTAAAATATTAAATATACACGATTTTCAATAAAAAGGTTAGATTTTCCGTGCCGCCCCCGACGCCAGGAAAAACGAATCTACGAATGGCATTTGTTTTCAATAAGTGACAGGAACGCCATACTAAAATATGAAATATGCACGATTTTCAATAAATAAGTTAGATTTTCTTTGCCGCCTCTGACGACTGGAAAGGCGAATCTAGGAATGGAATTTGTTTTCCTTCGGCTTATAAAAGATCGTACTAGAATATAATATCTATCGAACAAAATATTCAGCAATTAATAATTAAAGATTATTTCTGATTTATTACTGGCCGTTTATTGCTAGCGAGTAACTCGGCTGTCGCAGGCCACAGTCGTAATTATCTGAAGAGTCCCTTTAGAGAATACATATTTTATTGAGTTGTGGAACGTAATAACCTGCTACATCATTTTCACATATTTATATTTACACATATTCATGTTCTCTTATGATTGCGGCAACATTGACACATATTATCATGTTCTGTTATTATTGCGACAACGTTTATACACATTAACATGTTCCTCTATGATTATAACATCTGAGGTCACGATATACAACAAGAGGTCACAGTATAAAAGTTTCTGTAAAATATTTATCATGGAGTGTATTCGTGTGAAACCTTGTTTGACGTATCTGGGCTATTTTTTGCTATCTCTCTCACCACAAAATTCCCTTGTGGTAACAATCGATCCTAGAGATGGTGAGGTTGCAATAATAGCAAAACTTGTATGTGTGTGTATGTATATATGTGTATATGTATGTGTGTATATATGCTGCGTATAAATATAGTAAAATTTTACTAGTATTCGTTTTCTTGCCTGTAGATGCCTACGTTTTTATTATTATATATGTACTTTTATCGTTTCCTGTATGTATAATATTTAGTTTTTATTAATATGTATATGTAAAAAGTACTTACAATATGTATATATCGATATAATTACACTATTACATTGTCCTTTTCGCTCTAAATTGAAAGGAATAAATATAAAATGCTTAACGTTACTTCTATATTACCTTAAATGATTCTTACACTTTAGTGCAAGTCTTTGACTTATGTTTTGTGTGGTATTGTTTGAGGTTCTAGTAATCACATGCACATCAACAAATAAAGGCTAAAATTGCATTTTGTGTTTATTTGTTTTTAATTTTGAAGTAATATAATAAATGTAATTTTTTACACAACTACTAACAAGCGCTTGCTTTGTGTAGAATCTGTATTTATTTCAAGCAAATTTATTGTCATATTATTATATAATTAATGTGAATTGTGTATATTATATTGAAATAAATATTATTATTATCTATTATCTTAGTTTTTGTAACAAAGCACATATTAAAATAGAACATGAAAGTATTATTATAAAAGTTTAAAAACGAATTGTTAAAATTTTTTGCCAGGTATACGTTGTTCCAATTTTCTTTTGCTAATAGGGAGTTAAACAAATTTATATTGTTGTCATTGAAGTCTCTATATTGGATTTTTTGCTTGTCTGTTTTTTTTGACGGACATAAATATATTAAAGGACATTACTTGATAAGAATGGTCTGATAGGTGTGTGTCTATTATTTCGACATATACATTTTTTATATTAGTGATAATATTGTCTATCAGAGTTGCTGAATTTTTACTTATCCTAGTCGGTACGTTTATTACAGCTTCAATATTAAAACTAGATAAAACACTTACAAAGCGATCTTTTGTAATACTTGGCTGCAGCATGTCAATATTGAAGTCTCCGCATAGGATTAAACTGTTTTTTATTTTTACGATCACTTAGGAAGTTAAGCACATCACTAAGGTTGTTAAGAAAAATTTCAATTTCACTACTTGGAGCCCTGTATGTTCCCAGAATCACAACTTCAGCATCTTCGACCAATCATTTTACAACTGGCGAATTCAGATGTTAAATCACTGGAGAATTTTTTTACATCAATTTTCTCGAATTTCAGTATTTTTAATAAATATGCAAACTCCGCTACCTCTGGTGCCACTTCGGCAATGCGATGCTGCTAAGGAGTATCCGCTTAATTTTGTTGAAGGTATTTGCTCTTGGCTAATCCAAGCTTCTATTACTACTAGAACATCGGGATTTTTTCCTCGAGTATAACTTCTAGTTCATTTATTTTTCCATGTAGGCTTCGTATATTGAGATGCATTATTTTTACTTTACATGAAGAGGGGTCCTAATTCTTTACATCATAAGTTTTAAATTCACATTTTTTTATATTCATTCGATTTGCGTTAATATCAGTTTCTTTGTCTATGGGTTCTGTTTGTATTGTAAAAGTTTCGGTAATTTCGGTAGTTATTATTTTCATACGGTAACCGTATAGAAGCATACAAAATATTAAACAACATATATAGCTGTCCACGAATAAACAACATATTTACCCTTAGTGCAAATGTGCATCTCCATCAACCATCCATCGACATCAATTGAAACTGTCCAAAACTCAATCATTTTCATCTAATCCTAATAAACATTTTATTGGCGTAGATCTCTGGAATATGAATGAAATAATCAAATCGACAAGTGTTAATCAATTTAAAAATAGACTTGACTCATACCTGAACACAAATATTGCACAATAATAGATATTCACAATCTGCACTCTACATATTTACAGATATATTTACTTGATTTCTTTTTTCTCTTTATTTACTTATGTTTTTTATATATATATATATTATATTTATCTCTATAAGTTATTGTTGTTAGTCCTCATTTTAAACACATGCACATGTTCTTATCATAATAAGGCATAAACAGCCCTAGGCTGCCTGCCTCCTATATAATATAATAATAATAAAATAATAATTAAAAAATTAACTCAATTACTCATGCCATATTCTGGTGTTGAGCCAATGTTGGACAACAAAAGTCAGTATGTGATGTCCGAAGAACTCATGCCAACCATATTTATACCAATTTGGCCGAGAAAATATGAGTTGCCACATCATGGGAGACTAACCTTTTATCATTGCAATTATCAATTATCACCTCCCGCGCCGTCATGTGTCTTCGGAAAACTTCGGAAATGATCGTGCGAAGTTCGGATTTTAGCTTAAAATCCTAGCTTCCACACGTGTGAACTCCCCTAAAACTCGTTTCGGTTTTTCAATTACCCAAGTCATTGATAAAACGGTGAATAACGCCCTTGGGAGTGATAGGATCGATTCGATAACCGTTATAAGGATTTTTCATGTTGGTGATAACATATGTGGTAGGTATATCCATCTTCTATCCATGGATTAATTCGAATTCCATCCCAGATCTGTTTTACAACTTATGTGCCAAATATGATCTCAATATCCGTTCCGGAGTTATAAGGATTTTTATGAAAAATTTCATTAAAATGCCTTACTACAGCAACATTTCCTGTCACTTTTCAAAATATCACCCTGTTTAGTACTTCAATTTGAGAAGTCTGCAGACGATATGACATTGTGTTCTGTCAAAAAACTGACTGCGAGGAGAGGGCATACGCGCCAGCGGTGTATCTGACTGTGTAAATCGTTTAAAAACTTGATTCGAATTTCACGGCTCGCCGGTCACTTATAGAAAAAAATGTTAAGTGGCTTTTTTACACAGAATTTTTTTCTCTACAACCTTTGTCTAAAATTTTTTTTCGAAAATTTTTGCGTTTTTGACCGCGGTTTCAACCCTTAAATATTTTTCTTACAACCCCTGCACATCAATTTCTGCGTGTTGACTACAGACTACAGTTCCTCCCTGGTCAAAGACTCTATTATTTACAATGGTTATAAGATGTTCAACCATCTACCAAACGGTGTTAAAGATATTAATTCGAACATTCATTTCAGGAAGGCAGTAAAAAATCTTCTCGTAAAGCTTTATTATAATTTAAACGAATTTTACGACAATACATTGTAATGTGCTCAAATGTACATATTAACTTTTACCTGTAAACTATTACGTTCTGTAGTATTTTTTGTATTGTTTATATATTGTATTTTTATCTATTTTACTTATGTGTTTTTATATATATATATATATATATATATATATATATATATATGCAAAATGTCTTATACACCTCCAAAATAGAGATGCTCTGATCGAGTATGCCTCCAAAACGGAGGCGTCTTCGAAAAAATCGGAGGCGAATACGAACCCACGTGTATAATAGGTCAATTTTTATTATTACATCATTAGCATGCGTTTGCCGAATTTTTCATCGGAGGCTATTTGGAGGGGTATACATATGCAGTTATACGATGCAGTTCACTGTTTTTCTACTACGGGGCGCCACCGTTTAATACGCATATACGATAAAAATGATGGCTCAGCAGAGTTTGCCTCCGCGTGTTTGTCATACCAGCATGCCTCTGAAATATGACAACAGTGTGCGGAGGTAGATTAATGCGGTACGTTTATATGAGTGTAAATAATTCACAATTCCCGTAATTTGAATGTTGTAGTGGTTACAAGTGCTGCGACTATGACTCCTATAATATAGGAGCCGTATGCTACTAGTGTTATATTGGTGCTTGGATCTTATTCTCTACAGCAAATTTTTTTCAAATGTATAAAAACCGAAATGTAATCATTTAGTTTCTTAACTGAAATATTAACTTTTACATTTATTTTTCCAGCACCTATATATAAAGTTACCACTTAAAACTGAAATCCCATTTATAGATATAGAAGTTTTAATTAAATTGGATAAGAATTTAGAAATTAAGAAATTTATCTACTATATAGAAACAGTGCTGTAACATATAGTATTTTATTTGTTTTTTAAAATTGATGGTCATTTAAAAAATTAATGTGTAACGGTGATTTATTTTGAAGATTTAGGTTTAACGAGTTCTTTTGTGCTTTGGACAGTTTAAAGCAAGGAGTTCTTAATTGATTTGCATTTCTAGTATTATAATTGTGTAAATTTGATTGTTTAGTGTAATGATTATTACTTTTGTGAATTTTAAGCAAAACAGAATAAATATAAAGTGATGGTTGGGACATGACTCCTAACATAATAAACAAAGGCCGACAATGTTCTCTAGCCTGATTTAGCATTAGCCTAACGACTTTCTCTTGTTGTCTAAAAATTTTTATGGCAAAACTAGAGTTCCCTCATATGAAAATACGATAACTTAATTAATAATGTAAAAGTGAAAAACAAGCAATTTTTAAAGTGCTTATGAAGTGTGTCAGTTGTCTAATTAAAAAGGTTGCATTGCATAATTTATGTCATAATTTGTTTATGTGACAACTCCAATTCAGTTTATCATCAATGACTATGCCAAGTAAATTGACAATATCTTCATTAACAAATTTATTATTGGAAGAAAGGAATAACTTTTGAGTCTTGTTCTCATTTAACTTAAAGTGAGAATATCCAAGCGAAAGAGGTCCGATAGGGAAATGTTTAGTGTTTTTGACCATAACTTCTTATTCTAGCACACTTATTGCAAACAAACTATAAGACTACCTAAGTAGAACTATAACAAGAGTAGTGTTATAAATTTTCACTCAATAATTTCAAACATATGCGAAATAGTTAGATTTAAATTTAGGATACGGAAATTGACATGATTTTTAAAATTAAATCTAACTATTTTGCATATGTCATATTTCAAAAACCTCTTCCCGCTACTATGATAATTAAATTACATTTTTTACTAAAATTGTTACCAAGCAACCACTGCAATTTTATAAATAATTTGTAATTCTGTCACCTTGACAAATGGACAAAATAATATTGGTTGTCGCTTTTTGAAGTATTAATTTTTTAAATCTTGTTAATGGCTTTAGAAAAAAAACACAATTGTATTCAATACTTGCAAAATTAAAATAAAAATCTTTTATATGACCAAGATGACACTTTGTGGCATAACTGTCAACTTTTTATTTTTAAATAGAACATCCTGTATATAATCATATTTTTGGAATCCTTGAAAAAATTCTGGGTACGGTGATACCTCATAAGTGACATTTCGATTCCATGAAAAAATTGGACTCGATCTAGTGACATGACCAGAAATATTGCTATTGGGCACATCCACGGATTCCTTAGAATATCCACAATTTTATGGCACTACTCTACCAATATAGTCCCATTTGAAAAAATTAAGTTTCGTTAAAATTTTCTGGTCATGGCACTCTAGATACACCAACAAAGGACCCCACACCAAATACATGGGTAATTTGTTGCCGATGGAATCGTTCCAAAATCTAGGAACAGAATCTTTAGGTCATTCCGTTGTCTGGTCGATAGCCGGTTAAGGCGCGAGGTGGAAATCGTGATTAATCACACGGACACCGCACCACCGTGTTCGAATCCTAGCTCCGGCACTGGCACTGTCGGAGGAAATGGTTGTATGTCCGCGTTTTTTCAATATGTAACCCCCTTCCGCACAAGCCCTGACTTCTGGAATTGGGGGTTATCTAATTTCTGTGGTGTTTATTATTATTATTAAAAGATGTCATGTACTTAAAATCACAAAATGCCTTTAGTTCAAAAATACAGCAGCTTCGAAATTCGAAACTTTAAAATCGCGATTTTACGTATTTTTTACCAAAACGAACTTATGTATTGGTTTACATGAAGTAGTTATATATGCAAATACTGTGTATTTATGTAAATAAGTATATTATGTTTTTCTTATTTATACGCAAAATTAGGAATCAATAGTTTCAAAAGTTATTAGTATCACAGACTTAGTATATATGAAAGCTCACAAAATTATAACCTAGGTGCTGTGAGCACCTAGGAAAAATGTAATATTATACTTATTTACATAAGTACACAGTATTTTACATATATAACTACTTCATATAAACCAATACATAAGCTCGTTTTGGTAAAAAAAAATACGTAAAATCGTGATTTTAAAATTTCGAATTTCGAAGCTTCGACCTGCTGTATTTTTGAACTAAAGGCATTTTGTGATATTATGTACATGACAGCATTTATTCAGAACGACCTCAAGATTCTGTTCCTAGATTTTGGAATGATTCCGTCGACAACAAATTACCCTTTGTCCTGTGTCCTTTCGAGTGAAATTTTTTTCATGGAGTCGAAATGTCAATTGTGGGGCATAATCTTACTCAGAATTTTTCAAGGATTCCAAAAATAAAATAATATACGGGGTGTTCCATTTACAAATCAAAAGTTGGGACCATTTCCGGTGAAACCGGAAGGGCAAAAAATTATAGTTATGTCACATAGTGTCATCCTGGTCATATAATACATCTACCACGTTTTATTCTGTATTCTAAAACATAAGGACAAAAGGGGGTTCTACGTGATCAGTTGACACCGGTATAGTAAATAAAAAATATAGAAATACATTGAAAACTTCAAATGATCTTTGTTTTGTAAAAAAAAATACTAGAGAATAAAACATTCTTTGAAATACGACCACTTTTTTTAACTCATTAGTTATAAGATACACTACTTTATATTATCATTATAATGCGCCTCACACTGAAATACTACGAAATCTAATGAAACAGTAGACGAACTTACCTCCCACTGCCTTGAAATGGTCTTTTGCGCATCACATTCGGTTTGGCAACACTGTTGGAGGTGTAAGCGAGCTGTTCTATAGAAAAACTTATACAAGAGAGGCGTGTCTATCACTTGATATATTACAATTATTATTATTATTATTACAATTATTACAATTACAATTATAAATTGCAAATTACAATACAAAATAATAGAATTAAAAAATAAAAATTTAATGTGCACCTAGGTGAATAAACACCTGTATGTGCAATATTAGACAAAATATCGTATATCCAATTACATTATTATTCAGATTATTTAAAATAAGCAGGAATAGGAGAAAATAATAGAGGAGTTGAAGATGAAAAGAGTAAAATAGTGTGAGAAATAGTTACAAATTTTTATAAGAGGTTATTAATGTAGTCCCTATTTTGATATATAAAAGTTTTACATTTTTTAACAAAAAAATTGTATTTAGTTATTGTTCTTATTTCATGAGGCAAGATGTTATAAATTTTTGGTGCTAAGATTGAAGCAAAGCGTTGGTTGGCATCTTATTTTCTAAATGGTATAACCATCATATTGTTAACATTTTGTCTGGTTTGATAACAGTGGTTCACAAAATTTTTGTTTATCGATTTAAAGTAAAATATACAAATATTGAGATAATATAAACATCGGACATTTTGTATTGATTCATTATATAGAAGGTTACTTGAGTACAGTCTATCTTTGAAGAAGATAATTCGCAAAATATAGTTTTGGACCACATTCAATTGTTTTAAAGCATTGTTATAGAGCACCCCCCCCCCCCCCCCCCAAACAATGATACCATATCTAAGTAGTGCTTCCACTAAAGACTTGTATATTTGAATTAACAATTTTTTAGGTAAAATATTACGTATTAAGTAGAACTTATGAATTAAACGCCTAATTTTGTTGGTTAAATCATGTATATGGTGGATCCATTTTAAATTCTTGTCAATTGTGATGCCTAGATATTTTATAGAGTTAGTTTCTTTAATAGTAAGGTCAGATTCATTTAATTTAATGTAATTAAAATTCGGTCTATTTGCATCAGTTATAGAATACGCAGTGTAGAATGTTTTATCAGAATTTAAAGTTAATTTATTTTGGTCAAGCCAACATTTGACTCTTTCTAATCCTTTTATCACCTTATTTTTCACATTTTCCCATGTTTTATCCTCAAAGAATAAAACAGTATCATCTGCATATGAAATTGAGGTGCCATTTATATTTAAATTCAGCAGTGAATTTATATAAGTAATAAAAAGAATTGGACCGAGTACCGTCCCTTGTGGTATACCAATCTTAATATCCAGAGGGTCACTAAATATGTTTCTAATTTTAACCATTTGTTTATTATCAGCTAAATAATTCTTGAAGACTTCCAACACCGTACCCCTGATACCATTATGCTCAAGAGTATCAATGAGCATTGTATGGGGTACAGTGTCGAAGGCCTTTGCTAGATCTAAAAAGACTGCAATGCCCTTTTGGTTATTATCGAGGCAATTTTTTATATTATTTATGAGTTTGAACATAGCATCATTTGTACTGATCCCTTTCATAAACCCGAATTGGTTATCATTTAATAAATTGGTTGAAGTAAGATAATCAAGTAACCTTTTTTTTAGGCACTTTTCAAATATCTTTGCAAATGTAGAAATAACACTGATTGGACGATAGTTTGTAATATTAGTTTTGCAGCCCTTTTTAAATATTGGTGTTACAATCGACATCTTAAATGAAGAGGGAACTTTGCCTGTTACAAAAATAAGATTTATAATATGAACTAGAGGATCAAGAATGTATATATGGAATTTTTTAATAAGTTTTGATGTTATGCCATCTATGCCTGGTGCACTATTATTTTTTAAAGCGTTTATATGCATAATTAATTCATTACTCGATACCAGATTTAAGGCCATAGAATTCATTAAGTTAGAATAAACTATACTAACTTTAGAAATAGCTTCCTTTATCACTGAAGCCATGTTTACGCCTATATTTACAAAATAATTATTGCAAAAATTTGCCATTTCAGTATCATTTGGGAATTGTGTGTTATTATTATCAAGAATGGTTAAATTGTTGTTAGTTTTATTTTTAGTTTCATTGGCAGCGTCAGAGATTATCTCATAGATTTTTTTTATATTCTTAAGGTTTTCATTAATGTGGTTAGTGTAATAGCTGTTTTTTGCCTTTTGTATGATTCCATTGAGTCTGTTTCTATAATTTTTATACTCTTGAAGTAAGTTAATATTGTTTTTATTTCTTAAAACTAGTGTTTTTAGTTTATCTCTATGCTTAATTGACTCGATTATGCCATTTGTAATCCATGGTTTAAGTTTCTTGTATTTCCTACATGGTACTGATTTGGTGGTGGTACAAATTTCATGTAAGGACATAAAAATATCAATAAATTTTTGATAGGCCAATTCAGGATCACTTAATGAAATAATATTATCCCATTGTAGTGAACTAATCATATTTTCAAATTTTTTACCATCAAATTTGGTAATGGTTTTTTGTTCAATACCTTTTTTCTCATTACTATTTTCATCAAGACTAACATTTAAGTAGATCGGGAAGTGGTCAGTAATATCTGTATCTATAACCAGTGCATCGAGTAATAAATTGCTCATTTCAACATTCTTTCTTATGAAAATATGATCAATACAAGAGCTACTGTCCGGAGTTACTCTAGTATATGAATTTATATATGGCTTGAAACCAAAAAAACTCAACATAGACAAGTAACTATTAATTGAAGCCCGTTTGGGGTTAAGTATATCAAAATTTATGTCTCCTATGAATATATCTATTCTATTACTTTTTAATTTGGTGAAATAGGCTTCTAGATCGGTCAAGAACAAGTTATCATTTATGGAGGGAGATCTGTAACAAGGCATGATTGAAAATTCTATGTTAAATTTTTTGAAGGTGATATCAGTTATCGTTATATATGGAGGCGTGCTACATTTAAGATTATGGCAAAAAATTGTGTGTATTTAAAAATGATAATTTCTTACCCCTCTCTTGTTGTTCTTATAGTTTATTGCTGTTATTTGCCATTTGTTCAAAATACACACAGAAAACTTTAATATTTATCATGGAGGGCTGGGTGCCTGTGGAATGCATGGAGGCGACTAAGATAGCAGTGCGTGTATACATATATATATATATATATATATATATATATATATATATATATATATATTGTTATTATAAATGATTTGCAGGAAACAACTACTCAGCGGGCAAATACCCCGACCTGCATTGAATTATACCTTACAAATCATTTGGTAGCCAATGTCATTTGTCAATTCCCCGACCAGACATAGACCGGTTTCGAACTTATTAGTTCTCATCAGTATGCCATAGGTCGTGGAATAGACAAATGACAGTGGCCAACCTGCTAGTCTTATACAGACTAATGTAAATGGTGTAGTGGTGAGAGGTAAGTGAATCCTCTCATGTGGTCTAATGCTACTATACATCAGACATCATAGATGTCTCCATGATGTATAGTGACTTGCCATTTTGCAAGTACCGAGAGCGGTGACCTTCAGCCCTTGGTGGACTTAACCTATATACTGTTATTATAAATGATTTGCAGGAAACAACTACTCAGCGGGCAAATACCCCGACCTGCATTGAATTATACCTTACAAATCATTTGGTAGCCAATGTCATTTGTCAATTCCCCGACCAGACATAGACCGGTTTCGAACTTATTAGTTCTCATCAGTATGCCATAGGTCGTGGAATAGACAAATGACAGTGGCATATATATATATATATATATATATATATAAAGAAGAAGGGTAGTCTTGAATGACTAGTTAAGAAAATCAAAATTAAACACACGTAGTGTATCTTGAGGTTGCAGTCAGAGGTGAAAAGTTTACGGCCACAAAACAGAAAAAGAAAAACTCTTTTGTTACTTTGTCAAGCTTTCGGAAATTATTTATTCCCTTTATCAAGACATTAACTTGAGGTTAAAAGTTAAGGTCACATGTATTATAAAATAGTCGCATTTTTTAACTTAATGTAGACAAATTCATACACAAATTCCTTTACAGGTACACAATTTAAGGTAAACAATTACTGATTATTTAAAATTAAGGATTAAAACCATGATTAAAATAGATATAACAAAATGAACATGAATAAGTTAAGGTAAGGTAAGTTATTCATGTTCATTTTGTTATATCTATTTTAATCATGGTTTTAATCCTTAATTTTAAATAATCAGAAATTGTTTACCTTAAATTGTGTACCTGTAAAGGAATTTGTGTATGAATTTGTCTACATTAAGTTAAAAAATGCGACTATTTTATAATACATGTGACCTTAACTTTTAACCTCAAGTTAATGTCTTGATAAACGGAATAAATAATTTCCGAAAGCTTGACAAAGTAACAAAAGAGTTTTTCTTTTTCTGTTTTGTGGCTGTAAACTTTTCACCTCTGACTGCAACCTCAAAATACACTACGTGTGTTTAATTTTGGTATATATATATATATATATATATATATATATATATAGCAATGGTGTGATTCTGAACCAGAAATAGTAATTTGTAAGCACAATCCTGAACCAGCCGGACGGACCTGACCCATATATGTGGTTCAGGTTCGTTTTCCTTTCTTTTTTATTTAGTGGTATCTCACGTAGATAACTGAAACGTTCCTTGACAAACTTAGGATCGGATTCTTTCTTAACATATATATTTGGCGGGAAAAAATGTGCGGGAGACTTAGTTACAGACTAATTAATGGTGGTTCAGGTTAGTTAGGAAGACGTGTTTTTTAGTTCAGTGTTTGGCTGCATTAGCGGGTGGCGCTCTTTTATATACAGTATATTGCCATTCATGTCTTCCTTACTAACCTGAACCAAGAGGTTTGGCAATAGTGTATTAATGTCTTTGTACTTATAAGAACGTTTTGGTATCTTTAGACCTATACTAGGATGCAATACGTTGAGAGATTTTATTTATAGTTTTACCATGCGTATCTATGTAACCTGTTGGAATATTTTTATAGAATATGAGACAAAATAAAAATCCAAAGCATTATATTATTTTTATTTGTAGCATTTCGATGATTTGGAATTTATTGGAACTTGCGAGATTTAACGTAATTAATTTAATTCAATCCTAAAAAATTATAAATCTGTTACGAGACCAAATAAAAATTATTTTAAACTTCCCAAAAAATCAGACGACATAAAAAATACAAATAAAAAGCTTTATAAATTTCCATTTGATCAAGAATTGTGTTACTGAGATTATACGACACAAATATATTCATCTGTTTGAAAAAATTCATAAACTACAACCTTATGTTATCCTGATAATCTCAGAATTATTTTTCTCAGTCCAAGAATGATTTAAGTAAATAGTTATAATAATTATTAGTCTTATTTCCGTAAGGTATATAGGTGTGAAGTTTTCTTCTTTTTTATTCATCAATTCTTTAAAAATAATTTATACCCAAAATTGAAATACCACAGATCTTTACATTTACACAAAGGTTGCTTTTGGAATCGTTTGGTTACCCCATCGTCGCAGTCTCCTTCTGTGCCATGGGACCACACCACTCGCCTTCCGCAACCGAGCTGGTCAGTTGCATACCTGCTCCAGCTAAAACTTCAAATGCAGCTTCGTTTTCAGTCGATTAAGGCTTTAAAAAAATTATGGAGCGTTCAAGTGGGACAAAATCATACGGAGGTAAAATACCCTCCCGATCGGATCTCCGGGGGAGGGTGCCCACAGGGACACCTCATCGAATGTCGAAAAAACACCGACAAGTTAAATCCAACAAAACTAATTCTTTCATCTACGGCGCTTGGAATGTTCGTACTTTGAACGACATCACTCGCACCGATCGGCCTGAAAGAAGAACTGCTCTAATGGATAGAGAGCTTCACCGACTCAATGTTGACGTTGCAGCTCTCAGCGAAACTCGATTTTTGGAGGAAGGCTCTCTCGCAGAAAAGTACTACACCTTCTATTGGAAAGGTCTTCCCACCAATTCAAGAAGACAACATGGAGTAGGATTTGCCGTTCGGAATCAACTTGTATCCAACTTAACACAAGTACCACAAGGCCTATCCGAGCGTCTAATGCTGCTACGCTATGAGCTATCAGGTGGCAACGCGGTAAATCTAATAAGCGCCTACGCTCCCACTCTGGATGCAAGACCCCAACGACTCATCAAAAGCAGAAGCTTTTACCCAATCTAAGTATGAAACGCAACGCGAAATCAGAAGAATAAAGAACGAGTGGTGGGCAAGCAAGGCCAGAGAAATTCAAAGGTACGCCGATTCACACGACTACAGGAATTTCTTTCAAGGAGTAAAAGCAGTGTACGGCCCCAGTCGGAAAAATATGTGCCCTATTAAAGATTTAAATGGAAATCCAGGAAATAAGAGCGCGATGGAAAGAACACTACTCTAGCATTCTTAACCAGCAAAGTCAAGCCGATCACGATGTTATAAATCTTATCCCTCAATATGACACCTTCGAAGACTTAGATAAACCACCAACAACGGAAGAGATCTTAACCGCCATTGGGCAGCTAAAAAATAACAAATCTCCCGGCGCCGACTCACTCCCAGCTGAGATCTTTAAAGCTGTGTCGTCAGAGCTCATACCTTACCTCAAAAAACTGTTTGATGTCGTGTGGGAAAGTGGTCAAACTCTGCAGGAGTTTCGTGATACACTTTTAATCAACCTCTTCAAAAACAAAGGGAGCGCTGCGGACTGTGGAAATTACAGGGGTATAGCTCTCCTGGCTGTTGGAGGGAAGATACTCACTAAAGCGATGGCAAATAGGCTAACACCTGTTATGGAAAAGTTACTTCCTGAAACACAGAGTGGCTTTAGACCAAACCGAGGCACATGGGATTTAATCTTCACACTTAAACAGCTTCAAGAAAAAGCACTCGAACATCAAGGAGAAATTGACATGGCCTTCATTGATTTAACCAAGGCGTTTGACTCGGTGGACAGGGAAGTGCTCTGGAAAATTATGTTCCGCTTAGGTATCCCTAGAAAATTTGTGGAAGTATGTCGCAGTCTACATACAAACAACAACGCCCAGGTTATGTATAATAATGAGGCAACCGAACCTTTCCAAACTCTCACTGGAGTTAGGCAGGGATGTGTCCTGGCACTCCTACTCTTTAATTTGTTTACCACTGCTCTAACAATTATTGTTGACAACAAACTGACAGTCAGAGGAATAGGTCTCAGATATCGTTTTGATGGCGGTCTCTTTAACATAGGGCGCTTTAGAGCTTTCACGAAGACACGCACACGATTCATTTGTGATCTCTAGTATGCGGATGACTGTGCATTTTTAGCCTCTACGCCGGAAGAGCTTCAAGAACTTTTAGATGTGTATGCCCAAAGCTATGATTCTTTGGGACTTAAAATCAACATTGGAAAGACTAAGATTATGTCAACTCCTCATCAAGTGAACCAAATAGACATTACACTTAACGGAAATTCTCTTGAAGTGGTGGATCAGTTCAATTACTTAGGCAACGTTGTTAATAACAAAGCAAACATGGACAGCGAGATTCGCAATAGAATTAACGCTGCATCTAGAGCATTCTGGGGACTTAGAGAGAGAGTATTTGACAACCACGACCTTGCTTTGTCAACGAAAATGGCTGTCTACAGAGCAGTTGTCATTCCAACACTGCTATATGGTTGTGAAAGCTGGGTCACTTACCGTCGTCATGTGAAAGAATTAGAACGTTTTCAGCAAAGACACCTCAGAAGTATGATGAAAATCCGTTGGTTCCATCACATATCAAACGTGGAAGTACTCAGGAGAGCAAACAGCCTTCCAATTGAGGTGCTTATTTCAAGAGCACGCCTAAGATGGGCAGGTCACGTTCATCGTATGCATGATAACCGCCTTCCTAAATGTACACTTTATGGTGAATTGCTAAGCGGTAGAAGAAGGCGTGGCGGTCAACGAAAGAGGTTCAAAGACGCTCTCCATGAAAATCTAAAATCCTGCGGTATTGCAGACGAGCAATGGGAACAACTTGCAGCGGACAGAACCGAATGGCGAGGGGCTGTGGCCAGCTATCAAGAAAATGTTGCTGCAAGAAGGCCGAATCCAAGACCTAACCAGGTCTATGTTTGTCCTGACTGCGGTCGACATGTGCTCTCCCGAATTGGCCTCTATAGCCATAGTCGTGTGCACCGTAGATGAATGGGAATTACAATAGACTACACCTTTTACTTGTTTTTTATTGTACGCAATTTATCGACTGTAACATTTCTATACTCGGACTCGAGTAACGGCTAATAATAACATTTTTATAAGGTCTAATATAAGGCCAACAATGGAAAATGGTCCAGTTGATAATTTAGAAATATATTAATGGGTTTTTCATATTTATTTTCATATTTTCTATGAAATTTAGCTTCTATAATTTTCTAAATGTATATGTATTTTAAGATACTAATTATTGTGAAAAATATGCTTTACTATTATGAGATGTTTGGCATTTGTTACTTTTGAATAGTTTACCACAAATTTGTATGCTTTGTAATATGACGTTAAATTGACTTAAGTATACAGGTTGATTCACATAAAACTCCCCAGGCAGTTTCCATAATAACGAAAAAAGGTATTAAATTTCTGTAAAGGCCAGTCGTTACATATTTTTGGTGGCTTTATTTTGTCGTTCAAATGTTGCCAATGACAGTGGCGTCCGCTACATCGCGACGCGATGCCGGAAAGAAAATTTTCGATGACTGGGACTTATAATGGGAAAGTATAATATTAAAGTTTCTTTAATACTAAGTACTTTTTGTAGCATACACTTTTCTGTTAAAATCAGTGATTTTCGAGATAAATCGACATAATATAAAGTCAAATAAGTTTTTTTAATAATTTGTTTTGACTTTTCAATAAAATATGTACATATGTATGTATTTATTTTTAAAGTAAATGTTTAAAACTGTTTCCTCTTTCATGGATACACATGTTAAACCATTACTTTCAATAACGATCTACTGTAGTAACACTCGCATATATATTTTGTTGCATGGGTCTGCCATATCATCGATTGGTTCGGTGCAAACTAAATTTTTTAGATGTCTCTATAAGAAAATATCTAATGCAGTTAAGTCAGGTGATCGTATTGGCCACCTGATTACTCCATTAGTTCCTATCCATCTTCTAGGATATGTTCATTGCAAGTGTCTAGATGTTATTCTTAAATTATGTGCCGGTGCCCCGTCTTGATAAAACTAGATTATGTGCCCATCATGAGGAATGTTCTTAATAAATTTGGCAGCTCCTCTTGCAAGAACCTCCGATATCTACCACAATTTAACGTTTCACGAAATAGATAAGGTCTGACTATGTATCTGTTCAATACTCCACACCATAAATTTACTTTAAAAAGTGTTTAATTTTTGGTTTTTCGTATCTATCTCGGATTATTTTCAGACCAATTCCGAGTGGTCTGTATAGTCACAAGCCTATTACTATGGAAGCGGCTCTCATCGCTCCGCGACACATTTTTCAAATAATTTGGATTTTTATTATGTAATACTGACAATTCAGCAATAAAATTTATGAAACGCTGAAAATCACCAGGTCGTAAATGATGAACATAATGAATTTTATACGGACGGTACTTATTTTTCTTTAAAATTATTTGACAAGAGGAGTAGGAAATATTTGTTTCAGACGATAATTTCCGTAAAGACATATTTGGATTATTTACAATATTGTCAATTACTAAAGCAGTATTTGCATCATTTGTAGCCGTCAACTGTTTATTATACTTTAACGTTTTAGAACTTCCGTAATTTTTCAAATTATTGGTTAAAGAAATAAAGATTTTATGGTCTGGCTTAGGCAAATTGGGAAAATGAAAATGGAGTAACCTTTCGGCTTCATGGGAATCTTTTCTACATTCTCCGTAGATCAAAATCATGATTAATTTGTCTTCGTTGATGTACACAACCATTTCTGAATTATCTTGTAATAACAAACGCATTCAAAAACTTAAAAATTGATTATATGTGAATAAACCTCAAAATAAATTACTACGCAACATACTTGACTGTATGTTATTAAATGAGACTTAGGACTACTAGTTTATAGAATTAAGAAAACAATACAGGTGTTAATGAAAATTATACTTTAAAAAATAAAAAAATAGGAAATATTAGATAATTTGAAAGACATTGGTCTTTTTAAAAAATGTCATTATAAAATTATATATATATTATTTGGTTCTTTATCGTGTGTGCTGTTTCAATGTTCCAGCTATCGAAAAATAATTTTGCACTTCAACGCCATCTTTGTATAATCATTTAAAAGATGGCGAATCACTTTAAACTAAGTACCTGTTGTATGTAGCGCCTGCTCTTGAGTGAATTTAAATTTTTTTGCTTGTTAAAAAATATTGAACTGAATAATTTTTTTTGATTCGTCTCCAAAACCACTGGTTTTAATAGAAAAGTGTATACTGCAAAAAGTACTTAGAATTAAACAAACTTTAATATTATGCTTTCAAAGTTCCAGTCATCAAAAATTTTCATTTCGTCACGGACGCCACTGTCATTGACGACATTTTAATACGGAAACTGCCTGGGGAGTTTTATGTGAATCAACCTGTATAGAGGCAATTAGTAACGTGAAAATTGCTTATATAAATATCTTTCTCCTAATTTCAAATTAAATTGTCCTCATTATACTAAAAATTCATATTTAATAAAATATATTTTCTGAATTTAGAAACCCACAACAATTAATATTGTTTCATTGCTCTATAACAATGTACAATGCCCAATATATATCGAAGAATACTTATGTTGCTGTGTTTAAACAGAAGTTTTATGATTGTAAAATCACGTAGATCAATTAGTAAATGCTTTAAGTACTAACTTTTTGTAATTTTCCGCCTTGCATATATATTATTTCCTGGTCGAAGAAATATATCTGGTGTTTATATGATATGTTATACGTAAATAATCCTAATGTCAGCTATTCTTCTAATATGCTGTATACCTAATATATAATAATTTTAAAAAGTGCTAGCTGACAGCAATGCGCGAGAGGTTATGATCTCATTTTTCCAATATTGAAAGAATTATTTATAGTTTATGTTTTAAATAAAGGTAACTTATCAAATTATATAATATTAAATAAATAAACTCTGTGACATTATTGTTTTTGCATGTGCCCGGTCAAGAACCTAGGAACCACTAAATACACTTTAAAAAATAAATGAGTGCTTGATACTAACCACTTTAAAAAAATATATTATTTTAACACTAGTTGAATTTTTATAATTAGCGTATTATTACACACAATACTATTTAATCTAAGCATATAATTTATACATACCAAGAATCACGTATGACTGCTCGCTTAAAAGAATACTTATCAATAACTGAAATATTTTTCGTATTCAAGCTTATACAAGGAGCTTTTCACAAAAATACTTCTGTTCTGTACTGTGTTAATAAATTGAGATAAATTATTATTAGTACCTATATTGTGTTAAAATTTGCATCCTGTTTCATATATATTCTCTAATCCTGCCAAATCAAGGATATAAACAGTGCAATTATACTTTTTCATACCGATAAATTTTACTGTGAAGTTATAATAACTTCCATTTTAAACCTTAATGCCATGCGAAGAAAAAATTACCACTTCCTAAATATACTGAATTTTGTAAAAGCAATAAATAATTGTTATATTGATTAATATTATTTACGTATTAGTTTATGCCAAAAATACCAAAAAGAATTATATTTCAGCATTAATTCCGAAGGTATTTTTTTAAGACTTATGGTCATGTTTCAATACACATGCTGTATACTAAATATTAGAAAAGCGGTAAGTAATTCTATATATTTTTATTAATACTATTTACGCATTAGTTTACGCCAAAATACCAAAACCATAAGATAAATATTAAGAGTTGTTAAATATCGGTTTAATCCAATGTAATTTAAAATAAAATCGAAACACCGATATAAAATTTTTATTAAGTACAAGTGACTGGAATGCTCAAAATACAATGAATGATTTTTAAACCAACAATAGTAAATTAATGTAAAATCTTCTACTAACCGTTGGTTCATTTGTTATATAAATAAAACCAGATCATACAAATATTACAATATATGGGTGTCTCAGATTTGGCGCCGGACTCTAGTGGACCACACAGTGTTATATATTGTGTCCCTTTAAAATTTAAATACCCCAATTTTGTTTTGTTTATGGGTAACATGTGTAACAAAGAACAGCACTTTAACCATTGACTTTTGTTTTATCTTATCGTCTTACTCTATTCTACTATGAAGTTATAACAGCTACCATTTGAAACCTTAATGCCGAACGAAACAAAAAATTTTACCACTTCTTAAATATTAAATATTATAAGAGCGGTAAATAAATGCCATTTTTATTAATGTTATTTGTGCATTAGTATATGCTCAAAGTAGAATAAAGTCTTTTAAATTCACAATAATAGATTAAAGTCAAATCTTCGCTGTCGGCCGCTCGACCACCCAGGCTCTTTAAAATTTAAATACCTAAATGGTCTATGGGAAACATGTGCGGCACTTGACATTTGTTTCACCCTCTTTCCAAAAATGTTACCATGTACAAATTATACCATAACTATCCTACGTGTAAAATTTTATTTATATTTAACATATATTTGCAATCTAATTCAATTTGTGATTGAAATTTTGTAATTGTAAAAATATTGTTAATAAATAAAGAAAAAGGAGGAAAAACGTGATTCAAGAAATAAATTGTTGCTAGCTATCGTTAAACTTATATTGAAATGTAATATGGTGAGGATATTTATTTAGAGTTTTACAGTGCGCATCTTTGTATTATAACCGGTTGGAATATTTTGATGGTATGAGACGAAATAAAAAGACAAATTTATACTTTTCTATTTCTAGTTTTTACACATTTTAGGATTTATTCGCCACAATTAATGTATAATCAATTTAATTTCATCCAATATACCTAGTATGAAAAAGTTAGGCATCTGTTACGAAACCAAATAAAAATGATTTTATACTTCCTGAAATAGTAGATGTAGACTTACTGAAAATATATAACACAAGTATATTTGTTCTTTTGAGAAAGTGAATTAGTGAACTATGTTATATTATTGTTTCATGGTCTCAGTATGGTTTTTCTCAGTCCAGAAACGACTTATGTAAATAGTTGTAATGATCATTACCTACCCTTACTTCTAAGAGGCGTCTTGGAATGAAACGATAAACAGTCAGAAATTAGGTAGGATTCAAACGGTAAACCCGTGTACAAGTTACTTTTCACTTTTTTTTATTCTTCCCGTATCTATACATTTTAAATAAATGCTGGAGATTCCAGTATTATTTTAGTCAAATAATTTGAAATGTATGTAAAGTAAGTATAGGTAACAAACATTGTTGCAAAGAAGTATGTGAAGGCTAAATTTGACCCGTATATTTGTTTAAAAAAAACTTGGATAAAATTAGGGTTAAAACTAGAGAATTTGTATTTCGTTTTTCGGACCCAAATGCATAGAACAATGTTTCTGTTGCTACTTTAACAGAATATGTATGATTGTTAAAAATAAGAGAACTTTCTGTAATTTTTTGCTTTGTATGTAGAAATATAATATTGTCCGGTGTTTATGTAATATGTTATATGTAAATATTCCTAGTGATAGCTATTTTTGTAACATACTGTATATCTATAAAGAGTAATTTATTAGCGTGCAAATATTAAAAAAATAAATTGTGCTAAGCTAACAGCATCCCATTCTTCGAATATTGAAAGAATTATTTATAGTTTAAGTTTTTCAAAATGAAGATAACTCCTCAAATTAAAAATTACTTTAATAAGCTCGGCGATACTATTTTACACCTGGACGGACGATAACCTATCCGTTTTATGTTCTAGCTAAAATATATTTTAAAGAATAATTTAATGCGGGATACTTCATGGATACACTATCAAACAAAAATAATCTTTTAATACTGCCTTAAAATGTATTTGATTTTCATAATCGGTATATTTTTAGGCACAATGTAAGTTTTTAAGTATATTACTTAAAATTAAGAATAAATATTTCATTGCTCACTTAAAAGAATATTTATGAATATTTGGGACTTGTTTCATATATTCTCTAATCCCCCTACAATGCAAAAAGACTTTAAATAATGCTATACCATTTTTCTTTCTGACAAATTTTAATGTGAATTTATAGCAAGGATTGAGGCTAAAAGTAAGAAATACACAACTAAACAAATTGACATTTTGACCTAAAATTTCAATAGTCTACTTTTCAGACGCTGACTGTTTTACACGTCGCTATGGTAAAAATACCGGGATTTTACCAAATAGTCAAAGGATCCTCGTGTCAGTCGTCACATGCCTACCTTGCACTGACGAGAGCCAACAGCTCGAAACTGCAGTCTGCAAGTGGTGTGTGACGGCTGGCAAGAGAGCTCCTTTAAGTAAGATCTGTCTTTCGGCCGGTGTTTGTTGCAATCGAAGCATTAGCGTTTTGATGGTAATATGCAATTATTACACTTAACGCACCAGACTTGTAACTTGTGATTCAGCGCTCGGCGGGGCACATAGCCCGGAGAGTAGCTGTTGGTTGCAGTCTGGTTACGTTCCTTATAGTAAAATAAGGATTTTATAGAAGAGTTTGCGACTAAAAATATTATATTTAATTTTGTTTATGCTTAACATGTATTTTTATTCCAATTGATTCGTGATTGTAATATTCCTCTCTTTATCCTATAACTGAGCACTACCCCTGTTGGATATCGATTAAATAAATGAATAAATAAAAAGAATAAAACATGATTCAAAAAATAAATTATTTAAAAAAATATGTTCCTTAGGTTGGGCATTGTATGTTATTATTCTACAACTTGTATCTATCTGAACTATTTTTTCAACTTTCCAGACAATACCACAATTCCACATACAGCAATAATTTGGATATATCCACTCCACTATATCCGTTTTCAAAATATTTGACGTTTAAAATTTGACTCTTTAATTTTTTTATCATTGTTTGGTTCTCTCTAAAAAAGTCAACCTTAGGCATAATCAAAAGTCATTCAGAAGTGAAACTTCCTTTTAAACCAGAATGGAAAATAATACAGTTAAATATAGAATGAAAAATTAAGATAGAAATATTAAGGGAATTGTTACAAAAAAGTGATGATTATTAGGGGAACCTCCCATATGTCCGAAAACAACTTCTAATGCATACTCTTTAAACTTTTTAAAAGTAAATATATATACATATACAGGATGTTTGGAAATAACATGCAAAAAATTTAACTGTAGATTCTCTGTCGAAATTAAGACGGGTTCTCCGTATAAAATAACTCTTTTCTGTCCAGCAACAATACCTTAAAGGAGCGTGCCAAAAACGGTTTTTAATTTCTATCTCAAAATAGCGTAATCGGAAAAAAAGATGAACTTAGACAGTAAAAAAATTTAAACATGAAGACAACGATTGTTGTTTTTAGATATTAAAGCATTTGTTCAAAATGACGACCTCCAAATTGAATACGCATTTGCAACCGTTTCCTACAATTGCCATACCTGCCTTCTATATGTAAAACATATGGAGTTTCGAACTTCATTGGCAGCAGTAAAAATTTTCTCTCTTAAAACTTCGACGCTAGGGACAAGTGTCGAGTAAACAACATTTTCCAAGTGGCCACAAAAGTAAAAGTCCAGTGCATTCATATCTGGGGACCGAGGGGCCATTTAATTGTGGCTTCTCGCCCCCTGTCAATCCATCGATTTCTAAATGTTGAGGGTAGCCACTCTTGAATGTCTAAAGAATAATGAGGTGGCGCGCCATTCTGCATAAACCAAAGCGCTTGACGTAATCTAAGAGGTAAATCGTCTGTAAGTTGATACAGGTCATTTTATAAAAAGTTTAAATAAGCTGGACCATTTAATCTGTTTGGTAACTCAAAAGGTCCTATTAATTTATTGTCTATAATTCCGGCCCAAATATTTATTGAAAAGTTGTATTGACATCCTCCATTTACAACAGCGTGAGGATTATCGTCCCTCCATAAATGCTAGTTACGAATATTTAAATCTCCACGTCGAGTAAAGCAGCATTCATCTGTGAATAGTACTGTAAAATGTAATGGCTTCTAAGTATAATTCTACAAAAGTCAAGTCTTACTGGAAAGTCACGAGGGAACAGCTCTTGTATTCTCTGTAAATGATAAGGGTAAAGTCCTTGCATTTTCATATTTTCAAAATCCTCCATACTGATGTTTTTGTTGTGTGGAATTGATGAGCAGCCAGTCTAATACTACATTCAGGATGTTCACCAAAATAATGTATTTAATATGTGTGCCTCCATTGCATCTCCTATTTGTCTCCGACGATCACAATCATGACTTGTTTTTTTAAGTGAATATTAGAAAAAGTACGAACGTTTGACACAGTACGTGTAGAGAACTTACGACGATATCGTTCTTTTGCCGCTGAAGCATTTCCTTTACATTCACCATAAATTAAATGTATGTCTGCATATTATTCCTCATTACTAGAACTATGCATTTTAAAATCTGGTTAGAAAAATACTAGTATTAAGTAATAAGAAATGATTATCTTATTATTTCAAAGGCAAGAAACAACGTAATATTGTCAGATTATAATTTGACACCAGCCTAGTTTTAGTATTTTACACTAATATAATTTTGCTCATAGCTTTTGATTGATCACTTAGGCAGATGTAATTTAATTTCTTTCTCAAAAATGGTCGATTTTACGAATTTCTTTAAAGAGATGAAAAAGTTTCTAAATTAATCATAATGTTTAGTTATTTTTTTAACTTAAGAAAGGAGTAGGCACAAAGATATTTACAAAATTTCTAAAAGGGTAGTAAATTTCACCCCTTCGTGTACATGCTAGGTGGATGACATGATTTCGTTAGATGCCCTTTGATGAGTAACAGAGATGTGCCAAATTTCGTCTTTTTCCGATTACGTTATTTTGAGATATAAATTAAAAATCTTTTTTTTGGCACACCCCTTTAAGGGAGTGTAGCTGGACAGGAAAAGGTTGTTTTGAAAAATTTTATACGAAGAACCCGGTCTAAATTTTCGACAGGCAATCTACAGCTAAATTTTTTGCACGTAATTACGACACCCTGTATATTTAAAATATATATATATATATTGACAAATGACATTGGCTACCAAATGATTTGTAAGGTATAATTCAATGCAGGTCGGGGTATTTGCCCGCTGAGTAGTTGTTTCCTGCAAATCATTTATAATAACAGTATATAGGTTACGTCCACCAAGGGCTGAAGGTCACCGCTCTCGGTACTTGCAAAATGGCAAGTCGCTATACATCATGGAGACATCTATGATGTCTGATGTATAGTAGCATTAGACCACATGAGAGGATTCACTTACCTCTCACCACTACACCATTTACATTAGTCTGTATAAGACTAGCAGGTTGGCCACTGTCATTTGTCTATTCCACGACCTATGGCATACTGATGAGAACTAATAAGTTCGAAACCGGTCTATGTCTGGTCGGGGAATTGACAAATGACATTGGCTACCAAATGATTTGTAAGGTATAATTCAATGCAGGTCGGGGTATTTGCCCGCTGAGTAGTTGTTTCCTGCAAATCATTTATAATAACAATATATATATATATATAATTTTAAACAGCAAAAATTAAAAATAAACCGTATTTATTCTAGCCTTTTACAATTTAAATACAAAATTTATACCCTTCTTTCAGAAAGATACTTACACTTGATAAATATAGAATTTCATTTGTGCGTAAGAAGCATATGCGAGAAGTCCGAGTATTTTATGACCCTTGGCAATATAAACGTAACAGGTAACTATCCTATAGTATTTAAATATGGCAACATTGAAGTGGTTCAGGATGTAACATTCAGCTATATATTACTGTATAAAATGGTTCAGCTTTGTCATATTAACGTATTGGTTCAGGATGATGTCATTAGTGTGTAGATATACACCTATGTTTAGTTATAAAAATATCAAAGTATATTTTACAGTAGGGGGTTATCCAACCCCCTATGTACTCCAATATAAACAAATATTTTTTGTCTATCCCTTCTATAAATAGCTGGTTCAGGATTGTATGAATTGTCTAATGATGGTTCAGAATTGATAGAAAGATATATATATATATATATATATATATATATATATATATATATATATATATATATATATATGTACCGGTGAGAGGTAAGTGAATCCTCTCCTGTGGTCAAATGCTACTATACACCAGACATCATAGATGTCTCCATGGTGTATAGCGACTTGCTATTTTGCAAGTACCGAGAGCGGCGACCTTCAGTCCTTGGTGGACTTAACTTATACTGATATTACATATGATTTGCAGGAAACAACTACTCAGCGGGCAAATACCCCGACCTGCATTGAATTATACCTTACAAATCATGAATGGTAGCCAATGTCATTTGTCAATTCCCCGACCAGACATAGACCGGTTTCGAACTTATTAGTTCTCATCAATATGCCATAGGTCGTGGAACAGACAAATGACAGTGGCCAACCTGCTAGTTTTATACAAACTGATGTAAATGATGTACCGGTGAGAGGTAAGTGAATCCTCTCCTGTGGTCAAATGCTACTATACACCAGACATCATAGATGTCTCCATGGTGTATAGCGACTTGCTATTTTGCAAGTACCGAGAGCGGCGACCTTCAGTCTTTGGTGGACTTAACCTATACTGATATTACATATGATTTGCAGGAAACAACTACTCAGAGAAGGGGCGAGCGTAGGTGCGTCTTTACTATGTACATACTTCGGTATGCGATGTAAAGCAACGACAGGCGCAGTTAGTACTTGGATTGGTGACCATTCCAACGGAAACCGCGTTCTCGCCTCACACATCTTCCAGCGGCTTGTATATCAGTGTATACGCGGAAGCTATACAACCTTAGGCGAGGGTTGTATAGGAGATATACCATCTTTCGGAGGGGATGTAAAGCCGTCGGTCCCTTGTCTATTAAATGTTAGGCAAGTAAAAGATCCCTACTCTTCTTAAGGGAAGAGGTTCGGCAAAATTCCTGGTTGGGGGTAGCTCGTCTACAGGCGTCGGTGTTAGGCCTCAGTAGCGGAAATAGGCTGACGTTAAATAAATGAATAAAAAAAAAAACTACTCAGCGGGCAAATACCCCGACCTGCATTGAATTATACCTTACAAATCATGAATGGTAGCCAATGTCATTTGTCAATTCCCCGACCAGACATAGACTGGTTTCGAACTTATTAGTTCTCATCAATATGCCATAGGTCGTGGAACAGACAAATGACAATGGCCAACCTGCTAGTTTTATACAAACTGATGTAAATGATGTACCGGTGAGAGGTAAGTGAATCTTCTCCTGTGGTCAAATGCTACTATACACCAGACATCATAGATGTCTCCATGGTGTATAGCGACTTGCTATTTTGCAAGTACCGAGAGCGGCGACCTTCAGTCCTTGGTGGACTTAACCTATACTGATGTTACATATGATTTGCAGCAAACAACTACTCAGCGAGCAAATACCCCGACCTGCATTGAATTATACCTTACAAATTATGAATGGTAGCCAATGTCATTTGTCAATTCCCCGACCAGACATAGACCGGTTTCGAACTTATTAGTTCTCATCAGTATGCCATAGGTCGTGGAACAGACAAATGACAGTGGCCAACCTGCTAGTTTTATACAAACTGATGTAAATGATGTACCGGTGAGAGGTAAGTGAATCCTCTCCTGTGGTCAAATGCTACTATACACCAGACATCATAGATGTCTCCATGGTGTATAGCGACTTGCTATTTTGCAAGTACCGAGAGCGGCGACCTTCAGTCCTTGGTGGACTGAACCTATACTGATATTACATATGATTTGCAGGAAACAACTACTCAGCGGGCAAATACCCCAACCTGCATTGAATTATACCTTACAAATCATGAATGGTAGCCAATATCATTTGTCAATTCCCCGACCAGACATAGACCGGTTTCGAACTTATTAGTTCTCATCAGTATGCCATAGGTCGTGGAACAGACAAATGACAGTGGCCAACCTGCTAGTTTTATACAAACTGATGTAAATGATGTACCGGTGAAGGTCGCCCCTCTCGGTACTTGCAAAATAGCAAGTCGCTATACACCATGGAGTCATCTATGATGTCTGGTGTATAGTAGCATTTGACCACAGGAGAGGATTCACTTACCTCTCACCGGTACATCATTTACATCAGTTTGTATAAAACTAGCAGGTTGGCCACTGTCATTTGTCTGTTCCACGACCTATGGCATACTGATGAGAACTAATAAGTTCGAAACCGGTCTATGTCTGGTCGGGGAATTGACAAATGACATTGGCTACCATTCATGATTTGTAAGGTATAATTCAATGCAGGTCGGGGTATTTGCCCGCTGAGTAGTTGTTTCCTGCAAATCATATGTAATATCAGTATAGGTTAAGTCCACCAAGGACTGAAGGTCGCCGCTCTTGGTACTTGCAAAATAGCAAGTCGCTATACACCATGGAGACATCTATGATGTCTGGTGTATAGTAGCATTTGACCACAGGAGAGGATTCACTTACCTCTCACCGGTACATCATTTACATCAGTTTGTATAAAACTAGCAGGTTGGCCACTGTCATTTGTCTGTTCCACGACCTATGGCATACTGATGAGAACTAATAAGTTCGAAACTGGTCTATGTCTGGTCGGGGAATTGACAAATGACATTGGCTACCATTCATGATTTGTAAGGTATAATTCAATGCAGGTCGGGGTATTTGCCCGCTGAGTAGTTGTTTCCTGCAAATCATATGTAATATCAGTATAGGTTAAGTCCACCAAGGACTGAAGGTCGCCGCTCTCGGTACTTGCAAAATAGCAAGTCGCTATACACCATGGAGACATCTATGATGTCTGGTGTATAGTAGCATTTGACCACAGGAGAGGATTCACTTACCTCTCACCGGTACATCATTTACATCAGTTTGTATAAAACTAGCAGGTTGGCCACTGTCATTTGTCTGTTCCACGGCTTATGGCATACTGATGAGAATTAATAAGTTCGAAACCGGTCTATGTCTGGTCGGGGAATTGACAAATGACATTGGCTACCATTCATGATTTGTAAGGTATAATTCAATGCAGGTCGGGGTATTTGCCCGCTGAGTAGTTGTTTCCTGCAAATCATATGTAATATCAGTATAGGTTAAGTCCACCAAGGACTGAAGGTCGTCGCTCTCGGTACTTGCAAAATAGCAAGTTGCTATACACCATGGAGACATCTATGATGTCTGGTGTATAGTAGCATTTGACCACAGGAGAGGATTCACTTACCTCTCACCGGTACATCATTTACATCAGTTTGTATAAAACTAGCAGGTTGGCCACTGTCATTTGTCTGTTCCACGACCTATGGCATACTGATGAGAACTAGTAAGTTCGAAACCGGTCTATGTCCGGTCGGGGAATTGACAAATGACATTGGCTACCATTCATGATTTGTAAGGTATAATTCAATGCAGGTCGGGGTATTTGCCCGCTGAGTAGTTGTTTCCTGCAAATCATATGTAATATCAGTATAGGTTAAGTCCACCAAGGACTGAAGGTCGCCGCTCTCGGTACTTGCAAAATAGCAAGTCGCTATACACCATGGAGACATCTATGATGTCTGGTGTATAGTAGCATTTGACCACAGGAGAGGATTCACTTACCTCTCACCGGTACATCATTTACATCAGTTTGTATAAAACTAGCAGGTTGGCCACTGTCATTTGTCTGTTCCACGGCTTATGGCATACTGATGAGAATTAATAAGTTCGAAACCGGTCTATGTCTGGTCGGGGAATTGACAAATGACATTGGCTACCATTCATGATTTGTAAGGTATAATTCAATGCAGGTCGGGGTATTTGCCCGCTGAGTAGTTGTTTCCTGCAAATCATATGTAATATCAGTATAGGTTAAGTCCACCAAGGACTGAAGGTCGTCGCTCTCGGTACTTGCAAAATAGCAAGTTGCTATACACCATGGAGACATCTATGATGTCTGGTGTATAGTAGCATTTGACCACAGGAGAGGATTCACTTACCTCTCACCGGTACATCATTTACATCAGTTTGTATAAAACTAGCAGGTTGGCCACTGTCATTTGTCTGTTCCACGACCTATGGCATACTGATGAGAACTAGTAAGTTCGAAACCGGTCTATGTCCGGTCGGGGAATTGACAAATGACATTGGCTACCATTCATGATTTGTAAGGTATAATTCAATGCAGGTCGGGGTATTTGCCCGCTGAGTAGTTGTTTCCTGCAAATCATATGTAAAATCATATATATATATATATATATATATATAATAATGTTTAATTTACAAAACAAACAATCGAACACAGTATTAACTTAAATATAGTAAAAATATATATAGTAATATAAATAAATAAATATAAAATAACTATTATAGTATAAATGACAAAATACGATAATAAACAAACATACTCACATAAGTCATAAAGACTTGAGAGTGAGGCACATACATAATACAAATAGAATAATACACATGTATACATATATACACACATATATATATATACTAGAAATGGCCTACGGCCATTTCTAGCTCTTGCAGAGGCATTCGCGCTTCGCGCTCATAGTGGCGCCTGCGGCGCCACGCGGGGATGCTCCCTCCGGTCGCAGTTGAGGACGCATGAAAGTCGGAGATATGTTCAAAATTCTAGGATCGGTCCTCGGATTAGCCTCAAAATTCTAAAGAGTTGTCCCTGAATGCGCCTCAATATTAATCATTATTATTATCAATATCAGAATTAAAATCAATACCAAAATCGACATGAAAGGGTGTCGAAATGAACATGAAAGAATATCAAAATCAACATCAAATTCAGTATCAAAGTCAATATTAAAATCAATATCAAAACCGTTATCAAAGTCAATATTCAGTATTTCATTTTTCAGCATTTCATTTTTCAGGATTTCATTTTTCAGTTTTTTATTTTTCAGTTTTTCATTTTTCAGTTTTTCATTTTTCAATATTAACCGAACATATATTTTAAGTTCGTATGCGTTATAAAATATTGAAACGACATTCCCCGAATCGTTCGAGGCACGAATTCATGAAAGAAATATCGATAAAATGTAATGAAAGATGAGGAAAATCTATTTAAATTTTTTTCTACTCCCTTGCGTAAATTTGCCGTTTGCCAAACAGTCTATAGAATGGATATGAAATCAGTCAATCACAGCTAATCTTCCCAAAAAACAGTATATCACTGAAAATATTTTTTAAATCATTATACAGACAAAATTTTAGATGTACAGCAAAAAAAAGGAGCTGTGGGTGAGGATGGAACCAATTACCAATTAAAAACTTTTTTTATTGTTTTATAAGTACAATTCATTCTATTTATATTGATTTTTCCCTGAGCTAACGTTTTTATAAACCTGCACAATGTGCATACAAAAACTAATTATCCTGTTCTAAAATAGGTAGTTCCTCATAGATACAGGTTGGCTGGTGGTAGCCGAAATCAATATGCTTTAGATTTATTTATTGTTGTTTTAATTTATCATTTCTTAACATTTTATGATATTTTTTATTTTTTCTTTATGATTGATTATATTTTATCTATTATATTGTGTAGGAAAATTTATTAAAACCTACTTAAATTAATCATTAGTTCTAAAAATAAATAAGGGTATTCTATCTGTTATATACATAATAAGGTTAAAAATTTAAAAGACAGAAATAAAGATGAATTTTCAATTAAGATAAAATGTACGGCAAAAAAAAAGAGCTGCTGTGGGTGAGAACGGAACCGGGGACCTGCCGCTTGGAACGCGTCGACTATTACCTTCCGGCTACCGCGTCGCCTTTACGAAATGTTTCACGTACATCATGAGATTCAGAAGGAATTATTTGACGGCAACAAAATATTCCGTTTTACTATAAAGTAGCATTTTCTAAAAGCCACAACTTTCTTAATATTTATAGTAGAGAAATGAAACTCTGCATAGCGGTAGATAATTTATTTAGCTTTATTTTCGTTAGGTACAAACATTTTCGCCGAAAACGGCCTATTTGCCGAGATATTCGGCTTTTAACGAAAACGTTACGTATTTTGGCCACCCGACGTCGTTTTCTTCAAAACGCTTTAGCTCGAAAACGGTTCGTCGAAGGTGATATCTGAAAAATGGAAACGATTCCTCATTAAATAATCTTGTCCTTTGGGAGTTTTTATTTTTAAGAAATTTCCAGCGGTTTAGAAGTTATTCAAGGAAAACCGAAAATGTGCGTATTTCGCCAGAATCGTGAAAAACCACCAAACACGCAATTTTTAAACGCTCATATCTGGCGAAAAACACCCCGCAGACGGCCGTACGATGTCGATATGGAAAGTACATGAATGGCAATGAAAGCAAATCGTAAATCCCACCGGCATAATCGAATTATAAGGCCGCCAGGAACGAAACAAAAACGGAAATTTTTGACGTTTACCAAAATAAGCGGGCGCCTACGTCATCAAAAAGGAGCGACGCAAATTCATTTTGTGGGTCGTAAAAGCGTGTAGGGAATGAGATAGCCGACATTATTAGCCTAATTAAAAATATCAACCCCGAAAGGCACGCGTCGCCAATACGAACTTGGGACGTAGTTCGGCCTCCCGCTTCCGCTCGTCCCGCTCCCGACCTCGGGCTCTGCCGCAAACCTGAGAATATTCGCCAGCAAAATGCGAAAGCGCGAGGGGCACGCACCAACACGATTTTAATATATATAAATATATATATATATATATATATATATATATATATATATATATACAAACTTAGAACATAAATATAACAAGCTTACATATATATTATCTTACTTATATATCTAAGCAATTCTTTATACATTAATATAGTTTGTGGAAGAGTGTCTAATACACTTATTACATAAATTATTAAAAATTCTATAAACATTTTTACACAGGTTAATTATTCCTACATTTTTAGTCACTAACTGAGTATTTCATAAACTCTGCTCCTATTCTGCTGAAGATTTCTTTTAAGTTAGTATTTAAATTTTCTCAGATTTGTTATTGTTTTTATACTTTCTGGTATAGAGTTGTAAACCTTTGGTGCTAAATAGTCGTAACTGTGTTGCCCTTTTGTAGTCATTTTCAAAGGGACGATTACAAATTTTTCCTTCGAACGTGTACAATAGTTATGTTCTATTGGTATAAGATTATTTCTCTCGGAATGAGCTTTTATTGCTAGTTTCAAGTAGAAAAGTTGTCGAACATCCAGAATATTAAGTTCCTTGTATAAAACATCCGAAGGATAGACACTACTTTTGTTGGTCATAATTTTCAATACTCTTCTTTGTAGCACACTAATGTCCTTTAAGTATGTCTTAACTGCAGCTCCCCAGGCGATAATACCATAACTAAGATGGTTTGCCACTAAACCATGGTAGACTATTTTCAACTGGTTCCAGTCTAAAAAGTCTTTTATTTGATTTATTTTGCACAAAACATATCATAGTTTTTTTTTCAACATCTCAATATGCATAACCCATCTTAGGTGTTTGTCTATGACGACTCCTAGGTAAGTAACTTTTTCTACGGATTTAATAATATATTCTTGATAACTTGTAATTATTTTTAAATGTTCAAAGTCCGGCAAGGTATTGCTATATGAGGAAAAACTTAAATATACTGTTTTGTCTTTATTGATGGTAAGTAAGTTATCAGAGTACCAATTGAGTATTTTCTCCATGTCTTTTCTACTTTTTGTTTCAAGTTAACCCAGGATGTGTCTTCGTAGTAGATGGACGTATCATCCGCAAAAGCAACTATGGACCCTTCTGTTTTAATTTCAAATAAATCATTAATATATATATATATATATTGAACAACACTGGACCTAAGACGGTACCTTGAGGTACCCCGTAGGTGATAGGTTCGTAGCTGCTTTTAGTGTTATTTATTTGAACACACTGCTTTCTTCCAGCAAGATAGGTCTTCATAAGTTTATGACATGTTCCTCTAATTCCAATTTTATCCAATTTTTCTAATAGTAGAGTATGGGAGACTGTATCAAATGCTTTTTTGATATCTATGAAAATACATAATGACTTTGCTCTGTTATCTAAACATCTATAGATTTTTTTGGGTTAGCATATTGATAGCATCTTGGGTACTTTGCCTTTCCTTGAACAACAACGATCTTTATTTATATTACCCTTTACTATGTCATTACATATTATCTCAAATTTATATCTACGTTTATTTATCACTAGTGTATTTTTCATTATATCCCACAAATCCAAATTATCTTTGTTAATAGATCCGTGTTTGTATATAGTGCATAATTCCGTATAAAATTCCCTATTCATGTCCCTTTCCGTATTTTTCTTATTACTCCTGTTTCAATTATTTCCAGTGCAAAATTTCTTCCTCGTCTTGAAGTTTTTGTGTTTTCTTTTTCCAAATATTTTGACTTTCTTGTAAAGTATTTTCTTTCTAATCTTTTTTCTTTTCCTGTTTTCTTTCGTGGGTAGCTGCTTTTGTTTAATTACTCTTTCATTCCTTTTCCTCTTTAATTTTGTGTTGAATTTAATGTTGTTTCCCTTGATATTCTTGTTTGCCCATTTTTGTGTTTGTTGAGCTTTCTTCTTATTATATCTTCCTTGTCCTTTATTTCGATGTTTGAAGGGTATAGGATAAGTTTTACATTTAAACGGTTTACTTTCATCTACTATCAACTTGTGTACATAACTTTTAGCTATTCTCGGTTTGTAATTTATTAACGACGTATAATTTTGTAACAATTTTCTTACTAAATTTTCATATTTAGTAGGACAATTTATCTCCAATCTTTTAGGCATTTTATAATTATTCATTTCACATGTAGGCTTATATTTTTCATCATTTAAATCATTTAAATTATTATTATTACAATTACCTATATAACCCACTATGTTTAACTCATTTTTATTAAATATTTTCACCACAGTACCTTTTAAAACTAAGGACTTTTCCCCAAAATCGATTTTTGCCTTAAGTCGTGATAAAATATCTTCACCAATTATGACATCAAAACTCAAATTGTCAACAATTACAAACTCGCCTCTAAAACGTATCTCTTTTACTTCAAAATCTAAATTTATGATTTTATTGCATTCTGTGAATTTCTTACCATTTGCATTTACTAATTTAATTTTTGAAATCTTAGTACAATTTTTTTGATGTAACTCTTTTTTACTATCTATTATCTTTCCATTTATTAAACTGATTTCTGATCCCGTATCAATCAATGCTTTTAAATTTATTTCATTAACTTTAATGTTGATAATTGGTAAATTACTAATTCTATTATTATCTAAATTTGATTCATTCTCAATACCTATAAATGCTGGCATATGTCCGTATGCTGTCATCCCAATTAAAACTTCCTTATCTAAAAATTTTCCCTTGGAAAATGTGAATTTACCTCTGCTATCGTCTTAATTTTATTCATGTCATTCTGTTGATCAGATCTGACATTTGTATTGTTTACCTGTGCATATCTTACTGAATCACATTTATTATCATACCTATTCTGTTCTTTATCATAATTATCATTACCGTTGTACCTCCTATTTTCGTCATAATCTCTACCTTTATTTTGATTATTAAAATTTCTACTGTCATAATTTTTTTGATAATTATTATTATACCCATTTTGTTGTCTATTTGCATAATAATTTTGTCTGTTGAAATTTTGGTCATTACCATCTGTTTGGTTGTATGTTTTTCTATTAAATGATTTATAATTTTTATTCCATCCCATATGTAGATCATCGATCACTCTCAAGTACTCATTTAAACCATCTAATGTCGTAATGTGTTGTGTAATGATTACTTGGTGGATGTCATCAGAAAAATGTCTTGCTAGATATTTAATCATTTCATTTTCTGTCCAGTTTGGCTCTAAGAATTTAATATTATACATTTTACGCATGACATAATTTTCCCTAGACATACCACTATTTTCTGAATATTTACCATTAAATAAATTGAAACGAATTTTTTCCTGACAATGTTCAGACCAATACTTTTTTAATAATAACTTTTCAAATTCCTCTAAAGTTTCAAATTCAGATTCTACAATTTGATACCAAATTTCGGCTTCACTTTTTAATGAATTTTGAATTTCATGTTTTAAATTAAAATTTAAATTTATAGATTGTAGATATTGCCTTAAATGTTCTAAAAATACTTTTGGGTGGATTCTGGAATCACCATAGAATTGATTTACCAGTGTATGATGTGGTGTAGCATATGTGTTAAATATAAGTGTGTATGTGTCCTTCAATATCTTCGTATTCTGTTCGATCTTACCATCCTGTTCTTTTAATTGTGTTTTGACTATATCTTCTTGTTTTTTCATGCGTATATCTATTTCATTCATACCATCTACTATAACATGTTCTACTTCTACTCTTACTTCTTTTTTAAGTTCACTTATCTCTTCATAAACCTTTTCTACCTTTTCTTCTACTTTCTTAATTTTCTGGTCCACTTTATTGTGTAACTCTACTATACTCGTTTCCAATTTCCTATTGTTCTCATCCATTTTTTTGTTCATATCTTGTTTGCTTTCTTCAAATTTATTATTCATGTCTTGTCTGGTTTCGTCCATTTTTTTGTTATTTTCATCAAATTTATTATTCATGTCTTGTTTGCTTTCTTCAAATTTATTATTCATGTCTTATTTGTTTTCGTCCATTTTTTTGTTATTTTCATCAAATCTGTTCGCTATCATGTTCATTAATTGTATAAATTTATCATCATTTTGTGTTTGTTGGGATGTATCACCTTGTCGAGAAGTTTCTGGTGTTTGATTTTTATACTCCATTTTTGTTTGTTTTCCTGATCTTAATTTCATACAAATACCACACAATTAAGAATTAATACTTTATATACCCTTAATAAATGCAATTGTTATTGAATTTTAAAACTATGTACCACAATCAACAGTTCACAAACTTTCACCAAGACTGCACACTTTATCAAATCAACAATTTTACAATCGCCACGCGTTGGGCACCAAATGTGCTGTTCTATTTTTATTGAATTTAATAATTTGCAGTACTAATCAAACTTTAACTTGTTTATTTCCACTAGATAAACCCAAAAAAAACTTTAAAACCAAAAGATCAAATTAAAATCTCTTACCTTTTGATCCGAAAGTACGTCAAATTTATTTAATGGGCTGGCTAGCTTATCTTTTCCTTCAGGAACAGGTTCAAACTCAGTTCCTGTTTTAAAATGAAATTTTATTAAATTAAAATTTTTAATCTGATATAAGTAATTTATTTTCCTTGATATTTAGATAATTTAGCTTTATAACAGGTTCGAAAGTCTAATACACTATTTAAATTTTAATATACAACCTTGTCCAAAATTAAACACACAAAAACCTTCCTTCTTCGTAGCTACACTCTTCTCTTTCCAAATCCAACAATTCTCCTTTCATTAATTCTTCACCTTATCTCGTCCTTATCTCCTCTGCAATTCCTATCCACAATAACACCTCTTCCTTCTTATTTACAGTCTATTTTTACTCTTCTTTGCTGATCTCCACAATTTCTTACTTTTTAATTCAATTTCAAATTATTAATCCATGTTTATTATTTCTCTTCTTCACTCCATAATTTTCACTTGTTCTTTTTTTTCTTAAATTTGTTTTTTTAATTTTGCAACCTCTCTTTTATCTGTTGTTTGTTGTTCTATCTCCCTAAATATCAAAGTACTCAAAATAAACAAAACAAAACACCATATGAATTTTGATTAATTTCATTCCAAACATAACTTAACTTAAACCTCCTTGTCTTTCTCCAGGAAAACATTTACCAACTATAAAAAAATTTCCTACTTAAAAGAAATGTCATAATGACTTAAATGTCAGAAATTATTTCAACAACAACTTAATAACTACTAACATAGATGTCAGTATCAAACTTACTGTTGACATCAAATAGAAACTTAAAAACTATTAAAACAGCTCTAAACAAGTATTAACATTCTAAAACACATAGCTTTCGGATCTTTAGCTAATTTAAATAAATTTTGAAAACCATCTAAAGGAAACAAACAAATTCAAACCCTGATTTTTTATGTTTTCGCGGGTGTTAAATGAATGTTAATATACATATATGTGTATACATTTTATTTCTTTTTTTTTTCTATTTACCTGTTTATACATCACTTTGTCAACAAGAAATATTCTTCTGAGCAATAAAGTATATTTTGATTTGATTTGATGCTTGATGTACATCTTAAAACTAATTTCTGGTAAAAAATTCAGCCATGGAGTACGAATGGACATTTAAAAGTTCCCTTTATTGGACTACATAATTTGCACCAATTTCTACATCAAAATAAATTGGAAATGCTTACTTAAATCCGACTTTGCCAAATACAACTTTTTAGAAGCAGAGATACCTACTTACCTTAATTACATGTATAATATTTGGCCCCAATCTTACATGAGTTGAATTTCACTTAAACCAACAAATGTTATGTACCTCTATGACAATTTGTTGACTAGAACACACATGAAATATAAATGATTGTCATACAGGAACAGGAGTCATATGATATTAATTTTAAATTGAAGTATATTGTTATCTGTTTAGTAAACACCCTAAGCTTGGATTCAATAACTGCGACAAGAATAACCTTAACCACTGATTTATTTAACAGTTAATTAACTTAAATTAATTAGTCCTTATAATTACAACACTAATTACTAATTTAAACCACTATAATACACTCTTGTCACTGCACTTTCTATTAGTCTGATGACTTTGTTGTTTCTCTTGATCTCATTGCTTAAATCTTCAAATTAGAACTGCTGTAGTGCATTAGTTCCACTATGTTTATACACCATGACCCTTACTCCAAAGTTGGTTTTATCCAGAGCTGGTTTTATATTATCGGATTAAACTGCGGAGTACCAATTAAGGGTGCGTTACCAAGGTCAAATGGTGCGTAAAATATCCTCATTCTTATTTTACATTCATCTCAAAAACGAGCCAACATAATTCAGAATTGATTTCATTATGTAAACTAGCAAACTTAAGACAAGGACTTATTACATTTTATATTGTAATCCTAGTTAAAATTAAGTTTTCAAAATTTTCTCCTCCTTGATCATTCAATACGAACATACCACTCATTCATCGCAAATTCACCGTCCATTGTTTTATCTTCTATAAAGGGACTTAAACATTCAAATAAAATATAATAAATACAATGTAGTATAAAATAACATGAAAAAAGTCTGCATGATTATTTGGTCATATTAAAGTTTAATGTTGAATACGAAATTGCTAAAATTTCGTGTAAAATAGTTGGGCTAGATGGCAGCAGCACAGCGATGACATTGCTTCGTGTACAATAAAGCAGGGTTGGGTTCATAAACATTCATTTACAGTATTGAAATAATGCTTAAAACTTGGTTAATTATTTGGATGTTAAGAAACGACATTATCATTATAAGTATTGCTGATTATATATTTTTGGGTACTTTTTATTTATTAAGATTGGCAGTACTTTGATCTCTACCACAATACGAAAAAATCTGTCCAAATGAAGTAGGTAATGGCTATTTATATATCCTTTTTATTTTTTTCCTGTTTCTCTGAGAAATAGGTAGTTACTACTTTCTTTATGATTAAAACATTTCATAATAAAAAAATTGAAAAAGATGCACCAGTTGTATTCATTATATCAGAACACTACAATTTCATTCAAAATTACTGCACAATTCCCGAATGAATATATTAAATCGTGGAACGAATAATGGTTATAAATTATGTATGATTGTCGATTTTAGTAAAACTGATGTCTGCAAATAGTTCTAATTTATTTTTGTTCACACATTTTCAGTAACTATCTGTTGGTGACTATCAAAAAAGAGAATAATACGAAAAATGAAAATCATAATTTATAAATGTGTTTCCAATGCTGCTTGTATGTTTTCTTTTAGAGATTCCCATGAAGAATTTTGATTTTTATCATTTCATTGGCTGACTTCGCTTATATAACCTCTTTACATCTGGACTATAATAGACACGAAACTGTATTGTTTTGCAGATGGATTAAATATAATTTTCTTTGTCAGTGGGTTATTTTGTATTTAGTTGGCATTGTGTTGAATATAAAACCTACAACACACATTCAAAACATATATACTTATACAGTTTACAGTTAGTTTATGGATTCCTTACCCATTTCCATAATTCTAGATAGTAAATATATAATTTTATATTCCTATTTGTAATTGCTTCCAGCATATGGTTTTCATAAAATGCTTTCAATTTAGGTGTAACATCTGTATTTAGTTGGCATTGTGCTGAATGTAAAACCTACAACACATATTCAAAATATATATACTTATACAGTTTACAGTTAGTTTATGGATTCCTTACCCATTTCCAAAATTCTAGATAGTAAATATATATATTGTCTGAAAGTTATTTGTGGCATTCTACGAATATTCTTTCCTATTATTTGGGTTTTCTACCACATGTACTATTATCCTCTTCAAAACAAATCACCGAATCTACAAAATAATAGAATTATTGGAAAAAAGAGCCTCTGCGCCCGTGACGTTTACGCCAAAGGAAAAGTCAGAGGTTATGTTTTGCAAATAATATAAATCGGAATAAACACAAAAATAATGTATTTTGCTGACGTTTCGGAAAGTAATCTCTTTCCGTTTTCAAAGCTATTTTTTAAAGAACTCTTATTTTGCTGTGTATGTCAAATACACAGCTTTAAGATTCTGTTTATGTTATTTCCATAGATACTTACTACTTACACAGAACATAGAACTGATGATATTTTTTAGATAATGTTGAGTTTGTTAAGTTCTTCTTTTAACATTGGTAGCCAGGTTGTACAAATATCTACAGAACAATTCGATACGCACTTATCTTCATTTAATAAGATTATTGCTGATTCTTTAATTTTTCTTTTTTTGGTATCTGTTTCTTTTGTTAAAATTTTTGCCGAGTCCCAGTTTATTCTATGTCCGTTTTCCCAAGCATGTTCACAAATCTTTGATTTCTGAATTTCATTCTTTCTAATGTAGTTCTTGTGCTCATCCAACCTCACACTGAAAGGTCTGGATGACTCACCCACATAACATTTATCACATTCGCACGGGATATTGTAAATACAGTTTTTTGAATTCTGCTCCCTGTTTATCGGTTTTGTTTTTGTTAAAATAGATCTTAAAGTGTTCCCCGTTTGAAATATCGTCCTAACATCAAATTTGTCACCTATACGGCGTAGCTTTTCCGATAGTCCGTATACATAAGGAATTATTGCTGTATAATGACGTTCAGGTTTTTGTCGTACCTGATTGTCCCTATTTTCAACATTTATGAAAATTCTATCAACAAAGGCTTCAGGATATTGATTTTGTACTAGAACCTCTTTGATAAATTTTTTCTCGTTATTTAATATTTCATTATTAGATGAAATTATTTTGGCCCTATCGTATAAACATTTTACAACACCCCTTTTAACATTTATTGACTGATTTGAGTTAAAATTTAGATATCTATTAGTATGTGTTGGTTTTCTATAAACGCTTGTTTCAATTGTATTATTTATCCTTCTAATTAAAACATCTAAAAACGGTAGTTCATTCCTACTTTCTACTTCTAATGTGAATTTAATAGACGGTTCCTTACTATTTATATTTTCTAAAAAACTATCTAGTAAATCAACACCATGAGGCCAAATTGCAAAGATGTCGTCAACATATCTCCACCAGACAACCGGTTTGTTTATACAATTTTGAACATGTGTGTTCTCAAAGTTCTCCATAAATATGTTGCTTAAAATTGGTGATAATGCAGACCCCATAGCCATACCAAAATCCTGCTGATAGAACTCATTGTCCAATTGAAAATAGGTTGTTTTTATACACAGTGTTAAGAGTTCCATTATGCTATTTACACTTAATTTAGTTCTAGTTTCCAAATTATTATCATTTAGCAACCTGTCTTTAACTATTTTTAATGTTTCATCTACCGGAACATTGGTAAAGAGGCTAACTACATCAAAACTAACCATCAGGTGTGATTCATGAATATCGGTTTCATAAATTTTTTCTATGAAATGTTTACTATTTTTAATATATGAATCGGTATTTCCAGATAATGGATCAATAATTTTAAGTAAAAATTTTGCCAAATTATGACATGGTGAATTAATAGAACTAACAATTGGTCTTAAAGGAATATTTTGTTTATGTGTCTTTGGTAAGCCATAAAAATGAGGGGGCTTACTATGATGTGGTGTAAGTTTCCTTCGTTCAAAATCATTAAATTCATGTTTGTATTTAAACAAAGTTCTGTAAATTTTGCTCTCTATTGATTTTGTTGGATCTTTGTTTAATTTTGAGTAGGGTCCCTCATTTACAAGAGTCATGATTTTTGTGTTATATATATCTTTATCTATAATGACTGTGGCATTACCTTTGTCTGCTGGCGATGAAAGTATAAAAATATTGCCAGCAGACAAAGGTAATGCCACAGTCATTATAGATAAAGATATATATAACACAAAAATCATGACTCTTGTAAATGAGGGACCCTACTCAAAATTAAACAAAGATCCAACAAAATCAATAGAGAGCAAAATTTACAGAACTTTGTTTAAATACAAACATGAATTTAATGATTTTGAACGAAGGAAACTTACACCACATCATAGTAAGCCCCCTCATTTTTATGGCTTACCAAAGACACATAAACAAAATATTCCTTTAAGACCAATTGTTAGTTCTATTAATTCACCATGTCATAATTTGGCAAAATTTTTACTTAAAATTATTGATCCATTATCTGGAAATACCGATTCATATATTAAAAATAGTAAACATTTCATAGAAAAAATTTATGAAACCGATATTCATGAATCACACCTGATGGTTAGTTTTGATGTAGTTAGCCTCTTTACCAATGTTCCGGTAGATGAAACATTAAAAATAGTTAAAGACAGGTTGCTAAATGATAATAATTTGGAAACTAGAACTAAATTAAGTGTAAATAGCATAATGGAACTCTTAACACTGTGTATAAAAACAACCTATTTTCAATTGGACAATGAGTTCTATCAGCAGGATTTTGGTATGGCTATGGGGTCTGCATTATCACCAATTTTAAGCAACATATTTATGGAGAACTTTGAGAACACACATGTTCAAAATTGTATAAACAAACCGGTTGTCTGGTGGAGATATGTTGACGACATCTTTGCAATTTGGCCTCATGGTGTTGATTTACTAGATAGTTTTTTAGAAAATATAAATAGTAAGGAACCGTCTATTAAATTCACATTAGAAGTAGAAAGTAGGAATGAACTACCGTTTTTAGATGTTTTAATTAGAAGGATAAATAATACAATTGAAACAAGCGTTTATAGAAAACCAACACATACTAATAGATATCTAAATTTTAACTCAAATCAGTCAATAAATGTTAAAAGGGGTGTTGTAAAATGTTTATACGATAGGGCCAAAATAATTTCATCTAATAATGAAATATTAAATAACGAGAAAAAATTTATCAAAGAGGTTCTAGTACAAAATCAATATCCTGAAGCCTTTGTTGATAGAATTTTCATAAATGTTGAAAATAGGGACAATCAGGTACGACAAAAACCTGAACGTCATTATACAGCAATAATTCCTTATGTATACGGACTATCGGAAAAGCTACGCCGTATAGGTGACAAATTTGATGTTAGGACGATATTTCAAACGGGGAACACTTTAAGATCTATTTTAACAAAAACAAAACCGATAAACAGGGAGCAGAATTCAAAAAACTGTATTTACAATATCCCGTGCGAATGTGATAAATGTTATGTGGGTGAGTCATCCAGACCTTTCAGTGTGAGGTTGGATGAGCACAAGAACTACATTAGAAAGAATGAAATTCAGAAATCAAAGATTTGTGAACATGCTTGGGAAAACGGACATAGAATAAACTGGGACTCGGCAAAAATTTTAAAAAAAGAAACAGATACCAAAAAAAGAAAAATTAAAGAATCAGCAATAATCTTATTAAATGAAGATAAGTGCGTATCGAATTGTTCTGTAGATATTTGTACAACCTGGCTACCAATGTTAAAAGAAGAACTTAACAAACTCAACATTATCTAAAAAATATCATCAGTTCTATGTTCTGTGTAAGTAGTAAATATCTATGGAAATAACATAAACAGAATCTTAAAGCTGTGTATTTGACATACACAGCAAAATAAGAGTTCTTTAAAAAATAGCTTTGAAAACGGAAAGAGATTACTTTCCGAAACGTCAGCAAAATACATTATTTTTGTGTTTATTCCGATTTATATTATTTGCAAAACATAACCTCTGACTTTTCCTTTGGCGTAAACGTCACGGGCGCAGAGGCTCTTTTTTCCAATAATTCTATTATTTTGTAGATTCGGTGATTTGTTTTGAAGAGGATAATAGTACATGTGGTAGAAAACCCAAATAATAGGAAAGAATAGTAAATATATAATTGTATATTCCTATTTGTAATTGCTTCCAGCATATGGTTTTCATAAAATGCTTTCAATTTAGGTGTAACATCACATTTTTCCATAACTTTTTAACTTTTTATCTTTACGAATAACTTCAATATAAAGGGGTTGTTGGTCATTTATATATATTACAAAAAAAAATAAGTCTATTAGCTATATTTAACTGCCCTTGGATCTGAAACAGTTATATTATGAAATGCTCCTGATGTACCCACTATAAAATTATATTTCACCTGGTAATAATAATAATAATAATAATTATGATTTCTCTTTAATTTAATTTTCCCATTGGTTACATTTACACATAAAGTTTTATTTGTTTTAGCAATTTCTTCCTAGGACTTCTAGATGTATGAACCTTATATAAACATTTTATTTCTATTATTGCATTAGCAGCCACAAGACCTGTAAATAAAAAACTTGATATATAACTTGATTTATGTATAAATATGTTTTGATTTGTCTCTATACAAATCAAAGAATCGGGATGAAAAAGTATGTAATTGAAATTTAATTTGAATATCCAGGATCAACCAAAACGATTGTACAGGGCGAAGTGCCATTTATTTTTAATAGAAAGCTATAAATATCAGTACTTACATTTTTAGAAGACTTTTTCTAGGCCTCTTTCATTCCTATATTATTATTGACTATTTCCCAACCATTTGAATGTAGCGAGTTTTTCTGCTGTCATCTGCAGATGCATTTCTAAAAAATCTAAACATCACTTACGAGATATTTGTGTGATGTTTTTAATAATTTTCACTTTCTAAAAATATACAGGGTGGCCAAAAATGATTCTTCAATTTAGAACTTTTGAATTGAATTTTCTCAATTTTTTCCAATGGAGCACCCTGTATAGTTTTCGATCATAGATAGATAGATACTTTATTGGTGCCAATATACATAAATGCTTACACAAGTAAAAAAAAAATCGGGAGTAAAAGAAGTGTATAAAACATAATTAAATACAATACATGAAATAGAAAATTGAATTAAACACTTAATAATAGTAAAATACAATTTTGAATAGGTTAAAAGATAAAAAAGACAATAAATAAACAATTTACAAATCTTACAGGGGTATACAGTGCTTAGGCAGGTTAAGTTAAGCCAGAGAAGTCGTTCTCCAGGAATTCATTAAACATGTAGAAAGCCTTAGCTTTTAAGTAGTCTTTGATTTTGATTTCAAATTTCAAGAAGTTTAAGTTTTTTACTGAATTAGGTAGGACATTATAGAATTTGGCAGAGTAGTACCATTCCATTTCTGGATTTGGTGAGCCGAAGAAAATTTATCTGTATTTTCTTGCAATTTCTAGTATTGTGCTCATGTAGATGGCTGTGCGTTACATAAAATTGTTCATGTTGTTTAATGTATAATAAACACTCTAGGATATAGACATAGGGCAAAGTGAGAATTTTAAGTTTTATAAATTGATCTTTACAGTCATCTCTGTACTTTAGTCGCGATAGTATCCGAATACATCTGCATTGCAGACCAAATACTTTAGTGGTATGAGTTGAGTGTCCCCAGTTTAGGATACCATATGACATATTTGCATGAAAAGAGCCATAATAAGCCATAATTAAAAAGTTTTGGGATAAAGTACTTGTCAACAAGTACAGCATAACTTCAAAATACTACATCTCAATATAAGAAGCATATTTAAAAATTTTGACGAATTAACCATACTCTTAAATCAATTAACTGTTGACTTTGAAATTATTGTACTGACAGAAACTCATTACATACATGATCCAAACGTATTTAACCTCTATGGCTATAATGTTTTATATAATGAGGGTTATTTAAATAGGAACGATGGTGTAATTATCTTTATCAAAGCAAATATACACTATAATTATAACATTATTAGCATTGGGGAAACAAAAGCCCTACAACTAAACATCCTAAAAAACAATAAAAAAGTTGTGGTAACTGCAATATACCGCTCACCTAGTACATGTCCAGAACACTTTACTACCCAGTTACTGCGTTATTTGTATCAAACAGAAAAAAATGACATGCACATCATAACAGGGGACATTAACTTAGATTTACTCTCAAATAATGATAATGTTGAACAATATAAAAATACAATGAGTGCCCATGGTTTTATATCATATATTAATGAACCAACTCGTCCGCAAAGTGAAACATGTCTAGATCACTTCTTCATAAAAAACTCACTACATATGGATGATAATAATATAAAATCTTATATCTTTGAATATGACATTACAGATCATTATCCTATTGCTATAAGTTTCAAAATCGACACAAATAAAGAAAGAAATAATACAACTACAAAAGAAAATATCAAAAATAAAAAATATATAAATTATGCTAACCTCAAATCGGACTTACAACAGGAAAAATGGAATGACATGTACCGTGAAAATAATATAGACCTGATGACAGATATATTTATCAAAACGTTAAAATACCATATTACAAAAAACACCAAAGAAATTAAAATAAATCACAAAGATATACACCGGAAACAATGGATAACCTCTGGACTCATAAAATCTATAAATGAAAAAAATAAATGGTACCAAAAATTACAAAACGATCCAAATAATATAAACCTATCTAACGCATACAAAGAATACAAGAACAAATTAAACCGGTTGATACAAAAGGCGAAAAAAAACTATTCTAACTCTATGATAAACAATAACAAAAACTCAACTAAGGCTCTTTGGAAGCGTGTAAACAATATTTGTAACAAATTGGAACCTAAAACAATTATATCTAAAATTAGATTAACAGATGAAAATATTATAGAAAATAAACAACAAATAGCAAACGCATTTAATCAGCACTACAGCGACTTGGAACAAACATATGCAAACAAAATAAACGATCCACCGGAGGGTTTTGCCGAAAACAACATCGAAATAGAAAACACAATGTACTTATACCCGACAAATGAAACAGAAGTCCGGAAAGTTATCAAAGAATTAAAATTAAAAAAATCTCCTGGTCTTGATAACATTCGCACGGAAGTATTAAAAAAAGTAGAAACAGAAATTGCCATTCCAATAACATATCTAATAAATAAATGCTTTGAAACTGAATGCATCCCTAAACTGCTAAAAGTTGGTCTCATTAAACCACTTTATAAAAGTGGAGACAAACTAGAAATAATAAACTACAGGCCAATCTCACTTATCTCTAATATCACCAAAATTATTGAAAAAATATTAAAATGCAGAATTCTGAAATTTTTAAATCGCCACAATATAATCTCGGATCACCAATACGGCTTCAGAGAGGGAAAGTCAACTGAAGATGCAATTCATAAATTAACATCTGAAATATATAGAGCTCTAGACTCAAAAACACCTGCTTTATGTATCTTTGATGATCTATCTAAAACTTTTGACACCGTGTCCCACCAAAAACTTTTAGAAAAAATAAAATGCTATGGACTTCTGGGAAAAATGTATAACCTCATTAAAAGTTACTTATCCGATCGGGAACAGTATGTGGAGATTGACGGTACTATTAGTAGTGCCAGAACAATAACATTCGGAGTCCCGCAAGGAACGGTATTGGGACCGCTACTATTTACAATATATATCAACATTTACTATCCATTAATTCCACTGGTAAAATATTAAGTTTCGCTGATGATACTGCTGTTTTATACACCGGAAATAGCTGGGAAACTCTAAAAAGAGAAGCAGAGACCGACTTTAAAAAAATAAAAATATGGTTCCAGTACAGCAAACTAACCTTAAATTGTGATAAAACCGAATATTTACCGTTCACCTCCTACACTAACACATTACCCAATATTGGCCCACTAAAACCTAGGCATTACTGTAGACAGACATCTAAGGTGGGACCTACAAATAATGAATATTATAAAAAAAGTCGGAGGACTACTCACCAGATTTAAACTTCTTAAAGAATACTTAAACAAACCACAGCTAAAAATTCTTTATTACTCGTTGGCCCAATCACAGCTTTCATATGGTATTGTAGGCTGGGGAGGAGTAAGCGATAACCATCTGGAAAGACTAAATTCCATACAAAAATGGATACTAAAAACAATTTTTAGTAAAAATCGAACTTACCCTAGTGATAAGCTATATAAAGAAAACAGCGTTCTGGATATTCGACAACTGTTTTGTTTAAATATGTTACTGAATATAAGAAAAAATAAAATCATAGAACCTATTCGTCACAATTATAATACACGAGGAAAACAACACAGTCATATCATGCCCCGATGTGACAAAACCATAGGTCAACGAAACTGTAACTACTTAGGACCTCGTCTATATGAAATTCTACCAACAAATATTAAAAGTATGGACAAATTCAAAAAATTCAAAAAAAATGTAAAAATATGGCTTCTAAATACTGATCGAACTAGGTTTCAAAATATAGTTAACCAGAGAAATAATCCCAGCAAACAATAATAATTATCCAAAGTATGCCACCAATTAATATTTGATATAATATATTAATCGTAAAAAAATAAAAAAATCTACATACCTAATTAAATAACTGAAAACATTATAAAATTACACGTCAGCTCCTGTTTATTGTCTATTTAAATTACTTGCTATATATATGTAAAATCACGCACAAGCAGCAGCAATCTGCTGCTGCTTCTGTGATTATCCTAATTTATTTAGGTGTTTATACATTTTATACGCCATTCATATATTACTTTTTATATATCATTATATTGTGTATTTTATATCTATACATTGTATATTGTACATTCTATATATTGTGTATTGTATATTATCTTAAATAAACTTATATTATTATTATTATAAAGTGTTAACAAGGTTCCGTAGAAAATAAATATTTTTTTGAGAGTTTAGTTGATAATTTTAAAGTGTGTCAGGATAATGTTGGATCTAGATAAACACCTACAATTTTTACCGTTTCATCACTTTGAATAAATTGGTCTGCTGGATCAAGATTTCGTAGTGTGAAATTTAGTGATTGCGTTTTGTTTTGGTTTAGTTTTAATCGATTGGATAAAAACCATTCATTAATATTTTCAATTAATATAAATGGTAAAAAGTAGGGGATCTAACACGGATCCCTGTGGAACGCCATGAGAAACTCTCCTCGTTTTAGAAGTGCATTGATTGTAGTTTACATACTGGCGCCTGTTGGTTAAGTAGGTTTTTATGAGTCTTACACTATCGTTATTGAAATTATATCCAGTTAATTTATCTAGGAGAATATCGTGGGCTACGCAATCAAATGCTTTTGTTACGTCGGAAAAACTAGCAGTCGTGAACTTCTTGCTTTCAAAGGTATCAAGAACAGTTTGTACAATATTATTAATCGCCATTGTTGTTGATCGCTTATTCCTAAATCCATACTGACAGGGGTGATATAAGTTGTTAAGTTCAAAGTATCCATTAATTTGTTTTTTTAAGGCTGATTCAAATATTTTGGCTAGAATTGGTACAAGTGAGATAGGGCGATAGTTATTTAGATCCTTATATGAGCTGTTTTTATGGATCGGGATAACTTTCGATAGCTTTAGTACATCGGGAAAGACATTGTTTATGATACACAAATTGATTAAGTTAATTAAGGGGTAAATAATTAAGTTTTTTATGCTCTTAATAAGTTTTACATTGATATCATAAGCGTCTTTATTTTTAAGATTAGTTATTATAGTGCGAACTTCATCATAGGTTATCTCCCTGAAACTAAAGTTTATTGTATTATTAACAAATTTTATTGGTGTTGCTTATGGGTAGGTTACTAATAATGTTTAGAGGAATGTCCGTAAAATAATTGTTAAAATCATTGGCTGATAGTGATTCGCTATGATGATTTGTTTGGTTAGGGTTGTTATTTTTAATGATATCCCAGAAGGCTGCTTGGGAATTAGGGGAGTTTCTTATATAATCATCATTGGCTTTTCTTTTTGCATTATAAATTTCTGAGCGGTATTGTGCTTTAAATAATTTTATAGATTCATTAGTTATTAAGTTAGGATCAATATTGTGCAAGCTTTTGAGAAAACACAGGTGTTCACGCATGCCTCTTAAATGTTCATTGTACCAGTTAATTTTAGCATTGCTGCGAGAGGAATCAACAAGTTTGGACTTTAATGGGAACAATAGCTCAATGGCATTGTTTAAGTGTTGCATGAAAGTTTCAGATTTACTTTCGACCGTTAAATTGGGATCATTAATAAAATTCCAGTTTATGTGTTCAATTAGACTATGGAAATGAGAGAGGCCATAATCATTAATGGGCCTGTAATTTATTCTAGTTTTTCTCCCTAATATACAGTTCTTTTTGATGTCCATAAATATTCCAAGGTGGTCGGAGAGACTGGGGTCACACGTTACAACAGAAATTAAGGTGAAGATATCCACAAAATTTCATCCACAAATGCTAACGTAGAGGAAATTCTATCCCACCAGTGTAGAGCGTGTAAGACGCTACGACATACGTGCACTATCACATTACGTTACGGCTTTGAAATTTTGCACGCGTATAAGTCTCGTGATAATACACTTTAACATCTTCATATAAGAAAAAACAAGATGGCGGACAACCTTACCGTTTACGATCCGGTTCGACTCAAAATCGATATCTGGGAGTTTTCGAGACCCCCAATTATGAATTCTTGGTCAAAATTGAGAAATTCAAAATGGCGGCGCCAATATGGCGGATGAATTTTGTCATTTATGGTCCAAATCGATCAATATTGATATCTGGGGGTTTTCGGGTTTGCCGATTACGAATTTCCAGTAAAAAATTTTGTTCAGGATGGCGATTTCAAGATGGCGGACGACTTTACCGTTTAAGATCCGATTAAACTCAAAATCGATATCTGGGGGTTTTCTAGGTCGTGGATTATGAATTTTCAGTCAAAATAAAGAAATTCAAAATGACGGCGCCAATATGGCCGACGACTTTTGTCATTTACGTTCAAATAGATCAAAATCGATATCTGGAGGTTTTCGAGGTCGCGGATTTCGAATTTCTAGTTAAAAAGTTAGTTCAAGATGGCGGACGACTTTACCGTTTATGATTCGATTCGTCTCAAAATCGATATCTGAGGATTAAAATAAAAATAAAATTACGTAAAAAAATATTTTAAAAAAAGCTTTTATTTAAACGCTCTAAGAAGTAGAAAATAAACGTTGAATCAAATCAAATCCATCATTTTGATCCATTATATAATTTGTTTATGATATAAAAGCTTGTCGCGAACAATCTCCTTTACGCAGGAAAATCTGGCGACAAGCTTTTATATCATAAAAAAATATATATAATGTACCAAAATGATGGATTTGATTTACTTCAAAGATTATTTTCTACTTTTTAGAGTATTTAAATAAAAGCTTTCTTAAAAAAAATATAAGCAAGTAAATTGTTTATTACATTGAATTTCAAATTTATTTTTACTGTCATATAAATAAGGGTATTTTCCAAAATTCCCAGTTATACCCTAACAAATTTTTCCCACAGTTTCTTAAGACCCTTATGTACATTTGCCATTCAAAAGTAATCAGTGGCAAACGAGCCTTCATAGGTGAACAAATCGTTTATTACATTGAATTTCAAATTTATTTTTACTGTCATATAAATAAGGGTATTTTCCATAATTCCCAGTTATACCCTAACAAATTTTTCCCACAGTTTCTTAAGACCCTTATGTACATTTGCCATTCAAAAGTAATCAGTGGCAAACGAGCCTTCATAGGTGAACAAATTGTTTATTACATTGAATTTCATATTCATTTCTACTGCTATAAAAACAAAGATTTTTTCCAAAGTCCCACTTGTACCCCTACAAAATTTTTCCTACAGTTTCTTAAGACCCTTATGTACATTTTCCATACAAAAATAATCCCTGACAAACGAGCCTTCATAGGTGAACAAATCGTTTATTATATTGAATTTTAAATTTATTTTTCGTCATATAAATAACAATTTTTCCCAAATTCCCATTTGTACCCCCAACAATTCTTTCCACAGTTTCCTGGGGCCCTTATATATATATATATATATATATATATATTTGTCACACAAAAATAATCCGTGACAAGCGAGCCTTCATAGGTGAACAAATCATTTATTACGTTGAATTTCAAATTTATTTTTACTGTCATATAAATAACGATGTTTCCCAAATTCCCATTTGTACCCCCAACAAATTTATTCCACAGTTTCCTGGGACCCTTATATATATTTGTTACACAAAAATAATCCGTGACAAACGAGCCTTCATCGGTGAACAAATCGTTTATTACATTGAATTTCAAATTTATTTTTCTGTCATATAAATAACGATTTTTCCCAAATTCCCATTTGTACCCCCACCAAATTTTTCTCACAGTTTCTTAAGACCCTTATGTACATTTGCCATACAAAAATAGTCCGTGACAAACTAGCCTTCATAGGTGAACAAATCGTCTATTACATTGAATTTCAAATTTATTTTTACAATTATACAAATAAAGATTTTTTCCAAATTCGCATTTGTACCCCACCAAATTTTTCCTACAGTTTCTTAAGACCCTTATGTACATTTGCCATATAAAAATAATCCGTCACAAACGAGCCTTCGTAGGTGAACAAATCGTTTATTACATTGAATTTCAAATTTATTTTTACTGTCATATAAATAACGATTTTTCCCAAATTCCCATTTGTACCCCACCAAATTTTTCTCACAGTTTCTTCTCTTTATTTGTATAACTGTAAAAATAAATTTGAAATTCAATGTAATAAACGATTTGTTCACCTACGAAGGCTCGTTTGTCACGGATTATTTTTGTATGGCAAATGTACATAAGGGTCTTAAGAAACTGTGAGAAAAATTTGGTAGGGGTACAAATGGGAATTTGGGAATAATCGTTATTTATATGACAGTAAAAATAAATTTGAAATTCAATGTAATAAACGATTTGTTCACCTGTGAAGGCTTGTCTGTCACGGATTATTTTTGTATGGCAAATGTACATAAGGGTCTTAAGAAACTGTGGGAAAAATTTGGTAGGGGTACAAATGGGAATTTGGAAATAATATTTATTTGTATAACTGTAAAAATAAATTTGAAATTCAATGTAATAAACGATTTGTTCACCTATGAAGGCTTGTTTGTCACGGATTATTTTTGTATGATAAATATATATAAGGGTCTTAAGAAACTGTGGGAAAAGTTTGGTGGGGGTACAAATGGGAATCTGGAAAAAATCTTTATTTGTATAACTGTAAAAATAAATTTGAAATTCAATGTAATAAACGATTTGTTCACCTATGAAGGCTCGTTTGTCATGGATTATTTTTGTGTGACAAATGTACATAAGGGTCTTAAGAAACTGTGGGAAAAATGTTGTGGGGGTACAAATGGGAATTTGGGAAAAATCGTTATTTATATGACAGTAAAAATAAATTTGAAATTCAATGTAATAAACGATTTGTTCACCGATGAAGGCTCGTTTGTCATGGATTATTTTTGTATGGCAAATGTACATAAGGGTCTTAGGAAACTGTGGGAAAAATTTTGTGGGGGTACAAATGGGAATATGGGAAAAATCGTGACAGTAAAAATAAATTTGAAATTCAATATAATAAACGATTTGTTCACCTATGAAGGTTCATTTGCCACGGATTATTTTTGTATGGCAAACGTACATAAGGGTCTTAGGAAACTGTAGGAAAAATTTGGTGGGGGTACAAATGGGAATTTTGAAAAAATCTTTATTTTTATAACAGTAGAGATAAATATGAAATTCAATGTAATAAACAATTTGTTCACCTATGAAGGCTCGTTTGCCACTGATTACTTTTGAATGGCAAATGTACATAAGGGTCTTCAGAAACTGTGGGAAAAATTTGGTGGGGGTACAAATGCGAATTTGGAAAAAATCTTTATTTGTATAACTGTAAAAATAAATTTGAAATTCAATGTAATAAACGATTTGTTCACCTATGAAGGCTCATTTGTCACAGATTATTTTTGTATGTCAAATGTACATAAGAGTCTTAGGAAACTGTAGGAAAAATTTGGTGGGGGTACAAATGGGAATTTGGAAAAAATCTTTATTTTTATAACAGTAGAAATAAATATGAAATTCAATGTAATAAACAATTTATTCACCTATGAAGGCTCGTTTGCCACTGATTACTTTTGAATGGCAAATATACATACAGGTCTTAAGAAACTGTTGGAAAAATTTGTTGGGGTACAACTGGGAATTTTGGAAAATATCTTTATTTATATGACAGTAAAAATAAATTTGAAATTCAATGTAATAAACAATTTACTCGCGTATGAAGGCTCGTCTGTCATGGATTATTTTTGTATGGCAAATGTATATAAGGGTCCCAGGAAACTGTAGTAAATATTTGGTGGGGTACAGCTGGGAATTTGGGAAACAATATTTATTTGACAGTAAAATAAATTTGAAATTCAATGTAGTAGATGCTTTGTTCACCTCGTTCGTTACGAAGAAATTTTTTTAATGTATATATTGACTATGTAATAGTATAGGAAAACTTTTATATGGGTAAAATTGGGAATTTATAATAAAGCTGTCTTAGAAATATGGTAAAAAAATTATATAAAAAATATTTTTTTTAAGGAAGCTTTTATTTAAATGCTCTAAAATGTAAAAAATAAACTTTGAAGTAAATCAAATCCATCATTTTGTTACATTATATAATTTTTTTTATGATATAAAAGCTTGTCGCCAGATTTTCCTGTGTAAAGGAGATTGTTCGCGACAAGCTTTTATATCATAACCAAATTATATAATGGATCAAAATGATGGATTTGATTTGCATCAACGTTTATTTTAAACTTCTTAGAGCGTTTAAATAAAAGCTTTTTTAAAATATTTTTTACATAATTTTATTTTTTACTTTTTAGTCTTTTGATATGTTGTAATCTTCAGATATCGATTTTGAGATGAATCGGATCATAAACGGTAAAGTCGTCCGCCACCTTGAACTAAATTTTTTTCTAGAAATTCGAAATCCGCGACCTCGAAAACCCCCAGATATCGATTTTGATCTATTTGAACGTAAATGACAAAAGTCGTCGGCCATATTGGCGCCGTCATTTTGAATTTCTTTATTTTGACTGAAAATTCATAATCCGTGACCTAGAAAACCCCCAGATATCGATATTGAGTTGAATCGGATCTTAAACGGTAAAGTCGTCCGCCATCTTGAAATCGCCATCTTGAACAAACTTTTTTACTGGAAATTCGTAATCGGCGAACCCGAAAACCCCCAGATATCAATATTGATCGATTTGGACCATAAATTACAAAATTCATCCGCCATTTTGAATTTCTGAATTTTGACCAAGAATTCATAATTGGGGATCTCGAAAACCCCCAGATATCGATTTTGAGTCGAATTGGATCGTAAACGGTAAAGTCGTCCGCCATCTTGTTTTTCTCTTATATGAAGATGTTTAAAGTGTATTGTCACGAGACTTATACATGTGCAAAATTTCAAAGCTGTAACGTAATGTGATAGTGCACGTATGTCGTAACATCTTACACGCTCTACACTGGTGGGATAGAATTTCATCTACGTCAGCATTTGTGGATGAAATTTTGTGGATATCTTCACCTTAATATAACAGAAATGGTATTTAGATCGCAATTTGTAAATATATTGTCTAGGCAGGAAGTTTCTCTGGTACTATTAAAAACAGTTTGTCTAAGTCCATAGGACTGAAAAATATTGCACAGGTGAAGTGCCTGTGGGTCTCTAGCGTTAAACTTTGTATTGAAGTCACCTGTAATTATAATTTTTTTTTGCCGAGAGAGAAACTTTGTCGAGAAGCACAGTTATTTTTTCAGTAAAAATTCCAAAATTCCCTAAGGGGATCTGTATATTGTGATAATTTGATAATCATCAAATATTAAGCCAGCCATCTCACAATGCACTTCTATGCATAGACTACTTATGTCAAAAGATAATGGTGAGCACTTAAGGTGATTTTGAGCAAGAATGCTTACTCCTCCATGTATTTTATTCGACCTACAAAAACCAGAAAGAGATCTATAGCCCGCAATATTTAAGGAATTTAGTTCTAGCTCATTCAGCCAATGCTCGTTTAAGCAAAGGAAATTATGGGGAGCAGTATCATTTAAATATGCTTCTAACTTAAAGTTTTATTGCGTAGGCACTGTATATTAAGGTGCAAGATATTTATTTTCTGTTTAAAATGGTTAAGTTTGACCCTATTAAAATTCGACGAAAAGTCAGAATTCTTTCTATTTATATTTATGTGGGTAGGATCTTGATCGAAAAAATTCAAATTTGTGGATGACTAAATCTGGCCACAGGTCCGGATTCAGTAGTTCATCTTTGAGGTCTTTCTTGGCATCAATGCGAAAGCTAGTGTACTCCTCGGATCTTGCAGGAAGTTCTTTAATTACAAAGGTTTCATCATTAAAGTTGTCCTGTAGGTATTCCTGCATATCTTTTATGGAGACATCTCGTGATACTTTACCAACAAATATGGCTGTTTTCTGGGCAATAACAGCAGCAGGAATGTTTGGTTTACCTGGCTTCATCGTTCCTTTAATAGTAACGTTTTGTGTACTGTTATTCAACTTAGCGTTGGTATTGAAAATCTGAGTCTGCTTTGGACCAGTGTTGATATTTCGGTTCATATTTGTTTTTCTTTGTTGTGTACCTTGTCTCGGGGTAGCTTTGGCAATCGAGGGTGAGTTAAAAGAGGTTGGTGTTTTTGTAGTTTTTAGTGGCCCTGGGTATTTTGGGAGTGCAGCACGTATCTCATCAATGGAGTTCTTTAAGTTTTTAAACTCCTTTTCCAGGGTGTTAATTTGTTCCAAGTCTTTTTGAGAAGTTTTATTTGGTTCAATAGATGCATCATTAGAAGTGAGATTATTAGTGTCTTGAAACTTTTCTGCTCTTTGCAATGGATTTTCTGTCAGCAGTTTTACTAAGTCAACATTGGATTCCTTAATGATGTTCATGAAAGTTTCAAGCTTGTTTGAAATTACTTCATGATGATGGCTTAGAAGCCCTGATTCATCACCTGGAAAATTTATTTCTGATTCTTTCAGTGCATATGGTTTGCAGCAATGTAATAAATTTCCTAACAACCATGGAGTGTTTCTGGATCTATTGTTTTCTTATCAAAAATATGAATTTACGCCAGCAGTTGATTCTTTGTTAGATAGTAATTACCATCATATTTCTTACTGCTTTTGTTTACCTATTAATAACACTGCTAAATCCCTGCAGTATGACATATGCTTTTATGATTATAAAAATGCCAATTGGGTCGGCATCAATGACTATTTTGCATCTGTTGACTGGTCTTCACTGTACGAATGTAAGGATGTCGACTATGCTTTACAAATTTTCTATGACACTGTTTATTACGCTATTTCAATATTTGTTCCTATTAAAAGATTTAAATCAAGTCATTTTCCTCCCTGGTTTTCTTCTGAACTTAAAAGCCTTGTTACTCATAAAAAAATTACTCATAGATATTTTAAAATGACAGGTAATGAATTCTATTATAATAAGTTTTCTGATCTTCGTCTTAGATGTAAAATGGTTAGTGATGCTTGTTACAGAGTATATCTTAATAGGATTGAGGAAAATATTCAAAATGATTCAAATACTTTCTGGAGATATGTTAATAATTTAAGAAACGTTAATTCAATACCAAACTCTATGTATTTAGATAATGTTACTTCAACTAATGGTTTGGATACTGTTAATCTTTTTGCTCAGTATTTCTCCACAGTATACTCTAATAATCAAGGACCCATCCAATCTATTACTAAGGAGAATTTAGTTGATATACCTAATATTTCTATAAGTACAATAGATGTCCTTGAAGGTATTGAGAGTTTGAAAAATAAGTTTTTGCATGGTCCTGATGGTATTCCTTCAGTCTTTTTAAAATCCTGCATTTATACATTAACGCATCCTACTTTTTTCATTTTTAGTTTATTTTATTATTATTTATTTATTTTAATTTCCAAGTTTTTGGAAGAATAGTTTCATTACTCCCATTTTTAAATCGGGTGACAGGAGTAATGTGGAGAATTACAGGGGTATCTGCATTCAATCCGTTTTGCCTAAACTTTTTGATAAAATTATCAGTGTACAATTATCATGGTTATGTAAAAATATTATCGTTCCGCAGCAACACGGATTTAGTGCGGGTAGATCTACAGTTACAAATATATTGTCTTACCAACAGTACATATTGAATGCCTTGGAGAAAGGTTTGCAAGTTGATTCTATTTACACTGACTTTTCCAAGGCATTTGATAGAGTCGATCATGCTCTTTTAATTGAGAAACTAAACTCTATTGGTTTTGGTGATAGTATTGTCATGTGGATGTCTAGTTTTCTGTCTGATCGGACACAACAGGTTAGAATTAATAACTTTATATCCAATCCAATTAAGGTTTGTTCCGGTGTACCACAGGGCTGACATTGTGGACCATTGTTTTTTAACTTATTTATAAACGATATGTCTAAGATTATTACTTCTGTAAAATTTTTATTTTTTGCTGATGATCTTAAATTGTTTCATAATACGCTCTTCCATAGATTATGCTTGTGTTATCTGGTCTCTGTACTATCAATGTGATGTTGATTTAATTGAAAATGTACAAATTAGATTTGCTCGTTATGTTCATTATAAACTAACTCTACATGAACAATTTTGTTATCCAAACATTTTAAGTCGTCTACACCTAACCAATTTATCTGTTCGTCATTTTAGGATTGATTTAATTTTTATGTTTAAAGTTGTTAACGGACTTTATGACTGTACCGAAATCCTGGATGATATAAAAGTTTTTGTTAGTCCCTATAATACGAGAAATTCTCATTTATTTGTGGTTAATTTTCACAACACCAATTATGGTTTTAATTCTCCTATATCTCGTATCTTAAGGAATTTTAATAGATATAACATAGATCCTTTTTCATGTTCAATAAGTAATGTTAAATTAGTCATTACTTTATTTTATTGTTTTAACTCATTTTAATATGTATTCTTTTTCTTTCCTTTTTGTATAATGGTAAATCCGTATAATAATATTAAATAAATAAATAAACATAGTGTGCTTTAAGTTGATTTTCAATTATGTTAGAAATTTCATTACTCAGATCTGATACCAATGCAGAGTTTAATGAGGAACTAGCGATGGAGGCCAAGATAGGATTGCAGTCAATACACCAATAAGATATAGTTCTGGTTTTGAGAGTAACCGCTCTCATTTCAGTAGAAGTTAACTTCGCACATTGTTGGCACAAGTGAGTGTTGCAGTTGTCACACACTGCAAGGGTGCTTGTATCAAATATATATCACTACATTTCGTGCACTTGGTATTATTAGGCATTTCCGGATAATATCAGTGGTTAATAAAGGAGACAAAATTAGTTTCCTTTAAATAGTAAGTATCTAAATATTTTAAGCTCAGTCCTGTACTGTAGAATTAAGCTGAATTGTGATTATTTTTTGTGAAATAGTTTTTCATAGGAACTGATAAGTTTTTTGTTGAAGAAGTGCAGAGATTGCATGTAGGAAGTTTAAAATGACAATAATATGCAGGTTTACACAATTTGTTAATAGGATATTAGAAAAGTTGAAAGTTTTATGAGCAATTTGATATAGAATTGTAGAATAAAGATCTGTTTGATCACTTTGTAACTTTAACTTTGTCAGAGCACAAAACAAATACACTTAAAGCTGAAGATGTAGGAATGAAAAACTAACATTATTTTTATATATATCTCTATGGCTATTTGTAATCATTTTCGATTTATTGAGCAATAAATACAAAATTTAGGAACAAACTTAAAAATTAGAGGTGGCTCTTTTTGATTGACACATATCTCTATGCGTCCTTGAAATGAACTGTTTTTAAAACTCCCAGTGTAATCGACCAAAAAGCAATGGTCATTCTTTTCTTCATATTTTGGAATGTAAAACAGTAGAAACTTCATTGCAAAGACGCGCACAGATGTGTGTCAATCAAAATGGGCAACATGGAGCACTCATTATAAATCGAAAATTGTTACAAACAACCATAGAGATGTATATACAAAAAAAAAGATTTTTCATTCCTACATTATGTGGTTGAAAAATATACAGTGTTCCATTTGAAAAAATTGAGAAAATTTAATTCAATAGTTCCAACTTGAAAACCGATTTTTGGAAGTGTATATTTTTTAGGAAATGAAAATTGTTCAAAAACATCACGCAAATGTCTCGTAACTGTTACAAAAATTTTTCTTAAAATCCATAATGGCGACTGTAGTGATTTTTTAAAAATGCATCTGCAGATAGCATTATTTCAACAAAAAAACTACTATGTTCCAATGGTTGGGAGAAAGTCAATAATAATATAGAAGTGAAAGGAGAGAAAGAGGCATTTATAGCATTCCATGAAAAAAAAAATGGCACTCAATCCAGTACAATCGTCTTGGTTCACTCTTAACTCGAGTGCACTATTGCTCCAACCGGTATACTTTAGAATTATTTATTTAGTAAATCTGTATATAATAATATTGTTACGTGCTTACAATTTTCAGTAAACACTCCGTGGGTTTAAACAACTTGCAACAAGAATTTTCACTAACCACTATTTTATTTATCACTAAAATTACACTAGTAAATACTTAACAATCACACAACTAATAATCACTTAATCTAATATAAATTCACAACTTTTAAAACACTATGTACTTTACTTTTTTCCTTAAACTAGTCAACTCTTGTCTAACCTAAGAACTCTCTGTTTGTTTACTGAACTGAACTCTTCTTTATATTTTACTAAACTGTACTGTTCTGTTCTTCTATCTGCTGGCTTCACCTCTTTATATACCCACTTGGAATGTCCAGAATATCATTGTAGAACTTTCCACAAATATACTGGAATTCTCTAGAATTTTCTTAGGCACTACTAAATGGTGGTTCGCCAGTTGGCCCACAGATGGCGCCACCCTTCTGGCCAGGGAGTAATTACAACTCTCCTCTCTGTTAGAGGGCAGCACATAACACTGCCCCCTCCTTAAGCCTGAACGTCCCGGTCAGGCACTTCAGATACCCCAGTATACTTTGCCAACCTGTCCAGGTGCACGATCTTCATCTTGGACTTCTTTCTACGTTGAATCCTATAAACAACGTCGTTGATCCGAGTGATGACAGAATACGGTCCTTCCCAAGGTGAGCGAGGCTTCGAGAATCCTTCTTCACTCCGCTGTGGGTTATACAGCCAAACCGAGTCCCCCACCTTGAATCCTGCTGAACTGGCATTGCGGTCATATCTAGCCTTCATTCGATCACCACTCCCTGTAGGTGACCTCTTGGCAGCCACATTCGCACAAACCTTGCAACTGCGACACCAAGCCTCTACATCCTGACAGCTATTTACCCAGTAAAATCGCTCCCGTACTCTAGCCAAAGTCTTATTTCTGCTAAAGTGCTCTCTGGATATTCCCTCGTGCACTTCCCGAAGTACTTTTGGTACTCGGCACCTGGGTATCAGCAACCGCATGGTAACTTTTTTCCCATCCGGGCTCTCCCATGCTCTCCGTAATAGGCCATCTATAACCCTAAGTGAATCCCATTGCGCCCATAAAGCCTTCAGTCCAACACTTTTACTGGAAACGTCCTTCCATTCCGGGCGGATTCCTTTTTCTTTCGCCTTCAACATTGGTCCAATTTCATCGTCGTTCAGTTGTTCCTCTCTTAGAACTTTCTTTGACCAGTCCTTCGGAACCTCTATCTTAACTGCCTTCACTTCTGCTATATCCTGCTGCGTTTTTACATTCTCGGCATTCACTTCCTTAGGGCTCCTCTGGCGACAGTACCTCTTGACATGCCCCAATTTGCCGCAATTATAACAGCGGATTACTTTTGTCGGACCTCCAGCACTTCGCTGCTGCTTCGGCTCCTGTTTCGGCGGTTGCGGTTCCTGTTTCAGCTCCGGTCGCGAACTTAATTCGTTTAGTAATTGTGCGACCATTTTCTGTATGTCTGTTAACATAACAATCAATCTCATCTTATCAGAGCGAACTTCCTCTTTCTTTGCAGTGTTTATTTCCCCAGGATTCCGTTCTCGACACTGCCGCATCATATGTCCTGGTTTGCTGCACTGATAACACCGAATCACCTTTCTTGGCTGTCCATCGCTCTGTTCTCTTTCCTGCTTCCTTGGAGCATCTGGTTTGTTCATCAACTGGCTTATCATTTTGTGTATGTCAGCCATCAAAGATTCCATATTTGATTTTTCTAAATGGCCCTCTTCTTCTACCTTCATGGCTCGTACTCTCGGACGTGCAGTCTCTTTATAAGCGGCTTCAACTTCGAGGGCATGGATCAAGGCTTCGCTACCAGTCTTATCTCGAGATAATCTAAGCACTCGCCTGATCTCCTCATCTCTTATGCCATCGATGAAAGTACCAACTGTTAATTGTTCCTGGAATTCTTTGGGTGCATCCGGGTAAGCCAGGTACGTCAGTCGCTCAACAGCTGCCTCAAAATCTTGTAAACTTTCCCCAGCCTTTTGTGTGCGTGTTTTGAGCTGAGTCCGGTATACCTGGGCGAGGTGTTGGTCGCCATATCTTAGATCTAGTGCAGCCTCCAAAACTTTAAAATCCCGTTGCTGCGTTACTGGGATAGTCTGAAGCAACTCTGAGGCTTGACCTCTTAATGCTAGCACCAATGCCATAGCTTTGTCTTCGTTACTCCAATTGTTTGCATATGCCGCTGCCTCAAATTGTCTTTTATAGGTTGACCAAGAAGTTTGACCATCAAAGGAAGGCGGTTGTAATCGAGGACCTGATGATGATAATACCAGCTGACCTCCTTGTTCTCTTAACAGTCGCTTAAGTCGCTCTACCTCTCCTTCAACTGCACGAAATTTTTCTTCCATATCAGTAACTTTCCCTTTAACTCCACTAACTTCCCCTTCGACACCAGTAACTTTTCCTTTGACTTCAGTTACTTCCTCTTCAACCTTATTTACTTTTCCTTTGACATCACCTACTTCTTCTTCGACTGCGGTCACTTTTCCTTCCACGCCAGTCACTTTTTGTTCAACTTTATCTACTTTTTCCTTGACCTCATTAGTGGCTGACAGGATAGCATCTTGTTGCACCTGTATAATTTTTCTCAATTCTTCTTGACGTCTCTCTTGTTCTTCTTTTTCTTCTTGGCGTCGTTTCTCTTGCTCTTCCTTTTCTTCTTGGCGTCGTTTCTCTTGCTCTTCCTTTTCTTCTTGACGTCGTTTCTCTTGTTCTTCTTTTTCCTCTAGCATCATTTTTCTAAATGCGGCGAACATGTCTTGCATTTGTTTTTCAGCGGCCATGCTTCTTGTTTCCATTCAAAAACTAACAAACAACACTAACAAGTCTTATTTAAAGTCTATATCTGGTATACGTCAAATATGTCCACAAAATCCTCGCACTAGCACAAATAAGTCTTGTCCAATATCGATATCACTTTCCAGTTCGACTCACTTCACTATCTCCAGTGGTTTCCAAATAGAACACTATGGAACTTTGTCGAATTCTTCAAAAATTCTGTTGCAATTCCGCTTCTGACACCAATTGTTACGTGCTTACAATTTTCAGTAAACACTCCGTGGGTTTAAACAACTTGCAACAAGAATTTTCACTAACCACTATTTTATTTATCACTAAAATTACACTAGTAAATACTTAACAATCACACAACTAATAATCACTTAATCTAATATAAATTCACAACTTTTAAAACACTATGTACTTTACTTTTTTCCTTAAACTAGTCAACTCTTGTCTAACCTAAGAACTCTCTGTTTGTTTACTGAACTGAACTCTTCTTTATATTTTACTAAACTGTACTGTTCTGTTCTTCTATCTGCTGGCTTCACCTCTTTATATACCCACTTGGAATGTCCAGAATATCATTGTAGAACTTTCCACAAATATACTGGAATTCTCTAGAATTTTCTTAGGCACTACTAAATGGTGGTTCGCCAGTTGGCCCACAGATGGCGCCACCCTTCTGGCCAGGGAGTAATTACAACTCTCCTCTCTGTTAGAGGGCAGCACATAACAATATTTTTACAACATTTGTAAACAAACTATCAGGAGAGGCAGCTAAATATCCGTATTTCTCGTAAATGAATATGCCTGCTTTTTAAATTTTTGCCTGGAGTTTCAGTGCAGCAAACTGTTGCGGAGCAACTGCTTCTTTAATTTTACCATATTTCATAGCATCAGACTCAGCATACTTAAATCCTAATATAGTTTTTACTAGATTGTCTGGTTTTGTTGTTTTACGTCTGTTTACGTTTTTCAATGTTGCCAATTTCTGTCGGTGTAACCTGAAAATAACATTCAATAAAATAAAACTAAAAATCGAAAGCATAAAGGAGCAAAAAACTACATTATATCAAACATAGGGCGGGCATAACCATAGCTGCCAAAGAGATTGTCCGTAGGCAAACTACGGGCAAAACAATCAGGATCTACACATATTGTAGACAATCATTACTAGCCCTGAGAAGTTACAAAGTTACCACAGGAGCAGTATGGGAATGTTAAGTACTTGTGCCTCCAGCATGAATAACATACTGGTATACTGGGTGAAAGGACATGCACAGTGTAGTGGCAACAAAGTAGCCGACATACTGGCCAAGAAGGCAGCAGGCCTAAAGTATCTTTGGACTAGGCCCGGCCAGTCTGTTACCAATCACGGCGATAATACAAATAATTATATAGAACACCCACAATGAATTCAAGAAGCTGTCAGATGAAACAAACAGCTGTCAGCTTGCTAGGGAACTACTAAAATATTGTAACAAGGGTAATGAACTACTTGGCAATGTCCAGAAGGGACCGACATTTTATAACGGGACTCCAGACTGGACACTGTCCATTAAGAAAACATCTACATAATATGAGATTAAGCGAAACACCTCTCTGTAGAGGTTGTGAACAAGAGGATGAAACAGTTCAATATGTACTCTGTGACTGTTCTGCCGTCTCATCAATCAGAGAATCCATATTGGGAGAACGTTGGCCTACTTTGGCCGATGTATGGATGATTTGGATGCCCCTAGGCAGCATAACCACCTATTTCGCAAGATTAGGTTGGTTGGAGGCTTAGGCGAGTGTCTGCCTACAGGGAGGATGTACAAGGGGCCCAATGGGGCCTAAGTGCTGTGGTTCAATACTTTTTATTGACCACCCTCCCAACCAATTCCAGAACCCTTAACCATTCATAATAACATTTTAAATCACATAATTTTCGTGAATTATCGATGGTGCATTAATTTTATGTCAGTATGTGGATATTAGATTTAATGTATTGGTTATAGATTGCACAATTAAAAAGCACCAAAAGATATATAGTCAAAATGAATCAAAATACTTACTGTACCAGATGCTGCGTTATAATTGTGACCCGAGTTGTGACCATAAGAGCGATGACTGCATCCACCACTTATATAGACTATGGTCCAGTTATTATGACCTTCATCAGTTTGATTTCCTTCTAATGCAAGCCTGTACTCTTCCCCTTGCCTGACTCTTCAATGAATTCCCACAAATACGATTTCTAATAATCTCCAAGTTCAAATTCAATTTTATGACATTGCAGGTATATCTAACACACCTAACTGTTCTTTCAAGTGAGTATATGTTGATCTAGTCAGGCCCGCGCCTAGCACTTTTGGCGCCCTTGTGCAAATTTAAAATAACGCCCCAAATTTGTATTACGTTCATATGTGAGTACAGATATGGGTTAAGTTAGGTATTATTATAAGTTAGGTATTATTATCCACTATTGAAAAATAATTTTAAAAAGTATTTTCCTAAATTTATTTTCATTTTTATATTTTACAAGTACGAGCCATACAAGTATTTTCTCATTGAAGTACATAACATAATTATAAACTTATAAAAAACAGAAATATATTCTAACAGTATTACAACTCAAAATTTTTGTATTTTAGTTTCAAATATGATATGATACAAAAGCTTGTTCGCTCGTTGCAAGCCAAATTTCAAGCTCAAACATGAATAAAATCAGATTTGTTTGAGTATACACAATTCATGTTATCATGTTACGTATTCGATCGAATAAATGCTATTATTGCGTACTCTCATTTGGAAAATATATTATTTTCGAGAAGTAATTCGGTTCCCTCGTCTCAAAGAGTAAAAATAAAAAAAAAATAAAAAAGCAATGTAATAGCTAGGCAATTCCTTACTGGTTTTTTTTATCATTATAAATTTTGTTTTGATAATTTTGTTTGTTGCTTTATCTTTTTTTTACTTTTCAGTTTTGAGGCTTTTCGGCGCCTTCGGCGCCTCGGCGCCGTCGTGCACCACACGACTTTGCCCTTATGTACGGCTCGGGCCTGGATCTAGTGGCTAAAGTTCCCGATACCGCACCATAATTTATTTTTGACTTTGTGTTTTGGATCTTCAGTGAATTTTTCAGGTGGTAAATTTCGGACTATAAGGCTGTCATTTTTATTTTGTGAATTTAAACATTTTGGTGGAATTTCAGCAAGATTGGGACAGCTTTTATTTTGCAACTCTTGGCTACTATTTACTGAGTTTACATTCACTGGATTATTTTTTGAATTTTGTACACCAATTTTGCAATTCTCAACTGTTGGTAAACATTTTTTATTCACAAAATGAGGATGGCTGGAATAAGAAATTACGAATTTATAAAATTTTGTAGTGCATTTACGCATATTCACTATATGCATTCGTAATATCTCAATGTGTATTACTTACTTTATCAGAATGGTATTTGGTAGAATCCAGTATCATTTAGTTATCTTGATCCTCCACATTGTGTTATTCAGGCCCATCTGTATTTTGGAGTATTACTGGGGTATTTCTAAAAATTGTATTTACAAATATATTACAGCCAAAGATTACTCGATTCACGTTTTAATGACTATAACCACAATAATATGGCTCTTCAGGCAATTCCAGCGTTAAAAAAATTTTGAACACTCCTTGGAGCTGGCTCTGGTGAGAAGTTTGAAGACTAACTTTTCGATTCAGTTTTTAACTTTACAATTGTACAATATTACAATTCCCCATTTGCTATATTTGTGTTTGCAACGTGTCTTTTTTTTTGTAATATTTTTGTAACAATTTCTTTAAAATATACTAATGAATTTTTACTCTTTTCTTTGTGACCAAATTTCTTTCAATGTTTTCCCTCATTTTATGCTCTTCCTAGTTGACTTCCTTTTATATGTGAACTTACGACATCCTGTAATCTTAGATCACAGTAACCAATAATGAAGTGCTTTCTTTTATCAGTAAATCTAAAAAGATAAATATAAAAAATGTATTTTTAACTTGAAATATTAGTCCAATCGCTAAGTATTTTTACTTAGAAACAAACAGTATGTATTTAGCTACTATAGCTCGTTTGAAAAAATGGCAAATACTCTCTGACATTTCACAGCAGCATCCTTACTTTCAATGATGATCAATTATAAATGTTTATCGAACATATCACCCCTGGACTCCCAAACTATTGCTCTATGTGAGCATATATGATGAAAGCTGGACATAAAGTGAATGTCGCATTTTTTTTTGCAAATTGTGAGAGGTTATTCCGTGATGATTAGGCTAAATTTCAGATGTTTTGCATTTATTTCAATTTCGCTCAAATTTCATATCCAAAACCAAGACAATCGAATAACGTGTTATCTGCGACCTCTGTACAAGCATATGTGAATTTTTAGGCTATGCCGCTTTCGTTTCATTAATTATTATATTCACAAAGCCACTATTCATTTAAGAAATTCAGTGGATAACAAAAAGAAACGTACATATTATAGTCTCAGAAATATATGCAAGCACAATTGACATTCACGCAAAATATAACCTACTAATTGTAAAATAATTTCAGTTATCATGATCTAAATTTTAAATAATAATAATAATAATAAATTGTCTTTATTAAGCACTGCATTTATACAATACTATGGGTATAGTCTAGCCGAAGCTACTACTTAACCCTAACGAACTTAAACTATAGATTCTAAGAATTACAAATAGACATTATAGAATATTGCACTAAACTAATAATACTTACTCTACAAAATATGATAGGATATATATAAAATTTGAAAATTATTACAAACAATTTGTTGGAAAAATAATGCCAAAAAACAAATATTACACAGAAGAAAGATAATTTCCATCACAACTGAGATATAATAAAAATAAAAAACAGTTACCTAAATATTGTTACGTTCTTACAATTTTCAGTAAACACTTTGTGGATTCGAATAACTTGCAACAAGAATTTTCACAAACCACTGATTTATTTAATCACTAAAATTACACTAGCAAATACTTAAAAATCACACAACTAATAATAACTTAATCTAATATAATTTCACTACTTTTAAAACACTAAGCACTTTACTTTTCTTCTTAAACTTGTCAACTCTTGTCTAACCTAAAAACTCTCTTGTCTGTTTACTTCACTAAACTGCATACTTCACTCAACTGAACTCTTCTTCTACAAACTGTTTCTGTAACCAGAACCACAGATTACCCAGAACTGTACTGGATACTAAACTGAACTGTTTATCCTTCACTAAACTGTACTGTACTGTTCCCTCTGCTGGAGTCACCTCTTTATATACACACTTGGAATCCTTCTAGAACTCTTTTCTAGAATTCTCCATAGTTTTCTACCATGTAATAGATGATTGTTCGTCAATTGGCTCATAGACGGCGCCACCCTACTAGTCAGGGAAGTAACTAAGCTTCTGAGGAAAACTTTGAACATGAACTTAATCACATCTTTCCTTGTTAGAGGGCAGCACATAACACTGCCCCCTCCTTAAGCCTGAACGTCCCGGTCAGGCAATTCAGATTCCCCAATATACTTTGCCAACCTGTCCAGGTGCACGATCTTCATCTTGGACTTCTTTCTACGTTGAATCCTATAAACAACGTCGTTGATCCGAGTGATGACATAATACGGTCCTTCCCAAGGTGAGCGAGGCTTCGAGAATCCTTCTTCACTCCGCTGTGGGTTATACAGCCAAACCGAGTCCCCCACCTTGAATCCTGCTGAACTGGCATTGCGGTCATATCTAGCCTTCATTCGATCACCACTCCCTGTAGGTGACCTCTTGGCAGCCACATTCGCACAAACCTTGCAACTGCGACACCAAGCCTCTACATCCTGACAGCTATTTACCCAGTAAAATCGCTCCCGTACTCTAGCCAAAGTCTTATTTCTGCTAAAGTGCTCCCTGGATATTCCCTCGTGCACTTCCCGAAGTACTTTTGGTACTCGGCACCTGGGTATCAGCAACCGCATGGTAACTTCTTTCCCATCCGGGCTCTCCCATGCTCTCCGTAATAGTCCATCTATAACCTTAAGTGAATCCCATTGCGCCCATAAAGCCTTCAGTCCAACACTTTTACTGGAAACGTCCTTCCATTCCGGGCGGATTCCTTTTTCTTTCGCCTTCAACATTGGTCCAATTTCATCGTCGTTCAGTTGTTCCTCTCTTAGAACTTTCTTTGACCAGTCCTTCGGAACCTCTATCTTAACTGCCTTCACTTCTGCTATATCCTGCTGCGTTTTTACATTTTCGGCATTCACTTCCTTAGGGCTCCTCTGGCGACAGTACCTCTTGACATGCCCCAATTTGCCACAATTATAACAGCGGATTACTTTTGTCGGACCTCCAGCACTTCGCTGCTGCTTCGGCTCCTGTTTCGGCGGTTGCGGTTCCTGTTTCAGCTCCGGTCGCGAACTTAATTCGTTTAGTAATTGTGCGACCATTTTTTGTATGTCTGTTAACATAACAATTAATCTCATCTTATCAGAGCGAATTTCCTCTTTCTTTGCAGTGTTTACTTCCCCAGGATTCCGTTCTCGACACTGCCGCATCATATGTCCTGGTTTGCTGCACTGATAACACCGAATCACCTTCCTTGGCTGTCCATCGCTCTGTTCTCTTTCCTGCTTCCTTGGAGCATCTGGTTTGTTCATCAACTGGCTTATCATTTTGTGCAGGTCAGCCATCAAAGATTCCATATTTGATTTTTCTAAACGGTCCTCTTCTTCTACCTTCATGGTTCGTACTCTCGGACGTGCAGTCTCTTTGTAAGCGGCTTCAACCTCGAGGGCATGGATCAAGGCTTCACTACCAGTCTTATCTCGAGATAATCTAAGGACTCGCCTGATCTCCTCGTCTCTTATGCCATCAATGAAAGTACCAACCGTTAATTGTTCCTGGAATTCTTTGGGCGCATCCGGGTAAGCCAGGTATGTCAGTCGCTCAACAGCTGCTTCAAAGTCTTGTAAACTTTCCCCAGCCTTTTGTGTGCGTGATTTGAGCTGAGTCCTGTATACTTGGGCGAGGTGTTGGTCGCCATATCTTAGATCTAGTGCAGCTTCCAAAACTTTAAAATCCCGTTGCTGCGTCACTGGGATACTCTGAAGCAACTCTGAGGCTTGACCTCTTAATGCTAGAACCAATGCCATAGCTTTGTCTTCGTTACTCCAATTGTTTGCGTATGCCGCTGCCTCAAATTGTCTTTTATAGGTTGACCAAGAAGTTTGACCATCAAAGGAAGGCGGTTGTAATCGAGGACCTGACGATGATAATACCAGCTGACCTCCTTGTTCTCTTAACAGTCGCTTAAGTCGCTCTACTTCTCCTTCAACTGCACGAAATTTTCCTTTGACTTCAGTTACTTCCTCTTCAACCTTAGTAACTTTTACTTCAACGCCAGTAACTTTTTCTTCGACACCAGTAACTTTTTCTTCGACACCAGTAACTTTTTCTTCAACGTCGGTAACTTTTCCCTTAATGTCACTAATTTCTCCTTCGACGTTACCAACTTTTTGTTCAACTTTATCTACTTTTTCCTTGACTTCATTAGTGGCTGACAGGATAGCATCTTGTTGCACCTGTATAATTTTTCTCAATTCTTCCTTTTCTTCTTCTCGTTTTCTTTCTTGTTCTTCCCTTTCTTCTTGACGTCTTCTTTCTTTTTCTTCTTCACGTCTCGCCTGTTCTTCTTTCTCTTCTAGACGTCGTTTTTCTTGTTCTTCTTTATCTTCTTGACGTCGTTTCTCTTGTTCTTCTAGCATCATTTTGCTAAATGCAGCTAACATGTCTTGCATTTGTTTTTCAGCGGCCATGCTTCTTGTTTCCATTCAAAAACTAACAAACAACACTAACAAGTTTTATTTAAAGTCTATGCCAGGTACAAGTAGAATGTTCTATAAATTTTCTCACACTATATGGCACAAATTAGTCTTGTCTAATGTCTATATTACTTTCCAGTTCGACTCACTTCACTATCTCCAGTGGTTTCCAAATAGAACACTATGGAACTTCGTCGAATTCTTCAGAAATTCTGTTGCAATTCCGCTTCCGACACCAATTGTTACGTTCTTACAATTTTCAGTAAACACTTTGTGGATTCGAATAACTTGCAACAAGAATTTTCACAAACCACTGATTTATTTAATCACTAAAATTACACTAGCAAATACTTAAAAATCACACAACTAATAATAACTTAATCTAATATAATTTCACTACTTTTAAAACACTAAGCACTTTACTTTTCTTCTTAAACTTGTCAACTCTTGTCTAACCTAAAAACTCTCTTGTCTGTTTACTTCACTAAACTGCATACTTCACTCAACTGAACTCTTCTTCTACAAACTGTTTCTGTAACCAGAACCACAGATTACCCAGAACTGTACTGGATACTAAACTGAACTGTTTATCCTTCACTAAACTGTACTGTACTGTTCCCTCTGCTGGAGTCACCTCTTTATATACACACTTGGAATCCTTCTAGAACTCTTTTCTAGAATTCTCCATAGTTTTCTACCATGTAATAGATGATTGTTCGTCAATTGGCTCATAGACGGCGCCACCCTACTAGTCAGGGAAGTAACTAAGCTTCTGAGGAAAACTTTGAACATGAACTTAATCACATCTTTCCTTGTTAGAGGGCAACACATAACAATATTTATAGCAGATCATGCCGTGAATAAATGATCATCATTGATTATTTTGTGATGCCAAAAGCTTTTGTTTAACTTTTTTACGAAAACTGCTTAAGGGAAGGTTCTTCAGAGTATCATCTAAAGTTGTTATATATTTTTGCCATATTATACGTAAACGATCTATAAAATAAGGCTGAATAAAATCTAGGCAGGGATATTTGACCGGTATGCCGTATATTTAAGTTTTGTAATTTTTCCCGAAGTACGGAGGCGAGGAGGAGGACAATATGCGCTTAATAATTACTGACATGTGATGCTTGAAGATATTTTCTATTTTTAACCAACCAAGTTGATTTATTTTTGCAGAAACTCTATGATATTTTCTTAAACCGTAAACAAATCGACAACAACCATTCTGTATTTTTTGAAGTCTACTTTGAGTAACTGAAGTAAGACAGGGATAATATAATGTAATTCCATAATTCAATATTGGCAATACAAGAGTCTCCTTGAGCTCCTTGCGTAGATTAAATTTTAATAAGTGTTATATTTCTATATAAAAGTTTTAAGGCAAGATATGCCTTTTTAACAAGAAGTGATACATATTCCTCAAATCGTAATCTACAGTCAAAAATAACTCCTAGATTCTTCACGCTGTTAACAACTCGTAAGGGTTCATTATTAACTTGAGGTGTGTCTTAATTAGATTTTCTGAGCGTTTTGGCGAAAAAATAATAACGTTGCATTTATCTGTGTTGTTTTAAATTGTGCGATTTAGAATAATCGGATAATTGTTTAAGGTCATGATTTATGTGTGAGCATACGGCATTGACAAAATATATTACTTACTTACTTACTGCAATCAATGAATCTCCTCAGACAATAAATACACAAATTTTCAGTATTTTCACACTTCAATGTATATTGCACATCTATAAACATAAACGTAAATGTCTAGTTGATGACCGTAAATTACTTACTGAATGAAATATAAAATTTAACCTTGAGAGCTTCGGTATCATCACAGAGATATATTCTGTGTGGGTATCATATGTAATGTAAATAAACATGTAATGTTATGTTTCGTCTTTTATGCCAACTAAATATGCGCAACCCACAATACTTCAAGATGTTCTCTGTGGCACCGAAATTTTGTCTGTGACTGCTATACACATAAACAAAAATTGCGTCGCGATTACAATTCGTACGGTCCTGCTAAGGTCCCGTATCCCGCCTAGACTACTGGGCTTCTGTGTTATCGACAGGACGATGTAATTCGGTTACTTGCCGCGATTGACTGTGGGCATGCAAAGGTACTCTTAAATTACAGATCTGAAAATAAGTCTGTTTTATAATGTCAGTAATCTTTTGTCTGCAGATTAATTACGTCGCAGTAAGATTAAATTGAAATTTAATCTTACTGTGACGGTGGATGGGGATCATTTAAACTGTGGGTTATCAGATGTCAGAATACTCATAACCACAGAATTAATAAAATTCGGTGTATATTTGATCACATATCAGATAGTTAATTATGCACCATATTTGATGGATGTATTCTAAATATGTGATTATTTACAATCTGATGATGACAAAAAATTATTAATACACTCGAAGTTCTGGAAATTTTAGAATCAGGTCTATAGTTACACGGAAGAATGTAATTAGAAAATTTTATAAGTTGATTAAGATTATCTAAGCAGTCAGTTATTACATTATTGAAACCAATTGAAAATTTATTATTACACCTGACAGAAAGATAAAAATTTATTTTTGATTACCTCATAGTTCTATACATATATGCTTATTGTTACCAGAGACTTTGGAATTGTACACAAATCAACTGCCTCTTGTACAATTAAAAATGTTTCTGTAATAAAATTATGTATTTAGTAAAATTTGTCGTTCTTTTATTTCCCTCCATTTTTATAAAAATAACTTGATCATGTCAAAATGTCAAAATAGGTTAGAATCCAACTGCGTGAAGTTCTGGTCAACAGTAGCGCCAAATACATAAATTTAGGTTTATTTTAAAACAGGAATTTATAAACTAAAGTTTCATGGTTTAATCATAAGTTTAAACTTAAGATAAATATAGGGTTAATCTAACATTATAAAACTGGGCCTTATTTTGGTTAGTGACCCTGGAATAAAACCAGAAGATCTTGAAATCCATAGTTAACCCAGTGGCGTAATCTCTGGGACAACTGGCGGACTACCATTTTATTGGTAGCTAATTATGCAGGCTCCTTTCTACTTCACTAAGAGAGACTAAACCTCGGTCCATAATAGCATGTACGAAAAGTCAAGGTCTCAAATTTTTTTTTTGGCATTAGCATCCCCACCACTATCACCCTCAATACCAGCCCGACACTATTATGAAAGGAAGTAAAAAAATTTAAAATATGATTTAGTGTGTATACAAGAATGAGACATCCCAAAAAATTTTTTTGGCGTTAGCTACATTCCAAAACTGTAAATGGATGCTTAGGATGCTTAACCATATACCAGTAATTCTGCAAAAAGAGCGTGCCAGATTGCTATATGATAGAATATTAGGAAAAAGTGATTCTTGGTCCTCAAGTGACTCTCAATTAATGACAGGAGAATTATGACAATCGGAGTAAGTGCACGCGTGTGTGAGTTAGACAGGAGAGAGAGAAGTGGAGAGAGTAAGCACTGCCCCCGGCTATCCGTCGCTCCGTTGACTGACTCGATCGCCTGTTTCCATTTGTTTCTTTCATTGTAACTCGCGCGGGCGGGCAAGTTATGGACAGGGCAAAATTAAAAAGTGGATAAATAAAAAGAAAACTGTTTGTCCCCTCTTTTGAGCCCTTCTAGAACCCGTTACTCTACTCCGTTTTCCCGCTTTACAGCAAAAACTTTGCACTCTCCTCTCTCCCTTAATAATTAACCGATGGCGGTCTAGTTGGACGGAAATTGAAGATAATATATAAAGCCATCGATTTACATAAAAATTATTACCCCCCCCCCTTCCCTTCATGACAAACATTTTTTTAAAAAAATATCAAAACTTCTTTCACGCGCCAGCCGCTATATTATTTAGTACTAGTTTTTTTATATTATATTAAGTATTGCTTTATTCTGCGGGATTGGCTAAATATGTAAAACTATTTCATCACTTACTATTTCACCCTTGGGGACCTAGGATGTTTGATAACGATAACAAAACACAACATTGTTCATTACTCTTTACTAAAATTCAAAAATATAGTCCTATTTATTATTATTATTATTGTAATTATGGCTTTCAGTTCATTTTGAACTGCCCCTCTAATTTTATTGTCACTGGTCTCACCCACGCCTTCAACACTAGCTATGCAGAGATTTACACCTTCAGTAATAAAAAAAATGCAATTACTATGAAAACTCTCAGATAAACAATAATTCTTGCCAATCACAAGTTGGTTCATTCTTGTAATGCACTAAACTCTCAGTTAAACAATATTTCTTACCAATCACAAGTTGGTTCATTCTTGTAATGCATTACAACGTGATAACTCAAGGATGAGGGCGGCTCATCAACACAATACTTGTTGAATTTCAATCAAATAATAATAATTATTATTATTATTAGCCGTTACTCGAATCCGAGTATAAAAATTTTACAGTCGATAAATTGTGTACAATAAAAAACAAGTAAAAGGTGTAGTCTATTGTAATTCCCATTCATCTACGGTGCACACGACTATGGCTATAGAGGCCAATTCGGGAGAGCACATGTCGACCGCAGTCAGGGCAAACATAGACCTGGTTAGGTCTTGGATTCGGCCTTCTTGCAGCAAGACTTCCTTGATAGCTGGCCACAACCCCTCGCCATTCGGTCCTGTCCGCTGCAAGTTGTTCCCATTGCTCGTCTGCAATACCGCAGGATTTTAGATTTTCATGGGGAGCGTCTTTGAACCTCTTTCGTTGACCGCCACGCCTTCTTCTACCGCTTAGCAATTCACCATAAAGTGTACATTTAGGAAGGCGGTTATCATGCATACGATGAACGTGACCTGCCCATCTTAGGCGTGCTCTTGAAATAAGCACCTCAATTGGAAGGCTGTTTGCTCTCCTGAGTACTTCCACGTTTGATATGTGATGGAGCCAACGGATTTTCATCATACTTCTGAGGTGTCTTTGCTGAAACCGTTCTAATTCTTTCACATGACGACGGTAAGTGACCCAGCTTTCACATCCATATAGCAGTGTTGGAATGACAATTGCTCTGTAGACAGCCATTTTCGTTGACAAAGCAAAGTCGTGGTTGTCAAATACTCTCTCTCTAAGTCCCCAGAGTGCTCTAGATGCAGCGTTAATTCTATTGCGAATCTCGCTGTCCATGTTTGCTTTGTCATTAACAACGTTGCCTAAGTAATTGAACTGATCCACCACTTCAAGAGAATTTCCGTTAAGTGTAATGTCTATTTGGTCTATTTGTTCAATCAAATAATATATATGCAAAAACAAACAAGTAAATATTCTTTGTTTCAATCACACACGGCGCACTACTAAAGTTGACTACCACGACACGAAACAGCAATGAACACGACGACCGCGGTTGCTCACCATCTGGACTATTGACACCATGAGAGAGATGCATATATTTATGAGAAACTCTTATGCATGCATTTCAAATTGCTTAATATAATGGGTCCTTGAATTTTCGTCAAAATTAATTTTAATAGTGAACTGAGCATGTTCAACCTAATATTTGCTACCGTTGTTGGTATATTTAAAATGTATTCTGCAACAAAGACAACAATACTAACCCGGTTGCTGGCGACAGCGCAATCGATGCAGATTGATATACGTTTAAAAACCATATTTTATAAACTACAATATTACTGAACGAATATTTTCATTTATCATCTACTTATAACAGATTTTGATTAATGTAAATATTTCACTCATATATTCAGATATTGTTATAATCTTCGAACTTTTAGATGTAATTGTTTATGATATGTCTATAAAAACGTTGGACAAACACATATTTATCATATACATCTTATATTAAAAACTATAATATGGCTGAAAAAATGCAAGTGTCAATTTCACCAATTTACAATTTGAACATTTGACAGAAATGTGGTCTCAATTAATTATTTTTCAAATATTCTGCGTTACTCCGAAAATTGTTGGAGAAATACATTTATAATATATGTATAAAAATCGTTTATGATATAAATGATTTTCATAGATGTTGATTAAATATACGATAACGAAATTTAAACCATAATTTCCTATAATAAACGTTTATTAAACAATCGTGTTGTTTGGGTAACAGTGAATATTACAATTAAATTTGGTGTTTAATGCAGGGTTGCCATTGATCTGGTAAACCTGGAGAACCTGGAAAAGTCAGGTAATTTCGCTTTTTTTAAATGTCAGGAAAAGTCAGGGAAAAATGCTAAAAATCTGTAAAAGTCCGGGAATTTATTAGAGAGTCAGAGAATTTCTGCTCATCTACAAATTTTTTATAATTTGTAAAAATTGGGTATATTTACTATACGTAACACGCGCTTTTTTAATTTGGATTGTTGTTTTTTTAAGGTTGGTAGCATAGTTTAGTCCGCCAAGCAAGCAGAAGATTCCAATAGCTATCCTTGTTGCTTGCACAAAATGTTGATGACTGTTACAGAAAATCTTGGAACAATGTTGCTTGAAATGCAAGAAAAATATTAGTTTACTTAGGTAAAACCTGGAAAAGTCAGGGAATTTCATTCTAAAATTTGGGTGGCAACCCTGTAATGATAAAATTAACAACAAAAAAATATGTTACATAAACTTAGTTAAATAACAGGCTAATTCTTAGCTTATATAGTGATATAAAATAAACAAATAAATAAATATACACCACAGAAATTTGATAACCCCCAATTCCCTAAGCCAGAGGCTTGTGCGGAAGGGGGTTACACATTGAGAAAATGCGGACATACAACCATTTCCTCCGACAGTGCCAGTACTGGAGCCAGGATTTGAACCAGGTAGCACGATAACCGTGTGATTAATCGTGATCGCCACTTTGCGCCTTAACCAAGGCGGCTATCTGCCAGACATACATTGAACAAGTCTAGCTGTATAGCCTTGGTATTTTTCATAATCCTGGTGATACTCAAATTTGCACCATATAACGCTACGGTGATTGCGGTTGATTGCTAGTCTCCTGGCGATGGCACTACTGGGTTAATAGCTAGACTACTGGGTTAATAGCTAGTGATTGTTAAGAACGCTATGGTTTTGTATTAGAATGATGAACCAGAATAACAGAGAAATATCTGAAATAAGAGTCACGGTTATAAAAGAAACGGAATCAATGCACTGGACTAGCACTCAATAATTAATATTAGTAACACTTCTTGAACTCATATATTATGTAAATTATTGTACAAACAGTCAAATTGCACATTTGACCTTTGTTCCTATTATTTCAGGTCAAGTGGCTTGTCATAATATACGTGTTTCCATGAAGTTTGCATCTGTTACTTATCGGGTATAGGCCAGTCATTTAAAACATCTTAGGTCGCAAAAAATTGCACTTCTGATTTTTTGGGATATTGTTAGGATAGATACCAGTAGTGTAAAACCAAGTTTGCAGTTTCGAAAGACCTGTGCTAACTGCGTGGTGCTCGAAAAACCTTGAAATTTTCTGATTTTTTTCAGTTTTCGTCTTATAACTTCGAAAAGGTGCATCCAACATTAACACCCGCGACTCTGAATATTAAAGAGCTGTCAAATAGCAGATTTTTTAAATTGATTTGATAGTGATAATAAACATTTAAAAGTGTCCAAAGTCATTTCTACATAAAACTAAGCGCCTTCACCTTAGTGCATTGAAAAACGTTTCCGCCGCGGATTTTGAGGACTTTTTCACGATGAAAATGTCCCAAAAAGAAGCGAGCGGAATTTCCGAGAGTTCCATTAGCGAAAGTGAGACAGAAGCACAAGCTGAGAAATCAACAGATAAGGATTGGACAATAAAAACTGGGGAAAAAGAAGAGTTAAACTTAAAGCATCATCACAATCAAAAAAAGCCAATGTAAACACACAACCAGGAACCTCTAAACAATTACATAAGGCACCAATATTTTCAAAACAATCAACAAAACAAAATAAAAACTTACTACCAAAAAAACACAAATGAAAGGATGGAAATATGTAGTATACCTCTTATTCAAGATGGTGGGCAATGAATGTGCAAGTGAAGTAGTCTGTGGATTTTGTAAGAAATCTGCTGTAAATAAAAAAGTTAATTGTACAAACTGCTCAGCAATATTTCATACAAGTTGTTACAAAAAAAAATCTAAATAAAAAAGTGCTGTGACAAGCCTAATTATATAATAGAAAACCAGCCAGAGGAGGAGGAATTTGAAGGTGAAGATAATTTAAATGACTCTTTAATTGATAAATCAATAATATGGGAAAATAATATCCTAAAGGAATTAAATAAAGAATTGAAGGAAAACAATAAACTACTTCATGAAAAAATTGAAAATTTGAAAAAAGAAAATACCAACCTGAACAAAATGTTTAATCAAGGACAAGAAAACTTAAATAAATTACAAGGAGACATATTGAAAAATATAACTGAAGTGCTGAATTTTACTCTTGAAAATAATATGAAATCCATAAAGGACGAAATAAATAATTTAAAACATGATATTAAGGAATTGTGTGATATAAAAACTGATAAGCAAGGTAATAAAAAACTTAAAATCCCAATCCTCACAAAAACATCACTAGCTGATAGCAACACAATCAAAATAAACAGGAATCCAGTGACCCCAAAACAACATTCAGAAATAGCAACCAAAATAACACCCAAACAAACAAATCTGGCGATTTTAGAAACACAAGAAAGAAAAATAATGAACCGTGTTATACATTTGGAAACTGCGGACGTAGAAAAAATTGAGAGGGAACAAACGAGTAATCATGATACAGAGAACTGGCAAGTAGTAAAAAGAAGAAGAAATTCATATACAAGAAAAGTTGGTCAATCAGAAGATACTAGTGAAAAATTTAAAAGGGAGAAACCGAGAGTATGGTTATATCTCTATAGGGTAACTCAGGATATAACAGAAGGAGATATAAAAACATATTTAGAAAAGAAAACGGGAAATAAAAATGAATTTATAGTTAAAAAACTAAAATCAGAAGGAAAGAGATTTAACTGTTACATAGTAGCTGCTGATTTTAAATACAAAGAAGAATTTTATAATCGTTTATTTTGGCCAAGAGGAGTTGCATATAAAAGATTCGATTTTAAATTATACTATGAAAAATACCAGATAAGAGATGTTATCAGCAATGAAACTGATAAAAGACCAAATTCTTTTTTAGGAATACAGAAAACCTAGAGGACAAAGTCAAAACGCCTATTGTACCAACTTCAAATAAAAAACAAAATGTATCACTAAGTTCTAAACAAGACATCATCGACATCATGCATTTCAATATTCAGGGGATTTATGGAAAAGGTAGAGACTTAGAAATTTTAGTTAATACACACAACTCGGACATTATTTGTATCACAGAACACTGGTTGAAGCATTGTGAAATAAACCACTTTCAATTGACAGACTATACATATTAGTGAATAATTTTTGTCATAGTGATTACATTCGTGGCAGTTTATGTATTTTTGCTAAGGAAAATTTGAATATTAAACCAATGTTATACAAAAACTGCACTGAAAAGCATTTTGAAGCCACAATAGCTATGTTAGATATTTTAAATGGTAGGTCTAAATTATTTATAATAACGGTTTATAGAACACCCAACAGCAACTTTAAAATATTTATGAATGAAATGTATGAACTATTGTGTGTCAATTACAAAGCACATTATTATTATGTTGTATGTGGTGATATTAATGTAAATTTTTTTTCAAGTACTAATGAATCTAAAGACATTCGATATGAAAAATCATATTAATGAACCTACTCGTATCATGCATACAACTAAAACCTGTATAGATGTGATGTTTTCAAATATGAAAATAAAATCTAGTCTAATAAAAGACACACACTTATCAGATCATACCTTTCAATTATGTAATTTTGAGATACCAACACTCACAAATTGTAAAAGTGAAACTATTTTTAGACGTGACTTCTCAGAATGCAATTTAATAACATTTCAAAACTTATTAAGAAATGAAAATTGGTCAGACATGCACATATCCCGTAATTTAGATAACAAATTCAATGCATTATATTCAACCTTTAAATTTCACTCTAATAATGCCTTTCCATATAAAAAAATAAAAATAAATAAAAACAGAAAACCTTGGTTTACACGAGAAATTAAATAACTACATCAAACCCTATGTGACATGTCAAAAATATGTAAAGCTACAAAGAATGACGTTATAAAAACCAGATATAAACAGTTAAAAGTTATATATAGAGAGAAAGTAAAGCATGCAGTAGAAAATTACAATAACAGTGGGTTAGAAAACACCACCAATATTATGAAAGAGAGCTGGAAGATTATAAACGAAATGAAAGGTAGCTCAAATAAAAATAGTTGTAGTCAGTTATACATTAATGATGAACAAATATCGGACATAAACAAAATATGCAATTTATTTAATGAGTCATTTGTGAATTTGCCCAACCTTATGCCAGTAATGAATAAAATAAAATTACCGCCTCACTCTTAATATTACTTTTTATTTATATCCTACCACACCAGATGAAATTGAAAAAGCTATAATTAAAACAACTTCTAAACCAGCTGCTGGTATTGATGAGATCTGTGGTAAAGCACTAAAAGCAGGTAGCAATGTTATAAAGTATCCCACTCTCTTACATAATTAATGAGTCATTCTGTGAGGGGAAGTACCCGGAGGCACTGAAAATTTCAAAGTCAATTCCAGTTTTCAAAAATAAAGGATCCAGAAATGATATAAGTAACTATCGAAATATTTGCTTGCAAAGTCAGCTAGCAAAAGTCATTGACATCACTTTTAACACAAGATTAAGTACATTTCTAGAAGCCCATAATTTATTATCAAATTGTCAAAATGGTTTTAGATCAAAGAAATCAACATCAACAGCCTTAGCAGATTTATGTACAAGTGTGTATGACTGTTTAAACAATAAACAATATCCAGTTGCCTTATATTTTGATCTAACTAGAGCATTTGATACTGTCAACCACAATTTACTTCTAGAAAAACTAGATCGCATTGGTATACGAGGAAATGCAAATAACTGGGCTACATCATATTTACAGAAAAGAACCTAGGTTGTGGTCTTCGATAAAGTTAAGTCTAATCCAAAAGCAGTCACAATGGGAGTATATCAAGGCTCAATTCTGGGTCCTCTATTTTTTATTATTTTTATAAATGATATACCATATTCATGCATTTCTGCTTACAAAATAATAATATATGCTGATGATACGAATCAACTAATAGCTGAGAACAATTTGTCCAATTCAGTCATGAAAGCAAATGTCTCCGCAGGTGAAATACATCAATGGGGCCAATACAATGGACTATCAGTCAATCAAAGTAAGACCTTTTTTATGCTTTATCAACAAAAAAACGTTAATTACAATTTTAGCCCTCTTATTAAGATAAATCATAAATCGATAGAACAGGTAAGCTCAATCAAATTTCTAGACATTACGGTGGATCAAAAACTGACATGGGAGAAACATATTAACAATATATTATCGAAGTTAAGTAGTGTATGATTTATTATTAGATAATTACGTACAACTGTTTCATGGACATACTTAAACTTACATATTATGGATTTGTGCAGTCAATTCTAAGTTATGGCCTGATTTTCTGGGGTCAGTCAGCACATATTTACAAAATTTTGGTCATGCAGAAAAAAATTGTCAGATGTATGGTGGGAGCAAGTATGCAAACACCATGTAAACCAATATTTATTAAATTATCAATATTAACAGTCACTTCTCTCTATATATATTTAATAACTATAAATGTAAAAAAAGAAGAAAATTCCTTTATAAAAAACAAAGAAGTTCATGATCACAATACAAGAAACAGTCATAACATATATCAGCCATTTTCAAGATTGAGTGTTGGTAAAAATTCTCATGTGTATTAAAGTACATTATGTTTTAATAAATTTATAAGTATTTTTGGTGAAATACAAAATTTTAATCATTTTAAACATACATTGTATATTTATTTAGTAAGTAAGGCCTTTTATTCTGTGGATGAGTTTTTGTATTTTTAATTATATGTTTGAATTGTGTTTATGCTTTACTGCTTTTACAGATTTAGATGTAATGTGAACTATTTTGTGTGTGCGTGTACATGTGTGTTTGTGAGTGTTGACTAGTCTAATAAGTTATATACATCCTGTGTCTATCTATCTATAACAACACAGTACAAAACCAAAACACAAATAAAACAAAAAATTTATCTGTTGCTATGCAAAACATCTTTAGAAAAAAAGTACAGTTATGTCTATTACGCCACAGCTCCTGAGGATACAATTCGCATGAAACTCGCAGGCCAATGGTGCTCAATGTTTCCCAATGTTCAAGATATTATAATACAAACAAGGAAAGGCTTTATTATTAAGTCAGATAATTCAAAAGAACACATAGAAATGGCATTGAAATACTTGAAAAAAAAAAATAAAGAAATTTCCACATTTGAAGAAAGTACCAGTCCCCCAAATATAACACATCAGATATCAACAATACAGTCATATTCTGCAGTTATATCTCTGGTGGACATAGATATAGATGAAAAAAAAAATAAACAAAATTTTACTTAATGCCAATATAGTACACCGTTATTGTAAAAGCATAATATCTAAAAAAACGAAAAACCCTCATTATACATTCGAATAATGTGACAAGATCATATATGAAAAACTAATTAATGAAGGAGTGTATTACAAATGCAGATATTTCGCAGTTTACCCCAGCCACCCACCACAACCCCTACCAGTCCTATGTGCAAAATGTTCAAAGTTTACACATACCACTGACCAGTGTAATACTCCAATAAAATGCTCCAAGTGCCATGGTGAACCACAAGAACATTGAGTGTAAAACCAACCTTCCACCAACTTGTAAAGCATGTGGTCCTGCAGAACATGTTGCTTGGTCCATAAAATGTCCCCAACGGCCTACCAAACCTATTGAAGGAATACGGAATGTCAAAATTCGCTCTATTAACAAAAAACAAGACAACATTGTGAATACAAATGTAAGGGGTGGAAGTTTAATTTAAGGTGAATAATGTCTCAAAATTGGTAAATCATCCACCTCACCTAAATCACCCGTTAAATGAGACTATAACACTGTACGATGCCCTTCAAGGACAAGAAAAGCCATATATTCCTAACATACATTCATCCAAACAGTGCATCGATTGAAGATAATCTATTTGTGAAAGTTTCACAATATGAACACGCAATCTTAATCGGAGATTTCAATATCACTAACAGGAAAAGAAAACAAATACAACACTTTCTAGTTAATTCAGACTTTGTGCAAATACCAACTCCACCCACATTCATTATGGCAAACAATGAAGATTCCACTCCAGATTTATTTTTCTGTACAAAAAATATTAGACAAAATATTTCAAACATCAACCTAATCCCAGAGTTATGCTCTGATCATCTAGCCATAGAAATTCTCTATTGACCTGGTTCAACTTCCTGTGGATGATGATGATGAGAAAATTAAATACAATTTTAACAAATGCAATATGGAATGGTAAACGCACAAATGCTGCAATACATAAATAATGAAATTCCAATATCCCCACGATACATTGCATTTTTCCTCGGGAAACTTAAACAAATTGTAAGTGAAAATACACCACCATTCACAAAAAAATACTATGCATATAGACTCTCACCATTCATAATTAATTTAATCAAAACAATTATACTGTGAAATTTAAGTTAATAATGATCCAGTTCTAAAAACAAAATTTAACGACCTTAACAAAGACATTCACAAATTAATATCACAATATAGATATTCTCAATATTAGAAGTATGTCAAAAAATAAAGGTGTCGAAAGGAAAAAACCACTGGAACCAAATAAAAAAAAACTATCAAAATATCGAAAACATAATAACAGTCACCACCTAATAGAAAATAACAAAACCTTAATAGCAGATCAGGAAATTGCAGACTCATTCGCAAATCACTTTAAAAAATCGTATCAGTTTAGCGATAACACCAACTTCGGCATAAATCACCGTAACGAAATTGACGAATGGTTCAACTCATATTTTGAAGAAAGAAATCTTGAAGACATTATCCCTCCTATAGATGCAAATGAATACTATGCTGCAACTGCAACAAAAAAGAACACTACCCCTGGATATGACAATATATCATACAATATGTTAAAAAAATTAAATCCAGGTATACATGAAGAAATAAATTCACTGTCTAACGAATTCATTTTTTCCTCCAGAATGGAAAAAAGGTACTGTAATTACAATTCCTAAAGCAAACCTTGACCATTCTAAAAATTATTGCCCGTAATTATTAAAAACAGGATTGAGATATCTATTGGTAATTGCATACCCATCAGTTTGGCTTCAGGCAGGGCCAGCCACAATTCATTCTTTGATAATATTAACAACTAATATCCAAACAAATAATAAATTAAGAAACAAGTCGCCATTTTTCGTGATATTAATAGCTGATTCAAGATGGCGGTGAGTGAGAAAGTGAGTGAAGAGCTCTCTGATAAAATGTTTAAATGTTGTGTGAAGAAATCGACAAAAGTGGCAGTTTGTGTACACTGTGGCAATGTATTCCACAGAAGCTGTCTAGAAAGAAAAAACTACACTATAATAGACGAAACGCGCATAATATGCTGCACTGCTATGAATGACAAAGAAGAAAACAAATCATTACCAGGCCACAAAGAAGGTACAGTTGACATAAATATACTCGTATGGTTAAAAAATGAAAACAATCTTTTGAGAAAACTTCTTCAAGAGAAAGACGAACAATGCATAATCGTAATGGAAGACAAACAATTACTAGAGGACAAAGTGAATCATTTAATAGAAACAAACAAAAAACTATCAATAGGCAAAAAACAGGAAGATACAATCAATGCGAATATGGTGCAAAAAGCACTTGCCACTATCAGTGAAAACAAATACAAACAAGAACAAAAAATAACACAGACAAAAAATATCATTAGATTATATTAGATTGACAAGGGAGCTGGTTATTTAGCCTTTACCACCGCGACCTTTTCAGGTCTATTGTGATGCTCCTAGAATAGCTTCCTTATGGTACCTCATCCAGCTTTGTCCTTTGTACTAGACTCCACAGCTTTGATAGAGTCCCTTTTGTATAGCTGTCCGCCTTTGGCTTTTCTTCTCCGAGAACTTGGAATCTCAGTCTCGTCAGGCCTTCACAGTGGCACAATACGTGAACTGAGGTTTCCTCTTCCTCTTGGCAGAATCTGCATGTTGCGTCCTCTGCCAGGCCCATTAGACTCATGTGTCTATTGAGCCGGCAATGGCCAGTTAGATCTTCCGTAAATTTGGCCGAACGTTCTTTAATGAACTCTTTGGCCTCTCTCTGCCTTGGGAGATTCCTCCACCATTCCAGAGATTTATCTTGCACCCATTCCTTAATAGCCGTTCGTATGCATGGTTTTGCTATGCCACAAAAGGGCTCGGGTCCTATTGGGGCTTCAAGTGCGCCTTCCTTGGCCAGTTGGTCAATCTTTTCGTTTCCTCTGTGTCACTCGTGTCCTGGTACCCATGCTATGGTCACTCTGTTATGACTTCCCAGCTCTGTAAGGGCCGTCAAGCAGTCCCACACCAATATTGAGTTGATTTGCACGGAACTGATTGCTTTTATTGCCGCTTGGCTATCAGAGAATATGACAATCGACTGGTTAACAGTACCTTGTCCTATTATCTCCCTTGCGCAACAGTGTTTGGCAATCACTTCAGCCTGAAAGACTGTTGCGTATTTCCCTAGACTTATGGGATACTGGCCTTTTGACCTTGTTCCGTAAATCCCGGCTCTGACTCCTTGTTCTGTCTTGGAGCCATCAGTGTACCAGACTGTTTGTGCTGTTATAGGAGGACCGTTTTTCCAGTCCTCCCTGTCTGGCATAACAGTCTGAAAGTTCTTGTTGAAGTTATCTTGGGACCATTACATCCGTGGGCATGCCCTCATCTCCGAGTATAACTTCTGGTACTCCGCCCCGTGTTGCTGGCTAATTGGCGTTTGGCCTTGCATTAACCTGTGCACCACTGATTGAGCTTTGCCTTGTATGAATATGTGTAATGGTGGTCCAAGCGGACCTCAAATGCAGCCGTAGGAGCAGTTTTTATAGCCCCCGTGGCGCACAGGCAAGCAAGCCTTTGTACACCACTTAACAGCCTTATTGCTCCCGACTGCACCGTCTTAGTCCACCATACCACTGCTCCATAGGTTATCATGGGTCCCAATACCTTGGTGTATAACCACAGGTTCATTTTGGGATTTCACCCCCAGTTTTTTCCACACATTTGCCTACACCTTCCCAGGGCGGTTGTGGCTTTCTGTGTGACTTTTTGGATGTGAGAGTTCCATGTTAATTTTTTGTCAAAAATGACTCCTAAATATTTTGCCTCACGCAAATGGAATTTCCACTCCGTTGAGCCTTAGGGGCTTTAGGCCTTGCAGTGCTCTTCTCCATGTAAAATTGACGACTGTGGTTTTGTGGAGATTTATAGAGAGTCCTTCCTTACAACACCATTATTCTCGACAACATTTAGGGCGATTTGCGAACGCTCCATTATTGTATTCGCGAATTGCAGCTTAACAACTATTGCTAGATCATCAGCATACCCTAAGCAATAGAAGCCCTCTGTGGAAAGTGTCCGGATGATTTCAACCAGGGTTGCCCATAATAGTGGAGATAGTACACCTCCCTGGGGACAGCCTGTGCTCACTTTCGCCTCATTGGAGATCTCACCTAGATTAAATATTATAATCCTATTATCTAGGCTAGCTTTAATCCACTGGCAGATCATTGTTGGGACTCCTCTGTTTGATAATGCACTCGTTAGTGAGTGCGTTGTCGCGTTATTAAACACTCCTTCAATGTCTAGGAATGTAACTACTGCCATTTCCTTGTCCTCTAAGGACTTTGCTAGTAGTCTGTTTAATTCATCCAGTGCAAGGTCATCATCCCCGGCTGATATGCATATTGACGTTCACTCGGGGGATTTTCCCTTAGTAGTTCATCTCTAATGTACCTATCTATCAGTCTTTCCATCGTTTTAAGTAGGAAAGAGGATAAACTTATAGGCCTATATGACTTGGGCGTTTGGTCAGATAATCTACCTATTTTTGGTAGGTAGATGACTCTCACCTTCCGCCATATTTTTGGTATGTATTTTCAGACCAAGCAGGCTCTGAATATTTTACATAAGTAAGGTATTAATACCTCTAGCCCCTTTTGGAGTAAAATTGGATATATTCCGTACATCCCAGGAGATTTGAGTGGTTGAACTAATTGCCCATCTGATTTTATCAGGTTTTATAACCTCGGTGGCCAACTTCCAATCCGCGAGTTTGGGCCTTTCTGGCCTTTGGTCTAGATAATGCCTATCCTCTAGGTCTGTTAATATTAGTGAGTCCGGAAAGTGTGCCTCCATGAGCAATTTGATACTTTCCGCCATTGTTTCTGTGTAGGTTTCATCATCTTTTTTGATAAAACCTACTTCGTTTGCAGTACAACCGTCCTTAGCCAGGACTCTATGGATTCTGGAAGCTGGGGGGCCATCACTGACCTCTTCGCAGAATCTCTTCCATGAGTCTCTCTTTGCTTTGCGAACCTCTTTATTGTACTGCATGAGTTTTCCTTTGTAGGTATCCCAGTCTTGGTTGGATTTGGCCCTATTAAATAGCCTTATAACCTCAACCCTAAGGCCTTCTAGGTGGTTATTCCACCAGACTGTTTTACCCCTGGTTTTCCTTGTTTTCTCCAGACAGTTTTCCTGGTAGGCAGCTACTATCGCCTCGCTTACCTATTCCACTGCCACATCAAGGCTCTCTATGTTTCTTCTAGACGCTATCCTCCCTCTAGATACCCTCTAAATATTCTTCCCAGTTGGTATCTCGGGGATTTCTGAATTTTGTCTCCGTTAGAGATGGGATCTTGATGTTGAATCTGATGTGCTTATGATCAGAGTCTGATGGCTCTTCTGACACGTGCCAGTTCTTGATAGTATCACTTACATTACCTGTACCTAAGGTTAAATCCAAAACTTCCCTACGTACTGAAGTGACAAAAGTAAGTTTCCTGCCTATATTAGCTATTAGTAACCTTTCCCTTAGGATGAAATGTAATAATGACTCACCCCTGTTCTTGATGTTAGTGCTTCCCCATACCGTGTGGTGTGCGTTGGCATCACATCCAATTAGTAGTGGAAGGTTCCTCTCTCCGAAATAGGCAACTATGTCGCTTAGTATCTCCGGTGGACAGGATCTTTCCTCACCTGAAAAGTAGGCGGAGCATATAACCTAGCTCTTCATACCCTCTTCCGTCGATGCTGTTAAAGAATAGAATAGAATAGAATTTATTCATGTGAAAAATATAAAATTGTACATACGTCACAAACTCTTACAAAAAATTGATAAAAACAGGTTAAAATAATTTAAAAATATAAGTATGTTGATTACATTGATAAAAATAATTAAATGTAAAATATAAGCTTTAACTTATAAAAATGATGGTATAACCACAACAACATCAGCAAAGATTTACAAAAGTATCTGTAGACCCATATTGGAATATGGACACATACTCTACCTTAACAGTGGACCACAAGCAAAAAAGAATTTGGAAGTGGCAGAAAGGACGGCCCTCAGGAGTATTACCAAATTACGCCATCCCCTACATAATATATCGAACACCTTATTATACCAAAAAACAAAAATAGAACCAATCCATCAACGTCTCACTAAGCTACAAACAAAATTCGCCAATGCACAACACAACTTCCAAAAAATTGAAGAATACTGCACAACACGAAACCGTAATATTAGACCTAAATTCAAGACACCTGAACACACCTTAATTGAGAAGATGCAGCAACTGGTTTAGAAAACAACATAAGCCATAGAATAGAATAGAATAGAATAGAATAGAATAAAAATTTATTGTGTTGAAAGTTACACAAAAGGTAAGGGTTCAACAAAGTTGATTTTCAACCCTCCCCGCACAATAAAAGTTATAATAAAATATAAATTAGTAGTTAATGAAATGAGCAATAACTAATTATAATTACAATCCTATAAATGCTTAAATATTATTACAATATGATAAGAATTAAAAATATTACACTAAAACTTGAGTAATCTGAAAAAATTAACATAATAATAAAAATGAAGTGATAGATAAGTGCAGGTACAAAAAAGAATGAATATAATCATAGTGGTGCAATAAGAAATAATAAATGGTTATGGGTCAAATATAAACAAGATGGATCAGTTGAATGTGCTCAGCTGCTTATTTAGCATAATCTCTTTTAATTTGCTTTTAAATTGAAATTCGCTTAAATTGAGGAATTGGAAGTTTTCATTTAGAACTACTGCGGCCGCATAAATGAAGCTACCCTCAAACTTGCTAGTATGGTGTTGCAGAATGTTATATTTATTGTTTCTTATGTTAACGTCGTGAATGTCAGAGCGTTTCGTCAACAGCTCATATAAATAAATCGGAGTGGCTGTTTTGTGTAATTTAAACGTAAATACTGAAAATAGGTATTTCATTCTATTTCTGACATTTAATTCTTTAATATTATTAAGAAAGGGTGTAATATGTTCCCTATAATTAATGCAGTAGCTAAATCGCATGCAAGCATTTTGTATTCGTTGTAATTTATTTTTGTTATATTCTGTGAGAAAATTAAAATAGACATTACCGCCATATTCTATTTTCGGATATATTAAGGATCTCATTAGGGTCATCTTTACATCTTCTGATAAACTATATTTAAATTGGTATAATGCCTTTAGTGTCATGAATGATTGTTTTGTTACATTATTTACATGTGCGTCAAAATTAAGTGAACTGTCAATAATTACTCCTAAGTTTTTTACTTGTTTTACATATTTGATGGTGTCATTATTTAGTATAATATCGTAACTCTCAATATCCAACTGTTTTTTTAACACTTCATTTCCTATGCACATAGCAACGGATTTTTGGGCGTTTATACGTAATCCATTATCCTTACACCATTTAGAGAAAGCTTCCAAATCCGAATTTAGATTATTAATAGTTGCTTTTACATTTGCTTTACTCACCTTACAAGAGATATATATCTGAATATCATCAGCATACATATGTGATGAGGAGAACCTAAAGATAGGTGGTACGTCGATCATAAATGTTGAAAACAGAATAGGGCCCAGGATACTGCCTTGTGGTACCCCATTTTTTGTAAACCTACTATTTGAATATTCATTGTTGAACTTGACTGACTGACTTCTATGATTTAAATAATTTTTGAACCACAGTAACTCCACACCATCTATACCTATATAATTTAATTTTGATTCTAATAGACTAAAATTGACCAAGTCAAAGGCTTTGCTTTGGTCCAGTAATACTAAGAAGGTGATCTCTGAGTTGTCCATGTTTTTGGCAATATCATTCACAACTTTAATCAATGCTGTACTGGTACTATGTCCTCGTCTAAAACCTGATTGAAGCCTTGGCATTATATTGTAGGATGTCAAATAGTCTGAAAATTGATTGGAGACAAGTTTTTCAAGTAATTTGGAGAATGTAGGTAAAATATTTATGGGTCTGAGATGGTTTAATTCTAGAGGGTTTGAAATTTTTGGAATAGGTAAAATTAACGCTGATTTCCAAATATTTGGCACAGTACCTTGAGATAACGATTTATTAATAATGTTAATTACTATTTGAATACAATAAGGAATAACTATGTTTATCATCTTTAAATTAATCCCGTCAACACCGTAGGCATTACTTTTTATTTGTTTTAACTGCGCATATATATCATTTTCATTAATTTCTATGAATTTGAATTGAATCATATCATTTTGTAAGAACCTATTGTTACGAAAATATGTGTGTAATTCATTATTTACTTGAGATTCTCCAGAGAGATATACATAATATTTTTTATATATATATATATATATATATATATATATATATATATATATAACTATAATCATATACATAAGTCACAAATGGTACTTATCTAATAATTAATCATAAAATCTATGTAAATAATGTACTAACATGGGCAGAAGGACTTCGGTCGATAGCCCTTTGGATTTTTCCAATAAACATATTTATTTATTTATTTAAATTAAATATAAACATAAATATAAATAACACATCAATAGAAGCTTGGACTAATGCTTTCACACAGTGTTGGCTATTTCCCTCTCGATTTCATCTTGTGAAAACGCATTTTTTAGCAAGAAGTCCTTAACTGCAGATCTGAACTTTATCAGAGGTAGGGTTTTTATATTGTTGTTCAACAAGTTATACAGTTTAATACCATGAAAATTAACACCAGTTTGTCCTCTAGTGAGCCTTGTAAATTCAGTATATATTTCGTCTCTGTGCCGCGTCTCATATCGATGCATGTCAGCATGAGTGATGTAGTTATTTAAATTTCTATGGATATATGTTATGCTTTCTAATGCATATAGGCTTGGCAGGGTAAGTATTTTAAGCTTAATAAAGAGTTCTTTTGTTTCCTCTCGATATCCTACGCCACCCAGAATTCTAATGGCCCTTCTTTGAAGGCCAAAGATTCTGTGGCGGCCAGCAGAGTGCCCCCAGGCTAGAATGGCATAAGATAATTGAGAGTGACATAATGCAAAGTAAGCAGATTTCAATACATCTAATGAGAGCGAGTTTGAGAGTTGTCTTAAACCATATATATTTTTTGTTAGTTGTCCTGCTAGGTATTCAGTGTGAGCATCCCATCTTAGGAATGGATCAATAAAAACTCCAAGGAATTTGACACTGGAGGGGTTACTTGAAATTTTACTAATGTCACGTGTACTTGATATCATTTTTATGGTTTTTGCGTTATTCAGTGGCTGTAACAAAATCGTCAGTGCAGAGCACCGGAATTAGTATACACTTAACTCTACTACTGTATACAATACACGCTCTAGGTCTAATAGATTGTGTATTTTACAACAACTTACCTTGTGGCGGCTTTAGACCTGCCGACCTTTCCTTGACTATCCAGGGTTCCTGCAGGAGGGTAATGTCGATGCCTTCCTCGAATCTCCGACATGCGATAGCTGAAACAGCCTTCGCATAATGGAGATTTGCCTGCAGGACCCTGATTTCTTCTTTGATTGGGGTGAAGGTCCCAAAGGTGCCAGGTCCTCCCACCTCCATGGGCGTCCGCTTCTGGGCGCCAGGTCTCTTGAGCGGGCTCAACCCACTTTGGCCGGAGAAGAAGTGGAGCTCGTTCTTTCCTTCTTCCTCTCCTTTTTTTGACTCTTCCTCCGAGGTTAATTCCTTGCCTTCCGGAGGTCGTGACTTGATTGGAGGCTTCTGGACTTTGACGCTCTTTGTCGCCTCTTTACTAGGATGTGTTCCCTGTTCCTTTGGGCGGAACTTAATCCTTCCCATTCCGAAATAGGGACACATATCTAACTTCCATGGACTGCTTGTCCATGGAAAATACCCACACTTGCCCCTTCTCGGACGGGGTCTTTGCGAACACTGTCCAGAGGTTCGTGTTTAGGCCTTTGTTACTCACCTTTAGTCTGGTGAGTATTCTGTTGGCCTCCAACCTTTGGCCTTCCTCATAGGCGATGTACACGGTGCACGTGCACAGCCCCGGAATCCTGTCCCCCTCCAGCATTTTGAGGCTTGCGCCTTCCCAAGGCTGGAGTGAAAAAAAAAATTACGACTGACAACCTCAACTTAGCAGATCTGGAAAGTCAACAAGGAAACATAATGCAAGAGATCATAAATTTTGGAGATACTAACTTGCAATTTACAGGCACAAACAATACAGCGCTTCCAAACCAGCCCCATGAAGTAAAACATATGGCACCCTCAACTTCACTATGCCAAAATAATGAATTTAGTATTCCGAAATACCACAAAAAAAGAAGAAATATGCACACTGGAAAAGCTGAAAATACTGGCAACTTCCAAGGAAAAGAGCAACCAAGCAAGAATAAAAAAATTTGGCCATTTATTTCGCATGTGAAAGATACTACAACTGAGAGTGCTATCAAGACCTTTATCTCTGAAAAAACTAATTCAAGTGATGTTAGTGTCAAGCTATTAGCAACTGCCAGAACTGTTCCAAATAACCAGTGGTTTATGGTAGGCGTTCAGCCTTTACTCCTCCGCACAGTATATGATGAAAACTTCTGGCCAGAAGAAGTTACCTATGCTAGATTTAACTTTAGAATATGTCAACGTTTCCTCGATACCCTAAAACAAAGACTATTTAATAATCAAATAAATGAGCGACAAGCCAACTTTCAAGATGTTCAAGGGACACAACTTAAAACTACCTTTTTCCGGTCTTAGAGGTGCATCTACCAATTCTCTAACTTCAAATGTACCAACGGACGTTATTCTGACATCTGTGCCGGATCATCACTGGTGCAGAAACAACCCCTAAAACTGATGGTGGTTTGGTGTGCGGGTAAACTATTAGCGGACTGTAAATTCTAATACTAACAAATTTGTAAATGATGGCGATAAATGCTATAAAATCTAAAACTTACCATGTGTTGAACGAAAAATCTTGACCATGTTATTGTCGGGCGATTGTAGGGAAGGGTGGAGAGAATATCAAGGAACAATGGGAAAATCGGCGACACTCGTAGGCCTATTTTATTCATCACAACACAAGTAACTAATAACTATAATAACTAATCTAAATATCGTAAATAAATAGAAATTGTACTCGCGAGGAGAAAGTGTTTGTCTTGTATCAAAAACTGTCTGCTTCACACTATATTAAGTTCTATAAAATGTGTTTTTATCAACAGTGCGTTTTTTTTTTTTTTGTTTTTTAACTTGAAAACCAATAATTATACAGGGTGGCGCAAACAAAACATTCCCCCTGGGCTGAACTAAGTTTCAGAATAAATACGAAAAATAACAAAAAAACAAAAATTCTATACTAAAACTACTCTAAACTACTATAATGATATGGAAAAATTAAATTATTGCAATGGCAAAGGGCAGACCTTAGTGACAGGTCTCCTATAAGTCCCGTGTTTAGTGCGAACATCAACTACTCTGATGGTATGATCGCGTCCGGGATATACCTGATCTATAATGCCTAAAGGCCACTGAAGAGGTGGCGTATTTGGTTGCTTCAGCACAACAATAGTGCCTACTTTAACATGATTGTTATCGGTATTCTAACGCTGCCGAGTTTGCAACGTAGTAAGATACTCTAAATGCCACCTTTTCCAAACATCTTGGACCATTCGGTCGATCATTTGGAACCTTTCTAATCTATTAATATTGGGATCAGTGAGATCAGAAGCAGGAAGACTAGTAAGGGGAGTTAATGTCAAAAAGTGCGACGGAGTCAAAGCTACAGGGTCAGCAGGATCGGAACTAAGCACACATAAAGGACGTGAATTTAGAAGACCTTCAATTTGAACAAGCAAAGTATTGAATTCTTCATAAGTCAATAGCTGATTGTGTATTACTTTGTACAGATGAGTTTTGACAGATCTGACATTAGATTCCCAAAGCCCAAGATTTGTAAAGTAAGATAGGTAGCATGGTAACTTGAACGGAATGGAGGGGTTACGATGAAGGCGGCCATCTTGCGCGTCATTGTACCTGCTGAAACTTAATTGTACGTATGCATTTTTTGAGACGTTGCGCTTATTTGTTGAGTTATTTCGAAATATTTGTTGTTTTTGTGTTTATAATCGTGCAGTTATAGTTATTTAGTATATAATCTAATTGACAATTACTGTTAAAGAGAAAAGACTCATAGTATATAGAAGTTTGTAACCTGTGTATTTACAGAAATAATTTTAAGGTAAACAGTTTTTATTATTTTCCGTTCATAATAACAATGTTACATACAATTATTAGATGACTGGAGGAAAGGTTTGTAGTGTAGCTATTTGCAAAAACAACTCAAAAAAGGCAAAAGAGAATGGTGAGATGTTGATGTTTTTTTCCTTCCCTAAAAAAAATTACTTAATACAGGAAATAAAATTTATTTTCATATGATACAAAGAATTATTAGAAAAAACCAACGAGTGATTTTTTTTTATTAATTGCTGTCTAATATGACATGATAAAATTTAATAGCCCTCTTGTTAAATTTTATTAATAAATTATTGTATGCACATCTAATTCTAATAAAAAACTTGCATTAAAATTTTTTAATACTACATACTTGTAAACGTTGGCCTGGGGAAAAATTTCTACTCAGTACGTCATAAAATAAGAAACTTTTCTAAGTAACTCTTTTCGTTAGGGCGAAAATTAGTATCATGTATGTTTCTTCATCTATATTATAACTTATTAAATTCGCTAAGAATGCAATGAAGGCAATGAAATCAAGACTGAAGTCTCGGGCAAGAAATTGCACACAAGATTAAAAGAACCTACTTCAGTCCCTTGATATAAAGTGTACTTCTTTAACTGCATACATTAATTAGTTATAAATTTGATATATAGTAATGTCAATTTTAAATTCCAAGGAAAACGTTATCGATTTTAATAATCATTAATCAAAAAAGTCAATTTACTAATTTGTGCTTGTACATTAAAAAATACAAAATACGGAATTCAAATTCATAACTAATTATACTTCTATACTAATGGTTTGAATGCCAGAAATTCAAATGAGCAGGCAGAGTGACGCGTTCCCGCATTTTAAATAGTGATCTCTGATTGGTCGAAAGTTACCATGCTACCTATCATACTTTACAAACCTTGCCCAAAGCCCACCCATATGGGGGGCACCTGGAGGTATCAATTTCCATTGAATTCCCCTAGTAACTAACTCACTAAAAATGAATCATTATGTTCTGAAGATGTCAATAATTGGTAAAGTTCATCCAAAACTGCCTTGGCACCGATAAAGTTAGTACCATTGTCAGAATGAATTTCTGAAATGGCTCCACGTCTAGCAATAAAGCGTTTGAAGGCTTGAGGAAAATTGGGCATGGACAAATCCGTGACAAGCTCGAGATGCACTGCTTTGGTTGCCATGCATACAAACAAACAAATGTATGCTTTGACAGGACGAACTCCTCTTTTGCAATAAGGAATTATCTGTACAGGACCGGCATAATCGCATCCAGTGCGTAAAAATGGTTTGGCCTGTTCTACTCGAAAACTAGGGAGATTTCCCATCACGGGAATTTGAGGTCTTGGCTTTAATCGAAAACAACTATTATATTTCTGAATCCTGTATCTAACAACACTACGAGCTGAGAGAATCCAATAGTGCAATCTAAGCAAGAAAGAACTAGGTGTGGGCCAGTATGAAGATTGATTCTATGATAGTGATCTATAAGAAGGTCTACTAAATGATCGTTTTTTGGGAGTAGTATAGGATGCTGCTTATCAAAAGTTAAATTAGCACGAGCCAGCCTACCTCCAATTCAAATTATATCGTCTTTCAAAAAAGGACGTAAGTGTCTTAAAGATTTCGGAACAATATCTTTCAAGAGTGAAGATATCTCTGAGTGAAAATGTCGGCGTTGAACTATTTTGATTAACGTATGTTCCGTCACTTCCGAGTCAGAAACAGTAATTGAGGGAGCTCTCGGCAATAATTTTAGAAATCTGAGGACATAGACAGACGATCTCAATAGTCGGATCCATTTTGAGCTACGCATAATTAGCGTATAAAATGGATTATCTATATTTTCAGAAACCACCAAAGAAGTCAGTGAACATTGGCTCAAACCTTGTGAAACTAATTATTTCAATTTAAATAATTACTTATTGATAAATTCCTACAGCCGCGTTAATTTTATAGGTGGAGGCGTTGCAATTTATGCATTGCAATCTCTAAATGCTAGTATTAACTCTGTAGATATACCAGCAATCGATAAAGACTTTGAATACTGTAGCAGTAAAATATCTTACGAGGGTAATTTAATATCTGTAATATGTGTATACCGCTCTCCTACTGGGGACTTAAATTTATTTTTCAAAAATATATACAACCTTTTAGAATTAACACATAAACACAACAGGTATATTGTTTTGTGTGGCGATTTTAATATAAATTTCTTAGTTAATTCAAATAACTCAATAAAGTTATGTCAAACTCTAGATTCTTTTGGCCTCAAAAGACACATTTATTCACCTACCAGATATGGTGTATCCTCCGAATCTTGTATTGACAACATATTTAGCAATTTTCATATTGATGAAGTAAATGGCTTAGTGATGGATGCACATGTGTCCGATCATTTGTGTCAGCTAATATGTTGGAAGTTACCATCTAAGGTAAATGGTTATGTCAGCTCCACTAAACGTATATTTAATGCTCACAGTAAAAATTTTTTTAAAGAATTAATAATGCATGAAACCTGGGAGAACATGGAAATCAAAACCCCTGATTTATTAGTTACTAACTTTATTGGAACATTTAAATACCACTTTGACATTGCTTTCCCATTAACGAAAATAAAACTAACAAAAAAATGCAAATCACCATGGATCACCCCAGAAATAATAAAAATGTCTGATGATTTAAGAGATCTGCATCACTTGTATATACATAGTAAAAATCCCGACTTATTACAACTATATAAAGTACGCAAACAGGAATACAATAAATTTGTGGATTCGTCCAGGGTGAGATATAATACTAATAAAATAATGTCGTCTCAAAATAAATCTAAAGCCGTGTGGCAAATAATAAATGCAGCTAATGGTAAAAATAACGAACCATCAAAAATAAATCTAATCGACAATAATGGGAAATTAGTTGAAGACCAAACTGAGATTGTCGAAATGTTCATGAATGAATTTATTACATCTCAAGTCAATTTGCAGGGTAAACCTCAATTTTTTCACAAAAATAAAGTTCAATTCAGTTTTTTTCTAACACCCACTGACAGTAAAGAAATTGAAAGTACTATTCTGAACTTACCTAACAAGAATTCAGCTGGTTTAGATGATATTCCCTGTTCTTTATTAAAAACGATTGCTCATGAACTATCTGAACCGTTAGCATTAATTATTAACCACTGTTTTTTAAATGGGTTTTTCCCAGATGAATGGAAGCATGCTAAAATTATACCCATTTATAAAAAAGGGTCCAGATCGGCAGCTAAAAATTATAGGCCTATTTCTTTATTATCAGTATTTTCCAAAATTATCGAAAAACTTGTGTATAAGCGTCTTTTTATGTTTCTGGTACGATTTAACATACTTTCTCAATTTCAACATGGTTTTATACAAGGACGATCAACTGAAGGGGCAATATATGAAAGTCTTAATTATATTGTAGGATGCCTGGATAGAGGTGAATGTGTCACAGGTATTTACTTTGATTTATCGAAAGCATTTGATACACTTAACCACGAACTGCTGCTTTACAAATTGGAGTGCTATGGAATTAGAGGTATAGCTTTAAACTTCTTTAGGTCTTATCTTTCTAACAGAACCCTGAGAGTTTGTATTAGTACGAAAGAGGGTAATAACATGACTACCATCTATTCTAAACCAAGACAGATAACTACAGGGGTACCCCAAGGTTCAGTATTGGGGCCTTTATTGTTTTTATTGTATGTCAATGAATTACCTGAGAGCTTGGCATTACATTCCATATATCAGTATGCTGATGATACCTCCTGTGTAATATCTACCAGAGATACTACTGCTACATCACACAAAGGTACAACTGTGGTAAATAAAATGGATAAATGGTGTCGTGACAACTCACTTATCCTAAATGAAGCTAAAACTGTACTTATCCAATTTAGTAATAAAACCCCAGATTCAAGCATCTACTTGAAGTTTAGAGAAAAATCCATTCCCGTTGCAAATAACACAAAATTCCTGGGGGTCGTGGTCGATTCAAAACTATCTTTCGAATACCATGTTAACTCAACAATATCTAAGCTTAACAAAGTATGTTACTCAGTACGAAACATACGATCTTCTGTCGATCTTAATGTGTTAAGGGTCTATTACTTTGCCCATGTGCAGTCCATACTTAGTTATGGTTTAATATTCTGGGGGTCTAGTGTCCATGCCAGAAATGTGTTTATCGCTCAAAAGAATATTATACGATGCATGCTTAGGAAAAACAATCGAGAGCCTAGTAAGCCATTATTCAAAATGTTGGAGTTAATGACATTACCCACCTTATATATATACCTGTTGATTTTATTTGTAAAAAAAAATATTGGTAAATTTAGAACAAATGAGGATATGTACAATGGTATGATGATGGTAACTCGAAATTCAAATGCACTGAGAGTTCCTCACCATCAAACATCATCATTCGAAAAGGGAGTATACTACAGAGCAGTGCGGGCATTTAATGCAGTTCCACTGGAGATAAAATCTATCTCTAATATTTTTTTATTTAAAAAGAAATTAAAGTGTTACCTTCTTGAAACATGTCCCTACAGTTTTGATGAGTTTTTACTGAATGCCAGAATATTTCCTTAATAGTCCTTATATGAAATAATGATCAATTTGTCTCTGCGGAGTTTTTTTTTATATATATGTATGTATGTTTTTTTATTCCTTTTAAATATTTATGTATATATATTTTGTATGTACCGTTTTCTTTTTATGTATTATATATTCTGTGTGTTATCTATGTTATATACATGACAATTGACAATTCCAATACTTGTAAAAGTCTGATGGAAATAAAGATTATTATTAAATTACTTTACACTGGTAGATTTTCTTTCAAATGGGCTGTAATAATTGGCCATTCAGGAAAATTTAACTTTAACCATGGAGGACCACTTTTCCAAGAAGTGTTAACTATAAATTGAGAAGGTGTTAAACCTCTAGGCAGGCAATCACTAATGTAATTTTTTCCATTGACATGGAACCACGAACTAGAATCTGTTAACGATTGTATCTGGGCCACCCGATTTGATGCAAAAGTTTGTAACTTGGACGGATGAGATGCGATCCAATTGAGAGTGACCATAGAGCCTGACAACGCATAAATATGGGTAATATTTAAGCGAGACTCATAACAATTTACAATAAAACCAAGTAGTTTTGAGAGCAAATGAGCAGCACAAAGTTCTAATCTAGGAATTGAGATAATGTTCATTGGAGAAATCTTTGATTTGGCACACAGGAGATTGACTTACACTTCCCCACTGGCATTGCTGCTACGAATATAGACAACAGCCCCATAAGAAGTTAAACATGCGTCCGCCAAACCTACTAAAACTATGGGCTGTTGCAATATAACACCTATATGACGTGGGAGTTTAAAATCTAAAAGACAATTCTACAGAAAATTGATTCCAATGGTGTACTATATCAGAAGGGCAGGGATCATCCCAATCTAGATGCAAAATCCAGCAATCCTTAATCAAAAGTTTGGCTAATAATGTGACCGGGGCTAGGAATCCTAAGGGGTCATAGCAACGAGCAACAGTTGACAAGATGTTGCGTTTAGTACAGGGTTTATCAGATAAATTGAAAGAAAATGACAATAAATCAGAACTCGGATGCCATTGTAAACCTAATACCTTAAGTATGTCAGTTTCAAAATTCACCATATCGGTCGTTTGAATCTCTGTCGGAATTTCTTCTATTAATCGTTTTGAATTGGTCGCCCATTTAACTAATTGGAAACCTCCTTTATGAAATAATTCAACTAATTATTAATTAGTAATAGCCACACTATCCGAGAATACACTTGACACAAGATCGTCTACGTACATACCTCGTTTAACTACTTCTGAAGCTAGAGGGAATGAGATTTTTTCATCGTCAGCTAATTGGTGTACAGTACGAAAGGCTAGAAATGATGAGGTTTTAACTCCGAATGAGATAGTGTTCAATTGATAAACACCCACGGGTTCATCTGGAGAGAACCTCCAGAGAATTTTTTGAAATCTTCGATGATCTTCCCTCAAATTAATTTGTCTGTACATCTGCCAAATGTCTGCAGTGAAAGCGACCTCAAACAATCTAAAGTTTAAAAACATCATGCAAACATCCGACTGCAATTTCGGACCAGTGTACAGTAAATCGTTCAAGGAATAAAGAGAATCAGTCTTGCAAGAAGCATCGAAGACAATACGGACTGGAGTTGTATGAGAGTCAATCAAGATGGCCGACAGTAAAGATGTGTCGGTTAAAGAGCTGTGTAATTACTGTAAAAAAACAGTGTCTAAAAAGTTTAATAAATGTTCAAAGTATGATAAAATATATCATAATAGCTGCTCTTCCAGAGTTTTGTGTTGTGAACTGAAACCTGACCAAATTTGTCAAACAAAAAATGCAGGTGTTGAAACAGTGATCGTAAATGAGGAAGACAACTTATTATTATCAGTAACAATATCAAATGAACAATTAATAACTGAAAACAACAATCTTAAAATAGAAAATGAAAAATTAAAACACCAAATACATCAATTAGAAGAAATAATAAGAAAGTTACCGAAAGAAGATACCATAAATCCAAATAAACTAGAGTGTGCACAGAGCTCCACTGAAAATTCATTATACAAAAATAAAGAATTACAACAACTAATAACTGATGAAGTTGAAAAGAGATTTGCCACTGTTGCAGAGGATTTAAGGCAAATAAAACTTAAAATAAACAATTTAGATAATGTAAACAAAACAGGACATACAATAGAAAAAAAAGATACAAAAAAGGCAATAACTTATCATCATACAAAAACTCAACAAAACACAAATAAACCAGTGACTCCCAAACAAAAATCAGAAATAGTTTCAAATGAAATGGAAATCAAACAGAGACAACTTATGAATGAATTAATTAACTTAAATTCAACCTCCCCAAAAAATGCTTTGGTATTATCTGAAAGGCAAAGCAATTTAATTGAAGTAAAGAGCAGTGAAGATGTTGATAAGCGAAATGAGGAAAATATAAATATACCAGAGGTCCTAGAGGAAAATAATGATGGATTTATATCTCCTAAAAATAGAAGATTTAAACGGAAAACTGTTCTAGGTCAAAATCAATGTTCTACAAGATTAAAAGCAGTTAATCCATTAAGTTGGATTTTCATTTCACAATTGGAACCAGACACAACCATCGAAGATGTCAAAAGCTACTTAAATGATTATGATATAAAAGTCATGCAATGTTACAAACTCAGGACATATTCAAAAGACATCGCAACTTTTAGAATAGGGGTTAAACAATCTGATGAGGAAAAAATGTTTCATGAAGAGATGTGGCCTGCGAAAACCATTATTAGACCCTACACCCCTAAGGAACCGAGAAATTTTCAGAGAAGTTCGACAGCTTCCCTGAAAAAATGACAATTCGACAAACTGTAAATAAACCAACTAATATTGACTCCATTAATATTCTTCACTGTAATGTATGCTCCGCAAAAAATAAAATACATGAAATTGAAGCATCTCTGCAAGATATAAACGTTGATGTTGTTTGTCTGACAGAACATTGGCTCAATAAAGAAGAAATCGATCTCTTTAGCCTCAATGACTATCGAGTAGCAAGCTCCTCTGCAAGACAGCTATCCAGGGGTGGAGGAACAGTCATCCTGGTTGACAGTGTTGTGGAAAGTCAAGACTTAGATTTCTTAAGTAAATATAATGTAGAAAAATCTGTAGAATTATGTGGTATTCTATTAAAGGAAATAAATATATTTGTGATTGTCGCATATAGGGCTCCTACAGGTAATTTTGACACCTTCTTAGCCGCAATAGAATCTGTTATAAATGAAGTAGGTAGTGATAAAAAAATCGTCCTGGCAGGAGATTTCAATGTTTTATTTGGAACATTCCAAAGAGAATGTACATATCTTTGTGACCTTTTAGAAGGCTATGGGTTTTTACCCACGATTTTTGATCCAACAAGGGAATCTTCCTGCCTGGACAATATCTTCATAAATTTTTATCCGGACTCTCTTTCAGCACATACAGTAGATTTAAATTTAGCTGATCATTTGGCTCAAGTTTTAAAATTTAAAGATACTAGTAAAGTTCCAATAAAGCAGGAGAAAAACGCTTTTCGTCCAATACCACAACTTGGACTTAATAAATTCTTTAACATAGTGGAAAACTATTCCTGGAATTTTATCAATAGATCAGATATAAATGTTGAAAGAAAGTTTGAAATATTTATAGAACTTCTGGAAAAAGCATATCTGCAATCTTTCCCCGAAAAAACATATGTGGTTAGAAACGATCAACCTCACAAAGTTAGGTGGTTTAATGATACGCTTAGGGACATGAGGGAACATCTAGGTTTTCTAGGTGATCTCTATAAACAATTTAAAATACCCGATTACCTTGAAGAATATAAAAAATATAAAGCAATATATAAAAAGGCTATAGAAAATGCAAAAAAACTAGCAAATGATGAAATGATTAGATCTGCTAAAAACTCCACAAAATCCATGTGGGATATAATAAATAAAAAAAGGGGAGTACGTAAAAAATAAAACAAAATTACAGATATAACAGTTCAACAGTTTAATAATTTCTTTGCCAATGTGGCCCATAATATAGTCAAAGACATACCAAAAACTAATGTCAATCCTGTAGATAACTTAGAAAACATAGATATTTCCTGTGGGGACTTCACTTTTGGAGAAGTAAGTTTCAATGATGTGAGGGATGTAATAAACCAACTGAAAAATAAAAACAGTCGCGATGTCTATGGATTAAGCGTTAAAATGATCAAATTTGTCAAAAATCTTATTATAATACCTTTAACAAAACTTATAAATGTGCTTCAGAGAATCCATATTCCCAAAGGTCCTGAAAAAGGCTATTGTAACACCAATATTCAAAAAAGGGGATAGCAGTGACGTGACAAACTACTGGCCAATATCCTTATTGCCTATAATATCAAAAATTGTAGAAAAATGCATGGCAAATAAAATCACCAAACATTTCGAAGAAAATAAGTTATACTGTGATAGCCAGTTCGGGTTTAGAAAGAGTAGGAACACTGTCATGGGAATTCTTAACCTTCTCAACAATATTATGGAGACATATGAAACATGGAATATATTTCAGTAAATTTCTATGATCTGAGTAAAGCTTTTGACTGTGTCAAGCATGACCTTTTATTGGACAAGCTGCAATACTACAAATTTCATGATAATAGTAGAAGACTTATAAAATCATATCTAGAAGATCGATACCAAATAGTCAGAGTGGACGGTGTGTCATCTGCGGAAGCAAGAATGAATATTGGTGTGCCTCAGGGATCAGTCTTAGGACCAATACTTTTCCTAATCTTTAACAACGATTTACCCTTAGGAGAACGAGTCGCACAGTACACTCTTTTTGCAGATGACACTACAATTTCGCTTGCAGGTGAGACATTGCAGATTGTTCAAGAGAGGTTAGGCATGGCACAGTCGAGAGCAGAGGCCTGGTTTAATTCAAACTGTTTATTATTAAATAAAGATAAAACTAATATATTGACTTTCTCTCTCAGAAATTTAAATAATGTAAATGAAATAGATCATGTAAAATTCTTAGGAGTTTACTTAGACCCGAAACTAAAATGGGATGTTCACATTGATAATGTCGCTAAGAGGCTCAGAACTAGTGTTTTCATTCTGCGAAATTTGGCAGCCTCTGTGTCTCAAAGCACGATAATGTCAGCATACCACTCACTATTCCACCCTGTTATGTCTTATGGCATAATGGCGTGGGGTGGTGGGGCACAAGCTGGCAGAATTTTCGGATTGCAACGAAAAGCGATAAGGATCTTAGCAGGCTTACATTATATGGAAGATTGCAGATATAGTTTCATAAATTTAAAAATTCTAACATTCCCCTGTAACTATACTAGAAAATCTAGTATATATAAAAAACAATGATAATAGGTATAAAACGCACAAAGACTTCCATGAGTACGATACTAGAAACAAAGAGAATTTGGTGACAATGTATTGTCGGCTAAAGAGATGCCAAAGTAGACCGGATTATATGGCTATAAAACTTTTTAATAAATTGCCAACACAGATAAAAGAGATACAAGTAAAAAAATTTAAAGAAACAGTAAAATGTTTTCTTATAAAAAAAGCCTTCTACAATGTACAGGAGTACCTAAATTATAATTTTAGTTTTACAGATTTTTAATATGTTGTGTAATTGTCAGTTTTTTCTTAATCCTTTTACCTTTAAGACAATTTATTGCTCTGAAATTTAATGTGTATGTATCGAAATGTTTGTTAAATTTTATTTATTGTACCTAACTCAAGGGTGACTACATACCATGACTTGTGTAAATACAACGGTATATTTGACACCAATAAACTATTTTGTATTTGTATTTTGTATTTTGAGTCCCTTTTAAACAGTGCGTGGTGAGGAATGAAGTAGTGCGCTCCAGATCTATCATTTTCTACAACTCTGGACATATCACCTTGGATTAGATAGTCTCGAATTATTTCTGTATATTGGTTTCTAAGAGTAGGGATTCTTATACAACCTTTTTTCTAATGACAAAAATCTTTGAACAGCTGTGGTATACGAGTCTCCTAAGAACGAACTATCTATTTTAAAAGGTAGAGCTATTGTATACCTTCTGTGTCCCGGCTATAGGTAGTTTCAAAGAATTTTTCACATTCCAAATCGCCGGGATTGATTACCGCTGCAGACGGTAGATCCTCAACCTTCCAGAACCTTTGAACTAACTTTTCGATAGAGGGTTCGAAACTAATACAAAAATTATGAATATTAAAAAAGGGGGATAAAGTGGGAGCTGAACCCGTTACTACGAATCCTAGAGCGGTTTCAATTGCTACTGGGGTATTCGGGGGACCAAATATGCGTTTTTCACCTATCAAATGAGCAAATAAATCTGCTCCAAGAATTCCATCAATTTTATGTGGGAGAGAAATATTACTATCAGCCAGTGGCAGTGAGGTCAAATAAGACAAACCATCTAAATTAACTTGGACAGAAGGTAACTTCTCGGTAATTTTATCAACTACCAATATCTCTACAGGATACCTTTTGTTGTATCAAATTGAGAAATGACTATTATAGTTGAACATCCATGTACAAAATTACGAGCGGAACCAAATCCATATACATGTGTGTGACAGACATTTTGATATGGAAAGTTTCAAATGGCGACTAAATTCTAGAGAAAGAAAATTCGCTTGACTACCACTATCAATTAGAAAGCGAGCTTCGTGAAAATTACCGAAACCATCTAAAACATGCACCTTTGCTGTAGATAATAATACGGTATTGTTACAAGAAGAATTATGATTATGTACAATTGAACAACAATTTACTAATGGAGGCGTTGGATGATCAATGGATGAACTACTATCCCTGCTTAAGGTAGGGGATGAGGTTTGTGCTGCAGTAATAGTTGCTCCAGACCCCTCTGAATTACCGGCCATTCACCGACTTGATTTGCCTCTGCAATGGAAGGATAAACTATGTTTTGTTGAGCTGGTGTAAAATGTAACAAGCTATGGTGTTTAAGATGGCATATTCTACAAGTATACCTGCTTTCACAGTTGATAACTTTATGTGAAGATAGACAATTTAAACAAAGATTGTTGTTTTGAACAAGTTGGTAACGTTCCTCAGGAGACAGTTCTAAAAATTTAGGACATTTGACAATTGGGTGCAAATTGACTTTACAGATCACACATTTAAAACTAGTATTGTTTTGAACAATGAAAGAATGTGTTACTCTGGAGGTGCTGTGACTACTATGGAGAATTGAACTTTGTTTATTGCACTACCACTGGATTTATAACCACTACTACTACTAGTTCTACAACAAATTTTAGCTTGCTATCTTAAAAAATCTACTATTTCTTTATAAGAAGGCGTTTTAGATGTTCTTTTAGTGTTTTCAAATAATCAGTGTGTTTCAGGGTTAAGTTTGGAAAATGCTAAGTATACCAATATATAATCGTCTAACTTGGGAATATCTAATTGACATAATGCCGTTACCGCAGGATGAAATTTTTCTAAAAACAAGTTTAAAGTATTCGCATTTTCAATGGGAGCTTGCTTAAAGTTGAACAGTTGATCTAAAAAGGTGTTAGCTATAGTGCGTTTATCTTCAAACTTATTGTTAAGCGCTTTAAAGATAACTTGATAATTGTCAGGTGTGGGAGGAACGCCTGAACATGCAGACAGGGCACTACCGCTCACACAACCCATCAAATAATTAACTCTATCCATGTCAGTTAACTCTAGGTTGTTATGTATCATACTATTATAACATTGTATAAATTGAGGCCAATCTTTAACATCCCCACTAAATTTCGGAAGGGGTATGTCTGGTAATCTACGTTTAACTCGATGCTGTTTGTGATACATTTGAACGAGCACTACTACTACTATCACTAGCATTTAACTTTTTTGCTACATGTTGTATATGACATAGTAACTCGTCAAATGTTTCTAATACTTGATAATTTGGAACATATGCTGCATTTAGCTCATACTCTAATGTATTTATTTCATCTAAAAGGTCTAAAATGTTGGTTTTAGTTGTTTCCAAAGTTTCATATCTAAGTTTAAATTGATCGATTTTATCAAGCGTCGAGACGTCCTTCCTATTATCAAACAATCTTTGAATGCGAGAGAAATACTGTTCCTTTTTTGCAATTAAAATAGCTAATTGTTTTGCTTTCTTGCGGCCATCCTGTGTATTTACTAAATAACTTTTGAAAATACACCCTGTATATATGTGAAATAACATAAATGATTACTAAACAACACAACACTTATCTCATTAAATGCTTGAAATAATATTTATAAAGGAAAATAAACCATACAAAAATATACATTTTTAGCTTTGAATTTGAAATGCACTGTACATAAAACAAACTATTTTATTCTAGTAGGGAACTTTACTATAACTTGTAATAAATTAGGAATGAAATGTTTTACCTGATTTTTTGAATAAGCAAAAACTTAATCCTTGAGAGAAGCAAAACACTACTACTGAAAAACTAACTATTAATTTTCAAACAAAAAGAAAATCACTAATATATCTAATTTTAATTTGTAACTATTCCAAAATGTGAAAATGAAAATCTAATTTCTAATTGTTTTTAATGGAAAATATTAAATAGCAAGAATCTAGGCTCGAATTTGGACCAATAAATGTTTGGTGTGCCGGTAAACTATTAGCGGGCTGTAAATTCTTATACTAACAAATATGTAAATGATGGCGATAAATGCTATAAAATCTAAAACTTACCATGTGTTGAACGAAAAATCTTGACCATGTTATTGTCGGGCGATTGTAGGGAAGGGTGGAGAGAATATCAAGGAACGATGGGAAAATCGGCGACACTCGTAGGCGTATTTTATTCCTCACAACACAAATAACTATAATTATTATTATTATTATTATTAGCCGTTACTCGAGTCCGAGTATAAAAATGTTACATTCGATAAATTGTGTACAATAAAAAACAAGTAAAAGGTGTAGTCTATTGTAATTCCCATTCATCTACGGTGCACACGACTATGGCTATAGAGGCCAATTCGGGAGAGCACATGTCGACCGCAGTCAGGACAAACATAGACCTGGTTAGGTCTTGAACATTTCCTTGAAAGCTGGCTACAACCCCTCGCCATTCGGTTCTGTCCGCTGCATGTTGTTCCCATTGCTCGTCTGCAATACCGCAGGATTTTAGATTTTCATGGAAAGCGTCTTTGAATCTCTTTCGTTGACCGCCACGCCTTCTTCTACCGCTTAGCAATTCACCATAAAGTGTACATTTAGGAAGGCGGTTATCATGCATACGATGAACGTGACCTGCCCATCTTAGGCGTGCTCTTGAAATAAACACCTCAATTGGAAGGCTGTTTGCTCTCGTGAGTACTTCCACGTTTGATATGTGATGGAACCAACGGATTTTCATCATACTTCTGAGGTGTCTTTGCTGAAAACGTTCTAATTCTTTCACATGACGACGGTAAGTGACCCAGCTTTCACATCCATATAGCAGTGTTGGAATGACAACTGCTCTGTAGACAGCCATTTTCGTTGACAAAGCAAGGTCGTGGTTGTCAAATACTCTCTCTCTAAGTCCCCAGAGTGCTCTAGATGCAGCGTTAATTCTATTGCGAATCTCGCTGTCCATGTTTGCTTTGTCATTAACAACGTTGCCTAAGTAATTGAACTGATCCACCACTTCAAGAGAATTTCCGTTAAGTGTAATGTCTATTTGGTTCACTTGATGAGGGGTTGACATAATCTTAGTCTTTCCAATGTTGATTTTAAGTCCTAAGGAATCATAGCTCTGGGCATACACATCTAAAAGTTCTTGAAGCTCTTCCGGCGTAGAGGCTAAAAGTGCACAGTCATCCGCATACTGGAGATCACAAATGAATCGTGTGCGTGTCTTCGTGAAAGCTCTAAAGCACCCTATGTTAAAGAGACCGCCATCAAAACGGTACCTGAGACCTATTCCTCTGACTATCAGTTTGTTGTCAACAATAATTGTTACAGCAGTGGTAAACAAATTAAAGAGTAGGGGTGCCAGGACACATCCCTGCCTAACTCCAGTGAGGGTTTGGAAAGGTTCGGTTGCCTCATTATTATACAAAACCTGGGCGTTGTTGTTTGTATGTAGACTGCGACATACTTCCACAAATTTTCTAGGGATACCTAAGCGGAACATAATTTTCCAGAGCACTTCTCTGTCCACCGAGTCAAACGCCTTGGTTAAATCAATGAAGGCCATGTGAATTTCTCCTTGATGTTCGAGTGCTTTTTCTTGAAGCTGTTTAAGTGTGAAGATTAAATCCGATGTGCCTCGGTTTGGTCTAAAGCCACTCTGTGTTTCAGGAAGTAACTTTTCCATAACAGGTGTTAGCCTATTTGCCATCGCTTTAGTGAGTATCTTCCCTCCAACAGCCAGGAGAGCTATACCCCTGTAATTTCCACAGTCCGCAGCGCTCCCTTTGTTTTTGAAGAGGTTGATTAAAAGTGTATCACGAAACTCCTGCGGAGCTTGACCACTTTCCCACACGACATCAAACAGTTTTTTGAGGTAGGGTATGAGCTCTGACGACACAGCTTTAAAGATCTCAGCTGGGAGTGAGTCGGCGCCGGGAGATTTGTTATTTTTTAGCTGCCCAATGGCGGTTAAGATCTCTTCCGTTGTTAGTGGTTTATCTAAGTCTTCGAAGGTGTCATATTGAGGGATAAGATTTATAATATCGTGATCGGCTTGACTTTGCTGGTTAAGAATGTTAGAGTAGTGTTCTTTCCATCGGGCTCTTATTTCCTGGTCTTCTTTGAGGAGATTTCCATTTAAATCTTTAATAGGGCACATATTTTTCCGACTGGGGTCGTACACTGCTTTTACTCCTTGTAAGAAATTCCTGTAGTCGTGTGAATCGGCGTACCTTTGAATTTCTCTGGCCTTGCTTGCCCACCACTCGTTCTTTATTCTTCTGATTTCGCATTGCGTTTCATACTTAGATTGGGTAAAAGCGTTTTGGAAGGCAATATGTTTGCGGTCAAGAAGTTCTTGTATAAAAGCTTCATTATCATTGAACCAGTCCTCCTGTTTTTTACTTGCTGCAGTGCCAAGAATTTCCTCACTCGCACTTTTTAAACTGTCTTTAATTTGTGTCCAGGTAGTAGCGACATCTACAGAATTGGTTTCTTCTAGTGCACTCAAATTCTCTTGAACTTTTTGCTTTAGCTGTTCGACGGTTTGTTGGTCACGCAATTTACTAATACAGACGGGGTCTACGTTTTACTTGAGTTCTTCGGTGTTTGGGTCTCATAACAATTTTCATTTTAGAGACAACAGGACGATGATCGGTCCAACATTGGCTATCAATGCGCGCGTTTGTAATTTGAACGTCCTTGAGATGCTTCCTACGTACGATAACATAATAATAATAATAATAATAATAGTACTTTATTCTGTAAAAAGAATATTACAGGAAGCGTCAAAATACAGTAATATGAAATCAAATATAAATAACAATACAACTTATTGTATTTTGTCACGATACATACACGCATATAAGTATATATAAACATAAAAAAATATATATATATAAGTAACAAATGAACAATCACAAACAAACAAAAATATATATATAAGTAACAAATGAGCAATCAGTAAAGTGTCAATGTTCTAGAAACTCTGTCAGAGAGTAAAACACTTCTGTGGTCAACAAGTTTTTTACCCAACTGGAGAACGCCTTAAAATTTTTATTCCTTATCTCGAGAGGAATTTTATTATACAATTTTGGACCCCAGTAGTCCACTCCCTGCTGAGTTATATTCAGTCGGTGATGCGGAATTTGTAGCTGTTCCCTGTTTCTTGTGTTATAGTGGTGATTTTCAAGATTTGGACTAAATTTATCTTTATGTGAATGCACATACTTAAGGCAACTGAGTATATATAAGCTTGGCATAGTGAGAATACCTTGTTCTTTGAAGGCATCTCTGCAGCTCTCTCTATAATTCATGCCACATAATGTTCTGATGGCTTTCTTTTGTGGGATGAAGACTTTCTGAGCGTCAGATGATGTTCCCCATAGTAGTATTCCATATGTTGCGACACTATGAAAATTTGAGTAATATGCTATTTTTGCGGATTGGTTGGTGGATACGTTTTTTAGTATTCTAATGGTGTAAATAGCTGCGGCAAGTTTTTTGCAGAGCTCTTCAATATGGCCTTTCCAATTTAATTTACTGTCTAATGTTAAGCCTAAGAATTTCAACGATAACCTCTCCGTTTCTCTTTTTGTAGATAAAATTATATTTTGCGTTTTTTCTCTGTTTAAAGCTAATGAGTTCGCCATGAGCCAGATATTTGCTTCGTGCAATATATTTTGTGATAGGGTTGTTAACTCTGTTTTATTTTTCCCTTTTGTTATGAATGTTGTATCATCGGCATATAAACAAGCCCCATAACTCTTAACATTAGAGAGTAAGTCGTTGATATATATTATGAATAGTATTGGCCCTAGCACAGAGCCTTGTGGCACACCTCGGGTTAGTAGCTTTGGGTTCGGTCTTTTATCATTCCACCATACTGTTTGATATCGATCTGATAAATATGATTCGAACAATTTATGTGGAGTTCCTCTCACGCCATAATAGTGTAGTTTACTGAGTAAAACTTTATGGTCAACCGTATCGAAAGCTTTACTTAAGTCACAGCAGATTATTTCTGTTTCTTCTTGTCTGTCGAGAGCCTCTGTTATTTTTTCTACTGCTTCTATCAGGGCAGTGGTAGTTGATTTCCCTTTACGATACCCATGTTGACTGCTATGTAATATATTAAATTTCTCAAAAAATGTTATCAGTCTTTTTTTTAAAATAATTTCAAATATTTTTGAAATGACTGGTAGGATAGAGATAGGTCTATAATTATTTATGTTATTGATGTCACCTTTCTTGTATATCGGAATAATTTTCGCATGTTTTAAATCATTGGGAAATATTCCCTCTTGAATACACTTATTTATTATTATTGTAATTGGTGTTACCAGAGCATCTCCAATTTTCTTTAAAATGTAAGTTGATATACCATGTATATCTTCTGTTTTTTTAGTCTTGATGTTCTGTATAACATTTCTAATCTCGTTTTCATCCACTTCTTCCAAATATATAGACCTAGAGGTGGATATTATTTGATTTCTTAATAGCTCATCAGGTTGTTTGGATGGTTTTAATTGGGCAGCAATGTTTAATCCAATATTTGCAAAAAAGGTACTAATATCTTCAGTTGTTAGAGTTGTTTGCTCCTGGTTTTTATCACAGTTTTGATTTTTTCTGGTTTCTGACTTAATTATTGTCCAAATTGCTTTAGATTTATTTTCACAATCAGCTATAAAATTTTGATTTGCTACCTTTTTTTGTTCACTGATCCGCTTTATGTAGGCCTCTTTGAGATTTTTATAGGCATTTAAAGAATCTTGATCTTTTCTTACATTTTGTATCGTAGATAAAGCATCTAATTGTTTTCTCATTTGTTTCAATTCTTCTGTGTACCACTTGTTATTCTTGTTGTTTTTTCCTAAGACTCGTTTCCTCATTTTTGGCACATGAGTTTCAAAAAGTTTTGTGAAGATATTATAATAACACTGATATGCTTGAGAGGCATTTTTTGCTTCTAATAATGTATTCCAATCTATGGCCACCATTTTGCATTTAAATTGGTAAATATTGTAGTCATTTATTTCTCTATATTCAATATCTTTCACTTTATTGGAATTACCGACTCCATGTGGAATTTCAAGGAGCTGTCCCAAATGGTCTGATACATGTAGATTCACTGTATTTGTTTTAACTTTATAGTACTTTATATCTATGTTGGTGAAAATATTATCTATACAACTCTGTGAGATATTTGTAATTCTTGACGGCTCTGTAAAAATCTTGTGGAGGTTGAAAGACGACAGTAGATTTTCAAGATTGGTCCTTATGTTTGAGTGTACTATAAAGTTGACATTATAATCTCCGGATAGGTATATTTTCTCTCCCTTATATTTTTCTGTAACATAATTCAGTGCACTGTTTAATTTTTCGAGGAATGTTTCTATGTCTCCTAAAGGCGACCTATATATTGATAATATAATGCCATATTTTGTACTTAATCCAACAATTTCAATGTGCTTTTCTACTGAGAGAGCTTTTATTTCGATTATTTCAGTGGATTTAATATCTTTTTTTAAGAGTATCATAACACCTCCATGTATATGCTCTTTTCTAGTAAACGACGTTCCTACATAAAAATTGGGTATATTAATCCTATCTATCTGGAATTCTCTGAGCCAATGTTCAGTCATAGTTACTATATTTATGTTGTCATTGTTTATTAAACATGCATTGAATAGATTAATTTTGTTTGCTAGTGACTGAATGTTAATATTTAATAATAGAATTTCATGAATATCTGAGTTGGATTTTCGAACCTTTAAAGTATTGTGTGCAGTTGGGTGAAACTGTGGTATAAAAAATTATCATTATTTTTACTCACTTTCTGAGAAACATTTATATCATTTTTCTGTACATCTGTTATGTAGCAAGAGAGATTAGATGTTATTTGACTTTCTTCGTTTCGATTTTCTGTAGTTCTCTTTTGTGTATTACTATTTTTTTCCTCATCATAATTATTCTCATTTGTTAGCGGGTCAGTAATTCCTAGGCTTTTGTTTATAAATGTTTGGTTTAGAGGTGTTTCATTTGGTTTAATAAAAATTAATGACTTTTTTATACTTTTCTTACTGTGTGTAATGATTTTGTACAGATCCTTGCTAATAGTATTTTTATTGACAACATAATTTTCTTTATTTATCTCATAATATGCAATATTACCTTCCACTGTCTTGTTTAGTTTTTCAATAAATACATTGAGCTTACTATTATAGTCATAGATGCGTTGATTCAAATAGTTATTTCTTGAATGTGGTACAGATGAAACAATTATATTTATATTACAACACTTTTTTAAAATATCATATAAGTATTTAAAAGAGGGAAACTGCTTTTTATAGAAATCATTTCTTCCTGCCATTATGATAATGAAATCATTTTCATTGTAATCTTTGGACATCGTCTCAACATTTTCGATAACAGGTTTAAGGTTTGCAAAGGGTTTGACAACGGCTGCTATCTGGTAATCCTTAAGAAGTGTGCGTAGTCTCAAGTTAATACCCTTTCCTAGCTCATCCGACAATATTAAAATCTTATTTGTTCGGCGACTGCGGACCATCCTATTGTTGGTAACACCATTTATTGTTTCAGAAAATAATTTTATATTTTTGTCATGTCTATTCACATATTTATTGTTCCTATTATCTGGAATAGTCCAGTAGATGCCAGTGACCTGATCTGGGGTGACGCCAGGTGCCTTTAAATTTATCCTTTTGTCTGAAAATGGTGTTTGTTATAACTAGATCATGTTCGGCGCATTTAGTTAGGAGTAGTTGACCGTTAGCGTTCATGTTGCCCAAACCGTTCTTGCCTATGATGCCTGGCCAGGTGTCTGCATCTCTCCCTACTCTACCGTTAAAATCGCCAAGAATAACGAGTCGTTCCGTTTTAGGTATTCTACAGAGGGTTTCTTCCAGCTGTTGATAGAAGCTTTCCTTGGTTTCGTGACTTGCATCCAGAGTGGGAGCGCAGGCGCTTATTAGATTTACCGCGTTGCCATCTGATAGCTCATAGCGTAGCAGCATTAGACGCTCGGATAGGCCTTGTGGTACTTGTGTTAAGTTGGATACAAGTTGATTCCGAACGGCAAATCCTACGCCATGTTGTCTTCTTGAATTGGTGGGAAGACCTTTCCAATAGAAGGTGTAGTACTTTTCTGTGAGAGAGCCTTCCTCCAAAAATCGAGTTTCGCTGAGAGCTGCAACGTCAACATTGAGTCGGTGAAGTTCTCTATCTATTAGAGCAGTTCTTCTTTCAGGCCGATCGGTGCGAGTGCTGTCGTTCAAAGTACGAACATTCTAAGCGCCGTAGATGAAAGAATTAGTTTTGTTGGATTTAACTTGTCGGTGTTTTTTCGACATTCGATGAGGTGTCCATGTGGGCACCCTCCCCCGGAGATCCGATCGGGAGGGTATTTTACCTCCGGATGATTTTGTCCCACTTGAACGCTCCATCATTTTTTTAAAGCCTTAATCGACTGAAAACGAAGCTGCATTTGAAGTTTTAGCTGGAGCAGGTAGGAAGGCGAGTGGTGTGGTCCCATGGCACAGAAGGAGACTGCGACGATGGGGTAACCAAACGATTCCAAAAGCAACCTTTGTGTGCGGCGGGTTATTTTTACCCCACTCTTCGTGAGAAGGTGGATGTGCTCACGGCAAAAGGTAAGGGTTATTCCGCCCTTACTCGGTCGTTAGAGCCTCGTTAGTGAAAACAGGGTGCACCAAGTTCAAATTGAACTCATCGCGAAGGTGAGGTTAACAATTGAGTAGGAGAGGCTATAACTTGCGCTTCACTACCCCATTACACCCCAAATAACTATAATAACTAATCTAAATATCGTAAATAAATAGAGTATTGTACTCACGAGGAGAAAGTGTTTGTCTTGTCTCAAAAACTATCTGCTTCACACTATATTAAATTCTAGAAAATGAGTTTTTATCAACAGTGCGTTTTTGTTTTGTTTTTTAATTTGAATACCAATAATTATACAGGGTGGCGCAAACAGTTAAATTGCAACATACAGTGCATTACAAATAAAATTAACTCATTGGAACTCTTTCTGGATGAGATAGATCCTGATTTTGACAGTATTGGTGAGCATTGGGAAACTAACGCACAAATAGGTCGGTAAATATAACGGGTTACCAGAAAATAAGTGACTCTTCGAGAAAATATCATATACATGGTGGCACTGCAATCTGTATAGCATATGAATGTAAAAGTATAAAAAATACATGTAACATGTCAATTGAACTAGCCTTTGAATGGCTCTAGTATAACCTACAAAAATGACACTTGTATTGCTTGTCTTTATAGATCACCAAATAGTGAATTTGACATTTTTCGCGCAATTATCAGCCCTTATAGGAAAAACAACCAGTAGCTGTGGGGTAGTATTTATATGTGGGGACTTTAACATAGACAATATGACGCAATTCATAAATTCTGCCATACTTGCCGATATCATAGAATCATACGGTCTTACATTAATAACAATAATAATAACTTTATTTCCTTTAGACCTGTTGAAATACAAGTAGAATGTGAATACATTAACAATAAAAAAGAAATGATATACTAATAAAATAGAATAGATAGTAATAATTATGTAATAAAAATCATTGCTTTTACATAGTCGTATACAAAAACAAATAAATAAATAAATAAATAAAATACATTCAAAATAATATATAACATGGTCAATATAAATTTAATAAATAACAAACAACAAATGAAATGTTTGACAAACACTATATTAATTAATTGCATAAAAATACACATAATTATTATCATTCTTATCATGCTTAAGTCAAATCACATGTAGTAGTAGAGAAGATGACAAATTTGTGGTAGGTGTAAAACATTCTTTAATAAGGAACTCCCGAACTGCACTTTTAAAGCAATTGAAACTGGTAGCATCTTTTAATTTTTTAGGTAAAAGATTATACATCTTGATTGATGTAATAAAAGGACCTTTATTTACTTGGGTTAATCTACATGCTGGTAAATATACGTTTTCGCCGGTTCAGGTGTTATAGTTATTTATATCACTACATTTTGGTAGTTGATTAATGTTTTCCTTACATAACACACTGACTAGCGGCGTGCGTAGGTGCGTCTTTACTATGTACATACTTTGATATGCAATGTAAAGCAATGTCAGGCGCAGTTAGTAGTTGGATGGGTGACCGTTCCAACGAAGACCGCGTCCTCGCCTCACACATCTTCCAGCGGCTTGTATATCAGTGTATGTGCGGAAGCTATACAACCTTAGGCGAGGGTTGCAGAGGGGATATACCCTCCCTCGGAGGGGATGTAAAGCCATCGGTCCCTTGTCTATTAAATGTTAGGCAAGTAAAAGATCCCTACTCTTCTTAAGGGAAGAGGTGCGGCAAAATTCCTGGTTGGGGGTAGCTCGTCTGCAGGCGTCGGTGGTAGGCCTCAGTAGCGGAAATAGGCCGACATTAAATAAATGTAATAAGAAAAAACACACTGACTATAAGATATACATGCAGTAAATGGTAATTATCCCATGCTATCTAAAGTAAGGTTTACATGATATAGTGTAACCTAGATTAAACATGCTTCTTATAATTCTCTTCTGCATGAGAAAGACTTTTTGAACTCCTACACAGTTACCCCAGCAAAGTAAACCATATGAAAGTATGGAGTTTAAACAATCATAATAAAGTGTCTTTGAAGTATTATTATTAACCGAATTTCTAATTTGTAATATTGCAATGTTCTTACTTGCAAGGTTTTTCAGTACTCTTTCCGTATGGTTTTGCTAGGATAAATGGTTATCCAACTGAATACCTAAAAATTTCACACAATCATTTTGACAGATAGAATTATTATTCACTCTAACCAGTACACTAAAATCTTTTTTACTTCCAATTTGTGTGAATAACAGGAGATCAGTTTTTTGTGAGTTTAGTATTTTTTATTGCACCAAATTGATATTTCATCTACGCATTTTGTAATCCGTTTTACTAAGTGTATCAATATTTTCAGCAGAAATTATAGCTGAGGTATCATCGGCAAAAAGGGTAAAAAAACTGCCCTCACTTACATTATCAATTATATCGTTAATAAAAATTGTGAATAATAATGGACCTAACACACTCCCCTGTAGTACTCCAGTTAATACATTTACATTTTCTAAGAAATAAGTCCTCTCATCTTGTATAATTTTTATAGTCTGTGTTCTCCCCTTCAAGTAATCAGACCACTAGAATTCACAACATGGGTAATCATATTACACAAATTAACATTGACTACATCTTAACGAATATTGATAATAATCTAACTTGTCAAAATTTCTATCCCGGATTATCTGATCACTTTACTCAGATAGTAAAATGGGACAGTAGTACTCCAGACGCTGTTCATAACAAAACCATAATTAGAACGTTCACAAGGAAGAATCCAGTGGCGGCTCGACAAGGATCGCAGTGCCCACCCAATTACATAAGCCATAGTTTTAAATTATATTTATATTTTTATATATTTTTGTAGTTTAATTATCAAATAAAATTTTGCGGTTAATTAATTGTAACATTGAAATTCAAAAAGTTAATTTTATTTATGATACTATTTTTAGTACATATTAATCCGTCTTATGTAATTCCACATTTGAATCCGCTCAACACCGAGGGTAATACTGTCGAATTTCAATTAGGAATGTCATGCGCTAAGCCAGGGCAGGCTAGCCTCTCTCTGAAATCGTGATTTCAATTATACTACATCTACGCATATGTTGGTCTTTCACTTTGATCTTACGCCTGTAATATACATCAAAATGAGACGTATGTCTTGCACGTTTAAGCGATTTACAACCCAGAGTAGGCAAGCCACCCCGCAAGCAAAACTTGTGATAAACGATTTGAATATTGAATAGAATATGTTCAGATATCGAACAGGAAAAAAACTAACATGTTAAAATTAATTAATCAATGTTTCTTATGAATATCAAATAGCACACTAATTTCCAATCTGATAAATAGGAACAAAAAGAAGTTAAAATACGTGTCAATGGTGCCATATAGTTACAGATATTATTTTTCGTTTGTGTTTTAAGGTGTAATTTATTAGTATACTGCCATGCTAAGCAAAAGCCCCGTAAAATGAATTTTTGTTAAAAATGAGTTAGAAAACTATTTCATATAAATCATTTCAAGATGTACCTTCTTACTAAGCAAAAAACCTTGTAAAATGTTTCTAGATATGTGAAAATGATAAATTTTAAACCCTCTATTTTAAAAACTGTATGATGGTACTAAATAAAAACACAGTACAAAACGCGTGCTACAGTAAAACACGGCAAATAAGACAAGCCGCGCGAAATTTGCGGTGTTTTTACTTAGCTGCTGTTACGTATCGCGTTTTTGTCTAGTACGACACCAATAAATTAGCTGCGCGTAATGTTATGTTAGTGACCAAGTTGCTACTGGAAGGGATAAATTTAATATTATATAATCTTAATATCTTAAAATACCTAACATTTCCCTATTAAAATATTTATAAGCATTTTACTAGGCAAAAAGTCAGTATGAGCACTATAAGCAGCATATACCGTGATTTTATTTAGCAAGGTAATTTTGTATTTGGTTTATGGTACTAAGCAAAAACACAATTTAAATAATTCTATGCATATAATGAAAAAATGTTGTATTTCAAATTTATTTATTTAAAATATATAATAAACCTACATACTGCATGCTTTAAAAATATATATAAACTGTTATAAGCGTGCTGGCAGAATAACACAAAGTTCCCTCCATTTATCTCAGTTTAGCTTTTTGACCAATTACGGGGGTTTTGCTTAGCAGGGCAGTATACATGTGCCCTTATATTGTTCAAAAAGTACTAAAATAATGTTTAATTTTGTTTTAGCAGTTTTTAATGTGAAATTATGAAATTAAATATTAATATGTAAATGAAATAAATGCAATGCATTAGTACACATATGCCTCTATATTATCCAAAAAAACCTCATTTAAAAACATACAAGTAGATGCCAAAGAACTTCCCACCAGCGAGAGTCAAAATAAAGTATTTTTAGTTACTGTGCCTTTTGCAATGAAAGATGAAATGTATCAGCCTGATTTTTGGACAAAAGGAACAGCCGTAAAACGGTACGATTTTTATAAACAAAGAAGATATGACCAAAGAAATGCTTTTTTATAGATGAGCAGCAACCTACTAATAAATATCCCCAAGTAACCAACAACAGTAAAACATTCGGATTAGTAGAGGAGAAGGTTCCACATTTTATTGGTACTCCTAACAGTGCTTCTATTCAGGTAAACAGAAACAGATCAAGAAAGAAGAGGTTACAACTTCTACACATAAACATACAAAGCATACGGAATAAAATAAATGAGCTTGAAGCTTACCTAGCTCTAAGGAACCTAATATTGATGTCATATGTGTTAGCAAACACTGGCTACATGAATTCGAAATACAACATATCAAAGTTAGTGAGTATTTGGCAAGAACTGAATTTACTCATGGGAGGGTACACTAATACTTATGAATAAATTGCTAGAATTTTACCCATTCATAAATGTAAATAAATTGTTTATCGAAAAACACTGTGAAATAGCAGCAGCAAAAATAAAAAACCTTAATGTCACAATTTTAATTATCTACCTTGTCATATACCGAGGTTATTGTCTATTACTTAATATATAACAAATTGAAATATTATTACCTTATAGGTGGTAGTCCTCTTTAGCCGGTATAGTCTCCTCGTTTCACTACAACTTTAGTTTATTCTCACAAGCACATTTATTGTTTCTACACCATTATGGTTTATTCTCACAAGCACATTTATTGTTCTACATTAACTATTATTTACTTAACTAAATACTACACTAATTACTATAATTAAGGTTCATAGTTTTAAGAAGTCTTAGTTTCGCGGTGGAACCCTGCTCTTTTTTCCCCGCACACGCGTGATAGTCGAAGTTGAAAGAAAATAGAAATAGTTACTTCTACTTATACTATTCTCTAAACACTACATATCTCTCCCCAATTGGAGACTTCAATGTTTTTATAGATACCCTAGAAAAACTACTAATCTCTGTCAATAGCAATCAAGTAATTATTTGTGGTGATTTCAATGTAAAGTTTAATACAGGAAACCACCAAGACGTAACACTAACCGATCTTTTTAAAACTTTCGGCCTGGAACAAACCATTAAGGAAAGTACTAGGGAGGCAAATTGTATTGATAATATTTTTATTAATTTCTCAACAGATGCCTACAATTCCTACAGTTCGGGGAACTCTTTATCTGCTCATAAAAGTGTAATTCTCGAGGTAACTACTTTTAATCATAATATTAAATATAAAAAGATGTGTCGTCCAACCACTGAAACTAGCAAATACATTTTTTATGAACAGCTAGCCGGTGTCACATGGGATTTCATTGATGACGGCAGCTTAGATGTAAATACGAAATGGAACACGTTATTAGATACTGTCCTATTGGCATATTATTGTTACGTGTTTACAGTCTTCAGTAAACACTCTGTGGGTTCAAATAACTTGCAACAAGAATCTTCACTAACCACTATTTTATTAATCACTAAAATTACACTAGTAAATACTTAAAAAAATCACACAACTAATAATAACTTAATCTAATATAAATTCACTACTTTTAAAACATTATATACTTTTCTTCCTAAACTTGTCAACTCTCGTCTAACCTAAAAACTCTCTGTCTGTTTACTTCACTGAACTGAACTGTACTGCATACTTCACTCAACTGAACTCTTCCCCCATCTGCTTGATTCACCTCTTTATATACACACTTGGAATCTTCCAGAATTTTATTCCATAACATTCTGGAATCCTACAGAGTTTTCTACTATGTGATAGATGACTGTTCGTCAATTGGCTCATAGATGGCGCCACCCTACTAGTCAGGGAGTAACAGAATAGCAGGTTTCCCTTTACTTTGATCAGGAACTTAATCATGTCTCTCTTCGTTAGAGGGCAGCACATAACATTATGAATCATTTCCAGAAAAACTATTAACATTTAAAAACAATAATTTGTCACAACCAACATGGTTCACAAATGAGATTCGAACCATGAGGGAGCATTTAAATTTTCTAAATGATGTGTGTAAGCGGGCTAACACAGAAGAAAATAAAAAAAAAGGAACCAATTCAGGCTTAAATATAGACAAACTATTAAATGTGAAAAAATCAAAGCAAATGATATTATAAAAAAATCAGGTAACCCCATGAAAACAATGTGGGGTAATAAATGTATATAAAAGCAATAAACTTACCGAAAACCTAACATCACTTCCACCGAATTTACTAATTTTTTTGTGCGTATCGCTGAAGATATTACTAGCAGTCTGCAAGCTACTAACATTGATCCATTACAATACACAGAATTCTTTAACACCAATGAGCCATTTAGTTTTCATGAGGTCAGTTGCATAAAGGTTAGAGATATTATTAACAGTTTAAAAAACAACAATAGCAGGGATACATATGGTTTAAACATTACCCTCCTCCTAAAAACTGTTACTAAACTTATAAATGAAAGCTTTAGAACAGGTGTATTTCCTGATATCCTAAAGGTAGCATGCATTATACCTATTTTTAAAAAAGGCGATAAAGATGATCTTGGTAATTACAGGCCCATCTCACTTCTCCCAATAATTTCAAAAATATTTGAAAAGGCAATAAAAAACCAAATTGTCAAATATTTGGAAAAACATAAGATATTAAATAAGTATCAGTATGGGTTTAGGGAAAAATTGTCAACCTCTGACGCCATTTTAAGATTTACAGAATGCTTCGAAAATGGTAAGTACTCAGCCTCACCTTTTTGCGACCTCAGCAAAGCTTTTGACTGATTCTCACATGCCATATTACTAAGAAAACTAAACACATTTAACTTTAACGCAATTAGTATAAAACTGATAAATTCATATCTTGAAAATCGCAAACAATCAGACCGGTTAGAGGGCGAGAACTCGAATGAGTTATATGCCAAGGCAGGCGTCCCTCAGGGCTCGATTCTGAGCCCTGTGCTCTTCCTGATGTAACTATATTAATGATTTACCAAACGCCTTTGAAAACATTGCTTGCTTACTTTATCAGATATTCTGACGAAAAATATCTATGCCCTATGGCAACTTTCAAGGAGACCGCAGCATGGTCACTGTCTGGGTCTGCTCTGCACTGATGAGAGCCAAAAGCTCGAAACCGGTCTGCAGATGACTCTGGACATTGCCGATGCTGCGGAACTCCTCTGTTTTAATAATGGGTACCTTCACCGGTATCTGCTATAAACACTTTATTGCGTTTCTAGTAATTGGTAACTAAAATACCATTCAGAGCGCACATCCTAATAAAAATATTAGGTTTCAAGAGGAATACGACGAAACGTGCCTTTGTGCATTTTAACATCTATCGTTCCTCTAGTTGACTTTATTTGTCATATATATATATATATATATATATATATATATATTGTTGCAATTGAAGCATTGGCGTTTGATGGTAATATGCAATTATTACACTTAACGCGCCAGACTTGTAACTTTGGTTGCAGTCTGGTTATTTTCCTTATAGTAAAATAAGGATTTATAGAGGAGTTTGCGACTAAAAATGTTATGTTTGATATTCCGCCCTCTAAAAGCACATTTGAACTATGCTAAGCGAAGTCAGGCTATTTATTTTTTCGATTGCAACAGACACTGGACGGCTAGATGGCGCCTGCTGACTATTTTACATGTCGCTATTGTAAAAATACCGGGATGTACCAAGTAGTCAAAGGATTCTCGTGCCGGTCGTCGCATGCCTACCTTGCACTGACGAGAGCCAACAGCTCGAAACTGCAGTCTGCAAGTGGTGTGTGACGATTGGCAAGAGAGCTCCTTTAAGTAGGATCAGTCTTTCGGCTGGTGTCTGTTGCAATCGAAGCATTGGCGTTTGATGGTAATATGCAATTATTACACTTAACGCTCCAGACTTGTAACTTTGGTTGCAGTCTGGTTATTTTCCTTATAGTAAAATAAGGATTTATAGAGGAGTTTGTGACTAAAAGTATTATGTTTAATATTCCGCCCTCTAAAAGCACATTTGAACTATTTTACATGTCGCTATTGTAAAAATACCGATATGTACCAAGTAGCCAAAGGATCCTTATGCCAGTCGTCACATGCCTATCTTGCACTGACGAGAGCCAACAGCTCGAAACTGCAGTCTGCAAGTGGTATGTGACGGCTGGCAAGAGAGCTCCTTTAAGTAGGATCAGTCTTTCGGCTGGTGTTTGTTGCAATCCAAGCATTATTTTTTTTTTTTTATTTATTTAAATAGGAACTCCTAATATACATACGGATAAGTTGACACAAATTTACAATAAAACATATACACCAAATATACATCAACAAATGAATCAAAGAAAACTTAGCAACAGTAGTGTAAACAGATATAAAAATACAATAATAAAAATATGAAAATACAATAAAAGTACTAGGCAAGTTCAACACCTGCATGTATCTCAAATATATCTCAAAATTTGCAGTTACTTAGACTTAATAAAAATGGTTAGTTGTTTCTTGAATTGTCTAACACTATTTACATTTTTTATCTCATATGGAAGAGCATTAAAATTGATTAAGCCATTATGAAAAATTGAATTCATTGTACGTGAGAAATTTGTTCTGGTAACATGAAAGTCATTTATTCTTCTAGTGGGATAATTATGAATTTCATTGTTAAAGGCAATAAATTGGTCAAAGTATTTGGGAGCATTTCCTGATAATATTTTATATATAAATATCATAGAGAACAAAAACAATCTATCCTTTACTGAAAGCCAATCTAGATTGGAAAGCATTAACGTAATGGGTGTATATCTGTTACACTTAAGTATAAATCTCATCCCCCTGTTTTGGAGCTTTTGCAAAGAACCAATACTATTAGAGTTTAGTAAAGCTAATAAGCTTGAGCAATAGTCAAAATGAGGTTGTATAATTGTTTTATAGACTGTAAGTGATGTTTTAAAACTAAGCTTATTGCAAACGCGACTGAAAAAAAATAATTTTTTAGAAATCTTATTATATATATACTGAAAATGTTTTTTAAGACTTAACGTATTATCGACTATAAAACCTAGATATTTAATATCTTCAACCAAAATAATGCTTTCATTATTAATTTGGACATTAATAGTATTTTTGTCAATTAGATTGTATTTATAACTAGTGGTAATTATCATGGCCTTTGTTTTGGATATATTTAGTTTAAGCTTATTTACATTTAGAAATTGCGAAATTTTTTCAAGCGAACGGTTGACTTTACTAACAGCATTTTCCAAATTATAATCACTAGCGGCAATTAGTGTGTCATCAGCAAATACATTTAGAAATTCACAATCTTCAATAAAATGAATATCATTTAGATATAATATAAACAAAAGAGGTCCCAACACACTGCCCTGTGGGACTCCAGAGAGTACTGGTATTTCAGAAGAAAAAACATCATTAATTTTTGTTCTTTGGCGTCTGTTTAGAAGATAGCTTTGAAACCAAGCATATGCATTTTCTGTAATACCGTAGTATTTAAATTTTTTTAATAGTATATCAATGTCAATAGTCTCAAAAGCTCTTCTAAAGTCGAGAAATACAGCTACAATGTATTTATTTTCATCTACCGTTAATTTCCATTTACTGAGTGTTAACTGAATGGCTGTTTCGCATGAATGCTTAACACGAAAACCAGACTGGTAATCCATAAGGAGATTATTATTTTCAATATAACTACAGACCTGATTGTACGCAGCAATTTCTAATATCTTTTCTAACCCAGGCAAAGTATTAATTGGTCTGAAATTAATGGCTTCATTGGTATTGCGAATCTTAGGAATTGGTATAACAGTACTTAATTTAAGTTCATCAGGAAATACACCAGTAACAAGGGAAGAATTTACGAAATTTAATATTACATAACCAATGACTGGGAACACAGATTTTATAATTTTATTATTAATTATATCTTGACTACATTTATTATCCAGATCATAAACGATCACTCTTAACTCATTTAATGTTAAAGTATGAAATTCACTCATTCTATGTCCAATTGGTGGAAGATTTATTTGTGTCCAATCATTCGCAAGGGATATGCTGGCTTTAATTTCAATTATACTGTTCACAAAAAATGAGTTAAACAAATCCACCTTCACTGTATCTAATTTAGCTATAGTATCGATATCTTGTATTTTGAAAACTACTTCATCGGGTAATGTTTCATTAGAGGGCTTAGCCAATTTTTTTAGAGTCTTCCACATTTTTTTTTTAATCTAAACAGCGATCAACGGCGTTTTCAAAATATTCGTTTTTTTCCTTTTTTAATAAATTAACAACTTCATTTCTGCAGTTTTTATATCTTTCCCACATAACGATTTTCTCTTCATTAATAACAGAGTTTTTAAAAGACATATGCCATATCCCTATTACGAGTTACCACTGCAATTTCATTGTCGTACCATGGTACTTGATTTCTATGACTTGTATAATATTTTATAGGTGAAATATTATTAACCAATTGACTGATATTGCGCTCAATTTCATCGTAAATTGAATTAATATCTACTGTATTTAAATCCCATTCACATAACATTAATTTCTCATTTAATAAATTAAGTTTATTTTCACTAAAATCTCTGTAAGCTTTTACAATTTTGTGATTATTAGTAGTTTGGGTTTTTAGAGATGCTGAAATTATACAATGATCAGTTATTTTAGGGATTGAATGAACTTTATGTGTAATATTTTCACTATTAGTTAATATATAATCAATCAATGTTTCGCTTGTATCAGTGATCCTTATGGGTTCTTGAACAATTTGTTCGACCCCAATGCTCAAGATGTAATTTTTAAAATGAACTACATTTCTATTACTATTACTAAAATCCAAGTTAATGTCACCAATAATAATACATTTATGATTCTGAGTGAAAAAGTCATCTGCCCAATCTTTAAAATTATTAAAAAACAAATTAAAATCACTGTTAGGTGACCTATACAATGAACCCAGTAAAAATTTTTCACCCTGAAAATTTACTTTAATTATTAAACACCAGCAACACTTATCTATTACAATTTCTTTATAAACTTTAAAACTAAGTTCATTTTTTAAATAAATCACCACACCTCCAGTGTGACGACTGGTTGAATCACATCGAATCAGTTTGTAACCATCAATGTTGATTTCAAAGTTTTCCATATTAGATGTTGTCCGAGCTTCACTTAGTAACAATATTGAAGGTTTGTAACACATAACGTCATTTATAAGTTGGTCATGATTTGCATATAGGCTCTGTATGTTAGCATAAATTATATCACTATTGAAAGCTATATTAGGATTCTCTTGTATTAATTTTTTTGTTTTATTTCAACTATGGTAGGTATACCATTTACATATCTGATACTTTTATTTGTTACACCCTGATTTAAAAGTTCGTTTAACTCATTCTTTAACTGTAAATAGCATTTTCGTTTGATCAGCAAAAAACTTTATCCCTGGTATAGTGATTTCCCTCTTGTTTCTCAAAACATATAGAGCCTCTTCCTCACCGTTTAGAATAACTTTAACTGGTCTGTTTTTGTTGCCTGTGTATTTACCCAACCGAAAAGTTTTCTTAATAGTCACATGTTCAACTAACTTCCCAAGAACCTTTTTCACATTTTCAGTATCCTCTAGCCCTATCAAGTCCGTTTTTTCTTTAGATTCTTGAATATTACAAACTATAAAATTAGATGCCCTAGTTTGTCTTTGATGTATTTCCTGTACAATCATACTAAGTCTAGTTCCGTTATTGCCGATATCTGCTGCATTATTAGAATTTTCAAGTTGAGTTCTAATAATTCTGTTTTCTTCATTAAGGTTTGTAACTTCTTGTTTGAGATTTTTAACTTCCCGATTAAGATCTTTAACTTCATCTTTGAGATTTAGTACCTCATTTTGTAAAGTTGTTATTTTACTTAATACCAATGGAGTTTGCTTAAAAATGTCACGACAGTTTTTGCAAAAGAAAATAATCAATCTTTGTTTAAGTGCTACTGCTCGATATTCTGTGGTAGATAATATACTACGCTATGTGTATTGTGAAAGGGCGCTCTACAAGCGTCACAAGCAACAAATTGCTCAAAAATAAATTAAACAGACTGGATGCTGCCTTAAATAGATTTAACTATCCAACTATTCTATGTGTCAGTGAACATTGGCTCAAACCTTGTGAAACTAATTATTTCAATTTAAATAATTACTTATTAATAAATTCCTACAGCCGCGTTAATTTTATAGGTGGAGGCATTGCAATTTATGCATTGCAATCTCTAAATGCTAGTATTAACTCTGTAGATATACCAGCAATCGATAAAGACTTTGAATACTGTAGCAGTAAAATATCCTATGGGGATAATTTAATATCTGTAATATGTGTATATCGCTCTCCTACTGGGGACTTAAATTTATTTTTCAAAAATATATACAACCTTTTAGAATTAACACATAAACACAACAGGTATATTATTTTGTGTGGCGATTTTAATATAAATTTCTTAGTTAATTCAAATAACTCATTAAAGTTATGTCAAACTCTAGATTCTTTTGGCCTCAAAAGACACATTTATTCGCCTACCAGATATGGTGTATCCTCGGAATCTTGTATTGACAACATATTTAGCAATTTTCATTTTGATGAAGTAAATGGCTTAGTGATGGATGCACATGTGTCCGATCATTTGTGTCAGCTAATATGTTGGAAGTTACCATCTAAGGTAAATGGTTATGTCATCTCCACTAAACGTATATTTAAAGCTCACAGTAAAAATTTTTTTAAAGAATTAATAATGCATGAAACCTGGGACAACATGGAAATCAAAACCCCTGATTTATTACTTACTAACTTTATTGGAACATTTAAATACCACTTTGACATTGCTTTCCCATTAACGAAAATAAAACTAACAAAAAAATGCAAATCACCATGGATCACCCCAGAAATAATAAAAATGTCTGATGATTTAAGAAATCTGCATCACTTGTATATATATAGTAAAAATCCCGACTTATTACAACTATATAAAGTTCGCAAACAGGAATACAATAAATTTGTGGATTCGTCCAGGGTGAGATATAATACCAATAAAATTATGTCGTCTCATAATAAATCTAAAGCCGTGTGGCAAATAATAAATGCAGCTAATGGTAAAAATAACGAACCATCAAAAATAAATCTAATCGACAATAATGGGAAATTAGTTGAAGACCAAACTGAGATTGTCGAAATGTTCATGAATGAATTTATTACATCTCAAGTCAATTTGCAGGGTAAACCTCAATTTTTTCACAAAAATAAAGTTCATTTCAGTCTTTTTCTAACACCCACTGACAGTAAAGAAATTGAAAGTACTATTCTGAACTTACCTAACAAGAATTCAGCTGGTTTAGATGATATTCCCGGTTCTTTATTAAAAACAATTGCTCATGAAATATCTGAACCGTTAGCATTAATTATTAACCACTGTTTTTTAAATGGGTTTTTCCCAGATGAATGGAAGCATGCTAAAATTATACCCATTTATAAAAATGGGTCCAGATCGACAGCTAAAACTTATAGGCCTATTTCTTTATTATCAGTATTTTCCAAAATTATCGAAAAACTTGTGTATGAGTGTCTTTTTATGTTTCTGGTACGATTTAACATACTTTCTCAATTTCAACATGGTTTTATACAGGGACGATCAACTGAAGGGGCAATATATGAAAGTCTTAATTATATTGTAGGATGCCTGGATAGAGGTGAATGTGTCGCAGGTATTTACTTTGATTTATCGAAAGCATTTGATACACTTAACCACGAACTGCTGCTTTACAAATTGGAGTGCTATGGAATTAGAGGTATAACTTTAAACTTCTTTAGGTCTTATCTTTCTAACAAAACCCTGAGAGTTTGTATTAGTACGAAATAGGGTAATAACATGACTACCATCTATTCTAAACCAAGACAGATAACTACAGGGGTACCCCAAGGTTCAGTATTGGGGCCTTTATTGTTTTTATTGTATGTCAATGAATTACCTGAGAACTTGGCATTACATTCCATATATCAGTATGCTGATGATACCTCCTGTGTAATATCTACCAGAGATAATACTACTGCTACATCACACAAAGGTACAACTGTGGTAAATAAAATGGATAAATGGTGTCGTGACAACTCACTTATCCTAAATGAAGCTAAAACTGTACTTATCCAATTTAGTAATAAAACCCCAGATTCAAGCATCTACTTGAAGTTTAGAGGAAAATCTATTCTTGTTGCAAATAACACAAAATTCCTGGGGGTTGTGGTCAATTCAAAACTATCTTTCGAATACCATGTTAACTCAACAATATCTAAGCTTAACAAAGTATGTTACTCAGTATGAAACATATGATCTTCTGTCGATCTTGATGTGTTAAGGGTCTATTACTTTGCCCATGTGCAGTCCATACTTAGTTATGGTTTAATATTCTGGGGGTCTAGTGTCCATGCCAGAAATGTGTTTTCGCTCAAAAGAATATTATACGATGCATGCTTAGGAAAAACAACCGAGAACCTAGTAAGCCATTATTCAAAATGTTGGAGTTAATGACATTACCCACCTTATATATATACCTGTTGATTTTATTTGTAAAAAAAAAATATTGGTAAATTTAAAACAAATGAGGATATGTACAATAGTATGATGATGGTAACTCGAAATTCAAATGCACTGAGAGTTCCTCATCATCAAACATCATCATTCGAAAAGGGAGTATACTACAGAGCAGTGCGGGCATTTAACGCAGTTCCACTGGAGATAAAATCTATCTCTAATATTTTTTTATTTAAAAAGAAATTAAAGTGTTACCTTCTTGAAACATGTCCCTATAGTTTTGATGAGTTTTTACTAAATGCCAGAATATTTCCTTAATAGTCCTTATATGAAATAATGATCAATTTGTCTCTGCGGAGTACTGTTTTATATATATGTTTGTATGACTGGTGGCCGAGAGGTGAGCGCACTTGCCTCTCACCTAAAAGTTCCGGGTTCGATCCCCGGCCGTGGCAGTGGAAAATACTGTGAGAGGGATTTTTTCACTATACACGGATATTGGGTGTGTGTCCCTTGTCTCTAAATGTGTAGCCCCCTCCCACACAAGGCTCTTCTAGAGCCTTCCGGGATAAAGGGGGTCGTAATTACCTGTGGTGTTGTATTGTATGTTTTTTTATTTCTTTTAAATATTTATGTATATATATTTTGTATGTACCGTTTTCTTTTTATGTATTATATATTCTGTGTGTTATCTATGTTACATACATGACAATTCCAATACTTATAAAAGTCTGATGGAAATAAAGATTATTATTATTATTATTACTTTGAATAACCACTTTGCATTTAGCACATTCATTTTCATCCATAATCTTCGGAAATCTGGACAAAACTGGCAACACTGCCTAATTTAATGCTTCCAAATAAGCCAAAATTATCAGAGTCCAAAGTTCAACTCTGCTTGGGTAGATGGAATGTTCGTGATTTTCGTTGTTTTTTCAATAAATTTGATGAAACAAATTTAAATATCCAAAGGATAAGGACTTTAGGTACCTGCCTATACCTTTTTTTAAAAAGTGTTGTAGCTTGAAGTACTATATATGAACTCGTTTTTCGGGACACAAAATATAAACAATTCTACTGCTATGTTGCCACACATAAGTCAATTAGCGTTTTGATGGTAATATGCAATTATTACACTTAACGCGCCAGACTTGTAACTTGTAATTCAGCGCTCGGTGGGGCACATAGCCCGGAGAGTAACTGTTGGTTGCAGTCTGGTTACGTTCCTTATAGAAATATAAGGATTTTATAGAGGAGTTTGCGACTAAAAATATTATGTTTTAATATTCCACCCTCTAAAAGCACATTTGAAATATACACCATGTACTTTCTGTCTTTTAATTTAAAAAAAGTAGAAACAGCCTGTTGGCAACATATAGTGTAGTATTCAAAATTAAAGTTAATTCAAGTTTGTGTTTTACATCACCCCATAAAAAACTTACAATTATTTTAAAATGCGTCTGATTTAACATAATAATCATTATATTTTTGTTAATAGAACAAACCAGAATTGACTCCAGTTGCTATTCATGCAGGAAGATTATTAGCACGTCGATTATTTGCTAAAAGTACCATGATCATGGATTATGATAATGTTGCAACTACAGTATTCAGTCCTTTAGAATATGGATGTGTAGGTAAGCAAACTTTCATTAATTTTTAAAGGTCAATAGAAAAAAAATACCTTGTTGGCTGCCATCTGCATTAAATAATATAATATCTTGCTGCTTGTATGTTTCTTTACAGCCAGTTTCTTAACTGCATGCATTCAAGTAGAAGTTATCACTTAATCGTGTTTAAACATTAGTTGTGGCATTCTGTTAAGTATTCTTTCCTTCTTTTTGGGTTATTTTTACAAGAGGATATATGTAGTTGAAAAGCCAAAAAGAAGGAAAGAATATCACTTGATATGGCTTGAATTTAACAGTATAATTTTAACTTTAAAAATTTTGGTATCTTAAGGAGCGCATTTTAAAATTGTATGATGCTAGAGAGCCCCTTTCATTTAGAGGTATGATGATAATAATAAAAGGGGATATCCACGTAGAGCATATTTTGAGCTGAAGAAGACAGAAATAATTGTCCTTTCCGGGTTAAAAAATACATAAGAGACGACAGCCTTATTCCAGCTGTCCATTGTCCCTACCTTTCTCCTGTGCCACCCATAATACTTTATATACTTTAATACCTATCAGGAGGTTCTTCTTGTTATCCTCTTCCTCCTCCTTTCCCCCAACGGAAGAAGAAACATGAAAATGGAGAATAACTGTAGCCATGGAAAACAGCCCTTATCTGAGGGACGTCAGGGCTTGTCTGGAGCTAGCACTGAACGAAGCAGCATGCGAACCACTACTGATGTGTTGCTGACCAGACGAGCGCACATAATATAATAATATAAAATATAGCCGCTGAACAGCAAGCAGGTCCACCACAAACCAACAATAGACTATCTGCTAAACGTTCTTTATTGGCTCAACCTGTAACCACTACTAAAGCAGGCAAACCAAGACACCGTTAGGAATTGCTGATCACAAAACTCAATTTATTAGTGCATTATGCCCTCAGTACAAATAATAGATGAGCTTAACTGACATCAATAAAGCCTGGCTATATTTTTGGTCAAATAAATACGCTTTGGATTTAACGTGTCCCATTAAAAATGATACTGTTCCCCATGTATCTTGTCAAAACTGGATAAATCTTGATACTGTAAAAGAAAGCGAAGAACTAAAAAACCTATTTTGGCTTAGCAAGAATATAGTAACATTGATGAATATATATCAGGTCGCCAAAACACTGTTTTCTGAAAAAATTCACACGGCTAAAAATAATTTCTATAAGAACAAAATTATAAATTCAGCTAATTGCAGTAAAGCCATTTGGCGAGTGGTAAATTCCAACCTTGGTAGGGTAAAACAAAACACTACCCCGTCTATAATAACGTCTGACACAACAATTGCCACCGAGCCATTGGAAATATGCAATGCCTTCTATGAATATTACACCACTAGCATTGAGCAATTACTTACACAAAATATAAACCCAAATCATATTGACTGCATTCTTCTGAATTCAATTGGTAACTCTATTTTTGTTGAGGAATTAACAGTTGACGAACTTTACCTGGCTATGTTGCAACTTAAAAATAATTTTGCCTGTAGTGGTCTCGATGATGTACCGGTTTTTATACTAGAATTTATCTGGGACATGATCCAATTTCCCTTATGTTACCTTTTTAATATGTCCCTGAGAACAGCAATCTTCCCATCTTATCTAGAAGCTGGCAAGGTCACGCCAGTCCATAAAAAAAGGAGATCTTGAACTAATTGGAAATTATAAATCTGTTACTGGACTATTGTGTTTTCTAAAATGTTTGAAAAAATTAGTGTCAACTGAATTAAATCATTTCTAGATAGACACAAGCTGCTATCAGTAAACCAACATGAGTTCAAGAACAACCACTCAACTTGTACTGCAGCATTCCAACTTGTCGAATTCATCTATAAATCACTAGACAGGCACAACTATACATTAGTTTTGTTTTTTGATCTCACCATGCATTTGATTGTGTTGATAGGGATTTTTTGATTAACAGATTGTTCTTGATGGGCATTGTTACACTCAAACTTAGCTTTATACAAAATACAATTATTTACACCTAATTTTTAGCATAAATAAAAGCATTTCACACAAAACAAAGCAAGAGACGCGGTCGGCTAGCTGATCTAATGGGAAACTGGGTTCGTGGGTTCATTTTTAAATAAATCAAGAGAGTAAACCAATATTTTCTCAGTGCTTTCGCCAAACTAGTATGCCTCGCGATCAAGAGGTATATATTTCAAGTTATTAATAAGGGCGCCATCCACAGCCAAAAAGATTAAGTGACTTACTACCCTCTTAAATCGTGAGCGACTACTATGGATTAGACTGAATATATTCAGACAAACACAACACTAAAATAAAATATATAAGTAAAATAAATTCTTTATTTATTGTCTTTTCAAAAATATGTTTGTACAACAATAGTAAGAACTTGTGAGAAATACGTGTGACCAACTAGGTCAAAAATACCACGTAAATTGTCTTTATTCAAAAGGATCTTAAAAACTAAAAAAAAATGTTATTATCATTAAGAACAATCAAATACATCATAAAAATGTATTGAAATCATTTTCCAGCCCGTCTAAGGGGGTGAGATAGGGGTTGACATATTTTAAAAATTTATTATTTTAGCAACAATTACTGTCGAGTTTTAATTTTAATGGGGATTCATTAAGAACAATGAAATACATCAGAGAAATGTATTGAAATCATTTTACAGCCCGTCTAAGAGGGTGAGATAGGGGTTGAAATATTTTAAATATTTATTATTTTACTCAATTCCTGTCGAGTTTTAATTCTCACCCTCTTAGACGGGCTGGAAAATGATTTCAACACATTTTTGTGATGTATTTCATTGTTCTTAGTGAATTCCCGTTAAAATTAAAACTCGACAGGAATTGAGTAAAATAATAAATATTTAAAATACTTCAACCCCTATCTCACCCTCTAAGACGGGCCGGAAAATGATTTCAATACATTTTTCTGATGTATTTCATTGTTCTTAGCGAATCCCCGTTAAAATTAAAACTCGGCAGGCATTGAGTAAAATAATAAATATTTAAAATATTTCAACCCCTATCCCACCCTCTTAGACGGGCTGGAAAATGATTTCGATACATTTTTCTGATGTATTTCTTTGTTCTTAGCGAATCCCCGTTAAAATTAAAACTCGACAGGAATTGAGTAAAATAATAAATATTTAAAATATTTCAATTCCTATCTCACCCTCTTAGACGGGTCGATACAATTTTTTATTTTAAACAATGTGCCCCTGATGCACCAATATTCAATATTCAATAGCGCATTCCTCCCAGATTTTATGTCTAAAATTTTAAATTTCTACGTTGAGCCGTTCTCGAGAAAAACGTATCACAAACAAACTGACTGACAAACAGACACACAGACGGCATGCCGATTCGGATATATTTGCTATCAATACGTACATAATTATCATATCTGGAATTTGCATTTTTTCGCAAGAAAATACTTTCTCTATCTATAGCTGAGAAAGTAAAAACAACTCACCTTTGCGTGTTAGAATATATACTGTCTCTTAAAAGTCATTAGTACAATTCAAGCAGGGTTAGTAGTTAATTTATTACATTTCAAAATTAAAAATAAAAGTGAAAACAAACTGGCAACATTGCAGGACGCAGTATGGTATGTATATAATTCTTCTTGGACGCAGCATAATTACAGGAATTTAAGAAAAATATGCACTGGATGCACTATTATTCCTAGGCTAGACGGAGTTAGTAGAGTATGCATGATAAAAAAGAGTGAATATTTCATTTTTAAAGTTAAATAAATTTTAAACATATAACCATGACAGAGATAATCTTACATTCAATATATATCAGTGAAATATGTTCCATCTATGTTAATTCTCGAAGCGCAATAAGGTATGCTGGACGTAAAGACGCAGCAATGTTAGCGGGATGTATATATATATATATATATGATATTACATATGATTTGCAGGAAACAACTACTCAGCGGGCAAATACCCCGACCTGCATTGAATTATACCTTACAAATCATGAATGGTAGCCAATGTCATTTGTCAATTCCTCGACCAGACATAGACCAGTTTCGAACTTATTAGTTCTCATCAGTATGCCATAGGTCGTGGAACAGACAAATGACAGTGGCCAACCTGCTAGTTTTATACAAACTGATGTAAATGGTGTACCGGTGAGAGGTAAGTGAATCCTCTCCTGTGGTCAAATACTACTATACACCAGACATCATAGATGTCTCCATGGTGTATAGCGACTTGCTATTTTGCAAGTACCGAGAGCGGCGACCTTTAGCCCTTGGTGGACTTAACCTATACTGATATTACATATGATTTGCAGGAAACAACTACTCAGCGGGCAAATACCCCGACCTGCATATATATGACATTGGCTACCAATCTTTCATGATTTGTAAGGTATAATTCAATGCAGGTCGGGGTGTTTGCTCGCTGAGTAGTTGTTTCCTGGAAATCATGTATAATAACAGTATGCACAAAGGCACGTTTCGTCGTATTCCTCTTGAAACCTAATATTTTTATTAGGATGTGCGCTCTGAATGGTATTTTATTATTATTATTATTATTATTATTATTATACATAAATAAGATCAGAGGAAAATCCTATTATGCTCACATCTAACAAAATTTAGTTCACAGTACCATATTATCAAGTCTAGCTTTAAAACTGTTCAAAGACGGTGCACAAACTATTTCATATGGCAAAGAGTTCCACTTATTAAACACTCTCAACGTTAAGAAATTTTGACGGACCACTGATCGAAATGGATCTCGCGAAAGCTTCAAAGGATGACCACGAAGACGCTCATCATTGTTCAATTTATAAAGATGTCGAATTGATGATGTGTTGCTATGAAGTGTCTTGTATGTAATAATTAAATCCCCTCTGATTCGTCGAGTGCTGAGTAGAGGCAAATTAAATAGAAGTAGGCGTTCTTCATATGGCGGGCAATTCTGACCAAATGCCAACCGTGTATATCTATGCTGTACATTTTCCAGAAGATTTGCATCACGAACTAAAGATGGGAACCATACACTGTTGGCAAATTCAAGTATAGGGCGGACGTATAGTTTAAATAGTTTAGATAAGGTGTTATAATCAGCATTCTCAAAAACTTTCAGTATCAAATACACCCTACTGTTGGCTTTCTTGACCTGACGTGCAATATGGTCAGACCATGTCATGTTTTCCGTAATCAAAACGCCAAGATCATCATGTGAATTTACCGTAGACAAAGTTGAGTTATTCATGCTGTAAGATAATCTTGGGTTGCATTTACCTAAATGAAGTACCACACATTTTGCTACATTTAGAGGTAGAAGCCAAATATCACTCCATTCTTGGATATTATGTAAGTCGCGTTGTATCACGTGGTGACAAGTTAGTGGGTTTGAATAAATTTTAGTGTCATCCGCATAAAACGAGCAAAAAGATGTTATGTGGCGGCGTACATCACTTGTATATAAAAGGAATAATAGTGGCCCTAACACAGACCCTTGGGGAACACCACTGAGAACATTCATGCTCTCACTAAACGCTGAATCCACTTTAACTTTGAACACTCGATTTGAGAGAAAAGATTCAATCCACGCAAGCAGGCGACCTCGAATCCCGAAGTGTTCCAACTTATGTAGTAGTCTGTTTCTAGGCACTTTGTCAAACGCTTTGCTAAAGTCTAAATATACAATATCCACACACTCACAATTGTCCAACGTTTTTGACCAATCAGCTACACAGCAAAGTAAATTGGATTCGACTGATCTACCAGGGGTGAACCCGTGTTGTTCCAATGGAATTAAATCGTTTTCCGATAGAAAAGGCCGCATACCGTCTACAATAATGGATTCCATTAGTTTAACTGCGATTGGGGTCAAGCTGATAGGTCGGTAATTTGTTGCTTTGAATTTATCACCTTTTTTAAAAATAGGTTTGACGATAGCAGTTCTCCACTGGTTCGGTATATCCCCTGAGGCAAAAGACATCTCCATTAAAATACGAAGTGGTTTACAAAGAGAGGTAGAGCAGGCTTTTAACAGAGATGCCGAAATATTATCTATACCTGGGGACACAGAATTCTTCAGATTTTGAATTTTTTCTTCTATAAGCTCTTCAGAAAAATTAACGTGGGAAAGGCTACCCTGGACGCGTGGTATACCAAGAACTTCCGGGATAACACCAGCGGGTTCCTGAGTATAACTTTCGAAGAACGAGTCTGAGAAAATGGTTGCTACCTCTTTATTGTCGTTACTAACAGTCCCATCACTACGTTTCAGTTGAGGTATGGTAACCACAGACTCTAAATTGGACCGAATATATTTATAGAAGCGTTTGGGGTCGTTACTATTAGCAATGCTGGCTTCAAAATTTGTTCTAGCGCGTGACAGATCTGAACCAAGTCTGTTTGAAAACTGTCGGTGGAGGTTAAAATCGTCGTCCCGGCCAGATCGTCTATACTTTTGCCATAAAGCTCTTTTCTTTCTAATCATTGCTAAGAGTTCTTCTGTAATCCAAGGCTTAGACGGAATTGTGGTGATTGTCCTAGTCGTCGTGTTCTTACGTATTAAACGCTCCAAAGTTTGCGTGAAAACTTCCCAGTTGCTATTCACCTCGTTGAGATTAAGAGTAGCATCCCAGTTTATATTCGAAATATCTTGGTTGACAGAGGTATAATTTGTGTAGTTTCGGTAGGTACATTCTTTGCGAGTGGGAGTGTGTATTGTATATTGAATACTACTTTTTAAAACAACGTGGTCAGATTTTCCTAGAGGCGGAAGGTATTCCAAGTCACCTAAAAGATTTCTATCAGATGTCATAATTAGGTCCAAAATTGATGGTTGCTGGTTGAGTCGGAAACGAGTGGGCTCATTGACTAACTGGGTAACGAGAATTTATGAGAAAATCTGAAAGAATCTGAGAGGACTCCGTAATGTGCGGAGAGTCTAAAAACGATGGCCAAAGTAAATCTGGCATATTAAAATCGCCCATTATTATTACGTTACTGTAAGTGGAGGTAAGGTGAGAAAGACTTTCGAATGTTATATGGTCATTTTGAGCAACGGAGCTCGGAGGTCTGTAAACACAGCATAATAAAAGATTAAATTTGGGAGATTTCAAGTGTAATGCTAAACTTTCAGAACCAGGTGTATGTAAGTCTATTGATGATATAGTGAAGTCTCTGAATACAGTGTTGCTTAGATAGATGCACACCCCTCCTCCCCTTCGGTCAGGGCGATCACAACGGTGAGATGAGTATCCTGGAATTAAAATTAGTTGGTCAGGAGTATTGCTAGAAAGCCAGGTTTCAGTTAGAAGAATACACGCTGGTGAATGTAAATTAATAAGTGCGACAAGTTCGTTAAATTTAGGAAATAGTGACGAGAGATTTGTATAAATTAGGGGGAAAGTGACATAATTTAGTGTCGGTTTTTTGGGGTAATATCAGTAATAGTAGGAATGCCTTTGACATATTTGATAGTGAGACTAGTTTCTCCGGAATCGATTCTTTCTTTCAGTTCAGCACGTAGCCCATTAAGGTACTCCATTTGTTGCGGGGTCTTGTCGTCTTTAATTGTTACATGTTTGAAAGGAGTACCAGCAAGATTATTTTTCATTTTCAAGATTTCCTTTGATACGAAATTGTTATCTAAGATCACTTTTAATGGTCTATTTATGTCAGAGGGTTTACCCAACCTTATAACTTTGACAGGCTTTACCGAGGAATCATTTTTTTTCAACGTAACATTTATAATTTCCATTGCAGTAGCGTTGTCCTTTGCGATACGTTCCTCAATCGAACCGCCCTGAGGCTCCGGTACACCAGCTAATATAACGTTGCGTGAGCGGTTTACTCGTTCGGTAGCTTCAACAACGATCTCTTCGTACGTACGGGGTGGTACAGTAATATTTTCGAATTTATTAGTAAGGGCATCCAGCTTATTATTGAAATCATTTCTAAGAGATGATATAAGAGTTTTGAGCTCCTCAAGTTGTCCCAGATTTTTAGAACAGACATTACAAACAATTTTAATACTGCGAGATTTATTACGAGTAACTCTAATATCTTCTTGGCTCATTCCCACACACGCCAAGTGCACATCAGCCTGGCACCCATCACTCTGAAGCGTCTGCTTGCTGCCTTTAGCAGCATTACAGTTGGGGCATGCGTTCATAGTTGGAACGTTTCAGACAACAACAAAGACAAAAAGAACCGGTGATAAAGAAATGGATACACCAACCTATTTCTTATGTGAATTTTCACAAATTGTTCTGTTTTCACCTGCCTGGTGTCCAATTGAATAAACACTTCAACACAGATCGATACACAGATCCACAAACTATATGTAGATCCAAAAAGCACTCATTTAGGTGTTCAAATAAACTGTTAAATAATTAATTTTCAAGAGAACTAACTAAACACATGTGACCGTTACCGTGAACCGTGATTTGACATTTTAGTTACCAATTACTAGAAACGCAATAAAGTGTTTATAGCAGATACCGGTGAAGGTACCCATTATGAAAACAGAGGAGTTTCGCAGCATCGGCAATGTCCAGAGTCATCTGCAGACCGGTTTCGAGCTTTTGGCTCTCATCAGTGCAGAGCAGACCCAGACACTGACCATGCTGCGGTCTCCTGATGTTATATATTGCAAGTAACACCATATCGGAGACCTACAAATAGTACAAATAGGTCCCTCCAACGGCATCTGCATCGGCATCTGGTCAGTGTCTGGGTCTGCTCTGCACTGATGAGAGCCAAAAGCTCGAAACCGGTCTGCAGATGACTCTGGACATTGCCGATGCTGCAGAACTCCTCTGTTTTAATAATGGGTACCTTCACTGGTAAACACTTTATTGCATTTCTAGTAATTGGTAACTAAAATGCCATTCAGAGCGCACATCCTGGGGCGAGCGTAGGTGCGTCTTTACTATGCACATACTTCGGTATGCGATGTAAAGCAACGACAGGCGCGGTTAGTACTTGGATTGGTGGCCATTCCAACGGAAACCGCGTTCTCGCCTCACACATCTTCCAGCGGCTTGTATATCAGTGTATGCGCGGAAGCTATACAACCTTAGGCGAGAGTTGTATAGGAGATATACCATCCTTCGGAGGGGATGTAAAGCCGTTGGTCCCTTGTCTATTAAATGTTAGGCAAGTAAAAGATCCCTACTCTTCTTAAGGGAAGAGGTTCGGCAAAATTCCTGGTTGGGGGTAGCTCGTCTACAGGCGTCGGTGTTAGGCCTCAGTAGCGGAAATAGGCCGACGTTAAATAAATGTATAAAAAAAAAAAGCGCACATCCTAATAAAAATATTAGGTTTCAAGAGGAATACGACGAAATGTGCCTTTGTGCATTTTAACATCTATCGTTCCTCTAGTTGACTTTATTTGTCATATATATATATATATATATATAATTTTTCATGATTTGTAAGGTATAATTCAATGCAGGTCGGGGTATTTGCCCGCTGAGTAGTTGTTTCCTGCAAATCATGTATAATAACTATATATATATATATATATATATATATATATATATATATATAATAATAATAATTTTATTTCATCCACAAAGATCAATTACATGATATTGGATAAGTCAGATAATATAACAAACATACATAAAATTTAACTAACAAGCATTTAAATGTATAAACGTTAAATGAAAATTACACAAATATAAAACAAAATAATTATGTAATAGCTAAAAGTGATTAATTAGTTTCGTAAATTATAATATTTAGATATGTCATAAAAACATTTAGTTACAAGGTAATCTTTAACTTTTATTTTAAATACATTCAAATTTCTTTCTTCCTTAATGTCAAGAGGCAAGTTGTTCATAAACTTTATACCCATATATGAAGGTGACTTTTCATACAAACTAGTGTTATGGTGTGGTATTCTAAGAAGATTACCATGTCTAGTTTCATAATTGTGTGCGTCCGAATTGCTTGCAAATAAACTAATATTTTTGGCAGTTTGTAGAATACATTTATATATGTAAATACAAGGAAACGTTAATAATTTATATTTTATAAAGTACGGTTTGCAAGAGTCAGTTTGTGTAATACCGAATAATAAACGAATGATTTTCTTTTGGGAAACTAGAACTCTATTGACACTGAAACTACATACTACTACTATATATACTACTACTATATATAATATAGTTATAAAAGCGATATTTCCCTGAATTTAAAACAAATTTAAGACTTATTTTTAAAATAGGATGGCCCCAGGGGCGGTACGCTTCAATATATATATATATATATATATATATATATATATATATGTTCCGAGAAGCTTCCGCGGTCGTTGGTATGAAAAATACTAGGTTCTCGGGTTGAACCGCGTCTGAGATTGTTAATGTCTCGACGTTTCGGCTCCCGTTTTGGAGCCATTTTCAAGAGAAAAAGTGAGTCAAGTAAAAATTGTCAAAGAAAATAATGCTAGGAGTTCGTGGAACTGGTTCGATTCCGGGGTCTCAATCTGCCTACTCCCCAGATCTCACCGCGATCCGTCTCTAAGGCCTCAACCTGCCTACTCCTTAGAGCGAACTCGCTGGCAGTATCGGACGATATAAATAACACTTCGTCCGATACTGCCAGCGAGTTCGCTCTAAGGAGTAGGCAGGTTGAGGCCTTAGAGACGGATCGCGGTGAGATCTGGGGAGTAGGCAGATTGAGACCCCGGAATCGAACCAGTTCCACGAACTCCTAGCATTATTTTCTTTGACAATTTTTACTTGACTCACTTTTTCTCTTGAAAATGGCTCCAAAACGGGAGCCGAAACGTCGAGACATTAACAATCTCAGACGCGGTTCAACCCGAGAACCTAGTATTTTTCATATATATATATATATATATAGACGTATCTTGCGCCGATGAGAAGCTCGATTCACTACATCATGTGGATTATTGGAAGCCCGAGACACACATAAGAGACTGCTTTCAGGCTTCATATATATTTGCATGTATAACGTTGTCTGTGACCTATTTGTAGAAAATGGCTTTAAACAGCAAAATAGCACCTGGGCCTCAAATTGATCTCATACTCTCGTCAAACATACAGGACTCAGTTCACAGTATCCCAGACAGATGCCGCTCAGTGAAGAAGTGTATATACAGCATACATTTTAAGCCAACCGGGCAGCCTTTAAGAGCCATAACATGTCGAAGGTATTATATGAGTCCCCATTCACTGGCAACACTGTAAACTATTTATATGTAAATTATTAACTGTTTTATCTATAGCTGTAATTAAATCTTTGTGTATGTTGTAAAAAACATAGCTTGATATTATTAAGGACAAAAAGTTAATTCCCTTTCGTATTAGTTTAGACTTAATTGGAACTTAAATATAATGCTTCTCAATCTTCTGCTTTTCTCTGATGGGATTAATCTCTTAGCAAATTTTCTCATCAAGCCTAACACATACAAAATTGAATCAATAAATAACACAAAAAACAATTCGCCATAGCTACTAATCCATAACAAACCAAGAGAAATTATAGTATTAAATATAGTCCCTATGATTTTTTTTATTATTCTTTTGAATTGAGTAGGTATGTGTCTATATGTTTTCATTGCATTTTTACTGGCTGTGGATAAAGTTGTGTATTGCATTTCTATATTACTACTACTACTACTTACTATTAGATTGGTTTACAAGATTTAAGAAATAAAAACTCTTCTGTTCATCTTTTTCTCCTTCGTGTCTTATGTTTAGTAAGATATACTAGTAATTTATAGGACAAAAGGATGTTGTAACATTTTCACGACGGCGCCGGCGTTGCAGTAGTAGGGGGTGGGCGATAAGTGAAATATATTATCGATAATGGGAAAATATCGATAACGACCGATTAATCGATAATTCCAATAATTATCGATAAATGCAGTAATTATTGATACATCAATAATTATCAGTACAACGATGATTATCGATACATATTGCTATTGATAGGTATATAGGTATCGATAAATAATATTTATGATATTAAGTGGAAGAGCAGAGAGTGTCTCACTCTACTGAACTTCGCCCTTTTATTATTGTACTCCAATAATAAATAAAGACATATTATTATTATTATTTTTTTTTTTACAAAAAGCCAGTCACCTTACTCTGTGGCTCCGACTGTCACAGAGGGGCGCTGGTAATACCAGTGGCCACTCCCCACGCCCGTGGGATGAGTGACTACTGGGTCCGTGAACCGTGTGCCCTGAGTAGACGTAATGAGCCGAGGATGACAGCCTTCTGCATTCTACCTGCTAAGATCTCTACCGAATTTCGGCATGCCGGTATGATCTTTAACTCTGAAAGCAGCGTCTGTCTCGCTACTACTATTTTAACAGTATGGCCTGGATAAAGCCTGTATAGTTCAAAGAGTAAATCTCGATATTTGGTCCATTTTTCCTCCTCTGCAAGACAATGTTGCTCTCAGCGAGGGCTGAGAATTCCACGACATACATTGTCTTGAGTTGGTGGTCGAGGAGTACTACGTCAGGCTTGTTGGCTTGTATTTGCCTGACAGTAGGAATCGAGTAGCTTCAATAAATTAGACACTTCTCATTTCCTACAACAGACTCAATATCCCCCAGAGCGTAAAGCAGCACTGGTGTTTCATCTATCCCATACGAGTGCCTTAGATGGTAATAAAGCACTCGCAATGCTGCGTCGTGTCTGTGAATATAGGCCGAGATTGCGTATGTCGGACAAGCCGACAGTAAGTGCATTACAGTCTGCGGCGCCCTGCGGCAGGCCCTGCAGCTGTCATCAGGGATCTCCATACCCATGACACGACTTCGATAGATGAGGGTGTTAAATCCACCATCCTGGCAAGCCATTATGAATCCCTCGGTCTCTGACTTCAGCCCGGCTGACCTTAAAAAGGCGAAGGTCAGCCTTTCGGATAAGCCGAGGTCTTCTATATTCCTATAGAAGACTCCGTGCAATGGCTTATCCTTATGGAGCCGCAGAGAGATGTTGTGTTCTGCAGCTTTAATGTGGGCTTTTAGTCGAACGGGTTCCAACTCGGTGACAGAGTCGGGGTTTACCCGCTTGACGTCGAAGATGAGACCAAGTTCATCGGCTGCTCTCTGTGCTGCCTTAAAGAGAAACGCTCCTACCTCTGCATTTTCATGGTCTCGGACCATGCAGAGGAGGGGATCCGAACTCCTGACGATCTTACAGGCTCCATCCAGAACCATCCTGCTATGAAGACTCTCCAATCTCAAGAGTCCACGGCCTCCTCGATGTCGTGGGAGATATATCCGTGGAACGGACGATTTGGGATGCAAGCTCCTATTGAGATGCATCTTCTTGCGGGTTACTACATCAAGTTGACGAGAATGTTCTGGTTGAAAATGATTCTGATCGAGACCCTAAATGTGGTACGTTGGGATATGAAAACACAAGTATGAGTACTGTGTGATGTGCTTTTCGTCTATTGTTGTTCCTGATCCATTTGTTATTAGATTTTATATGTTTTGTTTCTATTTTGGGCTACATAGCATTAATTAACTAGTTTAGTCTGCCCCACTAACTCTGGATTTGTTTATAAATATTATCATTATTATTCAATTATAGTAACTTGAAACTGCAGTTGCTACGATTTACACGTACATAAACAAATAAATATGTTGGATATTAATAATTACAAGATATTACATAATGAAATCACTTGGGCTACTGTAGCGTAGCAGGTATCGTAGGACACAACCTAACCCAGATAAGTGATGTATGTGCCTACGATAAAATTTCTCTAGCTCAGACTATCTCAGGGCGTTAAGCCCAAGTTTACATAAACTATGACAAATTATTAGTTTACTTACTTAACAAATCACTGAGGCTTCCATACGTAGTGGTCGCAGACGAAATAATGACACTTTCTTTAAAAATGAAATGCACTATATTATACAATTTACAGATATTGGTTCTCTAGCATGTAACCTGGCGATGTTCAAAAGGTGTGGCAAATTTCTCGATTAATAAGTTATAACATTAATAAAATGCCTCGTGTAGCTACACATCGGTTTACAATGTCCTCATAAATGGTCATAAATTCTGCCACAAAGATCTGATTTAAAGAACCTCCTTATATAAATATAAATGCATAAAATCTTTAAATATGTACAAGTTAAAATACAAAAAAATATGAATCGAATATAACCGAGTCGAAGCACTGAAGGTGGTCCCCGGTAAGTAAAAGAACAACACACTTATTTACGGTGGTACGATACCGACTTCGACATGGAAGAACCTGTAGCCCTACGGAGGTGTCTTCGGGACAAAAGAAATGGACCCAAGGATGGGGTTGATTGTAGCCTCTCCAGCCCTGGCACCTTCCACTGTGTGTGGATGCCCCGTCCGTGGAACTTCACTGACGTGTGTAGAAGCCCCGTCCGTGGAACACTAAAGATATCACGATTTAATTTACAAAGTCAGAAATGCACGTGAAGCGTGCCTAATGTGGGCAATTCAAATCTGGCATAACCTACAAAAGAAATATAATTTACCTCACTGATGAGGGAACAATCCACCAATACTCCTCGAGAGCCACAGTCGGATGAATGGGGTCGAGTCCGCCCTTCAAGTTGACACGGTATTTCCAAAGGAAAGCCTGCAAATTTGCGAAACACGTGGGTAGAGAACAGGTAAGATGGCGTGAAAAGGTTAGCTTACCTTGTGTAATTAAATATCCTGCTTCCGCAGATAAAATTTACTCACAACCACAAAATATTCCGCTAAACGGAACAACAACAGATTGAGGAAATTTTCTTGTGTTGATAATTCCAAAATCCACCAGGATGCCTTGGATAAAACCGAGGTTCACAGAATTATCAACTACCTACCACGCCAACAAAAATGGTTCCTTCCGTTTCTCTCTGCTGATCACGTGCCGCAAATATATCGCCCTCCCGTGGAGAATAGCGAAATGTGTTACGGACGTAGCAGTTGTTATTATGCGGCCCACAAAACGTTAAAGCGTATGGTGGGTCGCATACGCTAGAGGTCCGCAACAACTCCCCCTTTACTCGCAGGAAAAAAAATCGTTTTTTCTTACTAGCTTCTCACCAGAGGATGGATAACTGGTGGGGAGACTTAATATGTACGGGGATGGCTAACCCACCTCCCAAGTTACCATCAGGCATAACAATGAAAATAATGAGACTTAAATGCATGAGGACTTAACAGCTAGGAAGTAGCTCGTCCCAAGGCTACTCCATCAGCAAAACAATGAAGTACGGGAGTGTTCCTCGTCCCACCACGACGACCACCCTTGCTAGACAACGAGGTTAGTCTGAAGCCCAGTAGTGCCTACCCGGGTAATGGTAACCAGGCCTAGACCAGGCTACCTCCAAGCAGCACCTCCCAAGCTCGAGCCCCTCCAGACGGATACCTTTAAAGGCAGCTGCCAGCAATGTGAGCGCCCCCAACAAGACGGAGTTCCTCAAGACGCAAGCGCCACACAAGACCATTTTTGGGGACTCTTACCCCTCGCAGGTATAACCACCGTGATGGTATTCGTGCATCCCGATCACAGAGATCCAACCAAAGACACTTCCTCCCGTGAGGCAGAAAGAGGTGAAAACTTACTCAGTGGGTTTCAGCCACCTGAGCAAGACCAATGAACCAGAAAAGCAAATGATACTACCAAATCAACGAAAGAAGTGACCTAAAACATGTTACTAAGACCAACATAAAAAAAAACGAATTCGTCTTTACCTATTCGGATGCCTAAGTATGTCAACGGAACTAACAGACCACAACTAGTTGTCATCGGGAGGGTGTGCTTTCAGATCTTTTATGTGCCACACCGAACGTTTACCGTCAGAACCTTCGAGCTCATAAGTCCATGATGAGAGAATTTTTCTAATCGTGAAGGGACCCACAAATTTAGGCGCTAACTTTGCCGTGAAATATTTAGAGGCATCAGACTGGGTGTGAGAACGTCTCCAGACCTTTTATTTATTTATTTATTTATTTGATACAAAGCCCAACAGACATGGTCCATTAATAGGGCCGAAAGTGATATTACATTGCGCATATAATAGAAAGTACATACAACAAAATACAAAAAAGAATATACTGAATATACATATACATGCAAATACTATACACACATAATATGAAGTGACTATAAAATGTACAAAAATATGTATGGGATAGCAATTATTCAAGTGATGATCTTACAATACTTACAAATTTATTAAATGAAAAACTAAAATCATTAGTCTGACAAATGGAGTTGTAGGCTGAACATATTTTAAAAACTGGTGTAGTGTACATAATATTAGTATTTGCTTGACTTAGATAAAAGTAAGGACTGTTTCTACTAGCTATTCGAGGTACTAAAAAATTTAATTCCCCTAATAGCAACGGACATTTAATTTTATTGTTAATTAAATTATATAAGAAAATACACATATTTACTATTCTCCTACCATATAAAGACATCATATTTAGCCGGGTTAATAGAGCCTGCTCCTCAATGCCCTGTGGAGGATACTCACCATCCAGCTTAAAAAAGAGATACTTTGCAAACACTCTTTACACCTGTTCAATGGAATTTATATTTTTTCGATAATAAGGAGACTATATTAGCGATGCATATTCTAACTTACTACGTACCAATGAGAAATATATCATTTTTAAAGTCTCAGTGCTCTTAAGCATTTTACAGTTTCTAATAATAAATCCTAGCATTCTCATGGCTGATGAAACAATATTTTGATTGTGAATGTTGAAGTCCAATTTGTGATCTAACGTAATTCCTAGGTCCTTGACAGTTTCTGGCCGATTTAAAGAAATATTATCTATTTGATAGTTATAATAACTTGGGTTAAACCTTCGAGTAAAAGACATTGCTGAACATTTGGATATATTGAGACTCAAGTTATTTACGTCACACCAACTTTGTATATTGTTCAAATTATCTTGCAGCTTGTTACAATCTTCCACAGAATGTATTACAGTATATACTTTTAAATCGTCGGCAAATAACTAATATTTTACATCAATTACCGATGTAATATCGTTAATAAGAATTAGAAACAGCAGTGGTCCTAGATTAGAGCCCTGTGGTACTCCTGATGATGCATTGAACAGAGCTGACCTATGGCCATTATATTGCACAAATTGCCTCCTGTCACTTAAGTATGCCCTAAAAAAGCTAACAAGTCCCTCACCAAAATCAAATAAGTGCATTTTTTGTAAAATAATTGGATGACTAATTTTATCAAAGGCTTTTGAGAAGTCGGTAAAAACCACATCAACCTGGCCTGTGCAATCCAGCAATGCAGCAGTATATTGCACAAAGCAGGCCAGGTTGGTAGCCGTTGACCGACCTCTCACAAACCTATGTTGCTCATCTGACAGGAGTGGCTCAATTTTAGAAAAAATATAATCATACATTAACATTTCAAATAATTTAGAAAATCCACAAATTAATGACACAGGACGATAGTTTGATATATCGGCCGTATTTCCTTTCTTAAAAATTGGGCAAATTTTTGCAAGTTTCCATCGAGTAGGATATGAACATAGGGCTAGAGATAGATTGAAAATTTTACACAATGGTTTTGCTAACACATTTATACAATCTCTAATGAAAAAGGTCGGAATACCATCCGGGTCACTAGACATTTTTGGTTTTAATTTTTTAGAAATAAGTATAATATCGTTTTCTGTAAAATTAGGTAAATTTATCGGAGTATTGAATGGCCTAGTTAGTTCAGTTGGAGGATTCATAGGATATGTTGGATTATCATATACACTACCAAAATATTCAGCGAATGCTTCAACAATGGTTTCTGGCTTATCAAAAACATTATTATTAAAACTCATCTGTCCTGGAATACTGGCCCTGTTTCTTTTTTGATTAATAAATGACCAGAAGGATTTGGAATCACGTTTGATGTTATCCTCCATTTTTTTAGTATATTCCAAGAATGCTTCTTTTACTTTTAGCTTTATCTGAGATCTTAGGTTTTTAAATTCAATATAGTAAATCCCATTTCCTGTTTGAGTATATTTTCTGTAAAGATTGCTTTTCCTTTTTAAACATTTAATTATGTCGCTAGTATACCAGGCTGGAAAACGTCGTTTGTAATTCTTGAATAATGGAACATGTCGATCTATAATCGAGTAAATAACTTTATAGAATTGATCACATAGCTCATCTAAATCATTAAAATCCTCCAAATGGTGCCAGTCAGCAGCTAACATGTCGTTGTAAAGCGCTACAAAGTTTGCTTTCTTAAAGTTATTAACTATATTATATTGTTTCAAATCCAAAAAGTCCATAAAGTTAAGAACTAATTCCTTTTTATGATCATTTGGTACATTACTAACATTATTAAATGTAGGAATATTGAAATCTCCTGCTATTATAATATTCTTGCCATATATAATTTCCAATAATTCAAAGTATTCTAATAACTTAATATAATCTACCGTACTAGTTGCGGGAGGAATATATAAAACAAATATAAAAAACGACACCAAGTTTATCATTAATTTACAACCAACTACATTTATATCAGGTACAAGTTGAATAAGATGCGAAAGGTCTACAGAGGAAACTTGATATGCACTTTTTACAGCCAATAACACTCCACCTCCTCTTGTTAGACTTCTATCACATCGAAATACTATATAATCTTTATTGAACAATTCGGAATCGCTAACATTGCTGGTTAACCAGGTTTCGGTAAAACATATAATATCAAATTCAGCCATGGACGAAGCACAGTAAATGTCATTGATTTTGCTGTTTAAACCTCTTACATTCTGGTAATATAGCTTAATCCATGTACTGCTGGGATTTTCTAGTTTAAATTAGAAGAACTAAATGCACTTTCTTCTACACTAACAATCTTTGGCACATTCCTTACATATTTGATTCTGATATTGGATTCACCTTCCGCACGGCGTTCTAATAGCTGCTTTTTAATTTCTTTATAATACTGAATCTGCCTTGGAGTACGATCCTGAGAGACGACAACTTTATTCTGCAAATTCACATTATTCCTTAAAATTGGGCTTTTTTTTTAGTATTTCTTTCACCTGTTGTTCACTATAGAGTAGGATCTTGACGGGACGCTGACTATTAATTTTGAATTGACCCAAGCGGTGAAAAGAGTAGTTCCCGATGTCTAAATTGGCATTAATTAACTTAAGCACTCTGTCCACTGCGACTTTATCAGAGTCTTTGCAGTTCTTATCTTCAACACCAAAGATTATTAAATTATTTCTTCGCCTTAATCTCTCATTTATCTCATCAAACATATCCTCGCCAGCTAGACCCTCCGGATTGACCTTAACTTCAGAATTAGTTTTGGTTTGGTTATTTATAATATCATCCATAAGCTTCCGTAATTCTTTAATCTCACTTCGTAGCATGGGAACTTGACATAAGCCATTGCGACAATCTTCACAGATAAACATTAACACTCTCTTTTTCAGTTGCATGCATTTAATTTCTGATGCAGTAAAATCGCTACATTTACTGCATACTGGTCTTTTACAACTATCACAGCTCCATAGGTCACTTTGATTCTTTGATTCATTACATCGTGAGCAGATACCCATTTTCTTATCTTACCACAAAATTTAGAGTCCTGACCTTTCTTTTTATTTTAAAAAATATCTGGTAGTCTTGACCTGTTCTTTGCACATAAAGTAATAGAATGTTTTTTTTTTTTACTCCACTTAATAAAAACTAAGCAAATAAATTTCCCAAAAAAAAAAACAAGTGTCACAGGGAATCCAGTCTATAAATGAACAAACAATTAAAATATCAATTTCAACATGGAAAACGAACTTTGAATTTTTACATTAACATGCAAATCTAAATCTTCCTCTACACTCTGACACAAATTTGATGAAATTTGACAGTGTATAACACATGTATTAGATTAATTCTTGAAGAGCAAACTTGAACACACTTCGCACTTCATATCATCACACATGCTTGCTTCAAAACAAACTTATCGGGTCGGCGCCTTAGATTATAATGTTTCTTACTGGATTTATGGGCCTTTAATATTCTACTCTGAACATCCTTATAAATCTTAGTGAAGGCAAGCTTACGGTTTTCAGGGTTTACAACTGGATACTCAGACTCAGAAGGTACGTATTTATCACTGTTGCCATCTAACGAAATTTCACGTCCAAAATTGACAAAATTAGGCGTTAGGCCTGTAACCTCATGTTTCGACGATCCATAGTCTTAACAACATGATTTACCCTTTCAGTCAGGTTGCATTGAGGGTGGTAATTTGCGGTGTATGCTATTTCAATGTTGTAAGTTTTCGCGAGATTTTGGAAACGGTTACTCTGAAACTGACGACCATTGTCTACCACTATAGTCTTCAGAGCGCCAAATAAGAGAATTACATTATCCTCGATGACCTGCGATATGCTATTGGCGGTAGCTGACCTCAACGGAAACACCATGGCAAACTTATTAAAATTGTCACACACGACAAGAATAAACTGATAACCCTTGGCCGTCCTGGGTAATGGACCCATCAGATCGGCAGTAACAAGTTGCCAAGGTTTTCCAACGGTAGGTGTCTTACACAACAAATTTCCCATAAGTGACTTCTGTTCGGGTTTAGTTCTTATGCAAATCTCACATTGCCTAACGAACTTAGCCACATCGGCCTTTAATTTCGGCCAGTAATACCTATTTCTCACTCGAGCCACAGTCTTATGGACCCCTGCGTGTCCACAACTCGCATCACAATGCAACGACCTAATTACTTCTAGGCGTTTCTCTTTGGGTATAACCAGTCGGCAGGATCTGCTAACTCGGGATAACTCAAACGTACATACTTGTACAACTGGCCATTCTGTATGCGCCATAAGGGATATCGGCGGGAGAATCAGCATGGTCCGTGACCGAGAATACCTCGACGTATTCCACCGTTACCGGTACTGAACGAGACAGAAAATCAGGGACGGTATGTTCAGAGCCCTTGTGATGAATCAGTTCAAAATCATAAGGCTGCAGATGAAGTGCCCATCTGGCCAATCGACCTTGGGGATCTTTTAGCTGCTGCGACCATAGCAAAGAATGGCAATCCGTTATGATTTTGAAGTGGAAACCTTCCAGATAGTGACGTAGCTTCTCCACTGCCCAAATTACGGCGATGCACTCTCTTTCGACCGAGCTATATTTGCGCTCCTGGCTAGTCAAAGAACGGGACAAATAGCAAATTACCTTTTCACCATCATCAAATTGCTGCGTAACCACGGCACCAACACCGAATGCCGACGAATCTGTCTGCACATAAAAGGTCAAAATCAGGGCAGGTCAAAATAGGTGCAGTAACCAAACACTCCTTAAGAAGTTTAAAAGATTTCTCGCACTCAAGTGACCAACACCAACTAACATTCTTCTTTGTGAGGTTCGACAAAGGAGCCACTATTGTAGAAAACTGTGGTACAAACCTTCAATACCAAGATGCTGTGCCTGTAAATCTACGAATTTCCCTAACGTTTTTCGGAGAAGGTACACTCAATATCGACTCTACTTTCGCTGGGTCAGGACGTAAACCGTACTTATCTACAACATATCCCAAGTACTTAAGCTCAGGACGGCAAAATTGACACTTGTCAAAACTAACTATCAGCCCAGCAGAATGCAAGCGATCAAAAACCTTCTGCAACGTTTCTAGGTGAGATTCGAAATCCTTTGACACTACCACAATGTCATCCAAATAGACCAAAACCGAAGGCTGCAGATCAGCTCCAAGCACGGTGTCAATAAGACGCTGCCAAGTCGCAGGCGCCTTTGACAACCCAAAAGTCATAACTCGAAATCTATACAGGCCATTAGGGACAGTGAAAGCGGTATAGTCTTTGGAAGATTCAGCAATAGGAACTTGCCAATATGCGCTCTTAATATCTAATGAACTTAGATATTTGGCATCCCTCAACTGATCTAATATGGAGGAAATTAGCGGCAGAGGATAGGCATCCTTTTTAATAACAGCGTTAAGGCGCCGGTAATTTACACAAAAACGCAAAGTTTGATCCTTTTTCTGCACTAAACGTATTGGGGAAGACCAAGGACTTTTACACGGTTTGATGATATTTAACTCCAGCATTTTCTTAATTTCATCATCAATCAGTTTTTGTCTGGCAGGCGAAACAGGATAGTATCTCTGTTTGATAGGTTTGGTATCTGGGAGTAACTCGATCTCATGAGAAACGAGATGTGTACGACCAAGGGAAGTACCCATCAGTTTCCGGTTTTGCTCCACCAAACTATCCAGAGCTAGTTTCTGTGATACACTTAAGGAAGTTTCGTCAAGGACACTGTTAACCTCAACGAGTGGTTCCTGTTCAGAAAAATGCCAAACATCTTGTCGTAAATCTGGTATGATATTCATCGCCACCCAAAAATCTATCCCTAGAATTAACACTTATGCGGTATTTCCGGAACTACTAGGACATCTATTACATGAACCTTCTCACCCAAGCAGAAGGGAACAGATACATAACCTATAACGGAACAGATTTGCCCATTAGCCACTCTGCACTCATTGACAGAAGGCTTCAAACTTAAACCAATCTGCTGGAAGACCTCAAAACTGGATGATCCTACCATTGTCCTGGTAGCACCTGAATCCAACAAACCCATCATAGGCAAACCTAATACTGAAAGTTGTAAGTAAGGACGCTGATCACCAACAACATGAGAAATGACATAATCGAGAAAAATTTGTTGTTTTAAGTCAACAACATTGCTGGTCGACTCACATACACCGGGAGAAACTGTTCGACCAATTAGCGTCTCCCTGGATGGTTTTCCGAACGCGAACACTTAGGACAGGACCTAATAGTAACTTCTGCCTTACCACATTTATAGCAGAACCTCTTCCTAGGAGCCTGACCCTCTCGATGTCCATGACCAACTTGACCACAATTAAAACATTTGTTTCCAGAATGTTTGACTTCATCCATGACGAGACTAGAACAAGAGGTCGAACGAGAAGTAGTAGAACTAGTGGAGGCATAAGCCAACTCCGGTATAAGAGATTTACTCTTAGGTGGAGGAGGAACATACGACTTAGCCAATTGCCGTTTGGAGTCGAGCATACGACAACATTGCAGGAGTTGCGTGACAGAAGTTATGTTTTCAAAAGCCAGGAAAGGATGATAGTATGGATCTATGCACTCCAATATGATTTTGAGCTGGGTTCCCATAGGTATTGGAGTGTGCATCTTCTTGAACAACCCAATCATACTAGCGATGTACAATCCTATACTTTCCTGACTACCTTGAGTACGTCGCTTAATCTCCTCAAACAAGTCGCGGTCAAAAGTCTCTGGCATGAACTGTTCCCTCATTGCCTCCACTTAGGATGGCCAATCGGTGGCCCAGTCTTTCACCAGATTATACCAATTGTAGGAATTTCCCTCAAATAAGTCTACTGCATCCTTAAACAATCGTGCTCGTAAAATACCACGAGACCTCCGTTTCTCCTCGACACGTTCTAAGAAAGTTGCAAAGGACATGTCGCCCTTTCGGCCAGTAAATTTCAAGCCCCAGTCTCTAACCGGTACGGGTTTAGGTTTCGCAGCCTCCTCTTCATCTGAACTAAAATCAGTAGTTATTGCAGAGCTATGCGCATCAGGCTGAATCTGAGCCATGGCATTATGCAATATCGACATATCGAGGATGGCTGACTCTTTACACTTACGATCCCCGCGGGCCTTATCCTTAAGTTTATCAAAAGCTAACAATAATTTAAGCTGAGTACTGGACTTCACACCTCTTTGCTCGTCATTAGTTGGATTGGATCTGTTAACACGTCCCAACGCATGAGCTATCTTGGAAACAATCCCCTTGTATTTACTATCGTGCTCGCTACCCACAAATTCATCAATAAGTTTTTGGATAGCAGCTAGGGATGCCGTTAGAGCTTCAGAATCGACAGTGAATTGGTATGGGTATGGAGGACTTTTAATAGCCAAAGTAGTTTTCTCTAAATGTATGGCTTCTCTTAAAACAGTGCGCAACTCTGCCACAGTAAGATCACTACCATCTCCTAAGACACGTACTTGTAACTCATAAAAAAGCTCATCCCTAACTAACCTATTGATATCTAACTTAATTTGTGAACTAGCCATATTGAATTTTCAAACAAACACACAAAAAAAATTAACTTGTTCACTCTCAAAATGGCTTGCCAATCCTACAAGGCAACTGAGAGCGCGTAAAAGGTATAAAAACGACGAGTTAAGAGTAATTTACAAAAACGACGCTGGGCGTCGGTACGTATATAGACGCAAAAAAAACTTACCAACACTAATAAGTACTTAGCAATGTGTACACAAGTAGAGTAGTAGAGTATAGATGTGACTGTGTATGTGATAGATGTAAAATCAAGCTGCTTTGAAGGTTTTTCTTGTGAAGTAAAATCTGATTTTTATATCAAACTGTCCAGGGGCTTCTCAGGAACTGGAATTTAAAACAAGAAGTGCATTTCACTTGCATTATAAACGAAAATCCAAAAATTCCGGATTTTGAATAATTCTACAAAGCAACAAAAACCACAATTATCCTAGCAAGAAGTGTGTTTTTTTCATTCTTTCTTTATCAAGTAAACATAAAACCTATTAAACCAATTAATATACAGGACGGACTTCCCAAATGGATACTAAATTTAAATGTTGCAAAAAAGAATTTAATAATTATTATTGTGTTACCTGCAATAATATCTTTCATAAAAGTTGTTGGAGTAGGAGAAGTCATCTCACTATATTAGAAGGACATAAAATATTCTGTTCAAAAATATGTGCTGAAAAAAAGATTGACGAAGAGAAACTCATTAATGAGCTCCACTTAGAAATAAACAGGCTAACTAAAGACAACGAAGAAAAAGACATGTATATAAATAAAATGAAAAGAAGATCACAGGATTTTGAAAATGATGTAGCTGAAATTGAACAAGATTATGTGACTGAACTTAACCAACAAAAGACACTCATTAATAGTTTAACTAAAAAACTTGAGCAATTGGTTCAAAATAAGAAAGATCTTGAAGCCAAGATCAGTAACGATAATAAAAAATTAGAAATGTATGAAAGAGAGATCAAAAAGTTGCACAGTGCCAACGAAAAAATTGGTGAAGAAATCAAAAAATTAACCATAGTAAACAGACGTATTCACATAGAATTAAATAATTTTAAGAAAGAAACAAACACAAGCATGGTCAGAGATGCAGGTGAAGAAAGTGTGCATAAGAATTCGCCTGGTGATAAAAATTTTGTAAATCCTGGAAATAATCTTGAATCTAAAAATACTGACAGAAATATTGAATCTAACAAAATATTGTTATTATGTGACAAATATGGCAGTAACATGAATGTATTATTAAACCGGATGTTAAATAAAGATCTATTTAAAATAGAGACAATTAAAAAGCCTGGCGCTGGCTTTGACGGTGTTATAGAAGATATTGAGGCTCTGGCAAGAGGTTATTCATCAGCAGATTACATTATCATAGTGGCGGGGACTAATGATTTTGCAAATGATAGATATCCCTTATTTAGAAATATACATAGAAGAATAAAAAATTGCAACCAGACAAACCTAATTTTTACAACTGTACCATTTAGTCTCGATGGGAAACATAACAGATATGTTAATAAATTTAATAACAAATTAAACGAATACTTGTTTAAATTAAATAAATGTGCCCAAGGAAACATAAGCCTAGTGGATGTCAACACTAAATTTGGTGCTTCATTAAATAAAAAGAAAATAGTTAATAAGTTAGCTTACTTGATCAAGAAGCCAAATAATAATAACAAAACACTTATATTTGTGAATGCTAATAAAATAGTAGACATAGCAGATTGTGATAAAACTAGTGTTATAGATATTTCGGACAAAGTAAATGGTGAATTAGAGGTCAGTGCAGAAGGAGAAAAGTCTATTGCAGAGGAAATTCTGGAAACCATTACCATTATGGACCATACAGAGACGACAGTGAGGGATGTCACATATAGTGACAGTGGAAGTAAAAGTGATAATCAGTGTGAAGATGATCTTTTTTTATATCCAAGACTGTCACAAATAACTTTTGCTACTTAGAAAATTTAGTCGATAATGACAATGACGACACTAATTTTAATCTTTATAATGTAAGTTTTAATATTTGTCATGTTAATGTGCAAGGTGTTTTAAATAATTTTAATCTAATCGAGTTACTGTTAATGAATAAAAAAATCGACATTCTCTGTATATCGGAACATTGGTTAAATATAAATAACGTTGTTAACTTTCATCTTCCCGGATACAAATTTTTTTCAAATTTTAGTAGAAAAGAGCATATACATGGAGGTTCTCTTATACTAACACATCCTAACTCTGCAGCTACCAAAATACTAGTAATAACTAATCTATCTGTTGAATGCCATATTGAAATGTGCGCGGTGGGCTTCAATTTGGGCAGCAATAAAATTATCATAGTATCAGTATATAGACCACCTAATGGCAATATTAATGTATTTTTTGATAGTCTGTCACAAGCACTTAATATTGCTTCAAAAAAATGTAACTTTATCATTTTATGTGATGATTTTAATATCAACTTTAATGACAAATGTACAACCACACGGATACTTGAGGATTTATTTAATTCATTTGAATTTAATATGACTTCGACTGAAAGTACCCAGATTTTTACAAATAAAAATGGGCACACTAGTAAAACTTGTATAGACTACATGGTTACAAATATTCCAATTGATATGTTTACTAGTGAGCTATTTAATGCGAACATTGCTGATCATTTGGCACATTTATTGACTGTTAATACTATTAGCCAAGCATCTAATAAAACAGAAAGTTGTATCATCAATTATACGAGGCGTAATACAACAGAGAGTAAGATCTTACAGTTAAATAATTTGTTACGTAAAGTAGATTGGTTTTACTTAGTTTGTTGTAATGTAAATGATGGTTTTAACTTTTTCATTAGCACAATAGTACGTTATTTCAATATTTGTTGTCCGATTGAATACATTAATAAGAAGACGATATGTTCAAACAATAACACAAGAAGAAGCTGGGTAACTAATGATATACTAAATAAGGGTGCTGAACTAAAAAACTTATTTTGGCTTTCAAATGGGCTAAACTATCCTGAACTTAAACTGACATATCAAATAAAGAAAAGGGAATATAAAAATAAAATAAAAGTAGCTAAACAACAATATTATAATAATAAAATAAATAAAGCATCAAACAAGATTAAGGAAACATGGAATATTATAAACATGAAACTCGGAAGGTATAAAGAAAATAATAAAAATATAGTTCTGAAATATGATACTAAGTACATATCTGACCCTTCCCAAGTTAGTGAGTTTTTTGCTTTACATTTCTCTACCACAGCTCAATATAAGATATCTGAACATTTTGGACAAAACCTATCACTGTCCTGTACCACATCAGCAAACATAAAATCGGAATTTTTCATTGAACCTGTATGTGTACAAGAAATCACTGACATAATAAATCAATTAGAAAATAAAAATTCTTCTGGGGTAGATGACCTATCAAATTTTATTCTCCAAAATATTAGTGATAATATTACATTGCCTTTAGTACACCTAATTAATCAATCGTTTTGCCAGGGATGTTTCCCAGATATTTTCAAAATCGCTAAAGTCATTCCTCTCTTTAAAAAAGGATGTCCTGAAGATATTGATAACTATAGACAAATTTCTTTATTAAGTAGTTTATCAAAAGTAATAGAAAAAGCTTTCTATGTTCAACTTTTTAATTATTTGGAAAAAAATGGTATTTTATCTTCATCTCAACATGGTTTCAGATCAGGTAGATCAATTGAGACTGCATCTTACCATCTGTTGGATTATATTTATTCAGCTATGGACTCCGGCAATTATGTAATTTCCATGTTTTTTGACTTGTCAAAAGCTTTTGACACCATACAGAGTGACATCCTAATGAAAAAATTATGTAATCTAGGAATTAGGCATATACCTCTAACATGGATAAAGTCATATTTGCAAGAACGGACATTAACAGTAAATTATAATAACATAACCTCAACTATTCACAATGTTAAACTTGGAGTCCCCCAAGGCTCTGTCTTGGGCCCGCTGTTGTTTATGTTATACGTCAATGACCTTCCAAATTTTATAGACGGCCACGTGACCATGTATGCTGATGATACAACTATTTCAGTTTCAGCAAAGAGCATTGATGAAGTTAAACTGAGAGCAGAACGAGTTACAAATCAATTATGTGCTTGGTGCGACAGAAACAAATTAATACTGAATAAAAACAAAACCGTTATTATGAACTTTTATATTAGAAAACCTTTGCCTCCAAACTTTGAAATATTTAACATCAAAATATCGCATGAAACTAAATTTCTTAGTAACTTTCTCGACCCTACGTTATCGTGGGATATTCATATTGATAATATTTGTAAAAAACTAAATAAAGCATACTTTGGAATTCTGCAAATGAAAGATATTCTAAATGAATGTGGTCTGCTAAACATTTATTATGCCTTGGCCTACCCACACATTTCATTAAATATACTCAGCTGGGGATGTGGAAGAGAAAAAGGTAGAGTGTTTATTCTTCAAAAAAGGTTAATGCGTTTAATTTTTAATATTAATTTTAGAGAAACTTGTAGAATAATCTTCAAACAAAAAAATATTTTAACTGTGCCATGTATATTTATATTTAAATGTGTAATGTATACCAAACTAAATATAAGTTATTTTAGACAAGTTTCCGATACACATGAGTATGATACAAGACATGGCAAACTATTAAGGATTCCTACGCACAAAACATCTACATTTAAACACTCTCTAAAATGCAACTGCGTTAATTTATACAATATGTTACCTAAACACTTACGCAAAATAAGCTGCCCCAAATTATTTAAAAAAAAAATTAAAAACTTTCTGTTACAAAATGCTTTTTATAGCATAGACGAATTTGCATCCGGATAATTTTATCTTTATGTTATATTAATATTGTTATTTATATCACTTGACCGATTCATATGTTCTTATATCTATTGTATTTATATGTGTTTGTCTATTTATTGTAATATGTCTTATTTAATATTGTTAGTATTAATGTGTTTATGTTCTATTTATAAATATGTGTGTGTATGTGTATGTATGCCTATGTGTATATATGTATGTATATATTGTATATATATTAATTTTCTTTTTAAAAATGACGCCATATATACTGTAAAGTATCATAAATGGTTAATAAAGATTATTATTATTATTATTATCTCTCCTACGAGTATTGTGATCATGAATATCACCGACATAAGTTATTTTATTATATAGGTAGCTTGGTAACATCTTGTTTCTTATTTTAAAAATAAATTGTAACGTTTTTAATATTATTCTTTGTTTCACAGTCATCAAATGTAATACCTGTAACATGCTGATTATTGGAGTATACCTATTGCATTGTAAAATAACCCTCATTGCCTTATTTTACATTTTTTGTAAAATTTGCATTTCATTATTGTTCAAATAAATTAAAAGAGTTGCACAGTATTCGAAATGGGGTGCGATTATTGTCTTATAAATGGTTAATCTAGTAAACATTGACAAATCTTTTGATATTCTCCTTAAGAAATTGATTTATTTTGAAATCTTTTTTACAATATAATTAACATTTTGTTTAAAACTTAATTGTTCGTCTAAAATTACACCTAAATACTTTATTTCAACTACCTTCTCTAGCATCTGATTATCTATTTTAATAGTTTTGTTATGTGCAATTTTATTCAGCAAATGTTTTTTTCCTAGAACCATCCAATTAGGCACTTCTCATTCCCCACAACGGACTCAATATCCCCCGGAACGTAAGGCAGCACTGGTGTTTCGTCTATCCCATACGAGTGCCTTAGATGATAGTAAAGCACCCGTAATGCTGGGTTGTGTCTATGAATATAGGCCGAGACTGCGTATGTCGAGCAAGCCGACAGTAAGTGCATTACAGTCTCCGGCGCCCTGCGGCAAGCCCTGCAGCTGACATCAGGGACCTCCATACCCATGACACGACGTTGATAGACGAGAGTGTTAAATACACCATCCTGGCAAGCGATTATGAATCCCTCGGTCTCAGACTTCAGCCCAGCTGACCTTAAGAAGGCGAAGGTCAGCCTTTCGGATAAGCCGAGGTCTTCTATATTTTTATAGAAGACCCCGTGCAATGGCTTATCCTTATGGAGCTGCAGAAGGATGTTGTGTTCTGCAGTTCTAAGGTGGGCTTTTAGTCGAACGGGTTCCAACTCGGTGACAGAGTCGGGGTTTACCCGCTCGACGTCGAAGATGAGACCAAGTTCATCGGCTGCTCTCCGTGCTGCCTTAAAGAGAAAAGCTCCTACCTCTGCATTTTCATGGTCTCGGACCATGCAGAGGAAGGGATCCGAACTCCTGATGACCTTACATGATCCATCCAGAACCATCCTGCTATGGAGACTCTCCAAGCTCAAGAGTCCACGGCCTCCCCGATGTCGTGGGGATATAACTGTGGAACGGACGATTTAGGATGCAAGCTCCTATTGAGATGCATCTTCTTGCGGGTTACTACATCGAGTTGACGCAGCTCTTCTCTAGTCCACTTCACTACTCTGAAAGAGTAGAGAAGGATCGGAACGGCAAGCATATTTGTAGCAGACACCTTGTTCTTCCCCCGACAGTTCTGAAGACCAGATCTGTCGAAGCAGGTGCTGATACTTGCCGCGGAGAGCGTTTTTCACTACACTCACTTCTTGGGTGGAGCGTTGCTCGACACCCAAGTAAGTGTACGACTCTCCGGCATCTAGATGGTGTAAGATGCTTCCGTCCACGAGCTGCGCGTCCTCTCCACAGGTCACCACATCGTCCTCTCTTGAGATGGATCAGTGCGCATTTGTCCAACCCGAACTGCATACCGACAGCCTGCGTGCACTCCTGTACCACCCTAAGGGACTGTTGGAGATCCCTCTCTCCAGAGGCATAAAGTTTAAGGTCATCCATATAAAATAGATGGGTGACCTTATGCCTCCTGTCGCCGGGGGTACCGCAATTATAGCCACGGGTTTTCCGGCGCGAGACGGATAATTATTATTATTATTATTTTTCACAGGTATTCCTGGTTCATCTACTGTGATCGGGTACGTGGTACCAAGATCATAGTATTGACTATTGTTCACTTCCAAGAGACGATCTCACAGTTCCAGTTGTGTGGATAAGTACTGCTTTCTGCATCATCACGTAGGTCTTACTATCGATACCAATCGTTTTAAGCGATATTCCCAAGCTTTTTGGTATCGCTCCGAGAGCAGATAGAATTACGGGAACTATTGTGACCTTCCTCATGGTCCACATGTCCAGAATCTCGTTCTTTAACTCATTGTAATGTGTTACTTTTTCCTCATACTTCTCTGTCATATTCCTTGTGTTCGGAATCGAAATGTCAATAATCAGCGTCTCCAGTCGTTGCTTGTCTATGATGGTTGTGTCTGGGCGATTGTGGGCAACTGTGACGTCTGTAATTATAGTTCTGTCCCAATAAACCTTGTACCGTTCATTTTCCTCAACGGAATTTGGGTTGTACTTGTAGTAGGGAGTCTCAGAATCATAATGAATTTCGCTCATCTTTAAAATTTCTAAATATACAATCACGGCTGCGGCATTATGTTGTGCTAAATATCGAGTTGGTGCAAGTTTTCCACATCCAGAAATTATATGTTCTATAGTCTCAGCCTGTGTGTTACACTTTCGACATTTATCTGACTCAACCCTTTTCCTCATTATGTGCTTCTCGTAGTTCCTTGTTTTGATTACTTGGTCTTGAATACCAAGTACAAACCCTTCTGTTTCCGGAAACAAAGTTCCTTGTCGGAGCCATTCAAGTGATGCCCGGCGGTCTATCTCATCTCTTTGAAGTGAGTTCCAGTAGTGGCCATGTAGTTCTTTCTCAGCCCATCTCCCCATTTTGGCATTATTGCTGTCTATATTATTTAAAGGCGAGTATTCTGTGTTGCTTAGTTTTAATGGTGTGCCTGTGTCTGCATGAATGATGGCTACATGTATGGGCGATTGTCGGCGACTGTAGAAGTATGTGCGGATAAGATTAATTTGCATGTAGCATGCGTTTTTGATGTCAACGTAACCTCTGCCACCAAGGTCTCTAGGGAGAGTTACTCTCTCTGTTGAGGATCGGGGGTGATGCATCTTAAATTCTGTCATCATCACTCTCAGCCACCTATTGAGGTCATCGAGGTCTGTCACTGTCCAGGATATGACACCGAATGTATACAATAAAGTAGAGATTGCGTATGTGTTTACAGCTTTCATCATATTGTTAGAGTTTAACTTTGTCTTAAATAGTTTTCGCAGCCTCAATTCGAATTCATTAATAATCCTTTGTTTCATTCTACTATGTTCAATGTTTGATGTTTGTAATACACCTAGATATTTGTAGGGTTGGCCCTCGATCGGCAGTATTGCAAGGTGCTCTTGTATTTGCATTTCTGGTGTTTCAACTAGTTTTCCTCGTTCAACAGTGACAGTTCTACATTTGTCGATCCCGAACTCCATACCAACATCCTCGTTCATTTTATGGACCAGTTTGAGCACGGCTTCTAGTTGCTTACGTGTGGCAGTGAATAGTTTTAAGTCGTCCATGTAGAGCAAGTGAGATAGTATGAAATTGTGACGTCCTGCTTTGATGTTAAAGCCGTACCCGATATCGGCTAATGTCCTTGAGATGGGATTGAGGGCTACACAAAACCACAGTGCGCTCAGCGAGTCGCCTTGAAAGATGCCTCGCTTGATGCTTATTTCTTCGGTTTTAACGACCCTGTTACTGGTAGAAATCTGCAGTTGTGTTTTCCAGTTTTTCATCACCGTTTTTAGAAATTGCACAGTGATCGGACATACTTTATATATCTTAAGGACGTGTATAAGCCATGTATGGGGTATGGAGTCAAAGGCTTTTTTATAGTCAACAAACGCCATGTTCAGATTGCAATTGAACTTCTTTGCTTGACTTAAGATGACTGCGTCAATGGTTAGTTGTTCTTTACAACCCAGTACGTTTTCTTTACTGCCTTTCTGCTCTTCTGTAATTACATTGTTTGTGTGCAAATGCTGATAGATCTTAGTGCAGATTATTGATGAGAAAAGTTTATATATTGTTGGTAAACACGTAATTGGTCGGTACTGGGATGGGTCTTGGGTTCTGTTTGATTTTGGTAGCAGGTATGTTAGGCCTTTTGTAAGAAACTTCGGTGTTATGGCTGGAGTGCGCAGCATTTCGTTGAAATTATCAGCTAAGAGACGGTGGATGCATGAAAGCCGTTTCAGCCAAAAGTTATAAATGTTGTCAGGGCCAGGGGCTCTCCAGTTGGTTACTCCCTGTAGGACTTTCACAACGTCGGCCTCTTCAATGCTTGTATCATCCATGGGTGGAATATCCGCACTTCTAAGTTCTTCGTCTGTGATCCAGCTTGCATTCCTCTTATGTTGAAATTCGTTTGACCATATGTTTCCCCAGAATCTTTGAACCTCATTCGCAGGTGGCATCTCTGTTTGCTGGTCTCCTGCAGTGGCTTTATTTTCTATGGATCTATAGAATTTCCTTTTCGTCGGTCTCGAAGAGTCGGTTCTGCTTGATGCGTTCGTCCCGCTTCTTGTATCTGCGAAGTCGTTTACTATAAGCTGCTAGTTTCTGCTTCATTAAATCTAGTTGTTCTAGTACCCCATGATGATGGTTAGGAGTTAGTATAGATCTCTTAACTTGTTTGGGAAGACTACGGATGAGCTTTGGATGTCGTTTGCCATTTACATATTGTTGGACTCTGCCTATGTCCCTTCTTAGATCTTCAATGTTTTTTGTTAGTCTGTATTCCCAATTGGGAGCCATTTTCCTTATTTCTTTCTTCTTGCTAGGGTCGTATCCATTAACTACAGAGAGGACTGACATTGCAGCACAATAGATGTGCAGTTGAATCAGTTCCAATGGCATACCGTCTGTTAGGTGGCTACTCATGACTGAGTTCATAGTTTGAACGGTTTTTTGGCATTGGGGTTTATATTGCATTCTGCAAGTAGGGTCTTCTTTTTGGGTCTGAGCCTTCATACTTGATGACATATTCTAGATATTTTTCTTCAAGTTGGATGCGTACTTGATCATAGTTCCGTTGCGATGTTGTTTCAGCATCATGCGATCCCAGTCTAGGTGTATGTGGTTCAGGCTCTTCTCCATAAGCCTCTACTATTTGTTGTTCTGCTGGGTTTTGCTCTAGATTTTCTCCTACTTCAATTTCACGCCGTACATTATCCTTGATTTCATTCCTCACAGCGAGAGGCAATAAGTTTCTGATTTCGATTGCTCTTTGGTCACAAATTCGTTGTTTGGAAAGGTGTTGAAGGTCATGGTATATGGCTACAAATTCATGGTAGAGATTTCGCCTGTATAAAGTGAGATCGGTTTCCAGTTTTGTGACTTTGTAGTAGCAACGCATGACTTGTTTGTTCATTTCATTGGTCCACTGCATGCGTTGTCTTGGTCTTCCAGCTTTGGTGGTGACAACGTTTAGCCGTTGCCCAGCACCTTGGGCCGGTTGGGGACTTTGATGATATTGGTCCTCCAAATGGATATTGTCATTGACATTTCCTACTTCATAATCCTCGCGGGTGTCGTTTGCAGGTCTATCCTCCCGACGGGTCCGATCCGGGTCCTGCTGCCCCGGCCCGCCTGAATATCTATTTCTTCTCGTATTTACCATTACTCCATTGAAATTATGGGTATACAGGATAAGCTCCTGCGGGCGGGTCTCCGATAACCCATTCTCACCCGCCTCTCACCTGAGGAACAGACGCTGTCGGGTAGCCGCCTCTCTGAGGTCAGACGCTCCCTTCTTACTGGTTTTGTTCCACCCCGAGTATTTTATTTCCTCGGTACCCTTCTTGCAGAAGAGCGTGCCCGATAGAGGACCAGCAACCCCCACGGGGTTATTATTATTATTATTTTTTTTTTTTGCAAAAAACCAGTCACCCTACCCTGTGGCTCCGACCCTCGCAGAGGGGAGCTGGTAATACCAATAGCCACTCCCCACGTCCGTGGGGTGAGTGACTACCGGGTCCGCGAATCGTGTGCCCTGAGTAGACGCAATGAACCGAGGATGACAGCTTTCTGCATTCTGCCAGCTAAGATCTCTGCCGAATCTCGGCATGCCGGTATGATCTTTAGTTCTGAAAGCAGCGTCTGTCTCATTCCACCGAGGGCTCCTATAATCAGTACCACTATTTTAACAGAATGGCCTGGATAAAGCCTGCGGAGTTCGAAGAGCAAATCTCGATATTTTGTCCATTTTTCCTCCTCTTTCAAGACAATGTTGCTCTCAGCGGGAGTTGAGAATTCTATGACATACATTGTCTTGAGTTGGTGGTCGAGGAGTACTATGTCAGGTTTGTTGGCTTGTATTTGCCTGACGGTGGGAAACGGGTAGTTCCAATAAATTAGACACTTCTCATTCCCCACAACGGACTCAATATCCCCGGGAGCGTAAGGCAGCACTGGTGTTTCGTCTATCCCATACGACTGCCTTTGATGATAGTAAAGCACTCGTAATGCTGCATCGTGTCTGTGAATATAGGCCGAGACTGCGTATGTCGGGCAAGCCGACAGTAAGTGCATTACAGTCTCCGGCGCCCTGCGGCAGGCCCTGCAGCTGACATCAGGGACCTCCATACCCATGACACGACGTCGATAGACGAGGGTGTTAAATACACCATCCTGGCAAGCCATTACGAATCCCTCGGTCTCAGACTTCAGCCCAGCTGACCTTAAGAAGGCGAAGGTCAGCCTTTTGGATAAGCCGAGGTCTTCTATATTTTTATAGAAGACCCCGTGCAATGGCTTATCCTTATGGAGCTGCAGAAGAATGTTCTGTTCTGCAGCTTTAATGTGGGCTTTTAGTCGAACGGGTTCCAGCTCGGTGACAGAGTCGGGATTTGCCCGCTCGACGTCGAAGATGAGACCAAGTTCACCGGCTGCTCTTCGTGCTGCCTTAAAGAGAAAAGCTCCTACCTCTGCATTTTCATGGTCTCGGACCATGCAGAGGAGGGGATCCGAACTCCTGATGACCTTACATGCTCCATCCAGAACCATCCTGCTATGGAGACTCTCCAAGCTCAAGAGTCCACGGCCTCCCCGATGTCATGGGACATATAACCGTGGAACGGACGATTTAGGATGCAAGCTCCTATTGAGATGCATCTTCTTGCGGGTTACTACATCGAGTTGACGCAGCTCTTCTCTAGTCCACTTCACTACTCCGAAAGAGTAGAGAAGGATCGGAATGGCAAGCATATTTGTAGCAGACACCTTGTTCTTCCCCGACAGTTCTGAAGACCAGATCTGTCGGAGTAGGTGTTGATACTTGCCGCGGAGAGCGTTTTTCACTATACTCACTTCTTGGGTGGAGCGTTGCTCGACACCCAAGTAAGTGTACGACTCTCCGGCATCTAGATGGTGTAAGATGCTTCCATCTACGAGCTGCGCGTCCTCTCCATAGTCACGCATCGTCCTCTCTTGAGATGGTTCAGTGCGCATTTGTCCAACCCGAACTGCATACCGACAGCCTGCGTGTACCCCTGTACCACCCTAAGGGCCTGTTGGAGATCCCTCTCTCCAGAGGCATAAAGTTTAAGGTCATCCATATAAAATAGATGGGTGACCTTATGCCTCCTGTCGCCGGGGGTACCGCAGTTGTAGCCACGGGTTTTCCGGAACGAGACGGATAATGGCAGTAGTGAGATGCAAAACAGAAGGGGGCTGAGGGAATCTCCCTGAAATACTCCTCTTCTGAATGTTACCGACTCTGTTTGGACTCTATCGTTACCCGATGTTATGGTAAAGGGAGTCCTCCAGAGCGGCATCAGCTCTTCAATACATCTCACTACGGGACCGGGTACCACAAGACATCGGAGTAAGTGAACAATGAGCTCGTGTGATGTCATGTCAAATGCCTTGCGGTAGTCGATCCAGGCCATAGAGAGGTTCCGCTTATACTGCATGGAGTCCTGCGTGACACATCTGTCGATCAACAGGTTCTCCTTGCAGCGACACCTCTCTTCGACCACCCTCGTTGCTCATATATCCGTTCGTAAACCGGTATTATTATTATTATAATAATTTACCATACTGGTGAAGGCTCTCACCTCCAATACATTCGTTGGCCTTGGAGCTTCCACAATTGCCTTAATTTTCTTCTCAGATTTCCTTAAACCTTCTTTATTTATGACGTGCAGATATTCTATTTCCTGTTTGAAGAATTCGCATTTTTCTCTTTTGACCCTTAAACCTGATTGCTCCAATTTCCTTAGTACTTTTTCTAAAACTTCCAAATGTTCCTTTCTTGACTTTCCCGTTATCCAGAAAAACACATACATTTTCCATTTCCATGAACAATTGCTCCATATATTTTTGGAATTTTCCACTGGCCACCGTTATACCGTACATCATCCTGTTAACTCGATACAAACCTCGGTGCATGCTCCATGTTAAAAGTTTTTTAGCTTCATCATCCAGCTCAGATTGTGTGTACGCTTGACACAAATCGATCTTGCTAAAAATGCTGTCTTCCATTTAACTTGGCAAATAGCTGTTCAACTAGGGGTAGTGGGTACTTAACTTCAACCAAGTAGTGATAGACTGTGGTTTTATAATCTCCACAAATTCTGATAGTATTATTATTCTTCTGAACTGGGACAATTGGTGTTGCCCCCATTCGCTTGTCTCAATCTGTGTAATTATTCCATTTTTCTCTAGACGTTCCAGCTCCTGTTCTACTTTTGGTTTGTAGACTAGAGGTAACCGTTCTCGGCTTACAAAATATGGGTTTTACGTCAGCCCTCAGCTCCAGCGATATCTTCGCATACCTGAAAGTGCCCAATTTATCATTAAAAACAGAATTATACCTATTTACCAGTGAATCTACGTCACTTTGCAAGCTTATCTCATTTACCATTTTAAACTTTATATTAAAGCTTTTTAGCCAATCTCGACCTAAGATATTAGGCCCTCTGTTCTAACAACATAAAATTTCTGTTTCTTTTCAGCCCTATTAAATTTTAGCGATACATAAAAATAGCCTATTGGCATGAACGTGCTACCATTATAGCCTTTGAAAATTAGGTTGTCCCTAAGCAATTTATACTTTTTAAAATAACTGTCGTATACATTTCTACTTACTGCTGAGACTACGGCTCCAGAATCGATTAACATTGTATGGCTGTTACCATCTATCTTAAAATGTTTTCTTAACCGCCTCTCAAGTTACCGAAGTAACCCCCTGGAAGATCTCAAGGATCTTGTGCTAGGCAAAGAGAGACGAGGCCCTACAGTTTAATGTGGACTCCGAACCACTCTTGGGCAATTTTTTTAATGAAAAATTGTTTCGCCTTGCGGGAATCGAACCCACTTCGCTAGGCAACTCAGTTTGCTAGCCAGTCGCTTTAACACACTGAGCTACCATTCCCCCCTCTCTCTACCTTAACAGTAAAATTATCTACTTTGTCATTAAGAACTATACTATTATTAAAATTGTTTGACAGTTCAATTACCTTATTGTTATTCCTTAATGTATAAACCGGTCCTACTTCGCTCTCCTCTATTTCGTTCTCCATATAATTAAAATTTCATCTACCCATTTCCGTTCCGGATTTTCCGACGTCTATCTTGTTCGTTGAATCGCGACAGTTTTGAATTCCTTATGAAATTTACTTCTCTTTCTTTCTCCACGTGCTCTTTTGTTAATGCCACCTTTTTCAAATCCTCTATATTCGCTGTTTCTTCCCCCTCGCATAGCCTGTCGAAAATTAGACCTTTGGTTAGCCCAGTAACAAATTTATTTTTGACAGTGGATTCTAGTATGGTGGCGAATCTGCAATTGGCTGCATGGCTTTTGATGCGGGCGTACCATTCTACTGTCGATTCGTTCGAGTTTTGTTGCAACTCGAAAAATTTTCGTCATTCTCTCCAAATGCTTACTTGCGGACTATACTGCTTGGACAACGCACTGGTTAGAAATTGATATGACTTTACTTTTGATTTGAAGTCTTGTTGCTCCCCTCTCCTTCTGTTCCATTGCTGCCAACTTAACAGACCTCAAATTCAGTTACAGGTTCAAAGAAGAATGTATACAGGGTGATTCCGTTCGTTAAAAGTTTTTCAACTTGCAGTTGGATTACAAACTTGAAACTTTATATGTAGGTATAATCGGTCATGACCGTTCTAACTAAAATATGTTCAGTCCTCCAGCTATGTGTGCCAAAAGTCAGTACCAACTTTCTTATTTGGAATGGAATGGAAATCTAAATTTTTTTTTTTTACATGGTTCGACTGGCCTTCCAATTCTGAGTTTGGATAGCTTAAGTTATGTTAACTAATCTGTTACAGGTTTTGATAATGTCAATTTTTTTGAAGAAAATTGCCGCTGTAGTAATTTACGAATAAATTTGTTATGTCACAAACCGTTCAAAATTATGAAGCTAAATTCATGAAGCAGTTAGCTGGAAGTCTAGGCTAACACCTGATGTCCCATCGGTGGTCCCATCTTGTACCATATGGGCGCAGGCGATTTTCAAGTGTTGGCAATGAAAAATCGTCAAAAAGCCTATTTTTCCCAATGGCACCTACTGTTTTTTTTGACATCATTCGAAAGAAAATTGAATTTTAGGGTTAGTTACTTAAGCATTCCGTATACCTAACTTCACCCCAATCGAGTTATTCTATAAAAATCAAGAAATACTTTATCTTGCCAAGATATTGCTTGGTTTTTCAAGTATGCCCTGGAAACAAATGACAATTCTAACAATTTACTTAAATATGCATGCATATCTTGAGTTATTGGCATTTTTTGAAAGAAATATTTTTTCTTTCAACGCTTTGGAAACAACAACAAATGAAGAGATTAAGAAAATAATTTATATTTCATACTGTGTACACCATTTTCATTGAGACAGTCTACAATACTCTCCTGAACAGATTGTGTTGCTCTCCGAATTTTGAAAGGTTCCAAACGATCATAAGCTCCAAGTGTCCTTATTCTCAAGTCTACGTAATTTAAAATATAGTTGTCTATTTGTGCAGTGAGGTACTGTCATCGGTTTAAGCGCTGAGACCTCGATTGGCGAGGGTCGAGTTCGTCACTTGGATGGGTGATCGGTATCTCATTTCGCCGTCCTGGTTAAGTGGAAGAGTAGCTGTAGCTAAACTCCGCCAGGACGTAAATATAAACGAGGCATTAAACAAAATAAAATCAGATTTGTGTACACAAATTCTTTGACTCGACCCCATAAATAAAAATAGTGCGTAAGTTTGACATTTGGCATTTTTTCCAAAGCCTACTACAAAAAATGCCAATAACTTAAGATATGCAAACATATTTTTAAGTAAATTGTTAGAATTGTCATTTGTTTCCATGGCATACTTGGAAAATCAGCCAATATCTCGGCAAAATAAGGTATTTCTTGATTTTAGTGAATAACTCAATTGGGGGTGAAGTTAGGTATAGGGAATGCTTAAGTAACTCTAAATCCTAAAATTTAATTTTCTTTCGAATGATGAAGGAAACAGCAAGTGCCATTAAAAAAAATCGACTTTTTGACAATTTTTCATTGTGACATTTGAAAATCGCCTGCGCCCATATGGTACAAGATGGAACCACCGATGGGACATCAGGTGTTAGCCTGGACTTCTTCATAAATTTGGTTTCATAATTTTGAATGGTTTGCGATATGCAAATTTGTTCGTAAACTACTACAGTGGCAATTTTTTTTCAAAAAAAATTGACATGTATCAAAACCTGTAACAGATAAGTTCACATAACTTGGGTTGTCTAAACTCAGAATTGGAAGACCTATGGAACCATGTACAAAAAAAATTAGGTTTTCATTTAAAACAAAAAAATTGTTACCAACTTTTGGCACACCCTGTATATCTGGAGGACTGAAAATATCTTAGATAGAATGAACATGATCGATTATGGCTACATACCAAGTTTCAAATTTGTAATCCAACTGCAAGTTGAAAAACTTCTAACGAACGGCCTACGTGAATCACCCTGTATAGGTTATTATTAATATTATTCTTCTGTCAGAGTCGCTATGTGGGGATGTTTTTCAATACTATAGTAAGAACTTCATTAAAATGTGAATTAAAGGCTGATTGTATACAGTATTTGAGCTTTGATAATAAAATTATTTGATTAACTAGATCGAAAGCTTTGCTGTACCAACAACAAAAGTAATGTAATATGTGAATTATCAATATTTCGTGCTGTATCATTAACTATCTTGATAAGAGTAGTATTGTGCTGTACATTTTTCTAAATCCTGGTTGCACTGAAGGAAGTACAATATTTTCAGTAAGATGTGTTGTATTCAGTTGCCACTATTTTTTCAAGAATTTTCGACATAGTTGACAATATATTAATAGGGTGAAGCTCTTTGAGTTAGGGTTGCTTTAGTACCTTTAGATATTGGTGTAATAACGGAGAGTATTACATATTACTGTATAGAACCTATTATAATATCACCCACTAGATGTAACAACTGTCTAGATAATGTATGTGATAATTTAGATCCTAACATTGAAATCCACCGAAAAATACAAAATAGTGGAAAATGTTTTCTCCCCGTTTTCGAGGGCGTTAAACACGATGTCAATACTATTTCATCCCCCACTAATTAACCACCCCCAAATTCCCAAAATCATCCCCTTTTCACATTTAGAGGTACTAGGCACACAAGCACTTGTCAGATCGGAATTTATTATGGAACTCTGCATATTCTATGGGCATAAGTTTTGGATACACATATTATATATCATGTAATATACTCAATTCCCCTTAAAAATCCCGATCCAACGAGTCCACACATGCCCAGTATCAAGAAATATGAAAAGGGGGTGGTTTTAGAGGTGGTTGGTGGAAGATGGGGGAGAAATTAATATTACCATCGTGTTGAGCACCCTCGAAAACGGGGATAAACAAATTTTCATGCATTTTGATTTTTTTGGGGATATTTTAATATTAGGGGTGGTGGTAGTTTCAACCCCGGGGATGAATAAGATGTTGTATGATTACATTTCATATGGTCTACCTGAATCCTGCCCAAAAAACCGATCCGCATGCCTACGATGAAAAAAAACTCAAAATTGGGGTGTTTTTTCGAGTTCAGGGGTAGTTGCTGAGAGGCGGGAAACATAAAAATATCACCATCGTGTTCCACGCCCTCGTAAACGGGGGGACCCATGTTTCATCCCTGTAACAGAACTTTTGGGGGTTTTTCAACTTTTTCATGGTCTCTGAGTTACTGCAATTAAAAGTTCGATACGCATAAAAAAATGTGTGAAACTGATGTTATCATAGGATTTTTCTTGTAATCTCGGAAATAGTAAAAATTGGTATGTATCGAAAGTACTTGTCAATGTAACAAAGTCAGTGTCAATTTTCCTAAATACAGATTATTTATCAATATTTTCACAATAAAAATTGATGCACTTTTTCCTGAAAAATTCATAAACCCTGAAACTACAGAAACTTATAAAGAAATAGCAGAAGTTCAGAGGAATAAGATGAGTGAGATTATCAATCTCGTAAAGGACAAAAATAATGAAGATACACAAAAAAAGGAGATCATGAAGAAGGCTTCCTGATCCAAAAACATCAACGAAAAGCATTTAAGAAGTGAATTGGAACAGCGCTAGTAAATGACAATAATAATGATTTCGTGGGAGAAGAAAGAAAGGTATGGCTCTACATACATAGGGTAAAATACCATGTAAATGCAGATATGATTAAGAAGTTTATAACCAATAAGTCAGACTACGAGAATTTTCCTATTGAAGTTAAAGAACTTTCCAGTATGCCAAATAGAATAAAATGTTTCTTGGTTACAGCACCATTATCAAGAAAGGATGAAATGTATAACCCAAATTTCTGGCCTACGAGAGTAGGAATAAAAAGATTTGATTTTGCCAGACATAGAGATTATATACAAGAAAGTGGTGCAGATTTTTTAGTATAAATAAAAAAACAAAGATACACAACAAGAAAGTAACAATAACTCAAAGGAACCTTATTTCTTGGAGGTTTTTTACCAAAATGTAAGAGGCCTAAAAACAAAAACAAAAGAATTTTATATAAATCTTCTTGCTGCTGACTTTGATTTGGTGGTGCTAACAGAAACTGATGATGTTTTAGATCATGAACTTTTTGATAAAAACTATTTTGTTTATCGCTGTGATAGAGATAAAGCATTAACGTGGAAGAATGCTGGTGGAGGTGTATTGATTGCTGTTAAAGAAAATAGCTCATCAACAGATGTGCCAGTTGATGTGCATAACAAGAACATAGAAATTAAATGTATTGTGGTAAAGATAAACTTGCACAATATGTACATTTTGGTAGTTTATATGCCACCTGCAATAAGCTATACATTACTTGCTGATTTTTGTAACTTATTAGAATCATCAGAATTTATGTTAACTGAAAAGGTATTAATTGTTGGTGATTTCAACTTACCAAGCTTGTATATGTAAATGAAGGAACGTCTATTTTCCAAGAATTTCACAATTTTATTTCATTTTATAATCTCATGCAATTTAACTATATAAAAAATTGTAACAATGTTGTGTTAGATCTTGTTCTGTCCAATACTGAGAGTTGCGAGGTCATTAAAAGTGATTGTTCTCTGGTCAATGAAGACAATCAACATCCAAATCTATTGATAAAATTATGTGTTGCAAATAATGCACAAAAAGACTGTCCACTGGATAAAAATAAAAAATTTAACTCAACTCATGTATGAACTACTCGGAGTTACTGATTGGTCATTGTTAGCGCAGTTCACTGACCTGGATGACTACGTTAAACATTTTTATATATACATATTGTATGATATAATGGGAAAATGTGTTCCGTTAACTATATGCTCCAACAAATATCCTATTTGGTACACTAAACAAATAATTAAAAATATCAGGTTAAAAGATCATTATCGGAAACAATTTATAAGTTATGGTAAATTGAATTTTAAAATAAAATATCTAGAACTAAGATCAACAGTTAAACGTGATATTAAGCATGCATATGATTATTATTTAATTAACTGTGAAAATGGAATCACAGCAGATCCAAAAAACTTTTGGTCTTTTGTCAATTCGAAAAGCGGAAATTCTAGTATTCCATCGACAATGACAGTAAATGGACAAACACTCAATAGTGGACAGGACATATCGAATGCTTTTGCTAGTTTTTTTGAATCCATGTTTAGTGAAAAGAATAACTCTATAGAATCTTTCAAAAATCATTATGCAAATAAAGAATTCAATAACACCGTAATATGTCTAGAGTATGTCAATGATGAAGATGTAATTAAAGCTGTGAAAGCAACTAAAAGTAATGCGATGGGCCCAGATGGTGTGCCAGCTTACATATTCAAAGGGTGCATAGAATTTTGTCATCCACTAAGAATCATTTTTAATATGAGCTTTAAGTTAGGTAAATTTCCCAGCAAATGGAAAGAAGCTAAAGTGTGTCCTATTTTCAAATCTGACAGCAGATCAGAAATAACAAACTATAGAGCTATCTCTATATTATGTGCTCCCTCTAAGGCGTTAGAACATATAATCTATCAAAATATTTTTGTTGACATAAGAAAATGTATTTCGGAAAATCAACATGGTTTTATGCCCTCAAGATCTACTGTCACTAATTTATCCATTATGACACAATATCTGTCTGATAACATCAATAATCAGTTACAAACTGACGCAATTTACACAGACCTGACAAAGGCATTCGACAAAATATGTCATACACGATTAATACTAAAATTGAATTGTTATGGATTTGCAGCGAACCTTATAAAGCTTATTTCTGATTATCTCAGTAACAGAGAATCATATTTCTTGTCAACAATTTCAAATCATACTCATATATCTCTACCTCGGACATACCACAAGGTAGTAATCTGGGTCCGTTGCTGTTTTTAAGATTTTTTAATGACATTGTTAATGTTATTGATAATTCTTTAGTACTGCTTTATGCAGATGACCTAAAAATAATGAGAACTGTTAGAGACCATACTGATAGTGAACTAATTCAAGCAGACATAAACAATATATGTGAATGTGGAGAAAGTAATGCTTTGCAATTGAATATTTCTAAGTGTTTTGTAATGTCATTCACAACAAATATTAATACTGTTAATTTCAATTATACAATCAGTAACTCTATTTTGGAGCGTAAGAATAACATAAAAGACCTTGGGGTAATCTTTGACTCCAAAATGACATTTAATGAGCATATATAATTTGTAATGAATAATAATCTTTGTACATGTAATTATACAATCTTTGTTGCTCATTGTGTGGGACATGCAGGGTGCAACAAGCTGTTGTTGACAGGGCGGTGCTTCACATGTCTCATTCAATGAGTTATTGTTCAGTAATTGGAATTAATTCTGTTGAACAATAAAGTCTATTTATTTATTTTATAATTTTGAATGTTTTCACGATGAATTCTTGGAAGTTATTTTTAAATTGTGCAAAAATACATGAAGTTTCTGATGATTAAAGAAATGATTTGTTTAAATAATTTTTTAATAAAGTTGTCAAAAGAGACGAATTTTTTTCATGTTTTCGAAAAAAAAAATTTATATGGAATAAACTAACATGTATTTCATACTTGCTTTCTGCTCCATATTGTATAGAAGTTGGATTTTATCCATCTCGGTTAACGTCGAGTTAGATACAAGTGCTTTCAAAATTATAATGTGAAACTGAAAAGTAAAGAAAACTTTAAAACAAAAAATTAAGTGAATTAATACGCAATGATTTGACCAAGCAAACATGAAAAATATTATATATGTTTTTAATAATTTTTTCGAGATCTAGAAGTTCTATGAAAAATTTTTCCATTTAAATCGATTTTTGAAGAAGCAAATTGCAAAAACTGATTTTTGGAAATCTTGGTACCCTTTATCTTTTTGGGAACTAACTATTTCATACTTGCTTTCTGCTCCATATTGTATAGAAGTTGGATTTTATCCATCTCGGTTAACGTCGAGTTAGATACAAGTGCTTTCAAAATTATAATGTGAAACTGAAAAGTAAAGAAAACTTTAAAACAAAAAATTAAGTGAATTAATACGCAATGATTTGACCAAGCAAACATGAAAAATATTATATATGTTTTTAATAATTTTTTCGAGATCTAGAAGTTCTATAAAAAATTTTTCCATTTAAATCGATTTTTGAAGAAGCAAATTGCAAAAACTGATTTTTGGAAATCTTGGTACCCTTTATCTTTTTGGGAACTAACTACAGAGAGTTCGGCCTGAGACAAAAATGCTGAAAATTTCAAGCTCTGGAATTTTTGTCGTTACATTTTTTTCCCTTCAATAAACAGGAACAGAATAAATCGATTCCAAAATGTTTTCAAGATGGCGGTGATTCCGAAACTGGTGGGGATACATCAACTTGGGATGTTACCTTTCTGAGCAATTTCTTATTTTCAGTAGATTTAGTATTGTTTTAGTTGTTAGTTATTCTTTTAGAATACATCTGGTAATTATGGCAAATGTGTATACCTTGGTTGCCAAAGCAATGATATATATGTTTGTTTTTGTATATTGACAGATTGTAAAGTATAATCATTCATTAAAAAATATTTATAAAAATACGACTTACTACAACTTATAACATTACCCCATCTGGTTGGAGATCTCCAGATATAGAGACATTGTGAGTTTACTAATATTCTGAGTAGAACACCATTCACTAACGGTTTAACGTTGTCCTTGTCATGATTCATAAAGTTTTATGTGTTCTCGCCATTTCGACACTCGAGGGTAAACTATTCTTTTTTATAATACACTAAGTTCACATTCGGCAAATACAGTTAAAGTCTCTTTTATTAATATATGTATTTTTTGAGAAGTTCATTTTCTTGAATAAATTGGTTTTGGAATCTGATTGTCTATGTAAATTTTTTGTAAATGGTGTATGTGTGGTTGGGTGTACACTAGTATACATCATACGTCTGTATATTGTAAGCGCATATATTATATGTATGTCAGTGTATATGTTTTGCAGTTCTATTCTTCGTTTATATATGTATTATGCAATTGTTTTATATATATTTTATTTTATAATATATGTATTGTTGTATTCTGTACCAATTTACGACTTGCCACAAATGTATTTTATATATATGTATATAGTGGTCGAATAAAGATATCCATCTATCTATCTATCTATCTATATCTTCTTTGTTTACGTCTTGTTTAAATCCATGCTAAAAATATCCTGTCATAGAAGGATATTTCATTCTATAATATCATAACAATTCCAAGTTTATAGAGCATTATAATAAGTATGAAACCGAGCTCGAAGTTCTCCATATCCATTTGTTGGTTGATCTGTATGATATACATGGGTATACACACCTAAGCCATAGTTCTCGACAAATTCACCAGATTATCATTTGTTACTGTCAGTTTTATACTTTAATACGTAGTTATAAGCAATTATTTGAGAACGTGCGGAGTATACATTTTTGTTTTATCAACAACTTAACTTTTTTATAGGCCTAAGTGAAGAAACTGCAATTGAAAGATATGGAGAAGAAAATATAGAAGTATACCATGCCTATTATAAACCAACAGAGTTCTTTATTCCTCAAAAAAACATTTCCCACTGCTATCTTAAAGTAGTTGCTTTGAGGGAAGGTCCACAAAAAGTGTTGGGCATGCATTACATTGGTCCTCAAGCTGGAGAAGTTATTCAAGGATTTGCTGCTGCCATTAAGTGAGTTGGTTTTAAAAGCTTTTATTTAACTTGCAATGTATGTTTGTCAGTTGGTTTAGGGCAAATCTTGCAATCAAAATTTCGATTATTTCTAATTAAGCTAGAGCTTTGAAATTTTGCACGTGTATAAAATCCGGTGACAATACACTAACATTTTCATATAACAAAAAAACAAGATGGCGGACGACTTTATCGTTTATGTTCTGAGTTGACTCAAAATCGATATCTGGGGGTTTTTGAAATCGCCAATTATGAATTTTTGGTCAAAATTTAGAAATTGAAAATGGCGGCGCCAATATGGCGGACGACTTTTGTTATTTAGATCCAAATCGATATTTGGAGGTTTTGGGGTCGCGGATTACGAATTTCTAGTCAAAAATTTAGTTCAAGATGGCGACTTCAAGATGGCGGACGACTATATCGTTTATGACCCGATTCAACTTAAAATCGATATCTGGGGGTTTTCGAGATCGCCAATTATGAATTCTTGGTCAAAATTCAGAAATTCAAAATGGTGGCTCCAATATGGCTGACGACTTTTGTTATCTAAATAACCAAATCGATATCTGGAGGTTTTTGGGATCGCGGATTACGAATTTCTAGTCAAAAATTTAGTTCAAGATGGCGGACAACTTTCCCGTTTATGATCCGATTCGTCTCAAAATCGATATCTGAGGATTACAGCATATCAAAAGACTAAAAAGTGAAAACAAAATAAAAAAAATATTTTTAAAAAAAGCTCTAAAAAGTAGAAAATAAACTTTGAAGTAAGTCAAACTCATCATTTTGTTACATTATATAATTTTTTTTATGATCTTGTCATGAGAAATCTCCTTTACACAGAAAAATCTCGCGACAAGCTTTTATAATAAAAAAAAATGAAACAAAATGATGGGTTTGATTTACTTCAAAGTTTATTTTCTACTTTTTAGAGCATTTTTTTAAATAGAAGCTTTTTTAATACTTTTAAAAAAAAATTTATTGATCATATATTTTGTTTAGACTGTATTCTCAAGGGGCGCACTAACTGAAGTTCTCGTAAGTTCTACACACTCTATTTTAGAAATGAATTGCATATAAGAAGTGTTTCGTGCTGACCTGCAAAATACTAATGTGTTGTAAAAAAAAAACATTCATAACTATTCCAAAAATTGAATTATTTTAATAAAAATTTATGGCAGTTTTAGTTCTCTTTTGACAAACAGAAATAAACAAATGTTCATTGTGAAAAATAAATTATTGTATGTCTTGAATAAAAATTAAGAGGTTAAATTTACGCAGAACACAGAATATAATGAAAATTTCAATATTTAGGTAATATAATTAGATAAAAAAAATTAGTCTTAAATTACCTATGACAGTCGATTTGCACATTAATAGCATTCTTAAATGAAGTAAATAGCGTCTTTATAGAACAGTTAAAGATATCACAGCTGTCAGAGATAGCATTATAATTAGAACATATGTTTATGGAAGATGTTAATATAATATTAGTGTTAGCCGATGGATTGTAAAAATGTAAGTGTGTTGCGACTGCCAAGCCTTGGCACCAAGAAATTTTGTTGACTTAATAACTCGGGAGAGTCAACCCTGTTATGTAGCAACATGTGTAGAAACTTTAAACTGTAGAACTGTTTCCTAAACTGTAATACATTGAAATTAAGCTTATTTAATAAATATTGATAATCAGAGCCTCTATTGGGATATCTACTATCAAATAGAAAAAGGAGGAATTTCAAAAATTTCCTCTGTACAGACTCTATGGATTTGATATAGCAAGCGTAAATGGGATTCCCGACTAGAGAGCAATATTCAAGCTTAGAACGAACATAGGCCAAGAATAGCATTATGAGGACATTCTTATCTTGAAAATCTTGATTCAACCTAAGAATAAATCCCAAAATTCTTATGGAGGGTGAAACAATTGCTCAACATGCCCAGAAAAGCTTAATTTATTGTCAAACTGAACACCTAAAGTCTTTAGCGCATTAACGAGAACCAGAGCCTGCAAGTCTATCTGCAAAAAATTATTTTTGGCAACCGATTACATCATTCAAATCGTTATTGAAAAGACAGAAAAATAACAGGCCAAGTAAAGGTTGGAGGTGGAACTGTCGAAGTAATTTCATACAGGCTATAGTCCAATAAAGGGGACTTTTAAATGTCCATTCGTACTCCATGGCTGAATTTTTTACCAGAAATTAGTTTTAAGATGTACATCAAGCGTCTGTAGTCAAAAAGTAGAAATTGATGGGCAGGGGTTGTAAAAAAAATATTTAAGGGTTGAAATCGCGATATGTCAAAAACGGAAAAATTTTCGAAAAAAAGTTTTAGACAAAAGTTGTAGAGAAAAAAATTGTGTGTAAAAAAGCTACTTAGCTTTTTTTTTCTATAAGTGACCGGCGAGCCGTGAAATTCGATTAAAGTTTTTGAACGATTTACACAGTTAAATACACAGCTGGCGCGTATGCCTTCTCCTCGCCGTCGCGTTTTCGACAAAATATAATTAAAAATCGTCTGCGGACCTCACAAATTGAAAATTGAAGTACTAGACAGGGTGATATTGTGAAAAGTGACACGAAATGTTGCTGCAGTAAGGCATTTTAATGAAATTTTTCTTATAACTCCGGAACGGATAGAGATCATATTTGGCACGTAGGTTGTAATACAGATCTGGGATGGAATTCAAATGAATCTGCTGATGGAAGATGGATATAAATCCCACATATGTTATCACAAACATGAAAAATCCTTATAACTCGCAAACGGGTAGACATATCGCGTTCATATTTGAGACGTAGGTGTTACTATTGAAGAGAGACGGAACCCAAATGATCCTGCTGAGTGATTGGATTCATATCGGGTCAGTTTGGGTTCCACTGTTTCTTACGGTGTTTCTAAGACTTTTTTAAAGTATAGTGATTTCATATATTCTGATGGTTTTCATGGGAAAAAATCGATCGATTGCATTCATAGCAGGTCAGTTTGTGTCACACAGCTTCTTAAATAGTTTTTAAGAATTTTACGGTGTTTTTGGCTTTCTTTTATGCCCAGTAAAGGGGAATTATAATTGTTCACTCGTAATCCATGACTCAATTCTTGCCCAAAAGTTTAAAAATGTGTTCGTATAATAGACACAAAATTGCGTTCAGTGATATTTTTGTCTAAGAATATTAATTAGTATTAGAATGCTTTTGTAGTTATTATAAAAAAGACTTCTCGAAAATCGGACGTAAGATCTCTACAAATTGTATTACTTTTAGTTTAGTTTAGTAGATATACATGTAGTTTAGTTTAGCAATTGTATCAATTTTGCGACTCTTTAAATGTATTCTGTGTTATCGCTTCTATTTTTTATGAACCCGTTCCTAAAGGTAGATAATAGAAAAAAATAAAAAGAACAGTGATAATAATTTTTTGAAATAATTGTTTTTTATTGAATATAACAAATATTATTAAGCAAATTAATATAATGTGAATTTAGTGAACACAAATGAGCATATTTAAAATAGTACAAACAGATTTAAGAAATCAAGTATGGTCTGAAAAAACAATGTTTGTGTGGTATAAATTGTTGATCAGTTTAACGCCTGAACCCAAAAATTTATGTTTTATCAAGGAACCCGGTAGAGTTTCGCAGCCAATTTTAGAGAGAAATATGACCTTATTCATATAGAGCAAGATACTGCTTTCTGCGCCATCTGGATATTTCTTTTCTTTTATATAAAGAACATGATCATTTAACATTGATAATTACATACGAAATGAGTTGTTTATCGTTTCATCTTTCAAATAAATACCTTTCTATAACTTGTTATCTTATTACGGCATTGCCATTGATATTTGAATTTTCAGATCTGTCATTTCCATTATACTTGTGTACTAAACAGAAATACGTCTTCAGAAACGGAAGTATGATGTCGACGGATACGGAAGTCGCTTAATTTAATCCTGTGATAGTGACATTTATAAATAACGTGAATATAGACACAAATAAACTAGTATAAAAACATAACCTAAAGACAGTGAAGTTAGGTGCGAGTGGATTCTCTAACCTAAAAATCGAATATTTAAGTAGGATTTTTGCAAGCACCCCCAAGGTCGGATGGGGTAGCATTTTCCACTATACCGTCCACGAAGAATCGATTACGACGGTTATCGAATCGATCCGATCACACCCGAAGGCGTTATTAATCGTATTATAAACGACTGAGGGAATTGAAAAACCGAAACAAGTTTCAGGGGAGTTCACACGTGTGAAAGCTAGGATTTTAAAATCCGAACTTCGCACGAACATTTCCGAAGACACATAAAGGGACGGGGAGCGTCGTTGTCGACTATGTCGACCACTAGAAATCGATTCCGAGCATTGCCGAATCGATCCGACCAATAGTTCCGGGAAAAAGTGTGCTGTGGCCAAACTGAAGGTCAGAAATAAGTAAAACGCTACTAGAGGACAACTAGGACCTCGACACACCTTTTGCACCACTTTTGACCGACCGCACAACTTTTGACCAGGATACTTAGTGACTCTGGAAAAAGAAGTTAAAGGCAACGCGACCCCTCGTTTTCGAGTAACTTGAGGTCATAGAATAGATCGCCACGAGTTTTAGTTCGATCCGACCAACCGTCCTGGGAAAAAGTGTACTGTAAATAAACTAAAAGTCAGAAATAAGTAAAACGTTACTAGAGGATAACTAGGACCTTGATACACCTTTTGCACCACTTTTCATCGACCACCCAAATTTTGACGGGAATCAAGAAACCCGGTCGGGTTTCGCAGCTAATTTTCTCTCACTCTCATGCTAGAGCGAAACGGGACAGGGATTCATATACAGCAAGATATTGCTTTCTGCGCCATCTGGATATTTATTTTCTTCTATAAATGGAACATAATCATTTAACATTGGTAATTACATGCCCTAAACGTTCTCAAAATTAAACACAATATTTCTCCCAGCACTCTGACCCTTCTAGAACGTTGTCTGTCCAACACCTATTTTCTCTTTCAAGGCAACTATTACAAACAAGTGAGAGGAGCTCCAATGGGATCACCTCTGTCCCCCGTCATAGCTAACATCTACATGGACAACTTCGAAACTCAAGCCCTGAATTCATCCGAACTGAAGCCTACTTGCTGGCTAAGATACGTAGATGACATCTTCGTTATCTGGCCACATGGTAGACATTCTCTAAACAACTTCCTGCCTCACATTAATCATATACACCCTCAGATCCAGTTCACTATTGAAATCGAAAACAATTGTTCTCTCCCTTTCCTAGACGTCCTCATTACAAAACAAAATAACAATCAATTCTCCTACTCTGTGTATAGAAAACCAACCCACGCCAACCGTTACCTTAACTCAAAATCACACCACCATCCATCACAAATAAATTCCGTTGTCAACACTCTTGTAACCAGATCCCTCAGACTAACAGACAATCACAACAGACAATCCGAACTACAAACATTACAAGAAGCACTTCTACAAAACGGTTACGACAAAGGACATATAACGCGATCCATACACAAAGCACAAAATCCTTCCCAAATTCAACAGACAGAAACTCTTCGTCAGCAAAAAGCTTTCCTACCCTACATCAAAGGTGTCACAGACAAAATTTTAAAAGTCCTGAAATCCAATAACATAAAAACCATATTCACAACACACCAAACTATTTCCAATTTAATCAGAACCCTAAAAGACCAAATACCTAATGATTCCTACGGTGTATACAAAATACCTTGCTCAAACTGTCCCCAAACCTACATTGGACAAACCAACAGACGGATTAACAATAGAATATATGAACATCGTCTTGCAGTTAGAAAATCCGATCCCACATCATCACTTGCCCAACACCGCCTTCTAACAGGCCATAATGTAGACTTCGATAACACCAAAACCATAGCACCATCATTTTTCCAGAAACCGCGAATCATCCGCGAAGCAATTGAGATTGAAAAACGTCCCAATTGTCTAAACAAAAGGGATGACGGTCATCGTCTTCCAGTCGCTTGGAAATCATTGATCTCCAGGCTAGCCCCACAATATTCATCCACACCTCATAATCCTGATAGCAGCCGTTCTGCTCTGATGCCTCCATCAACAGACCTCAACCCCCCACCACTCTCCCACCCACAGACAGCTTTCGTATAAATAACACTTCGTCCGATACTGCCAGCGAGTTCGCTCTAAGGAGTAGGCAGGTTGAGGCCTTAGAGACGGATCGCGGTGAGATCTGGGGAGTAGGCAGATTGAGACCCCGGAATCGAACCAGTTCCACGAACTCCTAGCATTATTTTCTTTGACAATTTTTACTTGACCCACTTTTTCTCTTGAAAACGGGAGCCGAAACGTCGAGACATTAACAATCTCGGACTCGGTTCAACCCGAGAACCTAGTATTTTTCATACCAACGACCGCGGAAGCTTCTCGGAACATATATATATATATATATATATATATATATATATATATATATATATATTGTTTTTTAGGTTTTCGCGGGTGTTAAATGAAGTGTTGTTGTACTTCCGGGTGCTCTCCCGCGTCGATGATCGACTCCTCCAGGAGTCACGGTTGTCTAAATGACGTTTCGGCAGAATCTCATCTGCCATCTTCAGGTTCTCACTGAAAGCTGCCTACTGCTGCTTCTCGTTACTCGAGAAGCTGCTTGCTCGAACTGAACTCAGTTCGAGCCTCGACGCGGGAGAGCACCCGGAGTACAACAACACTTCATATATATATATGTTGTTACATATGATTTGCAGGAAACAACTACTCAGTGGGCAAATACCACGACCTGCATTGAATTATACCTTACAAATCATGAAAGATTGGTAGCCAATGTATATATATATATATATATAGATTTTCCACCCCTTTGAAGGGTGAAAACCTCCCCCGGGGGTGGTTACACAACCCTGGTCACCTACAACCTTCATCAAAGAAACACCTCCTATAAAATATAAATTTTGTTCTCACAAAAACAAATATCAATTTGTCACCCCCTACAAAGGTTGGTAGCCTGGGGCAGGGGTGGCTGAGGTCAAATCCCCCGAAGGAACTTCCGTTCTACTTGAGGGAACAACAATTAGTCGAAAAACTGTGGAAAATAAACGGGTTTACGGAAAAGTGGAATTTAGGGGTAGTTTTTGGTCAATTTGAGGGGGTTGCCGAGGTGAAAAAATTTCGAATCGATTCAGCACCCTCGAAAACGTAGGGGGGACATTGTCTAGTCCAAGGCGCAAACATTCGCTAATTTCGTCATAAATCCCGACTCTTTAAATGGACGACTATTAATCGAAACTCATAATTGTATTGGAAAATTAACATTTTAAATGTTAGAATCGCAAACAAAACATAAAACATCATTCGCCTCATGACGTTTGTCGTTCTCACTCTAGACACACTCTGTTACGCTTCTCTCTCTGGCAGTGAGTAGAGGGCATACGCGCCAGCTGTGTATTTGACTGTGTAAATCGTTCAAAAACTTTAATCGAATTTCACGGCTCGCCGGTCACTTATAGAAAAAAAAAGTTAAGTAGCTTTTTTACACAGAATTTTTTTCTCTACAACTTTTGTCTAAAACTTTTTTTCGAAAATTTTTCCGTTTTTGACATATCGCGATTTTAACCCTAAAATATTTTTTTTACAACCCCTGCCCATCAATTTCTACTTTTTGACTACAGACACTTGATGTACATCTTGAAACTAATTTCTGATAAAAAATTCAGCCATGGAGTACGAATGGACATTTAAAAGTACCCTTTATTGGATTACTAGATTTAAATCAGTTGTATGTTAACGAATTGGAAATGATCCGTCAAATATGAATGAAATAAATTAACAAGCGTGTCAGAAAATCCTTGTTTAGATAGTTTAAGAACCTTAAAGAAAAATTGTGTGAAACATATAATAATAATAATAAAAGAGCTTTATTGAAATGAATAATATTTCAAAGGGCAATTGACGGAGGTTCTCAGACCGTTTAGTTTTACACCTTAATGTGGTTTTACATAGATATTTACAGATATCTAAAAATATAAGTAAAAAAAAGAAAACATTTTTGTATGTAATAATCAAGAGTTGTTTATTATGAGATCTTTTGTTGATTAATGTGTTACCACAGGGTATTTTCACGAAACTTCCATTCTTACTTATAATTCATTTAAAGAGTCGGGATTTATGGCGAAATTACCGAATGTTTTGCGACTGGGACTAGATAATGTCCCCTCCCTCCGTTTTCGAGGGTGCTGAATCAATTCCGGGGTCAAACCAATTTTTCCACCTCTGCAACCCCCTCAAGTTGGCCAAAAACCACCCCCAAAAGTCCTCTTTTCTGTGAACCCAGTTTTTCGACTAGTTGTTGTTCCTTCAAGTAGAACGGAAGGTCCCTCGAGGGATTTGAGATTTGACCTCAGGATAAAAATAGGAAAGGAGAATGGTTATGATGGTTAATGGTAACCATTGGAGAGATGTTGTTTATTGCGTGGTTAAAAATAATTTATTGTGAGTGGATTGGGTTTTAATCTCCATTTGTTAAACCAGATTATTTTTCTATTCCTTACAGCTGGGGGTCGCCGATTTCAGTTATTTTTTGAAACGAACATAAATAAAAAATACATCTTGCTCTGTAGAGTGGACCTTTGTGTTTTTTTGAGTTATTGTTATTGAGTTTTCTAAATATAAGTCCACATTTTAGTATCAAGAAAAATGTGTATCAATAAGAGAGGTTATTGGGTCAGTGTAGAGTATCGCATATCACCAAGTGGATTCGGGTTCAAACCTTTATAGTTTTCTTTTTTAAGTTTCTCTTTTCATTGCCAATTAATCTATTTATATAAATAATAAGCCTTTATTTAGCCTGGCGGGGTGTCCGCTAATAGCTGCTATTAATCCCAACAAGTATGTTAATATTTTTATTTATTCAAAGGAAACTTTGACCACATCTTTTCATGATAAATCTTATCTAAATTATTTTCAAGTATTTAATGTATTTTGAAAAATCAATAATTAATTTTTGTAATACATTAAATATTCAAGAATAATAGAGAAGAAAATTTATCACTAAAAGATGTGGTGGTGGCGAGCATAGGTGCATCTTTGCTGCACACATATTTTGATATGCGCATTTTTACAACACAACCCCAATAGACTACATCCAGCAGCGCGGAAGTCTTGATCCGTCAAATAACATTTTGATAACTTTATTCGCGTTTACAAAATGCTAATTGATAATAGGAAATAAAGTGCGCCCGGATAGCAAAAGCCGACGCTTCTATACCCTGTCCTGTAACTATCACCTTTACTGAACTTTCATACCTTTTATTCTTTAACACAGGGCTCGTACTTGCACATCATAAATATTTTTTGTAGATTCAGATTACCTATGTAAAGAAATATGTTAGCAACTTCTTAATGAAAATATCAATAAAAAGACCATTATTTTCAATTGTTAAAATATTCATTTTAAAATTTACCTTAATTACCTCACCACAATAAAATTGTGATGTTACTGAAATTGGTCCAAAATCGAAAATTGAGATAACATAAAATCTTTATGTTTTGAGGTTCCAGGAACCCAGGTTTTTGAAAAATATCTGTGTGTGTGTGTATGTGTGTTAGCACGATAGCGCCGAAACTACTGAACGGATTTGGATGAAACTTTGCATGAGGGTTTCTTTAGTGCTGCAGAAGATCTGAAAAGGTTTTGGTTGATATTGGATTACGTTTAGTGATATTTTGGCACAAGTTGTTTACTTTATAATTATTTACAATTTGCAATCAAACCGTTGAAAAGCAGTTAAAATTTCAATTTCAATGATATATTGTACTTGCACCCCTTCGATTTGGTTTCCGTAAAAAAAAGCAAATGTGAAGCATAAAATCGCTTTTTGCATGACATGTCAATGCGTGAAGCCGTTGCGCCGTGAAGCTCGTCACGGCGCAAATATCCACCAGGTGGGGAGGTTCCAGCTTCTAGCCGCTTCCAGTAGCTACCGATTTTTTTAATACAATAGGTAAAAATATAAAAAATAATAGATACCTAATAAAATAATTTTATTGAAGGCTTTAATAAAAGTACCAACAAATTTATTTATTTTCTTTCAAAAAAATATGTGTGTATTCCAGAACTATATGACATGATGGTATTATTTGCAGGGACCTTCACTTTGATGTCTGATGATACAACAAATATAATGGAAGAGCGTTAGGTAAAGAAAGTGCGTTATCTCGGCACTCTGATTTTGATGATTTTTTTAAATGTCGGTAATTTAAAATACTTTCACCTTTATGGATTAAAAATTGACACTCCAATCAGGAAATTTCTTAGAACTACAAGAAATCATAATTTTTATGAAAAAAAATTATCAATATTCCTGTTGAAAAAATCAAACTAAAAATAAAATAATAATAATAAAAAAATTATATAATTATATATTATCTTCCATAATGAAGATTTTAATTTTAAACAAAAAAATCGGCAGCTACTGCAAGCGGCTGGAACCTCCCCACTCGGTGGATCTTTGAAGCCGAAAAGAGCATTCAATTGTGTGGCAAAACGGCACTAAACGTAATCCGATCTCATCCAAAACCTTTTCAGATCTTCTGGGGCACTAAAAAAACCCTCAACTTATTGAATTTACAATCATCTATGCGAGTTATTACCTACATTATCGCTCGTTGAATAATATACTATTAGAATATTAACAACATCACTTGAATGACTAAGAAAGTCTAGTTATCCTAAATACTACAGATTTGTAAAGCAACAAACTGAAAATTGGTAAAGTGATAATCAATAATAAATTCACCCACGAAAGTACAGAAAGCATATGATATTGATATTGTTACATCTACCTTTAAAGTTTGTGACAATCCACTAAAAGTTACAAATATGCCGAAATCTTATTAACATGACATGACACCAACGTTATCGGATGACAAACGATGACAATGACAATCGTCAAAATTTGCTCATTGCAATCCAATCGCTCGCGGCTGTCTTTGTTAAATGAAACATTAGCATTTCAGTAATTTTACTAGATTTTAGAGGAATATTTGTAGTTTAGTTCTTCGATTTGTCTGTATATATATTTAAAAACGGCACTAAACGTAATCCGCTCTACTTCTAGAGCAGTGAAGAAACCCTCTCGCGTGAATTGACTCGTGATGTGACGAGTTTCACGACGTAACGTCGCGCATCGATCATCTCATGCGAAATGCGATCTATGCCATATTTGCTTTGTTTTTAATTTTTTTCACGGAAACCAAATAGAAAGGGTGGAAGTGTGATATATCGTTGAAATCAGAATTTTAACTGCTTTTCAATGGTTCCATTGCAAATTGAAGGTAATTATAAAATAAACAACTTGTTGCGTCAAAATGGCACTAAACGTAATCCGATCTCAACCACAACCTTTTCAGATCTTCTGGGGCACTAAAAAAACGCACATGCAAAGTTCCATTCAAATCCGTTCAGTAGTTTCGGCGCTATCGTGCTAACACACATACACACACACAGACATTTTTCAAGAACCATTTTTTTGGGTTCCTAGGACCTCAAAACGTAAATATTTGATGTTATTCCAATTTTCGTTTTTGAAACAATTTTAGTAACCTCTCAATTTTATTGTGGACAGGTTAAAAACAATTTTACAAAAGGATTCGAACCCTATAGCTCGCGTGTGAGAGCAAGCAAGCAAAATAGATTAATTAGAATTAAATTGTACAGAACAGTTGCTTAGCCAGGATCTGCCCCGGGGCCGATCGTGCAACCACCGCGCTGTCGCGGTGGCGGGTTGCATGGTCGGACGAGACAGGTCTGGGTCGGCGAAAACAATAATTAAGAAAAACTAAACCTAAACTCCTATTGTACAATGAACAAATAAAAAATAGGTAATACAATTAAAACATAACCAAAAAATAGATTTAATAAAACTTAAAAACTAGCACCTCAAATTAAAATGAGGAGCCTTCCACGAGGTGTGTAACATCGGAAACGAATTTAGAAATAAAGAATTCGGCAGCTACTGGAACCAGCTGGAACCTCCCCACTCGGTGGATTTTTAAAGCCGAAAAGAGCATTAAATTGTGTGACAAAACGGCACTAAACGTAATCCGATTTTATCCAAAACCTTTTCAGATCTTCTGGGGCACTAAATAAACCCTCAACTTAATGAATTTACAGTCATCTATGCGAGCTATTACCTACATTATCGCTCATTGAATAATATACTAAGGATATTAACAACTTTAACATCACTTGAATGACTAAGAAAATCTAGTTATCCTAAGTACTACAGATTTGTAAAGCAACAAACTGAAAATTGGTAAAGTGTTAATCTATAATAAATTCACCAACGAAGGTACAGAAAGCATATGATATTGTTATATCTACCTTTAAAGTTTACGACAATCCACTAAAAGTTACAAATATGACGAAATCTTATTAACATGACATGACACCAACGTTATCAGATGACAAACGATGACAATGACAATCATCAAAATTTACTCATTGCAATCCGATCGCTCGCGGCTGTCTTTGTTAAATGAAACATTAGCATTTTAGTAATTTTACTAGATTTTAGAGGAATATTTGTAGTTTAAATCTTCGATTTGTCTGTATACATATTTAAAACGGCACTAAACGTAATCGGCTCTACATCTAAAGCAGTGAAGAAACCCTCACACGTGAATTGACACGTGATGTGACGAGTTTCATGACGTAACGGCTACACGCATCGATCATGTCATGTGAAATGCGATCTATGCTTCATATTTGCTTTGTTTTTAATTCTTTTCACGGAAACCAAACCGAAAGGGTGAAAGTGTGATATATCGTTGAAATCAGAATTTTAACTGCCTTTTAATGGTTCCATTGCAAATTGAAAGTAATTATAAAATAAGCAACTTGTTGCGTCAAAATGGCACTAAACGTAATCCGATCTCAACCAAAACCTTTTCAGACCTTCTGGGGCACTAAAGAAATGCACATGCAAAGTGTCATTCAAATCCGTTCAGTAGTTTCGGCGCTATCGTGCTAACACACATACACACACACAGACATTTTTCAAAAACCACTTTTTTGGGTTCCTAGGACCTCAAAACCTAAAGATTTCATGTTATCTAATTTTCGTTTTTGAACCAATTTTAGTAACCTCTCACAATTTTATTGTGGAGAGGTTAAAAAGCAAGTAGTTAATTACATTAAAAAGAAAAAACTATAAATACATTAATTCGTTTCTTCAATTTTATCATCATATGTGATAATTGGTGGTGGTGGACAATTAGTACAAGTATTGCCATTGCATTCCATGCAAGTTTACGTGCTGGGCAGCCCGCTTTTTGTGTATCCACAATTCCCGGTGCAGCTAGATTTGCATCTGCAGAATATTATTTTTAATATTGGCTGAAAGTTATTTGTGGCATTCTACAAATATTCTTTCCTATTATTTGGGTTTTCTACCACATATACTATTATCCTCTTCAAAACAAATCACCGAATCTACCAAATAATAGAATTATTAGAAAAAAAGCCACTGCGTCCGTGACGTTTACGCCAATTATTTTTAATATCTGACAAATAATTACCTAGCCACAATTGACTTTGTAAATAAACTTTTTTTAAATGTTCCATCGCTGCACTTACTGTGCATGGTAAATCGGCCAATTATGTACGAGCATCTTTTACTATTATTTTTGTTAAATATTATTGGCATCGGAATAAATTTAAATCATCCTCAGATTTAGGGGCTCTTAGTTTTCAGTATTGTAAACTAAAATATAAAATTGTATAAACTCGTTAAACAATTTTTATGGTAAATTGATTTCTTTGATAGCAAATCAATATTACAATTTCTATTTAAAATGTTTCTACTTTGATCATCCCTACGATCTTTATTAAATGTAATATTGACTTTCAATTCACCAGAGGTCACACTATGAACAATAGACTGCATTGATTTCTTTTTCCTTTTATCTTCACCAATGTTTCCACATAAAAACTATATTCTTTCTAATTAAAATCTTTCAACAAAACTCTTAGTTTTTTTTGGAGGACTATACATGGTTATTGCTATGTCTTTTCTTTGTGATATTTTGATGTATTGCTGGTGAATATATTTTTGCTGACAACTCTCGTGAACATAAAGAAAACCTGCTTTCGATGGATGTTTGAATTAAACTTGGTAATCCTCTTGTAACTTTTGTAGTGGCTTCTTTATCTTCACTACAAATAAAGCAGATATTATCATAACTCGTGCTTCTTCATCTTCATAGTGGCGTAATAATAAATCGCGGCACTCAGACCTTGTAGCCCATTGCGCATCAGCTAGCTGGTCAGTGGATGTCCCTATCTAGGCCAGACTCCAAACCAAAGGCCAGAATCCTTCCCAGTGGGGCATTCCTAATTTCCTCCGTCATAGGGAAGCCAATACTGAAGTGTTTATGCCTCAAGTTCATGGGGGGACTGGGGTAGGTGGTTAAGTAACAGAATATCTAAATAATAATAATAATAAATCTCTTTATTTTGCAAATTCAGTAATTCACAAAATCAGGCATGTTACAATTAGTTTTAAATAATTGGTTTGCCTGTGCACAATATATCAAGTAATTAAAATTAACCAAACATACATCACATACATACATATATTCTACGATGTCAAAAAATAAGAGAACGATTAATATTAATATAATAAATATAATATAAAAAAAAAATAACCAAACAGTGAAAACACCATAGACAGTTAATATCACTATTGTAGGGATAAATGACCAGTACTAATGAAATGATAGAGCTTGTCTTTAAAAACACTTATGCTGCCCAGGTAGAACACTAATATTGAACCAATATTGGTTTAATATTACAAAAACGTCGGCTCAATGTAAAGAACGCAACATTGAACCAATAAAAAATGTGAACATTTTTGTATATAAACTCAATATTGGTTAAGATATATTCAACTAATATTAGAAAGTCATATCATATAATATTTTATTCCAATATAAATTATTATTTGAAATCATATATTGGCCCAATATTTAATGAAAATTTAGCCTAATGCCCAAAAATGGTAAAGCTATTTCTTGTAATTTTCATCAAATACAATTGAACAATGATTATTATTTTAAAAACCTCAATAACAAAATCTAGAAGTGATTGTAGTAAAACTCCCAGTTGAAATAGACAACTATATATTGGTAGGTACAACTACATCTGTAAATTACTAAAGGCATCTTGGGCCTTTGTTAGTACTTCGCCACAGTGAATTTCTCTTCGTCATTATTGAATCATGCATCTAGCCTAGAGCCCCTAAGTCAGAAATTGTACATTTGTACAAGCATATTGTAAGGAGAGCCATCTACTGCAACTTATTGAAATCACCAGAGGCGCAGCATGACTATCCAATATAGATATAAATCAGTTAAACAATGTTATTTAAAAGAGAGTTTAGCAATATAATCTCAATATGAATATCCCGATATTTTAAAATTAATATTTGTCGTTGTAGCGGAAAAAACCTTAATCGCGCAGCGGAACTAAAGATGGACTGTAATCATGTGATATAAGACTTAAGTATCAAAAGATCGATTGCACCTTTTACCTTGCTTGTTGGTCTGGGTGGCAGGGTGGTATGGTGAGAGTTCTCGAACCACCTGTGGAACGTTAAGGTTGACACAGCCTCTGGACACTTTCACTCTAATTTGACAGTTCATATAACCACAGTTAAAACAGTAAAAGATTTGCGTTGAGATTAAATCTCGAATCCAAAAATGTCTTTTAATGTGAAGGAAACTTTTTTCGGTATAATACACGAGCGACGTACGTTACCAATATGGCGACCTTTTTTTTCTCGTAGAGCCGCGCATGGCTTGGTGATAAGAGAATACAAAAAAATCCTTTGATACCTTTTTATTCAAAAGTAGAATTTAAGCGGGCGAATTAATTGAATAAAATTAAATCAACTAAAATATAGAGCGTATATTTATTTCAAAATAAAAATAAAAAATGCGGACGAAACATACCGCTCACCTAAAATGCAAAGTATTGTTACGTGCTCACAATTTTCAGTAAACACTTTGTGGATTCAAATAACTTGCAACAAGAATTTTCACTAACCACTATTTTATTAATCACTAAAATTACACTAGGAAATATTTAAAAATCACACAACTAATAATAACTTAATCTAATATAAATTCACTACTTTTAAAACACTATGTACTTTACTTTTCTTCTTAAACTTGTCAACTCTTGTCTAACCTAAAAACTCTCTTGTCTGTTTACTTCACTAAACTGCATACTTCACTCAACTGAACTGTTCCCCCATCTGCTGGAGTCACCTCTTTATATACACACTTGGAATCCTTCCAGAACTCTTTTCTAGAATTCTCCATAGTTTTCTACTATGTACTAGATGACTGTTCGTCAATTGGCTCATAGATGGCGCCACCATACAGGTTTCCTTTCATCTTGAACAGGAACTTAATCACATCTTTCCTCGTTAGAGGGCAGCACATAACACTGCCCCCTCCTTAAGCCTGAACGTCCCAGTCAGGCAATTCAGATTCCCCAACATACTTCATACTTCGCCAACCTATCCAAGTGCACGATCTTCATCTTGGACTTCTTACTACGTTGAATTCGGTAAACAACGTCATTGATCCGAGTGATGACTGAATACGGTCCTTCCCAGGGTGGGTGAAGCTTCGGAGATCTTCCCTTCTTTCGCTGTGGGTTATATAGCCAAACCAGATCGCCCTCCTTGAATCCTGCTGACGTCCCCTTCCGGTCATAGCGAGCCTTCATCCTGTCACTAGCTATGCTAACTTGGTTTCGAACCAACTCGTGGACATTCCTCAGCTGTTGGCTAACTTCATTTGCATAGTCATCCACGGACAGTGGCTTCTTATCTGGTGTACCAAACATCAAATCACATGGCAGTCTGGTCTCGTGCCCAAATATTACACGAGCCGGTGTCTGTTTAGTAGTCTCATGAATGGCAGCCCTGTATGCCATTAAGAAAAATGGTATATGTCGATCCCAATCTCGCTGGTTCTTGTGAACTACCTTAGAAAGATGTTCCTTCATGGTTTTATTATGTCGTTCCACCATTCCATCTGACTGGGGATGAAGAGGGGTTGTCCGAGTCTTGTGAATGCCCAGCAACTCACAAATTTTCTGAAATACCCCCGACTCAAAGTTTCTCCCTTGATCGGAATGTAGCTCCAGGGGTACACCAAATCGGCATACAAGGTTATCCACCAGAACTCGAGCAACAGTAACTGCTTCCTGATTCGGAATGGCATAGGCTTCCGGCCATTTACTAAAATAGTCCATAGCGACCAGGATGTATTTATTCCCATCATCTGTCACTGGGAATGGGCCCGCTACATCTATAGCAATCCTCTCAAAAGGAGCTCCGACGTTATATTGCTTCATTTGGCCCCTGCTCTTCGTCTGTGGCCCTTTGGTGGCTGCACAAGCCTTGCATTTGCGGCACCAAGCCTCCACATCTTGACGGCTATTGATCCAATAAAATCGTTCCCGTACTTTAGCCAGTGTCTTATTCATACCAAAATGTCCCCCGGACACTCCATCATGTATTTCCTGCAGTACTTTTGGGATCCGACAGCTGGGTATCACTAGACGCATGGTAACTTCCTTCCCATCTGGACTTTCCCATGCTCTCTTTAATAGTCCATCTACAACCTTAAGGGAGTCCCATTGTGCCCACAATGCCTTCAGCTCCACACTTTTGTCCGAAACATCCTTCCATTCCGGTCGCGTTCCTTTTTCTTTTGCCCTTAATATAGGACCAATTACGCTGTCATCCATTTGTTCTCGTCTTAGAACTTCCTTTGTCCAATCATCTGGAACATCTACCTGAACTGTGTTTACTATTACCGTGCCCTGTGCTTTTTTAACCCGATAGCAGTGCTTGCAGTCATCTTTGCACGGTCTTCTTGACAGAGCATCTGCATTTTTATGAGACTTTCCAGGTCGGTGTTCGATTGTGAGGTCATATTGCTGCAGTCTTTCTATCCAGCGAGCCAGTTGACCTTCTGGGGTTTTCAGCTGCAGTAGCCATTTTAATGCAACATGTCGGTCCTGATTTTGAAATGTTGGCCATAGAGGTACTTGTGAAAATGGTCCACGGACTTAACAATGGCCAATAGTTCCTTCCTTGTTGCACAATAATTCCTCTCTGGTTTGGACAGTACCTTACTGAAATACTCGATTACTTTTTCCTCTCCATTTTGGACTTGAGATAGTACACATCCAATTGCGGAGTTGCTAGCATCCGTGTCAAGAATATAGAGGCCCTTTTGTTGGGGATATGCTAGCACAGGACTACTGCATAATGCTGCTTTCAGCTTCTTCCATGATGTTTCACACTCCGGTGTCCACTGATATTGAACTTTCTCCTCCGTTAGCTGGTGTAGTGGCTTTGCTATATCCGCAAATCCTTCCACAAAACGTCTATAGTAAGTGCAGAGGCCAAGAAAGCTTCGTAATTCGTGTACATTTGAAGGTCTTGGCCAATCACGCACGGCAGAGATCTTGTCCGGGTCTGTCTGTATTCCCTCCGAAGATACGACATGTCCAAGGAATTTCACTTCTTTTTGGAATAGTAGACACTTCTTTGGATTCAACTTTAGGTGTGCATTTCTGATTCTCCCAAATACTTCTTGAAGATTTTCCAAATGTTCCCTGAAGTTTCGTCCCATAACCATTACGTCATCAAGATAAACTAAGCACGTCTTCCAAGTTAGTCCTCGGAGTACAAATTCCATCAATCTTTCAAAAGTAGCTGGCGCATTGCAAAGTCCAAAAGGCATCACGGTGAATTGATATAAACCACTACCTGTTGAGAAGGCAGTCTTTTCCTTGTCGTCAGGGTGAAGTCCCACCTGCCAATACCCACTTCGAAGGTCTAGAGTTGAAAACCATCGTGACCCTGCCAGCGTACTTAATGTATCATCAATTCGTGGTAGTGGATAGCTGTCTTTCTTCGTAACATCATTCAGCTTCCGGTAGTCGTCACAAAATCTCAAAGTCCCGTCCTTTTTGGCAACTAAAACTACCCGGTGATGACCAGGGACTGGTTGATTCCTCAATTACTCCATCTTGTAGCATCTTTTGAACCATCGCAGCCGCTTCTTCCTGTTTAGCTAGTGGCAACCTCCTAGGTTGTTGGCGGATTGCGGCTGAATCACCAGTGTCTATCCGATGCTGTACTATATCAGTTTTCGTGAGGATGTCTGTGTTTTTGGCAAATACCGTACTTTCTTTTTCCAAAAACTTGATTGCCTCTCTACGTTCATCCTCAGATAAGTGTTCAAACTGGGAACTCAACAAAGTCACAACTTCCCTGTCTACGCTGGTTGACGAACATTTCTCCCCTTGTTCCTCGCACCTTGCTATCCACTGGACTGGTTCGTAGGATCCTATTGCCTCGCCTTCCTTGAAAGTCACTGAGTGGGAATTTAAATTAGCCACTCTAATTGGAATTTTGTCTTTTGTCTGGGTTAGAGTTACGTAGAGTAGATTACGTTTTCTGTCTTAATTGAATCATCTTTTTCAACAAGGCCAACACGGTATCCACCAGAGTTTCCTTCCAGAATGGCCTCGATTATTTGTTCTGAACGGGCAGGAATCTTCATTGTCTGAGCCGTCAGTAACCTCACTTTTTGAAATCGGTCATTTGCTGTTGACAAAATAAATTCTTCATTTCCAATCTTTAGAACTCGTTTTACCACGTCAAGTATAAATTGATCTTGTACTCCCATAACATCCAGCCCCAAAATGAAATCATCAGTGATGTCAGCCACAATAACCCTATGACTAAAGCACAGGCGTCCAAACTGCAGATCTAGGTCAACTTCTCCATGAACCCTTACCCTATCTCCTGTGGCTGTTCGAACGACCAATCCATTTTGGCTTTTATCAACTTTTATTCCTGATAAAAATCCGGGTCGCACTATTGATGACGTGGCACCTGTGTCGATAGTGAAGATACATCTTTTTTTGTTTACATAGCCATCCAAAAGCAGACTACTCGGGACTCTTCTAATCTAGGAAACTCGTATCTCTCTGGGGGCACCGTGTTCACCAGCCAGCACAGCCCCCAAGGTGCTGGCTATCTTTAGTTTTCCTGCGGCTCTTCAGTCATTGCGGCATTTACTCGCTCAGGGCTCCGCTGCCGACAGTTTCGCTTAATATGCCCTGGTTTGCCGCACTTATAACAACGAATCACCTTCCTTGGCTGTTCGTCGTTCTGCTCTCTTTCCTGCTTCCTTGGAGTATCTGGTTTGGTCATCAACTGGCTTATCATTTTGTGTATGTCAGCCATCAAAGATTCCATATTTGATTTTTCTAAATGGTCCTCTTCTACCTTCATGGCTCGTACTCTCGGACGTGGAGTCTCTTTATAAGCGGCTTCAACTTCGAGGGCATGGATCAAGGCTTCGCTACCAGTCTTATCTCGAGATAATCTAAGGACTCGCCTGATCTCCTCATCTCTTATGCCATCGATGAAAGTACCAACTGTTAATTGTTCCTGGAATTCTTTGGGTGCATCCGGGTAAGCCAGGTATGTCAGTCGCTCAACAGCTGCTTCAAAATCTTGTAAACTTTCCCCAGCCTTTTGTGTGCGTGATTTGAGCTGAGTCCTGTATACTTGGGCGAGGTGTTGGTCGCCATACCTTAGATCTAGTGCAGCTTCCAAAACTTTAAAATCACATTGCTGCGTCACTGGGATACTCTGAAGCAACTCTGAGGCTTGGCCCCTTAATGCTAGCACCAATGCCATAGCTTTGTCTTCATTACTCCAATTGTTTGCGTATGCCGCTGCCTCAAATTGTCTTTTATAGGTTGACCAAGAAGTTTGACCATCAAAGGAAGGCGGTTGTAATCGAGGACCTGACGATGATAATACCAACTGGCCTCCTTGTTCTCTTAACAGTCGCTTAAGTCGCTCTACCTCTCCTTCAACTGCACGAAATTTTCCTTCTATATCGGTAACTTTCCCTTCGACACCAGTAACTTTCCCCTCGACACCAGTAACTTTTTCTTCAACGCCAGTAACTTTTCCTTTGACTTCGCTTACTCCTTCTTCAAGTGTAGTCGCTTTTCCTTCAACGCCAGTCACTTTTTGTTCAACTTTATCTACTTTTTCCTTGACTTCATTGGTGGTTGACAGGATAGCATCTTGTTGCACCTGTATAATTTTTCTCAATTCTTCTTCACGTCGCTCTTCCTGATCTAGCATCATTTTTCTTAGTTCATCTTTTTCTCCCTGACTTTTTCTTTCTTTTTCTTCTTCACGTCTCTCCTGTTCTTCTTTCTCTTCTAGACGTCGTTTTTCTTGTTCTTCTTTTTCTTTCAGACGTCGTCTTTCTTGTTCTTCTTTTTCCTCCTGACGGCGTCTTTCTTGTTCTTCTTTTTCTTCTAGTTTTTCTTTCTGGCGTCGTCTTTCTTGTTCTTCTTGACGTCTTTCTTGTTCTTCTAGCATCATTTTGCTAAATGCAGCTAACATGTCTTGCATTTGTTTTTCAGCGGCCATGCTTCTTGTTTCCATTCAAAAACTAACAAACAACACTAACAAGTTTTATTTACAGTCTATGCCAGGTACAAGTAGAATGTTCTATAAATTTTCTCACACTATATGGCACAAATTAGTCTTGTCTAATGTCTATATTACTTTCCAGTTCGACTCACTTCACTATCTCCAGTGGTTTCCAAATAGGACACTATGGAACTTCGTCGAATTCTTCAGAAATTCTGTTGCAATCCCACTTCTGACACCAATTGTTACGTGCTCACAATTTTCAGTAAACACTTTGTGGATTCAAATAACTTGCAACAAGAATTTTCACTAACCACTATTTTATTAATCACTAAAATTACACTAGGAAATATTTAAAAATCACACAACTAATAATAACTTAATCTAATATAAATTCACTACTTTTAAAACACTATGTACTTTACTTTTCTTCTTAAACTTGTCAACTCTTGTCTAACCTAAAAACTCTCTTGTCTGTTTACTTCACTAAACTGAACTGTTCCCCCATCTGCTGGAGTCACCTCTTTATATACACACTTGGAATCCTTCCAGAACTCTTTTCTAGAATTCTCCATAGTTTTCTACTAGTAGTACTAGATGACTGTTCGTCAATTGGCTCATAGATGGCGCCACCATACAGGTTTCCTTTCATCTTGAACAGGAAATTAATCACATCTTTCCTCGTTAGAGGGCAGCACATAACAGTATTTTATAAAAATAAACAACGAAAAATCAAAATTGAATACTAATTATTAACAATAGGCAAATGATTACAAAACTAAGAACATAGTCGGTAAAGAACATAGCTTGACTAGGGGGCGCTTGTAAGTATCAGTTGCAATGCGAACCATGGCAACACGTGCAACTCCATCGACACCAGGATACAACTCGACAATGCGGCCCAAAGGCCACTTTAAAGGCGAAACTAAATTATTTTTAATTAGAACCAGTGTTCCAGGTTCTATTGAAGAAGTGGGGTTGTCCACTTTCCTCGCTGCTGTAGGGTGTGTAAGTACTCCCTATGCCAACGATTCCAAAAATCCTGTTGTAAGCGTTGCACTAATTGCCAACGGTTCAGCCTACCAAGTAGTACGGCAGTCAAATCGTCGTCAGGAGGAGCAGTAAGCGGTTCTAAAGTTAAGAAATGACCCGGAGTCAAAGTGCTGAGATCATTTGGATCAGAACTCAGGGGAGTTAAAGGCCGAGAATTAAGTATTGCCTCGATTTGAAATAAGATAGTGTAAAATTCCTCAAACGTTAAAACTTGTTGCCCAATTACCCTAATTAAGTGTGATTTTACGGACTTGACTCCCGCCTCCCATAGACCGCCAAAATGCGGAGCAGAAGGTGGATTGAAGTGCCACTGAACACCTTCTTGGGAGGCTGCGTTTTACATGAATTTTAGTAATATCTTATTAGCACCGACAAAATTCGTGCCACAATCACTATAGATATGAGTGCACCGTCCGCGACGAGCAACAAATCTGCGAAACGCGGCTAAAAATGCATTAGCAGAAAGGACTGAGGCAAGTTCAAGATGTAAAGCTTTTGTAGCCATACAAACGAAAAGACATACATAGGCTTTGTGGGTTTTAGCACCTCGACTTCTCCTCATGGTCAACATGAAAGGACCCGCGTAGTCTGTACCTACTTCCAAAAATGGTTTTACCTGAGAAATTCGCATCCGGGGCAAATTTCCCATAGGCACCTGACACGGTTTAGGCTTAACTTTCCAACAAATGATATACTTAGACAAAACGTGGCGTATTGCACGCTTAGGAGACAATATCCAAAATTGCTGTGAAATTAAAAATTGAACGGTTTGTAAACCAACATGAAAGTATTTTACATGTATGCCTAACCAAAAAGTATAAAGCATTTTGCAGTTCTATACAAGTAAGTGAGCCAGATTTTTTCTGGGTGGATGTCGACTATTGTAAATGAAACGAAAAACATAGCCTACAATGCGTTGTATTGTAGCGAGAGAAGAATAATTCTTTAATATAGTTTCGATAAAAGCCGAAGGCGAAAAGGTACTCAAAGTTACTTTGCGTTCTTCCTCATTAACCACAGATAAATCAACAGTTTCTGGGGCAAGTGGCCAAGAATTCCGAGGATATTTTAAAAAAGTGGGTCCCGCTCACCATAACGAATTTTTTAATAACTCGGATGGCAGTGAACCTCTTGAAGCAACATCCGCGGGATTTTCTTCGGAAGGAATATGATACCAACATGAAGGCGAGATCTTTTCTTGGATAAGCGAAACTCTATTACTAACAAACGTTTTCCATCTGTGCGGAGATGATTTTATCCAAGTTAAGACAATTTGTGAATCGGACCAGGCGTAAACTTTGTCAAAGTTAAGAGTAATGTTATAAACATTCAAAACATAAGAAAGCAAATTTGATAATAGTACGGCGGCACAAAGTTCTAGACGGGGTATCGAAATAGTTTTCAACAAACAAAATAGGTATTAGTTTCTTGGCTATCTTTATTGAAAAAGCGAAAATATATCACAGCCGCATATCCCTTTGAAGAACTGTCACAGAATCCATGTACTTCACTCATGTGAAAAGTATCATCTGTTACACGGCGGGGTAACTGAAATTTAGACAACAATGGTAATTCAGATTTGAACTGATTCCAACGATTAAGTAAGATGTAAGATCCAGGCCTAAACACCATAAATGTTGTATTAACAGTTTAGTAGAAAATGTAATAGGAGCTAGTATACCAAGCGGGTCAAAGACACGCGCTAATTTGGACAAAATATTACGTTTTGTATATGGTCCATTAAGTATATCAACTTTATATGAAAACGAATCACTTCCAGGATGCCACTGTAAACCTAACACTTTCAAAGAATTATCTACGTCAGTATCGAAGGAGAGGGCGTTTGTGCATAAATGCGAATCAGGCAAATGTGACAGCAAAGATGTATCATTACTAGACCACTTCCTCAACTCAAATCCACCTTTCTGCAAAAGATCAATTAACTGCGTTTGAAGTGCACGAGCCTCTGCAAGTGACGAACAACCGGTTACTATGTCATCGATATAAGTATCTGTTGAGATAACTTTGGAAGCTAAAGGAAAATTTAAGTTTTCTTCCTTTTCTAATTGGAGAAGGGTTCGAATAGCGAGATATGGAGCAGAACTAACTCCATATGTGACAGTATTTAATCTAAGATCTTGTATAGGATCATTAGGAGAAAACCGCCACAAAATTCTTTGATAATCTTTATGATCAGAATGAATCAAAATTTGCCGATACATTTGTTTGATATCGGCAGTAAACACAAAGCGATGTAATCTAAAATTCAACAAAATAGTTACTATGTTTTTTTGCAATTTAAGTCCTACTAATAATGTATCATTAAGGGAAAATCCACAAGGCGATTTTGCAGAAGCGTTAAATACTACCCTTAACTTCGTCGTCGAACTTTCAGGTTTCAATACACAATGATGCGGAATGTAATAAGTATGTGGCGTCGTAACATATTCAGAAACGGGTTCCATATGACTTAAGTCTAAATATTCTTTCATAAAATTTTTGTATTCTTCATAAAGCGTAGAATTTCTAATTAGGCGGCGTTCTAAAGACAATAATCGATTTAGCGCGAGCGGGCGTGTATCATCAAAGAAGGGCGTACTATCTCTAAATGGAAGTGAAACTACAAATCGACCACTATCATCTCTGAAAAAGGTATCTAAAAAAAATTGTTCACAGAAAACGTCCTCTGGGGATGCTGTTTCTACATGCGGTACAGTCTCTAATTCCCAGAATTGTTTGAGTGTATTATCCAAAGAAATTGTTTCAGCGGTACAAAAAAAAAGATTGTACAGGCGGTAAGGAATAATTTTGTACCCTACCGAATATAATATAGCCGAAAATTGTATTTAATGCAATTGGCTCATCGATATTACCAGATAACTGACCATTAAGTAATATTTGAGGAAAAATATCAGCACCCAACAAAACGTCAATAGCGCCAGGACTATGAAAGTGTGGATCGGCTAAACGTAAATTCTTTATATGAGACCACGTTTTAGTGGACACATAAGACATGGGCAATTCATTACAAATTTTTGGCAAAATAACTGCGTCTACATTCAACATAGGTGAAAGTTGCCCAATAGGGCGCAAACTAATAGTTACTCCTCCAGAACGCGTTGTGGTTTCCATTTGTCCTAAACCCTGCACCGAAAGTGACAAATTATAGCACGACAAACCTAAACGATTGACACATTTTTGAGTTATAAAAGAAACTTGTGAACCAGGATCTATAAGTGTTCTAACCTTTTGAAAATTACCATGACTATCTAAAACTTCTACAAGCGCAGTGGCAAGTAAAACACTAGTTTTTTTTTTTGGTAATAACCCAGTGAGCGAATTGACAGACTAAAGGTGATGGAGACTCTACAACTGTTTCAACTTGCGTAGATGGTGCATCTCGTTTATTAAAGTGCAATAAAGTATGGTGCTTTTGATTGCATTGACGACATACAGACGTTGAATTACAATTTTTAATCATATGAATATCACTTAAGCAATTAAGACACAAACGAGAATTTTTTACAAATTGAAACCGTTCTAATTGAGTTTTTGCGACAAAAATTGGACATTTATAAAGCATGTGACTATCTTTGCATAAACTGCAAGTCACATTATGCGCCTTAACGAAAAACGAGGAACTAGGCAAGTTACGATTTTGTGATTTTTGTTTAAAATCAACTTTCTTATTTTTAGACGTTTGTAATCCAAATGTTAAAGTATCTAAAGCTATACAATGTTTATTCAAAAAATCTACTAGTGCAGAGTAAGTCGGAATTTCAAGAGAACCATGTTGCATTTCAAAACGCGTAACAGTGGATGAATCTAAACGTTTCAACAGCATATTGACTAAAATAAAATCCCACTCGTCAACGGGGAATTCTAAATTCTTCAAGGCTGCCAAATTTCTTATTGGAATATCTGTCTACTAAACCATTGTAAGCGGTTTCATAATTATGTGATGTCATTGGTAGACATTTAACTAATGAAAGAGGAGGTCCACTTAAAGAAGAAATCAAATAATTAAACTTTTCAATATTACAAAGGCTACCATTTTCATGAACTAAAGCGTTAAACATATCTATAAATGTAGGAAATAATTTAATATCCCCATTAAATTTTATTAATTCAACTTTTGGGAGTTTAATATTTGAACTTTGCGTTTCTGGAACATCTATATCTCGCGTTTCATTCGAAATATTTTCAAAAATGTTCGCGTAAATTGTTCTGATCGAAAAATACTGATCAAAAGTTTGACGAATAGCGTCTTCATCCAGTAAATTTGCGTCCTCAACAGTAGCCAGTAAAGCAAGCAAGGCATAGTGCTGCTTGCTAAACTCCTCCTTGATATTATCAATTTCAGAAAAACGTACCTCATGCCTCATGCGCTACCTCATATAATTCATGAAGTTTATTCACTGGTGTGGTACGATAGATTGTACATCGTTTAATTTTATCTGCAATTGAGGTTGCCATGTTTATTGTGACATGTTTTGTAGAAATGTATGTATTTCAAGTAAACAGGCAAAATTTAACTATAACCGGTGAGACTCCAATCCAAATGATCCCCACTCTTTATTGTCAAAACACGCAGCTACAAATTACTGAAGTGCGCGCGCTAGTCAAGCTGAAATGATCTTTAAATGCTTTCAGATGGTCGATACAAAGACTACCAAATCAATATGGTAGAAACTAATTGACTGTGAAATAATGTAACGCGATAAAATAAATATACACCCAATATGGAAATTTAAACACGCTACTAATGTTGAAATAATTAAAATGCTAAATTAAGCCCAATAAGGCTCCTTTATTGAGCTTATTTATCTTTCTATGATAACTAAATTTGATAGAAAATAAGAAAATTATCAAATAAATACTAAATACAGTTAAACAAAAAAGCCAATCCGTTGGTCGAAGAACCAAAAAAAATGTAGCGGAAAAAACCTTAATCGCGCAGCGGAACTAAAGGTGGACTGTAATCATGTGATATAAGACTTAAGTATCAAAAGATCGATTGCACCTTTTACCTTGCTTGTTGGTCTGGGTGGCAGGGTGGTATGGTGAGAGTTCTCGAACCACCTGTGGGACGTTAAGGTTGACACAGCCTCTGGACACTTTCACCCTAATTTGACAGTTCATATAACCACAGTTAAAACAGTAAAAGATTTGCGTTGAGATTAAATCTCGAATCCAAAAATGTCTTTTAATGCGAAGGAACCTTTTTTCGGTATAATACACGAGCGACGTACGTTACCAATATGGCGACCTTTTTTTTCTCGTAGAGCCGCGCATGGCTTGGCGATAAGAGAATACAAAAAAGTCCGTTGATACCTTTTTATTCAAAAGTAAAATTTAAGCAGGCGAATTAATTGAATAAAATTAAATCAACTAAAATATAGAGCGTATATTTATTTCAAAATAAAAAATGCGGACGAAACAGTCGTTATTAGTTGATGTTTGTTGTGCAATATTACTAAAAAGTTCAATAACAACATAATAAAATATACACTTTCCAATATTGTAAAATCAGTATTTATTAGTATTAGAAAATATTGCCTAAGCAATATAATTTTACACATAGTTGACAAATGAGTTGAATATGAGTTTTCCAATATTTTAGAATCAATATTTATCTTTATCAATCGATATTTGTTGTACAATATTATCAAAAAATGCAATAACAATATAACGCGAATATAGATTTTTCAATGTTGTAAAATGAATATTAATAGATATTTATCAATAGCGTCTCTGTATATCTGAATTGGAATGAGTTAATACAATATACTGCCAACATAGGAATACCAATATTTTATTACCAGTGTTTATATTAATATTAGTTAAATATTTTTGTTACAATTTCAATGTATCCATATTGTAAACTTCCGCAGCAGCCTGATAACTAAAACATTTCTTAAAATATTCAGTGCGATGCACAGGAACACTCTCAAATCACTCTGCCTAAGTTCCACGTCATGAGCTTCTGAACGTTTCACAATCTTTTCATATAGGTATGATGGTTTTTCATTGGATATCACTTTATGAACTAGACAGTACAAATGATGTAGTCTTCTTTCTTTCATATTTAACCAGCCAATTTGTCTCAGAATGGGGCTAATATGTTCACAACAGGCTACCTGGCAGGAATACCGTATGCAACAATTCTGCACTTTTTGCAATATGTTTGCATCTTCAATATGTAGGCATGGACCATATACCACATCACAGTAATTTAATTTTGACAACACTAGTGAGTCACAGAGTTTTATTTTAGCATCTTTCGATAGATATTCCTTTAGATGATACAAACTTTTAAGCTTGAGAAAGGCCGTTCTACTAAGACTGGAGGTATGTGCAGCATAGAGAGAGAGAGTTTATTCATGTGAGACATTAGTATACACATATCAATTGTGCTACATATGGCACGATACAATAAAACATATTAAATAAATAACAATACATAACATAGGAATCTTTACAGCACACTGTGAGCAGAGACACAATTATCTCAGGAATAAAATGATTAAAAACTACGTAATATGCTGTGATAAACCTTATTTCTCTGCTGGTTAGATATACCATTTTAATAAATACATCTTAAAAAATAATCATCTTTAGACTTTTATACTTTATTTGATACTTCTTCTATTACAGGTGAAACCGTAATCGTTCTCTTTATTGCCTATTGAAAACATACACTTAATAATTACTTACTAAACATAAAGAATCCTACCTAAGCATAACATTAATTAATTTAACCTACATACTAACTTTCCTAATATCTACAGGGTGGTACCATTATTATACCACCACACCTCCGGCGGAAGAGGAAAAGAAAAAAAAATGATTAGAATTTTTTTTTTTCTTTTTTATTCCTTATACTGCTTAACCCTATTCTTATGCACTATTTGTAATTTTTCCATTCCTACATCTAATACAATATTTGGAGCCCTTGTCTCCTTAACTATAAATGGACCTTTGTAGCATGGTTCAAGTTTACTACATTCTTCACATTTTACCATGATTTTGTCTCCTATTTTATACTCAACTGGCCTAGCTTTTTTGTCATATTGTGTTTTTCTTTTTAATTTCGACACCATTAGGTTATTCTTTGCGTCAGTGCATGCTTGCTGTAATCTATATTTTAGTTCTAAAGGATAGTTGTTGAAATTATAAAATGGATCAGTACCAAGGATTGTAAACAAAGAGGATAGCCAGATCGACCAAATCTGTCAGCGCGATGCCGCCATCACTGTGACACTGTGTAGTCGCGAGGCCTCTTTCAGCGCTATTCCATTTAAAATGCGTGGAGGAAAGCATATTTTCTTTATAAAATTAACACACACATACGGTTTATTGATATGATTGAGGAATGCAACATTTTCAATGATTTTTATACATAAATACGGCAATAAATCGAAATGAATTTAAATAAAAAGCTCTATTTTATCATGTTTATATCCATCACAATATGAAAGAAATAGGTAATGTAAAACTGAAATTAAAATACCTACTTATCAGACAAAGTAGTAACTAAGTATTGTACTAAAGGTAATAGGTAAATACACAATAATAATAATAATAATAATAATAATAATAATAATAATAACGATAGTCTTTATAGATAATAAACAATTGATATATATGTCTAGAGAGGTTGGACATAAAAGCAACTTAACTTACATATTTCTTACCAAGCGAAATAGTTTTCTTTCTTATATACAATACAAGAAGTACTCTTAGAGTCAACCGGAAAAAGCCAGCTATAACCATGCATACAAATATACGACAAGCAAACAAAAATAATTAAAAACTAATTAAATGATTTCAAATTATATTAAAGAAAAAAGGTGTTTTACATGTTTTGGGCCTAAAAAAAAATTTAAATGTGTACTTACTGAATGAATTAGTATATTGCGATTTAGTGATTATGAACTATTTAAACCGCCTGAGAAAATTAATTTCTTTATTTGAAGTGTAATTGAATTGGTTTAAGTTCTTTACATTGTAGAGAGTTTTATTGTATATGTTATAAATATATTCAAGTAATTCAAAGTTAAACTATAGTGTATTAAAGTTAATTGTAAAATCTGAAATCTATTAATACTCCTTCCTCCTTGGGGTTTTATCCCGTCCAGACCTTTCTGCAAAATTAGCTGCAGACTTTCAATTTCCAAACTGCCTACAAAATTGACCGTTTACTGTTACCAGACACAGAGAGTAGTTACGAGCTCAGCTACTTCCTGTTTTCTCTTCCTGATGAAAAGCCCATCAGACTGAGCTGAGTTAGTTGTCGTTGCAGTATTTATTCCCAGTGTAGGAACTGCCGTTTTTTTTCAACGCCCTTTTCAAAGACCTATAATCCTAAAACAAAAGTTAATATAATTTCAATTTTATGTTAGGGCTGTATGATATGTGAAATTTTATATAAAATTTATTAGAAAATTAACCGTACAATGACAACTTAAATGATAACGTCTCAGTCAATCCGAAAGTATAAAATGCAATTTAAGTTGTAGTAGTTTGTTAAATTCCCCATAAAATTCCATGTAGTGTAATGCAACTTTAAACATATGTAAAGGTACAAGTATATATGGGAAATGTAAATTTTTACCTAGTAATTCATTTTGTAGGTCTCGTTCATAATCACTTTCCACAAAATGAACCGAGCAAATCCTATTTGTATCTGAGTTAAATTTATTCTGCCTTTTACACCTGTTTATCCACTCGCCTTTCATAGTTTGGAACACCCGATCTTTGGATTTCGGAAAAACATGCAAAAATTATACTTTGCCCAGTACTTTTCTTTGTGAAATAAGTGTCCTTACACCCGTAAATCGCACGCCTTATTCCTGGCATTTTCTTTTAAGTCTAACTGAAAAATAACGTTTAATATGTAAATTTGATAAATAAAATCTGAAGCCTCTTTTACCTTACATAAATATATACAAAATTACTATAGAACACTAGAAATCTTAACAAAGATCGAAATAGTATGGGAAATATTGTCCTTCCACACACGAAATTACTACTAAAAAAGTTTTTTATAATTTAAAAAACGTATAAAACACAAAAGATCTATAAACATACAATTCACCACGAAATAACAAGTACAATAGATTAAATAAACTACGATATAACACCACCAAACATGGAGAAACGAATGTAAACAAAACTCTCCAGGCCTCGCCGTGACGTCACAGCTCGTTGAGAAGTGGCGAACATTGAAGCATAGGGATATGGCCATCCTCTTTGTTTACAATCTTTGGATCAATACGACCTGCGAGATTTGAAGGCAATCTAGCTGGTTTTCCGAAAATTAGTTCATAAGGCGTATAATTTGTTTCTGTATGTACGGTGGTATTATACGCGAAGCACCAGTAATTTACCCACGAACTCCATGTATCTGGGTGTTTTGATACTTGGATTCGCAAATAATTCCCCAAACTTTTATGTGAATTTTCTAGTGCCCCCAATGTCTCGTGGTGATAAGCTGTGGAATTGATTGATATTCAGGAGTGTGCAAGTCTCTTTTAATGTAGATGCAAGAAATTCCGTACCCCTGTCCGTTACTATCTCTGAGGGAATCGCATATCTTACACTAAAATTATTTACGAATGATTTGGCAACCATTACTGCCTCTTTATTTTCTAATGGATAGCATTCTACAAATTTAGTTAAGTCACATTGCAGAGTTAGGATGTAACGATTATTATCAGCATCAGTTTCCAATGGACCAACTAAGTCTAGAAAAACTTTTTGAAATCCCGTAGAAGCTGTAGTTATTATTGTCAAAAGTTATATGTTAGTTTTTGAGTGCTTGTAACGTTGACAATCGTCACATTTGTTGATAAAATTTTCTATATCTTTCCGCATTCCTATCCAAAAATAACTTTTCCTAATATTATTATAAGTCCTATTTATGCCGGCATGACCTTCGGTAGGTAATAAGTGATAGTCATTTAAAATTAACGTCTAGTCTGTAAATCAAGAATATTGGTAACATCTCTTACTATAGTTATTTTTATATCATATTTCTTTACCTCATTTGGGATCTTTAATATTTCATTTAGTAGTAGTGCGCACTTTTTATTTTTAATTATAATTATTTCCGGAATATCGTATTTCTTACAAATAACTTTCAGGTGTCTCAGTGTACTACCTAAGTGAAACACTGATTGACTATCCTGACATAAATAAATACTTTGGAAACTCCTTGAACAAATTAAAGTATTCGAAAATCAAATTTTCCACATTTTAGTATTTTATTAAACTCAACCAGCGGTACAGGACACAGATGAAATGCCTCTTTGGACGGTTTTAATAATTCTATGATTCCGGGATGGCCAGTCCTTTCGTCAGAATTAGAAAAACTTTCAGTCATCTTTTCTGTATCTTTATTAGCTTGTGCTCTAGTCATAACATATACTGAACTGTCTAGTTCATTACCCATTTCTTTCAGTTCATCGGAAGAGATTTCAACCCTAGATAGGGCGTCCACTACTACGTTGTCTCGTCCTCTGATATACTTTATTATAAAATCATATTCTTCGAGTACAAGTCTAAATTTTGTAAGTCTACTAGAGTGATCGGTTTTCCCAAACAAATAAATTAAAGGTCTGCAGTCTGTGTAAATTATAAATTTTCTAGAAAATAAATATGGTCGAAAATGCTTCACTGACCAAGTTATGGCTAAAATTTCCCTATGTAATGAAGGGTAGTTTCTCTCTGCCTGATTAAGAGCTCTGCTTGCATAGGCAACAGGCTTACCATTCCCATTTGCGAGGCAAGCACCAATAGCTACCCCCGACGCATCGGTGGTTAGCGTAAAAATGTTATCAGCAGAAAAATTTGGATATTCTAATATAGGTGGAGATTTTAACCCATTTCTCAAGGTTTCGAATGAATTTTGACATTCTTCTGTCCATTTAAATGGTACACTTTTTCTAGTTAAATAGTTTAAGGGTGCTGCAATAGCTGCAAAATTTTTGAAAAACCTCCTATAGTAGTTTGCGAAAGCAATAAATCTTTTTGTCTCGCTTGAATCGCTAGGAATTGGAAAATTTTGTATGACAGAAATTTTAGATGGATCAGAACTTACACATTCAGCTGAAATAACATGACCCAAATAAAGAAGATCTTTTTTTAAGAATTCACACTTATTGGGATTTAATTTTAAGTTGACATCTCGCAACCGTTGGAACACTTTAACTAAATTTTTGTTATGATTTAATAAGTTGTTTCCAAATATTATTAAATCATCCAAATAAATAAAACAACTTTCATAATTTAATCCTGACATGGCAATTGTCATTGTTCTTGAAAAAGAATTTGGAGATGTTTTTAGACCCATTGGCAGCCTTTTCATTTGATACTGCCCTTTATCCGTAGTAAAAGCAGTGCACGGTCTGCAAGATGGGGTTAATTCAATTTGATAATAGCCCTGAGAGAGATCAAGATGAGAGAAGTACATAGCCCCGGATAGTGAATCTAGAATCTCAACAATACTAGGTAAAGGAAATTTATCATCCTCCAATTGTTTATTTAACAGGCAGTAATCTACGACAACTCTCCACTTCTTCTCTCCTGTTTTGTCTGACTTTTTCGGAACTATTAACAGTGGCGAGGACCATTCCGATTTTGCCTCCTCTATTATACCTTTTTGCAACATTTCGTCAATTTGTCGGTGTATTTCCTGTTTCTGATCATGCGGTAACCGATAGGGTTTTACATAAACAGGCTTTGCCGACTCCCTTAAATATATATTTTGTTTGTAAACATTTGTTACAGATAAAGGATCATTTGCTAAATGAAATATATCAGAATATTTGGCACAAATTTCGTACATTGATCATTTTTCTTTCCGATTTAAATGATTTGTTTTTATTATTTTGGATTTTAAGTGCCTCATAATCTTGCAGTTTTTCAATTTTTGGCTTAAAATTTCTTAGTGAAACAACTTCGTCTCGCATATTAAGAATTTTTACAGGTATTTTATTATTGCATGGACGGGCAACACATCCCGCGACAAAAACACCTTCGCATAATTCATTAGGTAATTATTATTATTAGCCGTTACTCGAGTCCGAGTATAAAAATGTTACAGTCGATAGATTGTGTACAATAAAAAACAAGTAAAAGGTGTAGTCTATTGTAATTCCCATTCATCTACGGTGCACACGACTATGGCTTAGAGGCCAATTCAGGAGAGCACATGTCGACCGCAGTCAGGACAAACATAGACCTGGTTAGGTCTTGGATTCGGCCTTCTTGCAGCAACATTTCCTTAATAGCTGGCCACAACCCCTCGCCATTCGGTTCTGTCCGCTGCAAGTTGTTCCCATTGCTCGTCTGAAATTCCGCAGGATTTTAGATTTTCATGGAGAGCGTCTTTGATCCTCTTTCGTTGACCGCCACGCCTTCTTCTACCGCTTAGCAATTCACCATAAAGTGTACATTTAGGAAGGCGGTTATCATGCATACGATGAACGTGACCTGCCCATCTTAAGCGTGCCCTTGAAATAAGCACCTCAATTGGAAGGCTGTTTGCTCTCCTGAGTACTTCCACGTTTGATATGTGATGGAACCAACGGATTTTCATCATACTTCTGAGGTGTCTTTGCTGAAAACGTTCTAATTCTTTGACATGACGACGGTAAGTGACCCAGCTTTCACATCCATATAGCAGTGTTGGAATGACAACTGCTCTGTAGACAGCCATTTTCGTTGACAAAGCAAGGTCGTGGTTGTCAAAAACTCTCTCTCTAAGTCCCCAGAGTGCTCTAGATGCAGCGTTAAGGGTGCGTTACCAAGGCCAAATGGTGCGTAAAATATCATCATTCTTATTTTACATTCATCTCAAAAACGACCCAACAGAATTCAAAATTGATTTCATTATGTAAACTAGCAAACTTAAGACTAGGACTTATTACATTTTATATTGTAATCCTAGTTAAAATTAAGTTTTCAAAATATTTTCCTCCTTGATCATTCAACGCGAACGTACCACTCATTCCTGGCAAATTCACCATACATTATTTTATATTCTACAATGGGACTTAAATATTCAAATAAAATATAATACGATGTAGTATAAAATAAAGTAACATGAAAAAAAGTGAAAAGTCTGCATAATATTTGCTTATATTAAAGTTTAATGTCGAATACGAAATTGCTAAATTTTGTGTAAAATAGTTGGGCTAGATGGCAGCAGCATAGCCATGGCATTGCTTCATGTACGGTAAAGCAGGGTCGGGCTCCTAAATTTTCATTCACAGTGTTGAAATAAAGCTTAAAACTTGGTTTAATTATTTGGATGTTAAGAAACGACATTATCATTAAAATTATTGCTGATTATATATTTTTGGGTACTATTTATTAAGATTGACAGTAGTTTGATCTCTATCACAATACACAAAAAAATTGAAAAAGATGCACCAGTTGTATTCATTATATTAGAACAATACAATTTCATTCAATTAACTGAACAATACCTGAATCAATATGTGAATAATAGGTATATTAAACCTTGGAAGGAATTAAGGTTATAAATTATGTACGATTGTCGATTTTAGTAAAACTGATGTCTGCAAAATAGTTCTAATTTATTTTTGTTCACACATTTTCAGTAACTATATCTGTTGGTGACACTGCTATTAAAAATACCATTACTATACATAGTGTACAATAATTATACCAAGGGACTAAGTGCACATTTTATCACTTGAGTGGGAAGGATTAATTACAGGAGGAATTAAAAAGCACTTTCACTTTGTGGTACAAATTATTTCATTTTTTGCACTCCACAGTGCGCTATTGCTATTGTAATAATCATTTTCAAGGAATAAAGTACAAATCTCTTTTACTCCTCGAGGGACAGAACCCACTTTCTACACTTTAGTCCTCAAAAATGACAATTAAAATAGCACTCTTAGATCATAGAATACTAAAACATTGTTTTTGAGATGGGAAATGCTCAAAGGTAATTTTTTTATTTTCCATTGTGGTGCTGATACTTATTAAGGGTGTACAGAAAAGTTTCTACACGGCTCACTAATCTCCTCTTTATTAAATAACTATAAACATTATTACACACAAACATGAATAATATCTGTACATTTCTTGGTGTTCTAAATACATACATATTATTATTCAAGCTATACTTATATCAAATTATAACAATGATCTTTTTTCTATGAATACCAAGAAAATTACCGAAAGATACTACAATAATTAAACTAGGTATACAATATTTCATATTTGTACATATCATAACAATGTAATAAATCTAAATCAATATTTACTTCTTCCATGTTATGTTTGCTAGTAGAACCTCTATAAATTGTCATTTCATTGAAATTTAAAAAATAATGTTTCCATTTACACTTTTCCGTAAAGTTCGTCCAAAGAAACAAAGAATACATTGGAATGATAAATAATTTTCACTTTATTTGAAATATTGAACAAATTGTATCGAGCAAAATTACTTCCCTAGGGTTATTATATTTCAGCTCCAATATTAAAAGATGTAATGGCTCTGTCTTTGTCATGAATTTGACTTATCGAGGCGCAGGCTCCACCACCCCTTCACCTGGCCCTATCCACACCAATTGCAAGATAGTTAATGTTTCCACTTTAATCTTTTCCATATTCCCAATATGGTGGGAGATTGTCTGTGATGCATTATTATTCTAATTAATCTTTGTTGCATGCCACGTTTGATAGAATCAAGTCATAGGTATTCGGTCTCACCAAATCTGTTTCCCATCAGCTTCAGTCGCAACCTCTTTACCACTTTTCGGTCTTTTTATGGCTGCCTCCACTACTTCGGATTTGATCATTTCAAATTTGCATTCGTAATCCTGCTGCCAGTCATTGTTTGACTCGGAATGCTCCCTTTTCAAAAACTTTTCTCAAAATTAAAGCCAAAGCACGATAATCTAAGTGCCAATAGAGTATACCATAGTTAGTAAAACGTTCTCTTACTATTACTGTGACCTGCATGTGAATCCAGTTCTTTACAGGCATCTTATAAACGAATAGAAGAAAGATGCCGATTATAGGAAAATACTAAAATGTTTCCACTTTCTTTTTCAAATATTGATAGTGTGTTAAGAGACATTTTGCAACACATGTATCATTCTAATTGTCCCCCTTTGCTGCATGGCATATCTGATTGCAATACGGCATAGAAATAGGATACTGGCTCTCTTTTCTAACGGGGTATCTTTTAGATAATAAACAGGAATAGAGCTAATAACTATGGTAACTATGGTCAACTAAACTAAACAAGAGAACAGGGGAAGCAGCAGGATCAATGAAAAAAACTTGAAGCACATACATAATAAAAAACGAATAGTAAATAACCAGAGAACAGTAGAAGAACAGCAACAACCAAAACGTATGCATGCCTACCCTACATCACGGGAGTCACAGATAGGCTGAAGAAGATTTTATTCAAAAAGAAAGTAGGTGTACGACGGTGAAAAAATACAGCAGATCAATCAAAGACCCTGTCCCCGAACTGTTATCAAAATGTGTTTACCAGTTGAAGTGCACATGTGGTAAGAGCTACATCGGACAAACAGGACAGCATATCCAGTACAGAATAATAGAACATCAGAGGAATACCAGGACACTGACACGGATAAGTCGGCGAATCATTAAGGAATCACTGGAAATTATGAAAAACAGGAACAACTTTTAACAGGGAGGATGGGTATCGACTTAGTAACACGTGGACACTGGTATTGCCAAGTACCAGCACCGTAGTAAGTCACGGTCAACCAAACACGACGAATGAACAGCGAAGTGAACCAAGCATGACGAATTACTAGCGAAGCGAAGCAGCGCCTAGGTATACAACGAGGAATATAACACAACAAATTCATTCTTTAGAATCCTTCTGAAGAAGCTGACAGGATGATCGGCGAAACGTCAAGTCAAGTTCGACGACCATGGCTAGACCCGGAAGAAACTACTTCATCTGAAATATAGACAAACAAGTCAGAATCAAAAGAGGCGCAGAGCCATTATCTACTACAAATGAAAATTACTATCAAAAAAGAGAACAATAAAGAAAGAGAAAATCATAAACTATAAAAATGTGTTTCCAATGCTGCTCGTATATGTTTTCTTTTAGAGATTCCCATGAATAATTTTGGTTTTTATCATTTCATTGGCTGACTTCACTTATATCTCCTCTCATACATCTGGAGTGTAATAGACAGGAAACTGTATTGTTTTGCAGATGGATTAAATATAAGATTCTTTGTCGGTGCGTTAATTTGTATTTACTTGGCATTGTGCTGAATGTAAAACCTACAACATATATTCAAAACGTATGTACTTATACATTTACAGTTAGTTTATGGATTCCATACCCATTTCCAAAATTCTAGGTAGTAAATGGATCGGATTTGAACTTTATATTCCTATTTGCAATTGCTTCCAGCATATGGTTTTTATAAAATTCTTTTAATTTAGGTAACATCACATTTTCCCATAACTTTTTATCTTTAAGAATAATTTCAGTATAAAGGGGTTGTTGGTCATTTATATATATTACGAAAAAACATAAGTCTTTATTTGCTATATTTAACTGCCCTTGGATCTGAAACAGTTATATTATCAAATGCTCCTGATGTACCTACTATAAAATTATATTTCACCTGGTAATAATAATTATGATTTCTCTTTAATTTTCCCATCGGTTACATTTACACATAAAGTTTTATCTGTTTTAGCAACTTCTTCCAAGGACTTGCCAGATTTATGAACCTTATATAAACATTTAATTTCTATTATTGCATTAGCACCTACAAGACCTGTAAATAAAGAACTTGATATATAACTTGATTTATGTATAAGTATGTTTTGATTAGTCTCTATACAAATCAAAGCGGGATGAAAAAAAGTACGTAATTGAAAATTTAATTTGAATATTCAGGGTCAACCAAAACGATTGTATAGGGCCAATTGCCATTTATTTTTAATATAAAGCTATAAATATCAGTACTTACATTTTTGGAGAAGACTCTTTCTAGGCTCCTTTCATTCCTGTATTATTATTGACTATCTCCCAACCATTTGAATGTAGTGAGTTTTTTTGCTGAAATAATGTCATCTGCAAATGCATTTCAAAAAAATCAGCACAGGATAATTTTCACTTCCCAGAAATATTCAGGGTGGCCAAAAATTATTTTTCAATTTAGAACTTTTGAATTGAATTTTCTCAATTTTTTTCAAATGAAACACCCTTTATATTTTTCGGCCATATATGATGTAGGAATGAAAAACTAACATTATTTTTATGTATATCTCTATGGCTATTTTCAATTTATTGAGCAATAAGTACAAAATTGAAGAATAAACTTAAAAAATTAGAAGTTTTTTAAAATAATTGAGCAGAAGAAATTACAAAAAGTGCTCCACATGTTGCTCTTTTTGATTGACACACATCTCTATGCGTCTTTGAAATGAACCATTTTTAATGGTGTGATCGACGAAAAAGCAATGTCATTTTTTTCTTCATATTGTGGAATGTAGAACAGTAGAAACTTAATTTCAAAGACGCGTAGAGATGTATGTGTATCAATCAAAAGGGACAACATGTGGAGCACTTATTATAATTTTTTCAGTTCAATTATTTGAAAATTGTTACAAAAAGCCATAAAGATGTACATAAAAAAACATTTTGATTTTTGCATTTCTACATTATATGGTCGAAAAATATACAGGGTGTTCCATTTGAAAAAACTGAGAAAATTTAATTCAATACTTCTAAATGGAAAACAATTTTTGGCCAGCTTATATATTTTTAAGGGAAAATTGTACAAAAAAATCACATAAATGTCTCGTAACTGATATTTACAAAAAATTTTCTTAAAATTCATAATGGTGGCTGTAGTGATTTTTTAGAAATGCATCTGCAGATAGCATTATTTCAACAAAAAAATCATTTCGTTCAAATGGTTGGGAGATAGTCAATAATATAAAAGTGAAAGAAGTCTAGAAAGAGGCTTCTAAAATGCACTGACATTAATAGCATTCCATTTTAAAAAATGGCACTCAGTCCTGTACAATCGTCTTGGTTCACGCCAACTCGAGTGCACTATTGCCCCACCCTGTATACTTTAGAATTATTCATTTAGTAAGTCTGTATATAATAATATTTTTACATTTGTAAACTAACCATCCAGAGAGGCAGCTAAATATCCGCATTTTTCGTAAATAAATATGCCTGATTTTTGAATTTTTGCCTGGGGTTTCAGTGCAGCAAACTGTTGCAGAGCAACTGCTTCTTTAATTTTACCATATTTCATAGCATCAGACTCAGCATACTTCAATCCTAATATGGTTTTTACTAGATTGTCTGGTTTCGTTGTTTTACGTTTTTTTACGACAGAACCAAAATTTGAAGCAGTCAATCGGTTCTTTCTTATTTGTTCGTACAAAGAATTATCCCATTGACCAACTGTTGCTCGTTCAGTGTTGTCAATTTCTGTCGGTGTAACCTGAAAATAATATTCAATAAAATAAAATTAAAAATACAAAGCATAAAAGAGCAAAAAACTACATTATATCAAATCGATAATAATCAATTTATGCAAATATGTATAAATAGCAATGTAGTGCAACCATACTTTCTACTAAAATTAATACTGATTAAAATTGCGAGTTGTATATTGTACAGGTCAATTACATTTGTCAATTATTATTCATGAATGAAAAGTTTCAAGAGCTCCAACAGGAGTGTTGACAATTCAAGGCGAAACGAATAAATTTAATGGTTAGATTGTAGGACTTCGTCCCGAAATGCTGGGATGAAATAATCTTCTGCATTATTTTCTTTCCAATGTAAACACTATTTTCAATTATATTTTAATCTAATCTATTATGTTGGTATCAACGCAGAAGTAGCACGTGGAGCTGCTTCTGGAATAGGCCAGTCTGCAAGTTGCGCCGTCCAAATAGTATGTACTGCAGCACCCGCTACATGACGTATATATACCTGCGTATACAAGAGAAGTATGAATAAATGTTTATAACTGTCAAGTGTTTCATTGGCAAGTAAGGACTGTAACCTGATATTTTTAATAATAAATAAATGTATGCGGCAGGGCTTCGGGACAACTGTTTCAGCAGCGCGATCAATGTCAAGTATAGGCAACACAAATTACTTAACCTTGGTTGACCGTATAGTTCATAGAGGGACCTACTAGTTAGTAATCATAATGTCAAAATACATCTGTTTAGGCCAGGGAAGATAGTCTGTGGGGAAACAAATAAATATATAACAATAAACAAATATACAGTAAACAACATGACTCCTTTGGAACGAATAACTTATGCCAGGTAATAAGGTACCAACAGGTTGATATATTTCAGGTCAAACATTTAACCTACAAAAAAGACCATATATGTTATTAATTATTATTGAAATACTTCCCGAAATTTAGAGACTGACATAAATAGACCTGTTTAGCGGTGACGTCAAGACTAGTTAAAAACGCCCGAATGTATGCAATCACACACCACAGCGAGTCATGAATATATTAAAGATTTAAATAAATATCTCCATAAACAGTATAGGTTTAAATTTCAAAAAACAAAAAAAGAATATTATGATAACATTCGTAATTCACAGAATAAATGAAAGGCCATATGGAGCATTATTAGAAAAATACAGAGCAAGAATATAAAAGTAATGGATATAACTATAAGGGTGGACGGGGAAAAAATACAAGATGAAGAAGTAGCAAATGGTTTTAACTTGCACTTTACTACCCTTCCCAACAATAATAATTTGTCGAATGACTATAATTTCCTTATGTCAAATGTACCTTTTTCTGCCAAAACATGTTTATTACCTCCTGTATCTGAACAGGATGTTGTTTCCTTAATGGACAAGCTTCATCCCTCAAATTCCAATGGTTTTGATAATATTTCAAATAATATACTAAAACAATGTAGATACTTGCGCTCTGTAGGTCGTTAGCCTATATTATAAATAATATAAATTATAATCTCTGTTTTGGAGAAGGAAGGAAAAAAAAGTTTTTTATAAGAGAAAAAAGTGCAGTAAAATCTCGTTTTTCAGAAGGAAAAACAGTCCAGTACTATATTATTGAGTTTTCTTTAAAAGCTTATCAATAGATTTTTTGGATCAGTTGAGAGATATAGGAGAAATTGTCGAATTAGATCCACGGCTTCGCCCACCTTGACATGTCAATAAAAGTTGAAGTAAAAATTATAAATGCTTATTTTCATTTATACCATACCTGCATGTTCTTCAAAATTCTATTTTTTTCAGAAATAAGTTCCTCTTCATTGAGGGGAGCTTGTAGAGCGTTTGGTCCATAACTTCTTGAAGGCACCACTTTTGTAGGTTTTCTCCGTTTATTCGATTTGTTTGTATGTCCACTGAAATTTAACTTTCTTTTCACTCTCGTTTCATGATGTCGTGAACTTTCTGTCAAAAACTTTTTAAAATTTTTTCCTGGACTTTCCTCGGTGAATTTTTTCCACGAGCCTGCTTGCCACTCTAAACCTTTATTATATTTTATTCCAGAAATATGTGCCCGACTTTCAAAGGATCCTCTTTGTGTTAGGTTTAAACGTTTTGCAGCATTGAACATAAATAATTCTGAAGCATTGTTTGTCTCGTTGGTTATTAATTTATGTGCCTTATTTATTAGTCTGTCGAGTACACCTATGGAAAGGTTGTTAATTAAATTTAGATTTTAAATAAAAAATAAACAATAATGCGGTATGTACCTCAGAAGCCAACCACAATTGAAAATTTGTTCACTATAATATTGTTATGTGCTGCCCTCTAACAGAGAGGAGAGTTGTAATTACTCCCTGGCCAGAAGGGTGGCGACATCTGTGGGCCAACTGGCGAACCACCATTTAGTAGTGCCTAAGAAAATTCTAGAGAATTCCAGTATATTTGTGGAAAGTTCTACAATGATATTCTGGACATTCCAAGTGGGTATATAAAGAGGTGAAGCCAGCAGATAGAAGAACAGTACAGTACAGTTTAGTGAAGGATAAACAGTTCAGTTTAGTATCCAGTACAGTTCTGGGTAATCTGTGGTTCTGGTTACAGAAACAGTTTGTAGAAGAAGAGTTCAGTTGAGTGAAGTATGCAGTTTAATGAAGTAAACAGACAAGAGAGTTTTTAGGTTAGACAAGAGTTGACAAGTTTAAGAAGAAAAGTAAAGTGCTAAGTGTTTTAAAAGTAGTGAAATTATATTAGACTAAGTTATTATTAGTTGTGTGATTTTTAAGTATTTGCTAGTGTAATTTTAGTGATTAAATAAATCAGTGGTTTGTGAAAATTCTTGTTGCAAGTTATTTGGAATCCACAAAGTGTTTACTGAAAATTGTAAGAACGTAACAATTGGTGTCAGAAGTGGGATTGCAACAGAATTTGTGAAGAATTTGACGAAGTTCCATAGTGTTCTATTTGGAAACCACTGGAGATAGTGAAGTGAGTTGAACTGGGAAGTAATTAGACAAGACTAATTTGTGTTAGTGTGAGAAAATATTTGACTTGTACCTGGCATTGATTTTAAATAAGGCTTGTTAGTGTTGTTTGTTAGTTTTTGAATGGAAACAAGAAGCATGGCTGCTGAAAAACAAATGCAAGACATGTTCGCCGCATTTAGAAAAATGATGCTAGAGGAAAAAGAGGAACAAGAGAAACGACGTCAAGAAGAAAAGGAAGAGCAAGAGAAACGACGCCAAGAGGAGAAAGAAGAACAAGAAAGACGCCGTCAGGAGGAAAAAGAAGAACAAGAAAGACGACGTCTGGAAGAAAAAGAAGAACAAGAAAGACAACGTCGGGAAGAAAAAGAAGAACAAGAAAAACGACGTCTAGAAGAGAAAGAAGAATTAAGGAAAATTATACAAGGGCAACAAGATGCTATCCTGTCAGCCACTAATGAGGTCAAGGAAAAAGTAGATAAAGTTGAACGAAAAGTGACTGGCGTCGAAGGAAAAGTGACTGCTGTCGAAGAAGAAGTGAGTGATGTCAAAGGAAAAGTAAATAAGGTTGAAGAGGAAGTAACTGAAGTCAAAGGAAAAGTTACTGGCGTCGAAGGGAAAGTTACCGATATAGAAGGAAAATTTCGTGCAGTTGAAGGAGAGGTAGAGCGACTTAAGCGACTGTTAAGAGAACAAGGAGGCCAGCTGGTATTATCATCATCAGGTCCTCGATTACAACCGCCTTCCTTTGATGGTCAAACTTCTTGGTCAACCTATAAAAGACAATTTGAGGCAGCGGCATACGCAAACAATTGGAGTAATGAAGACAAAGCTATGGCATTGGTGCTAGCATTAAGGGGCCAAGCCTCAGAGTTGCTCCAGAGTATCCCAGTGACGCAGCAACGGGATTTTAAAGTTTTGGAAGCTGCACTAGATCTAAGATATGGCGACCAACACCTTGCCCAAGTATACAGGACTCAGCTCAAATCACGCACACAAAAGACTGGGGAAAGTTTACAAGATTTTGAAGCAGCTGTTGAGCGACTGACATACCTGGCTTACCCGGATGCACCCAAAGAATTCCAGGAACAATTAACAGTTGATACTTTCATTGATGGCATAAGAGACGAGGAGATCAGGCGAGTCCTTAGATTATCTCGAGCTAAGACTGGTAGCGAAGCCTTGATTCATGCTCTCGAAGTTGAAGCCGCTTATGAAGAGACTCTATATCCGAGAGTACGAGCCATGAAAGTAGAAGAAGAGAACCATTTAGAAAAGTCAAATATGGAATCTTTGATGGCTGACCTGCACAAAATGATAAGCCAGTTGATGAACAAACCAGATGCTCCAAGGAAGCAGGAAAGAGAACAGAGCGATGGACAGCCAAGGAAGGTGATTCGGTGTTATCAGTGCAGCAAACCAGGACATATGATGCGGCAGTGTCGAGAACGGAATCCTGGGGAAGTAAACACTGCAAAGAAAGAGGAAGTTCGCTCTGATAAGATGAGATTGATTGTTATGTTAACAGACATACAGAAAATGGTCGCACAATTACTAAACGAATTAAGTTCGCGACCGGAGCTGAAACAGGAACCGCAACCGCCGAAACAGGAGCCGAAGCAGCAGCGAAGTGCTGGAGGTCCGACAAAAGTAATCCGCTGTTATAATTGCGGCAAATTGGGGCATGTCAAGAGTTACTGTCGCCAGAGGAGCCCTAAGGAAGTGAATGCCGAGAATGTAAAAACGCAGCAGGATATAGCAGAAGTGAAGGCAGTTAAGATAGAGGTTCCGAAGGATTGGACAAAGGAAGTTCTAAGAGAGGAACAACTGAATGACGATGAAATTGGACCAATGTTGAAGGCGAAAGAAAAAGGAATCCGCCCGGAATGGAAAGACGTTTCCAGTAAAAGTGTTGGACTGAAGGCTTTATGGGCGCAATGGGATTCACTTAGGGTTATAGATGGCCTATTACGGAGAGCATGGGAGAGCCCGGATGGGAAAGAAGTTACCATGCGGTTGCTGATACCCAGGTGCCGAGTACCAAAAGTACTTCGGGAAGTGCACGAGGGAATATCCAGAGAGCACTTTAGCAGAAATAAGACTTTGGCTAGAGTACGGGAGCGATTTTACTGGGTAAATAGCTGTCAGGATGTAGAGGCTTGGTGTCGCAGTTGCAAGGTTTGTGCAAATGTGGCTGCCAAGAGGTCACCTACAGGGAGTGGTGATCGAATGAAGGCTAGATATGACCGCAATGCCAGTTCAGCAGGATTCAAGGTGGGGGACTCGGTTTGGCTGTATAACCCACAGCGGAGTGAAGAAGGATTCTCGAAGCCTCGCTCACCTTGGGAAGGACCGTATTCTGTCATCACTCGGATCAACGACGTTGTTTATAGGATTCAACGTAGAAAGAAGTCCAAGATGAAGATCGTGCACCTGGACAGGTTGGCAAAGTATACTGGGGTATCTGAAATGCCTGACCGGGACGTTCAGGCTTAAGGAGGGGGCAGTGTTATGTGCTGCCCTCTAACAGAGAGGAGAGTTGTAATTACTCCCTGGCCAGAAGGGTGGCGACATCTGTGGGCCAACTGGCGAACCACCATTTAGTAGTGCCTAAGAAAATTCTAGAGAATTCCAGTATATTTGTGGAAAGTTCTACAATGATATTCTGGACATTCCAAGTGGGTATATAAAGAGGTGAAGCCAGCAGATAGAAGAACAGTACAGTACAGTTTAGTGAAGGATAAACAGTTCAGTTTAGTATCCAGTACAGTTCTGGGTAATCTGTGGTTCTGGTTACAGAAACAGTTTGTAGAAGAAGAGTTCAGTTGAGTGAAGTATGCAGTTTAATGAAGTAAACAGACAAGAGAGTTTTTAGGTTAGACAAGAGTTGACAAGTTTAAGAAGAAAAGTAAAGTGCTAAGTGTTTTAAAAGTAGTGAAATTATATTAGACTAAGTTATTATTAGTTGTGTGATTTTTAAGTATTTGCTAGTGTAATTTTAGTGATTAAATAAATCAGTGGTTTGTGAAAATTCTTGTTGCAAGTTATTTGGAATCCACAAAGTGTTTACTGAAAATTGTAAGAACGTAACAATATACAATTTATACAACACATCCACTGACATCCATACCTACATTTACTCACATTATGTACCAAAACATTCACCACAGTTTGTCTTTCAGAAGGTCAACTAATACAACAAAAAGGTTTCCAACCTGAAATGAACTTTCCATTAATTTTTCGAATGCTAATCGGACCTTCAAACATGTTTATTATATTCGCTAGGCAGTTATTGTATTATTAATGGGTTAAAAAATAGTGTACAATAAGAAATACAGGTTATATTGGAAACCTTATTTTTAGTCGTTCCCTTCAGATTTCAATTATTCCCTGAAAAGTTCAAATGGGCATGTTTACTTACTGTTTATGTGGTAGTGTATTCCTGTCGATTCTAACTCCAACATTTTGTTGTTTTGAACATCACCAACTGTATTGCAATATTCAGAATTACAATTCAAGTGATCACCAAAAACATGATTTGGACCATTTGTCCAGTCTCTTTTTAATTTCTCAACATCACCATTAGCATTTATATTTAATTGTTTCAAGGCAGTGTTTTGTAAATGTTTGATATTCTGAACAGTTAAAAACTTCCGTCCTGTGGCATTGACTTTTTTATCATCTTTTATTTTATATAGACCTTTTCCATAGTTCTTGATAGCATGATTTTTGCGCTCTATTTTTTCTACTTTGTCTCCATATGGAACATCTTCTTTAATTTTGGCAAAAACGTTAGAGTCTCCATCTGCCACAAATTTTAAATATTTCAATTTATGCATTCTTTGGCTATGTTTGAAACCTTCTACAATTACATCTGGTTCCATGGCACCTGATGATCCCTCCCAGTTTTTGAAACAAGCATGTTCATAGGGCTGTTGTTGTCTGTTCAGTGCACGTGCACATATACTACAGTATTTATTCCTAACTCCGAGGAAAAGTAATTTTCCAGTCAATGCACCAATTATAATTGCCTAAAACAGGGAAAATAGCTATTTCTTCGCATGACCACATAATACGTATTTATTTCATTACATGACATTTCTATAATGCAGGTTTTCACCTGCCTTTGTCCAATGAAGTGTTTTGCTCTGATCGCTGAACTTTACTTGATTATTCACTTAACATACTGTCAACTTCTTCAGAAAGATTTGAAAGACTGAAGTTGCTGTGTTCTACTCCTTGTTATATACATTGGCACTTCTTCGCTTCACATCTGATTCGTTATGTTCTGTTGATCTTGACTACCTAAACCACTGTTTCTTGGCAAAGTCAATTTCCAAGTGGTACCTACTCAGTCAATATCCACTTTCTCTATTGAAGTTGTTCCTGCTTTTGACAACTTGTACTCATTTTATAACAATCCTTGGGTACTAGCGCCTCTTAACATTTTGATGTGCTCATAGTTGATTTTATGGTTTACATTTCCCATTGTTCTGCCACTGATGATTTATCTGTGTATTCAAGTCCGGTGTTTGTTCTTATGATACAAATTGAGAATGACATTTAATTCTGAACTGGATAATCGGCCCTGTTTTTCTAATGTAACTACTTTCATCAATAGTGTACAGATGGACCTGGTTTGAGGTAAGCAACCGTTGCAGTTTCTCACCTTTAGGAAAAGTACTCCTATTCTGTTTTTGACCTATTTGTGAGTTCCACCGATAAATGATAAGGACATATATGTTGCAGGAATTTCCTGTTTCTTCAGTTATTCTTATCTCATTTTTAGTAAACCGTTTGTATCGTTTATATATCTTTTTGTCATAATTAACTATTTCTCTCTAAAGCTTGCTGGACGTGCTTAAATTATTCAGATTTGCTTTTATCGCCACATATTGTGTTGGCTCTGTGAAACAACGCTCTTCTGTTAACAACTTCTGCTGTAGATGGTGATGAAATGCAGCATATAGGTGAAGATCAATGTGTTTTCTTCTTGTAGACATTGGGTCAGCTTGCTTAAATGTTTTACACATCTAAGAAAGGCAAAGGTCCTGTTTGTATGGTCTCCATCGTAAACTGAATATCTGAATGTTGACTAATTAAACGACCGAAGAAAACAGATAAATGAAGATTCTCCACGTGACCATATGATGAATGCATTATTCACAGTGCAACCAGTATTATGGTTTCCTCTCTGAAGCGTATAGTTCCTTCTTTTGAATGCTTCCATGGATATACTGGCTGTTATTGGTGATGGCAGTGATCTCATACAACTGCTCCATATGTCTGCTCATAGAAGTATCCTTTCCACAAAAAATAGGTTGCTGATAGGCATACCTCGTGTTCTTTTATCATCCATGAGTCGTGTGCTTTCATCGTCTTTATTTATCCTTAACAATAAAAAAAGATACAATGAATTTTCGATGACAGCGCACGACTCATCAATGAATAAAAGAACACGGGGATAATAAGTAGGTCAGAAATGTCTGTTTAGTAAGATTATGCTTATCCAGCAACCTCTTTTCTATGCAATGACGACTTTATCTACACGCAGGAGTATTGACTGATTACGGGATCCCTGCTTCGTCAGTAATTGCCGATGTATTCATAGAAGCATTTGAAGAAGCTACATACCACTGTCAAAAAAAAACAAATGTTGGTTACACTAAGTAGATGATACGTTCATTATATAATCACACTCTGCATTATTTATTTTCTTGGACCATTTAAATAGTCAACATTCAAATATTGTGAGGAAGAGAAAAAGCGAGTTTTGCCTTTCTTTGATGTATTAGTGAAATATTGAAGCAATGGCGAGCTGGCCCATGGCATCTACAGGAAGAAGACACATTAATCGTTAGCTGCATGCTGGATCTTACCATCATCCACAGTAAAAGAGGTGAGAGTTAACACAATGTGTGACGATAAAAACAAATCCGAAGAACTTGTGAAAGTTCAACAAGGTCTAGAAAAAAATGGTTACAACAAAAAGATTTACGACTTATTATAACAACTGGAGAAGAACGAATAAAGAAAAGGTGCAACCTACAACATATGACTGCTTGCCCTTCATTAGTGGAGTTCACAGATAGGAAAAGATTTTATCGAAGAAAAGAGATGTGCACTATTTTAAAACAAAATACTTTAGTCACAAACTCATCTATAAAATCTTTATTTTACAAGCCTAGGGTGTTAAGTGTAATATCTGTGTATTACTAACAGAACGCTAATGCTTCAATTGCAACAAACACCAGCCCAAAGACTAAAGGAGCTCCTGTGCCAGTCGTCCCACACCACTTGCAGACTGCAGTTTCGAGCTGTTTGCTCTCGTCAGTGCAAGGTAGGCATATGACGAACGACACGAGGATCCTTTGACTACTTGGTACATCTCGGTATCTTTAGGACAGCGATATGCAAAATAGTCAGCAGGCGCCATCTAGCGGTCCAGTGTCTGTTGCAATTGAAAAATAAATAGCCTGACTGGGCTAGCATAATTCAAATGTGCTTCTAGAGGGCAGAATTTTAAAATAAAAAATATTTTAGTCGCAAACTCTTATGTAAAATCCTTATTTTACTATAAAGAACGTAACCAGACTGCAACCAACAGCTACTCTTCGGAATATGCTTCGATTGAACAAACACCAGCCGAAAGACAGCTGTTGGTGGTCGCAGTCTGTTTATGTTCCTTATAATAAAATAAGGATTTTATAGACGAGTTTGCGACTAAAATAAATTCTGCCCTCTAGAAGCACATTTGAATTAATAGATGTGTACGTTTCTGAACATGAACGATGAAGGAAATATAACAGTTGCTTCCCTCAAACAAGGACCTCACCTATTAACAACAGGTATTTACCAATTGGAATGGATATGTTGAGTTTCAGTTTGGTAGAGATAAGTCGGCAGTGGCAGAACATGTTATCACAAAATCAACTAGTAAAAGTAAGCGCTATTAACCAAGGGTTAATAAAAAAATCACTTGAAATTATGAAAAACAGGAAAGATTCCAACAAAGAGAATGGGTATCGACTGTGTAAGATAGAGAGACTGAAAACACAACTTCAATCTTTGGAAGAATCAAGTGAAGTTCGACAACCGCGGCAAAACCCTTAACACTTCATAATAACATTTCACATAATTTTCGTGAATTTTCGATGGTGCATTATTTTTATGTCGGTGTGTCAATATCAGATTCAATGTATTGCTTATAGATGTCACAATTATACAAATACCAAAATATATATAGTCAAAATGAATGAAAGTTGCAGTCAGTATAAATACTTACTGTACCAGATGCTGCGTTATAATTGTGACCATAAGAGCAATGACTCCATCCACCATCTACATAAACTTTGGTCCAGGCATTATGACCATCATCAACTTGATTATTTTCTAATGCAAGCCTGTACTCTTCCTTGCCTGACTCTTCAATGGATTCCCACAAATAAGATTTCCAATGATCTCCAAGTTCAAATTCAATTTTATGAAAGAGTCTGTATGACATTGCAGGTATATCTAACACACTTAACTGTTCTTTCAAGTGAGTATATGTTGATCCAGTGGCCAAAGTTCCCCATACTGCACCATAATTTATTTTTGACTTTTTGTGTTTTGGATCTTCAGTGAATTTTGTTGTTTCGTAGTCACATATGTTGCATTTGAAATTTAAGTGACTAACTAATCCAAATTTACGCTCCTCACTAAGTTGCATTTTTCCAGTGCTGCATATTTTTGAGTGCTCCACCTGTAAACTTAATGCCCAATTCAAAACGTAGTTCAGATCAACTATTCTTTGTCCTGATAATACATTATTTTCTTCTGCACAAATTTCATGTCCCATTACACTGAAAATAAATAAATAATTGTAAAAACGAAATGGGCAATGTGTGGAATGTAGGTACAGGTATAGTCGTTTGCAATTTTAACATGCAAATAAAAAACGCAACAAAAAATTTTCGACCCTAGTAAAATACCATTACTCTTTGTACTATCTCAACCGCTAATTAAATCACTTATCTTTATAGGTTTTTAATAATGTACGTTGGCTTGTTTGATGACACGATACTGACTGATTCGCCGGCATTAATAATGAGCTCTTAAAGTTTTTGTTGCATTTTTTATCTGCAGGGAAGCTTTGACATGGACCATAGTCCATGTCAAAGCTTCTTAATAGAAAAAATCAGAATAATTTTACCTGTCATATTCCTTCTGGGAAATAAAAGAATCTTGTACATCTTTTTCAGGTGGTAAATTTCGGAGTATGGGACTGTCATTTTCATTTTGTGAATTTAAAAATTTTGGTAGAATTTCAGCAATATTCGGACAGCTTTCATTTTGCAACTCTTGGCACACTGTTGGCACAAAATGAGGATGGCTGAAATAAAAAAATTATGAATTTATAAAATTTTGTAATGCATTTGCTTATAATAGAGCAGTGCATATACTCACTATATGCACTTATAATATCTCAATGTGTGTTACTTACTTTTCTTTGTCAGAATCGTAGTTGGTAGAATCCAGTATTATATATTTATCTTGATCTTCAATATCCTCAACGTTGTGGTATTCAGGCCCATCTGTATTTTGGAGTACCACTGGAGTATTTCTAAAAATTGTATTTATAAATGTATTACAGTCAACTCGATTCGCGTTTTAATTACTATAACCACAATAATGGGTCTTCAAGGCAATTTCAGCTTTTAAAAAAAAACGAGATTCGAAGAAAAAAATTTTGAACCCTCCTTGGAGTCGCCCTGGTGCTCTGATGAGAAGTTTAAACTAACTTTTCGATTCAGGTTTTAATTCAACAATTCTACAATGGTACAATATTAGAATTCCCCATATTGCTATATTTTTGTTTGCAATATTTTTTAAAATTTCGAAAATTTTTTGAGGTGGATGAGAACTACGACGTGTTTTTTTTATAATATTTTTGTAACAATTTCTTTAAAAAATATACTAATGAACTTACTCTTTTCTTTGTGACCAAATTTCTTTCAATGTTTTCCCTCGTTTTGTGTTCTTCTTGGTTGACTTCCTTTTATATACGAACTTGCGACGTCCCATAATTGTTACGTATATAATAAACTAAATCAAACTATTAACTCTACATACTCTAAAATACAATAACTAATTGATCTAAAACTAAATAGTCTTGAAGTCCTATCTACTAACAAATATATCAAACACAGATCACAGAGTAGCCAACAATAAAGTCCTTTCTTCTATCAGTAAACCTAAAAAGAAAAATATAAAAATTGCATTTTTAGCTTGAAATAATAGTTCAATCGCTAAGTATTTTTACTTAGAAACAAACAGTATGTATTTAGCTACTATAGCCCGCTTGAAAAAATTACAAATAGGTACTCTCTGACATCTCACAGCAGCATCCTTATTACTTTCAATGACGGTCAATTATAAATGTTTATCAAACATATCACCCCTGCCCTCTCAAACCTTTTGCTCTCTGTGAGCGTGTATGATGAAAAGCTGGACATAAAGTGAAAGGATATCCCATGCCGCATTTTTTTCTGTAAATTGTGAGAGAGATTCCGTGATTAGGCTAAATTTCAGATGTTTTGCATGTATTTCAATTTCGCTCAAATTTCATCCAAAACCAAGAAAATCGAGTACCTAACGCGTTATCTGCGACCTCGGTACAAGCATGTGAATTTTTAGGCATATGCCGCTTTCGTTTCATTAATTATTATTATATACATAAGGCACTACTCATTTGAGAAATTCATCAGTGGATAACTAAAAAAAACGTACGTATTATAGTCTCCGAAATATATGCAAGCACAGGCATTCACGTAAATCATCATGATATGATATAAATTTTAAATAGGTATATTACTTACCTACTGCAATCAATGGTGATGCAATAAATACACAAATCACAGCACAAATTTTCAGTATTTTCACACCTCAATGGCTATCACTGCAAAAAACTTTCAGATTCACTATCTGTATATTGCACATGTACAACCATAAGCATAAACGTAAATGTCGAGCCGATTCGTAATTGACCGTAAATTACTCATATGAATGAAAAAGCAATGGCCTTGACAACTTGGAGTGGCGGTATCATTTGTAAATAAACGTGTTTTCCTGATATATGTAAATTCGGTGGTTTACTAATATTACAAAAGCCAACTAAATACATGCAACCCACAGTACTCCAAGATGTTCTGTGTGTCACCGAGGTTTTGTCTGCAATTGGTATACATACATAAAAATCAGGTCGCGATTACATTCTTACGGTCCTGTACACCTCATAGATTACTGGGCTTCTGTGTTATCGATAGGACAGTGTAATTCGATTACTTGGCCCGATCGACGGGGGGCATGCAAACGCACTCTTAATTCTATTGTGAAACTCGCTGTCCATGTTTCCTTTGTCATTAACAACGTTGCCTAAGTAATTGAACTGATCCACCACTTCAAGAGAATTTCCGTTAAGTGTAATGTCTATTTGGTTCACTTGATGAGGAGTTGACATAATCTTAGTCTTTCCAATGTTGATTTTAAGTCCCAAGGAATCATAGCTCTGGGCATACGCATCTAAAAGTTCTTGAAGCTCTTCCGGCGTAGAGGCTAAAAGTGCACAGTCATCCGCGTACTGAAGATCACAAATGAATCGTGTGCGTGTCTTCGTGAAAGCTCTAAAGCGCCCTATGTTAAAGAGACCGCCATCAAAACGGTATCTGAGACCTATTCCTCTGACTGTCAGTTTGTTGTCAACAATAATTGTTAGAGCAGTGGTAAACAAATTAAAGAGTAGGGGTGCCAGGACACATCCCTGCCTAACTCCAGTGAGGGTTTGGAAAGGTTCGGTTGCCTCATTATTATACATAACCTGGGCGTTGTTGTTTGTATGTAGACTGCGACATACTTCCACAAATTTTCTAGGGATATCTAAGCGGAACATAATTTTCCAGAGCACTTCCCTGTCCACCGAGTCAAACGCCTTGGTTAAATCAACGAAGGCCATGTGAATTTCTCCTTGATGTTTGAGTGCTTTTTCTTGAAGCTGTTTAAGTGTGAAGATTAAATCCGATGTGCCTCGGTTTGGTCTAAAGCCACTCTGTGTTTCAGGAAGTAACTTTTCCATAACAGGTGTTAGCCTATTTGCCATCGCTTTAGTGAGTATCTTCCCTCCAACAGCCAGGAGAGCTATACCCCTGTAATTTCCACAGTCCGCAGCGCTCCCTTTGTTTTTGAAGAGGTTGATTAAAAGTGTATCACGAAACTCCTGCGGAGCTTGACCACTTTCCCACACGACATCAAACAGTTTTTTGAGGTAGGGTATGAGCTCTGACGACACAGCTTTAAAGATCTCAGCTGGGAGTCGGCACCGGGAGATTTGTTATTTTTTAGCTGCCCAATGGCGGTTAAGATCTCTTCCGTTGTTAGTGGTTTATCTAAGTCTTCGAAGGTGTCATATTGAGGGATAAGATTTATAATATCGTGATCGGCTTGACTTTGCTGGTTAAGAATGTTAGAGTAGTGTTCTTTCCATCGGGCTCTTATTTCCTGGTCTTCTTTGAGGAGATTTCCATTTAAATCTTTAATAGGGCACATATTTTTCCGACTGGGGCCGTACACTGCTTTTACTCCTTGAAAGAAATTCCTGTAGTCGTGTGAATCGGCGTACCTTTGAATTTCTCTGGCCTTGCTTGCCCACCACTCGTTCTTTATTCTTCTGATTTCGCATTGCGTTTCATACTTAGACTGGGTAAAAGCTTCTGCTTTTGATGAGTCGTTGGGGTGGTTGATAGCGTTTTGGAAGGCAATATGTTTGCGGTCAAGAAGTTCTTGTATAAAAGCTTCATTATCATTGAACCAGTCCTCCTGTTTTTTACTTGCTGCAGTGCCAAGAATTTCCTCACTCACACCTTTTAAACTGTCTTTAATTTGTGTCCAGGTAGCAGCGACATCTACAGAATTGGTTTCTTCTAGTGCACTCAAATTCTCTTGAACTTTTTGCTTTAGCTGTTCGACGGCTTGTTGGTCATGCAATTTACTAATATAGAGACGGAGTCTACGTTTTACTTGAGTTCTTCGGTGTTTGGGTCTCATATCAATTTTCATTTTAGAGACAACAGGATGATGATCGGTCCAACATTCGCTATCAATGCGCGCCTTTGTAATTTGGACGTCCTTGAGATGCTTCCTACGTACGATAACATAGAATAGAATAGAATAGTATATTTATCATGTTAGATATACAGAGTATATATATGAACGTCACAACGGTAATAAAAATAATTTCAAATAGTTCAAAAATTTACAAATAATAATCGTAATACACTTGATGCATAAAATAAACAAATAATCACAAACAGGTAAATATACAACATTGAAATAATTACAGATTATGTACATGAATGTTTCAGTATCACTGTGGCTCATAGTTCAGATACTCCTCAACCGAGTAGAAACTGTTTGTAACAAGGAAATTTTTCAGACAAGTAGTAGCCAGTAGATGCCAATGACCTGATCTGGGGTGACGCCAGGTGCCTTTAAATTTATCCTTTTGTCGGAAAATGGTGTTTGTTATAACTAGATCATGTTCGGCGCATTTAGTTAGGAGTAGTTGACCGTTAGCGTTCATGTTGCCCAAACCGTTCTTGCCTATGATGCCTGGCCAGGTGTCTGCATCTCTCCCTACTCTAGCGTTAAAATCGCCAAGAATAACGAGTCGTTCCGTTTTAGGTATTCTACAGAGGGTTTCTTCCAGCTGTTGATAGAAGCTTTCCTTGGTTTCGTGACTTGCATCCAGAGTGGGAGCGTAGGCGCTTATTAGATTTACCGCGTTGCCATCTGATAACTCATAGCGTAGCAGCATTAGACGCTCGGATAGGCCTTGTGGTACTTGTGTTAAGTTGGATACAAGTTGATTCCGAACGGCAAATCCTACTCCATGTTGTCTTCTTGAATTGGTGGGAAGACCTTTCCAATAGAAGGTGTAATACTTTTCTGTGAGAGAGCCTTCCTCCAAAAATCGAATTTCGCTGAGAGCTGCAACGTCAACATTGAGTCGGTGAAGTTCTCTATCTATTAGAGCAGTTCTTCTTTCAGGCCGATCGGTGCGAGTGCTGTCGTTCAAAGTATGAACATTCCAAGCGTCGTAGATGAAAGAATTAGTTTTCTTGGATTTTTGTCGGTGTTTTTTCGACATTCAATGAGGTGTCCCTGTGGGCACCCTCCCCCGGAGATTCGATCGGGAGGGTATTTTACCTCCGGATGATTTTGTCCCACTTGAACGCTCCATCATTTTTTTAAAGCCTTAATCGACTGAAAACGAAGCTGCATTTGAAGTTTTAGCTGGAGCAGGTATGCAACTGACCAGCTCGGTTGCGGAAGGCGAGTGGTGTGGTCCCATGGCACAGAAGGAGACTGCGACGATGGGGTAACCAAACGATTCCAAAAGCAACCTTTGTGTGCGGTGGGTTATTTTTACCGCACTCTTCGTGAGAAGGTGTATGTGCTCACGGCAAAAGGTAAGGGTTATTCCGCCCGTAATACAACACAATCATCTGTTAATTCAGTATTTACGTATTTAATTATTTCACATCTACTTGGTATAGTAATATATAGCTCATATTTAGATTGAATAGGCAACACAACTTTGTTATTATCAATCCAGCATGTAAACAAGAACTTTTCAGTCAATAACAGCAAAATATGTATTAAAGAAATCCGAACCTAACACACCGTGCATGGAGTCATCGAACTCGTGCATCAACAGAAATTCATGACAAAATCTTATTTTATCGGCTTGTAATTGTAGGTTTGTTTTACCTTTTGAATTTGTTGACCCTGAAATTCCGTTTATTTGTGTTTGTTTTGAGCGATCGATTTTTTCGTTTTTATTTAAAAATTTGTCAAAAATTATACTAACTGAAGCACCTGTGTCTAATAGAAATGTTAATAAATTTCCTCTATAACCTAATGTAATGAAATTTAGCCCATGCGGCTTCAATTTTCTATAGTTACTAACAACATTACTTTGAGACACGAAAAAGCTGATCAGACCGGGACTGGTTTTCTTGAGAATCGCCAATAGAATTCTCATTCGAGTGCTCAGGGGGGGCAGTAGAATTACTTGCAAAGTAATCTCTTTGCTGGTTATTTCGGGAAAAGTTCCCCTGACGACTATAGCCAAAGCACCCATTACCTCTGTCAAAACGTCTATTTCCGTAATTATTATTGTACTGATTATGGCGATAATTAATTGAGGACCCACTAAAATTGGCTGCTCATTTTATAAGCTTATTCCCATTTTTGGAAAATCTAGACCCTGAACCTGACCTGAAATTATGACGTCCGTGAGCATGAAAAACTTGCGCACTACTATGTGGCAACTCTTCGTCCTTAGCCCCTTGTATAGCCTCATTTAATTTGTTATAGTTGCGCTTTTATAATAGTGCTTAGTTCACGATTTTGTAACCCTTTGACAAAAGAGTTAATAGCTATCTTTTCATTTACTCCCCTTAAAATAGCGACCGAATTTTTATCCCCATCTGCCTGTGTAATTGTTAGATCAACCATTAATTCTTCGATGCTTTTACCAAAAGCGTCGATAGAATTTCCGTTTTGCTTAGCATTATTTAATTGCCCAGATAAGTATAGCACAGATTTTTTAGTTATGAAATGTTTTTTAATATCACCAATTAGAGCGTCGTTTGTAGCGTATGCTGAATTTAACCTAATTTTTGCACTTTGTGACAACCGTGTTTTCAATACATAAGTAGTTAATAGTTTTTTACCCGCAGCATCCAGTAAAGCATCGTACAACTCAATGGCATCTATTAATTGTCTAGTAGAATTTTCACTACCGTCCATAATGGGCAGTAGACCTGCCGCAGTTCTTAAATCGAATTTTTCTGACATTTTCTTACTTTCGACTGAACAATCAGAATCAGAATTATTTGAATTTATATCCGAATTAATCGGAGTTAAATTACTATTACTCTGTACCTCCTGAGCCAAACTCTCTGGTTTACAGAGACTAGCATGCCTGGCAATAACTGGTGCTATAAGCACCACACCGTCAGCTGCTTTGGAAATCCTCCTAGACTTACCACCTCTCCATATTTACTTGGAGAGAGAAGCTAGGTGGGCAACATATAGACTCCAACAATCGGCAATTAATATGCCGCAGGCTATCATCATGGAACGCAACGGATTGATTGATGACCTAAACAGTCACAGCATCCTAGGTATGCCTTCTGATGTGATGCCTATCAGAACCAACCATGAGCTGCCTTTCAACATCCTATTTCCTGAAAGAGATGAGTGGGATCGGAATAAAACCGACCTACAGAAGGCAGACAGTTGTTGGTATACAGATGGTTCCAAAACTCCTGAAGGAACAGGAGCTGGAGTTTACAGTCGCTGCCCAAAGGTAAGAATAACTTCGAGCCTGGGTGATATCGCGACAATTTTTCAGGCTGAAATATATGCCATTGAACTGTGTGTACGGAGGCTGGAATCAACCCACCCTAGACACAGATCAATAAAAATTTTCTCAGACAGCCAAGCAGCCCTTAAAGCTCTTGGATCCTATCGCTGTAATTCTAAAGCAGTGTGGAACTGCCAAAAAGCTCTAACCCAATTGGGTAAGAACAACAAACTGACTCTGGTCTGGGTGCCTGGCCACTCTGGGCTGGAGGGCAATGAAATTGCCGACTGTCTAGCTAGAGAGGGTGCGGCATCAAAATTTATAGGACCAGAACCAGTTCTTGGCATATCTTCAAACACTGCCAAAACAAATATCCTAGACTGGGCTGAGAGCAAGACTCTCTACCACTGGCAGGAACTACCAGGATTAGCTCATTCGAAGGAGTTCATTACAAATCCTTCGAAATCAAGAGCTAAAAAACTGCTAGAGTTGAATAGGTTACACCTAAGCACTCTAATCGGCCTATATACTGGGCACTGCAGATTAAATCATCACTTACACAGACTTGGACTGGTGGAAAACACCGAATGCCGTCTGTGTCTAGAGGAAGATGAAACGGCAAGGCATGTCCTGTGCACTTGTCCTGCTGCAGAAAGAACCCGGTTCTCATTATTTGGCAAAGGACAGCTTTTGCCTGAGGACTTGGACAATCTCTCACCCAACAAAGTTATCAGCTTTATTAAAAGGCTGAACCTATTGGGTGAAATATAAATTAGGAGTGAGCTACAATAGACCTGATTGGTCGCGGTGGAGGGTCTGGTATAGACCCACTCACATTTCAACCTAACCTAACCTAACCTAACCTCCTGTTCAGCACGAAATTCGACTAGCCTGCTCTTTAAGCTATTTCTAATGCACTCACAATATTTATGAATTGCAAGAATATATGACTCTACTTCCTCTTTTACTTTAGTATCACTGTTATACGTATTAAATTGTTCTACTAAATGTTTACAATTATCCCTAAACTTATCTAATTTCCTTAACTTACGGCGAGTAACATCGTCATTCGTCCTTCTTTCCGCATTATCTTTTTGTAAATTCCTATAGAATACTCTTACTTCCTCTAGGAGATACCTTAATTCATTTCCTTGGGGCATGACATTCCATATTATTTATTTTATTAATAATACTTAGTTTCTACCATTTCCTAAAACTTAAAAAGAATTGTCCTCTTGGGCAAGGTCTTGACTTCTGGCAATCTCTTTTCTTATTTTCCTTTCAAACCAACTTTTACATTTTCCATAGCAGCAACCACGGATTACTCCAATGCATAAAGTCACCACCAGTATTTCCAAAATTTTTTTTATGCCAAAAGACTTCAATGTTACTGAATTTGTTTGGCCTCCACTATTGCCTGCTTGCGCAATTACTACTTCCTCCTTAGTTTGCAAGGAGCCCATGTTTTACACCATTATACCCTTTTTCCACATAAAAAAAAACACATTTTCTTCTTCATATTATTACATTAATTACCATGTTATGGACTGACAGGATCGCCATGTGATAAACCTTATTTCTCTGCTGGTTAGATATACCATTTTAATAAATACATATCTTAAATAATAATCATCTTTAGACTTTTATACTTTATTTGGTACTTCTTCTATTACAGGTGAAATCGTAATCGTTCTCTTTATTGCCTATTGAAAACATACACTTAATAATTACTTACTAACCATAAAGAATCTTACCTAAGCATAACATTAATTAATTTAACCTACATACTAACTTTCCTAATATCTACAGGGTGGTACCATTATTATACCACCACAATGCTTATTAACATTACAAAATGATACAGATTAAAATTTAAGATTTAAAATGATCAAGAAATTCCTGTAATTCGTAAAAAACATATTCCTTCAGAAAACTCTTGATTTTTTTTGAAATTGTATAGTACTCAGATTTTTCCATTCTTGGGGTAGAATGTTGTATAATTTAATACAAATATATCTAAATGAAGAGATATTCTTCGAAAGCCAAAAATATGGAGCAATCAAAGGTTTGTGTCTAGTGTCATATTTATTTTCATTTTGATAGTTGGAAGTATGTTTTTTAGCATGTATTATGCAATCATAAATATATTAACTTGTGCATGTTAGAATACCTAGACTTTTAAGGAAAGGTCTACAAGAGTCTCCATTTTTTAAGCCAGCGATTGCTTGGATAACACGTTTTTGAACACGTAAGATTTTCATTACGTGTGCAGAGCCTCCCCAGTGTATGATATTATAACACATTACACTATGAAATAAGGCATAATAAGCCATTAGCCATGACATCTTCATTTATTGAAATGGGCAAATTTTTTAAAAGGTATACATAACTAGATAATTTTTTCGAAAGAGAATATGTGTGGCTCCCATGATAGTCGACTGTCTAATGTAACACCTAAACATTTGGCTGCGTTATTATTGGTGATATTAATAAAATTATTAAGACTAAAGATTATATTTTGAGTTTTTTCATTATTTAAGCATAGGTGTATATTATTATAGTAGTTTTTAGCTTGCGATTGTGTTTCTTGATTCATATTAGTAAGGACATCTATTTTTTTGTTGGTCGATAATAAAGGGATATCATCTGTATATCCTACTGTTTTGCCTGTAATGAAATCAGCTATAAGCTGTTGTAGAGAAGACATATTGCCATCAACGTACACTCTGATACCTTTCAATAACATAGCTTTTAATGAATGATAATGCTGAACCTCTGATTCTATATGTCTCTAATTTAATTAGTAGTAGGTCATGAGAAACACAATCAAAAGCTTTTGATAATCCATAAGACAAGCAGTGATAGTTGATTTACCTTTTCTATATCCAAATTGGCTAGGATTTAATAATTTTTTATGTTCTAGATAGTCCACCAACCTGACTTTATAAGCTAATTCTAGTAGGAATTAGAGAAATTGGTCGATAATTACTGACCAGGTTTTTATCGCCTTTTTTATAAACTGGAGTTACTTTAACAATTTTAAAATTTTCTGGGAATATACCCTTTCAAAGCAGACGTTAATAAGATATGTTATTTGCATTAATATTCGTTTTTAGCTAATTTGATTGCCTCACTATTTAATCCGTAGTAGCCTCTCGACTTAGAGGAGCGTAACATGTCCATCAGATTAGTTTCAGAAACAGGACTTAAATAAAAAGAGAATGAAACTCGATTGTTCTGTAAAGACTTTATATATACCGCATTATTGAAATTGCAGTTTGCTATTACAGAGCTTTCAATAATGATCACAGGACACGTGACTACAAAAATATAGACAACCAACTATACACGATGGTATTGCACTAAACAGAAATACCCTAAATCCATTGGCGTTCTAGTTAAAGGTAAAAAATTTATGATAATTCATTTATTCATCAAATTTAAGAGTTTTTTTAATATCAAAAGCAAATTTAAATGGGATGCCTTTTATAGTCTAGTAGGTATACTTTAACTTGGCGTGTGTATGTATGAGTTAATATTTCCGTACGATTTCATTTTCTCTTGTACACAAAGATCCAGACATATTGTCCACGTAGGCAATGTTTCTGGACTATTGCTTTAACTTTGTGTACAATATGGGAGAAAATGAAATCGTACGGAAATATTAACTCATACATACACACGCAAAGTTAAAGTATAGTAGACTATATCTGAATTAAAAAAATGTTCGCAAGAAATAAATTGTTACACCTAATTCAAAATAATCTTTATTTCCACAGACAACATGAATATAAACATTCGAATCAAACAACCCACAGTAAATAAAAGAAATTACATAATAAAAACTTTTGTTACATGAGATTTAAATTAGAAGATGAATGAATACATTTTAATACGAAATGCCAAGAAATTATAACAAATGCTCAAAATGGCTGCCTTGAGTTTCTAAACACACATGGGCTCTTCGTTTCATATTTTCAAATACGTTCTGTAACTGATCAACACTAATATTGCGGATTTCTCTTTCTATTGCCTCTTGTAATTAATTTGTCAATGGCATGTAATCTATTTTTAAAAACATTGTTCTTCACGTGTCCAAATAAGAAATAATCACAGGGCGTTAGATCTGGAGACCGTGCAGGCCATAGTCCCTGGCTGACTAATCGGTCATCGTAAAACTCCCGTAAAAAATCAAGTGAAGCTCTTGCTGTATGGGCAGTAGCACCGTCTTGCTGGAAATACCCATCTTGCAGTTCATCATCATGCAACTGCGCCAGAAATGGCTCTAAAATAAGAGTTTGATATCTTTGGGCATTAATTGTTTCACGAAAAAATATAGGGCCTATAATTCGCCTTCTGGATATTGCCACCCATACACCAACTTTTAAGGGGTGTAAACTTGTTTCTACGTAAGTGTGAGGGTTTTCTGTAGCCCATGTCCTGTAGTTCTGACTATTGATATAACCTGTTAAGTGGAACCATGCTTCATCAGTAAAATAGGTTAAATCCAATACATCGTTGTTATTTAAATTTCTGTTGAACCAACGACAATATCTTACTCGGCTTTCAAAATCAGGGGGTAATAGTTCTTGAACAACGGTTACCTTGTATGGATGCAAATGGAGTTGTTTGAGTGCCTTATGGGTTGTTCCAACTGAAAGACCTAAAAAAAATTAATTTCGTTGATTTGTCGTTTAGGTATATTAAGACATCTGAAGAGAACCGATTCCCAGTTTTATATATTTTTTTATTTGCATTCAGGTTTTATATATAAACAAGAGTTTTAGTAGGTATCGTTATTTATTAGTTGTTGATAATAATTTTCACCAAAGAAATTCATATTGTAATTTTCAAGAAACTAAATTTAAATGGTATGTAACGTATTCAGTAATTAAAAAATTTAGTGTAAAAGTACCTACCTGTTTGAGCGGACAACTTTGGTATGGATTTTGTCGGGTTTTGATTCATTCTTTCTCGAACGTCGTTCATAACCACTTCAGTTAAAACAGTTGGCCTACCAGTGTATTTTCCCTTGCAAAGGCAGTGTGTCTGTGCAAAACGATCAACGAGTATATATTTACGACTTGAAAACGTGTTATATGGAATATTTGCGTCAGGAAATTTTTCCATAAATTGTTCGATGCATGATTGTAATGAATACTTCCATGATCCATCTTCGTTGCGAGTTCCACTTCGAAAATGAGCCATCAAAATGAAGGCATCTTGCTCTGGCGTAAAAACCATGGCAAGACAGGACTAGAATAAAATTTAAAAAACATTACTTAACCTAACATTCTTTTTCTCTTTATCATTACTCACCAGAAGATAACTGATGTAAATTATGTAGTTCTGAAAAGAACTGATTAGTACTCAAATAATAATTAAAACAATTCAAAACCCGTGAAAAAGAACTGACAATTATGCAATATCCACCAAAACACTACTACTACGTCTATGATATGACATTTCAGATTAAAATAAATAGTTAAACGTTAGGATATGCCTACAAGAAGACTGTACGGCGCTAAATATTCTGCGTAGACAAACCGTTGCCTTATTGGTTCCGCTGGGCGTGTTCAGCTTCAGAGCCAATTAAACCGAGCGTTGCGTCGAGATTTCGTGAAACTTCGTCGAAAAAACCGTCAGCAAAGATACTTGAAAACGCACCCTTAGATACATACGAATTAAAATATCCCTAGTATGGAAGGTTCTGACATGGTTAAAACATGACAAGCCTAAAAGATGAACTAAAAAATCACGTGTCCTGTGATCATTGTTGAAAGCTCTGTATATCATTAGCAATACTAACAAAAAATGTGTTTAAATCTTCTACAGGGATACTAATGATATTACTATTGTTATTGTTTGAATTTATGATAGACCAAGCCATTTTTTGTTTATTTTTTGCATTGCTTATAAGATTATGATTTATGGTTTCTGATTTCAATGTGGTCCTATAGTGTTCCTTAAATTTATTGTAATTTTTTTTGAATTTAATGTCAAATACAGAGAAGTCATGCAACATTATAAGTGTGTTTTTCATATTTTTAGTCTCCTTGCTATATATCAGTATTTTTCTTATTATTTGTTTTAACCGGATTTTTTTTCTGTGACATTTGACTATATGATTTAAAAGTATTTCTGACATATTATTTACAGCATTAGTTAGATAAAATTGTGACCAATCACAACAGGATAGGGATAATTTGTAGTTGTGTATGGTTGTTTAATTGACTAATCTATATGTGATGATATCATTTGTTTTTTTAGATTTATATAACTCTTTATATGTGAAACTTGAAATCTTACGATCTGACAGGTGAGGATTACTGATTTTTGTTGAATGATTTAATTCATTTATGTTTGTAAAAATGTTATCAATTCTAGTAGAGGAAGTATTGGTGACTCTTGTAGGTTCTTTAACATATTCATGCATGCCAAAAAATACAAAAATGTTTGATATTTGTTGAGAGGTCAGTATTGCGGGAGAAATCCATATTGAAATCTCCAAGAATTGTTATTTCTTTTTGAATAGAAATATTGTCCAAAAAAGATGTCAAATTTCTATTAAAGATATTTATATCACCAGATGGTGATCTATAGCAACAACAAATAATAGACTTTAGCTTACATACTTCTATAGCGCATATTTCAAAGTGTATGTCTTTACAGTAGTCTTTAGAAAATTCACATGTTTTGAACTCTAAACCCCTTTTTATATAGATAGCAACTCCCCCATGAATGAAATTTGATCTAGCATAGTATGTGGCTAATCCACAGTTATTCAAATGAATATGATTTGTTTGCTCCTGGCAGGCCCATGTTTCACTAAAACAAAGTATATCGTAGTTGTAATCTGAAAAATACATATTTAATTCTAAAATTTTGTTATGAAGACATTGAATATATAGTATAGAAAATTAATACATTTTTACATTGTTCATCATTTCTGATTGTACTTTGATGTTTATCTTCGTTGTCTTCTATCCGGTTGTCTCAAAAAAGTGGTTGGATCGGTATGGACTGTGGTTCAGTTTGGGCCTTATAAATTTAAAAGTCTCTTTTTTCTTGAATTCTGCCATTTTGATACCTTCAAACCATGTATTTTCACTGAAAAGTTTCTCCGATAATGTTCTGGGAGCTCCAATTTTAAAAGAGCTTAATAGGACTTCATCAGGATTTCTGGTAAGTTTTTTAACTATTATATCTTCCGTGTTTAGATTTGATTTTAGATAGGTTTCCAGTTCCAGTGACAATAGCTGCGGTTTAAATTTAGAGACATATAACCAAATCAGGTCGTTTTGTTCAACCACTTTAAATTTGCTGTCGATTGTATTTTCGTTCCTATGATAATTTTTGATCGTCCCTCAAAGTGGTAGACCTTTTTCCAGAGTGTAAATTATTTGTATTTCATGGTGTCTTGGATTCGTCCTTTTGATTTATTATGCAAGTTTCAACTTCATTGATATCTTATTTAGTCCTGTCCTGGTTTGCAACATCATTGTTTATATTTATGTATGAACTCATGATATTCTGTTGATGAGATACCATGGTTTTTAAGTTTGCGTTTTCCACACCATTTTTTATATTATTAGCTCTTGCGCCAGTCGTCACACACCGCTTGCAGACTGCAGTTTCAAGCTGTTGGCTCTCGTCAGTGCAAGATAGGCATGTGACGACCGACACGAGGATCACTTGACTATTTAGTGCATTTCGGTATCTTTGGGATAGCAACGTGAAATAGTCAGCAGGCGCCATCTAGCGGTCCAGTGTGCATTGCAATCGAAAAATAAATAGCCTGACTAGGCTACCTTTAAGTAGGATCAGTCTTTCGGCTGGTGTTTGTTGCAATCGAAGCATTAGTATTTTGATGGTAATATGCAATTATTACACGTAACGTGCTGTCTGGTTACGTTCCTTATAGTAAAATAAGGATTTTATAGAGGAGTTTGCGACTAAAAATATTATGTTTTAATATTCCGCCCTCTAAAAGCACATTTGAACTGTGCTAAGCCAGGTCAGGCTATTTATTTTTCGATTGCAACGGACACTAGACCGCTAGATGGCGCCTGCTGACTATTCTACAAGTCGCTATCCCAAAGATACCGAAATGTACTAAATAGTCAAGTGATCCTCGTGTCGGCCGTCACATGCCTACCTTGCACTGACGACAGCCAACAGCTCAAAACTGCAGTCTGCAAGTGGTGTGTGATGACTGGCACGAGAGCTCCTTTAAGTAGGATGTCTTTCGGCTTACATTCCTTGTAGTAAAATAAGGATTTTATAGAGGAGTTTGCGACTAAAAATATTATGTTTTAATATTCCGCCCTCTAAAAGCACATTTGAACTATACATACATTTGTAGAGCATACTTCATATTGCTGATTAAATATAACACAGAGTATAAAATACCTTATTAATAATAAATTACCCTATTGATTATTGGAACATTATACTAAAGATGAAGTATATTTGGTTTTAGTACTATTTACATGAACGTATAATACTCTTTTATATAACACAATTTTAATGATTTTTCACTTTCGAAAACATATGCACATATGCATAAACACCTATGGCTCTTTTTTACATTTCAAATAATTACATCGTTTTATATTCAAGTTACAGTGAAACAAGAATACAATAAAACAAAATTTTCTCTAATCAGTTTGACTGAGTAGTCTATAAAAAAATCATTTATATTTCACGTATTATATGTGTGTACATCTCTCAAGAACCTGCATGTAACACCATAAAACGATTTCCCTCCAATCCACCTGGCTTCCGCATGCTTTTTACTGACCAATTCTGCCAAAACCTCTTTTTGTTGCCTTTAGCAAAGATCCAAGTCTCATCTAAAAAGACAACTTGTCGTTTAATGGGAGAGTTCTGGTTTTTTCTATATTTGCGTAGAAACTCCGCCCTCTGTGTGGCAATCTTTCCATTAAGGCCCTTCATCCTTTTTATATTTAAATCCGATATGCGGCAATAGACGGCACAAGGACGACACACTTACGTCTATTGGACAGACGGGTTTAATATATTACATCAGAACATTCAAAGCTTAAGAAATAAAAATATTGAGTTAGAAATACTTGTCAGGGAAGAAAATATCTCGGTTATCTGCTTAACAGAACACTAGCTTTACCATGACGAGATAAAAGCTATACATTTAAGTAACTATGCAATTGTAAGTGCCTCCTGCGGAGAAAGAGGGTATGGCGGTAGTGCCATTTATGTCAAAACACACTTGATATCCAATGAATTAGTAACTATCAAACAGTTTAATTTAGAAAAGGTTTTTGAATGTTCAGGGGTAATAGTAAATATTAATAAAATAGATTATTACATTATATGTATATATTGCGATGGGGACTGTACAGTTGGTACATTGTGCAACTCTTCTCTGTTTTTTTATGATATCACACCATATGAAATATCAAATGTTCTAAACAATATGCAAAATAAAAGAAGCACCGGCTTTGATAATATTCCTATAATGGCACTCAAATATATATCTCGATTCATTATATATCCGTTGTGTTTCATTTTCAATGTATCTATTAAACTAGGAATTTTTCCTGATAAACTGAAATATGCATTAATAATACCACTTCATAAGAAAGGTGATCCTGAATTAATAGAAAATTATAGGCCAATAACTTTACTATGTTGTTAATCAAAACTATTTGAGAAAATTGTTCATAATAGGATTATGAAATGTGTCAATAGTTTTAGACTACTATCAGAACGTCAGCATGGATTCCGAGGTGAGCACTCTACAAATACAGCTGCTTATGAATTTACAAATTTTATATATAACGCAATTGACAAAAAAGAGTTAGTTCTTGTTTTGTTCTTCAACCTAACTCGTGAGTTCGACTGCGTTCTAGCCAACTTTTTGTCTAAAAAAATACAAACCCTAGGTATTAGAGGATCGTTAAATAAGTGGATTATGTCATTTTTATCAAATAGGCAAATTTTGTTAAAATTAGGTAATACCATTTCAAATACCTGCAACCTCAATTTAGAAGTCCCGCAAGGGAGCGTACTCTCTCCTTTACTTTTTATTTTATTCATCAATGACCTAGAATTTCGCTGACGATACTACCATTTGTATCACTGCCAAATCTATTGAAATGCTTCAAACTACTTCCAACAATCTACTATCTAGCTTTTATACCTGGTGCTCATCAAATAAATTAATCATTAACACTTCTAAAACTAAATATATTTCAAAACAAAACTGCAGTGCTACAAATTGTTACACTTCAGCTCAACAACGCTAAAATTGAGAAAGTCGCTAGCACTAAATTTCTGGGTCTCCATATAGACGAAAACCTATCTTGGAGAACACACATTGACTACGTAATCTCTAAATTAAATTCAGCTTACTATGTAATACGTAATGTTAAGTCTATAATGGACGTTGATTATCTCCTAAACATCTACTACTCACTAGTGTACTCCAACTTAAAATATTTGATCCTGTACTGGGGTCAATCAACAGACATAAATAGGGTTTTTGTTCAACAAAAAAGAATCCTAAGACTTATTTATTCATATACACCTTTGGAATCCTGCAGACCTCTATTTAAAACAAACAATATATTAACAGTTTCTTCCATATTCATATATGAAGCTAGCTTATTCGTAAAAAATAATTTAGAAATATTCCATAGACACAACAGTATACATAACTATGATACAAGATCCGCTGATAATATATATATATAAATAATTTCAGATTGTCCCTTTATAAGAAGAGTGCACTTTATACCTGCAGTACGATCTATAATATGCTGCCAAAATCCTTAAAAGATGCTAATAATCAAACTAAATTTAAAAGGGAATTACGGTCTTTTCTATGTTCCAATTGTTTTTATATCTTAAAAGAATTTTATGAATTCAATATGTAATGTTATCTAACTTTTTATTTATTTTTTTATCTACCCTATTTTACTTGTCATGTTCTGCTTAAGATTTTAAATACCAAATAACTTTTTGCGATTTATCTTAAATGTATTTAGCTTTAATATTGTGTAATAGTTCATAAGAATAAAATATTTCAGTCATATAGTACATCTAAGATTCTATATATTTGCTGTATGCTATATAAAGACTGTCCTTATATTTTGATATTGACGTTTCATATCCTGTAGGCTTACATGAAATAAAGTTATTATTATTATTATTATTATTATTATCATTCTCCTAATTCTGATGTTGAGGTCTTTTTAGCTCGATTAAATGAATGTCTCAATCTTGTGCATAACAAATACAAATATAAACAACTTATAGGGTGTGGTGACTTCAATATAAACTATTTAAGTAACTCAAAAGTCCATAATGAACTAGTTGATATATTAAATTCTCTCTCTTTAACAATAACTTGTCATGAGCCCACAAGAATAACATCTGTTTCGGAAACAGCTATAGACTATATATGTACTAACATAGAGGGCTATCTTAGTACAACCACTGAAAATGGTCTGTCGAATCATAACGGGCAACTCTTACAGATTCCTATTCAAATCGAACCACGTAAAACTCAGTTCAAAAGGAGATTTTACTCTAACCAGAATTATGAAAGTTTTAAATTATTTTTATCTGAAGAAAAATGGGACAACGTCTACAATGTAGACAGCTAATGTTGACAAACAATTTGAAAACTTTAACAGTACTTTACATCATTATATAAATTTATCATTTCCTTTGCTAAATTGTATCTCTACTAATGTCAATAAAATCAAAATCTTGGATAACCACATGTATTAGAAAGTCATCCACCAACTTAAAATATATGTCATATCTAAGTAAAAAAGGCTTAATTGATTTAACACGTTACAAAGCATACAAAAAGATTTACAATAGGGTGATAAAAACGGCTTAAAAAAATGAACAATGATAATTACCTTTTTAACGCAAAAAACTAAACAAAGGCAATGTGGAATGTAATAAAAAGTAACTCAAATTAGAATGACAACACAAACAAACAACTCTCTTTCTTAACCGTTAATAATAACATTATTTCAGATCCTCCAGATCAGTATGTCTTCTTTTATAAAATATTTTATGGACATATCAGTAACCATAACCATGTTTTTAAAACCTGTTACAAGATCTGAAATAATTGAAATTATAAACTCCTTAAAAAATTCAAACGCAAGTGGCCCAGATGAAGTAACAACTCTACTAGTTAGCAGGTACTCGCATATATCATAAATAACAGTTTTCAATTTGGTACTTTTCCCGAACTTCTGAAAGTATGCAAAATTATACCTATTTACAAAAAAGGAGAAAAAACCACATTAGATAACTATAGGCCAATATCCTTAATATCAATTTTTTTCAAAATAATTGAGAAAGCCATGTTAAATCGATTACTTTCATTCCTAAACAAACACAGGTTAATGTCTGCCAAACAACACGGCTTCACAAAAGGAAAATCAACGATGTCTGCCGTAGCAGAATTTATAACGAACATATTAGCAAGCTATATCGATTTATCCAAGGCTTTTGATTGTCAACCACAGTAGGTTGCTACTTAAATTGGAAAATCTTGGTATAAGAGGAACCTGCAATCAATGGTTTAAATCTTATCTACTGGAAAGACAACAGTATATTATGTGCAATGGTAAAGAATCAAAAACTATGACCAACAACCATGGTGTTCCACAAGGCTTCATCCTGAGTCCTGTCTTATTCATTATTTTCATTAATGATCTTGACCACACCATCTTGGGTACTGTGGTAGAGTATGCTGATGATATCTCTCTAATCTCGCACTCAAACAACTATGCAGATTTAGTACAGGAGGCAAATCAAAAACTTAACTCTGTTTTTACCTATCTTTGTAAAAATAAGTTAATTATGAATCAAGGTAAAACTGTCAACATGAGTTTTCACGTGTCCAATGTAAAACCACAACAGAGTGCGCTCATTAGAGTCAATAATAGGACAATAAAACAAACAACAAATTTTAATCTCCTGGGCGTAGTATTGGACGAATATTTAAAATGGGACTGTCATATAAGCTTATTGAGTTCGAAATTAGCTAGCATATGTTATGCATTAAAACAACTTAAAGAAATGTGTAGTTTTAACACTGTCAAAACTTATTATCATGCAAATTTTGAATCAGCTACGACTTATGGTATAAATTTATGGGGGTTATCATCACAGGCAGAAAGGATTTTTAAATTACAAAAGTGGGATATTAGATATATGTTAGGCATGAATCTAAGAGACAGTTGTAGAGAAATATTTAAAATACTGAAATATTTAAAAAACTGAATATACTCACCCTACCATGTCTGTACATATATAACGTATTAACATTTGTAAAAGTGAATTTTAGAAAGTTTACACAGCACAATACAAATTACAGCTATGCAACAAGAGGTAACAACGATTTACATTATGACATTCATAGACTCAAGCTTTACAAGTTGAACCCATAGTATCAGGGTGCCTTGCTTTATAACAAATTGTCAAAGGACATACTATGAGCGACAGTGATGCTGAAACATTCATGTACACAATCTGTAATTATTTTAATGTTGTATATTTACCTGTTTGTGATTATTTGTTTATTTTATGCATCAAGTGTATTACGATTATTATTTGTGAATTTTTGAACTATTTGAAATTATTTTATTACTGTTGTGACGTTCATATATATACTCTGTATATCTAACATGATAAATATACTATTCTACTCTATTCTATCCCCTTTTCCAGGAGATCACTTCCATCGGCGCATAATGCCAAATCCTTTTCCTCCGTTTCCCAAACTGGATTTCCTACTTTATCTGACACCCACTCATAGACCTGTAGGGGCCATTCTTGATCAGCCAGTTTTTTGTACTCACCATAGTCCTTAATTTCGCCGATAGCAACCCTGATCTCTTTGATCGAGGGAATCTGGCGAGGGTGCGGAGGAGTATGACAGACATTCTGTTCCCTACCTGCTTGTGTTGCCACATCGACCCTGGTGACCTGTTTGTCAGCATTTACCTTATCCGTTTGACATTCTGTGTCGTACATCTGTTTTTCTATCGTCCCATTTATTTTCATCTAACCATTCTCTAACGGTTTTTCTATTAATAGTCTACATTACCCTTTAGCCTACTTACAGCCTCTTTACTCTCTTTGTTGATGTTAGGATTGTTCTCCACAACCTTCCCCAAGATATTTTGGTTTTTTGTTATACAGTCCCAGTGCCTCCAGCAAAACAAACACTACCGGATTCTCCTTTTTCTTGTAAGGATTTGCACTATCATTTGTAAACTCTATCGAAGTGTCAAATTGCTTACTCTTTGTGAGGGCGTCTTCTGACACAGAGTTACTCCTTCTTGTTTGACTAGTGGTCACCAACCGCAAGGTACCCCTTGTTGTATTGTTGATACTAGTCTGCCCTGTTGCATTTTGTTTCAATTTACTACTCATAGCCATTCCCACGAATCGGGACGTATTCTCGGTCGGCCCTCGGGTGACGCCCGTTCTGAGGACAAGGCTACATACTGTGAAGGTCGCCCTGTATTCACAGGTTTTAACAACTTCGCTGTCGGTTTGTTATAAAGGTTTTCTCCTCGTGGTCCGGTCAGTTAAGGCAAGTCCCCCGGTCACAGTTTGGACACGACATTTCCCTGTGGTGCCATTTTTTTCATTTCCGCAGAGGTCGTTGAAGTGTGAGCTGTAATTACGGTATTTATCGAGTAAGTGGTACAGCTCACTCGTAGCTCGGATTAACCCCGGGTGCGCCATTTCCCGTTACCCCACTTCTCAGTGTGGATCCTGAGGTTGAGCTGTCCTTAGTTTTCACTGCTCTCCTTCGACTTTACCGGCTTGGGTGACCCTACCGGGAGCCATTTGCAAGTCTCCCACCGGCATTGCTCTCAGGGTCAACGCAGCTACTTGAGACCCTTCACCAACGACAAGGTCTCACAGCTCCCTGGAAGGGTTATGGTGTATTTAAGACTTTATCTTCTAACTATGATGATTTCATACATTCTGTTGGTTTTGATGGGAAAACATCGATTGATTGGATCCGCGAGGTAGTAATCGCGATTAATCACACTACCGAGTTCGAATCCTGGCTCCGGCACTGTCGGAGGGAATGGTTGTATGTCCGCGTTTTTTCAATGAGTAACCCTCTTCCGCACAAGCTCCTGACTTTTGGAAGCTTATGTTCCAGTGCTTCTTTCAGTCTTAAGACTTTCTCTTCTAAGCGTGATGATTTCAGACATTCTGATGGTTTCATGGGAAAAAAGTCAATCAATTGGATTCATGTTGGGTCAGTTTGTGTCCCACTCTTCTTCTTACGGTGTTTTTAAGACTCTCTTAGTATGATGATTTAAGACATTCTGATAGATTTAGGGGACAAAATCGATTGATTGTGTATGTCTTTTGTCATGTAAATTGTTGTTCAGATTTTGGTATATAACGTTGCTGTTATTATGTAACTTTATCTTATTGTAATTTTATTGAGCCAATAATATCTTTATTATTGGCTCAATAAAATCTCATTATATTATATTTATTATTATTTACATTGTGTTTTTCGGCGTCTGTAATACATTTTTATTATGAACATCAATAAATGATCTATCTGTTTATAGCTATTTGATAATAATGCATTTTATGTTACAAATATCCATATTTCTGTGGAGTAATATATTCATTTACATTTTTTCAGGTGTGATTTGACGATAAATATATTACTGAATACAGTAGGAATTCATCCAACAATTGCAGAAGAATTTACAAGAATTAGTGTTACTAAGCGTTCAGGAAAAGATCCCAATCCTGCTTCATGCTGCAGTTAAATTTTTATGGTATCCAAGAACACACTTTACTCTGTTACTTAAAATGTATTTCCACATAGTTCATAAGAATTTAAAGTAGGTCTTTACACCTCAGTGATATTGCGCATTGTTAATAATATGTATCATGAATAAAGGTAAAATTACACTTAAATACTTTTGTATACTAAACCTAGATTTAATGTAGTAACATTTAATATATTATTTAATATTTAGTAAAATATTATTGCACTAGTTGGCGTTTATTAAAATTAATAAATATTAATTATTTCCACTATATAATACTAACTTTATCAAAATAAAAATATTTATCATTTTAAGTTTTATTTATCTTATTTAAAAAATGTCACCTACATCGGTTTTTATGTAAAACATTTATTGTTCTTTGAAAAATTTTAAACAGCCTGCTTTGTACTTAAATGTGAGGAAATAGTTATATATTGTTATGTGCACGCCCACGCCCTCTTATGGAGAGAGGTTTAATCCCGTGGTAAACAGAGTAAAAGGAAGCCTGCCTAATGGGCAACCGGTACAACAATAGCAGAAACGTCTCGAATGGCAGACTGGATTAGTCGAGAATAATAACTTTGGGAATATATTTAATCAGCATTTTCCTTTAAAACTAGTTAGGGAATATGGGAGACACCTCATAACACATTGAGAGAGGATGAACTTAATGAATGTAAGCAACGGTTAGATATCTTAGTAAATTTATCAAAATATAATGTTCGTTACAAGGAGATCTACAACAGTACAAAAAAAGAATATGACATATTACAAAAAATCCGGGCAAAAAAATATGAAAACAATAAAAAATTCTCATAAAACAAAATGCATGTCATTGCCATGAAATTACTGGAAAATCTAACAGTTCTAACATAGGAATAAAGGGAAATGCTGACCACCTGACAAATATAATGAATACTTACTATCTGTGATCCCTGAACTTCCAAAGAATCTGGAAACATGCCCTTTCGCTAGTAATATATAAATAATAATAATGTATTTTATTCATCATATCAAGTTACACACATGGTATAACTTATTAGACAAGTCAGTGGTAAATAATAAATAAAGGTAAAACACAGACAATAACAATAATAAAACATACAAGTATAACAACAATTTGACATACAGTACTGAAACATATTAAGTACAATATAATTACACTTTAAAATTAAATATAAAACTAAGAGTGTAAATAGTCATCTACAGAATAAAAAGCTCTAACTAAAAATTTTAGAAGGGCATTTCTAAATAAATTAAAATTATCGAATTGGCCAGATAGTTGGGTAAATTTATTATAACAATTAATGCCTTGAAAGATGTGAGAATTTTGGCCCACACACTTAGTCTCGAGAAAGGCACCCGAAGCTGATTGTATATTGTAATATAATAAAAAATAAACACAGCAGTGGGATTGATGAAATTTTCAGTAGTATAGTAAAATTTTCAGTAAATGAAATAAGCAGTGTGTTGTGGTATGTGATAAATATAACCTTTTAAGTACGGCATTTTTTTCCAGATAATTTGAAAATAGCGCTTATAAAACCTCTGTTTAAAAACGGCAATTCTGAAATGATGGAGAACTACAGACCTAATTTGTTTATTACCAAGTTTCTCAAAACTATTTGAATTAATTATGAGTAGGTGTTTAGTGAATTTTATGAATCAGTGCAATTTATTTAGCGAAAATTAACATGGGAGTCGCTCAACACAGACAGCAATTTTTCACTTTGTTCAGGCAGTTTTGAGACATTTGGAAAATGGTGATTTAGCTCTTGGAATATTCCTAGATCTAGATAGAGAATTACTTATCAATAAAATGGTAATGTATGGAGTAAGAGGAAATGTTTTAAAATGGTTTATTTCATACTTAAATGGTAGACAACAAAAAGTAAGTATAATAAAAGGGGGACATAATTATAACTCTAAAATTATGCCAAATAAGGTAGGAATTGCACAAGGGAGTAGTCTAAGGCCAATTTTATTCATTGTTTTTATTAACGACCTGCGATCCGTAACAGATGGACCAGATCAAAGTATAAATTGACTATACTCATGACTCATCTGCATAATTATGCAGATGATACTAATTTAGTATTAGGATGTAAAAACCCGAGATATTTTAATCAATAGCAAAAATTTCCTTGAAAAAGTAAATAATTGGTTCACAAAAAATAAACATTATAAATAAAGAAAAAACTAATATAATCCTGTTTAGAACAAAACTTTCCAGAATCGAAAAACCGACACATTTAACCATTGAAGATGATAGACGGAATATTACAGAGAACACTAAGTTTTTGGGAATACATATAAATGAATTTCTAGATTGGTCATATAAACCATTTGTCAAAAAAGTTAAATTCTATCTGTTATGGAATCCGTGTAGTGAGCAAATACATGAATGAGAAAACACAAAATTATGTATTTCACAAACTTCGAGTCAGTCATAACATATGGAATTGTTTTTTGGGGAAGAGATAGTCGAATTTTAAATATATTTGTAATCCAAAAACGTTTAGTGAGAATTATTTAAAAAATGAAATATATTGAAACCTGTAAAACTGTATTCAATCAGAATGCATAATGACAGTTTATGCTTTATATATATATATATATATATATAGAGCAATGGTATGATTCTGAACCAGAAATAGTAATTTGTAAGCACAATCCTGAACCAGCCGGACGGACCTGAACCATATATGTGGTTCAGGTTCGTTTTCCTTTCTTTTTTATTTAGTGGTATCTCACGTAGATAACTGAAACGTTCCTTGACAAACTTAGGATCGGATTCTTTCTTAACATATATATTTGGCGGGAAAAAATGCGCGGGAGAATTAGTTACAGACTAATTAATGGTGGTTCAGGTTAGTTAGGAAGACGTGTTTTTTAGTTCAGTGTTTGGCTGCATTTGCGGGTGGCGTTGTTTTATATACAGTATATTGCCATTCATGCCTTCCTTACTAACCTGAACCAATAGGTTTGGCAATAGTGTATTAATGTCTTTGTACTTATAAGAACGTTTTGGTATCTTTAAACCTATACTAGGATGCAATACGTTGCGAGATTTTATTTATAGTTTTACCATGCGTATCTATGTAACCTGTTGGAATATTTTTATAGGATTTGAAACAAAATAAGAATCCAAAGCATTATATTATTTTTATTTGTAGCATTTCGATGATTTGGGATTTATTGGAACTTGCGACATTTAATGTAATTAATTTAATTCAATGCAATGTAATCCTAAAAAATTATAAATCTGTTACGAGACCAAATAAAAATTATTTTAAACTTCCTAAAAGATCAGACGACATAAAAAATACAAATAAAAAGCTTTATAAATTTCTATTTGATCAAGAATTGAGTTACTGAGATTATACGAAAGAATTGAGTTACTGAGATTATACGACACAAATATATTCATCCGTTTGAAAAAATTCATAAACTACAACCTTATGTTATCCTGATAATCTCAGAATTATTTTTCTCAGTCCAAGAATGATTTAAGTAATAATTATTACTCTTATTTCCGTAAGGTATATAGGTGTGAAGTTTTCTTCTTTTTTATTCATCAATTCTTTAAAAATAATTTATACCCAAAATTGAAATACCAGATCTTTACATTTGTATAAGGTCTAATATAAGGCCAACAATGGAAAATGGTCCAGTTGATAATTTAGCAATATACTAATGGGTTTTTCATATTTATTTTCATATTTTCTACGAAATTTAGCTTCTATAATTTTCTAAATATATATGTATTTTAAGATACTAATTATTGTGAAAAATATGCTTTACTATTATGAGATGTTTGGCATTTGTTACTTTTGAATAGTTTACCACAAATTTGTATGCTATGTAATATGATGTTAAATTGACTTAAGTATACAGGGTGATTCACATAAAACTCCCCAGGCAGTTTCCATAATAACGAAAAAAGGTATTAAATTTCTGTAAAGGCCAGTCGTTACATATTTTTGGTGGCTTTATTTTGTCGTTCAAATGTTGCCAATGACAGTGGCGTCCGCTACGTCGCGACGCGATGCCGGAAAGAAAATTTTCGATGACTGGGACTTTGAAAGTATAATATTAAAGTTTCTTTAATACTAATTTTTGTAGCATACACTTTCCTGTTAAAATCAGTGATTTTCGACATAAATCGACATAATATAAAGTCAAATAAGTTTTTTTAATAATTTGTTTTGACTTTTCAATAAAATATGTACATATGTATGTATTTATTTTTAAAGTAAATGTTTAAAACTGTTTTCTCTTTCATGGATACACATGTTAAACCATTACTTTCAATAACGATCTACTGTGGTAACACTCGCATATATATTTTGTTGTATGGGTCTGCCTTATCATCGATTGGTTCGGTGCAAACTAAATTTTTTAGATGTCTCCATAAGAAAATATCTAATGCAGTTAAGTCAGGTGATCGTATTGGCCACCTGATTACTCCATTAGTTCCTATCCATCTATCCATATGTTCGTTGCAAGTGTCTAAATGTTATTCTTAAATTATGTGCCGGTGCCCCGTCTTGATAAAACCAGATTATGTGCCCATCATGAGGAATGTTTCTTAATAAATTTGGCAGCTCCTCTTGCAAGAACCTCCGATATCTACCACAATTTAACGTTTCACGAAATAGATAAGTTCTGACTATGTATCTGTTCAATACTCCACACCATAAATTTACTTTAAAAAGTGTTTAATTTTTGGTTCTTCGTATCTATCTCGGATTATTTTGAGACCAATTCCGAGTGGTCTGTATAGTCACAAGCCCATTACTATGGAAGCGGCTCTCATCGCTCCACTACACATTTTTCAAATAATTTGGATTTTTATTATGTAATACTGACAATTCAACAATAAAACTTATGAAACGCTGAAAATCACTAGGTCATAAATGATGAACATAGTGAACTTTATACGGACGGTACTTATTTTTCTTTAAAATTATTTGACAAGAGGAGTAGGAAATATTTGTTTCAGACGATAATTTCCGTAAAGACATATTTGGATTATTTACAATATTGTCAATTACTAAAGCAGTATTTGCATCACTTGTAGCCGTCAACTGTATATTATACTTTAACTTTTTAGAACTTCCGTAATTTTTCAAATTATTGGTTAAAGAAATAAAGATTTTATGGTCTGGCTTAGGCAGATTGGGAAAATGCAAATGGAGTAACCTTTCGGCTTCATGGAAATTTTTTCTACATTCTCCGTAGATCAAAATCATGATTAATTTGTCTTCGTTGATGTACACAACCATTTCTTAATTACCTTGTAATAACAAACGCATTCAAAAACTTAAAAATTGATTATATGTGAACAAACCTCAAAATAAATTACTACGCAACATACTTGACTGTATATTATTAAATTAGACTTCGGACTACTAGTTTATAGAATTAACAAAACAATACAGGTGTTAATGAAAATTATACTTTAAAAAATAAAAAAATAGGAAATATTAGATAATTTGAAAGACATTGGTCTTTTTAAAAAATGTCATTATAAAATTATATATATATTATTTGGTTCTTTATCGTGTGTGCTGTTTCAATGTTCCAGCTATCGAAAAATAATTTCGCACTTCAACGCCATCTTTGTATAATCATTTAAAAGATGGCGAATCACTTTAAACTAAGTACCTATTGTATGTAGCGCCAGCTTTTGAGTGAATTTAAATTTTTTTGCTTGTTAAAAAATATTGAACTGAATAATTTTTTTCGATTTATCTCCAAAACCACTGGTTTTAATAGAAAAGTGTATACTGCAAAAAGTACTTAGAATTAAACAAACTTTAATATTATACTTTCAAAGTTCCAGTCATCAAAAATTTTCTTTTCGTCGCGGACGCCACTGTCATTGACAACATTTTAATACGGAAACTGCCTGGGGAGTTTTATGTGAATCAACCTGTATAGAGGCAATTAGTAACGTGAAAATTGCTTATATAAATATCTTTCTCCTAATTTCAAATTAAATTGTCCTCATTATACTAAAAATTCATATTTAATAAAATATATTTTCTGAATTTAGAGACCGGTAACAATTAATATTGTTTCATTGCTCTATAACACTGTACAATGCCCAATATGTATCGAAGAATACTTATGTTGCTGTGTTTAAACAGAAGTTTTATTATTGTAAAATCATGTAGATCAATTAGTAAATGCTTTAAGTACTAACTTTTTGTAATTTTCCGCCTTGCATATATTTTATTTCCTGGTCGAAGAAATATATCTGGTGTTTATATGATATGTTATACGTAAATAATTCTAATGTTAGCTATTCTTCTAACATGCTGTATACCTAATACATAATAATTTTAAAAAGTGCTAGCTGACAGCAATGCGCGAGAGGTTATGATCTCATTTTTCCAATATTGAAAGAATTATTTATAGTTTATGTTTTAAATAAAGGTAACTTATCAAATTATATAATATTAAATAAATAAACTCAGTGTTATTATTGTTTTTGCATGTGCCCGGTCAAGAACCTAGGAACCACTAAATACACTTTAAAAAATAAATGAATGCTTGATACTAACCACTTTAAAAAAAATATTATTTTAACACTAGTTGAATTTTTATAATTAGAATATTATTACGCACAATACTATTTTATCTAAGCATATAATTTATACATACCAAGAATCACGTATGACTGCTCGCTTAAAAGAATATTTATCAATAACTGAAATATTTTTCGTATTCAAGCTTCTACAAGGAGCTTTTCACAAAAATACTTCTGTTCTGTACTGTGTTAATAAATTGAGATAAATTATTATTAGTACCTATATTGTGTTAAAATTTGCATCCTGTTTCATATATATTCTCTAATCCTGCCAAATCAAGGATATAAACAGTGCAATTATACTTTTTCATACCAATAAATTTTACTGTGAAGTTATAACAACTTCCATTTTAAACCTTAATGCCATGCGAAGAAAAAATTACCACTTCCTAAATATACTGAATTTTGTAAAAGCAATAAATAATTGTTATTTTGATTAATATTATTTACGTATTAGTTTATGCCAAAAATACCAAAAAGAAGTATATTTCAGCATCAATTCCGAAGATATTTTTTTAAGACTTACGGTCATGTTTCAATACACACGCTGTATACTAAATATTAGAAAAGCGGTAAATAATTATATATATTTTTATTAATACTATTTACGCATTAGTTTACGCCAAAAATACCAAAACCATAAGATAAATATTAAGAGTTGTTAAATATCGGTTTAATCCAATGTAATTTAAAATAAAATCGAAACACCGATATAAAATTTTTATTAAGTACAAGTGACTGGAATGCTCAAAATACAATGAATGATTTTTAAACCAACAATAGTAAATTAATGTAAAGTCTTCTACTAACCGTTGGTTCATTTGTTATATAAATAAAACTAGATCATACAAATATTACAATATATGGGTGTCTCAGATTTGGCGCCGGACTCTAGTGGACCACACAGTGTTATATATTGTGTCCCTTTAAAATTTAAATACCCCAATTTTGTTTTGTTTATGGGTAACATGTGTAACAAAGAACAGCACTTTAACCATTGACTTTTGTTTTATCTTATCGTCTTACTCTATTCTACTATGAAGTTATACTTCATTTGAAACCTTAATGCCGAACGAAACAAAAAATTTTACCACTTCTTAAATATTATAAGAGCGGTAAATAAATGCCATTTTTATTCATGTTATTTGTGCATTAGTATATGCTCAAAGTAGAATAAAGTCTTTTAAATTCACAATAATAAATTAAAGTCAAGTCTTCGCTGTCGGCCGCTCGACCACCCAGGCTCTTTAAAATTTAAATACCTAAATGGTCTATGGGAAACGTGCGGCACTTGACATTTGTTTCACCCTCTTTCCAAAAATGTTACCATGTACAAATTATACCATAACTATCCTACGTGTAAAATTTTATTTATATTTAACATATATTTGTAATCTAATTCAATTTGTGATTGAAATTTTGTAATTGTAAAAATATTGTTAATAAATAAAGAAAAAAGAGGAAAAACGTGATTCAAGAAATAAATTGTTGCTGGCTATCGTTAAACTTATATTGAAATGTAATATGGTGAGGCTATTTATTTAGAGTTTTACAGTGCGCATCTTTGTATTATAACCTGTTGGAATATTTTGATGGTATGAGATGAAATAAAAAGACAAATTTATACTTTTCTATTTCTAGTTTTTACACATTTTAGGATTTATTTGCCACAATTAATGTATAATCAATTTAATTTCAAATATACCTAGTATGAAAAAGTTAGGCATCTGTTACGAAACCAAATAAAAATGATTTTATACTTCCTGAAATAGTAGATGTAGACTTACTGAAAATATATAACACAAGTATATTTGTTCTTTTGAGAAAGTGAATTAGTGAACTATGTTATGTTATTGTTTCATGGTCTCAGTATGGTTTTTCTCAGTCCAGAAACGACTTATGTAAATAGTTGTAATGATCATTACCTACCCTTACTTCTAAGAGGCGTCTTGGAATGAAAGGATAAACAGTCAGAAATTAGGTAGGATTCAAACGGCAAACCCGTGTACAGGTTACTTTTCCCTTTTTTTATTCTTCCCGTATCTATACATTTTAAATAAATGCTGGAGATTCCAGTATTATTTTAGTCAAATAATTTGAAATGTATGTAAAGTAAGTATAGGTAACAAACATTGTTGCAAAGAAGTATGTGAAGGCTAAATTTGACACGTATATTTGTTTAAAAAAAACTTGGATAAAATTAGGGTTAAAACTAGAGAATTTGTATTTCGTTTTTGGGACCCAAATGCATAGAACAATGTTTCTGTTGCTATTTTAACAGAATATGTATGATTGTTAAAAATAAGAGAACTTTCTGTAATTTTTTGCTTTGTATGTAGAAATATAATATTGTCTGGTGTTTATGTAGTATGTTATATGTAAATACTCCTAGTGATAGCTATTTTTGTAACATACTGTATATCTATAAAGAGTAATTTATTAGCGTGCAAATATTAAAAAAATAAATTGTGCTAAGCTAACAGCATCCCATTCTTCGAATATTGAAAGAATTATTTATAGTTTAAGTTTTTCAAAATGAAGATAACTCCTCAAATTAAAAATTAATTTAATAAGCTCGGCTTTTGCACCTGGACGGACGATAACCTATCCGTTTTATATTCTAGCTAAAATATATTTTAAAGAATAATTTAATGCCGGATACTTCACGGATACACTATCAAACAAAAATAATCTTTTAATACTGCCTTAAAATGTATTTGATTTTCATAATCGGTATATTTTTAGGCACAATGTAAGTTTTTAAGTATATTACTTAAAATTAAGAATTAAATATTTCATTTCTCATTGCTCACTTAAAAGAATATTTATGAATATTTGGGACTTGTTTCATATATTCTCTAATCCCCCTACAATGCAGAAAGGCTTTAAATAATGCAATACAGTTTTTCTTTCTGACAAATTTTAATGTGAATTTATAGCAAGGATTGAGGCTAAAAGTAAGAAATATACAACTAAACAAATTGACATTTTGACCTAAAATTTCAATAATCTACTTTTTAGACGCTGACTGTTTTACATGTCGCTATTGTAAAAATACCGAGATGAACCAAATCAAGGGATCCTCATGTCGTTCGTCACATGCCTACCTTGCACTGACGAGAGCCAACAGCTCAAAACTGCAGTCTGCAAGTGGTGTGTGACGGCTGGCAAAAGAGCTCCTTTAAGTAGGATCAGTCTTTCGGCTGGTGTTTGTTGCAATCGAAGCATTAGCGTTTTGATGGTAATATGCAATTATTACACTTAACGCGCCAGACTTGTAACTTGTGATTCAGCGCTCGGCGGGGCACATAGCCCGGAGAGTAGCTGTTGGTTGCAGCCTGGTTACGTTCCTTATAGTAAAATAAGGATTTTATAGAGGAGTTTGCGACTAAAAATATTATATTTAATTTTGTGTATGCTTAACATGTATTTTTATTCCAATTCATTCGTGATTGTAATATTCCTCTCTTTATCCTATAACTGAGCACTGCCCCTGTCGTATATCGCAATTAAATAAATGAATAAATAAAAAGAATAAAACATTCAAAAAATAAATTATTTAAAAAAATATGTTCTTTAGGTTGGGCATTGTATGTTATTCTACAACTTGTATCTATCTGAACTATTTTTTCAACTTTCCAGACAATACCACAATTCCACATACAGCAATAATTTGGATATATCCACTCCATTATATCCGTTTTCAAAATATTGACGTTTAAAATTTGACTCTTTAATTTTTTTTATCACTGTTTGGTTCTCTCTAAAAAAGTCAACCTTAGGCATAATCAAAAGTCATTCAGAAGTGAAACTTCCTTTTAAACCAGAACGGAAAATAATACAGTTAAATATAGAATGAAAAATTAAGATAGAAATATTAAGGGAATTGTTACAAAAAAGTGATGATTATTAGGGGAACCACCCATATATCTGAAAACAACTTCTAATGCATACTCTTTAAACTTTTTAAAAGTAAATATATATACATATACAGGATGTTTGGAAATAACATGCAAAAAATTTAACTGTAGATTCTCTGTCGAAAATTAAGACGGGTTTTCCGTATAAAATAACTCTTTTCTGTCCAGCAACAATACCTTAAAAGAGCGTGCCAAAAACGGTTTTTAATTTCTATCTCAAAATAGCGTAATCGGAAAAAAGATGAATTTAGACAGTAAAAAAATTTAAACATGAAGACAACGATTGTTGTTTTTAGATATTAAAACATTTGTTCAAAATGACGACCTCCAACTTGAATACACGTTTGCAACCGTTTCCTAAAATTGCCATAAATGCCTTCTATATGTAAAACATGTGGAGTTTCGAACTTCATTGGCAGCAGTAAAAATTTTCTCTCTTAAAACTTCGGCGCTAGGGACAGGTGTCGGGTAAAGAACATTTTTCAAGTGGCCACAAAAGTAAAAGTCCAGTGCATTCATACTGGGGACCGAGGGGCCATTTAATTGTGACTTCTCGCCCCCTGCCAATCCATCGATTTCTAAATGTTGAGGGTAGCCACTCTTGAACGTCTAAAGAATAATGAGGTGGCGCACCATTCTGCATAAACCAAAGTGTTTGATGTAATCCAAGAGGTAAATCGTCTATAAGTTGATATAGGTCATTTTATAAAAAGTTTAAATAAGCTGGACCATTTAATCTGTTTGGTAACTCAAAAGGCCCTATTAATTTGTTGTCTATAATTCCGGCCCAAATATTTATTGAAAAGTTGTATTGACATCCTCCATTTACAACAGCGTGAGGATTATCGTCCCTCCATAAATGCTAGTTACGAATATTTAAATCTCCACGTCAAGTAAAGCAGCATTCATCTGTGAATAGTACTGTAAAATGTAATGGCTTCTAAGTATAATTCTACAAAAATCAAGTCTTACTGGAAAGTCACGAGGGAACAGCTCTTGTATTCTCTGTAAATGATAAGGGTAAAGTCCTTGCATTTTTATATTTTCAAAATCCTCCATACTGATGTTTTTGTTGTGTGGAATTGATGAGCAGCCAGTCTAATACTACATTCAGGATGTTCACCAAAATAATGTATTTAATATGTGTGCCTCCATTGCATCTCCTATTTGTCTCCGACGAACACAATCATGATTTGTTTTTCTAAAACACCTCCTTTTTTTTAACCTCAAGTGAATATTAGAAAAAGTACAAACGTTTGAGACAGTACTTGTAGAGAACTTGCGACGATATCGTTCTTTTGCCGCTGAAGCATTTCCTTTACATTCACCATAAAATGTATGTCTGCATATTATTCCTCATTACTAGAACTATGCATTTTAAAATCTGGTTAGAAAAATACTAGTATTAAGTAATAAGAAATGATTATCTTATTATTTCAAAGGCAAGAAACAACGTAATATTGTCAAATTATAATTTGACACCAGCCTACTTTTAGTATTTTACACTAATATAATTTTGCTCATAGCTTTTGATTGATCACTTAGGCAGATGTAATTTAATTTTTTTCCAAAAATGGTCGATTTTACGAATTTCTTTGAAGAGATGAAAAAGTTTCTAAATTAATCATAATGTTTAGTTATTTTTTTAACTTAAGAAAAGAGTAGACACAAAGATATTTACAAAATTTCTAAAAGGGTAGTAAATTTCACCCCTTCGTGTACATGCTAGGTGGATGACATGATTTCGTTAGATGCCCTTTGATGAGTAACAGAGATGTGCCAAATTTCGTCTTTTTCCGATTACGTTATTTTGAGATATAAATTAAAAACCTTTTTTTTGGCACACCCCTTTAAGGGAGTGTAGCTGGACAGGAAAAGGTTGTTTTGAAAAATTTTATACGAAGAACCCGGTCTAAATTTCGACAGGCAATTTACAGCTAAATTTTTGCACTCTGTATATTTAAAATATATATATAATTTTAAACAGCAAAAATTAAAAATAAACCGTATTTATTCTAGCCTTTTACAATTTAAATACCTAAAATTCATCCCCTCCTTTCAGAAAGATACTTACACCTGATAAATATAAAATTTCATTTGTACGTAAGAAGCATATGTGAGAAATCCGAGTATTTTATGACCCTTGGCAATACAAACGTAGCAGGTAGCTATCCTATAGTATTTAAATATGGCAAAATTGAAGTGGTTCAGGATGTAACATTCAGCTATATATTACTGTATAAAATGGTTCAGCTTTGTCATATTAACGTATTGGTTCAGGATGATGTCATTAGTGTGTAGATATACACCTATGTTTAGTTATAAAAATATCAAAGTATATTTTACAGAATAGGTTATCCGACCCCCTATTTACTCCAATATAAACAAATATTTTTTGTCTATCTCTTCTATAAATAGCTGGTTCAGGATTGTATGAATTGTCTAATGGTTCAGAATTGATAGAAAGATGTATATATATATATATCTCCCGCGTCGATGGTCGGAAGTACAACAACACCATATATATATATATATATATATTATTATGGTATTTACACAGTAATACAGTATCAATTCAAACAAAAAAAATCACATCAAAAGGAAAAACATATACTGGTACAAAATACCACAAATGTCTTATTAAAAATCAAAATTTTACATTTTCTTTTACCTTACAAGATTTTCAGGAGGTCATTCCTACTTACATGTTTAATATAAAACTTTAAAAATGAATAACGTTGCAAATGGGTAAAACAAAACTAAATGCACCTTAAAAATTTATGTAAAATAGAATAATTATAATAAAATGTGACTAAGTACTTTATAAATCACATCCCACAGGGGTAGTGAAAGCCCAAAATGAGAAAAACTAAATATAAACTCCATTGAAGTACTCATACGCTGCTTCTGGATATGGAAATTCAGCTCAATTAGTGAAATAAAGATCCAAGCCCTTTCTTGTCACCGCAGAGAAACGGTAGATCTGAAACAAATATTATTATTACAAATTATTCGAATAAATACCTTTTGTAAATAACACAATCCATTAAACTAAGTGAATGAACACTATTAAAAGTAAAAAACAGGCCACAGGCCTGGTTTGAAGAAAAATATTTGGAAAAAACTTGTTAAAAAAATTAGAAATTTTGACATTTGAGTGTTATTATGAACTTTACAAAAAAGTGAGTTAGTAATTTAAGAAAACTATTTGAGAACTTTAAAGGTACAAACCTTGACCAAATGTAGTGAGTAGCAGCTCTTAAACTACGTGGACATTTAGTAGTTTTTCAGGACATTTTCTGCGCAGGTGACTTGTGCAGCGTAGCTTCACCAGTAAAATTCACACAAAATATTTGCTGAACTTCAAATTGTAATAGACATTCAATCCACAGGTCTCAGTGAGTGTTTTGCGGTATATTTCATAGGTAGAGACTGTGTATTAAAAAAGTTGTGGACATAGTTTGGGATATGACACTCCCTAGAAAAACATTATTAATTAATTTTAAGAAATCAGGTTTTGTAGCTACTAGAGGTTTAGAATAGGTTGTAATAGTATGTAAGCAAGGTGTTTCAAGCAATATAAGTGGTATAAATAGCTAATTTTAAGTAGAATATAAGAAAATAGTCAAAAATTTAAATTGTTTAAAAAAGACTTTTAGAGTATTAAATTGCATATCAAATCATTCAGGACACAAAAATAAAGAGCCTTCAGCTAAAATAAATCCAATTTATTCAAAAATAAGCTAAATAAACGCAAAAAAAGAATATGACAGTTAAAAATTTGTCAATTATAGGAGGCCAAGATCCTTCAAATTTACCGTTTCTATGGAAACAATGCCAAAGGAGAGTAATTTTCAATTTTATAGAAGACAGAAGACGCGTTTTCGGTTTGCTCTGCAATTTAAATTCAATTGTTCAAGATTGAGAAAATTTTTAGAAACGTCAAAGTTGACAAGTTGGGAATTTGACGTAAATATTTAAAGATTTCATGTTTATCATAATTATAAAGCATTTCAATTAAATTTGTTTAATAAACTTACCTGAAATTAATAAAATAAATCCAAATATATAATTTCACATATACATCTCAATAGAAAATAAGTAGTGCACCGATTGTACCGACAACTGACAAAAATAGCGAAACCAAGAAGCTGTCTGTGAAAAGGAAGAAGAAGTGCCGTAGTTTGTTCGGAAATTGGATCGATGGTCGAGGAAAACTTCGCTGGAATCGCGAGGTATGGTGTGCACACTTTTAATAAAATATAAAGAGAGCTCGTACTACAATAGTACACATTAATTTATTTACATTGTTAGTTTTAAGCTGTTTATTTATTCACTCTGCATGTACTATTTAAAATTCAATTGTTTGTTCGTTTGTTCTTTACCTTTTTCCATATTAATATCGTAAATGCCACTTATTTGTTTATATTAAAATTTGTTCTACCTATTTGTGCGTTTGATTGCTACCCAAAACTGTAAGTATTCAAAGAACTCGCCCCTGAAGAGAGTCTTCGTCCCACAAGCAGTGAGGACAACCATTGAATTATTATTTATATTGTGTATACTATATTGCTCCTCAAATAAAATGCATTCTTGGCGATAATTCCCTTAAGGAAGTCGCAAGCGATTTAATTTTAGCAAGTATACATCATTAAAATATATATATATATATATATATATATATATATATATATATACATCCTTCTATCAAACCTGAAGCAATACATAATCCGTACCATATAAGCCGCACTATCCTGAAGCATGCATATTTTGAGTACCATCCTGAAGATAAATATACAATAATAGGTAGTTGTACGTTGTACGGTTGTTCCTGAAGCATAACCAGGCTGCCGTACTTAATACTGCTGTTGCGCTAACTTATTTACAGTTTTAAGCACAATACCATATGATTTCATATTTTGTTACCAATCGAAACATAATGATTTAACTTAAGAAGTAGAAAACGGCCATTAAAATAATAACTTTATTATGTGGACCTAACTTTACTTATTTTTGAACTCATATTTTATATTTAACGTTATCATCAATGTAATCATACCTAATATACCTATTTGTTAAGATATAGGTATTACTATTTATTTACAATAAAACATTGACATATTTAAATGGGTGGCGGGTTGCTAGCGGCCTCATCCTTATGAAATAAAACGCACTTATTGAATTTTCAATACAAACTGACTGTATTTGTATTTAATTATTTTGATTTATTTCACACACGGTTGAAGCTAACGTTGAAACAAAAGTTTGCTGACAAGCATAAGTAGGAAGGAATCGATACATTCTTAGAACTATATATTATACAAAACTGACTAACTTAATATTTTACATATATTTTGGGCTTATTTCAACACTCCCTTGCAAATACCTGCAATATTTAAAAAAACAATATACACAGATAAAACAATAAAGTGTACGTAATATAATATGAAATAATTATGAAGTGTATCTTTTTCGTTCTCTTTGACAACACTATTTTCTCCATTTTTCACTAAACCTGTCACCACAAACAACACTTTTAGAAAATGTAGATATTTTCTTCGACGAAAGTTGGAGAAGGACTGACTACTCACTATTTTCAAGAAATAATAATAATAATAATACACTTTATTCAGCCACTAATGAAATTTTACATAACATAATATATTGAGGCGAAGTTCAGCTATGCACACACGGTGCACATCTGTTCTTCTACTTAACCCGAAAAAAAAAAGTAGCAGATTACAAGTATTTGTATAAAAATAATAGAATACGATAGCGTGAAAAAATTAATAATAACTTAATTACCAAATTGACCAAAATATAAACAATTTGTTATTTTCTGCTTGTTTTTTAACGAAAGCATATGTGTAACTTAAATTAGTCTTAAAATTAAAGCCTATATACCATCATGACGTCTAAGCGTTACTGGAAAGTTAAAAGTTTATCTTTAAATCTCTTTTTAAAATTACCGAGTGATACGGATTTGAGGGATGCTGTAAGAGAGTTATAGAAATTTGCGATGTTATAACTATAAGACCTTTGAAACAGTGCAGTTCTATGAAAAGGTGGGGTCAAATTGCCCTTAAACCTAATATTTAAATTATGTACATCAGTCCGAAATCTAATTTTACGGTAGAGGTTTGGGGGAATGCAATTTAAAATATTTGTCAAATATAGGGTACCACGATGTAAGAGAGGACACATTTTTCATATTTAACCGTAAGGTTTCTTTCCGTTTGTGACTAACAGGACTTTGTCTTCTGATACCATATATAAACCTTAGATAATAATTTTGGATCTTTTGTATGCGTTGAGCTGTAGCAGCTTTAAACACGGACCATAAACTGTGTCACCATAATTGAAAATAGACAAAACCAAAGATTGACATAACATTATTTTAAGCTTAGTGTTGAGAATATGTCTGGAATTATACAAAATTTTTAACCTTGAGATGGTTTTCTTTATGCAATTTAATATGTGTTTATTAAATCTAAGATCTGAATCTACAGTTAAACCTAATACTTTCGTCTCGTCCTTTATTGGTATATTAACATTATTGTTATTGATATTAATATCTTGTAAGTGACGTGGTTTGCCAAAAAACATTACTGCACGCTTGATAGGATATAATCTGAGAGAATGCTCTAGAGATTTTATAAAATATTTCTAAATCATTATTAATTATTGGGCAACTATTCTGGAGGTCATTTGGGTCAAAACTATAGAACAATTGGGTGTCATCTGCATACATTTGTATTCTGCATTATTTAAAAATGTTGGAAAAGATGATGTGTAAATAGTAAACAGAACTGGTCTCAATACAGAGCCCTGAGGCACTCCGCATGAAATGTCTATAGGACTGGAATATTTATTTTTGAGAACCACCCTTTGTTGTCTCCCACTTAAATAATGATTCATAAAATTTACTGCAGTCGCGTCAAATCCAATAAATTTTAAAATCTGTATTAAAATGTTATGTTCAATAGTGTCGAAAGTTTTTGGGTAGTCGAGCAACACCAAAATGGAACATAAACCAGAATCAATTGAGCTAAAGAGATGATCTGTAATATTTAACATGTTTGTAGCACAGCTGTTCCCCTTCCTAGACCCTGACTGCTCATCTGAAAGTATCTTATTTTTACTTAAGTGATAAGTAATTAGAGCCTTAACTTTATATCCAATAATTTTTGATAAAACTTGTAAAATGCTTATCAGTCTCAAATCTTGAAAATGTTTGGGATTATTGATTTTAGGAAGGGGATAACATGCGTCATTTTCCATACCATAGAGGATAAACCTAATTTATTAAACAGAAATCTACAATATGGCAAATATATTTCAAAATAAAGGGACGGCATAAATGAATGAAATCAATATGTATTCCGTCTGACTAAACAGCTTTGGACTTAATTTTAAATAAGTATTATATATCTCAATTTCAGTGACAGATTTGAACTCAAGAGTAGAAGTTATGTTTTGTTTTACATCATTATAGTACTCAAGGTCTTTAAACGTGTTATTTCTTGGAATAGAGTTTATAAAATAATTATTTATTATGTCTAAATGTGCCAAGTCAGAGGGTATATTTGCTATCTGTTTTTTATTGTATATATTATGTTGCTTTAATTTTTCCAAGTAGCATTCATATCATTCTCTGAAAATCTCAAGAAATCCTTTTTTTCTCTTCTTATAGAGCTTGTTGTAAGTTTTTTAGATCTTTATAATTTTGCCAATTTTGAGGGATTTTGTTTATATTTTTGCGATGCTTTGTTTTTAATTTTAATTAATTCTTTTATACCATCAGTAATCCATGGTTGATATCGTTTTTTAAAAACACAAGTTTTAAGAGGTGCATGTAAATCCATTAAAATTGTGATTTTCTCATTAAAAAAATTTACTTTAGGGTCTACATTATCTAAATCGTAAATATTATCCCATGGTATAGACTACAAATGCGCATAGAGAGCTGATGCTAATCAATAGTTTTTATATTTCTATAAGTAATTGGTGTCCCTCCACCACTCGTCGGCTCGCCATTATTAATATGAACATAAACTAATTCATGATCAGCAATATCAAACACTGACGTGGAATAATTTAAATCTTCTGATATGAGAATCATATCTATTAAAGTTAAGCTTTTGCTAGTTATTCTTTTGGAAATGGTAATTATTTGTTTCAAGCCCAAACTCTCTATAATATTATAAAAATTTAAAACATTTGGAGAATCTAGGTCTAATAAATTTATGTTGAAATCCCCAAGACAAATCCACGTAACTTTTTTGACGTCCGGGCTCGGCTAAGTCATTACTTAATAAATAACAGAGTTAGGAATTCCTATCGGCATCTTTATATAGTGCAACAAAATTTACAATTTCTTACAAAGTGGTCAATAACTTTATTGACCTGACCATCTGGTGAGCATAAAAATTTAAACACATTTCAGTTACACCTCGGGAAACCGTATAAAACATTAAATTTAAGCAACTTGTATCTCAATAACTATCTATAGGCCTTACGAAAAAGCGGCATACTTTGAGAAATTAATATTTTTTACTCATTTACGGATTCTAATACTTTCCATATTAGAAAGTATTATTATACACCCTGTTTATAGCCATATTACCATCAGTTAGGTAACATAAAAAATTTGAATAACACTTTTACTTTTTGAGAAAAATGTTAAATTTACTAATATTATCAAGATCCATTTGTTACTGATGTTAAAATAATTGAAATGCAACACTATTTAGTTTTTGAGGAAAAAAAAATAATATTTAATTATTATTATTAAGGCCGAATGAGCATTTTACTTTTTTTTCCTCTTACGGACCCGTTGTATGTTAAGACTAAGTAATAATGCTTTGAGGAGCAATGCTTAATTATTATATTAAATTGTATTATACTGTAATATTAAGCACCTATATTATATTACATTATTATGTTTTATATTCCGTCAACCTAGAACTGTTCCGTTTTCTTTTTAAACATTTCGATCACTGATTCTTTACTTAAAAATAAACACATTATCATTTAAACGGATCCCAATGATCCCATCAAACATAGTTGCCAGAACTACCTGCTTCAAGTTAGTACGTAATATCATCAAATGTATATGAGCATACTCAAAGTAGAAAAGTAGAATAAACAGCGCCACCCTAGCTTAAGGACAAGTCTTGCATTAAAACGACGGACCTGAAGCAGTATACATCATGTTGTGTCTAGAATGTGATACGTTGCTTTGCAATAAAAATTAGCACCAAAGAAAATGCACCGTGACCCTTTCCGATAAAGAAATAAAATCAACTATCTCTCTCTCGTACATCAAAATATCAAGGGATGACTATCCTGAAGCAAATATCTACTTCTGCTTCAGGTTTGTATGATTTCCCTCTATATATATATATATGAAAAATACTAGGTTCTCGGGTTGAACCGCGTCTGACATTAACAATCTCAGACGCGGTTCAACCCGAGAACCTAGTATTTTTCATACCAACGACCGCGGAAGCTTCTCGGAACATATATATATATATATATATATATATATATATATATATATATATATATTGTTATTATACATGATTTGCAGGAAACAACTACTCAGCGGGCAAGTACCCCGACCTGCATTGAATTACACCTTACAAATCATGAAAAATTGGTAGCCAATGTCATTTGTCAACTCCCTGACCAGACATAGACCGGTTTCGAACTTATTAGTTCTCCTCAGTATGCCATAGGTCATGGAGCAGACAAATGACAGTGGCCAACCTGCTAGTCTTATACAGACTAATGTAAATGGTATAGCGGTGAGAGGTAATTGAATCCTCTCATGTGGTCTAATGCTACTATACACCAGACATCATAGATGTCTCCGTGGAGCATAGCGACTTGCCATTTTGCAAGTACCGAGAGCAGCGACCTTCAGCCCTTGGTGGACTTAACCTATATACTGTTATTATACATGATTTGCAGGAAACAACTACTCAGCGGGCAAGTACCCCGACCTGCATTGAATTACACCTTACAAATCATGAAAAATTGGTAGCCAATGTCATTTGTCAACTCCCTGACCAGACATAGACCGGTTTCGAACTTATTAGTTCTCCTCAGTATGCCATAGGTCATGGAGCAGACAAATGACAGTGGCCAACCTGCTAGTCTTATACAGACTAATGTAAATGGTATAGCGGTGAGAGGTAATTGAATCCTCTCATGTGGTCTAATGCTACTATACACCAGACATCATAGATGTCTCCGTGGAGCATAGCGACTTGCCATTTTGCAAGTACCGAGAGCAGCGACCTTCAGCCCTTGGTGGACTTAACCTATATACTGTTATTATACATGATTTGCAGGAAACAACTACTCAGCGGGCAAGTACCCCGACCTGCATTGAATTACACCTTACAAATCATGAAAAATTGGTAGCCAATGTCATACTGAGGAGAACTAATAAGTTCGAAACCGGTCTATGTCTGGTCAGGGAGTTGACAAATGACATTGGCTACCAATTTTTCATGATTTGTAAGGTGTAACTCAATGCAGGTCGGGGTACTTGCCCGCTGAGTAGTTGTTTCCTGAAAATCATGTATAATAACAGTATATAGGTTAAGTCCACCAAGGGCTGAAGGTCGCTGCTCTCGGTACTTGCAAAATGGCAAGTCGCTATGCTCCACGGAGACATCTATGATGTCTGGTGTATAGTAGCATTAGACCACATGAGAGGATTCAATTACCTCTCACCGCTATGCCATTTACATTAGTCTGTATAAGACTAGCAGGTTGGCCACTGTCATTTGTCTGCTCCATGACCTATGGCATACTGAGGAGAACTAATAAGTTCGAAACCGGTCTATGTCTGGTCAGGGAGTTGACAAATGACATTGGCTACCAATTTTTCATGATTTGTAAGGTGTAATTCAATGCAGGTCGGGGTACTTGCCCGCTGAGTAGTTGTTTCCTGCAAATCATGTATAATAACAGTATATAGGTTAAGTCCACCAAGGGCTGAAGGTCGCTGCTCTCGGTACTTGCAAAATGGCAAGTCGCTATGCTCCACGGAGACATCTATGATGTCTGGTGTATAGTAGCATTAGACCACATGAGAGGATTCAATTACCTCTCACCGCTATACCATTTACATTAGTCTGTATAAGACTAGCAGGTTGGCCACTGTCATTTGTCTGCTCCATGACCTATGGCATACTGAGGAGAACTAATAAGTTCGAAACCGGTCTATGTCTGGTCAGGGAGTTGACAAATGACATTGGCTACCAATTTTTCATGATTTGTAAGGTGTAATTCAATGCAGGTCGGGGTACTTGCCCGCTGAGTAGTTGTTTCCTGCAAATCATGTATAATAACAGTATATAGATTAAGTCCACCAAGGGCTGAAGGTCGCTGCTCTCGGTACTTGCAAAATGGCAAGTCGCTATGCTCCACGGAGACATCTATGATGTCTGGTGTATAGTAGCATTAGACCACATGAGAGGATTCAATTACCTCTCACCGCTATACCATTTACATTAGTCTGTATAAGACTAGCAGGTTGGCCACTGTCATTTGTCTGCTCCATGACCTATGGCATACTGAGGAGAACTAATAAGTTCGAAACCGGTCTATGTCTGGTCAGGGAGTTGACAAATGACATTGGCTACCAATTTTTCATGATTTGTAAGGTGTAATTCAATGCAGGTCGGGGTACTTGCCCGCTGAGTAGTTGTTTCCTGCAAATCATGTATAATAACAGTATATAGGTTAAGTCCACCAAGGGCTGAAGGTCGCTGCTCTCGGTACTTGCAAAATGGCAAGTCGCTATGCTCCACGGAGACATCTATGATGTCTGGTGTCTAGTAGCATTAGACCACATGAGAGGATTCAATTACCTCTCACCGCTATACCATATATATATATATATATATATATATATATATATGTTATATGAAAATATACCCTGTATCTCTGAGACATTGGCCTCACCACTCTCAGCGGTATTATATTACATAGATATCAGATAACGACTCCTCTCAGCATCCGCTCTCCCGAGAATTAGATAAGATTGTATTCTTGCAAAACTGCATAATTGCAGTTCCTTTGTTCCCAAAGGTTATAAATGGGAGTAGTGTACTTTCAGACGGCAGTCTTAAACTCATGTTGGAATAAACGAGTCAAAATTATTATTGTTCTAATTTATAAAGAGTCAACGTTGACTCCATTAATAAATAAATAAAATTTTTAAAAAGTGATTTCAACAATCGATTATCTAACATTGGCGCAGTCGGTAGGATCTGAAAAACACCCTGTAACCCAGAGGTGGTGGATTTCAATCCTTCAATCAGCAAAGAATCTACGAGAAACAAGAAAAATACAATTTCAAGCAGACAAGCAACGTCTCAACAAGCTCACAAGAAGCATCATATACACATCGAGAAATAATTAGCAAGTAAGAAACATTCCTGGCCCCTGAAAGTCGGTGTCTTCGGCACTTGGAACACGTCACCGTGGATAGGAACACCTAGTGATACCCCTGACGGTACATCCCAGTGTAGCAACGCTTACGAAACCGCATTCGACCTTCCATCTGGACCCCAGGCATGAAGATAGTAATGTAAGTAATTTAAGAATCATCTCGATTTATTTTCTATTTCAAACTGCACTAAACATTTATATTTTATCATTCGTACATTGCATTCACATTTGCATTAAACCCACGACAGTTCTGCAATCTAATTTAGTTGAATATATTATCTAAATATCGTATTACTTTAACCGATATTTTATTTTATTTTAACACATAAATATTTTCATTGCAACTTAATATAGGTCAAGTTAACTTCTATATAAAGTTTAGTTCCATATCAAGTTTAATCTTTATCTTGTAACGTTTTTATTGCAATTTAATACTACTACTACTACTACTACTAATAAAGGTTAGCGTATTGTTTATACCATATGACTATAATATCTGAATAAGTGCAAATACCATCGCAAAAATAATTTGTTACATACTTTATAAAGAAAAGAATACAATTTCGTTTCCTTTTATTCATTATTATTGCCAGTGGCGTACTCTTGCACCTTTTACAATTAATTTTTATTATTTTTTTGTGTGTACCAAATTAATTTTTGTTTGTTTATCTGAAATTTATATACAAATCTTAATAATACAAAATGGCGAACCAACCAAATACTACAGTAAACAATACTACAGCAAATAATACCAATAACGCTGATGAAACCCTTACCATAGAACCCTACAGGTTAAGTGAGATTTTCTCAATAGTTCCAGAGTTCGACGGGAACCCCATTTTCCTACAAACCTTTATTTCCGCGTGTGTTTTCGCGAACGGAATGTCAGTAGAGGACCAGCGTATTTTACTTACTCTACACATAAAAAATAAACTTCGGGGAAAAGCTGCCGAATTAATAAATTCGAGGAACCCTGCCACTTGGGCAGAAATTAAAAGCCTACTTGAGGCGCATTTCGGTGATTCACGCGACTTGACAGCCCTTATACAAGACTTACAACGGATTCACCAACTACCTAATGAAACTGCCCTGACATTCGTATCTCGTTTACAAACACATAATGCCAAAATGCACGCTGCTGTGCAAAAACAGACTTTGACGTTGGAAGAAAAGACAGCCCAATCATCCCTAATTGAAACCATGACTCTAACAACACTACTTACCGGACTAGAACCCAAACTTGGACAAATAATCCGTGCCGGAAATCCCAGCGACATGCTAGAAGCAATTAATAGAATCAAACGCGAACTCCAACTGTCCTACTTCGAGTCACAAAAATTCCCAAAACAAACTATCAACAAAAACCCCATCCAGAACCAACAGAGGCGTCCCAACTCCCAACAATTCTGTAATTTTTGCAAACGTAACGGGCACAATTTTAATGAGTGCCGTACAAGACTACAATTCTCACAACAAAATCAGAACTTTAGACAAAACAATTTTGCCAGTCCTCCACAATTTTCTAGACCGAATTTCCAAAATTCTCCCAACCAGCAATATCAAAGAAATTTCACGCCGCAACAAGATTTTCAACAGAATAGGCCTTCTGTAATAAAACCTAATCCGAACTTTCAGAGATCCCCAAATCAACAAAATTCAAATTTCAATCCTAACTTTAACAGACAAAACCCGCAGAGAACACATCATATTAATTTTGACAATCATTTCGACTCTCAAAATTATGATACTAATTTTTACCATGAAACTGATAATTTCAGTGACCCGCAATTCCATAACTTCGGAAACTATCAAACTAATTCTAGCCTTGATAATATGGCAAACATGCCACAAATAAATTATGAAGATTACCCCCATTTCCCGCAAAATAACGACGATAACATGCCATACCAAAATGAGAATTATACAGCTAATTCTCAGATGTCGCAGGATTATACTGCTAATCCTCAGGATTTTCCATTAGGCCCGGAGTATTCAATGAATACTCCAACCCAAGAAATAAATTTCGAAGTGGACCAAATGTCCAACCAAATCCAAACATTAAACCTGAACGACAATTACAACCCCCTACTGAATTTCTCAGACCAGAACTTCGCTTAAATTGGCCTACACACACACTATTGACCGTGAATTCTAGTAATCTTTATTTCATAAATGACATTTCGAACAAATTTAAACTCTTAATTGATACTGGCGCAGGTATTTCGATTTTTAAGCATAAGACGGCGGAAAATTTTAAAAATAGATCTCCAGAAAACGCGATTATACAAGGCATAACCGACGAAAAAAATTAAAATTAGCGAATCTGTTCTTATACCATTTAACGCACGCGACCCACACAGAGTCTATATTCACGACTTGGACATAGACTTTGACGGATTATTAGGTGCCGATTTCATGGAACACTACGAATGTAGAATAGATTTCAAAACCAGGCAACTAATTACAAATTTTAAAACATTGCCCATCTTCAAAGTAACTGACGATTCTCCAACACCCGAAATCAACAAAATCCGACAAAATTATAATTCTAGCCAAAATACTATCCAAATTGACGGTCGCACGGAAAAGGTTTACAAACTAAAATGCAATCTTAGAAACACTAACGCTGTACTGTCAGCGCAGGAAAACGAAAAAGTTCGTTTGCCTAATGCTCTTGTTAGGGTAAACGAAAATGGAGAATTTTTGACAACCGTAATTAATGCAAACGCCATTCCGAAAATTATAAATTTTTATAATCTAAAACTAGAACCATTACAAAAATTTAAATCGATTTTTAATTTAAATGTTCAAAATTCCGACACACATACAGACCGACCGATCATCTGAAATTATTAATCAGTTACGTTTAGATCATCTAAACTACGAGGAAAGTGAACTAATTACACAACTTTGCCTAGACTTTTCTGAAATATTTTACCTGGAAGGAGACAACTTGACTTTCACTAACGAGATTAAACATTCCAATCGACACTAACAATTCTAAACCTGTATTTACAAAATCGTATCGCTACCCTCAATGCCATAAACAAGAAGTCAAAACACAAGTTTCTAAAATGCTGGACCAAGGCATAATCAGACCTTCAATTTCTCCCTGGTCATCTCCCGTTTGGGTTGTACCCAAAAAACTCGATGCCTCTGGCAAACAAAAATGGCGAGTCGTAGTAGATTACAGAAAATTAAACGAATTGACTATTGACGATAAATACCCTCTCCCAAATATTTCTGACCTTTTAGACCAACTAGGCAAATGCCAATATTTTACCACACTAGACTTAGCTTCCGGATTCCACCAAATAGAAATTGACGCGAAAGACATTCAAAAGACTGCTTTCACAGTCGAAAACGGTCATTTCGAATTCGTTAGAATGCCATCCGGTTTAAAGAATGCTCCATCAACGTTTCAAAGAGTGATGGATAATATCTTGTTAGGAATCCAGAATGAACGCTGCCTTGTTTACATGGACGACATTATCATTTACTCCCCTACTATTCACGATCATATTTCCCGACTGACAGAAGTATTCAAACGCCTAAGGAAAGCTAACCTCAAAATTCAACCCGACAAGTGCGAGTTTCTACGCAAAGAAGTCGCTTATCTAGGACATCTTATAACAAAAGACGGTGTCAAACCAAATCCCAGTAAAGTAGAAGCCATTTTAAACTTTCCTCATCCCAAAAATCAAAAGGACATTAAATCTTTCTTAGGTTTAGCGGGCTACTATAGACGCTTTATTCCAAATTTCTCTAAGATTTCAAAGCCCCTGACCAAGCTACTACAAAAAGACACTCCCTTTAACTTTGACAATGATTGTATGAATTCGTTCGACAACTTAAAGCAAACATTGACGACGACTCCGATATTAATATATCCTAATTTTGATGAGCCTTTCATCCTAACTACCGACGCGAGCGCATTCGCCATCGGATCGGTACTCTCTCAGGGAAATATAGGCAAAGATCTACCAATTGCATTCGCTTCCCGAACTTTATGCGGTGCGGAAACAAAGTATTCCACCATTGAAAGGGAATTATTGGCCATAGTATGGTCAGTAAAACACTTTAGACCATATTTATTCGGTAGAAAATTCAAACTAGTCACCGACCACTTACCTGGTTATTCTCAATAAAAGACCCAGGAAGTAGACTTGCACGCTGGCGACTCAAACTGGAGGAATACGACTACGAAATCGTTTACAAGCCCGGAAAAATCAATAAAAATGCCGATGCCCTCTCTAGAATCAAAATAAACCATTTTTTCAAATGTTCTAAATTCCATTCCAAAATCTTAGCCGCGAACGAAGACACAGACGATGACGGAAATCCAGACAATGACGATGAAATCACAAACGAACAACTAATTCAAGAATTTAATACTTTCTCCCGACTATACAAGACCAAATTTTTAATTGACTACTCTAAAATTCAAACTTCAAATAAACAACTCTTGGACCGAGAAAACAAACACATCATAACTTTCTTTCAACAAAATAACATAAGAGATCTTCATCACCAAATTATTGATGACATTTTCGAGGAAAACCCCGAATTTTACGACGACAAAATAAATATCCTCTCCAGTAGATCGGTTAGACATAGGAAATACTATATCATTCCTTTCCCTTTGACCCTGAATCTGTAGTAGAACATTTGTTCTTAGCAGTATACAAAAATCAAAATGAATTAGATCTTTCTAATACTTATCATGTCGAAAATAACTTAGACCTCCCCATACTCGAAATTCTGTCATTTATCTTCGCAGAAAGGGACCTAAAACTCATTATCTGTCAAAACCTAGTACAAACACCTGACGAAGACCAAAGACCGATAATTCTTGACCAAAACCATACCGGCAAAAACAACCTACATCGCGGAATAAACGAGACGATGCGTAGGATCAAAAACAAATACAATTGGCAAGGACTAACCAAAGATGTTGAAAATTTCATTAAAAATTGCGAAAGTTTGCCGTAAAAATCTTAACAACCCTCTAGTAATCACTGAAACCCCGAGAACACCTTTCGAAAGAATTAACATTGATCTATTCGAATTTCCTACACGAAATTACGCTCTAACTATCCGCGACGAACTTACAAAAATCACACAAGCCTATGCAGTACCGGATAAAAGCGCAAAATCTGTGGTAAACACCCTATTGTTATATTTTCAACATTACGGTACCCCACTAAGGATTCACTGTGATTACGGCGGTGAATTCGACAACAACTTACTAAAAGACCTCTGTACCCTCTACGATATAAAACTGACATATTCTAGCGTAGGACACCCCCAATCTAACGGTTCTATAGAACGCTTTCACGCTACCTTAGCCGAAATGATCCGAATTCACAAAACTGAAAACCCAAATGAACACCCTTTTACCATATTACCATACGCAGTAATATGCTATAACAATTCGGTTAATAAAACGCATGGTTTTACACCATACGAACTGGTTTTTGGACACACAGCTAATAGACCACCAGAGACCCTGTACAACCAAAAAGACCTAATAACTAAATATGTTAGGGACTTAAATAATAGGATATCTCACTATTACCAAATTGCACGCAGTCGGACTGAAGCGCAAAAACAAAAAGCTAAAATATCCCAGAAAATCGCCCCACGTATAACGTTGGAGACGAAGTATATGTAAAGGAATCCCAAATCAAAAGTAAGTCACAAAATAAATTCAACGGCCCTTTCGAGATCAAAGAAATTTACCAAAATTCTGCCACTTTGTCAAATCCCGAGACAAATCAAACAAGTAAAGTAAATTTTGATAGAATGAAACCATATACTGAAGATTAAAATTTATTTTCAGGTTTCTACTGCTGTTCGGATCAGCATTTTCTCAATACGAAATAACACCAATAAACAATACTATCGGTGTTTACTATCACAAAGACACGGACATTGTCATCTCACACAAGAAATGGACGTTACTCGTACATAAAAATATATCAACCTTTAAAACAGCTCTTGACAGAAACGACAAAATCTTACAGACAATCCTTACCACCCTTGACCCAGCATACAAAAACATGAACGAATTCGCGAGTGAGGTTAAAACGCATTTAAGCCTCCTAGGACAAATCTCAAAATCCATACAAACTAAATTTGACGAAATACATCTCGACACGAAACGCTACAAACGCGGAATCATAAACGGAATTGGTTCAATATTCAAAGCAATTACCGGAAATTTAGACGCAGAAGACGGTAAATACTACTCTGACTGTATCAATAAACTAAACCAAGACGAACGTCAGATAGAAAATTTAATGAAAAATCAAATATCAGTTACAAATTCAGTTATTAAAAATTTTAACACGACAATTCAAAAACTACTAATAGACGAGGAGACATTCAACAAAGACATAAAAGAAATCGAATACGCAATCTTAGACATTACGTATAACGTACGAGCAGTTGAAACAAAATTAAAATTCTTGGAAATTTGCGAACAACTCATGACGAGCTACCTATTTATAGAGGACAACCTCAACGATATTTTAAATTCGATCACTTTCGCGAGACTCAAAGTAATTCATACGCCTATCATTAATCCCCAAGATTTGGTAAACTCATTGCAGGAAATTTCACAAAACCTACAAAAGAACAATTTGCCACTCCCAATTAAACTTTCAAAAATTGCACAGTATTTAGATATTATTGAATTAAAAGCTTTCCAAATGAACTCAGAATTAGTATTTGTATTAGATATACCCCTAGTAAACCCTCAAACGTACTCTGTTTTCCAATTATACCCCATTCCTATCTTAGATAGTAGAACTGGTCTGTATCATGTTTTGTCAACTTCTCAAAAATATATCGCGAGAGATGATGATTCTTTGATGTACATACCCATTGCTGACCTCAGAGAATGCAAGCCACTCCATACCAATACTAAATTATGTCCAAATTTGTTTGCATATCCAATTGACAACAACGCCATATGCGAAGCCCGCCTTTTCAAGGATCTACAAACCCTACCAGAAAACTGTCAAACGTCAACTATCATCGGCCAAGGATACAACATCCAAAAACTAGATGAAAACGTGTGGATGATCATCAATACAGAGCCACTACAAATGAATATCAATTGCCCGAAGGAGACTTCAAAAACCGACACCATCTTCAAAAACTCTATAATTAAATTACAACCAAATTGCTACGCCTTCATAGGCATCACGAAGATCCAAGCTAGCACAGACGAAACGACAGACGTGAAGAACGACGCTCACCCCATACAAATCCCTTTCGAGTGTTGCAACCAGGTTCCGGACAAAGTTCGAGTGCCCAATCTGAAACCACTAAAACTAAGTGATCTGAACACCGAAGACCTCGATATCGCCAGACACCAATTAGACCAGTATTCAAAAGACTTAGACCACCTAATCAAGGAACCCTTCATCACGAGACACATTTCTTGGTTTACCTACCTTACTATAGTGCTAATTTTCGGACTCTTATTCTTGTATCTATTCTGTAAGTGTAAAGCAAGAAGACGAAGACTAGCCATCAACGTTTCCACGACTCCTTCATCTCCACCAAGGCCTAGTGGTGAACCCCTCAGGACATTTACATCAACGAAGACGACCCCCACTAAGAAGAGAGGACGAAGAAGGTGAAGACATCGAACTTAATTAAACCAGACTGTTTGTGCCTTTTACTGACTTTTTGTACCAAGACTCTTCAGTGAATTTTTACTTCATTTCATTGTTTATTTAGTGTATTTTATTATTCCTATTTTTGTTAGTTTCAAATGACTAACATTTTAACATGCTTTTCGCAACACAAACAGGCTAATACGCTTGCGTCTTACGCCTAGCATTTTTACACTTTATGCTTTTACATTTTACGCTTTTTGTATTTTTACATTTTATATTTTACATTTTATATTTTTCAATCTTACAATTTTACCATTTTACATTACTTTATATTTTTGAATTCTTGTTAAATCACAAATTTTGTTCAACTCAAAAGTTGCTGTATAAACAACAACTTTTTTTATAAGGGGGAAGTTGTTATATGAAAATATACCCTGTATCTCTGAGACATTGGCCTCACCACTCTCAGCGGTATTATATTACATAGATATCAGATAACGACTCCTCTCAGCATCCGCTCTCCCGAGAATTAGATAAGATTGTATTCTTGCAAAACTGCATAATTGCAGTTCCTTTGTTCCCAAAGGTTATAAATGGGAGTAGTGTACTTTCAGACGGCAGTCTTAAACTCATGTTGGAATAAACAAGTCAAAATTATTATTGTTCTAATTTATAAAGAGTCAACGTTGACTCCATTAATAAATAAATAAAGTTTTTAAAAAGTGATTTCAACAATCGATTATCTAACATATATATATATGAGAGGATGTTTAATGTTTCTTTTTTTAAATAGAGAGATCTAATACAGCTACATACCATCAACACCATAGTAGAACAATGTCCCTAAATTACCCCATAAGAAAAATTTTAATTGACCTTGAACCTTATAGTCTAAATGATTTTTTAAATAGTTAAATACATTTCGAGAATAAGGTGAATGTTTAAAAGAATTTTGTTATTTACTTTGGTAGTAGACGTCAATTTGACGTCGTTGCTCTGACGCCTTTTCATTTTATGTGACAGTGCCTTTGCAAATGGGGCGAAAAAGCTTCTACTCACCAAAGCCTATTACTCAATACAAGAATATTTAGAAGATGTGATATAAACTGTGATATACTGTACTGACCGATTTGTAACGTTTTGCATTATCTGTGTAGTGTTCTGTATTATATATATATATATATATATATATATATACATTCTTGTATCAATTTTGCGTCCTTTCAAAAGGTGGCGTGAAATGCGTCTCCTAGAATTAACGACTTTTTGCAGGTTCTTGCAGAGTATATTGACCAACATCTAGCCGCTAAATAAGAATCCGTTCTTAGATTTAAAGTTTTTCAATTTTATTTTTTTCTGTATATTGGGCTTATATTTTTGTATCAATTTTGCATCCTTTCACAATTGAAATTATTTTGCGTCCAGCAGTATACAGTTATATTCACAGATCAATATTGCGTCCATAGTGTATAGTTTTATCTAGTTTCCACCATTATTGTATCAATTTTGCGTCCGCGTTGTTGCCAAGTTTTTGATACTCTGCTCATTTAAAATCGGCTTGATGTGAAACTCAGAAGGGGACCCAGGAAAATCATGTATCTTATTTAAATTCATTTTATTCGAAATCTTTATAATCTATAAATAAGAATGAAATATTCTTCTTTATTATTTACGGGGGAGGCTGAATATAATAAGGATGGCAATATATATTTTCATAATAACTATTATGGGCTGATGAAAATCCTCACGCAATAATTAAGTCGAGGCACCAACAACGTTTTGCAATTAGTACCTGGGGTGGTATTGTCGACAATTTTTAAATTGGTCAATTTGTTCTACACCAAAATGTTAATTGACAATCTTAAGTCAATTTTCTTCTAGACTATTTACCACTTCCAATGGAGATTGTTTCACTAGCTATAAGGCAACGTATTTTTTTATACATGATAGTGCTTCACTTAATTTTTTTCCATGGTCGTACTAGGGTACCTCAATGAAACTTTCTTCCAATCAGTGGATAGGTTGTGGAGTACTACCTTGTTTACAGACCTTAATCCACTAGATTAATATTTATAGAGCCTTTAAAATCTTATATTTATGCTGTTCCTATTGTTACGAGCTAAGGATTCGGGGATTTAGAAATACGCTATGTCTTCTTGATAACAATTACTATTTTAGTGTAAATTTTACATCAATCATCAAAAATATCCTTATGTCACCACTGTCACTTTAGCCACCTATCTCCTTCCCACAGGCATAAAAATTGTCAACAGGTGTCGTCCCGTTGACGTCGTAACACTGCCCCCCTCTTAGAGCTGTTCGTCTCGAATAGCAGACATTCCTTCATTAGTACCACTGTATGGGGACAACCGGTCAATGTGCACATTTTTCATTTTTCCCCGCTGTCCTCGTCGTTGTCTCTGAATTCTATACACTACATCATTTATTCGAGTAACCACTCGGTAAGGGCCTTCCCAGTGTCTTTGGAGTTTTGGTGACTTTCCCTTTTTGCGTCGAATACTATATAGCCATATTGTATGTATCACCTTCTTGAAATCCAGCACTATTAGCTCTTAGATCGTATATTGTTCTCATACGATCGCTTGCAACCTTTATTTTACTCCTGGTCATCTTATAAATATCAGATAACTTCTTACGAAGATCGGACACATAGTCCTCTACTGAACTATTATTATCTACTGGAGCTCCAAACATTAAATCACTGGTCAGACGAATATCTCGGCCAAAAAGAATCCGAGATGGTGTATATGCCCTGTTGAGTCATGGATTGCTCTCCTGTAAGCCATTAGAAATATTGGTATATGCTGGTCCCAATACCGTTGATGGTCATCCACAACTTTCGCCAGATGTTGATTCAAAGTTCTATTAAATCGTTCTACCATACCATCGAACTGGGGGTGAAATGGCGTCGTTCTGGTTTTGCGTATTCCCAACAATTTGCACACTCCTTGGAAAACTTGTGATTCGAAGTTACGTCCTTGATCGGAATGAAGTTCATTTGGAACACCAAAGCGACTGACCCAATTCATTACAATTTGCTCCACGACAGTTTTCGTCTCCTGATTCGGTATTGCACATACCTCAGGCCACTTACTGAAGTAATCTATTACTACAAGCACGTATTTATTCCCATTATCTGTCATCGGAAACGGTCCAGCAATATCAGCTGCTGTTCTTTCAAACGAAATTCCTACATTGTACTGATGCATTTTGCCTTTACTCCTCACCTGTGGTCCTTTGGTTGCCGCACAAAGTGTACATCGACGGCACCAGTTCTCCACGTCATCGCGCATATGAATCCAATAGAATTTTTCTCTAACTTTTGATAACGTCTTACTTATTCACAGATGACCTCCGGAGACTCCATCATGAATTTCTTGTAAGACCTCTACCACCTTTGATCCAGGCACAATTATCTGCATCCTATGAGAATTTCCATTCACAGCTTCCCATTTCCTCATCAGTATTCCATTTTCTATATGCAGTGAATTCCATTGAGCCCAGTAACTTTTTAAAATTTCGCTTTGGTCCGCTATCTCCATCCACTGTGGCCGTTCTAAATGTTCTTTCCAGGTGAGAATTGGTGATATATCATTATCTTCTTGTTGGGCAGCTTGTAATTCCAGATGGTTCCATCCTTCATTAGGTTTCACGGTGACTCCTTGAATAGTTACTATTCCCTGTTTCTCTTCTATTCTCATACAGTGTTTACAGTCTGAGCTACATGGTCGTCGAGATAGCGCATCAGCATTCCCATGATTCTTACCTTCATCTAATAACGATTGCCGTAATCGATCTATCAACACCGCTTTATTGCCACTAGTTGTGGGAGATCGTTTGTCCAGCTCATATTTCAATTCAAAAATTTTTAGATCATTCAAGATTTTCGACATTTCTACTAATTAATGTTTAGAGAAACTTACAATTGTTCACAAAATATAAGCGTTGCTAATCCTCACTTCTAACACCAATTGTTACGAGCTAAGGGTTCGGGGATTTAGAAATACGCTATGTCTTCTTATAATACCTTTATTTCAATAAACAACTGTCTTCGAGATAACAATTACTATTTTAGTGTAAATTTTACATCAATCATCAAAAATATCCTTATCTCACCACTGTCACTTTAGCCACCTATCTCCTCCCCACAGGTGTCGTCCCGTTGACGTTGTAACACTATTCTCGATGAACAAACTCTTCATAGATCCTATGATCTAAGAAAGGTTACAGCAAATTCGCTAAAATCCAGTTATTTTTGGTAGAGTGAGAGGATCTATGAAAGAACGTAAGCAAAAATGTATTGAGACAGATAGAGATCACTTCGAACATAACTTGTAAAGTTCTGGCAATAATTTAAAAAAGTGTTAAAAATGTCGTATCGTTTACGTCTTCTAATTTTTATTTTTATTTAAAATAATAATTTGTGAGGAGTTGGTTTTCTTCAACATAATGATAATAGTCATGGTCATGATAATGTTGATGGTAATGGTAATGATAATGATAATACTACTCGGCCAAGATGGTCGTCCTGATAATCGGCGCACTCGGTGGGAAGAAGCCTACGCTGCTCTCAGAACTAAAGACCATACCCGGCCTGCCATAAGTCAGCCGAATGGTTGGCAGGTCAAATGCAGAACGCAGTCATCCTGGAGCCCCTTCGTAAGCCTGAGCAAATGATTCTGGCATCTACAATCACTAACCCTGCAGGCTGTGGGCAGTGGCGGTAGTTAATTCTCTGGCTCTTTTCCCGTGAGAATATCGCAGATACGGGAAAACAGTCCAGCATTGCTAACGCGAAAAAAAGAAAAAATATATAATAATAATAGTAATAAAGCAGTCATCCTGGGATCTCTTCGTGTTCTTAGAGCAAATGATTCTGGCATCTACAGCCACTAACCCTGCTGTATGAAAATATCGCTTGAAAATCGGACGTAAAATAGATAGGTACAAACTTAAAAGAAGTAATGAAGGGAAGTTTTTGCTCAACAGTTTTATAATATTCTGCCTATCAAAATTAAACTGTTCGCAAACAAAAGAAAAAAAATACATACATTAAAATGTACAAATTTTACAAATAATTACAATATTTTTTTCCATTATTTTAATTATTTATAACGAAAAATGTGTACTGTCGATTTATGATACTAGTTTTTTCAATAATCAAATCGTTTAAACTATATAATAATCTATACTTATGTGAATATAATTAATAATATGTGCACATGAATTACATGTGCATAATTATTTTAAAAGGGCCATGGGCAGTAAAAAATGTTTTCTGATTCTTATTGGAGACAATTTTGAGTGCACATCGCTTTGTAAAAAGCAACGTTAATATTAAACATAATGGTGTAAAATTTACGATTAATTCACTTTATGAGGAAAAACAATTTATAATACTGAACTACGATTTTTTCTATGCACGTGCCTTTTGCCTAAAATTCAAATGAACATTATATTTAGATACCATCAAACAGAAAGATACTTAAGACACTTTTGAGAGAAAGGAAACAACTTTTATAAAATGAATCTAGACATATCGGGTTAGGTGGTTATGTGGTGGTTAGATGCCAAATACAAATTTCAAGACATCAAAATTCTCATTATTTTTATTAATATCTTTATAAAAAATTAGGAAAAATTCCCAATATCACAAGTAATACTTTTGAGTAAATTGTGACATGACAAATTAGTATAAAATCCAATTAATAGAGTAAAAAAAGGAGGAAAGTCGATTAGAAACCATTATAACTTTTTATTTGAAAACCAGAACAAAACATTTTCTTATTATTTAAAAATAAATACAAAAAATATATACTTTGCGTTTGGTTGACTAAAATAACCAATGAATACTTAGTATCTAACAGCAAAAAAAATAAAGATGAGATTATTAATTAAAAAAAGTACGTAAAAAAGTAAATAAAAATGGTAACATAAAGAAGAACTCTTAGAGAATAAAAGTAAATTTGAACTTTGATCTCAGGTAAAACTGCAAAATTCTAACAAAGAATATAACATGAAACGAAAGAAACTCAATTTACTTTTCAAAATAAACATCTAATAGAACTGAAAAATAAAAAGTAAGTAACAACATGCTAATATTGAAAACAGATTATATAATGTCACATAAGGGGGGGGGCGAGCGTAGGTGCGTCTTTACTATGTACATACTTCGGTATGCGATGTAAAGCAACGACAGGCGCAGTTAGTACTTGGATGGGTGACCATTCCAACGGAAACCGCGTCCTCGCCTCACATATCTCCCAGCGGCTTGTATATCAGTGTATGCGCGGAAGCTACACAACCTTAGGCGAGGGTTGTATAGGAGATATACCATCCTTCGGAGGGGATGTAAAGCCACCGGTCCCTTGTCTATTAAATGTTAGGCAAGTAAAAGATCCCTACTCTTCTTAAGGGAAGAGGTTCGGCAAAATTCCTGGTGGGGGTAGCTCGTCTACAGGCGTCGGTGTTAGGCCTCAGTAGCGGAAATAGGCCGATGTTAAATAAATGTATAAAAAAAAAAATGTTACATCCCACATTGTTTTATTTCAGAAGGGCCTACCGGTCATTTTCCCGGTGCCCCAGTCCGACACTGTCTATATTATATATTATATGGGAGATTTATATTAGAATTTTTACATTTTCATTCAAATGTTGCTTTTATCTTAAAGTACAGTAACTGGAGGTTTTAATTTCAGAAAAATACCGTAGGAATTGAGTTTTGTTTATTTTTTAATATCATCAAGAAAAAGTTTCTGTATTATACAGGGACTTGCTTTTTCATAGGAGGTGGAAGAAAATATCATTGAGTGTAATTTTGTCCCTTATAAGGACGCATTTTGACACCATTACCTAGATGCTCAATTTTTTTACCCATTTAAATTACTTGCTTTTGAAAAAATTGCATCCAACTTCAATCCGCCTTCTTGGAGCCAGCATTTTGAATTTTTAAATTTTGACTTCAGATTCGTAATCAGCGCGACCCCAAAAACATTAAAATACTACCTTTCAAAAATAAATAAGCATTACGTTTTAATATATTAAATTTCCCAATTTAGGGGTAGTTTGCAGCCATTGGGGGTAATAATATAGTGTGGGTACCATATAGAAACTGAAGAAGATACTTTTTGTATAAGAATTGCATATAAAGGGACAATCATTTATTATGAAATTATTCCTGTGTTTTGCACATTATTTACCTCTAGATACTGTGTATTCTCTTTATAAAAAATTATGAAAACAAATATAAAATTTAATTTACATCAATGATTTCTTTGTTTACATCGCTTGATCTGAAGTACGATTTTTGTAATAGATATGTATTAATTACTGAAAACAATATGAGTACGTATCTCAAACACGACACACAACTCACATTCCCGTAGATGGATTGAACAAATCCTCTCTATATTAGCGCATTTTGCATCTTCACAGTGTTGCCAACTCGAGATGACGCAAAATTGATACAATTATCTAACTGAAATGTATATAGTATATAATTTACAGAGACCTCCCAGCGGTAAATGCTTGAACTAGCAATATACTTCCTTTCGTTACTTCTTTTAAGTTTGTATCTATTTTACGTCCGATTTTCGAGCAGTTTTTTTTAGATTATGAACAAACGAATTATTATACCCAGTTAATAATTTTAGTAAAGGTAGAGGGCGCAATATCGAAGTTCTCAATGAATTATTTGATTAAAAAAACCTTACGTGGAAGAAAATATCGCGGAGTGTAATTTAAATTAACTGAATATAACTTGAACTCAGTGTGAGCTGTTAACATGTTTTGTAGAATATACTTAATGTTTAGTAGCCATAATCAAAATTTTAATAATCAAATTTACAAGGACAAATAAAATCCCAACAATTAAAATATGTTAGTATACTTTATAGTAAACAAATGAGAAACATGTACGTATATGAAAGATAAACATGAACAATTTATTTCTCTAGAACTAGCATCGAGGAGTCATAACTAGAACCCTCAAAGAGAACGTTCACGAAGTGTTAAGTGGCAAGAACTACCAAAATAGTAATTTTAACTAGTGCATAAATATGAACAAATATTAGTTAATCAAAGGTGATCAATTTAAGGATACTTACCTAAAGATTATTCGTAGTGGCGATGATTCTAGTTGAGAGGTGTATTTGGTTCTCACAAACATTAATAGTGCATAGGACATGACAAATAAAAGATGCTCTTGCCATAACTTCACATTAATGTTCAAGTTAATTTAGCCATGATGAAACATAATACACCGCAAAACATGTTTAATGACATTGCAAATAATTTTATGTTTTTGAAGTTGGATTGCAAACCAATGTTACGGTGTACCACTTCCTAAAGGTTTCAATAAATACTGTATTAGTTTAAGTCGTTAAATTGTTTGATAAATATTATAGAAAGTAAGTAGGGAGGTCAATGAAGGTTTTGAATAGAATTTAGTTCATATGATATAGTTTTAATAACAAATTTTTATAAAAATTCAAATAGTTTCAAGTTTAAAATTTATTGGCATAAATCTTAACAAATAGCATAGCAATAGAAAGGTGAGAACATGGTAAACCCAATTTCAAAATTATTATTTACATACAAAAGGCATTTTCAAATTATATCAATAATACGAATTGTAAAATAAAAATTGTAAAAATCAATATAGTAAAAGGTGTCATCCTGACATTTTTAATAAAAAATTTGGGATCAAGAAATCAGTTTTTCCTCGGTTATGAAAGGAGGTGCATCTGTGTCAAATAAATTTGCATTTGCCTTAATTTTCAATAAAATTTAAAGAGGAATGAAAAACAAATCACTATAAAGAAATGTGAGAACTGAGAGACAAAAAGTAAGCATTGGAGGAATAATTTCTTGATAAATATTTTAATAAATTTTTGAGCATTGAAAGGGTTCAAGGTACGTGTACAAAAATTTCGTACTTTTTACTAATAAAAGTTGCTAAAATTTTCAAATTTGAAAGCTATTTTTCGTAATTCATAAAGGACAAAGTTGTACTTACTTGTAAGTCATGTAATATGTAATCCAGTATTAAAAAGGAAAAAGTGCATCGAAAAATTATCGCAATAAATCTACACTAGCCGTCATCATTCGTCACATTTCGTATGGAATTGATTGGGAGAACTGAAGACCAACATATGAAGCAGGAACATCTATACGATATCCGGTAAGCTGATCGATCAGTTCGGCAAATTTAAATTTCATTTTAATTCTTTAAAAGTACTTAATAATTTATAAAACTTTCCATCAGAAAGAGGCCATATTCATGAATTTCGATATAATTATCGATTTCAAAATACATATTTAGCGTAAGCTATTTAGCATAAGTTTTCTTTACCATAAATTTACCATTTGTGTCAAATGTTTAAGGGAAAATCAATACTCATTCATTACCTTCAAACCGTTTGTTAATATATCTAAAATTGTCACAACTGTTGGTATTTTATTTCACTTGAAATATAATTTAAATTGTAATTCCACATGTGTATTTTAAATGAGCAATTTAGGAACCGACACCCTGGGAGAGAGATAGACTGCACGGGTAGTCATGACTCATGCTGATTTTAAAGTTTGTTTATATTGGTGCAAGAAACTCATATCATCAAGTAATATTTATTCATTTTGGTAGTCAACTAGGCTACCTGGCGCCCACATATATCTCGTATATAAAATTCAATTTATCACAACTGTGTTTATTTATTTTGTGTGCCAATATATAAATAACAATACAATACAATATATATATATATATATATATATATATATATATATATATATATATATATATATATATATATATATTTATTCCGAGAAGCATCCGCGGTCGTTGGTATGAAAAATACTAGGTTCTCGGGTTGAACCGCGTCTGAGATTGTTAATGTCTCGACGTTTCGGCTCCCGTTTTGGAGCCATTTTCAAGAGAAAAAGTGAGTCAAGTAAAAATTGTCAAAGAAAATAATGCTAGGAGTTCGTGGAACTGGTTCGATTCCGGGGTCTCAATCTGCCTACTCCCCAGATCTCACCGCGATCCGTCTCTAAGGCCTCAACCTGCCTACTCCTTAGAGCGAACTCGCTGGCAGTATCGGACGAAGTGTTATTTATACGAAAGCTGTCTGTGGGTGGGAGAGTGGTGGGGGGTTGAGGGTCTGTTGATGGAGGCATCAGAGCAGAACGGCTGCTATCAGGATTATGAGGTGTGGATGAATATTGTGGGGCTAGCCTGGAGATCAATGATTTCCAAGCGACTGGAAGACGATGACCGTCATCCCTTTTGTTTAGACAATTGGGACGTTTTTCAATCTCAATTGCTTCGCGGATGATTCGCGGTTTCTGGAAAAATGATGGTGCTATGGTTTTGGTGTTATCGAAGTCTATATTATGGCCTGTTAGAAGGCGGTGTTGGGCAAGTGATGATGTGGGATCGGATTTTCTAACTGCAAGACGATGTTCATATATTCTATTGTTAATCCGTCTGTTGGTTTGTCCAATGTAGGTTTGGGGACAGTTTGAGCAAGGTATTTCGTATACACCGTGGGAATCATTAGGTATTTGGTCTTTTGGGGTTCTGATTAAATTGGAAATTGTTTGGTGTGTTGTGAATATGGTTTTTATGTTATTGGATTTCAGGATTTTTGAAATTTTGTCTGTGACACCTTTGATATAAGGTAGGAAAGCTTTTTGCTGAGGAGGAGTTTCTGTCTGATCAGTTTGGGAAGGATTTTGTGCTTTGTGTATGGATCGCGTTATATGTCCTTTGTCGTAACCGTTTTGTAGAAGTGCTTCTTGTAATGTTTGTAGTTCGGATTGTCTGTTGTGATTGTCTGTTAGTCTGAGGGATCTGGTTACAAGAGTGTTGACAACGGAATTTATTTGTGATGGATGGTGGTGTGATTTTGAGTTAAGGTAACGGTTGGTGTGGGTTGGTTTTCTATACACAGAGTAGGAGAGTTGATTGTTGTTTTGTTTTGTAATGAGGACGTCTAGGAAAGGGAGAGAACAATTGTTTTCGATTTCAATAGTGAACTGGATCTGAGGGTGTATATGATTAATGTGAGACAGAAAGTTGTTTAGAGAATCTCTACCATGTGGCCAGATAGCGAAGATGTCATCTACGTATCTTAGCCAGCAAGTAGGCTTCAGTTCGGATGAATTCAGGGCTTGGGTTTCGAAGTTGTCCATGTAGATGTTGGCTATGACAGGGGACACAGGTGATCCCATTGGAGCTCCTCTCACTTGTCTGTAATAGTTGCCTTGAAAGAGAAAATAGGTGTGGAATTTTTGACATAATTTATGTCAAAAATTCCACCAATTTCATTGATCTTCTTCAAAATTACTCTATTTCCCAGAACGACATTCTAGTCAGTTTCGATATTGTGTCACTATTCACCAATATCCCACTCACTGAAGCCCTAAACGTTCTCAAAACTAAACACAATATTTCTCCCAGCACTCTGACCCTTCTAGAACATTTTCTGTCCAACACCTATTTTCTCTTTCAAGGCAACTATTACAAACAAGTGAGAGGAGCTCCAATGGGATCACCTCTGTCCCCTGTCATAGCCAACATCTACATGGACAACTTCGAAACCCAAGCCCTTAATTCATCCGAACTGAAGCCTACTTGCTGGCTAAGATACGTAGATGACATCTTCGTTATCTGGCCACATGGTAGAGATTCTCTAAACAACTTTCTGTCTCACATTAATCATATACACCCTCAGATCCAGTTCACTATTGAAATCGAAAACAATTGTTCTCTCCCTTTCCTAGACGTCCTCATTACAAAACAAAACAACAATCAACTCTCCTACTCTGTGTATAGAAAACCAACCCACACCAACCGTTACCTTATTAACTCAAAATCACACCACCATCCATCACAAATAAATTCCGTTGTCAACACTCTTGTAACCAGATCCCTCAGACTAACAGACAATCACAACAGACAATCCGAACTACAAACATTACAAGAAGCACTTCTACAAAACGGTTACGACAAAGGACATATAACGCGATCCATACACAAAGCACAAAATCCTTCCCAAACTGATCAGACAGAAACTCCTCCTCAGCAAAAAGCTTTCCTACCTTACATCAAAGGTGCCACAGACAAAATTTCAAAAATCCTGAAATCCAATAACATAAAAACCATATTCACAACACACCAAACAATTTCCAATTTAATCAGAACCCCAAAAGACCAAATACCTAATGATTCCCACGGTGTATACGAAATACCTTGCTCAAACTGTCCCCAAACCTACATTGGACAAACCAACAGACGGATTAACAATAGAATATATGAACATCGTCTTGCAGTTAGAAAATCCGATCCCACATCATCACTTGCCCAACACCGCCTTCTAACAGGCCATAATATAGACTTTGATAACACCAAAACCATAGCACCATCATTTTTCAAAATCCGCGAATCATCCGCGAAGCAATTGAGATTGAAAAACGTCCCAATTGTCTAAACAAAAGGGATGACGGTCATCGTCTTCCAGTCGCTTGGAAATCATTGATCTCCAGGCTAGCCCCACAATATTCATCCACACCTCATAATCCTGATAGCAGCCGTTCTGCTCTGATGCCTCCATCAACAGACCCTCAACCCCCCACCACTCTCCCACCCACAGACAGCTTTCGTATAAATAACACTTCGTCCGATACTGCCAGCGAGTTCGCTCTAAGGAGTAGGTAGGTTGAGGCCTTAGAGACGGATCGCGGTGAGATCTGGGGAGTAGGCAGATTGAGACCCCGGAATCGAACCAGTTCCACGAACTCCTAGCATTATTTTCTTTGACAATTTTTACTTGACTCACTTTTTCTCTTGAAAATGGCTCCAAAACGGGAGCCGAAACGTCGAGACATTAACAATCTCAGACGCGGTTCAACCCGAGAACCTAGTATTTTTCATATATATATATATATATATGGTGTAGTGGTGAGAGGTAAGTGAATCCTCTCATGTGGTCTAATGCTACTATACACCAGACATCACAGATGTCTCCATGGTGTATAGCGACTTGCCATTTTGCAAGTACCGAGAGCGCCGACCTTCAGCCCTTGGTGGACAACCTATATACTGTTATTATACATGATTTGCAGGAAACAACTACTCAGCGGGCAAATACCCCGACCTGCATTGAATTACACCTTACAAATCATGAAAAATTGGTAGCCAATATCATTTGTCAACTCCCTGACCAACCTGTCAACTCCCTGGTCAGGGAGTTGACAAATGACATTGGCTTCCAATTTTTCATGATTTGTAAGGTGTAATTCAATGCAGGTCGGGGTATTTGCCCGCTGAGTAGTTGTTTCCTGCAAATCATGTATAATAACAATATATATATATATATATATATATATATAATGTTTTGTATTATTTTATATTATGTTTGTATTGATTTATACTATTTTACATTATGTTTGTTTCTACACAGTATTCTGTGACTTTGTTGACGTTTCATTGTAACATTGTGTATTTACAATGAATAAATCTCTATCTATCTATCTATCTATATAATAGGCCAGGCGACAGGTCGAAAAAAAAGCCTCAATAAGGAAATAATTAGTGGAAAGCTGGAAATTGCTTTAATCGCTTTATTTGGATCCAGATATTACTCTCCCAAGTTTTCCCCCTCGAGCGAAGTCGGCGTTGGCCCTTCTGGTCCTAAGAAGGTACCATTTTTCGGTTTTTTGCAAATATCTCCCAAACCATCAACTTTATCAACAAAATATCTATTATAAAAAATAATCTAGAGTGAATTTGCTACAAAAAAGTTCTTTAATGCTTGCCTCTAAAGTGAACCATTATGATGATACGACCATTCAAAGTGGAGCCCTTTTTGATTCTTACGGAAAAGTTATCGAAATCATATGCCACATCAAAGTTTCTACATGTTATAAATATTTGTCAGCATTCCAGGTGCACCAACTGTTAACTTGTTACAAGTATAACAGCTTTTCAATGTAAACAGCTGTGACAAAGTACCTACGATTAGTATTATTATTATTGACTAGTATTGACATAAAATCACTCTTTTCATGGGCGCCGACTTTTGAAAATTTGGGCAGGTACCCGCAATACCCACTATATAAATATTTCGGACAATATTAAAACAAAAACTTTTTTCATTATTTTCTATATTATAATAAGTTGTTTTAAACCAATGTTACCAGTTCTAGATGCTTATAATATTATTAACAAAAATAAATTAGGACAAAACACCTAATTTCAAAAATCAGTAATTCTAATTATTACGGAGCCCAGTTCTGTTAGTTTTGGAGTAAAAAAGTATAAATATAATCACAATATTTTTGGCCGGGGGCTCGGCCCCCGTCCTGACTTCTGGCCGGGGACTCGAGCCCCGGAGCACCCGAGAAGTCGGCGCCTATGACTCTTTTCCACACCACCTGGCAGTAGAGTAAGTGGCGCGTTTTTTTGTAAGTGGTGTCCCCAGGAGGCCTAATCCACTGTTCAAATGTCAAAGTTAGTCGATTTTCAACCGTTTTGATGAAGGCTGGCAGTCTTGATCGTCTGCCTCAATTTCTCCGTCATCGCTTTCATCGCCTGCATCGGTACATTTGTCCGACGTCACAGGGCGCTCAAGATTAACATCGATGTCTCCGTCACAATCATCCATATCATCAATACCCATACAATTTATGCAGATTCTGGAGCATCGGAGACCCGTTTTCCTGCAACCACACGCAGCGTTACATCCTTTCGAATATTTGCAGGACACTGTGTTTAGAAGCGTTTGTGGCGCCGGATCCCTCGTCGTAGGTATGGGAGCCAAATCACATTGAGAATTTTTCTAGCCCCAATCCAGTGGATTTGTATCATTTCCATACCATGTTTGGACTTGATGGTATGTTCTTAAAGAGTGCTCACGTGGCGCTGATTCGGTGGGAGGTAGGCTTGCGAGATTAAATCGATGTTTGCTTAGAGATTTTGCAAACAGTTGGAACCGCAACTCATTCAGGGTGTTTCCCGTGGTTTTGTTGTCATAAAGCCTAGCCACAACCAACTGGCCCGCTTTGCCAATTTCATCGGGGTTTGCGTTCACGTCTCGGAAAACCCTAACAGCTGTCTGCAGTTTCTCATTACTCTTCAGCAGTATTACGAATTTCATTTTGCCCTGCCTGAAAAACGAAGACGTTGTATCGCACCCACTAAACGCATGCAACAAGAGGATGTTTTCTTGCACACACGGCGGGAGATTGAAACTTGTTGTGCAAAATAGTTGTTGTTTGGTTGAACCTTTACCGGGTTTCATAAAATATATTTCCGTGGGGGGTGACACACGAGCCGCCAAGATGACCAGGATACCTATATCTTCATCCACTATAATGACCGAATTGTCGGGCCGGATAACTCGAGTGTGGTGGTAATGATGAGCACATCGGCATCTTCTGGAGCTTGTCTGGTTTCGATTCCTTCGCATTCGAATTTGACGCGCAACAAGTCGATCAATCTTCGTTTGTTTGTGTCATTACACAAAAATTTTGCTTGTGGCATAGTTGCCGCCATGGACTCATCAAAAAAAACATAAGCAGCATCATGCTTGTGCGATCGCCGAAGACGTTCAGCGGACTTGGTACTGCGAGCTGCTGGGTCGTCAGGATACCCATCTAAAATGATGACACTGTTTTTGAAGTATCTTTTGACGTAATTCACATATTTGGCGCTAATGTCGGCAAAAGTATCGGTTTGGTGCCAAATTACACGGTGTAGAAGAAATGCTCCGTCGAGAACATGATGTAGGTCCTTAAATGTGGGTTCATCGGTAACAGGATGGAATAATTTATAGAACACAGAATTTTGCGTTGGAAATATTGTTTCAATTCTGTATCGGTTTTCTTTGCAAGGCAAATGCGTTGGAAAAGCACAAGAGGATCAACGGAAATATCCGTGTTGCGGATTTTTATTTTCGAATTGCACATGTCACGTCTTTTCACACTACTTTCACGTAAGGTTCTTAATCCTCTCTCCTTCACTATAAGTGTCTCCATCTTCTAAACTTTTTTCACAAATAAAACAAACGGGTGGATTACCAGCCGCGGCCATTGCCGCACTTTCTCAAACTACAATCTTGATCGATTATTTTGTCCGTAAACAACCAGGTCGTTCATGAGACTGCTGTGGTATATGTGGCTGAAGTTGCATTTAAATTTAGATTTAAAATTTAACTTTTTACAGCGGACCAGATAAATGTTGCATATACTCTTAAGATGCAGATATTTATGGTAGTCAAACCCAAAATATGTGTGTTTTGGAGTCTTACAATTAAGAACATCACCTCGCGGAAGGGAGGGGTATACCGTCACGCGAAACCGGAAGAAGGGGCGAAATAACAACTACCTAGATGCCCTATTTAAACAGTATTTTAAAAAATTAATAATTTATTTGATCTGTTATAATATTGAAACGTTATATAGGGAATACGAAAATAACACGAATTGTCCGATTCACTAAAAATATGACTGAGGGTGAGAAAGCGTATGCCCCTATTTTAAATAGTAAAAAAATCTGTCGTACATTATTTTGCGATATGAATCAGAGTGATCATTTCTTCTAAGAAGTGAACTGAATGGATCCGGTTTCTTTTATAAAAATGTGAGAGTGCGAAACAGCCCTAAACTTAAAATAAAAAAATATATCGTAGAGAATAACCCCGACGCTATATAATATTGTGCATCATGAAATAGTCATAAACTGTATTCTAGGAAAGCAGCCGAACTGATCTTGTTAATTGAATAAGAGCTGAGGGTGAGAAACACCCCTATATTTGAAATAATAAAAACGTATTTTAAAAAAATAACTCCGACGTTGTCCATTTAAATCCGTGTGGAAACTGTCAAGTAGGATATCCTAGAAGAACAACTGAATGAGTCTAATTTCCTAAATAAGAGTCTGAGGGTGAGAAACACCCCTATATTTGAAATAATAAAAACGTATTTTAAAAAATGACTCCGACGTTGTCCATTTAAATCCGTCTGGCAACTGTCAAGTAGGATATCCTAGAAGAACAACTGAATGGGTCTAATTCCTTAAATAAGAGTCTGAGGGTGAGAAACACCCCTATATTTGAAATAATAACGTATTATAAAAAAATAACTCCGACGTTATCCATTTAAATCCGTATGGAAACTGTCAAGTAGGATATCCTAGAAGAACAACTGAATGGTTCTAATTCCTTAAATAAGAGTCTGAGGGTGAGAAACACCCCTATATTTGAAATAATAAAAACGTGTTTTTTGAAAAATGACTCCGACGTTGTCCATTTAAATCCGTGTGGAAACTGTCAAGTAGGATATCCTAGAAGAACAACTGAATGGGTCTAATTCCTTAAATAAGAGTCTAAGGGTGAGAAATACCCCTATATTTGAAATAATAACTTATTATAAAAAAATAACTCCGACGTTATCCATTTAAATCCGTATGGAAACTGTCAAGTAGGATATCCTAGAAGAACAACTGAATGGTTCTAATTCCTTAAATAAGAGTCTGAGGGTGAGAAACACCCCTATATTTGAAATAATAAAAACGTGTTTTTTGAAAAATGACTCCGACGTTGTCCATTTAAATCCGTGTGGAAACTGTCAAGTAGGATATCCTAGAAGAACAACTGAATGGGTCTAATTCCTTAAATAAGAGTCTGAGGGTGAGAAACACCCCTATATTTGAAATAATAAAAACTTATTTTAAAAAATGGCTCCGACGTTGTCCAATTAAATCCGTGCGGAAACTGTCAAGTAGGATATCCTAGAAGAATAACTGAATGGGTCTAATTCCTTAAATAAGAGTCTGAGGGTGAGTAACACCCCTATATTTGAAATAATAAAAACTTATTTTAAAAAATGACTCCGACGTTGTCCAATTAAATCCGTGCGGAAACTGTCAAGTAGGATATCCTAGAAGAACAACTGAATGGTTCTAAATCCTTAAATAAGAGTCTGAGGGTGAGAAACACCCCTATATTTGAAATAATAAAAACGTATTTTAAAAAATGACTCCGACGTTGTCCAATTAAATCCGTGCGGAAACTGTCAAGTAGGATATCCTAGAAGAACAACTGAATGGGTCTAATTCTTTAAATAAGAGTCTGAGGGTGAGTAACACCCCTATATTTGAAATAATAAAAACGTATTATAAAAAAATAACTCCGACGTTGTCCATTTAAATCCGTGTGGAAACTGTCAAGTAGGATATCCTAGAAGAACAACTGAATGGGTCTAATTCCTTAAATAAGAGTCTGAGGGTGAGAAGCACCCCTATATTTGAAATAATAAAAACTTATTTTAAAAAATGACTCCGACGTTGTCCATTTAAATCCGTCTGGAAACTGTCAAGTAGGATATCCTAGAAGAACTGAATGGGTCTAATTCCTTAAATAAGAGTCGGAGGGTGAGAAACACCCCTATATTTGAAATAATAAAAACGTATATGTTAAACTACTTTATAAAATCATATTCTATATAGTTTCAACAATATCTTGTGCCCACGTCGCATTTAAATTCTTTTTACTTTCTGACAATCCCCCGTATACATTACACCATATTCCGTACCTCAAATCTTAATATTCTAATTAGTCTCACCAATTCCTTACCGATTGCTATTCTAAATTCCATCACTTTTTGATCACTCCTCGTAATGTTACATACAATATCTAACATTTTCATATCTTCTCAACTCGTAAACATGGGACCTTCGTTACTACTTTACGGGGTCATTTCAAATTTCGACCATTCAAACCTTAATAACTCTGAAACCAACATCGATTCAAACTTAGTTCCTATTTCAAAAATTTCCCCTTTTCATTGCCGATTTTTCGATATAACCTTCATTTTCGAATTCTTCAATTTTCAGTATTGCGCAATGTTACGCAATCGATGACTCATCCTCGCCCGCGCGGAGCGATTTCCATCCTTTCCAGACCTTTTAAAACGGGACACGAGACTCGATGGGGCGTGAAAAACGCAACTTCTTAGAAGGTATAAATACCCGAGCATAGCCTACCCGAGGCAAGTTCAGTTTTGGCAGTGACTCCGATATTAGTATTCGTGACGTGGTTAAAAGTGGAAAAGTTATCAAAAAGTGATTTTGGTGTAATAACCTAATTTGCTAGTGCTACGGTTCGGTTAATAATTACTACCCGTCTATTTTAGTTAGACTTTCTTGTCCGCTAGCCCTGCAGACTTTTCGTGACCAGCTGTTCCAATCTAGCTTCCCAGGCCGAAACCTGGTTAAAAAGAGTTAGTTTTAAGTCCCAATTTCATTTTAAATAACATATTTTCGCCTTAAGTGGCCCCTTTATTTTTCCGCCTTCACGGCTAATCTTTTAAGTGAATTTTCTCAAACTACAATTTATTTACCCTTGCAATTAAAAATATTTTACAGAAGTTTCAGAAAAAAATTCTATTGTCGATTAGTTATATTTCCACAAGAAAATTTGTTAAATAAAAATACCTCTTAATTTTCAACTCTGTTCAAGAAAATAAATAATTTCGTTCGTTCGCTTAAAAAATACAGTATTTTAATTATAAAAGAACAATATACAGGGTAGGGTGTTACTCTCAACCCTGCCAATGACTTTTTTAAATCAACTGAATCAATAAAGAATTCAATTTAAATAAATTAAATTAAACAAAAGTGAAACACACATTCTGGTCATATACAGAGTGTAGCTTTGACCCTGTCCAGCAAACCTTGAAGCAACTCCCCCGAATTTCAAAATTCAATAAAAATTTTGTGCACCTACCGCTTCAGGAGTCTCAACTTCAAGTTTCTCTGAAACATTTATTATTTTTCCAAACAAAAGGAGGCTCGTAGGTGTTCAGGGCACAGATAATCACGCGATAATGTTTTCCAATAATGAGCCGAAAGCTTGTTGCTCAGTAACTACTTAAAGCAACAGGCTTGAGGGTCATTATTAGAAAAAAGACTATAAGAATTTATCAGTGCACGTGGTGAGATAATTTTTTGAAATTCTAATAACATGTCAAATCGTGAATCTGACATTTTAAAGAAATTATAAAACTGTCAATAATTTCTCGTTGCATAGCAACATAATGACCTAAGTGAAAATCTCCCATGGGATATGTTTAGTGTAATCCTTTAATAATTGGATAAATTTTGACATGTAACTAGAAATGGACGGATTTAATTGGATTTTTATTTCGTCAAAAAATTATCTATGGAATTTCCCCCATTCAGTTACTTGTCTAGGATATCCTATTTGACAATTTCGAGACGGATTTAAATCTACAACGTAGGGGTTATTTTTTAAAACACGTCTTTATTATTTCAAATATATGGGGTGTTTCTTACCCTCAGACTCTTATTTAAGGAATTAGACCCATTCAGTTGTTCTTCTAGGATATCCTACTTGACAGTTGCCAGACGGATTTAAATGAACAACGTCGGAGTCATTTTTTATAATACGTTTTTATTATTTCAAATATAGGGGTGTTTCTCACCCTTAGACTCTTATTTAAGGAATTGGACCCATTCAGTTGCTTTTATAAGATATCCTACTTGACAGTTTCCAGACGGTTTCAAATGGACAACGTCGGAGTTATTTTTTTATAATACGTTTTTATTATTTCAAATATAGGGGTGTGTCTCACCCTTCGACTCTTATTTAAGGAATTAGACCCATTCAGTTGTTCTTCTAGGATATCCTACTTGACAGTTTTCACACGGATTTAGATGGACAACGTCGGAGTTATTTTTTTATAATACGTTTTTATTATTTCAAATATAGGGGTGTTTCTCACCCTCAGACTCTTATTTAAGGAATTAGACCCATTCAGTTGTTCTTCTAGGATATCCTACTTGACAGTTTCCAGACGGATTTAAATGGACAACGTCGGAGTCATTTTTTATAATACGTTTTTATTATTTCAAATATAGGGGTGTTTCTCACCCTCAGACTCTTATTTAAGGAATTGGACCCATTCAGTTGCTTTTCTAAGATATCCTACTTGACAGTTTCCAGACGGTTTTAAATGGACAACGTCGGAGTTATTTTTTTATAATACGTTTTTATTATTTCAAATATAGGGGTGTTTGTCACCCTTCGACTCTTATTTAAGGAATTAGACCCATTCAGTTGTTCTTCTAGGATATCCTACTTGATAGTTTCCACACGGATTTAAATGGACAACGTCGGAGTTATTTTTTTATAATACGTTTTTATTATTTCAAATATAGGATGTTTCTCACCCTCAGACTCTTATTTAGGAAATTAGACCCATTCAGTTGTTCTTCTATGATTTCCTACTTGACAGTTTCCACACGGATTTAAATGGACAACGTCGGAGTTATTTTTTTAAAATACGTTTTTATTATTTCAAATATAGGGGTGTTTCTCACCCTCAGCTCTTATTCAATTAACAAGATCAGTTCGGCTGCTTTCCTAGAATACAGTTTATGACTATTTCATGACGCACAATATTATATAGCGTCGGGGTTATTCTCTACGATATATTTTTTTATTTTAAGTTTAGGGCTGTTTCGCACTCACATTTTTATAAAAGAAACCGGATCCATTCAGTTCACTTCTTAGAAGAAATGATCACTCTGATTCATATCGCAAAATAATGTACGACAGCGTTATTTTTTTATGATTTTTTTACTATTTAAAATAGGGACATACGCTTTCTCACCCTCAGTCATATTTTTAGTGAATCGGACAATTCGTGTTGTTTTCGTATTCCCTATATAACGTTTCAATATTATAACAGATCAAATAAATTATTAATTTTTTAAAATACTGTTTAAATAGGGCATCTAGGGAGTTGTTATTTCGCCCCTTCTTCCGGTTTCGCGTGACGGTATACCCCTACCTTCCGCGAGGTGATGTTCTTAATTGTAAGACTCCAAAACATACATATTTTGGGTTTAACTACCATAAATATCTGCATCTTAAGAGTATATGCAACATTTATCTGGTCCGCTGTAAAAAGTTAAATTTTAAATCTAAATTTAAATGCAACTTCAGCCACGTCAGCTGATACTACTCCATTCTAACAAAAAATTTCTGTGAAATTAATTACATTTCAAGATTTGGCTTTTTAGTTTTCTCCATTGTTTCCAATCCTTTTTCGATCAAGGTATTGAATTCAGGATCACTGCTATTTCTTCCCATTTTTTAGCGTCTTTAAATGAAAAATTTGTGGAGAATTTCCCCGAAATTAGAATCTCATATTCTCGACTTTTCAATAAATCTATCATGTTCTTTTGCTGTTGTGAGCAGTAGGACAATTTTTTATTATCTATATTTGAAAGAATGGAAAGGCCTAACCTCAGGGAAAAAATTAAATACATTCCCCACAGATTTATGTAAGTGTCGGGACTCGGGCATACTCGGAATCGACACAAAAATGTGGTAAAATTATCCGAATGAGATGTTGCCACAGTGCTGCCTTACGCTCCGGGGGATATTGAGTTCGTTGTGGGGAATGAGAAGTGTCTAATTTATCGAAACTACTCGTTTCCTACTGTCAGGCAAATATAAGCCAAGAAGCCTGACGTAGTACTCCTCGACCACCAACTCAAGATAATGTATGTCGTGGAATTCTCAGCCCTCGCTGAGAGCAACATTGTCTTGAAAGAGGAGGAAAAACGGACCAAATATCGCGATTTACTCTTTGAACTCCACAGGCTTTATCCAGGCCATACTGTTAAAGTAGTGGTAGTGAGACAGACGCTGCTTTCAGAGTTAAAGATCATACCGGCATGCCGAAATTCGGTAAGAGATCTCAGCAGGTAAAATGCAGAAGGCTCATTACGTCTACTCAGGGCACACGGTTCACGGACCCAGTAGTCTCATTCATTCCACGGGCGTGGGGAGTTGCCACTGGTATTCCCTCTGTGACGGTCAGAGCCACAGAGTAAGGTGACTGGCTTTTTGTAAAAAAAATAATGATAATAATACATCTTTATTCAGTGTCGGACTGGCCTCATTTGGCCCCGTCGGCATCAAATGTAATTTGACCCCTACGACTTACCCACCCTTCCAAAACAGGGTTTTAGTCGCGGAAAAAGGCTGACGTTAAATAAGTGTTTTGAGAAAACCCCCCGAGACAGTCTTACTTTTAGACTTGTGGGGTTGTCGGATATATGTAGTATATTTATATTTATCACTTAAAGATAAAATCGAACATAAATACATCTTTTTTTTTGCTGTCTCCCAAGAAATAATAAAGAACGTAAAGGTTTTGAAATTTTGTAGAGAAAAACGTTGCATCCAGCTACTTTTTGTATTTATAGAAATATGATTCATGACGTACGAACAATATTGTAGTAGAAAGTTCAAATTTAATTTAGGTGAAAGAATTCTTACAATATGAATATTCTGGTAGTAGACGTTTTTTATATCGGAGAACAATGCTCCGCGCTCGATTGCAGAGGTATGTAGTGCGGGATGTCTAAAAATTATTGTAACACTTTATGAACGGATGCATCTTTCATCGTCGAAAATAAAATTTACGGAGAAAACTGCTTCATTGCAAATTTAATATTAGTGAAGTTAGTTGCAGTTTGCATAATCTGAACCTAATTTAAAAAACCGCTGCACAAGGAATCGCTACTTCCACATCCAGATTTTGTATCCAAGTCTTATATACACTAAATCACAATGTTTTACTCCCTTTAATAATAGGGTGGGGGTGGCTAATGCCAAAATAAATTTTAAAAGCCCTTGGTTCTCGTACACACACTAAATCCCGATTTATTTTTTTACTCCCTTTAATAATAGGGTGAGGATGGCAATGGGGGCAGTAGAGGCGTTAACTAACGCCAAAAAATTTTTTGAGCCGTTTCGTTCTTTTATACACACTAAATCACATTTAATTTTTTTACTCCCTTTTATAATAGTGTGAGGGTGGTATTGGGGATGATAGTGGGGGGGTGGCTGACGCCAAAAAAAATTTTGAGACCTTGACTTGTCGTATATGCCGTAAATTGCAATTTTATGGACTCTTACCTGCTTGCTTTGCTTATTACCCCATTTACCCCCGAACCCTTCAACGGAATTAGATCAAAATATAATCTAGTTCCAGATCTCGTTATAATACACAAGTGTAGCAAATTTCAAGTCAATATCATAAACGGTTCCAGTGTAAACGTGCACACAAAAAAAGTTACAGATCGACGGACAGAAATTTTTCCGCTCAAATTTAAAATTTCGTCGTTTTATGACATTTTAAACCTATTTGAACAAAAAAAAAAATATTTTTTTTTGCGCTACTATACTGGACGTGGAAGTAACGTGATAATCAATGTGATTCAAACAACGGGAATAAGACAGGCTTTCATTTAATAGTTATTTATGTATCAAGGCCGTAAGAGCTGAGGCTAAGCAAACTTCGGATAAGGCCCGAGATGGATCATTTGGCAGAGGTGCACACAATATTTTTTTTCTAATTTTGACATATAAAGTGACACTTTTTAAAACTGATTGACATTATGAAACGTCTTACTTTTTGTAACTAGTTGCATAAAGTAAAATTTTATGCAATTGGTGACGAAAAATGTATTTCAAAATTAGTGACAAAAAGAATTATTCTATTTATTAAACTGTTATAATACAAGTTAAAAACATAAATTATAAATTAATTAATTATTATAAATATTGATAACACAATTATTGCAATTATTCAAATTAATTCCCGACGACATATTTTTTTCATTGCTCGAACTTGCTGTTATTTGGGAAGTGGCGCACATTGCTTTAGATGTTTCACCAAATATTTCTTGCGCTATAAGTTTCTTATTATTCATAGAATTTTCGACATATCCCTCCGCAACAGAGCTAGATTTCCAACCTCCGTGCCTCTTTAATTTTAAAATATCAGCGCCACTGTCTGCTAGAAAAGTGGCAGAGCTTCTTCTAAAGCGGTGGCCAGTATATAGAACAGGGTTTGAAAGACGAAGAAATTGTGCAATAACTTTTGGCAGACTGCTAAATGTGTTAATTCCAACAGGATTTCTGGTACATTTTCCATTCGCATATTTTACAAAAAATCTGTTGTGTTTAAGAACCTGGGGACGCAACTTAATATATTTTCTTAATATTTCAACAAGATTCGTATTTTCAATGTCTCCAGTGGTAATTGCAAACTGCCGTATAACTTTTGTTTTTGAAGGTGGGATATCAACATGAAAATAGCTTCCTTCGTCTATAACATTTTCAACTGGAAGAAATGTTAATTCTGCTTTTCTGCATGCTCCTGCCATTCCAATTATCATTGCAACCTTAGCCATTAAGTATTCTTTGTCATCAGCTTCCACTAAAAATTTGGCAAAATCTTCTTTAATAAAAACTTTTGACTTTTTAGCACTGTACCCGTCCGCTTGACTTTTAATATATGCTACCAAATTTGTATATTTTTTAATATCAATATTCCTTTTCAGATTTAGTTCAGACCTTAACATTGAGTAAAGTGTCCATAATGTGGAAACTTTTAGATCTTTCTTACCCTCAAAATATGCAAGTAAAACTTTCTCATTAACATGTTTAATTTTCTTCTCATCACACCACGTAACAAATTTTTCGTATGCCAAATCATAAACTGCCTTTGACTTTTTGGGAATTACTGATAATAGAGCATTACCTGCTGCCTCTTCAATATCACTTGGTAGCTCTTCAGAACTTGAATTACTCATTTTTAAAAAATAAAACTAAAAATATATCAATCTCACTAAAAACCTTCCGTCTAGACTTTTTTACAAAATGTCAAACTGACAACTAACATGAAGTAACAGCAACAAACTAAATTTATGTTTTCCAAATTTTTATCAATTATATTAAATTTAATTTTTTTATTACTTTCTTCAAAATTAGAAAAAATCTTGTATGCAATACGTTACGAAATGAAATTTTGTGTAACTTGTGAATTTTTGCGAAACTCACTTCGTTCGTTCCGCAAAAATCTCACGCGTTACACAAAATTAGGCATTTCGTAACTGATGGCATAAATAGCTATTAGGCAACTGTCTCAAAAAGTAAAATAAAATATTTTTAAAATTGTTTCGTACAAATTACTGGAAACATGGACAACATTTTGCAAGAAGCCTACTAGGCTGACAGTTTTAATTCGTTTTCAAGTTAATAACGAAAACAAATGAAACCGTCACTTGATAGTTTATTGACAAGCCGTGACATATTTCAAATATTAATGATGATTAACTGATACATGAGGCCGTGAAGTAAAAGCGGCCAAAAAAATTAGATTGACATATGAGTACAAAGAAATGACACTTTAGGAATTCTGTCAGATCCAATAAACATCAATTTTTGTGACAGTTGCTTAAAAAAGAGATTTTTTTTCAATAATTTTATTAAAGTAAAATTTTCTTTACGTTAAAAATTGATGGCCTATTAAGTTATAGAAAACGGGGTATTATTGTCCAAAATTTCTTTTGCCTGTTAAAATGTTACTATTTAAATATTTCTTCCGTGCCCTTTTTCTTGCCAAAAAATTGACTGTAATTTTGATTTTTCTTAATGAATCTAAAGGACGAAACAAAACTGTGAAAAAAATTTAATTCCATATTGGAGTCGTGAAAATAGTTACAATTCCCTTTAAAAAAATGAAAATGTTGCATGTAATGGATTAACCGGAAGTAAAAATAAAAACCGTTTAGCATGACAAAAGTAGAGTATTTATTTTGTAATAAACATATTCAACTCTAAAAAATATATTTTGAAAAATAAAAAGTTACTAGGCGTTACATGTTCTTGTATCAACTGGTATATTCCCCTTTACCTTAAAGATATAGTGTTATGAGTCCAAATATGCATTTTCAGATATACATATGCATGATTACCTGAGAAGAAATAATTGTGCACAATCTAAAGTTAATTTTTTGCTTCTAGAATATTAAATCCAATTTTCTATTAAAAAAATGTAACCAAGCATTATTTACATTATTTTCGTTTGCGGTTTGACCAACAAAAGTGATTTGGCCCCCAAGGGTGTTTGGCCCCGTCGGCAACTGCCGACCTGCCGACCGGGCCAGTCCGACCCTGTCTTTATTTATTATTGAAGTACAATAACAAAAGGGCGAAGTTCAGTAGAGTGAGACACTTTCTGCTCTTCCACTTAATATCATAAATATCATTTATCGATACCTATATACCTATCAATAGCAATATGTATCGATAATCATCGGTGTAGTGATAATTATTGATGTATCAATAGTTACTGCATTTATCGATAATTATTGGAATTATCGATTAATCGGTCGTTATCGATATTTTCCCATTATCAATAATCGATAATAGATTTCACTTATCGCCCACCCCCTACTACTGCAACGCCGGCGCCGTCGTGAAAATGTTACAACATCCTTTTGTCGTATAAATTACTATTATATCTTACTAAACATAACTCACGAAGGAGAAAAAGATGAACAGAAGGGTTTTTATTTCTTAAATCTTGTAAACCAATCTAATAGTAAGTAGTAGTAGTAATATAGAAATGCAATACACAACTTTATCCACAACCAATAAAAATGCAATGAAAACATATAGACACATACCTACTCAATTCAAAAGAATAATAAAAAAAATCATAGGGACTATATCTAATACTATAATTTCTTTTGGTTTGTTATGGATTAGTAGCTATGGCGAATTGTTTTTTGTGCTATTTATTGATTCAATTTTGTATGTTGTTGGATAGGAACCAAATAAAATTCGTGTGTTACTTCCAACAGTCGATATGTTAATAATCATACATCTTAGTTTTAGACAGATAAGAAATATAAAAGAAATATAACAAGTATTAAATTACATGACAGCTTGCAGAAAAACGTCTTTGTCCTCAGCATACACAGTTTTTATAATATTTTATCAACCATGAATATACTTAACAAAGGAAACATTAATATACAGGATGTTTTATAATTTTAAACAATAGTTAATATTCCCAATGCAAATATATTTAATAATTAACCTAACCTAATTCTACCCAACACCCATTTCTTTATATTTCCGTTACACTCGGCTATCCTGATTACTTAGACGTCCTGGTCTTCTTATTGTGAAGCTTTCGGTCCCTTGTCCTGTAAATAATTTAAGAAAAAAAAATAAGGTAGTATGTGTAGGCCTATTATTTTTTGTTTATTAATACTATCATCTAATGCATCTGATATCATTTATTGGAGATTGCCAATTATTTTAATTTTATGCTCCATAGAGCTCTCATTGTTTAACACGATAATTTAATGTTATGCTCCCTAGAGCTCTTGGTTACTATTGTATTTTTCTGTTGTTCAACAGCACACCCTTTTTAGTATATATATTTTTTTACGATTTTATGCTAACGTGTAGCTCCTCTTACAACTGTTGTTGTGATTTTATGCTCATAGAGCTCTACTAACTCATTTCAACCCTCCAATAAATCTAACAACTCATCTGTACTGTCTAGTTGACTCTCCGAGTCACTTTCTGACATTACTCCTCCATTATATTCCTTCAGTTGGTCGACTGGTACTATGGTTGTGTACTTTTTATAACCTTTCATACCTTTTAAAGAGGTAATCTTGTATCTATCATTTCCTTTCACTTTGGAAATTTTATAAGGTCCTCCAAATTTAAGACCTGTTTTTCGGCTTGCCTCTTTTTTCGCAGTACCTGCTCCACACCACAATACCAGATCACCGACCGAATAAATTTTTGCCTTTTTTCGCTTTGAATCAAATAAACGTTTCATTTTATCTGCTTATTTATCCATTTTATTTTTAGCTATTCTTTGATCAGTTTTTTTCTTTATCACAGAACTCCTACTTGTGTCTAAACCACTATGTTTGGCCTGATCAGAACCGAACATAAGTCTATGAGGAGTAAATCCTGTACTTGCATTTACGGTATTATTTATTCCCCACACTGTATCTGGAAGTACAGAATACCACTCGATTTCGTCATTAATGCTAGCATTGATGGCAGAATTCAGTGTTAAGTTGTACCTCTCAACTTGGCCATTGGATCGGGGAGACGCGACACTATTCAGGATGTGTTTGAATTGATATTCTAATGCAAAAGTTTTAAAGTTCTTGCTAGTAAATGCTTTACCGCGATCTGATATGATTTGCTTGGGTACTGCAAACATACTGAACAGGTCTTTTAAAATATGAATTACCTCTTTCGATTTGGTAGTTTTCGTAGCACGAGCGAATAAGAATTTAGAAAATGAATCGACTAACATCAGTATGTATGAAAATCCGCCCACATTTTTAACATATGGACCTAAATGGTCGATGTGCCATGTGTGCAATGGTTCTGTAGGTTTACTAATAGGGTGCAAAAACCCTTCTCTCTTTCCATATTGATCTCTCTTATAGGCACAATCTAGACAAGACTTAACATATTTTTTTATGAACCGTGTCATACCTTGAAACCAAAATTTACTTTTAATTAACGAGTCACATTTCCTCAATCCAATGCGACCAATTTCATCGTGATATTTCCTTAGAATATTAAACCTAGCTGATTTGGGTATAACTAACTTGTCATTGCCGTCAAGTGTTTTCCTGTACAGTCTACCATTTTTAATTAAATAAGTATTTTTCAACTGTTTGTCGCAATGTTTTTGTTTTAATTTTCTACAAATTGTTCTGAGAGTATCATCTTGAAGCTGAATGCACAAGAACCAATCATCGGAGCCAATCGTTAGTAAATTAGGATTTGATATATTTCGGCTAAGGGCATCTACGTGTTTCATTTTTTCTCCTGGTCTATGTTTGATTTCAAAATCGAAATCTTGAATCGTGAGCCACCATCGCGCGACTCGCGGTAATAGGTCGCGTTTACTAAAAGTTGATCGTACAGCTGCACAGTCGGTGATTATAGAAAAGTGAATTCCGGTTAAATAGATGCGGAATCTTTTTATTGACTCAACTATAGCCAGTGTTTCTAATTCGTACGAATGATAAATCTTTTCATCTTTATTAGTCATGCGACTGTAATACATGACAGGTTTAAGAGAATCTCCATGTTTCTGGAGTAAAATACTAGCAATGCCCTTGCTGCTGGCATCTGTGTGCAATTCAGTCTCAAGATCAGGGTCATAAATGCTAAGTAGGGGTCTAGAGGTCAATTGTTTTTTAATATTATTAAAAGAATCGATTTCTACAGAAGTCCATTGCCACGGGACAGATTTTTTTAAAAGGTTAGTTAATGGCTCCACGACCAGCGCATGAACTTTGATAAACTTTCTAAAATAGGAGGTTAAACCCAAAAATTGCCTTAATTCGTGCAAATTTTTAGGTGCTGGAAAATGTGCCACAGCGGTTATTTTATTATGTCCTGGGCGAATCCCATGTTCGCCTATTTCGTACCCTAAATAATCTATGGTAGTCTCAAAGAAAAAACATTTTTCCACATTTAATTTTAACCCTGCTGTACGGAACTTATTAAACACCATTCTTAGAAGCTCAAGTCCTGCTTCGATCGTCTCAGAGGAAATCAAAATGTCATCCAAGTATACACTAAGGTTGTTATGGCACACGTCCGAAAATAAATTGTTTAGTAATCTTTGAAATGTCGCTGGAGCATTGGTGACCCCAAAAGGCATTCGCAAAAATTCATACTGCCCGTCTTGTGTCACAAGTGCAGTTTTATCTACAGAGCTTGCCGATACTGGTATTTGATAATAACCTTGAGTCATATCTAAGCTACAAAAATATTTCTTTCCCCTAAGACGACCGATCTGGTCTTCTATATGTGGCAAAGGCCATCTTTGTTTAAACGTTATGGAGTTTAATTTTCGATAGTCTATGGCTAATCTATGGTCACCATTTTTTTTCTTTACAAGGACTGCCGGGCTAGAGAAGCTTGAATAGGATTCTCTAATTATCCCGTTTTCTAGTAAATCTCTTATCTCTTCTCTAATAATAGTTTTTTCTTTTTCAGAATACCTATACGGCCTATAAAAAATAGGTTCGTTTTTTTCTAAATTAATTTCAAATTCGATTAAGTTTGTGGAACCCAGTTCAGACGTATCTTTTGCAAAACAGTCTTGAAAATCATTTAGTATATCATAAAACAGTGACAAATAAGGTTCTTTTAAAACTTCAAAATTAACTTTGACATCTAACAAATTGAGAGACCATATACGATTCATTTGAGGCGATAAAGAAAGTTCTAACTGCAAAAAATTAACCTCAACGGCTCTAGCTAAAATTCTACCCTTGCGCCAGTAAAGTTTATGTAAGCTGGTATTAGTAACACTAAGGACATCTTTAGGTTTAGTTAATAAACAAGTTGGGATAGAATAGTGTTCCGAGAAATCGTACGTTCTCGATGTAACAAATAGACATTTCTCGCTGTTTGTTTTAATAGGGACCATGGCTGTGGAATATGGTTCTATGATAATATTTTCCTCTAACATAACGGCAAAAGTTTGTTTATTTTGTATTTTATCTAAAGTTACACTACCTCCTTGAATATTCATAATAACATTGTTATGATTAATGATCGGTTGACCAATTATTATCTCAACATCACCCATGGCCGCTTCTACAAAATGAAGTGGTGATTTTATAGAAAATGTCTTAAATTTAAAGTTAACAGTACACATTCCTTTAGGAAAAATGAACTCATTTACGAAACTCTTAACTACGACATTGGAAGGCTCTAATTTGATGCCTAATTTATTTATTAAAGAGTAGTCGGCCACATTTATCTGACTACCTGTATCTAAATACCCCTTACATAACACATTATTTAAATAAACGTCAATAATGTAACAATTATTTATGGGTACTTGCCTTTGTAATAGCTGTACTTTTGCAGGGTTCAGGTGCCAACATTCCTCCTTGACGTGCCCCTTTCTGTTGCAATGATTGCACTCTTTAATCTTCGGTTTATATCCAGAAGGTCCTGTATGGTGAAATTTTTTTGGTCATATCCAGAGACAAGTGGGTTTTTATATGAGCCAGAATTTTCGTATCTAAAGAAGCAATTTCTAGCTAAGTGCCCCGCCTTCTTACATATGTGGCACTTTGGGTCATTTTTCTCACTTATCTTTTTTTGGAAATGTTGACTCAAACGACTTTGGTGAAGTATTCACTATTTTGCACAAAAATCCTTGGAAAAGTTCATCAGGTGTTCTAAAATTGACCGATTTTGCCGTTCCATAAAATTCTAGAGGAAGTCCATCAATAATACATGATACTGCGTTGAAGTCCGAGATATCACATTTTCTTACTAACACACACTTAGAATAATAGTAATGCAACATACTTTCGCTTGGTGTCTTTTTTCGTTCAAGCATCCTTTTCAGATTATCCACAAAATTTTCATGCGATGGAAAAGCACTTAGTAAAGCTATTTTCCATTCTTCCCATGTTTTATTATACTCTTGAAGACCATTGTACCATAGTTTAGCAATTCCCGATAGTTTAGACTGCATAAAATAAGACTTGGTCATATCATTCCAGCTGTGAATTGAGCCAAGTTGTTCTATTTTATTAATCCAGTTCAACGAATTAATGTCGCCTACTTCGGGATCAAAAATAGGTACTATATCACTTTTTGTTAAATTTAAATTGGATGGCACTCCCATAGAAGAACAATTTTGTTGGGGATGACCAATTACTGGTTGAAATTGACTTATTATTTCACGCACTTTTGTTGTTATAATTTCTTCAATTCTCTTCTTTTTGGCAGCTTTCCTCGAGCTAAAATTAACCTGTTCTTCATTCGAAGAAGACTCACTATCATGTGTTCTACGACTTCTGGAAACACTTCGTTCTGTTTCATGTTTCGAATGGCGCCTTTTCCGTCTGGAAGATTCAACGTCACTACACGCACTACTACTACTATTATTATTGTCCATGATAGCACGCGGGCAAGAACGAAAACAAAAATCCTCACTTCTGAATTGTTGGATAGGAACCAAATAAAATTCGTGTGTTACTTCCAACAGTCGTTATATTAATAATCATACATCTTAGTTTTAGACAGATAAGAAATATAACAAGTATTAAATTACATGACAGCTTGCAGAAAAACGTCTTTGTCCTCAGCATACACAGTTTTTATAATATCTTATCAACCATGAATATACTTAACAAAGGAAACATTAATATACAGGATGTTTTATAATTTTAAACAATAGTTAATATTCCCAATGCAAATATATTCAATAATTAACCTAACCTAATTCTACCCAACACCCATTTCTTTATATTTCCGTTACAATGTGTTAGGCTTGATGAGAAAATTTGCTATGAGATTAATCCCATCAGAGAAAAAGAAGATTGAGAAGCATTAATATTTAAGTTCCAATTAAGTCTAAACTAATACGAAAGGGAATAAACTTTTTATCCTTAATAATATCAAGTTATGTTTTTTACAACATACACAAAGATTTTATTACAGCTATAGATAAAACAGTTAATAATTTACATATAAATAGTTTACAGTGTTGCCAGTGAATGGGGACTCATATAATACCTTCGATATGTTATGGCTCTTAAAGGCTGCCCGGTTGGCTTAAAATGTATGCTATATATACACTTCTTCACTGAGCGACATCTGTCTGGGATACTGTGAACTGAGTCCTGTATGTTTGACGAGAGTATGAGATCAATTTGAGGCCCAGGTGGTATTCTGCTATTTAAAGCCATTTTCTATAAATAGGTCACAGACAACGTTATACATGCAAATATATACGAAGCCCGAAAGCGGGCTTCTTATGTGTGTCTCGGGCTTCCAATAATCCACATGATGTAGTGAATCGGACTTCTCATCGGCGCAAGATACGTCTATATATATATATATATATATATATATATATTGAAGCGAAATTATTTTCTCAATACCAAATAATAGCCGACTAATGCATTAGTAAAACCAGCAAAGCGTCGAGAATTGTGTGTGAAGTGAATAGGGCGACTTTAAGCAAACGTATAAGACGAAGATAGGGCAGGATACCGGAGCCACATCTCATGTGTCAAATATACAAGCCCATGCTCAGGATATGGGGGAAATTGGCATTGTGATTTTGGAACCGCGTTGTTGGAACAACAGAATAAAAGCCAGGCGATGCTGTACCTCTAGACAGAACTGATAGAGGATGCTTGCCGACGTTTACGAGCCCTCTCGGTTTGCCCGGAAGAATACTTATTCCAGTAAAAGCAAATTTCATCGAGGATGTTTGTCGTCGATTTTCGAACCCTCTGAATTTGCTAAGAGATACTAATTGCAGGACGCTTGTCGACGATCAAATACTCGAGCCCGCTTAATTCTCTAAATACATCAATTAATTCTACGAATAAATCCAATCTGGCTACTAAAAGATTTGGACTGCTAGAACATAACTTGGCAATTTACACGACAACAATTTCACCAACATAACTATTTAAGTATCAAACCTATTTACTTCTCTGCGTTATTGACTTTACATTCTGGTTTGGGGGGATAGGGGAAATTGGCTTATTTGTGGTATCAAAGATATTCATTTTATGTCAGGCTTTTAATAATATTTATGCAACAAGTTTTTAGCAATAACTAACAGGCTGCATTGCTGCGGGCATTTGTTTGTCTAGAGGACTCACTAAGATAGGTGCATTTCGAGGGAACCGGACCAAATACATTACTTTTACTTTTAAATCCGCTGTACTGCATTACACTTGACTCGACGCTCGACTGGACCGGTAGTTTCTTACTACAATAAAGTCATCACCGGCACAGCTGAGATTCTGATTGACCCAAATGTTAAAAACACCGCAGTTGTAAAATCTTATAAGGCTGTTTGCTTTCAACTACGTAAATAGTACATAATCTCTTGATTTATTTTCATTGTTGTTATAACCATAAAGAGTTCCCTGGCTCTAGTTCAAACACCGCGGTCGTGGGTTTGTTCTTGTTATGTCCTCAACCTTGTTGTGAGTTCTAAATAAACGATACACTTTACTTCGTTATTACCATTTATTATATACCATATAACTCGTAGAATTCCAAATACAATTATTATAATACTTCGTACAACTAGTGAACTAACTACATGCATGTCAATCGCTAACTCCCTCTTCTCGGTTGCCTTCCTGCTATCCCCACTCTTGTAGTGGCTATCCAGTGTTACCACACAACATCTCCACACCAAATATGTGACGTATGTGGAGATTTAACCTTGCTTTTGTGCACCTAACTTATGCCTCTCCATTTACAACACATTTAAAATTTTACTTTAGTTTTACGTTATGACATTGTTTTTATTTACTTGTTAATTGGCAGGAAGGTTTAGCATATTTGTATATCAACGTTTACATCTGTTGTCTTAATTCTATAACAGTATACTTAGATTAAACATATAAGTGTATATGACACGATCTACAATTTCCTAATGGTACAAACACAAATAACAATTAATTTAAGCTAAACATAATTACTCTGATTCGGATGAAGAATTCTGGTTTTTATTAAGATTAATCCTGTAATCTTTCAAATAATTTGGTAACTTTATATAATAATAATAATAATAATAAGCAGGAGGGGCTAACTTCCATCTATTAAGCCTTTGGTGAGTAGCGCCACCACTTACTCCAGCTAGGGGTGCAAAACCGAACCGGCAGCCCTAGTGCACCCGGGAGGGGAAAGCATCTTCCCCTCTGGTGTCGGTCGTGGGCCTGCAGGGTTAACCACCCACAGGCTCTAACCTTTGGTTCCGGCAGGCCGAGGACTGGGCCCCCACGATCGACCCCGTTCGGATAGGGGTCAAGGGCAAGGTGGTGGGGCCCAACCGGATAGACCGCCCCTTGACGACGTACGCAATGAACAAGGGCGCTTTGAGTGGACAGATGAACTGAGGGATGAGCTTCTGCATTGTTATGAAAGCAGTGAGCCCGCGCGGAGGGGGTACATGGCGCGGATGCATGCTCTGTGGTGTGAGAGGCTAGCGCCTTCACGCCACAAAATCTGCGTGACTATGTATCCCACCTTCGTAGTAGGGGCTACGTGAGGGCTGCTCCTGGGCCGGTGAATGAGGTGGCCGAAGAGCCGCCACATTCACCGGTTGAGGACGTGGCTCTCCTCGTTCCGCCAATACCAGAGGGCCTCAGTACCAGAAGGGGGTTACACCGTCTGAAAACCCCCGGGCCACAAGACCTGGCCAGAGTGGACGCTGAACTTCGTACAGCGCTACCAGAAGAGGCTGACATCTGGCACATAAATTGTGCCGTGTATGCCGCTGCTCAACGCTTGTCTCAGGTGGAGAGGCGAAATACCTCTTCCCCACAGGAGAGAGCGCAGCGGCGCATACAAAAGATGGAAGCCAAGATCCAGTCGGCGAGGCAACACGCATCCCGTATCCAATGTGTGATGGACTATATGGCGGCCAACAGGCTGTTCACGCCTAAAGTGCGTCGATTAGCCGCCAACTTAAGACGCGTCCATCACACACTCAATGAGGCAGTGCTGCGAACCACCAAACAGCACTGTCTCGACAGGATACGGATGCTAGTGACTTGCAAAAAGTCATTAGTGAGGCGGGCGAGGGGGCTTGCGGAAAATAAACTATTCCGCGAGAAGCCCTCGCGCCTTTTCCAACCGCCTCCGCGTGTTGTAGACAATCCGCCGACTGCAGATCAGGTGGAGAACTTCTGGAAAACGCTGTACGAGGAGAGGGCTTCCACTCAACCGAGATTCTCCGGCCCTTGCACACTTTGAAGCCTTTTGTCAAAGGCTTCAGCAACCACAGGAAGTGTGCGAACCAATAACCCCAGAAGAGGTTCGTAGGGCTCTTGATGGCTCTAAGAACTTTGCTGCTCCAGGTCCCGATGGGATAAATAACTTTTGGTGGAAAAAGTTATCGAGCACCCACCACCATTTGGCCAGAATATTTAATTCCTGGTTAAATGGGGAGCAGCAAATCCCTTCTTGGGTTGTTGAGGGGCGGACAGTGCTGATCCCCAAGAACGGAGATTTGTCCAACCCAAAGAATTACAGACCGATAACCTGTCTAAACGCATGTTACAAGGTGTTTACACGCATTTTGTACATGCGGGTGCTCCACGCAGTTGAACCGGTTTACGAACGGATATATGAGCAACGAGGGTCGAAGAGAGGTGTCGCTGGCTGCAAGGAGAACCTGTTGATTGACAGATGTGTCACGCAGGACTCCATGCAGTATAAGCGGAACCTCTCTATGGCCTGGATCGACTACCGCAAGGCATTCGACATGACATCGCATGAGCTCATTGTTCACTTGCTCCGATGTCTTGTGGTACCTGGTCCCGTAGTGAGATGTATTGAAGAACTGATGCCGCTCTGGAGGACTCGCTTTACCATAACATCGGGTAACGATAGAGTCCAAACAGAGTCGGTAACATTCAGAAGAGGAGTATTTCAGGGAGATTCCCTCAGCCCCCTTCTGTTTTGCATCTCACTACTGCCATTATCCGTCTCGCTCCGGAAAACCCGTGGCTACAACTGCGGTACCCCCGGCGACAGGAGGCATAAGGTCACCCATCTATTTTATATGGATGACCTTAAACTTTATGCCTCGGGAGAGAGGGATCTCCAACAGTCCCTTAGGGTGGTACAGGAGTATACGCAGGCTGTCGGTATGCAGTTCGGGTTGGACAAATGCGCACTGATCCATCTCAAGAGAGGACGATGCGGTGACTATGGAGAGGACGCGCAGCTCGTGGACGGAAGCATCTTACACCATCTAGATGCCGGAGAGTCGTACACTTACTTGGGTGTCGAGCAACGCTCCACCCAAGAAGTGAGTGTAGTGAAAAACGCTCTCCGCGGCAAGTATCAGCACCTACTCCGACAGATCTGGTCTTCAGAACTGTCGGGGAAGAACAAGGTGTCTGCTACAAATATGCTTGCCGTTCCGATCCTTCTCTACTCTTTCGGAGTAGTGAAGTGGACTAGAGAAGAGCTGCGTCAACTCGATGTAGTAACCCGCAAGAAGATGCATCTCAATAGGAGTTTGCATCCTAAATCGTCCGTTCCACGGTTATATCTCCCACGACATCGGGGAGGCCGTGGACTCTTGAGCTTGGAGAGTCTCCATAGCAGGATGGTTCTGGAGGGAGCATGTAAGGTCATCAGGAGTTCGGATCCCCTCCTCTGCATGGTCCGAGACCATGAAAATGCAGAGGTAGGAGCTTTTCTCTTTAAGGCAGCACGCAGAGCAGCCGATGAACTTGGTCTCATCTTCGACGTCGAGCGGGTAAACCCCGACTCTGTCACCGAGTTGGAACCCGTTCGACTAAAAGCCCACATTAGAGCTGCAGAACACAACATCCTTCTGCAGCTCCATAAGGATAAGCCATTGCACGGGATCTTCTATAAAAATATAGAAGACCTCGGCTTATCCGAAAGGCTGACCTTCGCCTTCTTAAGGTCAGCTGGGCTGAAGTCTGAGACCGAGGGATTCATAATGGCTTGCCAGGATGGTGTATTTAACACTCTCGTCTATCGACGTCGTTTCATGGGTATGGAGGTCCCTGATGTCAGCTGCAGGGCCTGCCGCAGGGCGCCGGAGACTGTAATGCACTTACTGTCGGCTTGCCCGACTTACGCAGTCTCGGCCTATATTCATAGACACAACGCAGCATTACGAGTGCTTTACTATCATCTAAGGCACTCGTATGGGATAGACGAAACACCAGTGCTGCCTTACGTTCCGGGGGATATTGAGTCCGTTGTGGGGAATGAGAAGTGCCTAATTTATTGGAACTACTCGTTTCCCACCGTCAGGCAAATACAAGCCAGCAAGCCTGACATAGTACTCCTCGACCACCAACTCAAGACAATGTATGTCGTGGAATTCTCAGCTCCCGCTGAGAGCAACATTGTCTTGAAAGAGGAGGAAAAACGGACAAAATATCGAGATTTGCTCTTCGAACTCCGCAGGCTTTATCCAGGCCATTCTGTTAAAATAGTGGTACTGATTATAGGAGCCCTCGGTGGAATGAGACAGACGCTGCTTTCAGAACTAAAGATCATACCGGCATGCCGAGATTCGGCAGAGATCTTAGCCGGCAGAATGCAGAAGGCTGTCATCCTCGGTTCATTACGTCTACTCAGGGCACACGATTCGCGGACCCGGTAGTCACTCACCCCACGGGCGTGGGGAGTGGCTATTGGTATTACCAGCTCCCCTCTGTGAGGGTCGGAGCCACAGAGTAGGGTGACTGGTTTTTTGTAAAAAAAAAAAAAAAAAAAAAAAAAAAATACTCATACTTTCGCATTTTAACTTGTACATATTTAAAGATTTTATGCATGTATATTTATTTAAGGAGGTTCTTTAAATCAGACCTTTGTGGCAGAATTTATGACAATTTATGAGGACATTGTAAACCGATGTGTAGCTACACGAGGCATTCTATTAATGTTATAACTTATTAATCGAGAAATTTGCCACACTTGTTGAACATCGCCAGGTTACATGCTAGAGAACCAATATCTGTAAATTGTTTAATATAGTGCATTTCATTTTTAAAGAAAATGTCATTATTTCGTCTGCGACCACTACGTATGGAAACCTCAGTGATTTGTTAAGTAAGTAAACTAATAGTTCAAATGTGCTTTTAGAGGGCGGAATATTAAACATAATATTTTTAGTCGCAAACCCCTCTATAAATCCTTATTTTACTATAAGGGACCTAACCAGACTGCAACCAACAATAGAGGAGTTTGCGACTAAAAATATTATGTTTAATATTCCGCCCTCTAAAAGCACATTTGAACTATGCTAAGCCAAGTCAGGCTATTTATTTTTCGATTGCAACAGACACTGGACCGCTGGATGGCGCCTGCTGGCTGTTTTACATGTCGCTATTGTAAGAATACCGGGATGTACTATAGTCAAAGGATTCTCATGTCGGTCGTCGCATACCTACCTTGCACTGACGAGAGCCAACAGCTCGAAACTGCAGTCTGCAAGTGGTGTGTGACGACTGGCAAGGGAGCTCCTTTAAGTAGGATCAGTCTTTCGGCTGGTGTTTGTTGCAATCGAAGCATTAGCATTTGATGGTAATATGCAATTATTACACTTAACGCGCCAGGCTTGTAACTTGTAATTCAGCGCTCGGTGGGGCACATAGCCCGAAGAGTAGCTGTTGGTTGCAGTCTGGTTAGGTTCCTTATAGTAAAATAAGGATTTATAGAGGAGTTTGCGATTAAAAATATTATGTTTAAGTAAACTAATAATTTGTGATAGTTTATATAAGCTTGGGCTTAACGCCCTGAGATAGTCTGAGCTAGAGAAATTTTATCGTAGGCACGTACATCACTTATCCGGGTTAAGTTAGTGCCCTACGATATCTGCTACGCTACAGTAGCCCCAGTGATTTCGTTACGTAATATCTTATAATCATTAATATCCAACGTATTTATTTGATTATGTACGTGTAAATCCGTAGCAGGGTTTTATGTTGACTTCCGTGGCAGTCTTTATTTCTGACGTCGGGGCTTTTGTTTTAGCCTCCAGGTCTGGAGTGGAGAAATCCTCAAGGATTAGGTCGTCATGTTTCGTTGGCGTCACGCCTACCTGTATAGGAGAAAAAGAATTAGAACATGACACACTCATTTTGGATACCTGCGTAACTGTGTTCTTCACTAATAACATCAGTCGTTGCAATTTTAGCTTGATTTTCAATATCATTTGTCAAAGAAATGTTAATTTCAGTGTCTGTTAGATTATCTATTTGATTACTAGTCTGGTTATTAGTTATTACCTTACCCGGGTTTTCCATAGGACTTTCCGTGGGTGGTTCGGCTTGCGCTTGCTGGTACTAGGTAAATTAATGAAATAATCATTACAATAGCTGGAATGAAATTGCCTATTACAACATTTATTAGAAAAATCAAATTTTGAGCTATCGGATGCGACAGGTGGTTGAGAAAATCTGAATTTTCTGGCTGTGGATTTTGGAAGGTATTGTTTTCGAAACTGGTACTTTTTATTTGGTTTATGTGTCGTTTCCAAAGTTGTCCAGTTTTTAAACGGCACAAATACGTAGACTTTCCTATTTTTCTTTCCACGTTAGCTTCTGTCCAGGTTACTCCATTTGTGGTATAATTTTTGACATAAACAACATTACCTACTTCTACTTGTCTTTTCCGAAGTCGATAATTTCTTATTTGTATTTCTTTGCACTTAATTGCCTTTTATGGAATCATGTTTGAATTCTCGGTTTTACTTGAGTCTCTAAATAATTGCCATCTAGTATAGACATCTCTGCCCAACATTAATTGGCCTGGCGTTTTGTCTGTAGTACTATGTTCTGTGGTGCGATAAGTTAACAAAAAGCGTGAAATTAATATTGAAATTGGTACTTCTTTATTTCTGGGATCCTCTATTGCTGTGGTCAATCTTGTATAACGGTACAACCCTTATTTAGGGGAGCAAGTTAACAAGAATAAAACGAAGTGCTCAGCTGAACGATTTATTTCAATCTAGCCTACTAGGTGAACATTCTTATTTCTTAATGTTTATACATTAAGAAAATGCCGGAGTCAGCGGCTTAGTTTAAACATAATATTATTCTAATTATTAAACAAAAATGATGATGATGTCAGAGGCGAGGGGCCACGTTGGGTGACATACGGGGTACGAGGTGTTACACTCGGCCATCCTGATTATTTAGACGTCCTCGTCTTCCTCTCATGCTTCCGGGACCAAACCCTAAAAGAAAAAAATAACAAGGAACAGTACTTGGTTTAAATATGTTGAGAATAATTTTTTTTTGTTTTATTAATTTATATCAAATTATTTGTTTTATGTTATTATTCTGTTTTAGTGTCTTTGATTTGTATACACTGCGAGCTGTCATTTTTTTTATGCTTCTTAGAGCTCAATAATTTTATGCTCGCTAGAGCTCTATTTATTTTTATGTTTCACATTTTATGCTCGTTTAGAGCTTCATTGTACTATTTTATGCTTTTTTTGAGCTTTATTGTTTTCACTGCACTCGCTAGTGTTAGGAATTAACTTTCCAGTAAATCTAATAGTTCATCGGTACTATCGATGTCATTATCAGATTCTGTTTCTACCACAACACATATTTTCTTAGTTGGTCAACTGGCACAGTGGCTTTGTATTTTTTATAACCCTTCATCCCCTTTAAGGCTATTATTTCGTATCTGTCATTTCCTTTCACTTTGGTAACCTTATAAGGGCCTCCAAATTTTAAACCTGTTTTTCTACCTACTTCCTTTGTGGAAGCGTTTGAGCCACGCCATAAAACCAGATCACCTACTGTATATGATTTTGCTATTTTGCGTTTTGCATCGAATAGTCGTTTCATTTTTTTAGCTTGTTTGTCCATCTTGGCTTTTGCAATTTTTGCATCTTTTTCTTTAGTTATGACTGGACTATTTTGTTTTTCCAAACTGGCATGCTTAGCTTGGTCGAAACCAAACATGAGTCGATGAGGGGTAAATCCCGTGCTTATGTTTATCGTATTGTTAATACCCCAGACTACGTTGGGAAGGATAGAATACCACTCATCTTCGTCATTTATGCTAGCATTAATAGCAGCGTTTAATGTTAAATTATATCTTTCAATTTGACCATTAGATCGAGGAGATGCGACACTAGTTAATACATGCTTGAATTGATATTTTAATGCGAATTCTTTGAATTTTTTGCTTGTAAAAGCTTTTCCGCGGTCAGAAATAATCCGTTTGACTACTCCAAACATGCTGAAAAGGTCTTCTAAAAGGTATATTACTTCTTTAGAATTTGTGGTTTTAGTTGGTCTTGCGAATAAAAATTTTGAATACGAATCAATTATCATGAATATGTAAGAGTATCCTCCCGCATTTTTTGTATATGGACCTAAATGATCTACATGCCAAGTGTGCATTATTTCTGTGGGTTTGTCAATGGGATGCAGAAAACCTTCCTTTTTTCCATATTGATCCCGTTTATAGGCACAATCAAGGCAAGCGTGTACATATTTTCTTATAAATCGTGTCATACCGCGAAACCAAAATTTACTTTTAATCAAAGAGTCGCATTTCCGCAATCCAATATGCCCAATATCATCATGATATTTTCGCAAAATATTAAACCGGGCGGTTTTTGGTATGACTAGTTTATTATATCCATCAGCCGTCTTTCTATAGAGTCTTTTATTTATTATTCGATATGTGTTTTTTAATTCTTTATCGCAATCTTTCTGTTTTAATATTTGACAAATTGTTTTCAAGGTGTCATCCTGAAGCTGAATACATAAAAACCAGTCATTCATGTCAATAATTGTTAATACGGTAACGTCCGGTATATTTCGGCTAAGAGCGTCCACGTGTTGCATCTTACGTCCTGGTCGGTGCTTAACATCAAAATCGAAGTCTTGTATTGCAAGCCACCACCGGGCTACGCGTGGTAATAAATCTCGCTTTGTGAAGGTCGAGCGTACCGCTGCACAGTCTGTTACCACAGAGAAATGAATTCCTGCTAAATAAATATGAAATCGTTTAATTGATTCTACTATCGCTAACGTCTCAAGTTCAAAAGAATGATAGACTTTTTCATCTTTACTGGTGGTACGACTGTAATACATGACGGGTTTAAATGAATCACCATGTTTTTGTAATAAAATACTAGCAATACCTTTGCTACTTGCATCTGTGTGCAACTCAGTCTCACTATGTGGATTATAGATACTAAGTAAGGGCCTAGAAGTTAACTTCTTTTTGATAATCTCGAAGGCTTCTTGTTCAATGGGCGTCCAAGCCCAGGGGACCGATTTTTTTAGGAGGTTCGTTAATGGAGCAACAATAATAGCGTGATTTTTAATAAATTTTCTGAAATAAGAACTTAGACCTAAAAACTGTCTTAGTTCATGTAAAGTTTTCGGAACAGGAAAATTTGAAACCGCTGTTATTTTGTGTTGTCCTGGACGAATCCCGTCCTTATTGATTTCATATCCAAGATATTCAATAGTTGTTTCAAAGAAAAAGCATTTCTCTATATTTAATTTTAAATTTGCATTATTTAATATGTTTAGTACAGTTTCTAACACATTCAAACCTTCATCGATCGTTTTAGAGGAAATTAAAATATCATCCAAGCATATACTAATATTATCGCTATGCACGTTTGAAAATAGGTTATTTAATAATCTTTGAAAAGTCGCAGGGGCGTTAGATAACCCAAACGGTAATCGCAAAAATTCGTATTGGCCCTCTTGGGTTACAAAAGCGGTTTTGGCTATTGAATCTTGTATGATGGGTATCTGATAATAACCTTGGGTCATATCTAAACTACAAAAATATGTTTTCCCCCCCAAACGACCGATTTGGTCCTCAATGTGTGGCAAGGGATATCGATCTTTTACAGTAATTGAGTTTAGCTTTCGATAGTCTACACATAATCTGTAATCTCCGTTCTTTTTCCGAACCAAAAGTGCTGGACTTGAAAAACATGAACTGGATTTTTTTATAATTCCATGTTTTAATAGATCCGCGATTTTATCACGAATGATGGCTTTTTCTTTTTCTGAATATCTGTATGGCTTATAGAAAATAGGTGTATTTTTCTCTAAGTTAATTTCAAATTCAATTTGATTCGTTACTCCCAACTCGGAAGTATTTTTGGCAAAACAATTTTGAAAATTATTCAACATTTTATAGAACTGTGACAAATAGGGTTCATGTAGTTCTTTTAAGTTTACTTTAACATCTGTTAAATCGAGAGACCAGACATATTTTTCTTCGTGTAACGAATTTTGTTTGTTTGATAAATTAACTTCCGTAGCCCTAGCCAAAATCCGATTTTTAAACCAACACAGTTTCTTATCTCCAGTGTTTATTACTGTTAGCATGTTTTCAAATGGATTTAATAATGAACTAGGTATTGAATAGTGTTCATGAAAGTCATAAGTTCTAGCAGAAATAAATAAACACTTTTTACTATTGGTATTAACAGGAATCACAGCTGTGGTGTGTGGATTTATTATAACAGTTTCCTGCAGTGTAATTGGATATTTATTTTTGTTATCGGTCGCTCTACTCAATGTTACACTATGACCCTGAATATTCATAGTAACCTCATTATGGTTTATGATCGGCTGGCCAATTATAACATCAATATTGCCCATGTCAGCCGATATAAAATGAATAGGAGTTTTTATACAAAAATTGTTTAGTTTAAAATCGACAATAGCTACGCCCTTCGGGAAAATAACTTGATTACCAAATCCTTTTACTACAATATTTGATGGTTTTAATTGAATATTCAGTTTGTTTACCAATGAGTAATTAGCAACATTTATTTGGCTTCCTGTATCCAAATAACCGCTACACAATGTATCATTTATATAAATATTTACTATGTAACTATCATTCGGTACTTGCCTTTGCAGAAGTTGCACCTTGAGCGGATTTAGGTGCCAACAATCTTCCTTGAGATGACCTCTTTTGTTGCAGTGTGTACATTCCTTTAACATGAATCTTTGTGGACTATTGTTGTCAGTGTTACCATGGGCCGTTTGAGCTGGCTTGGTGTACTTTGAGTTGTGGCTACTGGAGGTTCCTGCACCCAAATTTTTGAAATAGCAGTTTCTCGCCGCATGGCCATCTTTTTTGCAGATCATGCACTTGATCTCCCTTTTGTTGGCGTTTTCTTGTCTCTGCGTGAGCGATCCAGGTGAAATAGAATTTCCGCTATCAATTTTACACAGGAATCCTTGGAACAGTTGATCCGGTGTTTTGAAATTAGCGGACTTGGCCGTTTTTTGATAGTCTGGCGATAGTCCATCAATAATGCAAGACACTGCATTAGAGTCTGATATCTCACATTTTCGAATTAGCGCACATTTCGAATAATAATAATGTAACATAGTTTCACTCCACTTCTTTTTTCGTTCCAACATTTGCTTCAAATTGTCAACAAAGTTTTCGTGAGATGGAAAAGCATTTAACACTTCACTTTTCCACTCTTGCCACGTTTTATTATAATCCTTTAAACCACTGTACCAAGTTTTTGCAATACCTGACAATTTGGATTGCATAAAATATGATTTTGTTGCATCGGTCCAGCCGTGAATTAAACCCAATTGGTCAATTTTGTTAAGCCAAGTAAATGTATTAATGTCAGCGATTTCGGGGTCGAAAACAGGCACAATATCACTTTTAGTAATTCCAACACTAAAAGGATCTTGTCCAGGAGAAGTAATGGGAAGGTGGTTAGCTACTGTTGGCTGTAGTTGCCTCAGTATTTCAGTCACTTTTGTCGTAATTAATTCATCTATTCTGCTCTTCTTTCGTTCTCGTTGATTAGCTTCGGCAGGCGCATCAAATTCGAATTCCGCTGACGAATCGGCCGTACGTTCAAATAAGTCCCGTGAATGTCTTTTTGGTGCACGTTCCTCAGCGTCACAGTCACTATCACTCATTTTATTATTAGTGTTTTTTTTTTTGTTAAGGGTAATAATTCCAAAATAACAAACAGGTATAACAACAGGTACACAGGTACGTTCCACTTCTGAGATATAACGGTACAACCCTTATTTAGGGGAGCAAGTTAACAAGAATAAAACGAAGTGCTCAGCTGAACGATTTATTTCAATCTAGCCTACTAGGTGAACATTCTTATTTCTTAATGTTTATACATTAAGAAAATGCCGGAGTCAGCGGCTTAGTTTAAACATAATATTATTCTAATTATTAAACAAAAATGATGATGATGTCAGAGGCGAGGGGCCACGTTGGGTGACATACGGGGTACGAGGTGTTACACTTGTTTTGAAAAGTTTAACTACTACTTCTGCAGATCCGTTACTTAGTTAAGTTTCTTTTCTGTTTCAAAAGCAGTGGTAATTTTCATTTTACATACTTCCACCCACTTCGAAACGGAATCCACTACTATTAGGTACATTTTACCTTTGAATGGACCTAAAAAATCCATATGAATTCTTTCAAATGGTCTATTTGTTAATACCCAAGGTGTTAATTCATTTTTTGGTAGTGAAGGTTTATGCATTAAACGTGGTATACAAGATTTTACCATCTTTTCGATGTCCGCATCGATATTTGGCCAATATATTGTTGATCTGGCTAGTTTTTTTGCACTAACTATTCCAATGTGTGCTGTATGTAACGTTGCCAATAAACTTTTTCTTAAAGAAGTTGGCACTACCAGTCGATGTCCCCATAGTAATATGTTGTTTTCAATGCTCAGTTCATCTTTTCTGCTGAAATATGATTTGATGGTCGCATCAATATTCCTTGGCCATTTGTTTGATTGCACAGCTAACATTACCCTCTGCAGTACGGGATCTTTGTCTGTTTCTTCTTTAATTTTGTCGTTATCTATCGGTCAATTCTCTGCTGTCTCTGTAAAATTTATATAGGTAGCCTTTTTCCATTACGTCACTATCTGGAACATTTCCCTCATTTAATGGGTGTCTACTGAAATAGTCTGCTACGATATTATCTTCCCCCTGTATAAATTGTATTTCATAATGGAACATTGACAAATATGCAGCATACCTTTGTAATCTGCTGACAGAACACTCGGGTATTGACTTATGTTCCCCAAAAATCGTGATCAAAGGTTTATGATCAGTTTTTAATATGAATTTATTCCCACAAAGGTAATGGAAAAATTTGGATATACCAAAAATGATGCTTAAAGCTTCTTTATGGCAAATAGGGTATTTTACTTCAGTTGGAGTTAATTTTCGTGACACACAACCTATTAACCTTTCTCTACCTTTGACCAGATATGACAAAGTTGCGCTTATCCCAATATTGGATGCATCTGCATGAAAAACTATAGGTAAATCTGAATCAAAATGCGCTAAAACTTGGTTTAATTTTTTCAAAAGCAATTTGACAATTTTTGGACCAATAAAATTCTCTATCGGATTTCAAAAGCTCATATAACGGGTTTAAAATTTTTACAATGTTTTTAACAAAACTAGAATAATAGTTAACCAATCCTAAAAAGCTGCATAATTCCGTGATGTTGTTTGGTTTGGGGGCTTGTAGGATTGCTTTAATTTTGTCCTCTGTCTTACGTAAACCTGCTTCACTGATCGAATGTCCCAAGTATCTCTCCTCTTTTTTAAAGAATTCACACTTATTTCTGGCTACGGTGAATCCTGCGTCTTGCAATTTCTTAAAAACTTCCTCCAAATTTAATAAGTGCTCTTCCAACGTCTCAGAACTTATGATAATGTCATCTAAAAAGTTACAACAACCTTTAATGTCTCTCAAAACCGTCTCAATTATTTTCTGAAAAATATTAGCTGCAGGCTTAACCCCGAAAGCTAAACGTTTAACTTTATACAATCCCTTAATAGTATTGATAGTTAATAATGCGGCTGTTGCGTCATCTACAGGTAACTGATTATAAGCCATTTGTAAATCGATCTTTGAAAAATATTTTCCTTTGTTAAGCTTAGCATATACCTCGTGTATTTTAGGCAAAGGATATTTATAATCTTCTAAATATTTATTTAAGGTTACTTTATAATCTCCGCAAAGCCTTATTTTTCCGTTACTTTTTAAAACGGGTACCAACGGCGTTGCCCACTCCGAATCTGGTACAGGCTCTATAATACCTTCCGCCTCCAGTCTACTCAATTCATTCTCAACCTCCTTTTTATAAGCGAGCGGAACAGTTCTACATTTTCTAAAAATTGGATCGTCTTTCTCTTTCAATTTAAATGAAATTTCATTATGTTTATATTTACCAACTTTATCAGAAAACAGATTACTATATTTATTTGTCAGTTTGTTTAGTTTTTCATTTATCTCTATATTATGTATTAAACTCACCTTGGCCTCGAAATTTTCCAAAAAATTCCTACCTAGCAAGCTTGGCCCCCCACGGGAAACCACATAGAACTTCATAGGTTTATTTTTCCATTATACTCCACTTCGGCCTCGAAGTACCCTAAAGGTGAGAATGTGTCACCGTTATAACTTGTCAATAGCATGTTATTCCGTTGTAACCTAAAACTTGAAAATTCTTTTAAAAATGTATCGTGGCTACAACATGACACTGCAGCACCAGAATCAAAAAAGAAATTATGTTCTTTACCTCCAATTTTTAATTGAACATTAAATGGATTGTCATTTGGCTTTAAAACCTTACAATTTCCTACTAAACTATACATATCGAACTGATTCTGTTGCTTATTAAAATAAAATATATTATTTTCGTCCATGGATAAATTAACTGTTGAAATTGACCTTTGGTCTTCAGAAATTCGTTCCTTATCTGTCAAAAAGTTGATATTGTTAATTGAATTACATACTTTAGAAATATGTCCTTTACGATTACATCTATTACAAATGCTATTTTTAAATTTACATAAATTTTTATGGGAATTTCCGCAATGTTTACTACGAAAGCTCTGAAGGGTCACATTATATTTCTTTTAAAAGTTGAAATTTCAGCTTTTTTCTTGAAATTTCAACTTTTTAAGAAGTTGAAATTTCAAGTTTTTTCTTGAAATTTCAACTTTTTATGTCTGTTAGGGTCACAACCGATTAGTCTGTATAAAGTTGTGAAGAGTATAAGTAGTTCTAAATACTTATCAGTAGTTAATTTAATAAACTGTTAAATTATGTCTAATTTATTATTGTATTAAACTATGTTACTGTGTCCCACTGCATGGCCGCCTAAATCACCCGACCTGACTTCAATGGATTTTTTCTTTGGGAATTTGTGAAGTCAGACGTTTATAAAGTAAAACCAACGACTAAAGGAGATATGATGGAAAGTATTGGTCAGTGTTTTAATCGTATAAATGTTAATATGTTATACAATGTAAGGCATTCACTTATCGAGAGACTTCAGTATTGTGTGCATCAAAATGGTGGACATTTTTAGCAATTGTTAGGGTAGTTTCAATATCGTGAAAAAAATTATTTCTCAAAAACCGTTCATAATTATTATTAAAAGAAAGTATATGATATCAAAATGTGAAATAATCATATCTCAAAAACCGTTTGAAATAAAAATAAAGTGTATGATATTAAAATGTGGAGAATTGTATGATTTATTTATCCATGTAAACAAATTATAGGCATTCCATTTAAAAAAATTGAGAAAAATATTAATTAAATATCAAGAAATGTAAACAAATATTTTAGACTCCCGGTATAACAATAATTTATTTCTAAAATGTTTTTCAGTAAATACAGCATTATCAAATAATCTACATTTTTAGAAAAAACAATTAATAAATCACGGAGATATGGCAGTCAAAAAAATATTTGAAAATTGCCAAAAAGAACGGGAAAAAAATCATAACTTGGCAAGGCGGCATCCGATTGGCGAAATACTTTAGAGTGTAATAGAAGACCCTTGAAGGGTCAACTGACGCCAAAAAAATATATGGTGTTCCATTTAAAAAAAATTATACTTTCTTGTGTAACTCGTTTTCGTGACACCTTGTATAATTCAAAATAATTTTACGTTCTAGTAAAGATGAAACATTGCGAGTTTTATTAAGAAAGTTTTTTTATAAAGTTAGGTTTTTGCACAATTTTCCGAGGGAACACTAACCACCTTTAAGTATACGCATAGTTGGATAGTTAGATATTTTTTATAACGACAGAATAAATTCAATAGCATACATCTCAATAACTATTTAATACAGATTATAGCATAACCTTATATATCTTTGAAAGCGAATCATAAGATACATTAAAATTTCAAAAAATATATAGAATTTCTCATAAAAATTATTATATTATACTTAATATTATTGATTGTAGTTATAATACATAGGGTGTCAAAATGTGAGTTATCTCTCGTATATTGAAAGTCTAATATGAAAAATAAATCGACATATTGATTTTTAAAATATTCATTTTTCTCAATAAGTGCCCACATTACAGAATCACCCTGTACCATTTAGTGTCACATGATTGATTGACAATCAGGTTTTCTCCCTCGGAAAATTTTCGTAACCTACATGATCGGATAAAACCTGAAAGAGTAATTTTTTCATGATCATAAATAACACTTTCTTCGGTAACCGAGGAAAATAAAACATTTAAAGCATTTGTTTCGCGGTCATTTATTTTAAAAGACAATCTTAAATAACGCAATTTTACGTAGAATATTAATATTTGCTGTTCAATTTCGATAATATGTATAATTAGATAATTCATATTATAAAAGTGATCTGCAGTACCCACATGCAAACCTCTATTATTTAGTAATTAGAAAATATTATGATTTATTGCCTATAAAAATCAGACACCTTACCTTTTCGCTTATTAATTTTGCGATGTACTCTTCCTCCACATCTCTCTCTTAAAAATTCTTCCATTGCCACTAATGTCGTATTCTTATTATAAGAAAGTCATGTAATAGTTTTAGTAGGTGCCTATCCTCGTATTACTGCACACTCACTGACTGTGTCTGAACGAGACTGCAGGGACTTAGTAAATTGTAAAGCTAGTTAAGACTTAATATTTTTAGTCGCAAACTCCTCTATAAAATCCTTATTTTACTACCAGGACCGTAACCAGACTGCAACCAACAGCTACTCTCCGGGCTATGTGCCCCGCCGAGCGCTGAATTACAAGTTTGGCGCGTTAAGTGTAATAATTGCATATTACCATCAAAACGCTAATGCTTCGATTGCAACGAACACCAGCCGAAAGATTGATCCTACTTAAAGGAGCTCTCTTGCCAGTCGTCACACAGCACTTGCAGACTGCAGTTTCGAGCTGTTGGCTCTCGTCAAACAGCTCGTGTTCGTTGCAATCGAAGCATTAGCGTTTTGATGGTAATATGCAATTATTACACTTAACGCGCCAGACTTGTAACTTGTAATTCAGCGCTCGGCGGGGCACATAGCCCGGAGAGTAGCTGTTGGTTGCAGTCTGGTTACGGTCCTTATAGTAAAATAAGGATTTTATAGAGGAGTTTGCGACTAAAAATATTATGTTTAATATTCCGCCCTCTAAAAGCACATTTGAACTATAGTTAAGACTTGTTTACAGAGATTCGTGTGCTACATCAGCAGTAAAACTATAAATGTTGACATGTCGAAAAGTTGAAATTTCAAGGAAAAAGTTGAAATTTCAAGAAAAAAAGTTGAAATTTCAACTTTAAAAAAATAAATAATGTGACCCTTCAGAGCTTTCGTAGTTTTCTTTGTTTATTTCGTAGTAGGCTATATTTCCCTCTGATAATTTATTTAATTTATTAATATATCCATTTAATTTACTATTGAATCTATAAATTTTTTTATTTAAAATGTTACTTTTAGTATAAGGTACTGATGAAAAAATAGCTCATGTTATACCATTACCTAAAGTAAGCTCTCCTCTAACGAGTTCAAAGATTTAAGACCTACCAGTATTTTGTCAACATTATCTAAGGTATCCGAAAAAATAAACAATCAAATTGGAGAGCATTTAAGTAAATATAATATATTGCTATTAACACAGTCAGGATTTAGACCAAATTATAGTTGTGTTACAACTTGCGGTAACGGATGATATACTGGATTCCTTGGACTATGCTGGTCCTATTGAACTGTTCCAAAGCCTTTGATAAACTAAATTGTAAATTATTTTTGGCAATTTTAAAATATATAGGCTTTGGTGAAAATTGAATGAAACTATCTATGGCTAAAAATATTAATTGTGGAATTCCTCAGGGATCTATTTTAGGACCCCTGTTCTTCACAATATACACTTTAGAAATAATGTCTTGCATTGAACACTGCCCTTCGCATTTTTATGCTGGTAGTGGACAATTCTCCTTCGCCTTTAATCCAGATGATATAGAAAATGCCAATGAAAAAATTAATAGTGACTTCAGAACTGCCCTGCCCTGTCTGAAGCCTGAATATTAATCCAGAAAAATCTAAAATTATGTTTTTTTGGTAAAAAATTATCTAGGAACAAACAAGCACAAAGTTTAAACATAACAATTGATGTTAAATTAATGCTTAATTTTAACCAAAAATTTAGGGCCTGAAATTGATAATGGACCCTTAGATTTACTAGCTATATTAATTCATGCATTCAAAAACTATAGTCACCGTCAGGTCGTAAATTAAAATATGAAAAAGGTATTATGTGAGTCGTTGGTTTTATCATTTTTAAATTATTGTGATGTAATATACGGATCATGTCTAACTAAATTTGACTCTCAAAGAATATAAATCCTTCAAATGTGTCCGCTTCTCATGCGAAATTCGGAATGAGCAATGTATTTTACACATGTTAGTGTTATATCACTAAGTTATTAAGTACATAATGTCCATCATATTTATATAACAAAATTACTTTTCGTACTGTTGTACACAACATTAATATTAGATTTTTAAAATATGCTGTTTTGTTCGAGAGATCATTCTCCTATAATATATATAAATTTTATAATAAAACTCGATCAGAATTAAAAGACTACCGTAAAATGGGGTGGATAGCAACTGCAGGGCGAATAGAAACGAAAACAGGAAATTTGTTTTAAAAAATTCTACTTCGGAACCAAATAACCCAATCTCTTTCAATTTTTACTGAGACACTCAACAGATGTCAGGTAAACTGTTTTAACACGACAAGAAAACTTCGTTGTTGGCAACACTGATTTAGTGTTAATCATATGTGTGCTTAATATGACGTGTTTTTTTGGCGCCGTAAAAACTTTATTCGCAGTTATATGATAAAAACGGGTAAGACGTTTTAATTTTTGATCAAAGTAGACTTCAGGTGCCTGGTTTATATTGCCGTTTTGATAAATCGCCTATTCTACTTACTTTTCCATTTATTGTCCAATATGTAATTTAACCTCACTTTCAATTGTTTTTTGAGGTGAATGGAAACAGTGTATTTCTATTCACCCGCTGTTTCTATTCACCCCACAATTGATAGAAATGTCGTTTTATTTTGCAGAAAAATGCCTCGCATTTACAAACCAGACCCTCGAAGTAAAACATATAAAAAAATTGATTAAAATACTCTAAAGAGAGCTCTTACTTCAATTGGCCAGGGTATGAGTTATAGGGTAGCAGCTGAAACGTACAAAATCCATTATTCTGTACTTTATCGACACTACAAAAATCCAAATCTAAAGCATCAAGGAGGTCAAATAGCTCTAACAAAACAAGAAGAAAATGTATTAATTCACCAGTTGATAGTTTGTTCCGAATGGGGGTACCCACTTGACCATTTGGATGTCAGGATGGCTGTAAAAAATTACCTAGATAGTAGAGGTAAAACAATAGCGAAATTTACAGACAATTTACCTGGCAGGGATTTTGTTTATTCTTTTTTAAAACGTCATAAAGATAAATTGAGAACAAGGATATGTCAGAACATCAAGCGCTCAAGAGCCGCTGTGTCTCCCACCACTATTAATGCTTATTTCGACAATTTAGCCAAGGAACTGGAGAATGTACCAGCATCAAATATAATAAATTACGATGAAACCAACCTTACGGACGATCCAGGTAGAAAAAAAATAATAGCAAAAAGAGGCTGTCGCTATCCAGAACGCATTTGTAATACGTCGAAATCTGCTGTTTCCATTATGTGTGCTGCTTCAGCTGATGGAAAATTTTTACCGCTGTACGTAGTGTACAAGGCCAAAAATCTCTATACATCTTGGACAGTTGGTGGTCCAAAAGGTACCAGGTACAATAGAAGTTTGTCTGGTTGGTTTGACGCGATATCCTTCTCGGATTGGGTCAAGAAAATAGTTATACCATTTGTAAAAGATCTACCAGGAAAAAAATACTTAATTGGTGATAACCTCAGTTCGCATTTTTCCGCAAGTACAGTGTCTCTTTGTGAAGAAAATAATATTTCATTTATTTTCCTGCCCGCCAATTCAAGCCATTTGACCCAGCCCCTCGACGTGGCGTTTTTTCGGCCCCTTAAAACAGCTTGGAGGCACATCCTTGAAAAATGGAAAATGGGGACTGGGTCAAAGCATTACACGGTTCCAAAGGATAGATTTCCTTTCTTGCTAAAAGACCTGCTAAAGGCTATTGACCCTAACTCTGCAAAAAATATACAATCTGGTTTTAATAAGTGTGGAATTGTGCCACTAAATAGGGATAGAGTCTTACAACGTCTTCCGCAGGAAAATCATGATGAGATGAGTACTGAGAACATACAGGAAGGGTTTAATAACTCTATTGTAAACCTTCTAAAAACAATGAGGTATGGCGATGGTCAAACTGATAGAAGACGACGCCGTAAAATTCAAGTTCCTGCTGGCAAAAGTGTTAAAGGTGCAGATTTTGAAAGCTCATCTGACGAACAATCCTCGGATAAAGAAAATCAAGCGGAAAACATTGATTCTGGAAGAGACATGGAAATCTTTGATACAGATTCAGACTCGGAAATGAATTTACCTCTTAGTTATTACAAAAAGGTAATGGAAAATGCCCAAGAAAGCCACTCAGATAAGTTAGACGAAAACCAGGAAATGGATACTACAATACCAAATTTGAGACATGAGCCATCAGTTACAAATGAGTCATCATCAGTCTACTTTGAGGGTAAATTATTTTGTCATGTGTCTCCTATTTCGGCTGATGAAATACAAGAAGGAATTTGGCTCTTGGTGTGTTTTCCAACAAAATATCGAAATGTGTCTAAAAATAAATTTTTTATCGGACAAGTCACTAATATTCAAGAAAATGAATTTGAAGCCACTTTCTTAAGAAGCCGGTCCACAAAACAGTTTTCAGGATATATTTATGGGTTTCCGGAAGTCCCAGATATTTCCAACTTTAATTTCAATAAGCAAGTCGTTGGACAAGTTTTCCCAGTTCAATACGATGCAGCATCTACGTCAAAGAGAGACTTTTTAAGATTTAATGTACACCAAAATGATCTAAACTAATATTTTATCTTTGAATGTGTTACTTACATTCCATATTCCAATAGAAACAATTTTTTTTGCAAAATATTTGTTTTTTTTCAGTTTTTTAGTTGCATACCTATAGTATTCATATTTTTAAAAACATTTTAAGTGTTTCTATACGCCCCCGTGTGGGTGGAATAGCAAATTCTACTGAAATAAATCAATGTTTTTATTCACCCCACAGTAAGGGTAAATAGAAAATAGGCACTTATTTTTTTTTGTGAAAAAACTGTAAACTTTTTTTAAATTGTGTTATGTGTCTTTTAATCTACTAGCCATGGTATATATTTTCCGTATTTTTCGTTGTCGAAAAAGTATATACCAACTTAGCTGCAGAGCCGAAAAAGTCCAAAACTGTTTCTATCCACCCCATTTTACGGTACTCAATAATTTAATTTAAGAATCTATAAAAAAGTTGTTATTGCAAAACTATTTTGGCACTTTCATGATTCCATAATCTTTGCCCACATCTTAGAAGTTTTTTTGTGTGACAAATTGTTAAAAGTCGGCATCTAAGCAGAAAATCTTCATTATATTATTTTAGGTATATAGTACATTGTTATTATTATTATTTTTACATGTAAGTATAGGTTACCTGTCAAAGCAGTAGTTCACTTGTGAACAATCTAAACTTCGTCTTTGGTATTTAGTAAAGATACAATACTTAGTCATTTTTTATTAATATTATGTACAGTTATAGTTTAGTTATTTTATTTTGTATTAGTTGCTTTTTGTTAAGTTTTTCATTTTTACATATTACTTTGTTAATGCTTTATAGAAGAAACAATAGTGAAAATATTATATATGTTGCTTTTTCTATGCATGCCGCTGGCGGCTTTATTTAAATAAATATCATTTAAAATTATATACTAATTAATAGAAAAAGTAATATAGTTCTTTATGCCTTGTGTTTAATTTATCTGGTCTTTTGTTCGAGATGGGTCTGTTTAACTTGTTCTGTGCATGATTAAAAGGATTTGTTTACTCAGAAGTGGAAGTATCAAACCCTTAAGTCACTGGTTAGAGGAGTATTAAATTGTAGTGAGGTATATGTAACAAGCAGTTGGTAATGGATTGCTACTCTGGACTTTTCAAATCACACATCCATGAAACTATATTAGAAGTTATTTGTGAAATCCTTTTGTATTACATACTCATCATTAACATTATGTAAATTTATAAAAATAAATTTTTGAGAATACGTTTTCACTGGATCAATATACCTGGGCCAATAATTCGAGGCAGTAAAGGAATGCTAGTTGGCCCATGTATAGGCGGAGTGGCACATGCTTTTAGTATGCTTATGGCGGTGCGTGCGCGGCCGTCTTGCTTGTCCGCTCCATTCTTGTTGGTTACAATTACTGACTCGAATTATTGGCCCGTGGCTGTATGGACTATGTCCAAATGCCATTAAAAAAAAAAAAAAAAAATTATTGGCCCAGGTATAACTGTTTAAGAAAATATGAAAAATGTTAAATTATTAGCTAATAATATAAGGACAAATGTGTTTATTCAATAAAGTGAATAAATAATATAATTTCATGTTATGAAATAATATTTTATTATTTATTGTTCATTCTGCAATTGTGTTTAATTGAAATTTTGTACTGATAAGGTATAAATTATCACTTTATTCGTTAAGCCAATAAAAGTACTCATTGCGACAAGTTTATTGAAATGCCAATATAATGAATACACAGAAAAAAATTTAGATAGTGTACATTATAAATATTTTAATTATATATACTGCTGTTACGTTAAAATTATTTTATTGGGACGGTTTATGATAAAATGTAAATATTACTTTATCAGACATTTTCTTTGTTATCTCAGTTTATGCAGATGTTATCTATTTTGCAGTGATTATTTACAGATTTTTTATGTCATATAGTGTAAAATATTTTTCTTGATTCTGTAATGCATTTAGAAATGTCTAGTTTTTTCTCAAATCTCTTTGGTGGCAACAAGAATAAAAAGGCAAAACATAATGCATGTACAATTTCTAAAAGTGATAAAACTGAGGACAACAAGACCAATAATGAAGAAGACGAAATTCCAGTGATGACTAGGAGATTCTCTTTATCAAAAAGCGGAAGGATGAAGGAGTGCAAGAGAAAAAATATTCCAATATCAGACGATTTTGGAATTCAGGATGACAATAAAAAAATTGGCGAAGAAACTCATTGTGATGTACCAGATAGTGATATTTTTGATATGCATGGAATTATAAGAGAAATGAATAAAAGTGAAAATTTGTCAACAGAGAAAAAATAGTATAACAATGTTATTGTGAAATTTTATTTAATAAAGGAAGATGATTTATTATTTTTATTTTCAGTTTTGTGTTTAGACTGTGTTATATGAGAGGACTGAAATAGGAAATTACTAAGAATAAGAACTCTTAAATTGGTAAATATATTATATATTTTTAATCCTAAAATATTTAATGTTTACATAGTTTACTATATTGTTTTCTCTGATGTTGCCCATTCAATTCACCGCGTTGACGCGGTGGCGGATCGCAAAGCCGGGCCGAGACGGGACTGGTTTGGCTAAAGCAAAAATTGTATAAAAAAAATCGGCAGCTACTGGAAGCGGCTGGAACCTCCCCACTCGGTGGATCTTTGAAGCCGAAAAGAGCATTAAATTGTGTAACAAAACGGCACTAAACGTAATCAGATCTCATCCAAAACCTTTTCAGATCTTCTGAGGCACTAAAAAACCCTCAACTTAATGAATTTACAATCATCTATGCGAGTTATTACCTACATTATCGCTCGTTGAATAATATACTATTACGATATTAACAACTTTAACATCACTTGAACGACTAAGAAAGTCTAGTTATCCTAAATACTACAGATTTGTAAAGCAACAAACTGAAAATTGGTAAAGTGATAATCTATAATAAATTCACCAACGAAGGTACAGAAAGCATATGATATTGATATTGTTACATCTACCTTTAACGTTTGTGACAATCCACTAAAAGTTACAAATGTGCCGAAATCTTATTAACATGACATGGCACCAACGTTATCGGATGACAAACGATGACAATGACAATCATCAAAATTTGCTCGTTGCAATTCGATCGCTCGCGGCTGCCTTTGTTAAATCAAACATTATCATTTCAGTAATTTTACTAGATTTTAGATGAATATTTGTAGTTTAATTCTTCGATTTGTCTGTATATATATTTAAAAACGGCACTAAACGTAATCCGCTCTACTTCTAGAGCAGTGAAGAAACCCTCATACGTGAATTGATACGTGATGTGACGCGTTTCACGACGTAATGACTACGCGCATCATGCGAAATGCGATCTATGCCACATTTGCTTTGTTTTTAATTTTTTTCACGGAAACCAAATCGAAAGGGTGGAAGTGTGATATATCGTTGAAATCAGAAGTTTAACGGCTTTTCAATGGTTCCATTGCAAATTGAAAGTAAATATAAAATAAACAACTTGTTGCGTCAAAATGGCACTAAACGTAATCCGATCTCAACCAAAACCTTTTCAGATCTTCTGAGACATTAAAAAAACGCACACGCAAAGTTTCATTCAAATCCGTTCAGTAGTTTCGGCGCTATCGTGCTAACACACATACACACACACAGACATTTTTCAAAAACCACTTTTTTGGGTTCCTAAGACCTCAAAACGTAAAGATTTGATGTTATCTCAATTTTCATTTTTGAACCAATTTTAGTAACCTCTCACAATTTTATTGTGGAGAGGTTAATAAACTAAACCTAAACTCCTTTTTACAAAATAAAATAAAATTAGGTGGTATAATAACATTGCTTCAAAGACAAAGCTTAACATAAAACTTGTATAAAAATTAGAACACTTGACGAAGAACATTTTCGGAGAACTGCACTGACGTCGACACCATAACTTGTACGAAGTGCCGTCTGCGAGTTACTTCAACTACGGGTTGCGCAAGGCAGGTCTAAACTGTGATTCTAAATTTTGATATTTTTGGTTTAAAGAATTTGGGTACTGTTACAATATTAATGACGGAAGAAAGAATTTACAGACAAAAATGTACAAACAGAAACGAAGAACAAAAACACGACACAAAAATACACAAAAAATAAAAGAAGAGGGGGACAGGAAAGATTTAAAGCGGTTAAAAGGTATGAAATATCAGTAAAAGATGGATAGTATCAGGGAAGTTATAGTTGGTGAAAGTTTGGCTAGAGTGGCTGCCGGAAGATTGGCAATATCTGGTAAGGTAAGGGGTGTTTAATCCGAAATGGGGCATTATGCTGTCTAATTTGTGTAATGTGTCTTGTTAGCGGACTATCGCCCAGTTTGAATGAATAGAAGTTTTGAGAAATGTGCTGGACGTAGTCGGCTATCGGGGTTATGTCGTTGCAGCGTTCGTAGAGGTCTCTGAGGGTCTGATGTTGCCCAGTGAGATTCCCATCTAAAACAAATGCATATCGCCAAACTATCAAACATAGATTATATATTTTTATATATTTCTTTGGTAGTTAAGTTGATTTGTTAATAAGGAAAAACGATGAGAAAGATTAATCATACCCTATCGGCGACTAGGCTTTTTACAGATTTTTTTTTACATTAATCTCCACTTTCCATTCACAAACATCCATGGTATTGCTCGTAGAAGTGTCGAACCCACTGCGAGGAGGCCATCTCACCATGCCTCAATCCTTCTGAATATCATCACACCATCTATTATGAAAAATTTAATTTTGGCATTATCTGACCCTTACGTTTCCTGCAGTGAAAACCCACAATTAAAATTCAAAAATTAGTTTTATAGTAATAAATATAATTATTTGTTTTTGTGTACAAAAACCCTAATTATGAGATCATCCACACAAAGATTCAAATTATTTGTTGTTATATTCATATGGGACCATAAACATGGTTATATTAGAAGACTTCTCTTGATTCGCAACAACCCGAAGTTCTTCATAGGTTCCACATATCCATATTCTACATGTTACGTAAAGGTAATTCGAATTTAAAAAACTGAGCATTAACTACTTTCACTGACATATAATCTTTGTTTCTTCTATATAAGGGTTATAACGAGAATTAAGTTTTCCAAAATACGCAGAAGAGAAAAATAGTTTTTCTGTAGTACATATAACAAATATAAAGGGTAATTTTCACTAAACTATGTTTTTTCTTCTTTCACACAATAGAACATCAGAACATAACATTTTCCAAGTGTATAATAGACAGATAGACAATTTATTCACCAGTAAATAATAATAATAATAATAATAAGCTTTATCCAATAAAAACCATACAAGGTATAAAACACGTCAAAACAAGAAAATGCAATCTGCAGTAATAAATATAAAACACCTTAACTAACAAATATTTTAGAAAATAAAAAAGTAGACACAATAACACATTAAAATTCATAGTCAGAAAAATATCCGTTCAATGTATAATAACATTTTTTTATTAAAATTTGTCTAAAATCTCTTTTAAAAGTATATAAAGGTAGTATTTTCAGTGCATCCGGCAAGTGATTATATACTTTAATCATTGAGGTTGTTACACCTTTTTGAACTTGAGACTGGTGTTATACGGCACTAGGATATCTCTATGGCGAGTTTCATGCAAATGCGTTCGTTTGTATTGTTCAAAAAATGTATAGTTTCTTTTATAGAACACTGTACACTCAAAGATGTAGAGAGACATCAAGGTTAGTATGCTATAGTTTTTAAAATATGGTTTACAAGAGTCTGTTCTATTTAGACTAAATATGTTACGTATACACTTTTTTTGTAGAACTTGTATTCTCTTTACCTCCACAGAGTTTCCCTAAAAAATAATTCCATATTTTATAGATGATTGGAAATAAGACTGATATACATTTAAACACATATTTATGCTGATGTTGTCTCGTAAAGTGCGGAGTTGGTAACATAATGAGCTTAGTTTTGGGGCTAGTTCTTCAATATGTTTCTTCCAAGTTAATCTTGAGTCAAGATGTAAGCCAAGGAATTTTACTGTTTTCGCATCTTTGAGTACCATTTTATCAGTTTTTATGTTGATTTCTTCTGCCGCTTCATATGATGAACGAAACTGCATTACCTCAGTTTTTTCCAAATTCAAGGTGAGTAAATTCTGATCATACCAGATGTTTAATAAGGTGATAGAATGTAATATTTTATTTTCTAGGTCCTCAATAGTTTTTGCAGATAAAATGGCAGCGGTATCACCAGCAAATGCTACCACTGCCTCTGGAATGATATCAGGTAAGTCATTTACATAGATTATGAACAGCAGCGGCCCCAACACTGAGCCCTGAGGTATTCCGCGATGCGCAGATCTCCATTCAGAACTAAGATTTTGTCCATGTTTATTGACTGCTTCAACTTTTTGCAACCTATTTGTTAAATATGATTTTATAATATTATAAGCTACACCTCTTATACCAAGTCTTTCTAATTTGGCCATTAATCGACCATGATCTAATGTGTCGAAAGCTTTCGATAAATCTAGAAATATGCCCTCAGTTTTGTTTCTTTCATTAATTGATTTTAAAATTTTATCTATTGGCTGAAAGACAGCTCGTTCTGTTGATCGTTCTTTTAAGTAAGCATTTTGATTTAATGAGAATATATTATTTCAGTTGAAAAATGTTATTAGCCTTCTCACTAATAGTTTCTCAAAAATTTTTGAGATGTTATTTAAAATTGAAATTGGTCTATAGTTTTTTATTTCATTTTTTTCTCCTTTCTTAAATATTGGTCTTACAACAGATCTCGTCAGTCTTTCAGGAAATACTTGGTTATGTAACATTAAATTGGCTATGTGCATTAAAGGTGCAGCAATATATGTTTTTAGAGATTTTACAATTTTTACAGGTATTTTGTCTTCTCCTACAGCATTACTATTTTTGAGATTATTTATTATCTCTATGATTTCGGACTCACTTGTTTCCGACAAAAAGATAGAAACTGTTAATGTCTTGATGTCAACATGCATATTTGTTTTGTTTGTTTTGCATATATTTATATAATAGTCATTAATTATGTTTAAGGCCTCTGTACTAGTTTCTTGTTCGTTTTTAAGTTCACTTATATTAAAATTTTCACTTTTCTTATTTTTATTTGTTATAGTTTTTATGACCTTCCAAGTACTTTTGTTTTTGTTTGTGGATTTTTTTATTATATTTTCATTTTGCATGATTTTCGCATTTCTTATAACTTTTTTTAAAACATTTGTGTATTTGTAGTAATATTCCCTTGTAATAAATCCTTCTCTATATTGACTGTATAAGATTTTTTTTATGTTCACATGAAATTCTTATTCCTAAAGTTATCCAAGGTTTTCTATTGCATTTTGTATTAAGTGTTCTTTCTGGGAAGTATTTGTCCTGCAGGTACTGTAAGGTGTTTATTAAAATATTATATGCTTTATTGACATCATGACCCTTGTAAATTTCATACCATTGACAATTTTTTACTTCGTTTATACAATTTCTTATATTTTGATCGGAAAAGAATCGTTTTTTATATTTAAACTCCGCACGTGTGTATTTTCCGGGATCACACTGTGCTATGATGGTTTGGGCTAGGTGATCTGATAGAGAATTCGAAATATTTGTTGCATTCACTAAGTTAACTTTATTGTTTATTATTATATTATCAATGAGGGAACTTTATCTGGTTGGATCAGTTATTGTGAAATTTAAGTTGAAATTATTAATTAAGTCCTTAAATTTGTTTGTGCTAGGATTTATATCTAAAATATTTATATTGAAATCTCCACAAATAAAGATGTTATATTTTTGCTTACTTATTAAGGTATCTAATATATTTTCCATTATGTTTTAAAAAATTTCTATATCACCTAATGGAGACCTGTACACCGAGAGAATGATCATACCCAGTTCTTCCACCAGAACCGCTGAGCATTCGCAATCTAATTCTTGACTTTTTTGTTTCAGAAAATGTAATTCCACAAAATTGTAATCATTTTTAACGAAAATGCAGGATCCGCCATAACTCATTTGAGATCTTGAATAACATGCTGCATTCGTATAACCTTCAATATGAATTGATTTGAATTCTTCAGTTTTGAGCCAGTGTTCTGTAAAAGTGAGAACGTCATATGGGACTCCATTTACCTCCAAAAATGCTTCAACTTCTAATACTTTATTTCTTAGACTTAGAATATTTTGATGGAATATATTTATGCTTCTTTTTGTTGTTTTTTTTTTTATACATTTATTTAACGTCGGCCTATTTCCGCTACCGAGGCCTAACACCGACGCCTGTAGACAAGCTACCCCCAACCAGGAATTTTGCCGAACCTCTTCCCTTAAGAAGAGTAGGAACTTTTACTTGCCTAACATTTAATAGACAAGGGACTGACGGCTTTACATCCCCTCCGAAGGATGGTATATCTCCTATACAACCCTCGCCTAAGGTTGTATAGCTTCCGCGCATACACTGATATACAAGCCGCTGGAAGATGTGTGAGGCGAGAACGCGGTTTCCGTTGGAATGGTCACCCATCCAAGTACTAATGCGCCTGTCGTTGCTTTACATCGCATACCGAAGTATGTAGGTACATAGTAAAGACGCACCTACGCTCGCCCCCTCTTTTTGTTGTGATTTTATTGAAAGAAGTTTTATTTTCTACATTTACATTTATGTGAAGTCCTGATTCTGAGGCTCTGTTGGAAAATTTTCAGCTTGTTGGTTTGTATTTCTTATTCGGTTTAAATATTTTTCTTCCTTTTTGAAGTTGAACCTGTATACTGCTACTCCTCTTGGCCAGAAAGTGTTTGTATAGGCTATTTCCAGATGTTCATAGCTAAGGCCCACTTTGAAACATTTGTTGTCTTGTATTTTTTGGAATGTATCTATTTCTATGACAAATACATTATTGTGCTACGCTCTTATACCTTTTTGAAAAAAACAGAATGCAGTCTCTTCAAAAACTTCAAAATAAGGGGCTAAGAATTATATTAAAATGTAATAGGTTTACAGCAATCAGAACTATGCACGATTCATTAAATTATTTATACGTAGAGAATAGATTGTGTTTATTAACTATGATTTTTGTATTTAAAATTAAAACAAATATGTTGCCATCCTATTTTGATGAATTTATTGTTTACAATGATATTATACACGATTATAATACAAGAAATAATGATAATTTCCACATAAACAGAACTATGAACAGGCAAGCAATGAACTCCATTTTTTTTAAAGGTTTAAATGAATTTAATAAACTGCCAGCATTAGTAAAAAATAGTAGTAGTGTATGTGTTTTTAAAAAACACCCGCTAAAAATGATTGGAGACTTGAGAGTAATTTAAATGTTCGTATTTATATATGTTTATTTTTGTTTGTATTTATATTAGTTTTATGTAGATATATATATTTATTTGATGAATACTTTATAAATCTATCTATACCTGATACTTGTTTATTGCAATTTATAGAATACTTTGTATATTAGGAGATTCCTATTTAATAAATAAATAAAAAAATAAATAAAAATAAATAAAATAAATAAAAATAAATAAATATTAGAAATGTTTTCGGATTTTAGCTTATTTTGCATGTATTTTTGGACTGTTCCTTCCGTGACATGATCTTTCGCCCTCGTAACAAATAGCCAAATTTTTTTCTGTGGTGGTTCTCTTCCCACAAAACCGTGTACTTCATCATCCTTTGTAAAGGATAGCTACATGTTTATTTGGCACTCATATATAAAAAATAAAGTGTAAACACACATAATATACAAATATAACCTATATAAATAACAGCGATTTATAAGTAATTTAACAGAAAACAAAACACAGTAACAATATATAAATATGGATGTAAAGACAATGTCATACAAGAAATATATAAAGATTCAAATGTATATAATAGCTAAGAGCCTACGAGCTTAAAAATGATCAGATACTTCCCCTTTGGAGTAAAAGCAAATCCTTTTAAGGGCGCATAGAGTAAGTCAAAATAAAGAGATTTAGGGGCAGACCCACCTCGAAAACCCGCGGAGGCACCCCCACCCCATGGTCAAAGGGCTGTCGAGCACAGTTATATGTTTTATTTTTCTTTTTTCGAAAACGATAAGAGATAATGACTTACGGTTTGCGCCAATCGAAGGAAAGTAAAATTTTACATACGACTACAATTTTTTGACTGATCAAAAATAATATTCTTCTCTCCCATTACAAAAAATATGGGAGGAGGCTACTCTGTAATATCACATTTTTGCTTATCACTTGTAAACGGCTTAATAAAAAAATATTTACCAAGAGTTAAAAATTGAAGTTTATAGCTTTTCCTATCGATTGATATAAAAAAAGTGAATGATATTTGTTTAAATAATGCGTACAGTGGCGTACTAATATATTTGCATTTGGTGGAATTGCAACACAGCGTTTAATAAACTTTTTTTTTTAAAAAACGATTATAGATATGTTGCCGTTGGCGATAATTGAATGAAAATAAAATGTTACACCCCAGTCATATTTTTTAACTTATCAAAAATTCTATTTTGTTCCCGCTACAAAAAATATGGGAAGGGATACAGTGTAAAGTCACATTCTTGCTTATTACCACACAACCAACAAATCGAGCAAAATTTTATAAATGTAGGAAATTAAAGTCTATCGATCGCTTTTATAAAAAGTTAAATATATTTGTCGTGCGTTGCCGCAATGGGTACGCGACATCGGAACTAAGCATTACAAAAACTATTGCAGCCACACATGCGCGATCGCTTCGTTAACCGTGACCTTGTCTAATTTGGCTAGTACAAAACAAAACACATTATTCCTTTGAAGAAGTAATACGTTTATTGAAACAGTGTTAAGGATTGTTCAATATATTATAGTAGTGAAGTGATAATACAATTTTGTAATAATTTTTAAACAAATAATTTGCAAAAAATGTAAGAAATTATTGTCAAGCTAGTAAATATGTTTTCCTAAAAGAACATCTATTTTTGTAGTTACTATGGATGCCGGATGCTATGTAAAAAGCAAACTGTTGAAAAATTAGTTTGTCCAGCAAAATCTACCATACCTTCTAACTCTTATGCTAATATTGCCCAAAACATATTGAAGTTTAATGAAATTGATCAGTTGCCACTGGAAATTAATATCGCAGATATTGATGAAGGTCAAGGTATTGAACATTATTTTAAAGAACATAGGGTTTCCTGGCATAAAAGCTGTGCAAATTTGTTTAATAATCTAAAACTCGAGAGTAAGTTAAAACAAAACACAATTGGTAGCACCGGCACAGTTAAACGAATCACAAGGCAGAAAAAAAATATTGGCGATATTAAAGATATTTGCATTTTTTGTGATTTACATAGCACGAGGATACATCTAGGGATAAATCAATTGCACCATGTTGAAATGTTAGAAGCAAGTTCTAAAATTATCTTAAATTTACTGGGTGTGATGTGACATCGGCCTTCTTCGGGAAAGAAAAAAGAAAGTGTTGGGTAGCATGGGAAGCTTTTCTAGATATTACAGACACCTTCAAAGACTTCTTCCCAAACAACCTAGCGCAGAACAAATGCATATGTTGGAAAAATTTGTCATATTTCTGTATGATAAACATCCAGAGGCTCAAAGTTTGGACGTTTGTCGAATGGAATTATTTACTAAAAAAAATAGGTCTATAGAAAATCTTCCCCCCACATTAAATACACTTTCATTGCACGTTAGAAGGTGCATTTATCAGGGTGGTTTTGTTTGGGGCCAATTAACCATAGGAAACGTTACATTACCGTCTCTGTCCCAATGGAGGTGAACACTGGAACAAGAAAAATGGTTGCCAGTTTGGACAACTATTAATAACGAAAAATTAAGGAAGGAGGTTTTAATCATTTGCAATTGCAAAATTTGTGGTTATAAATGTAAGTGTTTTTTAAAAACATTAAAATGTACACAATTATGTACATCTAAGGAATGTTGCAATAAGCGCTGTGTTACCTTTGTCGTATTTGTTTATTTATTTAGTTAAAATATTTTTGTTTGTTTATTGAGTTGAGAGTTTATTGATTGTTTACACTGTTTTCATTTTTATTTTTATTAAAAAACATTTAACCTGTTAACGCAGTCTACTGCTTTATTTCTAGATCGACCTTCCCTCTCCCTCCACTATCAAAAGCCAAATAATAAAAAAAAAAAAGTAAAATTTCACATGCTCGATTGGTGTAAACCAGAAATCATGTTTTTTCTTTTTCAATACTACGTATTATTTAAATAATATTGTGGACTTTTGAAACATTAATAGACAGCAGAAACTGTTTTAAATTTCGACTCTTGGTAAATTTTGATTTGTTGGGCCGTTTAGGAGTAATAAGATAAAATGTAACATTACTGAATAACCCCCTCCCATATTTATTGTAGTAAGACAAAAAGTTACTATTTTTTAGTCAATTAAAAAATATCTGCTTGATGTAAAAGTTTATTTTCTTTCTTTTGAGACCGAATGCAAATAAATCCCTACGCCACTGTACGCATTATTTAAACAGATACCACTCACTTTTCATATATCGTTCGATAGGAAACGTCATAAGCTTTATTTTTTAATTCTTGGTAAATTTTCATTAATTTAGGAGTAATAAGCAAAAATGTGACATTACAGAGTAGCCCCCTCCCATATTTTTTGTAATGGGAGAGGATACGAAATTAAAGATCTGGATATAATATTTACCAAAAACTTTTCATTCAATACCCATATCATAAATTTAACAGCTGATTGTTACAGGAAACTTGGATTTGTTCTTAGAGCTAGTCGAGATTTTAATTATAATACAACCATAACTTTGTTTAATGCATATGTGTGATCTAAGTTAGAATACTGTTGTGTTATTTGGAACCCTATAGGACTCTCTCATACACTGATATGTTGGAAAAAATTCAAAAAAAATGTCTAAGATCCATGTACCTAAAAAAGCATGGGATATATCCTCTTCTAATATCGTATGAACATCAAAGAATTGAATTTAGTGTAACCCTCTTAAGCAAGCGTCGCGAAAATGCTCAAATTCTGTTCATTTTTAACGTGTTACATAGCCAGTTTATTGTACCTAATATACTATCGGCCATAAATATTAACGTACCAGATATTAGACTAAGAGTTAGAGATAATGTATTTAAGATATCCAATGTAAATTCACCTATTGAGAACTGTTTACTTACTGTCAACAGCTTCCTAAGAACCTGTGATATAGATATTTTTAACACCGGTGAAAATAAACTACGGTCATATCTGTGATATTATATACACCAGTTTTACTATTTAAGTAAAGATTTTTTTTTTTTGGTCATCAAATTGGTAAAACTTTGTGATCTTCTACCTACCTCTTGTTTTTCTTTTTTGTAGCATGTCATGTGTATATATATATATATATATATATATATATATATATATATATATATATATATATATATATATATTCTCAAATTAAATGCTGAAAAAAGGTTGAAAAATAACTACAGCGTTGAAATTACGAAATTAAAGAAACCCAGAATAAAAATCACCGAGTATGAAGGTGAACTCAATGCTCAGGAAGTGGAAACATCAATTAGAAACCAAAACAAATTCATCGACAGAGAAGATCATTTTAAAATCAACTACATAAAAAAGGGGGAAAAAAATGTTATATTTGGCGAGTGCTCACCTAAACTGTTTAATAAGTTAATGTATAATAAAAAAATATACGTTGGTTGGCAAAGATGCCCAATTTATGAGGACATAAGCATACCTAGATGCTATAAATGTCAAGCTTTCTATCATAAAAGTGAAAATTGCACTAATGAAAAAGTGTGTGGTTACTGTTCAGAAGAACACCAGGAAAAAGAATGCACGAAACAAATGAAGAAATGTATAAATTGTGAATCGGCCAATAATAAGTACAAAACGAAATATAACGTCGACCACGAGGCAACAAGCAAGGAATGTCCATCATACAAATACCACATCAAGTTGCTTAAAAATAAAATAGACTACAATATTAATGAATAAGGTTCAAGAAGTGGAGATTATAGACAGATTAGACGAGGGTGAAATTAAAGCTGAGATGGTGAACGCCAATGATCTCATAAATAAAGTTAAAGTAAATAATAAGGAACTCAATGTGCTACATTTTAATATTGGAAGTGTGAGAAAAAATTTTGATGAACTTTTAATATTCTTGGAATCATATCATTTGCATTACTGTGACGTTATAATATTAAGTGAATGTTGGCAAATTGAAACGTGTGCTCAATTTAACATAAGGGGCTATACAACCTATTATAACAATGCAGACTTTAATAAATGTGATGGTACTATTATTTTCGTTAAAACAAACATGAGTGGTCACTAATAATAAGCTAAACAAATCTAAAGTTAATGTAAGTAGAGTAATATTTGACATTAATAATGTTCGGTATGGGGTAAATGTTTTATATAGACCACCTTCTTCTAATGTTTCTTACTTTATTCAAGATATTGATGATTACCTAAATCAAAACATGACTCCTGATATAGAAATGCTAATTGGCGATATCAATATAGACACTCTAAATAATAACAACAATATTGTAAATGATTATATCTCAGTAATGACTTCAAAGGGTTTTTTGCCTTATATAAACCTACCAACACGGGTAACTGTTGACACTTCATCATGTCTTGATCATATATTTACAAAGAAAAAGTTAAAAATTTCGGATATGCATTATCAACCATATGTAATAAACAATGATATAACCGATCACTACCCAATTATGACAAATATATCTAAAAATTGTAATACGGGACGCTGGGTACAGGATGAAATTGTAAATAAATATAATATAGATTTTAGGTTCTTAAAAGAACTAATGCAAGTAAAAGATTGGAGTAATATTTTAAATCTAGAGGATCCCGAGCAAGCGGCTAATATCTTCACAATAGAGTTACAAGATATGGTAAATCAAGCTAAAAAAATTAAAAATTTTAAGTTTAATAATACAAAGAAGCTCAAACCATGGATCACCTATGGTATAATAACCTCAATAAAACATCGAGATAAAATGAAAAAGGATCTGTTAAAAAATTTCACAACCGGGAAAGAAAGCGAATACAAAATCTATAGAAATAACTTAAATAAAACCATTAAAAACGCAAAAAATAGTTATTACAAAGATAAAATATCTGAGTGTTCAAACGATCTAAAAAAAATATATCAAATTATAAGAGAGGCAACAAATGAGAAACACATGAGAAATAATACACAGTTAGAAATATGCAATGAAAATGATGGAAAATTTGAGACTGACGCTGAGCTAGCAAATCACTGTAATGAATATTTTGCCAAAATAGGACTAGAAATGGCGAATAATATCTCGCCACCACAGTCAAATATAGATGTAAGTGATAATTTTAGCAGCTTGGCATCCATGTATCTAAAACCGGTCAGTAATAATGAACTTATAATACATATAAATAGTTTAAAAAACAGCAGCTCTCCAGGATTAGACGGTATCACTGTAAAAATCATAAAATCTTTACATGAATACATTATCCAGCCCTTAAAACACATTATAAATTTAATATTCAAAACAGGCAGAGTACCAAATATTTTTAAAATATCCATTATTGTCCCTATACATAAAACAGGAAATCAGAAAAAAATAAATAATTATAGACCAATAAGCCTAATAAATAATTTTGCTAAACTGTTTGAAAAATGCTTAAGAGACCGTTTGATTAATTTTTTAAATGCAAATAATATATTGTCTAAACAACAATTTGGCTTTGCAAAAGGGTTAAGTACAAGTGATGCCATGTATGAATTAATAAAAGCTGTAACTAATGATTTGAATAGTAATAAGAAATGTATTGCAATATTTTTAGATCTTGCGAAGGCATTCGACACAGTTTCACATAAGCTTCTTAATGTTTTGGAAAAATATGGAGTGAGGGGATCTGTGTTGGATGTTTTCAAGTCTTATTTAGATGAGAGAATACAATATGTACGAATCAGAGATACTCTAAGTGACCCAATTAACATTCAACTGGGGGTTCCACAAGGAACTGTCTTGGGCCCAACACTGTTTATTGTTTATATAAATCATTTAACAAGTCTGGGAATAGATGGTAGGATTGTATCATATGCAGATGACACGGCTTTAATCTTAAATGGAGATACATGGGAACAAGTGAGGGGAAAAGCTAAGGCAGGACTCCATAAGGTTAAAAATTGGCTTGACAATTTCAAACTATCCCTAAATATCAAAAAAACTAATTACGTAGCTTTCTCAATAACTGACGCAAACAGACCAATATTTAGATCAATAAAGGTAGATAATTTGCAAGGTGAAATCAAAGAAGTCCCCCATACAAAGTACCTTGGAATTATTATTGACCAAAACCTTAAGTGGAAGGAACATTCTTTATATTTAACAAAAAAAATCAGAAGTTTAGTTCATAAATTCTATCTTCTACAAGAAATACTTAGTCGTCAGCTGCTAATTACTTTGTACAAAACGTTAATTGAATCATTGCTGAGATATTGCATAGTGGTGTGGGGTGGCATGTATGATAGTGCTTTGAAACAATTAAATGTGGTGCAGAATTTTATATTAAAAGTCATATTTAAGAAAAGCAGACTATATCCGACTAGCTTGCTTTATAATGAGGATATCCATGACATTCGTACGTTGTATATACTCAGTGTATGCTCATATGTACATAAAAATCCGGGCATTAAGGTACACATCACACACCAACATGAAACTCGTAACAAAACTGATTTACATATACAGATTCCAATGAATAATAAAAACATTAATCTTAGGTTCATCAGTTACTTAGCTCCAAAATTCTATAACTTGCTTCCCTTAAATATTAGGCAGATTATAAACTATAAAAAATTCATAGACAGGTGCAAAAAATTTGTAACCACAAACAATGATGTTTTTACAAATTTAATGTGAGTTATTTCACTTTATTTTACTTTTATTTTGCATATATTATATAAACTGTTTTATTTTCTTAGGTTAGTTTTGTTTTTTTGCTGTTATTTTTTATTATCGAAATTTTCTCAGTTATCGTATACATACTTAGAGCTTTAGGATGTTGTGACACATACAGATGCTTTGGCATCTAGGTGTCAAATTTCATAGCAATATATATTTAGTAAATAAATTATTTTGTAATAAATAAAAATTTGTAAAATTTGTAAAATAGAAATGGAAATAGAAATATATATATATATATATATATTAATATCCAACGTATTTATTTGTTTATGTACGTGAATCTCGTAGCAATATATATATATATATATGAAAAATACTAGGTTCTCGGGTTGAACCGCGTCTGAGATTGTTAATGTCTCGACGTTTCGGCTCCCGTTTTGGAGCCATTTTCAAGAGAAAAAGTGAGTCAAGTAAAAATTGTCAAAGAAAATAATGCTAGGAGTTCGTGGAACTGGTTCGATTCCGGGGACTCAATCTGCCTACTCCCCAGATCTCACCGCGATCCGTCTTTAAGGCCTCAACCTGCCTACTCCTTAGAGTCTCGCTCGAAACGTCGAGACATTAACAATCTCAGACGCGGTTCAACCCGAGAACCTAGTATTTTTCATACCAACGACCGCGGAAGCTTCTCGGAACATATATATATATATATATATATTGCTACGAGATTCACGTACATAAACAAATAAATACGTTGGATATTAATGATTATAAGATATTGCGTAACGAAATCACTTGGGCTACTGTAGCGTAGCAGATATCGTAGGCAAACTTAACCCGCAAAGTGATGAACGTGCCTACGATAAGATTTCTCTAGCTCAGACTATCTCAGGGCGTTAAGCCCAAGCTTACATAAACTATGATAAATTATTAGTTTATTTACTTAACAACTCACTGAGGTTTCCATAGGTAGTGGTCGCAGACGAAATAATGACACTTTCTTTAAAAATGAAATGCACTATATTATTCAATTTACAGAATTGGTTCTCCAGCATGTAACCTGGCGATGTTCACAAGTTGTGGCCAATTTCACGATTAATAAGTTATAACATTCATAAAATGCCTCGCGTAGCTACACATCGGTTTACAATGTCCTAATAAGTTGTCGTAAATTCTGCCACAAAGGTCCGATTTAAAGAGCCTCCTTAATATAAATGCATAAAATCTTTAAATATGTAAAATTTAAAAATGCAAAAGTATCCAGCCGAACCACTGAAGGTGGTCCCCGGTAAGTAAAAAAAAATAAACAACACAACACACTTGTTTAGGGTGGTACGATACCGAGTCCAGACGTGGAAAAACTGTAGCCCTACGGAGATGTCTTCGGGACACAAGAAATGGACCCAAGGATGGGGATGATGGTAGCCTCACCAGCCCTGGCACCTTCCACTGTGAGTGGATGCCCCGTCCGTGGAACTCTCGCTGACGTGTGTAGAAGCCCCGTCCGTAGAACCCTCACTGATGAGGGAACAATCCATCAATACTCCGGGAAGCCACAGTCGGATAAATGGGGTCGAGTCCGCCTTTCAAGTTGGCACGGTATTTCCCAAAGGAGAGCCTTGTGTAATTTAATATCCTGCTTCCGCAGATAAAATTTACTCACAACCACAAAATATTTCCACTAAACGGAACAACAACAGATTGAGGAAACTTTCTTGTGTTGATAATTCTAAAATACACCAGGATGCCTTGGATTAACCGAAGTGCACAGAATTATCAACTAGCTGAACTAGCTCCCATACCAACAAAAAAATGGTTGCCTACCCGTCTTCCGCTCTCTGCTGTTCACGTGTCGCCCTCCCGTGGAGAATAGCGGAGAATAGTGTTACGGACGTGTAGCAGTTGTTATAATGCGGCCCACAAAACGCTAAAGCGTATGGTGGGTCGCATACGCTAGAGGTCCGTAACAACTCCCCCTTTACTCACAGGAAAAAAAATCGAAGATTTTCTTTTCTTACTAGCTTCTCACCAGAGGATGGATAATTGGTGGGGAGACTTAATATGCACGGGGATGGCTAACCCGCCTCCCAAGTTAGCATCAGGCATAACAACAAAAATAATGTCAAAAATAAGGAGACTTAAATGCACGAGGATGACTAACTCGTCTCCTAAGTTATCATCAGGCATAACAACAAAAATAATGTCAATAAATAAGGAGACTTAAATGCACGGGGATGGCTAACTCGTCTCCCAAGTTACCATCAGGCATAACAACACACAATAAAAAAAAATACATAGAGAAAAAAAGAGAAGGGAAAAAAAAGGACAAAAAAGCATAAGGACTTAACACCTAGGAACTAGCTCACCCCAAGGCTACTCCACCAGCGAAACAATGAAGTACGGGTGTGTTCCCCGTCCCACCATGACGACCACCCTTGCTAGATGAGGTTAGTCTGAAGCCCAGTAGTGCCTACCTGGGTAATGGTAACCAGGCCTAGACCAGGCTACCTCCAAGCAGCACCTCCCAAGCTCGAGCCCCTCCAGACGGATACCGATAAAGGCAGCTGCCAGCAATGTGAGCGCCCCCAACGAGACGGAGTCCCTCAATACGCAAGCGCCACACAAGACCATTTTTGGGGACTCTTACCCCTCGCAGGTATAACCACGGTGATGGTATTCATGCATCCCCCATCACAGAGATCCAACCAAAGACACTTCCTCCCGTGAGGCGCAAAGAGGTAAAAACTTACTCCACCCACCCACTTACGCCACCTGAGCAAGACCAATGAACCAGAAAAGCAAATGTTACTACCAAATTAACGAAAGAAGTGACCTAAAACATGTTACTAAGACCAACACAAAAAAAGAACGAATTCGTCATTGCCTATTCGGATGCCTAAGTACGTCAACGGAACTAACAGAACAGACCACAACTAGTTGTCATCGGGAGGGTGTGCTTTCAGATCTTTTATGTGCCACACCGAACGTTTACCGTCAGAACCTTCGAGCTCATAAGTCCATGGTGAGAGAATTTTTCTAATCGTGAAGGGACCCACAAATGTAGGTGCTAACTTTGCCGTGAAATATTTAGAGGCATCAGACTGGGCGTGAGAACGTCTCCAGACCTTTGCTTCAAAACAAACTTATCGGGTCGGCGTCTTAGTTTATAATGTTTCTTACTGGCTTTATGGGCCTTTAATATTCTACTCTGAACATCCTTATAGATCTTAGCGAAGGCAAGCTTACGGTTTTCAGGATTTACAACTGGATACTCAGACTCAGAAGGTACGTACTTATCACTGTTGCCATCTAATGAAATTTCACGTCCAAAATTGACAAAATTAGGTGTTAGGCCTGTAACCTCATGTTTCGATGATCTAATGGCAAAACCTATTTTCGGCAAAAATTTATCCCAAGCCCTGTGATTATCCTTTACATATGCAGATAACATAGTCTTAACAACACGATTTACCCTTTCAGTCAGGTTGCATTGAGGGTGGTAATTTGCAGTGTACGCTATTTGGATGTTGTAAGTTTTCGTGAGATTTTGGAAACGGTTACTCTGAAATTGACGACCATTGTCTACCACTATAGTCTTCGGAGCGCCAAATAAGAGAATTACATTATCCTCGATGACCTGCGATATGCTATTAGCGGTAGCTGACCTCAACGGAAACACCATGGCAAACTTACTAAAATTGTCACACACGACAAGAATAAACTGATAACCCTTGGCCGTCCTGGGTAATGGACCCATCAGATCGGCATTAACTAGTTGCCAAGGTTTTCCAACGGTAGGTGTCTTACTCAACAAATTTCCCATAAGTGACTTCTGTTCGGGTTTAGTACTTATGCAAATCTCACATTGCCTAACGAACTTAGCCACATCGGCCTTTAATTTCAGACAATAATACCTATTTCCCACTCGAGCCACAGTCTTATGAACCCCTGCGTGTCCACAACTCGCATCACAATGCAATGACCTAATTACTTCTAGGCGTTTCTCTTTGGGTAAAACCAGTCTCCAAGTGTCGGCAGGATCTGCTAACTCGGGATAACGCAAATGTACATACTTGTACAACTGGCCATTCTGTATACGCCATAAGGGATAACGCATAGGAGACTGTTCAACTCGCTCCAGCATTCTCAAATACCATTTATCGGTGGGAGAATCGGCATAGTCCGTGACCGAGAATACTTCGATGGATTTCACCGTTACTGGTACTGAACGAGACAGAAAATCAGGGACGGTATGTTCAGAGCCCTTGCGATGAATCAGTTCAAAATCATACGGTTGCAAACGAAGTGCCCATCTGGCCAATCGACCTTGGGGATCTTTTAGCTGCTGCAACCATAGCAAAGAATGACAATCCGTTATGATTTTGAAGTGGAAACCTTCCAGATAGTGACGTAGCTTCTCCACTGCCCAAATTACGGCGATGCATTCTCTTTCAACCGAGCTATATTTGCGCTCCTGGCTAGTCAAAGAACGGGACAAATAGCAAATTACCTTTTCACCATCATCAAATTGCTGCGTGAGCACGGCACCGACACCGAATGCCGACGAATCTGTCTGCACATAAAAGGTACGCTCAAAATCGGGGCACGTCAAAATAGGTGCGGTAACCAAACACTCCTTAAGAAGTTTAAAAGACTTCTCCCACTCAAGTGACCAACACCAACTAACATTCTTCTTTGTGAGGTTCGACAAAGGAGCCACTATTGTAGAAAACTGCGGTACAAATCTTCGATACCAAGATGCTGTGCCTATAAATCTATGAATTTCCCTAACGTTTTTCGGAGAAGGTACACTCAAAATCGACTCTACTTTCGCTGGGTCAGGACGTAAACCATACTTATCTACAACATATCCCAAGTACTTAAGCTCATGACGGCAAAATTGACACTTGTCAAAACTAACTATCAGCCCAGCAGAATGCAAACCTTCTGCAACGTTTCTAGGTGAGATTCGAAATCCTTCGACACTACCACGATGTCATCCAAATAAACCAAAACCGAAGGCTGCAAATCAGCTCCAAGCACGGTATCAATAAGACGCTGCCAAGTCACAGGCGCATTTGACAACCCAAAAGGCATAACTCGAAACCTATACAAGCCATTAGGGACAGTGAAAGCGGTATAGTCTTTGGACGATTCAGCAATAGGAACTTGCCAATATGCGCTCTTAATATCTAATGAACTTAGATATTTGGCATCCCTCAACGGGCCTCAACACATGTGGTTAGGCTTACGTTACAAAACAAATAAAATACTACTAGGTATAATATATAGGCCACCTGCTCTTCCTTATTCAGACCTGAAAGTGATTGAAAATATCTTAGCCATTGTCTCGCCCCAGTATAACTTTACTGTTATATTAGGTGACCTAAATATCAACTTGCTTGTGAATAGTTGTGAAACATTATACATTTTAGATATATTTAGCACATTTAATCTAAAGCAGGTAATAACTGATCCAACCAGAATAATAATCTTTATTTCCATCAGACTTTTACAAGTATTGGAATTGTCAATTGTCATGTATATAACATAGATAACACACAGAATATATAATACATAAAAAGAAAACGGTACATACAAAATATATATACATAAATATTTAAAAGGAATAAAAAAACATACATATATATATATATATATAAAAAAAAACTCCGCAGAGACAAATTGATCATTATTTCATATAAGGACTATTAAGGAAATATTCTGGCATTCAGTAAAAACTCATCAAAACTGTAGGGACATGTTTCAAGAAGGTAACACTTTAATTTCTTTTTAAATAAAAAAATATTAGAGATAGATTTTATCTCCAGTGGAACTGCATTAAATGCCCGCACTGCTCTGTAGTATACTCCCTTTTCGAATGATGATGTTTGATGATGAGGAACTCTCAGTGCATTTGAATTTCGAGTTACCATCATCATACCATTGTACATATCCTCATTTGTTCTAAATTTACCAATATTTTTTTTTACAAATAAAATCAACAGGTATATATATAAGGTGGGTAATGTCAATAACCCCAAACAGTAGCACGCTAATAGATATAATCGCTGTAGACACCAACTTGGAGGTCTCCGAATCAAGTACTATGGATATGTACGACCTCACTGACCACAGACTAGTTCACTGTGACATTTCACTAAACATCGAAAAGCCAGAAAATAAATGTATTACTTATAGAGATTACTCAGTTTTTAACATCCGTGACTTTGAATCGGATATGCAACAAATTCAGTGGAATGCACTAAATAATATCATCGATATTAATGAGCGCACTGAAGTTCTCAATGAACTGGTTATTAATGTGTTTGACAAACATGCACCTCTAAAAACAGTGAGTCTAAAACACCCTTATCGGCCATACATTACATACACTATAAAAGAGATCATAAAACTAAAACGAAATGCATTTAACAAATTTAAGCGAACAAAAAACGAAGTAGACAAGAACTTCTACCTGGATTTAAAAAATTACCTGTCCATTGCAATTAAAAACGAGAAAAAGGCGTACATGAAATTTGAACTAAAAAAATTAAATAATGATTCTAAACAAATGTGGAACAGATTTAGGCAGTGGGGTATTTGTAACAAGGGAAACATGGACCTTCCTAATCATTTAAAAGATCTAAATGAGTTAGTTAAAGCAGCTAGTGATATGAATCAATATATGCAGCCAATTAACAATGATTTACTATTATTTTATGAGCATAATACAATTTCCGAAGACCACCCATCAACTTTTACTGTAGCACAAGAGGAAGACGTTCGAACTGCCGTAAGGGAAATAAAATCCAGAGCTATGGGCATTGACAACATCAGTATGACAATGGTTGAATTTATTCTGCCATTCATCATTGGCGTAGTTACAAAAACAATAAATGATTCTATGCAACTAGGTATATTCCCATCCATATGGAAAACTTCAATAGTAAAGCCATTGCCTAAAAAGCCAAACCCGGTGACATATAATGATTTGAGATTAATTCATTTAATACCTATCTCTCAAAAATTGCTGAAAAAATAGTATGCAAAATGCTGTTAACACACATAAATAGTTGTAATATCTTGCCAAAAATACAATCTGGCTTTAGACCACACTATAGCACTTGCTCTGCACTTACCAAGGTAACTAATGATTTAACAGCAGCTATGGATCAGTCAAAGGCGTCATGTCTAGTCCTGCTAGATTACAGCAAAGCATTTGATTTAATAAACCATAATATGCTATTAGCAAAATTACATTACATAGGACTAGACCCATTGTTCTGCTGCTGGTTTGAAGATTACCTAAGGAACAGGTCTCTAATTGTAGATATTGATGGCAGTAGGTCACCTAACAAAATATCAGTCGACATAGGGGTTCCTCAAGGAAGCATCTTAGGTCCCATCCTATTCACCATATATACTTCGGATCTACCAAAGGCAATACTGTACTGTAATATTCATCTTTATGCCGACGATGTACAACTGATGACGTCATTTGATCCCTCGGACACAAATATTGCATTGCGACATCTAAATGATGATTTACACAAAATACTGAACTGGTCACAGGATCATGCTATGGTGCTTAATGCCAATAAAAGCGGTATACTATTTGCGGGTAATCAACGAATATTATGTAAAGTCGCACAATTTAATTTTTCAACTGTGCATATAGACAATGTAGAAATACCTATCAAAGACCACGTTAGAAACTTAGGAGTTACATTTGACAGTCAGTTAAATTTCGAGCAGCACATTTCACATCAGTTAAAGGCATGTTATATAAAACTAAAATATTTGTATTCATTTAAATGCCTACTCCCTGCAGATGTTAAATATAGGCTAATCGAGTCCTTAATCTTCCCACAGTTTGATTATTGCTTACCAATGTACTATAACTTTTTATGCTCAAACTATAAGCACAAACTACAAGTGGCTCAAAACGCATGTATGCGTTTTGTATACCAGACAAAAAAATATGACCACATAACACCCTTATATAATGATCATAAGCATCTGAAAGTTGAGTATAGATACCGTTATTTACTTGGAGTGTTCCTTATGAAAATCTTTGTATATAAATGCCCAGAATATTTATATGAGTTGTTAATCCCTAGAAGAAATATACATAGTTTAAATTTAAGGAATAATGCCTTATTTAACATATACCAACACAAAACTTCCAAATTTAAATGTTCCTTTAGTTATGTTTCAGTTGATTGTTTAAATAATCCCATATACGCAAATCTACTAGCTAGTTATAATGCACCACATATTTTTAAAGCTAAATACAGACAGGCGATAACATCTCAGCAAGTCAGTGATTCACATTAGATTGCAATTTATGTATTTGTATTTTAATTTTTATATGTATTTGTATTTTAATTTTTATGTGTATTTGTATTTTTATTTTTACGTGACTATTTACCTTGCTTGTTTTTAAATATTTTAAGTATTCAATGACTTATCAGAAGTGTTTATAGTAGTATACTTAAGAAATTATTGTATATGTAAGTTAGATTTTTTATATTTTATATAGATATTATATCTCTGTCTGGTCCTGTGGAAGAACGTTTATAACGAACAGTGTGCCCTTTGTGTTCTGTGTGCATATTTACATATCTGTACTTAACACAATAAAGATTTTTATTATTATTATTATTATTATTATTATTATATTATCTAATATGGAGGAAATCAGCGGCAGAGGATACACATCCTTTTTAGTAACAGCGTTAAGGCGCCGGTAATCTACACAAAAACGCAGAGTTTGATCCTTTTTCTGCACTAAACATATTGGAGAAGACCAAGGACTTTTACACGGTTCGATTATATTTAACTCCAGCATTTTCTTAATTTCATCATCAATCAATTTTTGTCTGGCAGGTGAAACAGGATAGTATCTCTGTTTGATAGGTTTGGTATCTGGGAGTAATTCGATCTCATGAGAAACGAGATGTGTACGACCAAGGGAAGTACCCATCAGTTTCCGGTTTTCCTCCACCAAACTATCCAGAGCTAGTTTCTGTGATACACTTAAAGAAGTTTCGTCAAGGACACTGTTAACCTCAACGAGTGGTTCCTGCTCAGAAAAATGCCAAACATCTTGTCGTAAATCTGGTATAATATTCATCGCCACCCAAAAATCTATCCCTAGAATTAACTTATGCGGTATTTCCGGAACTACTAGGACATCTATTATATGAACCTTGTCACCCAAGCAGAAAGGAACAGATACATAACCTATAACGGAACAGACTTGCCCGTTAGCCACTCTGCACTCATTGACAGAAGGCTTCAAGCTTAAACCAATCTGCTGGAAGACCTCAAAACCAGATGATCCTACCATTGTCCTGGTAGCACCTGAATCCAACAAACCCATCATAGGAAAACCTAGCACTGAAAGTTGTAAGTAAGGACGCTTATCACGAACCACATAAGAAATGACATAATCGAGATAAATTGGTTGTTTTAAGTCAACAAATTGCTGGTCGACTCACATACACCGGGAGAAACTGTTCGACCAGTTAGCGTCTCCCTGGACGGTTTTCCGAACGCGAACACTTAGGACAGGAACTAACAGTAACCTGTTTTACCACATTTATAACAGAACTTCTTCCTTGGAACCTGACACTCCCGATGCCCATGACCAACTTGACCGCAATTAAAACATTTGATTCCAGAGTGTTGGACTTCATCCACGACGAGACTAGAACAAGAGGTCGAATGAGAAGTAGTAGAACTAGTAGATGCATAAGCCAACTCTGGTATAAGAGATTTATTTGATCGAATATGGCTGCCGGTGAACAGTTGTGCAGTCAAAGTGTCCATAAAAGTTACTTTCTCTGCTGTAAAAATAAAGAGATAAATAACTATTTATGTGTGCAATGCTGTGGTATTTATCATAAAAGCTGCTTATTACGTGAAAACAAGAAAACTGTTACCTTTATTGGTGGAAACAAAATAAATTGTTGTGCATCATTTCAAGAAACAAATGACGACATTTTAGATATTTCTAATTATGATAACTTAATAAGTGACTTGTCCAGAGAAAATGTACTCAAGGATGGATATATAAAAAGATTGAAAGATGACAAACATTGGATCCAAGAAGAAGCTATAAAAAACGAGGAAGAATTGGAAATTATTATAAAAGAACAGGAGAAACAAATCGATGAATTAAATCAACGTATTCAAGAGCTACAAAAACATTTGAATTTTAATCAGGCAAAAACTAAAGAGGTAAAAAATGCATGTACGCAGACTAAAATAGATAAGATATTAAAGAATAAAAAAAGCTATCTCCACACAAACTGAGATAAAAAAAGAAATGAAAATAAATATAACAGACAACAAAGTTATAAAACCAAATGATAAAAAATTAATCTATTTACAGTGTGATGAGGATGCAATTAATGCAGACAAATGTAACATGAATACTGTGTCATTACCACTAAATACAAAACTATCAAAAATAAACCTCTTTTCAACCCAGGATAGGAACAACCCTAGTGATGTACCTGAAATTAGTTCAGTAGATACAAAAAATCAGAAATATTCAGATGACTGTTGCTTAAATAAATATTTAAAAAGGAATACGCCAAAATCACAAGTTCTTCTAGTAACTGACGAATTTGGGAAAAATATTTGCAGACAAATTAGAAAAAGTTCAGATATGGCAAAGTATGAAATAACAACAATTATTAAACCAGGAGCATCGCTACACCAGGTTATGGAAAATATAGACATTCTTTCTAAAAATTACACTCTTGATGATTATATTGTGGTAATAGGTGGATCAAATGACTTTCTGAGAAAAAAATCACCATCTTTTCGTATTCTTTGTGACAAAATGAAATCGTGTACTCATACTAATATGTTATTTACATCAGTTCCCTATGGCAGCTCCGAGCTAAAAAATAAGTACATCTACAAATACAACCAGAAATTAAGTGATTTTGTTTTTCGTTTCGATAAACTTATTCCAGGAAAATTTCAAGTTATAGACATCAATTTAAGTACCCATAATAATCCATCAACAGTTCGTAAAATAACTAACGCTATTCATTTCAAATATTGCCTTAATAAAACTCTAAAATTTGTAAATATTACACATGATTGTGAACCACATCAATTCATTATGAGAAAAGACAAAGATCAAGAGAGGATATCAATCTTAAATAAAGTATGTGGGAATAAGGCATTGCATGAAGAAGGAATTTGTAATACAAGTGCAAGACAGGATTTTTTATATCCTCGCCTGTCACAAATTCAAGAAACTTAAGTAAATTTATTACCTTTTGCCATCAAAATATTCAATGTTTAGGAAACAAAATATTAATAGTAGATGATATTTTTAATAATGATTGTTATAGTGACTTTTTACTGCTTACGGAACATTGGCAAACTGAAGAAAAATTAAATGAAATCAAACTTAAGGACTTTAATTTATGAAATTCATTTTGTAGATCTCGGTTAAAACATGGTGGTGTTGCTATTTACAAAAATGACAAGTTCATATGTGACGTTACTAAATATAATATTAATGAATTTTCTGTTGAAGGTGTAATGGAATGTTGTTGTATTAAGTTAGGTGTACACAAAATTACCGTACTTGTTATTTATCGACCACCAACTGGTGACTTTCAACTTTTTTTAACTTTAATGGAGGGTATGTTATCAGCTATTTGTAATACAAAAGATTGTATTATCATTGGTGGAGATTTTAATTTAGACTTTTTAATTCCCAGTGTTAATCTAAGTCTATTAATAGATTTATTGTCTTGTTTCGATGTGAATGTAAGTGTAAAAACTCACACAAGAGTAACTAGTGTCTCGAAGACATGTATTGACAATTTTTTAATTTATTCTAATACCGAATATAGTGTAGAAGTTATAAATCTCTGTGTGTCAGATCATTTTTCTCAATTCTTAAAACTGGATACTAAGATTACTCAAAAACAGGAGAAAAATAAGTACAATTATCGAAGACACTTTAGTTCAGAAAATATAATCCGCTTCCGGAATTATCTTAGAGACGAAGATTGGCAGGATATTTTCCTCCACGATTGTCCTGATACAGCTTTCGACATCTTTTCTAAAACATTACTTTATTACTTTGAGATATGTTTCCCAATTAAACGTTTTTCGGCAAAGAAAGAAAATAAGTTCATCATGACACCGGAATTAAGAGAACTAAAAAATAATGTGGCTCTCTACAGTACACTGAGTGAACACAATGCTAATTATGCTGTGATTAGCAAACATTTAAATAAGTGTTATAGGGAAAAATTAAAAATTGCTCAAAGGGAATATTATGACAGCCAAATTACAACATCTGACAATAAATCCAAAACAATGTGGAGAATTATAAATAATCTTCAGAAAAAAAATAACAAAAAAAGTGAAATTGTTATATTTAATGATAATGTTAAAATGGGTGATTTAGATGTTGCAAATAATTTTAATTTACATTTTACCTCCTCTAATGACAATAACATCCGAGACCTAGAATTTCTAAATAATAATGTTCTCGATTGCAACCAGACAATTAGCATGTGTAAAATACGTGAGGGTGATATAATATCTCTACAGGCTAAATTAAAAAACTCCAATTCATCTGGCATTGATAATATTTCAAATAATTTATTAAAAAAATGTAGTTTAGAGTTGTGCAGGCCTCTAGCATATCTAATAAATTTAGCTATAGAAAAAGGAAGATTTCCAAATAAGTTAAAACTGGCCGCAGTTATACCACTCTATAAAAAAGGCGATTCTAATAATTATGCCAACTACAGAGCAATAAGTCTACTCTGTAGTATTTCTAAACTTTACGAACTAGTAATAAAAGAACAGCTAACTACTTTTTTTAAACCAAAATAACATTCTTTCTAAGTCGCAACACGGTTTCATAAAAAACAAAAGTACTGAATCAGCGCTGTGCGAGTTTCAAAATATAATTGTTGATGCTTTGGATAATAAGCAACAAGTTTTAGGCTTATTTGTAGATTTCTCACGTGCTTTTGACTATGTTGATCATGATCTATTACTAGCAAAATTGTCGAGATATGGAATTAGAGGCACTCCGTTAAGTCTCTTAACATCGTATTTAAAAGGAAGAACACAAATTGTTAAAATAAATAATGTTACAAGTACTAGTTGTGATATTAAACAGGGTGTACCGCAAGGGTCGATTCTAGGACCTTTGCTGTTTATAGTCTTTGCCAATGACATAATTAACTTCTTAAACAGCAACTACCCAACAACTCGTACTGTATGTTATGCCGACGATACCAATGTTTTAGTAGTAGAAAATGATTTAGACACTCTTAAAAGTACAGCCCAACATGTATATCAGAGTATAATTCTGTGGTCAGAAAAAAATTGTTTGCAATTAAATAGAGATAAAACAAACTCAATTTTATTTAGAATACGAGGAGATGTTAATAAACTTTGTCTCTTTGAAAATGAAGAACTTGAGTTTACTTGTACTGAGTCAGTTAAGATGTTGGGTATTGTTTTCGACTACAAATTAATGTGGTTACCACATCTTGACATGTTATGTTGCAAATTGCGTAAAAGCTGCTATGCTCTAAACTATATGGCAAAACATTGTAGCCCACACGTGCTCTTAACATTATATTATGCAAATTTTCATTCGCACTTAAAATATGGAATAGTTAATTGGGGAACAAGTGTTCAGGTAAATAGAGTATTTATACTTCAAAAGTATGCTATAAGGGTAATTGCTGGATTAGACTATCGCCAGTCATGTCGTAATGCCTTTAAGGACTTGAAAATTTTAACGGTTGCGGGAACCTATATTTTAGAAGTGTGTACTTGTGTATATAAAAATATTTCACTGTTTTTGGCAAACCAACAGGATCATGGTCATGATACTAGGTTAAGAGGCTTGCTACTACCCAATAACTTCCGCACTACATTTTATCAAAAAAGTTTTTATTACACTGGATGTAAATTTTATAATGCGTTAAACCCCGAAATTAAAAACTCTTCCAATGCTCATACTTTTAAATCGAAATTAAAAGAATATTTGCTGCAAAAGAACTGTTATACCCTTCAAGAATTTTTTTAAAACAAAAACATCCATTTAAAATTTTAAAACTATGCAATTATATTAATATATGTTATGTTTGTAATATTTTATTACCATATGTTTATGTCATTTACATATAAATGTGTGTGTATGTACTTATAAATATAGTTTATGTGTGTTTACTTTTAAATTTTATATACCTACTTTTCTTGACTTTTTCTTTTGTTAGTGTATTTTATACATTTAAATGAAAGAAATAAAATATATTATTATTATTATTACTCTTAGGTGGAGGAGGAACATACGACTTAGCCAATTGTCGTTTGGAGTCGAGCATACGACAACATTGCAGGAGTTGTGTGACGGAAGTTATATTCTCAAAAGCAAGAAAAGGGTGATAGTATGGATCTATGCGCTCCAAAATGATTTCGAGTTGGGTTCCCATAGGTATTGGAGTGTGCATCTTCTTGAACAACCCAATCATACTAGCGATGTATAATCCTATACTTTCCTGACTACCTTGAGTATGTCGCTTAATCTCCTCAAACAAGTCGCGGTCAAAAGACTGGCATGAACTGTTCCCTCATTGCCTCCACTAAGGACGGCCAATCGGTGGCCCAGTCTTTCACCAGATTATACCAATTGTAGGCATCTCCCTCAAATAAATCTACTGCATCTTTAAAAAACCGTGCTCGAGAAATACCACGAGACCTCCGTTTCTCCTCAACACGTTCTAAGAAAGTTGAAAAGGACATGTCGCCCTTTCGGCCAGTAAATTTCAAGCCCCAGTCTCTAACCGGTACGGGTTTAGGTTTCGCAGCTTCATCCTCATCTGAACTAAAATCAGTAGTTATTGCAGAGCTATGCGCATCAGGCTGAACCTGATCCATGTTATTATGCAATACCGACATATCGAGGATGGCTGACTCTTTACACTTACGATCCCCGCGGGCCTTATCCTTAAGTTTATCAAAAGCTAACAATAATTTAAGCCGAGTACTGGACTTCACACCTTTTTGCTCGTCATTAGTTGGAGTGGATCTATTAACACGACCCAACGCATGAGCTATCTTGGAAACAATCCCCTTATATTTACTATCGTGCTCACTACCTACAAATTTATCAATAAGTTTTTGAATAGCAGCTAGGGATGCCGTTAGAGCTTCAGAATCGACAGTGAATTGGTACGGGTATGGAGGACTTTTAATAGCCAAAGTAGTTTTCTCTAAGCGTATGGCTTCTCTCTCTTAAAACAGTGTGCAACTCTGCCACAGTAAGATCACTACCATCTCCTAAGCCACATACTTGTAGTTCATAAACAAGCTCCTCCCTAACTAACCTATTGATATCTAACTTAATTTGTGAACTGGCCATATTGAATTTTCAACCAAACACACAAAAAAATTAACTTGTTCACTCTCAAAACAGCTTGCCAACACTAATAAGTACTTAGCAATGTGTAATAACGACAAAATCAGGTGAATTAACAAAACGACGCTGGGCGTCGGTACGCAAAAAAAGTTTACCAACACTAATAAGTACTTAATAATGCATAAAAACGACAAAATCTAATAAATTAGCAAAACGACACTGGGCGTCGGTACGTATATAGACGCAAAAAAGTTTACCAACACCAGTAAGTACCTAGTAATGTGTAAAAATGACAATATCGGGTAAATTAGCAAAACGACGCTGGGCGTCGGTACCTATCAACAACAAAAAAAAACAGTTGGCTGCACTTAGGAATCTTTCCAATGGTTTATACGTAACAACTATTGTTTACTAATCCGCTCATGAAATAGTAAGACAAAAGGAAAAAAAACAGCGGAAGTCACCCCCCTACCAAAAAAAAAGTGAAGCGATTACGCTGAGGCAAAGTAACCCCCTTTTGATGTGTGTCACGTACGTTACTATGTGTCTGGCTATTATTTCATATGCAAACCACCAACAAATGGAACACTCAATTTATCACCAAAAAAAAACTTAATTAGGGGCAATACTGCTATCCCCTTGAGATAACTGCACTATTTAAGTTGGGCGCCACTGCTACGAGATTCACGTACATAAACAAATAAATACGTTGGATATTAATGATTATAAGATATTACGTAACGAAATCACTTGGGCTACTGTAGCGTAGCAGATATCGTAGGCAAACTTAACCTGGAAAGTGATGAACATGCCTACGATAAGATTTCTCTAGCTCAGACTATCTCAGGGCGTTAAGCCCAAGCTTACATAAACTATGATAAATTATTAGTTTACTTACTTAACAACTCACTGAGGTTTCCATAGGTAGTAGTCGCAGACGAAATAATGACACGTTCTTTAAAAATGAAATGCACTATATTATTCAATTTACAGAATTGGTTCTCCAGCATGTAACCTGGCGATGTTCACAAGTTGTGGCCAATTTCACGATTAATAAGTTATAACATTCATAAAATGCCTCGTGTAGCTACACATCGGTTTACAATGTCCTAATAAATTGTCGTAAATTCTGCCACAAAGGTCCGATTTAAAGAGCCTCCTTAATATAAATGCATAAAATCTTTAAATATGTAAAATTTAAAAATGCAAAAGTATCCAGCCGAACCACTGAAGGTGGTCCCCGGTAAGTAAAAAAAATAAACACAATACAACACACTTGTTTAGGGTGGTACGATACCCAGTCCGGACGTGGAAGAACTGTAGCCCTACGGAGATGTCTTCGGGACACAAGAAATGGACCCAAGGATGGGGTTGATGGTAGCCTCACCAGCCCTGGCACCTTCCACTGTGTGTGGATGCTCCGTCCGTGGAACTCTCAGTGACGTGTGTAGAAGCCCCGTCCGTAGAACCCTCACTGATGAGGGAACAATCCACCAATACTCCGGGAAGCCACAGTCGGATAAATGGGGTCGAGTCCGCCTTTCAAGTTGGCACGGTATTTCTCAAAGGAGAGCCTTGTGTAAATTTAATATCCTGCTTCCGCAGATAAAATTTACTCACAACCACAAAATATTTCCGTTAAACGGAACAACAACAGATTGAGGAAATTTTCTTGTGTTGATAATTCTAAAATCCACCAGGATGCCTTGGATTAACCGAAGTGCACAGAATTATCAACTAGCCGAATTAGCTCCCATGCCAACAAAAAAATGGTTGCCTACCCGTCTTCCGCTCTCTGCTGTTCACGTGTCGCCCTCCCGTGGAGAATAGTGTTACGGACATGTAGCAGTTGTTATAATGCGGCCCACAAAACGCTAAAGCGTATGGTGGGTCGCATACGCTAGAGGTCCGTAACAACTTATATGTTTTTTTTGTATTGTAATATAATAACTGTAATTGGACCCTGTCTGTTTGTATGCAGTATAAATAAATAAATAAATAATTTTTGATCAGCCAAAAAAATGTAGTCGTATGTAAAATTTTATTTTCTTTTGACGTAAGTCATTATCTCTTATCGTTTTCGTGGAAAAGCAGGGGGTGGGGGTGCCTCCGCATGTTTTCGAGGTGGGTCTGCCCCTAAATCCTTTTGTTTTGACTTACTCTATGTGTCCTTAAAGAGATTTGCTTTTACTCAGAAGGGGAAGTATCCAAAGAATCTGTTGGCCCTTGAGTCGATTCTGATAATTGTTAATTCTAATAACTATAAATTGAAAATTTCTCTTTTACAAAATTATTCTGAAAATAGAAAATATTCAGAATGCTACACCATAATCCATAACTTATGCCAAATTCTTTATTATATAAATGTGATTGATTTACATATGGTTAAAAATAAACTATCTGTCATACCATCAGTCAATTTCCAGTTTCTTAAATCTTCCAATACTCATGTATTAAAATATTTTCATATGAAACAGTGAAATTGAGCCTGATATATTTTGGCATATATAGAATGGGTACTTTTTATATTGAACAAGTATTGCTATTTCTCAAACCGTAACAGTTACAAAGTTAGTTAAATGGGAGAAAAGTTTCATATTTTAAAGGCCAATGGGATGTGTTATAAAAATTGAAAATTTTTAGATTGGTTCCGGAGATATATACGATAACATCAGAAATAGCGCTCGTTTCCCTTTTTTTTAACCTAGCGCTGTTATTATAGCAAATATTAAAAAAACCTTTTAGGAATATTTCACTATTCATTGACTATTGATTTGCTATTACTTACCATATTCTCCTTAGGGCCACCATCAACTATATTTTTTTTAAATATGAATCTGTCTTTTTTATTACAAATTTTTAAAGCTTTTGAAATTATGAATTCAAGAGTATGTCACACTTGATTTTTTTGGCTACCTTACTGGTCCATTGGTTTTCAAGGCACCCTAGAAAAATAAGATAAATAAACTGAGTTTGCACCAGGACTGGATTAACCATGTCGGTTAATACATTGGATTGTTCATAAGATGAGCTTTTAAGTGATGAGGCACATCTTTTATTACTTAAAATTATTTTTGTGAATCAATCAAGATGGTTATTTCTCCAGCGAAACGTAATAAAATTGTCAAATATGATATATCCTTGAATTTACAATTTCAAATGCTTTAAACATTTGAAACAAAAAAGACAGGTCCATATTTAAAAAAATAAAGTTGATGGTGGCCCCGAAGAGATGAAACGCCATAATAAGAATTTTAATACAGTAAGTTATAGCAAAGTTAATGTATAAGAAAATATTCCTACGAAGTTTTTTAATATTTTGTGTAATATCAGCGCTACGTAAGAAAAAAGAAAACGAGCTATTATCGCTCCAGAACCAATTGGAATAATTGCAATTTCTATAACCCATTTCATTTGTCTTCAAAATACGGAACTTTTATCTCATTGAACCGATTTTGTAACTGTTATGATTTGCGAGATAGCAATACTGTTCAATATAAAACTAGCCACCCTGTAGGACCTCCGTATTCGAGTATCTTTAATGCAATAATGCTACACAATATTTTTTACCTGATTTTTTAATTGAAAATCTAACTATACTACTGGATTCAGAAACTATCAAGGATACATCCCAAATGTTGTAGAGAAATATTGAATAATGACAAATTTACTTGATTTAATAATAATAATAATAATAAGTTCTTCTATCGATCGCGGCCCTTTGCAAATAAGGGATACTCGGCGATCCGTCGCAGGGTCAATGGGTAAGGAGGAAACTCCTCGTGGAACAAAAACTGGTACACCCATGAAAATGGAGAGAAATAGAAGGAATGTCATAGAGCCGCTGCCTGGGGAGCGCCAGGGCACGTCTGGAGCTGGCGCTGGACGTGACAGTATGCGGGACGCCGGTGGCAGAGTGCTGAGGAGGCGGGCACCTGTCAAGCCCATGACAACAACAATAACAACAACAAACAGAACGAAGATGGAGAATTACCACCACCAGGCATAGTAGGACAGCCAAACCCACCACTTGGACAGCGCCCAGGTCATAGAACCGAACGGGCTGCTCCCAGGAGGAATGAAATAGCCAGGAGAATAAAATGGAGCAATGAAATGAATAAGGATGTCATACGAACATACTTGCTCGTTAATGAATGCAGAGACGATCCTTTGCCTGGATGGAGACAAAAGCTTTTCGCCGAATATTCAAGAACTCACCCTGGAATGAACATCTCCGAACAAAATCTGGCCGATAGAAAGAACATAATTATTAAAAGAAAATACCTAACACAGCTTGAAATAGATGCCCTGCGTAGAGAGGCAGGGGCTCAAATACACAACCAAGAAATACGCCATCAAAATGAAGACATACCACAAAGGAGATCAGTGGATAGCAATGCACCTCATGAGGAAGAAAATAACGGGGAAGAAGCAGGAAGGATACGCCAGAAACTACTGAACAATTTACTGCTATTTCGCGACTCGAACCCTCCCATCAGACCAATAATACCGAGGCTAAAAATCAACAAAGATACACAACGATAAATAAAATCTGTAGATGACGAATTGAAGTTGAGGATGGAGGAACAACTGGATCCTGAACTAACTTCTATACATACAGCTTTATATGCAGGAGCTGCCACTGTCATAGAACTGAATGGTCAGAAACTTCAAATTCATAAACAAAATAGGAATGTCCAGAAACAAAGAAAGCCGGCCTGGAAGATGCGACTCGAAACGCAAATAGATCTACTAAGAACTGAAGCGAACATTATCAGAGAGCACTTAGATGGCAATAAGACCAATAAAGTCAAAAGCAAAATTCGTAAAATATGCCGAAAACGACAAATAGACTTAAACGATCCACAGGTCAACGAAACCCTCACGAACTACTACGACGATGCTAGACAGAAAAGTAAAGTTAAGGGAGCGAGACTGTGGCGATACAATGAGGCTACGAAGCGCAAGGAGCAAAATTATTTATTCTCTAGTAACCAGAAGATCTTCTATCGCAATCTGGAAAGTAACAACTAAGGCAATACAGAACCCGAGAAAATTGATCACAATCGCTTCGGGCAATTCTGGTAGGGGATATGGTCAAACCCTGCGAGATTCAACCAAGCAGCTACGTGGCTCCAAACAGCAGAACGCATTGCGAGTGATCTTCCAGATATGCCAGATACTAATATTACACCTGCAGATGTCGAAGAGTGCATAAAAAATACTTCAAGTTGGAAAGCGCCTGGACTAGACAACATACAGAACTTTTGGCTGAAGGCATTCCCAGCCCTATTTCCACAGTTTGCTCGGGCATTCAACAAAATCCTTGAAGATCCAACAAGATTTCCTGAATTTTTAGGTCGAGGAGTAACTTACCTTCTTCCAAAAAAAGGAGATCTGAAAGGCCCGAAAAACTACAGGCCAATCACCTGCTTGTCTGCGATCTACAAACTTCTCACGTCATTGATACATAGGCAAATCAATGAACACTGTGAGATAAACAATATAATTGGCCCAGAACAGCGGGGATGTGTAAAGAGATCACTTGTATGCAAAGAGCAGCTAACTATAGATGCGGTAACCATCAAACAAGCTGAAGTAAAACGCCGAAACATCAGTATGGCCTACATAGACTACAAAAAGACATTCGACTCGGTACCTCACGACTGGCTTATAAAAGTGCTAGAAGTATACAAAGTTAGCCCTTCCATCATTCGGCTACTAACATATGCAATGACAACTTGGGAAACCCAGACAAGAATTGGAGGAAGCACTATCTCGAACATCAAGATTAGAAGAGGTATATACCAGGGTGATTCACTGAGTCCACTATGGTTTTGCCTCGCTCTCAATCCGCTCTCAGCAATATTGAATGACACCACCTACGGTTTCTGAATAGATCCCAAACAACCAAGCTCGAGGCTCAGCCATTTACTATTTATGGATGACATCAAGCTATACGCTGAGAATCCAAGACAGTTGAAGGTGCTAGTAGCCAATGTCAAAACCTTCAGCGATGATATCAGTATGGAGTTTGGTTTGGAGAAGTGTGCCGAAATACATGTCACAAAGGGAAAATTAACGCAGCAGCCGGAGAATATTCTTCACTTTGAGCAAATTCTGCCAGAAGAAACTTACAAGTACCTTATAATTCTGCAGAATAGGAGGATAGACCACACCCAGCTAAAGAAGGAGTTCAGGGAAAAATACAAACAACGTTTAAATAAGCTCCTGAATACTAAACTCAACGCTAGGGACATGATAACAGCAATCAATACATATGCTGTCCCTAGTTTGGCATACTCATTCGGAATACTAACGTACTCGGATACAGACCTGGAAGACCTAGACAGAATGACGAGAACTACACTTACAAAGTTTCGAATGCATCACCCAAAGAGCGCAGTTGAAAGACTATACATGCCAAGAACACAAGGAGGCAGGGGATTAAGGAGCGTTCAGAAGATGTGCCGAACGCAAGAGAAGAACATGCGCCTCTATTTCTACAATTCAGACAGGGCCTTCATTCGAAAAATAATGGAAAGTGATAACAGATATACACCGTTAAACCTCAAAGATCGACAACACGAGATAATGATCCGAACGAACGAGGATATTCAAACAGCATGGCAGGATAAGGTACTCCACGGAAAGTATCCCAATGCCTTAAACAATCCAGAGATCGACAAGGAGACCTCGCTCCTATGGCTTAAGGAAGGAATGTTACACCCAGAAACTGAGGGATTCATAACAGCTATTCAGGATAGCATTATCCGTACTAGAAATTATGAGAAGTACATTCTTAAAGTCCCCGGCGTGAATGATGTGTGTAGAAATTGTAAGGCAGCGGGTGAAACTATCGAACATGTCACTGGAGGCTGCCCTGCTTTGGCTGGTATTTGGGAAGGCACAACGAGGTGGTGAAAATCATCCATTGAGAATTGACACTTAACTTGGGACTCATTACTAAATAAATAAATACACACCTCAAGTTGTTTTAGAAGACGAGGAAACATTGCTGTACTGGGATAGACCAATACAGTCTGATAGAACCTTGGATCACAACCGCCCTGACATCCTGGTGATCAAAAAGAAAGACAAGAAGGCCACTGTAATTGATATTGGATGCCCCCTAACCAACAACCTGCAGAAAACGGAGATGGAAAAGAGAAACAAATATCAGAATTTGGCCATAGAACTTAAACACGTGTGGAGATTAGAGGAGGTTCGAATTATCCCGATCATAATTTCGGTTACAGGCGTGGTGACGAAGAAGTTCTTGAGTTATTTGGAGCAACTTAATCTACCTAGAGGCCTCGTGAAGATTATCCAGAGGACGGTGATTCTCCAGACAAGCCATAATACCAGAAAGTTTTTGAACGATGAAGGATAGAAAACCGAAATATCCACCGGATTAATGGAACATGATGAATTTCATCCCCGTTAACCGAGCCGATCCCCAACAGCAATGGGCCCGGGACAGGCCCGGGTCCCCACAGAGCCGAACCCCAAGGGGTTCCCGTGAGGGGTCGGTGAATTTTTTCCGGATATATATATATATTGTAATATGATGGATTGTATAATAATTAATTAAAACTACAATTTAATGATGTGGACAACAGCTCTATGGCATCATACTTTTTGTAAATAAAAAAAAAATAAGCTCACGCAATTCAAAGGACAACGTATTAGGTATATAAGATAGTTTTGTAGTTTAGAATTAAAAACAACAAACGGAAATGTGATTGTAAATATTGTGTTAGTGTACGGGATGGAATGAACTAAAATATAATAGAAGATTTCATGTGATTGAGAGTAATGGTAGAAAGAAGCTGAGTAAGAAATAAAATTAAAAGTTTTGAGAAGGCAAAGAAATACAAAACATTGAAATTTGGTTGCTAGGAGAAAATTGTTTTTAAAAAAAAATGAGAGAATGACAAGCTTGAAGGTGACATATGAAAAATAAAGTATTAAAATAAGATTATATATTAAAAGAAAACGCAAAATAAAGCCAAATACTGAAAAAGAAGGTGGCTGATTTGTTACAAAGATCATATTATAACGCTATAAAGCTATAATAATAATATATTTAGCAGTAGTTATGCAGCAAAGTCGGTAAAGTGGTACCATATCAAAATAAATAATCAAAGTCAAGGAAGAATATTGGAATTATAGAAAAGTGTCTTAAACTGGAACATTTCGTAAGTGTGTTATAAATATTCAAACAATCGAAAACTATATTTTGTGCTTAAACTTTAATTTACGGAGAAATTTGACTTTGAAAGTAAAAATAAAAAATATATATATACAAAAGTTGTAGAACTTACTACATTCAAATGGAATGTCATCATACCAAGCAGTATTGAAATTAGTATAAATAATAGGTAAATGTAGCTACTTTTAGTTAAAAGAAAAAAATCAATACTGGTTGGTATATTTACTTTTAAGTTATTTAGAGAGGGATATATTTTAAGGATTTTGAATATTAACATGTTCTGTTTGGTTTCATTTGTAAAATAAATGTTATTTTCTTTGAAAGTCATTAGAGAGAGTTTCTTGTTTATATCATTTATATTTGGAATATTCAATAGTTAAAAAGAACCGACTTTTAGACCTTGAGAAAAGAGCTCGCGCTTATTGACAAAATATATTCCAACATAATAATATATATATATATATATATTGCTATGTATTTGCATATTGGACAATTACGAAGATTGCATGTTTGTGTTATTTGCTGAGTCAGGGTTTGAATTTGTTTATTTCCTTTAGATGGTGTTCAAAATTTATTTAAATTAGCTAAAGATTCGAAAGGTATGTGTTTTAGAATGTTAATATTTGTTTAGAGTTGTTTTAATAGTTTTAAAGTTTTTATTTGATGTCAACAGTAAGTTTGATACAGACATCTATGTTAGTAGTTATTAAGTTATTGTTGAAATAATTTCTGACATTTAAGTCATTATGATTTTTCTTTTAAGTAGGAAATTTTATTTTATAGTTGGTAAATGTTTTCCTGGAGAAAGATAAGGAGGTTTAAGTTAGGTTATGTTTGGAATGAAATTAATCAAAATTCATATGGTGTTTTGTTTATTTTGGATACTTTGATATTTAGTTAGATAGAACAATAAACAACAGATAAAAGAGAGGTTGTAAAATTGGAAAAACAAATTTAAGAAAAAAAAGAACAAGTGAAAATTAGGGAGTGAAGGAAAAAAATAATAAACAAAAAAATTAATAATTTTGAAATTGAATTGAAAGTCAGAAATTGTGCAGATCAGCGAAGAAGAGTAAAAAGAGACTGTAAATAAGAAGGAAGAGGTGCTATTGTGAATAGAAGTTGCAGAGGAGATAAGGTGAAGAATTAATGAAAGGAAAATTGTTGGATTTGAAAAGAGAAGAGTGTAGCTACGAAGAAGGAAGGTTTTTGTGTGTTTAATTTTGGACAAGGTGGTATATTAAAATTTAAATAGTGTACTTATTAGACTTTCGAACCTGTTATAAAGCTAAATTATCTAAATATCAAAGAAAATAAATTATTTATATCAGATTAAAATTTTACTTTAATAAAATTTCATTTTAAATAGGAACTGAATTTGAACCTGCTCCTGAAGGGAAAGATAAGCTAGCCGGCCCATTAAATGTTTTGACATACTTTCGGATCAAAAGGTAAGAGATTTTAATTTGATCTTTTGGTTTTTAAAGTTTTTTTTTTTATCTATTGGAAATAAACAAGTTAAAATTTGATTAGTACTACAAATTATTAAGTTCAAATAAAGTAAAACAAAACATTTGGCGCCCAACGCGTGGCGATTGTAAAATTGTTGATTTGATAAAGTGTGCAGTCTTAGTGAAAGTTTGTGAACTGTTGATTGTGGTACATAGTTTTAAAACTCAATAACAATTTCATTTATTAAGGGTATATAAAGTATTAATTCTTAATTGTGTGGTATTTGTATGAAATTAAGATCAGGAAAACAAACAAAAATGGAGAATAAAAATCAAACACCAGAAACTTCTCGACAAGGTGATACATCCCAACAAACACAAAATGATGATAAATTTATACAATTAATGAACATGATAGCGAACAGATTTGATGAAAACAAACAAGACATGAATAGTAAATTTGAAGAAAGCAAACAAGACATGAATAATAAATTTGAAGAAAGCAACCAAGACATGAATAATAAATTTGAAGAAAGCAAACAAGAAATGAATAATAAATTTGAAGAAAGCAAACAAGACATGAATAATAAATTTGAAGAAAGCAAACAAGACATGAATAATAAATTTGAAGAAAGCAAACAAGACATGAATAATAAATTTGAAGAAAGCAAACAAGACATGAACAATAAATTTGATGAAAATAACAAAAAAATGGATGAGAACAATAGGAAATTGGAAACGAGTATAGTAGAGTTACACAATAAAGTGGACGAGAAAATTAAGAAAGTAGAAGAAAATGTAGAAAAGGTTTATGAAGAGATAAATGAATTTAAAAAAGAAGTAAGAGTAGAAGTAGAACATGTTATAGTAGATGGTATGAATGAAATAGATATACGCATGAAAAAACAAGAAGATATAATCAAAACACAATTAAAAGAACAGGATGGTAAGATCGAACAGAATACGAAGATATTGAAGGACACATACACACCTATATTTAATACATATGCTACACAACATCAAACACTGGTAAATCATTTCTATGGTGATTTCAGAACCCATCCAAAAGTATTTTTAGAACGTTTAAGGCAATATCTAAAATCTATAAATTTTAATTTTAATTTAAAACATGAAATTCAAAATTCATTAAAAGGTGAAGCCGAAATATGGTATCAAATTGTAGAATCTGAATTTGAAACTTTAGAAGAATTTGAAACGTTATTATTAAAAAAGTATTGGTCTGAACATTGTCAGGAAAAAATTCGTTTCAATTTATTTAATGGAAAATATTCAGAAAATAGTGGTATCTCTAGGGAAAATTATGTCATGCGTAAAATGTATAATATTAAATTCTTAGAGCCAAACTTGACAGAAAATGAAATGATTAAATATCTAGCAAGACATTTTTCTGATGACATCCACCAAGTAATCATTACACAACACATTACGACATTAGATGGTTTCAATGAGTACTTGAGAGTGATCGATGATCTACATATGGGATGGAATAAAAATTATAAATCATTTAATAGAAAAACATACAACCAAACAGATGGTAATGATCAAAATTTCAACAGACAAAATTGTTATGCAAATAGACAACAAAATGGGTATAATAATAATTATCAAAAAAATTATGACAGTAGAAATTTTAATAATCAAAATAAAGGTAGAGATTATGACGAAAATAGGAGGTACAACGGTAATGATAATTGTAATAAAGAACAGAATAGGTATGATAATAAACGTGATTCAGTAAGATATGCACAGGTAAACAATACAAATGTCAGATCTGATCAACAGAATGACATGAATAAAATTAAGACGATAGCAGAGGTAAATTCACATTTTCCAAGGGAAAATTTTTAGATAGGGGAGTTTTAATTGGGATGACGACATATGGACATATGCGAGAATTTATAGGTATTGAGAATGAATCAAATTTAGATAATAATAGAATTAGTAATTTACCAATCATCAACATTAAAGTTAATGAAATAAATTTAAAAGCATTGCTTGATACGGGATCAGAAATCAGTTTAATAAATGGAAAGATAATAGATAGTAAAAAAGAGTTATATCAAAAAAATTGTACTAAGATTTCAAAAATTTAATTATTAAATGCAAATGGTAAGAAATTCACAGAAGGCAATAAAATCATAAATTTAGATTTTGAAGTAAAAGAGATACGTTTTAGAGGCGAGTTTGTAATTGTTGACAATTTGAGTTTTGATGTCATAATTGGTGAAGATATTTTATCACGACTTAAGGCAAAAATAGATTTTGGGGAAAAGTCCCTAGTTGTAAAAGGTACTGCGGTGAAAATATTTAATAAAAATGAGTTAAACATAGTGGGTTATATAGGTAATTGAAATAATAATAATTTAAATGATTTAAATGTTGAAAAATATAAGCCTACATGTGAAATGAATAATTATAAAATGCCTAAAAGATTGGAGATAAATTGTCCTACTAAATATGAAAATCTAGTAAGAAAATTGTTACAAAATTATATGTCGTTAATAAATTACAAACCGAGAATAGCTAAAAGTTATGTACACAAGTTGATAGTAGATGAAAGTAAACTCAAAATATTTGGAAAAAGAAAACACAGAAACTTCAAGACGAGGAAGAAATTTTGCACTGGAAATAATTGGAACTGGAGCAATAAGAAAAATACGGAAAGGGACATGAATAGGGAATTTTATACGGAATTATACACTATATACAAACACGGATCTATTAACAAAGATAATTTGGATTTGTGGGATATAATGAAAAATATACTAGTGATAAATAAGCGTGGATATAAATTTGAAATAATATGTAATGACGTAGTAAAGGGTAATGTAAATAAAGATCGTTGTAATTTGATATTTGAGAGCAATGGCAATGAAAACGAGTTGGTCATTATGCCTACCTCAGCATTTGTTGTTATATTGTGCAGAGATATTTTGTTTGGACCAAGGGAAATGTAGTTTTAAGTGCGGAATAAATAAATAATGAATTATATAAAACGGTCAAGAGTTACCGGAACATATATGAAAATAAGTATGATTATAAATGATAAATGAAAATGTAATATGTGCGGGGACGCGTCAGTTCTCCAAAGATATATGAATGGTGAAATTACCACATATGGTCAATTTTAATTTTAAAATATCCAAGGTCCAAACAAAATGTTTATTCTCATTATAATACTCGTGTGCGGGAGTTGACATGGGTTCATATTCGAACGGATTTCCCGAGTTTAATGATATAAAATTTAACAATATTATAATTAAAATTATTCATTGCATTCCAGTTAAGTCAAATTATTATTATAAAACGCATTACAAAAAACTCACAAAGGTATATCCCACAAAAAGACGTAATACAAATACGGTTTGTAGAATACTTTCTAAATATTTTAAAACTGTAGGCACTCCTAGAAAAATTTTAGCTGACAATGCGACATATTTTGACAACGACAGATTAAAGAAATATTTGACAGACAAACAAATACAAATTTATTTTTACGACAATTAGACATCCACAAGCAAACCCTGCAGAACGTTATATTCAAGAAGTAATAAAAATTTTAAGATTAACTGTACAACATGATCATACTGATTGGGTATCATTTCTCTCGTATGTAGAATATTTCATAAATAATGTACCAAGTACGATCACTCAAGTATCACCAATAACGGTAATGTTTGGTGTTACACCTGTCAGGCCATGGGAGTTTGAGACAAGAATAAATTTAGAACAAGTTAGAAATCAAGTAAAGGGTAGTGTAAATAAAGATCGTTGTAATTTGATATTTGAGAGCAATGGCAATGGAGACGAGTTGGTCATTATGCCTGCCCTCAGCATTTGATGTTATATTGTGCAGAGATATTTTGTTTGGACCAAAGGAAATGTAGTTTTAAGTGCGGAATAAATAAATAATGAATTATATAAAACGGTCAAGAGTTACCGGAACATATATGAAAATAAGTATGATTATAAATGATAAATGAAAATGTAATACGTGCGGAGACACGTCAGTTCTCCAAAGGTATATGAATGGTGAAGTTACCACATATGGTCAATTTTAATTTTAAAATATCCAAGGTCCAAACAAAGTGTTTATTCTCATTATAATACTCGTGTGCGGGAGTTGACATGGGTTCATATTCGAACGGAGTTTAATGATATAAAATTTAACAATATTATAATTAAAGTTATTAATTGCATTCCAGTTAAGTCAAATTATTATTATAAAACGCATTACAAAAAACTCACAAAGGTATATCCCACAAAAAGACGTAATACAAATACGGTTTGTAGAATACTTTCTAAATATTTTAAAACTGTAGGCACTCTTAGAAAAATTTTAGCTGATAATGCGACATATTTTGACGACAGATTAAAGAAATATTTGACAAATTAAAACACACAAAGAAAACACAACAAAACTGATGATAAATACAGTATTTTGCAAATACAGCATAATTGAATAAATTAAACAGTTTTACATAAGTAAAAGCTTATAATTTGGGGAGGGAATGCGATGTATTTGCATATTGGACAATTACGAAAATTGCATGTTTGTGTTATTTGCTGAATCAAGGTTTGAATTTGTTTATTTCCTTTAGATGGTTTTCAAAATTTATTTAAATTAGCTAAAGATTCGAAAGGTATGTGTTTTAGAATGTTAATATTTGTTTAGAGTTGTTTTAATAGTTTTAAAGTTTTTATTTGATGTCAACAGTAAGTTTGATACTGACATCTATGTTAGTAGTTATTAAGTTATTGTTGAAATAATTTCTGACATTTAAGTCATTATGATTTTTCTTTTAGGTAGGAAATTTTATTTTATAGTTGGTAAATGTTTTCCTGGAGAAAGATAAGAAGGTTTAAGTTAGGTTATGTTTGGAATGAAATTAATCAAAATTCATATGGTGTTTTGTTTATTTTGGATATTTTGATATTTAGTTAGATAGAACAATAAACAACAGATAAAAGAGAGGTTGTAAAATTGGAAAAACAAATTTAAGAAAAAAAGAACAAGTGAAAATTAGGGAGTGAAGGAAAAAAATAATAAACAAAAAAATTAATAATTTTGAAATTGAATTGAAAGTCAGAAATTGTGCAGATCAGCGAAGAAGAGTAAAAAGAGACTGTAAATAAGAAGGCAGAGGTGCTATTGTGAATAGAAGTTGCAGAGGAGATAAGGACGAGATAAGGTGAAGAATTAATGAAAGGAGAATTGTTGGACTTGGAAAGAGAAGAGTGTAGCTACGAAGAAGGAAGGTTTTTGTGTGTTTAATTTTGGACAAGGTGGTATATTAAAATTTAAATAGTGTACTTATTAGACTTTCGAACCTGTTATAAAGCTAAATTATCTAAATATCAAAGAAAATAAATTATTTATATCAGATTAAAATTTTACTTTAATAAAATTTCATTTTAAATAGGAACTGAATTTGAACCTGCTCCTGAAGGGAAAGATAAGCTAGCCGGCCCATTAAATATTTTGACATACTTTCGGATCAAAAGGTAAGAGATTTTAATTTGATCTTTTGGTTTTTAAAGTTTTTTTTTATCTATTGGAAATAAACAAGTTAAAGTTTGATTAGTACTACAAATTATTAAGTTCAATAAACGTAAAACAAAACAATAAATATATATATATATATATATATATATATATATATATATATATATATATATATTGTTATTATGCATGATTTGCAGGAAACAACTACTCAGCGGGCAAATACCCCGACCTGCATTGAATTACACCTTACAAATCATGAAAAATTGGTAGCCAATGTCATTTGTCAACTCCCTGACCAGACATAGACCGGTTTCGAACTTATTAGTTCTCCTCAGTATGCCATAGGTCATGGAGCAGACAAATGACAGTGGCCAACCTGCTAGTCTTATACAGACTAATGTAAATGGTGTAGTGGTGAGAGGTAAGTGAATCCTCTCATGTGGTCTAATGCTACTATACACCAGACATCACAGATGTCTCCATGGTGTATAGCGACTTGCCATTTTGCAAGTACCGAGAGCGGCGACCTTCAGCCTTTGGTGGACTTAACCTATATACTGTTATTATACATGATTTGCAGGAAACAACTACTTAGCGGGCAAATACCCCGACCTGCATTGAATTGCACCTTACAAATCATGAAAAATTGGTAGCCAATGTCATTTGTCAACTCCCTGACCAGACATAGACCGGTTTCGAACTTATTAGTTCTCCTCAGTATACCATAGGTCATGGAGCAGACAAATGACAGTGGCCAACCTGCTAGTCTTATACAGACTAATGTAAATGGTGTAGTGGTGAGAGGTAAGTGAATCCTCTCATGTGGTCTAATGCTACTATACACCAGACATCACAGATGTCTCCATGGTGTATAGCGACTTGCCATTTTGCAAGTACCGAGAGCGGCGACCTTCAGCCCTTGGTGGACTTAACCTATATACTGTTATTATACATGATTTGCAGGAAACAACTACTCAGCGGGCAAATACCCCGACCTGCATTGAATTACACCTTACAAATCATGAAATATATATATATAATAATAAACCTTTCACTTTGCTATTTCTTACAAAACAGAAAAGAAAAGAGTATATATAGGGTTACTGGTAATTCGATACATTCCTTTGGAGATGTGATGGGGCATGATCTAAGAAGTAAAAACACAAGTAGTACGAATTTTATTTTTAGATAAACAGTAAAAAACGTTTTAAAAGTAGAGTTTAACTCTTCATTAATTTCAAAGTTGTACTTTATTTTTTATATGTCTTGCTCAAAATGGGAGCCCCTATTCCGTATACAGACACGGCAGCGTCTTCTTATTTCCGTCCTTGTTACTCTGGTTGTCAGATTATGCTTTATGTGTTGGGCAGCATCGACTATCCTTTGTCTAAGGTTTTCTATAGTATTGACTGGTGTGGCATAGACCATCTCCTTCATATGCCCCATACGTAATAATCAAGGGGTGTTAAGTCAGGGCTTCGCGCTGGCCAAGGTATTGGGCCCGCTCTTCCAATCCAACGGTTAGGTAAACGTTGATCAAGTAACTGTCGTACTGTCAGCCGATAATGTGCTGGACAACCGTCGTTCTGAAACATCATTCGCTGTCTGACGGCGAGAGGAACATCTTCTAAAATCTCTGCCAGATCATTTCTTAAAAAATCTTCATAGATTTCCCCGTTTAAATTTTGAGGTGTGGCCCTATTAAATAGTGGCCAATGACTCCCATCCTCACATTAATAGAAAACTTCATTTGGAAACTAGTTTCACGTGTTAACTTGGAATTTTCCTCTGCCCAGTAATGTAGGTTGTGGAAATTTGTTATACCCTCGCGATTAAATTTCGACTCGTCCGTACATAAAATACTTGTTAAAAAATTTGCACTTTCTGCATCTGAATTTAACATAAAGCGGCAGAATTCCATAGTGGTAAGGATGACATCCAACTCTACGTATCGTAGACCAAACTTTCCATTGTGACGCTCCGGTTAGTCTTGCGAGTTTATTAGTTGAAATAGTTGGGTCTTCCTCAAAATGCCTCAATATTTCTTCCTCATCATCTGGTTCATAAACGGGAGGAGCACCAGCATCACTTCTTCTACATTTCACGGAGCCAGTTTCAGCGATATTTCGATATGCCGTACTGAATACATGTGCATTTGGTAAGCGGCGGTTAGGGTACCAAAGATCATATTCTCGGCGAGCTTCAGCAGCGTTGCCGCCACAGTATCCATAGACAAACAAGATATCAGCGTATTCTGCGTTGGCATACATGGCACAGAAAATACAATAACAACAACTACGAGCAAAATCAAAATCTTCGATAACTAATTTAACAAGACCAACAAACTTAAGGGACACGGAGATAAGAATGTCAGTTAATGACATATATGCACAAACGTCAAAGTCAAGGACTGACTGACTTAAATGAAAATGAACGATTAGTCGTTTAATACATTCCGCCACCAGCATTATCTTTACTAATTTTTTATTAGAACTATCAAGGGTACATAAACATTTCTACTTAGTTAGATAGCTATTGAAATAAGGAAGTTTTTATAATAATTTGTACGCGTACTACATTAATATTTTTTTGAAAAAACCTAATAGGTAAATTTCATAACTGATTTAAAAAAAAAAATGTTTAACAAGTTTTTATTTTAAATGTTCACATGATCGAAATGTTTCCGGATATTTTTCATTCCAAACGGATATCTATAGTATTGGACAAGTTATCCAGTAAAAAAAAATTTTAAAATGTCAAGTAGATTTTTTGGAAATTAACTTTTAAGACATTAAGATCTACTTTTTTGAGAAAAACAAAAAAATTTAAATATCTTAAAAAGTATTGAGTTTTGCATAATATATGTTAGGGCTAGATTTACTCCTTAGCTCATGCCCCATCACATCTCCAAAGGAATGTATCGAATTACCGTAACCCTGTATACAAAAATTTCATATCATATACACACACACGCACACGCACACACACACGCACACACACACACACACACACACACACACACACACACACACACACACAGATATATATATATATATATATATTGCGATGTATTTGCATATTGGACGATTACGAAGATTGCATGTTTGTGTTATTTGCTGAATCAGGGTTTGAATTTGTTTATTTCCTTTAGATGGTTTTCAAAATTTATTTAAATTACCTAAAGATCCGAAAGGTATGTGTTTTAGAATGTTAATACTTGTTTAGAGTTGTTTTAATAGTTTTAAAGTTTTTATTTGATGTCAACAGTAAGTTTGATACTGACATCTATGTTAGTAGTTATTAAGTTATTGTTGAAATAATTTCTGACATTTAAGTCATTATGACTTTTCTTTTAAGTAGGAAATTTTATTTTATAATTAGTAAATGTTTTCCTGGAGAAAGACAAGGAGGTTTAAGTTAGATTATGCTTGGAATGAAATTAATCAAAATTCATAACGTGTTTTGTTTTGTTTATTTTGGATACTTTGATATTTAGTTATATAGAACAACAAACAACAGATAAAAGAGAGGTTGTAAAATTGGAAAAACAAATTTAAGAAAAAAAAAGAACAAGTGAAAATTAGGGAGTGAAGAAGAAAAATAATAAACGGGATTAATAATTTTGAAATTGAATTGAAAGTCAGAAATTGTGCAGATCAGCGAAGAAGAGTAAAAAGAGACTGTAAATAAGAAGGAAGAGGTGCTATTGTGAATAGAAGTTGCAGAGGAGATAAGGTGAAGAATTAATGAAAGGAGAATTGTTGGATTTGGAAAGAGAAGAGTGTAGCTACGAAGAAGGAAGGTTTTTGTGTGTTTAATTTTGGACAAGGTGGTATATTAAAATTTAAATAGTGTACTTATTAGACTTTGGAACCTGTTATAAAGCTAAATTATCTAAATATCAAAGAAAATAAATTATTTATATCAGATTAAAATTTTAATTTAATAAAATTTCATTTTAAATAGGAACTGAATTTGAACCTGCTTCTGAAGGGAAAGATAAGCTAGCCGGCCCATTAAATATTTTGACATACTTTCGGATCAAAAGGTAAGAGATTTTAATTTGATCTTTTGGTTTTTAAAGTTTTTTTTTTATCTATTGGAAATAAACAAGTTAAAATTTGATTAGTACTACAAATTATTAAGTTCAAATAAAGTAAAACAAAACATTTGGCGCCCAACACGTGGCGATTGTAAAATTGTTGATTTGATAAAGTGTGCAGTCTTGGTGAAAGTTTGTGAACTGTTGATTGTGGTACATAGTTTTAAAACTCAATAACAATTTCATTTATTAAGGGTATATAAAGTATTAATTCTTAATTGTGTGGTATTTGTATGAAATTAAGATCAGGAAAACAAACAAAAATGGAGAATAAAAATCAAACACCAGAAACTTCTCGACAAGGTGATACATCCCAACAAACACAAAATGATGATAAATTTATACAATTAATGAACATGATAGCGAACAGATTTGATGAAAACAAACAAGACATGAATAGTAAATTTGAAGAAAGCAAACAAGACATGAATAATAAATTTGAAGAAAGCAAGCAAGACATGAATAATAAATTTGAAGAAAGCAAACAAGAAATGAATAATAAAATTGAAGAAAGCAAACAAGACATGAATAATAAATTTGAAGAAAGCAAACAAGACATGAATAATAAATTTGAAGAAAGCAAACAAGACATGAATAATAAATTTGAAGAAAGCAAACAAGACATGAATAATAAATTTGAAGAAAGCAAACAAGACATGAACAATAAATTTGATGAAAATAATAAAAAAATGGATGAGAACAATAGGAAATTGGAAACGAGTATAGTAGAGTTACACAATAAAGTGGACGAGAAAATTAAGAAAGTAGAAGAAAATGTAGAAAAGGTTTATGAATAGATAAATGAATTTAAAAAAGAAGTAAGAGTAGAAGTAGAACATGTTATAGTAGATGGTATGAATGAAATAGATATACGCATGAAAAAACAAGAAGATATAATCATACACAATTAAAAGAACAGGATGGTAAGATCGAACAGAATACGAAGATATTGAGGGAACACATACACACCTATATTTAACACATATGCTACACAACATCAAACACTGGTAAATCATTTCTATGGTGATTCCAGAACCCATCCAAAAGTATTTTTAGAACGTTTAAGGCAATATCTAAAATCTATAAATTTTAATTTTAATTTAAAACATGAAATTCAAAATTCATTAAAAGGTGAAGCGGAAATTTGGTATCAAATTGTAGAATCTGAATTTGAAACTTTAGAAGAATCTGAAACGTTATTATTAAAAAAGTATTGGTCTGAACATTGTCAGGAAAAAAATTCGTTTCAATTTATTTAATGGAAAATATTCAGAAAATAGTGGTATCTCTAGGGAAAATTATGTCATGCGTAAAATGTATAATATTAAATTCTTAGAGCCAAACTTGACAGAAAATGAAATGATTAAATATCTAGCAAGACATTTTTCTGATGACATCCACCAAGTAATCATTACACAACGCATTACGACAGTAGATGGTTTGAATGAGTACTTGAGAGTGATCGATGATCTACATATGGGATGGAATAAAAATTATAAAGCATTTAATAGAAAAACATATAACCAAACAGATGGTAATGATCAAAATTTCAACAGACAAAATTATTATGCAAATAGACAACAAAATGGGTATAATAATAATTATCAAAAAAATTATGACAGTAGAAATTTTAATAATCAAAATAAAGGTAGAGATTATGACGAAAATAGGAGGTACAACGGCAATGATAATTATAATAAAGAACAGAATAGATATGATAATAAACGTGATTCAGTAAGATATGCACAGGTAAACAATACAAATGTCAGATCTGATCAACAGAATGACATGAATAAAATTAAGACGATAGCAGAGGTAAATTCACATTTTCCAAGGGAAAATTTTTAGATAGGGAAGTTTTAATTGGGATGACGACATATGGACATATGCGAGAATTTATAGGTATTGAGAATGAATCAAATTTAGATAATAATAGAATTAGTAATTTACCAATCATCAACATTAAAGTTAATGAAATAAATTTAAAAGCATTGCTTGATACGGGATCAGAAATCAGTTTAATAAATGGAAAGATAATAGATAGTAAAAAAGAGTTATATCAAAAAAATTGTACTAAGATTTCAAAAATTAAATTATTAAATGCAAATGGTAAGAAATTCACAGAAGGCAATAAAATCATAAATTTAGATTTTGAAGTAAAAGAGATACGTTTTAGAGGCGAGTTTGTAATTGTTGACAATTTGAGTTTTGATGTCATAATTGGTGAAGATATTTTATCACGACTTAAAGCAAAAATAGATTTTGGGGAAAAGTTCCTAGTTTTAAAAGGTACTGCGGTGAAAATATTTAATAAAAATGAGTTAAACATAGTGGGTTATATAGGTAATTGTAATAATAATAATTTAAATGATTTAAATGATGAAAAATATAAGCCTACATGTGAAATGAATAATTATAAAATGCTTAAAAGGTTGGAGATAAATTGTCCTACTAAATATGAAAATCTACTAAGAAAATTGTTACAAAATTATATGTCCTTAATAAATTACAAACCGAGAATAGCTGAAAGTTATGTACACAAGTTGATAGTAGATGAAAGTAAACTCAAAATATTTGGAAAAAGAAAACACAAAAACTTCAAGACGAGGAAGAAATTTTGCACGGGACATAATTGGAACAGGAGCAATAAGAAAAATACGGAAAGGGACATGAATAGGGAATTTTATATGGAATTATACACTATATACAAACACGGATCTATTAACAAAGATAATTTGGATTTGTGGGATATAATGAAAAATATACTAGTGATAAATAAGCGTGGATATAAATTTGAAATAATATGTAAAGACGTAGTAAAGGGTAATGTAAATAAAGATCGTTGTAATTTGATATTTGAGAGCAATGGCAATGGAGACGAGTTGGTCATTATGCTTGCCCTCAGCATTTGATGTTATATTGTGCAGAGATATTTTGTTTGGACCAAGGGAAATGTAGATTTAAGTGCGGAATAAATAAATAATGAATTATATAAAACGGTCAAGAGTTACCGGAACATATATGAAAATAAGTATGATTATAAATGATAAATGAAAATGTAATACGTGCGGGGACGCGTCAGTTCTCCAAAGGTATATGAATGGTGAAGTTACCACATATGTCAATTTTAATTTTAAAATATCCAAGGTCCAAACAAAATGTTTATTCTCATTATGATAGACGTATGCGGAAGTTGACATGGGTTCATATTCGAACGGATTTCCCGAGTTTAATGATATAAAATTTAACAATATTATAATTAAAGTTATTAATTGCATTCCAGTTAAGTCAAATTATTATTATAAAACGCATTACAAAAAACTCACAAAGGTATATCCCACAAAAAGACGTAATACAAATACGGTTTGTAGAATACTTTCTAAATATATTAAAACTGTAGGCGCTCCTAGAAGAATTTTAGCTGACGATGCGACATATTTTGACAACAACAGATCAAAGAAATATTTGACAAATTAAAACACACAAAGAAAACACAACAAAACTGATGATAAATACAATATTTTGCAAATACGGCATAATTGAATAAAATTAAACAGTTTTACATAAGTAAAAGCTTATAATTTGGGGAGGGAATGCGATGTATTTGCATATTGGACGATTACGAAGATTGCATGTTTGTGTTATTTGCTGAATCAGGGTTTGAATTTGTCTATTTCCTTTAGATGGTTTTCAAAATTTATTTAAATTAGCTAAAGATCCGAAAGGTATGTGTTTTAGAATGTTAATACTTGTTTAGAGTTGTTTTAATAGTTTTAAAGTTTTTATTTGATGTCAACAGTAAGTTTGATACTGACATCTATGTTAGTAGTTATTAAGTTATTATTGAAATAATTTCTGACATTTAAGTCATTATGACTTTTCTTTTAAGTAGGAAATTTTATTTTATAATTAGTAAATGTTTTCCTGGAGAAAGACAAGGAGGTTTAAGTTAGGTTATGTTTGGAATGAAATTAATCAAAATTCATATGGTGTTTTGTTTTGTTTATTTTGGATACTTTGATATTTAGTTATATAGAACAACAAACAACAGATAAAAGAGAGATTGTAAAATTGGAAAAACAAATTTAAGAAAAAAAAAGAACAAGTGAAAATTAGGGAGTGAAGAAGAAAAATAATAAACGGGATTAATAATTTTGAAATTGAATTGAAAGTCAGAAATTGTGCAGATCAGCGAAGAAGAGTAAAAAGAGACTGTAAAAAGAAGGAAGAGGTGCTATTGTGAATAGAAGTTGCAGAGGAGATAAGGTGAAGAATTAATGAAAGGAGAATTGTTGGATTTGGAAAAAGAAGAGTGTAGCTACGAAGAAGGAAGTTTTTTGTGTGTCTAATTTTGGACAAGGTGGTATATTAAAATTTAAATAGTGTACTTATTAGACTTTCGAACCTGTTATAAAGCTAAATTATCTAAATATCAAAGAAAATAAATTATTTATATCAGATTAAAATTTTACTTTAATAAAATTTCATTTTAAATAGGAACTGAATTTGAACCTGCTTCTGAAGGGAAAGATAAGCTAGCCGGCCCATTAAATATTTTGACATACTTTCGGATCAAAAGGTAAGAGATTTTAATTTGATCTTTTGGTTTTTAAAGTTTTTTTTTTATCTATTGGAAATAAACAAGTTAAAATTTGATTAGTACTACAAATTATTAAGTTCAAATAAAGTAAAACAAAACAATATATATGAAAAATAGTAGGCTCTCGGGTTGAACCGCGTCTGAGATTGTTAATGTCTCGACACGTTTCGGCTCCCGTTTTGGAGCCATTTTCAAGAGAAAAAGTGGGTCAAGTAAAAATTGTCAAAGAAAATAATGCTAGGAGTTCGTGGAACTGGTTCGATTCCGGGGTCTCAATCTGCCTACTCCCCAGATCTCACCACGATCCATCTCTAAGGCCTCAATCTGCCTACTCCTTAGAGCGAACTCGCTGGCAGTATCGGACGAAGTGTTATTTATACGAAAGCTGTCTGTGGGTGGGAGAGTGGTGGGGGGTTGAGGGTCTGTTGATGGAGGCATCAGAGCAGAACGGCTGCTATCAGGATTATGAGGTGTGGATGAATATTGTGGGGCTAGCCTGGAGGTCAATGACTTCCAAGCGATTGGAAGACGATGACCGTCATCCCTTTTGTTTAGACAATTGGGACATATTTCAATCTCAATTGCTTCGCGGATGATACGCGGTTTCTGGAAAAATGATGGTGCTATGGTTTTGGTGTTATCGAAGTCTATATTATGGCCTGTTAGAAGGCGGTGTTGGGCAAGTGATGATGTGGGATCGGATTTTCTAACTGCAAGACGATGTTCAAATATTCTATTGTTAATCCGTCTGTTGGTTTGTCCAATGTAGGTTTGGGGACAGTTTGAGCAAGGTATTTCGTATACACCGTGGGAATCATTAGGTATTTGGTCTTTTAGGGTTCTGATTAAATTGGAAATTGTTTGGTGTGTTGTGAATATGGTTTTTATGTTATTGGATTTCAGGACTTTTGAAATTTTGTCTGTGACACCTTTGATGTAGGGTAGGAAAGCTTTTTGCTGAGGAAGAGTTTCTGTCTGTTGAATTTGGGAAGGATTTTGTGCTTTGTGTATGGATCGCGTTATATGTCCTTTGTCGTAACCGTTTTGTAGAAGTGCTTCTTGTAATGTTTGTAGTTCGGATTGTCTGTTGTGATTGTCTGTTAGTCTGAGGGATCTGGTTACAAGAGTGTTGACAGCGGAGTTTATTTGTGATGGATGGTGGTGTGATTTTGAGTTAAGGTAACGGTTGGTGTGGGTTGGTTTTCTATACACAGAGTAGGAGAATTGATTGTTGATTTGTTTTATAATGAGAACGTTTAGGAAAGGGAGAGAACAATTGTTTTCGATTTCAATAGTGAACTGGATGGTGTATATGATTAATGTGAGACAGGAAGTTGTTTAGAGAATCTCTACCATGTGGCCAGATAACGAAGATGTCATCTACGTATCTTAGCCAGCAAGTAGGCTTCAGTTCGGATGAATTCAGGGCTTGGGTTTCGAAGTTGTCCATGTAGATATTGGCTATGATGGGGGACAGAGGTCCCATTGTAGCTCCTCTCACTTGTTTGTAATAGTTGCCTTGAAAGAGAAAAAATAGGTGTTGGACAGACAATGTTCTAGAAGAGTCAGAGTGCTGGGAGAAATATTGTGTTTAGTTTTGAGAATGTTTAGGGCTTCAGTGAGTGGGATATTGATGAATAATGACACAATATCGAAACTGACTAGAATGTCGTTCTGGGAAATAGAGTAATTTTGAAGAAGATCAAAGAAATTGGTGGAATTTTTGTCATAAGAAGGGGCTTGTTCAGTAATGGGTTGTAGAGTATGGGCTAGATGTCTCGCTAATTTGTGAGTTGGGGAACGAAAATCACTAACTATTGGTCGTAAAGGAATGTTGGTTTTGTGAATTTTAGGAAGACCGTATATTCTAGGAGTTCTAGACGATTTCTCTCGAGGAATGAGGGATTTTCGAATATCTGAATGGAGGTCAGAATTGTTGATGATGATTTTTGTTCTCTTTTCTAAGTATGTGGTGGGATGGCGCTGGATGTGCTTGTAGTCCGGGGTGTTGAGTAAATCGTTCATTTTTGTTAAGCAATTGGAGGTGTTTAGTATGACAGCGGAGTTGCCTTTGTCGGCTGGGAGAAGGATAAGGTTGTCATTGTTATATAGGTCTTTTGGGGTTTATCTTCCTCTAGAAGGTAGGTTAGAAGTGGGAGGTTTGGCAGTTCGAAGTATTCTAGCGATATCTTGTCTGGTGTCCTCAGCTTGATTGTTTGGAAGGTGGGATATAGAATCTTCGACTTGGGAAATAATAGTTTCAACTGGGATAGTTTTGGGAGAAACTGCAAAATTGAAACCTTTAGCCAAGCCTTGAAGGGCGGCATCGCTGATGGAGAAGTCAGAAAAGTTGTGAACTATCTTGTTAGGATCTAATGTGGATGAGGAGTTAGGTTTCTGTTGAGCAATGAGTTGTAAGAATTTGTTTTTCTGTGTATTGGTCTTCTGTTCTGAGATATGTAGGGCTTTGTCGTTGGATAATCGGTCAAAGGTGTCCCAGACAATTGGGTGAATACAGGAAGCGTGAATCTGTAGGTTTTGTATAGACGTGTGCTGGTAGTGTTGAGGTTCGTTCTGGTGTTATGTATGGAATTTCGAAGTAGGGCAAAACTTGCTCTCAGATCTTTTCTTTGACAATTTTTACTTGGCCCACTTTTTGTCTTGAAAATGGCGCCGAAACCAGACGCGGTTCAACCCGAGAACCTAGTATTTTTCATACCAACGATCACGGAAGCTTCTCGGAACATATATATATATATATACACATATACACACATACATAATACATTTTTATTCATCTTTTAAGCTGCATCGAGTATTAGTTAATAACATAACAACCATTAATCATATTATATAACTGTCTTTCAGAAGTCTTTTAAAGGAAATAATGCTACGACTGCTACGAGCATCTTTTTCTACTCGATTCAGACTATTATATTTCCTGATACCCCTGAAAAAAATTGAATTCTGCCCAGCAGTTTTTGCACTCTTTGCAAAACAAAGTTTTGTCTACCTCTTGTGTCGTGATCATGTACGTTTTCAAATGTTTTTAATATATCTTGTAAATATTCAGGTTCTTCTCCCAACCTAATTTTATGGAAAAATCAGCATATTATATTCTAAAAATTGTTTTATATTTAACCAACCCAATGTCTCCAACATGTCTTCAACTCTTGTATATCTGTTGCACCTAATATTGTCCGCATAGCTCTATTTTGCAATTTTTGTAAACGCCCTATACACGCTTGATTAGTCATATACAATACAGTGCTACAGTAGCAAAAGTAAGGCAATATTATGGTGTTGTACACTAATTTTCTAGTTTTTATGGAAAGATACCAACTAACCCTACACAGAACTCCAATTTTTTTTTCAACTTTTTTACAAATATAGTCAATGTTTTTATTAAATTTCAAATCATTGTCAATTATGATCCCCAGATATTTGATTTAATTAACTATTTCGACAATCCACACAATTTAAGTTGTAACCGGTTGTTACGGACCTCTAGCGTATGCGACCCACCATACGCTTTAGCGTTTTGTGGGCCGCATTATAACAACTGCTACACGTCCGAAACACATTTCGCTATTCTCCAGGGGAGGGCGACACATTTGTGACATGTGATCAGCAAAGACAAACAGGTAGGCAACCATTTTTGTTGGCGTGGTTGCATGTAATTAGTTGGTAATTCTTCCAACCTCGGTTTTATCCAAGGCATCCTCGTGGATTTTAGGATAATCAACTCAAGAAAATTTCCTCAATCTGTTGTTGTTCCGTTTAGCGGAATATTTTTTGTTTGTGAGTAAATTTTATCTGCGGAAGCAGGATATTAAATTACACAAGGTAAGCTAACCTCTTCACGCCATCTTGCCCGTTCTCTACCCACGTGTTTCGCAAATTTGCAGGCTTTCCTTTGGAAATACAGTGTCAACCTGAAAGGCGGACTCGACCCCATTTATCCGACTGTGGCTTCCCGGAGTATTGGTGGATTGTTCCCTCATCAGTGAGGTAAATTATGTTTCATTTGTAGGTTATGTCAGAATTTCTCACATTAAGCACGCTTCACGTGCATTTCTGACTGTGAATTAAATCGTGATATCTTTAGGGTTCTACGGACGGGGCTTCTACACACGTCAGTGAGAGTTCCACGGAAGGGGCATCCACACACAGTGGAAGGTTCCAGGGCTGGTGAGGCTACGATCAACCCCATCCTTGGGTCCATTTCTTGTGTCCCGAAGACATCTACGTAGGGCTTCAGTTCTTCCACGTCCGGACTCGGTATCGTACCACCCTAAATAAGTGTTGTGTTATTTGTTTTACTTACCGGGGACCACCTTCAGTGGTTCCGCTGGACATCAATTCATACTTTTGGCATTTTAACCTGTACATATTTAGAGATTTTATGCATATATTTACATATATTTAAGGAGGTTCTTTAAATCAAACCTTTGTGGCAGAATTTGTGACAATTCATAATCATATTGTAAACCGACGTGTAGCTACACGGGGCATTTTATGAATGTTATAACTTATTAATCGTGAAATATTGGCCACAACTGTGAACATCGCCAGGTTATATTCTAAAGAACCAATTTTGTAAATTGCTTAATATAGTGCATTTCATTTTTAAAGAAAGTGTCATTAATTCGTCTGCGACCACTACATATGGAAAAACTCAGTGATTTGTTGAGTAAGTAAACTAATAATTTATCATAGTTTGTGTAAGCTTGGACTTAACGCCCTGAGATAGTCTGAGCTAGAGAAATTTTATCGTAGGCACGTACATCACTTTCCGGGTCAAGTTTGCCTACGATATCTGCTACGCCACAGTAGCCCAAGTGATTTCGTTACGTAATATCTGATAATCATTAAGATCCAACGTATCTATTTGTTCATGTACGTGAAACTCGTAGTAGTGGCGCCCAACTTAAATAGTGCAGTTATCTCAAGGTTATAGCAGTATCGCCCCTAATTAAGTTTTTTTTTTGTGATAAATTGAGTGTTCCATATGTTGGTGGTTTGCATATGAAATAATAGCCAGACACATAGTAACGTACGTGACACACATCAAAAGGGGGTTACTTTGCCTCAGCGTAATCGCTTCGCTTTTTTTTGGTAGGGGGGTGACTTCGTTTTTTCTGTCTTACTATTTCATGAGCGGATTAGTAAACGATAGTTGTTACGTATAAACCATTGGAAAGATTCCTAAGTGCAGCCAACAGTTTTTTTGTTGTTGATACGTACCGACGCCCAGCGTCGTTTTGCTAATTTACCCGATATTGTCATTTTTACACATTACTAGGTACTTACTAGTGTTAGTAAACTTTTTCTGCGTCCATACAGGTACCGACGCCCAGCGTCGTTTTGCTAATTTCCTAGATTTTGTGGTTCTTATACATTATTAAGTACTTATTAGTGTTTGTAAACTTTTTTTACGTACCGACGCCCAGCGTCGTTTTGTTAATTTACCTGATTTTATCGTTTTTACTCATTACTAAGTACTTGTTAGTGTTGGTAAGTTTTTTTTGTGTCTATATACGTACCGACGCCCAGCGTCGTTTTGCTAATTTTCTAAATTTTGTCGTTTTTATACATTATTAAGTACTTATTAGTGTTTGTAAACTGTTTTTGCGTACCGACGCCCAGCGTCGTTTTGTTCATTTACCTGATTTTGTCGTTATTTTGTGATTTTGGTTGAAAATTCAATATGGCCAGTTCACAAATTAAGTTAGATATTAATAGATTAGTTAGGGAGGAGCTTGTTTATGAATTACAAGTACGTGGCTTAGGAGATGGTAGTGATCTTACCGTGGCAGAGTTGCACACTGTTTTAAGAGAAGCCATACATTTAGAGAAGACTACTTTGGCTATTAAAAGTCCTCCATACCCGTACCAATTCACTGTCGATTCTGAAGCTCTAACGGCATCCCTAGCTACTATTCAAAAACTTATTGATGAATTTGTAGGTAGCGAGCACGATAGTAAATATAAGGGGATTGTTTCCAAGATAGCTCATGCGTTAGGACGTGTTAACCGATCCAATCCAACTAATGACGAGCAAAGAGGTGTGAAGTCCAGTACTCGGCTTAAATTATTGCTAGCTTTTGATAAACTTAAGGATAAGGCCCACGGGGATCGTAAGTGTAAAGAGTCAGCCATCCTCGATATGTCGGTGTTGCATAATGCCATGGCTCAGGTTCAGCCTGATGCGCATAGCTCTGCAATAGCTGCTGATTTTAGTTCAGATGAGGAGAAGGCTGCGAAACCTAAACCCCTACCGGTTAGAGACTGGGGCCTAAAATTTACTGGCCGAAAGGGCGACATGTCCTTTGCAACTTTTTTAGAACGTGTTGAGGAGAAACGGAGGTCTCGTGGTATTTCACGGGCACGATTATTTAAAGATGCAGTAGATTTATTTGAGGGAGATGCCTACAATTGGTATAATCTGGTGAAAGACTGGGCCACCGATTGGCCATCCTTAGTGGAGGCAATGAGGGAACAGTTCATGCCAGAGTCTTTTGACCGCGACTTGTTTGAGGAGATTAAGCGACGTACTCAAGGTAGTCAGGAAAGTATAGGATTGTACATCGCTAGTTATTAGCCGTTACTCGAGTCCGAGTATAAAAATGTTACAGTCCATAGATTGTGTACAATAAAAAACAAGTAAAAGGTGTAGTCTATTGTAATTCCCATTCATCTACGGTGCACACGACTATGGCTATAGAGGCCAATTCGGGAGAGCACATGTCGACCGCAGTCAGGACAAACATAGACATGGTTAGGTCTTGGATTCGGCCTTCTTGCAGCAACATTTCCTTGATAGCTGGCCACAACCCCTCGCCATTCGGTTCTGACCGCTGCAAGTTGTTCCCATTGCTCGTCTGCAATACCGCAGGATTTTAGATTTTCATGGAGAGCGTCTTTGAACCTCTTTCGTTGACCGCCACGCCTTCTTCTACCGCTTAGCAATTCACCATAAAGTGCACATTTAGGAAGGCGGTTATCATGCATACGATGAACGTGACCTGCCCATCTTAGGCGTGCTCTTGAAATAAGCACCTCAATTGGAAGGCTGTTTGCTCTCCTGAGTACTTCCACGTTTGATATGTGATGGAACCAACGGATTTTCATCATACTTCTGAGGTGTCTTTGCTGAAAATATTCTAATTCTTTCACATGACGACGGTAAGTGACCCAGCTTTCACATCCATATAGCAGTGTTGGAATGACAACTGCTCTGTAGACAGCCATTTTCGTTGAGAAAGCAAGGTCGTGGTTGTCAAATACTCTTTCTCTAAGTCCCCAGAGTGCTCTAGATGCAGCGTTAATTCTATTGCGAATCTCGTTGTCCATGTTTGCTTTGTCATTAACAACGTTGCCTAAGTAATTGAACTGATCCACCACTTCAAGAGAATTTCCGTTAAGTGTAATGTCTATTTGGTTCACTTGATGAGGAGTTGACATAATCTTAGTCTTTCCAATGTTGATTTTAAGTCCCAAGGAATCATAGCTCTGGGCATACACATCTAAAAGTTCTTGAAGCTCTTCCGGCGTAGAGGCTAAAAGTGCACAGTCATCCGCATACTGGAGATCACAAATGAATCGTGTGCGTGTCTTCGTGAAAGCTCTAAAGCGCCCTATGTTAAACAGACCGCCATCAAAACGGTATCTGAGACCTATTCCTCTGACTGTCAGTTTGTTGTCAACAATAATTGTTAGAGCAGTGGTAAACAAATTAAAGAGTAGGGGTGCCAGGACACATCCCTGCCTAACTCCAGTGAGGGTTTGGAAAGGCTCGGTTGCCTCATTATTATACATAACCTGGGCGTTGTTGTTTGTATGTAGACTGCGACATACTTCCACAAATTTTCTAGGGATACCTAAGCGGAACATAATTTTCCAGAGCACTTCCCTGTCCACCGAGTCAAACACCTTGGTTAAATCAATGAAGGCCATGTGAATTTCTCCTTGATGTTCGAGTGCTTTTTCTTGAAGCTGTTTAAGTGTGAAGATTAAATCCGATGTGCCTCGGTTTGGTCTAAAGCCACTCTGTGTTTCAGGAAGTAACTTTTCCATAACAGGTGTTAGCCTATTTGCCATCGCTTTAGTGAGTATCTTCCCTCCAACAGCCAGGAGAGCTATACCCCTGTAATTTCCACAGTCCGCAGCGCTTCCTTTGTTTTTGAAGAGGTTGATTAAAAGTGTATCACGAAACTCCTGCGGAGCTTGACCACTTTCCCACACGACATCAAACAGTTTTTTGAGGTAGGGTATGAGCTCTAACGACACAACTTTAAAGATCTCAGCTGGGAGTGAGTCGGCGCCGGGAGATTTGTTATTTTTTAGCTGCCCAATGGCGGTTAAGATCGGCTTGACTTTGCTGGTTAAGAATGTTAGAGTAGTGTTCTTTCCATCGGGCTCTTATTTCCTGATCTTCTTTGAGGAGATTTCCATTTAAATCTTTAATAGGGCACATATTTTTCCGACTGGGGCCGTACACTGCTTTTACTCCTTGAAAGAAATTCCTGTAGTCGTGTGAGTCGGCGTACTTTTGAATTTCTCTGGCCTTGCTTGCCCACCACTCGTTCTTTATTCTTCTGATTTCGCGTTGCGTTTCATACTTAGATTGGGTAAAAGCTTCTGCTTTTGATGAGTCATTGGGGTGGTTGATAGCGTTTTGGAAGGCAATATGTTTGCGCTCAAGAAGTTCTTGTATAAAAGCTTCATTATCATTGAACCAGTCCTCCTGTTTTTTACTTGCTGCAGTGCCAAGAATTTCCTCACTCGCACTTTTTAAACTGTCTTTAATTTGTGTCCAGGTAGTAGCGACATCTACAGAATTGGTTTCTTCTAGTGCACTCAAATTCTCTTGAACTTTTTGCTTTAGCTGATCGACGGTTTGTTGGTCACGCAATTTACTAATACAGAGATGGGGTCTACGTTTTACTTGAGTTCTTCGGTGTTTGGGTCTCATAACAATTTTCATTTTAGAGACAACAGGACGATGATCGGTCCAACACTCGCTATCAATGCGTGCCTTTGTAATTTGGACGTCCTTGAGATGCTTCCTACGTACGATAACATAGTCCAGTAGATGCCAGTGACCTGATCTGGGGTGACGCCAGGTGCCTTTAAATTTATCCTTTTGTCGGAAAATGGTGTTTGTTATAACTAGATCATGTTCGGCGCATTTAGTTAGGAGTAGTTGACCGTTAGCGTTCATGTTGCCCAAACCGTTCTTGCCTATGATGCCTGGCCAGGTGTCTGCATCTCTCCCTACTCTAGCGTTAAAATCGCCAAGAATAACGAGTCGCTCCGTTTTAGGTATTCTACAGAGGGTTTCTTCCAGCTGTTGATAGAAGCTTTCCTTGGTTTCGTGACTTGCATCCAGAGTGGGAGCGTAGGCGCTTATTAGATTTACCGCGTTGCCATCTGATAACTCATAGCGTAGCAGCATTAGACGCTCGGATAGGCCTTGTGGTACTTGTGTTAAGTTGGATACAAGTTGATTCCGAACGGCAAATCCTACTCCATGTTGTCTTCTTGAATTGGTGGGAAGACCTTTCCAATAGAAGGTGTAGTACTTTTCTGTGAGAGAGCCTTCCTCCAAAAATCGAGTTTCGCTGAGAGCTGCAACGTCAACATTGAGTCGGTGAAGTTCTCTATCTATTAGAGCAGTTCTTCTTTCAGGCCGATCGGTGCGAGTGCTGTCGTTCAAAGTACGAACATTCCAAGCGCCGTAGATGAAAGAATTAGTTTTCTTGGATTTAACTTGTCGGTGTTTTTTCGACATTCGATGAGGTGTCCCTGTGGGCACCCTCCCCCGGAGATCCGATCGGGAGGGTATTTTACCTCCGGATGATTTTGTCCCACTTGAACGCTCCATCATTTTTTTTTTAGCCTTAATCGACTGAAAACGAAGCTGCATTTGAAGTTTTAGCTGGAGCAGGTATGCAACTGACCAGCTCGGTTGCGGAAGGCGAGTGGTGTGGTCCCATGGCACATCGCTAGTATGATTGGGTTGTTCAAGAAGTTGCACACTCCAATACCTATGGGAACCCAGCTCGAAATCATTTTGGAGTGCATAGATCCATACTATCATCCTTTTCTTGCTTTTGAAAATATAACTTCTGTCACGCAACTCCTACAATGTTGTCGTATGCTTGACTCCAAACGACAATTGGCTAAGTCATATGTTCCTCCTCCACCTAAGAGTAAATCTCTTATACCAGAGTTGGCTTATGCATCTACTAGTTCTACTGCTTCTCGTTCGATCTCTTGTTCTAGTCTCGTCGTGGATGAAGTCCAACACTCTGGAATCAAATGTTTTAATTGTGGTCAAGTTGGTCATGGGCATCGGGAGTGTCAGGCTCCAAGGAAGAAGTTCTGCTATAAATGTGGTAAAGCAGAGGTTACGATTAGGTCCTGTCCTAAGTGTTCGCGTTCGGAAAACTGTCCAGGGAGACGCTAATTGATCGAACAGTTTCTCCCGGTGTATGTGAGTCGACCAGCAATGTTGTTGACTTAAAGCAACAAATTTTTCTCGATTATGTCATTTCTCATGTGGTTGGTGATCAGCGTCCTTACTTACAACTTTCGGTGTTAGGTTTTCCTATGATGGGTTTGTTGGATTCAGGTGCTACCAGGACAATGGTAGGATCATCTGGTTTTGAGGTCTTCCAGCAGATTGGTTTAAGTTTGAAGCCTTCTGTCAATGAGTGCAGAGTGGCTAATGGGCAAGTCTGTTCCGTTATAGGTTATGTATCTGTTCCTTTCTGCTTGGGTGACAAGGTTCATATAATAGATGTCCTAGTAGTTCCAGAAATACCGCATAAGTTAATTCTAGGGATAGATTTTTGGGTGGCGATGAATATTATACCAGATTTACGACAAGATGTTTGGCATTTTTCTGAGCAGGAACCACTCGTTGAGGTTAACAGTGTCCTTGACGAAACTTCTTTAAGTGTATCACAGAAACTAGCTCTGGATAGTTTGGTGGACGAAAACCGGAAACTGATGGGTACTTCCCTTGGTCGTACACATCTCGTTTCTCATGAGATCGAGTTACTCCCAGATACCAAACCTATCAAACAGAGATACTATCCTGTTTCGCCTGCCAGACAAAAACTCATTGATGATGAAATTAAGAAAATGCTGGAGTTAAATATCATCGAACCGTGTAAAAGTCCTTGGTCTTCCCCAATATGTTTAGTTCAGAAAAAGGATCAAACTCTGCGTTTTTGTGTAGATTACCGGCGCCTTAACGCTGTTACTAAAAAGGATGCCTATCCTCTGCCGCTGATTTCCTCCATATTAGATCAGTTGAGGGATGCCAAATATTTAAGTTCATTAGATATTAAGAGTGCATATTGGCAAGTTCCTATTGCTGAATCTTCCAAAGACTATACCGCTTTCACTGTACCTAATGGCTTGTATAGGTTTCAAGTTATGCCTTTTGGGTTGTCAAATGCGCCTGCGACTTGGCAGCGTCTTATTGATACCGTGCTTGGAGCTGATTTGCAGCCTTCGGTTTTGGTTTATTTGGATGACATCGTGGTAGTGTCGAAGGATTTCGAATCTCACCTAGAGACGTTGCAGAAGGTTTTTGATCGCTTGCATTCTGCTGGGCTGATAGTTAGTTTTGACAAGTGTCAATTTTGCCGTCCTGAGCTTAAATACTTGGGATATGTTGTAGATAAGTATGGTTTACGTCCTGACCCAGCGAAAGTAGAGTCGATTTTGAGTGTACCTTCTCCGAAAAACGTTAGGGAAATTCGTAGATTTATAGGCACAGCATCTTGGTATCGAAGGTTTGTACCGCAGTTTTCTACAATAGTGGCTCCTTTGTCGAACCTCACAAAGAAGAATGTTAGTTGGTGTTGGTCACTTGAATGCGAGAAATCTTTTAAACTTCTTAAGGAGTGTTTGGTTACTGCACCTATTTTGACCTGCCCTGATTTTGAACGTACCTTTTATGTGCAGACAGATTCATCAGCATTCGGTGTTGGTGCCGTGCTCACGCAGCAATTTGAAGATGGCGAAAAGGTAATTTGCTATTTATCCCGTTCTTTGACTAGCCAGGAGCGCAAATATAGCTCGATCGAAAGAGAATGCATCGCCGTAATTTGGGCAGTGGAGAAGCTACGTCACTATCTTGAAGGTTTCCACTTCAAAATCATAACGGATTGTCATTCTTTGCTATGGTTGCAGCAGCTAAAAGATCCCCAAGGTCGATTGGCCAGATGGGCACTTCGTCTGCAGCCTTATGATTTTGAACTGATTCATCGCAAGGGCTCTGAACATACCGTCCCTGATTTTCTGTCTCGTTCAGTACCCGTAACGGTGGAATCCGTTGAGGTATTCTTGGTCACGGACCATGCCGATTCTCCCACCGATAAATGGTATTTGAGAATGCTGGAGCGAGTCGAACGGTCTCCTATGCGTTATCCCTTATGGCGTATACAGAACGGCCAGTTGTACAAGTATGTACGTTTGCGTTATCCCGAGTTAGCAGATCCTGCCGACACTTGGAGACTGGTTTTACCCAAAGAGAAACGCCTAGAAGAAATTAGGTTGTTGCATTGTGATGCGAGTTGTGGACACGCAGGGGTCCATAAGACTGTGGCTCGAGTGGGAAATAGGTATTATTGGCCGAAATTAAAGGCCGATGTGGCTAAGTTTGTTAGGCAATGTAAGATTTGCATAAGTACTAAACCCGAACAGAAGTCACTTATGGGAAATTTGTTGAGTAAGACGCCTACCGTGGGAAAACCTTGGCAATTAGTTAGTGCCGATCTGATGGGTCCATTACCCAGGACGGCCAAAGGTTATCAGTTTATTCTTGTCGTGTGTGACAATTTTAGTAAGTTTGCCATGGTGTTTCCGTTGAGGTCAGCTACCGCTAATAGCATATCGCAGGTCATTGAGGATAATGTAATTCTCTTATTTGGCGCTCCGAAGACTATAGTGGTAGACAATGGTCGTCAGTTTCAGAGTCACCGTTTCCAAAATCTTGCGAAAACCTACAACATCGAAATAGCGTACACCGCAAATTACCACCCTCAATGTAACCTGACTGAAAGGGTAAATCGTGTTGTTAAAACTATGTTATCTGCATATGTAAAGGATAATCACAGGGCTTGGGATCAATTTTTGCCGAAAATAGGTTTCGCCATTAGATCGTCCAAACATGAGGTTACAGGCCTAACGCCTAATTTTGTCAATTTTGGTCGTGAAATTTCGTTAGATGGTAACAGTGACAAGTACGTACCTTCTGAGTCTGAGTACCCAGTTGTAAATCCTGAAAACCGTAAACTTGCCTTCGCTAAGATTTATAAGGATGTTCAGAGTAGAATATTAAAGGCCCATAAATCTAGTAAGAAACATTATAACCTAAGATGCCGACCCGATAAGTTTGTTTTGAAGCAAAAGGTCTGGAGACGTTCTCACGCCCAGTCTGATGCCTCTAAATATTTCACGGCAAACTTAGCGCCGAAATTTTTGGGTCCTTTCACGATTAGAAAAATTCTCTCACCATGGACTTATGAGCTCGAAGGTTCTGACGGTAAACGTTCGGTGTGGCACATAAAAGATCTGAAAGCACACCCTCCCGATGACAACTAGTTGAGGTCTGTTAATTCCGTTGACGTACTTAGGCATCCGAATAGGCAATGACGAATTCGTTTTTTTTTTGTGTTGGTCTTAGTAACATGTTTTAGGTCACTTCTTTCGTTAATTTGGTAGTATCATTTGCTTTTCTGGTTCATTGGTCTTGCTCAGGTGGCTGAAACCCACTGAGTAAGTTTTCACCTCTTTCCGCCTCACGGGAGGAAGTGTCTTTTGGTTGGATCTCTGTGATGGGGGATGCACGAATACCATCACCGTGGTTATACGTGCGAGGGGTAAGAGTCCCCAAAAATGGTCTTGTGTGGCACTTGCGTCTTGAGGGACTCCGTCTCGTTGGGGGCGCTCACATTGCTGGCAGCTGCCTTTAAAGGTATCCGTTTGGAGAGGCTCGAGCTTGGGAGGTGCTGCTTGGAGGTAGCCTGGTCTAGGCCTGGTTACCATTACCCGGGTAGGCACTACTGGGCTTCAAACTAACCTCATTGTCTAGCAAGGGTGGTCGTCGTGGTGTGACGGGGAACACTCCCGTACCTCATTGTTTTGCTGGTGGAGTAGCCTTGGGGCGAGCTACTTCCTAGCTGTTAAGTCCTTATGCGTTTTTTTTGTTCTTTTTTTCCCTTCTCTTTTTTTTCTCTATGTATTTTTTTTTAATTTGTGTTGTTATGCCTGATGGTAACTTGGGAGACGAGTTAGCCATCACCGTGCATTTAAGTCTCCGTATTTTTTGACATTATTTTTGTTGTTATGCCTGATGGTAACTTAGGAGACGAGTTAGTCATCCGCGTGCATTTAAGTCTCATTCTTTTCGTTGTTATGCCTGATGGTAACTTGGGAGACGGGTTAGCCATCCCCGTGCATATTAAGTCTCCCCACCAATTATCCATCCTCTGGTGAGAGGCTAGTAAGAAAAAAATCTTCGATTTTTTTTTCCTGCGAATAAAGGGGGAGTTGTTACGGACCTCTAGCGTATGCGACCCACCATACGCTTTAGCGTTTTGTGGGCCGCATTATAACAACTGCTACACGTCCGAAACACATTTCGCTATTCTCCAGGGGAGGGCGACACATTTGTGACACGTGATCAGCAAAGACAAACGGGTAGGCAACCATTTTTGTTGGCGTGGTTGCATGTAATTAGTTGGTAATTCTTTCAACCTCGGTTTTATCCAAGGCATCCTCGTGGATTTTAGGATAATCAACTCAAGAAAATTTCCTCAATCTGTTGTTGTTCCGTTTAGCAGAATATTTTTTGTTTGTGAGTAAATTTTATCTGCGGAAGCAGGATATTAAATTACACAAGGTAAGCTAACCTCTTCACGCCATCTTGCCCGTTATTTACCCACGTGTTTCGCAAATTTGCAGGCTTTCCTTTGGAAATACAGTGTCAACCTGAAAGGCGGACTCGACCCCATTTATCCGACTGTGGCTTCCCGGAGTATTCGTGGATTGTTCCCTCATCAGTGAGGTAAATTATGTTTCATTTGTAGGTTATGTCAGAATTTCTCACATTAAGCACGCTTCACGTGCATTTCTGACTGTGAATTAAATCGTGATATCTTTAGGGTTCTACGGACGGGGCTTCTACATACGTCAGTGAGAGTTCCACGGAAGGGGCATCCACACACAGTGGAAGGTTCCAGGGCTGGTGAGGCTACGATCAACCCCATCCTTGGGTCCATTTCTTGTGTCCCGAAGACATCTACGTAGGGCTTCAGTTCTTCCACGTCCGGACTCGGTATCGTACCACCCTAAATAAGTGTTGTGTTATTTGTTTTACTTACCGGGGACCACCTTCAGTGGTTCCGCTGGACATCAATTCATACTTTTGGCATTTTAACCTGTACATATTTAGAGATTTTATGCATATATTTACATATATTTAAGGAGGTTCTTTAAATCAAACCTTTGTGGCAGAATTTGTGACAATTCATGATCATATTGTAAACCGACGTGTAGCTACACGGGGCATTTTATGAATGTTATAACTTATTAATCGTGAAATATTGGCCACAACTGTGAACATCGCCAGGTTATATTCTAGAGAACCAATTTTGTAAATTGCTTAATATAGTGCATTTCATTTTTAAAGAAAGTGTCATTATTTCGTCTGCGACCACTACATATGGAAAAACTCAGTGATTTGTTAAGTAAGTAAACTAATAATTTATCATAGTTTGTGTAAGCTTGGGCTTAACGCCCTGAGATAGTCTGAGCTAGAGAAATTTTATCGTAGGCACGTACATCACTTTCCGGGTCAAGTTTGCCTACGATATCTGCTACGCCACAGTAGCCCAAGTGATTTCGTTACGTAATATCTGATAATCATTAAGATCCAACGTATCTATTTGTTCATGTACGTGTAACTCGTAGCACGGTTAATGAGAAATATCTCCCTATATGACTTTTTCCCTTTTTGTTTTTGCTACGTTCAATTTTAATTTATTTACTTCCATCCAATCACTGACATTTTCTAATATTCGATTCGTTTTAGCAACAAGATTTAATATGCATGTATCTGACATATATATTATTGTGTCATCGGCAAATAGATGATATTTCGCTGTTTCAAAAATTAGGGATATATCATTCAAATATAAAATAAATAGTAAAGGTCCTAATATGCTACCCTGCGGTATTCCAACATTAATATACGATTCTCTAGATACATACTCTTCATATTTAACTTTTTGTCTTCTATTATCCATGTAATCTTTCACCCAATTTAAGACTATCACCTTAAGACCTAAAGCTTTTAGTTTCTCATACAGCTTACCTCTATCGATCGTTTCAAATGCACACTTTAGATCTAGGAAAATAATAGCTGTTACTTTACCTTCATCAAGTGCTTCTTTCCAATCATTTATTACGTACTGTAAGGCACTTTCACAGCTATGATTTTTCCGAAATCCAGATTGATATTCACTGATTAAACGGTTATTTGAAACGTATTTTAAGATTTGCAGGTATACTACTTTCTCTAATATCTTTTCAAATGCAGGTAACATATTAATTGGTCTGAATTCTTCGGCTTTAATAGTTTTGGCAACTTTGCGTAACAGAATGATAGTAGATACCTTCAATGAATCTGGAATTTCTCCAGTCAATAATGAGCAATTAATAATATTTATCAGTGGGTCTGCTAAGACATCAAAAAATTCTTTATATATAAACATACCAACATCGTCAGGACTACTTTTGTTAGCGAGTGAATGGATTATTTCTTTTAGTTCACATTTATTTAATAATTTAAAATCTGATAGACTGCAGTTACTGTTTTTGACTGGAAATTTCCTATTATTAATGGGTATAGTTTCAATAATATCTTCAACACTTTGAACAAGAAACTCATTAAATTTGTCTACTATTTCATTTAGATTATGTAATAATTTACTGTTAAAATCAACAACATCAATATTACCTCTAGTCTTTTGTCCTGTTATGTTTTTTAAAGATTTCCACATCTCTTTTGAATTACCCTGACAAGAATCAATTTTTTCTTGGAAATACCTGCATTTTTCAGTCCTAATTACACTAGTAACCTCATTCCTGTCTCGTTTATACCTTTCCCATTCGTTTTGGTTATTCGTTAATTTATATTGTTTGTAGGATTGATCTTGCCGTTTAAGTGCATCTAAAACCCTGTCATTAAACCACCCATTATATTTACTATGAAGCACAAAAAACAGTTATATTTATCATTTAAATCCTCATTGTGATAATTAAAAGTATTTAAAAATTCAGCAATATCATCATGGAATTGATTTAGATCATCTAACTTATTCCTTAGAACAATTTTTTTGTCTTGTTGATTTCTCAGAAAATTGATTTTAATACAACTATGATCTGATATATTTGGTTCATTTAATACTAATGCTTCAGTACTTTCATCATTTGAAGAAACTAAATCAATAATTGATGCGCCAACTGCTTTCGCTTTCCATCAGGCCACGGGTCATTCGTCTTTTATTGATGTTAGTAAAACTTCCCACGTGTTCCCTTACATCCCCCATCTGTTAAAGTAATTAGGGGTTCGGGGCTAGATTTCTTCTATCCTCTTCCTTTGTCCTCATTATTTGGTTTAGAGCATGTGCTATATTTTCCCAGTTCTCCTCCGATTCCAGCATATACCTAATTAGGTTATCAGGGTTCCAATAGTCTCCTAATCTCTCGGTCGTCTACCGGTTGCAGTAGAATACGGTATGTTCTGCGTCGTCGTCCTCCCCACAGTACACACACTCCCGTGTGTCAACCTTTCCTATATCAAAGAGATATTCCATAAAGCAACCATGTCCCGTGAGAGCCTGGGTGAGGTGGAAGTTCATCTCTCCGTGCCCCCTCTCCATCCACGTTCTTATATTTGGAATAAGTCGTCTTGTCCACCTCCCTTTAGTTGAGTTGTTCCAACTAGTGTGCCATCTCTCGAGGAGTCTCTCCCTTGCCTCTTGCTTCCCCGTCCCTTCATATACCTCTCTTCTCTCCTTGGCCAGTAGATCTATCGGGGGGACCCCCGCTAGCACCAGGACTGCTTCATACGACACAGTTATGTAAGCACTGCGAACTCTGAGTGTAGCACTCCGCTGCACTCTCTCAAGCCTCCTTCTGGTGCTCTGTACCGCCATCGAACTCTCCCATACTGGGGCCGCATACAGTAAAATGGAATGCACCACACTGCATAATACCCTTCTTTTGCTAGCCTTGGGCCCATACGTGTTACTCATAAGCCTCCCTAAGGCAGAGGCGGTTTTCCCCGCCTTTTCTGCTGTCTTCAGTGCATGCAACCCATAGGTCAGCCGCGGGTCTAACCATATTCCTAGATATTTTAAGCCTCTGCTAGGTCTAATCTCCACCTGCCCTACTCTTACTATGAAGGGTGGTAGAATTCTTTTCCTCGTAATGATGATGCACTCCGTTTTCTCTGGGGCTAGTTCTAATTGCACCCCATTTAACCACCGCTCTATTCTCCTAATGGTTTCATTTACCCCTGCCTCTACTCCAGCCACCCAGTTTCCTGTAGCTGTTATGGCCAAGTCGTCGGCGTACCCTGTCACCATAGCACCGCCCGACAGAGGCAGTTGTAAGACGTCATGGAACATTAAATTCCACAGGGTCGGACCCAGGACTGATCCCTGTGGAACCCCGCAGGTCACCTTCTTCCAGTGTGCGCCGTTTTCTGCCTCCCATCCAATTGTTCTGTTCTCCAGATAGCTCTTAATGATTCTGAGCAAATAAGGAGCTACTCCCACTCTCCTCAGACTACTGACAATCTCAGCCCATCCCGCCGTGTTAAACGCATTTCTGACATCCAGGGTCACTACTGCACAGATCCTTTTAGAGTTCATGGCCTCCCTCGCAATCTCCGTAATCCTCCTTACAGCATCCACCGTCGATTTGCCTTTCCTAAAACCGTACTGATTATCCGCCAGTCCCCCTTTCTGCTCTATTTCAGTCTCTAGTCTTCCCAATACAAGGTATTCTAGCAACTTGCTCCATGCGTCCAACAAACACAGTGGCCTGTAAGAAGACGGTTCCTCTGGCAGTTTATTCCTTTTTGGTATCAATACCAACTTTCCTCCATCTGTCCGGAAAAACCCCACTCTGCAGCGCCTGATTCATAATTCTCAGGGTAACCACGGGATACTCCTCTGCAACTATCTTCACTATCTTAGGTGGGATAACATCTGGGCCCGGAGCTTTACCACTTTTAAGCCTGCTACATGCAGCCTTAAGCTCTTCCTCTGTAAAGGGGGGTACGTCTCCCACTTCCATGGCTCCCCATCTGACTTCTTCCCTCGCAGGAAATAAGACGCCCACTATTTCCTCTATTCTTTCTCCTGGGATTGCGGGAGGGGTGGCTCTCATACTTCGGGCCGCAATTTTATACCCGTCACCCCACACGTTCCTGTCAATGTCCTCACACATCTCCCTCCATTTATTCCTTTCGGAATCTTTTATTGTATCTCTGAGTCTTTTCCTTGCTTCTCGGTAGTCTTGGGGAGCTAGGTTTTCAGCATCTCTTCCTTGCCTCCTATTGTCCCTAACACACCTTCTTCTGGCTGCCACACATTGCCTCCTGAGATTGTTGATATCATCTGTCCACCAATACACACCCCTTTTGGTCCTCACCGTTCTTCTTCTGGGCATTGCTTGGTCACAAGCTCTGGAGACCACCCTTATCAGGGTTTCATCCGTCGTCACCATGCCACCTCTCACTTGTTCTTCTAGTGAGCCTTTGAAGGCCTCTCTGTCTAGTAGACCCAGCTTCCATCCACTCACCCTTATCACCGGCGTTCTCTCCTGCTGCCCCACCACCGTACCCGATGTAGCGGTGGTCGCTCAGCGTCTCATCCTCTAGCAAGACTCTCCATCCGCTTATTCTCCTAGCAGCGCCCGCTGAGGCCAATGTTATATCCGGAATGGAGCCACCCTCCCCTCGCACGAATGTGAACACCGAACCTTCATTGAGCACCTGCAGATCATTCTGCGCCATCCAATCCACAACGAGGTTGCCCCTAGCATCCACCTCCTCCATCCCCCACTCTGGGGCCCTAGCATTGAAGTCGCCAGCGACAATGATATCTTTTCCCGATCTCCTGCACTCTTCCATGATCGTGTCCTGCAGCTCTTGCAGGGACCATTCTAGGTCTCCTAAACCTGCATTGGGTGAGAAGTAGCAGCTGAATATTATCTCTTCTTTCAGCTCCACCCATACAAATCCATGTCCTCTCCCACTCCGGTATACACTAATAGTCCTATTCAGAATTCCTATAACTGCATCCACATTTTCATCAGTATACCACCCAGGTCTATTATTACCTATCATTGCTTTATTTGGCTTACTTACTATGAGGACCTCATCTCTCGTTTGCCTACCCACAGCCCACAACAGACCTTGAGCGTCCCGGCATCTGTTTAAGTTAACCTGCCTCACTTTGAAGGCAGCAGGCTACCCTCTTCCCCACGCTCTGCCCTGTTCAGCGCTTTCCTATATAGCGGACATTCCGCTGAATCCCCACGATGCCCACTTTTATCACATTTAGGGCAGTATGCATTTGCATTCTCGGACTTGATGTCCTTCCTTCCCACATTTAAGGCAAGCCTTCGTCCTGTCTGGGCCCTTGCAATTCCAGTGTGTCCATACTCCCAACACCTATAGCACATATGTAGATCCACTCTCTCACGTACTCTGCACCTAATTCATCCCACTCTCACACTTCCTTTTTGGAGCAGCTCTATCGCGGCTGTTGAGCTCCTGTTTTTATTTATTCATTGTATGCTCCTGTTTCTATATATACATATATAAACGCATCACCTTAAGCACAAATATAAGGTGGCGTGTGTCAAGTTGTAAGAAAAGAAAATAAATTGTCATAAACGAAAAGATACAATTTTGTATTTTTATACTAAATAACAACCAACCAAACAAAATATTGTGTTTGGGGTGGATTTATTCGAAGTTATTAAAATTACAGTCCACTCACGATACAGGATAAGTCCACGTAAAACCCAAACACGAAACATGGTCCTTCGAGCCGGATAATCAGTGTTGGAAAAATAAATCATAAATTGCAAAAAGGAATTTAACTATTGGATTCATCGAGTTAGTACCAGGAATATGGAATAGTCTGCAGAAGTTTAACCTAGGAAAAACTTCAAACATCAGAAAGTAATTTTCTATCATACATTGAAATTAGCGACTTGCATCCTGAATCTTCGATTTTGGGAGTAAATGAAAACATATTGTCAGGCAAGTTTTCTGTCTTCTTTCATTTATTGTCTCAATTTGTTTTTTATTTCATTATTTAGTATTAGTAATCACATGATATATGATATTTAGCTCATCTTTAAAACACGTATTTTAAATATGATTTCAGACATTTAAAATATAAAATCAATAATCATCAACATCTTGGAAAATAGTTTTTCCAAAAATAACAATTTTAGTCAAAAACAATTTAATTAACAGGCGATATGGCAGATATGAAGGAGTTAATTGCAAAACGTGGGATTTTTAAGGCCCAGCTCACCAAATTTACTACTTTTGTCAACGAATTAGCAAATAATCAAACAAAAATAGGTGAATTACGGCCACGTTTAACCAAATTAGAGCAAGTCTGGAGTGGATTTGGTGACATACAAACTCAAATTGAGTTAATGGATGAAACTGATACGCAATCTGCAGAACGGGATTCATTCGAAAACAAATATTTTGCAATTGTTGCACAAGCAGAACCATATTTACATTCAAAACAATTTTCCCCGCAAGTTTCAGATGTTCAGCGAAATATAGTTTTACCAAAAATAAAACTTCCGGAATTTTCTGGCGCTTATGATATGTGGTATAATTTCTATGATACGTTTAAATCATTAATTCACGATGATAAGAAATTGAGTAATATACAGAAATTTCATTATTTGCAAGCTGCCCTGAAGGGAGAGGCTGCCCAGGTAATACATTCTCTTGAAATATCAGATGCAAACTATGATATGGCTTGGACGTTACTAAAGTCGCGATTCGAAAATAAAAAAGTTATTATCCGTACTCACATAAAACATATTTTTGAACTGCCAAATGTAACAAAAAGTTCACAATCTTCATTGAGAGAATTTTTAGATAAGTTCCAAAAACATTTTCAGTCTTTAAAAAATTTAAAACTGCCAGTAGATAAATGGGACGAAATTCTCATTTACTTATTAACTTCAAAATTAGATCCCAATTCAAAGAAGGAGTGGGAAATTCATTCAAATGATATAGAGTCACCTAAAATAAATCAATTTAGTGAATTTATATCAAAAAGGTGCCAACTTCTAGAATCAATGGACAATAAAACAACACAAAATATAACCCATCGACAACAAGATTTTAAATCACAAACATACAGCACAGTTGATCGACCAATTATTTGTCCATTTTGCAAAGAAAATCACTTCATTCATTCTTGCAAAAAGTTTCTGGAGTTAAGTCCACAAACACGTTACTCTGAAGTTAAAAAATTAAGGTTATGTTCAAATTGTCTCAGACGTGGACATTCGACTAAAGAATGCCATTCAAGAACATGCAGCACATGTAATAAAAAGCACAATTCTTTATTACATTTTGAAAATAATTTACAAGCGCAGATTCATACACAAAGACAATGTAATTCTCAAACAGATACGCACTCGGTAAATCATGCATTTACAACCGAGAATACAATCCAGGAGAACCTACAATCACCAACAATATCAACTCATTGTAGTGGAGGTTCTAGATCATTCATATTACTATCAACGGCAGTGATTTATATATATGATTTTCAAGGTAACCCAATCAAATGTCGTGCATTACTTGATAGTGGATCGCAATCAAATTTTATCACTAGTGAACTGTACAAAAAATTAAACTTAAAATCAATCTCTATTAATTTGCCAGTTATGGGCATAAATTCATCATTAACAAACATATCACAAAAAACTCAAGCCAAAGTTCAATCGATTCATAATAATTATAATGTAACAATTTCTTTTTTAATCATTGATAAAATAACGGAAAGCATTCCTCAATTCACATTCAAACGTTCTGCGTTTAACATTCCAAATAATATAAAACTGGCTGATCCCAATTTTTATGACTCACAGCAAATCGATATTTTACTTGGTGCTAGCATTTTTTATGAATTAATGTGTGTGGGACAAATAAAGTTAGGTCCTAACCAACCGATTTTACAGAAGTCTACTTTTGGGTGGATTGTATCTGGTCCCATGAATACATGCTTAATGCAAAATCATCATTGTAACTTAATTACCAATTCAGAAATAAACAAGCAATTAGAAAGATTCTGGATGATTGAACAAGGTCCTACAGAAAAAAATTATACTCAAGAAGAGTCTGAATGTGAACAACATTTTTTGAATAATTTTAGTAGAGACCAAATTACTGGTAGGTTTTCGGTAAAGCTACCTCTCCGAGACAATTACTTACATTTAGGAGATTCTCAAGAAACAGCAATTAAAAGATTCTATTCAATAGAACGTAAACTATTGAAAGATTCGCAACTTCGTCTTCAATATAATGATTTTATGAATGAATATAAATTGTTAGGTCATATGTCTGAAATTAATCCGAATTACGCTCAAGATAAAATTACATTTTATTTTCCACATCATTGTGTCAAAAATGAATTATCACTTACCACAAAACTGCGTGTAGTTTTTGATGGGTCGTGCAAAACATCCTCTAATTTATCAATAAATGACGTGCTCAAGGTAGGTCCCATAATTCAGGAAGACCTTGTTTCTTTATTAACCCGTTTTCGCAAACATAACATAGTTATAAAGGCTGATATAGCCAAAATGTATCGACAAATTGAAATCCATCCAGATCATAGGAATCTGCAACGTATTGTCTGGCGGTCGGATCCCAGTAAACCTTTAGCTCATTTTCAACTTAACACGGTTACTTACGGGACCTCTTCGGCCCCCTTTTTAGCGATTAGATGCTTGCAGCAAGTGGCAAAAGAAAATCAGGAAAAGTATCCTACAGCTTCTCAGGTAATACTTCACGATTTTTATGTAGATGATCTCATTACAGGTACTAGTGATGAAGAATCAGCCAAAATATTAATACAAGATCTAACTACCATATTAAATAGCGCATGCTTCGACCTGCGTAAATGGACTTCAAACAATGTTCAAATTTTCTCAAATCAAAATATATCTAATTTGGAAAACTACATCATTTCTGATGATGAAAGTTGCAAAACATTGGGCGTATTGTGGAATGCAAAGCAAGACATTTTTCAGTACACTACCAATCCAGAATCTCATAATAGGAAAAACATTACAAAGAGACAAATTCTCTCCATAATATCGAAAATTTTCGATCCATTGGGACTCGTTGGTGCTGTTACTATTACAGCAAAGGTTATATTACAACAGTTGTGGTTATTAAAGTTGAGCTGGGATGAATCACTTCCATTAGAGTTATTTACAAAATGGAACAATTTCTACAGTCAGTTATCGTTTCTTGATGGTATTACTATTCCCCGTCAAATCATGGTTTCTAAACCAATCAATATTCAAATTCATGCTTTCAGCGATGCTTCGTTGATTGCCTTTGGTTCATCTGTCTATATGCGCTCCGTTGATTCCTCAAGTCAAATTCTGATTCGTTTAATAACAGCTAAATCTCGTGTGGCTCCCTTAAAATCTATAACTGTTCCGCGGTTAGAGTTGAGTGCTGCCCTTCTCATGGCACAATTAGTTAATAAAGTTATTTCCGCTTTAAATATTTCTATTAACGAAATTCATTACTGGACAGATTCGACAATTGTCTTATCCTGGCTTGCAACGGAACCAGGAAAACTTAAAACATTCGTTTCACATCGTGTAGCCGAGATACAACAACTTTCAAAAATTTCCCAATGGCATCATATTGCTTCAGGAGACAACCCAGCTGATATTATATCTCGTGGCTTAAACCCTACAGAGTTATCTAAATCCTCATTATGGTGGCATGGTCCGTTATGGCTGCATCAAGAAGTCATTCCGTATTATAAATATGAACCGATCAATCCTATAAATATTCCTGAATCGAGAGTAACTCATGCTTGTATTACTACTATCGACTCAGACATTTTTACTAGATACTCATCCGTTTTAAGGTTGCAGCGGATGACAGCATATTGCTTACGTTTTAAAGCAAATTTAACTATAAACTTAAAATCAAAAACTCTTGGTAAGTTAACTCTTGATGAGCTAAATGAGAGCGCTATTAGATTGACACAATTAGCACAAAATCACGAATTTTTCATTGAATTACATGCACTTTCAAACAAACAATCTATTCCTAAAAATAGTAAATTAAACTCACTAGATCCATTTTTGGACGATAAAGGTTTAATAAGAGTTGGTGGGAGATTAAAAAACTCTAATTTAAAATTCGACCATAAGTTTCCAATAGTATTGCCAGCAAAGCATCCACTAACTACTTTAATTATTCGTCATGAGCATGAAAGAAATTTTCATGCCGGTGCACACGCTACATTGTCCAATGTCAGAGCCAAATATTGGCCATTAAATGGTAAGCAAACAGTTCGATCCGTTTTAAGAAAGTGTATTATCTGCTTCAGAGCAAATCCTTCTTGGATATATAATAAAATGGGAGACTTACCTACCCCTAGGGTCACACCCACACGTGCATTTTCCATATGTGGGCTGGATTATGCTGGACCATTTATGATAAAAGACAGCAAATTTCGAAACAGAACGTTCATTAAATGTTATATATGCATTTTTATTTGTTTCTCAACGAAAGCTGCACATCTGGAACTTGTTAGCGACTTAACCACAGATGGTTTTTTAAATGCCTTAAAGCGTTTTGTATCAAGACGTGGCCTATGTCAGCAAATCTACTCCGACAACGCAACAAATTTTATAGGTGCTGATAATGAATTTCAGCGAATTTTTCAAATTCAGAAAACGGATAAATTCCATAATTATTTAAATGAAAATAAAATTTCTTGGAACTTTATTCCCGCACGTTCTCCTCATTTTGGAGGACTGTGGGAGGCAGCTGTAAGGTCAGCTAAATATCATATAAAACGTGTATCAGCAAATGCAAATCTTACATTTGAAGAATTCTATACACTGTTAACCCAAATTGAGGCAGTAATGAATTCCCGGCCGCTGCATTCTCTATCATCAGATCCAAATGATCTAGAACCATTGACCCCTGGGCATTTCTTAATTGGAACAGCACTAAATGCAGTACCCCAAGAAAATCTCATTGATAGCAAGATTAGTCATCTATCTCGATATAGGCATCTCCAAAAGATTGTCCAAGATATATGGCAGCGTTGGTCCAGGGACTATTTACATTGTCTTCAGCAGCGTTCCAAATGGAAATTTGAAAAGCAAATTCCAGAATTGCTTGGCTCCCTTGTCATACTGAAGGAAGAAAACAGACCACCTCAGTCATGGCATTTGGGGCGCATCGTAGCTCTACATCCAGGCAAAGACAATATAGTTCGGGTTGTTAGTGTCAAGACCCCTCATGGTGTTGTTAAACGTGCAACCGCCAAAGTGTGTGTGTTACCGATTGACTAACTTTAACGAAGGACAATTTGTTGTTCGACTACTAGTATTAGTTTAATTAATTTCATAAATCAACTATTTAGTTTCAATTTTTCTAATAATGTATGAGTACATTTTGTTGAAAGACCTGCATCCTTTCAAGGGTGGCGGCATGTTGAGCTCCTGTTTTTATTTATTCATTGTATGCTCCTGTTTCTATATATACATATATAAACGCATCACCTTAAGCACAAATATAAGGTGGCGTGTGTCAAGTTGTAAGAAAAGAAAATAAATTGTCATAAACGAAAAGATACAATTTTGTATTTTTATACTAAATAACAACCAACCAAACAAAATATTGTGTTTGGGGTGGATTTATTCGAAGTTATTAAAATTACAGTCCACTCACGATACAGGATAAGTCCACGTAAAACCCAAACACGAAACAGCGGCTTTCTCCGGCAGTCTCACATCAGCAGTCTGGTTTTCTCCAAATGCTGGTCTCAGTCTTTCCACGACTATTTGTTCTTCCTTTAGCTTCGTTTCGTTCTGCTATCACCTTTCCAACTTCCTCTCTACTAGTGGTGGCGTCCAGATCTCTTATGGTTACAACCCTTCCTGCTTTTTTCATTCTTACCGTCACCCCACCTGCTTTTTCAATTGCATCCTTTAGTGGGTTTGCGGCACCACTACCACCCTTTACTTCAATTAACATCTCGCCATTCCTTGTTTTCCTCAGGGCTGTCACGTCCACTCCCGTGGCTTTTAGGTCTACCCCTTTGATTTTCATTATGAGGTCTTTATATGACACTCCTTCTTCCCTAAGAAATAGAACATCCCTATCTTTTCTTGCTCTATTTTCTCCGGTATTTCTGACCCTTGCAATGGGAGTATCTTGTACCCCTCCCATTTGCGCGGAGTGCAGAAATAAATGCAGAGGAAGCGAATGGATTTGAAGGCAGTGTACCAAAAAAAAAATAATAAAAAAATCTGGCTATTTATCTCAAAAGCAAAAAGCAAAGTTACGCAACAAGTGGTCAAAAAATACATAGCAAGAAAATCTGCTACTGACGTTAATAATATTTATGTTAAATCCCTTGATCTATACAAAAAGGTAGATGATAATAATAGTTTCATGGTAGGACTTGACCCAGAACTCCATGATCTGGTATATGACAGCAAATTTTGCCCATCTGGTATAATGTATGATAGATTCGACTTTAAAAAAGGACGGAGATTCCTAGATAATCCAAAACACCAAAGTAATTTGGGGCAAGCTGAGAGTGAAATGCCACTAAATAATGCAGTAATGGAAGAAGTTTTCAATTCCAAGATTGAGGGTTTTCGGCCTCCCAATACGGGCAAAAACCATTAAAATGCAGTAGTAAGAATAAGAATGTTCTTTCAGTATTTCACCTTAATGTTCAATCTTTATTACAATATTATTATCTCACTTTATAGAACACCCGATAAAGATCCAACTAAATTCAAACATTTTATTGATACCATCTCTATCATTTTAAACAAATTAAAGGTACATACACATAAGATCGTAATAACTGGTGACTTTAATATACATTTTCATTCTCAAGATAAATTTGACAATGAATTCAAGTATCTATTGACATCTTTTAATTTTATAACTTGCATTGCGGAGGCAACTAGAGAACAGAATTGCTTAGACAACGTATTAATAAACTTTTCAAGTGAGTGTAGGACTGTAGTAAGAGATTTACAAATTTCTGATCATAAATCAGTTGCAATTTATATAAATCTTCAGGAGCCAAAAAATGTAAATATCAATAAAACTATTAGACCAATAACTAAATACGGTTTATTCAAATTCCACAACATAATGCAAACCGTTGACTTTTCCTATGTTCAACTCGATAATCTTACAACTAATGAAAAATGGGACATATTTATCAACAAGATTGTCGAAAATACATTACTTGCTTTTCCAGTAAAAATAATTACTACAAACACACTAAAAAATCATACAGTAACTTGGTTTAATAAACATTTAAAAAATATGAGAGATGTTCTTGGTTTTTATCATGATGTTTACAAACAGTCTCCCACTATTGGAAACAAAATCTTGTATACAGAGCAAAAAAGGCAATACAAACATGAAATTCAAATTGCAAAAAAAAGAATAGACAGTGATTATATAAAATCCAAAAACAACTCTCCTAAATCGATGTGGGAAGTAATCAACAATTGCAGACCAAAAGCCCATACATCTTTAGATGCCACAATGAATTCCGATGATTTTAATAATTACTTTGTTAATCAAGCAGAAGTATTAGTATACCAACTACAAAAAATAAGGCGGGTACCTGAAGATTTCTTAAATAAAAATATAAAAACCACTTTCAAATTTCGTGAAGTAACATTTAATGATGTACGAGAGGCAATTAATAAACTAAAGAACAAAAATTCGATGGATATTTATGGTATAAATGTAAAAATCATAAAACAAATAAAAAATATTATAATATTCCCCTTAACTCACTTGATAAATTTATCTATAAAGGCAGGTGAATTTCCGAACTCTCTAAAAATTGCTAAAGTAATACCAACCTTTAAAAAAGGAAACCCGGATGACCCAGGTAATTATAGGCCAATACAGTGACGCTTCTAGGTCATGAGACGCCTTCGTGCGAGAGCATTTTTGGCGACCTTTTTTGGGGGGCAAAAAGGGTACGATGTGTTAAAAAAAATGTCAGTATAGGATGTCTGTTTTATTATTATAAAAAAAATAACAAACCGCTCAGTGGAAATACTATGAAATTGGCTTTTTGGCGCCCCATGGCCTAGTGCGCCTTCGTGCGTGGCACGAAATGGCCCCCCGTTAGACGCGGCCCTGGGCCAATATCTTTAGTTCCTATCATTGCCAAGATTGTGGAATGGCTTTTAGCCGCACAAATAGCAGAATATTTCGAAAACAACAATTTATTCATTAACGAACAATTTGGCTTCAGACAAAAACGTAATACCGAAAAGGCAATTTTAACGCTTATTTCCAAGATATCCAATGGCTTCGATGATGATATATATATATAGGTGGGACTTTCTGTGAGCTGAGTAAGGCCTTTGATTGTGTAGCACATAACACGTTAATTTTAAAACTAAATTTTTATGGCTTTAATCCCATAAGCAGGAAACTGATTGAATCATATCTAACCAACAGACAGCAATTTGCTCACTACAATAACAAGAACTCCAACTTAAGTTCAATCCAATATGGAGTACCGCAAGGATCAATATTGGAACCATTGCTGTTCCTGATTTACATAAACGACATAAATGATTGCCTTCCGAATAGTGAGCTGGTTTTATATGCAGATGACACGACACCTTGGATCAACATAACAACCTAGAACAGCTTTTAGATTTAATGAATAAAACACAATCAGAAGCCTCCTTATGGTTTACAGCAAATCAACTTCACCTCAATGTGAGTAAAACTATGAAATGCATATTCACACTAAAACATTGCGATTTGGACATCCTACCATCAGCTAAATTTCTTGGAGTATACCTGGACTCCAGGTTTTCTTGGGAAACTCATATAGACCAACAGTCAAAAAAACTTTCTAAAAATACTTATATTTTGAGAAATTTATACCCAGTTGTAAATGATTCTGTTATACTAACAGCCTACTATAGTCTATTTCACTCTAATATGTCTTATGCAATATTAGCTTGGGGACATTCTGCCCATGCTAAGCAAATTTGTTCACTCCAAAGTCGTGCAATTAGAATTATCACAGGATCAAGTTATTACAGTGATATAAAACAGAAATTTATCGATTTAAAAATTCTTACTTTTACTTCTGTGTTCGTTATGAAATGTTTACTATGGATGAGGGACAATACTCATCTTTTCAAACAACATAATGACATTCACCATTATGATACAAGAAATAACTCAAAAATTGAAATAGAGTTTCATCGAGTAAACAAGAGCAAGTTCTCTACAAATTATTATGCACCTAAATTATACAATAAACTCCCAAGCCATATCAAATACCTACCTGCAAATCAATATAAAGAGCAAATAAAAACGTATCTTACTGAAAGGGCATTCTATTCATTAAACGAAGTTTTTGATGATAATTTCCTTTTCGTTTAATAATAAACATTTTATTTTATATTGTATTCTGTATTTTTTTTTTTTTGTATTTTATATATGTATTTGTATTCTATATTATATATTTGTATCTTGTATTTTAACGTTTTATATTACGTATACTGCTGACGAATGTAAGCCATTTGTGTGTATTGACATGATTTTTAATAAATAAATAAATAAATAAAATTTTGTGCGACATTTCCTCCTTGTTACTTCCTCCCTTATTTTGAGGGGAGTACACTACCACGTTTATCTCCGTGCCATTCATGGCAACTTCTACCATTTTCTTTACCCTTTCCCAGTTCTTTTCTGTTCTAGGAAGCGCTACTCTGTTTCGGTTGTTCGCCACCAACCATTCTTTCCATTTCTTTATATTTTTGTAGGTGCCTTCTTCTGTATCCTCCATCGTTATTAGATAAACAAAGCGTTTAACTACTTCACTCCTCTTCCCTGCCATTTCAGAGCTTGTCTCGTACTTAACATACGTGAAGCCTTCCTTATTTCCTCTGTCATGCTCGATGTTGACCAGCTTAGGAAATCTTAGTTTAAATTGCCTACCTATCCCCTTTTCCAGGAGATCACTTCCATCGGCGCATAATGCCAAATCCTTTTCCTCCGTTTCCCAAACCGGATTTCCCACTTTATCTGACATCATCTCATAGACCTGTGGGGGCCATTCTCGATCAGCCAGCTTTTTGTACTCGCTATAGTTCTTAGTTTCGCCGATAGCATCCCTGATCCCTTTGATCGAAGGAATCTGGCGAGGGTGCGGAGTAGGACAGAGGTTCTGTTCCCTACCTGCTTGTGTTGCCACATCGACCCTGGTGACCTGTCTGTCAGCATTTACCTTGTCCGTTTGACATTCTGTGTCATATGTCTGTTTTTCTATCGTCTCCCATTTATTTTCATCTATCCATTCTCTAACAGTTTTTCTATTAATAGTATCTACATTACACTTTAGCCTACTAACAGCCTCTTTGATCTCCTTGTTGATGTTAGGATTGTTCTCCACAAGCTTACCCAAGATATTTTGGTTTTTCGTTATACATTCCAGTGCCTCCAGCAAAACAAACACTACCGGATTCTCCTTTTTCTTGTAAGGATTTGCACTATCATCTGTAAACTCTATCGAAGTGTCAAATTGCTTCCTCTTTCTGAGGGTGTCTTCTGACACAGAGTTACTCCTTCTTGTTTGACTAGTGGTCACCAACCGCAAGGTACCCCTTGTTGTATTGTTGATACTAGTCTGCCCTATTGCATTTTGTTTAAATTTACTACTCATAGCCATTCCCACGAGTCGGGACGTAACTCGGTCGGCCCTCGGGTGACGCCCGTTCCGAGGACAAGGCTACATACTGTGAAGGTCGCCCTGTATTCACAGGTTTTAACGACTTCGCTGTCGGTTTGTTATAGAGGTTTTCTCCTCGTGGTCCGGCCAGTTAAGGCAAGTCACAGTTTCGACACGACATTTCCTTGTGCTGCCATTTTTTTCATTCCCACAAAGGTCGTTGAAGTGTGAACTGTAATTACGGTATTTAGCGAGTAAGTGGCACAGCTCACTCGTAGCTCGGATTAACCCCGGGTGCGCCATTTCCCGTTACCCCACTTCTCAGTGTGGATCCTGAGGTTGAGCTGTCCTTAGTTTTCACTGCTCTCCGTCGACCTTACCGACTTGGGTGACCCTACCGGGAGCCATTTGCAAGACTCCCGCCGGCATTGCTCTCAGGGTCATAGCAGCTACTTGAGCCCCTCCACCAACAACAAGGTCTCACAGCTCCGTGGCGTATCAGTAGTTACTAACTGCTTTAATCCACCGTCCTGCGAAATAATTTTCAATTTTGTCGAATATGTTGAATTTAATTTCCAGTTAATATTGAAATCGCCAATCATTAAAAAACTATGATTAATATTTATTAGATTATTCTCTAACCAATTTTCTAAGAAATCTAGAATGATTGGATTGGATTGGTGAATGATATAAGCCAGCGACAGAAATATATTCCTTATTAACCAAAAACCACAAATTCATATTAATTACACGTTGAAAACAAACAGAATACTGAATATCTGACCTAATATAAAAACTACTCCTCTGGTATGCCTACTGTCAGAATTTACCCTTTTAATATTATAGCCCCTTATACTAATTTCATAATCGTCTATATCATTGGTGACATGAGTTTCAGTTAAGCATATTGCAATAGGGTTTTTAGTTTGTACCACATATTTTATTTCATCCTAGTGTATGATTAAACTTTGTGCATTCATTAAAAATATATTATCATTTTCTGATTGCTATTTGCCGACTTTAATGGTTCTTTTTTCTATGGCTTGTTTTTTTTGCAATACAGGGCAGGACTGGTCATAAATGTAATGATTAAAATATAAGTTTAAATCCGGATTATTAGTATTAGCATCTAAACAGTTTCTACATGTAGATTTATTAGACTTGCAATCTTCACTTTTATGAGGACCAGCACAAGACAAACACTTCTCTTCAACTTTACAAACTCCAGCCATATGGTTAAAACCCCCACATCTAAAACAACGCATTACCCTCACATGCTCAAACACTGTACAATTACACCATCCAATACTTAGCTTGTTCTTCTCTATAATTTTGTTAAATGTTGTTGGATCACATTCCACGATTGCCATAAACAAGGTTTTCCACTAATTTAACTTCCAATTCTATCTTATCATGAATCAAAAAGACATTTTGCTTTAGGATCATCTGCTTAAGCAACAACCGACAATTTTGATACGTGGATTCTTTCGATTTGGTATTTTTATATTATAGGTACTCAGGTAATTTCTGTTCAGCTTCTTTTTTTAACTTTTCCGCATCCTCTTCAGATCTGCACTCAATAACAATTCCTCCTTCTTTTGCATTTCTAACATTTTTTGTTCCTACTTCTAACTCAGATGGACTGATAGCTTTCTGAATATCTTCTTTAGTTTGTATATTTTTCTGTTGCTTCTTCGGTTTAATCACTATCACATCCTGTACTGCTGCTGCATAGGTCTTTTATAGATAATTTATATTATATATAATATTATTAAGTTTTTAATTATTAAAATTACTAAAAATAAATAATAATTGAGGTCAAAGCTGGTTCTGGATTCTAAAATATATATTTATTTATTTACATAATTTAGGATTTATACCCATTTGAGAGGTTCCTGAATCCAGTGGTATAGTTAAATTTTCAATACAAAAATCGCTAAATTTGTCCATTTTTAACATTGAAAAACAATCATAGTAGGCCTTGAAAATTGAAACAAATATCTAAATGTTTGGCACAAGGTAAAGATTTTGATAGTCTATATTTTAAAAAAAGTCTAATTAAAATAGGATGATAAACACAATTTTTCCAGGGGTGTTTCCATTCAAAATGGGTCACACCAACCTTTCATTATCTATCTTTCAAATTTGCATCGATTTATAATGGTTTAGCAAATATTTATCTAAATTCCTTATAACCCATCAAAGTAAAAGCTTATATGCTGATAGCAGTAGTGGCTGGTGAAATTAGGTTAGTTATAATTTAGTAATGGAGAATGGGAATTACACCAAACTCTAAGGGATGACTATCAATACCAATAATTTTACTAAAAAATCTTGATTTTTTATAAAAGATACACCATTTTGAAATCTTATAAATTAGAAATTAGTGAAAATAAAATATCCAAATGGTGTAACTTTTATTTTATTAAAAAAATCAAGGTTTTTTAAAATAAAATTAAAAACATATCTGAAAGAAAAAAAAACGTTGCAAATATTTTACAAGTACTTTCCACTCCTATATCCCAGGGAAGGCAATGCATTATTTGAAAAAAACATTTGCAAATTCCAATCAAATATTTTTTCCATAAATTTTCTTCATTCCGTCTCGGTAGTCATCCCTTAAAGATTTAGTCCAAAATCCCAGAGCCACCAGACCTACGTCATTTTAGCAAAGCTGATAGTTTTACAATAAATGCGTAATATGTAGGTAAAAACGTATTGCGTACTTGCTAGCTTGTAGCCCTTTTAAAGGTAAAGGGTACTGAAGGTAAATAAAAAATTTTACTCTTATGTTCATATAGCAAAAAGTATGTAGATTCATTAACGGCCATCCTTGGTGTAGTGGTTGAGTTGCCCGATTCTGCAAAATTAGTTCAATGCAGTGCGACAGCTTCAAGGTTGTGTTTAGCTTTAAGCTTTGTTAAATTCTATTTTTAAAATGTTTTTTAATTATATTGTCCTTTTTAATTTGTTTTTAGCAAAAGGTGTCAAGACTTCTCTACCCATTTTCTTTTCGCCAAACCGGTGGTCCACACACACTCACACACACCATTACACGTTCGGTAATATTTATGGCAACGCATGCATAATCCTCAATTGTGGCATAACTAATAAAACTCCCTAATTTAATACCTTCTTTTCCAGTAAGTGAGCGAATATTGAAAGTACTGGTTAACACACACTAGAACTTAAGTTATTTAAAAAAGATGTTTATGGCATCGGATGCCAAAATTATATATCCTGTAATATTGGTGGATATTTAGTTGAGTTTAGAATTAGAACGTTTTCAGCAAAGACACCTCAGAAGTATGATGAAAATCCGTTGGTTCCATCACATATCAAACGTGGAAGTACTCAGGAGAGCAAACAGCCTTCCAATTGAGGTGCTTATTTCAAGAGCACGCCTAAGATGGGCAGGTCACGTTCATCGTATGCATGATAACCGTCTTCCTAAATGTACACTTTATGGTGAATTGCTAAGCGGTAGAAGAAGGCGTGGCGGTCAACGAAAGAGGTTCAAAGACGCTCTCCATGAAAATCTAAAATCCCGCGGTATTGCAGACGAGCAATGGGAACAACTTGCAGCGGACAGAACCGAATGGCGAGGGGTTGTGGCCAGCTATCAAGGAAATGTTGCTGCAAGAAGGCCGAATCCAAGACCTAACCAGGTCTATGCTTGTCCTGACTGCGGTCTACATGTGCTCTCCCGAATTGGCCTCTATAGCCATAGTCGTGTGCACCGTAGATGAATGGGAATTACAATAGACTACACCTTTTACTTGTTTTTTATTGTACACAATTTATCGACTGTAACATTTTTATACTCGGACTCGAGTAGCGGCTAATAATAATAATAGTTGAGTTTAATTATTTATTAAAGTTAACATGGTACTTGTTGGAATAAAATAAAACACATCTAGTCCCCTTGAAGACCAACTATATTCTTCATTCTATAAGAATAATTACTACCCTTGCTGGCATGTCCTCATTTCGACATGGTGTAATTTAGTAAATATGCTTACTTCTAACAACAATATTTAATAACAAACATAATATTCAATAACAAACCTAAAGGTATACTTACACTATATTATTAAGCTATACTTATACTACACCTCCCCAATATTTTTATTGATAATTGATTTTTCATTTAAAATCAATTATGAAATAAAATATTTCTTTTTTTTTTATTATTAATTCCTAGCTTATATGGACGTCCAAATTATTAATAGCTCTATAAATAAAACACATTTTTATAATAAACATGTCTATGTGAAAAGTACCTAATTACTATTTAAAATATGGTTTTGTCCTATTCTTATGTATTACTAAAATATTTATAAACAAGTATAGTTCAAGTAATAAGTTCTCGATACATAAAAAACGCAACAAAAACTTTATGACCTCATTAAAATACCATTAATCCTTGTGTTACCTCGACCGCAAATCATCTTGCTATAAGTTTTTAATGTGCATCGAGTCGTTTGATGCTTATAATGTGCGTCGAGCCGTTTGATGCAGCATAATAATTATGTTGTAAAGTTTTTGTTGCGTTTTTCATGCCTCACGTAATATATTAAACATTACATCAACGTAACGTTTGCAAAGAAAATATAGAATTTCTGTACTAACATTTTAACATTAATCTAATAACCAATTTGATTTATTTTAACTGTTAACGTTTATTGTTCATGAAATTATACTGCAATTTATAGTAAAGTTATATACAAGGTGGTCCAAAATTGTCTCCCGATATTTCTGCGATTGATAATACATACAAAAATAATTGTAGTCTTTTATGTAAACTTATTTCCGAAAATGAGTAATAAGGGAGATAATATACTCTGTAAAAGGGAGATAATAAATTTCAGTTTTTCTGCAATATCTTCAGGCTACCTTAAAATATGAAATTTATATTTTAAACTTAGTCATAGGCCATCTGGATACTAGCTAACTAGTCAAACTATCTCTCCTGCTTAAAGGGTAGCTTTAAGGGGTGACTCTCAGTATTTCAAATTTTTTGTCATATTTCTAAGAATTATAAAAAATTATTGCATTTCGATACACCAAACCGTCCTCGAGTAATTTATGTTTAAGAGACAACGTGCATTTCCAACATTTTATTAATAAATTCTACTAACCACAAAGAATATTTTGAAGTAAAATCAAACGTAAAAAATAGGTCATTTAGGTTTATTAGACTTTGATTTTATCTTTTTTCGAAATAATTCCAGTTTAATAGATAATATCGTTTTTGTCACACGTGCGCCGAAAGCGCCTCTTTTTGTAACTGTTTTTGGGGGACGAAAGAGGTACTTTTTTTCCCTGTAGGAGACAGCGCATATGCAGAAGCTGAGTGGACGCGAAAGTACTTTCGCACCCCCAGAGACGAAAGTGAAGTGACTGCTTTTTCATATTTTTTCTGTCTCGTGCCGTTCTATAGGACTCGTGACAAAAAGCACTGTACATACCTAAGGGAAAGGCGTTTTCGTACTCGCGCCATCCTGAACACTCACCTTTGCTCCCTAGGTACGTAATGTACAATTAAATATGGGTGATTACACGTTATCTGAATTAACAGTGTTTAATTCTAGGAATATTCAATTCTGGGCTGAGCAATATCCTAATGCAACAATTTTCAACATACCTTCAAAATAAATGTATGGGCAGCAACTCCAGGGAATAAGTTAATTGGATGCCATATATTTCCTGGAAATTTAAATGGCGATATGTATTATGATTTTTTAGAAAACACTGCATGAAATCTTAGGTAATATTACATTGCGATGGAGAAGAAATATGTTTTGTATGCATGACGGCCCAACAACGCATTATACTAGAACATGTATGTTGATCTCACTGTGTGGAGTTATCTAAAGTCACGAGTTTATAATACTCAAATTATCACGATTCCACAGTTGAAAAAAAGCAAACAATTTTACAGTGTATTCAATGTTCCTTAAAAAAGAGACTTAGATTGTGCATAAAACGGAAAATGGAGGACATTTTGAACAATTTTTGTTATGGATAATTACCTATTTTTTACGTCTGGCATAATAACGCAAAGAAAAAAATTATTTTTCTTTTTGAAATTGGCTTAAAATGTCATGAAACGTCGAGATCTTAAATTTGAAAGAAAAAAATTTTCTGTGTCTCGATCGGTCTGTAACTTTTTTTTGTGCTCACATTTACTCTGGAACCGTTTATGAAATTGACTTGAAATTTGGTACACTTATGTATTATAACAAGATCTGGAACTAGATTATTTTGATCTAATTCCATTGAAGGGTTCGGGGGTAAATGGGGTAAATAAGGTTAGGCAAAGCAAGCAGGTAAGAGTCCATAAAGTTGCAATTTAGGGCATATACGAAAAGTCAAGGTCTTAAAATTTTTTTTGGCATCAGCCCCTCCCCCCCCTCCACTATTACCCCCCACACTATTATGGAAGGGAGTAAAAAAAGTTCAAATGCGCTTTAGTCTGTATTCAAAAACGAAACGTCTCAAAAAAAAATTTTTGGCGTTAGCTACCCCCTCTACTATCCCCCATTGCCACCCCCACCCTGTTATTAAAGGGAGTAAAAAATTAAATTAGTATTTAGTGTGTATACGAGAACCAAGGGACTCTTAACATTTTTTTGGCATTAGCCACCCTCTCTACCACCCCGACCCAATTATTAAAGGGAGTAAAATATTAAATTGGGATTTAGTGTGTGTGTACGAGAACCAAGGGCCTCTAAAATTTATTTTGGCAGTAGCTACTCCCCCTACCGCCCCCACCCTATTATTAGCGGAGTAAAAAATTAAATTAGGATTTAGTGTATGTACGAGAACCAAGGGCCTCTAAAATTCGTTTTGACATTAGCTACCCCCTCTGCCATCCCCACCCTATTGTTTAAGGAAATAAAAAATTAAATTGGGGTTTAGTGTGTATATAATAATAATAATTTATTGCACTCAAAACAATAGAATAACATTGTATAAGCCAGTCACAAACAAAAAACAGAAATATATAAAGAACAATAATCAATAATTTACCTATATAAGAGACATTAATAAATAATTTACATATGACATATTAGGTTCTATTTCTAAAGTTAAAATAATCACTTAAAGAGTAAGGTTCAAGCTCACAAAGAAAAGAGATTAGATCTTTCTTTATTGTATCAAAGGAGTCATTAGTTTGTAAATGGTTAGGAAGGTGATTATATAATTTTATGCTAGCATAATATGGGCTTCTTTCCGTCAGAGATAATCTATGTGAAGAATAATAATAATGTTCGCCATGAGAACCAAGGGCCTCTAAAATTTTTTTGACATTAGCCACCCCCTCTACCACCCCCAGTTTATTATTAAAGGGAGTAAAATATACATTGGGATTTAGTGTGTATAGGACTTGGATGTGGAAGTAGTGATTCCTTGGGCTGCAGTTTTTAAATATAAATTTCTCGAGAACGGCTTGATTTATTGAAATGCAACATACCTTTTTATTTCTAATCTGAAAATTATTTTTTTATAACGATTTCTAGAAATATGACAAAATTAAAAAGTTATGAGAAAAATACTGACAGTCACCCCTTAAAACTACCCGTTAATCATAAGAGTGTTTGTTTGATACCAAGTAAACTAGTGTCCTGATGGTCTATGACTAATTTTAAAATATAAATTTGATATTTTATGGGAGTCGGAAGATATTGAAGAAAAACTGAAATTTATCCCTTTTAAGGGGTATATCTTCCTCATTATTCATTTTTGGAAATAAATTTATATAAAAGACTACCATTATTTTTGGATGTACTATCAGCTGCAGAAATATCGAGAGACAATTTTGGACCCCCTTGTATAAGAACTATTTGGGAAAAATGAAAATATAAAGTGATATAAGAAAACGTTTGAAGCAAAGAAAAATCTAGATATGATACTTTCTATCTCAACAGCTAATTTTTTAGCGTTCATGTTTTATACTAAAAATATTTTCTTTCATTTCTTTGCTAGACTTATAATTTGATAAAAATATAAAATACCTCTCTGCAAATTCTTCATTTCTACTATCTAATATTATTTGCATTCTTTCTAATGACACCAATCTCTGCGACCTTCTATTCATATTGCACTTAATAATATTTTATTTAACGGCCTAAAATGGCAACACTGTAAATTCATTATAGAGGGCGCCACTAATTGAACACGCCAACGATTACACAATTTAGCATGTGTAACCAACATGTTTTAACGTATATTGTGGTTACTTACATACTTTTCAGAATAAGACGAATTCTGTGCATAGAATGAAAAAATGGGCTAAAACAAAGAACATATTTCGTTCTGAGGCATCCCTCTATAAACGACATTTAGGAAAACAATGTAGACGTATTCTCCACATTGTTAGAAAACGCGTGTAAATTGTGTAAATTGCCATAGTTTTGGAAGTTTCACAGTACAAGATATTTCTCACACAAGTTGCCATAAATAGTGAGTGGTGTGAATTCTAGAATTCGTGTCGTAGGAATTACGGAAAAATATCCGGAAAATGTTTTACTGGGTTATTAAAAAAAATTAAATACTGATATATTTTCCGAAAATTGTCATTGCAAACTTATCAAATTTTTTCCTATTAAGAAAAACAATAATATCTATCAGGCTATATTACAAATTGATAGGTTATTCTACGATAAAGTCATTCAGGCAGGCAATTCGTTCATTGGGTATGATAGTTGTGTAGTTTTTGACGCTATAGATATTTCCCGCTGTTCTACATGTAATGATTTTAACCATTCTTCTCGTAATTGGGATAAACCAGTATTATGCCCAAGGTGCGCTCAAAATCATGCAATTCACTTATGTAAATCAGAAACTTTAAAATGCTCTAATTGATCGAAACTAAAAGATGTACCAGCTGATCATGCAGCTTGGGACACCAATAAGTGTAGCACATGACAAGTTTCATTCTGATATATTAGCATTGGCTGTTCAATAGCAATCAATGGCTATCCCCTCCACAGGGGCTCGCTTTACAATTTCTAATGACACCGTTGGCATTAAGAATTTTTTTATCTATTATCAAAATACACGAGGTGTCAGAACCAAGATTGTTGAACTTTTCAATGCATCAGTGCACTCCGAATACTCCGCAATAGCGTTAACAGAAACATGGTTAGATTCCTCCATCTTTGACAGAGAACGTTTTTGCAACGAGTTCAATGTTTTTCGTTCTGACAGGGATTTTGCTTCTATTAATCGTTCTAGGGGTGAAGGTGTACTATTAGCTGTAAACTCGAAATATGTTTCGTCCACACTAAACCTAGATTCTGTAGGCTTTGAGATTATACCTGCCATTATATTCTGGGAGTAAAAATATTGGTCGATTATCAGTCCTTTTATATATTCATCATTTACATACCACCTGGTGTGTCTGTCGCTGACTCTGAATATTTATTTGAGACGCTAAGTTCCTTAAATTATCTACAAAATAATGATGGTGGCAATGTACTCATAGGTGACTTTAATATTGCCAAATATGTATCTTATTTAGAAGATTTACAACCTAATGGTCAAATTAGAGCCATGAATAATTTTCTTGTTGCTAATAACTTATCCCAGAATAATTTAGTTCGCAATTTCAATGACAATATTCTTGACCTAGTGTTGTACAACAGAAATTTGTTGCGTTACCTGTTCTATTGATCCTTTAACGATAGAAAATATGCACTACCCTGCCCTGGACATATCAATCGATATGAACGCCTCCAAAAATATCAATCACTTTCCAACTTGCCATAATAACAGTTATAATTTTCGTAAATGCGATCTGTCTAAATTGTATGATAATCATCTTGGCATCGACTGATCCTTTCTTTCATCTTTTAACGAAGTCAATAGCATATGTACTCAATTTTATGATAAACTTGACTTTGTGTTTGCGTCTTGTGTACTTAAGAAATCAGTCTCTCGTAGTGGTTTAACAGCACCATTATAAATAAAATCAAAGTCAAGGAAAGCCTTAGAAAGCAATATGCAAGAACTGGTGATCTTATTTATAACGAATTTAAAAATGTCAGGCATGAAATAAAGTGCAATATTAATATAGCATACAGTAACTTCGCGAAAGATTCTGAAAGAACAATAAACAGTGATCCCAACAAATTTTGGGCTTTCATCAATAGTAAAAAAGGGTCAACAAATGTCTCTGAAGAAATGTATTTGATGGAGTTTCATTAAAAGATTCTGATGACATATTGAATGCTTTTGCGAAATTTTTTAGTCAATCCTATACGGACTCCTCATTGGACACCGGGAATATTTTCACTGAAAATGACTGCCCGAACAATAAACCTATTGTAAATATAAATTCATTCTTGGAGGTCGAGGTTATTTAGGCTTTAAAACGAATTAAGCCTAAAATGACAATAGGTTCTTAAAAAAAATTTATTCTTTGGTAAAGGAGGAACTAAGTATAGTAAGTAAGTAAGTTTATTGGTGCTAATACAATCAAAAGTTTACACAGGTCCAATTACATAGCAATACAAAGACAATTTGAAGTAAAAAATATTAATATATAGTACATCAAGTTACACATTAAAATAAGATCAATCAGTGATTGCAATTATTATTAAAAATATACTAAAATAAACGAACATTAAATTATATGATGGGGGTTTATGAGGCCAATTAATTAAATAAAGAAACAAGTTATTGCCTTATACCTCAAGAGAAACAACAATGCAGCTACGGATACGTGTTTGGAGTTATTGCTCCTCATCAGCGTGGCGTAGCTTAGCGAATATATCTTATAAATCGAGCAAAACCAACAAAGGTCGGAAAGTACAACACACACTACTCGATTTGTACTTTCATACTTCATGTGCCACATTTAGGGCCTCAAATGAGAGCAGTCAGTACGACGTGTCCGTAGCTGCATCGTTGTTTCTCTTGAGGTATAAGGCAATAACTTGTTTCTTTATTTAATTATTTGGCCTCATAAACCCCCATCATATTTTACTTAGCCAGGTGGAAATAGAGCAGTACACATAGTAAATTCTTGAATTTCAAATAGAGGAATATTATCAGTTCTTATGTTACTAAGAAATATCGTATAATATCTACGTTGACGTTGTATACATGTACATACATATGTACATATTGTTGTGTAAGCAGTAGAAAATAAAATCATACTTTGAGGGGGGCGTAAAATGATTAACCGGCACCGGGCAGAACAAAGTCTAATTACGGCACTGCATTTATCCATTGCTCATATATAGGTTTTTGGTAAAAATTTATCGTAAAGCAGTAAATTCAGACAAAAGTTATTGTAAGGACATACGTTATTAGAAGACAGTTTTAATATGTGGAATTTTTATGTACCTGCTAGATGTTAGTCCTAAAAAGTTTTTGTGAAAATTAAGAAAATATATATATTGATTTTTCTTTACTAACACAGTAGTTTTTACTATCCTCCTTTGCTTCTATGGCATAGATCATTGGGAAGGCAGACAGATGATATTTGATGCCTGCAAGATATGGATTTGGTGAAGTTTATTACAAATTCCTTGGATCAACTGTGCGATTCTCAGAAAAATATTTCCTCCAAAACGACTCTCTAGTATAGTAGTTTCTGAAATCTTATAATTTTTTATCACTAACCATTGGAAGGAGGATAGGGCAGCATCAACGTCAGAAACAGAGAAAACAAAAATCATTTAAAGTGAACAAATCAATATTTTTTTGTAACCTCTTGCCATTTAGTACAGTAGAATTGATATGAATTGTTTTCGAAGACAACTTTCCAGGAGAAATTTTATTGTTGATTTTTATATGTTTGATCTGACTATGAAAAAAATAGTAGAATGCAGGTTTTCACGGCCGTTGTCTAATGAAGTAGTTTCTTCCAGGAATGCACACTATTATCCGCCAATCATTAGGGAATCGCTGGAAATTATGAAAAACATGAAGAACTTTAACAGAGAGGATGGGTATTGCCAAGTACCAGCACCATAGTAAGTCACGGCCAACCAAACACAATGAATGAGCAGCGAAGCAAACCAAGCACGACGAAAGACCAGCGAGGCGAAGTGGCGTCTAGATATATAACAAGGAGTGTAACACAACAAATTCAGTCTTTAGAATCCTTCTGAAGAAGCTGACAGGATGATCAGCGAATCGTCAAGTCAAGTTCGACGACCACGGCAAGACCCGGAAGAAACTACTTCATTATGAAAAAAATGTTTTCTCCAAAAAGTGAGTGGAGTTTCAAAAGTTATATGCACTTTGCTGATGATATCCTGTTCTAGTAATTGAATTGAAATAAGATTAAGACGTTTTTCTATACATTTATTTAACGTCATCCTATTTCCGCTATTGAGGCCTATCACCGATGCCTGGAGATGAGCTACCCCCAACCAGAAATCTTGCAGAACTCTGAGTTTATATTCCAACAATATACAAATTGATAACGATCTTTTAGATATGAGTTGTCAGAGCTATTATTACTAAAACCATAAAATTTTAATTTATCAATTAATATTCTATGCGACACACAGTCGAAGGTTTTTGTCAGGTCTAAAAATTGTGAAAATGTGAACAAACCATCCTCGAACCCTTGGTTTATGGGCTTAGTTAGAGAGTTAATAGCTCTTATACAGAGATTAATAAGGTTTGTTAACGGAACTAAAATGAGGTATTTAATCATAGTTAGAATTTTCATATTAAAATTATAAGGGTCTCTACTATTAATTTTCTTAAGCCTGCTTATTATTGCGGCGACTTCATTATAAGTTATCTCAGAGTTGAATTTTTCTACAGGAGTATCCAGTTTTACATTGTTTAAAAAGTCACTATGATTTAACTGATATGAGGGAAGTTTTCCTACTACGTTATTCGCAACATTTGTGAAGCAGTTATTTAATTCATTGGGAGATATGTTGTTTTCCATATTTTGGTTTTTTAAGTTATTACTATTTATTATTCTCCACATCGCATGTTATGGATTATTAGAATTCGAGATAAAATTGTCATGAACCATTTTTTTTGCATTTGTTAATTCATTACGGTAATTAAGAATAGAATAGAATAAATTTTATTAACCATAAATCATTGTTACAAGAACAATATCGGTTTTGTCACATCATATATAAAAAATAAACAGTAAACTGATATAAAAGAGTGTATAAAACGACACAAAAATAAGTAAACACGACAAATAAGAAGGTATATAACAAACATAATATAGATAAGTGCTTAAAGATAACATACTAATAATATAACCAACAAAATATTTATAACACGCAAATTCAGAAATACATAGGATAGTATTACTAATAGTGATTGTTTCTTTATGGATTAAGAAACTCTGTCATATTATAAAAGCAATGCTCATTCAAAAATATTGTTATGTGCTGCCCTCTAACAAGGAAAGATGTGATTAAGTTCATGTTCAAAGTTTTCCTCAGAAGCTTAGTTACTTCCCTGACTAGTAGGGTGGCGCCGTCTATGAGCCAATTGATGAACAATCATCTATTACATGGTAGAAAATTATGGAGAATTCTAGAAAAAAAAGTTCTAGAAGGATTCCAAGTGTGTATATAAAGAGGTGACTCCAGCAGATGGAGGAGTACAGTACAGTTTAGTGAAGGATAAACAGTTCAGTTTAGTATCCAGTACAGTTCTGGGTAATCTGTGGTTCTGGTTACAGAGACAGTTGTAGAAGAAGATTTCAGTTGAGTGAAGTAGGCAGTAGAGTTCAGTTCAGTGAAGTAAACAAACAGAGAGTTTTTAGGTTAGACAAAAGTTGTCAAGTTTAGAACAGAAAAGTGCTTAGTGTTTTAAAAGTAGTGAAATTATATTAGATTAAGTTATTATTAGTTGTGTGATTTTTAAGTATTTGCTAGTGTAATTTTAGTGATTAAATAAATCAGTGGTTTGTGAAAATTCTTGTTGCAAGTTATTTGGAATCCACAAAGTGTTTACTGAAAATTGTAAGCACGTAACAATTGGTGTCAGAAGCGGAATTGCAACAGAATTTCTGAAGAATTTGACGAAGTTCCATAGTGTTCTATTTGGAAACCACTGGAGATAGTGAAGTGAGTTGAACTGGGAAGTAATAAACATTAGACAAGACTAATTTGTGTTAGTGTGAGAAAATATTTGATTTGTACCTGGCATAGACTTTAAATAAGGCTTGTTAGTGTTGTTTGTTAGTTTTTGAATGGAAACAAGAAGCATGGCTGCTGAAAAACAAATGCAAGACATATTCGCCGCATTTAGAAAAATGATGCTAGAGGAAAAAGAGGAACAAGAGAAACGACGTCAAGAAGAAAAGGAAGAGCAAGAGAAACGACGCCAAGAAGAGAAAGAAGAACAAGAAAGACGTCAAGAAGAACAAGAAAGACGACGTCAGAAAGAGAAACTAGAAGAAAAAGAAGAACAAGAAAGACGCCGTCAGGAGGAAAAAGAAGAACAAGAAAGACGACGTCTGGAAGAACAAGAGAAACGTGAAGAAGAAAAAGAAAGAAGACGGCAAGAAGAATTGAGAAAAATTATACAGGTGCAACAAGATGCTATCCTGTCAGCCACCAATGAAGTCAAGGAAAAAGTAGATAAAGTTGAACAAAAAGTGACTGGCGTCGAAGGAAAAGTGACTACACTTGAAGAAGGAGTAAGCGATGTCAAAGGAAAAGTAAATAAGGTTGAAGAGGAAGTAACTGAAGTCAAAGGAAAAGTTAGTGGCGTTGAAGAAAAAGTTACTGGTGTCGAGGGGAAAGTTACTGGCGTCGAAGGGAAAGTTACCGATATAGAAGGAAAATTTCGTGCAGTTGAAGGAGAGGTAGAGCGACTTAAGCGACTGTTAAGAGAACAAGGAGGCCAGCTGGTATTATCATCATCAGGTCCTCGATTACAACCGCCTTCCTTTGATGGTCAAACTTCTTGGTCAACCTATAAAAGACAATTTGAGGCAGCGGCATACGCAAACAATTGGAGTAACGAAGAGAAAGCTATGGCATTGGTGCTAGCATTAAGAGGTCAAGCCTCAGAGTTGCTTCAGAGTATCCCAGTGACGCAGCAACGGGATTTTAAAGTTTTGGAAGCTGCACTAGATCTAAGATATGGCGACCAACACCTCGCCCAAGTATACAGGACTCAGCTCAAATCACGCACACAAAAGGCTGGGGAAAGTTTACAAGATTTTGAAGCAGCTGTTGAGCGACTGACATACCTGGCTTACCCGGATGCACCCAAAGAATTCCAGGAACAATTAACAGTTGGTACTTTCATCGATGGCATAAGAGATGAGGAGATCAGGCGAGTGCTTAGATTATCTCGAGATAAGACTGGTAGCGAAGCCTTGATCCATGCCCTCGAAGTTGAAGCCGCTTATAAAGAGACTGCACGTCCGAGAGTACGAGCCATGAAGGTAGAAGAAGAGGGCCATTTAGAAAAATCAAATATGGAATCTTTGATGGCCGACATACACAAAATGATAAGCCAGTTGATGACCAAACCAGATGCTCCAAGGAAGCAGGAAAGAGAGCAGAACGATGAACAGCCAAGGAAGGTGATTCGTTGTTATAAGTGCGGCAAACCAGGGCATATTAAGCGAAACTGTCGGCAGCGGAGCCCTGAACAAGTAAATGCCGCAATGACTGAAGAGCCGCAGGAAAACTAAAGATGGCCAGCACCTTGGGGGCTGTGCTGGCTGGTGAACACGGTGCCCCCAGAGAGATACGGGTTTCCCAGATTAGAAGAGTCCCGAGTAGTCTGCTTTTGGATGGCTATGTAAACAAAAGGAGATGTATCTTCACTATCGACACAGGTGCCACGTCGTCAATAGTGCGGCCCGGATTTTTATCAGGAATAAAAGTTGATAAAAGCCAAAATGGATTGGTCGTTCGAACAGCCACAGGAGACAGGGTAAGGGTTCATGGAGAAGTTGACCTAGATCTGCAGTTTGGACGCCTGTGCTTTAGTCATAGGGTTATTGTGGCTGACATCACGGATGATTTCATTTTGGGGCTGGATGTTATGGGAGTACAAGATCAATTTGTACTTGACGTGGTAGAACGAGTTCTAAAGATTGGAAATGAAGAATTTATTTTGTCAACAGCAAATGACCGATTTCAAAAAGTGAGGCTACTGACGGCTCAGACAATCAAGATTCCTGCCTGTTCAGAACAAATAATCGAGGCCATTCTGGAAGAAAACTCTGGTGGATACCGTGTTGGCCTTGTTGAAAAAGATGATTCAATTAAGACAGAAAACGTAATCTTAGCAAGAACTCTGACCCGGACAAAAGACAGAATTCCAATTAGAGTGGCTAATTTAAATTCCCACTCGGTGACTTTCAAGGAAGGCGAGGCAATAGGATCCTACGAACCAGTCCAGTGGATAGCAAGGTGCGAGGAACAAGGGGAGAAATGTTTGTCAACCAGCGTAGACAGGGAAGTTGTGACTTTGTTGAGTTCCCAGTTTGAACACCTATCTGAGGATGAACGTAGAGAGGCAATCAAGTTTTTGGAGAAAGAAAGTGCGGTATTTGCCAAAAACACAGACATCCTCACGAAAACTGATATAGTACAGCATCGGATAGATACTGGTGATTCAGCCGCAATTCGCCAACAACCTAGGAGGTTGCCACTAGCTAAACAGGAAGAAGCTGCTGCGATGGTTCAAAAGATGCTACAAGATGGAGTAATTGAGGAATCAACCAGTCCCTGGTCATCACCGGTAGTTTTAGTTGCCAAGAAGGACGGAACTTTGAGATTTTGTGTCGACTACCGGAAGCTGAATGATGTTACGAAGAAAGACAGCTATCCACTACCACGAATTGACGATACATTAAGTACGCTGGCAGGGTCACGATGGTTTTCAACTCTAGACCTTCGAAGTGGGTATTGGCAGGTGGGACTTCACCCTGACGACAAGGAAAAGACTGCCTTCTCAACAGGTAGTGGTTTATATCAATTCACCGTGATGCCTTTTGGACTTTGCAATGCGCCAGCTACTTTTGAAAGATTGATGGAATTTGTACTCCGAGGACTAACTTGGAAGACGTGCTTAGTTTATCTTGATGACGTAATGGTTATGGGACGAAACTTCAGGGAACATTTGGAAAATCTTCAAGAAGTATTTGGGAGAATCAGAAATGCACACCTAAAGTTGAATCCAAAGAAGTGTCTACTATTCCAAAAAGAAGTGAAATTCCTTGGACATGTCGTATCTTCGGAGGGAATACAGACAGACCCGGACAAGATCTCTGCCGTGCGTGATTGGCCAAGACCTTCAAATGTACACGAATTACGAAGCTTTCTTGGCCTCTGCACTTATTATAGACGTTTTGTGGAAGGATTTGCGGATATAGCAAAGCCACTACACCAGCTAACGGAGGAGAAAGTTAAATATCAGTGGACACCGGAGTGTGAAACATCATGGAAGAAGCTGAAAGCAGCGTTATGCAGTAGTCCTGTGCTAGCATATCCCCAACAAAAGGGCCTCTATATTCTTGACACGGATGCTAGCAACTCCGCAATTGGATGTGTACTATCTCAAGTCCAAAATGGAGAGGAAAAAGTAATCGAGTATTTCAGTAAGGTACTGTCCAAACCAGAGAGGAATTATTGTGTAACAAGGAAGGAACTATTGGCCATTGTTAAGTCCGTGGACCATTTTCACAAGTACCTCTATGGCCAACATTTCAAAATCAGGACCGACCATGCTGCATTAAAATGGCTACTGCAGCTGAAAACTCCAGAAGGTCAACTGGCTCGCTGGATAGAAAGACTGCAGCAATATGACCTCACAATCGAACACCGACCTGGAAAGTCTCATAAAAATGCAGATGCTCTGTCAAGAAGACCGTGCAAAGATGACTGCAAGCACTGCTATCGGGTTGAAAAAGCACAGGGCACGGTAATAGTAAACACAGTTCAGGTAGATGTTCCAGATGATTGGACAAAGGAAGTTCTAAGACGAGAACAAATGGATGACAGCGTAATTGGTCCTATATTAAGGGCAAAAGAAAAAGGAACGCGACCGGAATGGAAGGATGTTTCGGACAAAAGTGTGGAGCTGAAGGCATTGTGGGCACAATGGGACTCCCTTAAGGTTATAGATGGGCTATTAAAGAGAGCATGGGAAAGTCCAGATGGGAAGGAAGTTACCATGCGTCTGGTGATACCCAGCTGTCGGATCCCAAAAGTACTTCAGGAAATACATGATGGAGTGTCCGGGGGACATTTTGGTATGAATAAGACATTGGCTAAAGTTCGGGAACGATTTTATTGGATAAATAGCCGTCAAGATGTAGAAGCTTGGTGCCGCAAATGCAAGGCTTGTGCAGCTACCAAAGGGCCACAGACGAAGAGCAGGGGCCAAATGAAGCAATATAACGTCGGAGCTCCTTTTGAGAGGATTGCTATAGATGTAGCGGGCCCATTCCCAGTGACAGATGATGGGAATAAATACATCCTGGTCGCTATGGACTATTTTAGTAAATGGCCGGAAGCCTATGCCATTCCGAATCAGGAAGCAGTTACTGTTGCTCGAGTTTTGGTGGATAACCTTGTATGCCGATTTGGTGTACCCCTGGAGCTACATTCCGATCAAGGGAGAAACTTTGAGTCGGGGGTATTTCAGAAAATTTGTGAGTTGCTGGGCATTCACAAGACTCGGACAACCCCTCTTCATCCCCAGTCAGATGGAATGGTGGAACGACATAATAAAACCATGAAGGAACATCTTTCTAAGGTAGTTCACAAGAACCAGCGAGATTGGGATCGACATATACCATTTTTCTTAATGGCATACAGGGCTGCCATTCATGAGACGACTAAACAGACACCGGCTCGTGTAATATTTGGGCACGAGATCAGACTGCCATGTGATTTGATGTTTGGTACACCAGATAAGAAGCCACTGTCCGTGGATGACTACGCAGACGAAGTTAGTCAACAGCTGAGGAATGTCCACGAATTGGTTCGAAACCAAGTTAGCATAGCTAGTGACAGAATGAAGGCTCGCTATGACCGGAAGGGAACGTCAGCAGGATTCAAGGAGGGCGATCTGGTTTGGCTATATAACCCACAACGAAAGAAGGGAAAATCTCCGAAGCTTCACCCACCCTGGGAAGGACCGTATTCAGTCATCACTCGGATCAATGACGTTGTTTACCGAATTCAACGTAGTAAGAAGTCCAAGATGAAGATCGTGCACTTGGATAGGTTGGCGAAGTATGAAGTATGTTGGGGAATCTGAACTGCCTGACCGGGACGTTCAGGCTTAAGGAGGGGGCAGTGTTATGTGCTGCCCTCTAACAAGGAAAGATGTGATTAAGTTCATGTTCAAAGTTTTCCTCAGAAGCTTAGTTACTTCCCTGACTAGTAGGGTGGCGCCGTCTATGAGCCAATTGATGAACAATCATCTATTACATGGTAGAAAATTATGGAGAATTCTAGAAAAAAAAGTTCTAGAAGGATTCCAAGTGTGTATATAAAGAGGTGACTCCAGCAGATGGAGGAGTACAGTACAGTTTAGTGAAGGATAAACAGTTCAGTTTAGTATCCAGTACAGTTCTGGGTAATCTGTGGTTCTGGTTACAGAGACAGTTGTAGAAGAAGATTTCAGTTGAGTGAAGTAGGCAATAGAGTTCAGTTCAGTGAAGTAAACAAACAGAGAGTTTTTAGGTTAGACAAAAGTTGTCAAGTTTAGAACAGAAAAGTGCTTAGTGTTTTAAAAGTAGTGAAATTATATTAGATTAAGTTATTATTAGTTGTGTGATTTTTAAGTATTTGCTAGTGTAATTTTAGTGATTAAATAAATCAGTGGTTTGTGAAAATTCTTGTTGCAAGTTATTTGGAATCCACAAAGTGTTTACTGAAAATTGTAAGCACGTAACAATATTTTAAGTTCATTTCTAAACAGTCTGAAAGAATCAGCTAATTTTATTTGTGAATTATATTTATATTGTTTTATAATAGTACGCAGATTTTCAGTAGGATTACAGGCATAGCAATAACTTATTAACGTTTATTTTTCCGGGAATGAGATTTCGATTGGTTGTATTACAATTTGTAGAAATAATTCGAACTTATTTTCCACATATATATGGATCTTTAATAAAGTCCCATCTAAGACGAATAACCCAGTATCGGTTATAGGTTTATAGATCATTCTCGTGTTACTGCTCTTAATAATTAATTGGCTATAGTCTAACGTCGACGTCAGCGAATATGTTATCAAGGCAATTTTTTTCGTTTTTTCTAGATTTAGTGTGGTCAGCCTAAAAGAACTAAAAGTGTTAAGCGCAAGATGCACGTTATTGGTGTTGAAGTGGACATTAAAGTCACCTGTTACAATTATATTTTTATTTTTTCTTAATAGAATATCCAAGGCACTTGAGACCTTTTCTAGGAATATATTTAGATCCCCAATAGGTGATCAGTAAACTATCATAATAATTAAATCAATGAACTTCACAGCACACAATTTCATTGCAAATAAGCCAGTATTTTTGTAGTTCCGATTCAAGTACTTACCCAATATATTACGCATATGAGTAGAAAATTCGTGAAAGGTCATATAACTTTTTAAAGCTCCACTCCCTTTCTGAAGAAAATATTTTTTCCATAATCAGGTCAAAAAACTTAAGAATCATCAGTAAAATTTCCCCTGGAATGTTGTTGCCAAAAAAACACAATTTAATTGTACTAATTATCAAGTAATTAAATAAATACTTCTAGGGCATTTAAACAGTACGCACTACACCAACTGTACACTGATTTATAACAATGGAGTCTTGAACTTATTATTTTTTCAGTAAATCTAATTTCTATATTATAGATTTAATTGACTATATCTTATGTGTACAATAAAGGGATATTTTTATTATCTAGGATCACTTACGTCCCCATTATTCTGGAGTGCACCTGCACATAAGGGTCTTGCATCTCATGTTCCCTGCTAGCTAGTCACATTGAACAATAATTTACAAATATAGTCGAGGCAAGAATTCAAGCGATGCATGTTACAGATCGATTCTATAAATAAGACAATACTGCTAAGAATCAAGAAGCCCCATTAAACTGTACCTACTTCTGAAAAAAGTTTAATAACTGGGTGTCAAGAATTATTCTTTTTAACGTAATTAATGATTAAAAATTATGTTAGTATTAAAAGTTCTTTAATGAGATCACTCGTGACGTGCATCGCTTGAATACTTGCCTCGACTTTACCAACAAGTTTCATATAACTAGTCATGCATATGGTGCCTTGATTCAACTTTATGATATCCATATTGTAAATCGTTTGATACAAGTTACTGTATTTATATTCTGTTAAACTTGGATATAAGGATTAAATATAAAAAACAATATTTATCTATGAAATATTTTTAATAGTGATTATAAGTACAAAAAAATGTCATGGAAAATACAATTAATAAAATAAGAAACCTTATCACAACACTACTACAGTAAAATAAAGGTTTGATTCATCATTTTCCTAGAAAATATCAATGAACTGCAAGCGTGATATCATCTATATAGTGCTGTTGAAATATCTTATTAATATTGAAACTTATATAATAGCCAAATCCTATTGTGCAGTCCCTACATATAATTATATATAGCGCAGTAAAAATAGCACAAAAAATCAATATAAAGGAACTTTTCCATAAGCAATTTTATGGTTGGATGGTTGGGGAGGTGCTCAGGAGTACCCAAAAAAATTTTGTACTTCAAAGACTCTGTGCTCCAATAGTTATTAACAATTTAATTTTTTTAATCGCATTTTTCAACCTAAAAATGTGAATAACTCGAGATATATAGGTCCGATTGGGACAACAAAAAAGAAGTAAAATCTTGTAAATAAATTTTCTATAAATCTACATTTAGTGTGTAGGTCTTAGGAGCGCAACTATAACCTTTCCAAGTGACAAAACTAGCAAAAAAACATTTTTCCTTCATTTTGCTGCCCAGAGCCGCTGGGTGAACCGATCAGCTTCAAACTTTCAGAAAATCTGCCTTTTGCTCTAACAAAAACACCCTGGTAAATATTAAATCCAATGTGCTCAATTGAATTTGTTGTTTAAAATTTGAATTGGCCGCCCTTTTATGCCATTAAGTCCAAAGCGGATAATTTTTTTTTTTAGACAGTTAGGCCTTGCCTTGATGCCGTAAAAAAATTTTTTTAAAACCTATTTTGGCATTTTTTGCATTTGTTTAAAACCCAATAAACAAAAACTGAATTTTTTCGGCCATTTTGAAATTTTTTTCAATATGGCCGATAACATTCATTCTTTGTTAATTGGGTTTTTAAACAAATGCAAAAAATGGCCAAAATAGGTTTAAACATTTTTTTTTTCTTACGGCATGAAAAAGCTGACGTCGGGACCTAACTATTGAAAAAAATGATCTGTTTTGGACTTCAGATTCAAATTTTAAATAACAAATTCAATTGCGCACACTGGGTGTAATATCTTTGCACCAGGGTGTTTTTGTTAGAGCAAAAGGCAGGTGTTCTGAAAGTTTGAAGATGATCGGTTCACCCAGCGGCTCTGGGGCAATATGAAGAAAAAACGGTTTTTGACCAGTTTTTTCAATTTTGTAGGTTATGGTTGCTCTCCTAAGACCCATACTAATATAGATTTGTAGAAAATTTAATTACAAAAATTTAGTTTCTTTTATGTTGTCCCGATCGGACTTATATATTTCCAGTTATTCACAATTTTAGATTGAAAAACGCGATTAAAAAAAATTAAACTATTAATAACAATTGAAGCACAGGGTCTTTGAAGTACAAAAATTTTTTGGGTACTCCTTAGCACCTCTCCAACAGGATCCAATCATAAAATTGCTTATGGAAAAAGCTCCACTTCAAATCCTATTTTGACTGCATTAATAATCTTATAATAGGTACTCAATATAAGAATTAAAAAATAAACTGTCAAGCTCCTATGTTAATTTAAACTCTACACTACATTTAATGAAATGATCCAGAAATAGGCTCTCTTAAAGCAGCTTTAGAGTCTGCAATTTTCTTGCAAATGCAAGAAATCTTGATCAAAGGCATGCACACTTGAGAGACAATTGATCACGTTTGGCAATTTACTTGCACATTTCAACATCTTGCAGATAATCGGTTCTGCTCAATTTTTCTTGCAACTTAGGTGGATAATTTAGTGTTTTTCCATGTTATCAATACAGAAAAAAAGTTGCTAGAAGTACTAGAATATTACTTCATGTTGCGTGGCCCGATCACATATAAAACCCATATGCGACACTGAGTAGTACAGAGCTATTTGTGCGACACGATCAGCCTCTGCTCCCAATTAAAGGGACCAGACGCCTGCGCTGTTAATCTAGACAGTCATAAAATTTCATTGAAAATAAACATGTAAAGATTACATTGTCTCGTATTGTCGCCGCAGTACACGGTTAAACCGAGTTATTCCGAGCAGTATATAATCTTAACGAAGAGCATTACTTCTGTCATGATATCACGTAAACACGTCGATTAATTGTGGATTTTTTCGTTGTTTTATATATTTTGGTGAATTTGTGTTAAAAATGAAGTGCAAGTACAAAGATTGTAAAAAAAATTATTATTAATACATAGTCAGGATTTATGTGATATCTTTTTAGTATCCTTTTGTAATAAATGTTCTCTGTAAACTCGAAATCAATCATTCCATATTGTCCACGTATCAATAAAATGTTATAATTTAGATAAGTATTAAGGTTCTTATTTAGCGTTTATTTGAAGTATAAAACAAAAGTAGATATCTGAAATGGGTTCAGTTTTTAAGTACCTAGGTAGCTAATAAGCCATTTTGTAGGAATATTCAACCTAATTAAAGAATATTTAAAATTTATATTCATCAATAATCGTTTTAAAATTGTTTGTCGTCTGTGCAACTATAAAATGACATTTTTTTATTGATAATATTGCCAAGTGTAATACAGGTATAAATTCAAAAAAGCATTACAATAATAGGTATTTTCCTACGAGTCCTAAAAACAGTTTTCAAATTTGAAATAAGAATAGGCTGCAACAAGTATATTTTATTGCAATAATTATCTTTTGTTATTAATAATTGATTATAATATAGGGTAATATATTATATATTTCTAGATGTAACGTTTGGATAAAGGCATGTGGAAACCCAGATATATGTAACAAAGATGCTGCCGAGTTACATAATTCTTACAGAATTTGCAGTGTACATTTTCAAAATCATATGTATACGAACCCATTGGAAAGAATAAGACTTTTACCGTTAGCTGTACCTGAGTAATGCATGCAAGATAAATTTTGTGGTAAGTTTAAAGCAATATAATTTTTGTAAATATTTTTTCATTCCCCATTATAATACAATGGTGGCCGTTTAGGGCATATTTGTATTGCGAATTATAAAATATCCACATTTTCAAAAAATTAAGGTATAGATTCAACGTTCTTTAAAAATATCGCATAAAAATTATTCCCTTATTGCTATTGAATTTTCCTCTTCAGCAGAAACCTCAAAAGTTATATTAAAGTAACACATTGTAAAAATGGAAATCCTTTAAACGTTTTTGCCTAACATTCAGTCACCAAAAGTGTTTTTTTTTAATTAGCTTCCATTTGATAGCACAGTCAGTTAGATTCGAGGGTATCTGTACCCACAGGACCTACCTACACTCCCATCGTAACATAAACGGTATACTATGAAACATGCCAAATTTGTATTTTATATATACCTGTCGAAACGATTACATACAGCCGTAATATAATATAATATAATAATAATTATAAATAAAATAATATAATTAGCATTATTATAAAAAAAACTATATATGATTACTGTAATTGGTTTGTTTGTAATATTTTTCTTTTGTTATTTTGCAGACATTAATGAACCGTCAACATCCACTGGCATCATTTGTAGAAAAAATATACCACCAACAGAACTGCGTATTTTGCAAGATATACAAGTCAACCGCCACAAAAATCACCAATAGGAATTCAAACTCCCCATTTTTTTCTAGCCCAAAAAGGGATATTATGAAAAAAGAGCTAAACAATTTAAAAGCAGAAAACAGTAAGCTGAAAAAAAAGTTAGACAAGTCTTTTACAAGAGAGGACTTTCAAAAAATGTGTGATGAATTTTTATCACCTGAGGCAGCTTTATTTGTAAAGGTGCAACTCGAACAAAAAGATCGAAGCAAAAAAGGTGAACGTTACTCCAACCAGTATAAACAATTTTGCTTAAGTATATATTTTTTGGGACTACGAAATTACAAATAGCTTAAAAAATCATTTTTTTTCCTTCTGTAAGGACGTTGCAGAGATTTGTTGAAAATGTAAAATTTAAGGCTGGAATTAATGAAAATTTATTTCAAACATTACAATTCAAAGTAAATACAATGGAAGATAAAGATAAGATTTGTTATATATCTGTAGATGAGATGGCGATAAAAAAACATTTGTTTTATAATTATGTAACCGATGAGGTTATTGGGCTAGAAGATAATGACAAAGAAAGAACGTCAGTGGCAGCTAGTTCAGCAACTGTATTCATGATTAATGGCATACATAGCAAGTGGAAGTGGACATATTGCCTATGTTATGCGTTTTCAGGACCCAGTCTTTCTGCTACAAATCTGAAAATATTATTAACTGAAATAACTGAAAAATTAACCAATATTGGTGTAGATGTAATTGCATTGGTAAGTGACATGGGATAAAATTTTATTAATTTGGCAAACTTATTAGGTGTAACTATTGATAACTCTTCTTTTAATTAACTAACTTGCAGAGAAAGAAATAATTTATTATTTTGATCCATGTCACTTAATCAAAACAGCCCGAAATAATTTAATAAGTGATATAGTGAAATGGGATGAAAATAGAGCTTGCTGGAGAGAGATTCAGCAATTTTACGAAAAGATAAAGAAAAACTTAATCACATGGCTCCGAAACTATCTGGTGCCCATTTATCACCCACTAATTTCCAAAAGATGAATGGCTCGCTAGCTACACAAGTACTTAGTAAAACTGTCGCGTTGGGAATTGATAATCGTGTATATTTTAATTCGCTGTCAAAGGAAGCTTTGGGTACATGCGAATACATTAATAAATTTAACAAAACTTTTCAATATTTTTAATTCAAGAAATGAAAATGTGACAAATAAATTAGATCATGTATTCAAAAGTGACAAAAGTCAAATAGATTTTTTAGATAAAATTAAGGAATTTTTAAAAAGGTTAAAATTTTACAGTATAAAGACAAAGACAATACAAATAAAATTAAATTTACGAGCTGTTGGATAATTACAATAAATTCTTTAATAAAACTCTGGGGTATTTTAAAAGTAAAAGTTTCAAAGCATTTTAACAAATCATATAAATCAGGATAATTTGGAAAACTTTTTTGGATCTATTAGACAACAGCACGGCAATGCTGTAAATCCTACACCTATCCAGTCTATTACAGCATTTAAAAAATTATATGTTATGTCTTTATGCATACTGAAAACATGAACTGTAAAGAAAACTTTTTTGAAATACTAGTGTCAATTGCAGATTTAGAAAGAATACCACAATTAAATAATTTAACATTATCTAGTGAGTCGCAGAGATCGCCTTTAATAATCGAAAATATCGATTATAGGAAGATGACTCCAACAGAAATAAATTCATTTAAATACGTATGTGGATATCTAATTAAAAAATGTTTAAAGATTTACAGGCGAGGGTAATAAATTAGATAATACAACAAGGTTTATTCAACAAAAATCTATCGATACTACTGTTAATCCTTTTGGGAGCCTGAAAATACCAGGAGATATGTTTGTAGAATATATTAATACTTTGGATACAATTTTTTAAAAATTAGTAAACACTTGCATAAATAATTACCCAGGTACTTCAATCTATAATAATTTTAAGAGTGTTGCAAGCCCTCAACATCCTTGTGAAAAACTTGCTATTGAATATTTATTACAGTTGCTTACTAGGCTAAGAATATATTACTACTTAAAGGACCTCAATAAAAGTTTTAAAATAGATCCAAAATTAAAAAATGTGAAATTAAATATTTTGTCTAACTTGTAAATATGTAGGTATTCTTTGTAAAGAAAAAGTAAATAGGAACAAAACCTTTTTTTGTCTTGCTCATGTCGTTAAAGAAAGTGATTATTTGGAAATTACACAAATATATTCTATACGTACTTTAATCACTTTAATGATTTCCAACAAGAATAAAGAATTTGTACAAGTTCTTGGAGTATTCTTTGTATCTGAAGTTCATTTTCATTATTATCTTGCTACAAAATGCTATTAATTCTATTATATAATTCAATTTCTTTTAGTACAGGCTAGGAAGAGGTAATTGTTTTAAAAGGTTCTCAATAATTTGTATTTTAAAATATTTCTAATTATCTGTACCTAATCTTTATTTTTATGTGATTATATGCAATAAAATCAAAATGATTCATATATTAATGAATTTTTAATTTTTAACCACACTTCCTAATCCTAATAGCAAAATTGTAATAATTTTTTATCTACAGTGTCTCACTTTTCACCACTGCACCCCATATCTCGGTATTATTATCTTATTTCAATCAAATTTGATTATTTTTTCTTCAAGTTTTTATTAAATATAAAAATATTGTCTGATTAGAAAGGGCTACCACAATCAAAGGAAAATGAAGAAAAACAAAATTATATTACCAATTGACAACTTTAGTTTATTAAATAATATCCAGTCCTAAATATTCTAAAAAAAAATCAACCAAGGTTAGATACTTTAATATCCCAGTTATTGTGGGATATTTACTTTTTTTTTTATAACAATAGCGCAAATAAAGCATATACATTTTCTTCTACCATCTAAAAAAATACACGCTGTATATAAATAAAATACTTCATGTTGTCAACAGAAAAACAAAATGTCATTATACTATTTAAAGTTATTGGAAATAGAATAGAATAGAATAGTGCTTTATTGTGGTCATATATATATATATATATATATATATATATATACAAGATAATAAATATACAAGCACAAAAGGTGACAATTCGTATAAACGTTCTTCCATGCCACCACAAAAAAATAGAAATATATAACACAAATAATTGTAAAACCAACAAACGATAATACATATAATAACATGCTTATCATACTGATAAATAAATAGAAATTTCGTAACGTGCATAAAATAAAATAACGTATATATAAACATCATAGGTTATTTTGTATCATAAGTATATGCTGTCTGTATATTTTCCTGAACCTTTCTACTGACCTATTTTGCATCATATCAAAAAATTCTGCATTATTGAGCCAATTAATTGCCATATACGCAAAGCAGGATTCAAATTTACTGGTATTGTGCCTATGAATGTCAAATCTTATTGTGTTTCTAAGGTAATAATAAAAATAATTAAAATAAGAGGGTACATAAATTATCCAATTAGTATTTTTAAGCGACTCAAATTGTCTAATATTAATAATTACTTTACTTGTATATTGAGCAAAAAACACAGTGCAAAAAACCAATTATAGTATATGTTAAAATGGCAACAGTGTGTCACTACATTTTTACAGCAGAAACACAGTGGAAATATATACTTGGCAACATTGTTGGACCTTTACACTGGATCCGAGGCCAAATGCGGCGTTTCAACGACATCAAAGGAGTGGAGTGTCGCATATGGATTTTATATGTGGCCCGATTAAGAGTTTATAGACGATAAAAGTAGACGAAAGCGTATTCATATGAATATTGTCGGTGACCAAAACGAGTAGAATAAGTTAGATTAATGTATTATTTATTATTTACTTTGTTTGATACAGTACGGTTTATGTTTATAGAGTTGGTAAATCTTGCACAATATTATTGCTATTACAGAAATTGCCAGCTGTAAAACGTACCGTCAAGAAACATTGCCTGCAAGAATTGCCACTGCAACATGTTGCTTGCAAGAAAATTGCAGACTGCAAATTTTACAACTGAATAGAATATGCTTATTGGTAAACGCAGTTTATCTGATAAAGGTCAAGTTTGCCATTACATTACGATTGTCCTATATTTGGCTTATATTTTGTTGTTTTCATTCGCCTTTACCATTTTCATAATAGTGTTACATATAAGATGTTTCATTTCTCTAATTTTTTAATAGATTAATAGAATCAAGGCCCTTCCCACTAATTTCATTATTGAATCTGTGTTAAATGCGTTTATTGAATATTTCACTGCAATTTTATCCATCTGAGGAAATATAACGGAAACTGACAGAATAATTGTTTATACCACGGCACTGACATTCATTAAGCAGTAAAATTATTAACAGTATGCCATTCTTTATACTTAATAGATAATATAAATAAGGCACTACAATGTTTAAGAGGATCTATCTCTACATTTTATTTTATCATATTCTATTGAGTACACTGTATGTTAATTTGGTTGCTACAATTTACACACTATTGTGGAGTAAAATCGACTATGATATGGAGTAATGATGTAAGATTATTTGTTTATTTTCCTAGAGGTTTTTCATTTTTTGGATCAAAAGTACAGGTGCTTCTCAACTTCGGTAATAATACTGCTTTTTTAAATTTCAATTTATATAAATGGTTTCTGGTAGGCAGATTAACTGGGACCAGTAGCAAATGTTTTAAATGTTATTACTTTACCTTGTATCGGATCGAAGCTGTTGGATAAATCAGGAATTTATCAGTTTCGTTAACCCTTTGACTGTAGGAACTGAAAAATTCATAAAAAACTACCGAATATTTACACAAGCCAAGAGGCATAGTTTAATGCAAGAACCTCTCTCTCTCTCTCTCATGTCTGCATGTTCAAATGTATTATAGGGTACATCCTTTAGTAGATTTTATATACTGGAAGAGACAAAAAGGCAGGTGTCTAAAATTTCACTTTATTTTACTACGGGAACCACTTGTATCCACATTGATAATGTTTAAATTGCCAAGTGGTTATTTGCTCCAGTTTGTAGTTGGTTCTTGTTGTGAGTATATTTAATATATCGCCTAGATTAACCGATCAAGAACTATATGATATTATGATGAATTTGAACCTATGAATATTCCAGTAAATTAACAAATGACCTATAATTTTAAAGCCATAACTGGGTCACAGCCAAAGGGTCAAATAATCTTAAAAAATTAGCACATAATATTCGTTTAGGGAAGGAACTACATAAAGAATTAAGGACAGAAGTACTTAACAGTAAAATAATGCAAAAGCTTTCTACGGAATGCATTTTTAACAACTGGAATTAGATCTAAAAGGCACTGGATAATAGTAACATATTAAATATAGGTAACAGATTTAATATCATAATATAACCATATTGCTCTTATAATGAAATATACTTACTCCAAGTGATTACTCTCTATAAACCTTTTGAACTTTTGGTTTTACACAAACCCGCATTTTTATACAATTCTTAAGGGCATAATACACAGACAAATTTTAGAGCTCAACAGATGTATGCTTTATAATGCAACATATTATTTTGTGTGCTAAAGCACACATTCTAATGTTTAATAGTGAATACTAAACTAATTAGGGATGTGTCAAAGCATCAATTCGACTTTGGTATTTGGCTTTCTTCAGGTATACTGCTTCGGCCACGTCATTTTCGCCGAAGCACGCAAGAGAATCTTGTCAAATGAGCTACGCACTATTTGAATACTTATTTCATTTTGTGTTTGCGCAAGTAAGAGTAAACTCATTAAATTATTGAAATATCATAATCGTTTATCGTTAATATTTCACTTGCCTATTTTGGATTTTAATAAGTACCTACTTATTTATTTTTTTAAATAAACCTGTGGCTACTAAATGATTTCTATTTTATTATTATTTAAAAGAATATGTTTTTATATTTTATTAGTTTTTTTTTGAGGTTCTTAAGTATATGATTCGGCCGAATCATTGTGTTTCGTCAGATTTTAAGATAAATATTCGGGACTCGGCCGAAGCAGAAAATACCCGCTTTGGCACATCCCTAAAATTAATGCATCGGTTACCTACCAACATTACCAGTGTTGATGCTGAGAATCGAACACAGAACACAGCAGAGTCTGACCAAGCGAACTTGCCGCATAACATAACTTTAGCCCGCTGGGCTACCATTCCGGTATTTAATTACAGAAATTGAAAATAGATCTGGATTTGAAAATAATAAAAAGGTGTATTAGGATGATATACCAGATTGGAGTGTAATTTTAAAAACTGTCCTTTCAATAATTGCTAAGGATACACCGAGCATTACAATTTATTGTTGAATAGTTCCAAAAACAATAGCTTGCCTGCTCTTAACAGTCGCCATAACAAGCAACACGACTGCCAAGCTGTACAAAACTCATCCACACCCTTATCGAATTTTTTGCGGTGGAGAAAATGTTTATTTATTTGAAGGATACACCACCAGTAATTAGCTCGCAAAAAGTTTATTAAGATAATGAAAAATTACTTAGACAATAATGAAGAATTATTTAGACGATTGCCAAGTTTTATTGAATGTTTGATTTGCCCATAAAAATTCAGTATATATTTGCAACAAATACACGTAAGTGTATTTGATATGATGGCACAGGCTATTTCTAATAAAGACTCAAGAAAATGAATATTTGGTAATAGAAACATGTTTCATGTAATTGTTTCTTCAATTAAATATCATATTGTGTTGCAATTAATATGAATAAAAATTATTCGAGTATAATATACGAAAAATATGGATAAAATTTATCAAAGCCAAAATAATTCTTTGAGTGCATATCATTAAAGATATAGGTGCTTACATATAGGGGTAAACATTGACAATTATTATACTTTTGTCTGTTTAAGTATTACTAAGGTACATTTGCTTGTTGCCTTTGTTTTTGGGTAACATTATGTTATATAATTGTATAGCACTACTATTTTGGAATGATATATTGTAAGCACAAATTAAATATATATATTTTTAAAATTCGTTTGTGCATTTCAGTCTTTTACATGCCTACTGCTTATGTGTTACAATTAATTAAACTAAGCTTATATTTTAATGTGGTTCATCATAAAAATATAAGAACTATTAGAGCTGTCCATAAATGTATATTTTTTCATAGCCAAAAATTTCTTAATTGTATCTTTTTCCATGTCAGTTGCTATCAAGTGAACGCCGATAATTTCAATTTTTACGTGTTCAAATGGTATCGTTTCCAGAACTTGGAGCTCAGTACCACCAGTTTCTAAACTAAAATAATCGATACTGGTAACATTCATTGCTAAAAGTAGAGAAAATAAAGGAAAACATTTAACTCTTGTGTTGAACCAATCTGGATCATCAAGACTATTAGCATGAACACTGTTTATTTTTACACCATCAGTTTCTTGGTGCAAGGTTACCTCCTTAGGGTATGGCATTGGACTTAGACATGCATGTACTGCTTGAGATCTTACTCTATTGTGTCTCCGTAAACTAAAGTAGTGTCTAGGATCAGGTTGTATCAGGAGTCCTCTCCAATTTAGTTTCTCTTCTAACCATTCAGTCTTTGATGTTTTTCCATCGCTGTAGGCTCCAGCCTCAACAAAAATACCATCTCTCTAGAAATATAGAAATTTATTTATGATTCGTTATAAAAATAAATTTTATCCTACATCCTACGAAACTTGATCCAGCACTTTTTTATGGTATTAAAAAAATTATCCGTTCAACTAGATACAAATTATAATTAATGAGAGTACATATAAAAGATATTTTTTTTAAATTATTTCTCAGTTGATTTGATTAATAGGTAGATAGATAGAGTTTTTGGGCAAAATTGGATTTGATAACTTTAAATCGCTACTTAATGCAGAAGTTAGTATTAAGCTTGTGAGTATATATTGTTATGCATTATAAATTTACTCGGAAAGATCAATAATGATTGACCACAATGTACTAACACAAATCACAATTCAGTGCTAATGTAGTATGATTCACATAGTTTAGATCAAATTTAAAATTATTATGATAATAAGTAGTAAGAGAGTTCATTCAGAACACTCGGATAAATCCTCAAATTTCTCAAGATTTCAATATTATAGCAATTTTTCAAGATTTCTAAATTTTCAGTATTTTCACCAAATTTCAAAATTGATGGCGCCATCAAGGTCAAAGCCATCTCAAATTTTCTGCCTTTTACAGAATTTCTAAGTTTTCAGTATTTTTACCAAATTTCAAAATCACGAATTGGTCACGTGAACAGTTGATTAAATTTCTCTAATTTTACAGTATTTCTAAATTTTCTGTCTGTCTCAAGATTTTAAAAATCACAAGTTGATCACGTGAACAGTTGATTAAATTTCATTTTTAATTTATACTTTGTTATGCAAATTGAAATCTCCCGTACTATAACAGTCTATTTATAAAATGTACTATCGGAATATATTTATAGAAATAATATTCGAATCGAGCGGTTTACAAACTGTAACTAGGGTTATAAAATGAACTCATGGTTACAAAATGCACTTAGTTTTCAACAGTGTTGTATGTGTGTGTTGTAAAGTAGACAAAATGGCTGGTGATGAGGATGTCACAGCTGATTCTGAAGTGCTTAAAAGTGTATTTAGTTGCTGTAAAAATAAGAAATGTGCAATTAATAAATAAACTGTGGTGGTATCTATCACATATCCTGCTTGCAAAGAGTCAACAAAAACATTATTGTAATTAATGAGGTTTTAATTAAGTGTTGTCCATCTAACCTCACCTCTGATGTTGGAATTCAAAACAATTTGGAAAATAATACTAATGTGAAAACTGAAGTGGAAAAATTAAAACTTGAGAATTCTATGCTCAAAAGGCTTTTAGAAGAATCTGAAACAAAATATAAATTGTTAATAAACAATAATGAATTATTAGAAGAAAATAAAAAACTATTGGAAGAAAAAATTGAAATGATAAAGAAAGAAGTGGAATTAAACATAAGAAATATGCCTAACAAAAACATTTCCGTTAAAAATCAAAACAAGAAGAGTTATAGTTCAAGTGTGCTTTTAGAGGGCGGAATATTAAACATAATATTTTTAGTTGCAAACTCCTCTATAAATCCTTATTTTACTATAAGGAAAGTAACCAGACTGCAACCAAAGTTACAAATCTGGCGCGTTAAGTGTAATAATTGCATATTACCATCAAAACGCTAATGCTTCGATTGCAACAAACACCAGCCGAAAGGCTGATCCTACTTAAAAGAGGTCCCTTGCCAGTTGTCACACACCACCTGCAGACTGCAGTTTCGAGCTGTTGGCTCTCGTCAGTGCAAGGTAGGTATGCAACGACCGACATGAGAATCCTTTGACTATAGTACATTCCGGTATTTTCACAATAGCGACATGTAAAACAGCCAGCAGGCGCCATTTAGCGGTCCAGTGTCTGTTGCAATCAAAAAATAAGTAGCCTGACTTGGCTTAGCATAGTTCAAGTGTGCTTTTAGAGGGCGGAATATTAAACATAATATTTTTAGTCGCAAACTCCTCTATAAATCCTTATTTTACTATAATGAAAGTAACCAGACTGCAACTAAAGTTACAAATCTGGCGCGTTAAGTGTAATAATTGTATATTACCATCAAAACGCTAATGCTTCGATTGCAACAAACACCAGCCGAAAGACTGATCCTACTTAAAGGAGCTCCCTTGCCGTCACACACCACCTGCAGACTGCAGTTTCGAGCTGTTGGCTCTCGTCAGTGCAAGGTAGGTATGCAACGACCGACATGAGAATCTTTTGATTATAGTACATCCCGGTATTTTCATTTTTAGTCGCAAACTCCTCTATAAATCCTTATTTTACTATAAGGAAAGTAACCAGACTACAACCAAAGTTACAAATCTGGCATAGTTAAGCACACTTGAACTATGCTAAGCCAAGTCAGGCTATTTATTTTTCGATTGCAACAGACACTGGACCGCTAGATGGCGCATGCTGGCTGTTTTACATGTCGCTATTGTGAAAATACCAGGATGTACTATAGTCAAAGGATTCTCATGTCGGTCGTTGCATACCTACCTTGCACTGACGAGAGCCAACAGCTCAAAACTGCAGTCTGCAAGTGGTGTGTGACGACTGGCAAGGGAGCTCCTTTAAGTAGGATCAGTCTTTCGGCTGGTGTTTGTTGCAATCGAAGCATTAGCGTTTTGATGGTACTATGCAATTATTACACTTAACGTGCCAGATTTGTAACTTTGGTTGCAGTCTGGTTACTTTCCTTATAGTAAAATAAGGATTTATAGAGGAGTTTGCGACTAAAAATATTATGTTTAATATTCCGCCCTCTAAAAGCACACTTGAACTATGCTAAGCCAAGTCAGGCTATTTATTTTTCGATTGCAACAGACACTGGACCGCTAGATGGCGCCTGCTGGCTGTTTTACACATCGCTATTGTGAAAATACCGGGATGTACTATAGCCAAAGGATTCTCATGTCGGTCGTTGCATACCTACCTTGCACTGACGAGAGCCAACAGCTCGAAACTGCAGTCTGCAGGTGGTGTGTGACGACTGGCAAGGGAGCTCCTTTAAGTAGGATCAGTCTTTCGGCTGGTGTTTGTTGCAATCGAAGCATTAGCGTTTTGATGGTAATATGCAATTATTACACTTAATGCGCCAGATTTGTAACTTTGGTTGCAGTCTGGTTACTTACCTTATAGTAAAATAAGGATTTATAGAGGAGTTTGCGACTAAAAATATTATGTTTAAGAAGAGTTATAGTTCAGCCACTAAGGAAAACAAACAGGCATCAAACAGCATAAACGATGACTTGGTAGAAAATAAAACATCTGTAAATGCAAAGAATCTGAATGATCTTGAGACTGCGCAACTAAGTAAAATGCATGACATCATTAAAACTGTTAAAACTGTAAATAACCAAAACAGTGTTAACAATGACATCATTGCAAATAAAACATCAGCAACAAAGAATTTGAATAATCTTGAGACTGTGCAACCAATAAATGGTGAGGCTAATGAATCCGTTAATAAGCAGGGAAGAACGACTACACAATTATTAAATAATGAAAATAATAACTGGAAATTGGTTCATAGAAAAAAAGGAGGCTACAAAAGAAACATAGGCCAGTCTGAGGACAAAGATGAAAATTTTAAAGGTATTAGACCAAAGGTATGGATGTATGTATAAAGTGGCACAAGACACCACAGAAGATATAAAAAAAATTTTGCAGAGGAAAACTGGAAATACGGAGGAAGACTTTATTGTTAAAGATTTAAAGGAACTTGGGAAGTTAAAGTCATATATGGTTGCAGCAGATTTTAAATACAAAGATGATTTTTACAAAACATTCTTTTGGTCAATGGGAGTGAATTACAGAAGATTTGATTTTAATCGACACTTCGAAAAATATAAAACAAGGAATATCATTTCCAATGAAAATGAAGAAAACAAGGATCTTTTTTAGATATAGGCAATTAAATCCATGTGAAAGACACCACCACAAACCTGTGGATAATTCCATATTTTCTAAACTTAATAAATTATCTGTATTTTATATAAATATTCAATGTTTACAAAATAAATTCTTGGAACTTAACTAATTACTTTCAGAGAACCAGTATGATATTATTAGTTAGTTTTCAAGATGGCTGACAGTAAGATATCAGAGAAAGAGCTCTGCAATTATTGCCATTATTGCAAAAAGAAAACATCCAAAAAAATCATTAAATGTAAAAAGTGCAACAAAGTGTATCACAATAGTTGTGCAATAAGAGTTATGTGTTGTGAATCTAAATTAATAGAACAAAAAACCATATATTTAAGTGATGGTATGATTGATGAAGAAGAAACGAATATATTATCATTGTCCATTTCTAATGAAGAATTATTAGCAGAAAATCAAGAGCTAAAAGAAATCAATAAAAACTTAAGTGAACAAATTGTGCAATTAAAACAAGACGTTAAGAGAATTCAAAAAGAAAAATGATTCATATAAAATTGAGGTACAAACAAATAATGAAGACAAACAAAAAGTAGGCATGAAAAATTTCATCTCGGCTGAAATTGAAAAAAAGTTTTCCATCTATTTAGATGACTTAAATGCACTCAAAGTAAAATTAAATAAATTTGAATTCATGAGGGAATGTGATAAACCAAAACCAAATCTAAAAAACCAATTAGAAGAAAAAACCACAACAGATAAGGAAATTATTTCAGTTAAAAAACATCAAAACAACTTTACGACAAAAAATGACCAACCAGGAACATCAAAACAAACAAATCTACAAGAGTTACAAAATAAACAAGTGCAAATTATGAATAAAATAATTAACCTAGAACCCAGCGTCACAAGAAGCACAAAACCAGACACAAGCAAAACTGCTCCAACAGAGCAGAATAAGGAATTTGTCCAGAACAATAATAATACAGATAACCCCAAAATAACTGAAAACGATAACGATGGATTTACTTTACCCAGACAGCGGAAAAGATTCACCCAAAAAACAATTATTGGAGAAAATGAAGACTCGACTAAATTGAAAGCAGTTAATCCACTTAGTTGGATATTTATATCTAGATTGGAACCCGAAACTACAGTAGAAGATGTCACAAATTACCTCAAGGACTATGATGTCAATGTCCTACAGTGTTATAAGCTTAAAACATTTTCAAATGAAATTGCAGCTTTCAAATTGGCGGTGAACAAAATAGACGAAGACAAAGTGCTTTAACTGATAGAAATTCTATTCTTATTAATTTGAAAGGCGAACATAAAGACCCCAAAGACATTCTCAACAATGTGAATAATTTTTTTAGTAATCAGTGTCCAGATTTAATTGTTAAAAATGAAAATTATGCACTGTACAATATTCATAGAAATATCAACTCATTAATTTTATTTCCTACTAACTTTAATGAAGTATATAATGAAATTATGTCACTCAAGAACACAAATTCAGTTGGCGAGGATGAAATACTTGTAAAACTCCTCAAAGTGATAGCCTCTGAAATAACTCCACCTTTAGTACATATTATAAACCTAATCTTTGATACAGGTTACTTTCGAGATAGGTTAAAAGTAGCAGAAATAATCGCTTTATATAAAAAAAGGAGATAAAAATCTGGTCTCCAATTATAGGCAAATTGCACTGCTATCAAACATCAGCAAAATATTTGAAAGAATTATTTACAGCAGATTAATATGTTTTTTTAATCACTTTAATGTTTTATCCCCAACACAACATGGGTTTAGGAAAAATAAATCAACAATCACCGCTATATATCAAGCTCTGTGTAAAATTATTGACTCACAAAATAAATGTCAAACTACATTTCTAATGTGTTTAGATTTATCTAAAGCATTTGACAGTGTTTATTATTCAATATTACTAAACAAACTGGAATGTTATGGGGTAAGAGGGGTATCGCTGCAATTAATGGAGTCGTATCTTCGAAATAGGGTACAGAGAGTGGTTGAACATGATAAGGATGGAGTATTCATAAGATCAGAGAGCATCACTGTTAAAAGGGGTGTTCCTCAAGGTTTGTACTGGGCCCCCTCCTTTACCTTATCTACACCAACAATCTCTCTTGTGCTATTGATGAGGATGTGATTCAATTTGCCGATGACACTTCTTTAATTTTTAATGACCAATCAACAATAAATCTCGATCAAAATATTTTTTCTACACTTGAAACACTAGAAAGTTGGTTTTCTGCAAATAATCTTTTACTTAACACAAATAAAACCCAATTAATAAAATTTGATTACGGTCTGAAAAATAATGAGTTGATAGTTTCTAATGGGAATAAACAGATCACTACTGTAAACAGTGTGAAATTCTTGGGGATTCACATTAATTCTCGCTTAGATTGGCGATGCCATATTGAAACGCTTGCCAGCTGCCTAGCACGATACTGTTATGCACTGAAAGTGATTTCAAACATGATTAATGCCAAATCAGCCCTAATTGCTTACCACTCTTATATACTGTTATGTGCTGCCCTCTAACAAGGGAAGATGTGATTAAGTTCATGTTCAAAGTTTTCCTCAGAAGCTGAGTTACTTCCCTGACTAGTAGGATGGCGCCATCTATGAGCCAATTGACGAACAATCATCTATTACATGGTAGAAAACTCTGTAGAATTCCAGAAAATTGTAGAATACTGTGGTACATTTCTATGGGTGTATATAAGGAGATGAATCCAGCAGATGGGGGAGAGTTCAGTTGAGTGAAGTATGCAGTTTAGTGAAGTAAACAGACAAGAGAGTTTTTAGGTTAGACAAGAGTTGACAAGTTTAAGAAGAAAAGTAAAGTGCTTAGTGTTTTAAAAGTAGTGAAATTATATTAGATTACGTTATTATTAGTTGTGTGATCTTTAAGTATTTGCTAGTGTAATTTTAGTGATTAAATAAATCAGTGGTTTGTGAAAATTCTTGTTGCAAGTTATTTGGAATCCACAAAGTGTTTACTGAACATTGTAAGCACGTAACAATTGGTGTCGGAAGCGGAATTGCAACAGAATTTCTGAAGAATTCGACGAAGTTCCATAGTGTTCTATTTGGAAACCACTGGAGATAGTGAAGTGCATTGAACTGGAAAGTGATATAGACATTAGACAAGATTTATTTGTGCTAGTGTGAGGAAATTTCTGGGACATTCTGTTTAGAAATTAGTGTAGTTTTTAAGTGCTTTCAACTGAGAAGCGATATAGACTTTAAATAAAACTTGTTAGTGTTGTTTGTTAGTTTTTGAATGGAAACAAGAAGCATGGCCGCTGAAAAACAAATGCAAGACATGTTAGCTGCATTTAGCAAAATGATGCTAGAAGAACAAGCGAGACGTGAAGAAGAAAAAGAAAGAAGACGTCAAGAAGAAAAGGAAGAATTGAGAAAAATTATACAGGTGCAACAAGATGCTATCCTGTCAGCCACTAATGAAGTCAAGGAAAAAGTAGATAAAGTTGAACAAAAAGTTGGTAACGTCGAAGGAGAAATTAGTGACATTAAGGGAAAAGTTACCGACGTTGAAGGAAAAGTGATTACAGTCGAAGAAAAAGTTACTGGCGTCGAAGAAAAAGTTACTAAGGTTGAAGAGGAAGTAACTGAAGTCAAGGGAAAATTTCGTGCAGTTGAAGGAGAGGTAGAGCGACTTAAGCGACTGTTAAGAGAACAAGGAGGCCAGCTGGTATTATCATCATCAGGTCCTCGATTACAACCGCCTTCCTTTGATGGTCAAACTTCTTGGTCAACCTATAAAAGACAATTTGAGGCAGCGGCATACGCAAACAATTGGAGTAATGAAGACAAAGCTATGGCATTGGTGCTAGCATTAAGGGGCCAAGCCTCAGAGTTGCTTCAGAGTATCCCAGTGACGCAGCAACGTGATTTTAAAGTTTTGGAAGCTGCACTAGATCTTAAGATATGGCGACCAACACCTCGCCCAAGTATACCGGACTCAGCTCAAATCACGCACACAAAAGGCTGGGGAAAGTTTACAAGATTTTGAAGCAGCTGTTGAGCGACTCACATACCTGGCTTACCCGGATGCACCCAAAGAATTCCAGGAACAGTTAACAGTCGGTACTTTCATTGATGGCATAAGAGACGAGGAGATCAGGCGAGTCCTTAGATTATCTCGAGATAAGACTGGTAGTGAAGCCTTGATCCGTGCCCTCGAGGTTGAAGCCGCTTACAAAGAGACTGCACGTCCGAGAGTACGAGCCATGAAGGTAGAAGAAGAGGACCGTTTAGAAAAATCAAATATGGAATCTTTGATGGCTGACATACACAAAATGATAAGCCAGTTGATGACCAAACCAGATGCTCCAAGGAAGCAGGAAAGAGAGCAGAACGACGAACAGCCAAGGAAGGTGATTCGGTGTTATAAGTGCGGCAAATCAGGGCATATTAAGCGAAACTGTCGACAGCGGAGCCCTGAGAGAGTAAATGCCGCAATGACTGAAGAGCCGCAGGAAAACTAAAGATAGCCAGCACCTTGGGGGCTGTGCTGGCTGGTGAACACGGTGCCCTCAGAGAGATATGTGTTTCCCAAATTAGAAGAGTCCCGAGTAGTCTGCTGTTGGATGGTTATGTAAACAAACGGAGATGTATCTTCACTATCGACACAGGTGCCACGTCATCAATAGTGCGACCCGGATTTTTATCAGGAATAAAAGTTGATAAAAGCCAAAATGGATTGGTCGTTCGAACAGCCACAGGAGATAGGGTAAGGGTTCATGGAGAAGTTGACCTAGATCTGCAGTTTGGACGCCTGTGCTTTAGTCATAGGGTTATTGTGGCTGACATCACTGATGATTTCAGTTTGGGGCTGGATGTTATGGGAGTACAAGATCAATTTATACTTGACGTGGTAGAACGAGTCCTAAAGATTGGAAATGAAGAATTTATTTTGTCAACAGCAAATGACCGATTTCAAAAAGTGAGGCTACTGACGGCTGAGACAATCAAGATTCCTGCTCATTCGGAACAAATAATCGAGGCCATTCTGGAAGGAAACTCTGGTGGATACCGTGTTGGCCTTGTTGAAAAAGATGATTCAATTAAGACAGAAAACGTAATCTTAGCAAGAACTCTAACCCAGACAAAAGACAAAATTCCAATTAGAGTGGCTAATTTAAATTCCCACTCAGTGACTTTCAAGGAAGGCGAGGCAATAGGATCCTACGAACCAGTCCAGTGGATAGCAAGGTGCGAGGAACAAGGGGAGAAATGTTCGTCAACCAGCGTAGACAGGGAAGTTGTGACTTTGTTGAGTTCCCAGTTTGAGCACCTATCTGAGGATGAACGTAGAGAGGCAATCAAGTTTTTGGAAAAAGAAAGTACGGTATTTGCCAAAAACACAGACATCCTCACGAAAACTGATATAGTACAGCATCGGATAGACACTGGTGATTCAGCCGCAATCCGCCAACAGCCCAGGAGGTTGCCACTAGCTAAACAGGAAGAAGCTGCTGCGATGGTTCAAAAGATGCTACAAGATGGAGTAATTGAGGAATCAACCAGTCCCTGGTCATCACCGGTAGTTTTAGTTGCCAAGAAGGACGGAACTTTGAGATTTTGTGTCGACTACCGGAAGCTGAATGATGTTACGAAGAAAGACAGCTATCCACTACCACGAATTGACGATACATTAAGTACGCTGGCAGGGTCACGATGGTTTTCAACTCTAGACCTTCGAAGTGGGTATTGGCAGGTGGGACTTCACCCTGACGACAAGGAAAAGACTGCCTTCTCAACCGGTAGTGGTTTATATCAATTCACCGTGATGCCTTTTGGACTTTGCAATGCGCCAGCTACTTTTGAAAGATTGATGGAATTTGTACTCCGAGGACTAACTTGGAAGACGTGCTTAGTTTATCTTGATGACGTAATGGTTATGGGACGAAACTTCAGGGAACATTTGGAAAATCCTCAAGAAGTATTTGGGAGAATCAGAAATGCACACCTAAAGTTGAATCCAAAGAAGTGTCTGCTATTCCAAAAAGAAGTGAAATTCCTTGGACATGTCGTATCTTCGGAGGGAATACAGACAGACCCGGACAAGATCTCTGCCGTGCGTGATTGGCCAAGACCTTCAAATGTACACGAATTACGAAGCTTTCTTGGCCTCTGCACTTACTATAGACGTTTTGTGGAAGGATTTGCGGATATAGCAAAGCCACTACACCAGCTAACGGAGGAGAAAGTTAAATATCAGTGGACACCGGAGTGTGAAACATCATGGAAGAAGCTGAAAGCAGCGTTATGCAGTAGTCCTGTGCTAGCATAGCCCCAACCAAAGGGCCTCTATATTCTTGACACGGATGCTAGCAACTCCGCAATTGGATGTGTACTATCTCAAGTCCAAAATGGAGAGGAAAAAGTAATTGAGTATTTCAGTAAGGTACTGTCCAAACCAGAGAGGAATTATTGTGTAACAAAGAAGGAACTATTGGCCATTGTTAAGTCCGTGGACCATTTTCACAAGTACCTCTATGGTCAACATTTCAAAATCAGGACTGACCATGCTGCATTAAAATGGCTACTGCAGCTGAAAACCCCAGAAGGTCAACTGGCTCGCTGGATAGAAAGACTGCAGCAATATGACCTCACAATCGAACACCGACCTGGAAAGTCTCATAAAAATGCAGATGCTCTGTCAAGAAGACCGTGCAAAGATGACTGCAAGCACTGCTATCGGGTTGAAAAAGCACAGGGCACAGTAATAGTAAACACAGTTCAGGTAGATGTTCCAGATGATTGGACAAAGGAAGTTCTAAGACGAGAACAAATGGATGACAGCGTAATTGGTCCTATATTAAGGGCAAAAGAAAAAGGAACGCGACCGGAATGGAAGGATGTTTCGGACAAAAGTGTGGAGCTGAAGGCATTGTGGGCACAATGGGACTCCCTTAAGGTTGTAGATGGATTATTAAAGAGAGCATGGGAAAGTCCAGATGGGAAGGAAGTTACCATGCGTCTAGTGATACCCAGCTGTCGGATCCCAAAAGTACTTCAGGAAATACATGACGGAGTGTCCGGGGGACATTTTGGTATGAATAAGACACTGGCTAAAGTACGGGAACGATTTTATTGGATCAATAGCCGTCAAGATGTGGAGGCTTGGTGCCGCAAATGCAAGGCTTGTGCAGCCACCAAAGGGCCACAGACGAAGAGCAGGGGCCAAATGAAGCAATATAACGTCGGAGCTCCTTTTGAGAAGATTGCTATAGATGTAGCGGGCCCATTCCCAGTGACAGATGATGGGAATAAATACATCCTGGTCGCTATGGACTATTTTAGTAAATGGCCGGAAGCCTATGCCATTCCGAATCAGGAAGCAGTTACTGTTGCTCGAGTTCTGGTGGATAACCTTGTATGCCGATTTGGTGTGCCCCTGGAGCTACATTCCGATCAAGGGAGAAACTTTGAGTCGGGGGTATTTCAGAAAATTTGTGAGTTGCTGGGCATTCACAAGACTCGGACAACCCCTCTTCATCCCCAGTCAGATGGAATGGTGGAACGACATAATAAAACCATGAAGGAACATCTTTCTAAGGTAGTTCACAAGAACCAGCGAGATTGGGATCGACATATATCATTTTTCTTAATGGCATACAGGGCTGCCATTCATGAGACTACTAAACAGACACCGGCTCGTGTAATATTTGGGCATGAGATCAGACTGCCATGTGATTTGATGTTTGGTACACCAGATAAGAAGCCACTGTCCGTGGATGACTATGCAGATGAAGTTAGTCAACAGCTGAGGAATGTCCACGAGTTGGTTCGAAACCAAGTTAGCATAGCTAGTGACAGAATGAAGGCTCGCTATGACCGAAAGGGGACGTCAGCAGGATTCCAGGAGGGCGATCTGGTTTGGCTATATAACCCACAGCAAAAGAAGGGAAAATCTCCGAAGCTTCACCCACCCTGGGAAGGACCGTATTCAGTCATCACTCGGATCAATGACGTTGTTTACCGAATTCAACGTAGTAAGAAGTCCAAGATGAAGATCGTGCACTTGGATAGGTTGGCGAAGCATGAAGTATGTTGGGGAATCTGAATTGCCTGACCGGGACGTTCAGGCTTAAGGAGGGGGCAGTGTTATGTGCTGCCCTCTAACAAGGAAAGATGTGATTAAGTTCATGTTCAAAGTTTTCCTCAGAAGCTTAGTTACTTCCCTGACTAGTAGGATGGCGCCATCTATGAGCCAATTGACGAACAATCATCTATTACATGGTAGAAAACTCTGTAGAATTCCAGAAAATTGTAGAATACTGTGGTACATTTCTATGGGTGTATATAAGGAGATGAATCCAGCAGATGGGGGAGAGTTCAGTTGAGTGAAGTATGCAGTTTAGTGAAGTAAACAGACAAGAGAGTTTTTAGGTTAGACAAGAGTTGACAAGTTTAAGAAGAAAAGTAAAGTGCTTAGTGTTTTAAAAGTAGTGAAATTATATTAGATTAAGTTATTATTAGTTGTGTGATCTTTAAGTATTTGCTAGTGTAATTTTAGTGATTAAATAAATCAGTGGTTTGTGAAAATTCTTGTTGCAAGTTATTTGGAATCCACAAGGTGTTTACTGAAAATTGTAAGCACGTAACAATACAATCCAGAATAAGATATGGAATCATCTTCTGGACTAATTCTCCAGATATGTTACGTATCTTTACATTACAAAAGAGGTGTATAAGAAATATCTATAAATGACAAAATCGCGAATCCTGTAAAATATACTTTAGAAATAACAAAATACTTATCCCACCATGCATTTACATTTATGAATTTGTGATATTTATCTGTAATAACACGGACCTTCTTGAGAACTGTGATAGGCAGCACAGCCACAACACCAGAAATAAGTCTGACTTGATTAGTGACAGAATGAAATATGCTTACTTGCAAAAAAATGTGAAATTTTTCATAATAAAGATCTATAATAAATTACCAATTCTAATCAGAAATCATCCAGTAGAAAAGCTAAAAACAATACTGTATAACGTCTTAATAAAGAAGGCCTACTACAGCATTTTGGAGAATTTTATAGTGATCCTCATTTCTGCGCCAATTAGGCATATTGTATTTTATTATTATAACTGTAACTTTAATGTAGTTGTTGTATATGTAATATTTATTATGTTTTATACATTTATTACGTTTTATACACTATTATGCTTTATATTTGTAAATGTTAGACATGTTCTACACCGTAAGGGTATTTTTTTCGAGAACTAATAAATATCTATCTATCTATCTATAGGCCAGACGACAGGTTGAAAAAAAAGCCTCAATAAGGAAATAATTAGTGGAAAGCTGGAAATTGCTTTAATCGCTTTATTTGGACCCAGATATTACTCTCCCAAGTTTTCCCCCTCAAGCGAAGTCGGCGTTGGCCCTTCTGGCCCTAAGAAGGTACCATTTTTCGGTTTTTTGCAAGTATCTCCCAAACCATCAACTTTATCAACAAAATACCTATTATAAAAAATAATCTAGAGTAAATTTGCTACAAAAAAGTACTTTACCATTTGTCTCTAAAAGTGAACCGTTACGATGCTACGACCATTCAAAGTGGAGCCCTTTTTGATTCTTGCGGAAAAGTTATCGAAATCATATGCCATATCAAAGTTTCTATATGTTATAAATATTTGTCGGCATTCCAGGTGCACAAGCTGTTAACTTGTTACAAGTATAACAGCTTTTCAATGTAAACAGCTGTGGCAAAGTACCTACGATTAGTATTATTATTGACTAGTATTGACATAAAATCTCTCTTTTCCACACCACCTGGCGGTAGAGCAAATGGCGCATTTTTTGTAAGTCCCCAGGAGGCCTAATCAAATGTCAAAGTTAGTCGATTTTCAACCGTTTTGATGAAGGCTGGCAGTCTTGGTCGTCTGCCTCAATTTCTCCGTCATCGCTTTCATCGCCTGCATCGGTACATTTGACCGACGTCACAGGGCGCTCAAGATTAACATCGATGTCTCCGTCACAATCATCCATATCATCTTCCTCGGCAGCATTTGTACATGACCGTCCCATACAATTCATGCAGATTCTGGAGAATCGGAGGCCCGTTTTCCTGCAACCACACACTGCGTTACATCCTTTCGAACATTTGCAGAACACTGTGTTTAGAAGCGTTTGTGGCGCCAGATCCCTCGTCGTAGGTATGGGAGCCAAACCACCTTGAGAATTTTTCCAGCCCCAATCCAGTGGATTTGTATCATTTCCATATCATGTTTGGACTTGATGGTATGTTCTTAAAGAGTGTTCACGTGCCGCTGATTCGGTGGGAGATAGGCTTGCAAGATTAAATCGATGTTTGCTTAAAGATTTTGCAAACAGTTGGAACTGCAACTCATTCAGGGTGTTTCCCCTGGTTTTGTTGTCATAAAGCCTAGCCACAGCCAACTGGCCCGCTTTGTCAATTTCATCGGGGTTTGTGTTCACGTCTCGGAAAACCCTAACAGCTGTCTACAATTCCTCATTACTCTTCAGCAGTGTTACGAATTTCATTTTGCCCTGCCTGAAAAACGAAGACGTTGTATTGCACCCACTAAACGCATGCAACAAGAGGATGTTTTCTTGCACACACGGCGGGAGATTGAAACTTGTTGGTCAAAATAGTTGTTGTTTGGTTGAAGCTTTGCCGGGTTTCATAAAATACATTTTCGTGGAGGGTGGCACACGAGCCGCCAAGATGACCAGAATATGTACTTACTGACCATTTTTTTTTTATTGATACTTGCATTAAAGACATCTGGAATGCTGACAATTATTTATAACATGTAGAAACTTTGATATGGCATATGATTTCGATAACTTTTCCGCAAGAATCAAAAAGGGCTCCACTTTGAATGGTCGTAGCATCGTAACGGTTCACTTTAGAGACAAACGGTAAAGAACTCTTTTGTAGCAAATTTACTCTAGATTATTTTTTATAGAGTATTTTGTTGATAAAGTTGATGGTTTGGGAGATATTTGCAAAAAACCGAAAAATGGTACCTTCTTAGGGCCAGAAGGGCCAACGCCGACTTCGCTCGAGGGGGAAAACTTGGGAGAATAATATCTGGATCCAAATAAAGCGATTAAAGCAATTTCCAGCTTTCCACTAATTATTTCCTTATTGAACTACCTGTCGCCTGGCCTACTATCTATCTATCTATATATTATTTGTTTTAGTGAAATTTAGTGCAATGAAGAACAAATTAAATATGTTTATTTAAATAGTTACGTTCTAGCGAGCTATTACATAAGATCTGATTATATTCATGGGGGAGTAGCTATCTATGGTAAAGAAGATTTAGAATATAACCCGTATCAATAGGCTGAAAGATTGTGTAGGGACATACATTTTGAGATATGTGCAATTGAACTAGTTAAGTATAAGTTAATTATATGTTGCTGTTATCGATCTCCTGCAGGTGATTTTGAAATCTTTAATAACCACCTCACAATGTTCTTGGACAAAATATCATTAGATAAAAAGATTACGTTTTGTGCAGACTTTAATGCGGATTTTGCTAAGAAGTCTGCATCAAGAATTGATAAAATTTTCTCTAGCATAGATCCCGATCACTATGAGACAATAGTATATAATCCGTGTTTATCTGATCATGAGTGTTTGTGTTTTTACTATTTTAACTCCAAGGAAAACTATTCTGAAAATGAACATCTCTCTTATAGAATTTTCAATAATCTAACCAAGGAAAATTATAAATTCTCAATTTCAAATTCAGATTGGTCTCATTTTTTGACAACTAGTGATGTTAATCTAATGTCTGAAATCTTAGTACATAATATAACAAAGTCTTTTGATAATTATTTCCCACTAAAACATAATAAAAAAAGACACAACAAGATTAAGTACAGTCAACGAATTCAAATGATGAAGAATAACCTGATAATCTTACATGACTTTAGTAAATACTAACCTTATTGCAAATGCTGCTAACAAACAAAAGGTAGCGTGGTCAATCATAAATCAAAATAAATCTAGTCACATTCTCAAAATTTCTGTTGACGATTTAAATAATTTTTTGTTAATATTTCGAGTGAAATTTCAAACGGTTTAACCTAAAATAATCTTGAATATTTAAGCAACTTAAGAAAAAGTCAAGTTATGTTTTCTTTTTACCTTGAACCAGTATCGGAAGAAGAAGTAGGTAAACTAATTGATAAATTAAGTACTTCTAAATGTAAAGACTATTTTGGGATAAATAGTGACATGATTAAATTGGCCAAGGAAGAACTTTTACCGCATATTACATATTTAATTAACTTTTGTTTTGAAAAAGGTACATTTCCAGATTGTCTTAAAATTTCAAAGGTCACTCCAATTTTTAAAAAAGGTGATGAAAATCTTGAAACAAATTATAGACCAATCTCGATTGTTCCTATCCTGTCTAAATTGTTAGAGCTATCATTTAAGGTTAGGCTTATGAGATATTTAGAAAGAAAAAAATTACTAAATTGTAATCAGTATGGATATAGGGAAGGAAAGTCTGCTATTAAAGCATTAACGGACATGATAACTTTTATTACTGACCAGTTTGAGTATGGAAATATGACCCTGACATCCTATTTAGATTTATCTAAGGCTTTCGACTGTGTTTCTACAGATATGTTAATAAAATTAGAAAGCTATGGTATAAGAGGACCTGCACAATCTTTCATTAAAAGCTACATCACAAACAGATATCAATGTGTAAGTGATAGTACTAATATGTCTTCTCTAAAGCCTCTCAAGCATGGTGTTCCTCAGGGATCCACTTTGGGACCAGTCTTGTTTATAGTATTGTTACGTGTATACAGTTTTCAGTAAACACTCTGTAGGCTCAAATAACTTGCAACAAGAATCTTCACAAACCACTGATTTATTTATCACTTAAATTACACTAGTAAATACTTAAAAATCATACAACTAATAATAACTTAATCTATTATAAATTCACTACTTTTAAAACACTATGTACTTTACTTTTCTTCTTAAACTTGTCAACTCTTGTCTAACCTAAAAACTCTCTGTCTGCATACTTCACTGAACTGTTCCCCTATCTGCTGGATTCACCTCTTTATATCCACCCATAGAATGTACCAGAATGCTATTCCATAACATTCTAGAATCCTACAGAGTTTTCTACTATGTGATAGATGACTGTTCGTCAATTGGCTCATAGATGGCGCCACCCTACTAGCCATCAACAGAATAACAGGTTTCCCTTCACTTTGACCAGGGACTTAATCACATCTTTCCCCGTTAGAGGGCAGCACATAACACTGCCCCCTCCTTAAGCCTGTCAGGCAATTCAGATTCCCCAACATACTTCATACTTCGCCAACCTATCCAAGTGCACGATCTTCATCTTGGACTTCTTACTACGTTGAATTCGGTAAACAACGTCATTGATCCGAGTGATGACAGAATACGTTCCTTCCCAGGGTGGGTGAAGCTTCGGAGATCTTCCTTTCTTTCGCTGTGGGTTATATAGCCAAACCAGATCTCCCTCCTTGAATCCTGCTGACGTCCCCTTCCGGTCATAGCGAGCCTTCATTCTGTCACTAGCTATGCTAACTTGGTTTCAAACCAACTCATGGACATTCCTCAGCTGTTGACTAACTTCGTCTGTATAGTCATCCACGGACAGTGGCTTCTTATCTGGTGTACCAACCATCAAATCACATGGCAGTCTGATCTCGTGCCCAAATATTACACGAGCCGGTGTCTGTTTAGTAGTCTCAGAATGGCAGCCCTGTATGCCATTAAGAAAAATGGTATATGTCGATCCCAATCTCGCTAGTTCTTGTGAACCACCTTAGAAAGATGTTCCTTCATGGTTTTATTATGTCGTTCCACCATTCCATCTGGCTGGGGATGAAGAGGGGTTGTCCGAGTCTTGTGAATGCCCAGCAACTCACAAATTTTCTAAAATACCCCCGACTCAAAGTTTCTCCCTTGATCGGAATGTAGCTCCAGGGGTACACCAAATCGGCATACAAGGTTATCCACCAGAACTCGAGCAACAGTAACTGCTTCCTGATTTGGAATAGCATAGGCTTCCGGCCATTTACTAAAATAGTCCATAGCGACCAGGATGTATTTATTCCCATCATCTGTCACTGGGAATGGGCCCGCTATATCTATAGCAATCCTCTCAAAAGGAGCTCCGACGTTATATTGCTTCATTTGGCCCCTGCTCTTCATCTGTGGCCCTTTGATGGCTGCACAAACCTTGCATTTGCGGCACCAAGCCTCCATATCTTGACGGCTATTTATCCAATAAAATTGTTCCTGTACTTTAGCCAATGTCTTATTCATACCAAAATGTCCCCCGAACACTCCATTATGTACTTCCAGAAGTACTTTTGGGATCCGACAGCTGGGTATCACCAGACGCATGGTAACTTCCTTCCCATCTGGACTTTCCCATGCTCTCTTTAATAGTCCATCTATAACCTTAAGGGAGTTCCATTGTGCCCACAATGCCTTCAGCCCCACACTTTTGCCCGAAACATCCTTCCATTCCGGTCGCGTTTCTTTTTCTTTTGCCCTTAATATAGGACCAATTACGCTGTCATCCAATTGTTCTTGTCTTAGAACTTCCTTTGTCCAATCATCTGGAACATCTACCTGAACTCTGTTTAATGTTACCGTGCCCTGTGCTTTTTCAACCCGATAACAGTGCTTGCAGTCATCTTTGCACGGTCTTCTTGACAGAGCATTTGCATTTTTATGGGATTTTCTAGGTCGGTGTTCGATTGTGAGGTCATATTGCTGCAATCTTAATATCCAGCGAGCCAGTTGACCTTCTGGGGTTTTCAGCTGCAATAACCATTTTAATGCAGCATGGTCAATCCTGATTTTGAAATGTTGGCCATAGAGGTACTTGTGAAAATGGTCCACGGACAATCGCTAATAGTTCCTTCCTTGTTATACAATAATTTCTCTCCGGTTTGGACAGTACCCTACTGAAATACTCGATTACTTTTTCCTCTCCATTTTGGACTTGAGATAGTACACATCCAATTGCGGAGTTGCTAGCATCCGTGTCAAGAATATAGAGGCCCTTTTGTTGGGGATATGCTAGCACAGGACTACTGCATAACGCTGCGTTCAGCTTCTTCCATGATGTTCCACACTCCAGTGTTCACTGATATTTAACTTTTTCCTCCGTTAGCTGATGTAGTGGCTTTGCTATATCCGCAAATCCTTCCACAAAACGTCTATAGTAAGTGCAGAGGCCAAAAAAGCTTCATAATTCGTGAACATTTGAAGGTCTTGGCCAATCACGCACGGCAGAGATCTTGTCCGGGCCTGTCTGTATTCTCTCTGAAGATACGACATGTCCAAGGAATTTCACTTCTTTTTTGAATAGTAGACACTTCTTCGGATTCAATTTTAGGTGTGCGTTTCTGATCCTCCCAAATACTTCTTGAACATTTTCCAAATGTTCCCTGAAGTTTCGTCCCAAAACCATTACGTCATCAAGATAAACTAAGCATGTCTTCCAAGTTAGTCCTCGGATTGCAAATTCCATCAATCTTTCAAAAGTAGCTGGCACATTGCAAAGTCCAAAAGGCATCACGGTGAATTGATATAGACCACTACCTGTTGAGAAGGCAGTCTTTTCCTTGTCGTCAGGGTGAAGTCCCACCTGCCAATACCCACTTCGAAGATCTGGAGTTGAAAACCATTGTGACCCTGCCAGCGTACTTAATGTATCATCAATTCGTGGTAGTGGAAGCTGTCTTTCTTCGTAAAATCATTCAGCTTCCGGTAGTTGACACAAAATCTCAAAGTCCCATCCTTCTTGGCAACTAAAACTACCGGTGATGACCAGGGACTGGTTGATTCCTCAATTACTCCATCTTGTAGCATCTTTTGAACCATCGCAGCAGCTTCTTCCTGTTTAACTAGTGGCAACCTCCTAGGTTGTTGGCGGATTGCAGCTGAATCACCAGTGTTTATCCGATGCTGTACTATATCAGTTTTCGTGAGGATGTCTCTGTTCTTGGCAAATACCGCACTTTCTTTCTCCAAAAACTTGATTGCCTCTCTACGTTCATCCTCAGATAGGCGTTCAAAATGGGAACTCGACAAAGTCAAAACTTCCCTGTTTACGCTGGTTGGCGAACATTTCTCCCCTTGTTCCTCGTACCTTGCTATCCACTGGACCGGTTCGTAGGATCCTATTGCCTCGCTTTCCTTGAAAGTCACTGAGTGGGAATTTAAATTAGCCACTCTAATTGGAATTTTGTCTTCTGTCCCAGTTAGAGTTCTTGCTAAGACTACGTTTTCTGTCTTAATTGAATCATCTTTATCAACAAAGCCAACACGGTATCCGCCAGAGCTTCCTTCCAGAATGGCCTCGATTATTTGTTCTGAACGGGCAGGAATCTTGATTGTCTGAGCCATCAGTAGCCTTACTTTTTGAAATCGGTCATTTGCTGTTGACAAAATAAATTCTTCATTTCCAATCTTTAGAACTCGTTCCACCACGTCAAGTATAAATTGATCTTGTACTCCCATACATCCAGTCCCAAAATGAAATCATCTGTGATGTCAGCCACGATAACCCTATGACTAAAGTATAGGCATCCAAACTGCAGATCTAGGTCAACTTCTCCATGAACCCTTACCCTGTCTCCCGTGGCTGTTCGAACGACCAACCCATTTTGGCTTTTATTAACTTTTATTCCTGATAAAAATCCGGGTCGCACTATTGATGACGTGGCACCTGTATCGATAGTGAAGATACATTTCCTTTTGTTTACATAGCCATCCAACAGCAGACTACTTGGGACTCTTCTAATCTGGGAAACCCGTATCTCTCTGGGAGCACCACGTTTACCGGCAAACACAGCCCCCAAGGTGCCGGCTATCTTTAGTTTTCCTGCGGCTCTTCGCCATTTACTCTCTCAGGGCTCCGCTGCTGACAGTTTCGCTTAATATGCCCCGGTTTGCCGCACTTATAACATCGAATCACTCTCCTTGGCTGTTCATCGCTCTGTTCTCTTTCCTGCTTCCTTGGAGCATCTGGCTTGGCCATCAACTGGCTTATCATTTTGTGTATGTCAGCCATCAAAGATTCCATATTTGATTTTTCTAAATGGTCCTCTTCTTCTACCTTCATGGCTCGTACTCTTGGACGTGCAGTCTCTTTGTAAGCGGCTTCAACCTCGAGGTCACGGATCAAGGCTTCACTACCAGTCTTATCTCGAGATAATCTAAGGACTCGCCTGATCTCCTCGTCTCTTATGCCATCAATGAAAGTACCAACTAATTGTTCCTGGAATTCTTTAGGTGCATCCGGGTAAGCCAGGTATGTCAGTCGCTTAATAGCTGCTTCAAAATCTTGTAAACTTTCTCCAGCCTTTTGTGTGCGTGATTTGAGCTGAGTCCGGTATACTTGGACGAGGTGTTGGTCGCCATATCTTAGATCTAGTGCAGCCTCCAAAACTTTAAAATCTTGTTGCCGCGTCACTGGGATAGTCTGAAGCAACTCTGAGGCTTGACCTCTTAATGCTAGCATCAATGCCATAGCTTTGTCTTCATTACTCCAATTGTTTGCGCATGCCGCTGCCTCAAAGTGTCTTTTGTAGGTTGACCAAGAAGTTTGACCATCAAAGGAAGGCGGTTGTAATCAAGGACCTGACGATGATAATACTAGCTGGCCTCCTTGCGCTCTGAACTGCCGCTTAAGTTGTTCTACCTCTCCCTTAACTGCCTGAAATTTTCCTTCTAAATCGGTAACTTTCCCTTCGATGCCAGTAACTTTTTCTTCGACGCTAGTAACTTTTCCTTTGACTTCAGATACTTCCTCTTCAACCTTATTTACTTTTCCTTTGACATCACATATTTCAGTCTTTATGTTGCCCATAACCTCTTTATTTTCACTTTTGAGGTCTTCAGTTGCCGTATAATTTTCCTTAATTCTTTACGTTTCTCGTTCTTCTTTTTCTTCCTGAGGTCGTCTTTCTTGTTCTTCTTTTTCTTCCTGACGTCGTCTTTCTTTTTCTTCTTGATGTCTCTCTTGTTCTTCTTTTTCTTCTTGGCGTCGTTTCTCTTGCTCTTCCTTTTTTCCTTTTCTTCTTGACGTCGTTTCTCTTGTTCTTCTTTTTCTTCTAGCATCATTTTTCTAAATGCGGCGAACTTGTCTTGCATTTGTTTTTCAGCAGCTATGCTTCTTGTTTCCATTCAAAAACTAACAAACAACACTAACAAGTCTTATTTAAAGTCTATATCTGGTATACGTCAAATATGTCCACAAAATCCTCACTGTAGCACAAATAAGTCTTGTCCAATATCGATATCACTTTCCAGTTCGACTCACTTCACTATCTCCAGTGGTTTCCAAATAGAACACTATGGAACTTTGTCGAATTTTTCAGAAATTCTGTAGTAATTCCGCTTCTGACACCAATTGTTACGTGTTTACAGTTTTCAGTAAACACTCTGTACGTTCAAATAACTTGCAACAAGAAACTTCACAAACCACTGATTTATTTATCACTTAAATTACACTAGTAAATATTTAAAAATCATACAACTAATAATAACTTAATCTATTATAAATTCACTACTTTTAAAACACTATGTACATTACTTTTCTTCTTAAACTTGTCAATTCTTGTCTAACCTAAAAACTCTCTGTCTGCATACTTCACTGAACTGAACTGTTCCCCTATCTGCTGGATTCACCTCTTTATATCCACACATAGAATGTACCAGAATCCTATTCCATAACATTCTAGAATCCTACAGTTTTCTACTATGTGATAGATGACTGTTCGTCAATTGGCTCATAGATGGCGCCACCTTACTAGACATCAACAGAATAACAGGTTTCCCTTCACTTTGACCAGGGACTTAATCACATCTTTCCCCGTTAGAGGGCAGTATACATAAACGATATATTGTTAAATCTGTCTTGCAAACATATTGAATATGCTGATGACACCACCTTAATATCTGTTGAAAAAAATTGAAAATATCTCGTACAAATATCAGAAGAAATGGCAGTCTCAAGCTAAGTACTACTTCAACAATATCAGATTAAAGTTGAATGACGGAAAAACACAGATGCTCATTTTTAATCTAAACCCTTCTATCTCCATAAAAAATAATGATCCCGTAAAATACTTAGGTCTCACTCTTGACAGTAAGAATAGAATAGAATAGAATAGTATATTTATCATGTTAGATATACAGAGTATATATATGAACGTCACAACAGTAATAAAAAAATTTCAAATAGTTCAAAAATTTACAAATAATAATCGTAATACACTTGATACATAAAATAAATAAATAATGACAAACAGGTAAATATACAACATTAAAATAATTACAGATTGTGTACATGAATGTTTCAGCATGATATGGAGATTTCTTATATAAAGTCGTGTTATGATTTTTTACTTTTAATAGATGACCTTGTCTAGTACTGTATGAATGATTGTCTGAATTTGTTACGAATATGTTTAAATTTTTCTTGACAAGTTTAATGGTGTTTAATATATATATGCTGTGTATGGTTAAGGTTTTATTACTTTTGAAATAAGGTTTGCAAGAGTCCCTTGGTGCAATGTCAAATAATAATCTGATAAGCCTTTTCTGTAGGATAAATACGCGATTTATATTTGAGGCAGCACCCCAAACCACAATGTTGTATGATAAATGTGAATATGCAAGTGCATAATAAACATTTAATAGTGATTTTATATTAAAGATACCCTTCAACTGTCTTAATGCGAAATATGCATAATTAATTCTTTTGCAAATATGTTTAATTTGTTCTTCCCAACAAAGACTATTGTCAATCATAGTTCCCAGGAACTTGACAGCTGCTGAGAAGTTTTCGGTAGGTATTACTTTGATGAGATCTTCTGAAGGTGATCTTCGTTGCGAGAAGTATACACATTGAGTTTTGCCAATATTCAAGATAAGTGTATTACTATGACACCAGTCTTGATATGATTGTAAAATCCTCTTTATTTTATGCCGAAGTTCTACAGGGTCCCATGCTGAGAGCAGCATGGAAGTGTCATCCGCAAACATGACAACCGATCCCTCCAGCATAATAGTAGGGAGATCATTGACAAATAATAAGAATAGTAATGGTCCCAGTACGGAACCCTGAGGGACTCCTTGAGCGACTTCATAATTTTCTGATATTGTACCATATATTTTCACATGAAGTTTTCTATCAGTCATGAATGACTTAATAAGATTTAATGCTAGACCTCTAATTCCCAACCTCTGCAACTTGTATACAACAAAATCAACATTCAAAGTATCAAATGCCTTGCTTAGGTCGAAAAATAACCCAACAACGTGATTTTTCTTGTCAATTTCGTCATATACAAACTGCAGAAGCTGGAAGGTGGCAGTTTCTACTGATTTATTTTGTTGAAAGCCATGTTGATTTGTTGTTATAATATTGTGTTTAATTAAAAATGCTGATATTCTGTTAAATATTAATCTTTCTAAAACTTTTGAGAGAACACATAAGATGGAAATTGGTCGATAATTTTCAAAGTCAAGCTCATCACCTTTCTTGAACACTGGCAAAACTGACGCAATCTTGAAGATACTTGGAAAATGGCCTTGCTTGAAGCATTCGTTAATTAAATGTGCCAGAGGTTCCGCGATTTTCTCACAGACATACTTTAGGGCTTTAGTGGATATTCCGTCAATACCTGTAGCAGACTTATCCTTTAAATTTTTTATTGTGTCTATAATTTCCTCGGGTGTTGTAGGCTTAAAAAATAATGATTGTTCAACATAGGGGCAGCTAGTGCACTCAGTGGAAATATTGTCCTTGAAATGTTCAGACACTTTTTCAGATGCAACATTTGAGAAATAATTCCCAAAATGGTTAGCAATGATTTGAGGATTTGTTGTAGGTGTGTTGTTTATGTTTATTGTTATTTTATTGCCTTCAACCTTTCTACCGAGTTGTTCATTAACCAGGCTCCAAATTTCTTTTGAACTATTTGTTGCTTTATTTACTCGTTGTGAAAAATAATCTCTTTTGGTTTTTTTGATGTTGTTGACATGTTGTTTTTTCTTGTCTTTATATAAATTAGTTAGATTCCAATCGTTTAATTGATTTGCAAGCCAATAGAGATTTTTTAATTCTTGGCTCTCCCTGATTATTTCACAATTTAGCCAGTTTTTGCAACTCATTTTATTTGATATCTTGTTACAGTGGGCAACTTGAGGAAACAACTCGATAAAATCTTTGAAAGCTTCATCAATATTTTCAATGTAAATACTATCCCAGGCAGTTTTTTCAAGCATATAAATAAATTTTTCAATATTTTCATCTGAGAAATGTCTAGCGTAATAAAAAGTGTTATTCTTTTCTTTATTTATTTTTAGATCCTTGCAACAAATTATTTGTGCTGCATGGTCAGCTATGCACGGATTAGTAACATAAGCTAGGTATCTATCTTCTGGTAGATTTGTAGCTATCTAATCAATACCCGTTCTTGATGTTATATTATTTATATTTGTAGGTACATTTAAGATTAAAACAATCAAAAATATCTTGCAAAATATCTTTTTCTGCAGATTCCCTTAAGGAATCTATATTAAGATCGCCGCAAAGTATAACTATCGGATTTTGTTTACTAAGTAATTTTAAAGTATGTGACAAATTGTTAAAGAACATATCAAAATTGCCTGTTGGAGGTCTATAAATTGCAATTACATTTATTTTAAACTGTTTGTAGCATAGCGATGCCGCACACAGTTCTATGTTAGTTTCAGATGCAAAAGAATTAATATACTTCACATTTTTTGGTTTAAGTGTATCTTTAATATCATTTCTAGCATATATAGCCACACCACCATGTTGGTGGTTCACCCTACAGCAAGCACTTACTAGTATATAATGTGGGATACTTAAGCTCTTTAATTCAGTTTCATCAGCCCAATGTTCAGTGATACATAAAACATGCAAGTTCTGTTGATGAGCAAAAATTTCCAAAAAGTTTAGCTTGTTCCTAAGACATTGTACATTAATATGTCCAACATTTAATATCGGTTTTGAGTCTGTATTTTCTGTGGTTGACGCTGTTCGTTTTATACTGTCACCATCTATAATGTTATTATTTATGTTATTCCTAAAAAAGAAGCCGGTTGTGTTGTGTAATGTTGAGTTTCAGTATCATTCTGTAGAGTATGTATTTTTTTATATTTTTCATAGAGTTTAAAATCAAATCTTCGGTAGACCACACCTTTGGGCCAGAAGGATGGTTGGTAAAATTGGTCTTTATGTTTAAAATCGGCTGCTACCATGTAACATTTAAGACCGTTTGATCCTGAGATTAGCTCTTTGACTATAATAGTTTCTTCATCGTCTCCAGTTCTTGTGCTCAGATATGTTTTTATGTCTTCTTCGGTCACATCCCGTGTTACCCTAGATATGAACATCCAAACTTTTGGACTGGCTCCCTTAAATTTTTCATTACACTCTTGTGATTGCCCTACATTTCTCTGATGGGATGGTCTACTTCTCTGAGAGCGTCGCCAGGTAACATTTGGCATATTTCCCTGATCTGATTCTCCTGCAGTTTCTTGTAATGATATGTTCAGATTTTCATGTTCATTTATTTTATGTTGTTTATTTCCGGGGATACTTAACTTATCTATTGGCTATCTTGGGAAACACACATTCATTGCTTGTCCAAAAAAATGTCAAGCTGTATCTACTTATTAAGAAACCTCAATAATCTTGTTAAAGGAAATATAATCGTAATGGCTTATCATTCACTTTTCCATAGTATTATGTGCTATGGTATCTTACTTTGGGGGGGATCACCACATGCCCACAAAATATTAAAATTGCAGAAGAGAGCCATTAGGACTATTACTAATTCTAAATATAATGATACCTGTAGACCTATATTTAAACGGCTAGGGATATTTACTTCTGTTAATCAGTACATATTGGAATGTATTGTCTATGCACTAAACCATCTTTCTGAATACCAAATTCAAGCTAATTATAATACCAGACATAAACCCTTAATTGCACCTCATTTTCGCTTATCAAAGACCATTAGAGGTTATAGATATCTATCAGTAAAATTATATAGCCTCTTACCAAATGAATGGAAAAATTTAGAAAATAAAAAGTTTTTGATAAAGGTTAAAAGTTTTCTGAAAGAAAATGTTTTTTATAAAGTCCAAGAATTTATTGAGTATTTCAGCACACCTTAAAACTAGTACCCATAATTGTTTTAATTTGTGTGTATATAAGTATATTTTATGTTTATGAAGTATTTCTGATTGTTAGTCGCTTTCTGTTTTCTTCGTGATATATTTATTTAACTTTTCTGTTGTATATATCTATTCTACATTTTTGTATTTTTTGACATGTGTACACAATTATGTAATTGTCTCATACAAAATAAATTATCTATCTATCTATAGTTCTAGAAAATAGAGTGTTTTGGAAAAAACGTTTATATATAAATTGAAGTGTGTATAAAACGTGCAAGTGATATAATGAAAATAAAACAAGAATTACAATTTTATAAAGAACCTTGTGGAACACCGAGTACTGAACATTTGTGTGTGAAAATTGCACATATTCAAAAAGAAATAAATAAGATATGAATTTTATAAAAATGATAGAAATAAAGCCAAACAACGAAATTTAAATGTGTTTATAAACTTACTTATAAATCATAATATTTTTTAATTTTTTGAATAATTTAATTAGGTTTTAAACTTTTTAATACAACAAAAGCCAGTCCCAAGTCTAGTTTAGAAATGTAGAGGGAAAGGTTTAATAAATTCTACGTTTTTTATCATTTAAGGTATGCAGTAATTATATAAAGGAAAAGTTATTAAAATTCAATTATATGCCATAGTACGATTTTTAGAAATTTTTTCATTCCTTTGTAAACCAACGGATTTCTTTCATAATTTAATTCATTTTCATATAAACTATTGTACTATCAGGTAAAATTAATTTATAATTATCATCTAAAACAACATTACGTTTTATTCTAAATTTGAATTCGATCATTTCACAATTAGAGGTTTGATATGATTTATTTATTTCCAATTCATGAAGTGTATATTCAATAGAATTACCTAGTCAATTTAATTTGTTTTTAAAATCCATTTTTAAGAAACATTTTTATAAAGAAAATTATTTTCTAGTATAAATGTAAGGAAAAACACTGTGTTATATTTTTTGTAAAAAATAGTTTTGTTTTTGTAAAAGTTCAATTGAAATACATACTTTTAAAAAACAAAAGATTTACACTGTGATGAAGAAATATCTCCTAAAATCTGTAAAAAAGAAATAACTCCAAAAAAAATCTCTAAGAAGAAAAAGAGAAGACGATTAATTATAACCAAAATCCTAAATGAAATTCTAAATGATTCACTTATATTTTGATATTTTCTTAACGTTTTCCAAATTTAAATAATACATATGTTCTTCTATAAAGTCCTCTGACATTTTTTGATATTTACAGATATATCTATCTATATATATATATATATATATATATATATATATATATATATATATATAATTGAATTTTCCTCGTCGGTGTAGGACAATAAACACAGAAATTTTACACTATGTCGACGTTTCGATTTATTTTTAAAATCTTCTTCAGGACTAGTGTAAAATATTCTTATCAAAAGACATGGTCCTTATCGTTAAATATATATAAATAAACATGAAAAATATATAAGACATACGTTGCCGTTTCGGAAAATAATAGTTAATTAACTATTATTTTCCGGCGCATGCGGCATGTGACATGACAATCTATTATTAATGGCCGCTCGATCAAGTGTACTGTTGTACATTTTTTTCTTTTCTTTTGTTGTTACTACTGTTGTATGTACTCCCAAAATTAATTCTGTACCTTAACCGTTTTCGAAAAACCTAAATACCGCGATATCTCGGTTGCCATTAACGTTTACATTAAAATTGCGATGTCAGAATTTGTTTAATTTAGAAGTACTTGTAAAAATTCTACTTTTGTTACTTTTTATGTTGCCATTCTCCTCCACCAAAATTAATTTGCTACCTTGAACCGTTTCCAGCAAACACTGTTAACGTTAATCTAAATTTAGAAAAGAAACTGAATTTATCCCCTCCCTCATAATATTTATAAAAAAAATTAAATTGGATAAAAAAAATAATAAGGAAAATATAAAAAGTTGCAGCACTACTGCAATATTAGCAAGCAACAGCAATTAATGCAGATACAAATTTGCTAGAATTCTTAAATAGTAGAATAACATCTGAGAAAGTTAATTCGTAAAAATAGTTTATAAATTCGAATTATTAAATAGTTTTTTTTTATTATTTATCTTATTAACGCCTAATGTAACAAATATAACTTTAATCAATTAGTACGTCTTATATAACTTTATATTTGATTGTAGATGGATTAGATTCTGAATATCTACATTACAAGTTAATAGAGCAATTAATAAAACAAGAAAAATGGTTTATAGTAACATCTTTTCTTGGTCAGTTTTTGCCTATTCATTCTCTAACATCTGAGGTAATAAACCATTTATTGTTAGCAATTATGTTGTTAAAGGGAGACGTATCTTGTACTACTCTAAAGTGAATTACACACCTTAAACTTTACCGGGAAACCAATATCTTTCGCAAACCACACCGCGATTTTGCTCGTTAGTAGAACAGAAATTAAATAAATGATACAAATTGATTCAGTCTCAAATAGTAGAATAGCATCTAATAAATTTAAATGCACAAATATAAGTGCAGTGTACTACAAGCAATAAAGAAGACCAAATTTAATGTAGGTATAAATATCGTAAATTTTTAATATTTTCGTAGCACTTCACTCTCTGTGCTCAAAAGTAACATGTATATTTTATTTTAAGGTTTCACATATTAAAGTACCGTCTCTGAAATTCAGTAATAGAAATAAGTTGAGTTTGGTATAAGTGAAATTATATGAATTTATAAGTGCACAGTGAGAGTTTTTTATTTAGTATTTGTCTGATGTATTGATACACAAGAACATTTCAAATTCCAGATGTAAGACACGGATGCTATCAGCAAACATGTGCTTAAAAAATGATCATTTTTATGACTTCTTCATTTCATCTTAAGAGATTCTAGCTAGGCCGACAATAATACACGATATTTTTATTTTTGCCATTGTTATAGCAAACCAATAAAAAATCTAACAATGGGATAGATGTAAACAGACCCCCTATTTTTTTTAGTATTTCTCAAAAGTGTACATTTGGTAAGTATTGATAATTTTTAGTAATTTTTAATTGATAATGGGGGCAGTTTAATGAAAAATAAGTTGTAAATAGAGCTTTTTGATTTTTTGCAAAGAAAGGAGGGTTAATAACTTGCTTGGTAAGCTAAAGCTTTTATAACACTTATCTAGTAAACTGAAGAGATAAGCTAAAAATAATCAAGAATAAAAGTGCAACATTATATTTTGCCAAGCAGTAAACAATATACAGTGTGTTCCAGTTTATTTGTTACACTTGATATTTTCTGAAATTTTTTAGATAAATTCTAGGTTGGATATCCAGCCTAACTTAGTATTTTCTGTGGAATCTGATGCTGATTTTAATTGACTATAAAAGGGATGTAAAAACATATACGTAAAATTATAAATATCACTTCCGGTTTACACGGAAATGACATTATTTTTGCCAAATAACAAATTTGAAATCGAAAAATTTTATTTTTCAAAAAGCCCATTATTAAATTGTTGAAACTTTTAAAAGATTTGGAAGAAAATATTCAATAATATTTTTGTTATTGTTTAGCTTGTATTCCTGTATTATTGAATATAAACGTGTAAAATAAAAAAAATTAAAAATCAGTTTTTTAAAAGTTTCTCACAAAATATCAATTTTAGGCGCATAGCACCTACCTTATCACTTTTTTACTAAGAATTGTGCGATTAATGTGACGATGCGAAAAAAATGGAGCTATTTAAAAAAAAACGAAATTTTTTAGATTATTTTCAATTTATAGCATTTCGCGCAGTCAAAATAGCACAAAAAGTCAATATAAAAGAACTTTTTCCATAAGCAATTTTATGATTGGCTTCTGTTGGGGAGGTGCTAAGAGTACCCAAAAAATTTTTGTGCTCCAAAGACTCTGTGCATCAATTGTTATTGACAATTTAATTTTTTTAACCGCGTTTTTCAACCTAAAAATGTGAATAACTCGAGATATATAAGTCCTCTCGGGACAAAAAAAAAACAAACAAAATCTTTGTAATTAAATATTCTACAAATCTATGTTTACTGTAGGTCTTACGAGTGCAACCATAACCTACAAAAGTGAAAAAACTGGACAAAAATCGTTTCTTTTAAATTGTGCTGCCCAGAGCCGCCGAGTGAACCGATCAGCTTCAAACTTTCAGAAAATCTATCTTTTACACTACAAAAACACCCTGAAAATTTGGTGTAATAATCTTAAACCCAATATGCGCAATTGAATTTGTTATTTAAAATTATAATTGACCGCCATTTTATGCCATTAAGTTCAAAACGGATCTTTTTTTTCAAAAGTTCGGTCTCGATGCCGGTTTGAATGCCATAAAAAAATTTAAAACCTATTTTGGCCACTTTTTGCATTTGTTCAAAACCCAATAAACAAAGAAATGATTTTTTTCGGCCATTTTGAAAAATTTTGAAATTTTTTTGAAATCTGTATTGGGTTGTATTGTTATCTAGAAAAAAGCCCCTAACTTCGGCTTTGCCACTCTTGTTCAGAAATTGTTGTAAACAATAACTTTGTTGTTAATTTGCAAAAGACAAGCAAAATAAAACAATAAAACAATGTTCGTGTTTTTTGTTAAAAATTAACGACTTACTCATTAAATTTTTGAAAAAACGCATAGATACAATGAAATTTTTCAAAAAGGGGAGAACGGAACCCATATTATATAAGAAATCCGAAAAAAATCATGTAAGCATATTTTTTAAATACAAAGCTTCTTTTCATTATCGGTTTTCCCATACCTGCATAGTTTTCCCTTAATTTTAAACAATTTTCGTCTCTAATAATTTTTTTAAAAATGCATATTTTTCAAGATACTAGCATTTGTGAGTAAAATAATTGTAACTTTTTCCACCAAAAAAATGCTCATATCTCGAGAAATATGCATTTTTAAAAAAATTTACAGATAGAAGTTGCTTGCAGTCAAATTAATGTTCTACTGTTATGAATTTTTTCTGATTTTTAAGAAAACATTTTTTCAGTGATTTTTCTCAGTTTTTGCGACGGGTCTTGCTATTTCTATAGGTACCTCACAGGTATGTTTTTTCTGAAAAAATCGGTATAGAGAAAAGTTTATTATTGTAAAAATAGATTTACCTAAATTTGATCAGATTTTTTTAATAAAATTTTGATTTCCTCTTCCTCCTTTCTGAAAAATTTCGAATTAATGAATCTCGGAAAATTTGCGTTTTAAAAAAAAACGAATAAAAAACTATTCTTATCAAAGAATACAGAAATACGTATTGTTATGTGCTGCCCTCTAACAAGGAAAGATGTGATTAAGTTCATGTTCAAAGTTTTCCTCAGAAGCTTAGTTACTTCCCTGACTAGTAGGGTGGCGCCGTCTATGAGCCAATTGACGAACAATCATCTATTACATGGTAGAAAATTATGGAGAATTCTAGAAAAAAATTCTAGAAGGATTCCAAGTGTGTATATAAAGAGGTGACTCCAGCAGATGGGGGAACAGTTCAGTTGAGTGAAGTATGCAGTTTAGTGAAGTAAACAGACAAGAGAGTTTTTAGACAAGAGTTGACAAGTTTAAGAAGGAAAGTAAAGTGCTTAGTGTTTTAAAAGTAGTGAAATTATATTAGATTAAGTTATTATTAGTTGTGTGATTTTTAAGTATTTGCTAGTGTAATTTTAGTGATTAAATAAATCAGTGGTTTGTGAAAATTCTTGTTGCAAGTTATTTGGAATCCACAAAGTGTTTACTGAAAATTGTAAGGACGTAACAATTGGTGTCAGAAGCGGAATTGCAACAGAATTTCTGAAGAATTCGACGAAGTCCCATAGTGTTCTATTTGGAAACCACTGGAGATAGTGAAGTGAGTCGAACTGGAAAGTGATATAGACATTAGACAAGTGCTAGTGTGAGAAAATTTATAGAACATTCTATTCTGAATTTTGTGGACATATTTGACGTATACCAGATATAGACTTTAAATAAGACTTGTTAGTGTTGTTTGTTAGTTTTTGAATGGAAACAAGAAGCATGGCCGCTGAAAAGCAAATGCAAGACATGTTAGCTGCATTTAGCAAAATGATGCTAGAAGAACAAGAAAGACGTCAAGAAGAACAAGAAAGACGACGTCAGAAAGAAAAACTAGAAGAAAAAGAAGAACAAGAAAGACGACGTCTGGAAGAAAAAGAAGAACAGGAAAGACGACGTCTGGAAGAAAAAGAAGAACAAGAAAGACAACGTCGGGAAGAAAAAGAAGAACAAGAAAAACGACGTCTAGAAGAGAAAGAAGAACAAGAAAAACGACGTCTAGAAGAGAAAGAAGAATTAAGGAAAATTATACAAGGGCAACAAGATGCTATCCTGTCAGCCACTAATGAGGTCAAGGAAAAAGTAGATAAAGTTGAACAAAAAGTGACTGGCGTCGAAGGAAAAGTGACTGCTGTCGAAGAAGAAGTGAGTGATATCAAAGGAAAAGTAAATAAGGTTGAAGAGGAAGTAACTGAAGTCAAAGGAAAAGTTACTGGCGTCGAAGGGAAAGTTACCGATATAGAAGGAAAATTTCATGCAGTTGAAGGAGAGGTAGAGCGACTTAAGCGACTGTTAAGAGAACAAGGAGGCCAGCTGGTATTATCATCATCAGGTCCTCGATTACAACCGCCTTCCTTTGATGGTCAAACTTCTTGGTCAACCTATAAAAGACAATTTGAGGCAGCGGCATACGCAAACAATTGGAGCAATGAAGACAAAGCTATGGCATTGGTGCTAGCATTAAGGGGCCAAGCCTCAGAGTTGCTTCAGAGACGCAGCAACGGGATTTTAAAGTTTTGGAAGCTGCACTAGATCTAAGATATGGCGACCAACACCTCGCCCAAGTATACAGGACTCAGCTCAAATCACGCACACAAAAGGCTGGGGAAAGTTTACAAGATTTTGAAGCAGCTGTTGAGCGACTGACATACCTGGCTTACCCGGATGCACCCAAAGAATTCCAGGAACAATTAACAGTTGGTACTTTCATCGATGGCATAAGAGATGAGGAGATCAGGCGAGTCCTTAGATTATCCCGAGATAAGACTGGTAGTGAAGCCTTGATCCATGCCCTCGAGGTTGAAGCCGCTTACAAAGAGACTGCACGTCCGAGAGTACGAACCATGAAGGTAGAAGAAGAGGACCGTTTAGAAAAATCAAATATGGAATCTTTGATGGCTGATATGCACAAAATGATAAGCCAGTTGATGACAAAACCAGATGCTCCAAGGAAGCAGGAAAGAGAACAGAGCGATGAACAGTCAAGGAAGGTGATTCGGTGTTATAAGTGCGGCAAACCAGGGCATATTAAGCGAAACTGTCGGCAGCGGAGCCCTGAGAGAGTAAATGCCGCAATGACTGAAGAGCCGCAGGAAAACTAAAGATAGCCAGCACCTTGGGGGCTGTGCTGGCTGGTGAACACGGTGCCCCCAGAGAGATACGGGTTTCCCAGATTAGAAGAGTCCCGAGTAGTCTGCTTTTGGATGGCTATGTAAACAAAAGGAGATGTATCTTCACTATCGACACAGGTGCCACGTCGTCAATAGTGCGGCCCGGATTTTTATCAGGAATAAAAGTTGATAAAAGCCAAAATGGATTGGTCGTTCGAACAGCCACAGGAGACAGGGTAAGGGTTCATGGAGAAGTTGACCTAGATCTGCAGTTTGGACGCCTGTGCTTTAGTCATAGGGTTATCGTGGCTGATATCACTGATGATTTCATTTTGGGGCTGGATGTTATGGGAGTACAAGATCAATTTATACTTGACGTGGTAGAACGAGTGCTAAAGATTGGAAATGAAGAATTTATTTTGTCAACAGCAAATGACCGATTTCAAAAAGTGAGGCTACTGATGGCTCAGACAATCAAGATTCCTGCCCATTCAGAACAAATAATTGAGGCCATTCTGGAAGGAAACTCTGGTGGATACCGTGTTGGCCTTGTTGAAAAAGATGATTCAATTAAGACAGAAAACGTAATCTTAGCAAGAACTCTGACCCGGACAAGAGACAAAATTCCAATTAGAGTGGCTAATTTAAATTCCCACTCAGTGACTTTCAAGGAAGGCGAGGCAATAGGATCCTACGAACCAGTCCAGTGGATAGCAAGGTGCGAGGAGCAAGGGGAGAAATGTTCGTCAACCAGCGTAGACAGGGAAGTTGTGACTTTGTTGAGTTCCCAGTTTGAACACCTGTCTGAGGATGAACGTAGAGAGGTAATCAAGTTTTTGGAAAAAGAAAGTACGGTATTTGCCAAAAACACAGAAATCCTCACGAAAACTGATATAGTACAGCATCGAATAGACACTGGTGATTCAGCCGCCATCCGCCAACAACCTAGGAGGTTGCCACTAGCTAAACAAGAAGAAGCTGCTGCGATGGTTCAAAAGATGCTACAAGATGGAGTAATTGAGGAATCAACCAGTCCCTGGTCATCACCGGTAGTTTTAGTTGCCAAGAAGGACGGAACTTTGAGATTTTGTGTCGACTACCGGAAGCTGAATGATGTTACGAAGAAAGACAGCTATCCACTACCACGAATTGACGATACATTAAGTACGCTGGCAGGGTCACGATGGTTTTCAACTCTAGACCTTCGAAGTGGGTATTGGCAGGTGGGACTTCACCCTGACGACAAGGAAAAGACTGCCTTCTCAACAGGTAGTGGTTTATATCAATTCACCGTGATGCCTTTTGGACTTTGCAATGCGCCAGCTACTTTTGAAAGATTGATGGAATTTGTACTCCGAGGACTAACTTGGAAGACGTGCTTAGTTTATCTTGATGACGTAATGGTTATGGGACGAAACTTCAGGGAACATTTGGAAAATCTTCAGGAAGTATTTGGGAGAATCAGAAATGCACACCTAAAGTTGAATCCAAAGAAGTGTCTACTATTCCAAAAAGAAGTGAAATTCCTTGGACATGTCGTATCTTCGGAGGGAATACAGACAGACCCGGACAAGATCTCTGCCGTGCGTGATTGGCCAAGACCTTCGAATGTACACGAATTACGAAGCTTTCTTGGCCTCTGCACTTACTATAGACGTTTTGTGGAAGGATTCGCGGATATAGCAAAACCACTACACCAGCTAACGGAGGAGAAAGTTAAATATCAGTGGACACCGGAGTGTGAAACATCATGGAAGAAGCTGAAAGCAGCGTTATGCAGTAGTCCTGTGCTAGCATATCCCAAACCAAAGGGCCTCTATATTCTTGACACGGATGCTAGCAACTCCGCAATTGGATGTGTACTATCTCAAGTCCAAAATGGAGAGGAAAAAGTAATCGAGTATTTCAGTAAGGTACTGTCCAAACCAGAGAGGAATTATTGTGTAACAAGGAAGGAACTATTGGCCATTGTTAAGTCCGTGGACCATTTTCACAAGTACCTCTATGGCCAACATTTCAAAATCAGGACCGACCATGCTGCATTAAAATGGCTATTGCAGCTGAAAACCCCAGAAGGTCAACTGGCTCGCTGGATAGAAAGACTGCAGCAATATGACCTCACAATCGAACACCGACCTGGAAAGTCTCATAAAAATGCAGATGCTCTGTCAAGAAGACCGTGCAAAGATGACTGCAAGCACTGCTATCGGGTTGAAAAAGCACAGGGCACGGTAATAGTAAACACAGTTCAGGTAGATGTTCCAGATGATTGGACAAAGGAAGTTCTAAGACGAGAACAAATGGATGACAGCGTAATTGGTCCTATATTAAGGGCAAAAGAAAAAGGAACGCGACCGGAATGGAAGGATGTTTCGGACAAAAGTGTGGAGCTGAAGGCATTGTGGGCACAATGGGACTCCCTTAAGGTTATAGATGGGCTATTAAAGAGAGCATGGGAAAGTCCAGATGGGAAGGAAGTTACCATGCGTCTGGTGATACCCAGCTGTCGGATCCCAAAAGTACTTCAGGAAATACATGATGGAGTGTCCGGGGGACATTTTGGTATGAATAAGACATTGGCTAAAGTACGGGAACGATTTTATTGGATAAATAGCCGTCAAGATGTGGAAGCTTGGTGCCGCAAATGCAAGGCTTGTGCAGCTACCAAAGGGCCACAGACGAAGAGCAGGGGCCAAATGAAGCAATATAACGTTGGAGCTCCTTTTGAGAGGATTGCTATAGATGTAGCGGGCCCATTCCCAGTGACAGATGATGGGAATAAATACATCCTGGTCGCTATGGACTATTTTAGTAAATGGCCGGAAGCCTATGCCATTCCGAATCAGGAAGCAGTTACTGTTGCTCGAGTTTTGGTGGATAACCTTGTATGCCGATTTGGTGTACCCCTGGAGCTACATTCCGATCAAGGGAGAAACTTTGAGTCGGGGGTATTTCAGAAAATTTGTGAGTTGCTGGGCATTCACAAGACCCGGACAACCCCTCTTCATCCCCAGTCAGATGGAATGGTGGAACGACATAATAAAACCATGAAGGAACATCTTTCTAAGGTAGTTCACAAGAACCAGCGAGATTGGGATCGACATATACCATTTTTCTTAATGGCATACAGGGCTGCCATTCATGAGACGACTAAACAGACACCGGCTCGTGTAATATTTGGGCACGAGATCAGACTGCCATGTGATTTGATGTTTGGTACACCAGATAAGAAGCCACTCTCCGTGGATGACTACGCAGACGAAGTTAGTCAACAGCTGAGGAATGTCCACGAATTGGTTCGAAACCAAGTTAGCATAGCTAGTGACAGAATGAAGGCTCGCTATGACCGGAAGGGAACGTCAGCAGGATTCAAGGAGGGCGATCTGGTTTGGCTATATAACCCACAGCGAAAGAAGGGAAAATCTCCGAAGCTTCACCCACCCTGGGAAGGACCGTATTCAGTCATCACTCGGATCAATGACGTTGTTTACCGAATTCAACGTAGTAAGAAGTCCAAGATGAAGATCGTGCACTTGGATAGGTTGGCGAAGTATGAAGTATGTTGGGGAATCTGAATTGCCTGACCGGGACGTTCAGGCTTAAGGAGGGGGCAGTGTTATGTGCTGCCCTCTAACAAGGAAAGATGTGATTAAGTTCATGTTCAAAGTTTTCCTCAGAAGCTTAGTTACTTCCCTGACTAGTAGGGTGGCGCCGTCTATGAGCCAATTGACGAACAATCATCTATTACATGGTAGAAAATTATGGAGAATTCTAGAAAAAAATTCTAGAAGGATTCCAAGTGTGTATATAAAGAGGTGACTCCAGCAGATGGGGGAACAGTTCAGTTGAGTGAAGTATGCAGTTTAGTGAAGTAAACAGACAAGAGAGTTTTTAGACAAGAGTTGACAAGTTTAAGAAGGAAAGTAAAGTGCTTAGTGTTTTAAAAGTAGTGAAATTATATTAGATTAAGTTATTATTAGTTGTGTGATTTTTAAGTATTTGCTAGTGTAATTTTAGTGATTAAATAAATCAGTGGTTTGTGAAAATTCTTGTTGCAAGTTATTTGGAATCCACAAAGTGTTTACTGAAAATTGTAAGGACGTAACAGTATTTTTGTGATATTAATTGGTATTACTGCATTTTTCATGGAATTAGTTGGTATTACAGAAATTTTCATGGTATTACTCTGGAGTTGTGAAATTACTAAGATATTATAGTAGTATTACAATGCCAAAATGGAATTAGTGTATAGAATTTTGGCACCGGTTTACCCCTCGGGTATTTAACCATTGAACAAGTTAATATAATTCTTCTTTGTTAGGATACATGCACATTTTGGCTACATAAAAATATTTTCGCTTTGTTAATTATAGAGTTATAATGATAGTATTTAATAATTATATTAAACAATGGTAAATAAAAATTGGTTAATAATAATAATAAAATTAATGTCATGTAAAATTAAGGAAAATTTAAATGTGGACTAAATTGATTCTTTAGATTAACGCCATGAATTCAAGAACACGAAAAATGCTGGAGTTGGTAACAAGTAAAAGTAAAAACTTACTAGATCTACCAAAGTATGACTCTACCAAGGGTACAAGGTAAGAAGAGCAATCAATCGCTTCGTTAGCACAAAATAATTTTTTACACCCAAATAAATCTAACATAAAAGACAAACAGGAACTGGTGCTGAGAGAAACTCCTGGAACAGCAAAATGTACGGAAATAAAAAATAACCAAATAGAAAATAAAAAACCAGTAAATAAATTGCAGAAAGTTAATAATGAACGGATAAAACAGGATATGAACAACGAAAATGAAAGCGAAAGTGTGATCGAGGAAAATAATGACCATTCGAATTCCCAGTCCAATACAAATGTCTTCAGGTCCTCTAAATAAACACAATACAGTATTATGTATAATGTCGCTATGGGCTAACCAACGAACGCGTGTCGTTATGGGCTAATCAACGAACGCGTTCTAAATGGCGTGTATCTGTATCTGACGAGAGCGCTACCTCATGGGAATTCTATTGAACAATTCCATATCTTTTAAGCGTTGAACCGGTCATTATTAAGCCCTTCTGAAATTTTGTGTAGGGGTTCCTTATAGCAATATGTGGCAAATAGTAATAGGATACACGCAAAACGCTGTTTAGCCCAAGGATGGGCTACACAACGTCTGTGAAGGCTAAACAACATACTACTGATATCTAGTTTGGGCTTTATAATGTCCGTTTATATGTCTATATATATATATATATATGTTATATTAGAAATATACTATGATATATAATATCGCCGAGACAGGCTTAACCTTCTCAAACATATCATGTTACAAATTGCGCAACAGCTCTTCTCTAATAACCGCTCACGTTGGCTGAGCTTAATGTTTCCTTCTTGGTAATCCCTTATCATGCTGAATTGCCAATTTAATGTTCTTTGTTCTCTTATGTTATAAATACAACCAACAGACATTTGTACCTTCAGTCATATACTCATTTTCGACCTAATACATTCTAAATTTATTATTGTTCATTATTGTACCTAGAGTCAAGCTTGACTCCCAAGTAAATAAAGTTTTTAAAAAGTGATTTCTACAATCCATTATCTAACATTGGCGCAGTCGGTAGGATCTGAAAAACACCCTGTAACCCAGAGGTGGTGGATTTCAATCCTTCAATCAGCAAAGAATCTACGAGAAACAAGAAAAATACAATTTCAAGCAGACAAGCAACGTCTCAACAAGCTCACAAGAAGCATCATATACACATCGAGAAATAATTAGCAAGTAAGAAACATTCCTGGCCCCTGAAAGTCGGTGTCTTCGGCACTTGGAACACGTCACCGTGGATAGGAACACCTAGTGATACCCCTGACGGTACATCCCAGTGTAGCAACGCTTACGAAACCGCATTCGACCTTCCATCTGGACCCCAGGCATGAAGATAGTAATGTAAGTAATTTAAGAATCATCTCGATTTATTTTCTATTTCAAACTGCACTAAACATTTATATTTTATCATTCGTACATTGCATTCACATTTGCATTAAACCCACGACAGTTCTGCAATCTAATTTAGTTGAATATATTATCTAAATATCGTATTACTTTAGCCGATATTTTATTTTATTTTAACACATAAATATTTTCATTGCAATCAATATATTAATTTGACATATATCAAGTTTAATCCTTATCTTGTAACGTTTTTACTGCAATTTAATACTACTACTACTAATAAAGGTTAACGTATTGTTTATACCATATGACTATAATATCTGAATAAGTGCAAATACCATCGCAAAAATAATTTGTTACATACTTTATACAGAAAAGAATACAATTTCGTTTCCTTTTATTCATTATTATTGCCAGTGGCGTACTCTTGCACCTTTTACAATTAATTTTTAGTATTTTTTGTGTGTACCAAATTAATTTTTGTTTGTTTATCTGAAATTTATATACAAATCTTAATAATATAAAATGGCGAACCAACCAAATACTACAGCAAATAATACCAATAACGCTGACGAAACCCTTACCATAGAACCCTACAGGTTAAGTGAGATTTTCTCAATAGTTCCAGAGTTCGACGGGAACCCCATTTTCCTACAAACCTTTATTTCCGCGTGTGTTTACGCATACGGTATGTCCATAGAAGACCAGCGTATTTTACTCACCCTGCATATTAAAAACAAACTTCGCGGAAAAGCTGCCGAATTAATAAATTCGAGGAACCCTGCCACTTGGGCAGAAATTAAAAGCCTACTTGAGGCCCACTTCGGTGATTCACGCGACTTGACAGCCCTTATACAGGACTTACAACGGATTCACCAACTACCTAATGAAACTGCCCTGACATTCGTATCTCGTTTACAAACACATAATGCCAAAATGCACGCTGCTGTGCAAAAACAGACTTTGACGTTGGAAGAAAAGACAGCCCAATCATCCCTAATTGAAACCATGACTCTAACAACACTACTTACCGGACTAGAACCCAAACTTGGACAAATAATCCGTGCCGGAAATCCCAGCGACATGCTAGAAGCAATCAATAGAATCAAACGCGAACTCCAACTGTCCTACTTCGAGTCACAAAAATTCCCAAAACAAACTATCAACAAAAACCCCATCCAGAACCAACAGAGGCGTCCCAACTCCCAACAATTCTGTAATTTTTGCAAACGTAACGGGCACAATTTTAATGAGTGCCGAACAAGACTACAATTCTCACAACAAAATCAGAACTTTAGACAAAACAATTTTGCCAGTCCTCCACAATTTTCTAGACCGAATTTCCAAAATTCTCCCAACCAGCAATATCAAAGAAATTTCATGCCGCAACAAAATTTCCAACAGAATAGGCCTTCTGTAATAAGACCTAATCCGAACTTTCAGAGATCCCCAAATCAACAAAATTCAAATTTCAATCCTAACTTTAACAGACAAAACCCGCAGAGAACACATCACGTTAATTTTGACAATCATTTCGACTGTCAAAATTATGATACTAATTTTTACAATGAAACTGATAATTTCAGTGACCCGCAATTCCATAACTTCGGAAACTATCAAACTAATTCTAGCCTTGATAATATGGCAAACATGCCACAAGTAAATTATGATGATTACCCCCATTTCCCACAAAATAACAACGACGATAACATGCAATACCAAAATGAGAATTATACAGCTAATTCTCAGATGTCGCAGGATTATACTGCTAATCCTCAGGATTTTCCATTAGGCCCGGAGTATTCCATGAATACTCCAACCCAAGAAATAAATTTCGAAGTGGACCAAATGTCCAACCAAATTCAAACATTAAACCTGAAAGACAATTCCGACCCACATTCGAATCCCCAAGAACAGTGTTTCATGTAAAATCACCATCTAACCCTCCGTTTCAAATAAGTTCGAAAAACCTGTATTTCATGAAAGACCCAACAAATAAATTTAATATTCTAATCAATTTAGGTGCAGATATTTCCATTTTCAAACCCAAAGCAACAGAAAATTATAACCTAAGACACCCCGAAAATTTAAATATACAAGTAACAGGTCAAAAAATTAAAATCACTGAATCTGTTCTTATACCGTTCAATTTTAACGATCCACACAAAGTTTATGTATACGATTTAGATACAGACTTCGATGGCTTTGTAGGTAACGACTTTCTAGAATATTACGAATGCATTATAGATTTCAAAAACAATCAACTAATTACCAATTTTGAAAATATACCATTATTTAAAGTTAACGATTATTTACCTTTACAACCAGTTACAAATTCAAACGAAAATATTAACAATCACCTTTCAGATAACACCATTAATCAAAATCTTATTTTTTTCGTACCAGACACTGAAGAAATATTTGAATTTTATTGTGACACTGACGCTATACCGCTAGCCCAGGAACAAGAAAAAATACACTTACCTAACACCTTTGCAAAGACAAACATACAAAGCGAATTTTTCGAGACAACGTCTGATGAAAACTATCAAAATTCAGACTCCCATCAAATAGACAAAAGTTCTAAACTTTCAGACATCTCCTGTAAAGACAAAAACCAAAATTCCATCTTTACCGAATCTCGCATCAAAGGAATAATTAAACATAAGGTACAAGAAACAAAAACAATTTCCAATGTAACCCCTACGGTTAACCAACAAAAAATGAACCTTTCAGAAACAAAATCATCTCCTACAGGCAAATTTAAATTGACAACCTTAAATCCAAACATGTCCAATAACAATTCGAAACAAACAATAACATTAAACAGAAAAATGTTTATTTCGCAAACAGTATTCAAAATTAATAATAAAATATTCAGGAAATCGAAAATTCGAAAAACAAATAAAGTAAAGAATAATCCAGGAAACACGCATACGATCTTGCGTAATCAAAACAAAAGAAAAATTTATATACCCCACACAATCAGGAAAATATACCAACGAAATTCATTTTTATCCCCGGTAAAAACAATACCGAAAATAGTAGAATTTTCTAATTTAATATTTGAACCAGTTCAAAAATTCAAATCTATATTTAAGCCTAATTAATAATGATAATACCGATTTCAGTCTCAACTATATGCCGACCCTGGAAATAAAACAGTTACAAAATTTGCAACCCAAAATTACTTTCAAAATTATCTCACAAATATTTTTTTAGTCACCTAAACTAAATCTTTTAGAATATTATTAAAAATTAACAGTTTACATTAAAAGTATTTTCCATTTTCTTAGACCTTTCTAAATTAATACTACCAGAAAATTTGACAAAAAAAACCATTGTATAACAAATTAATTAACTATCAGAACACTTCTCATGTAAATAATTTTATTTCTTCTCTCTATTACTAGGAAACTTCTCATGTAATAAATTTTGTTCTATGAAACAAAACCTTAATTATAACGAAATATTTTTGTTCATTTAAATAAATGCACATAAAATATTTACAAATAATTCAAAGAACTCATAATAGTAGTACTACTTTGATAACAGTACCTTGAACTTTTGCACAGAGGCACGTCCTGCATATTTATGGACTTAAACATATTAATAAGAATTGCATGATATCCAGCACCATAGTATCGCATTGCACTCATTATGATTTCTCCCTACACCAATATAAACGCTTTACAAGCACAAGTAATAACAGCTGTTAACTATATAATAATTAATACCAAGGGCAGAAAAAATTAAATAATATGCAGTAAGAACTTTTCAGAATTTAATTAAAACTTAAAATCAGGACATACCTTTTCCAAATTAAATGATTGAACTACTCGTAAACCCTGAAAGAAACTCACAAACGTTCAGAAGAAATTTCAGAAACTGAAAATCAAACATTCTTCAAAATGTTCAAAAAATATATATTCTATATTTGAGAGGCCCTAAGTAAAAACAAATGAATATATCTACAAGATCACAAACGAACAAACTTCTCAGAAATTTAACACATTTTCTAGACTTTACAAAACTGAATATTCAATAGATTACTCTAAAATTCAAACTTCAAATAAACAACTCTTGGACCGAGAAAACAAACACATCATAACTTTCTTTCAACAAAATAAACCTAAGAGATCTTCATCACCAAATTATTGATGACATTTTCGAGGAAAACCCCGAATTTTACGACGACAAAATAAATATCCTCTCTAGTAGATCGGTTAGACATAGGAAATACTATATCATTCCTCTACCCTTTGACCCTGAATCCGTAGTAGGACATTTGTTCTTAGCAATATACAAAAATCAAAATGAATTAGATCTTTCTAATACTTACCATGTCGAAAATAACTTAGACCTCCCCATACTCGAAATTCTGTCATTTATCTTCGCAGAAAAAGACCTAAAACTCATTATCTGTCAAAACCTAGTACAAACATCTGACGAAGACCAAAGACCGATAATTCTTGACCAAAACCATACCGGCAAAAACAACCTGCATCGCGGAATAAACGAGACTATGCGTAGGATCAAAAATAAATACAATTGGCAAGGACTAACCAAAGATGTTGAAAATTTCATAAAAAATTGCGAAATTTGTCAACGGACTAAAGTTTGCCGAAAAAATCTTAACAACCCTCTAGTAATCACTGAAACTCCGAGGACGCCTTTCGAAAGAATTAACATCGACCTATTCGAATTTCCTACACGAAATTACGCTCTAACTATCCGCGACGAACTTACAAAATTCACACAAGCCTATGCAGTACCGGATAAAAGCGCAAAATCTGTGGTAAATACCCTATTGTTATATTTTCAACATTATGGTACCCCACTGAGGATTCACTGTGATTACGGCGGTGAATTCGACAACAACTTACTAAAAGACCTCTGTACCCTCTACGATATAAAATTGACATATTCTAGCGTAGGACATCCCCAATCTAACGGTTCTATAGAACGCTTTCATGCTACCTTAGCCGAAATGATCAGAATTCACAAAACCGAAAACCCAAATGAACATCCTTTTACCATATTGCCGTATGCAGTAATATGCTACAATAATTCGGTTAATAAAACGCATGGTTTTACGCCATACGAACTGATCTTTGGACACACAGCTAATAGACCACCAGAGACCCTGTACAACCAAAAAGACCTAATAACTAAATATGTTAGGGACTTAAATAATAGGATATCCCACTATTACCAAATTGCACGCAGTCGGACTGAAGCGCAAAAACAAAAAGCTAAAGTCAGATTCGACAGAAATATCCCAGAAAATCGCCCCACGTATAACGTTGGAGACGAAGTATATGTAAAGGAATCCCAAATCAAAAGCAAGTCACAAAATAAATTCAACGGCCCTTTCGAGATCAAAGAAATTTTCCAAAATTCTGCCACTTTGTTAAATCCCGAGACAAATCAAACAAGTAAAGTAAATTTTGATAGAATGAAACCATATACTGAAGATTAAAATTTATTTTCAGGTTTCTACTGCTGTTCGGATCAGCATTTTCTCAATACGAAATAACACCAATAAACAATACTATCGGTGTTTACTATCACAAAGACACGGACATTGTCATCTCACACAAGAAATGGACATTACTCGTACATAAAAATATATCGACCTTTAAGACAGCTCTTGACAGAAACGACAAAATTTTACAGACAATCCTTACTACCCTTGACCCAGCATACAAAAACATGAACGAATTCGCGAGTGAGGTTAAAACGCATTTAAGCTTCCTAGGACAAATCTCAAAATCCATACAAACTAAATTTGACGAAATACATCTCGACACGAAACGCTACAAACGCGGAATCATAAACGGAATTGGTTCAATATTCAAAGCAATTACCGGAAATTTAGACGCAGAAGACGGTAAATACTACTCTGACTGTATCAATAAATTAAACCAAGACGAACGTCAGATAGAAAATTTGATGAAAAATCAAATATCAGTTACAAATTCAGTTATTAAAAATTTTAACACGACAATTCAAAAACTACTAATAGACGAGGAGACATTCAACAAAGATATAAAAGAAATCGAATACGCAATCTTAGACATTACGTATGACGTACGAGCAGTTGAAACAAAATTAAAATTCTTGGAAATTTGTGAACAACTCATGGCGAGCTACCTATTTATAGAGGACAACCTCAACGATATTTTAAATTCGATCACTTTCGCGAGACTCAAAGTAATTCATACGTCTATCATTAACCCCCAAGATTTGGTAAACTCATTGCAGGAAATTTCACAAAACCTACAAAAGAACAATTTGCCACTCCCAATTAAACTTTCAAAAATTGCACAGTATTTAGATATTATTGAATTAAAAGCTTTCCAAATGAACTCAGAATTAGTATTTGTATTAGATATACCCCTAGTAGACCCTCAAACGTACTCCGTTTTCCAATTATACCCCATTCCTATCTTAGATAGTAGAACTGGTCTGTATCATATTTTGTCAACTTCTCAAAAATATATCGCGAGAGATGATGATTCTTTGATGTACATACCCATTGCTGACCTCAGAGAATGCAAGCCACTCCATACCAATACTAAATTATGTCCAAATTTGTTTGCATATCCAATTGACAACAACGCCATATGCGAAGCCCGCCTTTTCAAGGATCTACAAACTCTACCAGAAAACTGTCAAACGTCAACTATCATCGGCCAAGGATACAACATCCAAAAACTAGACGAAAACGTGTGGATGATCGTCAATACAGAGCCACTAAAGATGACTATCAATTGCCCGAAAGTGACCCCAAAAACCGACACCATCCTCAAAAATTGTATAATTAAATTACAACCAAATTGCTACGCCTTCATAGGTATCACGAAGATCCAAGCCAGCTCAGACGAAACGACAGACGTGAAGAACGACGCTCACCCTATACAAATCCCGTTCGAGTGTTGCAACCAGGTTCCGGACAAAGTTCGAGTGCCCAACCTGAAACCACTAAAACTAAGTGATCTGAACACCGAAGACCTCGATGTCGCCAGACACCAACTAGACCAATATTCAAAAGACTTAGACGACCTAATCAAGGAACCTTTCATCACGAGACACATTTCTTGGTTTACCTATCTTACCCTAGTGCTAATTTTCGGACTCTTATTCTTGTATCTATTCTGTAAGTGTAAAGCAAGAAGACGAAGACTAGCCATCAACGTTTCCACGACTCCTCCATCTCCACCAAGGCCTAGTGAACCCCTCAGGACAATCACTAGCCTGTTTCATCAACGAAGACGACCTACCTTAAGAAGAGAAGACAACGAAGCCGAAGACATAGAACTTAACTAAAGACAAACTGTTTTGTGCCTTTTTACTGACTTTTAGTGCTAGACTCTTCAGTGAATTTCATTTCATTTGTTTAATCATCATACTTCATTATTTTTCTATCCTTTGTTAATTTCAATTTTATTAACATTTTTACGTTATTTTCATTTAAACTTATCATACTCATATTTTATGCTTTTATATTAAAGCTATATTTTAACCTTGGGAATATTTTACCCCATTTTAAGACAAACTTATTATGTTTGTATTTTACGCTTTCTTGCTAAAGCTATACTTTAACTCTAACATTTTTATGTTATTTTACTTTATGAATCAAGCTTATTGTGCTTGCATTTCATATTTTAGACACTAAGGTTATACTCTGTATTTTAAACTTTACGACTTAACATTTTTGTACTCTTTATATTTTTCCAAATTGTACCATTACCTTTTATATACATTTTATATTCATTTCAAAAGTTGCTGCATAAAACACCAACTTTTTTTATAAGGGGGAAGCTGTTATATTAGAAATATACTATGATATATAATATCGCCGAGACAGGCTTAACCTTCTCAAACATATCATGTTACAAATTGCGCAACAGCTCTTCTCTAATAACCGCTCACGTTGGCTGAGCTTAATGTTTCCTTCTTGGTAATCCCTTATCATGCTGAATTGCCAATTTAATGTTCTTTGTTCTCTTATGTTATAAATACAACCAACAGACATTTGTACCTTCAGTCATATACTCATTTTCGACCTAATACATTCTAAATTTATTATTGTTCATTATTGTACCTAGAGTCAAGCTTGACTCCCAAGTAAATAAAGTTTTTAAAAAGTGATTTCTACAATCCATTATCTAACATATATATATATATATATATATATATATATATATATATATTGATGCTAGTTAAGTTGTCACCTCCGGCACATAGAAAGGACGACCTGACCTCCATGTTATCCCGTGCATATATTGCTATAAATTTTATATATTTGTGATTAGGGGGACCCCCAGAATACGAATCCCAAAAGAGGGGAAAAGATTTATAATTTTTTTTGTAATCATATATACAGGATACAAGAGATACGAACTGACCTCCAATACGAGTAGAAACTGAGGCATCGTTAATACCTCTAGCAATGTTGCCAAATTTTCGGAGGTCAAAACGTAACGCCATTATCTGTAGTTGTTAATATATAAACATTATCGAACCCACATTTGAATTTGTAAGTTTCTGGAAAACGATGGTCATAATCTTATATAACTTCTTAGTAGGCAGGAAGTGTACATTTTGAACACAGGTTTTGGCAAATATTTTATTATTCAAACTAAACTAAAGTCTGAATCTATGTCCCCTAGTCTTTTACTCAGAGAAATCTATCTAGATATCTAAGATTTAAAAGGCTCATTCAAGTGGTTTGGGAGGCCTTTAAAACCATTTTTTTCGAATTTTGGAATGAAATTGGGTGAAAATAAAGAATTACTCTTCTGATCAATCAATATTTCAGAAAATATTGAAATTTTTTCATCTAATAATATTTGAAATATAATGTAACTGATTTTAAATGGTATTAAGGTTGTTTGATGTTTAGAATAAAATATCAACAGTTCTATGTAAATAAAAAGTAACTATGGATATAACATAAAATCTTACGGCTATGTTTAACATAAGAATTTCCTCTAATCTGTTTCGAGAAAGATTTAGTGTCCTAAATGTCAACGATATAGGTATATTACATTTATTTTTCTCGTTATAATTTATATTAGTTGGCAAGAAGTAGCTTCTGGCTATTCCTTTGACATAAACATCATAGACGCAGAGGCTATTTTTTCATTACACTGAATAATTGTGTTTTTGTAAATTCTGATGTGATATTTTTTTAGAAGATCTATATGGTAAGAACTCTAAAAAAGAGAAAAGAATATAAACAGAACACCATAGTTAATATTTAAACGATATCTTATATATTTTTACACCATTTCAGCGTAAAATTACGTTCAGCATTAATTCTCGTTTTGAAAATGTTGTGGCGTCGCCAAGTTATTGCAAAAGGTATGAAAATTTACAGAAGCATCACAAATGCTACAAAATGAACTTTGTTAATAACAGTTAAGGGAAAATATTTGGTAAGGGCAAAGATAAGGGATAGTTGAAATGTAGTGGACTGGATGGATCTACAATTTATATGGGGGCGTTAATTTGGAAGCCTACAAATATCTAGAATATCGTTTTTACAAATAGAACAACAAGTACATTATCCCACTATGCACAAATATATTGTCCTTTATGATATTAGTCTCCAAAGCTAATAGTTTTTGAGATATTTTCAGTTTAACCGATAATTTAAAAATAATTGTGTTTTTCTTTGTTCACAAGAAAGCTATGGCTTTATTGTATTATAGTAAATGCAGATTTTAGTACTGAAAATGAAAACCAAATGAAAATGATTCAGAATTATATTTTTTAATTCGATTTTAAAGCTGGAAAATAATTTAAATATTGAAATATAAGAGCAACGGTAACTAGGAAAAATACATAATACATTTGGAACATTCGTCATTTAAGAAATTTTTTATACATTTTTTTCTAGCCACCGTTATTATTTTTATATACTGTAATTATTTAAATTATTACAATTATTAAATGACGGCAAAGCCATAACTTACTAGTGGAATAGGCGCAATTATTTTTAAGTTAATCAATTAAAATGAAAATATTTCAAAAACTATCAGTTTTAGAGAAATATCATATTAACTAATTATTATTAAAGAAATAAAATAGTTGTGCAAAATGGCGAAAAAATATACAGGGTATTCCCTTGGAAAAAATGAAGCATTAGATATAATATGGAGGTTGGCAAGTTAATGCCCCTGTATAAAATCCCCGGTACGTAAAAATAAACTTTTGCTTTACTCAGATATTTTAGTTCACCCCTATGTTTGCACTTACCAAATAGTTCCTCTTAGCTATTATTAACAAGGTATTTTAGTGACATTTGTGATGCATTGTTTTTGCGTAAATTTTCATATTTTTGACAATCTTATAAATTTCTCAAAACAAAAATTAATACCAAACGTAAAATTTTACGCTGAAATAAGTGGTGTAAACCGGGTATGTTATTTTAAAAAGTCGTCATTCAAGCTGTCTCGCTTTAAATAAACCCACTGTATATTTCACGTATTTTAAAAATAGGCAACAAAGTATGTTCTATAGCTTTTACTTAAAATATTTTTTCATATTCCTCATAATAGCAAAGATATTAAACTTCCTTGCACTAATGAGCCACCAAATAAACCAATTTACTATTGAAAGCAAGCACTAGAATTTCAAGTGTATCACTAATAGGGACTATTTTATCCGCTTATTAACTTATTATAGAGAATTTGAATTTAAACCTAGGAATCGTGTTCTTTGAATAAACATAATGGGTGTATTAAATATTATTTATCAACCAATCAATCAATCGAAATATGTTTTATAGTTTAAAAATCAGTCTGCGACAACTCGGACAAACTTTCCCATTTAGGAGTAGATCGCCCCACAGCTTCTCTCCCTGTATTTTCTAGGAGCAACTGGTCATGTCATTTCAAACCGGTATTAGGGGAGTGTCCACATGCCAAATTTGATCAAAATCATTAGAACCGCTTTAGAAGAAAAATTATTTAATTCCTCATGTAAATCCATCAAAAATCCGCGTTGTGCGGCTCCTTATATAGGCCGCGGTCTAGGGCGCGCCTGCGCGACTGGCTATGTGTCACTGGTTCCCTACTACTTGTCGGAGGCGTAGCTGGCGGCTGAGCCAACCTGACAAGTGGCCTCGCTGAAACGTCACGCTCCACGTGACTTCTCGTTGGTGGTTGGGCATTCTCGTGTCCAATCGTTGCCGTAGAATGCCGAGGTTCTCTCTGATTGGTCAGCGCTCGGCTCGATTCTATAAAACAGCTTACCCAGAACAAGTTGGTCGATAAACCCTCAATAACAGTAAGTAATGTGAATTCAATGTTCCTCGGAAGATGATGGTATACCATACTCTCTATTAAACGATGTTATTGATTTTATAACAGAACCACTTACATACTTGGTAAATTTGTCCTTTCAAGAAGGTATATTTCCCTCCATTCTAAAAAATGCTCTTGTAGTACCAATACACAAAAAATCTTATACATCAGCGTTATCAAATTACAGAGGAATAGTTCACTTATCAGTTTTTTCTAAAGTTTATGAGAAATTATGTTACATACAAATGAACGCATTTTTAAGTAAAGAAAAAGTTCTTTCTAGTAACCAATATGGCTTTAGAAGGGGTTATTGCACTCAAGATTCAATTCTATCTTTATTCAACTATATACTTAACAGTTTCGAAGAAAAAAATAAATGTTCATGTGTATTCTTTGATCTTACACGTGCCTTTGAAACTGTTGATCATAGACTATTAATTGACAAATTAAAAAATTACGGAATTAGGAGATATCGAGTCATATTTATCAAACCGATACCAAAAAGTATCCTTGTCTGTTAACAACCAAACTTATATATCAGAAGCCAAGCACGTCTCCACATGTGTTCCTCAGGGAAGTGTGCTTGGACCTCTGCTTTTCATTATTTATTTTAATGATATTGTTTCTTGCATAAATGGATCTTTTATAACTATTTTTGCAGACGACACAACTACTAGTGACACAGCTTCTGATGTACATAACTTAGCATTGAAAACAAATAGTACCGTAAAATCAGTGGGCATGTATTGCTCCAAAAATGGTCTGGAACTGAACATTTCAAAAACCTACTTAATGACATTTTCCACCAAGCCACTAAATAGTAGCTTATTAGTAAAGATAAATCACACATCTATAGTTCAGCATGAAGTTGTTAAATATCTTGGAATTCAGATAGACTCTGGTTTATCCTGGAGTAATCATATAGATATGATATTAGGTAAACTGTCTACACATTGTTTTGTGTTATGGCAGATGCGTCAACATGTCAGTCTGAATATTTTGATAATATACTACTATGCATACGTCCAGTCATGTCTTGACTATTGCATAATGTGCTGGGGAAATTGTAGCAGAATAGGAGAAGTTCTTATTATGCAGAAAAAAATAATACGTACAATAACATTCAAATCTCCTAGAGAAACTTGTAGGCCATTATTTAATAATCTAAACATTTTAACTATTTCGTCATTGTATATTTTCAGATGTGTATCTTATGTAAAAACCCATATTAGCAATTATATCCCAAGGGATGGAAATACTATATACAGTTTAAGGGACAGCTGTAATCTTACTGTAAGACAGCATAGGTTAACTACTGTAGCAAACGGGCCCAATGTCATGTCGGTCAAACTATATAATAATCTACCCATCGAGGTAAAACAAATTAAGGAGTTAAAAATTTTCAAACAGATGGTAAGAAAAATTTTAAACAAAAAGTTTTTATTCGGTCAATGAGTATATGAGCAGCAGCATTATTATTCCCGAGTTTTAATGATATATTTTATGATATACTTGAATTTTACTTTGTGTGTTTATACTATATCTCACTTTTAACTTACTTTTATATTTTCTATATGTCATATTTTATAAGTAACTAACTAATATACTAATATTGTAGAGTTTAGTGTAGTAAAATTGTATTGACTATATTTCAACACTTTTTGTAAAAGTCCATGAAAATAAAGATTATTATTATTATTATTATTACTCCTCGTGATAGGTCCATTTCGGACAGGTTGCTGTGTTTCTTCACTATTTGTCAATGCTTGAGCGTACCTCCTCATGATTGGTTCGTCCACGGTGGATCGTCGTGTGTTTTCTGTTACGTATCTTTCTACAAGAGCGGGCTTCCAAGAACTGGGTAATCTCTGCGTATCATTTCGTTTATTAAGATTTGTGGTATTTTTTTTATCTCTATGGCCTCTCTGGTAATCCTTGACCTATAATGCTCGATATTAACTACTCTTCTGGTATTGTTGAAGTCTATTTTGTGTCCTGTGGATGGGACGATGTTTTCTCCTCTTTTCGTACTGCATTCACATATTCTTCCTTTCTTACACTAATACGTCCATTGATCTGTCCTATATATGATTTATTGCAATCTTGGTACAGGATTTCGTTTTTGATTTTGGGTCACGGAGGACTGCACTGATTTTTCGGTCTGTTTTAAATATTGTTTCTATGTTATGTTTACGTAGAAGTTTGCCAATTTTATCTGTCGTCCCTTTCACGTAAGGTAGATATGCTTTTCCCACTGGTTTTTCGGATTCCTCCTGGGTTTTTTGTCTATATGGACCTGCGGCTTCTGTATTGTGTACCCCGAAAATCCATTTTTCATTAGTGCTTTCTGAAGTGACGACATATAGGGCATCCAATCCCAGGATCGCGAAATTTCGGGATCCCGGAACTTTTTCTCAGGTATTTGATACCCGGTATTTACTTTTCAATGCCGGTATTTTCGATGGAGCCTAGCAGATAGTACCCTTGATGCACTGTTATTATTAAGATCATATTTTAATGAAAAATAGAATAGTGTAAAATGTAAGCATTAACTATTAACTGTATTGACTATACTTTCTATTTACTTATTAAGTTTTTCAGTGACAGTGCTCATTGCCTAGTGCCATTGACCATTATTTTAGTAGTTACGTTAGGAATGTTTGTTTAGGATGCAACGCCATAAATAAAAATTAATTATATCATGTATTTATTTTTGGCTTATTTCTGTTTTACTGCGATTAGTGCACTTTGGAAATAAATTGCCCGTATTTATATTTAAAAAAAAATATATAAAATATCACTATTTTTTTATTAAAAGTAAATTATCTAAAATCTCATGAAATTCGGTACTGCCGGTATTGAATACCGGGATCCCGAAACATTTTTTTTTTAATACCGATATCCCGGGATTGAAAATTCAGTCGGGTATTGCATGCCCTAACAACATATCTTAGTTGATATGGTTGACGTCTGCTAACCTCTGAGAACGTGTCACTAGAGTTTTTACTACTGAATTTAGTGCTGGATGGTGATGTGATGTCGCATTTAGATATCTGTCCGTGTGAGTGGGTTTTCTGTATACTGTGTGACCTAGTGTCTTGTCTTGTTTCTTTTTCACTAATACGTCTAATAATGGAAGATTGCCTTCTGTTTCTACCTCCATGATCTTATCGTGAATGCTATTCAGGTGGTCTAAGAAACTATTTAGTTGTTCTCTTCCATGAGTCCAGATTACGAATGTGTCGCCACATATCTCAACTAAAGTTTTGGTTTGAGTGGTGCCGTTTGTATTGCACAAACTTCTGGGTCCTCCATGAAGAGATTAGCGAATACTGGAGATAATGGTGAACCCATTGGTGCTCCTTCCATTTGCTTGTAGCGCTGATCATTGTATATAATGTATGTGTTGTTTAAACAGTGTTTAGTTAGGCTAAGACGTATGACTGATGGTCGAGAGGTGAGCGCACTTGCCTCTCACCCAAAAGTTCAGGGTTCGATCCCCGGTCGTGGCAGTGGAAATACTGTGAGAGGGATTTTTCCACTATACACGGATATTGGGTGTGTGTCCCTTGTCTCTAAATGTGTAGTCCCCTCCCACACAAGGCTCTTCTAAAGCCTTCCGGGATAAAGGGGGTCGTCATTACCTGTGGTGTATTTATGTATTTATTTAAGAATGTGCTCCTCTGGATGATATTTTCGTTTGATCAATTTGAGTGACTCCTCTATTGGTACGTTAGTGAATAGTGACACTACATCGAAGCTCACTAGAATATCTTCAGATTGGACAGTCTCATTGTTTAGTAACAGGATAAAATGTTGTGCGTTTTTCACATAAGAATTTGCTTTTTCTGCTAGTGGCTGCATCTGTCTAGCCAGATATCTCGCTAACTCCTATAACGGTGACCCTACAGAGCTAACAATAGGTCTTAATGGGGCTCCTTCCTTATGGAACTTGGGTAGGTCATATAATTTGGGACATCTTGAGGATTTCTCTCTCGGTATAATCTGGTTTTTCACTTGATCGTCGATAGGGCTTTAATTTTGGATTTGGTGGTGGTAATTTGGTGATCATAGTTTGTTACTCAGAAAATTAAAGGGCATTGGAGTAAGAGGGGCACCACACAGCTGGGCAGCCTCATATCTACAAAATCGCATGCAAACTACTGTTAACTGTAGATGGTGTTAACTCCAAAACTAGAAATATAAATCTGGGAGTGCCTCAAGGCTCGATTCTGGGACCTCTGTTTTTTATAATTTTTATTAACGATATACCTAACACATGTATCACTTCAAATCAACTTCTTCTATATACAGATGACACAAGCTAATGTCCCATAACTCCATTGAACAGATTATCATAAATAGTATCAATGCATTACAGGAAATGAGTCATTACTGTAGCAACAATGAACTAAATTTAAATGTAAATAAAACATGCTATATACATTTTCTGTCAAAAAATATTGTGACTAACTATGATCTGTATCTTAAAATTTTAAATAGATCCATCCCGAGTATAACAACTACCAAGTTCCTAGGTGTCACCTTAGATCGAAAGCTTACTTGGGAAGCGCATATAAATATGGTTTGCACAGTCTGCTATATTATAAGAAATCTAAAAGATACCGTCTCCATAAACATCCTAAAAATTCTCTATTATGGATTGGTTCAGTCTCAACTACAGTATGGACTCATTTTCTGGGGAAATTCCTCATACTTTAATAGGGCATTTCAATATCAAAAAAGGGTTTTAAGAACCATGTGTAAGATCCATCCCTTAACCAGCTGTAAACCACTATTTAAAGATTTGCAAATACTTACCTTGCCTAGTTTATATATCTACCAGTTAATAATGTACATTAAAAAAAATTAATCTGAATTCTTTAGAAATAGTGATATTCATGCGTATGACACGAGAAACAAGGACAACTTGTATCAGCCATATTCTAGACTTGCACTGGGAGAAAATTCGCCAAAACATATTGGTACCAAATGTTTTAATAAAATTAATCAGTGTATCAACAATGACAGCAACGTGTCATTGAGGAATAAAATATTTAAATTTTTGTGTGATAAAACATTTCATGACAGATGAGTTCCTTAATTGTTGATTTTCATCACCTCTATAGCTATTTTATTAATTTTATGTTGAATGTTTTGTGGTGACTAGTTTACTAAATTGTATGTTATATTCTGCATAAACTTTTAAAAACGAATAAAATTATCTTATCTTATCTTCTCCAGGTACGTAGAGGGATCTGTCGTAATCACTTGGTATGTGGTATCTTCCAGTAGTTTTTCTATTTTACTGTGGTAGTCTTTGCTATTCATTACTACAGTGGCGTTGCCTTTATCTGCTGGCAAGATGAGAATGTCCTGGTTTTGTCGTGATGTTTTCAGTATACGTGATGCATCTTGGCGTATAGTTTCAGCTATGTTGTTATCCATATTATAAATTGCTGATTCTACTCCACAAATTATATCTTCTACTGGAACATGAGCTGGTGAGATTGCGAAATTAAACCCTTTGGCTAGGACATTTAAAGTGGCCTCATCAAGAGGATAGTTGGACAAGTTGTGGACCACACTTGTGGGTTCCAGCGGCTCGACTTTCTTAACTGGTTTCTGTTGGAGTTGAAGGCGATCCAATTTCCTTTTCTGTTTCTCCGTGCACAAGGTAACATCATTCTCGGCTCGAAACTCTGCAAATTGGTCGATAATAGTCCATAATGTAGGATGCATGATTCTGCTCAAATATAGGTGCACATCTAGTAGCTGTTTATTAATCCTATCCAATGTGCGTCTCGTACCATGAATGGTTTCCCTAAGTAATGCGAAGCTGGTTCTTCTTTTAGTACGACGGTCATTTCTATGGAACGTCAGCTGCATACATTTTGGAACGATGTTTTCATCTCTGCAGCGTTGTAGGAATGTAAGATTGCAAAGAAGTTTCCCTCTTTTTGACCTCAATTTCTTAAAGGTTCTGGTCTGATGGAATGTCTTCCCCCCGTAGAGACATATTATGTTGTTTTTAGGTTTTCGCGGGTGTTAAATGAAATGTTATTGTACTTCCGGGTGCTCTCCCGCGTCGATGGTCGACTCTTCCAGGAGTCACGGTTTTCTGAGGTTCTCACTGAAAGCTGCCTACTGCTGCTCTTCATTGCTCGAACTGAACTGACGTTCTCCGCATTGTGAAAGAAGGAAAAACTATGAATGCAGTACGAAAAGAGGAGAAAACATTGTCCCTAGCACAGCATATAAAATCCACAGGACACAAAATAGACTTCGCAACACCAGAACTGTAGCTAATATCGAGCATTATAGGTCAAGGATTACCAGGCAGGCCATAGAGATTGAAAAAAGACCACAAAATCTTAATAAACGAGATGATACGCAGAGATTACCCAGTTCTTGGAAACCCGCTCTTGTAGGAAGATACGTAACAGAAAACACACGACGATCCACCGTGGACAAACCAATCACGAGGAGGTACGCTCAAGTATTGACAAATAATGAAGAAACACAGCAACCTGCCCAAAATGGACCTATCACGAGGAGTCAGAGCCGAGCGCTGACCAATCAGAGAGAACCTCGGTATTCTACGGCAACGATTGGACACGAGGATGCCCAACCACCAACGAGAAGTCACGTGGAGTGTGACGTTTCAGGCCACTTGTCGGGTTGGCTCAGCTGCCCGCTACGCCTCCCACAAGTAGTAGGGGACCAGTGACACGTAGCCAGTCGCGCAGGCGCGCCCTAGACCACAGCCTATATAAGGAGCCGCACAACGCGGAGAATGTCAGTTCAGTTCGAACAACGAGGAGCAGCAGTAGGCAGCTTTCAGTGAGAACCAGATGAGATTCTGCCGAAATGTCGTTCAGACAACCGTGACTCCTGGAGAAGTCGACCATCGACGCGGGAGAGCACCCGGAAGTACAATAACACTTCATTTAACGCCATCTGTAACCTTCTCTTTGAGATTTACGTGCAGCACGTACGTCCTCAAACATAAATCACAACTAAAATCAAGGTTATTTTGCAAAATACGCCATCTAGACCAGGAATAGTAAATTGATTTTGCATTACATTCATAAAAAGCGTTAATTCTCATACAATACTATGTTATACAAGTAATGTGCAGGTGCCTAACTGAGGCGAGACTGTTACAATTGATCCATTACTATTATTTCAGAGAATTTCGCGAAATATCAGCAGCACAGATGATATGAAAAATTATTTACAGTACGAGCTTGCTCCATTTCCTGTGTCGTTGTTTACAGAGAATGGCTTCAGAAAAAATGTTAAGTCACATTTATATACAGAATTTGTGAGCAACGATTCGTTACCAACTTCGAGCAATATTGTACACGTTGTTGATGGCGGGTTTTACACAAAGTAATCTGGCAAAAAGACGATACAATTAATGAAATAACGCAAAAATATTTACATTATGTACAAAACAACTACGCAAAAAATAGTTATATGAAGAAGATGCAGATTCCCTAATTATCAATACATCCCTTGAAGTAGCAAAAAACTCCGATAAAATAGTGGTAGTTGTTGGTCAAGACATAGATCTTTTAGTTCTTTTAAATCAATTCAGTTCACATGAATTAAATATCTATTTCCACAAACCTGATGCAGGAAATATTAATGATACTTATTACACCTCTAATAGTTTTAAACATAAATCACATAAACATATTGTAGCATTTTTGCATTGTTTTTCTGGCTGCGATACAACTTCCAGTTTTGCTGGGAAAGGAAACAAAACAATTATAAAATCATTATTGGCGGATAAACATTTACCTAATCTTGCAGAAATTTTTTACAATACAAATGCAGACAAACAAACGATTACCAAAAATGGATTAAAAATAATAGCTTCTATTTACAAAAGATTTGAACTCTACCGAACGGCTACTGTTAAATCCTCATTTCATTTGAAAAAATTACCTCCAACTGAAGGGGCAGCTAAGCAACATTGTTACAGGGTGTATTTTCAAATACAAAGTTGGCTTGGTAATCAATTAACAGCTACAGATTGGGGATGGAAACATTAATCAACGTTAATGGCATCGTACCTATATTTATAGAACAAGAATTAATTCCTGAAAATTTATTGAAAATTATCTGCTGCAGCTGCGAAACAGGATGCGGTAATAACAAATGTGGGTGTCGCAAGCATGGCTTAAAGTGCACAAATTTGTGCTCAAATTATCACGGTTCTGATAAATGTTCTAATGCCGAAAAATCGTACGAATAAAATTGTAATCTCGAGGACATCGCAGACGAAGACAGTACCCACTGTCTAATAAATAATAATAAAAATAATGATACTGAACTGGACAATCCAGAAGAACTCCAAGAAATTGAAGATATAGAAAATGAACGTGAAGAAATCGAAAGTTTGATCGATTCTGGCGATGAAGAATTGCCCACTAAGAAAAAAATAATTATTTTACTTTAAATTTTTGTATTTTATAATCAAATATAAGACTTTGACGTGATAATTTGCAAATACTTACGAATCACAATAAATAAATAACAAATTTTCTCAGTTCACAGCCTTTGTGTTTTTTGAATTTTTACCTATTTAATTGCAGTGTTTTCAGGACTTTGAAAGCCGAGAATAGTTAGGTACATGTACATTACTTGTATAACATAGTATTGTATGAGAATTAACGCTTTTTATGAATGCAAACGTTTATTTACAATAAAGAAAAAGAAATTCATGATTTCCACCGAAAACTCGATTTTAAAAAGTAGTTTTTCAGTTTTCGCTTTTTTAACGATATTTTTGTATATAAACAATATTATATTTTAATTCTATATTAAAGTTGAGATTTCAGCGAAAAAAATGAGCACTAGTAAAGTTCATTGATGAATTCAATGGAAGAAAGCAATAGAAAAACTATTGAGGAAGCCAATACAAAACAGACAGAAGCAATTAAACAACATATTAAGGAAGAAATTAAACAAATACAAGAGAAATTTGAAAAAGATCTCAACATCAAATACGCCGGATTTGAAATAAAATATACAGAATTAAAATCCAGGTACGAAAAATTAGAAAAAAAATTGCTAAAAAATAATATTATTATATTTGGTTTGGAAAGTCCAGCAGAAAACTTGGCAAAATTTGTTGTTGATATAATTAATCAACATTTAGAAATAAACCTAACGATATCTGACATCAGCAACATTTACACCATAGGTAAACAGACGAATAAAAGGCCGATTATAGTGAAGTTGGTATCTTACTTAAAGAAACAGGAACTTTTAAGAAATTGCAAAAAAATTAAAGGCACAAACATTTTAGTTGCAGAAGAGTTAACCATTGAGGAAAGGAGAGAACAAAAATTATTAAGACAACACTTAAAAAAAGCACGCTCGAACAATCTAAACGCATTTATTAAAAATAAAAAGCTTATCATTAATGGAGAAAATTTTACCGTGCAAGTGCTAGTTGCAGAAGAAGAGGATTCAGTTATAGAAGAAAACACAGATCGAGAAATAATAGAAAAAAAAGCAGATAATAAATCAGAAGAAAAGAGACGAAATAACAGTGCACCACCAACACCAACTCTAGACTGAAGAGAAGTCAAGGCTGTAAAAGAGAGTAAAGAAGTGTTTGAGGATGATGAAATAAAAGGCTCCAAAAAACTAAAATTAGGAAATGTGAACAAGTTTTTTTTTTATACATTTATTTAACGTCGGCCTATTTCCGCTACTGAGGCCTATCACCGACGCCTGTAGACGAACTACCCCCAACCAGGAATTTTGCCGAACCTCTTCCCTTAAGAAGAGTAGGGATCTTTTACTTGCCTAACATTTAATAGACAAGGGACCGACGGCTTTACATCCCCTCCGAAGGATGGTATATCTCCTATAAAACCCTTGCCTAAGGTTGTATAGCTTCCGTGCATACACTGATATACAAGCCACTGGAAGATGTGTGAGGCGAGAACGCGGTTTCCGTTGGAATGGTCACCAATCCAAGTACTAACTGCGCCTGTCGTTGCTTTACATCGCATACCGAAGTATGTACATAGTAAAGACGCACCTACGCTCGCCCCATGTGAACAAGTCAACAAACAAAGTGGTTGCGAGATCTACACGATTGAATAGCGCAAAAGAGAGGATTGATATTAAAAGCCCTATTTCCTCTTAATGCCTACTCTAATTTATTTATACAGCATGCTAGCTGCTTTAATATATGTATGGCGTTAATTTGTAATAATTTCATTTATTTGTGCACTGTGTATGCTTTACTATTATTCATTTTTATTAGTCTATTATCTATTAGTTTTTAAGTTTTTTACCTTTATCTACTGATATCTACTTATTATAATAGGTAAAACACACATCGCTAGATACATTTACTTGGCTATATTTTACAGCCCTTTATCATATTTATGTAAATTGCAAATATACGTGATATCGATTATTTTAAGATATATACTCAGGTCTCTTGTGCTTGACTTCTTATTCAAACTTAGCTAAATAGCTCTTGTTACTAACAGGGTGGTCATTTCATGTTGTGAACTTTCACCACGAATACGACCTGATAATTAATTTTTTTATGGCGAACAATTCTTGCTTTAAACTATCGCACATAAAAGCTAGATACCTAGTACAACACTTCGGCGATTATAAAAAATTAGTTCACAATAAATTTGATATTATTACAGTATCTGCAACCTGGTTAAATTCTGATTTGTCGGATGACGTAATTGGACTTGACGAGTATTTGTTATTTAGACAGGATCGAAGAGATCGAAGGGGTGGGGGAATTGCTGTATATTTAAAACATAAATTTAATGTGTCACTAATTAGAGATCTGCAGCAATTTCATAGCGAACAATTGTGGCTTTCGTTTAAATACAATAATCAAACCTACGCGCTGGGAGTTCTTTGCAGACCATCAGATTTTCCGTCAAATAACTTTTTAGCTGATCTTGAACTCGCCCTTAGTATTGTTTCTCCACGATTCGATTACATAATTTTCACCGGAGACTTAAATATTGATTGTCTAGATATAAATGATAATTCATTGCATAAACTTAATGACCTACTAGACTGTTTTGATCTTAACCAGATTATCGGTGAACCTACGCGTTATGGTGAAACTAGGGCTAAGCTAATTGGCGTTATTTGCTGCTCACAGAGTATTCCAATAAAGAATACTTATGTGTCAGCCGCTTCCTCTATATTCTCCGATCATTGCCTTGTGTCCTGTACTGTGGGTACGGGGAAGTATAAATGTGAACTTTTCCAATATACTTTTCGTGATTATAAATATTTTGATCATGTGAGATTTACTAACGACCTGGAAAATGCAAATTTTGATCAGATATTTCATTTAACTGATATCGATGATAAAGTTAATTATTTCAACATACTTCTGCTTAACCTATTCGATCTCTATGCACCAATTAAAACTGTTATGATTCGTAAAAAAAAGTCTCCGTGGTTAACAGACAATATTAGAGTTATGATGTCTCTTCGGGATAAAGCCCTTGCCAAGTATAAAAAGAGCAAACTAGAACGTGATTGGAATTACTACAAAGATCTAAAAAACCTAACCAATTATTCTATAAAGCGGGAAAAAAAGGCATACTTGGAATTTAATTTAAATAATACAAGAGGCAATAAAAAAGGTGTTTGGAAACAGCTGAAAGATCTGGACGTTTATACTAAACAAAAAATCGTTCCATTCCAGATAGCCTAAATAATGTAGATTCAATTAACAAATATTTTATAACTTCGTCAAACAGTGATTTAACTCTAGATGCTGATATATTAAACCATTACGCAACTAGCACTAGAGATAATATAGCAGACTTCTCATTTAAACATATTAATGATATTGACATATATAAAACTATTCTATCTTTTAAGTCCAAAGCCGTAGGAGTAGATAATATCAGTATAAGTATGTTATTATATGCTTGTCCTTACATTCTGCCTTATATTTGTCATATCTTTAACTTTACCATAGAGAAAGGAGTTTACCTTGCTATAAGGAAAAAATCTCGTGTAATTCCTTTACCTAAGGTTACTAATCCAAAAGAACTAAAAGATTTACGCCCTATTAGCATTCTCTGTTGCCTTTCAAAAGTTTTCGAAAAAATCATAAATAAACAGATAAGAGTACACCTTGATGAATTTAATATTTTACCATCGCATAAGTCAGGTTTTCGATCTGGATTTAGTTGCACTACGGCATTGCTTAAAGTAACGGATGGCATTTTCACTGCTATAGATCAAAATAATTTATGTTTGCTCATATTACTCGACTATTCCAAAGCGTTTGATAGGATAAAACATCAATTACTTTTAGCCATCTTCCACTATATAGGTTTCACTGATCAAGCTAAGTTACTGTTAAAAAATTATTTGGCACAACGATTTCAATCTGTTATCTTGGGAGCAATGGAGTCTGATTTTGCCCTAGTAGAAAATGGAGTACCGCAGGGTTCCATACTAGGTCCTCTATTGTTTACTTTGTATACTTTTCAATTTTATGAACATCTACGCTATTCTTACGCTCATTTTTATGCTGACGACACACAAATATACATGTCCTTTCCCAAAGGAAATTTGCTAACCGCTTGCACGAATCTAAATTATGACCTTGACTCACTAGTGTCTATCTCCACCAAATTCTGCCTTGAAATAAATCCTTCCAAATCTAAGGTTATTTTATTTGGAAGAGATGCCGCGCGTAAAAGGTGTTCGAGCTTGATTAGTATACAAGTGAATAATAAAATACTTTCGCATTCAGAGCATGAAAAAAATTTGGGACTAGCAATTGACAATCGCCTAAGGTTTTCCCAGCATGTCACAATGATTACAAAAAGAGCATTCTGTAACTTAAAAGCAATCTACAATAATAGGAGTATACTGAACAAAAAATGTAAAATCCTCTTATGTGACTCACTAGTACTATCTCACCTCAACTTTGCTGATAGTGTACATGGCCCAGCGCTTAATAAAGTTGACACGCGACATCTTCAACTTATTCAGAACTCGTGTATTCGCTTAATTTGTGGTTTAGGGAGACGGGAGCATGTAACTAAACATCTAAAGGAGGTTGGATGGCTTAATATAGATCAGAGAAGAATTTTGCACAGCTGTGTTCTCTTTCATAAAATTATAACCCTGCAACAACCATCTTATCTGTATAATAAAATCAAATTTCGTACAGATGTCCACAACATAAATGTTCGTCGCAAAGATCATATTACAATTCCTCAGCACAACACAGCTCTCTTGTAGAAATGAAACGAGCTTGTTGAACTTTCTGCACAGACTGACTTTATTTTGTGACAACGGAATGTGTAATCGTTACAATATATGACTCATATAAGCAGTTTACATGTATGCCAACATTATATATACACAGTAGCGTAACATTATAGGTAATATTTAGAGCTATTTCAACACTCCCACTAGTGCTAAATATTATTTTAAATTAACAATACCTAAACCATCTAAAAACTTATAATGTTTAGCTGGACTTAAACCTTTAGTCAAGATGTCAGCGGGCATATCAGCTGTCTGTAAATAATCAACTTTAACTAAATTGTTTGAGATTGCCTCCCTTATAAAATGATGTCGCACGTCTATGTGCTTACTTCTTTTATGGAACATGGGATTTACGGACAACTTTTGTGAACTTTGACTATCATTAAATAGTGTCACACAATTTGATTTTCCTGTTAATTCAGCCATTACATTTTTCAAATAAATAGCTTCTTTTGAAGCCTCTGAGATCGCCATATATTCGGCCTCAGTGCTAGACAGAGCAACAGTTTTCTGTTTTCTGCTTTCCCATGATATTGCAGAGCCACAAAGTTTAAAACAAAATCCAGTATAGGATTTCCTATCATTAGCATCGCTTGCCCAGTCGGCATCTACAAAACCTTGTAACTCTACACTATCTTTTTGAAACTGTAGACCATAATGCTTAGTGTTTTGTATATATTTTAGTATACGCTTAGCTTGTTTCCAATGGCTTTCTTCGAAACAATTATTAAATTGACTTAAATAACTAACTGAAAATGCTATATCAGGCCTGGTTAAAACAGCAAGATACATTAAACTACCAATGAGTTGTTGATATGGCACTTTTGTTTCACAAACATTTTCGCCTCTGCTAAGATTTACATTAATTTCAATAGGCGTAGATACTGTTTTGCAATCTGACATATTAAACCTTTTTAATATTTGATTTACATATTGCTCCTGATCTAAGGATATTATATTACGCTTTTTGTCAATATTTACTCTCATACCAAGACATTGTTTTAAATGTCCCAAATCCTTTATTTTAAATCTTTGCTTTAACTCAAATTTCAAAACATCTGTTTCGGCTTTATTGTTAGAAAAAACAAAGAAATCATCTACATACAGTAGTATAACAGTTAAGCGATTTACCCTACTTTTAATATACAAACAAGGTTCTAAATCCGATTTTTTGTAACCTAAATCTTGAAGGAAAGTATCAACCTTAATATACCATGCTCTAGCAGATTGCTTAAGACCGTAAATGGCCTTTTTTAACTTTAATACCTTATTTTTACAATCAGATATTTCCAAACCTTCGGGTAACATCATATAAACATTTTCTTCTAAAATGCCGTTAAGAAATGCAGTTGGAACATCTAAGTGTAACAATATGTCTATATATATATGTATTCTTAATGTAGAATGACGTGTAACAGGTGAAAAGTTTCATCGAAGTCAATACCTGGTTTTTGCGTGTAACCCTTTGCTACCAATCTGGCTCTATAGCGCACTTTGTTTTCACTATCACTTTTCCTTTTGAACACCCACTTGCACTGCACAATCGTACCTTTTTCAGGAACATCCACCAGCTCCCATGCTTGGTTTTCCTCAAAGGACCCTTGTTCTTCTTTCATAGCCTGTCTCCATTTTTCTTTGTCCGGCCTTGACAACACATCTTTGACAGTTAATGGATCGCTTTCTAGATTAGAACTTTCTAGACAGGAATAACTCACATAATCTTCAAATTTTTTTGGTTTTCTTGCTCTTTCTGATCTTCTTAATACATTAGAACCTTCTGCAGGATAAGAATCACTATCATCGCTTTCAGTGTTTTCCCAGAGTTCTCCTGAGCTATCAGACAGTATCTCCTGTTCTTCAATTTCTCTATTTTTATCTCTGTCTCCCACTGAAACTGACATTTCGTCGCTTTTATCTGTGCTTATTTCATCGTTTACCATGATACTTACTTCTTTTCCGATACTTTCCATAATGGATATGTCTCTGCTCGTAAACACTGTGTTATTTTGTGGATCATATACTCTATAACCCTTTACTTGGTCATCATAACCCACTAGAACACATTTTACTGCCTTTTTGTCCCATTTTAATCTTTTCTCTTTTGGAACGTGCACCATGACAGAACTGCCAAAAACTCTTAGATTGCTAACATCTGGTTTACTACTTGTCCATAATTCATATGGAGTTTTGTTCAAACCAGAAGCTATTGATCTATTTCGCAAATAGACTGCGGTATTGATGGCCCAAAACTTTTTTGTTAAATTGGCGTCAAAAAGTAAACATTTAGATTTTTCTACGACTGTTCTATTCATTCTCTCAGACATCGCATTCTGTTCAGGCGTGTATGGGTTGGTTTTTTGATGAATAATTCCATTGTTTTTTAGGAATTTTTCGAATTCATTACTACAAAATTCTCCACCGCTGTCTGACCTGAATATTTTTATCTTTTGATCCTTTTGATTTTCCACCATGCATTTCTTAAAACAGTCAAAAACTTCATCTTTTGTTTTTAGAAAATATACAAATGTCATTCGACTGAAATCATCTTCTAATATCAGAAAATATTTTGACCCGTCAATAGAAATATTTTCCATGGGACCACATACGTCTGCATGTATCACCTCTAATAAATCTTTGGCTCGATTACCTTTATGCTTAAATGGTAATTTGGTTTACTTACCTTCGCAACAAATTTCGCAATTCTGCTGCCCTTTTTTTACCACACCTGGGTAGGTAAGTCCGTCGACAAGTCCATTTTTCATTTTGTTCAAGTAATCACTGTTTATGTGCCCAAAACGACGATGCCAAATTTCACCTGTGACTAATGCTGATTCTGCCAGTAAACATTTCTCGGGTTTTAAAACATTCAGTCTATAAACACCATTTCTTAAATCAGCTGTACCAACTAACTCACTTTGTTTATTGTAGATTTTACAACAGTTCGCCTCAAAATTGACTACGTTGCCGTTTTTAATTAGTTCACTTACTGATAATAAATTAGTTGTTAAATCCGGAACACATAAAACATTTTTTACTGTTACATCATAGTTTGGATGCTCAACAATTGTTGTTAGTCTTGCATCACCCGAACATTTTACAGGAACCTTTGTCTCATTTGCAACCATTATTTCTTGCATATCCTGTAGACTGTCAGTATTTTCTAGCCACTCCTCATTTGCTATTAAATGAGCACTTGCTCCAGAATCCACATACCAGTCCGATTTATTGAATGTTCCATTTAAAAATACGGCACTGAATGCTTGTGAAGTTTTTGGCTTGTCACCGTTCTTATTTTCTGAATTAGGAGAATTCGAGGAATTTGGACATTTGTTCTGAAAATGTCCCGGTTGTTTACACTTGTAACACCTTATTTTCTTCACAGCAGCCTCTGATTTAGGATAATTGCCGACGTTACGTTTTTCTGGCCATCTTGGTTTACTGGAGAAAGCACTTCCAGTGTTGCCAATGTCAACTTCCATGTCGAGCAGCTTGTTTTTTATCGAGTCCGTTGTGATTGTAATGCCGGAGTGTTCAATTGCCATAATCATCGGCGAATATTTATCTGGCAATCCAGCCAACAACAACGAACCGATCCACTCATCGTCTATGTTGAACCCTGTACCTCGTAACTTCTGACCAGTCTCCACAATCTGATTGACATAACTTGCCATCGAATCACAATTTTCTAGGCGGGTAGAAATTAGATTTCTTAGTAGACTAATCTTTCTGGCAAATTTTTTGTCATCGATTAATGATTTTAACTTGCTCCATAACTCAACGGTTGTATTAGCCTCTTTTATATTGTAACGGTTGAAAAACCCTGTATACAATAACATCAAATAATTTTATATTTCTTTCAGTCATCACTTATATGCAACCCTCTGTATAGTGAGAATTTACGTTAAAGTATGTCTGGTTGTATATTCAACTGATTTTAATTAATTTTTTTAAATTATTAATTATTATAACTATTTAATGAGATGTCATGTTAATGTTAATAATGGCTTTATTGTTAGTTCGCATGAAGACATGTTTTGGCATAATCTATATCATAGTAAATAATAACAAACTAGGAAATATATAAAACAGTAGTACAAAAAGTTTAAACGAGCGATAGAGAGTTTTTTTAAAAAATTCCGACAGGCAGACGGTCATCGGGAATGATAAGAGTAAGCGACATTGCTAATTAACACTCTGTTACATATTTCCCTAATTTGCAATTGATATAATAAGAAGAAGCCTCATAAGACCTAGGGTGAGTTTCAGATTAATAATATTTTCAGAATCTCTGTTATATATAGCATTTTATATTTACTAGAAATTTTACACGTACAAATTTTTCTAGGCTTCTTGCACAACTTATTATCTTTTTCACGAGTTAAACTCAGCTAGCTGGACACTGTATTTGTTTATATAAGCCGTGGAATATTGAAATAGAGGAGTTGATGCAGATTTTGGTACGTTAAAATTGCATAACAATTGAAAAACTACCTTTCGTGCATATCTGGATGCGGTGGTAATTTCATAATCAATGAGGTATTCCTGGAACTAGATTTTCATCACATAGTATCCGTATATGGTTTCGAACCACAGGAATTGGTGAGCCTTTTGAATTACATAATCTTGAAGCTGTGAGTACATTTTTTATATCGATTTTGTCATTGAGCTGTTAGGCACAAGAGGACCTGAATGAACATTTATAGTGCTGCAAAAATAAGATTCTGTACTGGCGATTTTTGTTATTTATAATGAATGTTTAACCATCTAAACGCATACTTATTTATAATATTATGTTAACCGAATAACAGCTGTTACTTGGGTATATAAAGTATCTATCTACCATACAGAGTGTGAATTCTATTAGAAATATTGCCAATTATAATTTCACAATTTTGAAATAATTTAATTACTGTTGTTTATTCGCATAAAGTAGGCTTTATAGCACAGAACACTGTCCTCTGCATTTGTGCATCATTTATATTTACAACTAGATTTCGAAAAGAGCTCAATATATTATTGGTTAAATCTACGCATCAAATCCACGTTACTTCTTCATATTCACAAGCATAGCCTATGATAATATAATGTTAGTCATGTCTGTTATGTAATGCGTATTTTACATCAGTGTTGGTTTGTTGGTTAATGTTGTTTATACTTAAAAATTACTTAGTTGTATTTTTTTTACTGTTTATTATATTTATTTACTTTATCTCCTGTTTTCTTGATTATTGTTTTGTGTGTCTTGAATCCCCTCACCTCTGTCGATTCATTCGGCTGGCACCCAGGCCAAACTTGCTATATATTTAAAAACGCGTTAAATAACATCTATATGCAGAATACTATTGATTAGATAAGCAAATATTTGAAGTTGTAAAAATCCTTGTCCACGACCCGCTCCCGAAAATATTGACTGCTGTGCATTTTGTAATCTCTGGATTAATTACAAATATTAGTAGGAGTTAAGGATACAATATGAATATATAAAGATGTATCAATCGTTAAAATTATTTTGCTTTTGCCTTTGCGGCATCTGCGGTAACAACTTCCGATATACATTTAGATAAACCCTCTAAAATCAAGAAGTTCTCTACTGCGAACGCCCAATCATCATAGTTTTCCCGTCCTTTTAATTTTGGAACATTAACCATGCAATTTGCAGCCATATTTGTGCAATCACTTGAAAATTATACTAACAAACACAGTAACAAATACGATACGCGGCTTTTCTAAAAGTTCAAACTAAACTTAACGGTCTGGGCCATAACCTGTAGAAATGAAACGAGCTTGTTGAACTTTCTGCACAGACTGACTTTATTTTGTGACAACGGAATGTGTAATCGTTACAATATATGACTCATATAAGCAGTTTACATGTATGCCAACATTATATATACACAGTAGCGTAACATTATAGGTAATATTTAGAGCTATTTCAACATCTCTTTCAATCGTCTTATTCTTACAATATTGCTAAGTTATATAACAAGGTTCCGGATGACATGAAAAGGCTACCCTTATTTTCATTCAAGAAAAAGCTGAAGGAAATGCTGTTAATGGGTAATTTCTAATTTCTAATTTGGATTTTAACTGTTAAATTTTAAATTTGTTTAATCTTGTAAAAATTTTAATTTGTTTGCCTTCAGCTTAGTCTATTTTATACTTTATCGGTATAATATAAGTACGTCTGCATTTTTATTTTTATGTGTGTGTTTATGAGTATTTACGTGTTTGTGTGTGTTGGTTTCTCATAACATGTGACCTCTTGTGTGTGAATGAGGGTGTACTATGACCTCTCCAAATATTATGACCTCATACATTCGATGCCACAATATTTTATTGTAAATTCTTGTTATTTACGTCATTTTATGACGTTTAAACTTTATTTTTAAAATTCTTGTGTATGATGTTGAAATTGATGATCATTCACATAGCTCACACACGATAAGTTGTGACGTCATTTCTACAGCAGGATAGTGGCGCCCCCTACTTTACACACTCTACGTATATAGCCGCGTGACCTTCAAGTTTTACGAGCAGTAAGGAATAAATAATATGATAATATCTAGTTTAAATTTGGCAGTTGACACGGCATTCAGTGTTCAATTAGTGACAGTAGTGACACGTTGTATGGGAATATTTATAGTAGGTAGTGGAATACATTATAAAGGTAAGTACCCGGTACAATAATATTTTTCTCTGCTATCACGTGGTTATATTAAAATTGTTTACGTGAAAGTATCTATAATATATAAGAATTTCAATGAACAACTACTTTATATGAAGTTGTAGATTACTAGTCCATTTAACGAGGTACAAAAAGGCCAAAATAACAAAAGTTTGTAAGATCTTTTGCAATACATTTCCTCCCCTGTTTTCGGGGGTGAGAAAAATGATCGTGATGGTTTCGAGTTTTGAAACCCTTGCGTACTACCCTTATCAAGGAAAAACCACCCCTGTTTCCGGCTTCTTGGTCTTGGGCTCGCGAGGGATCGACGGGTCTGGTTTTTTTGGGGGAATAATAACAAACTAAGTTAATTTACATTAGAGTACCCCGAAGTGACCCTCGGGGGTTGAACCTACCCCCGACCGTAATAGCAATATCTCAAAAACAAGACAATACGGACTCGACAAGGTTTTTTATGGGTTTTCGAGGGCAGGGATCATAATAAAGGTGCTATTTTTCACCCTACCTTCCCGCAACTACCCCCAACGTATAAAACCACCCCGTCTTCCATGCTGCGATCCTAGGCAAGCGAAAATTAGTCGGATCGGAGTTTTTATGGGAATATATGGGAAGCTAACCATTACTAAACCGCAGTTGATCTAAGCAGCCCCCGGGGGTTGAAACAACCCTGCTTGCAAAATCAAAATCACTCGAAAAACTTGAAAACGGGTTTCTCACGGGTTTTCGAGGGTGATAAACACGATGGTGGTATTTTTTCCATTGTAGCCTCTCGAAACTACCCCCTACGTATAAAAACCACCCCCTCTTCGGGGGTAGGTTCAAACCTCGGGGTTCGGTCCGGGGTTCTCTAATGTAAATTAACTAAATTTATTGTTATTCCTCAAAAAAAAAAACAGATCTGACGATCCCTCGCAGCAAGCACGAAATTGGGGTTTTTCCTTGATAGAGGTAGTACGCAAGGATTTCAGAACTCGAAACCATCACCATCGTTTTTCTCACCCTCGAAAACAGAGGGGGAAATGTATTGCAAAAGATTCTACAAACTTTTGATGTTTGGGACCTCGTTAAATGGACTATACAGTACGTAATCATTGGAAATAAGTTTTAATAGATATATCTCGAAAAGTAATAAGCAAAAGAAAATAACATGAGTCTGCTTGGTACATTGGGGAACATGATTAACGGTGAAGATACTTCGCACGGTTTCACCTTTAACTCTCGGCCACCTCAACTTCAAAATTTTAAATAACATTGTATGTTTGTTTGTTTAACATACCCTTTATAATGACACTAATTTAATGCGATATAAAAAATAAATACGCTCAATTTGTTTTTAATTAAATAGTTTGAAACAAAAATATTAGATTATTTTTATAGCTACTGATGGATGTTTAAAATAAGATGGTGCCATTTGAAAAAGTTGACAATTATAAATTAGTGATTTCGGAAATTTTGATTATACCAATTCAAAAAAACTCACATTTACATTTTTCTCTTATTGTTTTGATCCATTTCATTGATTTGAGTGCATTCACTGTACTCTAGATGCAGAAATAAAAATAGCCCTAAAAAAATCTACAAACAACTTTTAAAACTAGGCACTCATACTTAAAATCGTCTTCGGAATCCAAAATGTAAAAATATACAGGGTGTTCCATTTAAAATTTCAAAGTTGGGGTGATTTCTGGGGAAAACGGAAGTGATGAAAAAGTAACAAATTATGAAAAATTTTGTCATTTTTGGTACATATTATCCCTGCAAAGTTTAAGGAATATCTTGAAGACTCTGGAAACTATGGCTTGTCTAATGATCATGGTAGACCCCCTTTTTCCTTATTTTTAAGAATATCAGAATGAAACTTGGTTGATTATATTATATTACCAAGAACCCACCCAACTTTTGATTCTTAAATTCAACGCCCTGTATATGAGTCCTTGAAAAATCCTGAGTGACATTTCGACTCCATGAAAAAAAATTAACTCGAAATCTGTTGGTACAGAGTGCCATATGACCAGAAAAAATTGATTGTAATGGATCGGTGTTATGCCAGAAAAATCAAATCGAGCATAAAAAACTGGGGAATGTGCATTTTGTGGGCCATCAAATTTGGCCTGAACAGTTTTTTTACCAAAACTTATTTTTTTCAAATGAAACCATAATGTAAAGTACTACCATAAAATAGCAGATATTCTAAGGAATCGGTGGATATGACCAAAAGCATTTTTTTCTTATTTTAATTTTTTTTTATTTTAAGTAAATTTTTTAATATAATATATACAGGATATTCTATTTAAAAATCAAAAGTTGGGGTCATTTCCGGTGAAACTGGAAGTGGGAAAAAAGTAACAGTTATACTACGAAGTGTCTTCTTGATCATATAATACATCCAGGTTTCATTCCGAAATTCTCAAAAATAAGGGAAAAAAGGGGGTCTACCATGATCCGTTGACACCCGGTCTATATAAACACTGGTATTTCATCATTTTATTTTTAACAAGCTACTGTACATTCTGTTTAAATATGTTTTTTGTTGAATACAAAAATGAGATTTCTTGCAATAACAGAAAAAAATACTTTTGTTTAGGCAGTTTATTTTTTGTCTATTTTATTTCAAGGCTATTCTGCCGCCGAGGGCTAATGCGGATCAACAATTTTGAATTCCCCTCTATTCGAAATTCTTGATCCGGATTAGCTTAAACAAAGGTGAGTTGCAGGTTTCAGAAGTCCGCCTTAAGCTTAGTTCTCACAGTTCCGAAATGCGAATTTTTTGTATGAAATTTGTGTAAAATTTCTTTCAAAACAGTTCCCAATTTTCTTGCAAAGGCAACAAAATATTCGCAGAGTGATTCATTGAGTTCTAATTTGAAGTTAAATTAGCAAATTAAGTTCACTAAGGATGAATATTTTAAATGTTGGCATAAATTTGCACCGAAAAATTCTCATTTTGGGAGAATGCGAATTAACGTTTACTGTTAAATATTCTTTTATTACTATTACTAACCAATCACAGGGCGCAAGGTAATCATGTGGCGGCAATACCCTATCCCGACGTTTCCCGGTACAAATCAATTGTGTCATTTATTTTTATCACCAGACGCAGTGTTCTAGTCTTTTCATTTTCATTATAATAATAAAAAGAACTATTAATTTTCTTCATTATTTTCTCTTTAGAGACAAAAAAGGTAGACTATATTCTATAATTTGAGTTAAATCCATTTAATTTAACACTCTGAATTTGCCTCTATATTTTAGGGGCACCCACATATAATATATCGAAAATGAGTTGTTTTATTTTTGTCAGGTACCAAGGAAGCCACTAAATCCAAAAGAAACACTAAAGTCCCTTGGAGCAGTGAAGAGTTTATATGATCTAACCTAAGGACAGTGATAACTGTTGCGACTTTGACATTACTATTAGCTCTAAGGATAAATAAATTACCTCAATTTTTTAACAAACCATTTTACTTACCTATTTAAATTACAACTTATTTGTTATTATTATTACAAACCTGTTTAAAATAAATTAATCATTATACGGTTCAAACAGTGGTGGAGATAATTCACATTACATTTAAAAAAATATATTATATAAGTATTTAGTTTGTTCTGGACTAACAAAAAATGATATAATTATTATTGAAGAACCACAAACATTTCTTATCATTTCATTTGATAGTCCAAGCATTTATTTTTTTCTTTTGAAAATAGGTCAAGTTTCTGACCAATATTAGTTCATAATTTTGCCTATTGCAAGGCCTGACAATCGTATTTTGTGAGACATGCTAAGTAAGCAAACCATATATTTACAGGATTATTCAAAAATAGCGAAACAATGTGCTCAGTACCTATTCACTTTACAAAAAAATGTTACAAATAAAAATAGGTGCTTAGACTATCAAATGAAATAATAAGAAATGTCTGTGGTTCTTCAATAATAATTATATCATTTGTTAGTCCAGAACAAACTAAATACTTATACAATATTAAAAACAAAATTGTAATATGAATTTTATAAAGTGAATATGAACTAACTCTGAATAACCCTGTATATGGTTTGCTTACGTAGCATGTTTCACAAATTATGATTGTCAGGCCTTGCAATAGGCAACGTTAAGAACAAATATTGCTCAGAACCTTGACCTATTTTCAAAAATAGCTTACATATCTAATTCGAAATTTAACCGTTTACAAAATTGTTTCATTGCTTCTCCCGTCGTTTTCGAGTTATCAATGAAAGCATAAAATAATCAAATTTTCAATTTTTTCAAATTTATTTATTTTTAATTGGTGCTCCAGAGTTGTTGATGAATCATTTTTGTTTTATGTATTAATTGTTTATTTTTATTGATTCGTGAAAGTTTCAACCTGTAATAAATGAATTCGTTTTATTCGTTATATTATTTTATTGCCATAGCTGCTGACCCCTACTAGATTCGCGCGCCCTCGGTGGCAGGTTTGTGAGTGTGTCAAACTGACCTGAATCTGCCTTCAAAATTAGTGGGAGAAATCGGCCCATTCGCACTACCGTATTCGGCGACGGATGGGGTATTTTTTTATTTTTACCCAAGATGCTGTATGGAGGTAACTGGATGCTGTAACCTCCTGTGTGTGAATGAAGACGTATCGCGACATCTCCAAATATTGTGAGCTCATACACTTCGGGCTATATTTTAATGCAATATCTTTTCTCTACATCATATAACATTACATTTAATTTTTTGTTTGTATTTTTACTATGCTTATTTTGGTAATGATCATTTATAATATAATAAATAAACTGATAATAATATCCAATAAAATGTAGATAACTATACATTTTCTGGAATGAAAGTAAAGTAAATTTTTTTAAAGGTTGTCGCTTCAACCAATTCAAGTTATTTTTACTGCAAATTTATAGGATTATAACTTTACTTTTCTCCTATTTTGAATGTATAAACTAAAATAAAATTATTTCTTACTTTCCCAAGATTGTGTATGTATGTAGGTTTTCCATAAGCTGTGACCTCTTGTGTGTGAATGAGTATATGCTGCAGCCTCTCCAAATATTATACCTTATGCACCCGATGTTACAATATTTTATTGCAATTTCTTGTTCTCTCCAGCATAAATGGGAATTATCATAAATAAACATACAGCATCTTGGGTAAAAATAAAAAACACCCCATCCATCGCCGAACACGGTAGTGCGAATAGGCCGATTTCTTCCGCTAATTTTGAAGGCAGATTTGGGCCAGTTTGACAGACTCAAAATCTACCACCAAGCGCGCGAGAATCTAGTAGGGTCAGCAGCTATGGTAATAAAATTAGGTAAAAAAAGGAATTCATTTATTACAGGTTGAAACTTTCATGAATAAAAAAAATTGAAAATTTGATTCTTTTATGTTTTCTTCTTATGCTTTATAACTCGAAAACGACATGGAGTAACGATGAAACAATTTTGTAAACCATTACATTTCGTATCAGACATGTAAGTTGTTTTTGAAAATAGATCAAGTTTCTGACCAATATTAGTTCATAACGTTGCCTATTGCAAGGCCTGACAATCGTATTTTGTGAGACATGTTAAGTAAGCAAACCATATACAGGGTTATTCAAAAATAGCGAAACAATGTTTCAATTGAGCTTAGTTCCTATTCACTACAAAATTCTTATTACAATTTTTTTTTAAATATATAAATATTTAGTTTGTTCTGGACTGACAAATGATAAATTATTACTGAAGAACCACAGACATTTTTTATTATTTCATTTGATAGTCCAAGCATCTATTTTTTATTTGTAATATTTTGCCGACCCCGATGACTGGAAAGGAACTAGGAATGGAATTTGTTTTCCTTCAGCTTATAAAAGATCGTATTAGAATATGGCATCTCTCATCGAACAAGAAATTCAGCAATTAACAATTAAAAACCATTTCGGATTTATTGCTGGCCGTTTATAATTTCCGTGCCGCCCCCGACGCAGCAAAAACGAATCTGCGAATGGCATTTGTTTTCAGTAGGTGAAAGGAACGCCATACTAAAATATGAAATATGCACGATTTTCAATAAAAAAGTTAGATTTTCCGTGCCGCCCCTGACGCCCGGAAAAACGAATCTGTGAATAGGATTTGTTTTCAGTAGGTGAAAGGAACGCCATACTAAAATATAAAATATGCACGATTTTCAATAAAAAAAAGTTAGATTTTCTTTGCCGCCCCTGACGCCCGGAAAAACGAATCTGCGAATGGCATTTGTTTTCAATAGGTAAAAGGAACGTCATACTAAAATATTAAATAATAATATACACGATTTTCAATAAAAAGGTTAGATTTTTCCGTGCCGCCCCCGACACCAGGAAAAACGAATCTACGAATGGCATTTGTTTTCAATAAGTGACAGGAACGCCATACTAAAATATGAAATATGCGCGATTTTCAATAAAAAAGTTAGATTTTCCGTGCTGCCCCCAACACCCGGAAAAACTAATCTGCGAATGGCATTTGTTTTCAATAGGTGAAAGGAAGGCCATATTAAAATATTAAATATGCACGATTTTCAATAAAAAAGTTAGATTTTCCGTGCCGCCCCCAGCACCCGGAAAAGCGAATCTGCGAATGGCACTTGTTTTCAATAGGTGAAAGGAACGTCATACTAAAATATGAAATATGCACGATTTTCAATAAAAAAGTTAGATTTTCTTTGCCGCCCCTGACGCCCGGAAAAACGAATCTGCAAATGGTATTTGTTTTCAATAGGTAAAAGGAACGTCATACTAAAATATGAAATATGCACGATTTTCAATAAAAAAGTTAGATTTTCTTTGCCGCCCCTGACGACCGGAAAAACGAATCTGCGAATGGCACTTGTTTTCAATAGGTGAAAGGAACGCCATATTAAAATATGAAATATGCACGATTTTCAATAAAAAAGTTAGATTTTCCGTGCCGCCCCCAGCACCCGGAAAAGCGAATCTGCGAATGGCACTTGTTTTCAATAGGTGAAAGGAACGCCATATTAAAATATGAAATATGCACGATTTTCAATAAAAAAGTTATATTTTCCGTGCCGCCCCCAACACCCGGAAAAACTAATCTGCGAATGGCATTTGTTTTCAATAGGTAAAAGGAACGTCATACTAAAATATGAAATATGCACGATTTTCAATAAAAAAGTTAGATTTTCCTTGCCGCCCCTGACGCCCGGAAAAACGAATCTGCGAATGGCATTTGTTTTCAATAGGTAAAAGGAACGTCATACTAAAATATTAAATATACACGATTTTCAATAAAAAGGTTAGATTTTCCGTGCCGCCCCCGACGCCAGGAAAAACGAATCTGCGAATGGCATTTGTTTTCAATAGGTGAAAGGAACGTCATACTAAAATATGAAATATGCACGATTTTCAATAAAAAGTTAGATTTTCTTTGCCGCCCCTGACGCCCGGAAAAACGAATCTGCGAATGGCACTTGTTTTCAATAGGTGAAAGGAACGCCATATTAAAATATGAAATATGCACGATTTTCAACAAAAAAGTTAGATTTTCTTTGCCGCCCCTGACGCCCGGAAAAACGAATCTGCGAATGGCATTTGTTTTCAATAGGTAAAAGGAACGTCATACTAAAATATGAAATATGCACGATTTTCAATAAAAAAGTTAGATTTTCTTTGCCGCCCCTGACGCCCGGAAAAACGAAACTGCGAATGGCACTTGTTTTCAATAGGTGAAAGGAACGCCATATTAAAATATGAAATATGCACGATTTTCAATAAAAAAGTTAGATTTTCCGTGCCGCCCCCAGCACCCGGAAAAGCGAATCTGCGAATGGCACTTGTTTTCAATAGGTGAAAGGAACGCCATATTAAAATATGAAATATGCACGATTTTCAATAAAAAAGTTATATTTTTCGTGCCGCCCCCAACACCCGGAAAAACTAATCTGCGAATGGCATTTGTTTTCAATAGGTAAAAGGAACGTCATACTAAAATATGAAATATGCACGATTTTCAATAAAAAAGTTAGATTTTCCTTGCCGCCCCTGACGCCCGGAAAAACGAATCTGCGAATGGCATTTGTTTTCAATAGGTAAAAGGAACGTCATACTAAAATATTAAATATACACGATTTTCAATAAAAAGGTTAGATTTTCCGTGCCGCCCCCGACGCCAGGAAAAACGAATCTGCGAATGGCATTTGTTTTCAATAGGTGAAAGGAACGTCATACTAAAATATGAAATATGCACGATTTTCAATAAAAAAGTTAGATTTTCTTTGCCGCCCCTGACGCCCGGAAAAACGAATCTGCGAATGGCATTTGTTTTCAATAGGTAAAAGGAACGTCATACTAAAATATGAAATATGCACGATTTTCAATAAAAAAGTTAGATTTTCCTTGCCGCCCCTGACGCCCGGAAAAACGAATCTGCGAATGGCATTTGTTTTCAATAGGTAAAAGGAACGTCATACTAAAATATTAAATATACACGATTTTCAATAAAAAGGTTAGATTTTCCGTGCCGCCCCCGACGCCAGGAAAAACGAATCTGCGAATGGCATTTGTTTTCAATAGGTGAAAGGAACGTCATACTAAAATATGAAATATGCACGATTTTCAATAAAAAAGTTAGATTTTCTTTGCCGCCCCTGACGCCCGGAAAAACGAATCTGCGAATGGCATTTGTTTTCAATAGGTAAAAGGAACGTCATACTAAAATATTAAATAATGATATACACGATTTTCAATAAAAAGGTTAGATTTTCCGTGCCGCCCCCGACGCCAGGAAAAACGAATCTACGAATGACATTTGTTTTCAATAGGTGACAGGAACGCCATACTAAAATATGAAATATGCACGATTTTCAATAAATAAGTTAGATTTTCTTTGCCGCCTCTGACGACTGGAAAGGCGAATCTAGGAATGGAATTTGTTTTCCTGCGGCTTATAAAAGATCGTACTAGAATAATATCTATCGAACAAAATATTCAGCAATTAATAATTAAAAATTATTTCTGACTTATTACTGGCCGTTTATTGCTAGCGAGTAACTCGGCTGTCGCAGGCCACAGTCGTAATTATCTGAAGAGTCCCTTCAGAGAATACATATTTTATTGAGTTGTGGAACGTAATAACCTGCTACATCATTTTCACATATTTATATTTACACATATTCATGTTCTCTTATGATTGCGGCAACATTGACACATATTATCATGTTCTGTTATTATTGCGACAACGTTTATACACATTAACATGTTCCTCTATGATTATAACATCTGAGGTCACGATATACAACAAGAGGTCACAGTATAAAAGTTTCTGTAAAATATTTATCATGGAGTGTATTCGTGTGAAACCTTGTTTGACGTATCTGGGCTATTTTTTGCTATCTCTCTCACCACAAAATTCCCTTGTGGTAACAATCGATCCTAGAGATGGTGAGGTTGCAATAATAGCAAAACTTGTATGTGTGTGTAGATATATATTTATATTTGTTTTATGAAATTGGCCCACCTTGGAAAATGGTAACGAACTAAGTTCATGTGATTCTCAATTTAAATCTAAAGATATCTTCCTATTCCATTCATCCTTGGTGGGCGTTTGGGGTTGAGTGGAAGAGCGCAGTTCCTCATACTCTGGGTAACAGCGAACTCTGCCCTTTGATAGATCCACTATTATATTTTTTTTTATTAATTTTTAATATTTGGTTATCTATCAATAAAATCAATTATTATTATTATTATTAATCGAAAATTTGCTAACCAAATCTTTCAATTGAAAATTATGTCTTTTTTTTTATTTTCTTCATAAAACATCGAAAATTAAATATTTCGCTTTGAAAAAATTTGGGCTTGTTTGAAACACAAAAGAGAACATTTCACCAATTTTCATGAAAATATAAACATTTTTGCGATAGTTATAAATTAAAAACCGAAAAAACGGTTCTTTGCATTTTTCTCGATAATTTTGAGGTTATGGTCAATAATGATCAATCAGAAGTTTTAGATTTTTTCATTATCTACAACTTTTACATTCAACATTTTTCGATAGGATGCATAGTTTAGCCGCAAATCGCAAAAAACGAGTACCAACCCTTAAAAACGTATATATTACCACCCCAACCCCCTTCCCGAACTTTTACTCAGACTGGACGATTTTTCCTTAATTATATACACCATTAACTACATTTTCTGACCATTCGTATACTGCTAAGAATTTTTATTGCCTTAAACAGGATTGGCCCTGGTCTATAAATACTGATAGCAATCAATCTGTGCATAATACCTTAGAGTCTAGTAGAAAGCAGGGCAACAGTGTGACAGTGATTGAAGACACCTTAAATGCCTCTGATACAATTACTAATGAAACACATTCCCATTTTTTAGATCCCAATGTATCTCAGATGGTACAATAACAAACAGTGAAGCTCTTAAAATAGTACATGTAAATGTGCAATGTATAACAAATAAATTAAATGAAATTGAAATGTTTGTAGAAGAAAATAACATAGACATACTGTGTATCACAGAACACTGGATAGTGGGTAACAACACTGGCAATATATTCTTGCCCAATTATGTTTTAATATCGCATTTCTCCCGTACGGACCATATTCACGGTTGCGCCTTAATACTGGTTAAAAACTATTTCCGCTCATGTGACATTTACAAAATCAATTAACTATCCATTGAATGACACATAGAAATGTGTGCTATGTCTATCAATATCTTTGATAAAAAAATTATAATAATTAATGTATATAGACCCACAAATAGTAATCTATCCCTTATTATATCTAATTAATTTATCGTTGGAACAAGGTGTGTTCCCTGATATATTAAAAAAGGCTTGTGTCATACCAATTCATAAAAAAGGCAGTTTAAACGATATTGACAATTATAGACAGATTTGTCTCCTAAGTTCAATATCTAAATTAATTGAAAAAATTGTATCGGTTAGAATAGTGTCTTTTGTTGAGAAGACAAATATACTGTCAACATATCAGCATAGTTTCAGGACAGGAAAATCTATTGAAACGGCATCTTGTCAATGTTTAAATTATGTTTACCAGAAGTTAGATGAAGGCAAATATGTTGTGTCTATATTTTTTGACCTAACAAAGGCCTTCGATACTGTTGACAAAGATACACTCTCAACCAAGCTATGGTATAAATTTATATATGGAGGGGCGGAAACTTGCAGTTAAATGTAACAATACACTGTCAGAAACATACGATATCAATTTAGGAGTCCCCCAAGGCTCAATGTTAGGTCCACTGTTATTCACACTCTATATTAACGACTTGCCAGTACACTTAAGAGACAGTTTCACTATAGTGTATGCCGACGATACAACAATAACTGTATCTGCTATGTCAATGGATGAACTGGAAAGAAAAGTAGACTCTGTGATTGATAGTATGAAGGCATGGTGTGATCGAAATAAATTCATGTTAAATGATACCAAGACAGTGCTTATAAACTTTAATATGAGAAGACCTATAGCCTTAAAAAGTAATCCACTTTCAGAGATCACTAAATTTCTAGGGACCTACGTTGACAACAAATTAACTTGGGTTACAAATGAAAGGTACCCTCAATGAATCTGGTCTGTTAGATATATATTATGCTATGGCTTTCTCGCATATCTCTTTTAATGTACAAGCATGGGGGAAGCATTGTAGTAGAGTTTTTATTATACAAAAAAGAATACTGGTTATTATTTAACATGGACTATAGAGAGAGCTGTCGAAATACTTTCATTGAAAAGGAGATTCCCACCACCCCTTGTATTTATATATATAAATGCTTGTTATTTGTTAAAAATAATCCCCAAAATTTCACTAGTCTAAATAGTGGACACTTATATAATACAAGACAAGGTAACACACTGCTGATCCCTAGCCATAAAACGACAACGTTTAAAGATTCCCCTTATTACAACTGCGTAATATTATTCAATAGTCTGCCACATAGCATACGGGACCTCCCACCAAACACATTTAAGAAGGAAATAAGGGCAATCTTACTAAGAAATGGTTTCTATTCAATGAAAGAATTTTTAGACAAGCAAAACAATCCCTAGACTTGTTTTTATTAAGTGGTTTTTCTGATTTCCCCTCTTCCTTATTTAAGGATATGTATAATTGATTAGGACTCATTTCATACACATTGTATTTCATATATTTATTTCACTGACTATGTTAATTTTCTAATTACTTCTGACATTGCTCATATAATGGACATTTCATAAATATAATATTGTCGCTGTTCTTCTTTTTTATGTACTTATGGTGTTATTATTTATTTATACATTTATATGTGTGTGTTTTCTTTTTATATGTATATACATTGCTCCCTTGTTTATTGTTTATATTGACATGCCAAATGTACAAAATGTATGTATTATTGGTGAATAAATGTCTATCTATCTATCTATTGGGGGCAGGGAACTGATTGGAACCTAGATTTATTTTACAGAAACGTATCATGAGACTAATTTTTGGACTATCACCAAGAGAATCTTGTAAAAACACCTTTAAAGATAATAAAATATTAACTTTACCTAGCATTCTCATATTAGAAGCAGTAATGTTTGCCAAGCAAAAGCCAGAACTATATAATCACAGAAATGACATCCACAACTATCCTACTCGAAATAATACAAATATACAAATTGACCAGTTCAACTTAAGTACTTTTTAAAAAAGTCCAAATTACACTTGTAGTAACATCTATAATAATTTCCCTCATCATTTAAAGGATCTATGTAGAAGCAAACTAAAAAAAAAAAATCTACTAGATGCTACCAAGAAAAACATACTATTCACTAAGCGAGTATTTTGATCAGAGGTGCAATTAAAATTAAAATATAAACATACTTGTATTATACCTACTCTACTATTTTGTGTTTTATTTAATTCTTTTATAATATTTATGTCTACTATTGTATGCAATTACTTTTTAGACATTTCATATCCAATGTATTTTGGCAACTGAAATAAAGCGTATTATTATTATCATTATTATTATTATTGTCAGGGTTAACATTTTTTGTTAAAAATTTCATATAAAAGGTTTTATTTAGGTTCAACATTAGTCCATTATCACTACACCAGTTAGCAATTTCTTGCGATGCAAGATTGGAGTTTTGAACAATAGTATCAAGATTCTTCTGATGTAAGAGAAGATTTGTGTCATCTGCACAAAGTATAGTTCTATCAGAGGTAATGCAACTATTTGTTATATCATTGATAAATATTATAAAAAATAAAGGGCCCAAAATAGATCCTTGCGGTACACCCAGTTCATTATTTTTTATATTTGACTGAGCTTTTTCAACACTTACAAACACAGTCCTACTTTGTAAGTATGAAGCAACCCAGTCATGAGTAACCCCACGTACTCCGATACCATATAATTTATGCAGTAGTAACTGGTGATCAACGGAATCAAAAGCACGACTTAGATCATAATATAGGGCAATTACATGTTTTTTATCATTGAGAGCATCACAAATTGTGTATAGGAAATCAAAAATAGCTGTGTTATTAGATCTTCCAGTTTTGAAACCGTGTTGAGTGGGATTTATTAAATTATATTTTGCAACAAAGTTTGTAAGTCGATTTGTGTAAGCTGACTCAATAATCTTTGTGATCTGACTTAAGAGATATATTGATCTATAATTACTGATGTTTTCTCTAGAGCCCTTATTTTTATAAAGTGGTATACACTTAGAAATGTTTAACGACTTAACGAGTCTGGATATATACCTGTGCTGAACGATCCATTTATAATATAGGACATCGGTTCCGATATAAGGTTTTTTACTGATTTTATTGCCTTGCCATGAATATCGTCAGCCCCTGCTGCAGGCTTTAATGTGGTTTTGCTTATTATATCTTCAATCTCGTTTGGAGTTGGCGTTAGATACAAACCGTGTGCATTGTTTACTGTTGATGATAAGTTTATGGCATGACTCTGTTAGGCTACAGAAAAATGTGCTAAATTCATTGGCAATGTCTACTGAGTCAGTAATTTGTTCACCATTCTTAGTTAAGGTTATAGAGGAATTTGTTTTAGAACTATGCTTATATTCATTAATTATTTTCCAATTCTCACGCATAATGTTGTCTGAGTGGGCTATTCGGCTATATACAACAGAGATCGGAAAAAGACAACCGAAAAGAAAAAAAAGATGTGATGAAACATCCGAAGGAGGTATTAGAATGACTGCGAGTGAAACTTTCAGGGTTAACACATTTCTCCTCCTTATAGATAGACTCGTGTCTGAGTTAGAAAAACGGCAGGAAGCCTACACTGGATTTAACGAGAAGTTTTCATTTCTAATCAAAATGAGTGAGTTGTTACCATCAACCATGACGGAAAAAACCATTTCCTTGGAAAAAATGTATCCTAATGATTTAGAAACTGACTTAATTCAGGGATGCGCACACTTTCAATGCCACCTTTCTTCTGAAAGAATTTCGATAAATCCAGATTCTGGATCATTAAAAAGTCTATCGTCGTTCCTGCGAAAAGAGAATTTGAAGAACATTTTTATCCAAACTTGGATATAGCACTTCGCATGGCTCTATGCACACCAGCGACAAATTGTTCAGGTGAGAGAAGCTTTTCTTGCTTAAAGCGGGTGAAAAACTATCTACGATCTACTTTAAGTCAAGAAAAGTTAAACGCCTTAGCTCTTTTGTGCATAGAGTCAGAACATTAGTTCTGACTCTATGCACAAAAAGATTTCATACGACGATATTATTGATGATTTTGCGGATTTGAAATCTCGCAAAAAGGTAATGTAAAACTTTCATAACTTAACGTCATACCGTCAGGGGGTAGGTAAAAAGGGCCCATTTGTGGCCTACTTGCCAGGCACCAGGCATCCCCTAACAATTACTACTACTACTACTTCATAACTTAATTGATTTTATTGTTATCATTAACTAGATTGTCTAATTTAATAGAGATATTGTCGTATTGTTTTTAAACTGTAAGTGCAATAAAAAATATTTAATTACAATTTAAAAGATTTTTGATCCTTAAAACTGCCGCTGTATGTTAAAATTTGCTCTACAGTTGAAAGTATGTCTGATAACCTCCTTCAAATTTTATGGTCCGTAGTCTTGTTTAAGGAGACAATCCTTGGCAGGGGCCGGATCCTGACGGTTGAGTCGATTTTGTGCGAGGACTCGTTTACAAACCACATTTACAAAAACCAAAACATTTGAACATTACATTCAATTTGTGCGTGTCTCGCTACCCATGTTAACATCATCAGGAGATTATTAAACCAGTCTCATTCGTCTCCGGATGATGTTGACATGACCAACGAAACGCATACCAATTAGTTAATCGTGTGTAGCATTCAAACATTTTGGTGTTTTGTGAAAATGATTTTTAGATGCGAAAGATAAGGATTTGTAAAAAATACCTCTCATACGAAAACTAGGGCCCATTAAATTTGAAGGAGGTTCTCAGACACACTTTCGGCACGTCAGTGGCTCTGGCACTATAAGAAATAATTTATTTAAAATATTAACTTTGCGTGACTGGATATGACACAAATTATGCAATTTTAGTGGAATATCCAATTATATTTGCAGATCTACTAAATTTGAAATTTAAATGTCTGACAAAATTTGTTGTAGAAAATAAATTGCAAGAATGTCTGAAATATAAAATTCGACATTAAACATACCTAACCAAGAATCTTTTGTTAATAATTTCGCAACAACTCAACATCATTACTGAAATTTTTAATTTTCAGAAGTTTTAACTTATTTCACAAGTGATTATAAAATGATATATTTTTAATCGTTTTCACAGATACTTATAAATACTTGAAATTTGGAGAGAAGTTTAATAATTAACCTTTATTTTCTGCGTAAATTCGTAAGCAAAGCATCGTAATTCTCCTCAAATACAATTTATTGAGAAAGAGGAAGAAAGAGAAACATATTTTTAATATACTGAAATAGAACTAACAACAATTTTTTTACCGGACTAGTGCCGTTCTTTATGATACTTTATTTAGAACTTTTGTATCTTGTATTTTTTCATAAAAATTAAAGAAAAGCAATGTGTTTCTCCACCCCCATAAATATATGTCACCAAATAACATGTATGAATCCACCACAGAAAAAAATTGGTCTCGGGTAGATACATCTCGAATACTTTTTCATCATTCCATCTCTTGAAGTTTTTAAATTGTCTAACCTTTTTGGCAGAATATAAAATTAACTTAAAACGCAAATTTTTCTTAGCAATGTTTAATCTGACGAGAAATTTGCTAATTTTGATACAATTCCTCATATTAAAAAATATTTGTTTGAAATATTTTTTTATAATACATAATTTTTTTGAGGGGTAGGAGATTCGACGAAAAATTCTTTGAGCCCTCCCTGCAGCCGCCCATGGTGCTTTGGCGATACAGTTTTCGATTCGACAATTGTACAATATTAAAATACCCCATATTAAAAAAATCTTTGAAACATTTTTTAAATTACTTAATTTTTTGGGCGGGGGGATTCAACAAAAACATTGCTTTTGGTAACCCACTACCCACCGCCGTCCCTGGTTTTCTGGTGAGAAATTTCCAGACGAAGGCCTTTTCAATGCAATTTTTCAGTCTGAACCAATTTTAATTAGAAAAATTTTTTGAGGTGAAAAATTTTTTCGAGAGCTTCCCGAAACTCCCTCTGATGCTGTGAGGAGAAATTTGAAATATACGTTTTCGATACAATTTTTCATCCTAAATAATTATTACTTAAAACGGTTTCTAAATTGACAAAAAATTGTTTTTAGGTCTTCCTCGAAGTCGCTCGTGATGCTCTGACGAAAACTAAGCAATAAGCCTTTTCAATGCACTTTTCCACTGTAAACAATTTTTAATTAAAACGTCTTTGAGTCGTCTTGTTTTGGGCCCTTCGTGGACACGTATCTGGTGCTCTGACGAGAAATTTGCACACAGCCTTTTCGTTGCAATTTTTCTCTTTAAACAATTATTATTTGAAAAATCGTAGATAAATCTTGTTTTTACCCCCTTCCTGGAGCTGGACCTGGACGAGAAATTTGGAATTTTTTTTTTAAACAATTTTACATTTTACACAATCATCTGCCGACTTAACGTCATACCGTCAGGGGGTAGGTAAAAAGGGCCCATTTTTTCCACTGTAAACAATTTTTAATTAAAACGTCTTTGAGTCGTCTTGTTTTGGGCCCTTCGTGGACACGTATCTGGTGCTCTGACGAGAAATTTGCACACAGCCTTTTCGTTGCAATTTTTCTCTTTAAACAATTATTATTTGAAAAATCGTAGATAAATCTTGTTTTTACCCCCTTCCTGGAGCTGGACCTGGACGAGAAATTTGGAAATTTTTTTTTAAACAATTTTACATTTTACACAATCATCTGCCGTTATTGGGCCCTCCCTGAAGATGTCCCTGATTCTCTGTCGACAAATTTGCGAAGGACCAATTCGATACATTTTTTTTATTTTAAACAATGTGCCCCTGATGCACCGATTGCACCAATATTCAATAGCGCATTCCTCCCAGATTTTATGTCTAAAATTTTAGATTTCTACGTTGAGCCGTTCTTGAGAAAAACGTATCACAAACAAACTGACTGACAGACAGACACACAGAGGCATGCCGATTCAGATATATTTGCTATCAATACGTACATAATTAACATAATATCTGGAATTTGGATTTTTTCACGAGCTAATACTTTCTCTATCTATAGCTAAGAAAGTAAAAACAACTCACCTTTGCGTGTCATTAGTACAGTTCAAGCAAGGGTACTAGTTAATTTATTACATTTCAAAATTAAAAATAAAAGTGAAAACAAATTGGCAACATTGCAGGACGCAGTATGGTATGTATATAATTCTTCTTGGACGCAGCATAATTACAGGAATTTAAGAAAAATATGCACTGCATGCACTATTATTCCTAGGCTAGACGGAGTTAGTAGAGTATGCATGATAAAAAAGAGTGAATATTTCATTTTTAAAGTTAAATAAATTTTAAACATATAACCATGACAGAGTAGTCCAATAAAGGGGACTTTTAAATGTCCATTCGTACTCCATGGCTGAATTTTTTACCAGAAATTAGTTTTAAGATGTACATCAAGCGTCTGTAGTCAAAAAGTAGAAATTGATGGGCAGGGGTTGTAAAGAAAATATTTAAGGGTTGAAATCGCGATATGTCAAAAACGGAAAAATTTTCGAAAAAAAGTTTTAGACAAAAGTTATAGAGAAAAAAATTCTGTGTAAAAAAGCTACTTAACTTTTTTTTTTCTATAAGTGACCAGCGAGCCGTGAAATTCGATTAAAGTTTTTGAACGATTTACACAGTCAAATACACAGCTGGCGCGTATGCCTTCTCCTCGCCGTCGCTTTTTTGACAGAACACAATGACATATCGTCTGCGGACCTCTCAAATTTAAGTACTAGACAGGGTGATATTTTGAAAAGTAACACGAAATGTTGCTGCAGTAAGGCATTTTAATGAAATTTTTCTATCGAGATCATATTTGGCACGTAGGTTGTAATACAGATCTGGGATGGAATTCGAATGAATCTGCTGATGAAAGATGGATATAAATCCCACATATGTTATCACAAACATGAAAAATCCTTATAACTCGCAAACGGGTAGACATATCGCGTTCATATTTGAGACGTAGGTGTTACTATTGAAGAGAGCCGGACCCAAATGATCCTGCTGAGTGATTGGATTCATATCGGGTCAGTTTGGGTTCCACTGTTTCTTACGGTGTTTCTAAGACTTTTTTAAAGTATGGTGATTTTAGATATTCTGATGGTAAATAAAATAAAAGTTGCTGAAATAAAATATTTAGGAGTGATCTTAGATGAACAGTTGAGTTTTAAACAAAATGCTGCTTATATTGTTAAAAAAGTGGCAAAAAAAATCAATTACTTAAGGAGAATATCCAAGAATCTATCGATGTTTTCTAGATTAACAGTCTACAAAACTATAATCGCACCACACTTTGAATATTGCTCAACTATTTTGCTCTTCTTAAATAACAATGAACTTCAAATGTTGCAAAAAATGCAAAATAAGGCAATGAGGGTAATATTAAAATGCAATAGGTATACTCCAATACATAATATGTTAGAGAGACATTAGGATTTATGACTGTAAGACAAAGAATTCTGCTGAGAACCCTCCAATTTATCCATAAAGTAAGAAACGGGTTATTACCGAACTATTTGTATGATAAATTAACATATGTTGGAGATATGTATGATTACAACACTCGTCAAATAAATGATTTTTATGTAAATAGGCATTATTCATCAGTAACCAATAAATCGTTGTTTTGTAAAGGTATTAAAGAATATAATAAGTTACCAAATCACATAAAACATTCCAACATATCTATTAAACGTTTTTCAAATCTGTGTGTTAAATATATAAGAGTGTTACCTGTATGAAACAGATAAGGTGTGGGTGTGTATATAAATCGTGTAAGTGTATATTTTTATTTTATTATGTATTGTATGTATTTTTATTATATTGTGTTGTACAGTACTTAGTACTTTATTATATTCTATGTAAATGGCACTAAGGTTTTGCCACTTAATAATTTATATTTTCTATTTGTTTGTTTTCCGTCATGAATTTCATCTATTCTATTTTATCTACTTTATTATATTTTATTTATTTTATCTATTTTGTTTATGTATCTACTATATATATACTATAATAAAATGCAAGAATGATGTATGTGGAACTGTATAGCTTTCATTAGCTAAATAAAGAAATTAGTATTATTATGGTTTTCATGGGAAAAAAATCGATCGATTGGATTCATATCAGATCAGTTTGTGTCACACAGCTTCTTAAAATGTTTTTAAGGATTTTACGGTGTTTTTGGCTCTCTTTTATGCCCAGTAAAGGGGAATTATAATTGTTCACTCGTAATCCATGTCTCAATTCTTGCCAAAAAGTTTAAAAATGCGTTCGTATAATAGACACAAAATTGCGTTCAGTGATATTTTGGTCTAAGAATATTAATTAGTATTAGAATGCTTTTGTAGTTATTATAAAAAAGACTTCTCGAAAATCGGACGTAAAATACGTAAGACTTAAAAGAAGTAGCGGAGGAGAGTATATTGTTAGTTCAAGCATGTACCGCCCAAATATCTCTACAAATTGTATATCGACGTACATTTAGTTTAGTTTAGTAGATATACATAGTAGTTTAGTTTAGCAATTGTATCAATTTTGCGACTCTTTAAATGGATTCTGCGCTATCGCTTCTATTTTTTATGAACTTGTTCCTAAAGATAGATAATAGTTAAAAGAACAGTGATAATAATTTTTAGAAATAATTGTTTTTCATTGAATATAACAAATATTATTAAGCAAATTAATATAATGTGAATTTAGTGAACACAAATGAGCATATTTAAAAAAGTACAAACAGATTTAAGAAATCAAGTATGGTCTGAGAAAACAATGTTTGTGTGGTATAAATTGTTGATCGGTTTAACGCCTGAACCCAAAAATTTATGTTTATCAAGAAACCGCAGCTAATTTTAGAGAGAAACATGACCTTATTCATATACAGCAAGATACTGTTTTCTGCGCCATCTGGATATTTCTTTTCTTTTATATAAAGAACATGATCATTTAACATTGATAATTACATATGAAATGAGTTGTTTATCGTTTCATCTTTCAAATAAATACCTTTCTATAACTTGTTATCTTATTACGGCATTGCCATTGATGTTTGAATTTTCAGATCTAACATTTCCATTATACTTGTGTACTAAACAGAAATACGTCTTCAAAAACGGACGTATGACGTCGACGGATATGGAAGTCGCTTAGTTTAATCCTGTGACAGTGACATTTATAAATAACGTGAATATAGACACAAACAAATTAGTATAAAAACATAACCTAAATTTTTTTAAAGACATAGTGAAGTTAGGTGCGAGTGGATTCTCTAACCTAAAAATTGAATATTTAAGTAGGATTTTTGCAAGGTCGGATGGGGTAGCATTTTCCACTATACCGTCCACAACACATAATCGTCGTAATCGATCCGATTACGACGGTTATCGAATCGATCCGATCACACCCGAAGGCGTTATTCATCGTTTTATCAACGACTGAGGGAATTGAAGAACCGAAACAAGTTTCAGGGGAGTTCACACGTGTGAAAGCTAGGATTTTAAGCAAAAATCCGAACTTCGCACGAACATTTCCGAAGACACATAAAGGGACGGGAAGTGTCGTTATCGACGAAGTCGACCACTAGAAATCGATTCCGAGCATTGCCGAATCGATCCGACCAACAGTTCCGGGAAAAAGTGTGCTGTGACCAAACTGAAGGTCAAAAATAAGTAAAACATTACTAGAGGACAACCTCGACACACCTTTTGCACCACTTTTGACCGACCGCACAACTCTTGACCAGGATACTTAGTGACTCTGGAAAAAGAAGTTAAAGGCAACGCGATCCCTCGTTTTTGAGTAACTTGAGGTCATAGAATCGATCGCCACGAGTTTTAGTTGGATCCGACCAATCGTTCCGGGAAAAAGTGTACTGTAAATGAACTAAAGGTCAGAAATAAGTAAAACGTTACTAGAGGATAACTAGGACTTTGATACACATTTTGCACCACTTTTGATCGACCACCCAAATTTTGACGGGGATCAAGAAACCCGTTGGGGTTTCGCAGCTAATTTTCTCTCTCTCATGCTAGAGCGAAACGGGGTAGGGATTCATATACAGCAAGATATTGCTTTCTGCGCCATCTGGATATTTATTTTCTTCTATAAATAGAACATAATCATTTAACATTGGTAATTACATGCGAAATGAGTTGTTTATCGTTTTATTTTTCATTTATTTTTTTTAAATGGCATTCGGGCGGTTGACCCACAGCCAAGCACTAAAAACAGGCCGGGATGTTGTCACCTGCGAAGGATGTTGCGCATCGCGAAAAGGACGCAAAAATAAAGATGTAAGAAAGTTACACGAGCGTGTCGGGGGGTTTTTGTGTCATCAAGGCCGCCCCCGGCCAACCAACATACAGAAAGTGAAGCAGACAGATATACCGCCGGCCAAGACAGGTCTATAGTTCTTAGACGAAAACTAAAGAAACGAACCAACAGAGCACAGAAAAGCGCGCCGAACGCCAGTGTTGAGAGCATTAAGCTGGCACCCGGTCGTTTAGAAAGTAACCACAAAAAAACAAAGACCTAATTAAGGTGAACTTGTCATCTTATTGTGGCATTGCTATTGATGTTTGAATTTTGAGCTCTGTCAAAATAATACGAAGTACTGAAGTATTAATCACATGTGTGCAATTTTGATTTCTGATTTTTGGATCAAACACCATAATAGTAATTGCGTTAACTTTAAAAACATCCAAAATAACAAATTTGTAATTATCTGATGTAAAAAATGGAAATGTTTAATCACAAAAACACATTGAGGGTCGTGTCGGATTACGTGGAGGATAGATTGTGGAACAGATGTTTTCTAAGTTTACACATATTGTTTTACAGATTTTTAGCGGATCGTCGGAAAAGTTTACGTTTGTACCGGACATTTAAGTAAGTGCGTGAGTGTAAGGGTTCAGCTCTTTTTACATTCGGATTTCCTTTTCATTGTCAATACGGATAAAGAATTTATGTGCAGAGAATTAACGAAAACAGATGTCAAAATTATCAAAGAAGATCAGTGGCTCGAAGATTCTCATTTTTTTCCGTACATTTTATGTATAAATGTTTATTACGAATAACCATACCTGTCAAAAAGACACGGCCCAGTCCTGAGCTCTGAGCTTGCAAATGGGAAGGGAATATTCTTTCTTCCTATCCGATTCAACTCAAAATCGATATCTGGGGGCTTTTTAGGTCGCGGATTATGAATTTTCAGTCAAAATAAAAAAATTCAAAATGGCGGCGCCAATATGGCCGACGACTTTTATCCTCTACGTTCAAAGAGATCAAAATCGATATCTGGGGGTTTTCGGGGTCGCGGATTACGAATTTCTAGTAAAAAAATTTAGTTCAAGATGCCGGACGACTTTACCGTTGATGATCCGATTCGTCTCAAAATCGATATCTGAGGATTACAGCATATCAAAAGACAAAAAAGTAAAAAATAAAATTATGTAAAAAAATATTTTAAAAAAAGCTTTTATTTAAACGCTCTACGAAGTAGAAAATAAACGTTAAAGAGCAAATCAAATCCATCATTTTGATCCAATATATAATTTGTTTATGATATAAAAGCTTGTCGCGAACAATCTCCTTTACACAGGAAAATCTGGCAACAAGCTTTTATATCATAAAAAAATTATATAATGTAACATAATGATGAATTTGATTTACTTCAAAGTTTATTTTCTACTTTTTAGAGCATTTAAATAAAAGCTTTCTTAAAAAAATATTTTTTTATATAATTTTTTACCATATTTCTAAGACAGCTTTATTCTAAATTCCCAATTTTACCCATATAAAAGTTTTCCTATAGTATTACATAGTCAATATATACATTAAAAAAATTTCTTCATGACGAACGAGGCAAACAAAGCGTCTATTACATTGAATTTCAAATTTATTTTACTGTCAAATAAATAAAGATTGTTTCCCAAATTCCCAGCTGTACCCCACCAAATTTTTCCTACAGTTTCCTGAGACCCTTATATACATTTGCCATACAAAAATAATCCGTGACAGACGAGCCTTCATACGCGAGTAAATTGTTTATTACATTGAATTTCAAATTTATTTTTACTGTCATATAAATAAAGATATTTTCCCAAATTCCCACTTGTACCCCAACAAATTTTTCCCACAGTTTCTTAAGACCCTTATGTACATTTGCCTTACAAAAGTAATCAGTGGCAAACGAGCCTTCATAGGTGAACAAATTGTTTATTACATTGAATTTCATATTTATTTATACTGTTATAAAAATAAAGATTTTTTTCCAAATTCCCATTTGTACCCCCACCAAATTTTTCCCACCGTTTCTTAAGACCCTTATGTACATTTACCATACAAAAATAATTCGTGACAAACGAGCCTTCATAGGTGAACAAATCGTTTATTATATTGAATTTCAAATTTATTTTTACTGTCATATAAATAACGATTTTCCCAAATTCCCATTTGTACAGTGTCCTGGAACCCTTATATATATTTGTCACACAAAAATAATCCATGACAAACGAGCCTCCATAGGTGAACAAATCGTTTATTACATTGAAAATAAAATCATTTATTACATTGAAAATAAACGATTTGTTCACCTATGAAGGCTCGTTTGTCATGGATTATTTTTGTGTGACAAATATATATAAGGGTCCCAGGAAACTGAGGAAAAAATTGTTGGGGGTACAACTGGGAATTTGGAAAAAATCGTTATGTATATGACAGTAAAATTAAATTTGAAATTCAATGTAATAAACAATTTACTCGCGTATGAAGACTCGTCAGTGACGGATTATTTTTGTATGGCAAATGAATATAAGAGTCCCAGGAAACTGTAGGAAAAATTTGGTGGAGTACAGCTGGGAATTTGGGAAACAATCTTTATTCATTTGACAGTAAAATAAATTTGAAACTCAATGTAATAGACGCTTTGTTCGCCATGAAGAAATTTTTTTAATGTATATATTGACTATGTAATACTATAGGAAAACTTTTATATGGGTAAAATTGGGAATTTATATTAAAGCTCTCTTAGAAATATGGTAAAAAATTATATAAAAAATATTTTTTTTAAAGAAAGCTTTTATTTAAATGCTCTAAAAAGTGGAAAATAAACTTTGAAGTAAATCAAATCCATCATTATGTTACATTATATAATTTTTTTTATGATATAAAAGCTTGTCGCCAGATTTTCCTGCGTAAAGGAGATTGTTCGCGACAAGCTTTTATATCATAAACAAATTATATAATGGATCAAAATGATGGATTTGATTTGCTTCAACGTTTATTTTCTACTTCTTAATTTCTGGTAAAAAATTCAGCCATGGTGTACGAATGGATATTTAAAAGTCCCCTTTAATTGGACTAAGAGATAATCTTACAATCAATATATATCAGTGAAATATGTTCCATCCATGTTAGTTCTCGAAGCGCAATAAGGTACGCTGGATGTAAAGACGCAACAATGTTAGCTGGGAAACTTCTACGTAAACATAACACAGAAACAATATTTAAAACAGACCGAAAAATCAGTGCAGTCCTCCATAATTTAAAATCAAAAACTACCCTAGAAAACCAAGGAGTATACAAAATCCCGTGCCAAGATTGCAACAAATCATATATAGAACAGACCAACAGACGTATTAGTGTAAGAAAGGAAGAACATATGAATGCAGTACGAAAAGAGGAGAAAACATCGTCCCTAGCACAGCAAAAAAAGATTCTTGGAACTTATTGCCTTTTTATTTGACACTACGGTGTTCGGTTTTAACGAGGTCATTTATAAACAAACATTAGGTATGCCTATGGGGAGTCCTGTCTCACCCATACTCGCACAGTAAGTTATGGACGACTTGATTAATGATTGTCTGTTGCAAATAGAGTTTGAGGTACCCTTTATAAAAAAATATGTGGATGATATTATCATTAGCATTCCCAATAATGGTAGAGAGTCCCCTTTTTGGATACCCAACTGACAAGAAGGGTAGACAATAAGGTTATAACGTCATGGTACACAAAACCAGGTTCATCTGGACGATATTTACATTACGAATCGTTTCACTCGGAACGACAAAAGATTAATGTATTAGTGGGAATGAAAAACAGGGTTATTAACACCTCACATACCTCGGTTGTAACAGGCAACCTAAGAATTTTGTCAAATTTATTTATGAAGTGTGGTTATCCACCAGCGTTAGTAAAAAAAACTCATAGCCAGTAGAACTGTTGCACGAGACAATGTTGTCAATGAACGCCCTGACGTGGTTGTGCCGAGTGTGGGTGAAAACCAGGAGGTTCGTAACAACACATTTTAATAACAATAATAATAATCTTTATTAACCACTTAAGATACATTACTTGTATATGTGGTAAGTCACAGGCATAAATTATCAAAGATAAATGTATAAAATATAAATAAATAAATATATAAAATGTAAATAAATAAATGTATAAAATATAAAGATATAAAAATGTATAAAATATAACACACAGTAAATGTGAAACGATGACATAACATACATAATATAAAACAAAATATACATACAAATACAAGTGTACAAAATAAAAGTAAACAGAATAGTAAACATAAATGGTGGAACTAGTCAATGTATATTATTCAAAAAAAATAAAAACTCCCCAAGGTTATAAAAATCATCAGACAATAAAAGAGCCTTTAAATTTTTTTTAAAGACTTCTATGGATTTAGTATTTTGAATTTCCAAAGGTAGCTTGTTATAAAAAACTATGCCAGCATAGCGTGGCGATTTTTTAAAATATTCATGATCGTGCTTAAATGTGCAGAGTCTGTTCCGACTTCTCGTATTGTGGGAGTGAACATTTCCGTTAGTTTGAAATTTGCTTTTATTGCTATGTATGAAGGTCAACAATTTCATAAGATATATGGAGGTTACAGTGAATAACTTCGAGTTTCTAAAGGTTTGCCTACATGATTCACGGTAGCTTAAATTAAGTTAAATATAAGTCTAATAACCCTTTTCTGATGGATGAACACTCTATCAATATCACTAGATTGTCCCCATACGTTAATGCTGTAGGCAATAGCTGAATAAATGAGTGCATAATACACATTTAATAACGAGTCTTTGTTAAGAACATTTTTTAATGAATTAATGACATAAAAACCCCTATTTAGTCTGTTGCAGACTTGATCAATTTGACTATAAAAGTTAAAATTTTGATCTAGACTAACCCCTAGAAATTTCACTTGTTCACTAGCAGTAAGCAGAAAACTGTTAAGATTAAAATTAAGGTTAGACCGATTGTTTTGTCTGTAGCTAAACTCTACTAAAACGGTCTTATGATTAATCATCAACCTATTGTCGTAACACCATTGATTAAATTCTTGAAGAACCGTAGATACTTTAGGACTTAATATTAAAGGATCGGGATCGGCAACGATTATTGCAGTGTCATCGGCGTACATGAAGATATTACCCAAAGATATAACATATAATAAAAATATTAACGGCCCCAATACATTACCCTGTGGAGTTCCAATGCAACTATCTTTCTTATCAGATGTAATAGTACCGATTTTTACAACAACTTTTCTGTTTGACAGATAAGAAAAAATCCAGCTATTTGAGGGATCGTGTATTCCTATACTATGTAATTTTTGAGCTACAAAGTCTCTATCTATGGTGTCGAAGGCCTTAGAGAGATCAAAAAATACACCACAGACACATTCACCTGAATCCATTTTGTCATAAACAAATTGGCTGAGATCTGTTATACTTGCTTCTGTTGATAAACCTGGTCTAAATCCATATTGGCAATTACTTAAGACAGAGTTTTGATTTAGGAATTCAAAAATTTTATTTGCAACCACTTTTTCTATTATTTTAGAGATTACACTTAAAAGAGCAATAGGCCGATAATTATCTATGTTTTCACTTGCCCCTTTTTTAAAAACAGGTATTAATGCTGCTTCCTTTAGACAGTTTGGGAATTCACCTAAGAGTACCGATATATTAATGATGTCCGCAAGTATAGGTGCTAGCTCATTTGAACATTCTTTTACAAGTTTAATTGGAACTTCATCTAGTCCTGTAGACTTTTTATTTGGTAAATTACTTATAACTAATTTTACATCATATGCGGTAACAGGACTGAAGGTCAAGGGCATTTTTATGACGTTCTCTTGTATAGTGCATTTGGTGGAAAGGTTACCATTAAAGTGGAAGTCAAGTTTTTCATGGATAGCGGTAGAAAAATAATTACCAAAAATATTCGCAATTTCTTTTTGTCTGAAACGTTAGTATCATTATATCTAATGTAGTCAATTAAACCGTTGCGGGAGTTTTTGCCATTCAAATTATTTACAATACTCCAGATTGATTTAGATTTATTAGTGGAATGTTTAATTTGGGTATTATAGTATGCCTCTTTTTCAACCCTAATTTTTTTGTTGGTTTGGTTTTTATATTGCCTATAATTATTTTCAAATTCTTCATTATGTGTTTGCTTGCGTAGCCAGTTAAGATATTTTAATTCATCAAGTTCTCTGTACAGACTGCTGGAAAAAGTTATCTTATTTTTATTAGGATTTTTAATGGGTTTTATTTTTTTATTAAAGGCTGCCGAAAAACACCACATGAAGTGATTCCAGAAGTTGTCGAATATATAATCAACATCCCAGAGGCGTACATCAAGTACATAGGGGCTAAATAAATATTTAAATTCATTAATTGTTCTTGCATTAATTTGTCTGTAAGTTAGGGAACACTCGCTTGGGATACTGTCATTTGTTTCCTGCAAACCTTCCAAATTACAACATGCAAGTTGACCATAATGATCTGAGATAGCCGGATCAAAATTTACACAATTAACACGATCAGGAAGATTAGTCACCACATAATCTATTGTCGAATATACTGTGCCAGATGGCAAATTAGCAATTCTTGTAGGGTTTGAAACAAGTGAGGCTAAGTTAAATGATTTAAAAATATCATTTAAAATTTTAGCTGGAAGGTAGTCTTTATTTTGGTTAATATTTAAGTCACCACATAAAAGAATGAATTTATAGTGTCGTGAAGCTTTGGATAACAACAATGACAATTGTTCGAAGAACAAATGTTTACTACCTGATGTTGGCCTGTACACATTAATAATACAGAACTGCTTATTAAAAACTAATGCACCACATTCAAAGTTCATTTCAATAGCAAATTGGTTAAGATATGGTATAAATTTACAATCCGATAAAATATCATTCTTGACAAAAATGGCAGATCCACCATGTATGTGTGATGATCTGCAAAACTGACTAACGGCAGTATAACCACTAATGTAAATAAAATTAAATTTATCAATCCCCAACCAATGTTCACATAAGCATAAAAATGTCGGGTCATATTGATTCAGGAGTAATTCAACTAAATTGACTTTATTTGAAAGACACTGTATGTTTAAGTGTAACACAGTACACTGTTCCTGAGGGATTGATTCATTTAATTGAGAAGTGATATCTCTTCTAGGCATGGGTATAAAAAATTTGATGTAGAATTGGATTTTTCTATTGGTATAGATTTTTTACTAATATTATCGCTATTAGGTTGAGGAATGATCACATCATGCGCGTCACTGTTAAGTTGTATACTGGTCGTAGTATTAATAAGTACATTATTTGATACTATGAGGGATTTACTTGGAGATATCTTGGTAGTCAGTTCGCCATTAGTGCGGATGAACTTCAAGTTTTTTTGACAGAAACGTGTTGATTTAATAGACTTGGCCAAATTGGAAACAACCAATCTGCTGTTAAAAGATGATGGTGTCGTACTGTTGATTTCTACATATCTTAAGTGACCTTCTGAGTATAAATTAAATTTGTTTAAGAAATCATTAAGTTTAAGATTATATTTATATATATGATTATTTAGCTTTGACTTTAGATTGTTTATAAATGGAACTGATGTAAAAAGTACATTTGTATGGGTACATGATTTAAGTTTATTACAGAGAAGACGGAAGCTTGGTGTCTTCCTACTCTGTATATCGTTAGATCCTCCTGTGATGATTACATAATCTTCTAAATCGAATGACTGGATTAAGCCTTCAATGTTTCCCATTACTTGTTCTAGAGAAGCCCCAGGTTTTTTAATCGACATTATTTTATATTCCTTCAGATCTATTAGATTTCTGATTTGCCAAGTAACAGACTTTTCATCTGAAAGTAATAAAATTTGTTTTTTCTCTTTGCTGTATACTCGTTTAATAATTGCTTCCGATGTTTCTTCTGCTATAGGCATAGATTTGTCACAAGCGTTTACTTTAATTTTGGTTACGTTAATATTTATATTTTGAGGAGTTTCTTTTCTTTTATTTGCCACACTACTAACAATTTTATTATCTGCTATGTTCCTAGTGGAATATTTTTCACCTACGCTAATGGAATATTTATCATTCATATCAATAGGCAAGGTTTTTACCTGATTATCAGTTTGGATGGCAATTGTTTTTGTAGATTTCGTATCCTTCACATATTTCTTATTGAGCAAATCTATTTCTTTTGTTAATTTGTTAATAAATTCGTCTTTCTTTTTTAATAGCTCATTCATTTCTTCCTCCAGTTTCAATGCGTCTTTGATAAATAGTTCGTGTTCACTTTTTAATTTTTGTATGTACTGTGTCTTCATAACTGAGTCGTCAGTCAGTTCATTAATTGTTTTTTCCAAAAGACTTTTTTCGTCTTCAAGGGTATAAGAACTATCTTCTAAATCACTGTAGCATATTACTTTGTTTTCTTTTACAAATGATATTTGTTTTTTATAACGATGTAGACAACTCTTATGAAAAACATTGCTACATTTGATGCACACATAGTGTATAAAGGATTTCGATTTGCAACATTTAAAACTCACATATGAGGAGCACTGTGAAACTGTGTGTACACTCGTCGCCATCACATTATACAAATTTTATTTCTCTATACCGAACATAGCGCATGTGTCTCTAAAATTTAGGAAGTTGTTTTCAAGTTTTACCAACATCAAATTAGCTTTCAAAAATAAGGTGACGATTAACAATCTTTTTGCTAAACTGAAAGACAAAGACGACTTAATGAACTATTCAAATGTGGTATATTGCATCTCTTGCAATGATTGTGAAAAAAAAGTATATTGGTCAAACTAGCAGAAAAATTAAAGATAGGATCACATCACACAGAAGCGACGTGAGGGTTAACAAAGAATCTTCAATGTTAGCCAAACACGCTCTATCACTTAACCATAACCTCAATTATAACGAGGTTAAGATTATAGATTTTGAAAAGAACTTTCAAAAAAGAATTTTTCTAGAAATGTGTCACATTTTTAATGAACCTGAAGCTATGAATGCCAGAAATGACAATGAAGGCCTCAGTATATTATACACTTATTTGTTGCATTCTCATGCCAATGGCATTCACAGAAATAACACCCTGTACAACACATTTGAGAATTAGTAGTTTTTGATCTGTTGGGTTTGGCGTTTTGTTGGCAACGGACCTGGGGTTGACATGACCTCTCTCTCTCTCTCTGCTTCAGATTTGTTTTGACAGTTTTTTAAGTTCACATTCCGATGCTTTTCGGTTTAATAAGAAATAACGTAGTTGACTGTTATCTGTTCAGTTTTCGAGGTGGCTGAAACTATTTTAGATAAAGATTTTTGTTGTTAACTTAAATTCAATATAAATGTAGTCCACAAGTGTGACTTATTTTGTAATAGTTGTGTTTGTTCTGTCTTGATGATTTGTCAATTTCAATTTTAACCTCAATTTAGTAAGTACCTTTCACTTGTCTTAAATAATTTTTATTATAATGAGTTCAAATTTTTGTAGAATTCCTGAGGAAAAAACAATAAAGTTTCGAAAGCTTGAATTTAAAAAAAAGTTGTCTTTTTTGAACCCGTGACTGTATCCCTGGTGGAAATTAAAGATATATATATATATATATATATATATATGGGTCGCTAAACCGCAGTAAGTGTAGGAAGGCTCGAGAAACCACAGTACATAAATACACTACAAATAAAATTATGCTAAAAATAAAAAGTAAATGTATTTATTTGAAAATTTTAAGTTTGTAATACAGATTGGTAAATAATAAAATCTAATTTTGAACCTTGTGTAAAAATTAATAATGCAGTTTATTTTAATATTTGCTTTGATATTATATACGCCGAGTATGCCAAATGCAAATTAGTCCAGGTATTAAATTTAAAAAATTGTTATTTTTTTTATATGAAAACTATAATCTTCATGGTGGGTAATACAATTTTGCTGTAATTGCTAACTTTAACCTTTAATAGTATATTCAACAGACATATAATAATGTCTGTTATTCACGTCGTAAATCACCCAAGTGAATAATAGCCATTATAAATGAGTGGAATACTATCTTTGTCCTTGATTGTTAAATAATATCAATATTTGGTTTTTAGAAAGATTTAACATTTTTGGCAATTCTCCAATCCATAAAAGATTTGTTTATTGACATAAACAGCTTTTTCAACATTTCTGCCAATAAATTCAAAGATGTGATTTTAGCAGCTATGGTAATTTCTGGCAGTGTACTCATTTTCACTATTAGTATTCATATTCTTAATTATTGTTACGTGCGTACAGTTTTCAGTAAACACTCTGTGGATTCAAATAACTTGCAACAAGAATTTTCACTAACCACTATTTTATTTATCACTAAAATTACACTAGTAAATACTTAACAATCACACAACTAATGATAACTTAATCTAATATAAATTCCCTACTTTTAAAACACTATGTACTTTACTTTTCTTCTTAAACTTGTCAACTCTTGTCTAACCTAAAAGCTCTCTGTCTGTCTACTTCACTGAACTGAACTCTTCTTTATACTTCACTAAACTGTACTGTTCCCCCATCTGCTGGATTCACCTCCTTATATACACCCATAGAAATGTACCAGAACAGTATTCCACAATATTCTGGAACCCTACAGAGTTTTCTACCATGTGATAGATGACCGTTCGTCAATTGGCTCATAGACGGCGCCACCCTACTAGTCAGGGAGTAACAGAATAACAAGTTTCCTTTCACCTTGAACAGGGACTTAATCTTTCCTCGTTAGAGGGCAGCACATAACATTATTTATTTGAAATAACCAACAAAAGTACGTAATGAATATGATGTTGACGTTTCAAATCAATGACAAAATTATGCTTTAATAAATTGCCAAAGTTTATTAAAAACACAAACAAAATAAAAGTTTGTAGGTACGTTGATACACTTTAAAACAATGAAATAATGAAATCATTATTCACTGCAATGAATGAATAGCATTAAGCTTGAAAAACTCATATAAATTTCAGACGATTGCAATACTTTCTTCACCCTTAGCGCCGCTCGAAAGCAAAAATAACACGAAGTTATATGAAAGGCAGTTCTGGAAAGTTAATGTACATTTTTGTTTTTTTGTCATACTGAATATATTATACGGTATCCTAATCTAGAACAAATTGTAAATCAATGTGCAACATTGATTTTTTTTTTGGCATTGGACGTGAAATCCATTAGCCAGTCACTTAATACTACAAATAAAATAAGAATAACAAAAAAAACGACGAAGAAATACCAATACGAAGCTAACCTAACACGATTTTAAGGGAAAATTAATAGATGACCAACACAATGGGGAAAGACAGGGTGACACTCTTCCCGCTCAGGGCCCATCAGAGCATTAATAATTAGACACACAGGTTAAAGGCCACGGATAGGAGGTATAATAAACAAAAGGTAAAACATAAGGATACGATTCTAATCTATGTACTTCATAACAGTATGTTGATGTTATTCAGAAAATTCATTATTTCTTTATATATACTTATGTTCTTAAGTGACAATAGATGTAACAGATTAGTAGGCAGAGGAATCTTTAATTTCAGTAACCCCTTAATAAGTTTCTCAGAAGCTCCATTATGGCATGAACACCCAAAGAAAATGTGATCCAAGTCGCAAATAACCTGGCATGCTGTGCATATATCTGTTTCCACAACCCCAATTCTCTTCAGGCAACATTGATTTAATTTAAACGTTTTCACTACTTTGAGTATAGCATTTAAGAATTTGAAATCACAGTCTATTGATTTGTTCTAATCTATTTTGATTACATTTATGTAGACGTTTTGATAACGAAAATATGTGCTGACTAAAATAAATTATTATTTAAAATACTGTATTAATCAAATTATATTTTCAATTTCTTACAGACAATAGAAATAATGAGAAATTTACACACTTTTATTTCATTCAGATTTTTGTTTCTTATTGTTCACATTCTATTGCTCTTTATCTCTATAAACAATTGACTCAATGGTTACGTGGTACTTCTGATTCCATAACACTCATTGATGAAAATAGTTGGTCTTGAGTATGTTATTTTTAATTCATCAATGCAAAAAGGTGCTCCAAATAGGAACTGGTTATTTTTAGCAACTCCTGCTCAATTTTCATGTTTCACATAATTTGTAGACCAGGAAGAATACTGTCCTTGTGAATAATAAATTTGGTCTCCCAGCTCTCCTCCAAAGCCAACTCCATATTTATCAGTTTGCAGCTGATCATCAAGTTCCAGAGAATTCAACTCTCTGTTCAATGTACTGGCGTTTGTAGAAATCGTCCAATTTTAACCTCTGTGTTTCTCCTGGATGCTTACGATTGAACACAGCTACTGCTACCAGAAGATACTGAGCAAGGTTTTTTCAATCTTCAATATTACATTTGTCTTGTAATCGCTGTCGATGAAAGGTAACTTGCTTCATAGTATTACTGAATTTCATCATTTTGTGGTAATTTCACTTGTCCTTGTTAAATTCATTTCTGCTTTTTTTCACTAAGAGCGCATAACCTATTCAAATGTGAAGCTGTTTCGATTTTATACACTTGTATATTCTTAACTGCTTATCTTCTCCTTTTTTCTATGCTGTTGGACTTCATTACTTATGCAATTTTTTGAGTAGCTGTGCCTAATGTTCGGGCATTGAAGGGATGCTTATAAATACTTCTGCATCTGCAACTTCTGTGCTTTTCCTGGACGCTTACGATTGAAGACGCTAGCGCTACCAGAAGATACTGAACAAGGTCTTTCCAAACTTGAATATTCATAGTATTGCTGAATTTCATCATTTTGTGGTAATTTCAATTGCCCTTGGTTAATTCTTTTCTGCTTTTTCTCACTAAGTGCGCACAGCCTATTCAAATATGGAACTGATTCGATTTTATACACTTGTATATTCTTAACTGCTTATCATTTTTGTGCTGTCGGGCTTCATTATTTCTACAATTTTTTGTACAGCCGCTGTGCCTAATTTTCGGGCATTGAAGGGATGCTTATAAATACTCCTTGCTTCAGCTACTTCTGCAACATCATCAATCGCTTTTCGAACTGTGTCACAATGTACATTGTACAATTGAGCCATTATGAAATTTAGCCCATCTCATGAAACGTCCTAACAATCGAAGCTGGGCTCTTAAGTGGTTAATTAAATGGTCTTGGGTATATTTGACACAAAGATAGTTCCCATGTAATATGAGGGCTTCATCAAAAAATACATGTTCCGTAACCTCATCCTGATGCATATATGCAGCTACAGACGTTTTTAATTTTTCGGTAGCCCTACTATGAACATGATTCATTAACTTTCGAGCATTGCCCTGTAACTGCCTGTCACCTTTATTAGGAGAACATCTGCTTTTGTGCTGACGTAAATTTTCTTTCACAAAGTATCCAAAACAGGATGGGCAAGGAACATATCTTGTATCAGCTATTGCTTTATCCTACTTTGCCTCATCCGACTTTGCTGACTTCCTAACAACTATACCGTCTGTATGACTTTTATTGTATTCAAAATCGCCATTGTTTCTTAAAACATTCGGTCTTCTTGTCCGTACTGGATTTTTAACATTCATTTGTTTAATTTCTTGAACTTCCAGTTCCTGAGAATGCACATTGTCTTGCAATTTGGAAAACTTTCTTTTGACAATAAAAACATGCATGCTGTTTATGCATAAAATTGCGTTTCTTAGCTTCGCCTGTAGTAACTTTACCTAATCGAAAACAATAACACAAAATTATTACACCATTATTAGTATCCTTGGATTCGACCATGTAGTCATACCACTGATTTAATTTTAAATGTTGAATTTTATGGATAGTGATTATTTTGTCTGAAAAATAGTTTATATAAAAAACAGAAAAGTTAACAATATACATAAATGGTGTTGTACAATAAAAAATAAAGAGAATATTACGCACCTTTGCTTAATTGAGACGTTTGGTTCTGATCGTTCACCTTTTGTTGCTCATGCGTAATTATATTGTATGGTACAGCTACTAATTCTTCTAAAATACATTTTATATATGAAGCATTGAACATTAAAGTCTCAGTTTCAAATATTTGTTTTATTTTTGTTTCAAATTGTTTATCGATTTTAAGTTTTAACTGTATTCATTTTTTTAAAAACTTTATACAGCGTATGCCATTTTGTTTGAATTTGCCCCACACAAAGGTTATTTAATGTACGATTCAGATAATTTTATTTTAATATAGATCTTTGTGCTATATTAAATTTTACATAACATAAAAGCGTGGTCTACTACGGTTTTTTTTCTCGGGTCAGAAAATGGTGAAATCTTAATAGCGATTTTTCTATGTCAAATCTGAGTAGGCCACTGGATTCAGCTACCCAGCTTGTACCAAATTTCGTTAAAAGATTCGTATTTTTAGATGTTTCCTGAGACAAATAAAAATTCAGAAATTGCCGAGGAAAATTAACTGTTGCATGGAATTGTGTAATTATGAAAAGAGTTCCTTGATTAAAGTACCTGTCAAATGAACGATTCATTGTTATTGAGTAGATATTGCTCATTTATATATCGGCTTATAATTATAGCAATGGCCGCACAAAAGTTAACTTTCAACAAAAAATAGAGATTATTAATGTTGTTGGTGCTAATGTGAGATCGTAACACAAATCCAAATCGACGGCTGTCACGTAACGGCAGCACCGTTCGAAAAACTTTAACATGTTTTAATGATACTGTTTTACAAACAAATTCTAGAGGATCTGGCCACCAGAGGCAGCTTAATGATCTCGCTACTTTAGCAAATTTTGAATAAAATCCTCGTTCAAGCTTGAGGATTACTGCTTTAAATTTAAACATGTCTCGAAATACCATTTGGAAGTGCCTTAAACATCATAACCGGAAACCGTACAAACTCAAATTTTGCATGCTTTGGAAGCAGGTGATGTAGAAACAAGGTTTGAGTATTGCTTGTGGGCCCATAAGGTACTGCAATGACCCAAATTTAGAAAAAAAAATCATCTATAGCGATGAGGCTACATTCACCACAAACGGTGAATGGTGAAAAACGGTAGTCAATTGCAGAAGTCAATATTCAAAGAAAATAAATATCTGGTGTGATATTTTCAACGAGCGCTTAATTGGCTCCTTTTTATTAGATGAAAATTTAAATAGTTATAATAGTTAATTGGATGTAGTAGTTCATTGATAGCCTGCCCGCTAAAATCACCGGATTTTGACATCCTTGATTTTTATTTGTGAGGCACTCTTTGAAGGTAGAAAAATCGCTAATAAGATTTCACGATTTTCACCCCGAAGAAAAAATCACAGTAGGCCACGCTTTTATATTTTGTAAAATGTAATATAGCACAAAGACACGCTTTTCAAAGATCTGTATTTAAAAAATGTCTAAATTGTACATTAAATAACCTTTGCATGCAATGCCAAGCAACATGGGACATGCTGTATATAAATGTATATATACTACACACATTTTTAATATGTAATTCACGTATTTTCGTATGACCTTCAATAAACATTTTCTGTAGAACATAATTAAATAAATATCTGTCTACCTATGTATCTATAATATCCAGGTAAACTTAAAATTTGTTATTCTCGCAATATTCTTGTCTAGCTTTACACCAGATTGATAAACTCGGGATGTAATAATTTGCGGTAGACCATTATGGTCACTTTACGACCCCCAGGACCCCCTAGTTCAGTCGTCCGCACAGCGGTAGTCCTATAGAGGCTAAGATTTATGACACGTTCCTCGTAAGATCTTCACAGTAGCTTGTGATAGGTACTGATTATTATTAGGCCAATTAGCCGGGAAAGTACCCTAAATTTTATGTGATAAACTGTTTACTTTAATAAAAATTAGTGGAAATAATAATGTTAATAGTTCACTTTCATTTTTTATTTAACTCTACTGACATTAAATTCGGAAAATAAAAAACATTTTACTTAAAAGAAAAAGCAAACTTGCCATTCTTGTCAATGAGAGCAATATCGAAATTATAAATATTCATTATATTTAGTTTTAATTGAAATTTAAAGATATTCACGACAGGTGACCAATTGTAATTTTGTCTCTAATTTTCAGTAGATTTTACAGATTGTTAGTGACATATAAATAAACTATACTTAATTTAAATACTTATTTTTATGAGTGCGAATTTTATAAATTTTACTATCTATCAAATAAGAAATTAATTGAAATCAAATATGAATATTGAATTTATCAGAAAATACATGAATATAAAATAGGTGACTGATATTAGTGTTCTGCATTCTCAATTGAATTTTCATATCTCTACTTTAGCCCAGGTGGTAACTGCTTAAAATCATCTATGTTTGGATAAATTGGGTAGTATGGCTTAATCGCTCCTAAAAATCATAGGAAATGATAATTTCACTATGCGCTAATTTGAAAACATGGGCGTAATTTTTTTTATTAAACAAAATGTGAAAAAATTCCTAGAAAACCCAAATAATAGGAAAGAATATGAATATTATATTATACAGAAATATGATAGTTTCATTTTTTTTCTTCACTCATACCAAAATGTTAACTTGATTTAACGATTGAATATTATTTTGAGAAGTTTGTACTGTCGTGAACAGAAAAAAGTAGGACAACTTTTTTTTCTAATGTAAGTCTGTCTCTATTTGAACACTTGCAATACATTATGACAACTAACTGACAATGTCACAAAAATTAAAGTTAGATGTACACAACTAGATTTTAGCAAAATACCGTTATAAGACTTGTCCCATTTTTTTTTTTTGCTTACGACCGTACCTTACAATATAAGAAATTTTTGTAAATTAAACTGTCTCAATATAAAGCGAAACGAGCCGATTCTTTGAATCAGTCCTGGTACAAACTTCCCTCAAATGTTCTTCCTGCTTTTAATAATGTAATAACTTATCAACAAATCTGCTTGTAGACGGTATAGTATATGTGTTAGTGTCATCATCTTCATTAATAATAATAATAATAATAAGAGATTAGAGGAGGTTCGAATTATCCCGGTCATAATTTCGGCTACAGGCGTGGTGACGAAGAAATTCTTAAGTTATTTGGAGCAACTTAATCTACCTAAAGGCCTCGTGAAGATTATCCAGAGGACGGTGATTCTCCAGACATGCCATATTACCAGAAAGTTGATGAAGGACAGAAAACCGAAATATCCACCGGATTAATGGGACGTGATGAATTTGATCCCCGTTAACCGAGCCGATCCCCAACAGCAATGGGCCCGGGTCCCCACAGAGCCAAACCCCAACGGTGCACGCGAGGGGTCGGTGAATTTTTTCCGGCTTCGGCCGAGAAAGTGCACGGCTTAAGTCCATAATAATAATAATAATAATATGTCTTTATTTATTATTGTATACAATAATAAAAGGGCTAAGTTCAGTAGAGTGAGACACTCTCTGCTCTTCCACTTAACCCTAAGATAATAACTAACATAATAAACAAAAATAAAAATATATATACATATAGGGGCGAGCGTAGGTGCGTCTTTACTATGTACATACTTCGGTATGCGATGTAAAGCAACGACAGGCGCAGTTAGTACTTGGATGGTGACCATTCCATTGGAAACGTTCTCGCCTCACACATCTTCCAGCGGCTTGTATATCAGTGTATGCGCGGAAGCTATACAACTTTAGGCGAGGGTTGTATAGGAGATATACCATCCTTCGGAGGGGATGTAAAGCCGTCGGTCCCTTGTCTATTAAATGTTAGGCAAGTAAAAGATCCCTACTCTTCTTAAGGGAAGAGGTTCGGCAAAATTCCTGGTTGGGGGTAGCTCGTCTACAGGCGTCGGTGTTAGGCCTCGGTGGCGGAAATAGGCCGACGTTAAATAAATGTATAAAAAAAATATATATACATATATATTGGTATATACCTATATATACACATATAATTTATACATATATATATACTTGGTGAGGTTATGTTAAAATTGAGCACATGCTTTAAATTTTCAAAGTTTATTTTCAAGTAAAAATAATAGTAATATTCAAAAAATTAATAGTAAAATACTTCTTGTGAAATTTTTCATACACACAGTGTAAAGTTTAGTGAAAATCTAACAATTATCAACAGTTTTTTAAATGATAGATAAAAGTAACCTAAATCATGGAATGTGACATTTGCAAGGAAAAGAAAAGATATTTTCAATTGTGATGGTAGTAAAATACCAATTTGTAAAAGCTGTGGAGGGCTTACTTCATCTGAAGTTAAAGTTTTACAGTTAAGCACTGGACGGGTCTTGAAATTCCACTGCTCGAATTGTTTGAAAGGTGATTCGTATGAGGTACTTAAGGAGTTAGTAGACACCAAAAATACAGTGATAAACGATAAAATTGAAATTATAAACCTACTTAAACAAGAATTAGAAGAACTTAAGAAAGAGAAAAGTAATACTGAAACTTTCAGAAGCTATAGCCAAGCAGTAAAAAAAAACAAAGAAGAGGTTCTATTGGTAAAACCAAAAAATGTAGCACAAGCAAGTCAAGTCACTAAACAGGTACTAGAGAAAAATATAAGTCCAAGTTCCTTAGGAGTTGGAGTATCTAGAGTTAAGTATGTTCGAGAAGGGGGAGTTGCGATTAGTTGTGAAAGTCAAGGTGATGTGGAAAATATTTTTAAAAAAGTAGAAGAAAAATTAGGCCAAGACTATGAAGTTAAAATTCCAGATAAAAAAAATCCAAAAATGAAAGTGTTTAACGTAGATAAAAAACTTCTAGAAGATGGGGAAAATTTTAAAGAAAAGATAGTCATACAGAATACAATCACAACAAACCCTGAAGATCGAGAAATTAAAATAGTATATAAATACGAAACAAAAAGAGGTAAAACAAATGTTATTATACAGTTGGACTCAAAAACGTACCATCAGATTTAAAAAAATAGGGTAATATACATTGACTGGAGAACATGCTACTATATGGATCATATAAACATTGTGCAGTGCTATAAGTGCTGGAAATTTGGGCATATGGCGAAGGATTGCAAAAATGAGAATGATATCTGCCCTAAATGTGCAGGGGATCACAAGCTGGGAGATTGTAATACAAATCAAGTAGTGTGTGTCAATTGCAAACATGCATCGGAAGTATTAAAAGTACAAAATATTGATTTCAACCATACAGCATATAACAAGGACTGTGAAGCGTACAAAAGAATTTTTAATCAATTACAGCAAAAAGTAAACTACTCAGATATAAATGAAAGAAAAAGCAGATAGCAACCAAATCAAGCAATAATGTATTTAAACATTCAAGGCCTATATAGTCATAAAACTCAACTATCCTGGTTAATATCCCAATGGAAACCCTCCGTTGTATGTGTAACAGAGACACATGTAACCAAAGACTTACTAAGCAACGAAATAGACATTGATGGTTATGATACAATATGTGTATATTCAGATAGTAAACATACGGGAGGTGCAATAATTTACATAAAACAAGAATATAAATATAAAGAACTACTAAATTACACTGTCAACATGAATATGTGGATAGTAGGAATTGAATGTATAATAAATAGAGAAAAGATCTATATATACAATTTGTATCATTCCCCAAGTGCAAGTGATGCCGAATTCTTAGAAATGCTAGAAGAATTATTAGAAAATATTATACAAAAAAATGGGTTAATAATATGATAGGAGACTTTAACATTAACTTAGCAAAGAAAACATATTATTCTAACAAATTGGAAGCAATTATAAGAAATCACGGTCTATATATAGTGTCAAATAAATTTACTCGTATAACAAAAGATAGTGCTTCTATAATAGACTTAATTTTCACAAACGATAAGGAACTTAAATATGAGGTTCATTAAACACCTAAAATCAGTGATCACAGCATAATTTCAATTCAGTTAAGAGGAGAACGAAAGTTAGAACCAATAAAGAAATTTGTCAGAAATTATAAAAATATAAATGAATTAGATTTTCAATTAGACTTGATGAAACAGGATTGGATACCAGATTGCATTAGAACGGACATATTGGCTGAAAGTCTTATAAATACGCTTACTGCAGCACTAAATAAGCATGCACCATTGATAGAAATAAATTTAGAAAGTAAATGAGGCAATAAAAAATGGTGGAATCCAGAAATAGGACAAGCAATGAAGGAGAGAGATACACTATATAAGAGAGCAACAATAACAAATAATGATATTGACTGGATAAATTATAGACAACAAAGAAATCAAGTAGTAACATTAATAAGAGTGCAGAAACAACAGTATTATGCTGAAAAAAATAGAGAATGTAAAAGATGATCCAAATGAAATGTGGAAAACATTGAAGCAACTTATTAAGCAAAAACAAAGTTATAATCAAAAACAGGGAATAATATTTAATAACGAATTAATCACAAATAGTGAACTAATCTGTGAAAAATTTAATACATACTTTTTAGAAAGCATAGAAAAGATATCGGTTAGTATAATTCCAGATAAAACACTTACTGAAACTCTTGACAATATAGAAACCGTGACTTGTACAATGGACAATTTTAAACAATTAGAAATGGGAGAGTTAAGGAAACATGTTAAGCAATTAAAAAATAAACAAAGTAGTGTCGATGGAATCAATATGAAAATTTTAAAAAGTTCCTTTGAGGCAATTGGCGATAGGTATCTACAACTAATAAATAATAGTTTAAATACTGGAACTTTTCCACAAAATTGGAAAAAGTCTACAATCATCCCTATTGAAAAAAAATGTAACACCGTCCAATGCGAAGAATTCCGTCCTATTAACATGGTTCCAACTTATGAAAAATTATTGGAAGTAGTTTTTTTTTTTTTTTTTTTTTTTTTTAAATCATTTATTTAACGTCGGCCTATTTCCGCTACCAAGGCCAATCACCGACGCCAGGGGATAAGCTCATCAGTGTCTGTGTAGGCACTGGGACCCCTAACCTGGAAATTTTGCCGAACCCCCACACTTTGTCGTGGGGTAGGGATCTTTAACGTGCTCACATCGTAGATACACGGAACCCACAGTTTTACATCCCTTTCGAAAGATGGTGACGCGAGCAAGTTCGCTCATCCACTAAACTTCATCGACTTGCTGTGGCCCGGTTTTGAACCCGGGCCGTCTGCGTGGAAGGATGCGCCACTGTCCATCACGCCACCAAGCCGACCAGGAAGTAGTTGTTAATGAGCAAGTTGTAGAATATATAGAACAGAATAATATATTAAGTAAATTTGAAGCTGGTTTTAGAAAAAATAATTCATGTGAAAGTGCTCTACAAACAATACTATTTAACTGGAAAAATGCTCTGGAAAAAAAGTTAATTAAATGTGTCGTATTTTTAGACTTCCGTCGTGCATTTGAGACGATTGATAGGCAGCTAATGATTGCAAAGATGATTAAGTATGGCTTTGGGCCTACAGTAATCAACTGGATTGAAGAATATCTGAGCAACCGAACGCAAGCTACAAAATATAATGACTGTACTTCTACAGAAAAAAAAACCATCTATGGGGTCCCTCAAGGGACAGTCTTAGGACCAAATCTGTTTATATTATATATAAATGATATAGTAAAAGTTTTTAAAAAATGTAAAATCCAATTGTTTGCAGATGATACATTGATATACGTTGTAGGTGATAATGTTAACGCAATATTAGACATTTTAAATGATGAACTTAAAGCTCTTGAAAGTTGGCTAAATAACAATAGTATGAAATTAAATTTAGATAAAACCAAAGTAATGTTAATAAAAAGTAAATATAATTCAATAGACTCAAGACATCACCAAGATGTAATAATCGGAAACAGCAAAATAGAACAAGTTAGTGAAATCAAATATCTAGGTGTAATTATTGATGAGCATCTGTCCTTCTCGAATCACGCTATATATATATAACAAACAAAATTGCAAAAAAAGTCAATTTATTAGGAAGAATAGGTAAAGACGTAAATGTTTGGACTAAAACAACAATATATAAAACGATCATTTTACCACATCTAAACTTTTGTTCCACAATTTTATTTATGCTAAATAATTCAGAAATAAATATGTTACAGAAAAACCAAAATCGGGCTTTGCGGGTTATTCTCGGTTGTGATAGATACACAAATATAAAATTTATGTTAGAGTCTGTTAACGTTTTAAGTGTAAGGCAAACAATTATGTTAAATACCCTAACTTTTGTATATAAAATATTGCATGGCATGTTACCACAACATTTACTGGAAAACTGTACGTTTGTAAATGATCTACATGATCATAATACTAGATCAAGGGAGAATTTTTACATTCGAAATGTGAAAACTAATTATAGCCAAAACAATCTATACCATAATGGACTGAAACAGTATAATAACCTACCACTGCATGTAAAAAATTGTAACACCATCAACAAATTTAAAAGGACATGTAAAGAATATATAAGACTGAGTGTGAACGTTTAATTTATTATGTATTTTATTTGTCGTACTCATAAATGTTATGTGTTATTAAGTAAAACAATGTAATCTATGAAATATTTCTAGTCTGAAATTTTGTGTTATAAATGTATATATACCTGTTGTGATAATATTACTTCTTTTTATATGATATATTTTTTTTAGCTTATATGCTATTAATAAAGCTATTTTTTTTTTTTTTTTTTTTACAAAAAACCAGTCACCCTACTCTGTGGCTCCGACCCTCACAGAGGGGAGCTGGTAATACCAATAGCCACTCCCCACGCACGTGGGGGTGAGTGACTACCGGGTCCGCGAATCGTGTGCCCTGAGTAGACGTAATGAACCGAGGATGACAGCCTTCTGCATTCTGCCGGCTAAGATCTCTGCCGAATCTCGGCATGCCGGTATGATCTTTAGTTCTGAAAGCAGCGTCTGTCTCATTCCACCGAGGGCTCCTATAATCAGTACCACTATTTTAACAGAATTATTATTATTATTATTATATACACATATATATATATATATATATATATATATATATATATATATATATATATATATATATATACATACATATATATATACACATAAGTACAGAGACGAATATTAGACGACTGTCTAAGTTAAAAACAAAAATTTTTAATTTCCACCAGGGATACAGTCACGGGCTCAAAAAAGAAAACTCTTTTTTAAATTCAAGCTTTCGAAACTTTATTGTTTCTTCCTCAGGAATTCTACAAAAATTTATTATAATCAAAAATATTTAATACAAGTGAAAGGTACTTACTAAATTGAGGTTAAAAAATGAAATTGACAAGTCACAAAGACAGAACCAACACAACTATTACAAAATAAATCACACTTGTGGACTACATTTTAATTTAATTTAAGTTAAAACCAAAAATCTTTAATCTAAAATAGTTTCAGCCACCTCGAAAACTGAACAAGAAGCAGTCAACTACGTTATTTCTTATTCCTCCGAAAAACATCGGAATGTGAGATTAAAAAACTGTCAAAAACAAATCTGAAGCAGAGAGAGAGGGGTCATGTCAACCCCCCCTCTCTCTCTGCCTCAGGTCCGTTGCCAACAAAACACCAAACCCAACCGATCAAAACTCACTAATTTTCAAAAGTATTGTACAGGGTGTTATTTCTGTGACTACCATTGGCATGTAAATGCAACAAGTAAGTGTATAATATACTGAGGCCATCAATGTCATTTCTGGCATTCATAGCTTCCGGTTCATTAAAAATATGACACATTTCTAGAAAAGTTCTTTTTTGAACGTTCTTTTCAAAATCCAAAATCTTAACCTCGTTATAGTTGGGGTTATGGTTGAGTGATAGAGCGTGTTTGGCTAACATTGAAGATTCTTTGTTAACCCTCACGTCGCTTCTGTGTGATGTGATCCTATCTTTAATTTTTCTACTCGTTTGACCAATATACTTTTTTTCACAATCATTACAAGAGATGCAATATACCACATTTGAATAATTCATCAAGTCGTCTTTGTCTTTCAGTTTAGCAAAAAGATTGTTGATCGTCACCTTATTTTTGAAGGCTAATTTGATGTTAGTGAAACTTGAAAACAACTTCCTAAATTTAAGCGTCACCTGCGGAATGTTCGGTATAGAGAAATAAAAAGCGTTATTAGGAGCCTCCTGGTTTTCACCCACCCTCTGCACAACTACGTCAGGGCGTTCATTGACTCCATTGTCCCGTGTAACAGTTCTACTGGCTATGATTTTTTTTATTAACGCTGGTGGATAACCACACTTCATAAATAAATCTGACAAAATTCTTAGGTTGCCTGTTACAACCGAGGTATGTGAGGTGTTAATAACCCTGTTTTTCATTCCCACTAATACATTAATCTTTTGTCGTTCAGAGTGAAACGATTCATAATGTAAATATCGTCCAGATGAACCTGGTTTAGTGTACCATGATGTTATAACCTTATTGTCTACCCTTCTTGTTAGTTGGGTATCCAAAAAGGGGACTCTGCCATTTTCGTCTTCTTCTTCTGTTGTAAATTTTAATCGTTGGTTATAATTATTGAACACTTCTAGTAGGCGTTCTCCCATAGGCATGGGGAGTCCTGTCTCACCCATTCTCGCACAGTACGTTATGGACGACTTGATTAATGATTGTCTGTTGCAACTAGAGTTTGAGGTACCCTTTATTAAAAAATATGTGGATGATATCATCCTTAGCATCCCCAATGATGGTAGAGAACGCCTACTAGAAGTGTTCAATAATTATAACCAACGATTAAAATTTACAACAGAAGAAGAAGACGAAAATGGCAGAGTCCCCTTTTTGGATACCCAACTAACAAGAAGGGTAGACAATAAGGTTATAACGTCATGGTACACTAACCAGGTTCATCTGGACGATATTTACATTATGAATCGTTTCACTCTGAACGACAAAAGATTAATGTATTAGTGGGAATGAAAAACAGGGTTATTAACACCTCACATACCTCGGTTGTAACAGGCAACCTAAGAATTTTGTCAGATTTATTTATGAAGTGTGGTTATCCACCAGCGTTAATAAAAAAAATCATAGCCAGTAGAACTGTTACACGGGACAATGGAGTCAATGAACGCCCTGACGTAGTTGTGCAGAGGGTGGGTGAAAACCAGGAGGCTCCTAATAACGCTTTTTATTTCTCTATACCGAACATTCCGCAGGTGACGCTTAAATTTAGGAAGTTGTTTTCAAGTTTCACTAACATCAAATTAGCCTTCAAAAATAAGGTGACGATCAACAATCTTTTTGCTAAACTGAAAGACAAAGACGACTTGATGAATTATTCAAATGTGGTATATTGCATCTCTTGTAATGATTGTGAAAAAAAGTATATTGGTCAAACGAGTAGAAAAATTAAAGATAGGATCACATCACACAGAAGCGACGTGAGGGTTAACAAAGAATCTTCAATGTTAGCCAAACGCGCTCTATCACTCAACCATAACCCCAACTATAACGAGGTTAAGATTTTGGATTTTGAAAAGAACGTTCAAAAAAGAACTTTTCTAGAAATGTGTCATATTTTTAATGAACCGGAAGCTATGAATGCCAGAAATGACATTGATGGCCTCAGTATATTATACACTTACTTGTTGCATTTACATGCCAATGGTAGTCACAGAAATAACACCCTGTACAATACTTTTGAAAATTAGTGAGTTTTGATCGGTTGGGTTTGGTGTTTTGTTGGCAACGGACCTGAGGCAGAGAGAGAGGGGGGGTTGACATGACCCCTCTCTCTCTGCTTCAGATTTATTTTTGACAGTTTTTTAATCTCACATTCCGATGTTTTTCGGAGGAATAAGAAATAACGTAGTTGACTGCTTCTTGTTCAGTTTTCGAGGTGGCTGAAACTATTTTAGATTAAAGATTTTTGGTTTTAACTTAAATTAAATTAAAATGTAGTCCACAAGTGTGATTTATTTTGTAATAGTTGTGTTGGTTCTGTCTTTATGACTTGTCAATTTCATTTTTTAACCTCAATTTAGTAAGTACCTTTCACTTGTATTAAATATTTTTGATTATAATAAATTTTTGTAGAATTCCTGAGGAAGAAACAATAAAGTTTCGAAAGCTTGAATTTAAAAAAGAGTTTTCTTTTTTGAGCCCGTGACTGTATCCCTGGTGGAAATTAAAAATTTTTGTTTATATACACATATATATAAAAATAGTAATAACTAACAGATATCTATAACAACAAGACAATATTAAAGAAAGCAGACATTTTAGCTTATTGCATTAAATGGGAAAAAAGTAACGAAAATAATAATATAATATAAAAAGAATGAATAATAATAACAAACAATTGTCATAACGAGCCAAGTTGCCGAGAAAGAAAAAGAAGAATGCTAATTTTAATAGCTTACGAGCTGGCTTATTAAATTACCACTAGTATAAAAGAAAGAAAAAAAAAATAGATTTTATAATGACTAATAGGTAGGAACATTAAGTACTGAGTTGTTGGGTAAACAGTGCTTCTTTTAATTTATTTTTGAATTGAGATAGGGTAGGTAAAGATTTCATATCTGTGGGGATAGTATTATAAAGACGAGAAATTGTATAACTAAATGATCGCTCAAATTGAGTAGAACTGTGAGTGGGGGGTGTGATTACGTTCTTGTTCCTGATATTGACGTTATGGGTATTCGCACGAAATATAATCTTTTCAAACAAGTATGTTGGTTGCTGAGTTTTTATTATTTTATTGTACATACAAACTGTGTTTAAGTAAAATCTATTTTTCATGTTAAGCCACTTTACCTGTTTTAATTTATGGGAAATGTGTTGAAATTTGCCTATACCAAAAATATACCTAAGGCACGAGTTTTGCACTTTTTGAATTTTATATAGACTGTCACTATACAAACATTGCAAAAAGACTTGGGAGCTGTAATTAAAATGCGATAGTACTAACGCATCGCAGAGAAACGTTTTAATTTTTTGGGAAAGATAAGACCTATGTGGATACAATAATCTTAGCTTAAGGTACATTGATATACTCAAATTATTTATTTGAAGGTTATTGGAGTTACCCAGTCTATTAAATACAGCTCGGGTGCCAAAAAGCATTACTACAGATTTACTGGGATTAAGGTGCAGTTGATGTTTTGTTGATATGTCAGCTATAGTGTTTAGGTCTGAGTTTATTTTTTCTAACGCAAGATATAATTCCGATGGAGGGAAGCTATAATAGATTTGTGTGTCGCCGGCATACATATGGACTGAACAGTATTTCAAATAGCGACAAAAATTATTTGTATATAACGTGAATAGTAGTGGCCCTAATATGGATCCCTGTGGAACGCCTACTGTAACAGGGAAAGGTCTCGATGTGTCATCATTATATATAACCCTTTGAGTACGGTTGCTTAGAAAACTGTCAATTAGATTAATAGCATCCTCGTTGAGTCCAATGAAGTGTAGTATAGCAAGTAACACTTTGTGATTGAGTGTGTCGAAAGCCTTCGAGTAATCTAGGAGCACTAATACTGTAGCTAAACCTTTATCATTTGCCGTCAGTATATCATCTGTTACATGTAATAGAGCAGTTGTGCAGCTGTAATTAGGGCGAAAACCAGACTGTGTATCTGGTAATATATTATAGAACGCGATGTGTTCCCGAAGTTGAAAATTTATTATTTTTTCGAATAATTTTGAGAAAACGGGAAGTATGCTAATAGGTCAAAGATGCTTAAAGTCCGTTGGCTCAGAGATTTTAGGAATTGGAATTACAAGAGCGCTTTTCCATTTGTCAGGAAAATAGTTTTCAAGTATACACGAATTAATAATATGTGTTAGATATTTAATAATATGAGGACAACAAGGTCTAATCATATTTATGCTAATTTTGTCCTCCCCAGTAGCCGTCGACACTATTTCTTTTAGATATTTTGATGTTGTATCACAGTCTACTAAAATAAATTTAAATTTTTCGATAAAATTACATTTCTGATTAGTAGCGTAATAATTAAGTATTTACTTGAGGTATACAATTCTGGTAATAGTTATTTAAATCATCTACGTTATTTAATTCAGGTGGAATTTTTATATCTGGCTTTTTATTGATATTTAAAAATTTTAATTCCTTCCAGACGGTTTTCGAGTTTGTATTAGTAAATTTGTGACTATAATAGGCTTTTTTTTCGTTTCTGACAGCTGTAGTTGTAAAATTTCGCAAGGTTTTGTAATAATTCCAGTCTCTTAGGCTCTTTGTTTTTTTGAATTTAGTTTTAGCTTTGTCTCTTAACTTCATTAAGTATTTTAGATTTGAGGTGATCCACGGTGCCTTAGATTTCGATATTCGTGCAGTTCTTACTGGTGCATGTTGGTCAATTAGCGCTATGATTGTATTAGTGAGCAATTCTATCTTAGCGTCTATGTTTGTTAATGTGAACATAGAGTCTAAATTTGCTAATTGCAGGTCACTAAAAAAGAGATCATCATCAAAATTACTATAATCTCTATGTTTGTATGTAAACTGCGGCGATTTGATACTTTCTGCAGATATGCAGCAATGAATCAGCTCATGATCACTTAGCTCATTATTCAAAACGTCAACATCAGAAACAAACGAGGGCTTAGTAGTTACAATGTGATCAATAATTGTGCTGGTGTTTTGCGTGATACGAGTCGGAGTAGACATGACTTGAGTCAAGCCTAATACGTCCATAGAATTATTAAATGCTGTAGCCGCAGGACTATCGAATTTTAAAAGGTCAACATTAGTATCCCTGAGCAAGTAAATATTACCAGATATCGGTAAACAAGTAGCCACAGTGTTTTCAAGGTTATCCAGAAAGTAGTTAAGGTCGGTGGTTGGAGGACAGTACATTACCCCGATAATACATGACATGGATTTAAGCTTTATTGATATACACAATTGTTCTATGTTGACACCAGTTTCAATAATTAGAACTGGTATATTTTCTTTGACATATAAGCCTGCTCCTCCTCCCCTACCGTCCCTATCCTCTCTGAAGAATTTATAACCATTTATATCTACAGCTTCATTTGGCACATTATTATGCAACCAGGTTTCAGTTATTGCTAGTATATGGTAATCTTTCAATTCATTGGCAATATTACGTTGAGAACGCCATTACCGTTATCAGTAGCCATAGATTCAACTACTCCCTAATGTTCTTCCTGATTTTCATAATGTATTGACTTATCAACAGATCTGCTTGCAGACGGCATATCATATGCCTTAGTATTCAACTCTTTGTTCAATGTACTGGCGTCTGTAGAAATCGTCCAATTCTAACCTCTGTGTTTCTCCTGGATGCTTACGATTGAACACAGCTAGTGCTACCAGAAGATACTGAGCAAGGTTTTTTCAATCTTCAATATTAATTTGTCTTGTAATCGCTGTTGATGAAAGGCAGCTTGCTTCATAGTATTGCTGAATTTCATCATTTTGTGGTAATTTCACTTGCCCTTGTTTAATTCATTTCTGCTTTTTTTCACTAAGAGCGCACAACCTATTCAAATATATTCGATTTTATACACTTGTATATTCTTAACTACTTATCTTCTCCTTTTTTCTATGCTGTCGGACTTCATTACTTATACAATTTTTTGAATAGCTGTGCCTAATGTTCGGGCATTAAAGCGATGCTTATAAATACTTCTGCAACATCATCGATCATGTATATAACGTTAGCAAACCACTTTTAGCAAAATGCAAAAAAAAAACTATTGGACATTTTGTTACTTTTATGTTGCTATTTTGTACCACTCAAATTAATTTTTTACCTTGAACCATTTTCGAGAAAAGTAAAAACTGCTAACGTTAATCTAACGTTAGCAGTGACCGCGATATCTCAGTAGCCATTAACGCTAAAATAAAAATTATTGTTAGAATTTGTTACTTTCAAAGTGCTTTCAGATGCCAATGATGTATTTCTGATTAGACCAATTTCTAGCAAAAAAATTTCCAATCTATAATTAAAGAAATTTAAAAGGATAATAATAAAACCACATTTAGCAAGATACAAAAAAAATCATTGGACATGTTGGTACTTTCTCGTTGCTATTTTGTAGCACCAAAATTAATTTTGTAGCTCGAACCATTTTAGAGAAAACTAAAAACTGCTTGTTAACACTGTTCTATAGTTAGCAATAACCGATATGTATCAGTGACCATTAATACGTTATAGTAAAAATTATAGTTACTTTAATAGGGCAGTATTTTGCCATTACAGCCTATCACTTAAAAGAATATTGCGTAATTTTTAGTACATTTATTACAAAATTTATGCCAGCAAAATAAATTTGATTACCATTGCCGGTAAATAATAGCAAGCGAACAACCCAGAATCAATCTAATCCTACACCACCCATTTGCATCTTCTAAACTGAATGAGATATTACCAAATCACCAAAATTTATAACAAAAAATAACATTCGACCTATTATAATCAAAATACCATATAGTCCATGGCTCAAAACTTATTAAAAATAATTTTCTATTTAAAAATTCTTAATATAAATTGCAAAATATATTTTCATTTTTCACACTATGTGTAAAATTCATCCCTATTTTCCACAGATAGGTATTACTATAAATGATAGTTTTAAATAGTTTATGGTTAAATTCACATAAACTAGCTACCATTATATCCCATACAAGACAATGGAGTAGGATAAGTGGATAAAGTGTTTTAAAGAAAAATAGGTAAGTAACAAAATTGGTCACAAGCAAGAACAGGAAAAGAACAAAATTGTGTCAAATTCTTTAATATTGTATTATAATAACCCACCACTATTCAATCATCAGAAAATAGACATATTTAGTTTAGTACATATCAACTGACATAGTTTTTGGTTAGATTAGCCAACCACAATTTAATACATAAATAGGAAATGGGCACATTTACTTTATTACTTTTTCATTGAAATGTATTAACAACTCAACTTCAAAAAATTAGTTGCCCCACTTGTTCTCAATAAATATGGATCTACTATGCGATGAGTGTCTGTTAAAAAAAACAAGTTTTAACAGAGTCAGCTTTTTGTGAATCTTACAGTAATATAAATTAACTTTTATATTCATGGAACTTAGAATATCAAGAGGGGAAATTCATGAATCAATGACTTTTTAAACTTATTTATTTCTTTTTCATTTATTTTACTCAGTTAAAAAGAATAATAAATTGCCGGTTCGAATTTTCTCACCCCGACCCTGAGATAAATTAATGTGTGCTTGTGTTTACACAAAACTTAAATACCTGTAATTAGTTAGTAAGTTATTATTAGTTTTTTTTGAAATATTAATTTTGTTCATATGAAATATCTAATACCCAAGAACCATATTTACGACAATATGTTTCTATGCAGTAAATCAATTTACAACCTTTTTTAACATCTGGTGGCTCTTGTGTTAGATCAATGACTTGAATTTTTGAGAATGAGAAGTTTTTAGTTTACTGACATAAAACGTTTAAAAAGCCTACGTTGCATTTCACTTAATTTCTTTAGTATTTATGTTAGAGTTGCCCCAATAAGACCCACCTTCTGCGCCGCATGGTCTTGCGGGTGCAAGAGGAAAAAGAATTTTAATAAATTAACATTTACGATTTTATCTGTGAAATCACGATAGTATACTTTAAATACCACGTATCAAATATCAATCTATATAAGTCCTCGATTATGGAAATTGCCCATCTCAAAATGGAGGGACATGGACAGAATAAATAATATACTGAACTGACTTTGTGGTTGGTTCCCTGTAAAACATCTTAACAATAATTGTTTTTAAGTAAACACTGCTTTTAGATGTATCAAATTACTTTGTTTAAAATTCTCTACAAATGTTTCTGCTTATTAGGCCTTTATCTTTATACACTTTAATTAAATTTGGTCTTTTTTGTTGCTTGTAGCAAATTGCACTTATATTTGTGAATTTAAATTTATTAGATGCTATTCTACTAGTTGATATATTTAATCAATTTGTATCATTTATTTAATTTCTGTTCAACTAACGAGCAAAATCGCCGTGAGGTTTGCGATAGATTTAATTTCCAGGTAAAATTTGAGGAGTGTAATTCACTAGTAGTACAAAAATAGGTCTCCCTTTGACAACTTCGTGGCTAACAATAAATGGTTTATTACCTCAGATGTTGGAGAATGAATAGGCAAAACCAAATTTTTATATTTTTCTTGTTTTATTAATTGCTTTATTAACTTGTAAGTTGCAATGTAAATAAGTCTAATCAAAATTTCACGAGCCACAAACGTTTTCTAAGGACTGATCAAAAATTAGCTCAGTCGTACTTAACGAATGTGACAAATATTTGAAAACAACAAATAATATTTGTCACGTTCCGGCCGAACTGATTATGTGCTCAGTTATTAGAGAATTGTTGTTAAATTACTAAATACCGACTGTAAACTAAAGGGTTATGTTATGCATAAATAATACTGCTAAATTAGGGATTTTGAGATTTCCCATTATTAAGCCGTCATATTGTTAAATTTGAAATTACCTATGAGGTACACATTTTAAGAATTTACAATTTCTAATTATACATTGTAAAGTTTTAGTGAAAATTGAGCCTAGATTGCTTATATGTTCCAAAAAATTTGCTGACATAAATTCAAAATTAATTTTGATACATTTAGATAGTTATGAATTTGTAATAATAATAATAATCTTTATTAGCTTGGCTAAATTATAAAGAAAACACAAAGTTACATACATAATAACACCACCGTTAATAAATATAAATTTGAATAATGACAAAAGGCAAACACAATTTAAACAGGCCATGTATCTTTAAGAAACTGCACACACAGGTTCTTAAATGTATTTAATCTATTACAATTTTTTATAGTATTAGGTAAATCATTGTATAATTTGAAATTCTACGAAAAAAATATACTTTTTTTGATATCTTTTTCAAGATATAATTAGCATGATTAGAAAAAGTTAGATTTTGATCTATTATCACTTCCAGGTACTTATACTCTGAAACACGTCCAAGAAGACAATCATCAATTTTAACAGTTATGTCAGGATCAATATTATTGTTATATTTACTGGTCAACAACATGAATTTAGTTTTATCCAAATTAATTGCTAAATTATTTTCATTAGACCAAAATTTTATTTTAGCTAAATCAATATTCAAGTTATTAATAATTTCACCAACATCATCGTTAGTAACATATAACAATACATCATCAGCAAACAATTGAATATGACAGTGGGATGGGATATTAACAATGTCATTAATATACAATATAAACAATATAGGACCCAAAACTGATCCTTGGGGCACACCATTTATTACTTCTCTTCTGCTAGATAGACTATTATTGTACTTGACCACTTGATATCGTTCACTTAAATATGAGTCAAATATAACACTAAAAATGATCCTATACATACACGTTTAACTTGAATACTATGTACCCGATGATACGTTATCAGATGCCAGATTTTTTATTTGGTTAACATATTTTTCGTTTTTCTTAATTCAAATCATTTCAGGTGTTAATCTTTTCTTTAGATTGTTTTGTTTCCCAATTATTTTAGTTTCATCAAGTTAAAAGTATGTCCTGTTAATACGTGTTCTACAAGTTGGGTGAGATTATTTTTCTAGATCTTTTATCTACATTTATCATCACTAAAAATACGTTTCGCAAAATATGTAAATGTGCTTTATTTCCATACATTTTAATACCGTTATAAGTAAAACGTCTTTTGCTGTAATTTGTATTTCTCTGGGGGCACCGCATTCCCTATCCAACACAGCACCAAGGTGCTGGCTACTTTTAGTTTTCCTGCGGCTCTTACATAGGTCCCCTGATAGTACACCTCAGTTTGCGACCTCGAGGGGTTGCCGCTCGCGGGGTGGGGGGATGAAAACTCTGCACCGCGACGCTTTTCAGGAAATAGCGCCGTTGTGGTAAGTGCTATCGAAAAAAAGTTCAAAAGAAATATGTAGAGAACAAAATTGTGCACAATTTCTCGTCTGCGGCTGACAGTTTCCGTTCTATAGCGCGCCAAAGTTGGGGAGCTGATTTGCAATTTTCAGCAAAATTAGAATTTTTCGCGGATTAAGACAAAGATCACTGTAAGAAAAAAATATTACAGGATTGTTAGGTAGCGATCTTCGTCTTAATCCGCGTTAAAATTCTGATTTTGTTGAAAATTGCAAATCAACCCCTCATCTTTGGCGCGCCGTAGAACGGAAACTGTCGTTCGCAAACAAAAAATGCAAAGACCAAGACCCTAATCTCAAGTGCATGACCAAGGCTTTGCTGCTATGTCAAAATAACCTGAGGACTCGCCTAATTTCTTCATGTGTTATATCATTAATATAGCTTTCAACTGCAAACCGCAAAGGTATCGATTTTATTTTAGTAAATGCATTAATGCATATTTTTATGCAATATTAATATCTGTATGTTGATATTGTTAATATGCGAATAATTTTTTATTTAGACCATTTCCTAATAGTACAGAACATTGCAGTGTCTATTATTTCTTTAGATTTCGCTTTGAAGTAAAAAACTACGATTTGACTTATATTATTACTTATGGTATCAATTGGGACCAAGGTTTTAAGAAAGTGGTTCGCTAGTCGGCACATTACAAAAAAATGTTCTAACCTTCTCGCATATACACGTGAACAAAAGGCTCCGCGCAGCCTCGCGATACAGCAGGTTAAAATATTGTTACATGTTTACAATTTCCAGTAAACACCCTATACGTAGGTTCAATAAATTGCAACAAGAACTTTCATAAACCACTGATTTATTAATCATTTAATTACAATAAATAGTCCTTATTCACATTAGTACACACTAATTACAAGTTTATTCCATTATAGCCTCTGTACTATAATTCACAACTCGTTACTTTTCTTTATCTCATCTTATCACTTGGTCATCTCTTACCCAATGATACTGAAATGCGCTTGGATTCATTCTATATATACCCGCGTCGAATGTACTAGATTACTCTACAATGATCCAGTCTATCATTCGAGATATTTCCAGTCCATCTAGTATTCTGCTAGAAACATACTTCCATTCAGAGCGCATTCCTGGAGTAGTGGTCCAATCTCGTCTCCATTCAGGTGTTCTTTCCATACAACTTCTTTGTCCTTAGGAACCTCTATCTTGGTCATTTATTGAGTAAACATCTTATGTATATCCTTTAGTTTAGTATCCAAATTTGTTTCTTCTGATTGGGCTTCTTCCACAGAGACAGCTCGTACTCTGTGCCCTGAGGAATACATATAGGCGGCCTCTATCTCAAGTGCATGAATCAATTCTTGCTGCTACTAGACTTATACCGAGATAGTCTAAGGACCCGCCTGATCTCCTCGTCAATAAACGCGTCAACTGCCAATTGCTCCTGGAACTGCCTTGGCGCATTCGGGTAAGCCAAGTGTGCCAGTCTCTCTACTTCAGTCTCAAATTCTCCTAAGCTCTCCCCAGCTTTTTCTATACGTGATTTCAGCTGAGTCCGATACAGCTGAGTAGTGTTGGTCTCCATATCTTAAGTTGTATGCAGCTTCTAAAACTTTATAATTCTTTTGTTGCGCCACCGGGATCGTCTCCAACAATTCTAACGTTTGCCCCCTCAATGCTACAACTAATGCGATGCCTTGTACTCATCATTCCAGTTGTTTGCCCATGCAGCTGCCTCAAACCATCTTTTATATGTTGACCAAGAAGTTTGTCCATCAAAGAAGGGAGGTTGTAATGGAGGACCTGACGATGATAATACTAGCTAGCCTCCGTTTTCCCTTAACTGTTGCTTAAGTCATTCTACTTCTCCCTCAACTGCCCGAAATTTTTCTTCTATATCAGTAACTTTCCCTTCGAGGCCAGTAACTTTTTCTTTGACTTCAGTTACTTCCTCTTTAACTTTATTTACTTTTTCATCAACGTCACTAACTTTAGCATCTACAATCCCTATATCCCCCTTCATTTCATTTTTGATTCCTTCGGTAGCTGAAAGGATAGTATCCTGCTGTACCTGTATAACTTTCCTTAATTCTTCTTAGATCTTTCTTGTTCTTGTGTTTCTTCCTTTTCTTTTTGACGCCTCTTTTCCTGATCTAACATTATTTTCCTCAGTTCATCTTTTTCTTCTTGACGTCGTTTCTCTTGCTCTTCTTTTTCTTCCTTATGTCTTTCTCTTTCTTCTTTCTGGTCTAGCATCATTTTTCTTAATTTTAGCGGAACATGTCTTGCATTTGACTTCAGCAGCCATGCTTCTTGTTTCCACTAACAAGATCTCGAAACAGCACTAACAAGTCTTATATCAGGTACATGTTAAATATTTCCACAAAATCCAGCATAGAATGTTCCAGAAATTTTTTCCTAAGTAGGTCTTATTTAGTGTCTATACTATGTTCCAGTTGGCAGAACTTGGCTAACTGCACTTATTTATAAGTAGGATGTTCCGGAAATTTTCTCAAAATGCCACAATAGGTGTTATTTAAAGAATATATCATTTTTCACTTGACACAACTTAGCTAACTACACTAGTTTCCAAACAGAATGTTCTAAAAATTTTCTCAAAATGTCACAAATAGGTCTTATTGGATATCTAGATCATTTTTTAGTTGACAGAATTTAGGTAACTGCACCAGTTTCCAAATAGAATATTCCGGAATTTTCTCAAGCTAGCGCAAATAAGTCTTTGTCTAATGTCTATATCATTTTCCAGTTCAAAGTATGTTACATGGCCTATGTCCATTTAACAGTTTTATTTAAAAACTAGTGTTTTGTGGATAGTTAGCACGACCTGTATATTTTTTGGATTCAGTTTTTGCAGGTGAAACTGTTTTCAACTAACAGAATTTTACATGTATAACTGCTAAACCATGTCACACTGTTTTATGTACTTAATTTTATATCTTAGGAACTTAGTCCTGTTTTTCTATTAACACTATTATGTATCTCATATCCATTGTAATACAGCATTATTATCCCAGGAAACAATTTGTCTACAAAATTTAGTTACATCAGATATCTATTTTTCAATTTTTATATTTTTGTTTACTATGGAGTACATATGGTTATTTTCCTTACCTTCTCTCATTCTATATATAGTAAATCCTATAACATGTAATATGTTACTGATTTATCAATAATATCAATACGTTTTACTACTTATTTACATCTGTTAATATTTGTTGTTATGTATAAAATAGAAATTGCAAAGGCAAATCAGCTGGCATGGAAAATAAACTATTATTATAGATTAGATTCCTTTTATCGATTATATGCCACTACTTTAGTTGAGTATGGGAATCTACAAGGCAAGTTGGTGCGCTTAACGCAACCACTGACAGATGGCCATACTGGTACTATTTTTATATTTTATAGCTTTCAATTTCAATAGGGAATTAGATTTCTCCCATTTTTTTGGTAGCGTTGTTTTCCAGTAAACAGGACAAAAAGTTTACCTTATCAGTAAAACTCACCAGGAAGTAATTTGCTTGCAGCCTTTGTACTGATTCAAACATTATAATTTTTAACTGTGGACTTCAGTAATTGATATTACAATTTTTATATCCCAGTTACAAAGTGTTGAACATACAGTCTAAGAAATCAGCTAACTCGTGCATAGCTAATAATTACTATTGCATAGCTAAAATTACTTTTGTACTGCTAATCAGCTTACTTTTGTATAGCTTAAATTAATTTCCTGCAGTTTTTGTATAGCTAGCTTAATATTTCGTGCAGCTAATTTAAATATATTTTGTACAGCTAACTAGCTTATATTTGCATAGCTAGCATTGCTTAAATTTTGCATAAATAACTTGCATAAATTTTGAATGTGCTTATATTTGGTTAAATTTCCTACAATTTTCACCCCATTCATTGAGAGACGTAAATTGCCAAGGAAAATCTAGAATTCTTGCAGCAAGAGACAATTGTGGGCCTGGATTGCTGTCCCAGAACCAGTCACCTGAGCCATAAATCATCTAGGATACTGGTATCAATTTGTCTTTTATATATATATATTTTTTTTCACATTTCAATTTGTCTCAAAACCGATTTGTCTAATTTTCTTTCACGTAATATATTTTGTCATTCATTTTAAACTATCTTTTTATTTCTCTTACCAATAATTTCAGACTGATCTATAGCAGACTGGTTATTCGAGAAAAAGAGACAATTTTGCTTATTTCACTATAGATGGTGCCCAATTTAACATCAATTTTTCTTTGTCTCCTTTTCTCGAAATAAACAGAAATCTGTCGCTTATGCTGTACATGTCAGAAAGGGTAAGTTTCTCCACTCTTACGAATGCTCTGGACCCACGACTCTCTGCTCCGGCTTAAACCAGCTAGTCGTCAGCACATGTTGCCTCAATTCTTTCTCAAAAATAAATAATAGGACAAAGGAGGTCAATATATCTAGTGGTTTTCAAATAGAACATTCTCGAACTTCCTCGAATTTTTCAGAAATCCTGTTGCAATCCCACTTCTGATACCGATTGTTATGTGCTTACAATCTCCAGTAAACATCCTGTACGTAGGTGCAATCAGAGCTTTCATTAACCACTGATTCGCAAAATTCACATTAAATTATATTGTGCTGTGCTGAAAATATACCGTAAAATATAACATAAAATAGATAAAGACAAGTGTAGTGGAAAGACTAAATGTGTCTCAGGTCAATTTTATAAAAAAATAAATTTGCACCGCACTATTCTTCATACTCGTGAATTCATAATCATCCACGATACACTAGAAAAATTCTCAGATTTTTCTACATCAAGTGAGAACATGACACACGAGCGTATGTTCTTTCTTTCCGTTAGTAACTATCATTATAAACATAAAAACTCATATTTATGTTCTAAGTAATTGTAAAATTATACTAGATAATGTTGCACCTATTGTGGATATAAATTGTAAAGTAAATCGTCTTCCTTGGTATGATGAAGATATTAAATTAAAAGCGAGAGAACGTGATTCAGCATACAAAAAATATAGGAAAAGTATGGGCTTAGAAAGGGAGTTATGTTGGAATAATTATAAAGCAAAACGAAACAATGTAGTAAATTTAATTAAAAAGAAAAAACGTGGGTATTTTGAAAATCAAATAGATGCTAAAAAAAATGACCCTAAAGCTATGTGGAAAACTTTAAAAAAATTCATTAAAGGTGAAAATCAACCAATAAATTTCAAGTTAATTAATTTTGACACTGAAGGTTCTGTATGTCTAGCAATAAATGAATAAATTTAATCTATTTTTTTATTAATAGTATTATCTCAATTTCAAATTCCATTGATCCACCTAGCGAATGGTCATCTGAAAATTATAGAGTCATTCCCTCAACTTTTAATAATTTTGAGCCAATTACGTTAAATAAATTAAGATTAATCATACAATCACTAAAGAACAAGGGCGATTGCAATGAAGTTATAAATGCTCAATTCTTGAAAAAGACTTTTTGCACGCTTGGCTACATACTACTAAACTTTATTAATACATCGCTTCAGACTGGTAATTTTCCTAGTAAATTAAAAACAAGTATAGTAGTGCCTGTTCCAAAAATTCAGAACACAAATGAAGTATCCGATCATCGACCCATAAATACCCTCCCCAATATAGAAAAAGTGCTTGAAATTTCTGTTAAAGAACAGTTGTTAGAGTATTTTAATAACAACAATTTATTTGATGGCAACCAGTCCGGTTTTAGGGAAAATCATTCCTGTGAAACCGCTCTTCAACTTACAATATCCAAGTGGAAACAGTTACTTGATGAAGGAAAATATATTGTTGCAATTTTTCTTGATTTTAAAAGAGCATTTGAAACAATAGATAGGCAAATCCTCTTAAGGAAGTTGCAATATTACGGGATTGGTGAGAATGTTTTAAAATGGTTCCAACAATATCTTAGTAATAGGTCACAGGTAACTAAAGTTTGTAACAAGGTATCTGATGAAGCAGTAAATGATATAGGGGTACCGCAAGGAAGTATATTAAGCCCAATTTTATTTATTATTTATTTAAATGATATAAACTATACTGGGGGGTATGATTTTTTAAATCTGTTTGCTGATGACACACTTGTTGCTTTTTACGGTGAAGACCTAAATGAAACTGTTACGAGAGCGAACTTAGTCATGGAAACGGTTGCTAAATATATAAAGGTCAACAAACTAAAATTAAATGTTAAAAAAACAAAGGCAATGATTTTAGGCAGTAAATATAAATTAAGTTATATTAATTATGAATTAGTACAAATAAAAATGGAAAATGAAGCTGTTGAATGGGTGCATGATATAAAGTATTTAGGTTTTATTATAGATGAATGTTTAACATTGAAATCCCATTACGAATATATTCATAAGAAAATATCTAAGAAATTGTATTTTTATTCAAGAATAGCCGCTGACTTGTCGTTATATGCCAGAAAAACTGTTTATAATACAATAATTCAGCCTCACTTTGATTACTGTTCTTCTCTCCTATATATTTTAGATAGTAATAGTAAAGGAGCTTTACAAAAACTTCAAAATAGGGGTATGAGAATCTTATTGCATTGCAATCGTTACACTCCAATTGCGTCAATGCTTAAAACTTTAAATTGGGTTACTGTTGAAGATAGACTTTACTATTTAGCAATGGTTTTCATTTTTAAAATAACTAAAAACATGTTGCCTGAATATTTTAGCCCATTTATTATTTATAACAACGAAGTTCATAATCACAATACAAGGAATCAAAATAGTTTTCATGTTTCAAGAACACGTCTCAAAAAATCAATGCAATCGTTATTTTTTAAGGGTTTAAATGAGTTCAATAATTTACCAATGGAAGTTAGAAAATGTCAAAGCTTACTCTCATTTAAAAAACAGTTACTTCTATTTATGTCCACGCGTCGTGATATAACGATTGCATTGATATTTTGAGACGTGTTCTTGAAACATGAAAACTATTTTGATTCCTTGTATTGTGATTATGAACTTCGTTGTTATAAATAATAAATGGGCTAAAATATTCAGGCAACATGTTTTTAGTTATTTTAAAAATGAAAACCATTGCTAAATAGTAAAGTCTATCTTCAACAGTAACCCAATTTAAAGTTTTAAGCATTGACGCAATTGGAGTGTAACGATTGCAATGCAATAAGATTCTCATACCCCTATTTTGAAGTTTTTGTAAAGCTCCTTTACTATTACTATCTAAAATATATAGGAGAGAAGAACAGTAATCAAAGTGAGGCTGAATTATTGTATTATAAACAGTTTTTCTGGCATATAACGACAAGTCAGCGGCTATTCTTGAATAAAAATACAATTTCTTAGATATTTTCTTATGAATATATTCGTAATGGGATTTCAATGTTAAACATTCATCTATAATAAAACCTAAATACTTTATATCATGCACCCATTCAACAGCTTCATTTTCCATTTTTATTTGTACTAATTCATAATTAATATAACTTAACTTATATTTACTGCCTAAAATCATTGCCTTTGTTTTTTTAACATTTAATTTTAGTTTGTTGACCTTTATATATTTAGCAACCGTTTCCATGACTAAGTTCGCTCTCGTAACAGTTTCATTTAGGTCTTCACCGTAAAAAGCAACAAGTGTGTCATCAGCAAACAGATTTAAAAAATCATACCCCCCAGTATAGTTTATATCATTTAAATAAATAATAAATAAAATTGGGCCTAATATACTTCCTTGCGGTACCCCTATATCATTTACTGCTTCATCAGATACCTTGTTACAAACTTTAGTTACCTGTGACCTATTACTAAGATATTGTTGGAACCATTTTAAAACATTCTCACCAATCCCGTAATATTGCAACTTCCTTAAGAGGATTTGCCTATCTATTGTTTCAAATGCTCTTTTAAAATCAAGAAAAATTGCAACAATATATTTTCCTTCATCAAGTAACTGTTTCCACTTGGATATTGTAAGTTGAAGAGCGGTTTCACAGGAATGATTTTCCCTAAAACCGGACTGGTTGCCATCAAATAAATTGTTGTTATTAAAATACTCTAACAACTGTTCTTTAACAGAAATTTCAAGCACTTTTTCTATATTGGGGAGGGTATTTATGGGTCGATGATCGGATACTTCATTTGTGTTCTGAATTTTTGGAACAGGCCCTACTATACTTGTTTTTAATTTACTAGGAAAATTACCAGTCTGAAGCGATGTATTAATAAAGTTTAGTAGTATGTAGCCAAGCGTGCAAAAAGTTTTTTTCAAGAATTGAGCATTTATAACTTCATTGCAATCACCCTTGTTCTTTAGTGATTGTATGATTAATCTTAATTTATTTAACGTAATTGGCTCAAAATTATTAAAAGTTGAGGGAATGACTCTATAATTTTCAGATGACCATTCGCTAGGTGGATCAATGGAATTTGAAATTGAGATAATACTATTAATAAAAAATAGATTAAATTTATTGGCCGCCTTTAATTCATTTATTGCTAGACATACAGAACCTTCAGTGTCAAAATTAATTAACTTGAAATTTATTGGTTGATTTTCACCTTTAATGAATTTTTTTAAAGTTTTCCACATAGCTTTAGGGTCATTTTTTTTAGCATCTATTTGATTTTCAAAATACTCACGTTTTTCTTTTTAATTAAATTTACTACATTGTTTCGTTTTGCTTTATAATTATTCCAACATAACTCCCTTTCTAAGCCCATACTTTTCCTATATTTTTTGTATGCTGAATCACGTTCTCTCGCTTTTAATTTAATATCTTCATCATACCAAGGAAGACGATTTACTTTACAATTTATATCCACAATAGGTGCAACATTATCTAGTATAATTTTACAATTACTTAGAACATAAATGTGAGTTTTTATGTTTATAATGATAGTTACTAACGGAAAGAAAGGACATACGCTCGAGTGTCACGTTCTCACTTGATGTAGAAAAATGTGAGAATTTTTCTAGTGTATCGTGGATGATTATGAATTCACGAATATGAAGAATAGTGCGGTGCAAATTTATCAATATATATTAAAATCGTGTTGGTGCGAGCCCCTTGCATTTTGCAATTTTGCTGGCGCAAATTCTCCGGTTTGCGGCGGAGCCCGAGGTCGGGAGCGGGACGGGCGGAAGCGGGAGGCCGAACTACGTCCCAAGTTCGTATTGGCGACGAGTGCCTTTCGGGGTTGATATTTTTAATTAGGCTAATAATGTCGGCCATCTCTTTCCCTACACGCTTTTACGACCCACAAAATGAATTTGCGTCGCTCCTTTTTGATGACGTAGGCGCCCGCTTATTTTGGTAAACGTCAAAAATTTCCGTTATTGTTTCGTTCCTGGCGGCCTTATAATTCGATTATGCCGGTGGGATTTACGATTTGCTTTCATTGCCATTCATGTACTTTCCGTATCGACATCGTACGGCCGTCTGCGAGGTGTTTTTCGCCAGATATGGGCGTTTAAAAATTGCGTGTTTGGTGGTTTTTCACGATTCTGGCGAAATACGCACACTTTCGGTTTTCCTTGAATAACTTCTAAACCGCTGGAAATTTCTTAAAAATAAAAACTCCCAAAGGACAAGGTTATTTAATGAGGAATCGTTTCCATTTTTCAGATATCACTTTCGAAGAACCGTTTTCGAGCTAGAGCGTTTTGAAGGAAACGACGTCGGGTGGCCAAAATACGTAGCGTTTTCGTTAAAAGCCGAATATCTCGGCAAATAGGCCGTTTTCGGCGAAAATGTTCGTACCTAACGAAAATAAAGCTAAATAAATTATCTACCGCTATGCAGAGTTTCATTTCTCTACTATAAATATTAAGAAAGTTGTGGCCTTTAGAAAATGCGACTTTATAATAAAACGGAATATTTTGTTGCCGTCAAATAATTCCTTCTGAATCTCATGATGTACGTGAAACACTTTGTAAAGACGACGCGGTTGCCGGACGGTTATAGTCGACGCTTGGAAGCGGCAGGTCCGCGGTTCCATCCTCACCCACAGCAGCTTCTTTTTTTTTTTTGCCGTACATTTTATCTTAATTGAAAATTCATCTTTATTTCTGTCTTTTAAATTTTTAACCTTATTATGTATATAACAGATAGAATACCCTTATTTATTTTTAGAACTAATGATTAATTTAAGTAGGTTTTAATAAATTTTCCTACACAATATAATAGATAAAATATAATCAATCATAAAGAAAAAATAAAAAATATCATAAAATGTTAAGAAATGATAAATTAAAACAACAATAAATAAATCTAAAGCATATTGATTTCGGCTACCACCAGCCAACCTGTATCTATGAGGAACTACCTATTTTAGAACAGGATAATTAGTTTTTGTATGCACATTGTGCAGGTTTATAAAAACGTTAGCTCAGGGAAAAATCAATATAAATAGAATGAATTGTACTTATAAAACAATAAAAAAAGCTTTTAATTGGTAATTGGTTCCATCCTCACCCACAGCTCCTTTTTTGCCGTACATCTAAAATTTTGTCTGTATAATGATTTAAAAAATATTTTCAGTGATATACCGTTTTTTGGGAAGATTAGCTGTGATTGACTGATTTCATATCCATTCTATAGACTGTTCGGCAAACGGCAAATTTACGCAAGGGAGTAGAAAAAAATTTAAATAGATTTTCCTCATCTTTCATTACATTTTATCGATATTTCGCATGAATTCGTGCCTCGAACGATTCGGGGAATGTCGTTTCAATATTTTATAACGTATACGAACTTAAAATATATGTTCGGTTAATATTGAAGAATGAAAAACTGAAAAATAAAAAACTGAAAAATGAAATCCTGAAAAATGAAATGCTGAAAAATGAAATACTGAATATTGACTTTGATATTTATTTTGATAACGGTTTTGATATTGATTTTAATATTGACTTTGATACTGAATTTGATGTTGATTTTGATATTCTTTCATGTTCATTTCGACATCCTTTCATGTCGATTTGATATTGATAATAATAATGATTAATATTGAGGCGCATTCAGGGACAATTCCTTAGAATTTTGAGGCTAATCCGAGGACCGATCCTAGAATTTTGAACATATCTCCGACTTTCATGCGTCCTCAACTGCGGGGATGCGACCGGAGGGAGCATCCCCGCGTGGCGCCGCAGGCGCCACTATGAGCGCGAAGCGCGAATGCCTCTGCAAGAGCTAGAAATGGCCGTAGGCCATTTCTAGTTTTTTTATAAAATTGACCTGAGACACATTTAGTCTTTCCACTACACTTGTCTTTATCTATTTTATGTTATATTTTACGGTATATTTTCAGCACAGCACAATATAATTTAATGCGAATTTTGCGAATCAGTGGTTAATGAAAGCTTTGATTGCACCTACGTACAGGATGTTTACTGGAGATTGTAAGCACATAACAATCGGTATCAGAAGTGGGATTGCAACAGGATTTCTGAAAAATTCGAGGAAGTTCGAGAATGTTCTATTTGAAAACCACTAGATATATTGAAGTACTTTGAACTGGAAAATGATATAGACATTAGACAAAGACTTATTTGCGCTAGCTTGAGAAAATTCCGGAATATTCTATTTGGAAACTGGTGCAGTTACCTAAATTCTGTCAACTAAAAAATGATCTAGATATCCAATAAGACCTATTTGTGACATTTTGAGAAAATTTTTAGAACATTCTGTTTGGAAACTAGTGTATATATATATATATATATATATATATATATATGTTCCGAGAAGCTTCCGCGGTCGTTGGTATGAAAAATACTAGGTCCTCGGGTTGAACCGCGTCTGAGATTGTTAATGTCTCGACGTTTCGGCTCCCGTTTTGGAGCCATTTTCAAGAGAAAAAGTGAGTCAAGCAAAAATTGTCAAAGAAAATAATGCTAGGAGTTCGTGGAACTGGTTCGATTCCGGGGTCTCAATCTGCCTACTCCCCAGATCTCACCGCGATCCGTCTCTAAGGCCTCAACCTGCCTACTCCTTAGAGCGAACTCGCTGGCAGTATCGGGCGAAGTGTTATTTATACGAAAGCTGTCTGTGAGTGGGAGAGTGGTGGGGGGTTGAGGGTCTGTTGATGGAGGCATCAGAGCAGAACGGCTGCTATCAGGATTATGAGGTGTGGATGAATATTGTGGGGCTAGCCTGGAGATCAATAATTTCCAAGCGACTGGAAGACGATGACCGTCATCCCTTTTGTTTAGACAATTGGGTTTTTCAATCTCAATTTTTCTGGAAAAATGATGGTGCTATGGTTTTGGTGTTATCGAAGTCTATATTATGGCCTGTTAGAAGGCGGTGTTGGGCAACTGATGATGTGGGGTCGGATTTTCTAACTGCAAGACGATGTTCATATATTCTATTATTAATCCGTCTGTTGGTTTGTCCAATGTAGGTTTGGGGACAGTTTGAGCAAGGTATTTCGTATACACCGTGGGAATCATTAGGTATTTGGTCTTTTGGGGTTCTGATTAAATTGGAAATTGTTTGGTGTGTTGTGAATATGGTTTTTATGTTATTGGATTTCAGGACTTTTGAAATTTTGTCTGTGACACCTTTGATGTAAGGTAGGAAAGCTTTTTGCTGAGGAGGAGTTTCTGTCTGATCAGTTTGGGAAGGATTTTGTGCTTTGTGTATGGATCACGTTATATGTCCTTTGTCGTAACCGTTTTGTAGAAGTGCTTCTTGTAATGTTTGTAGTTCGGATTGTCTGTTGTGATTGTCTGTTAGTCTGAGGGATCTGGTTACAAGAGTGTTGACAACGGAATTTATTTGTGATGGATGGTGGTGTGATTTTGAGTTAAGGTAACGGTTGGTGTGGGTTGGTTTTCTATACACAGAGTAGGAGAGTCGATTGTTGTTTTGTTTTGTAATGAGGACGTCTAGGAAAGGGAGAGAACAATTGTTTTCGATTTCAATAGTGAACTGGATCTGAGGGTGTATATGATTAATGTGAGACAGGAAGTTGTTTAGAGAATCTCTACCATGTAGCCAGATAACGAAGATGTCATCTACGTATCTTAGCCAGCAAGTAGGCTTCAGTTCGGATGAATTCAGGGCTTGGGTTTCGAAGTTGTCCATGTAGATGTTGGCTATGACAGGGGACAGAGGTGATCCCATTGGAGCTCCTCTCACTTGTTTGTAATAGTTGCCTTGAAAGAGAAAATAGGTGTTGGACAGACAATGTTCTAGAAGGGTCAGAGTGCTGGGAGAAATATTGTGTTTAGTTTTGAGACCGTTTAGGGCTTCAGTGAGTGGGATATTGGTGAATAGTGACACAATATCGAAACTGACTAGAATGTCGTTCTGGGAAATAGAGTAATTTTGAAGAAGATCAATGAAATTGGTGGAATTTTTTACATAAGAAGGGGCTTGTTCAGCAATGGGTTGTAGAGTATGGGCTAGATGTCTCGCTAATTTGTGAGTTGGGGAACGAAAAGCACTAACTATTGGTCGTAAAGGAATGTTGGTTTTGTGAATTTTAGGAAGACCGTATATTCTAGGAGTTCTAGACGATTTCTCTCGAGGAATGAGGGATTTTCGAATATCTGAATGGAGGTCAGAATTGTTGATGATGATTTTTGTTCTCTTTTCTAAGTATGTGGTGGGATCGCGCTGGATGCGTTTGTAGTCTGGGGTATTGAGTAAATCGTTCATTTTTGTTAAGTAATCGGAGGTGTTTAGTATGACAGTGGAGTTGCCTTTGTCGGCTGGGAGAATGATAAGGTCGTCATTGTTATATAGGTCTTTTAGGGCTTGTCTTTCTCTAGAAGGTAGGTTAGAAGTGGGAGGTTTGGCAGTTCGAAGTATTCTAGCGATATCTTGTCTGGTGTCCTCAGCTTGATTGTTTGGAAGGCGGGATATAGAATATTCAACTTGGGAAATAATGGTTTCAACTGGAATAATTTTGGGAGAAACTGCAAAATTGAAACCTTTAGCTAAGCCTTGAAGGGCGGCATCGCTGATGGAGAAGTCAGAAAAGTTGTGAACTACCTTGTTAGGATCTAATGTGGATCTGTATTCACCCAATTTCACCTTTGACCGATTATCCAACGACAAAGCCCTACATATCTCAGAACGGAAGACCAACACACAGAAAAACAAACTCTTGCAACTCATTGCCCAACAGAAACCTAACTCCTCATCCACATTAGATCCTAACAAGGTAGTTCACAACTTTTCTGACTTCTCCATCAGCGATGCCGCCCTTCAAGGCTTAGCTAAAGGTTTCAATTTTGCAGTTTCTCCCAAAATTATTCCAGTTGAAACCATTATTTCCCAAGTTGAAGATTCTATATCCCACCTTCCAAACAATCAAGCTGAGGACACCAGACAAGATATCGCTAGAATACTTCGAACTGCCAAACCTCCCACTTCTAACCTACCTTCTAGAGAAAGACAAGCCCTAAAAGACCTATATAACAATGACGACCTTATCATTCTCCCAGCCGACAAAGGCAACTCCACTGTCATACTAAACACCTCCGATTACTTAACAAAAATGAACGATTTACTCAATACCCCAGACTACAAACGCATCCAGCGCGATCCCACCACATACTTAGAAAAGAGAACAAAAATCATCATCAACAATTCTGACCTCCATTCAGATATTCGAAAATCCCTCATTCCTCGAGAGAAATCGTCTAGAACTCCTAGAATATACGGTCTTCCTAAAATTCACAAAACCAACATTCCTTTACGACCAATAGTTAGTGCTTTTCGTTCCCCAACTCACAAATTAGCGAGACATCTAGCCCATACTCTACAACCCATTGCTGAACAAGCCCCTTCTTATGTAAAAAATTCCACCAATTTCATTGATCTTCTTCAAAATTACTCTATTTCCCAGAACGACATTCTAGTCAGTTTCGATATTGTGTCACTATTCACCAATATCCCACTCACTGAAGCCCTAAACGGTCTCAAAACTAAACACAATATTTCTCCCAGCACTCTGACCCTTCTAGAACATTGTCTGTCCAACACCTATTTTCTCTTTCAAGGCAACTATTACAAACAAGTGAGAGGAGCTCCAATGGGATCACCTCTGTCCCCTGTCATAGCCAACATCTACATGGACAACTTCGAAACCCAAGCCCTGAATTCATCCGAACTGAAGCCTACTTGCTGGCTAAGATACGTAGATGACATCTTCGTTATCTGGCCACATGGTAGAGATTCTCTAAACAACTTCCTGTCTCACATTAATCATATACACCCTCAGATCCAGTTCACTATTGAAATCGAAAACAATTGTTCTCTCCCTTTCCTAGACGTCCTCATTACAAAACAAAACAACAATCGACTCTCCTACTCTGTGTATAGAAAACCAACCCACACCAACCGTTACCTTAACTCAAAATCACACCACCATCCATCACAAATAAATTCCGTTGTCAACACTCTTGTACCCAGATCCCTCAGACTAACAGACAATCACAACAGACAATCCGAACTACAAACATTACAAGAAGCACTTCTACAAAACGGTTACGACAAAGGACATATAACGCGATCCATACACAAAGCACAAAATCCTTCCCAAACTGATCAGACAGAAACTCCACCTCAGCAAAAAGCTTTCCTACCTTACATCAAAGGTGTCACAGACAAAATTTCAAAAGTCCTGAAATCCAATAACATAAAAACCATATTCACAACACACCAAACAATTTCCAATTTAATCAGAACCCCAAAAGACCAAATACCTAATGATTCCCACGGTGTATACGAAATACCTTGCTCAAACTGTCCCCAAACCTACATTGGACAAACCAACAGACGGATTAACAATAGAATATATGAACATCGTCTTGCAGTTAGAAAATCCGATCCCACATCATCAGTTGCCCAACACCGCCTTCTAACAGGCCATAATATAGACTTCGATAACACCAAAACCATAGCACCATCATTTTTCCAGAAAAATTGAGATTGAAAAACCCAATTGCCTAAACAAAAGGGATGACGGTCATCGTCTTCCAGTCGCTTGGAAATCATTGATCTCCAGGCTAGCCCCACAATATTCATCCACACCTCATAATCCTGATAGCAGCCATTCTGCTCTGATGCCTCCATCAACAGACCCTCAACCCCCCACCACTCTCCCACCCACAGACAGCTTTCGTATAAATAACACTTCGTCCGATACTGCCAGCGAGTTCGCTCTAAGGAGTAGGCAGGTTGAGGCCTTAGAGACGGATCGCGGTGAGATCTGGGGAGTAGGCAGATTGAGACCCCGGAATCGAACCAGTTCCACGAACTCCTAGCATTATTTTCTTTGACAATTTTTACTTGACTCACTTTTTCTCTTGAAAATGGCTCCAAAACGGGAGCCGAAACGTCGAGACATTAACAATCTCAGACGCGGTTCAACCCGAGAGCCTAGTATTTTTCATATATATATATATATATATATATGTACGTAGGGTACTTTGCTACCTCCAAAACAGATACTGGCTATACGTTGTCACCTCATATATAACGTTGCCACCTCCGTTTTCGGAGGTGGCAACGTTTTGCACAGTTTTCAATTTTACAAGCATTTAGATGACATTAGAAACCTATAATTAAATTTTCGTGTGGAGGTGAAAAGACACCTTTATATCCGCAAATTAAATTTTTAGTTCAACTGTATATCAGTGGCGCTGCTGTCGTTTTCATTTGTACAACAGCCAATACGATGTCACCTCCGGCTATATATGTTGCTCTTTAGATCACAGAGGGTACGATATCACTTCCAAATATCGGCAACATCGCGATGAATGTCGGGATAAATTCAACACAACAAAAATATACCTGCGTAGCATTGTGCCGTAATGGGCATTATTAAAATGTCCTAAAGAAATGTATCAGGTTTAAAAAATTACACGCGTTGAGGACTGTCCATAATGCCCACATCATAATACAAATAAAATTTCGTCTACATCATGCATGATCCATTTCCTCTATACTACGAAAGGGTAGTTTTTTGATTCACTGACAAAAATTATGCGCTTGAACAGGAATTGCCGCTACTAGTACTTGGAATGTTTACCAGAGAACAAATATGAGCAAAAAATGCATTTTTTAAATTGCTTCTTGTAAGCGTATTTAAGTATCCATAAAATATGTTATATTTCAACTTAAATGTAGTTGTAGTTTTTTACGTCCGGTATTTGCGATTAAATAATTTAGTAAAATTCAATTATACTATTTTATGAATTTTTATTTGCAACATAGAAAGTTTCCCAAGAAAAAAGCTAAAATGTAGTTTTTCATAGTATATTTTCTTAGCTTCAAGACAACGCAGTTTATTTTGTTCTTGTTTAGGTAAATTACTGTTTTTGGACCCTTAAACTTCTTGATCGTGAGTTTCGCAAAACATGTACGAACTTGGGAACTTTTCTTTTATATGAAACAATGAATACGCATTCAATACACAAAAAATATAGAAAATCTGTTCACATTGATGCCATTATTACACAGGTAAGTTTCAACAAAACTCAGCGGCTTTTATCAGAAAATTTCCGTAATCTCGATTTATAATATTTTATGAAAGTAAAATTATGAAAACATATTATTCCTTTAATATGGAGCTAACGGGTCAGAGAATCGTTTAAAAAATGTATATAACACATAATAGTATATGCCACGACAGCTTCAAAGTCCTATATAAATGATTTCTCTTCGCTCTTCGATATTAACAGCTAAAACCTATTTCAAATGATTCCTTAGCTTCTAAAAGATCAAAATCTGAAAGAAGTCAACATGTCGTAATGTACGGGGTGGTTAAGGGAGGTGAAATGTAGAAAACACCCTACAATTTTTTTTTGTCCTATTTTAAACTACAAAGCACGAGAATTATTGTGTTAAAGAACGATATGCCTAAGAGCAACGGGAACATTAGAAAAAAATATATTAAACAATTCCCAAAGCATGGAGTTACATGGACGACGTTTACGTTTAAAGTGGGTTGGTGAAAAGCATCTTATTGCACAGGCAATGTTTTCTTTTACCACCGCTCTAGCTACTTTATTCTTAACGTGATCAAAATATACTCATTAATAAGGTTTGATTTGAGTTCCAGGATGCTAACTCTTTTTCTACTTTTTTGTTCCCACCGCTCTAATTTTCCAATAACTTTTTTAAGAGCGCCCACACAAGATCTTTTAAGGTCGACTGTCATTTGTATTCGAGCTGCACGAGATATTTTAAGGCACAGTATCGCCTGTTCTCGCAATAAATAATTGTTAATTTGACTGTTTATATGAATAATAGAAACTGAGCTTGTATAAACACACATACAATGTTATGTATTTTGTTTGAACAAATCATTAAAATTATTACATTTTATTATACGTTTCGAGTTTTCGCAGAAGAGTATAATGCATTTGATCGGCATTTCTAAAACCGTATATATTACTCGTAGAGAAAAAAAAATGGTGTTAGTGACCAAATTAAGCAACTTTTGAAGTGTTTGTCTGTCTGTTCGTCCCTCACATTTCTTGTAAGCATGATAATTTGAGGACACGTCTGATTTGAACAAAATGTTAACAGTTAGTTAGTGCTGCTAGTGAAAGAACCCTATGTTTTCTAAAAAATTATTCAGTAAACATAAAAAATATGAAATATTTTATTTAAATAACTATACACAATGTGGAGTATTGTAACATTTGATAAGATTCTACAGACACGAAAATAATGTATAATATAGGTATACTGATGAACGTATCGCCAATCAAGACAGTATCATTAGGAGATAATTAAAATTGGAAATATAGCAAATAGCAATTATACCCAAAAAAATAACTTATACAAAAATGTGAAAATTATATTATGGAATGTTGAACAAATATATAAAAAATTCAAATAATATGTTTACTCAAGTTATATTATACTTGTTCAATCTGAATCCGAGGACTCTTCAACTATTTCGGAAGTAAGACGAGTTTCCTTAGTGTTGGGGTTTTTACAACATGGTTTTTGTCCCATACACTTGCAGGATCCGATGCATGGTAATGTCTTTTTCATACAAGAGCATTGCAGACCGCTACAGCCTATAAAATTTTGCTGAAATAGTTTAGGAGTTCCGAAATATAATAATCAACAAACCTTGTTTACAGTTACATGTAGATAAAAAAAGGTGATTTAATCGGCATTGATGATTCAGTACTGAGAACAGGGGTAATCTTATTATCAATAATTTTACATCCTATCTGAACTAGTACTACTTAAAGCACCTATATCCATATGTCCATATAAATTTTCTAAAACACGAATAATGAAAAATTTTGAAAGTTGTTAAAGTTCGCACGTTATCTTAGATCTTAATAAGTAGTAAAATAGAGCAGAGAATTTAAAATAATTACTTCACCGGGACTAAACGATTTTAAATTATTTCAACACCAACAAACACTAAGACAATGCCCAGGCAGGAACAAATTTGTCTCAGAGTACAAAAATATCCGCATATATGCAATAATATAACAAAATATCAAATAATATATTAATACTGTGTGATCGTATAGGCGATACTAGACTTTAAAAGACCACGCACAGTGAAGAAATAAAAGTCAACCTTAAAAGATCTTGCGCGGGCGCTCTTACAAAAATTATTAAAAAATTACAGAGCGATCGGAACAAAAAGTAAAAATTTTTTATCACGTTAAGAATAAAGTAGCTAGAGCGGTGGTAAACGAAAACATTGCCTGTGCAATAAAAACGTAGACGTCTTTCATTTAACTCCGTGCTTTGGGAATTGTTTAATATTTTTTTTCTAATGTACCCGTTGCTCCTAGGCATATCGTGCTTCAACACAAGAATTCTCGTGTATTGTAGTTTAAAATAGGAAAAAAAAATTAGGGTATTTTTCACTTTTCACCCCCTGTAAGCACCCCGTACAGGACGACATGTTGACGACCTTCAGATTTTGATGTTTTAGAAGGCAAGGAATCATTTTAGCTGTTAATATCGAAGTGCAAGCAGATACCATAATTTGATATCTTGTGAACTCCCTTATAAGGATAAAATTAAAGGAAGGTGCGATAGTGATAAAATTTGGTTAAATATAAAAAATAACAGCAAAAGTTTAACTTGCATACGTTACAAATGAAGTCATAACTTCTCCAAAAGTCAACATATTGTTTTCAAAGCTTTAACTTATTACATTCTTCATACAAGAATCACGCTTTAAATGAGAATGTGCAAAAAAATGTAGGTACGTAATTAAATGTTCTACAAAATTATGTGGGAAATTTTTTATTTTTCCAACCGCTTTTCCACATTAAATCAAAAACTAACATATGTATATCCAAAAATTGTATAAAAATATCAAGAAAACTACGCAAAGAGCAAAGATGTTTAGATCAACGTTTTCAATAAACAAATATAACAAAAATCAGTCATATTTCATGCATTATCACGGAAAAACGAATATTACATAAATTAAAAATCAATGATATTGCAAAAAATATGCAATTTATCAAAATACGCCAAAGAAGGAATGTTTAAATCGACATTTTCTACAATATGGTAAAGAAACATTCATAAATTTTCCACTTGCCATTCCGTGATTATACCTGAAAAACACGTGAAATTTTATAAATCTCATTATCATGACTTTATCTGGTCGATAGCCGAGTGGGTTAAGGCGCGAAGTGGCAATCGCGATTAATCACACGGACATTGCACCACCGGGTTCGAATCCTGGCTGCGGCACTGTCGGAGGAAATGGTTGTATGTCCGCGTTTTTTCAATGTGTAACCCCCATCCGCACAAGCCTTGGCTTCTGGAATTGGGGGTTGTCTAATTTCTGTGGTGTTTATTTATTTATATGAAAATTGGGCATTTTTTGAAGAATAATGGGGAACAAAAAGTGTTTAGATAGATGTTTTCTACGAGAAAACAACGGAAAAACTGCGACATTTTAAATGCCGTTATTCCAGAAAAGCGCGTGAAATTGTCTTGAAAATTTTGTACTCTTTCGATAGATATCAAAGAATGAAAAGTATGTAGTTTGATGCTTTGCAGTAGAAAAACAATTAAAAATATTCATTTTTGAAGTATTTTTATGCAGTTACATTAAACTGATATATATGGGCAAATCTATTTATCTTTTAAATTTGTATTAAAAAATAATAAAAAAATCGATTTTTAATTTTTTTATCAAGCATTTTTTGAACCGTAATTGACGTTATTCTTGGTCGTTGTGCATTATAGTCAAACATGATAGAAGCGATTTTACAGTTTTTAGAAACTCGTTTTGCATTTTCTTCGGAACTTAAATCAATAATTATTTTTTTAGTAGTTCTTGTCTATATCCACAGCTTCAATTTAAAATAAATCTCTGTCATTCTGGTTATTATCATTTTTTAACCTTTAAATGAGGTATTTTTCAAATTATTATTTCGGAAAAGCGTGTGGAAAATGTCGCGATTTTTCCGTTGTTTTCTTATAGAAAGCGTCAATTTATATCAAACGATAAAGTTTTGATACAATTTTCAAATTTTTATTTTCACAGAACTTATGAAAACCTTATTAACATTTTGCTCTAATATTCTAACAAAATATTGTTTATGTAAAACAACAGTACATGTCTCTACAGCTCACCCTGTATGACAGATGTGGCTCAGTTTTAATTGGGAGCATTCTATAATATTGCGCATGATAAAGATTTATTATGGAAAGGTTATACCAAATTATACCCGGAATTGTAAAGTGAATAAATATCTAAGGATATAGGAAAAACCAAAAAAATATCGGCCTAAAAGGAGTTATAAAAGAAGTACATGTATATTTACAATTCTTTAGTCTTTCGACGTTGATGAGCAGCTTCTTACATTGACTAAAAAAAAAATCTGTCTCTATTGTGAACTTGTGTGTGTGTGTGTGTGTGTGTGTGTGTGTGTGTGTGTGTTGGTTTCTCATAACATGTGACCTCTTGTGTGTGAATGAGGGTGTACTATGACCTCTCCAAATATTATGACCTCATACATTCGATGCCACAATATTTTATTGTAAATTCTTGTTATTTACGTCATTTTATGACGTTTAAACTTTATTTTTAAAATTCTTGTGTATGATGTTGAAATTGATGATCATTCACATAGCTCACACATGATAAGTTGTGACGTCATTTCTACAGCAGGATAGTGGCGCCCTCTACTTTACACACTCTACGCATATAGCCGCGTGACCTTCAAGTTTTACGAGCAGTAAGGAATAAATAATATGATAATATCTAGTTTAAATTTGGCAGTTGACACGGCATTCAGTGTTCAATTAGTGACAGTAGTGACACGTTGTATGGGAATATTTATAGTAGGTAGTGGAATACATTATAAAGGTAAGTACCCGGTACAATAATATTTTTCTCTGCTATCACATGTGGTTATATTAAAATTATTTACATGAAAGTATCTATAATATATAAGAATTTCAATGAACAGCTACTTTATATGAAGTTGTAGATTACTAGTCCATTTAACGAGGTACAAAAAGGCCAAAACATCAAAAGTTTGTAAGATCTTTTGCAATACATTTCCTCCCCTGTTTTCGGGGGTGAGAAAAATGATCGTGATGGTTTCGAGTTTTGAAACCCTTGCGTACTACCCCTATCAAGGAAAAACCACCCCTGTTTCCGGCTTCTTGGTCTTGGGCTCGCGAGGGATCGACGGGTCTGGTTTTTTTGGGGGAATAATTACAAACTAAGTTAATTTACATTAGAGTACCCCGAAGTGACCCTCGGGGGTTGAACCTACCCCCGACCGTAATAGCAATATCTCAAAAACAAGACAATACGGACTCGACAAGGTTTTTTATGGGTTTTCGAGGGCAGGGATCATAATAAAGGTGCTATTTTTCACCCTACCATCCCGCAACTACCCCCAACGTATAAAACCACCCCGTCTTCCATGCTGTCGATCCTAGGCAAGCGAAAATTCGTCGGATCGGAGTTTTTATGGGAATATTAGGGAAGCTAACCATTACTAAACCGCAGTTGACCTAAGCAGCCCCCGGGGGTTGAAACAACCCTGCTTGCAAAATCAAAATCACTCGAAAAACTTGAAAACAGGTTTCTCACGGGTTTTCGAGGGTGATAAACACGATGGTGGTATTTTTTTCATTGTAGCCTCTCGAAACTACCCCCTACGTATAAAAACCACCCCCTCTTCGGGGGTAGGTTCAAACCTCGGGGTTCGGTCCGGGGTTCTCTAATGTAAATTAGCTAAATTTATTGTTATTCCTCAAAAAAAAAAAAAGCAGATCTGTCGATCCCTCGCAGCAAGCACGAAATTGGGGTTTTTCCTTGATAGAGGTAGTACGCAAGGATTTCAGAACTCGAAACCATCACCATCGTTTTTCTCACCCTCGAAAACAGAGGGGGAAATGTATTGCAAAAGATTCTACAAACTTTTGATGTTCGGGACCTCGTTAAATGGACTATACAGTACGTAATCTAGAATCATGTTTTTTGGGGTTGTTGCAAATGCCTTGACGAATATATTCATTGGAAATAAGTTTTATCTCGAAAAGTAATAAGCAAAAGAAAGTAACATGAGTCTGCTTGGTACATTGGGGAACATGATTAACGGTGAAGATACTTCGCACGGTTTCACCTTTAACTCCACCTCAACTTCAAAATTTTAAATAACATTGTATGTTTGTTTGTTTAACATACGCTTTATAATAGCACTAATTTAATGCGATATAAAAAATAAATACGCTCAATTTGTTTTTAATTAAATAGTTTGAAACAAAAATATCAGATTATTTTTATAGCTACTGATGGGTGTTTAAAATAAGATGGTGCCATTTGAAAAGTTGACAATTATAAATTAGTGATTTCGGAAATTTTGATTAAACCAATTCAAAAAAACTCACATTTACATTTTTCTCTTATTGTTTTGATCCATTTCATTGATTTGAGTGCATTCACTGTACTCTAGATGCAAAAATAAAAATAGCCCTAAAAAAATCTACCAAAACAACTTTTAAAACTAGGCACTCATACTTAAAATCGTCTTCGGAATCCAAAATGTAAAAATATACAGGGTGTTCCATTTAAAATTTCAAAGTTGAGCTGATTTCTGGGGAAAACGGAAGTGATGAAAAAGTATCAAATTATGAAAAATTTTGTCATTTTTGGTACATATTATCACTGCAAAGTTTAAGACATATCTTGAAGACTCTGGAAACTATGGCTTGTCTAATGATCATGGTAGACCCCCCTTTTTCCTTATTTTTAAGAATATCAGAATGAAACTTGGTTGATTATATTATATTACCAAGAACCCACCCAACTTTTGATTTTTAAATTCAACGCCCTGTATATTATTATATTTTTGGAGTCCTTGAAAAATCCTGAGTGACATTTCGACTCCATGAAAAAAAATTAACTCGAAATCTGTTGGTACAGAGTGCCATATGACCAGAAAAAATTGATTGTAATGGACCGATGTTATGCCAGAAAAATCAAATCGAGCATAAAAAACTGGGGAACGTGCATTTTGTGGGCCATCAAATTTGGCCTGAACAGTTTTTTTACCAAAACTTATTTTTTTCAAATGAAACCATAATGTAAAGTACTACCATAAAATAGCAGATGTTCTAAGGAATCGGTGGATATGACCAAAAGCAATTTTTTCTTATTATTTTTTTTTTTATTTTAAGTAAATTTTTTAATATCATATATACAGGATATTCTATTTAAAAATCAAAAGTTGGGGTCATTTCCGGTGAAACTGGAAGTGGGAAAAAAGTAACAGTTATACTACGAAGTGTCTTCTTGATCATATAATACATCCAAGTTTCATTCCGATATTCTCAAAAATAAGGGAAAAAAGGGGGTCTACCATGATCCGTTGACACCCGGTCTATATAAACACTGGTATTTCATCATTTTATTTTTAACAAGATATTTTGAATTCCCCTCTATTCGAAATTCTTGATCCGGATTAGCTTAAACAAAGGTGAGTTGCAGGTTTCAGAAATCCGCTTTAAGCTTAGTTCTCACAGTTCCGAAATGCGAATTTTTTGTATGAAATTTGTGTAAAATTTCTTTCAAAACAGTTCCCAATTTTCTTGCAAAGGCAACAAAATATTCGCAGAGTGATTCATTGAGTTCTAATTTGAAGTTAAATCAGCAAATTAAGTTCACTAGGGATGAATATTTTAAATGTTGAAATAAATTTGCACCGAAAAATTCTCATTTTGGGAGAATGCGAATTAACGTTTACTGTTAAATATTCTTTTATTACTATTACTAACCAATCACAGGGTGCAAGGTAATCATGTGGCGGCAATACCCTATCCCGACGTTTCCCGGTACAAATCAATTGTGTCATTTATTTTTATCACCAGACGCAGTGTTCTAGTCTTTTCATTTTCATTATAATAATAAAAAAAAATATTAATTTTCTTCATTATTTTCTCTTTAGAGACAAAAAAGGTAGACTATATTCTATAATTTGAGTTAAATCCATTTAATTTAACACTCTGAATTTGCCTCTATATTTTAGGGGCACCCACATATAATATATCGAAAATGAGTTGTTTTATTTTTGTCAGGTACCAAGGAAGCCACTAAATCCAAAAGGAACACTAAAGTCCCTTGGAGCAGTGAAGAGTTTATATGACCTAACCTAAGGACAGTGATAACTGTTGCGACTTTGACATTACTATTAGCTCTAAGGATAAATAAATTACCTCAATTTTTTAACAAACTATTTTACTTACCTATTTAAATTACAACTTATTTGTTATTATTATTACAAACCTGTTTAAAATAAATTAATCATTATACGGTTCAAACAGTTGTGGAGATAATTCACATTACATTTAAAAAAATATATTATATAAGTATTTAGTTTGTTCTGAACTAACAAAAAATGATATAATTATTATTGAAGTACCACAAACATTTCTTATTATTTCATTTGATAGTCCAAGCACTTATTTTTCTTTTGAAAATAGGTCAAGTTTCTGACCAATATTAGTTCATAATTTTGCCTATTGCAAGGTCTGACAATCGTATCTTGTGAGACATGCTAAGTAAGTAAACCATATATTTACAGGATTATTCAAAAATAGCGAAACAATGTGCTCAGTACCTATTCACTTTACAAAAAAATGTTACAAATAAAAATAGATGCTTAGAATATCACATGAAATAATAAGAAATGTCTGTGGTTCTTCAATAATAATTGTATCATTTGTTAGTCCAGAACAAACTAAATACTTATACAATATTAAAAACAAAATTGTAATATGAATTTTATAAAGTGAATAGGTAGTAACCCTGAATAACCCTGTATATGGTTTGCTTACTTAGCATGTTTCACAAATTATGATTGTCAGGCCTTGCAATAGGCAACGTTAAGAACAAATATTGCTCAGAACCTTGACCTATTTTCAAAAATAGCTTACATATCTAATACGAAATTTAATGGTTTACAAAACTGTTTCATTGCTTCTCCCGTCGTTTTCGAGTTATCAATGAAAGCATAAAATAATCAAATTTTCAATTTTTTTAAATTTATTTATTTTTAATTGGTGCTCCAGAGTTGTTGATGAATCATTTTTGTTTTATGTATTAATTGTTTATTTTTATTGATTCGTGAAAGTTTCAACCGTAATAAATGAATTCGTTTTATTCGTTATATTATTTTATTGCCATAGCTGCTGACCCCTACTAGATTCGCGCGTCCTCGGTGGCAGGTTTGTGAGTGTGTCAAACTGACCTGAATCTGCCTTCAAAATTAGTGGGAGAAATCGGCCCATTCGCACTACCGTATTCGGCGACGGATGGGGTATTTTTTTTATTTTTACCCAAGATGCTGTATGTAGGTTTTCCATAAGCTGTAACCTCCTGTGTGTGAATGAAGACGTATCGTGACATCTCCAAATATTGTGAGCTCATACACTTCGGCCATATTTTAATGCAATATCTTTTTCTCTACGTCATATAACATTACATTTAATTTTTTGTTTGTATTTTTACTATGCTTATTTTGGTAATGATCATTTATAATATAATATAATAAATAAACTGATAATAATATCCAATAAAATGTAGATAACTATACATTTTCTGGAATGAAAGTAAAATAAATTTTTTTAAAGGTTTTTTGTCGCTTCAACCAATTCAAATTATTTTTACTGCAAATTTATAGGATTATAACTTTACTTTCCTCCTATTTTGAATGTATAAACTAAAATAAAATTATTTCTTACTTTCCCAAGATTGTGTATGTATGTAGGTTTTCCATAAGCTGTGACCTCTTGTGTGTGAATGAGTATATGCTGCAGCCTCTCCAAATATTATACCTTATGCACCCGATGTTACAATATTTTATTGCAATTTCTTGTTCTTTCCAGCATAAATGGGAATTATCATAAATAAACATACAGCATCTTGGGTAAAAATAAAAAACACCCCATCCATCGCCGAACACGGTAGTGCGAATAGGCCGATTTCTTCCGCTAATTTTGAAGGCAGATTTGGGCCAGTTTGACAGACTCATAAATCTACCACTAAGGGCGCGAGAATCTAGTAGGGTCAGCAGCTATGGTAATAAAATTAGGCAACAAAAGGAATTCATTTATTACAGGTTGAAACTTTCATGAATAAAAAAAAATTGAAAATTTGATTCTTTTATGTTTTCTTCTTATGCTTTATAACTCGAAAACGACATGGAGAAACGATGAAACAATTTTGTAAACCATTACATTTCGTATCAGACATGTAAGTTGTTTTTGAAAATAGATCAAGTTTCTGACCAATATTAGTTCATAACATTGCCTATTGCAAGGCCTGACAATCGTATTTTGTGAGACATGTTAAGTAAGCAAACCATATACAGGGTTATTCAAAAATAGCGAAACAATGTTTCAATTGATCTTAGTTCCTATTCACTACAAAATTCTTATTACAATTTTTTTTAAATATATAAATATTTAATTTGTTCTGGACTGACAAATGATAAATTATTACTGAAGAACCACAGACATTTTTTATTATTTCATTTGATAGTCCAAGTATCTATTTTTTATTTGTAATATTTTGCTGACCCCGATGACTGGAAAGAAACTAGGAATGGAATTTGTTTTCCTTCAGCTTATAAAAGATCGTACTAGAATATGGCATCTCTCATCGAACAAGAAATTCAGCAATTAATAATTAAAAACCATTTCGGATTTATTGCTGGCCGTTTATAATTTCCGTGCCGCCCCCGACGTCCAGAAAAATGAATCTGCGAATAGGATTTGTTTTCAGTAGGAGAAAGGAACGCCATACTAAAATATGAAATATGCACGATTTTCAATAAAAAAGTTATATTTTCCGTGCCGCCCCCGACGCCCGGAAAAACGAATCTGCGAATAGGATTTGTTTTCAGTAGGTGAAAGGAACGCCATACTAAAATATGAAATATGCACGATTTTCAATAAAAAAGTTAGATTTTCTTTGCCGCCCCTGACGCACGAGAAAAAAAAAATCTGCGAATGGCATTTGTTTTCAATAAGTGAAAGGAACGCCATACGAAAATATGAAATATGCACGATTTTCAATAAAAAAGTTAGATTTTCCGTGCCGCCCCCGATGCCCGGAAAAACGAATCTGCGAATGGCATTTGTTTTCAGTAGGTGAAAGGAACGCCGTAATAAAATATTAAATATGCACGATTTTCAATAAAAAAGTTAGATTTGCCGTGCCGCCCCCGACGCCCGGAAAAACGAATCTGCGAATAGGATTTGTTTTCAGTAGGTGAAAGGAACGCCATAATAAAATATTAAATATGCACGATTTTCAATAAAAAAGTTAGATTTTCCGTGCCGCCCCTGACGCCCGGAAAATCGAATCTGCGAATAGAATTTGTTTTCTGTAGGTGAAAGGAACGTCATACTAAAGTATGAAGTATGCACGATTTTCAATAAAAAAGTTAAGTTTTCCGTGCCGCCCCTGACGCCCGAAAAAACGAATCTGCGAATAGGATTTGTTTTCAGTAGATGAGAGGAACGCCATAATAAAATATTAAATATGCACGATTTTCAATAAAAAAGTTAGATTTTCCGTGCCGCCCCTGACGCCCGGAAAATCGAATCTGCGAATAGAATTTGTTTTCAGTAGGTGAAAGGAACGCCATACTAAAATATGAAATATGCATGATTTTCAATAAAAAAGTTAGATTTTCCGTGCCGCCCCCAGCACCCGGAAAAGCGAATCTGCGAATGGCATTTGTTTTCAATAGGTGAAAGGAATGTTATACTAAAATATGAAATATGCACGATTTTCAATAAAAAAGTTAGATTCTCTTTGCCGCCCCTGACGCCCGGAAAAACGAATCTTCGAATGGCATTTGTTTTCAATAGGTGAAAGGAACGCCATATTAAAATATTAAATATGCACGATTTTCAATAAAAAAGTTAGATTTTCCGTGCCGCCCCCAGCACCCGGAAAAGCGAATCTACGAATGGCATTTGTTTTCAATAGGTGAAAGGAACGCCATATTAAAATATGAAATATGCACGATTTTCAATAAAAAAGTTAGATTTTCTTTGCCGCCTCTGACGACTGGAAAGGCGAATCTAGGAATGGAATTTGTTTTCCTTCGGCTTATAAAAGATCGTACTAGAATATAATATCTATCGAACAAAATATTCAGCAATTAATAATTAAAGATTACTTCTGATTTATTACTGGCCGTTTATTGCTAGCGAGTAACTCGGCTGTCGCAGGCCACAGTCGTAATTATCTGAAGAGTCCCTTCAGAGAATACATATTTTATTGAGTTGTGGAACGTAATAACCTGCTACATCATTTTCACATATTTATATTTACACATATTCATGTTCTCTTATGATTGCGGCAACATTGACACATATTATCATGTTCTGTTATTATTGCGACAACGTTTATACACATTAACATGTTCCTCTATGATTATAACATCTGAGGTCACGATATACAACAAGAGGTCACAGTATAAAAGTTTCTGTAAAATATTTATCATGGAGTGTATTCGTGTGAAACCTTGTTTGACGTATCTGGGCTATTTTTTGCTATCTCTCTCACCACAAAATTCCCTTGTGGTAACAATCGATCCTAGAGATGGTGAGGTTGCAATAATAGCAAAACTTGTATGCGTGTGTGTGTGTGTGTGTGTGTGTGATTTTTTTCAAATATGTCTACCAGGAACGATAAAATAATGCAACTAATAAAAGAAGCTAATTGTAAATATCTCATGTTGTATTTAGTTGTAATTAAATATATTTCTTTTTTTTCAATGAAGTGTAATAAATATAATTTAAAACTGATTGTGATTGGTAAATTAAATCCAGTAGATTTAAATCAACGAATAGTGGTGGAATCTTATATTTTTATCTCGGAATCGGTCTGAATTTCATAGCCTTTTTAATTCCAAATTTAGTTGCGTAGAGGCTTGTAGTTTTATTTTCCTGTTATGACAAGTACAACCGGAGGTATTCTTTCAAAAAATAAAAGAAAACAGATAACTTGTTCAAAAAAAACATGTTCCGCATTTTCCAAAAATTTCATTTAAATGTAATTTGAAAGATTACTCTTTAATATTACTATCGATAAGAAATGTGTATGAAAACAAATACGTTGATAAAGAATATATAGCGACAGGCTATAGGAATCTGATAACTGAAATATTTAACGTAGACTAAAGTTTATTAAGTGCAAATTATTAATAATCAAGAAAAAGGGCAATAGTGCAAGACATCGTGCAATACCCTATAAAAAAATTGCATGCAGAAAATCATTTAATGCCGATATGGTTACGATGAAAAACTTATCTTTCATTTTATTCTTGTCTGGTTTACTTGACTGCTATGATATTACTTTATACCGATTTATTTACATTTTTGTAGCAAGAACAATTAATGACAATGAGAATAACCCCACTAATTCTGCGGAAACGAATTCAAATTGTGCATAGAAGAATCTAGAACCTAGGCACTTTATTATATTCGTGCAGACTATATTATGCATTACTTCTCTCTTATCACAACCAGATGTTAGTACCTGCTTCTCTATTGCGGTCCTTTTATACTAAACACTGACCCTTTTAAACACTCGTTGAGGGAAGTAATACAGGATTTTTAAATGCACTGTTAAAATTCTTAATTATTTATGGACATATATTTTTTTGATATTTCACTATAATTTCCGGATAGTTTCTATGTATGCTCCATTTTGGCTTTGCCTCATTTATTCAAGTTCTGTGCTGAGTTTTTCTAGATTTTTATTGGTGCGACCCTAAACTTGACTACACCCAAGCAATTCATTTAAAACTTATCAATATAATAATAGTTAGTGTAAAAAGCACTTGAACAACATTGATTTGATTATTAGATTAATTCTTAATTTGATTTCCGAGGCATATTGAGATGAGAAGTGGGCCACACTGAGTAAATATATTTGTTTGTCATAATGTTATAAGTATTTTGATATTGGCGATATCACGGAAAGTAGTAGGGATACCAACATTGAGGTTTTAAGTTACGACAGTACTGACGTGAGAAATTTGGAAGTTGCAATAACTAGACTATAAAAATAAAATTCAAGCCGCGCTCTGAACAAATTAGAGTAAGTTTCCCATGAAGTTAAGTCTTTTGATAAAGTTGTTAAATATTATTAAGTTAATGTAAACAGTAAGAAAATGGCCTTAATAACACATTTAGAATTTTGTAGGAAAAACAAAAGCAGAGTAAAAAAATACCCGTTGCAGATTCTGTGATGCAATTATTATTTATGGAGAACTTTGAGAACACACATGTTCAAAATTGTATAAACAAACCGGTTGTCTGGTGGAGATATGTTGACGACATCTTTGCAATTTGGCCTCATGGTGTTGATTTACTAGATAGTTTTTTAGAAAATATAAATAGTAAGGAACCGTCTATTAAATTCACATTAGAAGTAGAAAGTAGAAATGAACTACCGTTTTTAGATGTTTTAATTAGAAGGATAAATAATACAATTGAAACAAGTGTTTATAGAAAACCAACACATACTAATAGATATCTAAATTTTAACTCAAATCAGTCAATAAATGTTAAAAGGGGTGTTGTAAAATGTTTATACGATAGGGCCAAAATAATTTCATCTAATAATGAAATACTAAATAACGAGAAAAAATTTATCAAAGAGGTTCTAGTACAAAATCAATATCCTGAAGCCTTTGTTGATAGAGTTTTCATAAATGTTGAAAATAGGGACAATCAGGTACGACAAAAACCTGAACGTCATTATACAGCAATAATTCCTTATGTATACGGACTATCGGAAAAGCTACGCCGTATAGGTGACAAATTTGATGTTAGGACGATATTTCAAACGGGGAACACTTTAAGATCTATTTTAACAAAAACAAAACCGATAAACAGGGAGCAGAATTCGAAAAACTGTATTTACAATATCCCGTGCGAATGTGATAAATGTTATGTGGGTGAGTCATCCAGACCTTTCAGTGTGAGGTTGGATGAGCACAAGAATTACATTAGAAAGAATGAAATTCAGAAATCAAAGATTTGTGAACATGCTTGGGAAAACGGACATAGAATAAACTGGGACTCAGCAAAAATTTTAACAAAAGAAACAGATACCAAAAAAAGAAAAATTAAAGAATCAGCAATAATCTTATTAAATGAAGATAAGTGCGTATCGAATTGTTCTGTAGATATTTGTACAACCTGGCTACCAATGTTAAAAGAAGAACTTAACAAACTCAACATTATCTAAAAAATATCATCAGTTCTATGTTCTGTGTAAGTAGTAAGTATCTATGGAAATAACATAAACAGAATCTTAAAGCTGTGTATACTCGAATTGGAAACAATCTTTACGTACCAGCACATAGATTAACTCAGGGACATAAAGGCCCTTTTATTACATCAATAAAATTATATAACCACTTGCCTCAAAAACTTAAAGATATAGACAGCTTAAATTGCTTCAAAAGCTCAGTCAGAAAATTTTTAGCGGATAAATGTTTTTATACCGAAAGTGAATTCTATAACGGCTGTGATGACGTGACAAATCTATTTTAATGCGTTTGTTTTTACTGTGTTGATTGCTATGATTGTTACTAGACTAAGTAAAATTAATGTGTAGCTCATGTTATATTTTATATTTTGTATTTATTTTGTGATTATACTGTTCTGTGTTTTTGTTGTGTTGACCAAGTAAAACTAGCGTTTTATTATTATTATTATTATTTCTGTTTGTACCTACTTATTGTCACTATGCTTTATATTTTTATTGTTTTATATATGCTGTACCTATTTGACTTGTCCAAAACTTGTAATCTGCAGGTCTAATGGAAATAAAGTTATTATTATTATTATTATTATTTCACATACACAGCAAAATAAGAGTTCTTCAAAAAATAGCTTCGAAAACGGAAAGAGATTACTTTCCGAAACGTCAGCAAAATACATTATTTTTGTGTTTATTCCGATTTATATTATTTGCAAAACATAACCTCTGACTTTTCCTTTGGCGTAAACGTCACGGGCGCAGAGGCTTTTTTTCCAATAATTCTATTATTTTGTAGATTCGGTGATTTGTTTTGAAGAGGATAATAGTACATGTGGTAGAAAACCCAAATAATAGGAAAGAATATGAAGGGGTTATTTCGAAAAATTATTTGACACATCACGGTTCAAAAAACGAAATACAGAATATATTATAGTGTCTTACAAATAGCGAGGAAAGGCGTCGCGCACTTTTATGATTGAGAAACGCAGTAAATTTCGATCTCTGTATAGCTGGTACAGTAGTACGACAAAGTCGAAGCAGTAAGGGAGATTATTATCCATGTGCATACTGCAAAGGGATATTTATTTTTAAAAAACATACGTGAAACGCCATGCAAATGTATGTGTTTAAAGAAAGTCAAATTGCATGGCATCAAGTAGCAACCATATTTCGATTATTTATCATTATTCTGAATTATTTTCTATTTGTTACTTTTTTAACCTTTCCTCCAAGTTTTCAGTCCATTAATTTTAATTTTTAAATTATAGATTGAAGTATGACAGTTCTAACCACTACTTACTTTGATATTAATACCTAATTTGTTTACATACTTATTTTTATGTATGACTACTCTTAACTATGAATGTATAGTCCACGTAAGGACTTCCCTGCATTCAAAAAACGCAACAAAAACTTTACAACATAATTTTATCGCCGCGGGCCATGGCGCCATGCCTGTCATCAAACGACCTGACGCACATTAAAAACCTATAAAGGTAAGTGAGTCAATTTGCGAACAGCGAATTATAACATGGCGAACGTTAAATGTGTTGTTTCAGAGAGCTCCTCGAGTATAACGTTTAAATGTTGTAAATCAAAAAGTTTTATTCATTTCATCTGTACTAAGTGTTATAGTATATATATCACAAGTTGTGTCTACCTAAGTTTAAGAAAACAATACGTTTTGTAAAAGATAATAAAGTCATCTGCTGTGAGGAATACGTCTATAATGATATTGACGAAGAAAAAAGTATTTTGGAAAAAACTATAAACGACCTTGCAGAAAAGAGTAGCAACAAAAATAAATACATACAAAAAATCAAACGAGATCATGAAGCATTTTTAAAGGATGCATTGCAAAGAGAAGAGGAAATGACTGATTTAATTAATACACAGGAAAAAATTATCCAAGAACTAAAAAAAGAAATAAATCGTCTAAATAAAAACATTAACGATAAGGCTGAAGTAAAAACAAACTCAATAGGCATCCAAACAAAATTAGTGATAAACAAAAATGCTTCAACCTATACGGAAGTAAATCTCGCTGAAGCTAATAAAAAGGTAATACAAATGACGCACACAAAATGTGTAAACGACAACAGGCAAGATACCGATGATAACAATAAACCTTTAGTTATACTGGGTGGCAGCAAAAATGCAAACATAAATGCAGGAAAATTTCAAAATAATTGCAACTCGAATGCAACTTCCACATTAAATAAAAAACGCATTCTTTTACTTGTGAATGACGATATAACTTGGCATTTCAGGAAATCTTTAGATCTGAGCTCTTATGACATATTCTCTGTAAAAAAACCTGGTGCACTTCTAAGCCAAGTGATGGAGAGCATAACGACAATGACAGAGGGCTTTACACTAGAAGATTATGTAATTATAATGGGGGGTACAAATGACATTGATATAAATCGCACACCGTCGTTTTGACTTATCTGCAATAAGTTGAAAATGTGTACTCATACGAACATACTGTTTTCCTCCATACCTTATAATCATAAAAATAGTGTTTTAAAAAATAGGCACATCTTTAAATTTAATACCAAATTAAATAATTTTTTGTTTAAATTTAACAAATATACTGAAGGCCATGTTAACTATGTAGAAATAAATGGGGAAGATTCAAGACAAGTTAACAAATGTCAGATGGCTTCCTATCTTGTGAATGCAGTTTTAAAGAAAAAACAGATTAAAAACTTGATGTTTGTTCGTGTTGAAGATAATAATCTCAGTGACAGTGATAGTGGCAAGGTCTTTGAAATTGACTTAACTCAAAAACAGCGGAGGGAACCTGCATCAAGTGAGATGAACCTAAGCGCTGGAGGACCAGGTACTTTTTTATATCTGCGCCTCTCCCAATTATCCCAAATATCTCAGTTATAAAAAAAACAGAACATTCCAGGGTCATTGGTAATACAAAAACAATCGAATATGTAATAAACCTAACATAACAATAAGACCATCAGTCAGCAATCACGTTATTTCAAAAAGTAAAAATAGTCGAGGTATTAAAATACTTCATTTAAATATACAGTGTATCTCAAATAAATCTAATGACCTTGATGCATTTTTGGGTGAAAAATATAATGATTTCGATTTGTTATGTCTAAATGAGCATTGGATGCTAGGTGATAATATTCTTTCTGTACACTTACATAACTATAACCTTATATCGTATTTTAGTAGAACAGTTGCTATACATGGTGGTGTCGTGATATACGCTCTTAAGAAATATCAATGTTCCTCGATGAATCAAATTAACAAATTATCTGTAGAAATACATTGTGAACTGTGTGCTGTGGAGTTCTTTGATTTAGTCATTATGACAGTTTACCGATCACCTATTGGGGATCTAAATGTTTTCCTAGAAAAGCTCTCAAGTGCCTTGGATATTCTATTGAGAAAAAATAAAAATATAATTGTAACAGGTGATTTTAACGTTCACTTCAACACTGAGAACAATAACGTGCATCTCGTGCTTAACACTTTTAGTTCTTTTAGACTGACCGCACTAAATCTAGAAAAAACGAGGAAAAAAAATTGCCTTGATAACATATTCGTTGACGTCGATCCAGGTACATGTATTGTGAGGGTAATTGACACTAAGCTATCAGACCACCTAGCTGTCAAGTTAGACTATAGCCAAGTAATTATTAAGAGCAGCAATACGAGAATAATCTATAAACCTATAACCGATACAGGATTATTCGTCTTATATAATAATCTAAGCAACATTAGATGGGACTTTATTAAAGATCCAAATATGTGTGTGGAAAATAAATTCGAACTATTCCTACAAATTTTAACACAAGGAATCGAAATCTCATTCCCGGAAAAATCAAAGTTAATAAGCGCAAAGTCATCATTTAAATTAAATTGGTTTACTGAAGATCTCAGACGGAAAAGGAGTACTCTACATTTTTTGCAAGACTGCTATGCTTGTAATCCTACCGAAAATCTGCGTACTATTATAAAACAGCATAAATATAATTACCGCAATGAATTAACAAATGCAAAAAAAATTGCTCATGACAATTTTATCTCGAATTCTAATAATCCACAACGTGCGATGTGGAGAATAATAAATAATAATAACTTAAAAAACCAACATATGGAAATCAACATATCTCCCAATGAATTAAATAACTACTACTAAACGTTGCAAATAACATAGTAGAAAAACTTCCCTCATGTAAGTTAAATCATAGTGACTTTTTAAACAATGTAAAACTGGATACTCCTGTAGAAAAATTCAATTTTTCTGAGGTAACTTACAATGAAGTCGCCGAAATAATAAGCAGGCTTAAGAAAACTAATAGTAGAGACCCTTATAATTTTAATATGAAAATTCTAACTACGATTAAATACCTCATTTTAGTTCCGTTAACAAACCTTCTTAATCTCTGCATAAGAAGTAACATTTTTCCACATGTTTTAAAAATTTCAAAAGTTATCCCCATTTATAAAAATAATTCTAAGGATAATCCGTCAAACTATCGCCCAACTGTTATTATTCCCTTTCTGGCAAAAATCTTGGAAGTTATACTAAAGGACCAAATTACTAACTATTTCGAACAAAATAATTTATTTAACTCATATCAATTCGGTTTTAGGGCCAAACAGTCAACAACTCTAGCTATTAATTCTCTAACTAAGCTCATAAACCAAGGGTTCGAGGATGGTTTGTTCACATTTTCACAATTTTTAGACCTGACAAAAGCCTTCGACTGTGTGTCACATGGAATATTAATTGATAAATTAAAATTTTATGGTTTTAGTAATAATAGCTCCGACTTACTTAACTCGTATCTAAAAGATCGTTATCAATTTGTATCTTGTCGAAATATAAACTCAAATCTCTTGTCAATAAAATATGGAGTTCCTCAAGGATCAGTATTAGGTCCGACACTTTTCTTAATTTACGTAAATGACTTACCAAGTGTCACCTTGGACGCAAACTTTGTCTTATTTGCTGACGATACAACCGTGACAAAATCCTTCAACTATATTAAGGACTTAATTACCGAAATTAATTCAAAACAGGAAACAGTTCAAAATTGGTTTATAGCTAATCAACTGGCTCAAAATGAATCGAAAACTGAAAAATTGGTTCTTGCTCTGAGGAATACAGATAGTGTGGACGCCAACATCGGTAATGAAGTAAAATTTTTAGGAGTATACCTTGATAAGAAGCTATCTTGGGAACCACACACAAATTATATCTGTAAAAAAGTCTCAAAAAATATATATCTGTTACGTAGTCTTTCTTATAATGTCTCACAAAGAACATTACTTAATGCCTATCATGGCTTAATTCATTCAAGTATCTCTTATGCCATCTTGATTTGGGGGCACTCATCCGCCAGTAGCTCGGTCTTTGCTATCCAAAGAAAAGCAGTCAGGATCATTGCTGGTCTTAATTATAGAGAGGACTGTAAAGCTGCATTTATTAGGTTAAGTATTCTCACATTACCATGTACCTATATCTTACAATCCCTGTTATATGTAAAAGAAAATGAGGAAAATTACACAGCGCACAGCCAAATACATAGCTATCCTACAAGAAACCGGGACAAAATAAACATAGATTTTTTAAGGCTAAGTAAGACACAGAATGGTACCAACTATTATGGTATAATATTTTATAATGCCTTACCCACGTCTGTGAGACTCTTGAATATTAGCAAGTTCAAAATCTCGGTAAAGAAATTCTTACTCAGAAATGCATTTTATACATTTGACGAATATTTGGACGCTGATTTTACTGATTGGTGAATTGTTTACGTTACCGTGCATCATTGTATTCCCTTTTTAGCTGTATTGTATTTATTGTTAACGTCATTTAATATTATCTATTTATTTAGTGTTAGTGTTATTACACCTTTATATTATCGGACTTGTACATGCACTGCGAGTCTTTTATTTTTATTATTAGTGTTAAGTGATTATATATTGCATTTTATTATTTAAATTGTTGTTTGTATCTATCTGTTTACTGTTTGTAATCTATTCTATTTATTTATACATATTTTCTTACACCATATTTATATTTCTATGTATATTTTTTCTTGCACTTACATGTACTACAATTTTTTTATTACGTATTACTTGACTTGTGTAAATACTCTGAGTATAAAACACCAATAAACAACTTACTTACTTACTTACTTACTATAGTTTCCGGCAAATAAAAAACGCGACAAAAACTTTACGACCTCATTAAAATACCGGTACTCTATGTACTGCTGTTCGCAAATTGACTCGCTTACCTTTATATGTTTTTAATGTACGTCGAGTCGTTTCATGACAGGCATGGCGCCATGGCCTGAGGCGATATAATTATGTTGTAAAGTTTTTGTTGGGTTTATTGAGTGCAGGGAAGTCCTTACATGGACTATACAAAAAGTACCGGTATTTTAATGAGGTCGTAAAGTTTTTGTTGCATTTTTTATTTGCCGGGAACTGATTATTTCAATTTTTTTTACTCATTCGTTAGATCTGGATATGGTGACAAACATGTGAAAATGTCCAATACCATTGACTTTGTTTTCTTTCTATTTAGTGTATGCTTGTACAATGTACATAATATATATGCATGTAATTTTCATTGTACCAGCATCTTGCTTTATTTTATTTTAAATTTAATACTGCATAATATGGTTCACCCTTATTTTGTTATTGTATATGTTTTTATATTGTTATATGATTGATGGTCGAGAGGTGAACGCACTTCTTGTATATATTTATTTAGCTGTAAGTTTAAAAAAAAAATTACCATTAAAGTAGGGTTTTACAAGATTTTCCCTATATATAAAACGAAGCAAATCATGATTTCCGAAAAATAAGTATATAAAAATCATTCTGAACTATTAATAGATTAATACATATAATGCGCTAAGATCATATGAGGAGAGTGGCAAAAATACCAGATCAATTTAAACCTTAACACAACAGTAAAAACTATTTTTAATTGGTAAAATTGCCTCTCACCCAAAAATTCCGGGTTCGATCCCTGGTCGTGGCATGGAAAATACTGTGAGAGGGATTTTTCCACTATACATGGATATTGGATGTGTTATTACCCGTGGTGTATAACCTATAACTATAACTACTTGTTTGTTTTATACATAATTTGACTTGTCATATATACATTTTTGTATCTTAGTGGTGAGTAAAGTATTATTAATATTATTATCTTTATTATATTATTATGTTATAGGTAGGTATAGCTTTGTGAATAGGAATATCTCATTTTTACTTTCCCATATACGTAGTATATAAGGAAAGTATGGTGATCGTGCAAAAAGTTTTTGATGTATTTACACGTTCTCAAATCCCCTGAACTAACAAATGTGGTTTTTAAAAAATGTCTGTCTGCCGTCTGTCGTCGCACCTAGAGCCCAAATTACCGTATCGATTTTGTTCGAATTTTACATATGTATTCAAGACGGCCAGACCTTGAGGCGAAATCGTAAAATCGATCCCAGCTCAAATGTGGCGGGAGTGAACCCCTAAAAACAAGAAAAAAATTGAAAATAATTTGTTTCTCTAAAACTGCTCTAACGATTTTGATTAAATTTGGTACATGGACGCTCCCCTAGTACCGATATAAAATGACATGACCAGTTGCTCTTAAAAATACCGGGAGGGATGCTGTGGGGGGGGGGGGGGGCGGTGTTGAGTTTGAAATAATTTCATTTTTTTTTTCTCAAGCGGATCTAACAATTTTAATCAAATTTAACACATGAATACTGACTTACTAGTAGCATAAGCCCACATGACCGGTTGTACCTAAGAAATGCAGGGAAGGATGTTGCGGGGGGGGGATTGAATAATTTTTCTTCTAAGGCGGTTCTAACGATTTTGATTAAATTTGGCATATGGACACTCCCCTAATACTGGTATGAAATGACATGACCAGTTGCTCCTAAAAAATACAGGGAGAGAAGCTGTGGGGCGATCTACTCCTAATTGGGAAAACTTGTCCGAGTTGTCGCGAACTGATTTTTAAACTATAAAACAAATCTTGATTGATTGATTGGTTAATAAATAATATTTAATACACCCATTATGTTTATTCAAAGAATACGATTCCTAGGTTTAAATTCAAATCCTCTTGAATAAGTTAATAAGCGGATAAAATAGTCCCTATTAGTGATACACTTGAAATTCTAGTGCTTGCTTTCAATAGTAAATTGGTTTATTTGTTGGCTCATTAGTGCAAGGAAGTTCAATATCTTTACTATTATAAGGAATATGAAAAAACATTTTAAGAAAAAGTTATAGGACATACTTTGTTGCCTATTTCTAAAGTACGTGAAATATACAGTGGGTTTATTTAAAGCGAGACAGCTTGAATGTCGACTTTTTAAAATAACATACCCGATTTATACCACCTATTTTGATTGTCAATATATTGCAAAAATATGAAAATTTACGTAAAAACAATAGAAATAAGAAATAATAATAAACACCACAGAAATTAGACAACCCCCAATTCCAGAAGCTAGGGCTTGTGCGGAAGGGGGTTACACATTGAAGAAACGCGGACATACAACAATTTCCTCCGACAGTGCCAATGCCGGAGCCAGGATTTGAACTCGGTGGTGCGATGTCCGTGTGATTAATTGCGATTGCCACCTCGCGCTTTAACCCACTCGGCTATCGACCAGACAATGCATCACAAATGTTACAAAATACCTTGTTAATAATAGCTAAGAGGAAGTATTTGGTAAGTACAAACATAGGGGTGGGCTGAAATATCTGAGTAGAGCAAAAGTTTATTTTTACGTACAGGGGATTTTATACAGGGGCATTAACTTGCCAACCTCCATATTATATCTAAAACTTCATTTTTTCCAAAGGAACACCCTGTATATTTTTTTGCCATTTTGCACAGCTATTTTGTTTCTTTAATAATAATTAATTAATATGATATTTCTCTAAAACTGATAGTTATTGAAATATTTTCATTATAACTGATTAACTTAAAAATAATTGCGCCTATTCCGCAAGTAAATTGTGGCTTTGCCGTCATTTAGTAATTGTAATAATTTAAACAGTTACAGTATATAAAAATAATAATGGTAGCTAGAAAAAAAATTATAAACAATTTCTTAAATGAAGAATGTTCCAAATGTATTATGTATTTTTCCTAGTTACTGTTGCTATTATATTTGAATATTTAAATTATTTTCCAGCTTTAAAATCGCATTAAAAAACATAATTCTGAATCATTTTTATTTTGTTTTCATTTTCAGTACTAAAATCGGCATTTACTATAATACAATAAAGCCATAGCTTTCTTGTATACAAAGAAAAACACAATTATTTTTAAATTATCGGTTAAACTGAAAATATCTCAAAAACTATTAGTGTTAGAAACTAATGTCATCACAAGGGACAAAGTATTCGTACATGGTGGAATAATGTAGTTATTGCTGTATTTCTTAAAACGATATTCTAGATATTTGTAGGTTTCCAAATTAACGCCCGCGTATAAAATTCCTTGTAGATCCAACATCCAGTCCAGTACATTTCAACTATCGCTTATCTTTGGCCTTACCAAATATTTTCTCTTAACTATTATTAACAAAGTTCATTTTATAACATTTGTGATGCATTGTTGTTCTGTAACTTTTCATATCTTTTGCAATGACTTGGCGACGCCGACGCCACAGCATTTTCAAAACGAAAATTAATGCTGAACATAATTTTACGCTGAAATTAATGGTGTAAAAATATACCAGATATCGTCTAAATATTAATTGTCGTGTTCTGTTTATATATTCTTTTCTTCTTTTTTAGGGGTTTTTACCACATAGATCTTCTAAAAAAATATCACATCTGAATTTACAAAAGCACAATTATTCAATATAATGGAAAAAATAAACCTCTGTGTCTATGATGTTTATGTCAAATGAATAGCCAGAAGCTATTTCTTGCCAACTAATATAAATTATTACGAGAAAAAATAAATGCAATATACCTATATCGCTGACGTTTAGAATCTTTTTCGAAACAGATTAGAAGAAATTCTTATGGGCTGTGTATGTTAAACACAGGCGTAAAATTTTATTTGTGTTATATCCATAGCTACTTATTATTTACACAGAACTGTTGATATTTTATTCTAAACATCAAACAACCTTAATATCATTTTTAACATCAGTTACATTACATTTCAAATATTATTAGAAGTAAAAAAATCTCACTACGTAAAAGTTCAATATTTTCTGAAATATTGATTGATCAGAAGAATAATTCTTTATTTTCACCAAATTTCATTCCAAAATAGGAAGTAAATGTTTTAAAGACCTTCCAAACCACCTGAATAACTCTTTTAAATCTCAGAGATCTAGATAGATTTCTCTGAGTGAAAGACTAGCTAGGGGACATAGATCCAGACTTTAATTTAGTTTGAATAATAAAATACTTGCCAAAAACTGTCTTCAAAATGTACATTTTCTACCTACTAAGAAGTTATAAAATTATGACCATCGTTTTCAAGAAATTTACAAATTCAAATGTGGGTTCGATAATGTTTATATATTAACAACTACAGATAACGGTGTTACGTTTTGACCTCCGAAAATTTGGCAACGTTGCTAGAGGTATTAACGATGCTTCAGTTTCTACTCATATATATATATTGGAGGTCAGTTCGTATCTCTTGTATCATGTATATATGATTAAAAAAAAATTATAAATCTTCGGAATTCGGATTCTGGGGGTCCCCCTAATCACAAATATATAAAATTTATAGTAATATATGCACGGAATAATACGGAGGTCAGGTCGTCCTTTCTATTTGCCGGAGGTGACAACTTAACTGGCATCAATATATATATATATATATATATATATTGAGTAGTGGTAAGAAGTAACTGAATCCTCTCATATGGTCAATTGCAACTATACACCATAGATGTCTCCATGAGCGTATAGCGACTTGCGATTCTGCAAGTACCTGAGAGCGGCGACCCTTCAGTCCTAGGTGGACTTAACCTACTGTTATAATATATGATTTGCAGGAAACAACTACTCAGCGGGCAAATACCCCGACCTGCATTGAATTACACCTACAAATCATGTAAGAGTGGTAGCCAATATCATTTGTCAATTCCCTGACCAGACATAGACCGGTTTCGAACTTATTTATTAGTTCTCATCAGTATGCCATAGGTCATGGAACAGACAAATGATAGTGGCCAACCTGCTAGTTTTATACAAACTATAGTAAATTGAGTAGTGGTGAGAAGTAACTGAATCCTCTCATATAGTCAATTGCAACTATACACCATAGATGTCTCCATGAGCGTATAGCGACTTGCGATTCTGCAAGTACCTGAGAGCGGCGACCCTTCAGTCCTAGGTGGACTTAACCTACTGTTATAATATATATATATATATATATATATAAAGAAAAAAAATTCGTGGGCAAGCCCGCAGAAATAATAGTGCAACCGTGTACACGTGTTTCGGACTTTTTGGTCCTCATCAGCACGGTGTAGCTAAGTTGAAAGGATGCAGCCACAAATGTGCAACTGGCTTCCTGTCAGTGGTTTCCATTTGTGTCGTTTTTTCCTAAGTTGTGCCTATCCTTTCAACTTAGCTACACCGTGCTGATGAGGACCAAAAAGTCCGAAACACGTGTACACGGTTGCACTATCATTTCTGCGGGCTTGCCCACGAATTTTTTTTTTTTTTCTTGACTTATTGTCCTGTTCCCGCGATAACACCTTTACTTTGTATTTTACCTTGGGCTATGGAACTCCACGCAGGCAACTTACAGTTTGCCTCCGTGGCAATGTTGGATGTTACCTTGAAACATTAAGGTCTTCCGACTGCAGCCACAAATGTGCAACTGGCTTCCTGTCAGTGGTTTCCATTTGTGTCGTTTTTTCCTAAGTTGTGCCTATCCTTTCAACTTAGCTACACCGTGCTGATGAGGACCAAAAAGTCCGAAACACGTGTACACGGTTGCACTATCATTTCTGCGGGCTTGCCCACGAATTTTTTTTTTTTTCTTGACTTATTGTCCTGTTCCCGCGATAACACCTTTACTTTGTATATATATATATATATATGCATATGTACATAAGGTACTTTGCTACCTCCAAAACAGATACTGGCTATACGTTGTCACCTCATATATAACGTTCGGAGGTGGCAACGTTTTGCAGTTTTCAATTTTACAAGCATTTAGATGACATTAGAAATCTATGTTTAAATTTTCGTGTGGAGGTGAAAAGACACCTTCATATCTACAAATAAAATTTGCTACGGAATTACACGTACTTGAACAAATAGATACGTTGGATATTAATGATTATCAGATATTACGTAACGAAATCACTTGGGCTACTGTAGCGTAGCAGATATCGTAGGCACTGACTTACCCGGAAAGTGATGTACATGCCTACGATAAAATGTCTCTAGCTCAGACTATCTCAGGGTGTTAAGCCCAAGCTTACATAAACTATGATAAATTATTAGTTTACTTACTTAACAACTCATTGAGGTTTCCCTATGTAGTGGTCGCAGACGAAATAATGACACTTTCTTTAAAAATGAAATGCACTATATTATTCAATTTACAAAATTGGTTCTCTAGCATATAACCTGGCGATGTTCACAAGGTGTGGCAAATATTTCACGATTAATCAGTTACAACATTCATAAAATGCCTCGTGTAGCTACACATCGGTTTACAATGTCCTCAAAAATTGTCATAGATTCTGCCACAAAGGTTTGATTTAAAGAACCTCCTTAAATATATGTAAATATATCCATAAAATCTCTAAATATGTAAAAGTTAAAAATGCAAAGTATGAACTGATACCCAGCCGAACCACTGAAGGTGGTCCCCGATAAGTAAAACAAATAACACAACACTTATTTAGGGTGGTACGATACCGAGTCCGGACGTGGAAGAACTGTAGCCCTACGGAGATGTCTTCGGGACACCAGAAATGGACACAAGGATGGGGTTGATGGTAGCCTCACCAGCCCTGGCACCTTCCACTGTGTGTGGATGCCCCGTCCGTGGAACTCTCACTGACGTGTGTAGAAGCCCCGTCCGTAGAACCCTAAAGATATCACGATTTAATTCACAAAGTCAGAAATGCACGTGAAGCATGCCTAATGTGAGTAATTCTGACATAACCTACAAATGAAACATAATTTACCTCACTGATGAGGGAACAATCCACCAAAACTCCTGGAAGCCACAGTCGGATAAATGGGGTCGAGTCCGCCTTTCAGGTTGACACGGTATTTCCAAAGGAAAGCCTGCAAATTTGCGAAACACGTGGGTAGAGAACGGGCAAGATGGCGTGAAGAGGTTAGCTTACCTTGTGTAATTTAATATCCTGCTTCCGCAGATAAAATTTACTCACAACCACAAAATATTCCGCTAAACGGAACAACAGATTGAGGAAATTTTCTTGAGTTGATAATTCTAAAATCCACCAGGATGCCTTGGATTAACAAGGTTCACAGAATTATCAGCTACCCACGCCAAGCCAACAAAAATGGTTCCCTTCGTTTTCCGCTCTCTCCTGATCAAGTGCCGCAAATGTGTCGCCTCCCGTGGAGAATAGCGAAATGTGTTACGGACGTGTAGCAGTTGTTATAATGCGGCCCACAAAACGCTAAAGCGTATGGTGGGTCGCATACGCTAGAGGTCCGCAACAACTTTTTAGTTCAACTGTATATCAATGGCGCTGCTGTCGTTTTCATTTGTACAACAGCCAGTACGATGTCACCTCCGGCTATATATGTTGCTCTTTACATCACAGAGGGTACGATATCACCTCCAAATATCGGCAACATCGATGAATGTCGGGATAAGTTCAACACAACAGAAATATACCTGCGTAGCGCTGTGCCGGAATGGGCATTATTAAAATATCCTAAAGAAATGTATCAGGTTTAAAAAATTACAGTATACCGGGTTGGGGACTGCCCATAATGCCTACATCATAATACAAATAAAATTTCGTCTACATCATGCATGATTCATGCATGGCTGCTAGTTTTTTGGTTCATTGACAAAAATTATGCGCTTGAACAGGAATTACGCTACTAGTACTTGGAATGTTTACCATAGAACAAATATGAGCAAAAAAATGCGTTTTTTAAATTGCTTCTTGTAAGCGTATTTGAGTATCCATAAAATATGTTATAATTCAACTTAAATGTAGTTTAAGTTTTTTACGTCCGGTATTTGCGATTAAATAATTTAGTAAAATTCAATTATTATACTATTTTATGAATTTTTATTTGCAATATAGAAAGTTTCCCAAGAAAAAAGCTAAAATGTAATTTTTCATAGTATATTTTCTTAGCTTTAAGACAACGCAGTTTATTTTGTTCTTGTTTAGGTAAATTACTGTTTTTGGACACTTAAATTTCTTGATCGTGAACTTGGGAACTTTTCTTTTATATGAAACAATGAATACGCATTCAATACATAAAAATATAGGAAATCTGTTCACATTGATGCCATTATTACATAGGTAAGTTTCAACAAAACTCAGCGGCTTCTATCAGAAAATTTCCGTAATCTCGATTTATAATATTTTATGAAAATAAAACTATAGAAAAATATTATTCCTTTAATATGGAACTAACGGGTTATAGAATCGTTTAAAAAACGTATATAACACATAATAGTATAGGCCACAACAGCTTCAAAGTCCTTTATAAATGATTTCTTCGATATTGACAGCTAAAACCTATTTCAAATGATTCCTTGGCTTCTAGAACATCAAAATCTGAAGGTCGTCAACATGTTCTGTACGAGGTGGCTACAGGGGATGAAATGTGAAAAACACCCTAAAAATTCTTCTCCTATTTTAAACTACAAAACACGAAAATTATTGTGTTAAAGCACGATATGCCTAAGAGCAACGGGAACATTAGAAAAAAATATAATACAATTCCCAAAGCATGTAGTTAAATGGACGACGTTTACGTTTAAGGTGCGCTGGTGAAAAGCATCTTATTGCATAGGCAACGTTTTCTTTTACCACCGCTCTAGCTACTTTATTCTTAACGTGATCAAAAATACTCATTAATAACGTTATAATTTGGAGTTTCAGGATGCTAAGCCTTTTTTTACTTTTTTGTTCCGATCGTTCTAATTTTTCAATAACTTTTTTAAGAGCGCCCGCACAAGATCTTTTAAGGTTGACTGTCATTTGTATTTGAGCTGCACAAGGTATTTTAAGGCACAGTATCGCCTGTTCTCGCAATAAATAATTGTTCATTTGACTGTTATGTGAATAATAGACACTGAGCTTGTATAAACACACATGATGTTATGTAGTTTGTTTGAACAAATAATTGAAATTATTACATTTTATTATACGTTTCGAGTTTTCGTAGAGGAGTATAATGCATTTGATCAGCATTTCTAAAACTGTATATATCACTTGTGGAGAAAAAAAAAATCATATCATTGTTAGTGATCAAATTAAGCAACTTTTGAAGTGTCTGTCTGTCCGTCCTTCACGTTTCTTGTAAGCATGATAACTTGAGAAGGACACGTCTGTTGAACAAATTTTTAACAGTTAGTTAGTGCTGCTAGTGAAGGAACCCTATTGTTTAAAAAAAATTGCTCAGTAAACATAAAAAATTGAAATATTTTATGAAAATAACTATATACAATGTGGAGTATTGTAACATTTGATAATATTCTACAGACACGAAAATAATATATAATATAGGTACCGACGAATGCATCGCCAATCAACACAGTATCATTAGGAGATAATTAAAATTGGAAATATAGCAAATAGCAATTATACCTAAAAAATAACATACAAAAATGTGAAAATTATATTATGGAATGTTGAACAAATATATAAAAAATTCAAATAATATGTTTGCTCAAGTCATATTATACTTGTTCAATTTGAATTCGAGGACTCTTAAACTAGTTCGGAAGTAAGACGAGTTTCCTTAGTGTTGGGGTTTTTACAACATGGTTTTTGTCCCATACACTTGTAGGATCCGATGCATGGTAATGTCTTCTTCGTACAGAAGCATTGCAGACCACTACAACCTATAAAATTTTGCTGAAATAGTTTAGGAGTTTCGAAATATAATAATCAATGAACCTTGTTTACAGTTACATGTAGATGTGATTTAATCGGCATTGATGATTTAGTACTGAGAACAGGGGTAATTTTATTATTAATAATTTTCCATCCTATCTGAACTAGTACTACTTAAGGTGAGAATTTCCAAGAGAGAAAGGTCCTATAGGGAAATATTTACTGTTTTTGATCATAACTTTTTATTCTAACACACATATTGCAAACAAACTATAAGACTACCTAAGTAGAACTATAACAAGAGTAGTGTTGTTAATTTTCACTCAATAATTTCAGTTGTTTGCGAAATAGTTAGATTTAATTTTAAAAATCATGTCAATTTCCGTATTTCCTAAATTTAAATCTAACTATTTCGCATATGTTTGAAATTATTGAGTGAAAATTTCTAAGACTACTCTTGTTATAGTTCTACTTAGTAGTCTTATAGTTTGTTTGCAATATGTGTTTTAGAATGGGAAGTTATGGCCAAAAACAGTAAATATTTCCCTATTGGACCACTCTCTCTCCCTCTCTCTCTCTTGGATATTCTCACCTTAAAGCACCTATATCCATATGTCCATATAAATTTTATAAAACACGAATGATGAAAAATTTTGAAAGTTCTTAAAGTTCACACACTATCTTAGATTTTAATAAGTAGTAAAATAGAGCAGCAAATTTAAAATAATTCACCGGGAATACAAGATTTTAAATTATTTCAACACCAACAAACACTAAGACAATGCCCAGGCAGGAATAAATTTATCTCAGAGTACAAAAATATCCGCATATATGCAATAATATATGAAAATATCAAATAATACATCAATACTGTGTGATCATACAGGCGATACTAGACTTTAAAAGACCACGCGCAATGAGGAAACAAACAAAAGTCGACCTTAAAAGATCTTGTGCGGGCGCTTTGACAAAAAATATTTAAAAAATTACAGAGCGATCGGAACAAAGTAAAAAAAGGCTTAGCATTCTGAAATTCCAAAAATCAACATATTGCTTTCAAAGTTTTAACTTAGTACATTCTTCTTAAAAAATCATTGTTGAAATTACACTCACGCTTTAAATGAGAATGTGTAAAAAAAATGTAGGTACGTAATTAAATGTTCTACAAAATTATGTGGGAAATTTTTTTATGTTTCCAACCGCTTTTTCGCATTAAATGAAAAACTAACATATGTATATCCAAAAATTGTATAAAAATGACTTATCAAGAAAACTATACATTTTCTCAAAAAATAACAAAGAGAAAAATGCTTCGATTGACGTTTTCAATAAACAGATAAAATAAAAATCATATTTCATGCATTATCACGGAAAAACGAATATTACATAAATTAAAAATCGATGGTATTTCGAAAACTATGCAATTTATCAAGATACGCCAAAGAAGGAAAAGTGTTTAAATCAACATTTTCTACAATAAGGTAAAGAAACATTCATAAATTTTCCACTTACCTTTCCGCGATTGTACTGGAAAATCATGTGAAATTTTATAAATCTCATTATCATATGAAAATTGGGCATTTTTTGAAGAATAATGGGGAACAAAAAGTGTTTAGATAGATGTTTTCTACGAGAAAACAACGGAAAAACTGATACATTTTAAATACTGTTATTCCAGAAAAGCGCGTGAAAATGTCTTGAAAATTTTGTACTCTTTCGATAAATATCAAAGAATGAAAAGTATGTAGTTTGATGCTTTGCAGTAGAAAAACAATTAAAAATATTCATTTTTGAAGTATTTTTATGCAGTTACATTAAAATGATATATATGGGCAAATCCATTTAACTTTGAAATTTGTAGTAAAAAATAATAAAAAATCGATTTTTAATTTCTTTATTAAGCATTTTTTGAATTGACGTTATTCTTAGTCGTTGTGCACTATAGTCAAACATGATAGAAGCAATTTTACAGTTTTTAGAAACACGTGTTGCATTTTCTTCAGAACTTGAATCAATAATTAATTTTTTAGCAGTTCTTCTCTATATCAACAGCTTCAATTTAAAATAAATATCTGTCATTCTAGTTAATATCGTTTTTAACCTTTAAATGAGGTATTTTTCAAATTTTCATTCCTGAAAAGCGTCTGGAAATTGCCGCGGTTTTCCAGTTGTTTTCTTAGAGAAAGCGTCGATTTATATAAAACAAGATAGTTTTGATGCAATTTTCACTAAATTTTTATTTTCACAGAACTTATTAAAACCTTATTAACATTTTGCTCTAATATTCTAACAAAATATTGATTATGTAAAACAACAGTACATGTCTGTTTTTACATGTGTTTTTAAATCTCTCTGTCTCTATTGTGAACTTGTGTGTGTGATTTTTTTCAAATATGTCTACCAGGAAAGATAAAATAATGCAACTAATAAAATAAGCTAACTGTAAATATCGCATGTTGTATTTAGCTGTAATTAATTATATTTCTTTGTTTTTCAGTGAAGTGTAGTATAATTTAAAACTGATTGTGACTGGTAAATTAAATCCATAGATTTAAATCAACAAATAGTGGTGGAACCTTATATTTTTATCTCGGAATCGGTCGGAACTTCATAGCTTTTTAATTCCAAATTTAGTTGCGTAGAGGCTTGTATATGCTAACCGTGCTACAACAGATAAATTGTTCAAAAAAACATGCTCCCCATTTTCCAAAAATTTCATTTAATATGTAATTTGAGATATTAGGCTTTAAGGTTTTAATAGTACTATCGACAAGAAATGTGTATGAAAACAAATACTTTGATAAAGAATATATAGCGACAGGCTAGAGGAATCTGATAACTGAAATATTTAATGTAGACTAAAGTTTAGTAAGTGCAATATATGTTTACGTAATTATTAATAATCAAGAAAAAGGACAAAAGTACAAGTTCGACATTGTACAACACTCCGTAAAAAATTACATGCAGAAAACCATTTAATGCCGATATGGTTACGATGAAAAGCTTATCTTTTATATTATTTTTGTCTGGTTTACTTGACTGCTATGATATCTACTTGATACCGATTTATTTACATTTTTGTAGCAAGAACAATTAATGACAATGAGAATTAAAATCCCGCTAATTCTGCGGAAATTAATTCAAATTGTGCAAAGAAGAATTTAGGCACTTTATTATATTCGTACAGACTATATTATGCATTACTTCTCTCTTATCACAACCAGATGTTAGTACCTGCTTTTCTATTGCGGTCCTTTTATACTAAACACTGACCCTTTTAAACACTCGTTGAGGGAAATAATATAGAACTTTTAAATTCACTGTTAGTATTCTGTTTGTTAATTGATAATTTTTAATTGTTTATGGACAAAGATTTTTTTGATATTTCACTATAATTTCCGGATAGTTTCTATGTACGCTCCATTTTGGCTTTGCCTCACTTATTCAAGTTCTATGCTGGGTTTTTCTAGATTTTTATAGGTGCGACGCTAAACTCGACTACAATCAACCAATTCATTTAAAACTTATCAATATAATAATAACTAATGTAAAAAGCATTTGAACAACATTGACTTGATTATTAGATTCATTTTTAATTTGATTCCCGGGGCATATTGAGATGAGAAGTGGGCCACATTGAGTAAATATATTTGTTTGTCATAATATTATAAGTATTTTGATATTGACAGTATCACGGAAAGTAGTAGGGATACCAACATTGAGGTTTTAAGTGACGACAGTACTGAAGTGAGAAATTTGGAAGTTGCAATAATAGCTAGCACTATAAAAATAAAAAGCAAACCGGGCTCTGAACAAATAGAGTCAGTTTTCCTTGGAGTTAAGTTTTTTGATAAAGTTTTTAAATATTATTAAGTTAATATAAACAGTAATAAAATGGCCTTAATAACACGTTTAAAATTTTGTAGGAAAAGCAAACGCAGAGTAAAAAAAAGTTGTCGTTGCAGATTCTGTAATGAAGAACTAATTTCGAAAAATTATTTGAGACATCTGCAAAGACATCACGGTTCAGAAAACGAAGTACAGAGTATATTACAGTGTCCTACAAATAGTTAGGAAAGGCGTCCCGCGCTTTTATGATTGAGAAACGCAGTAAACTTTGTTGTCGAGGCCAAAAAAGGCTATTTAAATTAATTAAATTCAATCAATAAGTCACAATTTATAGCTTAGCATCATTACACATTCATATCTCAGCTCGAATTAAATACAACGCGACTGTGAAGTGTGCGCTATGCATGGAGCTATCCATCTCGTTGATGCTTGCCCTGGGTTATCGTGGATTTAAGTGACTTTGCTCCTTGGCTAGCGGTGTTGTAGGTTGAACATGTGCTGCAGCTGGTTTTTGGTTGTATTGTTGTAGTTTAAATTAGTAAGGGTTAATGTTATTAGTAGGTTGGTGCGTGCACCGTGTATGGCTCTTTTGTTTTATTTTTTGATCTGTGGTAATGGCTCTTTTGTTTGTCCAATGACTGTTGATATTTTGAAATAGTGAGATAGAGTAAAAGAATATTTTGGTTTTTATTTTTTTTTTGTTTTATAAATTGTTTTATGTATTTTTTTTGTTTGATTTTGATTTTTGTTTTATATTTTTTTTTTTTTTGTGATTTATGTTTTAAGTCATTTTTGGATCTTTTTCTATTTTTATTTGTTTTTTATTATTTTTTCAAACAACATTTACAATTTTTATATTGTGGGGTTTATGGGGTGTAGATGTAGTTAAGGGAGGGGTGCGTAGGTGCATATGAAAATTTGGTGGTAAGAGGATTAGCAAAAAGGGGATTTGTTGAGGTAATTAGGGATTGCGCAAGGTTGGGAAGGAGTTTTTTAAAGACAAAATCATTTAGTGTAGGTGTACCGGTTACGTCATGTAGGAATTTGATTGATGTGGAACGTGGAAGATTAGTGGCTATTCTAAGAATTTTGTTTTGCGTACGTTGCAGTTGGGTCTGATGAGTTTTGAAAATCAAAGGGTACCAAATGGGGGAGGCGTAAGTTAAAATGGGGCGAATGTAGGACTTATAGATTAGGGTGGCGGTAATGATGGGGGCGTTTTTGAGGATGGGGTAGAGGGAGGAGCACCGACCCCGACACCTTTCTCTCACATCGCTCATATGTGTTTTGAATACTAATTTTTTGTCGAGGGTGACACCTAAATATTTGATTTCTTCTTTCCAGTTGAAAATTTGGTTTTTAATTTTAACGGTGGTATTAATGTTAGTGAGTTTTTTTGTAAAGCAGATGATTTCAGTTTTTTTGAGGTTTGTAGGAAGACCCCAACTTTCGTAGTAGTTAACTATGGTGTCGGTTTGTCGCTGTGTGATGTCTGTAAGTAGCTGTAGGTTTTTTGAAGTCGTGATAATTGCAGTGTCGTCCGCGTACAAACAAAGAGTTGTCCGGTGGTCCGTCGGTGGTGGTATGTCGTTGGTGTAAAGGTTGAATAAAATAGGTCCGAGGGATGATCCCTGGGGAATTCCAGCTAGGATTGGGGTGAGGGGAGAGCATGCCTGATTGACTACTACTCGAAATTTGCGGTTGGATGTGTATGACTGTATCATCTTGATGATACGAGTTGAGAAACCCGCGACGTGGAGCTTATATAGTAGTCCAGGGTGCCAAACTTTGTCGAAGGCTTTCTCGAGGTCTAGGGCGACAACCCCTGTGAGTAGACCTCGATTGAAGTTGGTAGTGACGATTTCACAGACCCGGAAGAGCTGCTGGGTTGTGGAATGACTGGCACGAAAGCCAAATTGAAAATTGTTAAGTAGTCCTGTCTTTTCGATGTGCTCCTGGACTGTGGATAGGAGGAGGATGTCGAAGACTTTTGCTAGTGAGGGGATGAGACTAATAGGTCTATAACTGGTAACGAGGTTTTTGGGTTTTGATGGTTTGGGAATGTTAATGATCTTTGCGGCTCGCCATACTACGGGGTAGTACGCGAGTCGCAGGCAGGAATTGAATAGTTTGGTCAAAAAAAGGTAAGCAGAGGGGGGAAGATGTTGTATGGCGTATGAGGGGATATTATCCAAGCCAGGAGCTTTTCTGGGTTCGAGAGAGTTAATTGCATATCGGATTTCTGAAGGAGCGAAGAATAATGGTTCCGTGCCAGGGGGAAGTGGGGTGGTTTCGAGTTGTTGGATATAAGTGAGGACCCGGTCGTGTACGGGTTGCGGGATTGGATTGGGAGTAAAAACTGTGGAGAGGTGAGAAGAGAAGGAATCAGCTTTTTCCTGATCCGTCGTCGCCACACCAACTTGGGTTTGTAGTGGGGGGATTTGGGTGGGTTTTCTTCGAAAGATACGTGGGGCAAAATGGGGATCGTCGGGTTGGGAAGCAATTAATTTTTCAACGGTTTGATTTTTGAAGTTTAATATCGGTATCAATTTGTTTTTTTTTTGCATTTAAGATGGTCAGTAACTGCGGGTTTCGAGTTTTGATATAACGTTTTCTTAGTCTATTTTTTTCTCTGATAAGTTCAATTAATTGCTGTGGGAGTTGACGGGTATAGGATTTGATTGGGATAGGTTTTGCGCTGGCGTCAAGTGCGTCGAGGATTAGTCTTGTTATGGTTACTACTGTTTGGTCGATCTCCGCCGGAGTATCGCAGGAAGGGTTGTTAGGGATGCGGGCAGATAGGAATTTTGAGAAACTCGGCCAATCGTAGTCATTCGCATTAGGGGCTCTTTTCTGTGGCGTGCAGTGTATATCATATTTGATTATAGTTTTAACAGGGAAGTGATCACTGTTTAGAATTTCTAGTGTTTCTGCACTGCAGCGGCTATCAAAGTTTCTAGCAATGCAAATGTCCAGGATTGACCGAGCGGGATGGGGGCGGGTGGGTTGATTGGTGGCTATTATTCTATGGTTGGGATAGAGGTCGATGTAATTGTACAAGGTGTTTCCTGAGGGGTTGGCTGAGGATTTAGAGGGATTCCAAATAGGATGCTTGGCGTTGAGATCGCCAAACAGTAAGTAGGTATGATGTATTGTAGAAAGTCTGTCTAAGTCTAGTGGGTTAAGGTTTTGGAGGGGCGATCTGTAAGCAGAGACGATCATGACGTCTCCTTTTGGTAGATGTAGCATTATTGCTGTGGCTTCAATAGAATAAAAAGGTGGTAGAAGTATCTGGGAATGTTTTATGTCTTTTCTTACTGCCAGGGCCGTCCCTCCGCCCCTTGTTTGTCTGTCTGTCCTGTATAGAGTATAATTAAGTAGTGTAAGGTTGTGATGTGGCTTTAAATGGGTTTCGCAGAGACAGCATATATGGATTTTTTGTTGTTGCAGTGTCAACTCCAACTCAGTCTTTTGTCTTAAGACCCCGTTGGAGTTGAACTGCAGGATGTTGATTTCCTTGTACTTATTGACAAGGCGTGGCATTAAAATAGCTGTGTTGCGTACTCGAGAATCACAAATATTTTTTCTAACGGATCGTTAGTATTTTTTAGTGCAGAGACCAGGTTTTTTAAGGTTTCCCATATTTTTTTGATATTAAAATTTTTTAAGCAATTTAAAATTTCCCTGATGGGGTTTTCATTATCTGAGGATTGCTGTGTGTTATGTTGGGATGATGTTGTGGCCTGTGAAGCCATTTGTTGCCTGGCTCTGAAATTCTTCCAGGCTTGAACGTTTTGCGTACGCAACGCATCTGCTGTCTCTTGGGATAGCGGGGGTAATTGTATCGGTTGTGTAGTCGGTAATGGTGGGTTATTGTTAGTTGGTCGTTGTCCAGCTGTTGGTTGTGAAGTCTGTCTGTCGGGTCTGTCCTTTGGTGCATAGCGCAGCTTCGCCGCCGCGTACGCCTGGCATCCCCGGTAGTTTGAGGGATGTGCCTCCCCGCAGTTGGCACAGTTTGGGCCATCTGCGGAGCATGGCGCACCCTCGTGTGATTTGCCGCATCTCACGCAACGTGGGATGCGGTTACACACCACCGAGGAGTGACCAAAGTGTTGGCAGCGGTGGCACTGCGGTATGTCTGTCCTGATATATTCAGTAACGTTAACTTTAAAATAGCAAAGGTCTGTTAGTGAGTAATATTTGTCGGCCGCATCACGCGGGATGTTAACAATGAGTATGTTGGATGGCATACGTTTGCCACCCCGTGGTTGCATTAGTCGGGCGATTTCGATGAAAGGCAGGTTTTTGAGTCGTAAGTCGTCTCTGATGTCTTCAACTGAGGTGTCAAGTGGTATATATTTTATGACGACTTTGATGGGTCTTGTCGAATTTACGTTAAAAGAGTAGTATTCGATTTTATTTTTAGATAGGATATCTAATATTTTGTAGTGATCCTTGGGACCTTTGGTATAGCAAATTAGGGAAGAGTTGTTATATTTGTAAAGCGGTTGTTCTGCAGCATGCTGATTAATAAGCGTGACTGTTTGTTTGTGTTGGTTTGTGTAAATGTGTATCGGGGGCGGCAGTTTGTTGGTGGGATTTTGGGTTATAATAGGGGTATTCTGTGATGTAAGTTGCTGATTGTTGCTAGTAGAGGGTGGGGGGGTTGAATTGATCTGTCTGGGGGTGTCTATTTTTATGGGGCTGTTAGAATGTAAAGAATGTTGAGAAGATTGAGAAATTGGGGACGGGGTGTCTTGCCTGGTGGCAGTATATTTGTTCGGGGTTATCTGTGGTGAAATGTCGTCGGGGGCGGGGGAGGCGGTTTTTCGTTTTTTTGATCTTCTGAGTGATTTGCCTTTGATTTCCGAAACTTTAGATAATTTGAAACCGGGGGTGGGGGGGGGCGGCGTCGGGGGTGGGGGAGATGTTTTGTATGTCAGATAGGTTATCCTGTTCAGAGGAGATTGAGTGGCTGTCAGTGTGTCTTTGTCTTTTATTTGAAGAGTGTATGGAGTCAAAGGAGCGGTTTGACACCCCTGATTGATTTGAGTGGCGGCTACGTCGACTGTCGTCGGAATCGTAGCCGCGGGATTTCATGTCTTCGATATTTATGTCTAATTTTGGAAATTCAGTATATATCGAGTTATAATTTATTGGAGAAGCGTTAGGGGTAGAATGTGAGATGGTGGTTGTTGTTATAGGGCTGGTGGTCGTTGTGTATGTGGTTGTTGTCGTGGTCGTTACGGAGGCCGTGTGTATAGTTGTGGGTTCAGAAATATTTATAAAAGTGGGATATATTGGTGTATTGTCGTCTAATAATGAGTAATAGGGTGTTTGTGGGGATATGTTAAACGATTGTGTGGATGACAATGATGTGTTAGATAAATTAAGATTAGTAAGTTTGTTAATATTAGCTAGTGTTTCCTGATTCCCATTATTAGTGGTTTTATCGTGTACCTGTTTGTTTTGCAGTATTTCTTGTCCGAGTTTTTCATGCACATGCGGGTTTTTTGTGTTGTGTGTTGGTGTGTTTTTATCATGCTCTGCGGACGTGGTAGGTTTAGGAATATCATGCTCCTGGTCGTGTTTTTTCTTTTTCCTGGGCATTTTGACGGGTTGTTAACTGGTGTTAATGATTATCTATCAGTTAGTTTAGGTTCGCAAACGTACGTCTCAAACGGTTAGAAAAACAATGCGCTGGTATCGCGTGGCTACACCAACGGTTGTCGATAGTCGAATGATGATGATATCAATGATGATTAAATACAACGCAATAGACGCGCTAAGTGTATATCAACGTTTAGAGTCCCGTCCGCCTCGGCATGACTGGGCGGGTCCGACACGACGCAGCAGGCGGCCTCGGCCGCTCATCCGGCACACAACGTCTAGAACGCCAGCCGACCTAACGTTCGGAGCTCCGTCCGTCCCAAAAGTTACAGGATCGCGGCGAGGTTCCAGCAGCGGCAGTTCACTCCGAGCAGCCAACGAGTCAACATCTACCAGTCCACTTCGAGCAATCATCCAGAGCTTCAAGTCTCAACCTGACGGACCAATACCAGCACGGCGCCATAGCTACCAGCGTAGTTATACCCTGCAGCGTGGAGGAGAAAGGCCAGCTTACTTCAACAACTCATCTACAATCGTGTCGTGACTTTCAACTCGTTCCGAAATTCAGTGTTAGCTCAGTAAAAGTTAGGGGTAAAATTCAAATTAAATTAAATTGTGCAACGAACGTCGCCAGAGTTCTGCTTAACGTTACAATTTATTGGATCTCCGACTTTTATTTCTGTGAATCGTTACATACCAGGCAAAAGCGCCTATATATATGCATAAAGTGGGGTACCTTGTTCCAAAAGCGGTTCAAGTGTATGACAACTTACAAGTTGCAACAAGGGGGTAGCAGCAATACCCTCCGACAATCAGAAAATCGTCAAAACCATCACAGAACTTCAGAAATCGGCCCTGAGAACTCGTCCACCTATCACAGATCTACGAAACACTACTCAGGAGGCTGCTGGCGCCCTTCAACTTAAAAAATTTGCAGTCTCCGAATAAAAACATTTTTATTTTTCACACATCAACCCTAGTTTTCGTAGACATGTCGCCCAACTAAGGGGCTTTTCAACGGAAGAAGACTAATAAAAAAAAAACAGTGCAATGCCGTTTAAAAACTAAAAACGCGTAAACTTAAGTGTAGTGAGTGTCGCCAGGACAGATAAGCAGCTGCGATTATTGTAACACTCTCCATAAATTGCCTTATATTATTTGACTGCTATAAACTATAAACAATCATAAACTATAAACAATTATAAACTATTATGAATGATAATACACCAATCATAAATACGGCACGCCGCACACGGCTCGGCACTATATATAGTCATCCGGACGGTGACACGAACCCATATAGGACGAGTACAAATAATTCACCGGACATGGAGCACAACGCCCAGCAATACAATTTCGAGCAACCCAGGACTCTGCAAGCGTCAAGGGACGAGTCACTACAACCACCAGCCATTTTTCCCGAGCCACGTCCATCGTGTAGGCTCACCCAATCAGCGTATAGCAATGAGCCGCAACAGCCAGCAAACCAACCAAACGTACCGAGCCTAACAACCATTCCGACACAACCGATCACGCAAGCACCCATGCAGAATATGGAGAACGCTTTCTCCAGTATGGCCACTACATTCATGCAAGCATTGCAGCAGATTACCCAGCAAAATTCTCAAGATCGTGCATCAAGGATCAAGCCGGTACACACATTCAGCGGCCAGGACCATGAAGACCCAACAGCGTTTATCCGGAGGATGGACCAACATTTTAGGCGCACCAACATCAGCGACGAAGGTGACAAATTAAACATTGCGATCCAGCAGCTACGAGGCGACGCTGCGAGGTGGTACGAGCCGTACCGCAATCTGATCGACAACTACAACACTTTCGTGGACCGGATCTACGACAAATACGACTCCACCACAACCATCACCCAAAACACAGCGAAGCTGTATGGGGATAAACAAGGCGCTGACGAAAACGCCGAATTATTTATCACAAAAAAATATTGTCTGTTCAATCGTTTGGAGCCTGAGAAGGGGGAGCAGCACAAGGCAGCAACGATCCTGGACCAGCTTCGTCCCGAAGTGAGAAGTCGTTTGAGGGGAGCCACAATCCGCTCCACAGACGAACTTATTCGGCTCGCAACCCAGATCGAGACCGATATTAAAGAAGATGCCAAGGGACAATGGAAACCCTACAGGCCTCGTCCAGAAAAAACGCAAGTTAGCACGACACCTCGTGACAACAATACTAGAAGAATGGACCCACCAGTGTCCAGTACGACAGCCACGACGTCCCAAGGAGTCACTCAAGCAACACAAAATAGACAGCCGCCATCACCATGCCGCCACTGTGGGGGGTGGCACTACAACAGAGACTGCCCAAACAGGCAGGCCCACTCAATCACAACCACCCCAGCAGCGACAACAAGCACCTGCTAGGCAACAACAGACGCAACAACAACCACCGCAGCAACAAACCCAGCAGCCAAAAAACTCTTTCAGGGCCGGGGAAAATCCACAACGCCGTCCCCTGAATACGGCCCCGCAGCGGCAACAAACGCTACAAGAGGTCGTCGAGACGACACCACAGCAACAACGCCAAGAATAAATTCGCATCAAGCCATAAACACCATCACCTATAATACATATCGAAATTATTCACAAACATACGATTTAAATCCATTATTTTCTAAAAACTTTGGCAAACCTGAGTACAGATCAATAGGTATTCAGACGTCAAACCAAGAAAGTTTGCCTTTATACAGTGCATCGCACTTAAAATATTTATTTCGCATAAACATTACTATAAATAACCACGAGTGCACAGCCCTGATAGATTCCGGCGCCGCAAGTAATGCCATTAGATCAGATTTAGTTGAGAACCTGCAAAAGAGCAGTACCAAACAGTTATTTTCGCTCGCATGCGGCAGTGAGACATACGAATCGTTAGGCACACTCGATTTAAATTACAACATACAAGAATTACATTCCACAGGGAATTTTCAAGTTTTCACTAATCTAAACGAAGAAGTAATTCTAGGCGCTCCGTTTCTAAACCAGGAGGACGCGACGCTAGATTACAGTCGCAAATGCATTTACGTAGGTGTCGAACAAAGACACACAATTTATTGTAACCCGGCCACGAGGGCTCAAGTATCAAATAATAATATACCCGAGAATCTAATAATTCCGGAAAACCACAAATCGGCTTTGACACCACTATTCTGTGAGTTCGCGGATCTGTTTGACGAAGTTCCTGCCAAGGCGACCACAGATAGTGTACAACATACAATTAAATTAACTTCAAACAAAATAATACACCAGAAACCCTACCCACTGTCTCCAGAAAAGAAAAAGATTCTTAACGAGCAGGTAGAGGAAATGTTGGAAGCCGGAGTTATAGAGCCAAGCCGCTCCCAATATAGCTCGCCACCGGTTCTAGTACAAAGGCCGAATAAAAAGCCTCGTTTTTGCATAGACTATCGTAAGCTGAATGAAATAACCGAATGCGAATCTTCAGTCTTACCCAAAATTTATGAAACGATTAAAGACTTTGGCAGGGCCAAGTACTTTACATTACTGGATTTAAAAGCTGGATACTGGCAGATACTCATGGACTGCCAGTCCAAACAATACACTGCCTTTACGACGCCAGACGGCGCATCTTATCAATTTACCGTCATGCCTTTCGGGCTGAAAACAGCTCCGGCCACCTTCCAAAAATTTATGGTGCGAGAGGTACTGATAGGCTTTTTACATGATTTTGTCAATGTATACCTTGATGATATAATTATTTACAGCGAAACCATCGAAGACCACATCAAACATTTAAAACTCGTGTTCGAGAGGATAAGAACACACAATCTACACATATCCCCGGAGAAGTGCACGATAGCTGCCGAACAGTTGGACTACCTCGGTCACCACATTTGAGGAGCCACGACGGAACCCCAGCAAAGGCACATCAACGCGATTTTAGATTTCACGCCTCCACAGACGAAAAAACAATTACAAAGCTTTCTGGGAACATGCAATTGGATTCGCGAATATATTCCGAATGTGGCCCAATTAACAAGACCACTGACGCAGCTCTTGTCAAAAACGGTAAAATTCAAATGGACGCTTGAGTGTCAAGAAGCGTTCGAGAAACTTAAAACCATAATATTAAGAGAACCACTAGTACTACATCGCCCAGACTTCTCGGGGCACTTTTATCTGCAGACCGATGCCTCACTCCGTGGGCTCGGCGCCACGTTATACCAAAAAGACGAGCAAGGAAACAAACTTGTGGTATCTTACGCCAGTGCGACGCTCACGAAAGCGGAGCAGAAATATCACGTTAATGAATTGGAGGTTTTAGCCACACTATGGGCTATTAAAAAATACAAAATATATCTCGAAGATAAACCTTTTACTCTGTTAACAGATAGTAAGGCACTCACATGGCTACAGAAAAACAAAGACGAAGCTGATGCGCTGGTCCCTGCTGTTGCAAGAGTATCAGTTCGAAGTCGTCCACTGTCCAGGGAAGGACAACGAGTTGGCGGACTTCTTAAGCAGAAACCCCAGTCCTAACGATGAACATGAGCCGATGGAAGAGCGGAAGCTGCTACCTCCTCCATTCACCCACCAGGCCGACGAAGCGTCGCCAGCAGAGCCAATGCGCGTGATGGATCACCTGCAGTTGTACGGAGAAGTAGTCCAAGCTCAAAATCGCTCCAGGAACATTCGAGACAACATCATCTTGTGGAACGCCATTGATCACAACGGGCCACAAAACAACAAAGAAGCCACGTTCCACAGAACACACTGAGTAGCAGACAACCTTCTCTGGCGAAGATATCAGGGACGCGAGCTGCTCATTCTTTCCCGAAGTATGGTCACAAAAACCATACGCCAATTTCACGATGCCACCGACGCAGCGCATCCCGGCAGGGATGAAACCCTAAGAGCTATCACACAACGTTACCACTGCAAGAACTTACATAAGCACGTCTCAAGGTATGTACAAAATTGTCCGCAGTGAAGTCCCGGTAGAAGCAGAGGAACGCCCCGCAGCAGGCACATATTCCGAGCAGTCCCTTTGAGACCATCAGCATCGATGTACTGGGACCCTTCCCGGAGACGAGGAACAAGAACAGGTATGCCCTCATCATTACCGACGTGTTTACCAAGTGGGTCGAAGCCAAGGCCTATCTAGAAGTAACGGGGAAAACAGTGACAAAGTACCTTGAGGAGGAGATCGTAACCAGGTACGGCTTACCAAAAACTTTGATTTCAGACAATGGTTCCATCTTCCAGGGGGCTACGCTTACACGATGGTGTGAACGGCAACACGTGAGCCAGATGTTCTCACCCATCTATCATCAACAAGCGAACACGATAGAAAGGCGCGTTCAAGAACTGAAAAAGATTCTGCGAGTCATGCTCCAAGGCAAACAGCGGTCCAGTTGGGATGGATATCTCCACAAGGCGCTCCAGGTGTTGCGGACGCGATACAACGCCGCGACCGGTATGACACCCGCAAAAGTAGTCTTAGGTTACGAATTGCCCAGGCAAGGAGAGTGGGACACCCCGCAATATCGCACGTGGCGTCGCGAACCTGCTCCTCCACGCCGTCAGCGAAACCGCCAGATCTACGCGCGGCAACTTAACTTTCAAACTAGATATGCTAACCCAGGGGTCGAACCCCCAATCACGTTTCAGATAGGCGACCAAGTTATGACCAAGGTGCACGTTAAGACAAAGAAGGCGTTTGGACCACTGTGGACAGGACTCCACACCATCGCCAAGAAGCTCAGCGACGAGGTATACGAGGTGGACCGAGACGGCCACATCTCTATAATTCACGCGGACCACCTGCGACCAGCTCCCAGGGGGAACGAGGAAGCCGACTTCGCTAGTGAAACCGAGTCAGACTACCACGATGCCACGGACGTGGAATCCAACACCTCTGACCCAGATGACGACGATGACCGACCAGGCCCTCAAGCGCGGGAGCCCCAGGAAGGCGTTCAACTAACCAACCATGACGATGCTCCCAAAGATGCGATGCCCGAGCCGCAGCCATCGACGAGCTCTAATGTTGCCAGCCGGCAACCCTTTGATTTGACTTTTTCAGATACACCATAAACAGGTCAGCGAGCTGCCCAACCATCAACAGGTCAGCCAGCTGCCCAGCCATCAACAGGTCAGCAAGCTGCCCAGCCATCTTTCCCCAGACGACGACGCCGAGCCAAACCTGTCGTCGTTGAACCATCCAGCCCCGGGCACCTCAACGAAGTGTCATAAGTGCCCAACGAACTATAGTGAGGACGCTCTGGTAGTGCCCACCTCAGAAGAACCATCGTTTTTAATTTTCATTTTTTGCATTATATAACTTTTGTTCCGAGATTTTTACTTTTATTTATTGTTAGTAGTCGGTAAGAATTGGAATTGTTCATCACCATTCTGAAACTTGTTAATAAACTACGTAACAAGGTCAAGCAGAACTCTAACGCCGTCCTTTTCCAAAGTAAGGGGGGTGTTGTCGAGGCCAAAAAAGGCTATTTAAATTAATTAAATTCAATCAATAAGTCACAATTTATAGCTTAGCATCATTACACATTCATATCTCAGCTCGAATTAAATACAACGCAATAGACGCGCTAAGTGTATATCAACGTTTAGATTCCCGTCCGCCTCAGCATGACTGGGCGGGTCCGACACGACGCAGCAGGCGGGTCCGACACGACGCAGCAGGCGGCCCCGGCCGCTCATCCGGCACACAACGTCTAGAACGCCAGCCGACCTAACGTTCGGAGCTCCGTCCGTCCCAAAAGTTACAGGATCGCGGCGAGGTTCCAGCAGCGGCAGTTCACTCCGAGCAGCCAACGAGTCAACATCTACCAGTCCACTTCGAGCAATCATCCAGATCTTCAAGTCTCAACCTGACGGACCAATACCAGCACGGCGTCATAGCTGCCAGCGTAGTTATACCCTGCAGCGTGGAGGAGAAAGGCCAGCTTACTTCAACAACTTATCTACAATCGTGTCGTGACTTTCAACTCATTCCGAAATTAAGTGTTAGCTCAGTAAAAGTTAGGGGTAAAATTCAAATTAAATTAAATTGTGCAACGAACGTCGCCAGAGTTCTGCTTAACGTTACAATTTATTGGATCTCCGACTTTTATTTCTGCGAATCGTTACATACCAGGTAAAAACGCCTATATATATGCACAAAGTGGGGTACCTTGTTCCAAAAGCGGTTCAAGTGTATGACAACTTACAAGTTGCAACAAGGGGGTAGCAGCAATACCCTCCGACAATCAGAAAATCGTCAAAACCATCACAGAACTTCAGAAATCGGCCCTGAGAACTCGTCCACCTATCACAGATCTACGAAACACTACTCACGAGGCTGCTGGCGCCCTTCAACTTCAAAAATTTGCAGTCTCCGAATAAAAACATTTTTATTTTTCACAAACCAACCCAAGTTTTCGTAGACAACTTCGATCTCTATATAGCTGGTACAGTAGTACGACCAAGTCAAAGCATCAGTAATAAAAATGCGGGAGATTATTATCCATGTGCATACTGCAAAGGGATGTTTTTAAAGACATACGTGAAACGCCATGCAATGGTATGCGTTTAAAAAAAATCAAATTGCACAGCATCAAGTAGCAACCATATCTCGATTATTTATCATTATTCTCAATTATTTTCTACTTGTAACTTTTTTAACCTTTCCTCCAAGTTTTTAGTCCATTAATTTTTATATTATAGACTGAAGTATGACAGTTCTAACCACTATTAATACCTAATTTGTTTACATACTTATTTTTATATATGACTGCTCTTAACTTACTTCGTGCTCTTAACTATGAATGTATAGTTCAAGTAAGGACTTCTCTGCACTCAAAAAACGCAACAAAAACTTTACGACATAATTATATAGCTGCGGGCCATGCGCCATGCCTGTCCTCAAACGACCCGACGCACATTAAAAACCTATAAAGGTAAGCGAATCAATTTGCGAACAGCAGTATAGTTGGAGTAATCAGTTCCCGACAAATAAAAAACGCAACTAAAACTTTACGACTTCATTAAAATACTGGTACATTTTGTACTGCTGTTCGCATATTGACTCGCTTACCTTTATAAGTTTCTAATGTACGTCGAGTTGTTTCATGACAGACATGGCGCCATGGCTCGCAGCGATAGAATTATGTCGTGAAGTTTTTGTTGCGTTTATTGAGTGCAGGGAAGTCCTTACTTGAACTGTACAAAGAGTATCGGTATTTTAATGAAGTCGTAAAATTTTTGTTGCGTTTTTTATTTGCCGGGAACTGATTTCTTCAACTTTCTTTTCTTTAATCATTCGTTAGATCTGGATATGGTGACAGACATGTGAAAATGTCTATTATCTAATATCATTGACTTTATTTTCTTTTTATTTGGTGTATGCTTGTACAATGTACATAATATATGTATATGCATGCAATTTTCATTGTACCAGCATATTGCTCTATTTTACTGTAAATTTAATACTGCATACTATGATTCACACATATTTTGTTATTTTATATGTTTTTATATGGTTATAACCTATAACTACTTGTTTGTTTTATACAACATTATACATAATTTGACTTTCATATATACATTTTTGTAGCTTAGTAGTGAATAAAGTATTATTAATATTATTATCATTATTATAATATGTTATAGGTAGGTATAACTTTCTCAATAGGAGTATTTCATTTTTACTTTCCCATGTACATAGTATATAACGAAAGTATGGTGATCGTGCAAAATTCGAGTTTTTGATGGATTTATACGTTTTCAAGTCCCTTGAACCAACAAAAGTGGTTTTCAAAAAATGTCTGTCTGCCGTCTGTCGTCCCACCTAGAGCCTAAATTGCTGCATTGAGTTTTACCTGTGTATTCAAGACGGCCACACCTCGAGGCGAGATCGCAAAATCTATCCTAGCTTAAATATGGGGGGAGTGAACCCCTAAAAACAGGGAAAATAATTTGTTTCTCTAAAACTGTTCTAACGATTTTGGCTAAATTTGGTACATGGACACTCTCCTACTACCGATATGAAATGGCATGACCAGTTGCTCTTAGAAAATACCGGGAAGGAAGCTGTGGGGGGAGGGTTGAGTTTTAAATAATATCACAATTTTTTTTTTTTTAAAGGGACCTAACAATTTTAATCAAATTCAACACATGAATACTGACTTAGTAGTAGCGTAAGGTAACATGGCCGGTTGTACCTAAGAAATGTAGAGAGGAATTAAATAATTTTTCTTCTAAAGCGGTTCTAACGATATTGATCAAATTTGGCATATTGACACTCCCCTAATACCGGTTTGAAATGACATGACCAGTTGCAGGGAGAGAAGCTGTGGGGCGATCTATTCCTAAATGGGAAAGCTTGTCCGAGTTGCCGCGGACTGATTTTTAAACTATAAAACATATTTTGATTGATTGATTGGTTGATAAATAATATTTAATACACCCATTATGTTTATTCAAAGAATACGATTCCTAGGTTTAAATTCAAATTCTCTATAATAAGTTAATAAGCGCAATAGTCCCTATTAGTGATACACTTGAAATTCTAGTGCTTGCTGTCAATAGTAAATTGGTTTATTTGGTGGTTCATTAGTGCAAGGAAGTTTAATATCTTTGCTATTATGAGGAATATGAAAAGATATTTTAAGTAAAAGTTATAGAACATACTTTGTTGCCTATTTTTAAAATACGTGAAATATACAGTGGGTTTATTTAAAGCGAGACAGCTTGAATGACGACTTTTTAAAATAACATACCCGGTTTACACCACTTATTTCAGCGTAAAATTTTACGTCTGGTATTAACTTTTGTTTTGAGAAATTGTCAAAAATATGAAAATTTACGCAAAAACAATGCATCACAAATGTCACTAAAATGCCTTGGTAATAATAGCTAAGAGGAACTATTTGGTAAGTGCAAACATAGGGGTGAACTGAAATATCTGAGTAAAGCAAAAGTTTATTTTTACGTACAGGGGATTTTATACAGGGGCATTAACTTGCCAACCTACATATTATATCTAATGCTTCATTTTTTCCAAAGGAACACTGTATATTTTTTCGCCATTTTGCACAACTATTTTGTTTCTTTAATAATAATTAGTTAATATGATATTTCTCTGAAACTGATAGTTTTTGAAATATTTTCATTTTAATTGATTAACTTAAAAATAATTGCGCCTATTCCACTAGTAAGTTATGGCTTTGTCGTCATTTAGTAATTGTAATAATTTAAATAATTACAGTATATAAAAATAATAACGGTAGCTAGAAAAAAATGTATAAACAATTTCTTAAATGACGAATGTTCCAAATGTATTACGTATTTTTCCTTGTTAGTGTTGTTTTTATATTTGAATATTTTAATTATTTTAATTATTTTCCAGCTTTAAAATCGAATTAAAAAATACAATTAATAATAATAATAATAATATTTATTGTGCTATATATAAAAATACATTTACACATACACAAAAGGTGACATTCGCATAGGCGTTCTTCCATGTCACCACTAAAACTGACATCAATATTAAGACAAACAAGAACAAGAAAGTAAGTGCAAAAATACATATTTGAACATAACAGCACCTAGCCTAACCTAGGTCACACCATTCTGCAACTCTAGCAAATATTTTTTATAGGCTAACCTAAAAGTTACTAAGGACTTTCCTTCCATCAAATTGAAGTAGCTATCAGAGTTTAATAGCTTTACAGCCAAATATGAAAAACAACATTCAAATTTTTTTGTAACATGATGAGGAATATCAAACCTTACCAAGTTTCTTAGATTTAAATTATGTAGCTCCTGCCTAGGAACTAAATAATTCCACAAATACTCTGGTTGTTTATTCTTTAAAATTTTGAATAAAAATACCCCAAACAATAACATGAATCGAGACTCAATTTTTAAATGAGAGTTTACCTTATATGTTGGCGTTATGTGGTCAAATTTACTTATACAATATACAAATCTGATACAGGAGTTTTGTGCCAATTGTAACTTGTTTTTAAATTCCATGGTGAGAAAGCTGTAATACATTGTGAGACCGTAATCAATCGGCGGATAAAGAAGAGATTCAATTAACATAATTTTAATTTTTTCTGATAATAAAAATTTGAATTTATGCAGTGTTTTTAGTTTCATATATAGTATATCTAGTTTTTTGGCAACATGGTTTTCAAAATTTAGGTTATTGTCAAAAATTACACCTAGATTTCTGGCAGATTCGTTTTGTGGTATTATCTCCCTACAGATATTTACTGTCGTAAAGTTGTACATATGGACTTTATTTTTAACAGAGTTAGTTCCTATTATTAGGTAACAACTTTTTTTCGAATTCAAACTTAGCCCATGTGATTTGGACCAGTTTGATATTCTGTCCAAATCTGTATTGACCTTCTGAAGATCACGACTCGCATGTGACGGTTCAAATGTTTTTACTAATTGCGTATCGTCTGCATAGAGATGAACTGAGCAATGCAAAACTGATTGAGGTAGATCTGAGGTGTACAAACTGAATAACACTGGCCCTAATATAGTTCCTTGAGGAACACCATGGTTCATATTGGAGGGTGCCGATCTCACACCATCTATTTCAACAATCTGGATTCTACCTGATAAGTAATTTAAAAACCACAAGCAAGCATTTTCGGAGATACCATAATGGTGTAGCTTGGCAATCAATAGGTCATGGTTTAGCAAATCAAAAGCCCTACTATAGTCTAAAAGAACTAAGCAGGCAGCTTCAGACTTATCCATCCCACTCACAATATCTGTAGTTACTTTGCTTAGTGCAGTAGCAGTACTGTGATTCGTTCGGAATCCAGACTGCACAGAGGGTAGTATACCTTCCGATGAAATGTATTCAGTAAGCATTGTGAATACCAGTCTCTCAACTAATTTTGATAAAATTGGTAGTATATTTATTGCACGTAGATCACTAAATAAAGCGGGGTTGGAGACTTTAGGTATGGGTTTGATTAAAGCAGTTTTCCATACTGTAGGAAAGTCACCAAACTCCAAGCAGTCATTAATAAGGCTCTTAAGAAAATCGATAATGTATGTCATGCTCCATTCTAACATAGCAAAGCTAATTTGATCTATTCCCGAACATTTTGATTTGAGTTGCCTAAGGGCTTTATATATATCGTCCTCAGTTACTTTTTTAAAATTAAAGCATGAATTTTCATTAAACTTAGTGTTTCTGTAGTGTTCTAATGTTGCTGGTTCTATAGTCGTAGCTAAATGACTTATGTCGGAAAAGAATTTACTTAATTCATTAACATCCTTTAAGAAGGGAGGAATATTATTTGAACTCTTCGAATGTATATCCCATTGATCTAATCTTCTCCATAGTCTTTTTGAATCATTATTAATCTTATTGATTTCAAAATTCATATAAGCCTTTTTTTCACTTCGTATAGCGAAAGACAAATAGTTCTTTAAGTCAAGGTAAAAAAATGTATGCTGAATGTTTTTTGTCCTGTTATATTCCTTAAGAGCCTTATCTTTGAGCTTGATAATTTCTTTAATTGTGGGGGTTATATAGGGTTTATATGAGTGTTTTAATTGGACGGTTCTATATGGAGCATGGATGTCAAATATTTTGCTTAACTGATCATTAAATGCACAAACTCTGGTATCAGTGGATTCATATTGTAATAGGCTTGCAAAGCTTATTTGTTCCATGTCGGCATTAAATTGATCCTTATTAAAATTTCTGAAATCTCTATATGTTATTCTACGTGTTATATGTTTAGGAGTATTAAATTCAACTTTACAATAAATTAATCTGTGATCAGTCTGATTATACATCTCCATGGTTCCCGTTTCAGTGACTTTCAACTTATCATCAAGACAAATAATATCTATTAAACTGCTGCTCGTTCTCGTTAATCTTGTTGGCTCAGAAATAACTTGTTTTAATTTGAAACTGTTTAAAATTTGTTCTAAGTACATTTTATCATTAGCATTAGCTTGTTCAAGAAGGTTTATGTTGAGATCCCCTAACAGGATTGTATAATCAAACTGCACGGAAAAAGTGGCAAGTATCCTTTCAATATAACTTAATTTATTATATGAGACAAGGGGAGGTTTGTACAAAACACCTACTAGTATTTTTGATTTCTTATGGGTAATATAAAGCCATAGTTACTCTATCTCACAGTCAACTTCGTTAGTTAAGGATATGTCCAATATACCACACCGAAAAGAGTTTATCACATATATCCCCACACCGCCACCTCTAGTTCTTCTATCTGCACGATGGAAAGTGTAACCCGGTATGTGTACCAAGGAACTTGGGTAATCTGATGGTAACCATGTCTCCGTTACAGCTACTAAGTGGAATTCTTCTTTTAGAACTAAATCCTTAAAGTCATCAAATGATGGAACCAATGACCTTATATTTACATGAGAGATATATAAATTATTTTTTAGCGTTACCCTGTTGTCTTGCTGTGATGGCTATTTAAAAAGCTGAGATTTAAATTCTTCCAATTTTTGTTGGTAGCAATGGCACCTATTGTCCCATGTGGCATGATTCGAATCTATTTTGTTATTTGACTTAAGATTGAAATTAACACAGTTGTTGCATTTTAATACTTCCGCTTTGCATTCTTTAACATCGTGATTTTCAGTACACCTTGGACAAACTCTTCTATTATCACATTTATTTGCTACATGATGAAAACCGCAACATCTAAAACATCGCTTAATCTCAAATCCATCAAATACCTGGCAGTGATCATATCCAATAAAGATATAACCCCTTTCAGTGATTCGCTTGTAGGTAAGTAGATTTACTCCTAGCACAATTTGATACATTTGGTTTTTGTTCTTAATAGGTTTGAAACTAATAAGTTTTATGTCATCATCTTCTTGAATAACCATTTTATTTTGATTTCTTATTAGTTTCAGTAATGTCTCATCTGCATGCTTCTCTGTAATTCCTGCAATCCGAATTCTTGGTTGAATATTATTCACAGAGTTAACGTCATATTTTTCAGATAGTCTTTCATTTATTATATTCTTGAACTTATCTGCTTCTTCTTTTGTCGGGCAGTTGATCACTACCCCACCTTTGCCTACATTCTTTATACTATCAATATTGATTTTTTCATTGATTGGGTTAGCGTTTTGCAGTAGCACCGACTTGGTAATCAGAACACTTTGAGATCCATCTTTAGGCTTAACGATAACTGAATTCTTTTTATTAACAATATTGGCATAAGATTCAGGGCCTTCCTTCTGATTTTGTTTGTTTCACTTCAATAACTTTATTTCGAATGTCATCTAATTTCATTTCAATTTTATTCGCAACATCACCTTGTGGTTTATCCAATTGTTTGATTTTCTCATTTAAATGCCTAATTTCCTCCCTCAATTTATTAATGTTTAGCGACTGCTCCTCAATAATTTTTTTACATTTGGCTTCCCTCATATATTCTTTCATTTCTATCATTTCAGCTCTCATTATTTCAAACATGTTGTATATTATCGGTATTTTTGCCGTAATATCTTTGCAATGTTTACAAATTAACATCAGATTTCTTTTTTGCAGAGGCATGCATTTGGTTTCTGAAGCTGACATATTGACGCATTTTTTATGTATTTTCTTCTTACAAATATCACAATCATAACACAAACAGTCATCTTCTATATCTTCTGAACAATTTAAACATAATTTTGTCGAATTTTCTTCCATGACATATCTATAATTTAAGTACGGTCCTGTTTTGTAGTTCTTATCACTTGCAAAAAACAAGTTGATGACTTATCAGGACCAAAAAAATGTTCAATTTTTTACTGAGAATTGGCTTCAACTAATACCAAATGCACTTTTATTGCAGTTATTTGTCTTCTTCCAGTAAGGGTAATCCAACTCTTGGACACCCCACACTTTAATGCATAATTTGTTACAAATTTCAATATTTAATTTACAAATTGTATCACTCAATAAGACAATTTTCTGTTAGCACTTTACTTCACTCAATTACTTAAAAATGGAAAAATGGTATATCATTTAATCATTTTCATTTGGTTTTCATTTTCAGTACTAAAATCTGCATTTACTATAATACAATAAAGCCATAGCTTTCTTGTGAACAAAGAAAAACACAATTATTTTTAAATTATCAGTTAAACTGAAAATATCTCAAAAACTATTAGTTTTGGAGACTAATATCATAAAGGACAATATATTTGTGCATAGTGGGATAATGTACTTGTTGTTCTATTTGTAAAAACGATATTCTAGATATTTGTAGGCTTCCAAATTAACGCCCCCATATAAAATTCCTTGTAGATCCATCCAGTCCACTACATTTCAACTATCCCTTATCTTTGCCCTTACCAAATATTTTCTCTTAACTGTTATTAACAAAGTTCATTTTGTAGCATTTGTGATGCTTCTGTAAATTTTCATACCTTTTGCAATAACTTGGCGACGCCACAGCATTTTCAAAACGAAAATTAATGCTGAACGTAATTTTACGCTGAAATGATGTAAAAATATACAAGATATCGTTTAAATATTAACTATGGTGTTCTGTTTATATTCTTTTCTCTTTTTTAGAGTTCTTACCATATAGATCTTCTAAAAAAATATCACATCAGAATTTACAAAAACACAATTATTCAGTGTAATGAAAAAATAGCCTCTGCGTCTATGATGTTTATGTCAAAGGAATAGCCAGAAGCTACTTCTTGCCAACTAATATAAATTACAACGAGAAAAATAAATGTAATATACCTATATCGTTGACATTTAGGACACTAAATCTTTCTCGAAACAGATTAGAGGAAATTCTTATGTTAAACATAGCCGTAAGATTTTATGTTATATCCATAGTTACTTTTTATTTACACAGAACTGTTGATATTTTATTCTAAACATCAAACAACCTTAATACCATTTAAAATCAGTTACATTATATTTCAAATATTATTAGATGAAAAAAAATCTCACTACGTAAGAGTTCAATATTTTCTGAAATGTTGATTGATCAGAAGAGTAATTCTTTATTTTCACCCAATTTCATTCCAAAATTCGAAAAAAATGTTTTTAAAGGCCTTCCAAACCACTTGAATGAGTCTTTTAAATCTTAGAGATATAGATAGATTTCTCTGAGTAAAAGACTAGGAGACATAGATTCAGACTTTAGTTTAGTTTGAATAATAAAATATTTGCCAAAACCTGTGTTCAAAATGTACACTTCCTGCCTACTAAGAAGTTATAAGTTTATGACCATCGTTTTCCAGAAACTTACAAATTCAAATGTGGGTTCGATAATGTTTATATATTAACAACTACAGATAATGGCGTTACGTTTTGACCTCCGAAAATTTGGCGACATTGCTAGAGGTATTAACGATGCTTCAGTTTCTACTCATATATATGTACTGGAGGTCAGTTCGTATCTCTTGTATCCTGTATATATGATTACAAAAAAAATTATAAATCTTTTCCCCTCTTTTGAGATTCGTATTCTGGGGGTCCCCCTAATCACAAATATATAAAATTTATAGCAATATATGCACGGGATAACACGGAGGTCAGGTCGTCCTTTCTATGTGCCGGAGGTGACAACTTAACTAGCATCTATATATATATATATATATATGTTGTTTTTTAGGTTTTCGCGGGTGTTAAATGAAGTACAACAGCACTTATTTAACACCCACGAAAACCTAAAAAACAACATTTGTAAACATTGTTTTATGTTAATAAATAATAATAATGATTATATATATATATATATACATGAAGTGTTGTTGTAATTCCGGGTGCTCTCCCGCGTCGATGGTCGACTCCTCCGGGAGTCATGGTTGTTTCGGCAGAATCTCATCTGCCATCTTCAGGTTCTCGCTAAAAGCTGCCTACTGCTGCTCCTCGTTGCTCGAACTGAAATTCAGTTACACTGAACTTCAGTTCGAGCAACGAGCACCCGGCGAGAGAGCACCCGGAATTACAACAACACTTCATTTAACACCCGCGAAAACCTAAAAAACAACATATATATATATATATATATATATATATATATATATATATATATATATGAACTGTTGTTGTACTTCCGGGTGCTCTCCCGCGTCGATGATCGACTCCTCCAGGAGTCACGGGCAGGTCCATTTCGGGCAGGTTGCTGTGCTTCTTCACTATTTGTCAATACTTGAACATGCCTCCTCATGATTGGTTCATCCACGGTGGATCGTCGTGTGTTTTCGGTTACGTATTTTCCCACAAGAGCGGGCTTCCAGGAATTGGGCAATCTCTGCGTATCATCATTCTGTGGACTTTTTTCGATTTCTATGGCCTCTCTGGTAATCCTTGACCTATAATGCTCGATATTAGCTACTGTTCTGGTGTTGTCAAAGTCTATTTTGTGTCCTGTGAATTTTACATGCTGTGCTAGGGACGATGTTTTCTCCTCTTTTCGTACTGCATTCATATGTTCTTCCTTTCTTACACTAATACGTCTGTTGGTCTGTCCTATGTATGATTTGTTGCAATCTTGGCACGGGATTTCGTATACTCCTTGGTTTTCTAGGGTAGTTTTTCATTTTGGATTACGGAGGACTGCACTGATTTTTCGATCTGTTTTAAATATAGTTTCTATGTTATGTTTACGTAGAAGTTTGCCAATTTTATCTGTCGTCCCTTTCACGTAAGGTAGATATGCCTTTGCTACTGGTTTCTCGGTTTCCTCCTGGGTTTTTTGTCTGTATGGCCCCAGCGACTTCTGTATTGTGTACCTCGAAAATACATTTTTCATTAGTGCTTTCTGAAGTGAAGACATCTCTTTGTTGATATGGTCGACGTCTGCCAACCTCTAAGAACGTGTCACTAGTCTTTAGTACTGAATTTAATTGTGCTGGATGGTGATGTGAGCCGCATTTAGATATCTGTCCGTGTAAGTGGGTTTTCTGTATACTGTGTGACCTAGTGTCCTATCTTGTTTCTTTTTCACTAATACGTCTAAAAATGGAAGCTTGCCTTCTGTTTCTACCTCCATGGTAAATTTGATCTTGTCGTGAATGCTATTCAGATGGTCTAAGAAACTATTTGGTTGTTTTCTTCCATGAGTCCAGATTACGAATGTGTCGTCCACATATCTCAACCAAAGTTTTGGTTTCAGTGGTGCCGTTTGTATTGCACGAACTTCTAGGTCCTCCATGAAGAGATTAGTGATGACTGGAGATAACGGTGAACCCATCGGTGCTCCTTCCATTTGCTTGCAGTGCTGGTCATTGTATTTAAAGTATGTGTTGTTTAAACAGTGTTTAGTTAGGCTTAAATGTTGTGCATTTTTCACATTGACGGTGCTTTTTCCGCTAGCCAGATATCTCGCTAACTCCTGTAACGGTGACCCTACAGAGCTAACAATAGGTCTTAATGGGGCTCCTTTCTTATGGATCTTAGGTAGGCCATATAATTTGGGACACCTTGAAGATTTCTCTCTCGGTATAATCTGGTTTTTCACTTGATCGTCGATAGGGCTGGCTTTAATTTTGGATTTGGTGGTCTTCTCAAGGTACGTAGTGGGATCTATCGTAATCACTTGATATGCGGTGTCTTCCAGTAGTTTTTCTATTTTACTGTGGTAGTCCTTGCTATTCATTACTACAGTGGCATTGCCTTTATCTGCTGGCAAGATTAGGATGTACTGGTTTTGCCGTAATGCTTTCAATGCCCTTAATTCGTCACGTGATATTTCTCATTGGTGCCCTTGCTGCACAATCAGTGCAGTCCTCCGTAATCCAAAATCAAAAACTACCCTAGAAAACCAAGGAGTATAGGAAATCCCGTGCCAAGATTGCAACAAATCATACATAGGAGAGACCAACAGACGTATTAGTGTAAGAAAGGAAGAACATATGAATGCAGTACGAAAAGAGGAGAAAACATCGTCCATAGCACAGCATGTAAAATCCACAAGACACAAAATAGAATTTGACAACAGCAGAGCAGTAGCTAATATCGAGCATTATAGGTCAAGGATTACCAGAGAGGCCATAGAGATCGAAAAAAGACCACAAAATCTTAATAAACGAAACGATATGCAGAGATTGCCCAGTTCCTGGAAGCCCGCCCTTGTGGGAAATTACGTAACCGAAAACACACAACGGTCCACCGTGGACAAACCAATCACGAGGAGGCATGTTCAAGTATTGACAAATAGTGAAGAAGCACAGCAACCTGCCTGAAATGGACCTATCACGAGGAGTCAGAGCCGAGCGCGGACCAATCAAGGAGAACTACGGCATTCTGCGGCACCGATTGGACATAAGGATGCCCGACCACCGGCGAGAAGTCAGTGGAGCGTGACGTTTCAGCGAGGCCACTTGTCGAGTTGGCTCAGGCGCCCACCACGCCTACCACAGATGGTGGGAGGACCGGTGACACGTAGCCAAACGCGCAGGCGCGCCCTAGACTGGAGCATATATAAGGAGCCGCACAACGCGGGGAACGTCAGTTCAGTTCGAGCAACGAGGAGCAGCAGTAGGCAGCTTTCAGTGAGAACCTGAAGATGGCAGATGAGATTCTGCCGAAACATCGTTTAGACAACCGTGACTCCTGGAGGAGTCGACCATTGACGCGGGAGAGCACCCGGAAGTACAACACTTCATTTTACACCCGCGAAAACCTAAAAAACAACATATATATATATATATAGTTATTATTCATGATTTGCAGGATTGCAAATCATCTATAATAACAGTATATAGGTTAAGTCCACCAAGGGCTGAAGGTCGCCGCTCTCGGTACTTGCAAAATGGCAAGTCGCTATGCACTATGGAGACATCTATGATGTCTGGTGTATAGTAGCATTAGACCACATGAGAGGATTCGCTTACCTCTCACCACTACACCATTTACATTAGTCTGTATAAGACTAACAGGTTGGCCACTGTCATTTGTCTGTTCCATGACCTATGGCATACTGATGAGAACTAATAAGTTCGAAACCGGTCTATGTCTGGTCAGGGAATTGACAAATGACATTGGCTACCAATTTTTCATGATTTGCAAGATATAATTCAATGCAGGTCGGGGTATTTGCCCGCTGAGTAGTTGTTTCCTGCAAATCATGTATAATAACAGTATACAGGTTAAGTTCACCAAGGGCTGAAAGTCGCCGCTCTCGGTACTTGCAAAATGGCAAGTTGCTATGCACCATGGAGACATCTATGATGTCTGGTGTATAGTAGCATTAGACCACATGAGAGGATTCACTTACCTCTCACCACTACAATATATATATATATATATATATATATATATAGTGCGCTTACTTGTCGATTAGCCATAGGGAATGAAAATTGCAACGTCGCTTGTGTCTTGTACCCATGTCAGCTCTGCACGAGGCCGATAGGCCGGCGCGCGGCGTATTGAGAACAGCTTGGGTTGCATTGCACTGTTTATTTCATTCCTTGAGTGGCGACGGCAAAAGCAAGAGCGTTATTTTCGGTTCAAATAATCCATCGTACATAATGTCTGTTTACACACCAGAGGAAGCTTTTTTCTCTTACATTTCAAGAAAGACTTGTCCCCTGTAAACAGACAATTTACAACACTGTAAATAGTTTTGAAAATTGTTTTTGTTTGAAAGAGTGTAAAAAATGCCACCAAAAAAGAGAGATTCCTCCTGAAAGAATCGAAGAAAGAGAAAGGCGGGATGAACAGATTTGTGCTACACTCGAGTTAGATAGCTCGAGGACTACTAGAAGCGTTGCCGAGGAGTTGAGTGTTAGCAATAGAACTGTGGCGGTCGTTTGGAAAAAAAAACGGATTTAAATGTTTTAGGTATACCAAAACACATAAATTGCATCCAGGGGACCAATTTCGGAGAATGGAGTTTTGTGAAATTATTATGGAAAAGGCAAAACAGAATGAAAATTTCATAAAAAATATTCTTTTTACCGATGAGTCTTCATTTTCTTTACATGGTAAACACAATTCATCTATTTCTCGATGTTGGTCTCAAGAAAACCAGCACAGAAGTATTGTGTGTCGCACCCAACGTCCTCAAAAACTGAACGTTTGGACCGGTATTTTAAGCGATCGGTCCATTTTTTATAGAAGAGAATTTAAATACGGCTAAATATCTCACTCTTTTACAAGACAATGTTATTCCAGCCATTCAAAATCTTCAAGGGGTAAATTTAAATACAGTGTGGCTCCAACAGGACGGTTGTTCTGTTCATAATGCAAATGACGTGTCACGGTATTTGAGAAATACTTTCCACGACCGTATTATAAGTGGAACAAGGGGTATTAAATGGCCAGCTAGATCTCCAGATCTAGCTCCAATGGACTTTTTTTTTGGGGGCATATGAAATCCTCTGTTTATGGCCCTGAATTTGGCAGGGCGAGTAACTTAGAAGAGTTAAAGTTAAATTTAAGGAATGCCTGTAACTTAATTTTGCCAGAAATGCTTGCAAATGTAAGGAGAAATTTTTATGACAGGTTAAGTTATTGCCTAGCACAGGAAGGTGGATTATTTGAACCGTTATTGTAAAAAAATTTCTTGTATGGAGTTTTATTTATTTTTAATGATTTTATTTAATTAATTTTCTTATCGAGAGTTGTTTCTTTTGTTTTTAGAATAATGATGTTTATTTATTTTTTAATGAGAGTTTATTTAATTAATTTTTTTATAAAGAGTTCATTTTCTGTTAAATAACGCTTTTGGTTTCATTAAAACCACCATAAACTCTTTCATTAATTAGGTACTAGGGTCTTGGCAATGAGCGTACTACGCGTGATGTTTAAATAAAAATCAACCAACCCTCTACGCTGACAAACAGATACTGACACTGACTGAGACACTGAGAAGTTGCCGAAGTGCGAGATGGTGTTGTAAGCTGCCTAGGTTGTCACATTTCTCGTTCTATGTGGAGGTATATGGCTAATGGTTCAGTACACGCACTGTATATATATATATATTTATGTCAAGCTGGTAAAAATAAGTCAAATATTATTTTTTTATGGCAAAATATTAACACAATTACACAAAACACCATTATCATCTAAATTTTATAAGCATAATTAACAACACTTCTATATAATACTGAAAATATTAATTTTATAATGAGATAACGGCAAGCCTTATAAAAACTTGTTATATATATTGTGATAACAGTTACTGTAGATTTTATAAAATGGTGAAGGAAATATTTATATAACTTCATTCATCTGGAAGACAGCAACATATAAAACCGTCATAAATCTTGGTAACTTTTATATATACCTTTAGATATTCTTTATAAAACTAGTTGTTAAATTAGTAGTGAAAATTGGGTTCTGATTCATCTCCCAGACTTGAAAGCATTTTATTGCATAATATCCACTTAAAAAACATAAAGCTTTCAAATTCTAGAAAAAGCGCATTTCATTCCTGTAGTGATATATATAACCATCTGCCTAGAAATATAAAGCAAATAAATAACTTTAATGGTTATAAAAAGCATCATATTCATTTCTTTGCAAAAATTGTTTTTACAGCCTAAAAGAGTTTTATGACTACGAAAACCTCACTGCTGACTTATAATCAAGAGCGTATGTTGAATTATTCTTCTTTAATTATGTTTTATCTATGTATTTTTGTGTACATCATTCATACGATTTGATGTTTTTAATCATATGTAAATCCATTGTGTATTTTTTTAAAATTTATTTACTGTTCACACCATGTTATTTTAATTATTACTTTTACATTTGATTACATGTTATTTACTTAACTTTAAGCATTTACCTATTGTTGACTTTCACATCCTGTAAGGCATATGTGAATAAATATTATTATTATTATTATTATTATGTGACCGGTTATGAAGAAAGGGATCTTATGACTAATAATCAACTTTTTGAGAAATGCGTGTTAGAAGATTCCCAACATTATTTTTAATTTGAAACCATGAAAACCTCAATGAAAATTTTAGCCATTCCTTTTCATTTCCTTTCCTTCTGAGCCAGTCACATATTATGTATCCTGCCAAAGAGAATCATCGTTAGAACTCTACACTTATAGAAGGAATTACCATTAAAAATTTATATGCACATTGAAGGTTATATCAGTAGTTACTAGTACCATCATTTGCAAATAAGCCAATTTCTTATGTCATACAGTTGACGTGATTGATTTATTTATGTATGTCTGCAGTGGTTCTGAGCATTTTTTAAAAATATTCTGCAGTTTTAGTTTTAACAGTTCTGTTTCTTTTAATCATCCCAGATTGTAGGCACTAATAACGAGATTATCGAACACAATATGTTAAAGAGATCCTGAGAATGGCAACGTTAATGCACATGATATTGGCAATTTGTTGCTTTATATAACCATAAATTAGGCCGGCAACTAGTTTTTTTAATCCACAGATTAATTATAAGAAAACTATTTTCAATATCCCATCACCTGTCAACTTTATATAAATAAGTTATATAAATAAGTGATCTTCAGAACTGAATAATTGCAAGTTATCCTGTTTAAAAACTTTAGTCTTAAATTTGTTAATAAAGAACAGTACGATAATATTTATGATATTTTGCTATTTTCATATACTTATTGTGTGTTCCAATAAATGCTTGTGTATATCCAAACACAACCTTTTATTATCCAAATATCATTTAATTGGCTTTCCAAATTTGCACTCGACATGCTACCTTTTACATTAATATATGCATTAGATTAACAATTAATCTTAACCAAATCACCTTATTTTTAAGAAGTTTCAATACATAAGCGGTATCTCTTGAAATCTCGTCCTCCGACTCTAAAGGTTTGTGATGTGGTTCAATTGCAGGAGCCAAATGAACTTCTCGAATATAAGTAACTAATTGTGGATTATCCTGTGAGACACCCAGTAGTTCATAATCTTGACTCATATTTACTCTAAATTGGTAATGCCTCATAGCTACAACAAGAATAGATCAAAGAACAAAGTGATCATTAATTATATAGCTAAGCCATATTATAGTCGACGAAATCACTATAATAGAATGTGGTTGCGGTGAGACGGGCGGAGTTTATATCCCACCAGCTAGTCAGATCCTTTACATCGGTTACGTGAAAGCGAGACAGATGTTGTTACCGCATTAATGATATATGTGTCCAAAATTGGCCTTCTCTAGGTATACAGATTTATGTGAGTTTAATTGTAGAATATTTATCTTGAGTGTAATATGTAATGTAATCTATTTACTGGTATTTATTTTAAAATAATTGAAGGTGTAAGTTAGCCTTCTTATAATTTAATAATATTCAATTCAATATAAAAATGTTTCAACCCAGTGAAGCGAGTGGACAATACAGTTAAATCCGGGTCAGTGTCAGAGGCATAGCAATCTTCTCGACTTCTCATCTCACCATGACCGCATTCTACTATACCATTTGCTGTGACTATACAATTTACAATTCAATAGATAAGAACATAATTACACAAAATGAGTTATAAACAGGGTTGGCTGGAAAGAACCGCACTGGAAAAACCAGGTGGTTTTAACCGGTTTTTTGTGGACTGGTCAAAATAACCGGTTTTTTTGAACTGGTCAAAATTAAAAAAAGTGGTTCACTTTAAAAAATGATTTAAAAAAAAAATCACAATAAATGTTTTATACTCTTTAAAATAAAACAAATCTCCATAATAAATATAAATTATATATATATATATATATATATATATATATATATATATATATATATATAATTTAAAGCTGACAGCACAAACGGCCGATTTCTTACAAGAAACGACTTGTTTTTCTCAAAATGTTAGCAGTCACCTGATGCTTTAGCATTCAGTTGGCAACTAAATTGAAACAATACTTCTCACAAAGTTAAATCACCAAAAAACGCAACCCTTAGTATATATCTGTATAATAAGTTGCATAACCAGTTTCGACCAATGGTTTTTTCCACTTTTGTGGTTTTTTCCAGTTTTGTCCACTGGCCTGGACTTTTCTACAAAAAAGCGGTTTTTTGCCAACCCTGGTTATAAATAACAACCAAAATAAAAGAGTTAAAATATTTATAAATACAGCATGGCACAGTCGGCTAGAGTGTGCTGTGCGACGAGGGCAGTTGATCATACACTCTGGTATGTTATGGGTTTGATCGCCATCTCCGACAATGGTAATGTTGGTGGTTAATGGATATCGTCCGCATTTTCTCAAAATGTGTAACCCCTTTCAGACAGCTTTGGATTTTCGAGTTGTCTACTATAAGTGATGTGTTTATGTAATAAATTAGATTACATATTACTTAATTTATGATAAATAATTGGAACCAACTGCAATAGGTAATTTCTATAGGTTTACCAGGATATCACTAAACTAAAGTGACAGAAAATAACATGTTCCTAGATGTTGTTAATGTTTTATATTTCCAGAAGCTTAAAATAACTTTAACCCTTTTGTTACAAAGCATTTTTTAAATCTTGTACTTCTAGGACCGACGAATTTTAAAGATTTCAGTTACATACGGTTTTCGAGGTCTGGTACTGTATTCCATTGAACACACCATGGACATAAGTGGTCTTCGGATGCTGGACAATGCCGGGTGTTCAGCTAGTATAAAATAACTTTGTTTTATTTATTTCAACAATAATAAAACAATTTTTTCTAATTCGGCTTGTGTTAAGTTTCTTTCTCAACATTGCTCAAAATTATATAATACAGAACAGCTGCACATTTGCTTTGTGTTGAATTTCTCAACTCAAGATTGTTCCTGTGTAGATACACTAAACAAGAGTAAATGTATAAACCAGGTATTGTTAATAATCTATTTTTCCTGAAACAGCCTCTGCAAGACTTGGTATTTCATTTTAAAAATCACTCTGATTGCCCTTTTCTGTAATTTGAATATTTTGGGAAGCACTGTTGAGCCACCCCAAATTTCAATACAATATTTGGCTGTGGAGAGAAAATTCGCATAGTACATTGTTAGCAGAGCAGAGACGTTGAAAGAACGTGATAAGACTCTGAGGGCGAAACATGATTTGTTTAATTTATTGATTAAATCGTCAATGTGTATGAACCATTTGATGTTATTGTCTAGGGTTACACCCAACAGTTTTGCCGACTTTATTGTTGATACCGGTACCGCATCGGTTAGATGTTCCGCTACTTGGACATTTGATCTATTGGTTTTAAAAACTACACAATTGGTTTTGGATTCATTTAAAACGAGATTATTGAAGTTCAACCAATGTTTTACGCTGCACCAGGTCTTCTCTAGCATTTTTACTTTTGCGTTTCCATCTAATACATGGATTAGATCATTAATGAAAATTATAAAAAGTAGCGGCCCAAGTACGCTACCCTGGGGTACGCCGTAGTTGTATTCTCGGAGTTTGGATTCATATTTCTCTCCGTTACTTGTGATGCGGGTTCATTGTTTTCTGTTTAGCAAATAGGACGCGAACCATTGCAAGCTAACACCTCTAATTCCAATTTTTTGTAATTTAATTAAAAGCTTATTGTGATTTAGACTGTCAAATGCCTTGGAAAGGTCCAGGAAAAGTCCACAAACAATTTCCTGCCTATCCAGTGCACCCAACACTGTTTCAACAAAATTAAAAAGGGCTGATGTTGTTGATCGATTTTTCCTAAAGCCATACTGAAAGTCATTGAAAAATTTAAATCTATTGAGAAATAGCAGCAATCTGCTGTGCATTAAGGTTTCCAGGATTTTCGAAAAAACCGACAACAAGGTCACGGGACGGTAGTTGCTTAAGTTATTTACATCTCCCTTTTTATGCAAAGGTACTATGATTGCCAAGGAAAAATTCCTTGAGACAAAGATGCATTAAAAATATTTGCCAGCGGTGCTGCTAAAGTTTGTATACATTTTTTCAATAAATTTGTTGATATACCATCGAAACCGCTAGAGTTTTTCGATTTGAAGTTTTTAACAATACTATATATTTCTACTTCTGATGTAGGTATACAAACATGGATTCTGCGCTGGATGTAATTAAGCTATCATAGTCAGTTGCAGCATTATCTTTCTCTAAATTCTTTAAAAGGTTAGGAATAACTTCAGAGAAGTACATATTGAAATTGTCCGCCACGGTGTGTGGATTACCCATCGGCAACTTTGAGTTGTTATTATTATTATTATCTATGGTCGAAGTGATTAGGTTCCACATACATTTGGTTTTATTGTTGGAGTTATTGATCATTTTCTCATAATATTCACCTTTAGCCTTCTTTAATTTATCACAATAAAGTCTTTTGACATGACTGTATGCCGGCCTATACTCGGCATTATTACTGTTTATATTTTCTAAAAGTCCAAGCTGATCCCTTAAATAACACAGCTCAGGCGTAAACCAGTCTGATTTGCGGGATTTCCGGATCTTCCGCTTAATTAGTGGAAAATTAGTGTTAAAGCTGTTTTTTATTATTTCTAAGAAAATGTTGGTTTTCTCATCCACAGAATCGGTGTTGTATACCCTAGAACAAACCGTACTATCTAAATCAGAAACAAATTTATTTACATTATCATCATTGTACAACCTTGTGTAAATATATGTCGGCTTATTTGCTCCTATTATAAATGAGAATAGTTGTGCCCTATGATCAGATATAAGAGATTGCAAAACCTGGGTTTGATGATCATAGGAGATATTTGTTATTACATAGTCAATGATTTTCTTACTCTTGGTGTTATTCTGGTAAAGTCCTTGATGATGATAAATGTGGTATAGATAATAATAATATTGATGTTAGGGAAATAACCACTGAACTCTAGTACAGTAAATGGAATGCCAATGCCACAAAAATTTCTACGTACAATTGAATATCGCGCAAGTATGGCGGCCACATAGTAGCGCGCAATCGCACTATGAAATACGTCAGGGCCGGCCTTATTTTTATTGCGTGTTTCACATTTTTAAACTTTTTTTAGAAATCGCATAAATAAATATAACAATTTATTTGCCTTGATAGTTATAAAAAAAATCAAAGTTATCGTTATTCCCAAAACAATCATTTTATTTTCAATTTCTTGTAGCAAATGTCGAATATGTATGATCATAAGTTCAATATATAGTTCACAAAAAACAGCCATATATTTTCTATCACTGGGGTCGAAATATGATTTCAAAATTAATAAAAGCTAAAATTGAGGCCTGACAAAAAATCTATACTTTTTTTCTACGATCAGTCAGTAAATATATGAGTAGGTACTAGTGAATTTTTATTGAAAACTAAAATCATGCATTTTATATTCACAAATATGTTTGAATTGACAAATGAAATGAAGAAAAGGTAATAATTAACTATTTTCAAATACTTGGTGTGGTATTATTATTTGAATTTCAAGATAACTTAGCTTTTTTGTTTAATATCAAATGCCTTGATATATAAGTGATAGATTGTTTTACTCGTTTGTTTATAAAAATATGACATACTCATGAGACAATGAATTGTAAAAGAATATGTAAAGGTGTTTACGTAAAACTTCCTTCTCTATTTGCAAGAGAAAATTAAAGTATAATGTTCATTTATATTTTGACTAAAAGTATGTGGTTTCATTCCCGGTAGTAGTGTGCATATACCTAATGTTTACTTGCTACATTAAATAATTTTTCTGACAAAGTAACTGAATAACTAAAATTCGTAATATACTTCGTCTGAAACGTGGAAAATCTAATAAAATCTTGTACTGTACTTTTGACAAATATAATGTAAACATGAACCAAGGGAAGCAACAATTTTCTTACTTTTTATTAAGTATTTTGCACTGAACTCTATTGCTTTATTTTCCTTGAATTTTTTTAACATCGGGCTATTACCGCCACCAAGGGCAAGAACCAATACCAGGAGACAAGCTACCCTCAAACTGGAAATTTTGCCAAACCTCTATCAGAGAGTAGGGATTTTTTTTACTTGCCTAGTATTTAATGGACAGGGGATTAACTGTTTTACATACCGTCCCAAAGATGGTATATCCGCTACACAATCCCCGTCTAGAATTAAATAGCATTTAATACACTGAAATACAAGCCGCTAGAAGGTGAGTCAAGATTGCTGCGTTTCTCTGAAAGTCACCCATTCAAGCACTAACTGCGGCTCCTCTTGCTTTATATTTAGTATCGCAGTACAATGCCATAAAGACAGAGCTGAGCTCGTCCTTAACTGTTCTGTTATAATAGATTTCAGTGGTATCTTGCCATGGTGTGCAAAAAATATTTAAAAATTTTAATAAATGAAACTTCTGCTTAAAAATAGCAGAACTTGTTTTTTGAATATTACAAAATGTCTCGCTAGTAAAATATATAAATTAAAACAAAATTTTTAAATAAATTATTACATAATTAAAAATATAAATTAGTTATAAAATTTCAGGAAATTCTCTTTTTATTCACAAAACGCTTTGTTATATGTCAAACATTGTCATTCTATTTGTATTTCCATAAACATTTGGCACATATTTGCATTATTTTTAACCGACTGCGCTAAGCGTTCCTTATTTATTTTGCATAATACACAAATAATTGAGATGCCTTGCTGCCGCACTCTATTAACTTACTAGTAATATACTTGAGTGTTCCTATTGTCAACTTTACCACGTTGGCTGACTGGACTCATATTTCACAGTTTGAACTTGCTTGTTTCATAAAATTGTAATATTAATTTACAAAAAGTATGATAACGTTATGTGTTTTCAAAAAGATCTTGGAATCAGTATTATTATCCCGAATATGTTGAATACGTATTTATATTAATACTATTTAGGTACTCAACAATTCACAAATAATAAACTTACAAATCGCAGCAATGAAAAAATGTGAGGTTACAATATTTTGCATCCTGATATCTCGGGAAGTATATACAGCCTATTTTTAATAAAAATTCGTGTTTAAGTAGGCAAAAGTACTCATTTTAAAAGAAAAAAAATCTAAAATCGGACTGTCTTGCCAATATTTAGATGGTAGCTTATTTTAATACAACAGACAAAAGTTGAGTAGGTATACTTACTTAAAATATAACAAACTCGGGATTTCGTCTCGGTTCTTACAAAACAGTACCATACAAGTGCGCACCTATTGCCTTAATTAAGATACACACTGTTTATAAGTCACAAAATTATATACAAAATAACCAATATCTCACAACTTTTCGCAAACGAAAGGATAAAATCACGAAGACCGACTCTGTAATTCGCATTCAATTTAAGACCTACGCTTTAGAAACGAATAAAACACAAACTTGCGTCAGCGCATAACTTCCGTACACAACTGTTTGAGTCAAGCTCCGACATATTTTTAACCTTAGATTTCCTACTGCGTCGGCGCTTGTCTGTGCATTTTAAATCGCATGATTATCACATTTTGTTTACGCGCATACGCCTATAATGGCGTTCCATTTACTGTAATAGAGTTCAGTGGAAATAACACAACTGGTCAATGTTATATTAACCTGTTAAATTTTAATATTCAGGAAATTGTTAGTAAAATTGGAAATTGGAAATTTTATTTGATTCATGTCAACCAGATATAGTGTGTTTTAGTGAACACTGGATGAACTCTAATGAGCTTCCACTAGTTATGATAGAGAATTATATTTTAGTAAATCATTTTTGTCGCAAAACTATGACCAGAGGTGGGGGATGCATATTTGCTAATAAAATTTACATTTGAAACCTATCACTCATGAATTTGGCATAGAAAAACATTTTGAGGTCTCTGTGGCTGCAATGGAACTTGTAAACACTAAATCTAAATTAATAATTATTGTAGTGTATAGGACCCCAGATAGTGACTTGAGGTTGTTTCTGGATAATATGTATGGCTTGCTAAGTAATTTATATGATAAGGATCATTTTGTAGTGTGCGGTGATATAAATGTTAACATAGCTACAAGTAATTGGGAGACAACACATGTTCTGAATTTATTCAATGAATTCAACCTAACAAGTCATATAGACCAACCAACACATTTAACTAATACTAGTAAAAGTACGATAGATATAATTTATAACTTAGTGATGTTCTTGTTAATGACACCCATTTATCTGACGACACTTATCAAATGTATAGATTTAAAATTCCTTCAGAAATTAATTATGTGAATAATAGTCCAACATTAAAACGTGACGTATCAGAGAGTAATTTGAATACTTTAAAAAATTTACTCAAAAATGAGAAGTGGCTTGAAATGTACAGGGGCACAAATTTTACTGAGAAATTTAATTCATTTTACTCATCATTTCTATTTCACTTCAATTCTGCCATAACTTATAAAAAAGTTAAATCAAATGTGCATAAGGAAAAATGGTTCAATAATGAATTAAAACAGCTGCACCATCTTTTGTGCGAGTTGCATAAAATTAATAAAAATTACCCAAACAACGAAGTAATTAAAAATAGGTATTTAAGATTTAAACAAATATATTCTGAGAAAATTAAACTTGCTAGGGCAAATTACAATGACGGGCATATAAAGGGTGCCTAAAATATAATGAAAGAGAGTTGGCTCATTATAAATGAAGCAAAAAACAATCCAAAGCAATCAGTTACAGAAATTGTTATTAATGATGAAATATTTACTATACTTAATATGATATTTGTAACGGTTTCAATAATTTCTTCTTGAATTTTAAGAGCCCTAAACCTGATTTTAGCAAATTAATTCCACTTGACAATGTTATACATAACTTTTACCTAACCCCTACCACTCCAACTGAAGTTAGTGAACTGTTGCTTAAAACAACAAGTAAATCAGCTGCAGGGATTGACGAGGTAAGAGGTCAAGTACTGAGAGCAGTGGTTGCCGAAATTAATTAATGAATCTCTTGCTAGTGGCCAGTATCCGGATTCACTGAAAATTTCAAAATCTATACTAATATATAAAAATAAGGGATAGAAAATGGAGGCTTGTAATTATCGAAATATATGTGTACAAAATCAGTTTGCAAAAGTTTTTGAACTTTGTTTTAATAATAAGTTATTAAACTATTTAGAATTTCATAAATTGTTAATCTCTAGCCAATATGGATTTAGAAGGAAAAAATCAACAATAAAGGCTATTGAAAAATTATGTGACTATGTTTATAATTCATTAAACAATAAAGAACAACCAATAGCTCTATTTTTCGATCTCAGTAGAGCTTTCGACACTGTCGATCACAATCTGCTTTTAGAGAAACTATCTAGATTGGGTGTACGTGGACCTGCTCACGACTGGATCAACTCCTATCTCACTAACAGAAAGCAAGCCGTAATAATTGATCGCTTTAAATCAGATTTCAGGCATGTGACCACTGGTGCGCCACAGGGCTCTATTCTAGGTCATTTGCCTTTCTTAATCTATATAAATGATATGCCACACTCTTGTACAACACCCAATGCAGCAATTGTCTATGCAGACGATACAAACTTTTTGATTTCTAGTAAGTCTTCTGAGATCACAATCATTAAAGCTAATACATCTGTAAAGGAGTTTTCCAAATGGTGTTCAAACAATGGTCTTGCACTGAATGTTGACAAAACCGTTTTTATGTCATTTTTGCCAAAGAACTATGTTCATCGTTCAAGCATTTTAATCAAGGCAGATCATAAATCGATTGTGCATACAGAAGTGACAAAATTCCTGGGAGTAACTTTGGATTGTAAAGTGACGTGGGAAACTCATACTGAAAATCTATTGAAGAAATTGAGTAAATCTTGTTTTGTTATTAGATACTTGAAATCCTCTGTCTCTCTTAATGTGTTAAGATTAGCATACTTTGGATTAGTTCAATCTATATTATCCTATGGTTTAATTTTTTGGGGAAACTCTTCACACACTTACAAAGTATTCATCGCACAAAAGAAAATCATTCGTTGTATGGTTGGTCTTCCGTATCAGGCACACTGTAAAGAGGCATTTATTGCACTATCTATCTTAACACGTTCAATGCCGGTCCTTCCGCTCTCCACTCCACCTAGGTACACACGCGGGCGCCTATAAAACCGCTTTACACCATACACTAAGCAGAAACTAGAGACACAAATTAAAACCAGCGCACGGAAAAATTTTTCAAAATACTTTACTTAGGTGCCGACACATACATGCGAACGTATGTGCCGAACCAGACTGAATAATACGCATTAGTATCAGGTTGTTTCGGACTCTTTAAAGCGTCGGCGGCCCTCGCAGTTAGGCACACGCGGCCGCTTATAAGCGTCGCCGGCATTGAACGTGTTAACTCTACCTTCACTTTATATATATATATCTAATTGTTACAAATATAAAAAAGCAAGAGACTCTGTTTTTAAGAAATAATGATGTTCACAATTACCACACACGCACCACACTGAACTTGCCATTTTTCTAGATTAAGTGTGGGCCAAAATTCATGTTTTTCAGGGAATCTACTGTTTTAATAAATTTACCCGACGCTTTGGTCATTTTAACAATTTTAATACTTTTAAAAATACTTTGTTAAAGTACTTACTTAACGATGCTTTTTATTCCTTAGACGAGTATCTACAATCTTAGTATTTATGACTTTATTATTGGTATTATTACTCTTAAGACATCACTACTCTTTTTAACTGTTATTATTTTTTAACTGTATTTATTTGTTTTGACTAGTCTTATAAGTTTCACTATTTTGTAACTTAACATGATGAATAAAGAACTTACTTACTTACTTACTTACTACTACTGTCACGTGCATCCCAAAAGATTCAAGTAAACTTGACAGGTTTCTTTTTATTAGTGCTCTCGCAAGCATAGTCTATATACCAGTCCCCTGTTAGTATAACAGCTTTGTTTTCATTAAACAAACCTTCCAAAATAGCATTTAATTTACATAAAAAAGTGTCTGTACAACCCTTTGGTGGGCGATAAATACATAAAACTACATAGTCAGTGTTATTAAAATTGCTTTCTATGGAACAGCACTCAGAGTGATGTATTTCTGACATTTCTGATAAGTTCCCACGCGGTTTCCAGGATACGCTGTCTGCCACATAAATTGCTGATCCTCCATGTTCCCCATGTGATCTACAGAAACTGGAGACAAGATTTAAATTTCTTATTTTGTACATTTCCAGCTCCTCTTTAGACTGCCAGTGTTCTGTAAGACATACAATTTGACAGAAACCTATGCTCTCGAAGAATACTTTTAGTTGATTGATACTGGTACTTATGCTCTGAACATTTTGATGAATCAATTTGATTGCCAGTTCTGGTTTCTTTATAATACACTGCGTTGTCGGAGTGGATTCTTCTCTCGAATAACACTTTGTTTCTTGCTGCAAGAAAAAAAATCATACTTACAGACTGTTATCCCTGAATTCCAAGAATTAGGGTTAAGAAGGGTGAAGATGATCAGTTAAATCTTCTGCAGACAGATCCCGGTGGAAATTCGCCACATGAATCCAGGTTCTCTTGATCACTCTGACTGCTGAAAATTTGTCATCCTCTGATTTCACATTACCCTGTATATTTATTCTGGTCATTTTTATTATTGGCTACGTTTGTTCCCATATTCAACTTGTACAAAGCCATCTTCATCCTTTTTGTTAGGGTCTACATTGGCTTCTGTTTGCTTATATATTGTTTAGTCAAGAAAGATCATGTCATTCATAACTTTCAGCTGTTTTTTCTCTAGTTCTCTAAGAGCTGATTGTTTGGGGGTCACTGATTTACTCGTATTGATTAAATTGGCTTTTTTCTGAGCCGGTGTTGTGACATTTTCTATTGCCTCTTGTTTTTGTGAGGTGCAACTTTTTATGTCTGGTTGTATTTTGTTTACATTTAGGTTATCCAACTTGCTATCTATGATTTTCAAGCAATTTATATCTTCTTGCAATATACAAAACTTTTTCTCAATTTCCAAGTGAATATAAGATTTAATTGTTGAATTTATATTATCCATTGGAGATGTTAAGTTGGCCTCTTTAATCTTGGTAATATAAGATGTCACTTTCTAACTTTGAATATTTTAATTGTAGTTCATTTATCGTCTCCTCCAACTTAGCATTTAACTCTGTCGTTTGTTTTCATCTAATATATCCTGGTATTTTGTTTGTACGTCATCTTCATCACTATCACTATTGATTATGTCATTTTCCTTGGATATAATTTTATTGTCTGTTAATTTCGTACTACAACATCCTTGCAGCACAACTGTTGTGGTATGTTTTATTACACTTTACACACTTAATTAGCTTCTTAGTTGCATTTCTTCCACAATAGCTACACTGATCATTAGACAGCAGTTTGTCTTTGTCCGCCATTTTGGAATACGGTTTTCGTACCGCAAGGGTTGATAAACACAGAATTTATATCCAAGAAACTTATCCTCAGAATACTGCCATGTTTAATGTTTCAGAGTTACCCCATATAAATTCATTTAAAAGTCCCTAAACATTACAGGTTTTCATAACCAAAGTGATATCCCAATAAAAAAAGTAAGATTTTATTCAACTAAATTGAATACTATTCTACATGTACTTCCTAGTAGTACACATTTTTCTAAAAATGTGATCTCCTCTGTGTGTGAAGAATTTTGAGAAAGATTGGAAAAATATATCCATATTTCTGGATGTATTGGTACATACAGGTGATTATCATAATTACCTAGGTACCAGCAACAATCAAATATTTCATTTGTTTTGCAAATTATATTTATATTATTTATTTATATACTATGCATATCTAACATGAGAAATATTCTACTCTATTCTATTTAATATATAATTAGTATATAATCTGTTGTTTATTGTTTTTTTTTTTTAATTACACAGTGCATTAACATCACAGGCAGTTGTCTCTTTAAACATCTACCAAATCTATCGTAGAATAACGGAGATGAATAATTGTAAGATTGGTCGACTTATCTATAAGGAAGATCAATCTCAATTATTCGAACATCGGAGTTCTTCTATGATATAACCCTCCCACCACTTATGATACCTAGTGTGTGATTAGTTCAGTCACAAATGAACTGACTGTATATCAGGTATCGAGCCAAGCTATAAGATAAGGTGGCAAAAAGTTGTTTACTTTTAACACAGTGTGTGATTCACTTAAATATGAAATTTACCAGAATTATCATATAGGAACTCAAATGCTCGAATAATTCTATTTTATCTTAAACAGGTGGCTTGCTTTAAAAAAATTACTATTCCTAGCACAGTATCTACTTACCAGTATTATCCATATATATAATTAAGATCGTCATAACTGTAGTAAACGCCATAAAAAATGCGGCAAGTGGTAAAAGCTTTTTCGTCACGCCAGATATAGGCTCTAAATTTGTTAATTTTGTAGGTGAAGCTGGTAATTCCGTACTATTACTTTGCACTGGAGGGGCATTTTGGCACTGCCCTGATATAGTCATCATGAGTATATTTTATTAAAAATCTTTCTTCTAAAATTATAAAATTAATAATTTTGTGGAGAACGTGTATAATGAAATAAATAATACTAAAGGTATTATCTTAGTGAAACAACCTACTATAATCATTACCTGAATCCTGAAATTAAATGAAAAAGGTATCAGTTAACATTCTTACCTGTTTTCACCTATAAAAAATTAGGGAGAGCACTTTAAAAATAGCACTCGTTAATGCAAGATATAGTTTTGTCCCACATTATATTTATTCAATAAGCATTTATTGTGCACTTTATCGCATCAACAAAAGAAAAAGAAAATAACCAATAATCACTTTCCGGTGGACAACAGAACGGTGGTTACACAGGGTGGTTAGCAGTTCACAGTTGGTCTTCTTCTTCCTCGTCTACGGCCACAGAGCACCTTCTACGGCCCTTGAGTTACTTCGTTCGTGCGTGAACACTAATCACTAGCTGCTTTCGTTCGTCTTGAACAAAGTGATTGTGATTAGTAAGCAACCAATAGAAATCAAGAATTTGAAAAATATCTCAACTCAATTGGCTGTTTAGTGATTGTGTTCAGTTTATTCAAGACGAACGAAAGTACCTACTATTTACGTGTTTTACTAATCATGATCATGACGTCATGTACATCGAATGAACGCATCATTACATGAACTTATGTGATTCAAATTTCAAATACGAATTCAAATATAAATATAAATCCGATCACCCGGCTCTTTTAACAGAGCGTTTTGTTGAGGTTATGTGGTAAAAGGAATATAAATTTGCATGTAGATATTATTGAAAGTGCCATTTTGAATGAAATTTTAAATATGTAGACTCGATTTCCATCCAATGATGATGACGCATTACGAAATTCGATACCCAAAACAAAGGGATGAGGGACATATAAGAAAACAGTACGTACTGTTATCAGAAAAGCTTTGATAAATATAACTTCTAATTACAATGCACAATATTATAGTCATATTATGTACCTTGCTATTAAAAAAATTAAAAATTTTATAAGTTTTTTTTATTAACTATACAATTCACGAATCATACTACACAAAATAATCATTCACAAACTATGAAAACAATTTATATTATATTTTTTTTATTTTCAATAATAATAACTCTCTTTTAGGTATAATATATTTTATTTTATTCTTATTTTTCCTTTTAGATTTTCTAGTTGTCCTCTCCAACTATATAATTATTTTTTTAAATATCACTTTGGTTAATTAGTTTTTCATTTTTTGATGTTTGCCATTAAGTACTCTAATGAGTATATTTTCTTTCCCTTTTGTATAATTACTTCCATGATTAAAGGTTCTGTCATTAGTCAGTTCTGTAACCGATGGTTCAATACTTTGTTTTTGTTTATTTTGAAGAATTTAAACAGTAATTTAGCCATGGTCAACTTCTATTTCTTCAGAAGATAATACAACTGCATTAGAGTCTAGATATGCCTTAGAGTAATTCTCACGTACGATAGTATTATAGTCACCTCGGTTACCTCTATTGCTGTATTTATGGCATAGGTGTTTTCAATTGTAAAATATTGTTTACACAATAGATTTGAAAGCTTTTCATCACTGCTCGTAACCTTTGCCTAAAACATTCCTCCACCAGTTTTTATGGTTCCCTAAAAGAGGAATTAAATTATCTGGTTTTAATCATGTTCTATTATACTATTTCTTTATATTTGATATAATATAACATATTTGTGTACTTACTTTGTACAGATATATTTTGTTTCCACTTCTTTTTCAGTAAAATTGTAAAGAGGTTAGGTTAGAACAAAATATAAACAAATTCTGTGAAGATAGGTTTTTACCAACTGTTGCACAACAATACTAGTTTCTTTCTGTTAACAAAGACTTACTTAACTTCCACTCAATTTTCGTTGGTGAATACGATATAGGTGAAGCGCACGTGACGTCACATCAGCGTTGCGAGCACTATTACTTTTGTAATAGATCTATTACTATTAAAAGCTCCCTATTACGCTATTACGCCGCAACGAACATCTATTGCTTTTTTTCGATATGACGTTATTTAATTTATACCAATGAATGCCACCAACAGAACCCATGTTAAAAATGAAACGAAACCGCTCAAGAGTCGTGACTTGTTGACGGTAATTTTATACATGAAGAAGAAGAAGAACTTTTTGTGTCATATTTTCATTTTACCACAGAGTACATATACAAACTGAACACAATCACTAACGAGCCAATTGAGTTGAGATATTTTTCAAATTCTTGATTTCTATTGGTTGCTTACTAATCACAATCATTTTGTTCAAGACGAACGAAAGCAGCTATACTTTGAAGTTTAATTTGTTTTTTGTTTTGATCCTAAATCTGCCTAGTAATATTTACACTTTTATTTAATAAAAAATCGTTTTTTTAGTGTAACTATTATTTCTCAATTAATTATTCTCTAGTTTTTCATGAACATCAAGTATTTTTCCGCAACACCATGTAAATATGCATGAATATGAAGAACAGCTATATTCTTTTCCAGCGCATTTGTAAAAAGCAAGATAGTAAATTTTCCAATATCTCCAACAATACTCATTAAAAGGTATTTTTAGGAATTTTACATTTTGTAAATATAAATGTCAAGAATCTACCAAGCATGGTATCATGGTTTGTCTTTGATTATCAAACGGTAAGTCGCGAATAAATCCTTACTGTAATAAGAATTTTCGCCATTTAATGACAGATGGAGCGAGAAAATATTGAAATACATTCATGTCAATTGAATTAGTATTTGGGTATCTGCCACTCTAAAAATCACGATGACCTTGAGTCCTCCCAAAAAAATTCGCCTGTTTCCTCGCCCCGTCTACACATTACGAAATGTGAAATCTATTACGAATTTACAACGACATCTAGTACGAAAAAAAGAGACCTGCTCGGAACACTGCGTCACATTCATACCAAAGAGGATTAAGGATTAGATAGAGTGGAAACATTGCGTATAGTTATGTTTGAATAAATAAATATTTCCAAAAAATGTGTTTTATTGGTAATGTAGAACTTTACAACACAAGCGAAAGAGTAAATATAATATATTTATTTTAATACAGAAGCGATAAGAAAAGCAGCATCAGCGTTTTAGCGGAGTTCAGTGGCGAGCACAGCAAGGCGTCCAGCGGCGCGCAACTGGGTCCAGTTTAGGGGCCTACATAACGCCTCCCTCCTAGGAATGGAAAACAAGGGACGATGGTTTTCCTTGCAAATTTCTTTCCAGGGTCCCGTCTGGAGTCGGTTCGGCAGTTGTCTCCTTTTTAACTTTCTTGAGAAAATGGAGATACCATTTTATTATAAAGTATAACATAATGGAAAAACATATCGATATTATCACATATGTTAATACCCAAGTATGGGTACTGGCTCGGTTAGTTGAACCTAGGGTTCCGAAATTTAAATTGTCGATGTCAGCCTTTAGTTTGGATATTTCTGCTAAACCTACTTCTTTTAGCTGTAATGGTTGAATCGAGCTATCCTCGGTATTGGTTATGTCAATTCGAGGCAATTTGTACTGAATAAATGTTTCATTTTTTCCTATATTTTTATAAGTTTGTCCATCAATCTGTGTGGAGCATTTTGACGGAATTGTTATAATAGCGGGTTCATGAATTTCACGTAGTCCATTATTGGTGCAAAATATACGAAGCTTTATCACATTCTTTGGTACAACAATCAAGGTTGCTTCGTCGACAACTTCAATTATATTTTCTTGTATTTGTACAGGCGTAAACGGGCACGTATTTGCTTTCCCGTCTAGTAGTTGTGTAATGCAATCAACTTCTTGTAATTGATCTTTAATGTGATAAATACATTCTCTGTCGATAATGTGACATTCATAGTTAACATAAAAGTGATGCGTGGAATTTCTCAGAAGGTAAGGTTTTTTTGGAATTATCATGACACTTTTGCTTAGGAATAGGGATTAAATGTAATAAATCGTAAACAATCGGTGATATTATAGGAAAATGTATGGTAAAAACGATTTTGTCGATTCGAAAGAACACTTGGGTTGTTAATGTGTCGTAGTAAGATAAGATATTATCGAAGGTAGGTATACAATCCTTAGAATAATTTATTTCTAATTCCCTTTTTAGTTCAAACATAGTCGTAACAGGGACGATAGAAGTATGTAAGGTTCCTAGCCTAGCAAAAACTACAGAATTCTCAATATCATCCAAAAATAAAATAATGTCTCTACATGTTAACATTATTAAATTAAGAACAGTTTCATGTTGAACATCATTGTGTAGCGGTTATTATTAGGTCTATTTGTTTTTGTATAACCTTTTGGTTTTGCTCTAATCGATAAAGTGTATTATTATATTTTTCCATTAATTGTTTTGTCATGCCTAACAATTGATTTTGATTTGCTAACATTTTACTTTGATTATTTCGCAAAGTCAATATAGCTTCGTCATAATATTCTCCGTCACTGGAGTCTAAAGTTCCAAATGCCCATTTATGAAGTTTACCTATAACATTGATCAATCCTCGTTTTGATCTATGGTTAGGATTAATATTATTGTATTTCAAATTTATTTCGGCAAGTAAATATTCAGCATGTTCTAGGAATTTTCGTATCGCATGCCGCTTGTCAAAATGTCTATTATCAATCATTGTTTTCATGATCCCTATCTCGAATGTAACATTAGAAATTATTGACTTTAATTTATTAATATCTAAATAATGTATAAACGTGTGATGTCTGTCTGTAATTCGACCGTTGCCTAACTGACGAGATAAAATCGGGTTGGTTATGGTATCAACTACCACTTCGTAAGCATGATGGAGTTTCGTTATCAAAGTTAGTATACTATAATTATGGTCCATGTTGACAGTATTCCCTGAAACAATAGGTGGATTTAATTTCCGTGCAGGTTTCAGTTTCGTTTTATGATATACCTTATTACCCGAAGTCATGAGTTTATTATCTAAGTCTTGTTTAACTTCAGCTGTTTTATACTTTGGTATTATTTTACTTTCTCTGAGATTTCTTTTTAAATAAACTTTTTCATTTTTTTCGAGTCTAGGTGGGTGAATTTTCGTATCATTCGTTTTATCGATAACCCGAGCCTTATCATTATTTATTTTAACTCTTTCAAATATGGTAGATATTAAATTTTGGTGGTTTTGGTCGTACTGCGTTACAATCTGATCGTCGCTTAAATCAAATGGTGAATGTCCGTCGTCGTCACTTTTAATTATCTGAAACGGCGTATACTTCGTGGAAGTATGATAACTATTATTGTATCCAATTATCGCGTAAGATATCGATACTTTTATATTTTCACTAGGATTAGTTAGTTTTAAAATTCGTAAGTCCTTGCCAATAGTTGAATGAAATCTCTCGATAGGACTGTTACTATTCGGGTTATATATTGTTGTAAAATGTAACTTAATTTTATGTTTCTTACAAAATTCTATTAAAGCACGACTATGAAATTCGCTACCTCCATCACTTGTTATTTGTTTAGGGATACCAAAATGAGACATAAATATCAAAAGGCGAGTTCAGTAAATCAATTGAATTTAAGAGGATAGGGTACGCTTGTGCATATTTAAAAAACTATTTACAATAGTTAAAAACGCTTGATTTGAGATTTTGAAAGTATCAATATATATTAAATCGAATGGTTTGTCGCCGATCGGTGTGTTTCGAAATTTGATTTGATTTGGGTGTCGTTCGTATTTAGCTTTAATATCGTGCTTGATTTTATTTGTAAAAGTTAGTTTGTCGTTTTCCCTATGAAAAACATCACTATATATTTCGCACAAATTAATTATCGCTTTACGCTCTTCATAGTTCATATGGTCGGTTCGAATTAAGTTAGAAATTTCAGATTTTTGTGGCATTTGATAAGAATTGTCATAGCCAATATTAATATTATGCATTTCAAATTGATTACACAAAGGAATAACTGTAAAATGTTCTGCCAGATCCACAGTCATGATACAAAGAATTTTGTATCATGATCCACAGTAATGGTTTTTTCCGTGTAATTATAAATTTCAAAATAAGCTCTAAAGTTTTTTGCAAAAGTTAAGGTTTCTGGAATAATTAAATTATTAATTTTACAGGGTGGTACAATTATTTCGCCATATTCGACACTGACAGGATAATCTTTAATTAAAGTTTCCTTAGGTGGTATCTCAAATTTAAAAGAGGTTTCATCAGGTTGTCTATAATAAAACGGAATTTCGTGATATTCATTTACCAATCTTTGATTTTGAAAATCGATACCTAGGTTCATACCAATAAGATCTTTAAGTCCTATTATGCCGTCATAGAATTCGTGAAAATTAAATAGTATAAAATCAATTTCATAATTACATTGGAATTCGTCAAAAGCCGGTATTTTTGCTCTGTAACGAATTAACTTTTCTCCTAGACTAGTTTTAATAACTGAAGGTGAATGTATGATACAATTTGGAAAATAATCTTCTATTACCGAGGGTTTAATTATTGAGGTGAAACATCCGGTATCAATTAACAATTTAAGAGGAGGTGATTGAATTTCTATGTATGATAAAGCGTTTACGCTATTGGCATTCATTTCAATTATGTCGGGTGGTCTGTCTGGTTGTCCATAATAAAATTTTTCAGTTTGATTTGTGTCTTCATAAAAATAAGGATTTAAATAATTTTCATTTGATGTTTGTTCAAATATTGGATTTTCGGATAACTGATGAATTTGATGTTCAGGGGCATTTGCGCTTGGTATATTACCATTACCTGAATTGGTTTAAATGGTTGATTAAATTTCGAATAAAACTGATTATTTGGATCCCTGCTTAAACCAGTTCTACTATGAATTGACATCGGTTCCGGTTTATAATTCATTACTTGATTTTGCCGTGGTTTAAAGACATTTTGCGGCGGACCAAAAACTTGCCTATTTGTAGGAAAATTATGGACTATTTGTCGCGGTTGCACGTTTATTGGCTGACTAGGAAAAGTCGGACGTGTCTGAAAACTTCGACTGAGCATATTAAAATTTGGTTGATATTGTTGCTGGTTAAAATAGGGAGAAACTGGATATGCCATTGACTGACCTATCTTTTCTCTATTAAAATTTCCGTATAAGTGTGTATTCGAACTATTAATTTTATGGACCGGTAGCTTAGTGGCTTGATTACTGTTACATTTTTGTAATTGTGGAGCGTTGTAATTAAAATTTTCCTCCTCGATTACAAAGGCAATCGCTTGTTCGATGGTAGTAGGTCTTCTTAATCTGACGATGGTTTTTGTTTCACCATGTAAATTCCTAATAAAAGTGTTTAACGCCAATTTATCGTACTGATTAATTTCATGTCCGCACTTAGGTTTGAATCTGCTCTTATTTTTGAATTTAATTTGCTGCGTATTAATTTAATTCTTTCGCTTAGATCTATGAGACTTTCATTGCGCTTTTGTGTAATGGTTATTAAATCTTGTTCCAAAGATTCCCTATCGCGGAGTTCCCCAAAACTAACTCTAAGGGCGTTTTTTATTAAAACCCATGTACTTAACTCAGGACGAGAGTAAATTAAATTTTGTGCATCATTAGTCAGTTTGCTAGTAATGGCCAAGAGTAAAAAGGAATTAAAATCGTTCTCATTTTCTCTATAATATTGTATTATAAATCTCTCACAAATACTAAGAAAGTTTTCTAGTTTGTTGGGGTCGCCATTAAAATTCGGTATAAGGGAAATATGTTGCGTTAATAGACTGGTATGAATTGGTGTTGATGAGGGTTGCTGGGTGGCGTCTGCCGACGCCGACGGTCCGGGCATGTTGGGTACCTGATCATTTCTGGTATTCATGTTACTTATTTTTAATTTGCTACTCAAATTTAAAGAAGTATTTAGTAAATTGCTTAAGTCGTCGATATCAGACATTAACTAAACAATCAGTAATCGTTTATTTTACTTTAAATAAAATACGTTTAATTTAATCGCTTTTGTACATTGCCAAACAAATAAACCAAATATACCTCTATGATATTTTAAAAATTTAAATAGAATTACTTAAACAACGTTGTCTTTGATAGACTGTTTCCTAAATCTAATTGTCTTTGATAGACTGTTTTCTAAACCTAATTGTCTTTGATAGACTGTTTTCTAAACCTAATTGTCTTTGATAGACTGTTTTAAGTTTAAACCCAACCAGACAAAATCGATTTTTATCAGGATAGGAAAGAACTGAAGATTCTAGGACAGAGAAATTTCACTTACCACTGTGGTTATGTATAAAATCCAGGTCCTAGGACTTTTTCACCTTGGCTTCTTAGGAGGCTACTCGATTCACCCCCTGATGTCTTCTCGGGTGCCTGCTCAATCCAGCACTCTGGGTAACTTCAGCTGCACAATGCACGATGCACTAATTAGTCTTTAAATTGTCCAAAAAGCACCACAAAAGTTCGGTTCGTTTTATTTCACCTTAGAGTTTCTCGCGAAATTAATGTGGACACTAGCACATTAACCCGGGTGAAATCCTATTCGACTGCGCCAGTTATGTTAGAATAAATAAATATTTCCAAAAAATGTGTTTTATTGATAATGTAGAACTTTACAACACAAGCCAAAGCGAAAGAGTAAATATAATATATTTATTTTAATACAGAAGCGATAAGAAAAGCAGCATCAGCGTTTTAGCGGAGTTCAGTGGCGAGCACAGCAAGGCGTCCAGCGGCGCGCAACTGGGTCCAGTTTAGGGGTCTACATAACGGTATAAGGGCAACAGCACCATCTGTCGAGTGGGATGCGAAAACATTCAAGTGAAAATAACAGTATTTAAATGACAGTTGACATAAAACCGGATCAGAGACAGTGAGTGAGTCATAGTAGGAGTAGTGTGAGAAAGTTAGTTAAAAATTGTGAAAAAGTGGTGAAAAATAAAGAATCGGACATTAAAATGGTTGTGAACTGTTGCTTCCGAAATTGTGGTAGAAATAAAGCAGATGATAAAGAGCACGCCTTCTTTCTAGTGCCGAAGAAACCCGCAATGTGAGTAGTAATGTCATTGTACCCCAGATAGCTAGTTGCTAATTTGCTTTGAAATTGTTATTGAAAGCTAGCAAATTATAATTATATATATATATATATATATATATAAAATATTTTCATACATTCTTCTAATTAAAAAATCTCAAACAATTTGACTTATTTCAGTCGCAAAAATGGATACAATTTGGTGGATGGAGCAAGGTTTGTACCTACTATCGTTTGTGTGAGGACCATTTCGAGCCAAAATGATTTGGAAGAGACATCCGAGACCACTGCTAATTGCAAATGCAATTCCGACAATTAGAAGTTGTATTGTCAAAAGGAAACATAAGCATCAGACACATGTTGATACATATAAAGAAGGTATGTATTATCATCATCATAGGTATATGCAGAAATTCACAATATTTATTTTTTCCCACCTACATTTTGCCAAATGAAATAAAAAACAAATTTAAGGATCAGCGAAATTTTGTAAATATTTTAAAAATACACCTTTGCCTTAACTGGTGTATAGTATAGGATGATACGAAATAATTTATTTTGTAAAACTTGTAAAGAACTTTGATTTATACCATACAAAAATGTTACATCTTTCTTTATACCAGCACCTTCTTGTTAAATATTTAATGGTAAAAATTGTTTATCGTATTACAGTGGGGGGAATGAAAAGGAACTTCATGAAAATGCATACCCAGTGCCTTCAGGATCGTCTGAACCAGAGAATGATGATTCAACCACTGAGGTTAGTCGCGGGTTAACTCCTCTTTGTTTGAATTTACCCCAGAAAAAGCCTGAGTCACCAAAAACCAGGCAAATTAATTCCCAAAGAAGAACAATAGCTGCGTTGCGTAGTAAAATTAACAAGCTGAAACAAATGCAGAATGGTAGACCGAGAAATAAAAACAAAAAAGTAGCCGAGATTGAAGATCTGATCCAACAGACTTCAAAATTCTTACCCCGAGAAGCACATAATTTATTAATAACACAGCTACGCTTGAGTAGATGTACGAATCGCGGCCAAAGATATAATGACGAGTGCAAAGATATTATGTAGTTAAGATGTTTGTGTAAAAAATGTGATATAGCGTAGATGTTTCTTTTGCTTTCTAATATTTGATGCATGGTAGAGTAGTAAATAAATCCTGATGTTCAATCGTGCTATTGATAATGTATGTGTGTAGCACATTACCATTTTAATTTTTTATTGCAGGTTTATGGTGTAAAATTGTGTACCTACTCACCTTAAATAAGTTGCCATCAAATTGTTTGGCCGAAAAGTCACCATGTACATAATTGTAAATAGAGTTTTTAATGTGTCCAACCACCTTCTAACATACATGTACGATAATGAGTATGTTATACAAATATTACTTTTTCAATGTATTATATATAAATAATTAAAAAATATTTTTATATATGTTTACCTAGAGCTATTTAATAGGAATGATGACAATGTCATTATATTTAAGTATTGTTAACTGTTTTTGGCTTAAATTAGCGTGTAAATATCTGTACATCATATTTATGTACAAACTATATTTGTATTTAGTTAGGTATTTAATAAAAATATATTTTTTTAATATGCTTTTTCCTTCAATTTTCTCCCGTGTTACGCCACTGGAAGAAATCCTAACCACACTAATTCATAATTTAAATTTGCCGGTAAGGCTGACAGACGGTAGTGGGGGAATTTAGTTACGCATCCGACTCGCCGCGAGCGCTGAAACTCGTGTACGAAAAAATACATTGTGGTCTTATGAAAGTTTCCACTCTATCTAATCCTCTTCATACCCTGGAGGATAAACAAACACTAACCATACTAGTTCTTGTGTATGTTTACATATGAAAATCCTTTCTTCCTGTGTTATATTTGTTTGTACATTCGTGATATTTTAATAAAATATTAAGGTAAGAGTGTAATAATTATATATTTATACCAAAATTAAAATTTTATAACAATTGATTGCAGAAATATGGACATGAATAGCTATTGTTTACAGCTTGATAAAATTCATCAAGAAAGATATATTTCAAAAATATCTCTGTTAGGTATAGATTCATATACACTTCGTTTAGAAGATTGTTTGGCAGATATAGAAGACTTCCCCAAAACATTATATCCTGACATAGTAATGTATCTGGTCAGTGCCGTAACTAGGGCGGTGCCGTCGGTGCCCCCGCACCAGGCGCAGTCTTCTAGGGGGCGCAATTTACAAGCAAACACGCAAATGAATTGGATAGGAAAGGGGAAAGGATTCTTTTATTATTTGCCCTCACCTGTATCAGCGCCGTGTCATGCCACTGACATTGACAGGCATCACTGTGAGGATGCTGCGTCATGCATCGAGCATCATACATTTGTTTTCTCTAGTCTGTTTTGTGCTGTCGTGTCGCGTGGTGGCGTGTTGCATTGCACATCGCACTATCCGTTGTCAGGTTCGCTAAGGCTAAGAGCAAAAAGTGCGGGCGCTTAAAATTACCAGTAATTGCAGGTGAGATGCGTAAACATTTTCATTTCATTAATTTTCGAGGGTTTAGAATTGTGCATTGTGAAAATTTTAATTTCTTTTGTTTTAGATCTAGAACTCTAGACTAATTTTTATGCAATGCCTCTTAAACGACCATCTGGTGCTGAGTTTCGGAAGCGAAAACGTGCTAAAGAAAATGAGGCCCAAAAAATTTCTAAAGTTTTGCTTAATTATACAAAAATCGACCCGAATCCGAAGTACCAGACCATGGCAATCTTCATAACTATTTCCAAAGTGGCCATATAGTAATTGCTGGAGCTAGCACAGTAGACGAAGCTTGTCTAGAGCCTTCTACATCACTATCACATTCTAACGACGAAACTTTACCGAAAAATTCATCTGATTTTATTCTGCAGGATGAAAATGAACATTATGAATTGCAAGAGTCTTTGCACACAGAAAACACAACCGTATCTGTTTATCGAAATGATCCAAAATCATGGTTCCCAGTGACAGATTCAATTCGTTGTTTTCTTGTAGAACAAGACCCCGACCAAGCAAAAGATTTAAATTTTTCTTTGTCACAGTCTGAATCTGGAACCAGAAAATTTGCAAAAGAATGGTTCACAAGAAAACTATTTAACGGACAGTTTTCGGAGCGAACGTGGTTGATGTATAGTCAAAAGAAGCAGGCACTTTTTTGTTTCCCTTGTATTTTGTTATCATCTCTCTCAAAAAATCTGTATGTATCGTCACTTGGAAATCCAGAACAAGGATTTACGACTGGCGACATTTAAGTTCAAGGATACCTGACCATGAAAATTCATCACTTCACCGCGAAAATTATATTAAGTGGAAAACTTTAGAAAGGAGTATAACATTAAAATCTTCAATTGACGCATCTCTACAAGTTGCAATAGACCAGGAAAAGGAAAAATGGCGACATGTTCTGAGAGTGCACATGACCATTATTCTCTTTTGTGCCGAGAACAATTTAGCTCTAAGAGGAACAAACGAAAAAATTGATAAACTGGGTTCAGGGATATTTTTAAGTGCTGTTAATTTAATTAAATTTAATCCAGAGTTGAAATCGCACGTTGAATCTCATAAGAAAAGAAGCGTATCGTATTTCTCTCCATTGATTCAAAATGAATTAATTGAGCTAATGGGGGCTGCTGTTAAAAAACAAATTATTGACGAAGTAAGGGCCACAAAGTATTTTTCTATTCTATTTGACTGTACTCCGGATCTTTCGCATCTAGAACAGATGTCTCAAATCTTGAGGTATGTGAAAGTTCTTAAAGAGATCACAATAGAAGAACGTTTTATAGACTTCATTCACTCTCACGAAAAAACTGGCGAAGGCTTGGCAAAAGAAATTTTAAAGAAATTGGAATCGGATGGACTTAATATTACAAATGTTCGAGGACAGGGTTACGATAATGGAAGTAACGTGTGGAAAATACAACGGCATTCAAGCTAAAATTCAAGAACTTAACGAACATGCTCAATTTGTTCCATGCGCAGCACATAGTTTGAATCTAGCAGGCGTACACGCTGCTAGCGTTACAACTGATATGGTAACATTTTTTGGTACTATTCAAAGATTATTTACTTTTTTCTCTGGATCAACAATACGTTGGGAAGTTCTAATGCAAAAAATTTATATATCTTTGAAATGCCACGCAGACACTAGGTGGTCGTCTAAAGCTAAGGCAGTGAACGCTTTACACACTCAAATTCCACAAGTTGTTACTGCCTTGAATGTCTTGACTTCTGATACCTTTAATGCAGAAACGATTGCAATATCAAAAAGTGTATTAAGTAATATCGATTTTAAATTTCTGTGTACGTTAGATATATGGGCTCGAATTTTAACTGCTATAGATAGAGTCAATCGAACTTTACAATCCAAAAATGTCACTGTAGACATAGCAGCAAAAATGATAAAGGGACTGACCAACCAGATTCAAACCATCCGTGATGAAGATTTCGAGGAAATGTTTGATAAAGTGGTTACATTAGCTGAAAAGATAGGAACAGAAGGTGATTTTGTACAGAAAAGGAGGAGACGTGTAAAAAGACAAGATATGGATGAAAGTGCAGACGCAGGCTACGATATAACTCCAAAACAAAATTTTAAAACTGAAATATTTCAAGTGATAGACACTTTAATCAATCATTTTAAATGGAGTTTTGAAAAGTTGAACAATATTGCTAAACATAATATTTTTAGTCGCAAACTCCTCTATAAATCCTTATTTTACTATAAGGAACGTAACCAGACTGCAACCAACAGCTACTCTCCGGGCTATGTGCCCCGCCGAGCGCTGAATTACAAGTCACAAGTCTGGCGCGTTAAGTGTAATAATTGCATATTACCATCAAAACGCTAATGCTTCGATTGCAACAAACACCAGCCGAAAGACTGACTGGTAATATGCAATTATTACACTTAACGTGCCAGACTTGTGACTTGTAATTCAGCGTTCGGCGGGGCACATAACCCGGAGAGTAGCTGTTGGTTGCAGTCTGGTTACGTTCCTTATAGTAAAATAAGGATTTATAGAGGAGTTTGCGACTAAAAATATTATGTTTAATATTCCGCCCTCTAAAAGCACATTTGATCTATGCTAAGCCAAGTCAGGCTATTTATTTTTCGATTGCAACAGACACTAGACCGCTGGATGGCGCCTGCTGGCTGTTTTACATGTCGCTATTGTAAAAATACCGGGATGTACTATAGTCAAAGGATTCTCATGTCGGTCGTCGCATACCTACCTTGCACTGACGAGAGCCAACAGCTCGAAACTGCAGTCTGCAAGTGGTGTGTGACGACTGGCAAGGGAGCTCCTTTAAGTAGGATCAGTCTTTCGGCTGGTGTTTGTTGCAATCGAAGCATTAGCGTTTTGATGGTAATATGCAATTATTACACTTAACACGCCAGACTTGTGACTTGTAATTCAGCGCTCGGCGGGGCACATAGCCCGGAGAGTAGCTGTTGGTTGCAGTCTGGTTACGTTCCTTATAGTAAAATAAGGATTTATAGAGGAGTTTGCGACTAAAAATATTATGTTTAATATTCCGCCCTCTAAAAGCACATTTGATCTAATATTGCTAAAGATTTTAGTTTTTTGTCAATTCACAGTTTAAAGAACATTGACACCGAAAATCTAAGGAAACAGGCCACAGATTTAGCATTGAAATATGAAAATGATATAAATGGTGTAGAATTTGTAAGCGAATTAGAGACTAAAATTTCAGGCACACACGCTTTTTGCTGACTCCGAATCCACTACATTATTAGATTTGCTCCAGGCGATTCATGAATTTTCTTTGGCAGAGACATGCCCTAATATTGACATAGCCCTAACGTTACCAGTGACTGTAGCTTCTTGTGAAAGAAGCTTCAGTAAATTAAAATTGATAAAAACATTTAAGATCGTCTATGGGGCAACAGAGACCGATAAGTTTAGGCATTTTGTCTATAGAACATTCAATTGCAAGACAACTTGATTACGATTCCATCATTCATGACTTTGTATTACGTAAAGCTCGCAGGGTTAAATTATTGTGAATATTTTTAATTATTGTTCCCTTTCTACCAAAGAATTAATCTTTACTATTTTAAGTTCCTTTTTTAACCAAAGAATTACTCTTAAGTTTTTTTCATCGAATTTAAAATTTTAGTTTTTTATATTTTTTTTATGTTTGATTTTTACATTTGTTTTTATTTTTATGTTTGATTTTTACATTTGTTTTTATTTTTGTTGTTTATTTGTAGGTTTGAATATATATTAAACATAAATCATAAAGCATGTATTTTTTATGAGGGGCGAGCCTTAAATTTAAAAAAAATAACGAGACGCTGGGGGTTGGGGGCGCAAAATTGTTAGCTCGCACCGGGTGTAACATAGGCTAGTTACGGCACTGTATCTGGTACATTCTAAAAGTGCTTTTACAATGGACGAAATGAAAGCATACAGAAGTCTTGAGGCATATAATCAAGCAGTATGTGGTTGAGTCAAAAAAATTTGCGTAAAGCAGTTCGATTCAAAGGTTTTAGTTTTGGGAAAAGTAAGTAATAAATAATTAGTTATAATTGGTAATTTATGCTTAAATTGTTTGCAGGTGATGCATTCACAACGTCTTAGAGAGAAATTATTATCTCCATGGTTGATTTGTGAGAAAGAGGGCAGTATCATTAGTGCACACTGTGATTGTATTGCGGGCCTTGGAGATGTATGCACCCATGTAGCGGCAGTACTTTTCTCTATCGATGAAGCTGTTCGGAAGGTAGAGGAAGTTACCCGGACCGGAGTTAAAGCATACTGGATGCCACCTTCAAATAAACCAGTAGAACCAAAACTGGTTTATGAAATGGATTTATCTAATCCAAAAAGAAAATTCTTGGCCGATGAACCTTCTACATCGCACAAGAAAGGAAAGGACGATATTCCGGCTATATCTGAGGAAGAGGAAAATAATTTGCTTTCTAATTTAATGGAATCTCGAGGTACTGTGTTGCACCTAATGACAAAACCTTTTTCTGAACAAATTAAGCAGAACATTGATAAGAGGAAAAACTTCCATATAATGTCTCTTTATAATGAAGAATATGAAAAGAAAGGTCTTGCTGAACTTCAAGAGATTGGTAATTATATATATTTTTAAAACTTTTATTTAATACATTAAATCTCTAAAATTATGGGTAATGTGATATACATAAATAAATTTTTGTAGGATCGCACGTAAACATAAAAAGTTGTCTGTTTTTCGGAGGGGAAGGATAACAGCCTCAAAATTTAAAAGATGTTGCAGAACCAGCTTGGATAAACCTTCAATATCACTAATTAAGGAAATTTGTTATCCTACATTCCATCAATATAAAATTAAAGCTTTAGATTATGGATGTCTGCATGAAAGGGATGCTATTAAGGATTTTTCGATTGAGATGAAAAAATCTCACATTAATTTTAAAATTGAAAGTATGGGGCTGTGTATAAACCCAAAGTATCCATACTTCGGTGCTTCACCAGATGGCATTATCTATTGCGATTGTTGTGGCATGGCGCTTGTTGAAGTGAAATGTCCATATTGTGCAAGACACTCCGGAGTTACTACATACAAGCAGTCTTTTATGGAAGTGGTAGAAGGTAACGTCACTGTCAAGAAAGACCATGAATATTACTATCAAGTTCAAATGCAGTTGGCATTGACAAGGCAAGATTACTGTTATTTAGTGGCATGGAGTAAAAAAGACTTTATGTATGCTAAAGTTGCTTTTGATAAACCATTTTGGATGGCACAAAGCAAAATAGCAAAACGGTTTTTCCAGCAAGTGATTTTACCTGAAGCGCTTGGTAAACATTTTACGAAAAAACAAGTATTAGAGACTGAAACTCAAGATAAAGATGAGTGGGAAATTTTTAGTGACATGGATGTTTATGAAGAAGTAATAACTACTATACCTGAAAGCGATGAACTTGCAGAACCAACAGAAAACACTTCCTCTCAAGCGAAGCCCAGCGCTGTAGATGTTGGCGAAGAAGTGGTAACCTCTGGGGGCGAGCGTGGGTGCGTCTTTACTATGTACATACTTCGATATGCGATGTAAAGCAACGTTAGGCGTGGTTAGTAGTTGGATTGGTGACCGTTCCAACGAAGACCACGTCCTCGCCTCACCCATCTTCCAGCGGCTTGTATATCAGTGTATGCGCGGAAGCTATACAACCTTAGGCGAGGGTTGTATAGGAGATATACCATCCTTCGGAGGGGATGTAAAGCCGTCGGTCCCTTGTCTATTAAATGTTAGGCAAGTAAAAGATCCCTACTCTTCTTAAGGGAAGAGGTTCGGCAAAAATTCCTGGTTGGGGGTAGCTCGTCTACAGGCGTCGGTGTTAGGCCTCAGTAGCGGAAATAGGCCGACGTTAATAAATGTATAAAAAAAAAAAAAAAAAAAAAGTGGTAACCTCTCGACATGAGAGATAAACTAGAGGGTCTAATCGGAAACACTTCCCCTCAAGCAGGGCCTAGTAGACCACGTAACGCCTATGATTCCAATGTGATGCACCAAATTGCCCAATTGAATGGTACCAATTAAAATGCGTTGGCTTAGTCACAGTTCCAGTGGGAAATTGGATATGTGATGCTTGTAATAAATAATAATTGAATAGTTTGCATGTATTTATTTATTAGTATTAAAACTTAATCAATGTTACATAATTATTTTATATTTGTTTTTATATATATATATTGTTACCAGGAAAGATGATTGAAGGCCAAGGTAAATAGCATTTTGTTTAATGTTTATATAAAATTGGATACAGTTTCGTTTTTATGCAATGAATGTGTCTGGTACTGTGTGAGCAAAAAAAAATAGGACAACTATTTTTTTCTAATGTCAATCTGTCTCTATTTGAATATGTAACGAGTAGCCGAAAATTACATTGTCACAAAAGTAAAGTTAGATGTAAACAATAGATTTTAGCAAAGATACGTTATAAGATTTGTCCCATTTTTTTCCGCACAACAGTACTAGCATTATTATTATTAGCAAATGTATGCACATATTATTTTATGATGGTTTTCGGGAATATAACATGTTACCAAATATTTTAAAGGAATTGGCTAACTTGAATATATTTAAGAAGAACTTACTGCAATATCTTAATTGTTGTAATTGAACTTGTTACATCTAATTATTTTATTTATTTAAATTTTTGGGAATATATATTGATAGCGTTCTGAGCTGGGAGTGTCATGTTGATCTTTCGTGTAAAAGGCTGGCATCGATTTGTTTTGCATTGTATCGGCTGTGTGATATTGTGAATAGATCAGTTATATTATCATTTTATTATGCACAATTTTATTCTAGACTAACATACGGTATAATTTTTTGGGGCTCGTCACATCATGTTGACAGAGTATTTAAAATGCAAAAACAGGCAGTTCGATGCATAACTGGTTGAGGCAAATATTCTTCATGTAGAAATACATTTAAACTAAAAATCTTACCAGTTGCACGCGTGTATAATTACAAATAGTAGTATTTGTAAAACTCCATCTTGAAGATTTTATAAAGAATAACTTTTTCCATGAATATCAAACTCGCTTTCTAAATGATTTGCAAATTCCTATCCATACATTGTCAATATATAAAAAAAAAGTCCAAGATACATGAGAATGATACTATACAATAAGCTTCCACACCACATTAAAGAAATTAACTCTATTAAATGCTGTAAAGAACGTTTTAGTAGACAATTGTTTTTATTTCATATCTGATTATTTAAATTATGTATTTTAATTGTACACACTTGTACTCTTGTTTTTATACTTTTATTCATTTTTTATGTATTTTGTTCTTTACAGTTATATGTTTTTTAATCTGTATTATTTTATTTTACTATTGTATTTTATACTTTAGACTATTTATACCTTAATAGTATGTACTTGTCCCATATCATTTTTGTATGATCGCATGGACAATAAAAATTATTATTATTTTACAGTTGAATTGTTGATTATTTATATGGATCATGTGCACTGTTATATACACTTTTTAAATTTGTTTTAAACTTGTTTATACTGCTTTATCTACTTTGTATTATAATGTATATTAGATTATCTTATTTAATAAACTTGTTATTCTAGTTCTAAACTCATTTTCATTAAATTACTTTCAATTTAACCTTTCGTATATCTTCAGAGCTAACTCTGGAAAATAACCAATGGGAAAGTTTCATGCAATATTTTATACTTTCTTCTCAACAAGCCGATAACTCTTTCCACATGAATTCTGATACTAGCTAATTTTCGTGTTGTTTCTATGTCAGTAGCATCTAGTTGTTTTTTTTGTTTTAAAAAAGAAGGGTATTTTACTTCAGCGCAATAAATTTTGACTGAGTCATCGATAGAAAATCCTCGATCTGCTAAAACTAGATCACCGGGCAGTAACTTATCCAGTAAGTTACAATTCTCAGCTATAAACTTATCACTGGCACGTCCACCGTAAGCATTCGATACAAACATAATGAAACCCTGAGGAGATATACCTATTAGAAATTTTATTGTTTGGTGATGTTTATATTGTGACCAAGTTCTAGCAGATGATTCTAGATTCGATGGCTTTTCAATAAATATTTCGAAACAGTCAATAAGTTTTATTACCAAAAATATTTTTAAAACAATTTGGCATATTTAAGTGCAAATCCTCTCTTGAAGGCCAATATACTAAATTCTTTAAGCGACAATATAAAACATGTATAACGGTTTCAAAAATACGTGCAGCAGTCTTCCGATGGCAAAGGAATCTATTAGCCAAGTCTGTAAATTGCAAATTGAGCCGTAATTTCATCAATGTTAGCAACAATTGTTGAAATTTGGTAAGTACTGAATTATGCAATAAATATGGTTCAACTATTTCAAAAATATTATGCAGATAAATATATTCTGGAAATCCGGTATAATACAGAACTAATTTATCATCTTTTTTCAAGTAATCCTCAGTTAATTTTAATTTACTTATTTCTACTCTCAACTTATAAATTTCTTCATTAGCTTTCCCTAAAGCAAATTTTAAATCAGCAACGGTGGGTTCACTTGATTCTTCAATTTCCATCGGTGGATCTGGATTTTCAGGTGCTGGCGCGCTGGTTGATTCTAAAATCTGTAATCATAAAGTAAATTAATATACCCAATAAAAAAAAATGGTTATCCCTCAAAGCCTAAAAGAAGAAACAAAATTCAATTCTCAAGAAAGTAAAATCCCTTCTGGATATGCCAACATTTATTTTTTCTATTTGGTACCCTCTCGGTTCTTATTTTTGCCCTTTTATATCTTTCCAGGCCTTTCTTCTGTAATGAGGAGGTAACAGTAGTGTGTAGTGTGCCCCATATCTTTTGAGGGAATCCAATCCGGACTATTTTCGTCACTTAAGGCAGCTGGTTTCCCTAAACTCAGTACATAGTGATAAAATAATAAAAATTAAATCTGAGCTCACTAACCTGTAAGAAAATGTTTAGAACATACTCTTCCATATTTAAGTTTACTATCTGTTAAGTCTGCCCTCTTGATAGCGTTTATCCACATTTGTCTTCTCCTTTGTGACAATTCGTTTATTTTCTTATTTGGTCCATATATGGATGGAATTCTAAAATAATCATATTATTTATTTAGGAGTAATTTAACATATAAATACTAAAACAAATCGTTTATTACCGATAAAATTTAACTCCTACATCCCGTGCTGCATTGCTGCCACAGTTAACAACAGCACAAAAAGAAGGCATATTATTCCGTAATTTTTCACTAATAATATAAACTTCCTTCTAAAAATTAAATGTTATAAATAACTTGAACGTGCTTGAACGTAAATAATAAACTTTAAACACTGTTTGTTGACATAAAAACACTATGTCAACAATAGGTTATTTTACCTTCAGGGTAGGCCACCTGTCAAATCGTGCGCGTCACCTATTGCTTTAACTACCTGATAAATTTTAACAGTCAGTTTAGTATCGGTGAGTTAAGTAAATGTTGGTGGTGAATACGGGCGTTAATATATCTTCTGAATTCTGACGTTACGACTTAGATACGAGATGTTTTGTAGTGTAGTGAGATATATTCCTAAAAGAACATATCGGTTTATTTTATTTTTTATACTTATAAATTATAATTTAAATTATGAATCTGAGGAAGTTAATTTTATTAATCACAACCTACTCCATTATTTCCATTTACGCCCGTATTCACCAACATTTGCTTAACTCACCGATACTAAACTGGCTGATAAAATTTATCAGGTAGTTAAAGCAATATCGTATTCACACAAGGTTTGTAAACCTTGGTATTCACCAACGAAAATTGAGTTTAATTCCAAAACTTGTGTTTTTATATGTTCTTTAAATTTGCATATAAAATAAAGAAGAAAATATTATTGTTGGCTATTAAAAAAAAAAATCATTATGAAAGAAAACCAAGACTTTACTAAGAAAAATTCTTTACTTTGCTACTCGTTTCGTGAACAAAATTTTGCTTCACATCCTCGGGCAACAAGAATTTCTCCATAAGTTTGAGAAGGCTTGTAAAGGAAAACATTGTGCATTGTATAACAACAGTCAGTAGAATTAGAAATTTGTAGTCTACTTATGTAAAATATACTTAATGAAGGGCTATAAAATAATTTAAAATGTTTTTGAGGCAAACGTAACACATTCTTAACAGATCTCCTGTTGTGTTCATCGTTTGTCCTCATCTAAAAAACATTTTAAATTAGTTTATAATCCTTCATTTTACATTAGTAGCGAATTTGATACACACGCAAAGAACCATTGGACAAACAATATTCGATGATCAAAGTAATCTACATCTTTTGGGTACGTTACTTTTGCGAAATTTCTTATTTTAGTGCTACATTGGTAATATTTTATTAAATGAATCACTATACTTTTTCGTTAAACAATATGAAAATATATCCCATGTAATGTTTTAAAAATGGTCCAAAAAACGAATGAGTCCCAACAACTCCAGAAATGTTATGTTGTAAAAATAATAACTCTAAAACAAAGCACTACATCTTTAACAACACTTACAAATTTTAAAAAAGGCCGGAGGATACCAGAAAAATACTGCAAATATGACTCGAAACACCTTACAGGATAGGTTATGTTTTGTTTGTCCTACACAGAGATATCTCTGGATGCAACAGCAGCAGCTACAAGAAGTACCTTATTATTCTGATTCATGTTAGAACTGTTATAGTTCAGTTAAAAGTTTTCGTTTCTCGAAAATCAAATTACAAATTCCATAAGCATTAGTAGTACATTATACATTTTACACTAAATCGCAAAAGTCATTGTAATTGTAAATCATCCAGTAAAATGAAAAAGATGCAGAAAGTTGTTATTAAGCCAAAGAAGATTTACGTACATAAATGTTCTTTGATTGAGCACCCAAGCAGTCAATGTTTCAACATATTTTTAGGTAACTGAGATTGAGAGGGTTGAAAATGATAAATAGATTTTTTTGCAAGATCCATAATTCATAATCAAATATTTTGTTTGAAAAACTGATTACATTAACACAGCATACAAAAACCCACCATCTATAAAAATTCAATAAACTGGTCTATCAAATTTGAAATTGCCGCCCAATATTGCGCCGTCATATTTATGGTCAGACCATAAAGCATCTGCGGCACGTGATCATATGGGCGTGGGTAATTGGCTTGGAGGATAAACAAAGCAGATACCATAACCTAAACGCATTTGGATAGCATTGTGTGAAAAGTTTCAGTTTATTGTGAACGCTATATTTGCTTAGTTTGTGTGCCTATAACAAAAATTTTATTTTAATAATGTTTAGTGATTATTACTACACCTTAGACGCTGAAAGTGCGGTTAGATATAGGGAAAAAATCGCTGTAATTGGTATAGATCCGTACTTGGTAGACATCAAACAATGCAGTAGTAAAATCGAAGATTTTCCCAAGACGATATATCCAGATATTGTTAATTATTTACTATATACTAAGAGTGCGTACACCCATGAAGATTTTAAAGCTTATAAAGGACTTGATGCCTACAAACAAGCTACTTGTGGATGGGTTAAAAATATACATGTAAAGAAAATGTATGAAAACTTCTTGATATTGGGAAGAGTAAGTTACTATAGTTGAGGTTTAAGCATGTCAAGCATTATTCTACTTTTTTACAGGTTATGCATTCCCAAAAACTAAGTGAGCAATTTTTAAAACCGTGGATTGTAACAAAAAGTGATGGTAGTATAATATGCGCTCACTGCAATTGCATGGCAGGGCTAGGCGAAACATGTACTCATGTTTGTGCTGTATTGTTTTACTTAGATGTAGCACATAGAAGGTCTCTTGAAATATGTTCTCATGTTCAATTTCAGGATTTACAGATTCTGGTGGTGGTCTTTGACCTAATCTGGTTTGCTGAAAAAAGAACTATCTATAAAAAGCATAATATGTTTTCAAAAAGATTTCCCAACCTCTAAAAATAAAATAATTTTCAGAAATGTAAATGTACACATAATCTACTCTAAAATATTTTTTAAAGCACCATACCTACCTATTCAAAAAAGTATAGCAAAGCAAATATTTAAACGTTCGTATCACATATAAAACAAAGGCACAGGAAAGAGCAAAGCATTATCTTCCTAATATTTGAATATCAACCATTTCATAATTGAAAACAAAATAAATCATATTAAACGTGCAACCTACATATTTATTGATGTAGACAAAAAAATCATGCAAAAGCAAAATTTCAAAATTCACTGCAACCTCTACATCGTCTCGTAATCTTTTCCTTTTCTCCATTCTAACAAATCTATCTTTACTAGAAGGTTTTGATAAGCTAATAGATTTATAACCCATATTTAAAGACGGTATCCAGTCTGGGTTATTGTGATCTTCTAACTTTGAAGGTTTACCTAAATATATTTATTTGTCATACTTACGAAACAATAATTTAGGTACATCCATGTATTTATTAGATACGAATAGTGTAAAGTATTACCTGAAATGAAATGTTTGGAGCATATTCTACCATAATCAATCTTTGATTTGGTTAGATCGTCCCTTTTTAAGGCATTTATCCAAGCATTCCGTCTATCACAGGCAAGTTGAGTAAATTGTTTATGATTGTTAAAAACTGAGGGAATTCGAAAAAAACTGACAGCATCTCTCGCCCCGTTGCTTCCACAACCAACTACCATACAAAAACTTGGCATTTTCAGTAAAATGTGAGGAAATAAAAACCCAAATAGATATAAATGTGCCTTGTTTCTGTTATGGTTAAGGTTATGTTATTTATTTGTATATCCTCCAAGCCACGACCTTGAAAAATGTGACGTCACGTGCAGATGCCCTATTGGTAAAATACTGCTTAACGCAACGGTCTTACCAAAAACGTTAAGTGACAGGTCGGACCGCGGCGGTTAGTCGGACTCGTAGCTTAACGCAGCCTTTTTATTGACATATCAAAATTACTACTCCTAAGAGTAGATCCGAACTAGCAATAAAACACGCCTATAGTTTCGAGTCGAACTATAGAATTCTACAATTCTCTGTCTCCTCGCTAGGTTTGACCGCGATTGCGCACTGAGAAAGTCTGGATATGGGGATTCTGTCTCAAATTTTCAGCGTCGGAGATTGTCTGCTTCAAAAATACTTATATTCTGTGATGATGGGCGTGCCACAACTACACTTCTGAAAACAGAAACTGGCAGCGATCATCCGATCATCGTCACCGATTAGTACGTTGACTAATTTGAATGAGAAATGAGGTGTTCTACATGACGACATTTGTTTACATTAAACATTCTGTGTAGTATTGTTTTTGTGTTTTATATTATATTTATGTTGTAGATAACAAGATAACCATGAATTTAACAGATAAGATCCATCTTATCTTATTTTCGTTATTGATATGCAATTTTCTATCAACAGTTACAGGTAATTATTATATATTAACAATAGTACCCAGGCCCTAGGTCCTTTGGGTATTATTAGTTTTTCATTATGCCTTTCTACGTATTTTTTCTGTTTCAAAATTATAAATTTGAGATTTTGTGCTTTCCTGTGTTAGAAATTCAACGGATAACACTTGTTCTTGAGCATCCTTCTTAATTACTAAATGTATTTTGGTATGTATAGTAACATTTTCTCCTTAATATATTTTTTTTTTTTTTTGGGGAAATAATAAATACCTACCTATATGTTTGTGCCTATACCTTACGCCTTGGAAATGTAAATAAAAAAATATATATTTTTTAAATTCCTTTGAATTTCTGGTACCTACTAATTTGTTAATAAAATACCCAAGCATATCTTATTTAAAAGGAGTTGTTTCATCCTTCCTATAATTAATATAATAATAACTTTATTTTTAACCCAATTTTACAATATTATTTTTACAGCGGTTATTCTTTATTGTATAAATGCACCTGATTTCACAAGGAAATCGTTTTGTGTCTTAATATTTCACTAAGATATTAACAATATAATAATGATAATAATAATAAATAAATAACACCACAGGTAATTACGACCCCCTTTATTCTGTAAGGTTCTAGAAGAGCCTTGTGTGGGAGGGGGCTACACATCTAGAGACAAGGGACACACACCCAATATCCGTGTATAGTGAAAAAATCCCTCTCAGTATTTTCCACTGCCACGACCAATTCAATTCAATTCAACATAACTTTATTAAAATTAAAGGGAACATGTGACTGCCTCCCCAGTGCCCATTCCGGGACCGATCCTGCGACCACCGCGTTAACGCGGTGGTGTATCGCAAGGTCGGGCCGAGGCGGGGCTGGTTCGGCGAAAGTAAAAATGTATAAATAAAAACAACTCGAACTCCTTCTACAAAAGTAGATTAAAATAAGTGGTCCACTGCCACGACCGGGGATCGAACCCGGAACTTTTGGGTGAGAGGCAAGTGCGCTCACCTCTCGACCACCAGTCATACATATCAATGTACATATCTTATTCGTTACTAACTAACAACTAAAAACTGAAACTAACAAATAAAAGACTAATAATGAATTATTAATAATTATTATAAAATTATGGAAATTAAGTGCAATAATTGAATTAGAAGTTATGAGAATATTTTTTCAAATAAATGTAAATTATGCATGATAAATATTGACAACTTTTTACAGAATAATTTGTAATTATTTATTGCTTTTATGTATTCAGGAATAATATTATATCTTTGGACCCGTGACGCCAAGAGATTTTTTTGCCTCGTATTGTGTATGTGGTTTGTTGGTACTATTAGTTCCCTATTTCTGTAGATAAATTTTGCTACATTAAGGATATATATAATCCATTTAAATTGAAGACATTACTATCTAGAAAAACTTGTTTTGTAGAATATCTTCGATTTTTCAACAGCATTACTTTAAGTATCCATTTTTGAATTATTTTTATATTTTTCAATTGGCTGTTATATGTCCCACCCCATATTGTAATGCCGTAGGTAAGTATGGATTCTACCAACGATTTATATGTCATTTTTAAAATATTAATTGGAAGAATGTTGCTTATAGAATACATGGACAAGTTTTCTTAGTCTTTTTTTAAGATATTCGGTATGGTCATTCCATCAAGACAGTGAGTGGCTATGAAATCGAGAGACCATGCATTTTTCAAATATTTTGGCTATGTTACTAACTACCGATATTGGTCTATAGTTGTTTGTAACAAGTCAATCGCCACCTTTAAATATGGTGTAATAATAGCTTGTTTTAGTGAACCTGGAAATTGTCCATTTTGGAATGAGAAGTTAATCAGATGTGCTAGGATATTAAGAATATTAGATTTAATATTTTTAAGTGTTTTTGTGGTTATTTGATCTATTGCGGGAGATGAGTTTAATTTCAAATTGTCAATTATGGTTGCTATTTCATTTGTAGTGACCGGTTTTAGAAATATAGAGTTTTCAATATTTGCGATTTTGGATGATATATTTGTTGTTTCTGACGGTGAACTTTGATTTGATTGCTATTATTTTCTGTCACTGAATTTTTTATTATTTGCCAGACTTTCTTTGTGTTTTTGTTTGCTTCATTTAGTTTTTTTATGTATAGTCTTTTCTAGACTTTTGTAATAATTTAGTGAAAGTGTTTCTGTAGTTTTTGTACTGGTTCCATAACTGTTAATTATTTTTGTCTCTCAAACATTGTTTTTTCATTTTGTCCCTGTTTTTAATTGATGTTATTAGTGTATTTGCGATCCATGGTTTAATTTTCTTGTGTATTTTGATATTTTTATATCGAGTACATTTATTTATGTGATATTTTAACTGTTTAATGAAGTTATTATAAGCTACATCTATATTTTCTTCCGCATATATATTATGCCACGTTTCCCCTTGTAGGAAAATTGAAATAATAGATGTTTCTACAGTAAGGATTATTTGTTAATTGTAAAATCAAATTAATTTTATAGCACAGTATTATTTTTTATATCAAATATTACACAAGGTGTAACTTGTAATAATAATATATTAAACTACAAAAAAATATGATAACAGATTAAAACCGAGGGTAAAACATTACAAACCGATATTGTTAAACCTGTGCTTAAATTATTAATTATAACAACAATTAATGTACTATTGTGGCCAAAAAAATGTAATCGATTTTTATCAAGTAGTTGTTTTATAAGAAAATTTGTATCCGCGAAAATCAAACAAATGAACTCCATGCTGATATTTGAAAGGGATGATGGCAAAAATGTTATGCTTGAATTAGTATGTAATTATCTAAGAAAAATCGTAATTAAAAAAATATATATAAGAAAACAAGTATGGTTTGTTATATAAGGCTGGTCTCATCAAAACAGCAGGTGAAGTTAATTGCAGCAAAGGCGTGATTCAAAAATTAAACCAAAAGTTGATAGAAACTCATAATCTGAGTAGGACAGTCTGTTCTGGGCATCTAAGAAAAACAACTCCATTAAACAACAACAGAATTAGTCCATTTTACGAGGTCTTAATCATCAAAAGTTTGTAGGATCTTTTGAATACATTTTCCCCTCTGTTTTCGAGGGGAGAAAAACGATGGTGATGGTTTCGAGTTATGAAATCCTTGCATACTACCCCTATCAAGAAAATACCACCTCAATTTCCGGATTTTTGATCTTGGGCTTACCAGGGATCGTCGGATTGGGTTTTTTGGGGAATAATAATAAATTCAGTTAATTTACATTAGAGTACCCCGGACCGACCCTTGGGGGTTGAACCTACCCCCGCTTGTATAGCAATATCTCCAAAATATAAGAAATACGGACTCGACAAGGTTCTTTAGGGGTTTTCAAGTGCAAGGGTCATAATGGATGTGGTATTTTTTCACTCTACCCTCTCGAAACTACCCCCTACGTGTTAAAACCCCCTTCCTCTTCCATGCTGTCAGTCCTAGGCACGTGGATTCGTCAGACCGAAGTTTTTATGGGTATATCAGGGAAATTAACCGTTACTCAACGACGGTTGACCTAAGCAACCCCCGGGGGCTACAAATATAGTTTATAGAAAAAGGGGTGTTTTTATACATTGGGTATAAAAAGTAACACCACCAGTGATTCCCGCCCTCGAAAACCCGTAAGTGATTTCGGTCTTGCGAGCAGGGTAGTTTCAACCCCCAGGGGTTGCTTAGGTTAACTGTGGTTGAGTAATGGTTTTCCCTGATATTCCCATAAAAACTCCGGTCCAACGAATCCGTGCATGCCTGGAACCGACAGCATGGAAGAATGGGTGGTTTTATACGTTGGGGGTAGTTTTCATAGGGTAGAGTGATTTTGCGAGCAGGATAGTTTCAACCTCCGGGGGCTGCTTAGGTCAACTGTGGTTTAGTAATGGTTAGTTTGACTGATATCCCCGTAACAACCCCAATCCGATGAATCTCCGCATGCATAGGACCGACAGCGTGGAAGAGGGGGTTGTTTTATATTATACGTTGATGGTGGTAGTTGCAGGAGGGTAGGGTGGAAAATAGCACCTCCATCATGTTCCTTGCCCTTGAAAACCCATAAAAAACCTCGTCGGGGTCCCTATTTTCTTATTTTTTGGGATATTGTTATTACGGTCGGGGGTAATTTCAACTTCCGGGGGTCACTCCGGGGTACTCTAATGTAAATTAACTAAATATATTATTATTGCAAGCCCAAGAGCGAGAAGCTGGAAATAGGGGTGGTTTTTCCTTGGTAGGGGTAGTACGCAAGGGTTTCAAAACTTGAAATCATCACCACCATTTTTCTCACCCTCGAAAACAGGGGAGGAAATGTACTTATTGCAAAAGATCCTACAAACTTTTGATGTTTTGGCCTTTTTTGTACCTCGTTAAATGGACTAAATAGAATATACATTTATTCAATAATCATAAAAAAGTATAGAATACGTCAAATAACTAAAGTATATCTATATGAAAAATTAAAATTAAATCATAGATTAAACACTGTACAATTTAATATATTAAAATAGTTTTATTAATTAATTAATTAAAATCAGTCCTAAAAAAGTCGTCAATTTTATAAAATACATTCACATAAATTTTTTTTTAAATATTTCCTGTACTTTTGAAGCTGCATCTGTTTTACATGTTTAGGTAATGCATTATATACACGTAATAATTGTTGGGGTGCACTTTTTTAAACTTTAGTTCTGGTTGTTTGTTTTGGATTTAAATATGGGTTCACTGTGCCCCTCGTGTCATATGTGTATACTAATTCTTTATTACTAAATAGTTCATAATTGGTCTTGACAAAGCATGCACATTCATAAATGTAGATGGTGGGTGGAATAAATATATTTTGATCCTTGAATATAGCTAAGAGCCTACGAGCTTAAAAATGGTCAGATACTTCCCCTTCGGAGTAAAAGCAAATCCTTTTAAGGGCGCATAGAGTAAGTCAAAATAAAGAGATTTAGGGGCAGACCCACCTCGGAAACCTGCGGAGGCACCCCCACCCCCTGCTAAAACGGGTGGCGCGCACAGTTGTATATTTTATTTTTTTTCTCGAAAACGATAAGAGATAATGACTTACGGTTTGCGCCAATCGAAGGAAAGTAAAATTTTACATACGACTACAATTTTTTGGCTGATCAAAAATAATACTCTTCTCTCCCATTACAAAAAATATGGGAGGGGGCTACTCTGTAATATCACATTTTTGCTTATAACTTGTAAACGGCTTAATAAAAAAGTATTTACCAAGAGTTAAAAATTTAAGGTTATAGCTTTTCCTATCGATTGATATAAAGAAAGTGAATGATATTTGTTTAAATAATGCGTACAGTGGTGTACTAATATATTTGCATTTGGTGGAATTGCAACACAGCGTTTAATAAACTTTTTTTTTTTCAAAAAACGGTTATAGATATGCCTTAAGAAGGTGGCTTATTTCGGGACCTGACGTAGCTCGTTTAATTGGTGAATACGAATATTCCATAGATTTTCAGGAAAGTATTCACAAGCATCACGAAGAATCTTCAGCTTTACAACATAAGTTTATTTTTGCAGTTACCAACATAATCAATACTTTTAAAGAATATGGTAATCCTTTTCAGGAAACTTCCACTGAATTATTTGCCCTAGATAGCAAAATTGTCGTAAATGAAAAAAGTTTACAGATCTTATTATCAATGCAAAGATTTTTTTAAAGATAGATTAATAAATTCAAACATATCTATTTCTGAACCCATTACAAAAAATAACATTCCCTTCAAAAACAAAAAAATTAATAAAAAAAATCAAGCAGAGAAAGTGAATTGAAGTCGGATGTGGATTTATTCAGTAGACTTTATGTTATTTCCCAAAATAGAGACGGAGATCTCAACAATTTTTTTAAATATGAAAATCATCCCTCCTCACTGGCTCAACTTGGGCAAATGTATCATAGCACAAAATCGGATTTATTACGATGCGTCGAGAAATATATTAAAGTTAAGGGCACACCCATGGACATTGATGCTGAATTAATAGATGGAGCTGCCCTGGTACAAATGCTTCAATCTAAGGCTTGCTTAAATTTTGAAGATTATATTTCTCGTATTATAAAGCCTTACATTTTTAAACTTTTGGAAACCACGAAGAGGATTGATATCATTTGGGATATTTATATAAAGAAAAGCTTAAAGGAAAGCACTAGAGAAATGAGGGGTAAATGAAGTAGGAAATTAGTAAGATAAACACCACTATCCCGAGAAATTGGTTTGAATTTTTAAGACATGCAGAAAATAAAAAAGATTTGTTTAGTTTAATTTCAAACTATTTCAAGAATGTGCCATTGGCCGAAAATAAAGTGTTAGTATGCAACAATAATGATGAAACCTTCTACAACAGCAGCTCTTCAGATATAATTGAACTGATTGGTGTTTGCAATCATGAAGAAGTTGATTCCAGAATATTTGTTCATTCCCTAAACTGTTTACAAAATAATTTAAAAAAAATCCTAATAAAAACTGTCGACACTGATGTTATTATTCTTGCCATTTTTTACCAATACCAGCATCAAGAGCAAGACGTCTGGATAGAGTTTGGTATAGGAAAAAAATTGCAATACATATCTTGCATGGAAATAAGTAACAATTTGAAGGATAAATGTTTAGGTCTTCCCTTTTTCACGCTTTTACTGGGTGCGATGTGACATCGGCCTTCTTCGGAAAGGAAAAAGAAAGTGTTGGGAAGCATGGGAAGCTTTTCTAAATATTACAGACACCTTCAAAGAGCTCACACTTCATCCCAAACAACCTAGCGCAGAAGAAATGCGTATGTTGGAAACATTTGTCATATTTATGTATAATAAACATTCAGAGGCTCAAAGTCTGGACGTTTGTCGAATGGAATTATTTACTTAAAAAAATAGGTCTATAGAAAATCTTCCCACCACATTAAATGCACTTTCATTGCACGTTTGAAGGTGCATTTATCAGGGTGGTTTTGTTTGGGGCCAATTAACCATAGGAAACGTTGCATTACCGTGTCCGTCCCAATGGGGGTGGACACTGGAACAAGAAAAATGGTTGCCAGTTTGAACAACTATTAATAACGAAAAATTAAGGAAGGAAGTTTTAATCATTTGCAATTGCAAAATTTGTGGTCATAAATGGTTATGTACATGTAAGGAATGTTGCAATTAGCGCTGTGTTACCTTTGTAGTATTTGTTTATTTATTTAGTTAAAATATTTTTCTTTTGTTTATTGAGTTGAGAGTTTATTGATCGTTTACACTGTTTTCATTTTTATTTTTATTAAAAAACATTTAACCGGTTAACCCAGTCTACTGCTTTATTTCTAGATCAACCTTCCTCTCTCCCTCTGCTATCAAAAGCCAAATAATTTAAAAAAAGTAAAATTTCACATGCTCGATTGGTGTAAACCAGAAATAATTTTTTTCTTTTTCAAGACTGTACGTATTATTTAAATAATATCATGGACTTTTGAAACATTAATAGACAGCAGAAATTATTTTAAATTTCGACTCTTGATAAATTTTGATTTGTTGGGTCGTTTAGGAGTAATAAGATAAAATGCAACATTACTGTATAACCCCCTCCCATATTTATTGTAGTCAGACAAAAAGTTATCATTTTTTAATCAATTAAAAAATATCTGCTTGACGTAAATTTTCTTTCCTTTGAGATTTTTTTTTATTATTAAACGCTGTTGCAATTAATTCTACCGAATGCAAATAAATCCCTACGCCACTGAACGCATTATTTAAACAAATATCACTCACTTTTCATATATCATTCGATAGGAAAAGTCATAAGCTTTGTTTTTAACTCTTGGTAAATTTTCATTTATTAGGCCGTTTAGGAGTAATAAGCAAAAATGTGACATTACAGAGTAGCCCCCTCCCATATTTTTTGTAATGGGAGAGAAGAATATAATTTTTGATCAGTCAAAAAAATGTAGTCGTATGTAAAATTTTATTTTCTTTCGATTGGCGTAAACCGTAAGTCATTATCTCTTATCGTATTCGAGTAAAAAAATAAAATATACAACTGTGCGCGCCACCCTTTTAAGCAGGGGGTGGGGGTGCCTCCGCGGGTTTTCGAGGTGCGTCTGCCCCTAAATCTTTTTATTTTGACTTACTCTATATGTCCTTAAAGAGATTTGCTTTTACTCAGAAGGGGAAGTATCAACCACCGTAGGACCTTAGCTAATATGTTTTTACATGTTTCGTTGTAGCTTAGTTTAAACAGACTTCTAATACAGGCTTTCTGGATTTTAAATACTTGTTTGGCTTCTACTGAATTACCCCAAAAAATGATGCCATATTTTAGACGAGAGCGGACATAGGCCTAGTAGGCAATTAAGCCTGCTGCTGTTATTGCTAAAATTTTTAAGGCGTACTTGAACCCACTTAACTTAGATGAAATATAGCTGACATGTGCCTTCCAATTTAATTAGGAATTAATGTTTACTCCCAGAAATATTGTGTCGTGACTTGAGTGGAGTGTTTCAGTTTTAAAGTTTATTGTCACATGTTGGTTTTTTGAAATTCCATTATGTTCGTCTTGCTAATATTCAGCTTCAAATTGTTTTGTTGGTACCATTCATTGAGAGTTTCCGTTGAGTATTAATTATTTTTGTTGTGGTAAACTGCATTAAACAGTTAGGTCAAGCTAGAGATCAGGTTAGGTTAGTTGCGTAGATAAGAAAATTTAGGTACTTAATATTAGATGTTAAGCTCTTAGTGCAAGATTGGCAAGAATACATGAATGGGAGGGGAGACCAAGGTTCGTCGTAGGTATTGATTCCTACATCGACCTTTTCTGCCTGAATCCTCGAAGAAGTAACATGTCTGAAATGTAATGCTGTAAAGCATATTTGTCTGTAACAAATATGTTGTATGTGAATATGTATATATAGTAGGGTGTCCGTTATTTTGGCAAAGTCAGAAATTTGTTGCTCTTCAGTTCAAAATTAGCATGTAATTTAAATGGAGAAAGAACCTTTTCAAATATTTCGATTTATAACTTTTTTTGTTTTCACGCTAAAAATATTTCAAGATAGCTGTCTGAAAGCGTATGAAATAAGCTTTCGGGCACACTGAAATTCAAGTCATTTGGATAAAAATCAACGTCTTGGCGTCAATTTGAATATTAAGATTTGTCTAATCATAAAAACGCTAAAGACGTTAATATTAATAAAGACATTAATATTATAAAAACTAAAATTCTTCTGTAGTTTACACGAAAGTAATAGAGTTGAAAGTTAAAAAAAAGCTTTTTCAAAATACTTTGAATATTTTATTCAAATGAAATCTTTTACAACTATTCTATTTGAAATTGACCTATTTAGTTGGTTCAATCATGTGCCTTTTTTAGCATCATCATATTTTTTTATACTCACTGATAATAGTTTTCGCGTTTTGAAATTATTTTTGGGGGTAGAGTCGAAATATTAATTGAAATATAAAATATTACGTTAATATTATAAGAACTAAAATTCTTATGTAATTTACACCAAAGTAATAGGGTCGAGGGTTAAAAATAGATTTTTCAAAATACTTCTAATATTTTATTCAAATATTCATATTTTTTTATACTCACTGTTAATAGTTTTCGCGTTTTGAAACTATTTTTGGGGGACAAGCTGAAATATTAATTCAATTATAAACTATTGAAATCTTTGGCGTTTTATATGATTAAACTAATTGAAATATTCAAATTGTCGCCACGTCGTTGATTTTTATCCAAATGACTTTAATTTCAGTCTGCCTGAAAGCTTATTTTATAAGCTTTCAGACAGTTATCTTGAAATATTTCTAGCGTGAAAACAAAAAAAAGTTATAAACAAAATATTTGAAAAGGTACTGTCTCCATTTAAATTACATGCAAAATTTGAACTCGTTTGTGGCACGGGTTAACATCATCTGACGGGAATGGTAGGTCAATTCACTTTTTTTTATATTTATTAAGAGTTATTTTAGAGGGTGAGAGCAACAAATTTCTGACTTTGCCAAAATAACGGACACCCTAATATATATGTATATATATATATATATATATATATATATATATATATATATATATATATATATATTACAATATATGATTTGCAGGAAACAACTACTCAGCGGGCAAATACCCCGACCTGCATTGAATTACACCTTACAAATCATTAAAGAATGGTAACCAATATCATTTGTCAACTCCCTGACCAGACATAGACCGGTTTCGAACTTATTAGTTCTCATCAGTGTGCCATAGGTCATGGAGCAGACAAATGATAGTGGCCAACCTGCTAGTTTTATACAAACTATAGTAAATTGAGTAGTGGTGAGAGGTAAGTGAAACCTCTCAAATGGTCAATTGCTACTATACACCATAGATGTCTCTATGGGCGTATAGCGACTTGCGATTCTGCAAGTACCTGAGAGCAGCGACCTTTCAGTCCTAGGTGGACTTAACCTACTGTTACAATATATGATTTGCAGGAAACAACTACTCAGCGGGCAAATACCCCGACCTGCATTGAATTACACCTTACAAATCATTAAAGAATGGTAACCAATATCATTTGTCAACTCCCTGACCAGACATAGACCGGTTTCGAACTTATTAGTTCTCATCAGTGTGCCATAGGTCATGGAGCAGACAAATGATAGTGGCCAACCTGCTAGTTTTATACAAACTATAGTAAATTGAGTAGTGGTGAGAGGTAAGTGAAACCTCTCAAATGGTCAATTGCTACTATACACCATAGATGTCTCTATGGGCGTATAGCGACTTGCGATTCTGCAAGTACCTGAGAGCAGCGACCTTTCAGTCCTAGGTGGACTTAACCTACTGTTACAATATATGATTTGCAGGAAACAACTACTCAGCGGGCAAATACCCCGACCTGCATTGAATTACACCTTACAAATCATTAAAGAATGGTAACCAATATCATTTGTTTCACTTACCTCTCACCACTACTCAATTTACTATAGTTTGTATAAAACTAGCAGGTTGGCCACTATCATTTGTCTGCTCCATGACCTATGGCACACTGATGAGAACTAATAAGTTCGAAACCGGTCTATGTCTGGTCAGGGAGTTGACAAATGATATTGGTTACCATTCTTTAATGATTTGTAAGGTGTAATTCAATGCAGGTCGGGGTATTTGCCCGCTGAGTAGTTGTTTCCTGCAAATCATATATTGTAACAGTAGGTTAAGTCCACCTAGGACTGAAAGGTCGCTGCTCTCAGGTACTTGCAGAATCGCAAGTCGCTATACGCCCATAGAGACATCTATGGTGTATAGTAGCAATTGACCATTTGAGAGGTTTCACTTACCTCTCACCACTACTCAATTTACTATAGTTTGTATAAAACTAGCAGGTTGGCCACTATCATTTGTCTGCTCCATGACCTATGGCACACTGATGAGAACTAATAAGTTCGAAACCGGTCTATGTCTGGTCAGGGAGTTGACAAATGATATTGGTTACCATTCTTTAATGATTTGTAAGGTGTAATTCAATGCAGGTCGGGGTATTTGCCCGCTGAGTAGTTGTTTCCTGCAAATCATATATTGTAACAGTAGGTTAAGTCCACCTAGGACTGAAAGGTCGCTGCTCTCAGGTACTTGCAGAATCGCAAGTCGCTATACGCCCATAGAGACATCTATGGTGTATAGTAGCAATTGACCATTTGAGAGGTTTCACTTACCTCTCACCACTACTCAATATATATATATATATATATATATATATATATATTTTGTAGGCGTTTTTTGTTATAAGTTTTCAATGAATAAACTTTTTCCAAATCTACATTTCTTGGATTCAATAAAAAATTATCATTAAATTACATCAGTTTCTAATGCTGACGTTATTTTATCATCTGTAACTTTAGATGCCCGTATTACAACTGATGTGTCATCAGCAAATGATGTTGTTATGTGGTTTAATAAATTTGGCAGCTTGTTAACATACAGAAGGTATAAGAATACCCTTGTGGAATATGTGAAACAATATTCATCATCCAACTTCATTCAATTCAAAGAGGAAACCAACTTTCGTGCATCCCTTGAGCGGCCAAGAAAATCAATATCCAAATAAAAAAATATTAAAGATAGAATCATCATTTTTTTCTAGAACACTTTGATCTTCTAGACATAGAACTATTTAAATTTAGCATGGTGTACTGACCGTCGACACCAGTGATATGCAATCTGGGTGACATTTGGAACTAAACGTCGCCGTCCACGATACTGCAATTGGTGATCCCATTTATTTAGGGAGGGTACGGCTAGAAGTCATCTTTCATGCAGCTTCATCATAATTGATGATTGCTCTACTACAAATATGCAAATATTTTTAAAATAAGTAATAACAGAAGCCAAAATTATGCAAAATGAAAGTTTTATAAAAGAATACGCAAACAAAAACAAAAGTATTTGCAAAATCATAAAAAAATATAACAAATAGAAACAAGAAAAATGAAAACTATATTAATGAACTTAAAACAAACAAGAAACCAACATAGAGGCCTTGAACAGAATTAATGGTTATTGCATAATTATATGCAAACAATCAAAAGTAATATGCTTATTGACATCAAGACATTAACAGTTTCTATATTTTTGTCGGAAATGAGCGAGTCTGAAATTATAGTGATAAGTAAATGAATAGTTTTAAAAATAGTAATGTTGTAGGAGAAGAAAACCCATAAAACTTTTGAAATACCCAAAACATACATTGCTGTACCTCTGTTGCACTTAACTAATTTAATATTAGTTACAACCATGTATTTCTCAAAAGACTTAAGAGATCTGTTGTTAGAACAATATTTAAAGAAGTTGAAAAAACTAAATAAAAAACTATAGACCAATTTCAATCTTAAAAATCACTTCAAAATGTTTTCAGAAGTTATATTAGTGAAAAGCTCTAATAACATTTTTTAATCAAAACGATGTATTCTCATTAGTTCAAAACGTTTACCTAAAAGAATGATCAACGCTGTCATCCAGGCAATAGATAAAATTTTAAAGTCAATTATTGAAAGAAATAAACAACAAACAAAAGCTTTTGATGCCATAGATCACAGTCAATTAATGGCTAACTTAGAAAGACTTGGTGTAGAGGCGTAGTTTATATTATAAAATCATATTTAATTGATAGGCTGCAGCAAAATTGAAAAAGTTGATTTAACTGATGAAAATCTTAGTTCTGAATGGAGATTTGTACATCAGGGAATACCCGAGGGCTCCGTGTTGGGGCCACTGTTGTTCATAATTTATGTGAATGACTTCCATGATATCCTAGAAACAGTTATAGCATTTGCCAATTATAATTCTGCTGTATTATCTACAAATACTACTGAGGATTTAAAAAATAAAATGTTACACTCTGTCAACTTTTAAATGATTGGCATGATCAGAATCTACTGACCTGAATTCAGAAAAACTAAGGTAATGCAGTTTAATACATGATACGAATTGGAAGAGGAAATCATTATAGAAATAGATGAAATGGTACTAAAAGATGCAAAAACAGTCAAATCCTTGGCCTATATTTTGATTTAAGATTAACTTAGAAGAGAAACATTGAGCAACTAGCCCCAAAACTAAGTTCATTATGTTACCAACCCTACACATCAGCACAAATATATGTTTTAAGTTTATATCAGTCTTATTTCCATTTAACTATAGAATATGGCATAATTTTTTTGGGAAACTCGGTGGAAATAAACTACAAGTTTTACAAAAAAAGTGTTCCGTAATATGGTGGACCTAAATAAGACAGATTGTTGTAAGTGATATTTTAAGAGCTACAACATACTTACATTTATATCCCTACATCTATTCTTTCAGTGTAGTCTTCTGTAAAAACTACATATTCTTTGAACAATACATACAAACACATTAATATCGAACTTGTCAATAAAGACAGTGCCCTATAATGCAAATCTGATTCAATTTCAATAAGGTGTAACGACATCAGTTATTAAATTATACAACTATTTGCCAGACAGATTTAAAATACTACCATTAAATACTTTTAGAGAAGATGATTTTAAATGTATTTTAATTAAAAAATGCTATTATATGGTGAATGAATATTTTTCCGACATTGAATTTTAATGTGTACTTATTGCATTTATTTTTTCCCTTACATGTTTGTGAAGTTTTAAGGTATATTTTACATTTTGACTACAGTGTAAACAATTATGATACACTGCATATTTCTTAACATGTTTAATGCCTTGTATGATTTTATTAAATAAAGCTTATTATTATTATTATTAAGTGCTCAATACCAAATGAACAACTCAGTAAACAAGTTTTGGTTTGCGTTGGTGACCACTTTGATGATTGCGCTTAATATTTGACAATGCCAAGGAGGTCACAGTGACTGACTTTTGTTTTTTTATTAAAATTGCAGATAAGAAATACTTCAGTAGACTACCCTAACATGTATTAAAGACAAAAATGCAAAGGAAAACTACTTTGCTACTGGGAACAATTTTTTGAAAAGCAGGGCATCTAATGGGTTAACAATTATTGTCAATTGTGCTTTTCATTGAATATATTCTTTCCTATTATTTGGGTTTTCTACCACATGTATTATTATCCTCTTCAAAACAAATCACAAATAATACATGTGGTAGAAAACCCAAATAATAGGAAAGAATATTCGAAGAATGCCACAAATAAATTTCAGACAATATCATTGAATATGTTTTCTTAAAAATGTTTTCTTAACCGCCTCTCAAGTTACCGAAGTAACCCCTTGGAAGATCTCAAGGATCTTTTGCTAGGCAAAGAGAGACGAGGCCCTACAGTTTAATGTGGACTCCGAACCACTCTTGGGGCAATTTTTTTGAATGAAAAATTGTTTCGCCTTGCGGGAATCGAACCCATTTCGCTAGGCAACTCAGTTTGCTAGCCAGTTGCTTTAACACACTGAGCTACCATATGGGTAATTATAATTTTTTTTTTGTTTTGTTTTAGGTCAAAATTTTTGGAAAATTTCCCAAAATGAAAATAAACCTATAAATGAAAGAGACAACATAATAACATGGTGCACAATTAGCAATCAGGAACAAAGGAAATGTGAACATTTTCTTATGGCTAATGAAAGGGATCAGATAAGAGTTGGATATAAAAAAATTAAGATTGCTTGCAAACAGGCATCTAATAAAGATGAGTGCATGACACTGTTAGATACAGAAAAGGCTACAGTGACTACACTGGATGCTGGAGCCGTATTTGTCGGTGGACGTTATCACAGTTTAGTTCCAATCGCCCAAGAAGTATTAGAAGGTGGATTTAATTACTATTACGCAGTTGCCGTAATTAAGAAAGGTACACTTGATGATGTTGTTTCTCTACATCATCTACGGGGCAAAAAGGCCTGCTTTGCAGGTGTGCAAACTTTTGCTGGATGGGTTCTTCCAATTTACACGGTGAGAAAATATTGAAAGTTTAGAAAGATAGAAACTAATTATTAGAATTAATAAAGTAAATAAATAAAAAATAAATAAAGTTCAAGTAATAAATATCCGAGACAGAAAAAACATAACAAAAACTTTACGACCTCATTAAAATACCGGTACTTTTTTTTGTGCTGTTCGCAAATTGACTAGATTATCTTTATAGGTTTTTAATGTGAGTCGGGAATGTTTCATGTCAGACTTGGCGCCATGGCCCGCGGCGATATAATTATGTCGTAAATTTTTTTTTGCGTTTTTTATTTACTGGGATCTATTTATTTCAACTAGCGCCATGGCCCGCGGCGATAATAATTATGTCGTAAAGTTTTTGTTAGGTTTTTTCTGTCTCGGAAATTTATTACTTGAACTTTACTAACATCGCCATTATAAAGTTACTGTTACCTCATATTTTTGATAAAATTTCTTGAAATATTATTTAATATTATATTGATAATGTGTTTGATATTTTCCTAGAAGTTATGACTATACTGATATCCCATCTCAAATACAACAGTTTAATAAATATTCAGAAGTCAATAACTCTTTCAGGATCAGGATGGAGCATATTTAACACACTGCAGACGGCTGTACAAAAAAAAAGTCAGTCAGCCGGCAACATTTTTTTTCATTATTTGGATCAGTTTTAATCAAATATGACTTAAGTGAGATTATTTGTTATTAATTTTAATTTCACATATTTTTTTTATAGATTTAATTTGCGGCATCACGTTGCTACCACGCCGCCCCAAGAAGTGATTTTTGTCATTGGGGCGGCATGGCATCAAAGTTTTGGTGCGAATTATCATGTAAATAGGTGTTGTGGTCATCTATTGGCTAAAAACAATCATATGTTACCACTGTGTGAATGACTTGCGTGAGTGCACGCCGATCACGAGCTGAGTTGATGCCATAGATAAATATGGTTGATGCAATTGTAGTGAAGAGTTAGTAAATATCCGTCCGGCTTATGCGAATTGGTCAGTAGGCCGGCGCTTTTTTTTCTACCATATATTTAGCATTGTAGTGCGGATCCTCATGAGGCACACACCATCTGAGTGAAAATATGTTGTGGGGCCTTACATTGATGATATGCCGGCTCAGTGGCCAAAAGAGTGCGGCATCTGCATGGTTTCACACCATCCGCAACGTGTTAAGTACAAGTGATCTACCTGGTTGAGTGCAATCATCTCCTACCGATCTATCCGCTTACCCTGCTCTCCTCCGCTTCATGGTCCCAGTTCTCATTCGAATCACTGTTGTTATGTCTGAGAGTCAATAACCAAGGAACACTTTCTTTGAAGCACAATATATTTACAAGTTTAACAAACAGTTCTTTTACATCATTAATAATTGAATGGATATTTGCTTTTCGGTTCATCTCGTATCATGTGCCTTCTTCCCAGCTCGGTCGTTGACTAATTTTCTGCCCCAGTGGTAGTTCTGTGCCGTTACAACTTTTTCCACTGGTGTCACATTCCCCCTTTTTAATTTTTGATATCTTGTGAACAGTACATTACCAATACATCTCTTGATCAATATGTTTTGCCGAATTGATTATATTTTTATTTTACACTCTTGCTAGTACAGATCCCATATCTGTGATATGTATAGTCAGGCGGAGTAAACGTGCTTTTATGTGGCTCCAACTTTATTTAATCTATTCTGAGTTGATTTTTCGAAGTAATTTTTCGCTATGACTGCCTTACCTAAAACAAGGACTGTGCAAGGGCAATAGAGAGGATATTTACCTCTGAAGATTTCCTGACTAAATTAATGAACAAAATATCAGAAGTAATAGGTGGAAGTATTGAACAGTCTGTCAAGGTATATAGCGAAAAGGTTGAACAGCTCAGTAATAGACTAATGGATATCAACAAGGATATTGATAACCAGGAACAATTCTCTCGTCGTAAAAATTTAAGAATTTATGGTTTGCCGGAAGAGGAAAATGAAAATGTGCAAAACAAAATTTGTGCGCTAATTGAACAAAAACTTGGCTTTGAACTGGGTATTAATGACTTAGATTTTTTCTATAGACTTAAAAGTAAAGAAGGAACAAGCAGGCCGATTATGGTGAGATTTTCTAGATATCAGATTAGACGGGAAGTTTACAAAAGTAAAAGCAAATTAAAAGGTAGCAGAATTGTCATAAAAGAAGACTTAAAAAAACTGTCAGTATAGGACATGTCTATTTTATTATTATAAAAAAAATAGCAAACCGCTCAGTCAAAATACTATAAAATTGGTTTTTTGGCGCCCCATGGCCTGGTGCGCCTTCGTGCGTGCACGTAATGGCCCCCCGTTAGACGCGGCCCTGTGTACAAGTTTATAAGCGTTTTTACTACATATTCTCTGTATTTTTATATTTCTGGAAATAGTTTTACTTAGTTTTTGTATTGTATAGTGGTTACTGATTACATTTAGATTTATGGGTAAAAATAATATTAAAGTAGGACATGTTAATGTCAGATCGCTTATACCAAAATTACATAAAATAAAAAGTATTTTAACAGACTACAAATATGACATTTTAGATGTATCTGAAAATTGGTTGTCACAAAATATAAACAATAATTTATTATATATTAATAGTAGGTAAAGAATGAGAAATGGCATGTACCCCCCTCCATACCTACGTGTATACCTCCCCACTCCTCACCCCACCCCAAACGTGATTGGTCGATGGGATGGGATAAGCTCCGCCCACCTAAGCGGATTGGTTGAGTGGAGGGGGATAAACCTCACCCCTCATAGTATGATTGGTCGATTGGTGGGAGATGAATCTCAACCCACTTATCGTGATTGGTCGAGATAAACTCCACCCATGTATTGTAATTGGTCGAATGAGAAGTAAGTTAGTATGATAAGGAGATCAGAATATGTACGACTGTTGAAGGAACACAGAAAAAAACTTGAGATACTTAAGAAAAATATTGGAATTATATTGCATGAAGAAAGAAATTTTAAAAAATTGTATAATTTAAAAATATGATGTTGGTTGTGGGACATTCAAGGATATAAAATAGAAAACAACGAATTTATTGTTAAAGAACTGGCAGGCTATGACGGTGTAAAAGTGTGCCATTATATTTTTAAACCACCATACCCATTTGACTTACTCTCATCAGAGATAGAAAAACAAGTTACATAGCTAAGAAGAAATCATTACGGCATCAAATGGGCTAATGGATTTACACCATTGCATATGTCCGGTCAAATTATTCAGGATTTAACTTCAGTGGCAGATTGAGTTTTTATGCAAAAGGAAACGAAAAAGCAAACTACATCAGACACTTTATCACACCCAACCTGTATTAGAACTTGACGAACGACCAACTTTAAAGAAGTCGATCCGAAAATGTTTTTACCATTCAAATAATAAATGTATAGTCGAGGCAAGAATTCAAGCAATGCACGTCACACATCGATTCTATAAATAGGACAATACTGCTAAGAATCATGAAGCCCCATTAAACTGTACCTATTTCTGAAAAATGCTTAATAACTGGGTGTCAAGAATTACTCTTTTTAACGTAATTAATGATTAAAAATTATGTTAATGTTAAATTTCTTTAATGAGATCACTCGTGTCCTTTCTAATGTCTATTATTTGTATGAAAATTTTATTTCTTGGTTTTATAATAAATAATACTAAAGAGGACTTTGTTTTTTTTTTATTTTTAATATCTGCAAATAATAACACAAAATACAATACATTACAATACAATATAAAATATTTAAATAATTCAGTTATCCTCTTGAAATACTGTGCTTGCAAGTTCCGGATCCAAATATTGTTTTATTGGATTCAAAAATCCACCCAAGCCCAATTTGATCAGCTCCTGGACAAGACATCCCTCACATATTCTCTTTTCCAAAAATTTTCGACATACTTCACAGCCGACTTCATATTTTTTAGCTAGTTCATTACATTCATCTTCAGAGTAAAATCTCCCCATTCCATATACTGCCTCATGCTCTGCATCGAATTGAAGATTTGAAAATTTATGACTTACCACTTTCTAAATCCGTAATCTCAACTTCTTTTATGTAGCACATCCACATCTTTCGTTATTAGTTTTATTTCGGATGAAGTAACAACTGTGAACTGACGAGTTCTATTAATATTTCTATTAATGTTCCAGATTTATAGTAAACGATCATACCCCCACATTATTTCAGACACGCCTATTTGACCACATTAATGGAGTCAGCAGTCCATTCAACTTAAGAAGTCAGCAATTTATTGTACTTAAGTATCCCACAATTTATTCAATTTACAAGTTTATTTTAACACATCCGGTATTTTATTCAGATTATGTCAGCACTTCATTGTACTGATACATCCGGTATTACTTAACTTGGAATGTCAGCAGTTCCTTCAACCTGTAAAGTTAGCAGTTCATTATACTGACATATCTGGTACTTTATTCAGCTTATGTCAGCAGTTCATTGTACTGATACATCCGGTATTACTTAACTTGCAATGTCAGCAGTTCATTCAACTTGTAACGTTAGCAGTTCATTCAACATGTAACGTTAGCAGTTCATTATACAGACACATCCAGTTTGGCAATCAGAGAGCACCGACAGGAAGCCTAAGCTGGCGGGAAATTCAAACCGACCGGAAATTCAAATTTAGGCGGGAAATTCTACTACTGCACGTACATCAGATTATAATTTAGTGGCTTTACATTATTTTATAGTATTATGAGATGGCTTATATACTTGCGCCACCTATCCACCAATCCTCAAACTTTTAATATATTATGACGTCATTTTTTGATCACGTGACAATATTTTCTTATATGATTACTATTAAATGGGGGCCCTCACGCTGTCTAAAATGCTCACGAAATATTTGACAATTGATCCACTTCGGAATATTTTGGCAATTATGATACCACTTATTGACCACGTGACAATATTTTTATATAACTATTAGAAATGAAAAAAAACAACTTCTGGAGATGCATGTGGAGTTTCGGATTAAGGTTACACGTTATCAACTGAAACAATTACTTTGTGACAAACTTACCGCTTGTATAAATTAAAATATATCCAAATGGATCGAAATTTATTAATGGCAACATTTCAAATTAAAAATTAAATCAAACATATTTCGTGATAATGTGCATATCATGTTACACAGGTCAATGAACTGCGGAGTCTGCAAATAAAATAAACACCGGATGTACAAGTACAATGAACCGCTGATGCTGCATATTGGTTACATAAGTCAATGAACTGCTGACTGCAAATAAATTAAATTGCTAACATTGCAAGTGTAGTCAGATATATGAATATACTTAACAAGTTTTTGTGTATAAATAATTCCTTCTGGTCGTAAAAAGCTATGACGTCACAGTTTTTTTATGCCAAAAATTTGAAAGCTGTGTTGATGTGAACGATCCATGCTTTGATGGAAGTCTGAAGGACGTATTTTCTGCTCGAAAAACTTAGAAAAATTAAAAAAAAATAGGAAAAAGAAAAAATTAATTTTCTTTTTCCTCAACCTTTTCTAAATTCTAAATAAAAATATTACGTTCACAAAATTTTTAGGGTTCAAAGTGACTGTTTCAGACGGAGATTAATGGATAAATCATACTTACTGTCGTTTATGCTTAACTGCGGCTCTGATGGTATCAATTGGAAGACGTCGTAACACTATAAATCTAACACTGTCTGTTTCACACTCTCTTAAAATTAAATCTGAAAGGGAAATTTTGTTAGAAAACACAAGTAAAAGACAATATAAAGTTCAAAAAATGTATATTAAATCTTTAAAAAATTTATGTTTTTACAACAACTTCTTCAGAGAAAATGTTAACAAACAATGGTCTGACCCGTGTACAACACATGGTGAGGAACGGGACGATTCCTACGGTACCAACTACCATCCAATATGCAGTTTGAAAAGCTAACGATACACAAAAAGATTCAAGGAAAGTTTCATGTAACTGAAATTTTGGTGGGCTTATGCTTGCCTGTCTTATAAACGTATTTTATCAATTCACATAAATTTTGGTCGCTCCTCGGAGCTTAAAATTGCTTGAAGCGTATCTACTTCGTTTGTATTATGCAATAACAAATTTTACGTTCAGGCAAGGCAGATCCCATGCACGTGTGAGTACATGGTATAGATACTTTTTTGACTCCGAATCACTGAGGAACCGGTTTAGGGCAAACCCCGTCAAAACACATCATTTCCCCGTCAAATCCGACTGCTAGGAAATGATGGGGGTCCCATGTCGCTAAGGGCTATTTTCGCTATAACTTCCGATATACTTTGAATAGTCGTTGGATTAACTTGTCCTCATATTCAATACCTCGTAAGAGTTGCAGTGCTTGACAACGTGGATTCGTAAAAGGGTTTTTAATCTTGGAAATTTGGAAGTTTAAGTCCAATTTTAGTATACTTTCTAAAATTGGGTGGTCGGTGCGACATTACGTCCCTGTGCAGCGGCATTCACTACACTTTCCAAATTAACGCTCCTCGAAGAGTTAGCGAAAATTTGGCATAAAAAACGCTCCGAAGAGCAAAAAAATATATTTCCAAGAATTAAAAACCTCCTCCACGGCGTTTTTACGTGAAGCACGCTTTTCTTACGAAATATTTCCTAAGTCGGATTTTGTTACAACGTCGAAAAGTATATCGGGGTTATAGCGTTCTTTAACATTGATTCGGACTACCCCGTGGCAGCACTGTATCTAATACCCTCCCGATCGTAAAATTTTTCTCTTCGGCAGGCAATTTTTATACTTAGTTTGATTTATTATAATTAATACAATAAAACTGAACCAGTAACCGGATGTGTGATATCATGCTGTAAAAGTTGACTGATTGAAATTTTTGTCATTGGCGTGCTGGTTAAGGGAGTATAATTTAAGATTTTTAGTACATAAAGAGAAAAGAAAAAATATGTTGAAACCAGGAATTCTAGATGTTCAGTCTAATGCTCAATAGTTTATTTCAATTAGACATAAATTAAACAAAAATAGTGTTTCAATCGATTTTATTTTAATTATCACAATTTGAATTAAACAGTACAATATATTAATGTGATAAATATGGTACAATATACTTGAGTCTCTCCATCAGTCCAGCAGCAATTATTTCACTGCAGAACCTCTGAAAGTCACAATGCTCATCTAAATAGGTAGCGCCCTGTCTCCTTTACTTATACAAGTCTACGTTTAATAGAGTCATTCAAGTGATCTGGAAGGCGGTTAAAACATTTCTTTCTAAACATTTATTAGACTTTCTGAATGATAATCATGCACTACCATAAGCACTACTTATTTTTGGAATTTTACTTCAAGTTTTCTATCAGTTTCAGTATATTCACATTTTACGTTGAACATAAATCACTAATTGCTTTTCAAATCTATATTTTTCATCAGAATCTTTAAGAAGTACTGAATATATTTTTTTATTTTTCCTGAAATTTAAAAAGATCTTGGCTAGATATAGTGTTTACGACCAGAATTGAAACCGTATAAGAACTAAAAGCCGGCAAAAACAGTCGGCATCTCTTGCGCAGTTAAATAGAAATGCTTGTCATAAGTAAAACAATAAAGAGATGCCGACTCTTTTTGTCGACTTTTAGTTTTTATATGGTTTCAGTTCTGGTCGTATACACTATACTGCAATAGTATACCTTTATTATCAATGGATTCGTTCATAAATGAGGAAGATGGAAACATGATATGAATATCTTAAATATAAGAGAAAAATAATGAACTACTTTTCAGCTAACAGGTGTTTAAATTTTTAAACCTTTACAGAATTTCTTGTATAATTCTTTATTATATACTAAAATAATATACTCCTTTCATATGATGGCAAAATATAAAAACAACTAATCTATTGTCTTCATCCTCTTTGAAATCCTTGCTATAAATCAGAGCTTTAACCATATGTGATAAGCTAAAATAAACTTTCTCATCCACAAAATTTCTTTAACCATAAGAGAATATTCTTTCTATGTCTCTATAATATTAGTTTATCCTCTGCTTTTGAATAAGTGTTTAAAAAAAAATTTCAACACACATCTAATTCCTAAGACTTTCGAAGAAGCTGTTTTAAATAAAAAATCTAAATATCATCTAATCAATTAGCGGATTTAATTGCTTTACATAAATATATATATATATATATATATACAGAGTCCTTAAAAATAGTGTCAAGTATTTTATAGAATATATAGTGATTTTTGTTTCCTACTAGAGATATTTTCCGGAACATCTTTTTTTTTACATTTCGTTCACAAAGAGCCGTTGATTCTGTTAATTTATTTTTATTCTCACTTTAAGTACTTGATGCATACATACAAAAATTATCAATTTTAATTCCTAATAATTTTTAAATTCTTATGTGCAAGTACTGATGCTGCATATCATGTTACACAGGTCAATGAACTGCTGAGTCTGCAAATAAAATAAACACCGGATATACAAGTACAATGAACCGCTGATGCTGCTTATTGGCTACATAGGTCAATGAACTGCTGACTCTGCAAATAAAATAAATTGCTAACATTGCAAGTGTAGTCAGATATGAATATACTTAACAAGTTTTTGTGTATTTGTAATAAATAATTCTTTCTGGTCGTAAAAAGCTATGACGTCACAGTTTTTTAATACCAAAAATTTGAAAGCTGTTTTGATTCGGACTACCCCGTGGCAGCACTGTATCTAATACCCTCCCGATCGTAAAATTTTTCTCTTCGACAGGCGATTTTTATACTTAGTTAGATTTATTATAATTAATACAATAAAACTGAACCAGTAACAGGATGTGTGATATCATGCTGTAAAAGTCGACTGATTGAAATTTTTGTCATTGGCGTGCTGGTTAAGGGGGTATAATTAAGATTTTTAGTACATAAAGAGAAAAGAAAAAATATGTTGAAACCAGGAACTCTAGATTTTCAGTCTAACGCTCAATAGTTATTTCAACTAGATATAAATTAAACAAGAATAGTGTTTCAATCGATTTTATTTTAATTATCACAATTTGAATTAAACAGTACAATATATTAATGTGATAAATATGGTACAGTATACTTGAGTCTCTCCATCAGTCCAGCAGCAATTATTTCACTGCAGAACCTCTGAAAGTTACAATTATCATCTAAATAGGTTTTGCATGAGAATACCTAGGGAAGTGGGTTCGAGCCCCAGCTTCTGCGAAGTAATTTTCAAATATATATTATTCACAAGAAGTGGTTTGGATCCCACTATAAACTGTAGGGCCCTGTCTCCTTTACTTGTACAAGTCTAGGCTTAACAGAGTCATTCAAGTTACTTAGTTTTGGAATTTTACTTAAAATTCTCTATCAGTTTCAGTATATTCACATTTTACATTGGACATAAATCACTAATTGCTTTTCTAATCTATATTTTTCATCAGAATCTTTAAGAAGTACTGAATAGTTTCTTTCTGAAGGTAACGGATACAAGTTTTAGAATAACAGATCTTACGTATTTTTGTTCACAACTTCTATGAATTCAAAATAAACTGCTGGCCACTCGAACTTACACATAGAGAATTTTAGGCAAAATTTAAAGTTCAATATTTTCAACAGGAATGCAAATTTTTGAACGCGGCTTGCAAATTTTAAGAGCTAGTTTTTTTCGGATTAAGCTGCATGACGTATATTTATCGTAGGACCATAAGTTTATTATATACGGGGTGATCAATGAAGTGATGCAAAAAATCAAAAAGTTTGTATGACTGAAATTTCCGCAAAAAATTTTTTTGGTCGTTGCAATATGGTTCGTTACTAAGGTAACATCAATATCTCTAGACGGTTTTGTCAGTTTTTTGATTAAGGCCCTTAGGCCTTGTACACACTACTCAACATAAAATTTGGATACCGAAATTTTTAAAATGCTATAACTTGACATTGGATTGACGGTTCTTGATGATTTTTGCGGATTTGGAATCCTTATTTCACGTAGATTTTCTATGGTCTAAGCATTTTATTTGAGGGTTGAAATTTACACATTATGCCGGGTCGATAATAAACAAAAACGTAGCGACAAGAACAAGTTTATTACATTATATTCTACAATGTACAAGATTGCTTAACAACGGCCAAAAGTCAATTCTTAAAAAATTTATAATTCTAATTCTGGTAATTTATAATAATTAAAAAAAAATTTAACTAAAAAACTAAAAATAAATTTAATTTAAACTTAAATTAAAATTACCTAACTAAAATTAGGTACATTAATTTAAAAAAAGAGAAGCTAATATTTTGTTGGTCCTCCTGCTCGTAATATTATTTCCTGACATCGATTTGGTAGAGTATCCACAAGATTATTTATAAAATCTTGTGGAATATTCTCCCATTCTTCACGAATGGCCTTACTGAGCGTTTCTAAGGTTTCAGGGGGTACGTCAAGAGATCTTACTTTAAGTTTTAAATAAGACCAGACGTGTTCGATGACATTAACATCCGGAGACTTTGCAGGCCAGTCCATCCCATTGATGTTTTGTGCCTGCAAAAACTCTGTGATCCTTCGCGCTCTGTGAGGTCGAGCGTTGTCATCCACCAATAGAAGTTCTGGGCCGTAATGTCGAGCAAAAGGAACAACAATAGGTTCCAAAATTTCCTCCTGATAAACAGTAGCATTAATGGTTTGGTTGGTAATGAATAGCTCGGTTTTACCATTTCTTATGATACCTCCCCACACTGTAACACCTCCGCCACCAAATGCTTCTTGAGGGTCCATATTTTCCTCCAAATATCGCTGATTTGGCCTTCTCCAAACTAAAATTCGGCCATTGGAGTGAAACAAATTAAATCTTGTTTCGTCAGTAAATAAGCAATGGCTCCACTCTGCATTACCCCAATTCGCATGCCGATTTGCCCATGCCCGCCTATTCGCTCTATGGTGTTGTAATAACCGCACACATTTTGCTCTGCGACGGGCTCTATAATTTAAAATGTTTGGCATTATGTTGTTTTTTAAAAAAAAAAATCTCACCTCAAGTTGTTTTTATTTAATGTTCTTCTCACTGTTCTGTCCGAAACTCTCACCCCAGTTTGTTGTCTTAAAGAGTCATTTAGTTTTCTAGAGTTCTTTGTTCTATTCCGCATAGTTTCTCTCATTAAAATCCTTTCGGTTCTTTCGTTTATTTTTTTTGTATGTCCACCCCCATGCCCATAAATATGATCACCAGTAGTTTCGACGCGGCGGATCAAATTATAAATTGTCTTTCGGCTGACATTGTAAATGTGCGCAATTTGCTGTTTTGACATTCCTTCATTGAGAAGTCGAATGCAATTTTCCCTTTCTACCGTGGTTAAACGCCTCATATTAATTAAACTTTACAAAATTATAACATTGAAATGTGTCAGATTACTTCTAAAATAATGTAAACAGTTTTTAATTGCATAGCAAGAAATTTGTTTTTCCAATGCCTACTTTGAAATTGACGCGTCGCGTAGAAATTACACCCGTTCATAATTATGGGCTTGGGAGTGGACAAAGAACTCTGTAAAACTGAATGACTCTTTAAGACAACAAACTGGGGTGTGAGTTTCGGACAGAACAGTGAGAGGAACATTAAATAAAAACAGCTTGAGGTGAGAATTTATTTTTACAAAAACTTAAATAATGCCAAACCTTAGAGCGCGTCGTACCCTACGTTTTTGTTTATTATCGACCCGGCATAATGTGTAAATTTCAACCCTCAAATAAAATGCTTAGACCATAGAAAATCTACGTGAAATAAGGATTCCAAATCCGCAAAAATCATCAAGAACCGTCAATCCAATGTCAAGTTATAGCATTTTAAAAATTTCGGTTCTCAAAATTTTATGTTGAGTAGTGTCTACAAGGCCTAAGGGCCTTAATCCAAAAACTGACAAAACCGTCTAGAGATATTGATGTTACCTTAGTAACGAACCATATTGCAACGACCAAAAAAATTTTTTGCGGAAATTTCACTCATACAAACTTTTTGATTTTTTGCATGACTTCATTGATCACCCCGTATATAATAAACTTATGTTCCTACGATAAATATACGTCATGCAGCTTAATCCGAAAAAATCTAGCTCTTAAAATTTGCAAGCCGCGTTCAAAAATTTGCATTCCTGTTGAAAATATGGAACTTTAAATTTTGCCTAAAATTCTCTATGTGTAAGTTCGAGTGGCCAGCAGTTTATATATTTTTTAATTTTTCCTGAAATTTAAAAGATATTGGCTAGATACTGTAGTAGTATCAATTTATTATCAATGGATTCGTTCATAAACGAGGAAGATGGAAACATGATATGAATATCTTAAATATAAGAGAAAAATAATGAACAACTTTTCAGCTAACAGGTGTTTAAATTTTTAAACGTTTACAGAATTTCTTGTATAATTCTTTACTATATACCAAAATAATATACTCCTTTCATATGATGCTAAAATATAAAAACAACTAATCTATTGTCTTCATCCTCTTTGAAATCCTTGCTATAAATCAAAGCTTTAACCATATGTGATAAGATAAAATAAATTTTCTCATCCACAAAATTTCTTTAATCATAAGAGAATATTCTTTCTATAATATTAGTTTATTATCTGATTTTCAATAAGCGTTTTTTACAAAATAATTGTTCTGCACACATCTAATTCCTAAGACTTTCGAAGAAGCTGTTTTAAATAAAAAATCTAAATATCATCTAATCAACTAGCGGATTGAATTGCTTTACATAAATATATACAGGGTCCTTAAAAATAGCGTCAAGTGTTTTATAGAATATATAGTGATTTTTGTTTCGTACTAGAGATATTTTCCAGAATATCTTTTTTTTACATTTCGTTCACAAAGAGCCGTTCTATTAATTTATTATAAAAAAATTCTCACTTTAAGTACTTGATGCATACATACAAAAATTATCAATTTTAATTCCTAATAATTTTTAAGTTCTTAATGCACTGGTTTGAGGAGTATATTGGGTGAGTTATTGATAACACGTGTAATTGAAATTAGTTTGTTATTAACAATGTTGGTTTAATAATTATTATTTATTCTACAATGTGTAACATAAAAGCATTGCCTGAGAAATAAAATGAATTGTAGGTCCTGTATCGATTGTTTTCATAAAGCACTGTAACATTTCCAAATCTTCCTGGTTCTTTAATTTTACTTGCTCCTCGAGTGATTAAATTTTAAGTTTCTGGTAAAATAAAAAATTGTTTGATTTTATTTATTTCAACAAGTTTACAGTAATTTTATAAATTTCTGAAAAGTTTATATAGAGAGTGTTTGATAGTAAATAATACTTGTGGTTAATTACAATTTTTATTTAATACGTTAAAAAGAATGCAACTTTCTCGTGAACGATTTCTCTTAATAATATTTATTTATTTCAGAAACTGTACAGACGTGCAGTTAAGAAATATTGTCGACATAATTACAATAATTATATACATATAAAGAACTATTACAAATAACATTGTGACACTTAACACAAAAAATACATGTAAATAGAAACAAATAAATAAGTTAAGTAAAATATAACACATAACTCACGTGTAATAAAATATACTAAAAACAGTAGAAATTACATGGAAGATACAAATTCGTCAACAGTATAGCAGTTTATATTCAACAATAAAGATTTTAAAGCCCTTTTAAATTAAAAATAGTTGTCATTGATCTAACACTTTCTGGTAAGCTTTTAAAAAATAAAAAATTTACAACCCATAAAAAAATACCTTTTTGATTTGATGATCTGTTCTTATTTCATCCAATTTAGCCTTATTTTTGTAAACAAAACACGATATTTCATATATATATATATATATATATATATATACAGCACTTAAAGTAGGAATGTTCAATCTCTTAAAGGCTTCCCTACAAGACACATTGTACCCAAGATTAGCTATTATGCGAATAGCCCGTTTTTGCAAAAGGAAGATTCTATGAGTCTTAAATGATGAACCCCAATGCACAATACCATACTTAATACAAGAATGAAAAGATGCAAAGTATAGTTGTCTTACAATTGATTCACTGCATTGTTTAGATGTTATTGCCAGGGCATAGCAGGTCTTAGACAGTTTACCACACATATCATGGATATGGTTAGACCATTTGAGGTTACAATCAATTCTCAATCCAAACATTTTGGAATCATTGGCATATTAGACGCTTGTAGTTGGAGATAAAAGAATATCGGAAATAAGAGCAATGTTAGACTGTACTGTTCTAAAAATCATGCAAGTTGTTTTACTTTGATTGACACACAATTTGTTTTTTTGAGTCCACGGCATTACTTTATCATAAATTGTTTTTGCACAGTGTTCAGCATCAGTTAGGGTATTAGATTTTATTAAAATGTTTGTATCATCGGTATAAGACACTGTCAAACATGATGGATGTTGAATAAATTTCAACATATCGTTAATATAAATAATAAAAAGTGTGGGCCCTAGAATAGACCCTTGAGCTACTCGAACGCTGACAGTTTCTAAGCCTGATACAACATTTTCAATACAAACCTGCTGATATCTATTTGACAAATATGACACGAACCAATCATGAGCAACACCCCTTACTCCATACCTCTCAAGCTTCGTTAGCAATATAGAGTGGTCGACACAGTCAAAAGCTCTTGAAAAATCTTTAAATCACTTAAAGCGGTGTCTATATTTTTATATTTAGTAAAGCCTTGTTGACTAGTAGAGAGCTTATTATGCAACATTAGAAAACTTATTAGTTGAGAGTTTACAGCAGACTCAAAAACCTTTGACATACTAGGTGATAGACTGATACCCCTATAATTTTCAAACAAGTTAGGATCACCTTTTTTATACAATGGAATAACTTTAGACACTTTTAATTCCGAAGGATAAATTCCCTGCTCTAGAGAGAGATTTATCAGATAAGTTAAAGGTTTTATGATATGTACAGCAATACGCTTTAGTAATATATTTGATATTTCATCATGCCCAGTGGAGTTGGAGTTTTTTAATTTTAATATTAAGTCTAAAACATCTTCTTCAGACAGAGGCCGAAGAAACAATGAGTAACTAGCTCCTTCCAGACAATTATCTATAAACTGAAAATCAATGTGTTAGAGTAAATTAGATGTAACAGTTTTGGAAGCATTTATAAAAAATTTATTAAATTTTTCCGTTAATTCACTGGTATTTAAAATTTTGCCATTTTCTTCTATTTCCATACCAGCTTTAACGGTTTTTGATTTACCTATAGTATTATTTAATATATTCCACATGGTCTTACTCTTATTTTTAGAAAACATTACCAACTTATCGTTACGTTCTTTATAAAAATCTGATAAAATATGTCGATATTCGTTATTAGCTGCTTTGAAATTATCTTTAAACTGAGGGTATTGTCTACTGAGATCTGCAAAAAGTGATACCTGTTCTTTAGCTTGAATTACTTTTTGATCAAAAATTGGGACAGAAGCTTTTTTAGGTTGTTTATTCATAACTATCCCCAGTGGAAAACATGTTTCAAAGAAAAAAGAAATAATCTCCATAAATGTTTTAAATGCTATACTGCAATTTGGAATTGCAAAAACTTCTGCCCAGCAAGTATTCTTCAGAAAATGACAGAAATTATTAATACTGTTTTCACTAAAAAAACGTTTTACTTTACTACTGTCAACATTCGACATTGGACCTGTTGTTACCATGACGTTGTGCATAATGATCTGACAGGTTGCTCTTTATAATATTAGATTCAAAAACCCTATCCTTGTCATTCACCATAATATTGTCAATACATTTACTGGAGAAAGATGTTACTCTAGTTGGCACGTGAATTGTTGTGTACATGTTGTTACAATTCAAGATGAATGTTAAATCAAGCATCAGGTGGAATTTTAAGTTATTGTAAGCCCCTTTCTATCACAAGTTACATCGTCGAAAATGAAGCCGAGCGGATAGGTTTACTATCTCGACCCAAAGATCCTCAAGTGGTAAATTCTGTGTGGGAAATTGTGGATAAAAACGTGTGTAAGTGTGGATAAGTGTGGCTAATTGTGGGTAAGACGGGGGTGCATACTAGTGACTGGTTATTTGATGTTATATAACGAAGTGGTAAACATGTATGCCTGTAAGGATTGTGGCAAAATATTCTCTTGGTCTAGCGGTCTAAGTCGCCATACTAATATCCATAAAAACCGCCCCCTTTCATTGTACTATGTGTAATAAAACGTTTAATAGAAAAGACAGCTTAAAAAGACATGTTCAGAGTGTGCACGCCACCAAAAAGCATGCATCCACCTCTTCTTCGAAACAACCTAAGACATTCGAGAAAGAAAAATTATCTCCACAAGTAAATGATACAGGATTCGATTACAGTATATTGCACTTATCTACATATCGCACTATATCATTTATATACAATAAAAACAAGTTAGGTCCCAATACAGTCCCTTGTGGTACTCCAAATACACTATTTTTCATTGTGGACACATTACTATTATATTTTGTTATTTGGGTTCGTTCTGTTAAGTATTCACTCATCCAATTAATTATCTTAGGTCCTAATCCAAATTTTTCTAACTTTAATACTAGCAAGTATCTGTTGATTGTCTCAAATGCTCTACGAAAGTCTAAAAAAATAACACCTATAATTTGTTTTTCATTTAATGCATTTTTCCACTTAGCTATAACTATTTGTAAAGCACTTTCACATGAATTTCGCTTCCTGAATCCTGTTTGGTTGATTGTCAATAATTTATTAGTTTCAACATATTCAATAATTTGTTCATTTACTACAGTTTCAAGCAACTTTTCATATACCGGTACCATATTTATTGGTCTATGTTGTTCACATTTTATTGTGTTGTATATTTTTTCCAAAGGTATAACTGTCGATGTTTTCCAAGTCCTGGTGAACGATCCATATTCTAGGCTATTATTTATCAATTGTAGGAAACGATCTCCTATTATATCAAATGCTAATTGTAAAATTTTTGTTGTAATCCCATCTACACTGCTTTTTTTATGTTTCATTTCATAAACAATTTTTTTTAACTCAGGGAACGTTAATAATTTAAATTTATCTAATTTACATTTACAGTTGTTAATGTTGTTTAAAATGTCATCAATTTGGTTTTGGTTTGGAGGGGTTACTAATGTTTCTAAACTGGTTAAAAAGTATATGTTGAATTCTTCTGCTATCTCCTTTTCATCTCTTTTGATTTCATTATTAAATATAATGCCTTCCTTTTTGTTCTCGGTTTTACCACCTTTCACAAGTTGTTTTAAAGTTTTCCACATTTCCACTGTATCACCTTTAACTTCATCAATCTTTTCGTGGTAGAAGGTTTCTTTCTGCCGTCTTATTAGTTGTACTACTTTATTTCTTTGTAGTTTGTAGTTCATCCAATCTTGTTCATGTTGAGTAATAATAGCTTTTTTGTGCATTTTATCTCTTTCTTTTATTTCTAGTCCTATATCTAAAGTCCACCATCTTTTATTAGCCCAACTGCTCTTTACTGTTTTTTCTTCTATAGGTGCATGCTTATTTAATGTACAAATAATAGAGTTGACAAGGGTTTCTGCTAGGTAATTAGTGTCTGTGCTGTTTGGGAGCCATTTAGTTTCTATTAAATCCAACTGAAAATTTAATTCGTTAAAATTTTTAAAATTTCTACTACTCTGCTTATAATTCTTCTGTCTATCCTCACACATTAGATCTACAGTTAAAATACAATGATCTGTTATTTTTGGTGTAAGATGGATTTGGCTTGGCATATCTTTTTCGTTAGTGATTAGCAAATCAATAATTGTAGCGGATTCCTTCGTCATTCTTGTGAACGTATCTATTTTTTGAAGTAAACCATGATTTCCAATGATATTTTTTAACTTGTTAGAATAGTATGTGCTTTTTGCTACATTTATATTGAAATCTCCTACTAGAATAAACGTTCCAGCTTTGTCTGCATAATGTTCAAGTATTTCTTCTAATTTTTCTAAAAACTCTGCATCTCTAGAATTTGGTGAATGGTATAAGCTAAGAATATTATATTTATGATTCTTTATTGCAAGTTCTATTCCAGTTACCCACATGTTCATGTATATGGATTCATTTACCGTCACTGTGTATCGGAGTTCTTTTTTAATGTAAATTATTGTGCCACCTGTATGCTGTCTTGTTGAATGTGTAGTAACCGCATTGTATCCTTCGATATCTATTTCATTATTTTCAAAATCTTCGATAACATGTGTTTCTGAGAGACATATTATAATAGGCTTCCATTGTAGGATAATCCATTCTAGTTGTGTTTTATGTTGTCGCAGGCTCTGTATATTAAGGTACATTCGTTTTTTTTTTTTTGATTGCTATTCAGAATTTGATCTATATATTTCTGGATAAATTACTTTCTGTTATAACTGTTCGCAAATTCTCTTGCATGCCTTAGAATTTCTATTAAAAGCTGTATGGTGATAGCCAATATTTGAAATTTTTAAAGTTTCTGACGCATATTTACAATTTACACATATTTCTTCATCTGATTGATACCTGCTAGATCTGTGGTCTCCTGTACACTTTGGACATACCTCTTTTTCACTTTTACACTTATTAGCCATGTGGCCAAATTTCCAGCATTTAAAGCATTGCATTATATTTATATGGTCTGCAAATCTACATGTACGCTGATTAGTAGCAGACACCTTGTTCTTCCCCGACAGTTCTGAAGACCAGATCTGTCGGAGTCGGTGCTGATACTTGCCGCGGAGAGCGTTTTTCACTACACCCACTTCTTGGATGGAGCGTTACTCGACACCCAAGTAAGTGTACAACTCTCCGGCATCTAGGTGGTGTAGGATGCTTCCATCTACGAGCTGCGCGTCTTCTCCGTAGTCCCCACATCGCCCTCTCTTGAGATGGATCAGTGCACATTTGTCCAACCCGAACTGCATACCGACAGCCTACGTGTACTCCTGTACCACCCTAAGGGATTGTTGGAGATCCCTTTCTCCGGAGGCATAAAGTTTAAGGTCATCCATATAAAACAAATGGGTGACCTTATGCCTCCTGTCGCCGGGGGTACCACAGTTGTAACCGCAGGTTTTCCAGAGCGAGACGGATAATGGCAGTAGCGAGATGCAAAACAAAAGGGGGCTGAGGGAATCTCCCCTGCAGCTGACATCAGGGACCTCCATACTATGACAAATCAACTACAGAACGAAATGACAGTTTTTTAATGTAAATATAAGAAATCTCACCTTAATGAATTTTAATATACAAGGGCTATTAAATCATAAGAGCGACAGTTTATCCATACATCTTACCCACCACAACGTAGATATATTGTGCTTAAGTGAACATTGGTTAAGTGAGGAAGAAATGAAAGTGACAGGGGTTGACAACTACAAATTAGTATCCTATATCAGCCGAACCAAACAAATGAGAGGTGGAGTGTCTATTTATGCAAAAAGTGACCTAAAAATCACATCCGTCCCATCAAAAGAGGATGCAGAAGAAAAACATTTTGAGATATGTGTTGCAAAAATGATATCTCCAGATGGGAAAAACTCAATTTGTATTATCACAACTTATAGAACACCTGACAGTGATTTTAAAGAATTCATAGGAAGGCTTGATTTACTTTTTCATACACTCTACAACCCAAAAAACTACTATGTTATTTGTGGTGATGTAAATGTAAATTTTTTGCAAACAAGTTCAGAGAAAAATCTGCTGTTAAACTTACTAGCTGAATACAAAGTCATAAATCACATACAGGAACCTACAAGAATAGCAAGCAATAGTTCTACATGTATCGATAATATATTCTCCAACTTAACAGCAAACAGCATAAAAGTATGTGGGTCTTTCATACCTGATCACACTTTTCAAATTTGTTCATTCCATCTATTTCTACATAATGATAGCAGTCTAAATTACACCTACAGAAGAAACTACAACACCACAAACATTGAAAGATTTCAACATCTTATATATTCGTCAAAAACTGGAATGAAACGTATACTGCCTCCACATTTCAACAGAAATTCACTGAATTCTATAGTACCGTTTTATTTCACTACAATTGTGCTTTTTCTATTATGAAATCTTTTAATAAATTCAAGAACAAAAAGTGGTTTACACCCGCTATTAAGTCAATGCATGACCAACTGTGTGAAATGAACAGCATTAGGAAAAGATTAAATAATCCAGCCTATAAAAGTGGTAAGTGATCTAATTTGTTTCCCATTGTCACATTTAAGAAACATTTCATTCTGTACGGGGGTGTACCCTGACCAATTAAAAAAATCAAAATCAATCCCAATTTTTAAACATAAAGGATCCAGAAGCGAGGCCAGCAATTACAGAAATGTGAGTTTACAAACACAATTTTCAAAGGTAATCGACTATAGCTACAATGTCAGACTAACAAAATTCATTGAACAGATGAAACTTATACCCATCTGTCAACACGGGTTTAGGCAAAACAAGTTCACCGAAACCGCTATAAAAGAACTCTGTAATAATATCTACACTTATCTTAATAACAAACAGTTCCCAATCGCTCTTTATTTTGATTTAAGTAGAGCGTTTGACACAGTTATTATATCGAAACGGTATTCGGGGTGTTGCTCAGGAGTGGGCATCCTCTTATCTAAAGAACAGAACACAGATTATAGCTATAGACGATGTCAAATCACATCCGGCTCTAGTTACTACTGGTGTACCGCAAGGGTCAATTCTGGCTCCGCTTTTGTTTTTAATATTCGTGAGTGATATTACATACTCGTGCGTATCTCGAGATACAATGATTCTTTATGCTGATGACACAAACCAAATTGTAGCCAAAAAAGATCTTGCAAGCTCAACGACTACGGCAAATCATTGTGCAAACGAATTGCACGACTGGTGCAATAACAACGGATTATTACTTAATATAGACGAAACGTTTTTTATGATATTTCAACAAAAAAATGTCAGATATAATTATAGTCCACTAATAAAAATCGATCATAAATCAATAAAACAAGTTACCGAAATAAAATTCTTAGGTGTAATTGTCGATCAGAAATTAACATGGGAAAAGCATGTAGAAAGCCTCATTTCTAAATTAAGTAGTATCTGTTTCGTTATCAGACAGTTAAGGCAAACAGTCAGCACAGATGTTTTAAAAATAGCCTACTATGGTCTTGTACACTCAGTTCTTACATACGGCCTAATGTTCTGGGGAAATTCGGCTCATATGAATAAAGTGTTTGTAATGCAGAAAAAAATATTAAGATGTATGGTGGGAGCAAGCCCGCTAGAGTCCTGTAAACACATATTTATTAACTTATCCATCTTAACTCTACCATGTCTCTACATATACGTGATTACTTTAGACACGAAAAAACGTCACTCAGAGTATATCAGAAATATACATAATCATCACACACGTACTAACAACGATATACGATTACCGTTTTCAAGATTAACGGTCGACCAGAATGCACCTTTATATCAAGGAATCATCTGCTATAATCACTCTGTAAGAATATTTGGCAATATAGGAAGCTACAGAACCTTTAAATCGGTATTGTTTCAACACTTGAAGGATAATGCATTTTATTCAATGGAGGAATTTTTAAATTTTTGATTTTATTTTATATTATAATTTATGATATGTAGTATATGTTAATTCTTATTCTAAAAAACGATAATTTTAAGAGAATTTTAAACTTTTATATGTAAGTTCCTTAGATGTCATATAGGACGAAAGGATAATTGTGAGTGAATGCGTGGTATGTCTGTATCTGTATGCGTGATTGTATGTGATGTAAGACTAGTCTGATAAGTTTCTTTTACATTTTGTAATAGTAAACTTAATATGATGAATAAAGTATCGATCTATCTATCTATCTATACTGAAAGGTATATGCAGTTTATGTCAATGTACAGAGCTTTCAATAATGATCACAGGACACGTGACCACAAAAATATAGACAACCAACTATACATGATGGTATTGCACTAAACAGAAATACCCTAAATCCATTGGCGTTCTAGTTAAAGGTAAAAAATTTATGATAATTCATTTATTCATCAAATTTAAGAGTTTTTTAATATTAAAAGCAAATTTAAATGGGATGCCTTTTATAGTCTAGTATACTTTAACTTGGCGTGTGTATGTATGAGTTAATATTTCCGTACGATTTCATTTTCTCTTATACACAAAGATCCAGAAATATTGTCCACATAGGCAATGTTTCTGGACTATTGCTTTAACTTTGTGTACAATATGGGAGAAAATGAAATCGTACGGAAATATTAACTCATACATACACACGCCAAGTTAAAGTATAGTAGACTATATCTGAATAAAAGAACTGTTCGCAAGAAATAAATTGTTGCACCTAATTCAAAATAATCTTTATTTCAACAGACAACATGAATATAAACATTCGAATCAAACAATCCACAGTAAATAAAAGAAATGACATAATAATAATAATAATAAATCAGTTTATTTATGCAAAAAAGAAAAAGGTATTTTTACATAAAAAGGTACTGGGGTCAATTTTAAATTGGTTTTCACCCAGACCAAACAAGGAATATATTACAATATTATATAAGTTAGGCATTAAATAAAAATATATATGCAAAAGCTAAAATAACACAATGTAAAGATACTTAAATAGGACAGATATAGACAAACAAGTTAAAATAATGTATATAAATGGAGCAGTGCGCCATTGTGCCTCTTCAGGTCTAGAACTTTATAGTGAAGCTTCCAGTTTTTATTCTATTAATTAGGCTGCTTTTAAACCTAAGATATGATAAGTTCTTAAGTTCAACTGGTATTTGGTTATATATATTTGCAGCTTGGTACGAGAAACTATTTTTGAAATGGGCTGTTGAGTGGACGGGTATGCTAAGAGTGGAGTCACATCTTCTAGTCGTTAGTGTATGTGCTTCTGATCTTTTTTCAAGCTTCTCACTTAGATATTCGGGTTTTTGGAGTTTAATGACTTTATATACCAGGCAACAAAGATGTACCCATCGCCTGGTTTTCATATCCATCCAACCTATGTCTGAGAGGTAAGGGCTAATGTGATCTCGATAGGGAACATGTAAAGCAAAACGTATACATGAGTTTTGAACCTTTTGGAGTTTATGTGCTGTTTCAGCGGTTATGCAAGGACCATAAACGGTGTCACAATAATTTAGGCGTGATAGAACTAGAGAGTCACTAAGTTTTAACTTGGCCTCTTTGCTTACGTAATTTCTCAAATTGTACAGGCTTCTGAGTTTTGCATAAGCTGACTGACATAAATTGGTAACATGCTTCTTGTAGTTGAGCTGGTCATCCATAACAACTCCAAGATTTTTTACGCTTTCACTGAATTTTATTGTTTCGTTTTTCATTTTTAGGAAAATTTCTTGTTTAATTTCACTCTTTAACTTCTTGCTACCAATAAGTATAGCCTCGGTCTTTGTGGGATTTATTTTTAGGCCATTTTTCATAGTAATGTCATAGAAACTATTTAGATCTTCATTTATGGATTTGACTGCTTGATCTAACTCACTGGCTTTAAAACTAAGTTTGAGCTGAACATCGTCAGCATATTAATGAATAGAACAATGTTTAATAGCACTTTCCAAGTTTATCACAAATATATTAAACAACAAGGGACCAAGGATGGACCCTTGTGGCACCCCTGACTTTGTGGTTTTATATTTGGAAGTAGCCTGACCTTGATCTGTTATTAGCTCCACACACTGTTTCCTGTCTTGTATGTAGTTTCGGAACCAGTCCCAGGGCATGCCTCTTATGGCAAAATAGTACAACTTAGCTGAGAGAAGTTCAAAGTCTACACTGTCAAAGGCTTTTGACATATCCAGTAGAACCATAATCGTAGCAAGCGAGTTTTCTGTGGCAGTAATTATGTCATCGTTTATCTTCAGAAGAGCTGTAGTCGTACTGAAACTTTTCCTGAAACCAGACTGTATTGGTAATAATACTTTGTGGGCGTCTAGATATTCTGTTGTTTGTTTATGAACTATTTTCTCTAACACTTTTGATCCTGGTGGTAAGATACTGATTGGTCGTAGATCTTTGACATCAATAGTGTTCTCTTTCTTACGAATAGGGATTATTTTTGCTTCTTTCCAGAGTTCAGGGACAATTCCAGTAATAAGTGAACAATTAATGATATGACATAGCTCATTTGAGCAGTATGGCAAACATATTTTAAGCATCAGTCCAGTAATTCTTTGAGGGCCTGGCGCGTTAGTCTTTATACTATGCACTATACGGTTTACTTCTTCAGGGTCAACAGGTGAAAAAACGAAAGTGTCTCTTTCTTGTGGAGAATTATCATAAAAGTGTTGGGTTAGCTGTCCATCAGTTTTAATATCACTTGCACAATAAATAAAGTAGTCATTAACTTCATCTAAGTCGAAGTCATCCGTGGTAGCCAGGTCACTATTTTTGTTGGGCAGAAAGCCCCAATGTTTCATTTTAGACCAGAACTGTTTCGGATCATTAATGTTCTCTAATAAGTGGTGTTCATGATATTTTCTCCTTTCAATTATTATTGCGTTGTTTACGTAATTTTTTATCTGACAGTAGTACTGCTTGTTGACGTAGTTTCTGTCTTTTATATATTTTTTGTAGGCGTTTTCTTTGATTTTGATCATGCACAATACGTTATATGTCATCCATGGGGCTTTTTGTTTTCTCTTGTTAAAAGGTATTTTTGGACCATGAAAGTCAATAAGTGATAGTATACAGGAATTAAGATGTGCTACTTTTTTATTTATGTCATCTATACGGAAAACTTTAAACCAGTCCATTTTACGTGCGTCTTCATCAAAATCTTTCATGTTTATATTCCTGAAGTTTCTATAAGATTTATTTGTTTGAAAAGATTCCTCTGAATCAAAATGCAATAGTGCATATATTGCCTGATGATCAGTTTGTAGGGGAGGGTCCATCGTACCAAAGTCATATACTTTCCAGGAATTATTTATACATATAACATCTATCAGGGTTTCAGAGGTAGGTGTTATTCTAGTAGGGTCGTTTATGAGCTGTTTCATATTTAACGAGTCAAGCATTGCTATTATTTTGTCAGTTTGATTGGTTTTTTGTAACATGTTTTGATTTATATCACCCATACACAGGATATAATCGAAGTTAAAGACAATTTCTGTGAGGGTATCCTCAAGCGGCTCAATTGATGAGTTTCCGTCTGGTTTATAGATGGTTCCAATTGCTATAGTGTTCTTGTTATTTGCTAATTTAATCCACAGTTGTTCTACACCATTAGTATTGTTGGAGTATGCGTCAAGTTTATTACCTTTTAATGTCTTTTTAATGTATACTGCTACACCCCCTCCTCTGCGTACCTCTCTATCTAGTCTAATTAGGGTATAATTTTGTACCTCAAACAGCTTACTAGGTTGTTTATTTGTAAGCCATGTTTCTGATATTCCCAGTATGTCAAATTGTTGATTAATAAGAAATTCCTTAATCTCTATAAATTTATTGGCAATAGCTCGAGCATTGATGTGGCCAACTTTTAGCGATTTATAGTTCTGTAAATCATGCATGTTATTTGTGGTGGAATTTAAAACAGTTATCTCTCTAAAAAAGACTCTGGTCTATCCCCACTGCTATCTTCCCTTATGATGTATTTAACGTGGTTTTTAAAATCAAATCTTTTGAAGCCCACTCCTCTTGGCCAGAAACTAGCGTCATAAAATTTGTCTTTAAGTTTAAAATCGGCACCAACCATATAACATTTGTTTTTGCTATTATCAAAATATTCTTTATCATTTCTTAATTCATTTACAACAATATCTTTTTCATTTTCGCCTGTCTGTCTTTTTATGAAGTCAGCTATATCGTTTGTTGTTACAGTTTCGTTAACCCTATATATATATATACATCCATACTTTTGGTGCAACACCTCCAAATTTACCATCTTTGTCTTCTCCTTGGCCAAGTTGTTTCGTCTGTTTTCTATTCCTTCTCTGTACAGTTGTCCAGTTCTTCGATTCATTATTAGCAGAGGTTGGGCTAATTATAGTGATTTCATTTTGTTTTTGGTCTGATTTATTCTGGTCTTCTAATGGAGCAGGAGGGTCTTTCGATATTGGGCCAGCTTGTGTTATGGTATTTTGCAAAAACTTCCTTTGCTGTAATTCATGGGAGTTTGTGTTCATTATATTGAATTTTGTTTTGGAATCACTGGGTATCTCACTATTAATTACGTTTGTTTTGTTGGTGTTTTTGCAGATTTTATTTCCTTCAACATTGTTGTTTTTACCGTCAAGGATATCTATGATTTTTTGTTTATCATTTATTATAGTTTCTTTATCCTCAATTAGTTTTTTATATAGTATTATTTGCTTGGCTAGACTTACTTTTTCACACATTAATGGTTTGCATTCAATACATAAATACAATAACATTCTACTTTTCAAAATGAAAACTCTTGCTTCAGTAGCAGATATATTTGCACATAATAAAAACTTTTGTTACATGAGATTTAAATTAGAAGATGAATGAATACATTTTAATACGAAATGCCAAGAAATTATAACAAATGTTCAAAATGGCTGCCTTGAGTTTCTAAACACACATGGACTCTTCGTTTCATATTTTCGAATACGTTCTGTAACTGATCAACGCTAATATTGCGGATTTCTCTTTCTATTGCCTCTTATAATTCGTCAATGGTATGTAATCTATTTTTAAAAACATTGTTCTTCATGTGTCCAAATAAGAAATAATCACAGGGCGTTAGATCTGGAGACCGTGCAGGCCATAGTCCCTGGCTGACTAATCGGTCATCGTAAAACTCCCGTAAAAAATCAAGTGAAGCTCTTGCTGTATGGGCAGTAGCGCCGTCTTGCTGGAAATACCCATCTTGCAGTTCATCATCATGCAACTGCGCCAGAAATGGCTCTAAAATAAGAGTTTGATACCTTTGGGCATTAATTGTTTCACGAAAAAATATAGGGCCTATAATTCGCCTTCTGGATATTGCCACCCATACACCAACTTTTAAGGGGTGTAAACTTGTTTCTACGTAAGTGTGAGGGTTTTCTGTAGCCCATGTCCTGTAGTTCTGACTATTGATATAACCTGTTAAGTGGAACCATGCTTCATCAGTAAAATAGGTTAAATCCAATACATCGTTGTTATTTAAATTTCCGTTGAACCAACGACAATATCTTACTCGACTTTCAAAATCAGGGGGTAATAGTTCTTGAACAACGGTTACCTTGTATGGATGCAAATGGAGTTTTTTGAGTGCTTTATGGGTTGTTCCAACTGAAAGACCTAAAAACAATAAATTTCGTTGATTTGTCGTTTAGGTATATTAAGACATCTGAAGAGAACCGATTCCCAGTTTTATATATTTTTTTATTTGCATTCAGGTTTTATATATAAACAAGAGTTTTAGTAGGTATCGTTATTAGTTGTTGATAATAATTTTCACCAAAGAAATTCATATTGTATATTTTCAAGAAACTAAATTTAAATAGTATGTAACGTATTCAGTAATTAAAAAATTTAGTGTAAAAGTACCTACCTGTTTGAGCGGACAACTTTGGTATGGATTTTATCGGGCTTTGATTCATTCTTTCTCGAACGTCATTCATAACCACTTCAGTTAAAACAGTTGGCGTACTAGTGGATTTTCCCTTGCAAAGGCAGTGTGTCTTTGCAAAACAATCAACGAGTACATATTTACGATTTGAAAATGTGTCATATGGAATATTTGCGTCAGGAAATTTTCCATAAATTGTTCGATGCATGATTGCAATGAATACTTCCATGATCCATCTTCGTTGTGAGTTCCACTTCGAAAATGAGCCATCAAAATGAAGGCATCTTGCTCTGGCGTAAAAACCATGGCAAGACAGGACTAGAATAAAATTTAAAAAACATTACTTAACCTAACATTCTTTTTCTCTTTATCATTACTCACCAGAAGATAACTGATGTAAATTATGTAGTTCTGAAAAGAACTGATTAGTACTCAAATAATAATTAAAACAATTCAAAAACCCGTGAAAAAGAACTGATAATTATGCAATATCCACCAAAACACTACTACTACGTCTATGATATGACATTTCAGGTTAAAATAAATAGTTAAATGTTAGGATATGCCTACAAGAAGACTGTACGGCGCTAAATATTCTGCGTAGACAAACCGTTGCCTTATTGGTTCCGCTGGGCGTGTTCAGCTTCAGAGCCAATTAAACCGAGCGTTGCGTCGAGATTTCGTGAAACTTCGTCGAAAAGAACCGTCAGCAAAGATACTTGAAAACGCACCCTTAGATACATACGAATTAAAATATCCCTAGTATGGAAGGTTCTGACATGGCTAAAACATGACAAGCCTAAAAGATGAACTAAAAAATCACGTGTCCTGTGATCATTGTTGAAAGCTCTGTACAAAAACTTAGTGGAGCAGCACAAGAAACAATGTAAGGACTAACGCCTAATTAATTCCAACAATATAATGCGGGATAGTTGGAAAATTATTAACGAATCCAAGTGAATCAATGAAAAGAAGCCATCCGTAGACATATGTGATAACCAAAGTATTCTAATATCAAATGCCATGGAGAAGAGTAATTTTATCAATGATTACTTTATAAATCTTGCCTCAAATCAATCAAATCCTAACTGTAATGTCAACATTGAAAAGACTAGTACCAGTTTTTTTCTCACACCGACGACACCACCAGAAATAAGTGAAATAATTGGGAAAACTACTCTTAAACCGGCCGCTGGTATCGATGACATCAAGCTGATGAAAGCAGTAAAAGCCATTAGCATACTTAGTCAATGAATCATTCTTAGCTGGTGTATTACGTAAGACTGACCAATTATCTAGAGAATTTTAACATGATCTCAAATGTCCAAAATGGTTTTCAAAAAAATAAATCCACCAATACTGCTATCTTAGATTGCATAGATTTTATCTATAATGCACTAAATAACAAGTGTCATGTCTTACATCTTTTTTATGATTTAAGTCGTGCATTTGATACTATAGATCATAGTTTGTTACTCAGAAAATTAGAGGGCATTGGAGTAAGAGGGGCACCATACAGCTGGGCAGCCTCATATCTACAAAATCGCACGCAAACTACTGTTGTAGATGGTGTTAACTCCAAAACTGGAAATATAAATCTGGGAGTGCCTCAAGGCTCGATTCTGGAACCTCTGTTTTTTATAATTTTTATTAACGATATACCCAACGCATGTATCACTTCAAATCAACTTCTTCTATATGCAGATGATACAAATATGCTAATGTCCCATAACTCCATTGAACAGATTGTCAACAATGCATCACAGGAAATGAGTCATTACTATAGCAACAACGGACTAAATTTAAATGTAAATAAAACATGCTATATACGTTTTCTGCCAAAAAATATTGTGAACTATGATCCGTACCTTAAAATTTTAAATAGATCCATCCCGAGTATAATAAGCGTGCAGATCACCCCCAATAAGTGCTCTAGAAATTGAGTAACCGATTTGGTTGAGGTAACCACTTCTAACTTGGTTTTTCTTAAAGTTAACATCGAAGAGTACTTACTTAAAAAATTAGCCAAAGTTAGTTGATCGGAACACAAAAGTTGTGTGACGAACTTTTAATACGATAATTTTTGACAAACTTATATTAAAGTACAATATTTAAAGAAGTTTTCTGTAAAGTTTCACGTATTCATATTGTATATATAAAAAGTTATTGCACTTTGAAGTAGCGCAGCAGACATGTTGTTTATGCGCGGCATGTTTCATTGTGGTGATTGCCTTAGTTCAGGCGTTTACTATCACATCAATGCAATGTTTTATTACAAATTCCCTTTTTACAGGTTACTGTAAAGTGGAAATAGGTAATACTAAATTAATTGTTGATATATTAAAAAATACATAATAGATATTGGGTTGCTTTTAATATTTTTAATTTGAATCGACAACATCTATGGGCTGCAACGAGCAATTTGATGTACAATCAATGTAGCAATCAAGTTCAGATGAAAGAGGATACTCAGTTGTAGATGGAATTTTGTCGACTTCTTTTTTAATTATTTCAACAGCTCTATGAATAATAATCCTATCACTCAATGGATTTGCTGACATAGTTGTGTCTTGATTTGATTTTTCAGTTCGTTTTTTTCTTGATTTAATAAATCATACATGCTTATATATTTCGAACATATGATATCCGAAGTATCATTTTTACTATAAAATACGAATTCATCGTTTGCATTTTGGCGAAGGAATAATTTAATCTGGTAAACAAGCATACTTCGAGCTTGCTCTTCTGGGATACTTTGTTCGATTAAACGCTCAATAAACATTGTACGCAGTTCTGATAAATAAAAGATTTTCCCATCAAGCAAAGCACTTCTTACATCGTTCCAAATCGTGTTTATTTAAACTGCAAGAAGAAATGTTCTTCTGAGACTTTAAGAGTGGTTTTTAACACTTTTTATGATATACAGCGTTAACGACAAATAAATCGTTCTGTACCATAAGTCGACTAAGACATGATCTCGGTACTCAGAGCTACAGAGCATATTTTGACGTATTTCTTCACCTTTAGACGTTACTCGAGTAAAATCGTCTTTCTTTTTTTGATCACCTTTGCAACAAATCAATTGATTTTGCCAGTTAAACTCTGACTCATCACTGTTTGCAATTTTTCCACTAGCTTGATCTGAAGCATGAAACTCATAACTTGACCGTTTCAATGCTTTGCGTCTCTTTTTGTCTATATATGAAATTCTGCAGTTTTTATGAAATTTTACTTTGTCCCATGTGTTGAACAGTTTTAGCGCCACCTCATCATTACGATTAGTTGCCGCCTCGAAATTACATAACACAATTACAAAAAACGCAAATTACATTTTTATCACTCATATTAAATGTTTTCGAGTAAACCGTGCACAGATACGAACGTCTAGACTTCTGCGCAAGACATAATATGACATGAGCAAACTAGTTCAATCGCGAAAAAAACAAACAACTAGTGCGAACATACCGGCCAACGCCTGAACTACGGCAATCGCCACAATGAAACATGCCGCGCACAAACAACATGTCTGCTGCGCGCGGAGACGCTACTTCAAAGTGCGACAACTCTTTATATATACAATATGAACACGTGAAACTTTACAGAAAACTTCTTTAAATATTGTACTTTAATATAAGTTTGTCAAAAATTATCGTATTAAAAGTTCGTCACACAACTTTTCTGTTTGAAATAAAGAATTAAGTTTTACAAATTTTTTTTTTTTTTTAAATCACTATTTTCATCTGTGAAATAAATCAGAGTTCGGGCCAATTCCTTACCTTAAAGAATAACTTGAACAATGTCGTGCTGAAATTTCATTTAACAATATTCATTATTTGTCGAGATATCACGAGTTGACAAGATGACATTCGACAAAATTTGTGAAATAAAAAAATTATAGTTTTTTGCAATTATTTATATGTTCCGATCAACTAACTTTGGCTAATTTTTTAATGTAAGTACTCTTCGATGTCAACTTGAAGAAAAACCAGGTTAGAAGTGGTTACCTCAACCTAACCAGTCAGTTGGTTAAAACGGGGGTGATCTGCACGCCTATAACAACTACCAAGTTCCTAGGTGTCACCTTGGATCGAAAGCTTACATGGGAAGCGCATATAAATATGGTTTGCACAAAATTGAGCACTGTCTGCTATATTATAAAAAATCTAAGAGATACCGTCTCCATAAACATCCTAAAAACTCTCTATTATGGATTGGTTCAGTCTCAACTACAGTATGGGCTCATTTTCTGGGGAAATTCCTCATATTTTAATGGGGCATTTCAATATCAAAAAAGGGTTTTAAGAACCATGTGTAAGATCCGCCCCTTAACCAGTTGTAAACCACTATTTAAAGATTTGCAAATACTTACCTTGCCTAGTTTATATATCTACCAGGTAATAATGTACATTAAAAAAAAAATGAATCTGAATTCTTTAGAAATAGTGATATTCATGTGTATGACACAAGAAACAAGGACAATTTGTATCAGCCATATTCCAGACTTGCACTGGGAGAAAATTCGCCCAAACATATTGGTACCAAATGTTTTAATAAAATTAATCAGTGTATCAACAATTACAGCAACATGTCATTTAGGAATAAAATATTTAAATTTTTGTGTGATGAAACATTTTATGACATAGATGAGTTTCTTAATTGTTGATTTTGCTCACCTCTATACCTATTTTATTAATTTTATGTTGAATGTTTTGTGGTGACTAGTTTACTGAAGTCTGTACGTTGTATGTTATATTCTGTATAAACTTTTAAAAACGAATAAAATTATCTTATCTTAGGGCTTGTGGGTGGTTAGCCCAGCAGGCCCACGACCGACACCAAACGGGAAGACGCTTTCCCCTCCCGGGTGCACTAGGGCGGCTGCCGCTTCGGTTTTGCACCCCAGCTGGAGTAAGTGGTGATGCTACTCACCAAAGGCTTGATAGATGGAAGTCAGCTCCTCCTGCTTATAGTTTATTATTATTATGGACTTAAGCCGTGCACTTTCTCGGCCGAAGCCGGAAAAAATTCTTAGAGCCCTCGAGAGTTCTACGAATCTCTTCTGGGGGGGATTATTATTATTATCACTGGTATAAAAACATATTTTAACGAATCGGTATTTTCACTGATATAAGTTTGTTTCTACAGAGCACTTCCAATACTTTACTTTGTTATTATATATATATATATATATATATATATATGTTAGATAGTGGATTGTAGATTTAACTTTTTAAAAACATTTATTTAGTTTAACACTGGAGTCAACGTTGACTCTATAATAATAACAATAATAATTTTGAAGTGATTTATTCGAACATGAGTTTAAGACTGAAGGTACAAATGTCTGTTGGTTATATTTATAACATTAGAGTACAAAGAGTATTGAATTGGCAATTCAGCATGATAAAAGATTACCAAGAAAGAAACATTAAGCTCAGCCAATGTGAGCGGTTATTAGAGAAGAGCTGTTACGCAATCTGTAACATGATATGTTTGAGAAGGTTAAGCCTGTCTCAGTGATATTATATATCATAGTATATTTCTAATATAACAGCTTCCCCCTTATAAAAAAAGTTGGTGTTTTATGCAGCAACTTTTGAAATGAATATAAAATGTATATAAAAGATAATGGTACAATTTGGAAAAATATAAAGAGCACAAAAATGTTAAATCGTAAGGTTTAAAATACAGAATATAGCCTTAGCGTCTAAAATATGAAATGCAAGCACAATAAGCTTGATTCATAAAATAATATAACGTAAAAATGTTAGAGTTAAAATATAGCTTTAGCAAGAAAGCGTAAAATACAAACATAATAAGTTTGTTGTAAAATGGGATAATATAAAAATATTCCCAGGGTTAAAATATGGCTTTACCGTGAAAGCCTAAAATATAAGCACGATAGATTTAAATGAAAATGATATAAAAATGTTAATGCAATTGAAATTAACAAAGAATAAGTAAAATAATGAAATGTAATGATTAAATGAATAAAATATGGTTCACTGACGAGTCCAGCACTAAAAGTCAGTAAAAGGCACAAAACAGTTCATCTTTATGTAAGTTCTATGTCTTCGGCTTCGTTGTCTTCTCTCCTTAAGGTAGGTCGTCTTCGTGAAGGGAATAGGTTAGCAAATGTCCTGTGGGGTTTGCTAGGCCTAGGTGGAGATGGGGGTGATGCAGAAACATCGATGGCTAGTCTTCGTCTTTTTGTTCTGCACTTACAAAATAGGTACAGAAATAACAGTCCAAATATTAGCACAATGATGAAGTAGGTGAACCAGGATATGTGTTTTGTTACGAATGGTTCGTTAATTAAATCGTCTAGATCTCTGGAATATTGGTCCAATTTGTGTTTGGCAATTTCGAGATCTTCTGTGTTAAGGTTGTTTAATTTTAATGGTTTAAGGTTTGGTGCTCTAATGTTGTTTGGAATTTTGTTGCAGCATTCGAATGGAATTTGGATGGGATGAGTGTCGTCGTTTACGTCGGTTACTTCGTTGGTACTGGCTTGGATTTTTGTGATGCCTATAAAGGCGTAACAATTAGGTTGTAATTTCACTATTGAGTTTTTGTAGATGACTTCAGTTTTCGAACTTCTTTCTGGACAATTGATGGTTGCCTGTAATGGTTCTGCGTTGATAACCAGCCACGTATTTTCGTCTATCTTTTGGACGTTGTATCCTTGGCTGATGATGAATGATGTCTGGCAGCTTCCTGGCAGAGTTTTGAGGTTCTTGAAGAGACGGGCTTCGCAAATGGCATTATCATCAGTGGGGTATGAAAATAGATTTAGACATAATTTAGTGTTGAAGTAGAGTGGTTTGCATTCTCTGAGGTCCGGGATGGTTAAGTACATTAAAGAATCATCATCTCTCGCGATATATTTTTGAGAGGTTGACAAGATATGATATAAGCCAGTTCTATTATCCAAAATAGGGATAGGATATAATTGAAATACTGAATAGGTTTGAGGGTCTACCAAAGGTATGTCTAATACGAATATTAAATCTGAATTTGTTTGAAAAGCTTTTAGTTCTATAATGTCTAAATACTGTGCAACTTTTGATAATTTGATTGGAAGTGGCAAATTGTTCCTTTGTAGGTTCTGTGAGATTTCCTGTAAGGAATTTACCAAGTCTTTTGGGTTTATAATCGATGTGTGAATTATTTTGAGCCTCGCGAAAGTGATAGAATTCAGGATATCGTTTAAGTTATCTTCGATAAATAGATAGCTTGCCATAAGCTGTTCGCAGATTTCTATAAATTTTAATTTTGCGTGAATATTTTCTATGTCTTTAGTCATGTCTAGAATTGAAGTTTCGATTTCTTTAATATCTTTATTGAAAGTTTCTTCATCAACCTGCAGTTTTTGAATGGTTGCGTTGAAATTTTTGATTACTGAAGTTGTGACAGATATTTGATTTTTGATTAAATTTTCGAGTTGGTGCTCGTCATTACTTAATTTGTTGATGCAATCAGAATAATACTGACCATCTTCTGCATCTCAATTTCCAGTTATTGATTTGAAAATTGTTCCAATACCGTTTAGTATTCCTCGCTTGTATCGTTTCGTGTCAAGGTAAATTTCGTCAAATTTTGATTGTATTGATTGAGAAATTTGTGTCAATAAACTGAGGTGAGTTTTTACATCTCCTAAAAAGACGTTCATGTAATGAGACGTTGGGTCGAGTGTGTTGTATAGTGTCTGTAAGATCTTGTCGTTTTTGTCGAAAGCTGTCTTAAAGGTAGATATGTTTTTGTGTACCAGTAAAGTCCATTTCTTGTGAGAAATCACAATGTCTGTGTCTCGGTGATAGTATACTCCAATTGTATTGTTAATTGGTGTTATTTTAAATTGAGCAAGTGCTGATCCGAACAGCAGGAAAAACCTGAAAATAAATTTAATTTTCAGTATAAGGTTTCATTCGGTCAAAGTTTACTTTAGTCGTTTGGTTTGTTTCCGGATTTAATAATGTTGCAGAATTTTGAGAAGTTTCTAAAATTTCGAAGGGGCCGTTAAATTTGTTCTGTAATTTGTTTTTTATTTGTGATTCTTTGACGTACACTTTGTCGCCAATATTATATGTGTGTCGATTTTCGGGAATGTTTTTGTCGAATCGAACTTTGGCTTTTTGTTTTTGTGCTTCTGTTCGACTTCGCGCAATTTTGTAATAGTGGGATATCCGGTTGTTAAGGTCTCTAACGTATTTGGTAATCAGGTCTTTCTGGTTATAAAGAGTTTCGGGTGGTCGGTTAGCTGTATGTCCGAAAATAAGCTCGTATGGCGTAAAGCCATGAGTTTTGTTTACCGAGTTGTTATAACATATTACTGCGTATGGTAATATTGTGAAAGGATGTTCGTTCGGATTCTCTGTTTTATGTATTCTGATCATTTCCGCTAGGGTGGCATGGAATCGTTCGATAGATCCATTGGATTGAGGGTGTCCTACGCTGGAGTATGTTAATTATATGTCGTAGAGAGTACAAAGATCTTTTAATAAATTATTATCGAATTCACCGCCGTAATCACAATGAATTCTTAATGGGGTGCCATAGTGTTGGAAATATAGCAACAGGGTGTTTACAACTGATTTTGCACTTTTGTCTGGGACAGCATAAGCTTGAGTAAATTTCGTTAACTCGTCGCGGATGGTTAATGCATAGTTTCTCGTGGGAAATTCGAATAGATCGATATTAACTCTCTCAAATGGAGTTTTAGGGGTTTCGGTAATTACTAAGGGATTGTTGAGGTTCTTACGACAGACTTTTGTTCTTTGACATGTTTCGCAGTTTTTTATAAAATTTTCGACATCTTTTGTTAAACCTTGCCAATTATATCTATTTTTGATTCTACGTATTGTTTCGTTTATTCCACGATGTAAATTATTTTTTCCGGTGTGATGCTGGTCGAGAATGATCGGACGTTGGTCTTCATCGGGAGTTCGTAATAAATTTTGACAAATGATTAATTTTAAATCTTTTTCTGCAAAAATAAATGATAGGATTTCGAGAATTGGAAAGTCTAGATTGTTTTCAACATGGTAAGTTTTGGAAAGGTCTAATTTGTTTCGATGTTTGTAAAGTGTTAAAAATAGATGTTCTACCACAGACTCTGGGTCGAAAGGTAGAGCGATAATGTAGTAGTTTCTTTGTCGGATCGATTTGCTGGAAACGATATTAATTGTATTGTTATAGAATTCGGGGTTTTCTTTGAAAATATCCTCGATAATTTGATGGTGAAGGTCTGTCAAGTTGTTTTGTTGGAAAAACGTTATGATATTTTTATTTTCTCGATCTAATAGTTGTTTATTTGTGATCTGAATTTTGGAATAGTCTATTAGAGATTTGGTTTTGTAAAGTCGGGAAAATGTGTCAAATTCTCGGGCGATTTGTTCGTCGGTAATTTCGTCGTCGTTGTCTGAAATTTCGTCTTCATCTGAGTCTTCGTTTGCGGCTAGAATTTTTGAATAAAATTTGGAACGTTCTGAAAAGTGATTAATTTTTATTCTGGACAACGCGTCCGCGTTTTTATTGATTTTTCCGGGTTTGTATATTATTTCGTAATCGTATTCTTCGAGTTTTAAGCGCCAACGCGCTAGTCTACTACCTGGGTTTTTTATAGAAAATAACCAAGTGAGTGGTCGGTGACGAGTTTGAACTTCCTTCCGAATAGATATGGCCTAAAATGCTTTACACTCCAGACTAAAGATAAAAGTTCACGCTCAATGGTTGAATACTTGGTTTCCGCGCCGCATAAAGTTCGAGATGCGTATGCGATTGGCAAATCTTTTCCTATACTTCCTTGTGAAAGTACAGAACCTATTGCAAATGCACTAGCGTCTGTAGTTAGGACAAAAGGTTCATCGAAGTTGGGGTAGATCAATATCGGAGTAGTTGTCAAGGTTTGTTTTAGGGTTTCAAATGAATTTGTACAGTCATTGTCGAAATTGAAAGGTATATCTTTTTGTAGCAATTTAGACAAGGGTTTTGAAATTTTGGAAAAATTAGGAATGAAACGTCTATAATAGCCTGCTAAACCTAGAAAAGATTTAATTTCTTTCTGATTTTTGGGTTGAGGAAAATTTAGAATTGCTTCGACTTTGGCAGGGTTCGGTTTTACACCATCCTTTGTAATAAGATGTCCTAAATAGGCAACTTCTTTGCGAAGGAATTCGCATTTGTCTGGCTGAATTTTGAGGTTGGCTTTTTGTAAACGTTTGAAGACTTCTGTTAATCGAGAAATATGTTCATGGATAGTAGGGGAGTAGATAATGATATCGTCCATATAGACGAGACACCTTTCGTTTTGGATTCCTAGTAAAATGTTGTCCATCACCCTTTGAAATGTTGATGGAGCATTGTTGAGTCCAAAAGGCATTCGTACGAATTCAAAATGACCATTTTCGACTGTGAAAGCGGTTTTTTGAATATCTTTGGGATCGATTTCAATTTGATGGAAGCCAGAGGCCAAGTCTAAAGTCGTGAAATATTGGCATTTGCCTAATTGATCTAAAAGGTCGGAAATGTTAGGTAGAGGGTATTTATCACCTATGGTTACTTCGTTTAATTTTCGGTAATCAACTACGACGCGCCATTTCTGTTTACCAGAAGCGTCTAGTTTTTTGGGGACTACCCAAACTGGGGAGAACCAGGGAGAAATTGAAGGCTGGATAATGCCTTGGTCGAGCATTTTTGAAACTTGTGATTTTACTTCTTGTTTGTGAATTTGGGGGTAACGATAAGATTTAGTGAAAATTGGTTTAGAATCGTTAGTGTCTATTGAATGTTTGATTTCGTTGGTAAATGTCAAGTTGTCACCTTCTAAATAAAATATGTCTGAAAAGTCTAAGCAGAGTTGAGTAATTAATTCACTCTCCTCGTCGTTCAAGTGATCTAAGCGTAATTGGTTTTTTATTTCGTAATTTCTGTCTATATATTGGGAATCCGGATTTTGAAGATTTACGTTAAATATTGATCTAAATTTTTGAACGGGTTCAAGTTTAAGATCCGAGAAATGTATTGTTTTTGGAATCGCGTTTGCGTTTATTATCGTTGTCAAAAATTCACCATTGTTGTCTATTTTGACAATGGCATTCGGTAAACGTACCTTTTCATTTTCCTGGGCTATTAGTATAGCTTCGGTATTTTGTAAATTGCATTTAAGTTTAAAAATCTTTTCTGTGCGTGGTTTGATAGAAATTACATTTTGGTTTTTAACATTTAAATTTGGATTTGAAATTCTAATACCTGGATTATTGTTTTCGTTAGAATTATTGTGGTTCCTGATTGATGTTACCTCAGTCACCTCAAATAGTGGTACGGTTTTAAAATTGGTAATAAGTAGATTATTTTCAAAATCCACATGACACTTATAATATTTTAAAAAGTCTGCACCTAATAGTCCATCGAATTCTATATCTAGGTCGTGAACATAAACCTTGTATTGGTCATTTGAATTGAATGGTATTAGAACAGATTCGGTGATATTAATTTTTTCATCTGTTATACCCTGTATAATTAAATTTTTGGAATTTACGATATTTAGTTTGTAGCGGGGTGTTTTTACATGAATTGGTTTTCCGGGAAGTTCAGGTTTGGGTCGAAACTGTCCTGGAGGCTTATCGCTTGGGCTTGGCGAGAAATTTGGTCTAGTTCGTCTGTTTGTTGTGTTGGAGTATTCGTGGAATACTCCGGGCCTGTGCAAAAATCCGGAGGATTAGCAGTATAATCCTCGTATTGCTGAGAATTAACAGTATAATTCTCATGTTGCTGGAATTGGGAATTAGCAGTATAATGCCCACATTGTCCATTTTCAAAATCGTAGTCATAATTACTTTGAGATTGGTAATCAGGAGAATAGTTGGTGGAATAATTTACGGATTGATTTGCAGAGTAATCTTCGTATTGGTTTGAGCTATTTGAATAATTATCGTAAGTTTCTTGGTTTAGGTGATGGGTTTTTTGTTGGTTAAATCTATTGAAATTCGGGTTCGGTTGTATGGCAGAAGGTCTCTGCTGGTGGAAGTTAGGATTTAGCCTGATAGCTGAGGGCCTGTTTTGTTGTGGATAATTGCGTTGTTGATTAGAAAAATTTTGGGAATTCTGTGGTCTAAAGTTTGCTTGGTTAGGTACACTCTGGAAGTGCTGTCTAGGAGCTTGTGCCTGGTTGGAATAGGCGTTTGGTGTGAAATTGGGTTGTGAAAATTGGTGGTTTTGCCTCGTGCGGCATTCGTTAAAGCTGTGCCCATTCCTTTTGCAGAATGTGCAAAATGGTGGGAGATTTGGGCGTCTTTGCTGATTTTGAACGGGACTTCTATTTTGAATTTTATTGGAGAATTTTTGCGATTCGAAGTACGACAATTGCAACTCACGTTTGATGCGATTTATTGCATCTAGCATATCACTAGGATTGCCAGCCTTGATAATTTGCCCTAACTGGGGTTCTAATCCAGTCAGTAAGGTGGTCAATGTTATGTTTTCGATGAGGTTACATTGAGCAGTTTTTTCCTCTAAAGTTAGAGTCTGCTTTTGCACTGCTGCGTGCATTTTTGCGTTGTGCGTTTGTAGTCTTGATACGAATATTAGTGCGGTTTCGTTGGGTAGTTGGTGAATGCGTTGTAAGTCCTGTATAAGGGCTGTCAAGTCGCGGGAGTAACCGAAGTGGGCCTCAAGTAGGCTTTTAATTTCTACCCAGGTGGCAGGGTTCCTTGAGTTTACTAACTCGGCGGCTTTTCCCCGAAGTTTACTTTTAATGTGCAAAGCAAGTAAAACACGTTGGTCTTCTATCGACATTCCATTCGCGTAAATACACGCACTAATAAAGGTTTGTAAAAATATCGGATTTCCATCGAATTCCGGGACTATCGAAAAAATCTCACTTAACCTGTAAGGTTCAATATTTATAGTTTCGTTCGCCGTGATTGAATTGTTTGCATTGGAATTGCTTACGTTTGTAGTGGTAGCCATTTTATTTATATTATTTAGATAATTAAATAACTTAAAACACTTTTTTTCAATTTGAGCTAGTACGTTACTGATAATTGGCAATTTTTTTATATTATATGTAAAACAATGTGCTGTTTATTTTATAATATTTCAAAATTTAATTACAAGGATAATTGGATTAATTTAAAAAGTGTTTTTAGTTGGGAATAATGTCACTGAAATTTTATATACTAATGTGCATTTAAACAGTATAGAACATGTGGGTTTTATTTTATTTCACAGTCAAGTAAGGCGTAAACTTAACCTTTATATGATATATGATATTATGATAAAAATAATGTTAAGATAAAAATGGTATGTGATTATAATTATTTATGTAGGAAATGTAGATAAGTTCGTACTTAAAGAGTATATGATATTACGATAAAAATAATATTAAGATAGGAACGGTATAGTTATTTATGTAGGTCACATAAGTTTTAAATAAAATATTATATTACTTCTGAATGAAATTATTATTTAAATATTAGAACTGCTGTTCGTTAAATTGAATTGTTTTTTATAAGAAAAATATGCAAAATAATCGAGATGATTCTTAAAATCTACTTACATTAAAATTTCCATTCCACACGTCTGGATTGAAGTTGAATGCTGCTCCGTGAACTTTGTTACAATGCGGTCTTCTCTGCCAGGGGCGTTACCAGGTATTCCTTCCACAGAGGTCTCCTACACTGCCGAAGACACCAACTTCTCGACTGGGATGAATTCTTACTTGCTAATTTGTTGATTGATTGATATGTTGTTTTGTTGCTTGTTGAATTATTATTATTGTTTCTTTGTGAACGTAGATTCTTCTGAGTAAAGGATTGGGATCCACCACGACAGCTAAGGAATTTCTCCTTTTTCCAGGGGCTCTTTTCTTCAGGTTAGGCACCTTTTCCAGATGAACTCCTTGTTCCTTCCGATATGTTTTCCACTGGTTAGGCTCCTGAACTGTGCGTGTTCTTCAGATCCGCCACAACTGCGCCAATGTTAGATAGTGGATTGTAGATTTAACTTTTTAAAAACATTTATTTAGTTTAACACTGGAGTCAACGTTGACTCTATAATAATAACAATAATAATTTTGAAGTGATTTATTCGAACATGAGTTTAAGACTGAAGGTACAAATGTCTGTTGGTTATATTTATAACATTAGAGAACAAAGAGTATTGAATTGGCAATTCAGCATGATAAAAGATTACCAAGAAAGAAACATTAAGCTCAGCCAACGTGAGCGGTTATTAGAGAAGAGCTGTTACGCAATCTGTAACATGATATGTTTGAGAAGGTTAAGCCTGTCTCAGTGATATTATATATCATAGTATATTTCTAATATAACATATATATATATATATATATATATGTTAGATAATGGATTGTAGAAATCACTTTTTAAAAACTTTATTTACTTGGGAGTCAAGCTTGACTCTAGGTACAATAATGAACAATAATAAATTTAGAATGTATTAGGTCGAAAATGAGTATATGACTGAAGGTACAAATGTCTGTTGGTTGTATTTATAACATAAGAGAACAAAGAACATTAAATTGGCAATTCAGCATGATAAGGGATTACCAAGAAAGAAACATTAAGCTCAGCCAACGTGAGAGGTTATTAGAGAAGAGCTGTTACGCAATCTGTAACATGATATGTTTGAGAAGGTTAAGCCTGTCTCGGTGATATATATCATAGTATATTTCTAATATAACAGCTTCCCCCTTATAAAAAAAGTTGGTGTTTTATGCAGCAACTTTTGAAATGAATATAAAATGTATATAAAAGGTAATGGTACAATTTGGAAAAATATAAAGAGTACAAAAATGTTAAGTCGTAAAGTTTAAAATACAGAGTATAACCTTGGTGTCTAAAATATGAAATGCAAGCACAATAAGCTTGATTCATAAAATAAAATAACATAAAAATGTTAGAGTTAAAACATAGCTTTAGCAAGAAAGCGTAAAATACAAACATAATAAGTTTGTCTTAAAACGGGATAAAATATTCCCAAGGTTAAAATATAGCTTTAATATAAAAGCATAAAATATGAGTATGATAAGTTTAAATGAAAATGACGTAAAAATGTTAATAAAATTGAAATTAACAAAGGATAGAAAAATAATGAAGTATAATGATTAAACAAATGAAATGAAATTCACTGGAGAGTCTAGCACTAAAAGTCAGTAAAAAGGCACAAAACAGTTTGTCTTTAGTTAAGTTCTATGTCTTCGGCTTCGTTGTCTTCTCTTCTTAAGGTAGGTCGTCTTCGTTGATGGAACAGGCTAGAGATTGTCCTGAGGGGTTCACTAGGCCTTGGTGGAGATGGAGGAGTCGTGGAAACGTTGATGGCTAGTCTTCGTCTTCTTGCTTTACACTTACAGGATAGATACAAGAATAAGAGTCCGAAAATTAGCACAATGGTAAGATAGGTAAACCAAGAAATGTGTCTCGTGATGAAAGGTTCCTTGATTAGGTCGTCTAAGTCTTTTGAATATTGGTCTAATTGGTGTCTGGCGATATCGAGGTCTTCGGTGTTCAGATCACTTAGTTTTAGTGGTTTCAGGTTGGGCGCTCGAACTTTGTCCGGAACCTGGTTGCAACACTCGAACGGGATTTGTATAGGGTGAGCGTCGTCCTTCACGTCTGTCGTTTCGCCTGAGCTGGCTTGGATTTTTGTGATACCTATGAAGGCGTAGCAATTTGGTTGTAATTTAATTATACAGTTTTTGAGGATGGTGTCGGTTTTTGGGGCCTCTTTCGGGCAATTGATAGTCATCTTTAGTGGCTCTGTATTGACGATCATCCACACGTTTTCGTCTAGTTTTTGGATGTTGTATCCTTGGCCGATGATAGTTGACGTTTGACAGTTTTCTGGTAGAGTTTGTAGATCCTTGAAAAGGCGGGCTTCGCATGTGGCGTTGTCAATTGGATATGCAAACAAATTTGGACATAATTTAGTATTGGTATGGAGTGGCTTGCATTCTCTGAGGTCAGCAATGGGTATGTACATCAAAGAATCATCATCTCTCGTGATATATTTTTGAGAAGTTGACAAAATATGATACAGACCAGTTCTACTATCTAAGATAGGAATGGGGTATAATTGGAAAACAGAGTACGTTTGAGGGTCTACTAGGGGTATATCTAATACAAATACTAATTCTGAGTTCATTTGGAAATCTTTTAATTCAATAATATCTAAATACTGTGCAATTTTTGAAAGTTTAATTGGGAGTGGCAAATTGTTCTTTTGTAGGTTTTGTGAAATTTCCTGCAATGAGTTTACCAAATCTTGGGGATTAATGATAGACGTATGAATTACTTTGAATCTCGCGAAAGTGATCGAATTTAAAATATCGTTGAGGTTGTCCTCTATAAATAGGTAGCTCGCCATGAGTTGTTCACAAATTTCCAAGAATTTTAATTTTGTTTCAACTGCTCGTACGTTATACGTAATGTCTAAGATTGCGTATTCGATTTCTTTTATGTCTTTGTTGAATGTCTCCTCGTCTATTAGTAGTTTTTGAATTGTCGTGTTAAAATTTTTAATAACTGAATTTGTAACTGATATTTGATTTTTCATCAAATTTTCTATCTGACGTTCGTCTTGGTTTAGTTTATTGATACAGTCAAAGTAATATTTACCGTCTTCTGCGTCTAAATTTCCGGTAATTGCTTTGAATATTGAACCAATTCCGTTTATGATTCCGCGTTTGTAGCGTTTCGTGTCGAGATGTATTTCGTCAAATTTAGTTTGTATGGATTTTGAGATTTGTCCTAGGAGGCTTAAATGCGTTTTAACCTCACTCGCGAATTCGTTCATGTTTTTGTATGTTGGGTCAAGGGTGGTAAGGATTGTCTGTAAGATTTTGTCGTTTCTGTCAAGAGCTGTCTTAAAAGTCGATATATTTTTATGTACGAGTAACGTCCATTTCTTGTGTGATGACAATGTCCGTGTCTTTGTGATAGTAAACACCGATAGTATTATTTATTGGTGTTATTTCGTATTGAGAAAATGCTGATCCGAACAGCAGTAGAAACCTGAAAATAAATTTTAATCTTCAATATATGGTTTCATTCTATCAAAATTTACTTTACTTGTTTGATTTGTCTCGGGATTTAACAAAGTGGCAGAATATTGGAAGATTTCTTTGATCTCGAAAGGGCCGTTGAATTTATTTTGTGACTTACTTTTGATTTGGGATTCCTTTACATATACTTCGTCCCCAACGTTATACGTGGGGCGATTTTCTGGGATATTTCTGTCGAATCTGACTTTAGCTTTTTATTTTTGCGCTTCAGTCCGATTGCGTGCAATTTGGTAATAGTGGGATATCCTATTATTTAAGTCCCTAACATATTTAGTTATTAGGTCTTTTTGGTTGTACAGGGTCTCTGGTGGTCTATTAGCTGTGTGTCCAAAGATCAGTTCGTATGGCGTAAAACCGTGCGTTTTATTAACCGAATTATTATAGCATATTACTGCATACGGCAATATGGTAAAAGGATGTTCATTTGGGTTTTCAGTTTTGTGAATTCTGATCATTTCGGCTAAGGTAGCATGAAAGCGTTCTATAGAACCGTTAGATTGGGGATGTCCTACGCTAGAATATGTCAGTTTTATATCGTAGAGGGTACAGAGGTCTTTTAGTAAGTTGTTGTCGAATTCACCGCTGTAATCACAGTGAATCCTCAGTGGGGTACCGTAATGTTGAAAATATAACAATAGGGTATTTACCACAGATTTTGCGCTTTTATCGGGTACTGCATAGGCTTGTGTGAATTTTGTAAGTTCGTCGCGGATAGTTAGAGCGTAATTTCGTGTAGGGAATTCGAATAGGTCGATGTTAATTCTTTCGAAAGGCGTTCTCGGAGTTTCAGTGATTACTAGAGGGTTGTTAAGATTTTTTCGGCAAACTTTAGTCCGTTGACAAATTTCGCAATTTTTTATGAAATTTTCAACATCTTTGGTTAGTCCTTGCCAATTGTATTTATTTTTGATCCTACGCATAGTCTCGTTTATTCCGCGATGTAAGTTGTTTTTGCCGGTTTGGTTTTGGTCAAGAATTATCGGTCTTTGGTCTTCGTCAGGTGTTTGCACTAGGTTTTGACAGATAATGAGTTTTAAATCTTTTTCTGCGAAGATAAATGACAGAATTTCGAGTATGGGGAGGTCTAAGTTGTTTTCGACATGGTAAGTATTAGAAAGAGCTAGTTCATTTTGATTTTTGTATATTGCTAGGAACAAATGTTCTACTACAGATTCAGGGTCAAAGGGTAGAGGAATGATATAGTATTTCCTATGTCTAACCGATCTACTGGAGAGGATATTTATTTTGTCGTCGTAAAATTCGGGGTTTTCCTCGAAAATGTCATCAATAATTTGGTGGTGAAGATCTCTTAGGTTATTTTGTTGAAAGAAAGTTATGATGTGTTTGTTTTCTCGGTCCAAGAGTTGTTTATTTGAAGTTTGAATTTTAGAGTAATCAATTAAAGATTTGGTCTTGTATAGTCGGGAGAAAGTATTAAATTCTTGAATTAGTTGTTCGTTTGTGATTTCATCGTCATTGTCTGGATTTCCGTCATCGTCTGTGTCCTCGTTCGCGGCTAAGATTTTGGAATGGAATTTAGAACATTGGGAAAAATGGTTTATTTTGATTCTAGAGAGGGCATCGGCATTTTTATTGATTTTTCCGGGCTTGTAAACGATTTCGTAGTCGTATTCCTCCAGTTTAAGTCGCCAGCGGGCAAGTCTACTTCCTGGGTCTTTTATTGAGAATAACCAGGTAAGTGGTCGGTGACTAGTTTGAATTTTCTACCGAATAAATATGGTCTAAAGTGTTTTACTGACCATACTATGGCCAATAATTCCCTTTCAATGGTGGAATACTTTGTTTCCGCACCGCATAAAGTTCGGGAAGCGTATGCAATTGGTAGATCTTTGCCTATATTTCCCTAAGAGAGTACCGATCCGATGGCGAATGCGCTCGCGTCGGTAGTTAGGATGAAAGGCTCATCAAAATTAGGATATATTAATATCGGAGTTGTCGTCAATGTTTGCTTTAAGTTGTCGAACGAATTCATACAATCATTGTCAAAATTAAAGGGGGTGTCTTTTTGTAGTAGCTTGGTCAGGGGTTTTGAAATCTTAGAGAAATTTGGAATAAAGCGTCTATAATAGCCCGCTAAACCTAAGAAAGATTTAATGTCCTTTTGATTTTTGGGATGAGGAAAGTTTAAAATGGCTTCTACTTTACTGGGATTTGGCTTGACACCGTCTTTTGTTATAAGATGCCCTAGATAAGCGACTTCTTTGCGTAGAAACTCGCACTTGTCGGGTTGAATTTTGAGGTTAGCTTTTCTTAAGCGTTTGAATACTTCTGTCAGTCGGGAAATATGATCGTGAATAGTAGGGGAGTAAATGATAATGTCGTCCATGTAAACAAGGCAGCGTTCATTCTGAATTCCTAACAAAATCTCTTCTGAAACGTTGATGGAGCATTCTTTAAACCGAATGGCATTCTAACGAATTCGAAATGACCATTTTCGACTGTGAGAGCAGTCTTTTGAATGTCTTTCGCGTCAATTTCTATTTGGTGGAATCCGGAGCTAAGTCTAGTGTGGTAAAATATTGACATTTGCCTAGTTGGTCTAAAAGGTCAGAAATATTTGGGAGAGGGTATTTATCGTCAATAGTCAATTCGTTTAATTTCCTGTAATCTACTACGACTCGCCATTTTTGTTTGCCAGAGGCATCGAGTTTTTTGGGTACAACCCAAACGGGAGATGACCAGGGAGAAATTGAAGGTCTGATTATGCCTTGGTCCAGCATTTTAGAAACTTGTGTTTTGACTTCTTGTTTATGGCATTGAGGGTAGCGATACGATTTTGTAAATACAGGTTTAGAATTATTAGTGTCGATTGAATGTTTAATCTCGTTAGTGAAAGTCAAGTTGTCTCCTTCCAGGTAAAATATTTCAGAAAAGTCTAGGCAAAGTTGTGTAATTAGTTCACTTTCCTCGTAGTTTAAATGATCTAAACGTAACTGATTAATAATTTCAGATGATCTGTCGGTCTGTATGTGTGAGTCGGAATTTTGAACATTTAAATTAAAAATCGATTTAAATTTTTGCAACGGTTCTAATTTTAGATTAGAAAAATTTATAATTTTCGGAATGGCGTTTGCATTAATTACGGTTGTCAAAAATTCTCCGTTTTCGTTTACCCTAACAAGAGCATTAGGCAAACGAACTTTTTCGTTTTCCTGCGCTGACAGTACAGCGTCAGTGTTTCTAAGATTGCATTTTAGTTTGTAAACCTTTTCCGTGCGACCGTCAATTTGGATAGTATTTTGGCCAGAATTATAATTTTGTCGGATTTTGTTGATTTCGGGTGTTGGAGAATCGTCAGTTACTTTGAAGATGGGCAATGTTTTAAAATTTGTAATTAGTTGCCTGGTTTTGAAATCTATTCTACATTCGTAGTGTTCCATGAAGTCGGCACCTAATAGTCCGTCAAAGTCTATGTCTAAGTCGTGAATATAGAGGTCGCGTGCGTTAAATGGTATAAGAACAGATTCGCTAATTTTAATTTTTTCGTCGGTTATGCCTTGTATAATCGCGTTTTCTGGAGATCTATTTTTAAAATTTTCCGCCATCTTATGCTTAAAAATCGAAATACCTGCGCCAGTATCAATTAAGAGTTTAAATTTGTTCGAAATGTCTTTTATGAAATAAAGATTACTAGAATTCACGGTTAATAGTGTGTGTGTAGGCCAGTTTAAGCGAAGTTCTGGTCTGAGAAATTCAGTAGGGGGTTGTAATTGTCGTTCAGGTTTAATGTTTGGATTTGGTTGGACATTTGGTCCACTTCGAAATTTATTTCTTGGGTTGGAGTATTCATGGAATACTCCGGGCCTAATGGAAAATCCTGAGGATTAGCAGTATAACCCTGCGACATCTGAGAATTAGCTGTATAATTCTCATTTTGGTATGGCATGTTATCGTCGTTATTTTGCGGGAAATGGGGGTAATCGTCATAATTTACTTGTGGCATGTTTGCCATATCATCAAGGCTAGAATTAGTTTGATAGTTTCCGAAGTTATGGAATTGTGGGTCACTGAAATTATCAGTTTCATGGTAAAAATTAGTATCATAATTTTGAGAGTCGAAATGATTGTCAAAATTAACGTGATGTGTTCTCTGCGGGTTTTGTCTGTTAAAGTTAGGATTGAAATTTGAATTTTGTTGATTTGGGGATCTCTGAAAGTTTGGATTAGGTCTTATTACAGAAGGCCTATTCTGTTGAAAATTACTTGATTGTTGGATATTTTGTTGCGGTGTGAAATTTCTTTGGTATTGCTGGTTAGGGGAATTTTGGAAATTCGGTCTAGAAAATTGTGGAGGACTGGCAAAATTGTTTTGTCTAAAGTTCTGATTTTGTTGTGAGAATTGTAGTCTTGTACGGCACTCATTAAAATTGTGCCCGTTACGTTTGCAAAAATTACAGAATTGTTGGGACGCCTCTGTTGATTCTGGAGAGGGTTTTTGTTGATAGTTTGTTTTGGGAATATTTGTGACTCGAAGTAGGACAGTTGGAGTTCGCGTTTGATTCTATTAATTGCCTCTAGCATGTCGCAGGGATTTCCGGCACGGATTATTTGTCCAAGTTTGGGTTCTAGTCCGGTAAGTAGTGTTGTTAGAGTCATGGTCTCAATTAGGGATGATTGGGCTGTCTTTTCTTCCAACGTCAAAGTCTGTTTTTGCACAGCAGCGTGCATTTTGGCATTATGTGTTTGGAAACGAGATACGAATGTCAGGGCAGTTTCATTAGGTAGTTGGTGAATCCGTTGTAAGTCCTGTATAAGGGCTGTCAAGTCGCGTGAATCACCGAAATGGGCCTCAAGTAGGCTTTTAATTTCTGCCCAAGTGGCAGGGTTCCTTGAATTTATTAATTCGGCAGCTTTTCCCCGAAGTTTATTTTTAATGTGTAGAGTAAGTAAAATACGCTGGTCTTCTACTGACATTCCGTTCGCGAAAACACGCGGAAATAAAGGTTTGTAGGAAAATGGGGTTCCCGTCGAACTCTGGCACTATTGAGAAAATCTCACTTAACCTGTAGGGTTCGATGGTAAGGGTTTCATCGGCGTTATTTGTTTTATTGGTATTTTTTGCTGTAGTATTATTTACTGTAGTATTTGGTTGGTTCGCCATTTTGTATTATTAGAATTTAAATTTTAGATAAACAAACAAATTAATTTGGTACACACAAAAATATTAATTGTAAAGGGTGCAAGAGTACGCCACTGGTAATAATAATGAGTAAAAGGAAATGAGAATGTATTCCTTTCTTTATAAAATATGTAACAAATTATTTTTGCGATGGTATTTGCACTTATTCAGATATTATAGTCATATGGTATAAAAGATACGTTAACCTTTATTAGTAGCAGTAGTATTAAATTGCAATAAAAACGTTACAAGATAAAGATTGAACTTGGTATAGAACTAAACTTTATATAGAAGTTAACTTGACCTATATTAAGTTGCAATGAAAATATTTATGTGTTAAAAATAAAATAAAATATCGCTTAAAGTAATACGATATTTAGATAATATATTCAACTAAATTAGATTGCAGAACTGTCGTGGGTTTAATGCAAACGTGAATGCAATGTACGAATGGTAAAATATAAATGTTTAGTGCAGTTTTAAAATAGAAAATAAATCGAGATGATTCTTAAATTACTTACATTACTATCTTCATGCCTGGGGTCCAGATGGAAGGTCGAATGCGGTTTCGTAAGCGTTGCTACACTGGGATGTACCGTCAGGGGTATCACTAGGTGTTCCTATCCACGGTGACGTGTTCCAAGTGCCGAAGACACCGACTTTCAGGGGCCAGGAATGTTTCTTACTTGCTAATTATTTCTCGATGTGTATATGATGCTTCTTGTGAGCTTGTTGAGACGTTGCTTTTCTGCTTAAAATTGTATTTTTCTTGCTTCTCGTAGATTCTTTTCTGATTGAAGGATTGAAATCCACCACCTCTGGGTTACAGGGTGTTTTTCAGATCCTACCGACTGCGCCAATGTTAGATAATGGATTGTAGAAATCACTTTTTAAAAACTTTATTTACTTGGGAGTCAAGCTTGACTCTAGATACAATAATGAACAATAATAAATTTAGAATGTATTAGGTCGAAAATGAGTATATGACTGAAGGTACAAATATCTGTTGGTTGTATTTATAACATAAGAGAACAAAGAACATTAAATTGGCAATTCAGCATGATAAGGGATTACCAAGAAAGAAACATTAAGCTCAGCCAACGTGAGCGGTTATTAGAGAAGAGCTGTTACGCAATCTGTAACATGATATGTTTGAGAAGGTTAAGCCTGTCTCGGTGATATTATATATCATAGTATATTTCTAATATAACATATATATATATATATATATATATATATATATATATATATATATATATATATATATATATGTTAAAATGCACAAAGGCACGTTTCGTCGTATTTATATTTCTAATATAACATATATATATATATATATATATATATATATGTTAAAATGCACAAAGGCACGTTTCGTCGTATTCCTCTTGAAACCTAATATTTTTATTAGGATGTGCGCTCTGAATGGTATTTTAGTTACCAATTACTAGAAACGCAATAAAGTGTTTATAGCAGATACCGGTGAAGGTACCCATTATGAAAACAGCGGAGTTCCGCAGCATCAGCAATGTCCAGAGTCATCTGCAGACCGGTTTCAAGTTTTTGGCTCTCATCAGTGCAGAGCAGACCCAGACACTGACCATGCTGCGGTCTCCTGTTGTTATATATTGCAAGTTATTGCGTTTCTAGTAATTGGTAACTAAAATACCATTCAGAGCGCACATCCTAATAAAAATATTAGGTTTCAAGAGGAATACGACGAAACGTGCCTTTGTGCATTTTAACATATATCGTTCCTCTAGTTGACTTTATTTGTCACATTTGCCTTAGTCGAGGCTTCTTAAAGTGTTTGTGGCAGATGCCGTTGGAGGGACCTATTTGTACTATTTGTAGGTCGCCGATATGGTGTACTTGCAATATATAACAACAGGAGACCGCAGCATGGTCAGTGTCTGGGTCTGCTCTGCACTGATGAGAGCCAAAAGCTCGAAACCGGTCTGCAGATGACTCTGGACGTTGCCGATGCTGCGGATCTCCTCTGTTTTCATAATGGGTACCTTCACCGGTATCTGCTATAAACACTTTATTGCGTTTCTAGTAATTGGTAACTAAAATACCATTCAGAGCGCACATCCTAATAAAAATATTAGGTTTCAAGAGGAATACGACGAAACGTGCCTTTGTGCATTTTAACATCTATCGTTCCTCTAGTTGACTTTATTTGTCATATATATATATATATATATATATATATATATATATAATTTATGGCAAATCTACCATTTTTTGTTCTCTGACACATTTTTTATACTTTGTTAAAAATCACATATATTCTTCTTATATTCTTAACCTCACAAAATACGACAATGCACTCTAAATCAAAGCAACATCTAACGTTCTGATGAGTATAAAAATGAGACATGGCTAGATTGAGTCAAGCGACACAGTAAGTTTATTTGTGTGCTTATGCGTAGATGGAGTAGAGCAAAAAAGTGCAGTGCTTGTCAACACTTTTTTATTGTAAGCATGATAGTTTACGTAGGGGAGATTTTTTTGTAGGCTGAGAACGACTGCGTTTTGGGAAATATCAGTTGGTCATCTATTGTCATAAAAGTTTTTATTTAATATTAAATAGTTTATTTACTATAGATACTTTTTAACAAGTAACATTACTTGTGATAAGGGTCCCCAGTAAAAAGAGGTAGCTGGATTCAGTTTTTAATTAAAAGAAAAATTAGACAATTTCCTTTCTCACCTTCTTACTTCACCTTCTCCGATGTTATTAAAGTTTTACTTTTTTAGTTAATGAAAGAAGGAGGAATGGAAATTATTGATTGTAATAATCATGTGAAATCAGCAACACATTATTTTGGTCCTTCTTGTGCTGTAAATTGTTTATCAGATAAGTACAATCCCATTGGAGATAACTCTGATAAATTGTGTAAATTATGTATTGGCAAAATTCCTGGAGGTCGTTGCACTGACTCTGATCCATATGCTGGATATGATGGTGCTTTTGATTGTTTACGAGAAGCTGGTGAAATAGCATTTTTAAAGCACACTACTGTAATGGAACGATTATCTGCAATGAGTTTTGGTAAGAATATCAATTTGTCGTGTAATATATTGTTAATGTAATAGATCTTGAAATTATTTTGTCATTACATGAAGCACCCTATTATACTGCCCTGCTAAGACCCGTAATTGGTCAAAGAGCTAAGCTGAGATAAATGGAGGGAACTTTGTGTTATTCTGCCAGCATGCTTATAATAGTTTATATATATTTTTTAAAGCATGCAGTATGTAGGTTTATTATATATTTTAAATAAATAAATTTGAAATACAAAATTTTTTCATTATATTATATAGAATTATTTAAATTTTGTTTTTGTTTAGTACCATAAACAATATACAAAATAACCTCGCTAAATAAAATCACGGTATATGCTGCTTATACTGACTTTGTCCCTTCCAGTAGCAACTTGGTCACTAACATAACATATTACACACAGCTAATTTATTGGTGTCATACTAGACAAAAATGCGGTACTTAACAGCAGCTAAGTAAATACACCGCAAATTTCGTGTAGCTTGTCTTATTTGCCGTGTTTTACTGTAGCATGCGTTCTGTACTGTTTTTATTTAGTACCATCATATATTTGTTAAAATACGGGGTTTAAAATTTATCATTTTCACATATATAAGGTGTTTTGCTTAGTAAGAAGGTACATCTTGAATTGATTTATATGAAATAGTTTCTAATTCATTTTTAACAAAAATTCATTTTACAGGGGTTTTTCTGAGCAGGGCAGTATAGTGCTCCATAGTACACCCACCATTTTAGATTGTTTTATGGGGTCGTTTGGCTTCAAACAGCCTTACTTCACTTCAACCTAAAAGATCTTTTGTGATTTACCCCACATCTAGTTGTTACCCAGGATTCTAAGACTTTTTAAAAAGCTTATGATTTTCCTGGCGGCCAATTACCCTATGTCTTCAGGCGTTAATTCCGCCTGTTCTAGGAGTTTTAGTCTAGTGCGGATTAACACGTTGCATGCACAAAGTATGTGTTCCGCAGTTTCAGTTGCAGTATCGCGGTATCTGCATTAGTTTTCTACCGCCTTGCCCATATTCTTGAGATTCAGCTTAAACAAACTTGTACAACTACAAAAGCTTCAAAACCATGACATGAGGATTATTTTGAAAGCAAACTGATACACTCCAATATAATGCTAGATTCACTGCAATGGTTTTCTGTCACTCAAAGATTGTTTTACTTCACCATGATTTTAGTACCTTCTTATTTTCACAAATATATTGTTTTTCATGCAGGTATACATGATCATCTTACTCGTAATAGTGGGAACATATACATTACTAGGACTAATTATAAGAACACTATGAATTCTTTATTTTTTAAAGGTTTCAATCAATTTAATAAGTTGCCAAATGAGATTATAACTAGTTCATCTCTAAATGTGTTTAAAAGGGAGTTAATAACCTACATTAAAAATGTATAAAAATTAAACTTGTAATTTTGAATTTAAAATGTTATTCTACTTTTCTATATTTTGTTACTATTTTATTTTAATTTTTAATGGTTGTATGTTTTTTATATATTATTCTTTGGTAGACAATTAATATTTTAATTTCATGTTAAATATTTGTTTAGTTTTGGATTCCTGTATTTTCAAAATAAATTCCTTGTTAATATTTATCGGTGGATATGTGTAAATGTAAAACTATTTATTTATTTCATTTTTAATATTTTTTATTGCAATATTTTGTATAAATTAGGAGTTCCTATTTCCAATAAAGATTATTATTATGATATCTCAAGGGGCAGTAGCCAGTTAGAAGGCCTGTGATTAGCCTTAATTCGGACTTTTCAAATTCGAGAAGCCTTGTGGCATTCTTTGTTGAATAAGTTATAAACTTTTCGATTGTCTTTGGCCTGGAGTATTCCTCCAGTAGGACTTTTCTGGTCCTTTTCTCATTCTTGGATCTTCTCCGCTATGTGTCCCTTGGCCAGGCCACAAAACGGTTCGGGTCCAATGAACGGTGCTCCAGCTCCTTTTCTTGCAAGCCTGTCAGCAAGTTCATTTCCTTGTACTCCCTCATGCCTGGCACCCATATCAAGGTAACCTTGTTGTTGTTGGCCAGTTGCTTCAGGGATTTTCCCAGGCAATTTTAGACTCAAAGGTATAGGACCTTAGAGCCTTTAGTGCTGCCTGTCTATCTGATAGTATATAGATCTTTGCCCTTCGGATGCCTTTATTTAGGCATTTCTGGGCATATAGATTTATAGCGTAAATTTCTGCCTGGAAAATGGTTGGGGTGTTACCAAGGGCTTTGGATAGCCCACATTTAGGCCCTGCTACGCCCACTCCTACCCCTTCAGCCATCTTAGATCCATCTGTATACCAGATGAGTGACCCTTGGTCCAATCGCAGTGCCTCCACCTTGCTCGTCTAACGACTTTCAATCAGCATGTCAAACGGACAATCAAAGTCTTGTTTGATTGGATTGAGGTCAGTAGATGAGCTATGGGAGTTCTGCGCCACTTCAAACTGGATGGCATGTAGCCATCGAGAGCGACCACGAGGTGGGTAGCAATGACTAGAGGCTGCTGAAGAAGTAACGGCAATGACCAGAGGATGCTGAAGAGACAGGTGGATGGTGGGGAGGTGAGGTGTGGAAGCTGAAGAGGTGAAGAAGTAACAACGGCAATGACTAGAAGCTGTAAGAAGAAGTACCGATAATAGCCTGAGGCTGCCGAAGACAGGTGAACACGTGAGAATGTTAGTTTCTGCAGTCACATGATCAAGAGCATATGAATTTCAGAAAGGATGACTGAACATAAGTTGGGTCGGCGGCTTACTGGAAATTAAGGATGACTCATCTTTCGCAAACAAGTCGATAGACTAAACAAAAGATGTAATTTATTGATGTCATCAAAAGGTTAAAACACCGTTTACTTTCAATTTTACCTTTGTCGGGGTACTTTTAATGTTAACAAAAAGGAAAGGTGTTAGTCATTGAAAAAAACCTTCTCACAATGAAATCTAGTTCAAAAACAAATATATATATAATTTATTACCTTCCTTAAAAAAAATTTTAATTAAACATCATACAAAAGGCCCCGTATATGAGTTTTAAATCAGCCCATACTATTTCAATAAAATTGAATAATTACCACTTTAAAAAAACACATGAAAGAATAATATATAATTCACATGGTTTCATACCTAATCAGCTTTTATCCAGATCGGACGCTTATATGAGCTAAATGCATTTGTATTATTTTTGAGGCGTAATATGAATATTTTAAATGGAATATAAACATCAAGACGTGAAAGGCACCCGAAAATGACTAATATAAACATACAATATATTCATTTACTAATCGCACATGTCCATATACTTCTATTAACCGATAACAAATAAAAAATTATAAGATGTGAACGCACAATATTCAAATCGAACTCTTAACATAGATGTACTGTTTGGGCAATAGATTAAAAGAAATGTACTCTCGAATTTATTGATACATAGACGTACCAATGTATGTCAGAACTGGGTTTCGAACCGAGGTTTTGGTGGGACACAGCTTACGAACTCTACCTTTATCATCTATTATGGTGAACAGATAACAAATTTAATTTACTTACAATTTAATTTAAATAATAATACACCACAGAAATTAGACAACCCCCAATTCCAGAAGCCAGGGCTTGTGCGGAAAGGGGTTACACATTGAAAAAACGCGGACATACAACCATTTCCTCTAACAGTGCCGGAGCCAGGATTCGAACTCGGTGGTGCGATGTCCGTGTGATTAATCGCGATTGCCACCTCGTGCCTTAACCCACTCGGCTATCGACCAGACAAATATCTAATATGTTCTACAAAAATTCGAACCATGTCTAAGCCGTATAATATAATAATATCAGAAGACATGTTCGCAGAGGCGATACGAGAAATATCTTCCCTGATTCTGATCGGCTAATCTCTATCTGTGGGGAAAAGTCCATATGACAAAAAACAAAAAAAAGTTACTAAGTCATAAAAGCTAATAGTCCCTACTCGTGAATGGAGTAAGATATCGAAAAAATAAACGTAAAAATCTCCCCGTCTACCCATGGTTCTGATTGGTGAATCTCTACCTATGGGAAAAAGTCTCAAGTTCATATGATAAAAAACAAAAAAAAGTTACTACATCATAAAAGCTAAAATCGTTATAACTTGTGAATGGAGTAAGATATCGAAAAAATAAATGGAAAAAACACCCCCTACACCTGTCGACTATGGCAGTCTACTATCTAGTATAAAAGTCTCAAGGTCTTTGGTTGAAAAAATCATCCTAATTACAGAGTGAAATTTCTTCTATACTTAGATTTATGTATTTTTATGTATTTACAGTATGACGTCATATTTTCAATTTTTTGCTTATAACTTGAGAATGGGTTAAGATATTAAAAATCTATAATCTGCTTTGATTCAATGTTCGATACGGACTATCACGTGGTATAGGTGGCAGCACTGTACCTAAAGTCCTTCTAGTTTCTCTTCAACCAACATATGTGTATGTGTGACGTTATATTTTAGATTCTTTGCTTATAACTTGAGAATGGCTTAAGAAATCAAAAAGAAGTAATGAAAATAACCAGAGGCTGCTGAAGATAGGTGGATGCCGACAATGACCAGAGGACACACCGAAGGTGATGGAAATGATTTTTATAATATGGTAGATTGAAAGAATATATCTTAAAATACAGATTTATTAACAAGCAAAGACACATATACGAGAGATGTACAAAAAATAAGAAAGTAATAAAGAAATATAGGTGCATAAAGACTTAACTGTCTTGGCATACAAAATATTTGACGTTTTTATACCCATAATCAAATACATAGAACGTGACAGATTCAGTGCAAAGCTATGTGTAAAAAGTATATGGAGGGAGGTTTATAAAAAATATATATATTAGCCATTATACAAAATATACGGTAAATAAATATATACAGGGGGTTATAAAAATATATAGCTGCGGAATTAAATACAATATACTATTAAAATAATTTCGAAAGCGATTCACTGTAGGAGCCAATGAGTGAGCAGTACAAGATATCAAAGGGGGCTCGAACATCCAGCTGTCTCCTTGAGGATATAAAAATAATAAGTTATAGGTGGTAGGGCTGTACCTAAAGATCTTCTGGTTTTTGCGCATATTAACTGTCAATAGAGATTCTTTCAAATCTACAATATACTTATGGACCTCTAGGAAATTTCAATTTGTTAGGTATATATTAAATGTGTGCATTCTTTATAACAAGAAACACATCACTTAAATAGCAAAGAACGAAAAGTTTATTGTCCAGGGTATAAACAATCCAAATCGATAAATTAACAACATTAGTATAAAAACAAACAAATATAGAATAATATTTAAAATATAAACATAAATAAATGAAATATTATCATTATCCAATTATAAACCTTCGTTGAAACCAATACAATACAAACGGAAATTGTCAATAAAATTTCCTTTAAAAAATAGTCAAATGATTTAAAAAAGATTGAAAAAAAGCATGATATACAGAACGTCCATTTTATCAGGGCCCGCATACTTCTAAGAAATATATAGTTTCATTTTTTTGCAATAATAAAAACTGTAACTCACGTTTGAAATCTCGTGGTAGTAATTACTCCAACTTAATATAGTGTGAGAATTTATATAGGTAACCTTAAACTAAATACCAGCAATGAGATATCAAATTAATCGTCTTGACACTTAGAATATATAGGTTGTTGCTCATTGCGAGATGATATCTTTTTATACTTAAAACTTTAACGATAAATATATATACAGGGGGTTATAAAAATATATAGCTGTGGACTTAAACACAATAATTAAAATTATTACGAAAGTGAGACACTGTAGGAACCAGGGAGTGAACAGTGCAAGATATCAAAGGGGCTCAAACATCCACCTGTCTCTCCTCCCAGGGGGTAAAGAGGGTATAAAATAATAAGTATGATGAATAAGAATCAGTTTAACATTATGCCAATAAACAGGTCTGTATGAAAAATGTCTCCATAACTGACTTATCAATTTTAAAAATCTCTCTAACATGATACGTAATATAGGGAGATCTGTTGAGCTCATTTTTCTCTTGAAATATCCTGATCGTTGAAATCTTGGATAACTAGGCACTTGCAGGTCCACTAATGATTTAAGTATACAAAAAATAATCATCAGTTCGATATAAAAAATATAAATATAAAAAAGCCTCAACTGTAAAATTGTAATAAGGGGACCTTACGCTAAATTTTGTTTCATCAACTAAGTTACCATCATCGTTATACGGTTAAAAACGCTGACTCACTTATTTTATTCATATCTCTTTATCCACATTTATCCACATGAACAGGGTCTGTATGAAAAGTACTTTGAAAACTTTTGCAGGAATTTAAAAATAAAAAAAGTGTAAAGTTTCTATCGCTAAAGAATCATATGGGAAAAATATTATTCAAGTTGTTTTTATTTTAAATAATTCCATAGTCCAATTGGGAGAATATAACCTTGAATGACCTAATTTACCAGCAAGCCGAGACTTGTATAAAACAAACTGTGATTTTCTAGGAACAAAAGCAATGCCATAATTCTTTTTAATGTAAACAAAAAGTTAAAAATTTTCAAATCGGCACATAATTCCTAAACTTAACAAACGATAAAATTTACCAAATGATAAAAAATACAGAATATAACATGTAGTATGCTTAAAAATTATAAAGGTATATCAGTACTTAATTTAGATTTTCAATTTATACTTTTCATTTAAAAATTATAGTTAAACGAGGGATTCTTTTTAGATCTGTTTAAAGATTGTTACCTTGACTATATCTGTTGATACTTTGAAAACGTTTACAGGTTTTAATTTCTTAAGTCACTAGAGCTCTTTTTATATTATTGCATGTTATACAAACGAAGTCCCTATATGTATTTTTAGAATATACGAAGGTTCTCAGAACGTTTATTTAAGACATCACAGTTTCTTCTCGCAATAAATCTAACTAGATACTTGCAAGTCCACTAATGATTTAAGTATACACAAATAATCGTCAATCGATCTAAAAAGCCCCAACCATAAAAATGTAATAAGGGGGTCTTACGCTAAACTTTGTTTCATCAACTAAGTCACCATCACCAGGATTCGGTTAGAAAACGCTGACTCACTTATTTTATCCATATCCCTTTATAGGTGTTTGATGATAGTTTCATGACGTTTCATGGTTGTTTGATGGGAGAGGTTCATGGATGGTTCATGAGGTGTATAATAAACAGGTCTGTATAAAAAAATATACAGGTCTGTACGAAAAATAAACAGGTCTATATGAAAAATAAACAAGGTGTACAGACTCGTAACAGATTCTTTAACATAATATTTTTCAGGAATAGCACTTCATAGTATATTTTTAATTTAACTAGAGCTCTTTTTATATATATATAGACATATTTAGTATTTTTCTGTTGAAACCAGGTTCGATATTATGATTATTAATAGGAGTCTAAATCAAAGTAAGCATCTGGTCGATAGCCGAGTGGGTTAAGGCGCGAGGTGGCAATCGTGATTAATCACACGGGCATCGCACCACCGGGTTCGAATCCTGGCTCCGGCACTGGCACTGTCGGAAGAAATGGTTGTATGTCTGCGTTTTTTCAATGTGTAACCCCCTTCCGCACAAGCCCCTGGCTTCTGGAATTGGGGGTTGTATAATTTCTGTGGTGTTTATTTATTTATTTATATACCGTCAGGTGAAAAAGGAAAACAAATAATATTTAAACAAACTGTATATAGGAATGCATGTTTTTGATATTCCAATGCTTTTGGTTTGACTAATTTAGAATATATACGAAGGTCCTCAGAGTAACGTTTGTTTAAGACAAACAATAAAGTTAACATCATAATACTATATTTATGAGTTTGACATTTTTCATTCATTATATTTGTATCAGAGGCGTAACTATGGCAGGGCAAACCGGGGCAGTGCCCCGGGGCCCGGGTAGTCAGGGGCTCCAGCGTCTTAGGTGAGGAATAATATTTGTGAAATAGTCTCCGCTCCAATGTCTGGCCACACATGTCAGCAACCAATTTCTTGTACTGATCCCAAGACTGCTTGTGAAATTGTCACCACTTCTGTTCCTAGCGACTCATCTGAACAAGAAAATGCTTATACTCTGAGTACTGTAATTGGTTTGCCTAGCGATTTTGGATTTTATTTAGAAATTTTTTGGGATTCTTTAAGCTAAAAGATCATTCTGCTATAGGAACCACTAAAGAAGATCTAAATATATTAAAAAACCTAAATATTCCTATTGAAAAATGTTATGGTCAAGGTTATGGTGAATCCAGTGTTATAAGTGGGGCCTATAATAGACTAAATACTCAAATTAAGAAAGTTCAACAGAATGCCGAATATATACATTGTACAAGATGACTTATCTGTTAAAGATTATTCTGAACTAGTTTTAAGTAAATATGGCGTACCTCAAAGCGACTTAACTGAAGTTTACCCATTGTTTCTGTTATTTTTCACGTTGCCTGCTACAACCGCTAAAGTTGAAGGGAATTTTAGCAAGCTGAAAATTATCAAAGATTACCTCAGGTCTATTGCAAGCCAAGATCGATTCAGTGGCCTTGCCCTATTGTTTATAGAAAATGAAGATGCTGAAAAACTCGATTTAAATGAGGTAATAAATGAATTTGCTAATAGAAAAGCAAGGAAAAAAGACTTTTAAAATTACTATCGGACAATTCATTTTATTTTTTAAGTAAATAGGGGGTCCCAACAATTCTTTGCCCTGGGGCCCCATGACTTCTAGTTACGCCGCTGGTTTGTATCCCTATTTTTTTTAAATTATAGTGTGTATAACTTCATTCCGATTATACGCATTCAAAAAAATCTTTATATACGATTTCACGAATATTTAATAGTGAGGTCAAGCTCGATCCAAAGTGGTAAGTGTTATTAATTAACCTGAAGCTTATATCACAAGTATCACTGACAGTATACGTATAGACCCCCTAGTAAATTTCAATCTTGTTATACATGTTTAAAAATCGTTTGTTAGGTACATGTTTCGCATTGGCTATCAGCAGAGATTCTTCTCAATAACCTATCCTCTAGCATCTTATTTTGAGGGTTTTTCTTAGCTCAAATGACAAAACGCAAATAAAATAATCATTATTGTCTGGTTGATAGCCGAGTGGGTTAAGGCGCGAGGTGGCAATCATGATTAATCACACAGACATCGTACCACCGGGTTCGAATCCTGGCTCCGGCACTGGCACTGTTGGAGGAAATGGTTGTATGTCCGCGATTTTTCAATGTGTAACCCCCTTCCGCACAAGCCCTGGCTTCTGGAATTGGGGGTTGTCTAATTTCTGTGGTGTTAATTTATTTATTTATTTATATTATGAGTAACTTAAAAATTCGTTAACTGAGTAGGATATCGAATAAATAAACGTAAAAATTTCCCCCGAATCACCCGATATTGATAAGCGAATCTGTACCTGTGGAAAAAAATTCCCAAGTCCATATGACAAAAAAAACACAAAAACTTCCTGCAGAGAACTCCAATATATATGAGTGCTCTATTATTTATAAGTTCTTAAGTCCTGCCACCAGCACTTGGTAGTATAGAAAAGATGTTAGGCTGATGTCTGCCTGAGGGGCATTGACTTGGGGTAGGCAGCAAAAAGGCAAAAAAAAAACTTGACACTACCACAAGTATGAGCCCCAAAGCGTTTAAGAGATCTTAAGATTAACTTAGGCCACATGAACTACTAACTAATGGTATTAAATTGGTCATATACTTACTAATTTCCCAGGTGTAGCTACAAGTGGTTTACATATTAAAAAAGGTGTTTATTTTATGAAGTAAGGGAAAATTGTTACATGAGGCAAAAGATTAACAATAAGTGAAACAAAGGTTATGAATGGCTGAAGGCCCAACTGCTTGCGTTCCAGGGGTTACGCTCCACAGGTTCCCAGTCGAGGTGGTGTTAGGTGAAAAAGGTATCCGGAACCGGATCTTCTGTTTTGGCCCAATCCAGAGTGCTAGGTCCGAAAGAAGAAATTCCGAGCGAGGTCTGCGGTACTTAGCCCATAGGAAATCCCGAATTCTTGGCCCAAAACAAGGAACTCGAGCCCAAGGCAAGAATCCAGAGCCCAAAACAAGAATCTCGAGCCCAAGCCAAGAACCCTAATGAGGAGGAAAATAATATTGTAAATAATGTCTAACGTGGTTTATGCTACAGGGAGCAACTGGGTTCGTTACCTTTTTCCTAAGGGTCCTTATAATTCTGTTGTGACTTCCATATACAAATAACCAGGGACACCGACTCACAAAACGGATCGTGGACACCAGGACACACGTGTTAAAACCCAGATTTAAAATCAGTTTACATAGAAGAACAGCAGTGCCTGCAATGAACAATTTCAAGTGCCTAAAAGAAAATAATTGTGGCGTTAGGGCTGATTAATGACGGTGTAGTGGTGGGAATGCCCCTTACCTAGACCATAAAATCCGACGAGGGTAAATTTCTCTCCATCTATAAACATCAAAATTCACCAAAAGCAACACACAATGGTGGAGAATAACTTCTGAAAGGCTATGTACATAAATCCCTTGCGGACAATCAAAAAGATTGGAGCTTAAGTACAGCCAAAATGATACCAGGCACCTTTACCGGTGGTCAGCCGAAAAAAGAAAGCTAGGAGCCGCACCCAAGAGAAAAAACGCTCTCCAAAAAAATAAACAGCTTCCGCCGACGCCATGATCACATCAGAAACCGAATATGACAGAACACAATATAGAAACACATGTTCTCATAGCCGTGCAGGATTGATTTTCTTGCAGCTTGAAATAATAACTAGACCATTGCTGGGCAAACCAAAAGTTATTTAACAATGTCAATGGTGTCAATGAAATAATTACAAATATAAATAAACAAACTTGAAAGGATGACTGATGAAATAATTATTAACAATTACACAGAAATTCAGGCGCGTCCCTGGATAGCCACAAATACTACAGAATTTCACTCAGAGTGTTGGTAAGGTGAACAGAAACTGAAAGTCCCTAAGTGAAGTAGGCAAAACAACAATTCAATTTATAAATTACAAAGTTATAGTGACATAACCCCGAAACGACTCTGCACGAAATAAACTTGTAACAATTCCCCCATTACTCACATTATGAAAATTTCGCAGAAATTTTCATGACAACAAGAGAAAATAATATTGCTACTAAACTAAATCTAATAAAAAGAAAATGAACTAATGGCTGAAGGCAAATACATAATCTTCCAGGTTTCCTAGGGCGACGCTCATCAGCGTGTGTGTCTTACCAAATCCAACGTCAGTTGTAGTATTGATCCCTGATGGAATCTGAATCGTATTCAAGAACTTACGCTCCAAGAGCACATATCAGAATTCAAAACAGTAGCATCTCGATCCACTATATCCTCAGATGAGAGGCTCATATGGTTGCCCATGTAGTTCGAGACGAGACACACAAGAAATGGGTCACTACTAGGACCTAAAACCTACAAAGATTAGGAGTAAATGACAACATACAACTAACGATACATACAATACAAATAAGATTAGTAAAAAAAGTTAAGGATCGACAACAGTAAGACCTAGTTCACATTCCGAGTCGGATTCAACAGAATCAGGTGGGTGTGCCTTTAAATCCTTAATGTGGCAAACAGATCGTTTCCCCGAGGAATCAGTTAATTCATATGTCCATGGTGACATTATCTGAGAAATAACAAAAGGACCTACAAACTTAGAAGCCAGCTTGGCTGCAAACTGCTTACTCTTATCAGAGCATACGTAATTTCGTCTCCACACCTTTTGGTGCAGTACAAATTTTTCAGGTCGTCGTCGAAGGTTGTAATGTCGAGTACTTCGTTTATGAGCTTTCAGCAATCGAGATTGGATATCTCTATATACCTTAGCAAAAGCAAGCTTCCTATTATTAGGATCTGTAGCGGGGAATTCAGAATCCGCAGGAACGTAGTTTTCGCAATTACCGTCTAAGGAAACTTCTCGACCAAAGTTAACAAAGTTAGGGGTAAGTCCCGTTACCTCATGCTTCGACGACCTTATAGCGTAAGCAATTTTAAACAGATATTGATCCCAAGTGGTATGATTTTCAGATAGGTTGTAACAGTAATTTTGAACTTTTGGGAAGACTCGTATATATCACACTTATATATTTTGGCATCAAATCATTTTTAAATTGATGTAATAATTCTTATTTAAAATAGTCCTGTTTACATGGCGGAGACGGCTGGTATATTGTCAGATTAAAAAAAATAAAAATAAAAAATGATAGAAAAAACTGAAATGAGTAGAGTGTGGGTGTGAACGATAACCTGGTGCGGTAAGTGGATGATACCATAGAGACACGCTCACCAATACATACACACCTAGCTAAATTGTTAAATTGTGAAACCTTAGAAATTCACATAATATTATCATTAAGAAGGCCATCCAAACGTGTGGAGGTATGTAAATTGTTCAGAAATTAGATTTTCGTTGAATATTTGCGATTGCCAAGCGGGCATTTAGTTATTATAATTATTTTTAGATTTGCCGGCCGCATATGTATACGCATATATGTGTATATGTGAGTATATCCTTTTCCTGAAATATTTGTGGAATTTTTCTGAGGACGAGCCATTGTGCAATAATAGAGATCGCACCGTTTTATGACGGTACTCTTTCTTCAGTTGGTAACAGCCATTTTCTATAAGCCACCTGATTTACACATCCTGCCAATACCGCCGTTTCGTCGCCTGGAAACAAGGGAGTAACAAATCACTCAGAGGAAAGGTCAGAACAGATAATTTTGTTTAACTTTGCTCATGCCATGAATTTTGGGAAGTTTGTAATCATAAATTTAAATTGGTCGAAATTAAAGTTGAACATTTCTTGTACAACTTCACTAGATCTATTAAAACTATAAACTATATTTAATATTTTGAAAGTCAACTTTATGACGTAAAGTTTTCACTATAGTTTCCGATACAATTTACTGTAAACTCGACGATAGTACTATTGACGGGGCCTTTTTGCCAGTAACATACCTGTGTATCTATTTGGAAAGTGATATCAGTTATATTGAGTGTGGAGGCTTGGTTTCTCCCAGAAATATTAAATCATTAAAGTCACCCTAAGCCCCAATTTGTGTTTTATTTTTACGGTAGCTTTATCATAAAGGTTTTAAGTATAAGGCCAGGGCCATAATATTTTCTTAGTTTTAAAACACGACAAAACTAAGTGGCGCGCCTAGATTTAATAACTATTAACGAAAAAAAGAAAGTCAAGTTAAAATCCTTACCCACCCCCAGTGCCCGCTGAAAATAAGCTGCCGCCACGCTACAGTGAGGAGTTTTCTCCGGAGAACGCCACACGAATTGACGCCTATAACGTGGGGCCCGATTTTGATTTTTTTAAATACATTTTCTGAGGTCCGTGACACAGCATTCATTAGATTACAACTTCCTATTTTTCCGTTGGTTATGTTCTAAAAACTATTGAGTGTAATTTTACTAGAATAAGTTGATACGTTTAAATTTAAACGGTTATTTATAAGTAAACAAAATTTTCCAATAAAAGTGTATATACGAGAGGTTCCAAAAGAGCAATTTACATCAGGGTGATATAATTTAAAGAACGAAATAAAATATAGGCCAATTATTAAGAAGGCGAAATTACTGAATGTTCAAATTCTTACATACATACTGAACGATTGACAGATTTGTGAAGGCAGATTAGATATATTATAATTAAAGATAAAAGGTTCAAGTTAATGTTACATGTTTAAGGTATGCCTTGCTAAAATTTTAACTTACATACACATAGAAAAAAAAACAATAAATAAAGTAAGCAGTTGTGGCAAGAAAAATCTATAGTGCCTAATCTACAGTAAAGTATTCCTTAAAATTGTTGAGCAAGGATTACTATTTAAAATATAATCATTTGAATAAAGGGTTGAGATGTGTATTTTTGATGTTTAATAATTATTGAAACGTAAAATATATACCCCTTTATATAAATTATTATCATTGTTTCCGAGTCTCAATATTGCCAAAAAGTGTAAAAAGCCTTCAGGTTTTTTGTGCTCACTTTTTAGGAAGTATTTTACCAGTATAAATAATAGGCAGAATAACTTTTGATAAAACATTAAAACATTGATATTTATATTAAAGTTTCCCCACCTCGAATCACTATAAATTTAAAATTTTTAAACTGTTCTAATTTATTCGATATACGAGGTAAATGCAAAGTATCTTTTTCAGTGAAAAATATTTCTTTTTGAAAATAAATATCAGTTACAGGTTTATAACTGGTTATTATGTATAGTGGATTTTAATGAATACTTGAATAATATACAGAGTGAATGAAAGTATCTGGTGATTATAGTTTTTTTTCAGAAACTGTTCGGGTGCATTTGGTTACCTGTTTATTGTTGTTTTAAGTTGCTGTCAAAATATATTTTAAGTGAATTTAATATACCGGGTGAACAAGGAAACTGTATCTTTAGTTGCAAATTTTGGTGAAAAATTGAACTAGGATAAATTTGTTTGTTTGTTAACTTGTTTATTATTCAACGTGAGTTTTGATAGATAATTTAATGACCTTATGATACAAAAAAAATATATATACATATTGATGTAAATTACTGGAAAATTTACTTTAATTAAAATTATCGTTACATGCGTATCTTATTTTAAGTGGTTTGAAAGAAACACTGTGATACATTTAATATACGGGATAAAGCGAAGGTATCTTTTAACGGTTTTTTAAAGAATATATTCAGATACATTTGTTTACCTGTTTATTGTTTCGAGTAGTTCTTGTGGATTACTTTATTATACCCATTGCACAAGGTAAAGCCATAATTTATATACCGTGTGGGCAAAATTTTTTTGAATATTATTTTTTGATAGTTATACCTGTTTGTCTGCCACCTATTTGTTCGTTATTTATTATGCGATAGTCAGTATACAATTCTTTATATGTAGAAGATTTTTTTGAAAAATTTGTTCTAAATGTTTTGGCGTTTATTGTATATAACTTATATCACGGTTTGTATATAAGGGTTGTTTTGTTAAGGTATTCTTTGTTTGGATAACTAGATTATACGAAGTCTCTATGGTATTATAGATTTATTTTTGTGGTGATAATATAAGGTATTTTTGTTAGGTTTATTTTGTCTATATCCCTGAAGAACATTTTTGCATTATACTTCTTATAAAAAAAAAAAAAAAAAAAAGGAGGTTACGTAATAATGGAGGACTTAATGAAAGCTAATCATTTATTGGCTAATGAGTTGAATTATGAGCTTAGAATTCGGGGTGTGGTCACCAACCGTGAAATTGGTGAAAAACGCAAAATTTTAGGCCGGCTTTTAATTAAAGAGAGAGGGAGAGATCTTCAAATAGGAGATCCAGAATTCGATTTTAATTCAGAAAAAGAGGCTATTATACTTACGTTAGAAAGTATCAAAAATTTAATTAACGACTTCGAAGGTCCGTCTACTGATAGTCTGTTTTTAAGGTTGCGTTCTAGATTAATCCACGTTACTAGTAGGGTCCAGCGTATAAAGATTAATGGTGTTGCTGATGATCAAGAATTTAAAAATGAAAGTTACGCGACTTGCTTACAACTAGAAGCAGAATTGTATGATAGAGTCACATCGGCTACTCCTCAGGTAGAGGTACCTGCGCAGAATAATACAATCGTTACCGTGCCTGCGCGTGCGACGCCTTTAGAAATATATAAGTGGGGGATTAAGTTCGATGGCACGTCAAGAACTTTTGGTGTAGAGGCTTTCATAGAACGTGTTGGAGAGTTAGCGGAAGCGCGCGGAGCTAGTAAAAAAGATCTTTTTTCGGCCGCGGTAGATTTATTTACGGGAAAAGGACTCGAGTGGTGGCGTTATGCCAGGTCTTCGCTTACTGATTGGGATTCTTTGGTATCACGTCTTAGAAGCGATTTTCTGGTTAGGGATAATGACGAACAATTATGGAAAATAATAAAAAATCGCAAACAGCGTAGTAATGAGTCAGTAACTATTTTTATTGCCGAAATGGAAAAGTATTTCCGTCGTCTTAGTGCTGTACCAGCTGAGTTTACAAAGGTAAATAAAATCCGAGAAAATTTGTTGTTCAAATATTATGAGAAAGTAGCATTAACGGAATTTACTTCAGTAAGTGAACTAGCAAAAACGTGTAAGAAATGGAAAGAGGTATTGTCTAAACATATGAATAATTCCGAGGTAGCGTCTGTCGAAAATAACGAAGACAGGCCATCCTGTAGCAACATGAATCAACGCGATAGTAGTTCTGACAGGTTTAGTCCAACAAATTGCTGTTGTGTCCATAAACATAAAACACCATCACCCAGTAACACTCGTAACAATTCTAGAAACGTTTCGTCAAAGGGAAACAAGCGCGCAGAAAATAGAAATCGTGACCAGACTTCTAATAATATAATAATAATATGTTTATTAAGTAGGAAAGAAACCCTAATATACAAACGCTACATATTAATTGGTTATACACATATACATAAAGAGATATAACAATTATAAATAAATAAATATAGATTTAAAAAAAATAATGTTGCAAGCGTGAGTAGTAATAATTCTTCGAATGTAGTCTGTTGGAATTGTTTGCAACAAAATCAAACGTTTAGAAGTTGTAGACAGAAGCGTAAGAAGTTTTGTTTCAAATGCGGAAAACCCAATGTAACATCTGTAACTTGTGAAAAATGTTCGGGAAACGGTTCAAGGGGGTAAGATATTTCGGCCAATCTATACCCCGCCAGCGCCAAGAGGCTGACGCTCGACTCAATAGGTATCCTTCAAAAGAACATAGTTTAGTTTTAAAGCAGGTTAAACAATTTTTTTATGATGATTTCGTTCAAAATAAACTAAGCTCTTCCGAAATTTTCGTGCCCAAAGCTAATGATAACCGACCTTACGTATCAGTTAATTTATTTGATAAAGAGGTAGTAGCGCTGTTAGACCCTGGTGCAAATAGGTCAGTTGTTGGAAGCGATGGTATCGACTTACTAGAATTGTTTGATATTAACGATTTCACGTGGAGGGAGTGTCTTAGTGGCTGCTAGATCGAACTTCTTAAGTTCCAGATTAGACTTTTCATATATAACCAATTTAATACATTCTATTGAGATTGTAGGTCTTAAAATGGACTGTAGTCATTCATCTATAATTATACTAGTTGTTTATAGCCCTCCCAATATTCACCTAAATGAATTTGAATTATTTTTCGAACTACTAACAACTTATGAATACTTGTATAGTAAGAATATTGTTATCCTAGGAGACTTTAACGTTCCTAACTATCATAACCCTGAAGTATTGGATAGTAAATGCATCACATTTAATAACAGTGTACAATTCCTAGATCTTACGCAATATAATACAATTCTGAATATAAATAACAGACTACTTGACCTTATAGTGGCTAATATAAAATGTAATGTCTCACTCAGTATTGATGGTATTGTTAAAGTAGACCCCCATCATCCTCCATTAAATATTATTGTATATACGGATAAACCTAAATATCTAAATTTTCCCACCGCGAATGTTGGGAAAAATTATAATTTCAGGAAAAGTAATTTTCCTATGCTATATGATCATCTACTCTCTATTGATTGGTCACCCCTCAAAACTTTCAAATGTCCTAATGAGGCTTGCTCATATTTTTATACTATCTTAGAATCAGCCTTTGATCGCTGGGTTCCTTTATACACAACACCGAGAAATAACAGAACGAAATATCCGGTTTGGTACACTAAAAATATTATAAACGATATTAGGAAAAAAGAAAGTATACTAAAAAGATACAGACAGACTAATGACATCCAGTACCACGAGTTCAAATTAATTCGTGCCAAAATAAAAAATAGTATATCTGAAGCGTATAGACAGCACCTAATCAGTATCGAACAGAGTATCCATTCCGATCCGAAAGCATTTTGGTCATACATTAACACCAAAAAAGGTAATACTAGAATTCCTGGCAAAGTGAACTTCCAGAATGTAACTTATGAAGATCCCCAGGACATAGTTAATGCTTTTGCCCACTATTTTTCTAGTGTCTTTAGACAATCTCACCCCTTAGATGTTCCAACAATTGAACCTTATGTTATGCAAAACATAAACCTTAAGAGTATCTCTGAGAATGACATTATTATGGCGGCAAAAAAACTGAAAGATCGTCTAACTGCTGGTGATGACAGAGTGCCCTGTTTCCTAGTGAAAGACTGTATAGGTGCTTTGGCTTTCCCCCTCTGTATATTGTACAATTTAGTATTGGAAACATCTACTTTTCCAACTGTCTGGAAAATAGCTAAACTATGTCCTATTCCTAAAACTGGTGATCTAAACGATGTAAATAACTATCGTGCTATATCTATAATTTGTGACTTCGCCAAATTATTGGAGATCATATTATATAGGGCTATATATAGTAATATACAAAATATCCTATCTCCCTGGCAGCATGGTTTCATGGGGAAAAGGTCCACTATAAGTAACTTGGCTAGTTTTACTGAATATACCGTTAAAATATTGGACACTAGAGGCCAAGTTGATGTTATTTACACTGACATTCAGAAAGCGTTTGACCAAATCGATCACTATATCTTGTTAGAAAAACTGGATAGAATTGGTTTTAGCTTAAATCTTTTGATGTTATTCGAATCATATCTACTGGACAGAGAGCAATATGTTTATTACAACGGTTTTAAATCAAATATGTTTATATCAACATCTGGAGTTCCGCAAGGTTCCAACCTTGGCCCATTACTATTTCTTATATTTATTGATGATTTACTTAAGTTGTTAGATTGTAATAGACTAATGTTTGCTGACGATTTGAAAATTTATTCCTCGATTTGCACTGTAGATGATTGCCGAAACCTGCAACTTAATTTAGATAAAATTAATCAATGGTGTGACTCAAATAAACTGATTTTAAACGTCTCAAAATGTAAAATAGTAACTTTCACTCGTAAAAGTATGTCACTGTTATACAACTATGCAATTAACAACGTTTCTCTTATAAGATGCACAGAGGTTAAGGATCTGGGCATATACTTTGATTCATCACTGTCATTCTGTACACATATTGATCAGATATGTAATTCCGCGTCGAGAATGCTGGGATTTATCATACGTAACTCTCAGTCTTTTATTACCATAGAGTGCCTAAAAACACTATACTTCGCTTATGTTCGATCTAAGTTGGAATATGGCTCACTAATCTGGAATCCAATTTATGACTGTTACATAAATAGAGTTGAATCGATTCAACGTAAATTTGTCAAGTTTCTGGCCTATAGAGTGGATCGGACATACCCTCAAGGTGCAGACCATATTTCTCTGTTGGATAGATTTGACCTATTATCTCTTAGTACTAGAAGGGTTAATACATCTCTAACTTTCTTATATAATTTAATTCACTATCATATTGACTGCCCCAACTTGTTAAGTGAAATCAAATTTAATATACCAAGAATATCTACAAGGCATCCCACTACATTTCTACCAAATCTATGTTTAACAAATATGATGTTAAAGTCTCCAATTAATACCATGTGCACAAACTATAATAATTTAAGCAATAACTGTGATATAAATTTTTCAAGTCTCAAATCTATATTATATTGTGATAATATTAATACGTAACGATATCCTGTTTTAAATATCCTTATTAACTTGTAATATTGATTTATTCTCTACTCTCTTTTATCTTTTGTCTTATGTTATATACACTATTTGTTTTACCCTGTAATTGGTTTTACTGTTGGGTAATAAATAAATAAATAAATAAATAAATAAAAAAATCAGCTCATAAGTCGGTTACCACTGCTGATGGGAAGCACCAGATGGTAAAAGGTAATGTAGACTTGCCTATTTGTGTAGCAAGTGTTTGCAAGATAATTTCGTCACTTATTGTACCTTCTATTAAGCAAGCTTTTATACTAGGTAGCGATTCTTGTCGAAAGTTTGGAATAAAAGTCGACATTGAAAACGAAACTTGGTTTGTTAGAGATGATAATAATCTTACAGTGTGCACCTTAGATTCCGAACCTTTGCAGCTATCCCGTTATGTTACTCCAGAAGAAACTTTTTCTAAAGATCAATTAGATAGAATAAATGACGTCACTCTATTATTTCAGGAACTAAACAGAGAGGGTAGTTTAGGACGAACAAATAAGTTAGTACATCATATTGATACAGGTGACGCTAGACCGGTCAAGCAGAGGCAATATTTATTGTCCCCGTATATGTTAACCCATTTGAATAAAGAACTTGATAGGATGTTAGAATTAAATGTGGTCGAACCTTCAATGAGCGAATGGTCATCTCCTGTATTATTGGTAAAAAAGTCTAATGGAGACTACCGTTTTTGTTTTGATGGGCGTAAGTTAAATTCTGTGACTAAGAAGGATTCATATCCATTACCATTCGTTGATAGGATCTTAAATATGCTTCGAGATGCGCGATATATTTCGTCCATTGACCTGAGGAGTGCTTTCTGGCAAATTCCCTTAGACCAAGAGTCAAAGGAAAAAACTGCCTTTGCCATACCTGGCAGGGGATTGTTCCATTTTAATGTCCTTCCTTTCGGTTTATCGAATGCGGCTCAATGTCAGCAACGTCTGATGGATGCTATTTGTGGTCCAGTGTTAGAGCCGAATATTTTTGTTTATCTCGACGATGTTATTATCGTTTCTTCTACCTTTGATAGGCACATTGGGTTATTAAGTGAAGTCGCTCGTCGTTTAAAAGAGGCCAACCTCACAGTTAATATAGAAAAATGTGAATTTTTCCGTCCTTCCTTAAAATATCTGGGTTTTATTGTCGATAGATCTGGCTTGAGAACCAATCCAGAAAAAATAGAGTCAATGGTAAACTTTCCCCAACCTACAACCACAACTGAAATCAAAAGGTTTGCTGGCATGTGTAGTTGGTATCGCCGCTTCATCCCTCATTTCTCAACATTAATGGCTCCTATTAATAACCTATTAACAGGTAGAAAGAAGGGACAAAAAATTGTTTGGACCGATTCAGCAGAGGAAGCGTTTAAGGAAATTAAACAAACTCTTGTGTCTGCTCCAATCTTGTCCAGTCCTAACTTTTCTCTTCCTTTTACGATACAGTGTGACGCGTCAGATACTGGGCTTGGTTGTGTACTCATTCAGTTACAAGACAACCAAGAGAAGGTTATAGCATTTGCAAGTCGTAGTCTGTCTAAGAGTGAAAGAAACTATAGCGTCACCGAGCGTGAATGTCTCGCTGTGGTGTTTGCAGTAGAAAAATTTCGTGGATTTATTGAAGGTGTTAAGTTTACGGTAGTTACCGACCACGCATCGTTAAAATGGCTTTACAAAATGCGGGATCCAACAGGAAAACTTGCACGCTGGAGCGTTAGATTAAACCAATTCGATTTTGATATCGTCCATAGAAAAGGGAAATTTAATGTTGTACCTGACGCGCTGTCTCGAAATCCTGTAGGTCCACCTCCAGATAATTCAGAAGAATCATATCTTGATGTCGCCCAGGTTGGCGTTGATGATTGTATTACTCTAAATATAGATTTGTCAAATGTAGATTCGTTCTATACCAAAATGCAGGAAAAAATTACAAAGTACCCAGGCAATTTTCCTCAGTGGACAGTAAAAAACAACTACGTCTACAAACTTATTCCATCTAAGTCACCTATAGCTACGAATATTTCCGAATGGAAGTTATTAGTCCCAAAAAGCCAACGATCCAGTGTTTTAAATTTCTGTCACGACAACGAAAAAGCAGCTCATCTAGGATTCTTTAAAACTCATTCAAGAGTATGTATATCATACTACTGGCCAAAGATGCGTCGAGATATTTATAGGTATGTTAAGTCGTGTAAAGTTTGTAATGCTCAAAAATCTCCGAATATACCTAGGTTTGGTTTAATGGGAGCTGAAAAAAAAGTTCGGTTTCCATGGCAGATCGTGTCTGTAGATTTAATGGGTCCTTTTCCTAGAAGTCGAACAGGTTATTCGTACCTTCTAGTAGTAATTGATTGGTTTACAAAATATACTGTTATGAAAACACTACAGAAGGCTACCACGATCCAAATAAAACGGTTTCTGGAAGACGAAGTGTTTCTGGTATATGGTGTCCCTCAGTATGTTATTTGTGATAACGGGTCATGCTTTATGAGTGCAAATTTTGTAAAATTTGTTAAAGAGTACAAGTCGAAAATTTGGTTTACACCCAAATATCATGCGCAAAGTAATTTTGTTGAACGATACAATCGTACTATTGGCACTGCCATTAGAAGTTATATTCGCGATGATCACAGAGATTGGGACAAAAATATTTCAAAAATTGGGTTTGCATTGCGTACCGCACAACATGAAGTGACTGGTTATAGTCCAGCGTTTCTCAACTTTGGACGTATGATACCCGCAATGGGCGAATACTACGGTAATACTAATTTCGATTAGTTACAACCTGGCGATTGTTCGTCCTATGTAAAAGATTTCGGAAACTTGCGCGAAATTTATAATAAAGTACATGCAAAACTAAAGGCCGCCTATAAGCGTAATGAGAAAACCTATAATTTAAGAAAGCGCGATATTGCGTTCTCTGTAGGAGAAAAGGTTTGGAGAAGAAATAAAGTCCTGTCGGATGCTTCTCAGAATTTTGCAAAGAAACTGGCACCTCGGTACGTGCTTTGTACGATACGAAAGAAATTATCTTAATTGGTATATGTCCTTGATAATGAAGATGGATCCGATGCCGGAAAATGGCACATTAAGGACTTAAAGCCATACTTTGGTTCAAATTCAAGCTTAGAAAGCAACGATGCCGAAGAATGATTTCAAATGTATTTTCTTGTAGCTGATTATTTTAGAGTTTAGGTAGCATCTTGAATGTCACGTGGAATTTTGTTCTTGATTCTTAAGTAATAGAAAAAATACAGTTTTTTCTATTTCGTTAGTCACCTTAGGCACCTGGATGTCTTCAGGGGATTCTATATCAGGTATGTCCTTTAGGTGTGTGAATTGGTTCTAGTACTGTAGGTAAAGTGCACATGTTGAATTTGCGCTATATGCGTAATAATAGTTAAGGAATAGTCCGATGTAAAAAGAAAACGGGCCAACGAGGCATATATGTTAATCCGTTTACTTTACGTCCATGGAAAATTTCCGTGACGGGAGGTCACATTCATTGTATTGATGGTTCCGATCATGCGTTGTAGGTTTTGTTGAGATCATCATCGAATGTCGTTATTTTGTATATACTAGTTGTTATTTTGTACATATTAGCTTTAAGTCTAGGTTAAAATTCAATTATAGGTATGTAATCCTATATTTAATTATAAGTAGTGTAAAACTAATATACTAACACGGGTAACATAATTTAAATAAGCTAGAAAATTTTTTGGGGACTCGACGAAAAATAGCATTTACAATTGCTATTTTTCTTTTCCTTGGAAGGGGGTGATTGTGTAACAGTAATTTTGAACTTTTGGGAAGACTCGTATATATCATACTTATATATTTTGGCATCAAATCATTTTTAAATTGATGTAATAATTCTTATTTAAAATAGTCCTGTTTACATGGCGGAGATGGCTGGTATATTGTCAGATAAAAAAAAATAAAAATAAAAAATGATAGAAAAAACTGAAATGGGTAGAGTGTGGGTGTGAACGATAACCTGGTGCGGCAAGTGGATGATACCATAGAGACACGCTCACCAATACATACACTCCTAGCTAAATTGTTAAATTGTGAAACCTTAGAAATTCACATAATATTATCATTAAGAAGGCCATCCAAACGTGTGGAGGTATGTAAATTGTTCAGAAATTAGATTTTCGTTGAATATTTGCGATTGCCAAGCGGGCATTTAGTTATTATAATTATTTTTAGATTTGCCGGCCGCATATGTATACGCATATATGTGTATATGTGAGTATATCCTTTTCCTGAAATATTTGTGGAATTGTTCTGAGGACGAGCCATTGTGCAATAATAGAGATCGCACCGTTTTATGATGGTACTCTTTCTTCAGTTGGTAACAGCCATTTTCTATAAGCCACCTGATTTACACATCCTGCCAATACCGCCGTTTCGCCGCCTGGAAACAAGGGAGTAACAAATCACTCAGAGGAAAGGTCAGAACAGAGAATTTTGTTTAATTTTGCTCATGCCATGAATTTTGGGAAGTTTGTAATCAAAATTTAAATTGGTCGAAATTAAAGTTGAACATTTCTTGTACAACTTCACTAGATCTATTAAAACTATAAACTATATCTAATATTTTGAAAGTCAACTTTATGACGTAAAGTTTTCACTATAATTTCCGATACAATTTACTGTAAACTCGACGATAGTACTATTGACGGGGCCTTTTTGCCAGTAACATACCTGTGTATCTATTTGGAAAGTGATATCAGTCATATTGAGTGTGGAGGCTTGGTTTCTCCCAGAAATATTAAATCATTAAAGTCACCCTAAGCCCCAATTTGTGTTTTATTTTTACGGTAGCTTTATCATAAAGGTTTTAAGTAAAAGGCCAGGGCCATAATATTTTCTTAGTTTTAAAACACGACAAAACTAAGTGGCGCCCGTAGATTTAATAACTATTAACGAAAAAAAGAAAGTCAAGTTAAAATTCTTACCCACCCCCAGTGCCCGCTGAAAATAAGCTGCCGCCACGCTACAGTGAGGAGTTTTCTCCGGAGAACGCCACAACGTAGGCTGTTAACATAGATTTCACAACCCGATTTACTCTCTCCGTTGGGTTACACTGAGGATGATAATTAGCTGTATAGGCAATTTTGATATTGTAGGTTTTGGCCATGGTTTTGAACAACTTGCTCGTGAACTGACGACCATTGTCAATGATCATGGTATTAGGGGTGCCAAATATAAGGATAACATAATCTTCGATAGCTCGGACAATACTGCTAGCTGTAGCTGATCTGAGTGGAAATGTTAAAACGAATTTACTGAAGTTGTCACACACAACAAGAATGAACGAATAACCTTTATATGTACGGGGTAATGGACCTATTAAATCGGCACTTATTAACTGCCAAGGCCTGGTGGCCGTCACAACTTTACTTAGCATATGCCCTGCTGGAGGTTTCTGCTCAGGTTTGGTGCAGATGCAAGTCTCGCAATGGCGAATATATTTCGATACATCGGCCTTTAACTTGGGCCAGTAGTATTTGGTAGAAATCCTTGCCTCGGTTTTGTACACACCGACATGACCGCAGCTAGGGGAATCATGAGCTGACTTAATTACAGATAGGCGTCGTTCCTTAGGAACTACTAACCGCCATTCATCTCCAGGATGCGTTAACTCAGGATAGTGGGGACGTACATACTTATACAACTGGTTCCCATTGTGGATCCGCCACAAAGGATACTGAAGAGGATTACCTTGAACACGCTTCAACATTTTGATATACCACTTATCAGTCGTACTTTCATTCTCCCTCTCCAGGGGAATAGGAACATCGACAGAATCTACAGAAACTGGCATGGCACGGGAAAGAAGATCAGGTACGGCATGATCGGAGCCCTTATGATGAATAACCTCGAAATCATAAGGTTGGAGACGAAGGGTCCAATGAGCCAAGCGCTTTGAGGATCTTTGTGTCTATGTAGCCACAACAATGAATGACAATCAGTGATAACCTTGAAGTGAAATCCCTCTACATAATGTCGAAGCTTCTCCAATGACCAGATCACCGCAATTAGTTCACGCTCTACGGCACTATACTTGCGTTCCTGAGCAGTCAACGAGCAGGATAGATAACAAATTACCTTTTCTCCCTCGTCGAAGAACTGAGTCAGCACACAGCCAACTGTGTATGCAGATACATCCATTTGTATATAAAATGTCCTGGAAAAATCTGGGCAAGTAAGGATCTTAGCAGTAACCAACTGTTCTTTTAAAGCTTTAAAAGATTTTTCACAATCAGGTGACCAACACCATTTTACATTTTTCTTAGTAAGATGACAAAGAGGAGCGATAACAGTAGAAAATTGAGGCACAAACCTTCGATAATATGATGCAGTCCCTATAAAGCGTAAAATCTCCTTCACATTACGAGGTGGCGGAATATTGAGAATTGCCTGAACCTTTTCTGGATCTGGACGCAGATCTAACTCGTCTACCACATAGCCGAGATATTTGAGCTCAGGGCGACCGAACTGACACTTATCAAAACTTACCAAAAGACTAGCAGCATGTAAAAGATTAAAAACTTTGTCCAAAGTTTCCAGATGGGAATCAAAATCCTGAGAAATGATAATTACATCATCCAAATAAACCATAACAGAAGAAGAAAATGGGGTGTAATGGGGTAGTGAAGCGCAAGTTATAGCCTCTCCTACTCAATTGTTAACCTCACCTTCGCGATGAGTTCAATTTGAACTTGGTGCACCCTGTTTTCACTAACGAGGCTCTAACGACCGAGTAAGGGCGGAATAACCCTTACCTCTTGCCGTGAGCACATCCACCTTCTCACGAAGTGTGCGGTAAAAATAACCCACCGCACACAAAGGTTGCTTTTGGAATCGTTTGGTTACCCCATCGTCGCAGTCTCCTTATGTGCCATGGGACCACACCACTCGCCTTCCGCAACCGAGCTGGTCAGTTGCATACCTGCTCCAGCTAAAACTTCAAATGCAGCTTCGTTTTCAGTCGATTAAGGCTTTAAAAAAATGATGGAGCGTTCAAGTGGGACAAAATCATCCGGAGGTAAAATACCCTCCCGATCGGATCTCCGGGGGAGGGTGCCCACAGGGACACCTCATCGAATGTCGAAAAAATACCGACAAGTTAAATCCAACAAAACTAATTCTTTCATCTACGGCGCTTGGAATGTTCGTACTTTGAACGACAGCACTCGCACCGATCGGCCTGAAAAAAGAACTGCTCTAATAGATAGAGAACTTCACCGACTCAATGTTGACGTTGCAGCTCTCAGCGAAACTCGATTTTTGGAGGAAGGCTCTCTCACAGAAAAGTACTACACCTTCTATTGGAAAGGTCTTCCCACCAATTCAAGAAGACAACATGGAGTAGGATTTGCCGTTCGGAATCAACTTGTATCCAACTTAACACAAGTACCACAAGGCCTGTCCGAGCATCTAATGCTGCTATGCTATTCAAGGAGTAAAAGCAGTGTACGGCCCCAATCGGAAAAATATGTGCCCTATTAAAGATTTAAATGGAAATCTCCTCAAAGAAGACCAGGAAATAAGAGCTATAGATAGAAAGAACACTACTCTAACATTCTTAACCAGCAAAGTCAAGCCGATCACGATATTATAAATCTTATCCCTCAATATGACACCTTCGAAGACTTAGATAAACCACTAACAACGGAAGAGATCTTAACCGCCATTGGGCAGCTAAAAAATAACAAATCTCCCGGCGCCGACTCACTCCCAGCTGAGATCTTTAAAGCTGTGTCGTCAGAGCTCATACCCTACCTCAAAAAACTGTTTGATGTCGTGTGGGAAAGTGGTCAAGCTCCGCAGGAGTTTCGTGATACACTTTTAATCAACCTCTTCAAAAACAAAGGGAGCGCTGCGGACTGTGGAAATTACAGGGGTATAGCTCTCCTGGCTGTTGGAGGGAAGATACTCACTAAAGCGATGGCAAATAGGCTAACACCTGTTATGGAAAAGTTACTTCCTGAAACACAGAGTGGCTTTAGGCCAAACCGAGGCACATCGGATTTAATTTTCACACTTAAACAGCTTCAAGAAAAACCACTCGAACATCAAGGAGAAATTCACATGGCCTTCATTGATGTAACCAAGGCGTTTGACTCGGTGGACAGGGAAGTACTCTGGAAAATTATGTTCCGCTTAGGTATCCCTAGAAAATTTGTAGAAGTATGTCGCAGTCTACATACAAACAACAACGCCCAGGTTATGTATAATAATGAGGCAACCGAACCTTTCCAAACCCTCACTGGAGTTAGGCAGGGATGTGTCCTGGCACCCCTACTCTTTAATTTGTTTACCACTGCTCTAACAATTATTGTTGACAACAAACTGACAGTCAGAGGAATAGGTCTCAGATACCGTTTTGATGGCGGTCTCTTTAACATAGGGCGCTTTAGAGCTTTCACGAAGACACGCACATGATTCATTTGTGATCTCCAGTATGCGGATGACTGTGCACATTTAGCCTCTACGCCGGAAGTGCTTCAAGAACTTTTAGATGTGTATGCCCAGAGCTATGATTCCTTGGGACTTAAAATCAACATTGGAAAGACTAAGATTATGTCAACTCCTCATCAAGTGAACCAAATAGACATTACACTTAACGGAAATTCTCTTGAAGTGGTGGATCAGTTCAATTACTTAGGCAACGTTGTTAATGACAAAGCAAACATGGACAGCGAGATTCGCAATAGAATTAACGCTGCATCTAGAGCACTCTGGGGACTTAGAGACAGAGTATTTGACAACCACGACTTTGCTTTGTCAACGAAAATGGCTGTCTACAGAGCAGTTGTCATTCCAACACTGCTATATGGATGTGAAAGCTGGGTCACTTACCGTCGTCATGTGAAAGAATTAGAACGTTTTCAGCAAAGACACCTCCGAAGTATGATGAAAATCCGTTGGTTCCATCACATATCAAACGTGGAAGTACTCAGGAGAGCAAATAGCCTTCCAATTGAGGTGCTTATTTCAAGAGCACGCCTAAGGTGGACAGGTCACGTTCATCGTATGCATGATAACCGCCTTCCTAAATGTACACTTTATGGTGAATTGCTAAGCGGTAGAAGAAGGTGTGGCGGTCAACGAAAGAGGTTCAAAGACGCTCTCCATGAAAATCTAAAATCCTGCGGTATTGCAGACGAGCAATGGGAACAACTTGCAGCGGACAGAACCGAATGGCGAGGGGTTGTGGCCAGCTATCAAGGAAATGTTGCTGCAAGAAGGCCGAATTCGAGACCTAACCAGGTCTATGTTTGTCCTGACTGCGGTCAACATGTGCTCTCCCGAATAGGCCTCTATAGCCATAGTCGTGTGCACCGTAGATGAATGGGAATTACAATAGACTACACTTTTTACTTGTTTTCTATTGTACACAATTTATCGACTGTAACATTTTTATACTCGGACTCGAGTAACGGCTAATAATAATAATAATAATAACAGAAGAAGACTTCAAATTTACACCACACAGTACAGAATCAATCAACCTTTGCCAGGGAGCCGGAGCATTAGTAAGACCAAACGGCATCACTCGGAATCGATAAAGTCCATTAGGCACAGTAAAAGCAGTATAGTCCCTTGAGGACTCAGCAATAGGCACCTGCCAGTAGGCACTCTTAATATCTAAACTACTCAGATATTTAGCATCTCGCAAACGATCCAAAATAGAGGAAATGAGGGGTAAGGGGTAAGCATCTTTGCGAGTCACAGCATTAAGCTGTCTGTAATCGACGCAAAAGCGATAAGAATCATCCTTTTTTTTAACAAGGCAAATTTGCGAAGACCAAGGGCTTTTACAAGGCTCAATCACACCATCGTCCAACATCTTGTTAATTTCCTCATCAATGACCTTTTGTTTGGCAGGGTATACAGGGTAATATCGCTGTTTGATCGGTTTTGTTCCAGGAAGAAGTTCAATTTCATGGGCGACAAGATGAGTTCGTCCCAGAGTAGTACCCATTAATTCTTTCTTGCTAATAAGGAGGTTGTCAAGGGCTTCTCTCTGAGAAGAAGTTAGAGAAGACTCACTCTTAATACTGTTTACTTTAACGGAAGGAACTCTTTCAGAGAAGTGCCATATACTTTGCCTAGTCAGGAATAACATCCATAGACATCCAAGAATCTATGCCAAGAATAAGTTTATGCGGCAACTCGGGAACAACCAAGATATCAACAACTCGTATTTTATCCATTAAACTGATGGGTGTTGTTACAAAACCTATACTAGAACAAGACTGACCATTAGCTATAGTACATTTAGTTACAGAAGGCGTTAGAGGTAAGCCAACACGTTTCAAAATTTCATAACCAGAAGCTCCCACTAAAGTTCTTGAAGCACCCGAATCTAATAAGCCAATTACAGGGTATCCCAAAATATGAATCTCCAAATAAGGTCGTTGATCTCCAGTTACCTGTGTTAAAACATAATTGAGATAAAATTTCCGTTTCATATCTGTTTCACAACAAACGGTCGAGTGATCAACCTCAGGAGAAGTTTGTCGACCAGCTAGCGTCTCCTTGAAGCGCTTCCCGAACCATTACAGTTAGGACACCTTCGAACAATAACATTCAATCTGCCACATTTATAACAAAAGACCCTGCGAGGCGCAGAACATTCCCGAAAAGAATGACCAAACTGATCACAGTTATAACATTTTAACCTACCGACATGTTCCACAGAATTTACTATGGGTCGAGCACTAGAGTCATAGTTTGAAGAACTACCAACTCCAACAAACGCAAAATCTGGCTCTACGAAAGCATTTCGCCTCCTAAGTGGTGGTCGATAGTTATCAACTCGATACTTCCTCCTGTTCTAATTTGAGGCATTCATCCTCGAGATTAGCCAGAGAAGTAACGGTGGGCAGTTGCATTGTATAAAACGGAGCTAGATTTTTGGAGATGATCCTTAACTGAATATCTTTCGTGACAGGTCCATATCGACGGAACATCGATAGCATACAAGAATAATATTCCACGAAACTTTCTGAAGGATCTTGAGTGCGAGGGACTATCTCTTCAAAAAGACGATCCCTATAATCTGGCGGTTCATAGTGCTTTACTAACAAACGAGACAAGCTCTGCCAATCAGAAAAGCGTTCCTTGTTAGAGCGATACCATAGTAAAGCTTTGCCTCCAAACAAATCTATGGCGGATTCAATTAGTTGCTGTTCACTTACATTACAAGCTAACCTAAGTTCATCAACCCTCTCAAGAAAATTATGGACCGAAGTACCCTTCGGATCACCAGTAAATTTTAAATTCCACTTTTGGACTGGTCGGGAAGATTGGGGAACAATGGGCGATATACCAGTAGAGTTGAGAACAGGAGGATGTACATAAATCCCTTGCGGACAATCAAAAAGATTGGAGCTTAATGTACAGCCAAAATGATACCAGGCACCTTTACCGGTGGTCAGCCGAAAGAAGAAAGCTAGGAGCCGCACCCAAGAGAAAAAAACGCTCTCAAAAAAAAAAACAGCTTCCGCCGACGCCATGATCACATCAGAAACCGAATATGACAGAACACAATATAGAAACACATGTTCTCATAGCCTTGCAGGATTGATTTTCTTGCAGCTTGAAATAATAACTAGACCATTGCTGGACAATCCAAAAGTTATTTAACAATGTCAATGGTGTCAATGAAATAATTACAAATATAAATAAACAAACTTGAAAGGATGACTGATGAAATAATTATTAACAATTACACAGAAATTCAGGCGCGTCCCTGGATAGCCACAGATACTACAGAATTTCACTCAGAGTGTTGGTAAGGTGAACAGAAACGGAAAGTCCCTAAGTGAAGTAGGCAAAACAACAATTCAATTTATAAATTACAAAGTTATAGTGACATAACCCCGAAACAACTCTGCATGGAATAAACTTGTAACAATCCATTTATAACAAAAGAAAATTAAAAAATTCAAACAGACAATAAAGCGATAAAAAGATATCACACGATAGGTTTAGAAAAGCATGCGCAGAAAGAAGTAAAGTTTTTTTACGTATAACTCGAGAACGGTAAGAGGTATTTAAAATCTGTAAAATGCTTTGATTGGTTCCCCGCGCACATAACGCTGCAAAGAGTAGCCTAACAATTATATAAAAAATTCCAGTGAATACGTTTTTAACCATTAAGTAATAAATTACATTTTCCTTGAATGACCTAATTTACCAGCAAGTCGAGACTTGTATAAAACAACGTTAATTTTTTCTTAAGCTATCCTCCAATTAGCGTTAGGAATCTTATTTATAATAATAATAATAATCTTTATTAATCACTTAAGATGCATTACTTGTATATGTGGTAAGTCACAGTCATAAATTGTCAAAAATAAATGTATAAAATATAAAGGTCGGAACAGACTCTGTTCTGGTCAGAACAGAGTGAACATCTCCGTTAGTTTGAAATTTGCTTTTATTGCTGTGCATGAAGGTCAACAATTTCATAAGATAGATGGAGATTACAGTGAATAACTTCGAGTTTCTAAAGGTTTGCCTACATGATTCACGGTAGCTTAAGTTAAATATAAGTCTATAACCATTTTCTGATGGATGAATACTGTATCAATATCACTAGATTGTCCCCATATGTTAATGCTGTAGGCAATAGCTGAATAAATAAGTGCATAATACACACTTAATAACGAGTCTTTGTTAAGAACATTTTTTAATGAATTAATGACATAAAACCCCTATTTAGTCTGTTGCAGACTTGGTCAATTTGACTATAAAAGTTAAAATTTTGATCTAGACTAACCCCTAGAAATTTCACTTGTTCATTAGCAGTAAGCAGAAAACATTTAAAATTAAAATTAAGGTTAGACCGATTGTTTTGTCTGTAGCTAAACTCTACTAATACTGTTTTATCATGATTAATTATCAACCTATTGTCGTAACACCATTGATTACATTTTTGAAGAACCGTAGATACTTTACGACTTAATATTTAGGTTCGGGATCATCAACAATTATTGCAGTGTCATCGGCGTACATGAATATATACAGATTATAATGTATCTAGGATTTTTTTTTATTTATGGAATGTATGGAATGTTTTATTTCGATTACACGCATTGAACGATGATTCCTGATGCTAAGAAACACATATGAAAAAAAAAGGTTTTTTATTATTACAAATATACAGAGCTATCTATTTTTAATATATGGAAGCGTTCATGAACATAATTTTATACAGGGGTGTAGAGATTCATAACAGATTCTTTAAAATAATGTTTTTAGATAAGTTTTGATTAATTTTAACGAGCCATAGGATCTTTTTAATTTCTTAAAGTCACTAAAGCTCTTTTTATATATTACGATTATTAATAGAAGCCTCGGCTTTGAAATTTCTTTTTACAATACACCATTTTATAAAATCGTTACCTCATTTATTCATTAATTTGATATAAATTTTATTCAAGTCCTCAGTCTCGTTAGCTCCCTAAGAATAAATAGTAATATCAGAGTAAACCTATGCTCTCAGGAGAAAACCTTCTATATATTAGCTTTTAGAAAAACGGAAAAGTATAGGCAATAATACCCGTCTCTGTTTTTATTTACGGTTTCAAATAATGTATCTGAATTTTATAAAAGTTCTAAAGGGCCTGCAGGAGTTAGAACACTTGCATTAAGGTTTATTTATGACTAATATTATTATATTCCAGAACCCAGGATAGCGCATAATATTTCTTATTTGATATGTAGTACACGGAAAGCTTATGTATTGATTGAATGTACACTTGGAAATTTTATTTCTAAATTTTGAACACACCCTGATCATGTCATTCATTTCAAGTTATGTAGTCCAATAAAGGGGATTTTTAAATGTCCATTCGTACTCCATGGCTGAATTTTTTACCAGAAATTAGTTTTAAGGGTGCGTTACCAAGGTCAAATGGTGCGTAAAATATCCTCATTCTTATTTTACATTCATCTCAAAAACGAGCCAACAAAATTCGGAATTGATTTCATTACTTAAACTAGCAAACTTAAGACTAGGACTTATTACATTTTATATTGTAATCCTAGTTAAAATTAAGTTTTAAAAATTTTTTCCTCCTTGATCATTCAACGCGTAGGTACCACTAATTCGTCACAAATTCACCATACATTATTTTATATTCTACAATGGGAATTAAATATTCAAATAAAATATAATACGATGTAGTATAAAATAAAATAACATGAAAAAAAGTGAAAAGTCTGCATAATATTTGCTTATATTAAAGTTTAATGTCGAATACGAAATTGCTAAATTTTGTGTAACATAGTTGGGCTAGATGGCAGCAGCATAGCGATGACATTGCTTCATGTACGGTAAAGCAGGGTCGAGCTCATAAATTTTCATTTACAGTGTTGAAATAAAGCTTAAAACTTGGTTTAATTATTTGGATGTTAAGAAACGACATTATCATTCAAATTATTGCTGATTATATATTTTTGAGTACTTTTTATTTATTAAGATTGACAGTAGTTTGATCTCTACCATAATACACAAAAAAATTGAAAAAGAGGCACAAGTTGTATTCATTATATTAGAACAATACAATTTCATTCAAATAACTTACTGCACAATACCTGAATTAATATGTGAATAATAGGTATATTAAATCTTGGAAGGAATTAAGGTTATAAATTATGTACGATTGTCGATTTTAGTAAAACTGATGTCTGCAAAATAGTTCTAATTTATTTTTGTTCACACATTTTCAGTAACTATCTGTTGGTGACACTGCTATTAAAAATACCATTACTATACATAGTGTACAATAATTATACCAAGGGACTAAGTGCATTTTTCACTTGAGTGTGAAGGATTAATTACAGGAGGAATTAAAAGCATTTTCACTTTGTGGTATATTGGTACAAATTATTTCATTTTTTGCACTCCACAGTCTAACAGTGTGCTATTGCTATTGTAATAATCATTTTCAAGGAATAAAGTACAGATCTCTTTTACTCCTCGAAGGACAGAACCCACTTTCTGCACTTTAGTCCTCAAAAATGACAATTAAAATAGCACTCTTAGATCATAGAATACTAAAACATTGTTTTTGAGATGGGAAATGCTCAAAGGTAATTTTTTTATTTTCCATTGTGGTGCTGATACTTATTAAGGGTGTACAGAAAAGTTTCTACATGGCTCACTAATTTCCTCTTTATTAAATAACTATAAACATTATTACACGCAAACATGAATAATATCTAAACATAATATTTTTAGTCGCAAACTCCTCTATAAATCCTTATTTTTACTATAAGGAACCTAACCAGACTGCAACCAACAGCTACTCTCCGGGCTATGTGCCCTGCCGAGCGCTGAATTACAAGTTACAAGCCTGGCGCGTTAAGTGTAATAATTGCATATTACCATCAAAACGCTAATGCTTCGATTGCAACAAACGCCAGCCGAAAGACTGATCCTACTTAAAGGAGCTCCGTTGCCAGTCGTCACACACCACTTGCAGACTGCAGTTTCGAGCTGTTGGCTCTCGTCAGTGCAAGGTAGGTATGCGATGACCGACATGAGAATCCTTTGACTATAGTACATCCCGGTATTTTTACAATAGCGACATGTAAAACAGCCAGCAGGCGCCATCTAGCGGTCCAGTGTCAGGCTTGTAACTTGTAATTCAGCGCTCGGCGAGGCACATAGCCCGGAGAGTAGCTGTTGGGTGCAGTCTGGTTAGGTTCCTTATAGTAAAAATAAGGATTTATAGAGGAGTTTGCGACTAAAAATATTATGTTTAATATTCCGCCCTCTAAAAGCACATTTGAACTATGAATAATATCTGTACATTTCTTGGTGTTCTAGATTCGTACGTATTATTATTCAAGCTATACTTCTATCAAATTATACCAATGAGATTTTTTCTATGAACACCAAGAGAGTTACCAAAAGATACTACAATAATTAAACTAGGTATACAATATTTCATATTTGTACATATCACAACAATGTAATAAATCTAAATCGATATTTACTTCTTCCATGTTATGTTTGCCAGTACAGAACCTCTATAAATTGTCATTTCATTGAAATTTAAGAAAATAATGTTTCCACTTACACTTTTCCGTAAAGTTCGTCCAAATAACCTAAAAAGAAAACAAAGAAAACATTGGAATGATAAATAATTTTCACTATATTTGAAATATTGAACAAGTTTTATCGAGCAAAATTACTTCCCTAGGGTGATTATATTTCAGCTCCAATATTAAAAGGTGTAATGGCTCTGTCTTTGTCATGAATTTGACTTATCGAGGCGAGGGCTCCACCACCCCTACACCTGGCCCTATCCGCACCAATTGCAAGATAGTTTAATGTTTCCACTTTATTCTTTTCCATATTCCCAATATGGTGGGAGATTGTCTGTGATGCATTATTATTCTAATTAATCTTTGTTGCATGCCACGTCTGATAGAATCAAGTCATAGATATCCGGCCTCACCAAAGCTGCTTCCCATCAGCTTCAGTTGCAATCTCTCTTTTGAGCCTTTTTATGGCTGCCTCCACTACTTCGGATTTGATCATTTCAAGTTTGCATTCGTAATCCTGCTGCCAGTCATTGTTTGACTCGGAATACTTACTTTTCAAAAACTTTTCTCAAAATTAGAGCCAAAGCACGATAATCTAAGTGCCAATAGAGTCCTTAATATACCATAGTTAGTAAAACGTCCTCTTACTATTACTGTTACCTGCATGTGAATCCAGTTCTTTACAGGCATCTTATAAACGAATAGAAGAAAGGTGCAAGCTCCCCTACACCTAGCCACACCAATTATAGGAAAATACTAAAATGTTTCCAGTTCCTTTTTCAAATATTGATAGTGTGTTAAGAGACATTTTGCAGCACATGTATCATTCTACAACAATCATCAAACAAAGGGAACCCATCCAATACACCAACTTACAGACAAATACTAATGAGAGGCAATACACAATCTAATTCAGACACACCGAGATCAGTACGGCATAAGAAACAAATCAATAAACGCAAACAAATAAATATCGGGACAGCTGATATAGAAAATTCTGAAAGTGATTTTACTGGAAAAGAAGAAAATAAAAATAAGAAAGCATGGCTCTTTATTTCAAGAGTAAAGGATCATGTTACGGAAGAAAAAATAAAGGAGTATATCAAAAAAAAGGCTGAAATAACATCTGACGAGGAGGTAGCGGTAAAACGCATAACAACTAAGTACGATAACATGAGAAAAGACTGCCAGTACTTTCAAGTGGGAATAAGATTCGACCTTAAGGAAAAAGTTTATGAACACGATTTTGGCCACAAAAAGTAGCATTTAGAAGATATGATTTCAATTTAATAAGACGTACTGAAGATGGTCAGGATTTTTAACAAACAGACAAAACCTAAATATTGCAAATGATAATCATGGTCTACAACAAAATGCAATAGTTAATAGCAAGACAAGGGAACCTATTAAAGAACAGGAGGAACAGAAATTTAGAATATGTCATATCAACATTAGAAGTATGAGAAATAAAATTCAAAACCTAGAGATATTACTGCAGTCGTTAAACTTTCCCGAAGTGGTTTGTATATCAGAAACATGGTATAAAATTGAAGAAATTCTACATATAAAGGTTTATACATACAATGTGGCCGACTACTTTTGTAGAAGTGAAATAAATGGTGGTGGTGTTGTGATATTAACTCACAAAAATCTCAGCTATAAAATTATAATATCTAAAACTAAAAAAGAAAACTCTCAATTTGAATATGCATTGTCTGAAATTAATTATAATAATGTAGCTATTTTGATAGGTTGTTTCTACAGAGCTCCCTCAGCTGATATTAAACTATTTTTAAATAGCATGGAAAATTTGCTAAATGATGTGATTAAACCTCAAGATAATATTTTTCTATGTGGAGATTTTAATTTCAATTTTGATGATAAATGCGAAGATAACTCTGCAAAAAAATTATCTAATCTACTTTTGACATTTGGTTTAAAAAAGTGCATTAAAGAATATACTCGAATTCAAAATAACTCTCAAACTATTATAGATAATATATTTTCAAATATAGGTGAATATTCTCTAGATCCAAGGGTCATACATACTGATATTTCTGATCATTTTATGCAGTTAGTAACGTTTAAATGCAAAAAAGATAATGGCGATATTTACTTTATGAGATGCTTTAAAAATAAACAATTTCTGCTCTCTAAGGAAAAATGGAACTTTTTGGACTCAGTTCACAATAGTGACATTAAATTTAATTTGTTCTTTAATACATTAATCGACTTAATAAACATAGCATTTCCAATACAAAAGTGTCAACGAAATAACAGTTCAAAAAATAGGCCCTGGCTAACTCCTGAAATAGTAAACCAAGGCATATTTATCAGAGACATCCATAGTGTTTACAAATATGCTAACGCTAATTAGGTATTAATTAGGTATAAAATACTTAAGAAAAATCATGAAATACAAATCGAAAGAACAAAGAAATCATATTACGATTCACTGTATGATAAATCCAACAACAAATCACAAACAGCTTGGCAATTAATAAATAATCACACAAATCTGAAAAACAAAAGAAAATTGCCACATTCTTTTTCTGATGAAAAGGGCAATGAAATAGATGGCTACCAAAAGTCGGCTCAGGCATTTAACGATTACTTTGTCAATTCCATAAAATTATTAACAGATAATATGAATATAAATACCAATGCAAAACATGTTTATTGCGAACTCAATATTCCTGTCTCCATTAACATCATCAGAAGTAAAAAATATTATCAGGTCAATTTCAACTAAAAATTCTGCTGGATTCGATGGTATCCCATGTTCCTTGCTATTAGAAATCATTGATTATATAGCCGACCCACTTACTAAATTAATAAACTTGTCATTTTTAGAGGGTAAATTTCCAACAGTTTTAAAACAAGCACTAGTAGTTCCTATACACAAAAAAGGAAATGTATCGTTGATAACTATAGAGGAGTAACTCTTTTATCAGCATTTTCAAAGATTTATGAAAAAGCTTACAGCTCAAGACTGAATGACTTTATGTATAAAGAAAATATATTATATCTTTCTCAATACGGGTTTAGAAAGGGATGTGCCACACAGGATGCTATCTTGTCACTTTATAATTTTATTCTAAAAAACTTAGACTCACAGAGCATTCGACACCATTAACCATACACTGTTAATAAATAAACTTTATAATTATGGCATTCGAGGTCCTGCATTAAATTGGATATCTAGCTATTTGAGTGATCGATATCAATCAGTGATTTTAAGACAAAATAATAATATTTTTCTACACCAATCTGCACAACAACAGGAGTTCCTCAAGGCAGTACACTAGGTCCTATTCTTTTTATTCTATTTGTGAATGATGTTGTGGATGGATTTGATAGGGTGGTTTGGTTTCACTTTTCGCTGATGATACCTCACTTGCCTTACAAGACAAATATTTAAATAGTCTTAGTAGTAAAGCCACCTCCCAAATTAACAACATGCAGAACTACTGCAATGAAAATGGTCTTGCGCTGAATGCATTAAAAACAAACATGATAGTATTTTCCACAAAACTTAAGACCGATCATAGCCTATTAGTTAAAATTGATCATAAAAGCATTGATCAAAATAAAATAGTATAATTTTTAGGGCTATATATTGACTATACCTTGTCATGGAATAATCAAGTAGATCACATTCTCAGTAAATTAGCATCTTATTGCTTTGCGATTTGGCAACTTAGAAAACATGTTAATTTAAATATTTTAAAAAATTATTATTTTGCATATGTGCATTCTTGCTTAAACTATTGTATAATCTGTTGGGGTAACAATACTCGTATACATGAAGTCTTAATAATGCAAAAAAGGATTATTAGGACAATGACTTTCAAAACACGTCTACACTCTTGCAGACATCTTTTTAAGGACCTTGATTTTAACTGTTATTTCGATGTATATTTTAAATTGTGTGTGTCATGTTAAACATAACCTCAGTAATTACGGCAAAATTAGAGATGCAAAATCTAACTATAGTTTACGGCCAAATGGTAACTTAGATATCCCAAATCACAATCTGTCAATCGTGGCTAAGAGTCCTACCGTTATGCAAATAAAACTTCAATAAATTACCATTTGTGCTAAAAACTACTTCAAGTAATAAAATATTCAAAAATGAAGTTCGTAAACTTTTGTTGAACTATAGTTTCTACAATGTTCAGGAATACTTGGAATGTAAAGATTTCTGAGGTACCTAGTTCAATCTAGTCTATATGTACGTATATTTACATTTATTTTTTCTTTTTATAAATAAATTGTATTATCTATTATATTTTTTAAATATTTAAAATTTTATCATGTTTAATAATGTAATATTTATGCCAAAGTAATTTTTAAGTAAGTAACTGCTCTATTTAGTTTCTCTCTCTGTCTGTTTTCTCTACTTTCTCTACCCTTGTACAATACTGACATTATTCAATACTTGTAAAAGTCAAATGAAAATAAAGTATTATTATTATTATTATTATTCTAATTGTCCCAATTGCTGCATGGCATATCGGATTGCAATACGGCATAGAAATAGGATACTGACTCTCTTTTTTAACGGGGTATCTTGTAGATAATAAACAAGAATAGAGGTAATAAAGGATTTAGTAACTATGGTCAACTAAACTAAACAAGAGAACAGGAGAAGCAGCAGGATCAATGAAAAAAACTTGAAGCACATACATAATAAAAAACACAAATGAAATAAAATAAGTAGAGATCTGAATAAGCCATAATAGATTATTTGCACACACTGATTGTCCTCGAACGTCCTCGTAATTAATTTAACGGACCAACCACTACCAGAAGAATGGTTAAAGGAATGAACTTCGCTGTTGCGCCGAATAAAGTACTCAAGGAAGACATTATCACTGAAGTTGAGAACGCCATTAGATGACTGCCAGTTGAAGAAGCTGAGGAAGTGAGACACGAAACATGCCGAATACTGCATAAATCAAAACCACCTAGGAGGAACATTACTAGAGAGGAAAGTGAAGCTTTCAGAGACATTTGTAATAATAAAGATATGGTTTTAAAAGCAGACAAGGGCAGTGCCACAGTGGTAATGAAGAAAGAAGAATATGAGGAAAAAATACAATAATTATTAGCGCCAGAACAGTACACAAAATTAAAAAGGATCCGACATCGAGGGTTGAAAGACAGACGAGGACAGCTATCAAGAAATCATTAATTTCAGTAGAAGAACGACGCCTTCTGCTGCCAAGTGAAACCTTACCACCATGACTACGACCTGCCTAAGATTCATAAACCAGGTAATCCTTTAAGACCAATCATCAACACGTGGATCACCGACTTATGAGTTGGCTAGCCTATATAGGTATATAGGTAAGACTAGTAGCCACGTAAAGAACTCCAGACATTTCGTAGAAATTTTGGAAAACTTGGAAATAACGAGTAGTGACATTATTACCTCTCGATCTCCAATTTTAATTATTTTAGTTAAACGGGGGTGAGGTTGAGTACCCCAGAAATGGTAATAAATATTTATTATAGTGTGTAAAGGGGTGAAAGAGGCCAAATACACACTCTAGCTAGCTCTGCGTGTGGGTGGAGTTCGTTGCTCTGTTTTATATGATAAATAACGACAATAGAAATCATTTTGCTAGAGTTGTTGTTGCAATCCGGTACTTACCTTGTTATAACTTTTTAGAGTACTGGGGCCGTTACGGCCAAGAAATTAAATAGCTGGTTTTAAGATGAAAGATAGCAACAAGAAAAAGAATAAATAAAAATGAGAAAATCTCTCTAATCTCATTTACTGGCTATTCAAAATATATAAATCATTACATAAATACTACGTAATTATTGAATAATATTATTTTTACTTCTATTTCAGAAATTCAAAAAAAAAACGATTAACTGGTAAACCAAATATAGTACTATATCGTAGGTTCTTACACAAAAATTGTAGCAATTCAATGGCCAGACATATACATATAATATTTACAAAATTTACAGACTAAGGGAGCGAGCATAAAAAAAAAAAAACTATATAGGTACAATTTCTTATTCATCTAAAAAGAAAGTAGTTGGCATATCCAGACGCAAGGTAGGTAGGCTCGTAAATCCAAAATATGTATATTCACCCCATTGTTGTTCAAATTCGATAAATTCTTTTATAACAGATCCGTCATATATATTATAATGTAAAATTAATACCTCCAAGATGTTTTCTTAAATTTTACTTGCCAATCTTAACAATTTCGGGCTATTCGATTCCAATGCCAGCGTCTAGTGTTGTCCTTGATCAGGCAGCTACCCTTGGAAGTATATCAGCCACTAGGGGTAGTTCCACCACGGAATGACAGTATATAAGACAGAATAAGATTGGTACAATATAGAAACCCTGAAATGTATTTGTCTCGTCATCCACTAATACAATTTTAAAATATAATAATAAGAATTACTTCTAATATGGAGGGTTTCTTTTTCGCGAAATGGCTTCACAACTTGTGGTAGGTAGATTCTTCAGCTGATATCCCAGTGAAGGAAATTATGGGAAATATAATCAACCAAAACGACACTTCCCACAACTAATACATTTTCCGGGGCTAAAATCCCATATAGGTTACGCAAAATAGCACTAATTTCTTGCCCTCAAAAATTTGCTGTTTTATCTACCAGCCAGATAGTAAAAATCTGTCGTTCTAGAATCTTCCCTTTTTTTATCATCTTTTGGTAAAAACTGTGAAGCCCGTTACTATGCTATGAACGACCTCCTTTAATTAAATCGGATACTACACAATAAATTCCTGAAGTGAGCTACTTCCTAATATAATAATTGCAAGTGGACAACCCAAAATACACTTCAAGATATTTTAATTCATTAAATTTACGTTACGGGGAAAGTGACCCGTAACATTCCCCCCTTACCTCAAAGAAATTTCCTCGAAATTTCTACCATAGCTAACTAACTAACTACTACTATTATCACTATTTAATATATACAGATCAATCAATCAATTTCCCAAGCGTCCTAAGTATCTGTGGCATTTATCTCTACATCCCATCTGAAAAAGCTAACCCCAAAAAAAAATTAAGGAACATAAGTAACCAAACACAAAAAAAAGAGGAAAAAATAGAGCACCATCTGTTCCCATCAATCTGCTAGCAATACATTGTCTAAAAGGTTTAAATCTAAATAATGAAATAAGCAAAACCTTATGGAGCAATCAAGATTCCACACCACTGCCACACTACATTCATACCTTATTCTTACTATTTTCTGACTATCTACGTCACATAACTAGTATCTGGTTTGAGATCTTTTACGTTCCATACACCACATAGTTCATTATTAGAATCTCGTAATTCGTATGTCCACGGGGATACTTTTCGGTGAATTATAGAATTATAAGGGGGCCAACGAATTTTGGTGCCAGTTTGGCTGTAAAGTAGCGAGCAGCATCAGACAATACATAATTCTTCCGCCACACTAATTGGCCTACCTCGTATTTTACATCCCTCCTTCGAAGATTGTAAGTCCTTTGACTCTGTGTAAGAGCTTTAGCTAACCTTTTCCTAACATCCTTAAAAATCTGAGAAGAAACCGTCTCTCTCTCTGCAGGAGATTGAACAATATTATTTTCTCCCGGCTGGGGAACTATGGGTGGAGGTATATGGTTCATTCCATCAAGAATGATCTCTCTACCAAAATTCACAAAGAATGGGGACAACTGTGTACTTTCGCTCCTAGCTGTTCTTATAGCACATGCTGCTTTTTGTAACAAGGTATCCCACTTACGATGGTTATCTTCGACAAAGGAGGCGAGAATAGTTTTCAATATTCTATGCTGTCTTTCACATGCATTAGCCTGCGGATGGTAATAAGGCGTGTTAATTAGTTTGACGTTGTATGATTTAGCAAGGTTTTTGAATTCCTTACTCGTTAGCTGTTTACCATTATCAGTTAAAAGCATACGTGGGACACCAAACAGAAGGAACACATTGTCCTCGAGGAGTTTAACGATAGTTTTTGAATTAGCACTACGCATTGGAAGAAAAATACAAAACTTACTAAAATAGTCCTGTATGCTCAGTATATACATGTATCCCGAGGAAGATTTTGGTAAAGGGCCGACTATATCTACCGATATTAGTTCCCATGGTCTTGTAATGTCAGGACGACCACACATCAGTCCTGCTGGACGTTTTTGCTCAGGTTTTTGAGCCAAACACGTCTGACAGGTTCGTACGTAGCTGGCGACGTCTGATTTCATTTTAGGCCAATAATATTTTTGTGCCAGTCTATGAAAAGTTTTATATACTCCAACATGTCCTGAAGTTGGGTTATCGTGGTGCTCTTTGATGACCTGTAGACGATGAGACTTAGGAACAACAATTTTCCAATCATTCGCTAGATCCTCTAGTCCTGGATATGTGGATTACAAGTGTGATGGTAAATAATATTATTTTCTACGCGCCAGAGTGAGTGATTAGGTGGTCGCGTTGAGATGTTCTTCAACATTTTTGTATACCACTTATCTCTATAGTCAGTAAAAACTATATGTGGCTCAGAAGAAATCTCATATACAACAGGTACTGACCGGGAAAGTGCATCAGGAACTACATTATCCTTGCCTTTCCGGTGTACGATTTGAAAATCATATCGTTCTAAACTGACGCTCCAACGAGCTAGCCTGCCGGTTGGATCTTTTAGGTTACTTAGCCACAGTAACGCAAAATGGTCTGCAACAGTGAAATGCGTGGCTTCTACATACGGGCAAAATTTTTCTATGGCCCAAATCACAGCAAGACACTCTTTCTCTGTTGTGCTGAACTTGCGTTCACTAGTGGTTAAGGAACGGGATATAAAACTAACTACTCGTTCGCCATCAGGGAATTGTTGTGTGAGGACGGCTCCTAACCCATAGTCGCTAGAATCCGTTTGGATAGTAAAAGGACGATCAAAATCTGGACAACTCATCACTGGCGAAGATATCAAGTATTCTTTGATAGCCTCAAAAGCAGAGTCGCACTCGTCTGACCACACAAATTTTGTGTTTTTGCGTAGTAAGTTTGTGATGGGAGCGACAAGAGTAGCAAAGCTTGGAATAAACCTGCGATACCAACTTGTCATTCCCAAAATTCTCCTAACTTCTGAAACTTTTTTGGGTGGAGGAATATTGAGGATAGCAGAAACTTTTTCCGGATCACAATGTAAACCCCTATGATTTACCACATATCCTAGAAATTTAAGTTCCGGGCGACAAAAGTGACATTTATCGCGACCCACTGTTAGACCTACCTTCTTTAAGCGTGTGAATACCTCACGTAAGATGTCCAAATGTTTTTCAAATGTTTGAGTAACGATGATAATGTCATCTAAATAGACAAGGACATATGGTTCCAGGTCTACTCCAAGCACTCTATCAATAAATCGTTGCCAAGTAGCGGGCGAATTGTGCAGACCAAATGGCATGCGACAGAATTGGAACAGGCCCCAACCAGGGACTGTAAATGCCGTTATCGGTTTGCTATCTGTTGCCATGGGGACTTGCCAATAGGCGCTCTTTATATCTAGGCTCGAAAGGTACTTTATGTCCCTTAACTTATCTAAGGTATTTGTGACAAATGGCAATGGATATGCATCGCGTTCTGTAACTCTGTTTACTTTTCTGTAATCCAGAAGCGACACGTCCCATCTTTCTTCCGAACCATCACTATTGGTGATGACCAAGCAGAAGAAGATGGTTCTACTACTCCCTGTGCCAACATTTTATCTAATTCAACGTTTACATGTTTTTGTAGGGCAGTCGAGATCGGATAACGCTGCTTAATAGGGTCCGAATTTGTTACTATTTTGTGCTCTACCAAGGAGGTACAACCTAGTTCTCCAGGAGTATCTGAAACCAATTCTTGAGTAAGGTTATCCAACACCTGATGTTGTTCGGACGTAAGGTGGAGAGTATCTGTTATTGAATCGACGCAAGTATCGACTGAATTGGAAAAGTGCCAGAGCCCATGTCTTATATCGGGTACGATGCCCAATTTATGCCAGAAATCTAATCCCAAAATAAGGAGATGGGGAAGTAAAGGTACTACCAATACCCGAACTACATTCTGTACGCAAAATGGAATATTGTAGGAACCGATAACAGAGCACGGAGTTCCATTAGCTACACTGCAAGTTTGAACACGCGTAGGATTCAATTTGAGGTGAAATCGTTTAAACTGTTCATACCCCTTACTTCCTAAAATAGTTCTTAAATAGGCGCCGGAATCTAGCAACCCTAGGAAGTCATTTCCGAAAACTTTCACATTTAAGTATGGCCTTTCGTCGCCCATGACATTGGCAAGTACATAATCAAGATTGAACTTGAGTTTGGGATCTAAGGTTGTCGCAACATCAGCCAGTTGCACAACGCGACTTAATTGTGAACCGGCATGAGGTTTTCCGAACACACTGGACAAGTTCTTACTGTCACATTAGGCTTGCCGCATTTATAACAACGCAACCTAAATGGTTCAGTACAGTTACGGTTTATATGGCCCCACTGATGACAATTGGTCGCGCAGTTCCGACCGAAGAAAGATTCTGCATGGTGTCAACAGTAGGTGTGTTGGTCATCTCAACATTTACCTCTGACACATTTGCGGGTCTCCGAATATGGTAGAGAAAATTCGGTTCAGTGGCCTGATTTGAGGGACCAGCCCGTATATTCGGTGTGTAAATTTGAGCATTTTCGATACGTTGGCAAGTTTCAGTTAGTTGACCTACTGTATCGAAATCCTCCAAAATCAAACGATCCTTAATATGGGGAAATAAGTTCTTCCGAATTTTTTTAATCCGTGTACTCTCGCTCGGTTTTTTGTCTAGTTTGTTGAAAAGATTTTGCATGGCTGCTATAAACATAACTGTCTTTTCTCGAGGTTGTTGTTTCCTCTTATTTATTACTTCCCAGAGATCATCCGTATAATCAGGGGGAAGAAAAGCGGAACGCAACATACGTGTTACATAATACCAGTCATGATGTGACTGTAACGTTAGCTCTGTACCACTGTAAGGCAGGGCCCTTAAACAATGTTATAAGTGACCCCATTAACTGAACATCAGATAGTCCACAGGCTACTCTAAGTTCTTCCACTCGTTCAATAAAACCTTCTACATCAGCTGAACCTTCCAGCCTAATATCCCACTGAGAAATTATTCGATAGACCCTCGCTCGGTCTTCAGACTCAGTCTGTGAGATACGATTTAAAGTTGGTCCCATTGTATCCTCTGCAAAAATTACTCTTCTTTCTGTAGATCTTGCTTGGTTAAATGTTGAATTTACTAAAGACTTTCTTAAGTATGCACTACTGGCCTTTTCTCGAATTGGAGTATTTCCTGTACCATACCTTCTCTTCAGTTCTTCCAGGGAATGGGATTGCATCAGTTCAACCACATGAGGGGTTTCTTGAGAATTATGCGTTTCCATCCTCTGATGAGCAGGGTTACTTTCCACCAAATCAATCAATGGTGCTTCTTTTGGTTCTGTTGCAATAATCTGCTTCACTGGTTCTGGGAGTAATTCATTCGGTTCGTCCAGTATAGAATGTTGACTTTGCGCAGAGGCCGGTTTGCCTTGTTGGACCAAGGACATTGCCTCTTCCACGAAGTCACAGATATTTGCACAACGCAAAAGGAGTTCTCCCTTCGCATCCACAAAATCTGGCGATTCTATGCGATTTAATCTACCCATAACATGAGTGAGACGGGATAGTATTCGACTTTTCTCATTTAAAGCATTACTCAATTCAAACTGATCGGTGGCGGTTTGAAGTTCATCGAGTTTTAGTGTGCAAATGTTCAATTCGGTCTGGCAATCTATATTTGTGACTGCATTAAGTTGAGAATTCCCAAATTTCTCTAACCTCATCAGACCCCTTAATCGTTGTCCTTTTTCGGCTACAGAGCCCGTAGAAGGAGCACCCCGTATTTCAAGTTCATACGAAAGCTCGTCGGATAGTAATCTGTTTATATCCATTTTTATTAAGATTGAAACAATCACCACAAATTCAAATACCAAAAATCAAAACCCAAAAAAAATTTAAAATCCTGAGGTTGGAGGAAGAAAAAAAAATCCTATCCTAAATCAAATTCTGAAAATTTCTAAATACTAAACCTATCTAAATACCAAAATTCATAAGTCCTAACTAAAATCCTAATCGTAACAAACCGGAAAAAAAAGGAACGACAAGTGACAAAAACAAATTATTGTAAAGAATATAAATATACAAATGTGAAGACAAATTTCACGGATGGAAACAAAAATTGTAAGGATAATTTCCCCCTCGAAAATTGTTCAGTAATATTAAGCTGATAGCAAGTACTGTTTAGTACCGTAGTTCTGTATAGAAACAACTTAAACAATTTAAAGCGAATAGACAGGAAAAAGTAAAATTACTTACCCATAAAAATTATGTTGTTTCAGGCGAAAATATTACGGCAAAAATTTCAGAGGAAAAAAAATAGCTCTAATCATTCAGCTCTCAAATTGCTACTATCAACAGTTAATCAAAAATCTTCCAGGCAATTTCGATAATTTTATTCTTTAGAAAATGCTTGTCATTGGCATTTATAAATGAACACTCGGTAGATTTATAACTATGTCAAATCAATTGCTCCCTAAGGGGTCTTAAGTAAGAGACGAAAATATAGATTAATTTCAAATTGCATAAAAAATAATCAATATTCGTGCTTGAAGTAATCAATTAAAATTAAAATAAATTATGTCCCCTTTATCAGGTTCGAATAATGCGTTAAATTGCTAGTTGACCCTCCGATTGTAGGTAGAAGGAGAAAAACGAATTTGAGTATCAGTACTTAGAACTTAAAGAAAAAAAAAATTGTTTATACCGATTCGGGACAGAAATGATGTAAAAAAAGTTGTTGTTGTTGAACACGCCTACATCGCGGAGGTAAAATGTGAATGATTACTATATATATATACATACATATATATACACACATATATATATATTGTTATTATACATGATTTGCAGGAAACAACTACTCAGCGGGCAAATACCCCGACCTGCATTGAATTATACCTTACAAATCATGAAAGATTGGTAGCCAATGTCATTTGTCAATTCCCTGACCAGACATAGACCGGTTTCGAACTTATTAGTTCTCATCAGTATGCCATAGGTCATGGAACAGACAAATGACAGTGGCCAACCTGTTAGTTTTATACAAACTTACATATATATATATATATATATATATTTTAATGTAGTTATACCTAATTTCCCGAAAAGAAACAAAAACTATCAGATTATATGATTAATATTCCACTGTTAGAGCTGTTAGAGTTCCAAAAAGAACAAATAAAATTTTAAAAAACGCAACATTTGCTAAGTAGGAGGAACACTACTAATTAATCAAACTTCATGAAAATAATGAAGTGAGACTTTTAAATCTCAATACTGTAAAAATGTTTCTAAAATTCAGCACGGCTTATATTCGTGGCGTTATCTCTAAATAATCAGCCAAATAATGAAAAAGAAAAAAAAAATTAACAAAAACATCCTATTAAAATGTGTTTTATATATAATTCACATTCCTTGCTAAGTAGATATGTTTAAGTAATCAAATATAAAGAAAAATATGTACATATATTTTTAAAATGATCAACTTATTTAATGTGCATTCTAAAGTGCAATATTATTTTTGTCAACTAGCAAAAGTCACTGTGTGTCATAGGGTTATTTTCCTTATTAAATTTAGTAGGTAATGCGACTCTATAAGGGTTTTTTTTTAAATAATAAAAAAAATGTTAACAGAAAATAATAGATGTTAATTAATTAATACAACCTTATCAAAACTATCGAAAAGAAAAAAAATATAAATAATTACCTGAAACGTCAAGAATTTAAAAGAAAAAAAACATAATATTTACAATTGAGAAAAAAAATTTTATATATAGAAATTAAAATTCGTTAGTTTCTTTGCAATACACCTTGTATTCCATTGTTATTCCAAATGTTATTATAATCAAGCAGCAAGTTAATTGTAATAGCCTGCAATATATGAAAAGTTTTTGTCGAAGTAACTAATAAAAAAAATTAGTGCAGCTAAAAAATACTCGCAATTATTGTAGCAATTTTCCTAGGTGCCGGTTTTATTTTAAAAGTATTAAGATTTGCAAAGAATTAAATAAAATAAATCCATATGTGTATGCACCTACTAACTAAAAGAAGGGACAAATCTTTTTACATTGAAATATCTTTATAATAATTATATGTACCCAGATAAATATGGGTTGAAATAAACAGTCTTAGCACTGAACAAAATTTATAATAAAAGAGAATAGATCTTAAAAACCAGTGAAACCCGATTTATTTACGTTTACTTTATTATGATAAATAACAAAAGCTAGAGAATAATGAAAAACTGTTAACACTGATAAGCACAGGCAGGCTTATATATGTATGTAATGTCTGTTCTTTTAATCGATGAATAATATAGCTACTTAAAATAATTATGCCACCAAATACTACCTAGTTATGTCTGTGTATGCCTTCTCAAAATTGAATATTACACGTAAAAAAAAATGTGAAAGTGTACCAGACTTGTAACAACTTGATAACACTAGCAAATTGTGAAAAAAAAACTATACAATTTACCACCTACCAGAGCAATAACGGAAGGGCGCCAATTTATTACCTCTCGATCTCCAATTTTTTTTTAAATTATTTTAGTTAAACGGGGGTGAGGTTGAGTACCCCAGAAATGGTAATAAATATTTATTATAGTGTGTAAAGGGGTGGAAGAGGCCAAATACACACTCCAGCTAGCTCTACGTGTGGGTGGGGTTCGTTGCTCTGTTTTATATGATAAATAACGACAATAGAAATAATTTTGCTAGAGTTGTTGTTGCAATCCAGTACTTACCTTGTTATAACTTTTTAGAGTATTGGGGCCGTTACGGCCAAGAAATTAAATAGCTGGTTTTAAGATGAAAGATAGCAACAAGAAAAAGAATAAATAAAAATGAGAAAATCTCTCTAATCTCATTTACTGGCTATTCAAAATATATAAATCATTACATAAATACTACGTAATTATTGAATAGTATTATTTTTACTTCTATTTCAGAAATTCAAAAAAAAAAAACAATTAACTGGTAAACCAAATATAGTACTATATCGTAGGCTCTTACACAAAAATTGTAGTAATTCAATGGCCAGACATATACATATAATATTTACAAAATTTACAGACTAAGGGAGGGAGCATAAAAAAAAATAAAACTATATAGGTACAAATTCTTATTCATCTAAAAAGAAAGTAGTTGGCATATCCAGACGCAAGGTAGGTAGGCTCGTAAATCCAAAATATGTATATTCACCCTATTGTTGTTCAAATTCGATAAATTCTTTTATAACAGATCCGTCAAATATATTATAATGTAAAACTAATACCTCCAAGATGTTTTCTTAAATTTTACTTGCCGATCTTAACAATTTCGGGCTATTCGATTCCAATGCCAGCGTCTAGTGTTGTTCTTGATCAGGCAGCTACTCTTGGAAGTATATCAGCCACTAGGGGTAGTTCCACCACGGAATGACAGTATATAAGACAGAATAAAATTGGTACAATATAGAAACCCTGAAATGTATTTGTCTCGTCATCCACTAATACAATTTTAAAATATAATAATAAGAATTACCTCTAATATGGAGGGTTTCTTTTTCGCGAAATGGCTTCACAACTTGTGGTAGGTAGGTTCTTCAGCTGATATCCCAGTGAAGAAAATTATGGGAAATATAATCAACCAAAACCAAAACGACACTTCCCACAACTAATATGTTTTCCGGTGCTAAAATCCCATATAGGTTACGCAAAATAGCACTAATTTCTTGCCCTCAAAAATTTGCTGTTTTATCTACCAGCCAGATAGCAAAAATCCGTTGTTCTAGAATCTTCCCTTTTTTTATCATCTTTTGCTAAAAACTGTGAAGCCCGTTACTATGCTATGAACGACCTCCTTTAATTAAATCGGATACTACACAATAAATTCCTGAAGTGAATTACTTCCTAATATAATAATTGCAAGTGGACAACCCAAAATACACTTCAAGATATTTTAATTCATTAAATTTACGTTACGGGGAAAGTGACCCGTAACAACATGGAAGCTTTTGAAGAGGAAGCTATACGCTCCAGTGAGAATAAACCAAAGTGCTGGCTGCGCTACGTAGACAATATGTTCATCATATGGCCATATGGAGAATTATCTTTATCTGTTTTCTTCGACTGTTTGAATAAACAGCATCCAAGTATCAAGTTTACAATGGAGACCGAGCAAGATGGAGCTTTACCTTTCTTAGATGTATTAGTGCAAAGGTCACACAATGGTAAGCTGGCCCTCGTCGCTTACAGAAAGAAAACACATACCGATCGTTACCTATATGCGACATCTCACCACCATCCACAACAGAAGAGAGCGTTAATCAGAATCTTGGTCCACAGAGCCAACATAATATGCGACGACGATAACGAACCCGAGGAACTACAGAATATCAAACAAGCTTTAGAGAAAAATGGATACATTCAAAGCAATATACAACGAATAGTAAATAACCAGAGGAGAACAACAGTAGAAGAACAGCAACAACCAAAAGTATGCATGCCTACCCTACGTCACGCGAGTTACAGATAGGCTGAAGAAGATTTTATCCAAAAAGAAAGTAGGTGTACGGCTTCACCAGTTGAAGTACACATGTGGTAAGAGCTACATCGGACAAACAGGGCAGCATATCGAGTACAGAATAAAAGAACATCAGAGGAATACCAGATTTGGATACACGGATAAGTCGGCAATAGCAGAGCATGTCCATAATAATGAGAACCATAAAATCGATGCCAACTAAATACAAAATAACCCACCGACAAAGAAACTTATATTTAATCCATCTGCAAAACAATACAGTTTCCTGTCTATTACAGTCCAGATGTAGGAGAGGAGATACGTGAAGTCAGCCAATGAAATGATAAAAACCAAAATTCTTCATGGGAATCTCTAAAAGAAAACATATACGAGCAGCATTGGAAACACATTTATAGTTTATGACTTTCTCTTTCCTTATTATTCTCTTTTCTGATAGTAATTTTCATTTGTAGTAGATAATGGCTCTGCGCCTCTTTTGACTCTGACTTTTTGTCTATATTTCAGATGAAGTAGTTTCTTCCGGGTCTTGCCGTGGTCGTCGAACTTGACTTGACGTTTCGGTGATCATCCTGTCAGCTTCTTCAGAAGGATTCTAAATACTGAATTTGTTGTGTTATATTCCTCGTTATGTACCTAGGCGCCGCTTCGCTTCGCTAGTAATTCGTCATGCTTGGTTCACTTCGCTGCTCATTTGTCGTGTTTGGTTGACCGTGACTTACTACGGTGCTGGTACTTGGCAATACCAGTCTCCACGTGTTACTAAGTCGATACCCATCCTCCCTGTTAAAAGTTGTTCCTGTTTTTCATAATTTCCAGTGATTCCTTAATGATTCACGGATAAGTCGGCAATAGCAGAGCATGTCCATAATAATGAGAACCATAAAATCGATTACGAGAACGTCAATATATTAGACAGGAATACGCGCTATTATCCGTGAATCATTAAGGAATCACTGGAAATTATGAAAAACAGGAACAACTTTTAACAGGGAGGATGGGTATCGACTTAGTAACACGTGGAGACTGGTATTGCCAAGTACCAGCACCGTAGTAAGTCACGGTCAACCAAACACGACAAATGAGCAGCGAAGTGAACCAAGCATGACGAATTACTAGCGAAGCGAAGCGGCGCCTAGGTACATAACGAGGAATATAACACAACAAATTCAGTATTTAGAATCCTTCTGAAGAAGCTGACAGGATGATCACCGAAACGTCAAGTCAAGTTCGACGACCACGGCAAGACCCGGAAGAAACTACTTCATCTGAAATATAGACAAACAAGTCAGAGTCAAAAGAGGCGCAGAGCCATTATCTACTACAAATGAAAATTACTATCAGAAAAGAGAATAATAAGGAAAGAGAAAGTCATAAACTATAAATGTGTTTCCAATGCTGCTCGTATATGTTTTCTTTTAGAGATTCCCATGAAGAATTTTGGTTTTTATCATTTCATTGGCTGACTTCACGTATCTCCTCTCCTACATCTGGACTGTAATAGACAGGAAACTGTATTGTTTTGCAGATGGATTAAATATAAGTTTCTTTGTCGGTGGGTTATTTTGTATTTAGTTGGCATTGTGCTGAATGTAAAACCTACAACATATATTCAAAACATATGTACTTATACATTTACAGTTAGTTTATGGATTCTATACCCATTTCCAAAATTCTAGGTAGTAAATGGATCGGATTTGAACTTTATATTCCTATTTGCAATTGCTTCCAGCATATGGTTTTCATAAATTTATTTTAATTTAGGTAACATCACATTTTCCCATAACTTTTTATCTTTAAGAATAACTTCAGTATAAAGGGGTTGTTGGTCATTTATATATATTGCAAAAGTCTTTATTTGCTATATTTAACTGCCCTTGGATCTGAAACAGTTATATTATCAAATGCTCCTGATGTACCTACTATAAAATTATATTTCACCTGGTAATAATAATTATGATTTCTCTTTAATTTAATTTTCCCATTGGTTACATTTACACATAAAGTTTTATCTGTTTTAGCAACTTCTTCCAAGGACTTGCCAGATTTATGAACTTTATATAAACATTTAATTTCTATTATTGCATTAGCACCTACAAGACCTGTAAATAAAGAACTTGATTTATGTATAAGTATGTTTTGATTAGTCTCTATACAAATCAAAGAACCGGGATGAAAAAAAGTACGTAATTGAAAATTTAATTTGAATATTCCGGGTCAACCAAGACGATTGTGTAGGGCCAATTGCCATTTATTTTTAATAGAAAGCTATAAATATCAGTACTTACATTTTTAGAGAAGACTCTTTCTAGGTTCCTTTCATTCCTGTATTATTATTGACTATCTCCCAACCATTTGAATGTAGTGAGTTTTTTTGCTGAAATAATGTCATCTGCAAATGCATTTTAAAAAAATCGGTACAGAATAATTTTCACTTCCCAAAAATATACAGGGTGGACAAAAATTATTTTTCAATTTAGAACTTTTGAATTGAATTTTCTCATTTTTTTTCAAATGAATCACCCTGGCCATATGATGTGGCAATGAAAAACTAACATTATTTTTATGTATATCTCTATGGCTATTTGTAACCATTTTCAATTTATTGAGCAATAAGTACAAAATTTAAGAATAAACTTAAAAAATTAGAAGTTTTTTCAAATAATTGAGCAGAAGACATTATAAAAAGTGCTCACAAGTGTACATGTTGCTCTTTTTGATTGACACACATCTCTATGCGTCTTTGAAATGTACCGTTTTTAAAACTCCCGGTGTGATCGACCAAAAAGCAATGTCATTTTTTTTCTTCATATTGTAGAATGTAGAACAGTACAAACTTAATTTCAAAGACGCGTAGAGATGTGTATCAATCAAAAGGGGCAATATGTGGAACACTTATTATAATTTTTTCAGTTCAATTATTTGAAAATTGTTACAAAAAGCCATAGATAGAGATGTACATACAAAAACATTTTGATTTTTGCATTTCTACATTATGTGGTCGAAAAATATACAGTGTTCCATTTGAAAAAACTGAGAAAATTTAATTCAATAGTTCTAAATTGAAAACAATTTTTGGCCAGCTTGTATATTTTTAAGAAGTGAAAATTGTACAAAAAAAATCACACTAATGTCTCGTAACTGATATTTACAAAAATTTTTCTTAAAATTCATAATGGTGGCTGTAGTGATTTTTTAGAGATGCATCTGCAGATAGCATTATTTCAACAAAAAAAATCACTTCGTTTAAATGGTTGGGAGATAGTCAATAATATAAAAGTAAAAGGATTCTAGAAAGAGGCTTCTAAAAATGCACTGACATTAATAGCATTCCATTTTATAAAATGGCACTCAGTCCTGTACAATCGTCTTGGTTCACTCCAACTCGAGTGCACTATTGCCCCACCCTGTATACTTTAGAATTATTCATTTAGTAAGTCTGTATATAATAATATTTTTACATTTGTAAACTAAGCATCCGGAGAGGCAGCAAATATCCGTATTTTTCGTAAATAAATATGCCTGATTTTTGAATTTTTGGGGGTTTCAGTGCAGCAAACTGTTGCAGAGCAACTGCTTCTTTAATTTTACCATATTTCATAGCATCAGACTCAGCATACTTCAATCCTAATACAGTGGCGGCTCGTCGGGGTAGGCAAGGTAGGCGCCGCCTACCTTTCAAAATTCGTTCGGCCTTGCCTCTTATTTCTCAATACATTTACAATTACAATAATTAATATAGTCATAATATTAATTTTAATTCATCGTACACCGCCGGTGCACACTGAAAACTACCGTGAGGCGTGTACCGTTGGTGTATGGTACACTGAACTTTAGCCGATCGCCTACGCTTCCAGCTTAGGCACTCTATTCTATCACCTTATATCGACACTCTGCACGTCAGCGAAGCAAAGGAAAACACTGCATTATGGCGCTATCGTGGTAGCAAAATAATCACAACAAACCGTCTGGGTTAGGCGAAAACTTCGGCCGCCTTCGCTTTCGAACGTAGTTCAATGGATAAAATTCACCGAACACAATCTGTCAAGTGAAGTTCTTAGTTACAAAGTCTGCGGTTACAATTTAAATTGTTTACTGTGTGTTGTGTTTACATAATAATAATAAAAATACTTTACTGTTGTTATTTAAATTATAGTGTATAGATACTGGTATACTAGACTAGAATTGTGAAATACTGAAATGAAAGAATTGAGGATTCATAATTTATGACGTAAACTGTGTGAAGACACGAGGAAATAAGAATTTTTATTTTGATTTTATTTTTAGATATTTAATTTAATTTTAATTTATAAATTTATAATTTAACATCGGAATTTTAACAAAAATGTCAATATTGTTAATGGATAATCCTGTTCATGATATAGTCTGTTCATTATTAGAAACCCCATTTTCTAGACTTAAAGATAATGACCGAAAGGAAATTATGATTAAAGGCCGTCCTACGCCACCTATTATTAATCTTTTAAAAACTGATAAAAAACATGGACATACTTTTTCGCGATCTTTTAAAACCCAATGGTATGCTAGTCACCAGTGGTTATGTGGGAGATATTTTAAACAAAGTTTATTTTGTTGGCCATGTCTGTTGTTTGCAATGGGGAGAAATAATGTATGGGTCTCGCAGGGTTTTTCGGATTTAAAAAATTTATCTGCTAGTATTAAAAAGCATGAGTTGTCAAAAGAACATATGTGTAGTTATCTCAGTTTAAAACGATATGAAACGAACACTTCAACCATAAAAGATGCTCTAGAAATGCAGTCAACTTTATCATTAAAATTATATAACGAAGAAGTGAGAAAGAATCGAAATTTATTGGGTTATTTAATAGATGTTACATGTCATTTAGCAAAACAAGAATTGTCGTTCAGGGGGCATAATGAAAAAAGTGATTCTTTCAGTGCTGGTAATTTTCGTGAAACATTTAATTTAATTATTAAACGGGATGTAGAAATTCAAGAGCATTTAAAAAAAATTGGAAAATTTTTTTCAGGATTGTCTAAATCTATCAAAATGATTTAATTGTTTGTATTTCGGAATATCTCATGGAAACAATACATATGGAAATAAAAGAATCGTTATTTTTTGCAGTTCAAGCAGATGATACTACAGATATTGCCGAAAAGTCACAATGCGCGATTTCAGTTAGATATATAAATAAATATGGTGAGATTAAAGAGCGATTTTTGGGTTTTTACGATGTAAGTGAAGATAGAACGGCTGATGTAATGTACGATTTGATTACGTCTGTTTTAAGCCCTTTTGATTATAAAAATAAATTAGTCGGACAATGTTATGACGGCGCTAGCGTGATAACAGGTTATTTAAACGGTTTGCAAAAAAAAATTAAAGATGATGCTCCCACAGCTTTGTTTACGCACTGCAGTGCGCATAGACTAAATCTAGTATTGCAAAACGGATCGAAAAATATAAAAAATTGTCGTATTTATTTCGCAAGCGCAACTTCAATTCCAGGGTTTTTTCACCAGTCTGCTAAACGAACATTTGTACTCGATTCGGTAGTAGGGAAAAGAATTCCATCCTCGTCAGATACTAGGTGGGCCTCACGTTCTAAAATCATTCATGTTTTAGACTCTAAATGGGAGAGTTTAAAAACTGTTTTTAATAAAATTATTGACGACAAATCATCGACGGCTGAGTCAATAAATGGAGCAAGAGGGTATCTTAAATTTATGAACGATTTGGAGTTTTCATTTTTAACCGCGGCGCATAAAAACATTTTTGGCATTACGGACTTATTATTTGATATACTTACTGCAAAGAAGGTCGTTAGATATCAGTTACTGCAAAAATCAAGTGTTTTTGGCTAGAGATCGTATAAAATCCTTGAGAAATGAGTCAACATTTGATGAACTTTTTGAAAAAGCGTAACTCAGAATTACTTCCGGTTCATTAGTTAAAAGAATTAGATTATCTGACGCTATTAAAGGTGATATGAAAGCATCTTTACGGATTTTATTTTATGAAATAATAGATAATATTTTAACACAAATAGAAGTAAGATTTGCGGATATGTCAGAAATATTATATTTTTCCCTAGATGATCCATTAAAATTTAAAGAATACCGTAAAAATTTTCCTACTGATTTAGTCACTAAGTTAACCAGCTTTTACAAAAATATTTTTGATAAACAGAAATTGATTAATGAGTTAGGGGTTATATATTACGATGAACAATTTGAAAAAGAAAAATTAAATGTTGAATCTATATTAAAAATTTATGTGGATAATGACTTTCGAGAAATATTTCCAGAGGCTTTCAAGTTGTTTGTTTTGATTGCCACTATTCCAGCAATAAGTACGTCAGTTGAGAGACATTTTTCGTGTTTAAAGCGCACTAAAACGTACAGTAGAAATTCTATGAAAAATGAACGGTTATCATCGCTTGCACTTATTTCAATTGAAAAAGAGTTGTTTACTTCCCTTCAGGAAACTGATGATTTTGCAGATAATATAATAAATAGATTCTCATTGATAAAGGATAGGCGTATTAATTTGAATTTTAAAAAATAGCTTCCACCCTTCCACGTAACTGGTACTGTCAATCATAGTGAGGTTAAGGAAGGCTGTGAGGGGAGGAGGAGGCCTATAGCGCACTACATTTAAAAAAACAAAACTAAATTTAACGCCAACCTAATCGTCTTATAATTGAAACAAGTGCTAAAACTAAATACCACTAAATGTATGGTTTCTCTCACGCGATTTTCGGTTGCCGTTGGCGGCTGCAACTGACCGCTTCGACTGCTATACATGTAATTAGTCCATGACAATCCTCTATGAATATTAACACTAGACTAAAATGAAATTTCAATATACGCGCACCGCAAATCGCGTGAAACAAAACACTGTAGACACACCGCCAATCGTGCGGCTCAATCGCAGCCGCCAACAGCGACCGAAAATCGCGTGAGAGAAACCGTACCCTAAGACTTAACCGGGCATACTTCTAAACAAACTCTCCCAAAAAAATTCATCTGCAGCCAGAGTCACCTCCGACCGCTGTCTGTCGCCTACCCAAATGTAGAGGTCACGAGCCGCCACTGTCCTAATATGGTTTTTAATAGATTGTCTGGTTTTGTTGTTTTACGTTTTTTTACGACAGAACCAAAATTTGAAGCAGTCAATCGGTTCATTCTTATTTGTTCGTACAAAGAATTACCCCATTACCAACTGTTGCTTGTTCAGTGTTGTCAATTTCTGTCGGTGTAACCTGAAAATAATATTCAATAAAATAAAATTAAAAATACAAAGCATAAAAGAGCAAAAAACTACATTATATCAAATCGATAATCAATTTATGCAAATATGTAAAAATAGCAGTGTAGTGCAACCATACCTTCTACTAAAATTAATACCGATTAAAATTGCGAGTTGTATATTGTACAGGTCAATTACATTCGTCAATTATTATTCATGAATGAAAAGTTTCAAGGGTTCCAACAGGAGTGTTGACAATTCAAGGCGAAACAAATAAATTTAATGGTTAGATTGTAGGATTTTGGGGGCCATATATATTGGATATATTTCTGTTAAATGTTCGTCCCGAAATGCTGGGATGAAATAATCTTCTGCATTATTTTCTTTCCAATGTATGTAAACACTATTTTCAATTATATTTTAATCTAATCTGTTGTGTTGGTATCAACGCAGAAGCAGCACATGTGGAGCTGCTTCTGGAATAGGCCAGTCTGCAACTTGCGCCGTCCAAATAGTATGTACTGCAGCACCCGCTACATGACGTATATATACCTGCGTATACAAGAGAAATGTGAATAAATGTATATAACTGTCAAGTGTTTCATTGGCAAGTAAGGACTGTAACCTGATTTTTTAATAATATATAAATGTATGCGGCAGGCCTTCGGGACAACTGTTTCAGCAGGGCGATCAATGTCAAGTATAGGTAACACAAATTACTTAACCTTGGTTGACCGTATAGTTCATAGAGGGACCTACTAGTTAGTAATCATAATGTCAAAATACATCTGTTTAGACCAGGGAAGATAGTCTGTGGGGAAACAAATAAATATATAATAATAAACAAATATACAGTAAACAACATGACTCCTTTGGAACGAATAACTTATGCCAGGTAATAAGGTACCAACAGGTTGATATATTTCAGGTCAAACATCTAACCTACAAAAAAGACCATATATGTTATTAATTATTATTGAAATACTTCCCGAAATTTAGAGACTGACATAAATAGACCTGTTTAGTGGTGACGTCAAGACTAATTAAAAGCGCCCGAATGTATGCAATCACACACCACAGCGAGTCATGAATGTATTAAAGATTTAAGTAAATATCTGCATAAACAGTATAGGTTTAAATTTCAAAAAACAAAAAAAGAATATTATGATAACATTCGTAATTCACAGAATAAATGAAAGGCCATATGGAGCATTATTAGAAAAATACAGAGCAAGAATATAAAAGTAATGGATATAACTATAAGGGTGGACGGGGAAAAAATACAAGATGAAGAAGTAGCAAATGGTTTTAACTTGCACTTTACTACCCTTCCCAACAATAATAATTTGTCGAATGACTATAATTTCCTTATGTCAAATGTACCTTTTTCTGCCAAAACATGTTCTTTACCTCCTGTATCTGAACAGGATGTTGTTTCCTTAATAGACAAGCTTCATCCCTCAAATTCCAGCGGTTTTGATAATATTTCAAATAATATGCTAAAACAATGTAGATACTTGCTCTGTAGGTCGTTAGCCTATATTATAAATCTCTGTTTTGAAGAAAGAAGGAAAAAAAATTGTTTTTTATAAGTGAAAAAAGTGCAGTAAAATCTTGTTCTTCAGATGGAAGAACAGTCCAGTATTATATTATTGAGTTTTCTTTAAAAGCCTATCAATACGTTTTTTGAATCGGTTGAAGGATATAGGAGAAATTGCCAAATTAGATCCACGGCTTCACCCACCGTGACACATCAATAAAAGTTGAAGTAAAAATTATAAATGCTTATTTTCATTTATAACATACCTGCATATTCTTCAAAATTCTATTTTTTTCAGAAATAAGTTCCTCTTTATTGAGGAGGGGAGCTTGTAGAACATTTGGTCCATAACTTCTTGAAGGTACCACTTTTGTAGGTTTTCTCTGTTTATTCGGTTTGTTTACATGTCCACTGAAATTTAACTTTCTTTTCACTCTCGTTTCATGATGTCGTGAACTTTCTGTTAAAAACTTTTTAAAATTTTTTCCTGGACTTTCCTCGGTGAATTTTTTCCACGAGTCTGCTTGCCACTCTAATCCTTTATTATATTTTATTCGAGAAATATGTGCCTGACTTTCAAAGGATCCTCTTTGTGTCAGGTTTAAACGTTTTGCAGCATTGAATTTTGCTAAGAATGACATAAATAATTCTGAAGCATTGTTTGACTCGTTGGTTATTAATTTATTTGCCTTATTTATTAGTCTGTTGAGTACACCTATGGAAAGGTTATTAATTAAATTGTTTTAAATAAAAATTAAACAATAATGCGGTATGTACCTCAGAAGCCAACCACAATTGAAAATTTGTTCACTATATATACAATTATACAACATATCCACTGACATCCATACCTACATTTACTCACATTATGCACCAAAACATTCACCACAGTTTGTCTTTCAGAAGGTCAACTAATACAACAAAAAGTTTTCCAACCTGAAATGAACTTTCCATTAATTTTTCGAATGTTAATCGGACCTTCAAACATGTTTATTATATTCGCTAGGCAGTTATTGTATTATTAATGGGTTAAAAATAGTGTACAATAAGAAGTAGAGTTTATATTGGAAACCTTATTTTTAATCGTTCCCTTCAGATTTCAATTATTCCCTGAAAAGTTCAAATGGGTACGTTTACTTACTGTTTATGTGGTAGTGTATTCCTGTCGATTCTAATGCCAACATTTTGTTGTTTTGAACATCACCAACTGTATTGTAATATTCAGAATTACAATTCAAGTGATCACCAAAAACATGATTTGGACCATTTGTCCAGTCTCTTTTTAATTTCTCAACATCACCATTAGCATTTATATTTAATTGTTTCAAGGCAGTGTTTTGTAAATGTTTGATATTCCGAACAGTTAAAAACTTCAATCCTGTGGCATTTATTTTTTTATCATCTTTTATTTTATATAGACCTTTTCCATAGTTCTTGATAGCATGATTTTTGCACTCTATTTTTTCTACTTTGTCTCCATATGGAACATCTTCTTTAATTTTGGCAAAAATGTTAGAGTCTCCATCTGCCACAAATTTTAAATATTTCAATTTATGCATTCTTTGGCTATGTTTGAAACCTTCTACAATTACATCTGGTTCTATGGCATCTGATGATCCCTTCCAGTTTTTGAAACGAACATGTGCATAGGGCTGTTGTTGTCTGTTCAGTGCACGTGCACATATACTACAGTATTTATTCCTAATTCCGAGGAAAAGTAAATTTCCAGTCAATGCACCAATTATAATTGCCTAAAACAGGGAAAATAGCTATTTTTTCGCATGACCATATAATACGTATTTATTTCATTACATGACATTTCTAGAATGCAGGTTTACACCTGCCTTTGTCCAATGAAGTGTTTTGCTCTGATCGCTGAACTTTACTTGATTATTCACTTAACATACTGTCAACTTCTTCAGAAAGATTTGAAAGACTGAAGTTGTTGTGTTCTACTCCTTGTTATATACATTGGCACTTCTTTGCTTCACATCTGATTCGTTAGGTTCTGTTGATCTTGACTACCTAAACCACTGTTTGTTGGCAAAGTCAATCTCCAAGTGGTACCTACTCAGTCAATATCCACTCTCTCTATTGAAGTTGTTCCTGTTTTTGACAACTTCTACTCATTTTATAACAATCCTTGGGTAATAGAGCGTCTAACATTTTGATGTGCTCATAGTTAATTTATGGTTTACATTTCCCATTGTTCTGCCACTGACGATTTCTCTTGTGTATTCAAATCTGGTGTTTGTTCTTATGATACAAATTGAGAATGACATTTAATTCTGAACTGGATAATCGGCCCTGTTTTTCTAATGTAACTACTTTCATCAGTAGTGTATGGATGGACCTGGTTTGAGGTAAGCAACCGTTGCATTTTCTCACCATTAGGAAAAATACTCCTATTTTGTTTTTAACCTATTTGTGAGTTCCACCGATAAATGATAAGGACATATATGTTGCAGGAATTTCCTGTTCTTCAGTTATTCTTATTTGATTTTTAGTAATCCGTTTATATCGTTTATATATCTTTTTGTCGTAATTAACTATTTCTCTCTAAAGCTTACCGGACATGCTTAAATTATTCAGATTTGCTTTTATCGCCACATATTGTGTTGGCTCTGTGAAACAACATTCTTCTGTTAACAACTTCTTCTGCTGTAGATGGTGATGAAATGCAATATACAGGTGAAGATCAATGTGTTTCCTTCTTGTAGACATTGGGTCAACTTGCTTAAATGTTTTACACGTCTAAGAAAGGCAAAGGTCCTGTTTGTTTGGTCTCCATCGTAAACTGAATATTTGAATGTTGACTAATTAAACGGCCGAAGAAAACAGATAAATGAAGATTTTCCACGTGACCATATGATGAATGCATTATTCACAGCACAACCAGTATTTTGGTTTCCTCTCTGAAGCGTATAGTTCCTTCTTTTGAATGCTTCCATGGATATACTGGCTGTTACTGGTGATGGCAGTAATCTCATACAACTGCTCCATATGTCTGCTCATAGAAATGTCCTTTCCACAAAAAATAGGTTGCTGATAGGCACACCTCGTGTTCTTTTATTCATCGATGAGTCGTGCGCTTTCATCGAAAATTCATCGTCTTTATTTATCCTTAAGAATGAAAAAAGATACAATGAATTTTCGATGACAGTGCACGACTCATCAATGAATAAAAGAACACGGGGATAATAACTACGTCAGAAATGTCTGTTTAGTAAGATTATGCTTATCCAGCAACCTCTTTTCTGTGCAATGGCGACTTTATCTACATGCAGGAGTATTGACTGATTATGGGATCCCTGCTTCGTCAGTGATTGCCAATGTTTTCATAGAAGCATTTGAAGAAGCTACATACCGCCGTCAAAAAAAAAAAAAAAACAAATGTTGGTTACACTAAGTAGACGATACGTTCATTATATAATCACACTCTGCATTATTTATTTTCTTGGACCATTTAAATAGTCAACATTCAAATATTGTTGTTAAATGAGGAAGAGAAAAAGTGAGTTTTGCCTTTCTTTGATGTATTAGTGAAATAATGAAGCAATGGCGAGCTGGCCCATGGCATCTACAGGAAGAAAACACATATTAATCGTTAGCTGCATGCTGGATCTCACCATCATCCACAGTAAAAGAGGTATTAACAGACAATGTGTGACGATGAAAACAAATCTGAAGAACTTGAGAAAGTTCAACAAGGTCTAGAAAAAAATGGTTACAACAAAAAGATGTACAACGACTTATTAACAACTGGAGAAGAACGAATAAAGAAAAGGTGCAACCTACAATATATGAGTGCTTGCCCTTCATTAGTGGAGTTCACAGATAGGTTAAAAAAGATTTTATCGAAGAAAATACACGTGTACTATTTTAAAACAAAATATTTTAGTCACAAACTCATCTATAAAATCTTTATTTTACTATAAGGAACGTAACAGCTACTCTCCGGGCTATGTGGCCCGCTGAGCGCTGAATTACAAGTTACAAGCCTAGTGTGTTAAGTGTAATATCTGTGTATTACTAACAGAACGCTAATGCAACAAACACCAGCCGAAAGACTAAAGGAGCTCCTGTGCCAGTCATCCCACACCACTTGCAGACTACAGTTTCGAGCTGTTGGCTCTGATCAGTGCAAGGTAGGCATGTGACGAATGATACGACTACTTGGTACATCTCGGTATCTTTAGGACAGCGACATGCAAAATAGTCAGCAGGCACCAACTAGCGGTCCAGTGTCTGTTGCAATTGAAAAATAAATAGCCTGACTGGACTTAGCATAATTCAAATGTGCTTCTAGAGGGCAGAATTTTAAATCAAAATATTTTAGTCGCAAACTCTTCTGTAAAATCCTTATTTTACTATAAAGAACGTAACCAGACTGCAACCAACAGCTGCTTTTCGGGGTATGCTTCGATTGAAAAAACACCAGCCGAAAGACAGCTGTTGGTTGCAGTTTGTTTATGTTCCTTATAGTAAAATAAGGATTTTATAGAGGAGTTTGCGACTAAAATAAATTCTGCCCCCTAGAAGCACATTTGAATTAATAGATGTGTACGTTTCTGAACATGAACGATGAAGGAAATATAACAGTTGCTTCTCTCAAACAAGGACCCCCACCTATTAACAACAGGTATTTACCAATTGGAATGGATATGTTGAGTTTCAGTTTGGTAGAGATAAGTCGGCAGTGGCAGAACATGTTATCACAAAATCAACTAGTAAAAGTAAGCGCTATTAACCAAGAGTTAATAAAAAATCACTTGAAATTATGAAAAACTTGAAATTATGAAAAACAGGAACGATTCCAACAAAGAGAATGGGTATCGACTGTGTAAGATAAAGAGACTGAAAACACAACTTCAATCTTTGGATTCATCATTCAGAATCAAATGAAGTTCGACGGCCACGGCAAAACCCTTAACACTTCATAATAACATTTCACATAATTTTCGTGAATGGTGCATTATTTTTATGTCAGTATGTCTATATCAGATTCAATGTATTGCTTATAGATGTCACAATTATAAAAATACCAAAATATATATAGTCAAAATGAATGAAAGTTGCAGTCAGTATAAATACTTACTGTACCAGATGCTGCGTTATAATTGTGACCATAAGAGCGATGACTCCATCCACCATCTACATAAACTTTGGTCCAGGCATTATGACCTTCATCAACTGGATTCTTTTCTAATGCAAGCCTGTACTCTTCCTTGCCTGACTCTTCAATGGATTCCCACAAATAAGATTTCCAATGATCTCCAAGTTCAAATTCAATTTTATGAAAGAGTCTGTATGACATTGCAGGTATATCTAACACACTTAACTGTTCTTTCAAGTGAGTATATGTTGATCCAGTGGCCAAAGTTCCCCATACTGCACCATAATTTATTTTTGACTTTTTGTGTTTTGGATCTTCAGTGAATTTTGTTGTTTCGTAGACACACATGTTACATTTGAAATTTAACTAACTAATCCAAATTTACATTCCTCACTAATAAGTTGCATTTTTCCAGTGCTGCATATTTTTGAGTGCTCCACCTGTAAACTTAATGCCCACTTCAGAACGTAGTTCAGATCAACTATTATTTGTCCTGATAATACATTATTTTCCTCTGCACAAATTTCATGTCCCATTACACTGAAAATAAATAAATACCATTACTCTTTGTACTATCTCAACCGCCAATTAAATCACTTATCTTTACAGGTTTTTAATAATGTACGTCGGCTTGTTTGATGACACGATACCGACTGATTCGCCGGCGTTAATAATGAGCTCTTAATTGCATTTTTTATCTGCAGGGAAGCTTTGACATGGACTATATAACTTAATAGAAAAAATCAGAATAATTTTACCTGTCATATTCCTCCTGGGAAATAAAAGAATCTTGTACGTCAAATTTTTCAGGTGGTAAATTTCGGACTATGGGACTGTCATTTTCAGTTTGTTAATTTAAAAATTTTTGTAGAATTTCAGCAATATTCGGACAGCTTTTATTTTGCAACTCTTGGGTAGTATTTACGGAGTTTACATTCACTAGATTATTTTTTTAATTTTGTACACCAATTTTGCAATTCTCAACTGTAGGTACAAATTCTTTATTCATAAAATGAGGATGACTGAAATAAAAAATTATGAATTTATAAAATTTTGTAATGCATTTGCTTATAATGGAGCAGTGCATATACTCACTATATGCACTTATAATATCTCAATGTGTGTTACTTACTTTTCGTTGTCAGAATCGTAGTGGTAGAATCCAGTATTATATATTTATCTTGATCTTCAATATCCTCAACTTTCTGGTATTCAGGCCCATCTGTATTTTGGAGTACCACTGGAGTATTTCTAAAAATTGTATTTATAAATGTATTACAGTCAACTCGATTCGCGTTTTAGATTAGATTAGATCTTTATTGGCCATATATACACAGTTGTGTTTTGACAGGTCATGTAGAAAATACAATAAGTATACAAAACAAAATTTTACATAAAAGAATTACAGTCAATAAAGAAATTACATCAGGTCAATTAAAAAATATATACACATATATATAAAATGTAAAAAGGTAACAACTGACAGGTAAAATTAAAACCAAACAGAAATTAAAAACATAAATAGTATATAACAAATGGACATTAAAAATATCATAAACATCTCAAACGACATAATACATTGCGCTGAGCAGTGTAGAGCAGAAAAGTAGATAAATAATTATTGGTGCGTTGCATACAAAGTATTTGCACATGTCAAACATACAAGATAAAATCATTCTACATAAAATTATATTTCGAGAAGAAACAATAATATAAAACGTTATACATCGCACATAGTGGATAAGTCGGCATTTAAAAATTCATTGATACTATAGAAAGCTTTGGCTGTTAAAAAATTTTTCGTCACAATTTTAAAGCGCCTATAATCCAGCTTCTTGACTTTATTGGGTAATATATTAAAAAACTTTAATGCGTAATACCCTGTCCCATCTCGTGTTTTAGAGAGCCGTAAAAAATCAGTATTCAATTTATGATTATTACGGGTAGAGTATGAGTGCACCTTATCACGAGTTGTATATTTTGTTTCATTATCTTTAATGTAAAGGAGACACTGCAATATATATATGCTATATATGGTTGGGATTTTTAGTGTTATAAATGAATCTCTGCACTCATCTCTGTAACTTAATCCCGCAATTATCCTTACTGCTTTTCTTTGCATTGCAAACACTTCTGCAACATGAGAAGAGTGACCCCAAACTAAAATAGCGTAAGTGATGGCCGAGTGGATCAATCCGTAATATGCTGCTAATATGGTTGTCTGTGACACGCAATTTACAAGACCTCTCAGAAGAAATATGTTTTTAGCCACTTTATTACATATAAAATTTGCGTGTTTTTCCCACGTTAATTTGTTGTCGATATGGACCCCGAGAAATTTCACACAAGGCGTGGGCACCAAGTTATTATCCCCGACTGTAAGATGCTTTAGACTAAAAATCATTGTTTGAGTTTTATTTTTGTTTAACATTAATTTATTAGATATGAACCAGTCATGAATGGCAGACTGAGTTTCGCTTACACAGGACAACAATTCATTGATGTCTTTGTTATTGTATAACAAAGTTGTGTCATCTGCAAATAATACAGATTTTGCCGGATCGGTATTATTTGGCAAATCATTAATAAAAATAAGGAAGAGAGTTGGACCCAGAACGGAGCCTTGAGGTACACCAAATTTAATATTTATAAAACCAGAATTCGTCTTTTGGTAATTTACAAATTGCGATCTTTCTTCAAGGTAAGAGGCGAGTAGCTTTTGACTGTCAATAGAGAATTTGTAAAAGTCCAACTTTTTTAATAAAATATCATGCGAAACACAGTCAAATGCCTTGCTAAGATCTAAAAATTGAACATACATAATTTCGCTTTGTTCAAAGCCTCTGTTAATTAATTTTATTAAAGAGTTAATAGCTAAAGTAGTGGACATGTTTGTCCTAAACCCAAACTGGCAGTTATTGAATAATTTAAAATGCTCAAAATAAGTTGTTATCTGTGATTTTAATACGATTTCAAAAATTTTTGCAAATATAGGTATAATAGAGATTGGCCTGTAGTTAGCAGGATCCTCAATATCACCCTGTTTATGAATGGGAATGACTTTTGAAACTTTTAGAATTCTAGGAAAAACGTTATTTTTAATGCATTGATTTATGAGCTTAGTTAATGGGATATATATTATATGTTTAATAGAATTTAAAATTTTGAGGTTAATGTTGTAAGGATCTTTAGCACTAGTGTTTTTTAAATTATTAATTATGTCCAAAATTTGAATATAAGAAACTTCTACAAAATTGAAATTAGTATTGACTCCCCCTACTTCAGTATTGATTAAATAATTTTCAATATTTCTATTGGGAGAAGGCGATGTGCTAATTGTATGTTCAGCAACCGTTCCGAAGTAATTATTAAGATCAGTAGCTGAGATGCGTGAATCTGTGTGGATATTGCCGGACTGTTGTCTTTCGTGTTTAATGATGTTCCACATCGCTTTATTAGGATTTTTGCTTTGAGCAATATGTGTATCATTTGCATTCATTTTGGCTTTATTCAGTTCTGATTTATAAATTTTTCTTATTTCCTTTGTTACAGTTTTTAAATAAGGAGTGGGATTTGTTTTATACATATCAAGTAAAAAATTTAATGAATCTCTCATTTCTTTTAAATGATCAGTGAACCAATTAATTTTGTTTCTCTTATCAAGTGTTACAATTTTTGTTTTTTCGGGAAAAATAGATTCCATTGCAGCAGTAATGTTATTCAAAAATATTTTGAATTTGTGATCAACTGTTTTTGATACGTCATTTACAAAGTTCCAGTCGGTATTTTTTAAATGATCATTTAGTTCAAGTAAGCCCATGTCCGTAATTGGTCTAAAATTAATTCTCTTGTATGAATTTTTTTGTTTACCATTTTGTGTGTTTAAACTTATACCTAAGTGGTCAGAGAGTCTAGGGTCAATAATATTAGTTACACAAGAATCTTGTGAGAAATTTACAAATACGTTATCGAGACAACTAGAATTACGCGTGGGAGACATGTTCAAAGCAAGAAATCCAAATGATATCAATAAATTAGTAAGTAGAATAGTGGCCTTATCTGGATTTTGAAAGTGAACATTAAAATCTCCAGTGATAATAATTTTTTTATTGTTATGGATTATAATATCGAGCAAGGGAGAGTTTTTCCAAAAATATATTGATATCACCACTGGGTGACCTGTATACAGTTAATATTTGAAAATTGCTATCACAGACAACGGCAGCTAATTCGCAGTGTATTTCAACGGACAATTCATTAATTTTACGAATGGGGATACAATTATATTTTTTTAGACTTTACTATAACCACATTAATGGGTCTTCAGGGCAATTTCAGTGGATGAGAACTACGACGTGTCTTTTTTTATAATATTTTTGTAACAATTTCTTAAAAAAATATACTAATGAACTTACTCTTTTCTTTGTGACCAAATTTCTTTCAATGTTTTCCCCCGTTTTGTGTTAATAATAATAATAATAAAAATCAGTTTATTCTGCAAAATTAGAATAGGCCAGGTGACAATTTGTTGAATTGGTTTAGAACCTGACCTTTGTACAATACAATACAATACAAAATATACTTTATTGTCAGAAGAAAAAAATTCTCATAGACAAAGCATAGAAAACATGTAAATAAACTACATAAAAATGTAAACATACAGAACACAATATATAGTCAAATTAATAACAAAATGAAATATGAAATAAGGAAGTTGTAAATAAACTACATAAATATGTAAACGTATTAAAAAGAATATACACACATACAATAAATGTATAGTCAAATTAGAACAACAAAATGAAATACAAAACAAGAAAGTGACATCCTATTAAAATATATCATTATAATATTCGTTCAAATCATAATAGGCTTTAACAATCAGCAGGCCTTTAACAGCCTTTCTGAAGTCAATATTTGAGTTAATGTCTTTCACATTATTAGGCAGATGATTGTACAATTTGTTGCCATTGTAAATAATAGAGTCTTTAACTAGAGAGGATCTCGGAATTGGTAAATTAATGTTATCGTACGATCAGACATCTTTACTAAATACTTAGTATATCATCACAAATTTAAAACATATATTGTCTATACAGAAGGGTCGGATAAGTTAAAAAATACATATAATACATATATATAAATAATATATATAAATAAATAAGATAGACTATAAAAAAGTAAAGCGGCTAATAATTAATGGTAAGTTGTTCCGATTTTAAGAGTTGAATTATTTTTGCTTTAAAGTTGTTTGGACTTTGTCTTTTTAGATCGGGTGGTAGTTGGTTATATATCTTGGTTGCTTGGTATGTGAAATTCTTCTTAAAATTGTCAGTGTGATGTGCTGGCACTGTTAGTGTAATGTCTCGATTTCTAGTTGCTACTGAGTATGCATCTTCGCGTTTCTCGATTTCTGGTTTTTTTGAGACAATCACATTATGCACCATACAGCATAGATGTAACCATTGTCTTTATTTCATGTTCAGCCATCCCACTTACTTGATATATGGACTTATGTGTCCTCTGTAGGGAACATGTTGCGCATACCGTATACAGGCGTTTTGAACTTTCTGTATCCTGTGTGTGTTTTCTACTGTGAGGGAGGGACCATACACAGAGTCGCAATAATTTAATTTTGACAGTACTAGTGAATCGCTCAGTTTAATTTTGGCATCCTTTGGTAAGTTTTCTTTCAAGTGGTACAGACCTCTTAAACATAAATATGCTGAGCGACACATACTCAACACTTGTTTAGTGAAATTTAATTTGTCATCCATAATAAGGCCGAGATTCCTAACATGATCGCTGAACTTTATCTCATTGTTATTCATCATCAGTTTGAGACCATTGTTGCGTAACTCGATCCTGTTTTTTCACTACCAAAAATAATTGCATCTGTATTATTGATGTTTAACTGCAATCCATTTTCAAGTGTCCACTGCAAAGTGGTGTTTAGATCATCACTAATTTTTTGGAAAGCTTCGTGGCATTTACTCACGTTAAAACTTAACATGAGTTGTAAATCATCTGCATAATAATGAACACAGCAAGATTCAGTTTTCTGCCCAAGATCTATAATGAAGACATGCTCGTACTGCTCGTACGTTATACGTAACGTCTAAGATTGCGTATTCGATTTCTTTTATGTCTTTGTTGAATGTCTCCTTGTCTATTAGTAGTTCTTGGATTGTCGCATTGAAATTTTTAATAATTGAATTTGTAACTGATATTTGATTTTTGATCAAGTTTTCTATCTGATGTTCGTCTTGGTTTAGTTCATTGATACAGTCAGAGTAGTATTTACCGTCCTCAGCATCTAAATTTCCGGTAATTGCTTTGAATATTGTACCAATTCCGTTTATGATTCCGCGTTTGCAGCGTTTCGTGTTGAGATGTATTTCGTCAAATTTAGTTTGTATAGATTTTAAGATTTGTTCTATTTGGCTTAAATGCGTTTTAACCTCACTCGCTGATTCGTTCATGTTTTGGTATGCTGGGTCAAGTGTGGTAAGGATTGTCTGTAAAATTTTGTCATTTCTGTCAAGGACTGGCTTAAAGGTTGATATGTTCTTATGTTTGAGTAACGTCCATTTCTAGTGTGAGATGACAATGTCCGTGTCTTTGTGATAGTAAACACCGATAGTATTGTTTATTGGTGTTATCTTCTATTGAGCAAATGCTGATCCGAACAGCAGGAGAAACCTGAAAATAAATTTTAATCTTCAGTATATGGTTTCATTCTATCGAAATTTACTTTAGTTGTTTGGTTTGTCTCGGGATTTAACAAAGTGGCAGAATTTTGGAAAATTTCTTTGATCTCGAAAGGGCCGTTGAATTTGTTTTGTGACTTACTTTTGATTTGGGATTCTTTTACAGATACTTCGTTTCCAACGTTATACGTGGAGCGATCTTCCGGGATATTTCTATCGAATCTGACTTTAGCTTTTTATTTATGTGCTTCAGTCCGACTGCGTGCAATTTGGTAATAGTGAGATATCCTATTATTTAAATCCCTAACATATTTAGTTATCTGGTCTTTTTGGTTGTACAGGGGCTCGGGTGGTCTATTAGCTGTGTGTCCAAAAATCAGTTCGTATGGCGTAAAGCCATGCGTTTTATTAACCGAATTATTATAGAATATTACTGCATACGGTCATTTTCTAGTATAATTCGGTCATACATTTTTGGCTACTTATTAATGAAGCTACCAATCGATCCGAAACTTGTATTGATAATTGTATAACAAATACTGTTGAAACCTCTAAAGCCTACATTGTCGACCCTAATATTTCAGATCACATGGGAATTATAAATGAAGTACAGACACTTTTCTTTGCTTCTAATGATACAAAAACTAAAATGATAAAATTTAGACCATATTCACAAACGAGAGCAAATGCATGCATTAACTTCCTAAAAAAATTACAACTGGGATGAACTAAATGCCATATCTGATACCAACGACATGTTCAATCATTTCTTTGATGTAGCTATAGAGGCAATTGATTATTATTTTCCAACAAAAACTAAAACAATAAAAGACACAAATAAAATGAAAAAATGGTTCACACGCGATTTAAAAATAAAGCGGGAAAATTTGACATTTTATACATTATTGGCTAAGCAAAATAAGGAAAATCAAGAATTATCAGAATATGTAAGAACATTAAGAAATTAGTATAAAGCGGAAATACGTAATAATAAAGCGGATTATATTTGAAATAAGATGGTAAACTCTTCCAATAAGTCGAAATATATGTGGAAAGTAATTAACGAAGCAAAAACTGTAAAAAAACAAACACAAAAGAATAATGAACATAATTCTAATGATTTTAATATATATTTTACAAATATCTCAACAAATATAATCAACAATTTACCAAACCTTGCTATTAATCCCATCGACATTACAGTAAATAGTATACAGATTTTACCTGCGGCCTGTTACGGAACAGGAAGTCTACAGTCTAACGAATTTATCAAATAGTGCAGCCAAAGATATTTACGGAATAAGTAATAAGCTCCTCAATCTAATTAAAGATGGTATTTTAAAACCGCTAACAATAATTATAAATGAATGCTTTGAAAACGGTGAATTTCCAGATAAACTAAAATATTCTAAAATATCCCCGGTGTATAAAAATAAAGGAGACGTAAATGATATGAATAATTATCGCCCGCTGGCAGTTATACCCACATTTTCAAAACCTATAGAGGCGGCATTTAATAGTAGTTAGTGGAATATCTTGAAATGAGCAACTTATTCACACAAACTCAATTTGGGTTTCGATGACAACGCTCAACCATTGATGCGAATATAAAAATGATCACAGATGTGTTACACGCCTTTGAGAGACGCGGAGTACTATCAGCAACCTTCTGTGATCTCTCGAAGGCATTTGATTCTATCTGTCATGGTATACTAAATGGAAAACTCGCGTACTATGGTATTAGAGGTCCACCACTTGATTTTATAATATGTTACCTTCAAAACTGGGTACGTTGCGGATTATAATGTGGAGAGGTCATCGACGATGTTGGTAAGTTCAGGAGTCCCTCGAGGGTCTATACTAGGCCCGCTCCTGTTTCTTTTATATGTAAACGATTTTTCAAGTTACATGAACGGGATAAAAAGCATACAATATGCGGACGACACCACCTTTTATAGTACCGGGATAGATTTAACAAAGCTAATTCAAACTAATGCCTCTGCTCAAGTGCGCGCAGAGGTAACTGGTTCGCTGCTAATAGATTATCACTTAATAACGATAAAACAATATCTATAAACTTTACATTAAAAAATTCCCTGAATGTTGAATCCACAAAATTTCTAGTATAATCCTAGATAAAAATTTAACCTGGAAAAACCATATCGATATGTTAATTAATAAATTGTTCAGTATAATATATTTACTTCGTAAAATTGCCATATATGTTCCACTAGCTATAAGTAAAATAGCATATATCGGACTTTTTCAATCACAATTAACTTATGGTATTCTCATATGGGGAAATTTAACAGAATGGGGTAGGGTATTTATATTACAAAAAATGGCACTTAGAGTTATAACTAAAAATACACCGCGCATCACATGTAAACCCCTATTTGCCGAGTTAAAAATTCTGACCTTTTTGGCTTTATACATATATTATTGTCTAACGTATATAAAGAAAAATGAACAACAATTTCAGGCGCAAAGTACTATTCATAAATATGAGACTAGAAAATCTAACGAATTAGTTCTCCCACAAATATAGACTAGAAACCACGCATAAAAGTTTTATATATCTAGCTATAAAGATGTACAATCACCTCCCTAACAAAATAAAACAATTATCATTTGAAAGATTCAAAATGGAGATCAAAGAAATGCTTACCATGTTAGTACCATACAGTATCAATGATTTTTTTGACAATATATTTGAGGAACCATAACAGTTTGAAATTTAAAAAAAATCATATTTTCTTAATTAATGACTTAAGTTCGTGTAATTCATTATATCAATATATATTAAAAAAAAATTATAATTTTCCTTTTTTTTCTTTTTTATTTTGTGATTATATAGATAGTTTGTAATTTTTAATTGTGAATGTATTTCAGATTATTTTATGTGTCTTAACATAATATGTATGTATTTATATTCTCATGTACTTTGTTCTCTTGACAATGCTAAAACTAATGTAAAGTTATTCAGCAAATAAAGCAATGGTAATACCAATAGCCACTCCCCACGCCCGTGGGGTGAGTGACTACCGGGTCCGCGAATCGTGTGCCCTGAGTAGACGCAATGAACCGAGGATGACAGCCTTCTGCATTCTGCCGGCTAAGATCTCTGCCGAATCTCGGCATGCCGGTATGAGCTTTAGTTCTGAAAGCAGCGTCTGTCTCATTCCACCGAGAGCTCCTATAATCAGTACCACTATTTTAACAGAATGGCCTGGATACAGCCTGCGGAGTTCGAAGAGCAAATCTCGATATTTTGTCCGTTTTTCCTCCTCTTTCAAGACAATGTTGCTCTCAGCGGAAGTTGAGAATTCCACGTCATACATTGTCTTGAGTTGGTGGTCGAGGAGTACTATGTCAGGCTTGTTGGCTTGTATTTACCTGACGGTGGGAAACGAGTAGTTCCAATAAATTAGGCACTTCTCATTCCCCACAATGGACTCAATATCCCCCGGAACGTAAGGCAGCACTGGTATTTCGTCTATCCCATACTAGTGCCTTAGATGATAGTAAAGCACTCGTAATGCTGCGTTGTGTCTATGAATATAGGCCGAGACTGCCTATGTCGGGCAAGCCGACAGTAAGAAGCAATTTCTTTTTTCCGCGAGAGCGATGCTGGTCAGTTCTGCCCTGTCTCCGACATTCTCACGGAAGAAGCGCCAACGAATTCACTACGACCACTCCCTGCAACCTGCAGAGTTAGCGACCGTAAGTTCCTAAATCGTGTGCCCGAAGTAAACGAAGAGAACCCAGAATAACAGCTTTCTGCATCTGGCCTGCCAGCCATTCGGCCGAATGTTGACAGGCCGGTATTGTTCGTAATTCCGAGAGCAGCGTGGGCTTCATACCTCCAAGTACACCGATTATAAGGACTACCAACTTGACCGAGTAGCCTGGATACAGCACTAGGAGCTCGTACCGGAGATCGCGATACTTAGCCCGTTTTTCCCCCTCTTTCAAGACGATGTTTGTTTCAGCCGGAGCTGAAAACTCGATGATGTATATCGCCTTCTGCTGATGATCGAGGAGTACTATGTCAGGCTTATTGGCTTGAATTAGCCTGACGGTCGGGAACGAGTAGTTCCAGTATATCCTGCACCTCTCGTTCTCGACAACGGACTCAATATCTCCGGGAACGTAAGGCAGCACTGGTGTTTGGTCTAGCCCGTACGAGTGCCGTAGATGGTAGTAAAGCACTCGTAATGCCGCGTTATGGCGATGGATGTAGGCCGAAATCGCATATACCGGGCATGCAGACAGTAAATGCATGAGCGATTCCGGCGCCTGAAAGCAGGTCCTGCAGCTGGTATCAGGAACCCACCCATCACACGGCTTCGGTAGACCAAGGGGTTAATAACACCATCCTGGCAGGCCACAATGAATCCTTCGGTCTCCGACTTAAGCCCAGCTGACCTTAAAAAGGCGAACGTCAGCTTGGTCGATAAACCCAGCATTTCTGTTTTTTTTTTTTTTTTTTATACATTTATTTAACGTCGGCCTATTTCCGCTACTGAGGCCTAACACCGACGCCTGTAGACGAGCTACCCCCAACCAGGAATTTTGCCGAACCTCTTCCCTAAAGAAGAGTAGGGATCTTTTACTTACCTAACATTTAATAGACAAGGGACCGACGGCTTTACATCCCCTCAGAAGGATGGTATATCTCCTATACAACCCTCGCCTAAGGTTGTATAGCTTCCGCGCATACACTGATATACAAGCCGCTGGAAGATGTGTGAGGCGAAAACGCGGTTTCCGTTGGAATGGTCACCCATCCAAGTACTAACTGCGCCTGTCGTTGCTTTACATCGCATACCGAAGTATGTACATAGTAAAGACGCACCTACGCTCGCCCCCTTTCTATGTTCTTATAGAATACACCGTGCATGGATTTATCGACGTGCCGTCTAAACAGATTCTCCTGTTCAGCGGCTTTAATCTGGGCTTTTAGACGATTTGGCGGAAGCTCAGTAACCGACTCTGGGTCGGCACCTCGCCGGCCTCCTCGCCTGATGTCGAATACGAGACCGAGTTCATCTGCGACTCTCTTTGCTGCCTTGAATAATCCTGCTCCCACGCCTGCATTTTCATGATTTCTCACTAATTGCAGGAGAGGATCTGAGCTCCTAAGAACGTTACATGCTATACTCAGGACTACCCGGCCATGCATGCAATTATTATTATTATTATGGTAAAAGAGTGTTCATTTGGGTTTTCGGTTTTGTGAATTCTGATCATTTCGGCTAAGGTAGCATGAAAGCGTTATATAGAACCGTTAGATTGAGGATGTCTTACGCTAGAATATGTCAAGTTTTATGTCGTAGAGGGTACAAAGGTCTTTTAGTTTCGAAAGGTGTTCTCGGAGTTTGAGTGATTACTAGACTTTTGTTCTTTGACAAATTTCGCAATTTTTAATGAAATTTTCAACATCTTTGGTTAGTCCTTGCCAAATTTTTGATCCTACGCATCGTCTTGTTTATTCCGCGATGTAGGTTGTTCTTGTCAGTATGGTTTTGGTCAAGAATGATCGGTCTTTGGTCTTCGTCAGGTGTTTGTACTAGGTTGTGACAGATAATTAGTTTTAGGTCCTTCTCTGCGAAGATAAATGACAGGATTTCGAGTATGGGGAGGTCTAAGTTATTATCGACATGGTAAGTATTAGATCTAATTCATTTTGATTGTTGTATATTGTTAAGAACAAATGTTCTACTACGGATTCAGGTTCAAAGGGTAGAGGAATGATATAGTATTTCCTATGTCAAACCGATCTACTGGAGAGTATATTTATTTTGTCGTCGTAAAATTCGGGGTTTTCCTCGAAAATGTCAATAATTTGGTGAAGATCTGTTAAGTTATTTTGTTGAAAGAAAGTTATGATGTGTTTGTTTTCTCGGTCCAAGAGTTATTTGTTCGAAGTTTGAATTTTAGGGTAGTCAATTAAAGATTTGGTCTTGTATAGTCGGGTGAAAGTGTTAAATTCTTGAATTATTTGTTCGTTGGTGATTTCATCGTCATTGTCTGAATATCCGTCATCGTCTGCGTTCTTGTTCGCGGATAAGATTTTGGAATGGAATTTAGAACATTTGGAAAAGTGGTTTATTTTGATTCTAGAGAGGGCATCGGCATTTTTATTGAATTTTCCGAGCTTGTAAACGATTTCGTAATCGTATTCCTTCAGTTTGAGTATAACCAGGTAAGTGGTCGGTGACTAGTTTGAACTTTCTACCGAATAAATATGGTCTAAAGTGTTTTACTGACCGTACTATGGTGAATAATTCCCTTTCTATGATGGAATACTTTGTTTCCGCACCGCATAAAGTTCGGGAAGCGTATGCAATTGGTAGATCTTTGCCTATATTTCCCTGAGAGAGTACCGATCCGATGGCGAATGCGCTCGCGTCGGTAGTTAGAATGAAAGGCTCATCAAAATTAGGATATATTAGTATCGGAGTCGTCGTCAATGTTTGCTTTAGGTTTTCGAACGAATTCATAATCATTGTCAAAGTTAAAGGGAATGTCTTCTTGTAGTAGCTTGATCAGGGGCTTCGAAGTCTTAAGAGAAATTTGGAATAAAGCTGTGACGCTCATTTTCTCGTACGGTGCGAGAACTGAGGCTGTCACTTTGACACTCGAGCTTTATTCAGTACTCGGGCGCCAGTTCAAGTTTGAAGTGATTGAACAACACTACCCACAAGTCGAATGAACGAGACTAAGCAGCTCAGTGAAGACACAGATAATTTCAGTGGGTCAAATAAGGGAAGTTAGACTTTCACAAACACAACAGTAAAATGCAGAAGTTCAATAATATTTGTGTATATTACATAAGCCTGTGGTTAGTCTCTTTCCAACTGGGGCACTGGTAGTCGACTGATTTCTTCAAGTTGTAGGAGAACTAATGAATAAAATTCCCGGTGCTGTTTAATTTATAGCCGTTCTCTACCAGGGTCCCCTCTATTTCAGACTCGCGCAGGAATAAATACATTGACTACAAGATAGCGAAGTCTGCGGCTTTGAATTATTTAATGGGCCGGTGAATTGTTATTACGAGCGTCGGTTAGTATAAACAAAGTATTCTGACTTTTGTAATATATGGAATCGGTTTCAAATAATTATACTAACCAACTGCGAAAAAGAAATGGATTTAATCGGCCATAGATAACTAATTATTGAATTAATTACTTTAAAGTATGCACAATAATTCCTAATGTACCAATAGTTTGACTTTAAATAAATAGTCCGGTGCTCAAATAGTAAATATTGCTTGCTAAAATACTATCGTGCGCTTAAGGCGGTACAATATAGATTTTATATTAACAGAAAATTTTATACAGATTACAAATAAATATAAATCTCATACAGATTTCCGTAACGAAAAAATGCTTCGTTACAAAGCGTCTATAGTACCCTGCTAAACCTAAGAAAGATTTAATGTCCTTTTGGTTTTTGAGATGAGGAAAATTTAAAATGGCTTCTACTTTAGTGGCTTAACACCGTCTTCTGTTTCGCACTTGTCGGGTTAAATTTTGAGGTTAGCTTTCCTTAAGCGTTTGAATAATTCTGTCAGTCGGGAAATATGTTCGTGAATAGTAGAGGAGTAAATGATAATCTCGTCCATGTAAACGAGGCAGCGTTCATTCTGGATTCCTAACAAAATATTATCCATCACTCTTTGAAACGTTGATGGAGCATTCTTTAAACCAAATGGCATTCTAACGAATTCAAAATGACCGTTTTCGACTATGAAGGCAGTCTTTTGAATGTCTTTCGCGTCAATTTCTATTTGGTGGAATCCGGAAGCTAAGTCTAGTGTGGTAAAATATTGGCATTTGCCTAGTTGGTCTAAAAGGTCAGAAATATTTGGGAGATGGTATTTATCGTCAAGAATCAATTCGTTTAATTTTCTGTAATCTACTACGACTCGCCATTTTTGTTTGCCAGAGGCATCGAGTTTTTTGGGTACAACCCAAACGGGAGATGACCAGGGAGAAATTGAAGGTCTGATTATGCTTTCGTCCAGCATTTTAGAAACCTGTGTTTTGACTTCTTATTTATGGCATTGGGGGTAGCGATAAGATTTTGTAAATACAGGTTTAGAATTATTAGTGTCAATTGAATGTTTAATCTTGTTAGTGAACGTCAAGTTGTCTCCTTCCAGGTAAAATATTTCAAAAAAGCCTAGACAAAGTTGTGTAATTAGTTCACTTTCCTCGTGATTTAAATGATCTAAACGTAACTGATTCATAATTTCAGGTGATCTGTCGGTCTGTATGTGTGAGTCGGAATTTTGAACATTTAAATTAAAAACCGACTTGAATTTTTTGCAATGGTTCTAATTTTAGATCAGAAAAATTGATAATTTTCGGAATGGCATTTGCATTGATTATTGTTGTCAAAAATTCTCCATTTTCGTTTACTCTAACAAGAGCATTAGGCAAACGAACTTTTTCGTTTTCCTGCGCTAACAGTATAGCGTCAGTGTTTCTAAGGTTGCACTTTAGTTTGTAAACCTTTTCAGTGCGACCGTTAATTTGGATACTATTTTGACTAGAATTATAATTTTGTCGGATTTTGTTGATTTCAGGTGTTGGTGAATCCTCATTTACTTTGAAAACGGGGACCGTTTTAAAATTTGTAATTAGTTGCCTGGTTTTGAAAGCTATTCTACATTCGTAGTGTTCCATGAAGTCGGCACCTAGTAATCTGTCAAGGTCTATGTCCAAGTTGTAAAATAGACTCTGTGCGGGTCGCGTGCGTTAAATGGTATAAGAACAGATTCGCTATTTTTAATTTTCTGATCGGTTATGCCTTGTATAATCGCATTTTCTGGAGATCTATTTTTCTAATTTTCCGCTGTCTTATTTTCAAAAATTGAAATACCTGCGCCAGTACCAATTAGGATTCTAAATTTTTTCGAAATGTCTTTTATGTAGTAAAGATTACTAGAATTTACAGTCAATAGTGTTTGTGTAGGTCAATTTATACGAAGTTCTGGTCTGAGAAATTCAGTAGGGGATTGTAGTTGTTTATTTCCTGCTTTGGAGTATTCATGGAATACTCCGGGTCTAATGGAAAATCCTGAGGATTAGCAGTATAAGTCATGTTATTGTCGTAATTATTTTGCGGAAAATGGGGGTATTTTTTTTTATACATTTATTTAACGTCGGCCTATTTCCGCTACTGAGGCCTAACACCGACGCCTGTAGACGAGCTACCCCCAATCAGGAATTTTGCCAAACCTCTTCCCTTAAGAAGAGTAGGGATCTTTTACTTGCCTAACATTTAATAGACAAGGGACCGACGGCTTTACATCCCCTCCGTAGGATGGTATATCTCCTATACAACCCTCGCCTAAGGTTGTATAGCTTCCGCGCATACACTGATATACAAGCCGCTGGAAGATGTGTGAGGCGAGGACGCGGTCTTCGTTGGAACGGTCACCAATCCAACTACTAACCACGCCTAACGTGGCTTTACATCGCATATCGAAGTATGTACATAGTAAAGACGCACCTACGCTCGCCCCCAAAAAATGGGGGTAATTATCATAATTTATTTGTGGTATGTTTGCCATATTATCAAGGCTAGAATTGGTTTCATAGTTTCCGAGGTTATGGAATTGTTGGTCATTAAATTATTGTTGATTACTGAAGTTATCAGTTTCATGGTAAAAGTTAGTATCGCAATTTTGAGTCGAAATGATTGTCAAAATTAACGTGGTATGTTCTCTGCGGGTCTTGTCTATTAAAGTTAGGATTGAAATTTGAATTTTGTTGATTTGGGTGTCTCTGAAAGTTTGGATTAGGTCTTATTACGGAAGGCCTATTCTGTTGAAAATTACTTGATTGTTGGAAATTTTGTAGCGGTGTGAAATTTCTTTGGTATTGCTGGTTAGGAGAATTTTGGAAATTCGGTCTAGAAAATTGTGGGAGGCTGGCAAAATTGTTTTGTCTAATGTTCTGGTTTTGTTGTGAGAATTGTAATCTTGTACGGCACTCATTAAAATTGTGCCCGTTCCGTTTACAAAAATTACAGAATTGCTGAGAGTTTGGACGCTTCTGTTGATTCTGGATAGGGTTTTTGTTGATCGTTTGTTTTGGAAATTTTTGTGACTTGTAAGATAGTTGGAGTTCGCGTTTGATTCTATTAATTGCGTCGAGCATGCTGCTAGGATTTCCGGCACGGATTATTTGCCCTAGTTGGGTTCCAGTCCGGTAAGTAACGTTGTCAAAGTCATAGTCTCAATTAAGGATGATTGGGCCATCTTTTCCTCCAAAGTCAAGGTCTGCTTTTGCACAGCAGCGTGCATTTTGGCATTATGTGTTTGTAAACGAGATACGAATATCAGAGCAGTTTCGTTGGGTAGTTAGTGAACGCGATGTAAGTCCTGTATAAGGGCTGTCAAGTCGCCCGAAATGGTCCTCAAGTAGGCTTTTAATTTCTGCCCAAGTAGCAGGGTTTCTTGAGTTTATTAACTCGGCGGCTTTTCCCCGAAGTTTATTTTTAATGTGCAGAGTAAGTAAAATACGCTGGCCTTCTATAGACATTCCATTCGCATCGATACATGCACTAATAAAGCTTTGTAGAAAAATGGGGTTCCCGTCGAACTCTGGAGAAAAATTGAGAGAAAATCTCACTTAACCTGTAGAGTTCGTTGGTAAGGGTTTCATCAGTGTTATTTGAATTAGTGAATATCACTAATAACTAATAGCTGTAGTATTTGATTGGTTCGCCATTTTGTATTATTAGGATTTATATATGGATTTCAGAAAAACAAACAAAAATTAATTTGATACCCAAAAAAAATTAATTGTAAAAGGTGCAAGAGTACGCCACTGATAATAATAATGAATAAAAGGAAATGCGAGTGTATTCCTTTCTTTATAAAGTATGTAACAAATGATTTTTGCGATGGTATTTGCACTTATTCAGATATTATAGTCAGTGTTAAATTGCAATAAAAATGTTAAAGATAAAGATTAAACTTGATATAGAAGAGAACTTGATATAGATCAAGTTAATATATTAAGTCGCAATGAAAATATTTAGGTATGTGTTAAAGATAAAATAAAATATCGGATAAGTAATACGATATTTAGATATCACATTCAACTAAATTAGATTGCAGAACTGTCGTGGGTTTAATGCAAATGCGTATGCAATGTACGAGTGATAAAATATAAATTGTTTAGTGCAGGTTTAAAATAGAAAATAAATCGAGATGATTCTTTAATTACTTACATTACTATCTTCATGCCTGGGTCCAGTTGGAAGGTCGAATGCGATTTCGTAAGCGTTGCTACACTGGGATGTATCGTCAGGGGTATCACTACGTGTTCCTATCCACGGCGACGTGTTCCTAGTGCCGAAGACACCGATCAGGGGCCAGGAATGTTGCTTACTTGCTAATTGTTTCTCGATGTGTTTCTTTGTATATGATGCTTCTTGTGAGACGTTGCTTGTCTACTTAAAATTGTATTCTTCTTGTTTCTCGTAGATTCTTTTCTGATTTAAGGATTGAAATCCACCACCTCTGGGTTACAGGGTGTTTTTCAGATCCTACCGACTGCGCCAATGTTATATCTTGATTTAAACGATGCACTTTTTAAAAACAATCTTTATTAACAAAGTAGAGTCATCGATGACTCTGTAAATGTTATTAATACAATTTTTGATGTAAAGGCCGAAAGCGAGTATAAGACTACTGTCTGAATGCATACTACTTCCATTTATACCATCTCGAAACAAAGAAACTGCAATTGTGCAATTTTGCAAGAATACAATCTTATCTAATTCTTGGGAGAGCGGATGCTGAGAGGAGTCGTTATCTGATACCTATGTAATATAATACCGCTGAGAATGGTGAGGCCTATGTCTCAGAGATACAGGGTATATTTTCATATAACAAATAGACACGTGCAATTACTTAATGAATATATTGTTATATTAGTCATTTTCGGGTGCCTTTCACGTCGTGATGTTTATTTTACAAGATAAATTCCATTTAAAATATTTATATTACGCCTTAAAAATAATACAAATGCATTTAGCTCATATCAGCGTCCGATCTGAATAAAAACTGATTAGGTATGAAGCCATGTGAAATATATATTATTCTTTCATGTGCTTTTTTAAAGTGGTAATTATTTAATTTTATTGAAATAGCATGGGCTGATTTAAAACTCATATACGGACGGGGCCTTTTGTGGATGTTTAATCAATCTTTTTTTCAAGGAAGGTAATAAACTATATATATATATATACATATATATTTGTTTTTGAACTAGATTTCATTGCGAGACGGTTTTTTTTTCGATGACCAACACCTTTCCTATTTGTTAACATTAAAAGTACCCCGACAAAGGTAAAATTGAAAGTAAACGGTGTTTTAATCTTTTGATGACATCAATAAATTACATTTTTTGTTTAGTCTATCGACTTGTTTGCGAAAGATGAATCATCCTTAATTTCCAGTAAACCGCCGACCCAACCTATGTTCAGTCATCCTTTCTGAAATTCATATGCTCTTGATCATGTGACCACAGAAACTAACATTCTCACGTATTCACCTGTCTTCGGCAGCCTCAGGCTATTGCCGGTACTTCTTCTTACAGCATCTAGCCATTGCCGTTGTTACTTCTTCACCTCTTCAGCTCCCACACCTCTCCTCCCCACCTGTCTTCACCATCCACCTCTCTCTTCAGCATCCTTTGGTCATTGCCGTTACTTCTTCAGCTCACCTCTTCAGCAGCCTCTAGTCATTGCTACCCACCTCGTGGTCGCTCCCGATGGCCACATGCCATCCAGTTTGAAGTGGCACAGAACTCCCATAGCTCATTTACTGAGGTCAGTGGATTTGGTCATGGACTTCAAATGGATTAACTCCAGAATCCTTAAGTGACCAACCAGATTGCGTGGTTTAAATTTATGTTTCTGGTACAGTCGTAAGGCACTGAGTGCTGCCTCCGTCCTTATATGTAAGTGTAAGGGAAGTAGGTCAAGCATAGCCTCTATAGCTTCTGTGGGACACGAGTGCATTGCTCCTGTAGTCCTTATACAGGCAAGGCGTTGAAGTTTCTGCAACTTTCGCTGTGCTATTTTTTCTTCTGTTTTTGGCCACCATACGCATGATGCATAGGTCTGACAAACAAAAGATATGACCAATGTGTTATCTTCAGTCTTAGACCCCGAGTCTTACCAGATAGCCTACAGCACATCCATATTGCCAATGTTGCTTTAGTAAGAGTCCTTTCCAGATGTGAGTTCCAGCTAAGTTTTTAATCCAGGATTACTCCTAGATACTTGACTTCACTGGAAAACTTTAGTATCGCTCCATTCATTGAGCCCCTCTGACGAGCACCATTTGGATATTATATTTAAGGCAATTTGCATGAGGTTGGAGCTCATGACCTCATCTTTGCCTCTCACAATGACGATCAGGTCATCTGCATAACCCTGGACGTTGAAGCCCGAATTACTCATTTTATGGAGGAGATCATCGACCACCATTGACCACAGCAAGGGCGATAGGACTCCACCGTAGCCAACGACTCATCCCCTACACTCGTGGTAATAATTCTGCTTCTGAGCATGGATTGTATCCATTTAATTGTAGGTGAGTGTATTCCTCTTTTTTGGGCGGATTTTTGTATGGATTCATAGGAGGCGTTATTAAAAGTACCCTCTATATCTACGCAAGCGCACATAACCACTTCTTTAGCTGTGAATATCTTTTCAATGCCTTGGACCAGGCAATGTAGAGCATTTATTGATGATTTGCCAGGTTGATAGGCAAATTGTTTAGCGTGGAGCGGTGTTCCTGTAAGGATTTCGCTCCTAATATATTGATCTAAAAGTTTCTCCGTTGTTTTTAAGAGAAATGAGGTTAAGCTAATGGAGCGATACGACTTAGGCTCATCTGGTGGACGTCTGTCTATTTTCGGAATAAGCGTCACCTTAACTTCCCTCCAGGCTTGGGGAATATACCCAAGTATATAGCTTGCTATAAATATACTTCTCAGGCATGGGATAAGCTCCTCAATTCCGTGTTGAAGTAGGGTAGGAAAGATGCCATCTCTGCCCAGTGATTTAAAGGGCTTAAAGGTCTGCCCATTTAATTTTGTTGGAGGTAAATATTTTTCTAGCCAGGCGTCTTCCTTCTCTGGTAGGAAGATGCAGATAGTCCTGTGGAATTATGTGAGAGCCTGAGAAATGAGATGAGACTTATGTTTTCCTGCTGACTCTTTGTGTATTTACCATCAGGCTTTTTGAGTAGCCCTATTTCATTTGAGTGGTCTTTTGCAAGAACTTTTTGCAGGCAGACTGCTGGGGCTAGTTCATCTATTCCTTCACAGAACCATCTCCATGATCTTCTTTTAGACCTTCTCAATTCTTTGTTGTATTCCGTAAGGGCTTTTTTGTAGTCTTCCCAGTTTCCAAAACAAAAGCTTTCCTAGTCTCAGCCCCACACCCACCATAATAAATATCTCGGTTATAAATAGAGGTCTGGTAAATCGAGATCATTTTAGTGTGACTTATAAATTCTCTGAAAGTAGGCAATCTTGTAGTACATAGTCATAGTGTGTTCAATGCAAACTGGTCATGTATTATTGTGAGCTTTATGTGCATTACACATAAGGGCTAATATTAAATTACGTAAACAGCCATCCGATATTTCATATAAATTTGTATTTACATGGAATAATTAAAGGTTTTTACACAAATATTATGAATTCTACATTCGTTCAGAACATCGTGTATACATAGAAATATTTAAATATTTTGTCTAAGTTCGCATTTCAATAAAATGTAAAGCTATATCATAGTCCTAAATTCAATTTACATGTGTCGTAAGGTTCGATTTGTTTAGACTTATCACCTTGGTCAATAATAATATCATAATAATATCATTTATTAGTCTCAATTACACCATGTCTAGTATACATATATAAGTAGTTACATATAAAAATTGGTTTTATAAATAGACAGTATTACAATGTACAAAAAAAGAAAATAAAATATCCATCTAACAAACAAATATAAGTAAGAGCATATAATAATAACAATAACAGCAACAAAAAAGATATATTAGACTAACTCAAATTAAAACAGCAATTTCTTTAAAACGCGATGAAAGTATAAAAATATTGCCAGCAGACAAAGGTAATGCCACAGTCATTATAGATAAAGATATATATAACACAAAAATCATGAATCTTGTAAATGAGAGACCCTACTCAAAACTAAACAAAGATCCAACAAAATCAATAGAGAACAAAATTTACAGAACTTTGTTTAAATATAAACATGAATTTAATGATTTTGAACGAAGGAAACTTACACCACATCATAGTAAGCCTCCTCATTTTTATGGCTTACCAAAGACACATAAACAAAATATTCCTTTAAGACCAATTGTTAGTTCTATTAATTCACCATGTCATAATTTGGCAAAATTTTTACTTAAAATTATTGATCCATTATCTGGAAATACTGATTCATATATTAAAAATAGTAAACATTTCATAGAAAAAATTTATGAAAACGATATTCATGAATCACACCTGATGGTTAGTTTTGATGTAGTTAGCCTTTTTACCAATGTTCCGGTAGATGAAACCTTAAAAATAGTTAAAGACAGGTTGCTAAATGATAATAATTTGGAAACTAAAGTCGAGGCAAGAATTCAAGCGATGCACGTCACGAGTGATCTCATTAAAGAAATGTTAATACTAACATAATTTTTAATCATTTATTAAGTTAAAAAGAGTAATTCTTGACACCCAGTTATTAAGCTTTTGTCAGACATAGGTACAGTTTAATGGGGCTTCATGACTCTTAGCAGTATTGTCTTATTGATAGAATCGATCTGTGACGTGCATCGCTTGAATTCTTGCCTCGACTATAGAACTAAATTAAGTGTAAATAGCATAATGGGACTCTTAACACTGTGTATAAAAACAACCTATTTTCAATTGGACAATGAGTTCTATCAGCAGGATTTTGGTATGGCTATGGGGTCTGCATTATCACCAATTTTAAGCAACATATTTATGGAGTACTTTGAGAACACACATGTTCAAAATTGTATAAACAAACCGATTGTCTGGTGGAGATATGTTGACGACATCTTTGCAATTTGGCCTCATGGTGTCGATTTACTAGATAGTTTTTTAGAAAATATAAATAGTAAGGAACCGTCTATTAAATTCACATTAGAAGTAGAAAGTAGGAATGAACTACCGTTTTTAGATGTTTTAATTAGAAGGGTAAATAATACAATTGAAACAAGCGTTTATAGAAAACCAACACATGCTAATAGATATCTAAATTTTAACTCGAATCAGTCAATAAATGTTAAGAGGGGCGTTGTAAAATGTTTATACGATAGGGCCAAAATAATTTCATCTAATAATGAAATATTAAATAACGAGAAAAAATTTATCAAAGAGGTTCTAGTACAAAATCAATATCCTGAAGCCTTTGTTGATAGAGTTTTCATAAATGTTGAAAATAGGGACAATCAGGTACGACAAAACCCTGAACGTCATTATACAGCAATAATTCCTTATGTATATGGACTATCGGAAAAGCTACGCCATATAGGTGACAAATTTGATGTTAGGATGATATTTCAAACGGAGAACACTTTAAGATCTATTTTAACAAAAACAAAACCGACAAACAGGGAACAGAATTCAAAAAACTGTATTTACAATATCCCGTGTGAATGTGATAAATGTTATGTGGGTGAGTCATCCAGACCTTTCAGTGTGAGGTTGGATGAGCACAAGAATTACATTAGAAAGAATGAAATTCAGAAATCAAAGATTTGTGAACATGCTTGGGAAAACGGACATAGAATAAACTGGGACTCGGCAAAAATTTTAACAAAAGAAACAGATACCAAAAAAAGAAAAATTAAAGAATCAGCAATAATCTTATTAAATGAAGATAAGTACGTATCGAATTGTTCTGTAGATATTTGTACAACCTGGCTACCAATGTTAAAAGAAGAACTTAACAAACTCAACATTATCTAAAAGAAAATATCATCAGTTCTATGTTCTGTGTAAGTAGTAAGTACCTATGGAAATAACATAAACAGAATCTTAAAGCTGTGTATTTGACATACACAGCAAAATTAAGAGTTCTTCCAAAAAATAACTTTGAAAACGGAAAGAGATTACTTTCCGAAACGTCAGCAAAGTACATTATTTCTGTGTTTATTCCGATTTATATTATTTGCAAAACATAACCTCTGACTTTTCCTTTGGCATAAACGTCACGGGCGCAGAGGCTTTTTCCAATAATTCTATTATTTTGTAGATTCGGTGATTTGTTTTGAAGAGGATAATAGTACATGTGGTAGAAAACCCAAATAATAGGAAAGAATTGTCATAATATGCATTTTCATTAAGTATTTCTTTATGACTGATTTATTTTTAGTTAATGGTACTTACTCTTGGCAACTTGTTAAATAATTTTATCCCAATAAATGTTTTGTTTGTGTTTGTTAAGCTATGAGAAGGGATTACTAAATTCAACCTTGAGCGAGTCAAGTGATCATGATATTCTCTATTTGTATTAAACTTATCCAAATTATTTTTTCATAAACTAAATTGTAATATATAATTGCAGAGGCCAAGGTTAATATACTGAACTTTCAAAATGATGGTTTACAACTGTCACGGTATGGAACACCAGCTAATGTTCTCATAGCTCTCCTTTGGAGAATGAAAATTTTTTGTATGTAATAAGAGGTTCCCCAGTTTATTATTCCGTAAGTCATAGTACTGTGGAATAAAACATGATAACTTATTAGATCTGCTTCCAAATTAATATTATACTTAATGTTCTTCACTGCATATTTATTGGATGATAGTTTTTCAAGAGAGAATTAATATGACTTTGCCAATTTAATTTCGTGTCAATGTTAAGACCTAAAAATTTTACAGCGTCGGCTGTTTTTAATTTAAGTGAAAATTCTAAAGATTGAGTTTTGTCTCTATTAAGGCATAGATAATTTGCATTGAACCAATCAGAAACAGTCTCAATCATTTCCTCTCTGATAGGGTCCACATTTATGGTTTTTTCAATATGTAAAGCTAAGGTTGTGTCATCTGCAAAAAGTACATTAAAGAAACCATTTGACATAGAGAAGTTGTTTATATAAATTAAGAAAAGTAATGGCCCAGGAACACTTCCTTATGGGACCCCATGTTTTATTTGTAAGAGTGAACTTATCACGCCTCTGCATGAAACTGACTGGTATCTGTTTGAAAGATAGGATTGTATTAACTCTATTGTAATTCCCCTAAAACTATATTATCTCAGTTTGTATATAAAATCAATGAAAATGGCTAAGCTATTTTTATTATCTTCAAACCCTTCACATATGGAATTTACTAGCTCATGGACGGTCGTGAGTAAAAAAAAAATAGGACAAGTCTTATGATGGTATTTTGCTAAAATCTAGTTGTTACATCTAATTTTAATTTTTGTGACATTGTCATTGTCATAATTTATTGCAAGTGTGCAAAAAACTAATATGCCTCATATAAGCGATTTAGTTAAATCTGCAGTTATTGCTAAAGCAGAAGATGGATGGTCAATGAGACAAATTGCACTGCGTTATAATATTGAAAAAATTCGGTGTGTAACATTTTAAGAAAGTAGAGAATAAACGGTACGATTAGTAGAAATCCTGGATCAGGGCGACGAAGGATATCAACTCAACAAGATTTGCAATTGGTAAATGCTTTAGTAGAAAATCCATTTTACTCAGTTATTCGGGCTGCTGAAGAAACGAATTTTCCTAGATCGAGTAGTACTAGTCGCCAGCAAGTAAGAGAATTAGAGCTACGGTATCATGCAGCAGCACAGAAATACTTACTTAAAGCTGAACATAAAGAAGTTCGAGTAGGATTTGCGCTTGAATTTTTAGCTCATGATGTAAATTTTTGGAACAATGTAATCTTTACAGACGAAAAACTTTCCAGTCAACACACAGGGGTCGTATTCGTGTTTACCGCCCTCCGAATACTCGATACGATGAGAAATATATATCTAACAATGATAAAAGTGGTAGATTTTCCGTCAATATGTGGGCTTGGATATCGGCACGTGGTCCTGGTGTTTTGTGGCATATTGAGGAACAATTTAATAGTGAAACGTATATTAGGATTTTAGACAATATTATGCTCCCTTCTGTGTCACAATTATTTCGTAATAATTAGTTCATATTTCAAGAAGACAATGAGGAAGATGCATGGATTTTAAAAATGCTTAATTTTATTATTTTTCCATAATATGTACTATATAAGTTGATAATATAATGAAAGAAACTCATAGAAAAATTTTGCTTCGTAAATATGGTACATTAAAATTTGAACTTTTGTGTAAACAAAACCACGTGACTGAAAACGCTATAATATTGCTTTGACGTCATTTTGACGTCACTAATTGAACCTGAATTTGCTGATTTACGTTGTTATTCTTAATCTTGTTATTAATTGGTTAATATGACGGACAATCATTTCATAACATCCCTAACACGTTAATCTATAACCACAGCATTCTTTTTAGATGTTTCAACGTTTTAACAATAACGACGTGACGCTACAGGTTACGAATGACACTATTCATTAGGGATAGAGCGTTTTAATGGTTTTAAATTCTCAGCCGAAATAAATATTTTTTTCACCCTCAATTTTAACAAAAAAGAAAAAGAACAAATATGAGGAAGCATATTTTTCTGTCTTCTATCTATCTATGATATAAAAAAAAATCATGCAACTTCCTCATTGTTCCGTTTATAATGCTCATACCGTAACTAACTGGTTTCAAGATAACAACATCAATGTTCTTAACTGGCCCAGTCATAGTCCAGATCTTAACCCTGTGGAAGAAGTATGGGGACTACTGGTAAGAAGTATCCAAAAACGAAATGTGAGACCACAGAATGCCGAAGAATTACTGAAAATAGTAAATAATGCTGGGGAAAATATTATTACTAATGATTATGGTATACGGTTATTTAATTCTATGCCAAACAGACTTACAGAAGTTATAAATAGAAATGGTGCAATAACGAAATATTAATAGTTAGTTTCTTGTTAAGTAGGATATCCTTTGTCCTTTGATCCAGGATTTCTACTAATCGTACCATTTATTCTGCACTTTCTTAAAATGTTACACACCTAATTTTTGTTAATGTTATAACGCAGTGCACTTTGTCTCATTAACCATCCATGATTTACTATAGCAATAGCTACAGCATTAAAATAAAAAATAAATTACAAGTGGCATCTGTTTTATTTCGACTACTCATTACATATTCAAATAGAGGCAGATTTACATTAGAAAAAAAAAAGTTGTCCTATTTTTTCTGCTCACGACAGTACAGCATCTGACGTACTTCGATTTTGTCTGAATCCATATTGCCTTCTAGAGACATAGTTATTTAATACGAAATCATTATTAATTTTAAAATTTTGTAAATACTGTTGATAGTTTTTATTTGACAGAGGTATATTTTTTAATATATTTTCTGCTACTTCATTAAAAAAATAGTTAAAATTTTCTGGTGACATTTTTCAGTAACATTTACTTTATTTTTACCCCTATTTTCATTAACAAATTTCCAGACAGTTTTGTGTTTATTTTCTGAATTTGATATTTCATTACAAGCTTCATTACAAGCTTTTTCCTTCTTTAGTTTTTGAAGTAATTGTTCATATTCATATTTTTTTATTTTAAAGATGTTTACTACGTCATTCCTGTTAGGTAATTCTAGATTTTGATTTATGATAGTGTGTAAGGCATTTATTTTTTTTAGCCTATACAACCTCATTATTATAAACATACTTTTTTTAAATATTATTGTTTATCAAAATTTTAGGAAAGCTGAAATCATAGTAATAGTTCATTATATTATAAAAAAAATGTCTGTTGCTTTAACTGGATTTTTTCCTTAACTAAATCAGACCAATCTTCATCTTCAAGATATTTATAAATTTCAACCTATTTGCCCTATTTCTATGCATTGATTTAGCCTGCTTTTTAATGTTATTGTTATGAAGTTTGAATTTTATAAGTTAGGCTTATGATCTGACAAATGAAAATCATGAACACTTGATCCTTCAATTGCAAAATTTGTAAATATATTGTCAATACAAGTTTTTGACATGCCTTGTATTCTGGTGAATTCAAAAATCCTTTGTTCAAGTTACGTTCATGTCTTGCTATAATGTGTGAACGCTTACATTGGGGCGTTTTTAACTAGTTTTGATGTCAGTTTTAAAATGGTCCATTATTAAGTACTTCAAATGTCTTCTTTGATACATATGAGGCCTTTTAAAACAAAATTCGATATTGTTTTATAGTAATTTTGTGTATATGGTGGATATGATTTGCTTATTATTTTTGCTTATGAGAATAACATCCATATTTAGGTACTTTTCTTTGTATACACACAAATAATATTGATTTCATTTTTGTTTTCTTTTTGTTATGGGTTAAGAATATTATTTGTCCAAAACAAATGAACATTTATTATTAGTATTAAAAATATTTTTCATTTAAATAAAAGTCAACTGTCAAATTTTATTTTTAAATATACTTATATAATTTTTTATACAATTTGCAGCAGGTCTCTCAGTAGATAATTACCAATTATTGTGTAAAGATGGAACTCGTAGACCAGTCAATGAGTATCTGGAATGTAATTGGGGGAAGGTACCATCGGATGCCATTGTCACTTCATCAGTAGTATCCTATGAGGAACGAGAGAAATTTCAACAATTCTTTAAGAAGTTTGCTGAAAGATATCCTAAAATATTGAGCAATTCTACTGATCAAAAAAATAACATTTATGGAAATGGTCAACCTGAATATGATCAATACGGTAATAAAGTTCAATCTGAATATGATCAATTTGGCAGAAAAAATCAACCACAATATGACAAGTTCGGAAATAAAATTCAGCCTGAATATGATCAGTTTGGAAGCAGGAATAGATATAAGAGACAAAGTTTTGGAAATCTTGGATCCCAAGAACGTAGAAATGATTTCAATGATGATCGATATGGAAATAATAGGCAAGAAGATAATAATTATAATCAGTACAGTCGGTCAAATAATCAGTACAGTGGAAATAACCAGTATGGACCAAATATTAATGGTCGTGATGATAATAGAGATAGAGATTTAAATGATCAAATTGATTATAATAGAGATCGTTATATAGATCCATATCGAACAACAGAACGGTATAATCAGAATAATGATCTATATGTAAAAGATCCCCATTTGATCAATCCTGATATCTATGGTGTAAATATTGATCCTTATGAAACTGACATTAAATATAATAAACCTACAGATCCTTTCTTTGAAAGCCCTCGCACTGAGGATAATGAAAAATTTAATGTAACCAATGCTACATTCTATGAGACATTTAGTTTGTTTGATTCCTCTCCAAAATATGGAGCGAAAGGGAATTTATTGTTTCAGGTAAATATATTTTTGAGTTAGTTTATCTATGTTATGTTAATTTAGACTATGCATTCTGATTAAAATTGTCATTCTTAAGGATACTGCTAGAGGTATAATCGACGTGCCAGAAGCCCGGCAAACATACACAACCTTTTTGGAAGATTCTCTGCAAGTAATTATGGGAATACGTGACTGTCCTGTTAATAGCATGACTTTGTGTGTTACATCTGATGCTGAGAAAAACAAGTGTGTTAAAATGCGAGTGAGTGTTAAATTTACTGTATTTGATGATATTTAAGGTCAGTTTATTGATAGTTGATTGATATTTTAATATAAATTACAAAATATTCCTTATATGCAAGATATTTTTTTTACTGTTAGAACCAGTTCATTGTAGTCCTCTTTTAAACATACTAATTTTTTCCCCTCGCCCGCCCACCAGAACACCTCCAATTTTGGGGCAATATCGCTTAAAAATCATATTTTTGCAAATATCTCGATTGTGAATGGTTCTACGAAAAAAAGATGGTTATCAAAGCTGAAGATAGTAAATTCTCTATCGAAATGGTTCAAACAGATTTTTGCGTAGTATATTAATATTTTTGGAGTATAGGCGTGGGAAGTAAAGCACTGAAACGGATTCACTCTGTGCATCGATACTTTCTCATATACTACCGCGCTTTATACTTGCTACTACATTTAATTGTCACTTTTGAAGTTTAATTAAACATATTTATTATCAATTTTGAAATTACAGAAAATGTCTTCAACCATCGGTGGTGACTACCATTATGCACTTATTTTCACACCACCTAATCCCAAAGATTTTGTTGTCCGAACTTTTGAGGAAGAACAAGGTGTCTGTTACTAACATGCTTGCCGTTTCTGTTCTGCTCTACGGATGAGCATTCATCCAAAATCATTCGTTCCTTGTGTGTACCTCCCACGTCATCGAGGGGGGGGAGGGGCGGTGCACGAGAACTCTTGAGTTTTGGCGTGCATGCATGGCCGGGTAGTACTGAGTGTAGCATGTAACGCCCTTAGGAGCTAATACCCCCTCCTGCAATTAATGAGAAATCATGAAAATGCAGGAGTGGGCGCAGGATTATTCAAGGCAGCAAGGAGAGTAGCAGATGAACTCGGTCTGGTATTCGACATCACACGAGAAGGCCGGTGAGATGCTGACCCAGAATCGGTCACTGAGCTTAGTAGTAAAAGAGGCCTATAATGAACTGGTTTCAGCAGTAAAATCTCTTGTCTGATTTAAAACGATGTCAATCGACCTGACGATTGGCCTATTATATCATGTAGGTATATCGTTTAATGATAATTTTGCTTATTACTTATCAGTTTTATAAAAGTTATTTTTATTAATGTAACAAATAAGTTTCAAATAACTTGTACAAATGAAAATATAGGGCTAAGGTATTACTTAAACTGTCACTATCACTGTCAGATAGCGTAGTTTACAAATATATTTCATACTGTGCAAAAGGTTGATGGACAGCAGAAATATTTTATAAAAAGAAGAATTTAAGAATTCATTTCCTCATGTTTTTGATGACAGTACACTTCTGTCATCAAATATACTGTTTACAATACAATATACTGTTTTGTTATATTTTCCGTAAGATACGCAGGCAGTGTGAAAAGAGAAGATAATGGTTGGCGAAGAAATTCACACTTGAACATATTAAAAATATAAGAGATGTTAAATTCTCATAAAGCTCGTGTTCTCGTTCTAGGTAACTAATACATGTCATACTGTTTTAAAGGAAGACTTCCATATCCACATTCAAAAACCCTAGTGGAATTGTATCCTGCTATTGAGAAATTTTTAGGCTGAGCTCTTTAATAAAAGTTTCCTCTCCAACGAAACCTGTTCTCGTCATAATGATTCTATTAATTTTCAAAATAAAAAAGAAATCCTCAATCGTTTCTTTTTTTTGCATAATGAATAATATACAGAGATCCATAACAGGCATGTAAAAAATAGTATAAGTTCAAAATTAATATAAATATTATTAATATTAACTAAATGGTAATGTGAAAGATCCATCCTCTGGTCATCTGAAGGACTTGTTTTAATTATTTTTGTTCAATGTTTAACGCACCTTTCTAAAGACAGTATGAGATTTTCACTATAAGTGGGATTCTTTAATAATAATAATAATAACCTGTGGGAGTTTGCCAGTTCTTCTATCGGCCTAGGCCCTTTGCAAAAAAGGGATGCCCTGCGGCCTGACACCAGGGCCAAAGGGTAAAGAGGACAACGCCTCGTGGAAAAAAGCACTGGCAAGCCCATGAGTATGGTGCAGAAGGAAAGGAATGTTATAGAGCCGCTGCCTGGGGAGCGCCAGGGCGCATCTGGAGCTGGAGTTGGATGTGACAGCGTGCAGGACGCTGATGGTAGGGTGCTGAGGAGGCGGGCACGTGTCAATCAATAAACTACAGCCCACAACAATGAACATACCAATGAAAGAGACCACGACCAAGCATAGAAGGAGAACCAAATCCATCACCTGGACAACGCCCAGGTCATAGAACCAAAGGGGCTGCTCCCAGGAGGAATGAAACAACAAGGAGAATAAGATGGAGCAATGAGATGAATATGGATGTTATACAAACATACTTGCTCATTAATGAAGGTAGAGATGACCCTCTGCCTGGATGGAGACAGAAGCTATTCAGGGAATTTTCAAGAACCCACCCTGAGTTGAATATCACTGAACAATATCTTGCGGACAGAAAGAATGTCATCATTAGAAGGAAATATCTAACACAACTCGAACTCTGGCAGGGGCCAGAACCCATAACGAGGAAATTCACAGACAAGTCGAAGAAGATATACCACCAATGAGACCGAATGCTGATAATGCTGCTGGTAGGGATGACTCGCATACAGTTCGCGATAGTGGAGCAGAAGTAGAGCTGACGAGACAGAAGTTTCGTAATAACTTTTTCTTTTTAGAGATTCTGACCCTCTTTCTAAACCGATCATCCCGAGGCTAAAAATCAGTAAGGACACCGTGAGGTACATAAAATCCATAGACACTGAATTGAAGTTGATGATGGAGGAAACATTGGATCCTGATTTAACCTTTGTACATACAGCTGTTTGTGCAGGAGCTGCTACAATTATAGAGATTAATGGTAAGAAACAAAATAGAAAAATCCAGAAACCAAGAAAACCAGCGTGGAAGATGCGACTCGGAAAGCAAATCGAATTTCTAAAAACTGAGGCCCATATAATCAGGGAGTACTTAGAAGGCAATAATAGTAAAAAAGTCAAAAACAAAATCCGTGAAATATGCCGAAGGTAGCATGTAGACTTAAATGACCCTCAGTTGCAGGAGAAGCTAACAGACTATTATGACGATGCCAGGTAGAAGACCAATGACAGTTTAGCATCAAAGTAGGTACCTAGCAGTTTAGTACTTTGTGCTACAGTAATATCATATAGCGTGACATTATGTGGTAATGGTTTCTGCATATGAAATTGTATAAATACGGTCTTTTGATTATTTAATATCAGCTTATCTCTTTGCTTCTTTGTGACCAGTACCTGATCTCTTGCATAGTTGTGTTTATTTGTGTTTGGAGTTCCTCAAGACTATCAGCGATTAGGGTTATTGTTAGATCATCTGCAAATATAGTTGAGTGACTGGAAGTTATGTAATCAGGTAGATTATCGATGTATAGCAGAAAAAGTTACGGTCGAAGCACAGAGCCCTGAGACACTCCAAGTTCGAAATTCTTTCATGGCTGAATGGATTTCATTCAGCTTCACTTTCAATGACCTATGTTCCATATACGACATTAACCATGACATGATGCTTCCTCTTATACCAATACTGTTAAGTTTTTGTTTTAATAAACTTTTATCAACAACGTTAAAAGCTTTTGTCAAATCAAGTAATAAAGAGATCACATATTTACCTCTATCTAAAGATGTATAGACATACTCCAATAAATGACAGCATGCTGTTTCGGTAGATTTACCGACTCTAAACCCAAAGAATCTTCTATCGCAGCCTCGAAAACCACAACCAAGGTAATGTTGAATCTGAGGAAGTCGATCAGGAGCGCTTCAGTAGCAGGGATCATACTCGGTCACTATTTTATGAAAAAGTACATATTTTTCTAGTAGGTTGCTAAAAAGTACGTATTTTTAAAAATTAGTATCCAAAAGTATATAAAAAAATAATATTTTGAATTTTCCTCGCTTAAGAATGCGTGCCCTCTACGAAAATATCCCTGCTTTTGTTTTGGGCTGTAAGCGATATTGTGTCTTCTATCGCCAGCAGTAAAGCATATTATCTTTGTCTATCAGTATCAACATGTGACAAACCAAACTGGTTATTTGAGAGAGATAAATATATGAGATGTTGCTAGTGCGAGTGTGAATGAAACACATCACAAAGTAGCGGCGGATTTCGAGAGCAGGGAGAATTTCGTTTATTAAAAGCTTTTTTCACATTTTGACTGATAATAAGCTATTCCTGAATTCAAAATCGTTTAATAAAGTGGCACTTTATCACATCGAACTGTCACTTTACTATATAGTAATGTCAGTGTTAATAAAAACAGAAAATTGTTTATTTAAATATTGGAGACATTGTTATATCATTGTTATATATATTAAAAGTACAATTATTTAAATTTGAAATGTTAACCACACGATATTTATTCAATTCCACTTGTTCTTCCTGAAAACCATTATGATTCTCTATCTGTATTCTTGAATGATAAAACAGAAGCGGGTAAATAGAGCATCTCGTTTAATCGTTCGGTGTTAGGCATGCCGGCGGTGGCCCGCGGCGATACTAATGATGTCGTAAATTTTTTGTTTTGTTTTTTTTGTCCCAGGAAGTCCTTACTAGACCTATACCTACTATGAAATTTTTTAAATTTCAAACTTTGTAATGCTTCGATATCTATCACTATTTGCTTATAATTACTTACTAACACAAAATGCGAAAAAATAGTATAAACAAAACAAAAGCAGTAGTTTTTAAATTACTTGTTCGTTGCGCTCGCTCGTACTCAAACACTATACTCGTTTAGTAAAACTTTGCTTTTCTAAACTTGTTTAATGTACTATTATTATTATTATTATTTGTTAGTTAGTTTGTTTAGGTCAAATCTGGCAATCAAAATTTCGATTAGTTCTAATTAAGCTGGAGCTTTGAAATTTTGCACTTGTGTATAAGTAAAGTAACAATAAATACATTTTAATATTTTCATATAAGAAAAAAACAAGATGGCGGACGACTTTACCGTTTATCATCCGATTCGACTCAAAATCGATATCTGGGGGTTTTCGAGATCGCCAACTATGAATTCTTGGTCAAAATTTAGAAATTCAAAATGGCGGCGCCAATATGACGGACGACTTTTGTCATTTATGGTTCAAATCGATCAAAATCGATATCTGGGAATTTTTGAGTTCGCCGATTACGAATTTCTATTCCAAAATTTAATTTAAGATGGCAGACGACTTTACTGTTTAAGATCCGATTCAACTCAAAATCGATATCTGGGGATTTTCTAGGTCGCGGATTATGAATTTGTAGTCAAAATTCAGAAATTCAAAATGACGGCGCCAATATGGCTGACGACTTTTATCATTTAGATCCAAATCGTTCAAAATCCATATCTGGGGGGTTTTCGAATTTGTAGTCAAAAATTTAGTTCGAGCTGGCGGAGGACTTTACCGTTTATGATCCGATTCGTCTCAAAATCGATATCTGGGAATTACAGCATATTAAAAGACTAAAAAGTAAAAAACAAAATTATATAAAAAAATCCACCATTTTGTTACATTATATAATTTTTTGTTGATATAAGAGCTTGTCGCGAGCAATATTATTTACACAAGAAAATCTCACGACAAGATAATGTAACAAAATGATGGGTTTATTTTCTACTTTTTAGAGCATTTAATTTTATGTTGTTTTGCGTTTTGGTACAACGTGTTCTATTGTTTTGAAGTAAATGTAATGTTTATTGATGTTTACATTTTTATAATTAATAAATGAAATGGCGCCTTGTAAATTGAATGTGGTTAAATGAAAAGGATATCACCGGAACATTAATAAAATTGTGGGGGAAATTTTGCATTAATGATATTTATGCAATGTACTGTTGTGTGTGTAAAAAAAAGGTTTGCGTGAACAGTGTAATTAAACCAAGATGCTCAAAAAGAAAGTCGGAGTTACTTATTTTTCGAAAAAAATTAGATTAGATTATAAGTTTTACTTTTTTATGAGATAAAAATAATGAATAAATGTTTATTGGTGCTGATAAGTATTTTTATTTATATTAATAATTATATTCATAAAGAAAATTGGCTACGTATTTAGTGTATATTCTCTACAAAAAGTTGCTATAAAGTACATATTTTACAAAAAAATTGGTTGCTGTTTACATATTCTTCTTGTTATTATTTACTCCGACCCCTGCAGTAGATTCTGGCAAAGCATTTGGTCAAACCCTGCAAGATTTAACCAGCAGGTGACATGGCTCCAAACAACCGAGCACAGGTTAAATGATCTTCCTGAAATGCTAGACACCAATATTACCCCTGCAGACGTCGAAGAGTGCATAAAGAAAACTTCAAACTGGAAAGCACTTGGGCCAGACAACACCCAAAACTTCTGGCTGATCATTCCCAGCCCTATTTCCGCGCTTTGCGTATGCATTCAACAAAATTCTAGAAAATCCAGAAGGGTTTCCTCAATTTCTAGGTCAAGGAGTAACTTACCTTCTACCCAGTGCCAAGGAGAGCCGGGGCGGGCCCGATACTTGGAAATTCCCCGGCCCCCCCACTCCAAAAAAAAGTCCAAAGTCCTTGAAATTATATTTTTTATTATACTAAAAATAAAATATTATTTAACAAAATTATATATTGTATTAACTGGTCTTCCATAATGAAGATAATGCATTTTAAACTGAAAAAAAGCAAATAGTCAATTAAACTCGTTTTAATTCGTTTTTAATGTAAGTTAAAAATACAAATTAAAGATATTCCTAATTATTCTCTTCTTCGATTCCATCGTCATCTGTGGTCATTGGTGGTGGTCAATTGTATGACTATTTGGTGAGTGCGTTTTATTCTATAGATGAATTTTTAGGTCATTGACTATTTTATTAATTTTATATGTATGTGTATCACAGTATCGCGATGTACTTGGAAATGTCTATGTGTGAGTGAGTATATTGTGTATGTGCATGTATGTGTGTTTTGACTAGTTTGATAAGTTTTACCTGTATATGTAAACTTCATTAATGAATAAAGTACTACTTACTTACTACTTGTATGTGTTATCCTTTTTCTGCCTTGGGTAATCATGAAAAATATTAATGAATAATTTTGATTAGTAGGTGTTATGCTGATGAATGTAGCAGTTTGTTGTGAGTTTTATATCTGTTTGTATTAAACTAATTATTTTGTAATTAATTTTACGCTGTCAAATTTTATAATTTCATTTATATTTAAAATATTTAAATCACTAAAGAGATAGTTCTATACAGTAACTTTATTTTGGGTAATTTGAAGTTATGTGCATTATTAAAAGTAAATGTGTTTAATAATATTTTATTTTTATTCCTGTAATTAATTACATGTAAGAAAAATAGTAACCTACTATTATGTATTGTGTACCAGATTAAAAAACTAATCTAGGCCCTGAATTTTCATTTGCATAAACAACTTGACATAATTTTCTTTATTTTTACCTTTTTATTTTCTTTATTTCTACCTTTTAAAAGATCACAACTGGATTTGTAGATATTAGGTACAAAATATCTCAAATTCATATTTTTCACTCCTTCAATTTTCTCCTTTTACTTCAGTACATCTGTTTTCAAATAAGGCAAGTTGCCAATGTTGAGGAACCACACATGTAAAATTGTTAATTTTTAAATTTATGTGTCTTGTAGACTGCATTGAAGGCACAACTTTTAAAACCAGAAATGGATTGTTACAAAGGACATTCCCAAATTCATTGCATGCAGGCGATTAGAGCTGGAACGGCAGATGTAGCTGTTTTGGATGCTAGTGATGTTTATACTGCAGGACTGAACTTTGACTTAGTGCCTTTCATTAGTGAGGTTTATAATTTAGATGAACCTGAGTACTATGTAGTTGCTGTTGCAAAAGAATCCGATCCCAGTACTGAAATTACCTATCTAAAAAGTAAGTATTAATCAAATGTTGGTATACACTTATTAGTTATTATATTTGTTGGAAATTTTATGCATTATTTTGGGATTATATTTTATTCAGATATACTAGTAGCGGAGTAAAAATAGCCCAAATTTTTTTTTTAAAGTTCTTTATTTCTTTCTCACTAACTATTGACAATATAACATATAGTCATTCTAAATCAGCATTGATATGCTGGTCTCGGGACCATCATAGACGTATCAGTGAAACATAAGTACTTCCTACCAACTAACAGAACTAAATCTAAAACATATTACAAAGTAATTTTCGCCTATCCTATCTATTTACATCATAATATAGTCTATAATGCCTTAACTGCTTTGTGTTACCACTTAGCCTAAATCTAAAAGCTAATTAGAAAACAATTGTTTAAAGGATAATAGATCACTGATTAATTTGATACATTTTGTGTATACTATTCTTAAAGCTACTGGAACACCCCCACCCCCTCTCAATTAATTATAAATAAAATTCTGGCCACGTGAACCAGTGAAATAACCCTCCCCCAGGTGTGTTAATTAGTAACAAATATCCTTAATCGCGAAGCACTCAAGAATCTATTTACTACCACTCAGAAATTATTTATCTCAATTTTATGTCAAGATAAATAAACAAATTGGCCATTAACGTGATCGTCTAGTTTTATGTGGTAAGGACCTTAATTACGTTGTGTGTGTGTAGTAACCCTTTATAATTACCCCAGGTTCTTTGATATAAAGTTTGGTATTACTTGTTTCTGTCTGAAACTATACCTGAGAAAATGAATCACTCTGTTATTTTAAATACACTTTAAGTTTGGATACACTGGCTATTATTTGAGAAACCAAGTTAATGTTATTTATGTGGTGTTTTATTACTCAAGATTGCACTGTACATTTATAGTTGAAGTTTGTTTTCTAATTTATCTGATTGGAATGAAATCATTTATTTAGTTTATTACTTGTGTGATGAAAAAGGTAAAGGTGAAAGAAAAGGCAATAATTGATGGGAAAAAATAGTAAAAAAAAACCATTTTATTTTATATAAATTGATGCGGCAAATAGCCGTACATGAAATCAAAACAAACCAAATATTTGAGACAATTGCCTAAATATTATATAGGAAGGGTTACGTCGCTATAGCAATGACATACTATACATATTTCAAAGCTGGTTATGCAATAACAAGTACTCAGTTAATACTATCGTAGGCCGTGTTATTTGTAGGTGTAACTAACGATGCGGCAAATAGCCGATTAAAATGTAATTGGAATTTTGATGTTAACAATCGCTCTGATAATATAATTTTACTGCAAAACAGAGGACAAGAACCATGTCCTGTTCGTACATTATAGAATGGAAGTGATAATGAGACTTTAACACTCATGTAAAAGATTATAGAAAGTTGGGGGAAAGCTCCCTTAATTGAATAAACACACTACAAATCACAAATTGTATATGATTGTTCAACAATATGAACGGGGTAAGTCGATGTAAAGTAGTTGAGGACAAACCCACGACTGCGGTGTTTGTACTAGAGCTAGGGAACTCTTTGTAGTCTGCAAGGTAGAAAAGTAGTTGAGGACAAACCCACGACCGCGGTGTTTGTACTAGAGCCAGAGAACTCCTTGTAGTCTGCAAGGTAGAAAAGTAGTTGAGTGCAAACCCACGACCGCGGTGTTTGTACTAGAGCCAGGGAACTCTTTATTAATTTGATGGGTCGTTATTAAACAATCATCGACTACTAGGCATTCGCAGGTGAGAAATATCTCACAATAGTTTGACTGGAGAATATCCTAGTGAAACCTTTACATGGCAATCCAGGCACACGGCAGGCCTTTGATAGAGCACAACTGAAGTATACTGGAAGCTAAAGTTTCTTGTCATTGCATAAACTCTGAAAGTATATAGTTCTAGAATATAAACTTGTTATTGTGCCAACGTAAATCTTCCTAGCAAAATATTCAATTTGAGTACAAGACTCCACAAAGTAGGTGCGTACTTGGCTAAACAAGACAGACGTCTCCGTCGCAAGTGGTCATCGTGTCTTGACTCAGTGTAAATGCTCATAAGCTGCAGGGAAATTTCCCTAAAGTTGATATTAACACGAAAATCTCCGGGTTGATTTTAATTATCACAACAACCACTTATCGAAGATGAGAACAAACCCACGACCGCGGTGTTTGAACTAGAGCCAGGGAACTCTTTGTGGTTATAACAACAATGAAAATAAATCAAGAGATTATGTACTATTTACGTAGTTGAAAGCAAACAGCCTTATAAGATTTTATAACTGTGGTGTTTTTAACATTTGGGTCAATCGGAATCCCATCTGTGCCTATTTATTTTAGTACTTTATTAGTATTTTAGACTTTATTGTAGTAAGAAGCTACCGGTCACTCGACCATCTAGGGAGCCGACGACTATAGCGTCGAGTCAAGTGTAATGCAGTAACAGCTGATGTAAAAGTAAAAGTAATGTGTTGGGTCCGGTTCCCTCGAAATGCATCTATTTCAGTGAGTCCTCTAGACCAACAAATGCACGCAGCAATGCAGGCTGTCAGGTATTGCTAGAAACTTGTTGCATAAATATTATTAAAAGCCTGAACTAACCAGTAATCAATTAAAGTGTATTACATTGAAAAATTAGTTGCAACAAACCTGTCATAAAATGAATATCTTTGATACCACAAATAAGCCAATTTCCCCTATTCCCCCCCCCCCCCCCAAACCAGAATGTAAAGTCAATTTTAAATAATAACGCAGAGAAGTAAATAGGTTTGATACTTAGATAGTTATGTTGGTGAAATTGTCGTCGTGTAAATCGCCAAGTTGGAATGTGCTCCAGAAGTGGGCTGGCAGGTGTCGCAGTACCTTAGATAATTGTTGCCGCCAGTGTACTGGTACAACGTGCACAGAGAATAGATATTAATTTCCACCAGTTGGCTGGTAGAGAGCGTGCAGTAATTTTCTAGTTGTCTCCCCCAGGTTGCTGGTAGAGAGCGTGCAGTAATTTTCTAGTTGTTCCCTCAAGATGGCTGGTAGAGAACGTGCAGTAATTTTCTAATTGTTCCCCCAAGATGGCTGGTAGAGAACATGCAGTAGTTTGCTATTTTGTGCTGCCAGCGTCAATTTTCTTCTCACCAACGCTATGAATGCCTTGAGCTTTTATTCAGATTCTACAGCGTCTCTGTGACGTCACACGCTGCATTATTTCCATATTTCTGCCGTGATGCTGTGACCCAATGTTTTCTAGCTTGCCATTAGTTATGCCCTGTCTCTTTTCCTCCTGTGCACCTAATGTTGTCTTTATTCAAATTTGCTCGAACCATTTGACGTATCTCTGACTACAAAATGCATTCGTCTTGTAAAATTTCTAACAACTCATGTTAAGACGCTTTTAAGTACCACTTGAAATTAATCTTACGTTGTTACCCTAACATTTTAAAAGCTTTGGTGACATTTAGTCGGGCCTACTTATGTGTATGCAATTTTTATGGACTTGTAAAAATATTTCTGTATATTTGTCTAACTTTGGAAATGAAATTTAGAATGTAATGCTTAAATAATTTCTGGTTAATTGTAGTTATAAAAATGATGTTTCGTTGAATTTAAATCAAACTTAAGACTTATTTTTAAAATAGAATGGCCCCAGGGGCGGTCTGCTTCACTACTATAATTTGTTATATCTCTTATATGTTTTTGTACCTCATTATAAGTTCTAATTGCCATGTTTAATGGATATTATATTAGTCCTTGCACTTACTACGTTAATGTTAATATTTCGTCTTGTGTCATGGTCATGAATTTGGTTTCTAAAAGTAATTTCTGTGTTTATTGTTTGGAGGTGGTTAATTTTTTATACATATATTTACACTGCTCTACCTTCATTATGTCATTGAGCTTGTTTAATCTTGTTGATTGAAGAAAACACTGCATTAAAAAATAAGTTAGAACACACAATATCATCAGATAGTACTGGTACCCTAAATGACCTTCAAATGGCTTTAAATGAATTAAAAGCAATATTTATGCAAGCTATAAATGAAACTAATACAAACATATTAATACAACAAGACGAATATCAGAAAGAAACTATTCTTTTAAGGAATGAAATAAAAGCAATACGTGACAGTAATATAGACATGGTGAGATTATTAACGCAATCAGAAAAACAGGAGGTGCTATTACCAAGAAACGCTGTTAAAACTCCGGTCAGCAATCATTTTCCATATAAATCTGCACTCACTTTACCCACATCCTCTTCAAACATACAAAAATCACCAAATATGAACACACATTCTAATACAAAAACCTTTATGAATATTACCACACCCTCTCCCATAACTATAAATCGGAATACAGCAGAATCTTTGAGAAATTTAAAAACGTCAGGGAAAAGTAACTCAAGAGTAACCAATAATTTAAATACCGAGGTGAATACAGTTCCTCAAGCAATTGAAAGTGAGAATACTACTAGTACGTTCCCTGGGCAAAATGATGGTTTTCGTGAAATTAGACGTGAAGGCAACCAAAATTTGGAAACGGGGAAGGAGATATAAATTTCCATGGACGTGAGAGTAAAACTGAGAAAAAAATATGGTTATATGTATCTAAAGTGCCGGATTCTACAACTGAAAATAATATAAAACAGTATATCGAAAAACGTACAGACACTCAGAACGTTTATGTTAAAAAATTAGAAATGTTAAACACACAGATTGACAATCAATCGTTCATGATAGGGGTCGATCCCAAACTAATCCAACAAGTATACGAACCTAGTTTTTGGCCAAGGAAAGTAACATGCAACCGATTCGACTTTAGATTAGGAAAGCGATTCCTTGATCAATCACACGGGAAGCAGGCAGAACCCCAAGAAGCAGCTACTCAATCACAGTCTTTTTTGTAAAGTCAAATTCAAGTATTGACTCTGATACAAATAATGTAAAAACTCTAATAAATGATATCAGAGACGTTTCTGTCTATTACCATAACATTCAGTGCCTAAAAAATAAAATTTTGGAGGTAGAACACTTCCTGACGCTTAACTCTAAAATAAAAATAGCTTGTTTTACTGAGCACTGGATGAATGAAAGTGAGATAGAATACTATAGTTTAAGGAATTTTAGAAATATTAGTAAATTCTGTAGGGTAAATAAAAAAAATTGAGGAACAGGTATTTATATTCACAGAGATATAAGAGCAACTGAACTTATAGACGTAACTAAATTGTCAGAGGAACGAGTATGTGAGATATCAGCATGTTATTTAAAAATACAAAAATTAGTTATTATCAATATATACAGAGCACCAGACATAAAAGTAGATGAATTTTTGACAAAAATGACCAGTGTATTAGAATTCACTGAGACGTTTGATAGTAGCACCGCTATACTTCTTACAGGTGATTTTAATGTGCATTTCAATAATATAAATGACCCAAATACACAAAAGGTAACTCAATTATTTTTGACATTTGGTTTACAACACTTAATAAATGAACTAACTCATAAAAAAGGTAACTGCCTTGACAACATTTTCTGTAATTTAAATAGTGACTGTATACATGTAGACGTTATTCAATCAGGTATCTCTGATCATAATGGCATAATAGCTGAATTTAAAGACAGCGTTATAAATAAATCTCAATCAAAATTGGTTAGGTCTTATGGTTACAATAATATTGAGTCTTTGAATGAGTATCTAAAAAGTGAAAACTGGTCTGAGGTATATTTAGGTAAAACAGCGGAGGTTAAATATAATTCATTTGAAAATACATTCATATACTACTATAACATTTGTTTTCCAATGGTTAAGAGACAAATTAAACAAAAAAGTAGAGTAAATTGGATAACTACAGAAGTAACAGCTGCTAAAAATAATTTAATGTTTATTTATGAATTTCAATGCCGAAATCCTACTGAACAAAATAAAGAAATCTACCGGGAAAATAAAAAAGAATATCATAACATGTTACAGGTAGCAAAACAAAACTATTATCACAGACTATTGAACAACACAGATAATTACAGTAAAACAGTTTGGCAAATAATAAATATTGAAACAGGCCGAAAAACTAAGGTTTCTATAAATCCAGAAAATCTAACAGTGGATCAGTTGAATCACTTCTTTGTAAATAATATGAATGATATGGAATGATGGAAATTCATCCAAGTCTCATAATCCTGTTAACTTTATGAATGAAAGTCTAAACTTGAAGGACTCTATGTTTTTGAGACCTATAAGTCCTGATGATATAAGAATATTAGCGCATAAACTAAAAAATAAAAAAACTGAGGACTTGAAGGGCATTAATGTTTTTGTCATAAAGAAATGCATAGCTTATTTAGTTGATCCATTAACTGATATAATAAATACATGTATTATTGAAGGTCATTTTCCCAATGAGATGAAAATTGCAAAAGTCCTCCCTGTATATAAAAAAGGTGAAAATTCTGATCCTAAAAATTTTAGGCAAATTTCTATCTTGCCAACTTTTTCTAAACTGCTGGAAATGGTAATCCACGAACAATTAATGGTATATCTAGAATCAAATAACATCTTGTGCCCACAACAATTTGGCTTCAGGAAAAACTTGTCAACTTCTGATGCAATTCATACTCTTACAAACTACATCAAAGAGGCCTTTGAGAACAGAGACAAATATATGGTGTTTTCACAGATTTGACTGCAGCTTTCGACTGTGTAAATCACCAAATTCTAACTAGTAAGTTATATTTCTATGGTGTAAGAGGTATAAGTCTGGATATTATTCGTTCCTACCTAGAAAATAGATATCAAGTAGTGGAAAGCGGAAAAAATCGAAGTGGTAAATTAGAAATAATCAGAGGCGTTCCCCAAGGCTCGATACTGGGGCCACTACTGTTTCTCATATATATTAATGATTTGCCGCATGCCATCAGTTCATCTGGTATAAATAGTACATTATATGCAGATGACGCAACACTAAGCAAAAATGTGAGCAAAGATGAAAATCCTCAACAGATTTTAACTACAATTTTAGAAAAGGCAAAAACATGGTTCATACCTAATGAACTTGTGGTAAATGAAAATAAAACAATGACATTAACTTTTGAGACAAAAAAATCAAATCAAACTGATCAAGGTGTTAAATTTCTAGGGTTACAAATTGATGCAAACTTAATTTGGCAAGAACAAATTGAAAAACTCTGTAGCAAACTAAGTAGAATTGTATATGCTATTAAAAGAATTCGTAATACTGTAAACCAAAATGCGGCATTAATTACCTACCATTCTCTATTTCATTCAGTTATGAGTTATGGTATATTGACTTGGGGAAACGCATCTCATACTCATATAGAAAAAATATTAATTATTCAAAAATCTGCTGTAAGGAGTATAGTAAGTGCTGCATAGGAGGACAGCTGCAAGCCTATATTTACATCTCTGAAAATAATGACAGTTTTCTCTATACTCATATATCAGAACCTATTATACATACGGAAAAATATTTATCAGCATCCGTCGCATTATCCGACATACTCAGATGTACATCAACGTGATACACGTAATAATATGAATATTGTCCCTCCATTAACCAGACTGAAAAAATCGGGAAACATCGGCATTAAATTATATAACTCTCTGCCTTTGGATTGGCGCAATTTATCACTGCGAAAATATAAAAATAAATTAAAAGGCATATTAACAAAGAATGTGCTGTATAACCTAAATGATTTTTTTCAAATCGAATATGACAGAAACAATTCTGATACATAAAAACCAAATCAATAGTGTATCTCTATAATTTTTATTTCAATGTGAAAAGATATTTTAATGTGTTGTATATTTAATATTTAATTTTATAGCTAATCGGTTTTTATTTTTTATAAAATGTTCTATCTAAATTCTGTACACTTGCTTTGACTTATCCATAAATGTATCATTTCTGAGGATCAATAAACATTATTATTATTATTATTATTATTGTATTTTATCTCAGCAAGCTGGTATGTTCATGGAATCAGGGAAGAAATTCATCCTATCCTGCTCCATTAAGGAATTTTCTAGTTATATGGCACGTTTGGAGGATTGCGATTTTTTGTATGACAGTGCGTTGGTAGCTTGGTAGTCCTAATTTTTCTACGTTGTTCTTTAAATGCTTTGTCATAACGCCTTCCACAGAGATCACAATTATCACAATTATTATTATTATTATTATTATTTTATTGAATACTACTTAATAATACTTTTATAGTACTGTTGTATGGGTTTTAACCGTTATTTGGTTGTAAATATCCCAAATGAATAATAGAATAAATAATGGACTGTATTTCTTAAAATTGAGCGGCATAAAACTCACCTCTGAGATTTTTGGTGCTCCCGGTTCTGCCGGCCGGCTCTTCCGTCTTCGATGCACAAATTATACAACACATAAATTTTAGACACAGCAAAGTTAGAACAATTATTATTGAGCGAATAATATACAAAATTTTGCGATGAACAAGTGACTCTTTTTCCTCTTATTCGAAGTTCGTTCTATACCACCTTGCAAAAACGCGAAAATGTAAAAAACCCTGAAAAAACTTAAATGATAGGACTTAAATATATATATATATATATATATATATATATATATATATATATATATATATATATATATATATATATTGCTGCGATATCAATGTTTAATGGGGTTTTGATCTGAGAAAGCAGAAGCAAAGACATTTTATAAGTATGACTTACAATGCTAACAACGAGTGGGTGTAATTTTGGAGTGGATGAGTGGAATAACTGGCGATATCTAAATTCTGAAGTTATGAAACAGCGTCATGGAATTTTATGTGACTTAGCAGAGCATGATAACGTGTCTGTCTAGTTTTAATTACAAATTGCTTGCTGATAAATGATATAACATGGGAAAACTTTGGATTTGTAACTCAGTGTATGTAGACTTAAGATGTTTAAACAAAAATGCCAAATTTTGAACATTGCGAAGGTAACAAGCAACAGTAAAAAAAAAAAGAAAGAAAAAAATTTCGGATTATTATTGATTGTTACCTAATAATTGTCAGTTGGGAGATAAGTCAAAATATTTTGCAATCAAACGAAATTTCAATCTAGATTTTGAGACTTTCAGTTAATTTGTCCATTTAGCTAGTAATAAAAGGAAGTTATAATAAAAGGTACAAGTATACTTACTTTTAAGTTGTGCTTCGACACAATAATTAAAATCAGTGCTCCGTTAAATAAAGTGTTTCTTCGTAATCCAACGACAACGAGGGTGGAGTTTCCCAGCAAGGCGTCCAGGATAGGAGGCATGGTATTCAAGCCAACAAATAAATCACCGTTTGTGTACAACTTCACTTAACGTAATAAAAGGTATAGTGCAATTACTTTTAAAAACAAAGAACTTAATAAATATTTGAGTCAAGTGACTCCAATTTTCTTGTATTGACTTGATAACAATTTTTCCACTGTTTGTATTTAATTATAAGTAAATTTGTGTATTTAATTTGAGTTAAGTGACTCCAATTTTTCTTGTGTTGACTTGATAACAATTTTCCCACTGTTTGCATTTTAGTTATAAGTAAATTTGTGTATTTAATTTGAGTCAAGTGACTCCAATTTTTCTTGTGTTGACTTGATAACAATTTTTGCACTGTTTGCATTTTAATTATAGGTAAATTTGTGTGTTCACCATTTGCACCTTACACCATTAAAGGTTGTATTATTTATTAGCGTTTTTTAATTTATGTGTCAAGTGTACGAATTGAACTTGCTTTTGAGATTACAGTTTTCATGCTCTGCACTATTGAGTACCATGTTATGACATGGTTGGCGCCTGGGTATTAAGTTATTCATATAAATATCAAATTCATTATTTCAAATTTTAGAATTCATAATGTTTGCAACTAATAATTTAATTTCACTTAATTCTTTTAAATAAAATTTAACTTTCATTTCATTTACTTAGTGATTCATTTCAAGATTAAACCACACAATTAAAAAAAAAAATAAACATAATAATATATATATGTAGGAATGCATTGGATAGACAACCAATATTACAAGGCTAATATATATGGTTTGCAAACACTCAAATACAAAAATAATTAATAACTACGTAACATACCGCCCGCCAAAAAGGCGTAAGCGTTTTTTAGTCCGAAAACGCGGGAAGGGGGCACATCTTTCAAATTTTTGTCTGGGAGACAAGATAAAGGCTGCAAATTTAAAAAATGTGCGGGAGTCAAAGCCGAGAGATCATGCGGATCTAAGCTTAATGGCGTAAGAGGGTGAGAGTTAAGTATTACTTCGGTTTGTGTCATCACTGTATAAAATTCTTCATAGGTTAAGAGCTGTTGACCTATAATGCGTGATAAGTGAGATTTGACAGATTTAATGCCAGCCTTCCAAAGACCACCAAAATGGGGGGCATGTGGAGGATTGAAGTGCCACTCTAGGGATTCTGTCGCCGCAGCGGATTGCATTAAAGATCGAAACTGTTTATCAGCGCTTACAAATCTAAATCTACTTGCGTTAAATGACCACGTTTCTTAGAAGTGGGAGATCTACAATTATGAATAAACCGGAGAAAATAAGATGCGTTGAAGTTTGAAGAAAGAAGAAAAGCGATTGAGAAATGTATCGAACAGATCTTCTGTTACTACGACATGTAAAGTAACTTTTCTTTCTTCAGATAAAGCTTCAGAGGAAAGTGTTTCTGAGTGAATAGTTGTGGATCATGAAGAACTAGGCGCATATAAGAAAGAAGGTCCTTTCCACTAAAACGCGTTATCTATAATTTCTGAAGGAAAGGCTCCACGAGAGCCAATGTCTGCCGGGTTGTCGGACGATCGGACATGTCTCCAGCAACTAGGAGCAACCCGGTTTTGAATATAACTTACACGATTACTGACAAAAGTTTGCCACCTATGTGCAGAAGATTTAATCCAAGATAAAGCAATGGTAGAGTCTGACCAGGCATAAATCTCGCTGAAACTAATCTTATCACGATAAGTTTTAATGACAAATGACATCAACGATAACAAAATTAATAGAAATTACTTCGTCGCTATTGTATTCGAAAAGGTACACTATACTACAATATCCATGCATGGACGCATCACAAAATCCGAGTAGCTGATAGGAAGACTTAATGTGGCTGAGAATGCGATGCGGTACCTGGACACGTGACAGGAGGGACAGCTTATCTAAGAACCGTGTCCAAAGCTGGCAAACATCGTCCGGTGGCGGGTCATCCCAGTTGAGCCCAATATATCACAGACGTTGAAGGATTCGTTTCCTTAGAAATGTAATAGGCGTTAAAAAACCCAAAGGATCAAATATTCTGGCTAGTTGAGATAGAATTTGACGTTTTGTACAGGTTGTTTCTGTAGGCGCTACTCAATATGAAAACTCATCCGAAGAGGGTTGCCAGTATAAACCTAAAACTTTCAATCCATTTCCTTCATCCCAAAAATGAGGGTCATTAGCTAAATACGAAGGAGGTAAATTAGCGAGTAATTTTGCTTCATTACTTGCCCATTTGCACAACTCAAAACCTCCCTGTGCTAGAAGACCGATTAGTTCTGTTTGTAAATTTTGTGCGTGCTGTAGGCACGGACTACCTACTATGACATCATCTACATAGATATCATAGCGCAAAATGGAGGCGGCGTTAGGAAAATGAAATTCTGCATCATCAGTCAATTTCAAGAGGGTTCGTAAAGCTAAATAAGGAGCAGAAGCAATTCCGTAAGTAATGGTTTTCAATCGATAGTCTTGTACAGGATCTTCTGGTGAAAATCGCCCTAAAATTCTTTGGTAATCTGTCTGCGCAGGATTAACTCATATTTGTCAGTACATTTGCTTAATATCCGCTGTAAAAACGATTTTATGTAAGCGAAAATTAACCAGTATTGTCACAATATCTTTTTGAAGTTTGGGCCCTATATAAATAGTATCATTCAGCGTGGGCCCGGAAGGCAACTTAACTGATGCGTTAAACACTACGCGTAATTTTGTTGAAATTGATTCTGGTTTAAGAATACAAGAATGTGGCAAATAAAAATTGGTATTGGAATTAGGAGAAGCAGATACAAGCTCCATATGACCCAGATCTAAGTACTCTTTCATGAAAGAAGCATATTGTTTGTATAAATCCGGATTTTTTAATAAACGTCGCTCTAACGCATATAAAAGCTGTAGGGCGATGGCGCGTGAATTTTTAAATTTAGGTGCAGGCTCGCGAAATGGTAAGTTAACAATGAACTGACCATCTTTATCACGAGTAGTTATATTACGAAGCAATTTCTCTCAAAAATCATCATCTTTTGAAATAGCGTTGGCATTAGGTATATTTTCTAGCTCCCAAAATCTTTTTAAGACAATATCTTGCGGTTCAAGGTCATCGGTACAAAAAAATGAAAATATTTGTGGCGACAAATTGGCTTTGACATTGCCCGTTAAAACATACCCAAAAATTGTGTTAAGTCCCATAGGCTCATCCATATCTCCAGTAATGTGACCATTTAATAGAATTTGCAGAACAACATCTGCACCCAAGAGTACATCTATATCCCCTGGTTTATAAAAAGTGGGATCAGCTAGCGTTAAATTGGAAATATGTGTCCAAGAGTACTCTTGAAGTTCAGTAGTGGGCAATGCATCGCAAATTTTAGGTAAGATTACAGCTACCATCTGTACTTGTGGCGTACATTTGCCTACAGGACGACAAGTAGTGCTAATAGTACTGGAATCTATTGAGGTTTGTATAAGTCCGAGACCCCTTACTGATAAGGACATTTTAAAGCAGTGGACAATAAAACTCCGGTATTATGCGAATTCAAACCCGTTAAAGAATGGACCGTAGAAGTGGGAAGCGTGAGCGCAGAATTTATGACAACTTCAAAATTCGAAGTAGATGAGTCACCCTGTACAGAACCACCCTGTATGGCACTACCTTGCATGGCAGGAGGCAATAACAGAGTTCTATTTTCAAAGTGCAGCAATGTATGATGACGTTTGTTGCATTTTCTACAAACTGAACTTGACCTACATGTCCGTGTAGTGTGCACCGAGCTTAAGCAATTTGAACATAAATTTTTATTTTTAGCGAATTGATATCTCTCGTTGGGCGATTTTTTTATGAAATCAGCGCATTTGTATAGTGGATGAGTCTGACTGCACGACGAACAAGAAGGCACAGATTCTGGATTTGCAAAAAATACAGAACTATTATGGCGGTCAACATTGGCAGTATTAGTGCGCGTTGAACTACCTTCAGGCCTTTTAAATTTAGCAGATGAACTGGAAAAAGAAATATTCTCCAAAGCGCTACAAAATCAGTAAGAGCTTTATAAGTTGGAATTTCTGTTCCCTTGAGTGACAGTTCAAACGCCGCCACTGTATCGTCGTCCAATTTATCTAGCATTTTATTTAATAACACAAAACCCCACTTATCTACAGGCAACTTAAGGTTTTCAAGAGCGTTTAAATTTTCTCGAAAAACGTCTAAAAGGCGTCGAAGAGATGATGCTGTACGCGAAGAGATTTTTTTAAAGTTCTCTATTTCCCGCCAATGCGAAGTAGCTAATAACCGTTTATTGGTATAGCGAGCTACAAAATTGTCATAAACTACTTGATAATTATCATTTGAAAGCGGTAAACTTTTAGCTATTGTTAGAGGAGGTCCACTTAAACACGAAATTAGATAATTAAATTTTTCTATGTTACTCAAACTTCTATTACTATGAACTAAGGCATCCAACATATCTTTAAAAGCAGTAAAAGCACGTAAATCACCCTTAAAGGTCAAAAGCTCAATATTAGGAAGATTAACATTAGATTTAACAAAAGAAGAGGGAGATTGGGTAGTTTTAATCTCAAATAATTCCTCAAAAATGACTTTAATTGCATAGTACTCTTGATTAAAGTTCTCCCTGACCTTTTGCTCACTAGCCATGTCTGCACCTTCGACCCCCGAGATGTAATAAAAACGCTGTTGGTTTTTTAGTAATTCTATATTCAATCAAAATTATATTAATTCATTACATTATAATTATTGCTAGGAAGTATCAAATTAGTCTACATCAACATTTTAATGACTGCGCAGTATGTTGACCTGTACTGTTAAAGTCTACAATTCGATTACCTATACATTTATTTATAATTACGAAATATCTAATGCTTGACTATGTATAATTATTAAGAAATATTCTAATATCTAAATTAACTAAGTATAAACCCTTACACCATCACTTCTAGGAGAATGACCTTCACTATGGCCACTTGTCAAGGGCATTCTTTAGTCAGGATGAAAAATATCGAGAGTGGTTTATATGTAAAGTTTAACGATATAATTACATTTGCTTATTAAGGGTTATTAATATTACTTACAACTAACAATTAATTATTATCTAATTGCATTATGTATATTTTCGTACACGATTTTTGTGTACTGTGGTTGATTTGCCTTTCTCATTCTGAATTGTACAATTCGAACCATCTACACGAACAACGGGGAATGGACCATTATACCACGCGTCAAATTTATGACGGTTTTCGTTAGTTACCGTAACAAGATCTCCTGGTTTTAATTCAATTTCGCTTGCCTTGTTATCGAAACGAATTTTACGATTTACCTTTGACTTTTCAAGATACTCCTTCGCTCTTTTATGTGCTAACTGTAATCTATATCTAAACTCTTGATCGTAAGCGTCGATATTGTAAAGAGGGTCGACGTGCGATCCGATTAGCATTTCTGGAAGGTTTGCTTTTTTCCCAAAAACAAGTTCAAATGGTGTGTAGTTATGGTAAGTGCTTGGAGTTGTGTTGTAACAAAATGCATAATATTGACACCATGTTGGCCAATCAGTTTTTGAATCATTTATGTACATACGAATGTACTCATTAAGAACGCGATGATTTCGTTCGCATCCTCCAATTGATTGACTATGTTACGCAGTAGATATTTTATGACTTGTCTTCAATAGTTTTGTTAAATTTTCGAAAACTTGATTTTTATATTCGGTTCCCATGCCTGTTCGAATTTCTTTCATAGGACCGTATACCAAAATAAAGTTTTTTACGATGCTAGAAGCGACAGTTGCTGCTTCTTTGTTTACAATTGGGATTATTACTACGTATTTTGTTAATTCACACTGTATTGTTACAGCATATTCATAACCTTCATTTGATGTGGGAAATTTACCTATAGTATCTATACAAACAATATCAAAGGGTTTTTGTGGAGTTGGGGTAATTACGAATGGTTCAGGTTGTTTTATTTTAATTTTGTTCGTTTGGCATTTATGACACTTTTTTATAAATTTTGCAACGTCGCGCGACATATTTTTCCACATATAAGAAGCTTTTAACTTTTTTAGTAGTCTTTGTTGACCACAGTGACCTCCTAACGTGGGATTATCATGAAATGTTTCTATCAGTTTTAATTTTTCATTTTTATTTGTGATCACTTTTCTTGCATGACAGAGAATAATAGTAAGTTTTTTAAGATATTTTTGCCCTAATTCCTTAAATTTATTGACAGTGCACTGTTTAAAAATATCATCGGCTAAGCTTAGTCTCAATTTGTCAAATTTACAATCATCAGCAATAATTTGTAGCTGAGACAATACTTGCTCTAATGCAATATCGTCGTTAATGATTTGTATTGTTTTTTGAGCGCTCAATTTTCTTTTACACCTAATCACCATCCTAAGAGATGTAGGTTTTATTTCAAATTGTAATGTGGGCATTTTAATAGTCTCGTAATTGTTTAAAGTTTCGTAAACTTTGGGACTTGTAGGTAAATTTGTTATCGTGTTATTGTTTTGTTCAGGGTTCTTTGACCTTGACCGTGTAATTGCGAGTATATGAGATACGTTTCTATTAATGTCTTTAACTTTATCTATATTTATTCTAGACAGCGCGTCAGCACATACGTTATTTTTACCTTTTACGTATTGAATTTCGAAATTGTACTCTTCTAGGTCAAGTCGCATTCTTGTGAGTTTTGATGTGGGATCTTTCATGGAAAATAAATAAATTAAAGGTCGATGATCAGTTTTTACAACAAATTTTGTACCGTATATATAACAATGAAAATATTTTATGGCCCAATGTACTGCTGTTAATTCCTTTAAAATTGTTGGTTTATGAATTTCTCCTTTCGTAAAACTACGTGAGGCGTAGGCTATTGGTAATTCGTTTCCAGAAAAAAATTGAGATAATAAGGCTTCACAGGCCCCACCTGAGGCATCAGTTGTTATTATAAAAGGCTTAGAGAAATCAGGATATTGTAATATTTGAGGAGATATTAATGATTTTTTAAGTGTTTCAAACGAATGTTGACATTCCGGTGTCCAAGTAAACTTTACATTTTTTCTTGTTAATTTATTTAATGGTAAAGTTATTTCCGCAAACCTCGGTATAAATCTGCGATAGTAATTAGTAAACACGACAAATCGTTTTACCTCATCAGCGGTTTGTGGAATAGGATATTTGTTTATAATGTCATATTTAGAGTCATCTGGTAAAATACCTTTGTCCGTTATTTTGTGACCTAAATATGTTACTTCATTTCTAAAGAACTTACATTTCTCGGGATTTAGTTTCAAATTATATTTTCTACAAGTTTCAAAAACTCTTTTAAATTATTTAAATCATGATTTTCAGAACAACCAATTACTATTAAATCATCCCTGTAAAGAAATGCCTTTTCAGGGGTGATTCCTGCAAAAGCTATCGACATCATTCTTTGAAAACTATTGGGGCTGACTGACAGTCCAAAGGGTAATTTGGTAAACCTAAAAGATCCAGAGTCCACGCTGAAAGAAGTTATATTACGTGAGTTTTCTTGTAAGGGTATTTGGTGAAATCCTGAAATTAAATCTATTACTGAAAACCACTTGGCTCTACCAAGCTGATCTAAAATGTCGTCGATACGAGGAAGAGGGAATTTGTCAGCTATTAATTTTTTGTTTAGCTGTCGAAAATCTACTACTAGACGCCATTTTTTTTTTACCATCAGTAGACTTTTTGGGTACTAATAGAACAGGACTATTGTATTCTGAAATTGACGGCTCTATTATATCGTTATCTAACATTTTTCCGATTTGATCATTAATTTCGTCTTTTTGTGCCCTAGGTGTTCTATAATTTTTTATATAAACCGGTTTATTATCTGTTAGCTTTAATTCCTGTTTGTAAAAATTATTTACAGTTAATTTATCTGATTTTAGTGCGAATATATCTGAAAACTGATTACATAATTGAATCACTTTATTCTTAACAAATTCTGGTATACCGTCGGTATTTAATTGTTTCATTAGATTTGGAAGTCGATCATTGTTTTCGGATTCAATGTTGTATACATGGAATTGATTCAAACTGAGGATTTCAAATTTGACATTTTTTAAAGTAACATTTTCAAATGTAATATTGATAATTTTAACTATTGGACAATCTTTAGATATTATTGTTCTGGCTACAAAAACACCAGGGTGTATCTCCTTGTTTATCACTACAGCATCTTGAGGAAGCTGAGTTAGACTTTTTACTCGTCTTAGTACCTCGCATCTAGGCGGAACGAACAACCAATCCTCTTCAGGACCACTATAAGTCGGAATAGTAATATGATTATTACCTAACCTAATAGTCATTGTCCAATTAGAATAGTCCAAATTGCATTTATATTTAGATATGAAATCTCTTCCCAAAATCGCATCAACAGGTATAGGAAAATTTGAATCGACTATGTGAAATTTGTGTCGTATTTTGTAACCTTCAACAAAAATTTCAGTTTCCGTGACGCCTAAAGACTTAATGACGCCTTCTGTTACACCTTTAATTTTACTGGGATTAGAAATATCTAGCATTTGATCTGGGTTAATTTTTTTTCTTTTAAAAATGGATATATCAGCGCCCGTGTCGAGCAAAAATGTGTTTTCTGAACCCGTCATTTTTGTTGAAAATATTACAAAATTCGAGAATGATAAATTAAAATTAAAAATGTTTACATTTCTTCCCCCAATCGAGCCTGTTGGGGGCTCGCTTCGTTTCCCGACTCTGTATTTATCCCAGCAGCCCTTACTGCCGTTGTACGATTGTTTCCTCGATAATTTCGCCTATCACTACCATTTATATTTTGCCTATTGTTATAATTAGCACGTCCGCGTCTACCTCGATCGTATCGCCTTCGAGCGTTATCATTATGATTATAATTTTGTCCACCGCGATTGTTACTGTAACGCCTGTAATTGTAACTTTGTCTAAAATGAAAAACATTAGACGTACTAGCTTGACTGTTATTACTAATATTAACAAATTTTGTAACAGCTTCTTGAACTGTGCCAAAAGTACCTGCTTCCATAACTAATCGTGTTCTTTCCGAATTTGAATTAGTACTGAGGGATCTAACCACGTGTTCTGTAGAGTACCGACCCGCAACTTCGTAAGGTACACCTTCTCTTATAAATGCTCTTTTTAGGTTTTCAGCTAACGACTCGATTTCTGCGGCGTAGGTTACAGCATCCTTATGGTTCTGTTTCATGTTTAGTACTTTAGCTGTTAACGACTGAGAACTTTCGCCTTTAATCCCATTTTTTAAAGTATTTATGATACCTAAGAGAGAATTTTCCGTTGTTATTAAATCTCTAGCCTTGCCCGTTAGACGTGTTTTAACATAAGCGACGGCGTTAGCAGTATGGTCATTTGAATTAGTATCAAGTAGTGCCAATGCATCTAAAAAGGATTGTAGTTTATCGGGAAAACCGTCAAATTCCTGTGGCAAAATTTTGCTAGCTAAATTAAAAAATTCGACGTTCGTCATCGCCATTGCTAATGAATCTTCGTCCAACATAACGTCTTCGTCAAAAATCAAAATATCAATTGGTTCTATACAATTCGTAGGAACCTTATAATTAACGTTTAATAACTGAAATGCTCTAATTATTTTATCTCTAATTTTAAGAAAAATAGATTTAACTGCGCTTCTTTGCCTATTATCTAGGTTGGACCAATGGATACCAATATATTTAGTTGTATCATTAAATAACTGTACAAGAGTATCTCGAATATCTTGTCTAGTTAGATCGCTTTTAGGTACTTCCTTTTTTATGGCGCGTTTAGCTTGATTAACTACGTCCTCTTTATATTTAAGTAGATCTAGCTGAATCCATACCCAGTTGGTCGACATAGAAATTCAGAATAAGAAATGCAGACATTTAAAAGTAGCCTAAATATCTATCGGTGCATAAACATCACTATAAATATAAGTCTAGGAAGGAAAACTTACAGTAATTCTAGGTTATCCTTTATTTTAAAACTAGTTTTGTTGTGTTTTTTCTTTAATCACCATAGTAGCGCACACTTTCACTAGTCACACAACACTCACTTAGTTTTCCATCACAAAATCTTCTGCTGGAATCTGCTGGAAGCCGGAACTTTCTGCTGGAGGCCGGAACTGGAGGCGAACCGGGGTGACTGTCTTCTAAGGATCCATACTGAGTGTTGAGGCTGCTAAGTTTCGCTTCACCTGTTTTTTTAAGTTTCTCCTGTACATTTTAAATACTTTTATGGCCAGGGAAACCACCATTAACGAAACTATAATGTACAATATGATTTTCACGTCCTTTGTAACATTGTACTCTTGTTGTTGGACGATGAAGTTAGAATTGACTACTCCATTTTCTTCAAAATTTTGTGTGGTCGACTTCGTTTGACCCATTTTGATTGTTTAACTTTAATCTAATATAGAGTCGTAGACAAAACATTTACCTATTACTACCTACCTATTTAACATATAACTTTAAGTTTCATAGTTAATTTTTTCGCGCTGGCAGGATCGCCATGTAATAAAAACGCTGTTGGCTTTTTAATAATTCTATATTCAATCAAAATTATATTAATTCATTACATTATAATTATTGCTAGGAAGTATCAAATTAGTCTACATCAACATTTTAATGACTGCGCAGTATGTTGACCTGTACTGTTAAAGTCCACAATTCGATTACCTATACATTTATTTATATTTACGAAATATCTAATGCTTGACTATGTATAATTATTAAGAAATATTCTAATATCTAAATTAACTAAGTATAAACCCTTACAGAGAGCACACTCATTGTGTAATGTTGCTTAAACTCAGAACTGATTTCTGAGATATCCTGATACCTAATTTTGAACTATGGCCTAGAGGCTTCATTGTCAATCGCCGCTTGGGCAGAATTATATAACTCATGTAATATTTCAATGGCTTCCTGACGTAATATTCGAATTTTCTTAATATTTTTTTCCATGTTAAAAATAAACTAAAATATTAATGAAACGGTAGACTTGTAAATAGACACTCACGCCTTTTGAGACTGAGTATTTTTAAACAAATTATATTAAAAAGATTATAGCGATTATGGGAGCAAAGAATAAAGTTATTTGTAAATTTTTGTATTAAAATGTTTGCAAAAAAAATACAAATGGCATAAATGTGCGTTATTTTCAAAAACTAATACCTATCCAATCCACCCTGTAACATATATTTAAGTATAAAATTTCTAATTATTACTGCCGTTTAATCAGGCTCGAAGTGAACCAAAAAAATGTATGGGTTTTACCCGTTATTTGGTTGTAAATATCCCAAATGAATAATAGAATAAATAATGGACTGTATTTCTTAAAATCGAGTGGCATAAAACTCACCTCTGAGATTTTTGGTGCTCCCGGTTCTGCCGGCCGGCTCTCCCGTCTTCGATGTACAAATTATACAACACTTAAATTTTAGACACAACAAAGTTAGAGCAATTATTATTGAGAGAATAATATACAAAATTTTGCGATGAACCAAGTGCCTCTTTTTCCTCTTATTCGAAGTTCGTTCTATACCACCTTGCAAAAACGCGAAAATGTAAAAACTCTGAAAAAACTTAAATGATAGGACTTAAATATATATATGTATGAATGCATTGGATAGACAACCAATATTACAAGGCTAATATATATGGTTTGCAAACACTCAAATACAAAAATAATTAATAACTACGTAACAATACCCAATAAATACCTCTCTTGACTCTGGTAAATTTCCTAAAAACTTAAAAACTAGCACAATTATTCCTATCGAAAAAATTAATAACACTAATAAGTCATGGGAATTTCGACCAATTAATACCTTACCAAGTTCTGAAAAATTCTTGGAGATGATAGTTTATCAACAATTAATTGACTATTTCAATAACAATAATTTATTTTTTTATAAATCAATCAGGATTTCGTGCTAATCATTCCTGTGAATCAGCACTCCAACTAACAATAACTGAGTGGAAACAAAAGTTGGATGAAGGAAACTATACTGTGGCTGTATTTCTAGATCTCAAACGTGCCTTCGAAACAATAGATCGCTCAATATTAATAAAAAAGCTTTTTATGTATGGTATTCAAGGTAAGGTTTTAAATTGGTTGAAAGACTATTTAGCTAATAGGGAATAGATAACAAAAATAGGTGAGCATGTATCTTCGCCAATAATTAATAATTATGGAATACCACAGGGAAGTATTTTAGGCCCCCTATTGTTTCTTATTTATATTAATGACATCAACGAAGTTCATAATTGTGATTTCTTAAACTTATTTGCAGATGACACTCTACTCTCGGTAAGCAGTGTTAATTTGGATGCGGCTTTAAATAAAATGAATAATTCCCTCAGACAAATTTCACAGTACTTAAATAATAATAAATTAAAATTAAATATTACTAAAACTAAGGCCATGATTATTACCACTCAATATAAATATAAAAACATAAACATTAACACGATAAATTTGAGTATTGATAATGATAATATTGAATTAGTTACAAATGTAAAATATTTGGGATTTGTATTAGATAACCATTTACAATTTAATGCTCACTTTGACTATATACAGAAAAAAATCACAAAAAAGTTATATTTCTTTTCCAGAATATCCCAAAAATTATCAGTTTCAACTAAAATTACTGTTTTTAGTACAATCATCCAACCTCATTTTGATTATTGTGCTAGTGTGTTATACTCCTTTGATTTAAATAAAATCACTGCTCTACAAAAACTGCAAAATAGAGGAATGAGAGTGATTTTGAGGTGTAACAGATATACGCCAATTCAACATATGCTTACTTCGCTTCAGTGGTTGTGTGTCAAAGATAGATTATTTTATCTGTCAATGGTGTTTATCTTCAAAATTTTAAATAACTTGCTACCAGACTACTTTAAAAAGTATATAATTTTGGCTAATGAAGTACATCAGTACAATACTAGATATAACTACAATTATTATATACCCAGGCGAAATCTGAGTCAAACCATGAAAATTTTATTATACAAAGGTCTCGACCAGTACAATAAATTACCAAATAATGTAAAGGAATCTGTATCACTAACAGGGTTTAAAAGAGCAATTGTAAGTTACATTAAGTCATTAGGTTAATGTAGTGATGTAACAAAAAGTTGCTTTATATCAAAGAATTAGTTGTACCTGAATACGTGCAAAATTTGAACAAAGCTATTTGTGTGATAATGTATGGGTATGTGTGATAGGTATTATATTTATATATATATAGGTATGTGTATATATGTCACCTAATGTATATCAATAATTAACAATTATACTAAGTAAGTACACTTGTTATATAAATGAATTTGTATATTAGGATTTTCTATTTCAATAAATTACTACTACTACTACAACTGTTTCTGTTGACGTTCTGTAGTCTAGCCCAAAGAGTATCTTAATGACTTTATTTTGTAATACCTGTATTTTTTTGAATAATACTACTCCGCATGTTCCCCAATTAGTGATCAAGTATCTAAATATGCCTAAGAAATAGGCATTGTACATACAATATTTAACTTTTACATCTACATAGTTCCTACATTTATAGATTGCTCCAATCATTGGTGTTATTCTTTTTTCAACGTATTTTATATGTTCATTCCAAATGAGACATTCATCTATTATAAGATATTTTGTTTGACTAACTCTACTCAATGAAACATCACCTATTTTTATATTTACTGTGTCAACATTTGTATTTTTTTGTTGAAATACCATATAGACAGATTTTTTCTCATTAATTTTTAAGTTGATATGTAACAGTAATTTTTTGTATCGGTTTAAGTCTTCATTGATCTCTTTTCCTAGGTGTTTTATTGATATGTGTGTATAGACCAGTATAGTGTCATCCGCAAAAGTGTAGTATTTTCCCTTTAATTGCCCTTTCTTTAGACTTAACACATGAAGTGTGTACAACAGAGGTCCTAGTACTTCTTTTAAAAACATACTATTCATTACTGTAATTTCTTCAAAATTGTCCAATGCTCTAATTTGTTGTTTTTCCAGTTTTATGACATTAATTATTTCTCCACCCACTTCACACAAGTATTGATTAAATTCGCGTACTATCTCTTTGTGTTAGTAATAGTTGTCTCACCTACAGAAATACATTCCATCTTTTTGTTGCTATGCCCATTACCCCTTATAAACTCATTTATACAATCCCATTGGTTTTTCATGTTGGATCCTGTCCTCTCCCACTTATCCCTAAAATATTTTTGTTTTAGTGATCTACTTTCCCTGTTTACTTTATTTTTTAAAGATTTAAACTTATCACAAACGTTTTGGTCATTAGGATACCTCCTTTTAAGTTTATATAATTTATCTCTTTCTGTTAATAGTTTCGAAAATTCTTTATTTACCCAGTTATTCCCTTTTTTTGTTATTATTTGTGATTAGAACATGTAGATGGTGCTAGAGTTCTCGACTCTTAGGTTTACTATCCATCTATCTGTTTTGTATATCTATGCTGTGTATTGTAACTTAACCTTTCAAGTAGTCTGTGAAAATATTAATAAATGACAGTTCTCAACTAAACGGTTTGTCTTGTAACATCGTTAATTATCACTGCAATCTCAACAGGTCATGTGCCCAGTGTTACCGCGAATTAACGACCGTGAAAGTATAGTTACACCGAAATAAGTATTTTTTTATAGTTCATCGTGCGTGAAATACGCTGAAGTAAAAACCGAGAACGTGTTAAGAACTTTTCCGACAACATGGCGAACATAAATTCCGTAAGCACGTTGCCGCCGATAGAAAAGTTAAAAGGACGTGAGAACTATTCCACATGGAAGTTTGCAATGAAAGCGTATTTGCAACATGAAGATTTATGGGATACAGTTGAAATTCCAGCTGATGAAGCTATATCGAACGATGCGCGAAAAATCACACGTGCACATTCAAAAATTATCCTCTCGTTGGATCCAATAAACTATGTGCACGTGCAGGACACCCAAACTGCAAAAGATGCGTGGGATAAACTCAATTCTGCATTTGAGGATAGTGGACTTACTCGACGCGTAGGACTGCTCCGTACTTTAATTACCACGCAACTTACGAATTGCGAGTCCGTTAATGATTATGTGAATACGGTAATCACAACCGCACATAAATTAAATGGTATCGGTTTCAAAATTAGTGAAGAGTGGATCGGTACTTTACTATTGGCAGGACTTCCAAACGAATATAAACCAATGATAATGGGCCTCGAAAATTCGGGTACACCTATAACAGGAGATGCCATTAAAACAAAATTACTCCAAGATGTGAAATGGGAAAAAAGTTCGAGATCGCCCACGGATGACAAGGCATTCTATTCCAAATCGCCAAACACAAAATTTCCAAACAAGCAGGCAAAATGGAAGTCACTGCGTTGTTTCGAGTGCAACAAGCAGGGTCATCGCGCAGTGGACTGTAGACAACGTAAAGAGAAAGAGAAACAGTCAAAGGCCAATAACTGCGAAGTGTCAGACTTAAGAGCATTCTTCGCTCTCCAGTCAAGTAACACGACAAACCAGAAGGACTGGCTGATAGATTCTGGTGCATCAGCACATATGACGAAGAATCGTCACTGGTTTAGGGAGCTCAACCCATCAGGATCAAAGAAGGAGATCGTCGTCGCCAACGATCAACGACTACCTGTCGAGGGAACAGGAGATATCATTTTAAAGGTCGGCCATAATGGTATGACAGAGGATGTGTTGGCAAAAAATGTCCTATATGTTCCTGGGATTTCGTCGAATTTGCTCTCCGTGAGTCAGATTGCCAAGAAGGGTAACAAAGTTATTTTTGAGGGACCTGAGTGTCAAATATTGGACCGAAATAATGAATTAATCGCTTCAGGATCTGCAGTGAACAATACGTACAAGCTGAATTCAGCGGAGGAACAGACACCCCGTCCTGCACCGTTAGTAGATGAAAACATATGGCACAGACGCCTAGGGCACATGAACAGAAAATTCATGTGCGATCTCCGTAATCACGCTGCCATAGGAGTAAATTTTAAAGACGAAAAAAGGGAGATTTGCATCACGTGCAATAAAGGTAAGCAAACTAAAGTTCCTTACGAACCTCAAAATAAAATAGCCAGAGGAATACTAGACTTAATCCACACCGATTTATGTGGTCCTATGGAAAATAACTCAATTGGAGGAGCTAAGTATATGATCACCTTCATGGATGATCACTCAAGAAAAGTATTTGTTTATTTTCTGGCAACTAAGGATCAAGTACCAGATACCTTCCTTGAATTCAAGACATTCGTAGAAAAGCAAACAGGCAGACATATTAAATGCTTGAGGAGCGATAATGGCACCGAGTATGTTAATCATAAGATGAAGGATATCATGCGCACAGCAGGAATTCAACACCAAACCACCATTCCATACAACCCACAACAGAACGGAACTGCCGAGAGAATGAATCGTACGCTAGTGGAGAAAGCTAAGTGTATGCTGTTAGACGCGAAGCTGGACATAATATTCTGGGCAGAGGCGGTCGCCACTGCTGCCTACCTGGTGAATCGTGCACCAAACCAGCGACTCAATGGATGCACTCCGGAGGAGATTTGGACCAACCAAAAGCCTGATCTCAGCCATTTACGCATATTTGGATGCAAGGCGCTAGTGCACGTCCCGAGTCAACTCCGTAAGAAATGGGATGCAAAGAGCATTGAATGTGTTCTTCTCGGTTATTGTGCAGATTCTAAAGGATATCGACTCTGGGATCCTACATCGAAAAAGGTAATTAAAAGTCGTGACATTACTTTTGTAGAAACCAGTCAAACTTCTAATGAGGTAGAGCCATCCGGACCTATCATGATGCTACCGTTAGTCGATTCCATCGACACCGAAGCAAGTGAGGAATATGGTTCCGAGCTAAAAGATGAAATAATCGATGCAGAAAATTCAGGCGACGAACTAGCAGATCAAAATGTAGATCCACTTACTATACGCAGGTCCAGCAGGCCACATAAGCCACGAAATTTTGACGATTATGTGACGTACTCAGCAGTCGTACAGAGTCATGATCCAGTTACTTACAACGAAGCCGTGGATAGACCAGATGGTACTAAATGGATGGACGCCATGACATCTGAGTTGCAATCATTAATTAAAAATAAAACGTGGACTTTAGAGGACCTTCCTGCGGGCAAAAGAGCCATTAAATGTAAATGGGTTTTCAAAATAAAAACCAACGCTGCAGATGGAAGCACACGTCACAAGGCAAGGCTCGTAGCCAAAGGCTATTCACAACGAAGAGGTCTGGACTACGAAGAAACTTATGCCCCCGTAGTGAGGTATACATCCATCCGTCTATTGTTCGCATTAGCTACAAAAATGGACTTGGACATCGAACATTTGGATGTGGTTACAGCTTTCCTGCACGGTGACTTGAAAGAAGAAATTTATCTAGCACAACCAGAAGGCTTCGAACAGCCTGGAAGTGAAACTAAGGTATGCAAATTAAATAAGGCAATTTATGGGCTTAAACAAGGCAGCAGAGCCTGGAATGAAAAACTTAATGAAACATTGACACGTATGGGATTAGTACGATGTAAATATGATCGATGTGTATACTATCATATATACGAGGGCTCTATAATAATAATTGCCGTATACGTTGATGATCTTCTTTTGTTTACTAACTCCACGAAGCATAAAACACAACTGAAACAGGAGTTAATGAAAGAATATGAAATGAAAGACCTAGGAGAGGCAAAGAACTGCTTAGGAATCGAAATTACCAGGGATCGTGAACAAGGTAAGATTTGGCTTAACCAATCGAAATACATAGCCGACGTGCTTCAAAGATTTGGGATGTCTAACTGTAATCCTGCACGAACGCCCTTAGAACCTGGACTCAGACTTACTAAGGACATGTCTCTGAAGACACAAAGCGAAAGGGATGAGATGGCGAAACACCCTTATCAAAGTGCCGTTGGATCCATAATGTATGCCTGCCAAGGTACAAGACCAGACTTAGCACATGCAATAAGCATGGTTTCTCGTTTCAATCAAGATCCTGGGAAGACACACTGGACTGCAGTAAAACGAATACTGCGATATTTAAAAGCTACCATCGACAACAAGCTGGAGTTCAGCAAGGACAAGAATCCTGAGATACAAGGTTTCTGCGATGCTGACTGGGCCAACGATTTAGATGAACGGCATTCCACCACAGGATACAGCTTTACGTTGCAAGGAGGAGCCATCAGCTGGAATAGCAAGCGCCAACCATCGGTAGCCTTGTCCACCACGGAAGCTGAATATATGGCCTTATCTAGTGCTACACAAGAAGCTTTGTGGTTACGTGGACTTGCAAGTGAGATCGGCTTGAAAACTGAACATCCGATATTAATTCACTGTGACAATCGAAGTGCCATTCAATTAAGTGAAACCGCGAATTTTAGTGCTCGCACAAAACATATAGACACCAGGCATCACTTTCTGAGAGAAAAGATTACGGAAGGCAAGATTAAATTAATGCACTTGCCCTCAGTCGAAATGCCTGCGGACATGCTAACTAAATCAGTTACAGGCACTAAGCTTAACAAATGTTCTAGTTTATTAGGTTTAAGTGCTTGATGAAGAACTCTGTTCAAATCAAGTGAGGATGTTATTATTTGTGATTAGAACATGTAGATGGTGCTAGAGTTCTCGACTCTTAGGTTTACTATCCATCTATCTGTTTTGTATATCTATGCTGTGTATTGTAACTTAACCTTTCAAGTAGTCTGTGAAAATATTAATAAATGACAGTTCTCAACTAAACGGTTTGTCTTGTAACATCGTTAATTATCACTGCAATCGCAACATTTAATGCTTGAAATACTAGTTGCCTCCGTTTCGCTTTTTTGAACTGTCCCAATTAGTTCAGTAAAAGTATTAATTGTCTGAGTTCTAGTCAGTTCAGTAAATCTTTCCCTAAATTTATTTAAATCTATACTTAATTTGCTAAATGTCTCATTTGACTTATATTCACGTACCTTATCGTTAATATATATGTATATATATATATTTTTATACATTTATTTAATGTCGGCCTATTTCCGCTACTGAGGCCTAACACCGACGCCTGTAGACGAGCTACCCCCAACCAGGAATTTTGCCGAACCTGTTCCCTTAAGAAGAGTAGGGATCTTTTACTTGCCTAACATTTAATAGACAAGAGACCGACGGCTTTACATCCCCTCCGAAGGATGGTATATCTCCTATACAACCCTCGCCTAAGGTTGTATAGCTTCCGTGCATACACTGATATACAAACCGCTGGAAGATGTGTGAGGCGAGGACGCGGTTTCCGTTGGAATGGTCACCCATCCAACTACTAACTGCGCCTGACGTTGCTTTACATTGCATACCGAAGTATGTACATAGTAAAGACCCACCTACGCTCGCCCCGATCGTTAATATTAATATTAAGAATTTTATAATCTCCTTAATAATGTTCATTTTCTACACTAACTTTACATTCTAACTCTCTATTGCACAGTACGTGATCAATTAATGTACTTGTATACTCCGATAATCTAGTCGCATTATTTTCACTAATTTCGTTTTTTATGCTAAAACCACTTTTTCCAAATTCCACCACAGAATTCATCTTTGTACAACCATGTCTCCGTTAAAACAATTATGTCTGCACTTTTTAACTTAGCATAGGTTTCTAGTTCTTCGAATTCCTCAACATCATACAAATGAAATTGAAGGATGTTTTTCTTATATAGCACAAATGTACCTGAATAAAGCTATATCCAACTTAGATTTGTCCATACCCCAGTTCAAAAGTAAATTGAAGATAATGTTAAATAATTAGCCCTATCCAGTCTTTTAGGAAGCTTAAATGTTCAAAGTGTGGAGAAAAACACTCTACCATTAAATGTACAAGTGTTCTGCCCCCAAAATGCAATTCTTGTGGATCTGAGGAACATCAGGCTTGGTCGTTTAAATGCCCAAATCGTCCCAGGAAACCCATAGAAGGGATACCCCATATTCCAGTTAAAACTCTTAACAAGAAAAGTCATGAAATCAATGGTGAAACAAGGGAAAAATCTAGAATTCATGCGCCAGTAACAATTCATGATGTTATAATGAATACATTTGTCAATAAACTTAATAAACCCAAACATGTAAACAGAGCTGAATTACTGGAAAAACTGAGGAGGAAATTTATACAAGAATACCAAATAGAAACTTCAGTTACCTTTTTTGGCAATAAGATATACATTTTGATGTTCGACATGCTACTTAATGATTTTAACTCACCAACAGAACCACTACTCGGAAGACAGGATGTTCATGTTCACGACAATGCTTAATATTTTATACACTAATGTCAACAGTTACATGCCTAAGAAATATTTAATTAACAACATTATCGAAAACTTAAATATAAATTGTGCACTTTTTGTATAAAGTAAAACAAAAGAAGGGTCTAACACAAAATACCGGAATTGGAGCACTATACAGCGAAATGGCAATATTGTAAATAATAATGCAAGAGGTGGCAGTCTCATTCAAGTTTACCCATCCCTGAAGATGGGTAAAGCTAATTTTCCAAGAGTCAACAATCCATTAAATGAAGTGACACATTTTACCATACCTTTTCAAAATAATCTTCTTCACATTTATTCATATATATTCTATATTCATCCCACGTCAAACATTGAGGAAATCTTTTCATCATGGCCTCGCGATTCAAATATGCTATTATTATCGGTGATTTCAATTTCAACGCAGCAAAACACAGACAGTTAAATATTTTGCTCAGTGGCACATCATTTGAACGGGCAAATACTCCCCCAACATTTCTTATGCCAAACAATATTGATTCAACACCTGATGCAGTTCGTTACACAAAAAATATTTTGAAAAATTTCAACAATATCGAACTTATCCCTGACGTTGGTTCTGACCACCTTTCGATAATGATCAGTTTTAGCTTAAATTTGCCAGCTGATACTTCAGAACCAGAAACAAACAATTTATATTTATATAATAAATGTGATATGGAAAAAGTGAATGCAGAAATGTGCAGGCATATTCGTGAGAACAGAATCATTACACCGGACACAATAAATTTATTTAATGAGAAGCTAAAAAGTTCCATTCTTAAGGAAACTCCAATTTCTGCACACAGATACTTTGCTCACCAGTTACCACCATTCATAATGAGGTTAATAAAACAAAAAAGGAAAATTTACACAGACTACAAGCAATATCAAGATCCCGATCTCAAAAGAAAATTCAACGAACTTAACAAAAATATTCACAACATGATAATGATGTTTAAATCTTCTAAATGGTTAGATGTATGCGAAGAAATAAACAAATCTAGAGGTCGCAATTTTGTTACCCCAAATCAACAAACTAACCAAATATAAACAAAAATTTCACATCCCAACTGTAGTAGAAAATGGTGTAGAATATAGCTCTAATGCTGAAAAATCACAAATATTTTCTGAAAACCTAAAGCAACTCTATGTACATAATGTAAACCCTGACTTTGATGATGAAACATTCGATTCGGTAACAGAATGGCATAATCAGTTTTTCCATCATAATAAATGATGGTATAGAAATTAGTGAGGAAGAATACTTCAAAATTCTTGATAAACAGAAAAACTTGGCCCCAGGTATGGACAATCCTGGTTCCTTGGTCAATTGTAAAAAAACTGGACTATGATATCCATCTCTATATAATAAAAATATATGAATTCTGTTTAAACAATCACCATTTTCCGGCTATTTGGAAAAAAGGACAAATAATTGCAATTCCTAAGCCCCACACTGATCACACAAAAACGGAAAATTACAGACCAAATACTTTATTACCTGTTCTTGGAACTCTTTGAAAAAATTATCAAAGGTAGAATTCTGGAGTGCATAAGTGAAAAAATTCCAGCTTTTCAATTTGGATTTATAGAAAAATGTTCGACCCTACACCCTCTTACCGTCCTGGTGTCCAATGTCCAGTCGGCCAAACTAGATAACTTAAAATCACCTGCTGTTTTCTTAGACATTAAAAAAGCATTTGATAGTGTATGGCATTTGGGTTTGCTTTACAAATTGAGCAAACTAGACCCATCCCAGCCTACCTTGTTTATATTCTGAGAAGCTTTCTAGAAATGAGGAATCTTTATGTCAAAGTAAACAACTCCTTTTCAGATGGTTTTGTTGCTGAGCAAGGATTGCCACAAGGATCTGCATTATCACCAGTGCTATATAATATTTACTGTCATGATATTTTTTCTTCCGAAATTAATCCAAAATCTTATCTTCTGCAATACGCAGATGATACCACATTAATTTCTCACAACAAAACTCTGACCAAGGCCATCGATAATTTACAAAAGATGGATTAATGACACTGAAAAATGGTTTAAAACATGGAGACTACAATTAAATCCCGCTAAAGCTCGTTTTATAATTTTCAATCATAGACTATCCATAAATTCACCCTCCATTAATATTTTAAATTCAAGAATACAACCCTCTGTATCTACAAAGTACCTAGGAATCGAACTGGATTACAAATGCAACCTAAAACAACATACTAAGCTGCTCAAACGAAGAATTACAACACAAGCAAACTTTTTTCGTTCTCTAACATATAAAAAAGGGGGAATTTCAACACAATCTGCTGCCAAAATCTACAAGTCCATATGCCGTCTACTGTTAGAGTTTGGACATACCCTGTACCTAAATTGCCGGATATCTATTATAAAAAATATTCAAGTTGCCGAAACTTCAGCTTTGAGAATAATTACTAAGATGCGCCATCCGAGGAATCCACTCCACAAGCCTTCTAACAATTATCTTTATGACATTTCCAAAATCAGTCCAATTCAGGAGAGACTCAATATGCTTTCTAAAAAGTTTGCACAATGACCTCATAATTTCCTCATCATGAATCCCCTACTAAGAACGAGAACAATACAGCGGCCCAGATGTCGATTTCCCGAAAGAACCATTCAAGAAATACTAAATTCCCTGCAGGACGTTAATTAATTCTTCATCCTAATTTGTAAAATGCTAATATGTAATATGTATTAATCAGCACTGGTGTTTAGTCTACCCCGTACGAGTGCCGTAGATGGTAGTAAAGCACTCGTAATGCCGCGTTATGGCGATGGATGTAGGCCGAAATCGCATATACCGGGCATGCAGACAGTAAATGCATGAGCGATTCCGGCACCTGATGACAGGTCCTGCAGCTGGTATCGGGAACCCCTACACCCATCACACGGCTTCGGTAGGCCAAGGTGTTAATAACACCATCCTGGCAGGCCACAATGAATCCCTCGGTCTCCGACTTAAGCCCAGCTGACCTTAAAAAGGCGAACGTCAGCTTGGTCGATAAACCCAGCGTTTCTATGTTCTTATAGAATACACCGTGCATGGATTTATCGACGTGCCGTCTAAACAGATTCTCCTGTTCAGCGGTTTTAATCTGGGCTTTCAGACGATTTGGCGGAAGCTCAGTAACCGACTCTGGGTCGGCACCTCGCCGGCCTCCTCGCCTGATGTCGAATACTAGACCGAGTTCATCTGCGACTCTCTTTGCTGCCTTGAATAATCCTGCTCCCACTCCTGCATTTTCATGATTTCTCACTAATTGCAGGAGAGGGTCTGAGCTCCTAAGGACGTTACATGCTATACTCAGGACTACCCAGCCATGCATGCACTCCAAACTCAAGAGTCCTCGGCCCCCCCGATGATGTGGGAGGTACACACGAGGAACGGACAATTTTGGATGAATGCTCCTATGGATATTCATCATCTTGTGGGTACCTCTATCTAACTGACGCAGCTCATCTACCGTCCATCTCACTACTCCAAAGGAGTAGAGCAGAACAGGAACGGCAAGCATATTAGTGGCAGACACCTTGTTTTTCCCCGAAAGTTCGGATGACCAAATCTTTCGGACTAGGCCTCTGTACTTGCCGCGGAGAGATTCCTTAATTTGTTGCACATCCTGGATGTGATGTTGTTGCACACCCAGGTATGTGTAAGTCTCTCCGGCATCTTAGTAAACTGGGACAGTTTGGTTTTGACAACCACATGATAGTATTCTTTAAATCTTATCTGCAGAAGAGAGCTCAATACGTTTCTTATAATGGATATAATTCTGATAAATATGTGGGTACCTCTGGTGTCCCACAAGGGTCGAATTTAGGTCCACTGCTGTTTCTTTTGTTCATAAATGACCTGAGCTCTATAATTCAGTGTAACCACCTTTTTTTTGCTGATAATTTGAAGATATACACCGAAATACAAAATTTAGATGATGGGCAGAAGTTGCAAGCTGATTTGAATAATATTCAAGTCTGGTGTGTAAATAATAAGTTACATTTAAATCCTGTGAAATGCAAATTTTTAAGTATCACAAGGAAGCAGTCAGTTTGTGAATATCACTATCAAATCAACGGTAATTTACTAACACGCTGCACTACTTACAAAGATTTAGGTATAAAATTTGATGCTCAATTTACTTTTAGAGATCACATAATAGAGAAAATATCAGAAGCATTGAAAATGTTTGGCTTTATTATCAGGAACTGTCGAAATTTCACGGAGATTAATGCTTTTAAAGTTTTATACTATTCTTATGTGCGTACTAAACTGGAATATGCGTCTCTAGTTTGGTACCCTAACTACAATTGTCACAAAGATGCAGTTGAGCGGGTACAGAGAAGATTTTTAAGATACTTGGTATTTAAGCTGGATGGTGAGTATCCTGTAAGAGGAATTGATTATATGTACCTGACAGAAAGGTTTAATATTATGAGCCTAGACACAAGGAGGAAATGTGCCTCATTATCATTTTTATACAAATTGCTACACAACGAAATTGATTGTCCTGAATTATTAGCTCAGATTAACTTTTATGTGCCTAGACAGGGGTCTAGACAACATGTATTTTTTTATAACAACATTGCGAGAACAAATTTGTTATTAAGATCTCCGGTGTATGTAATGTCGAACAATTTTAACAATATCTCTCATTTATGTGATATTAACAACTGTACTTTAAAAGAGTTAATGAATAAGGCAGTCATTGTGGATGAGGAACCTATGTAGTCATACAGGTACTTATGTATTTACTTATTGTCTCTATATTTGTAACGTACTAATTGTCATGTACTTTATACTTTAGCGTTTTATGTATTTTAATATATTATGTACTTTATATTTTAGCATTTTATATATTTTAATATTTTTCTGTTATATTGCTCTGTAAATGGTTTATACTGTTGGGCAATAAAGCTATTATTATTATTATTATTATCTAGATGTCGCAAGATGCTTCCGTCTGCGAGCTGCGCCTCTTCAGCAAAGTCGCCGCATCGTCCTCTCTTGAGGTGGACGACTGCACACTTGTCCAATCCGAATTCCATTCCAATAGCCAGCGTATACCGTTCGACCACCCTTAGAGCATATTGCAGTTCCTGCTCTCCGGAGGCGTAGAGTTTAAGGTCATCCATGTAGAATAAATGGGTGACCTTATGCCTCCGGTTGCTGGGTGGACCGCATTGGTATCCGCGGACTTGGCGGAGTTCAACAGATAAAGGCAACAGTGAGATGCAGAAGAGGAGAGGACTCAAGGAGTCCCCTTGGAATACTTCTCTCCTGAATGCTACCTGCTCTGTGGTAACCCGCTGTGCACCGGATGTTATGGTGAAGCGAGTTTTCCAGAGCGGCAGCAGTTGTTCTATGCATCTCACTAGTGGTGCTGCTACCGCAAGACATTGGAGCAAATGTAACAAGAGCTCATGTGATGTTGTGTCAAATGCCTTACGGTAGTCAATTCAGGCCATAGATAGATTCCGCTTATATTGCACAGAGTCCTGTGTAATACAGCGGTCTATCAGCCGGTTATCCTTGCAGCCTGCCATGCCTTTCTTCGCACCACTTTGCTCATTTATCTGCTGAAAGACCGGATCAACATGCCGTAGTGTCCTAGCGTACAAGATACGTGTAAATACCTTGTAGCAGGAGTTCAGACATGTGATTGGCCTATAGTTTCTCGGATCGGACAGATCTCCCTTCTTGGGGATTAACACAGTACGTCCTTCGACAAACCAGTCCGGAATATGCTGCCCCTCGTTCAACCAAGAGTTGAAAACCCACGCCAGACGACGGTGGGTGGATGGAAATTTCTTCCACCACCAGTTGTTAATGCCGTCTGGGCCAGGAGCAACGAAGTTCTTGATACCAACAAGTGCCTGTTGGACTTCCTCCGTACTGATCGCCGGGCACACTTCGTCTTGCTCTCCAAAGGTTCTGTTACACAGAGCCTCGAAGTGTGCTATTGCTGGAGTGCTGCTGTTGAATGGACGCGTCGTTTCGTAGATTCCCTTCCAGAATCCTTCGACATCTTCTACATTCGGCGGATTATCGACAACACACTGTGGCTCCTTGAACAGGCGGGAGGGAGTCGTACGGAACATTGAATTTTGTTCCATACTTCGCACCCGCTTGTTCAACTTCTTCTTTATTGCCATCAGTGTGCGAATTCTATCTAAACAGTGGTGCTTGATGGTAAGCAACACTGTCAGATTCAGAGTGTGGTGTTGGCGTCTCAGTCCGGCTGCCACTCGCCGGACTTTAGGCATAAATGCCCTGCCAGATGTTATGTGTTCCACCACACTCTGAGTTCGAGAAGCGTGTTGTCTGGCCGAATGTATTTTGCCTTCGATTTTTTGTACCCGCCGCTTAGCTTTCTCGATTCCGCTAGAGGCATTGGTTTGTCTTTCGCGAGAAACGAGTTGCCTAGTGGCGTTGTACACGGCAGAGTTGATTTGCCAGATGTCGGCATCCTCTGGGAGGTCCTCATCGATGACCGCGTACATTCTAGCCAGGTCTTGGGCCTTTAGGGTAGTCCTGGTGATAAGACTTACCCTCGTCCTTAAGTCGGCTTCGGTGTACTCTGCAGGAAGTCTCCCGTCAGCGTTTTGCCGCGGTGGTTTTGCGGCTGGTACAGCTACTTATAATAATATTTATTTCACCATGTTGGATACAAATAATGTACATATGGTAGGTCAGAAGTACAATAGTAACATATTAAAATAACAATAAAATTTATATATATTTCACATATATTATAGTACTAATAATACTATTATTATTGGTCCAATTATTTGATTATTCTACAATAAGTCGTCAGGTCAGAACGAAAATATATAGAATATAATAAAGTAAAACAAAGTAAACTGGTACTAACAAAAATTTTAAAATCTATATACAGTTATAAATATATATTAGTATAACAAATATGACATGAATGCAAAGCAAAAGAAGAAAAAAAAAAAATGTGAATTTATCATCAAATCAAAAACTATCATTTAAGAACTCCCTGACTGAATAATACGCCTTTCCTAAGAGTAGCTCTTTGACGTGTTTTTTAAAAATATTAATATTTAAAGATTACGGCCAGATATTTGGGGCAGTGTTCGTACGTTGTTGTTCTGTGTTGAGGTATTTCTAAACGCTCGTTATTTCTCGTATTATAATGATGATACTGACTTAGGGTTTCAAAACTTTCATTTTTTGCATAAATAAGGATACTTAAAATAAATGAAGAGGGCAGCGTAAGAATATTTAAAGCCTTAAAGTGCTCTTTGCAGCTATCTCGCGATTTTATGCCACACATATATCTTACTGCCTTTTTTTGTAGTTTAAAGACTCTCAAACTTTCATTTGAAAAACCCCAAGCAGTGATACCGTAAGAAAGAATAGAGTGAAAATTTGCGAAATAATACTTTTTTATGACATCAAGGCTTACAGTATCTTTTAGTTGTTTGATACAATAGCAAACAGAAGCCAATTTTTTGCACATATGATCAATATGTGTCCCCCACCTACAATTCTCAGATATGTATAAGCCTAGAAATTTTGTTGACTCAGCCTGTCTAAGTGATTTATGTGAAATTCTAATGAGCAGGCTGCTATCAGAGGTTATCAAAGTGTTTTTAAACCTAATTAATACGGACTTGTTTGTATTTAATAAGAGCCTATTATTGACTAACCATCTATTAATGGATTCCAATTCTTCATTACTTCTAAGAACAACATTTTTCGGGCAATTATCCCCTACTACCACAGACGTGTCATCAGCAAACAAAAATATATTAAGTGCATTAAGATCGTTTATGTAAATGAGAAATAACAATGGACCTAATATAGATCCTTGTGGGACACCAACTGTAGTATGAAGCGTTTCAGATCGACACGAATTAATGCTTACTAGATGTGGTCGATTTTCCAGATAGCTATTAAACCAGTTGAGTGCTAGTCCTCTAACCCCGCATTTAGCCATCTTATCTAGGAGAATTTTATGTGAGACCAAATCAAACGCCTTGCTAAGATCTAGAAAGATACCTATGACAATCTCGCCGTTATCCATTTTATTATGAAGTAAATTTAGAAATTTATTGATACAACTAGATGTTGATCGTCCTTTTCGAAAACCAAACTGGTTTTTGTTAAATAGTTTGTATTTGTCAAAAAAGGCTATGATTTTATTTGCTGCATATTTTTCAAAGACTTTTGCAAAAGTGTTTAATAGTGCTATTGGCCTATAATTATTTATATCGTCAGTATCTCCGGATTTTAATATAGGTACGATTTTCGCAATTTTTAATTTGTCCGAGAAAACCCCTACACTAAGAGAAACATTAATCAGGTACGTTTGTTGTTTAGTAACATAATCTTTACATTTCTTTAGCAAATTTGAACTAATTTCATCTATTCCTGCTGAATTGGAATTTTTCAAATTGAGTATAATATCATAGACCTCAGCTTCAGTCGCAGGTTCAAAGAAGAAAGTATATACTTTATTGTTAATATTATTTGATGGGTCAGAGTCGTTATGTGGGATGTTTTTCAATAGTATAGTTGGAATTTCATTAAAATGTGAATTAAAGGCATTTCCTAATTCAACAGAATCGTCTATTATTTTGTCATTAATATTAAGCTTTAAATCATTTATTTTATTCTTTTTATTAGGTTTAATAATATCCCACGCCACTTTAGATTTATTACTTGCATTTGTTAAGATACTGTCGTTATAGTTTCTCTTTGCTTTACGGAGAAGTTGTCTGTAAATGCATTTATACTTTTTATAATACGAGACTATATTAAGGTCCGTTGCGTTCAGTGTCAGGAAGTAAAGATCTTTCAATTTTTTTGATGATACACGTAGGCCTTTTGTTAGCCACGGAGTCTTTTTTTGGTATGTTCTAATATTCCTTGTTTTTTCAGGAAAAGCTAGATGAAAATAAAATAAAAAGGTATCATAAAAAACATCAAACTTAGCATTAATGTCATACTCATTATTGTACATATCTTCCCAGCTTTCTTCACGGATCAATGAACAAAAGTATTCAATGTTATTTTCATTGTTAAGTGCTCTGTATTTAATTTTTTGTTTGTTTTTTTCTGTTGGATTTTTTACTTCCAAAGATAGCATCTGACCATGATGATCAGATAGAGCATTCATTACAACTTTGCTTTCATAATTTTCACAGTTTATATTCACACAGATATTATCGATACAATTTTGGAGTCTTGTCGGTTCATTTATAGTTGGTTTAATGCAATATGAGCTTAAGAAATCCAAGAGATCTGAGCATTGCTTATTAGTTGCTAAAAAATTTATGTTAAAGTCCCCACATAATATGATTTTAGAGTTTTTGTATTTACTTACAACCAGGTCGAGAATTATGGTACATTTTTCATAAAAAATATTGAAATCACTATCAGGGCTTCTGTATAGTACAATTACAATCACAAAATCATTTGCATTAAAATAAGTTTCCAGTGCGGCACATTCAAAGTGTTTTTCAACAGCATGAGAGTTGATGTATTCCAGTTTTTCACATTTAATAGCATTTTTTAGAAAAATTGCAACCCCACCATTTTTTATAATATTTCTACAATAGTAACTACCAATATAATAATCTTTTATATATAATGATGGAAGCTGAATATTGTTTGCCCAATGCTCGGTTACACAAAAAATATCACAGTCGGTATCACATAAAAATAATTCTAAATCTAACAGTTTATTTCTCATGCATTGCACATTCTGATGAATTATGTGTAATTTTTTATAATTTGCTCCTTTACTAAAAAATTATTTTCCTCTGAACAAAGAAGAATGTGATCTGCGGATATAATACTAGTATTTTGTATTGTATTTTCATGGTTTATTTCAACTAATTTATGAGAGTCTGTTATTTTAATAGATTTCAATACAGTAGATGTCATCCTGTTGCCTGATAGGCATAAAATATAATATTTTAACTCTTCTATAAGACCGACTTTATGTTGTCTCTTATTTTCCATAAATCTAATAGATGTATTTAATTGTGAATGACAGAATCGATTAGTGGCTTGCTTGACGATGTTATTTATAACATGGTCATCAAAACAGTTGCATTCGGATACTATTACTAAATTTGTCAACTTACTTAAAGGAAGAATATGCCGTAATGCTAAATTTAGCGATTTGAAGTTAGAAACGTTGATTGTATTAAACATAAGGATAACAAAGTCTTCTTGGCCACATTGAATAGAGTTATTAAATAGGGTCTTAGATAACTCCAAAAAATCTATATTAGAGTTGACAAATCCTTGAATCAAAAACTTAGAATTATCAAATCTAGTTCTTAACATACAGGTAAAATTTTTGGCAGATTCATCACCAATTATTACAATTTTATTTGGTGAAGTTGAATTACTATTTTGAATAGCTATTTTATGATCATTGCTAGTATTATTCTTATTTGAAGGACTGGATTTCTCATCTATGACTTCTGAATGTTTAGTGACCTGCTCAGAAGGGTTTGTTTGGATGCCAACAGCCTGGGTGGATTGTTCTATTGTTTGACTACCAGTTGTTTGAACCATGCATTGACTAGTTTGAATTGCGATTGACTTCATAGAGTTTTCTTTTTTAAGATGTATTTCCGACAATTCATTAACTTTTTTCTCCAAATTCCATATTAAAACTTTCTGCTCCTTTATTAAACTATTCAATTCTTCTTCTGATTTTGTTGCTTCATTTAAAAATATTTCGTTGTCTTTTTTCAATTTTGTGATATGCCTTTTCTTCAATTCAACATCTTCTAACAGCTCATTTATAGTTTTTTCTAAAATACTGCAACTTAATTCTTCACTTGAAATTTCACTAGTATCTTTACAGCAAATAATTTTATGACCTTCAATGAACTGTAGATTATTTTTTATGCGTAATGCACAGCTTTTGTGAAAGACATTTGAACATTGCACACACACATAATGGGAAATTACTTTGGTTTGACAACATTTAAAGCCTACGAAAGTGTTTCTTTGTTGTTGAATTGGGAGTGACATATTAAATTGTTCAGATTAATCTAAATAGATCCTTTGCGAATAAATTGTGACCACTGCACTTGCTGACGGGGTAAACGTTGATAACCTGTCCTGCGCAAGAAGGATACTTGGTCTCTCAGATGTTGCTGAGAGAAGGCACGATACTCTGGATGCATTCCGCACCAAAGTGCGTGCAATCGTGCCATGTATCCTCTGCGCGCAGGTTCGCTGCTCTCATAGCAGGTCAGCAAATTATCCCGCAGTTCCCTCGTCCACCTAAAGCGCCCTTGTACATTGCCATGGTTGTCATCATTAGGACTGTCCGGTCTGGCCCCTCCCACATGTCCTTGACCCCCATCCGACTGGGGTCGATTGTGAGGGGCCCGTTCTTGGCTGTTCATAACCAAGTCAGGAATCTCAGGGTGGTTAGCCCTGAGACCCACGTCCGACATCAGCTAGGCAGAGTTTTACCTCTGCCTGTTGCCCGGGTAGCACCGCGAGGAGGTTGCCGGTCCGGTTTTCGCCCCCTTATTATTATTATTTTTTTTTTTAAGTAAAACCAGTCGTCCTTCTCCCTGCCTCCGATACCTGATCACTGGTTTCGTGACTCGTGTGCCCTGAGCAGACGCAATGAACCAAGAATGACAGCCTTCTGCATTCTCCCGGCTAGGACTTCTGCCGATTGTCGGCATGCCGGTATGATGTTCAATTCTGAAAGCAGCGTGTGTCTCGTTCCACCGAGAACTCCTATAATCAGTACCACCAGCTTGACAGTATGGTCTAGATACAGTCTGCGGGGTTCGAAGAGTAGGTCTCGATATTTTGTCCGCTTTTCTTCCTCCTTCAAGACAATGTTGTTCTCCGCGGGAGCCGAGAACTCTATGACGAACATTGTCTTGAGTTGGTGGTCTATGAGGACTATGTCAGGCTTGTTTGCCTGTATTTGCCTGACCGTGGGAAACGAGTAGTTCCAATAAATTAGACACCTCTCATTCCCCACAACGGACTCAATATCCCCCGGAGCATAAGGCAGCACTGGTGTCTCGTCTATCTCATACGAGTGCCTCAGATGGTAGTAAAGCACTCGTAGTGCTCCGTCGTGCCTTTGGATATAGGCGGAGACTGCATATGTCGGGCAGGCCGACAACAAGTGCATAAGTGCCTCCGGCGCTCTGCGGCAGGCCCTGCAGCTGACGTCAGCGACCTCCACACCCATGACACGACTTCGATAGACGAGGGTGTTGAATACACCGTCCTGGCAAGCCAATATAAATCCCTCGGTCTCAGACTTCAGCCCGGCTGACCTTAAGAAGGCGAAGGTCAGCCTTTCGGATAAGCCAAGTTCTTCTATATTTCTATAGAAGACACCATGCAGTGGCTTATCCGAATGGAGCTGCAGAAAGATGGTTTGTTCTGCAGCTTTTATTTGGGCTTTTCGCCGAGCGGGTTCCAACTCGGTGACAGAGTCGGGATTATCCCGCTCAATGTCGAAGATGAGACCGAGTTCATCGGCTGCTCTGCGTGCTGCCTTAAACAGAAAAGCTCCTACCCCTGCATTTTCATGATCTCGGACCATGCAGAGGAGGGGATCCGAACTCCTGACGACCTTACAGGCTCCATCCAGCACCATCCTGCTGTGTAGACTCTCCAAGCTCAAGAGTCCACGGCCTCCCCGATGGCGTGGGAGATATAACCGTGGAACGGATGATTTAGGATGCAGGCTCCTATTGAGGTGCATCTTTCTCCGGGTTCCTACATCGAGTTGACGCAGCTCCTCTCGAGTCCACTTCACTACTCCAAAGGAGTAGAGAAGGATCGGAACGGCAAGCATATTAGTAGCAGACACCTTGTTCTTCCCCGACAGTTCTGAAGACCAGATATGTCAGAGTCGGTGCTGATACTTGCCGCGGAGAGCGTTTTTCACTACACCCACTTCTTGGGTGGAGCGTTGCTCGACACCCAAGTAAGTGTACGACTCTCCGGCATCTAGGTGGTGTAGGATGCTTCCGTCTACGAGCTGCGCGTCCTCGCCGTAGTCCCCACATCGTCCTCTCTTGAGATGGACCAGTGCACATTTGTCCAATCCGAACTGCATACCGACAGCCTGCGTGTACTGTACCACCCTAAGGGATTGTTGGAGATCCCTTTCTCCGGAGGCATAAAGTTTAAGGTCATCCATATAAAACAAATGGGTGACCTTATGCCTCCTGTCGCCGGGGGTACCACAGTTGTAACCGCGGGTTTTCCGGAGCGTGACGGATAATGGCAGTAGCGAGATGCAAAACAAAAGGGGGCTGAGGGAATCTCCCTGAAATACTCCCCTTTTGAACGTTACCGGCTCTGTTTGGAATCTATCATTACCAGATGTTATGGTAAAGCGAGTCCTCCAGAGCGGCATCAGATCTTCAATGCATCTCACTACGGGACCGGCGACCACAAGACATCGGAGCAAGTGTACAATAAGCCCATGAGATGTCATGTCAAATGCCTTGCGGTAATCGATCCAGGCCATGGAGAGATTCCGCTTATACTGCACGGAGTCCTGCGTGACACATCTGTCAATCAACAGGTCCTCCTTGCAGCCAGCGACATCTCTCTTCGACCCTCGTTGCTCATATATCCGTTCGTAAACTGGGTTAACTGCTTGGAGTACCCGCATGTACAAGATGCGTGTGAACACCTTGTAACATGCGTTTAAACAGGTTATCGGCCTATAGTTCTTTGGGTTGGACAAATCTCCGTTCTTGGGGATCAGCACTGTCCGCCCCTCAACAACCCAAGAAGGAATTTGCTGCTCCTCATTTAGCCAAGAATTAAAAATTCTGGCCAAATGGTGGTGGGTACTGGTTAACTTTTTCCACCAAAAGTTATTAATCCCATCGGGACCTGGAGCAGCAGTAAATAATTACTAAAAGAACTTTCATCATCTACTTCACTTTTAAAACTATAACATAAGCCTACAAAATTTTTCGTAATTTTTGATAATAAAAAGTTTACTTTTTTTGTTGAAATATTTCTTACTTCTAGTAGTAGTTGATTTATATCATTAGGTAGTAGATTGTAAAACTTCGGGGCCAAGTAATCCACAAACTTTAAATTAATTGTTCTTCGATTTATTGGTATTATTATGTGCCTATTGACATTGCCTCTAGTTAGATGTTGATGACTAATAAAGTTTTTGAATCTTTCTGTCTTATGTGTATAAGAACATACTGTTTGTATATACAAGGTATTTATATTACAGATGTCTTCATTGTAAAGCAAACTAGTAGGATATAATCTATCTTTTTTTAACATGATTTTTAAAATTGAATTTTGTATAACCGCCAGTGGCTGAAGTTTCGTTTTATATGTCCCTCCCCATACAATCAATCCGTATCTTATTAGCGATTCGACTAGAGCTTTGTATACTAATGTTATTAATTTTCTACTTAAAAATTCTTTTAACATAAAAAATTTGTGAATTAATTTCTGGATTTTTTTTACTAAATAATTAATATGTTCTGACCATTTTAAATGTTGATCTATGATAATACCTAGATATTTCATATTCCTCACTGCTTTAATTTCGCTATTTGTGTTATTATTAATTGTTATGCTATTAAAGTGTGGCCTATTTGAATTTGTTAAAGAAAATGCTATATAGTTAGTTTTTTTTAAATTTAGAGTTAACTTAAATGTGCCAAGCCAATTAGCTACCTTCTTACATCCTTGTATAACATTTTCTTTGGTTTCTTCCCAAGTGTCACCCGTGAAAATGAGAGCAGTATCGTCAGCGTATGATATAATTTTACCTTTAATATTTATATTCAGCAATGAGTTAATGTAAGTTATAAAAAGAATTGGTCCTAGTATTGTACCTTGGGGTACGCCTATTTTATTTTTTGCGGTATACTCAGTGTGTTATTTAATTTCAAATATTGATCACGATCCGTTAAGTAACTTTTGAAGACATTCAAGACCATACCACGAACCCCATAATGTGATAACACATCAAGAACCCTATGGTGGGGTACGGTATCGAACGCCTTCGCATGGTCCATGAATACTGCTATGCTTTTTTTACTATTATTTAAACTATCTGTGATTTCCGATGTGGGGTAGTACATGGCATCAGCTGTGCTAATATTTTCAGTAAAGCCGAATTGATTTTTAGATAAAATGTTATTAGCTTTAAAAAAGTTTATTAATGTCTTTAAGACATTTTTCGAAAATTTTTGCAATATTATTTATCAAACTAATTGGACGATAGTTTTGAATTTTAGTTTTCGAGCCCTCCTTAAAAATAGGTGTCACAACAGACTGCTTAAAATAGTTAGGTACTTGACCTGTGTTAAAAATTAAATTAATAATATGTGTAATGGGCTTCGTGATTTCCATATGCGCTAATTTTAAAAGTTTTGTAGATATCCCATCTTTACCAGGCGCACTACTGTTCTTTAAGGAGGAAATATGGTTTATAATTTCGTTTTCAGTGGCTGGATTTAAATACATAGAAGTTGCACAGTGGTTATTTAAAATAAAAGGATTTTGTGGTACATCAATCTTTTTTTCCATTTCAACACCAATATTTATAAAATAATCATTACAAAAGTTAGCCATATCAGTATTATTGTGGAATTCAATGTTATTTTCATCTGTGAATTTGAGATTTGTGTTTTTATTTTTACTTTTTTCATTTGTCGCATCGGTAATTATTTGGTAAATTTTTTTAACATCATTTTTATTTTCTTCAATCTGATTTTTGTAATAGTTATATTTTTGTTTATTTATTAACGTGTTTAATCTGTTCCTATATAATTTATACTGCTGCTCTAGTTCTGGGTTATGATATTTCCGCAAATTCTTTTTTAGTTTGTCCCTATGTTTAATGGAAGTTATTAGGCCTGTAGTTATCCATTCTTTTATTTTTTTTTTGTCTGTTTTTTGTTTGAATTTTTAATTTAGAACTAGTTAGAATATGTTGAAAAATTTCAACAAACACATTTGTTGCCTGTACGGGATCATTGGAGTTCAAAACGTTAGACCAATCTTGCAAAGAAATATTATTTTTAAAAACATTATAGTCTATGCGTTCGTAAAAGTGATTGGTTACATCATGAGCCTTATTAGAGTTTTGTTCAATATTAATATTTAACATTATTGGGAAATGGTCAGTTATGTCCGTGTCTAATATAAATGATTTTAGATTTATATTTGCTATATTTATTTTCTTTCTGACAAATAAATGATCAATACAAGAAGCTGTTTCCGGAGTTATTCGGGTGGGAGAGTTAATATATGTAGCAAAACCATGTTGCCCCATTAAAGAGAGATATTCATTTACAATATAGTTTTCATTATTCTCTATGTTTATGTTTACATCTCCAGTAAAAATTTCAATATTTTGTGACAAATTTAGATCAAAATATTCTCTTAAATCCTCGATAAATAAAATTTCTGAGATAGGTGGAGGTTTGTAAACCGAAGATATACCAAATGTTATACTACAAATATTAAAAGTTATTCTTGATAGAGTTACTTGGGAAGAAGTAAATTTGTTGTGGCTTACAGTAACATCTAAGTTAGATTTTACTAATATTAAAATACCATCATTTTTGTTAAAATCACCATTATTATAATATGTTGTATAGCCAGGAATGTTAAACTGATTACACGATGACAATTGGAAGCATTCACTTAAAATGATTATATCACAATAATAAAGTTCATAGATTTCAATTAACAATAGTAGTTGATCAAAGTTCTTTTTGACCCTTCTAATATTTAGATGTATTATATTTAATATTTTGTTTTTTAATATTATTTGTTGTTTTAACATTATATCATTAACTAATCTGCCATATAAATCTTCACCTAATGCATCCAGTTGTTCTAAAATCTCGTCTTCTTTAGGCTGGAATGTTGTAATCTATTTTATCCTTCAAAATACTTATTTGATATTTATAACTGGAACAGTTCGGGTCAGATGTTGTATGGGATACACAGTAATTGGTTTTATACTTAATATTAGCTTGTATACAATTTATACACTTTTTAGTTGCCTTCGGGCAATCACTTATATCATGTTCTTCTGCACAATGTTCGCAAGCTTTTTTCTTGGTACACACTGTGTTTTTGTGGTAAAAGCCTTGACAGTTAAAACATTTTGTGATACTAAGATCCAAGGATGGTTAACTATAAAGGATTGCTTATCTCCATAAGAGTAACGTTGCCCATTTCCCCACTCCGCTTGGCTCTTTAGTGACGTATTAAGCGGTGTATTTCTCGGTGCGGCGGTAGTTGATTGCGCCATGGGCTCTACGGCTACGGTTATAGGTATACGCCATATTTGTGTTTGGTTTCTTTCTCCTTTTATGTGTTTTGAAGGTGTTCTTTGTAATTTGGTCATTATCAACTTATTAACAGGAAATATTTTTGAATACGTTCAATTCTTTTTGTATTTGTTTATGTGAACTATTTGTGAATTTTGAACTTCTTCGTGAATTATATTTCTAACCCAATTGTTTTTTTGTAAGTATGTCAACAATCAATAATTAATATCCAAATTAAGAATAACAACGTAAATTAGCAAATTCGAGGCAAATTAGTGACGTCAGTCAATATCATAACGTTTTCAGTCACGTGGTTTTGTTTACATAAAATTTCGAATTGAAAAGTCGAATATTTACGAAATAAATATTTTTAATGAATTTCTGTTATTATAATATCAACTTATATAACGCATATTACGAAATAATAATAAATTTAGGCATTTTTAAAATTCATGCATCTTGCTCATTCAAAGGCCAAAGGCTGCAAAGTAATATCCATTAAGTTATACAACAAATTTCCCTTTTATAATAAAAAAACAAATGTAATTCACCTATTTAAAAGAGAAGTGAAATTTTACTTTTACTTAAATATTCCTTTTATTCAGTTGATGAGTACTTAGGTACTAATCTTTTCATCGATGCCAGCTCATCTTGATATTTTCTTTTCCCTATTTTAAAGTATTTATGCTTCCTAAAACCTTATATATTGTTAGTCTTTCATTGTTTGTTTTTTACTTATTAAGTTTTGTATTTATAAGTTGTATTATACATATTGAATTTGACTTATTTTATCTACCTTTTCTGAATATATTCTAATACCTATTCAAGTCTATAGAAATAAAGTTTTATTATTATTAAATGCAGTATTAAAACTATATCTTTATTTTAAAAAATATATGTATTTTATTCTTTTTTCCATAGGTACCTGTACATAACTATTCACTAGTTTCAAAAATAAGTTTTTAAACAAATTTAAAAAATTGTTATTCATTGTACATAATATATACATTTATATATGATAACTGTTATATGTTATTTATAAAATATCGAGAGCTACTTAGCTAAAAAAAAATAAATAAATAAAACAGCATCCCACAAAATATATCTATTTTAAAAAGGACCGCTGGTGCAAGCCACAAGCAGACGGAGCCCTTTGCCGACGTCACAGCCGACAAATCGCGTGTGACCTTGGGGGAATAAATCGGTGTAGGTAAGCTATCCTTTGTAGTTAACCATCCTTGACTAAGATCTTCATATACTGGATATTGTTGCCATCCGATAAATACCTTTTTAAAACTCATAAACTTATGAAATAAACTAGCTGAACATTCTGTAAATATTGATGATTCTTTGTTTTTTTTCTTTTTTATGTAAGTAACTTTTAATTCATCCGAATCATCAATCCATGAGTTTTGATTTCTAATGCAATTTACAATTTCTTCCTCAGTTTTATTTCCTATGTAACCTGCTATTTTTACTTTAGGCTTTCTCATTTTCGATATCTCTATTTTATAATCATTATCGAGTATATTTTTAGCTGCTTGTTTCAACTCCTCTATCTCACGTTTTGATGGGCACTTAATTACTAAGCTGCCTAATTTGGTGGTTCTGACATTTGAAATTCCAATATTTAATTCGGAAGGGTTCAGCTTATCTTGAAGATCTGCTTTTGTTTTCTCTACACTTTGTTCATTCTTTGGTTTAATTATTAGAGATTGGATATTAACTTTAATTTGATGCTCCGGGATTCTTTGTTTACTGGTTACATAAGCATATGACTTCTCCTGAACTTGAGTATTAGAATTATTTTGTTTGTTATTTAATTCGTCAATTTGTTCTTTCAATATCTTTATTATTTCATTTTTACTTTCAATTATTGCATTTTTACTTTCTAAAACCTCTTGAAATAGTTTAAATGTTTCAAAGTTTCTGCAGCTGGGACAATAGAATTTCAGTACTCTTCCTCTTTGGAGTTCAAGAACTTTTATTTCAGATGAAGATAAGTTCCCACATGGTTTACAAATAGATTTTTTACATCCATCACATTTATAGGATTCTTTTCCATCTTTACAAAGTTCATACAGCATGTTTACATATTGGATTTTTTGTCACTTGTTTTTACCACAAAAATGTATTAGTTTTTTATTTTTAAAGAAACAAAAAGAAGCCAATGGATAAATAACAAAAGAAAAAACTGCCTTGGTGTTCAGTAGCCAATTCAAATGTCTGTTTAACTCAAATTATGTAATATAATATGAGAGAATAGCAACAAATACTAATTCCTCACATGTTTATCTACAGCGAGATATAAGACACTTATTAATTTTCCCAGTTTTTACCACTATAATTCACAATTAACTAGGAGCACAATTAAACAGAATATACTTTGATAAATCTAATCTGATCTGATCTATATTAATAGTCAACGTATATTTATATTAATTTATTTACATTTAGGTTTCATGTTGAACTGAAATGAGAACTTTAAAAAAAACTTGTAAATATGAAGGATAACTCTGTGATAAGTTGTGTTCAGTTTGAAATTGAAGGTGAATTAAAAATATTTCGAGATAGCATGGACATAGCGGAAAATTTTAATAGATATTCCATTGAAAGTGTTGACCGAATTGTTTTGAGTATTGATGTACATATTGCTTGGTCAAATATAAACTATAATTTATATTTGGAATTTAGCGAGTTTTCGGCTTTAACATTGCGGGATTTAGTTGAATTGATTGGATCTTTGGAGGCTAAGTCAGATATATATGAAGTCCTAAATACCAAATTTATAAAAGAGATTGTAGATTCAATAGGTCATGTTTTATTGCACTTCGTCAATACATCTCTTCTATATGGCAGATTTCCCAACAAGTTAAAAACTAGCATAGTACACCCTATCCAAAAAATTACAAATACAATAAAAGCATCTGAATTCAGACCTATAAACACCTTACCTACACCTGAAAAAATCTTAGAACTAGCTGTATACGATCAATTGCTAGACATTTTGAAAAAAATCATATATTAATAAGTAACCAATCAGGCTTTAGACAGAAACATTCTTGCGAAACAGCGTTACAACTAACACTAACAAAATTTAAAAACTTTATTGATCTTGATAATTATGTAGTAGCCGCATTTCTAGATTTACGTAGAGCGTTCGAAATTATTGACCGGGATATACTTATTGAAAAGTTAAAAGGCTATGGTACTCAAGGTAATGTGTTAAATTGGATTCGGGAATATTTGTCAAATAGACAGCAATTAGTCAAAGTTCAAGATTCATTTTCTAGTGAATTGTATAGTAAACATGGAGTACCGCAGGGTAGTATCTTGGGTCCGCTCTTATTTATTATATATATAAACGATATTGACTTATTTGTTAATTGTGATCTTATTAATCTGTTCGCAGATGATACATTGTCGGTTTGCAAGGATCAAAATTTAATTAATACAATGGATAACATGAATATTGTCTTGTCCAAAGTGAACGATTATCTTAATATAAATAAATTGAAATTGAATATTGATAAAACAAAAGCAACGATATTAACAAGTAAATTCAAATATAGTAAAATCAATATTAACTACTTCAACTTATCAATAAATGGTGTACCTATCGAGTTTGTAACAGAAATGAAGTACTTAGGATTCAATATAGACAATACATTAACATTCTCCAGCCATTTTCATTATATATATAAAAAAATATTTTAAAAAATTTACTTTTTCTCTAGAATCTCACAGCATATATCGACTTCAACAAAAATTACAGTGTATAACACTATTATTAAACCGCATTTTGAATATTGCTCAACTATTATGTATCTTTTTGATCTTAATAAAATTTCTCAACTACAAAAATTGCAAAATTGGGGTATGAGAATTATCCTCAAATGTAACAGATTCACACCCATAAATACTATGCTGTTAGCTCTAGAATGGCTAAAAGTGTCTGACAAACTGTACTTAAGTGCAATGATCTTTATATATAAAATTGTGAATAAGCTACAACCCAGTTATTTTAACGAATTTATTGTATTTAATAATGAAATCCATGAACACTATACAAGGACAAGAGATAATATTCACTTAAGTCAAGTACACAAAAAAAGTCTATGAATTCGTTATTCTTCAAAGGGATTGACCAATTTAATAAACTATCTCCTGAAATAAAGAATAGTCCTTCGGTTAAGCTATTCAAATACAAATTCATCGAGCATATTAAACAACGGTGATGCAGTGTCATAGTTGTTAAATCCTTGTCAAGCTTTATATTTCTTTTTCCCATTTGTGTATTTTTATGTCTCTTTTTATATTAGTATTTTTATGAATATTTTATTTTTAATTTGATATTTGTATTTTCGATACTTGTATCTTTTTGATTTTATATTTGTGTTTTTAATGCATGTGTATTTTTTTTAGATTTTTAGATGTTATACTTATATTTGTAAATTTTAGCGTAGCTACTTATCAATAATATCCGTATTTGTTATTTTGTACAATGATAGTAGTAAAATTGTGATGCACTTTATAATGAAGTCTATTTATATTTTTATATATATATTTGTATATTAGGTTCTTTCCTATTTAATAAAGATTACTTACTTGATTCATAGGTTTGTAATAGGTTATATGTTTATAATTTTAGATTAGAATGCCCTGTCTTTAAACTTTGTGTAAAATATGTATTTTATTCGTTTGCACAATAAACTTTTTTTTTTTTACAAAAAACCAGTCACCCTACTCTGTGACTCCGACCCTCACAGAGGGGAGCTGGTAATACCAATAGCCACTCCCCACGCCCGTGGGGTGATGAGTGACTACCGGGTCCGAGAATCTGCCCTGAGTAGACGCATTGAACCGAGGATGACAGCCTTCTGCATTCTGCCGGCTAAGATCTCTGCCGAATCTCGGCATGCCGGTATGATCTTTAGTTCCGAAAGGAGCATCTGTCTCATTCCACCGAGGGCTCCTATAATCAGTACCACTATTTTAACAGAATGGCCTGGATAAAGCCTGCGGAGTTCGAAGAGCAAATCTCGATATTTTGTCCGTTTTTCCTCCTCTTTCAAGACAATGTTGCTCTCAGCGGGAGCTGAGAATTCCACGACATACATTGTCTTGAGTTGGTGGTCGAGGAGTACTATGTCAGGCTTGTTGGCTTGTATTTGCCGGACGGTGGGAAACGAGTAGTTCTATCTTTTTGTCGGAAATAAGTGAGTCCGAAATCATAGAGATAATAAGTAATCTCAAAAATAGTAATGCTGTAGGAGAAGACAAAATACCTATAAAAATTTTAAAATCTCTAAAAACATATATTGCTACACCTTTAATGCACATAGCCAATTTAATGTTACATAACCAAGTATTTCCTGAAAGACTGAAGAGATCTATTGTAAGACCAATATTTAAAAAAGGAGAAAAAAATGAAATAAAAAACTACAGACCAATTTCAATTTTAAATAACATCTCAAAAATTTTTGAGAAACTATTAACGAGAAGGCTAATAACATTTTTCAACCGAAATAATATATTCTCATTAAATCAAAATGCTTACTTAAAAGAACGATCAACAGAACGAGCTGTCTTTCAGGCAATAGATAAAATTTTAAAATCAATTAATGAAAGAAACAAAACTGAAGGTATATTTCTAGATTTATCGATAGCTTTCGACGCATTAGATCATGGTCGATTAATGGCCAAATTAGAAAGACTTGGTATGAGAGGTGTAGCTTATAATATTATAAAATCATATTTAACAGATAGGTTGCAAAAAGTTGAAGCAGTCAATTTAAATGGATAAAATCTTAGTTCTGAATGGAGATCTGTGCATCGCGGAATACCTCAGGGCTCAGTGTTGGGGCCGCTGCTGTTCATAATCTATGTAAATGACTTACCTGATGTCATTCCAGAGGCAGTAATAGCATTTGCGGATGATACCTCTGCCATTTTATCTGCAAAAACTACTGAGGACCTAGAAAAGAAAATATTACATTCTATCACCTTATTAAACATCTGGTATGATCAGAATTTACTGACCTTGAATTTGGAAAAAACTGAGGTAATGCAATTTCATTCATCATATGAAGCGGCAGAAGAAATCAATATAAAAACCGATAAAATGGTACTCAAAGATGCGAAAACAGTAAAATTCCTTGGCTTACATCTTGACTCAAGATTAACTTGGAAGAAACATATTGAAGAACTAGCCCCAAAGCTAAGCTCATTATGTTACCAACTCCGCACTTTACGAGACAATATCAGCATAAATATGTGTTTAAATGTATATCAGTCCTATTTCCAATCATCTATAAAATATGGAATTATTTTTTGGGGAAGCTCTGTGGAGGTAAAGAGAATACAAGTTCTACAAAAAAAGTGTATACGCAACATATTTAGTCTAAATAGAACAGACTCTTGTAAGCCATATTTTAAAAACTATAACATACTAACCTTGATATCTCTCTACATCTTTGAGTGTACAGTGTTCTACAAAAAAAACTACACATTTTTTGAACAATACAGACAAATGCATTTGTATGAAACTCGCCACAGAGATATCCTAGTGCCGTATAACACCAGTCTCACGTAAGTTCAAAAAGGTGTAACAACCTCAGTGATTAAAATATATAATTACTTGCCGGATGCACTGAAAATACTACCTTTATATACTTTTAAAAGAGATTTTAAACATATTTTAATAAAAAAATGTTATACATTGAGCGAATATTTTTCTGATAAGCCGAGGTCTTCTATATTTTTATAGAAGACTCCGTAGAATGGCTTATCCTTATGAAGCTGCAGAAGGATGTTGTCTTCTGCAGCTCTAATTTGGGCTTTTAGTCGAGCAGGTTCCAACTCGGTGGGTTTACCCACTCGACGTCGAAGATGAGACCAAATTCATCGGCTGCTCTCCGTGCTGCCTTAAAGAGAAAAGCTCCTACCTCTGCATTTTCATGGTCTCGGACCATGCAGAGGAGGGGATCCGAACTCCTGATGACCTTACATGCTCCATCCAGAACTATCCTGCTATGGAGACTCTCCAAGCTCAAGAGTCCATGGCGTTCCCGATGTCGTGGGAGATATAGAATAGAATATATAGAATAGAATATATTTCTCTCTTTTTCACACAATGTGTATACAGTCGTCAAAATAAATCTAGTAGCATACAAATGTACTAAGTTATATATATATATATATATATATATATATATATATAAAAACAAGAAAACAATGTATATAATAAAAACAGTTAAGTAAATAACATACAACAATTAAATAAATAACATGCATAAGTAAAACACAAACAAATCTATACCATAAAAAATAAAAAACTGGCTAGGCTAGAAGTCAGATAGATAATGAATTGCAATACTGAAAGTATTCTTCACTACTATAAAAACAATTTTTAAGTAGTAATGTCCTAACATTTTTTTTTAAACTTTTTATACTTATATTTTCATTTTGTAAATGTCGTGGCAAAGCATTATAAAATTGACTGGACATATATAAAAAGGAGTTTTTTGTCTTTGTCAAGCGTACACTTTTCAAACATAAGCTTTTCTTCTCTCTAGTATTATAACCGTGAACATCCTCCTGAGTTAGAATAGAACCCAGCATACTTCTCTTTTTAATGTACAGCAAACAATAATAAATAAAGCATGAAGGTAGAGTCATAATACACATATCCTTAAAAAAAGGTCTACAAGAGTCAGTAGGCTTGGCTTTAGCTAAAACACGTATTGCTCTCTTTTGCAATATGAAGACCTGTTGAGCATGACAAGTATTACCCCACAGAATAATAGCATACACCATTACACTATGAAAAATAGAAAAATATGAAATCTTTAAATAATTAGCGCTAAGTTCACTTTGTAATTGCCTTAGAAGAAATATTATAGTTGATAGTCGCTTACACAGTTCATTAGTATGATGTGTAAAAGTTAAAGAACTATCAAGAAAGACACCTAATGACTTTACAGGATTGTTATTTACATTAGAAGGTACCACTGTAAAGTCAAGTGTATTAGTTTTATCCAAGTCCAAACTTAGGAAGTTGCTAGAACACCATTTTTGTAACAGATTTTCAGAACGTTCAATGTCATTTATTATTTCATTTGAAGATTTACTTTTAAATAACAAAGTTGTATCATCAGCATAGGCAACTGGAAGAATGTTATCTTCAATATTTAAGAAGAAATCATTGACATAAATAATAAAAAGAACAGGTCCTAAAACCGATCCTTGAGGAACACCAAATTTAACATACTTCTGGTTAGATACTACATTATTCCATTTAACAAGCTGAGATCTGTTATATAAATATGATGCAAAAAGATTTAGTGTAATGTCTCGTACACCATAGTATTCAAGTTTTGTCAATAAAATATTATGTTCAACAGTGTCAAAAGCCTTTGACAAGTCATAGAATTTTGCTGTACAAAATTCTTTCTTCTCAAAAGCTTTTAAAACATTTTCAATAATTTCACAAAGCGCCAGTACCGTTGATTTGTCAGATCTGTAGCCAAATTGAGACCTAATATATTTATTCTTTTCAAAATAATCTATTAATCGATTTTTAATAACTAGTTCAAGTATTTTTCCAATAACAGGTATTACTGAAATTGGTCGAAAACTAGATGATTCATTATATTCACCTTTCTTATAGATGGGAGTTATTAATGAAATCTTTAGAGCTTCTGGAAAAATACCATTGACAATACAACAATTAATCAGATCTGTAATATGTTCAAGCAGCGTATCACCCACTAACTTTATGAGCTCATTACTTAAACCGTAAATGTCCTTGGATCTTGAGTTTTTTAATTTATTAATAATATTTTGAATCTCCTCACAGCTAACTGGAGACAGAAAGAAAGAATAATTAGGATTAGGAAATTTTGTTAGACTGTTCAGATAATTAGTGCTACTCATATTTTTAAATTTAGACATAATATCCTCAATGACATCAGTGTAGTAATCAGCAAATTGATTAGGAGTTAAATCATTTGATCTCATTGCTTGCATATTCTTACGTTTATTGTTTATTATTTTCCAGGCAGCCTTCTGTTTATTTGAACTTTTATTTATATAGTTATCATTACTTCTCAATTTGACTTTATTTATTTCTGCTTTATATTCTGCTTTTAATCGTTTGTAGACATTCATCGAATCTATATTGCCACTAGCAACAGCTACCGTTTGAACAGCGTCAAGAGTATTTTTCAAATTTATTAGCCGATTATCAAATTGTACAGTGGATTTCTTCTTATTATTTTTAATATATACCTTCTTTAGTTGGAAACACTCATTATATATATTAGACAATATATGTAAGAGATAATTAGCTTTGTCATTTGGACAATGTAACTGAAAAAAGTTAAACCAATTAAATACTTCAAGCTTATTGGCAAATTTCGTTATATTAGTTTTCGTCATGGGTCTGCAAAAAACAAAATCATTACTTTCAATCATCGGTATTGTAATCATGGACATTATGGCCTTATGATCAGAAAGATGAGGTTCAATTACATTACATTTGATCTTGTGAGATAAATTACTAAATACATTGTCGATTTTAGTACTCTGGTATCATCATAAACCATTTCTAAAAGGTTATAGGATAGAAACAAATTTCTATAGGCAAGTACATTTTGACAATTCATATTAAAATTAATGTTAAATTCCCCTAATAGTACAATTTGTTTATTTAAGGAAAACTGGTCAAGAACTTGATTCAGTAAGCTAAAATATAAATTTGAATCACCAAGTGGTGATCTATAGGTGCATAACAGTACAATTTTTTCCTTAATTAATTCTGTACAGGCAAATTCTGCATGTTGTTCAATACAGTAATTTCTTATGCTGCAGTGGGTATTCATTACGGACTCAAAATCATTGTTTTTGTATATGGCAATACCACCATGTCGAAAATGTTCACGGCTATAATATGATACTAATTGAAAATTAGTAATATTTAAATTTTTTATTTCCATTTCAGAAGTCCACGTCTCAGTAAAACATAGAAAATCAACCCTCTTTTGTGACAAAAAATACTTAATTTCGTTTACCTTATTTTTTAAACACTGTATATTGATATAAAAAATTTTAAGCGTATCAATACCTTCAGTACCCAATTCATCATCAACATTAAATTCTAGGACATTACATTCATCTGGGATAGTCTTTGATATAAAAAATGTTTTTGATTATTTTTATCAACAACTTGCTCATCAAAACTAATATTTTCTTGTAATTCAATCACTTCACTGCCAACCACATTGGAATTTCCATTGTCTATCACTTCTGCGATGTCATTTACTTTTGATTGTTGATGTGAAACAGGTGATTCATATCTTTTTATAAAAATCAATGATTTCTTCAGACTGCACTGCCTGCTGGTGACAAGATTATACAAGTCATTGCAAATAACACCATTATTAATAGAATAATTTTCTTTATTTATTTCGTATAACCGTGGAACGGACGATTTAGGATGCAAGCTCCTATTGAGATGCATTTTCTTGCGGGTTACTACATCAAGTTGACGCAGCTCTTCTCTAGTCACTTCACTACTCAGAAAGAGTAGAGAAGGATCGGAACGGCAAGCATATTTGTAAGTAAGTAAGTTTATTGAATAGGACAAACCTAATATACATATTACAGATGTTTCTTCTTGTAAATACATTAATAACAAATAAAAATAAGACAAGATAATATTATATACACAAATACAAACAACTACTCATACTTAAGTACATGTGGCCCAAGTGGCATAAAAACAAGTAAACTATGATTATATAACAAGTTTAGTTATTTTAAATATTCATTTAAAGCAGCTTTAAATGTATTAATATTGCTACATTCTTTTACACTATTTGGCAAATTATTAAATTCCCGTAGACCTTGTATAAATAGTGTATTCATATATTTCCTGTAGTTTCTATTTTGTACATGTAGATCATCGCGTCTTCTTGTTAAATGATTGTGAACTTGGTTATTGAACACTATATACTGATTAAAATATGATGGGAGTAGTCCTTTTATAATTTTGAAAACAAAAATCAACATAAAATATCTCAAACGAGTTCTGACATTAAACCAATTTAACACCTGCAACATTACAGCAATTGATGTTACTCTACTACATTTTAATATAATTCGCATGCCCCTATTTTGTAACTTCTGTAATGCAGCTACACTGTTATTATCTAAAAAATATAGAATGCTTGAGCAATAGTCAAAGTGAGGCTGAATAATTGTTTAAAAAACTATAATATTAGTATTAATTGAAAGAAAGTTAGCACTCTAGAGAAAAAGAATAATTTTTTTGATATTTTCTTTTGCATATAAATAAAATGATGTTTCAGTGAGAGATTATTGTCAATAATAAAGCCTAGATATTTTATTTCAGTAACTATTTCTATTTTTAAATTTTCAAAGTTTAAATTAATATTATCAATATTTATCTTAGAGTGGTTATATGGTTTAGTGATAATCATGCCTTTAGTTTTATTTAAATTTAGTTTCAATTTGTTAGTATTCAGGTATGCAGATAATTTTACTAGATCTTCATTCATCCTTTCAATTGCTACATCAACATCACTATGACATATCGCAATAAGTGTATCATCTGCAAATAAATTCACAAAGTCACACGACAGAGAATAACTTATGTCATTTAAATAAATTATGAATAACAATGGGCCCAAGACACTTCCTTGCGGTACACCAGTGTCATTTATTTCCAAGGGAGATATGGCATTGTTTATTTTTGTACGTTGAGATCTATTGTGCAAGTAACTTTTGAACCAGTCAAGAACTGATCCCCCAATACCATAATATTTTAATTTATCTAAAAGCATCTTTCTGTCAATCGTTTCAAAAGCACGCCTGAAATCTAAAAACACTGCAACAATGTATTTATCTTTATCAATTTCTTCATTCCAATTTGCAAAAGTTAATTGTAGAGCAGTTTCACACGAATGTTTAAACCGAAAACCAGATTAATTTCCTATAAACAAATTATTATAATTGAAATATTCAATTAGTTGCTGATATACTGATAATTCAAGTACTTTTTCAATTGGGGGAAGAGTATTAATTGGTCTAAAGTCACCTGCATTGTTAGAGTTTGGAATTTTAGCAACTGGTACAATAATACTACATTTTAATGAACTAGGCACTTCCCCTCTAGACAAGGATGTGTTGATCAAATGTAGTATTACCTGTCCTGTCACTTCAAATATAGATTTTGAAAATTTTGAATTTAGAGTAATATTTATATTATATATTAGATTTATTGTTTAACGATGACACAATAACTTTAAGTTCCTGTAGGGTTAAAAGTCTAAATTCATCAAAACTACTTTCAACCAAATTATAACCAACAGAAGACCACTGATCACCATTATTTATAGAGTGAATAATATCATGAATGCTATTAATAAAGAATTGGTTAAACATATGAGCTATATTTAGCTCTGTGTTTGCCACTACTATGTTGTTATTATTTTCAAATCTGATACTCTCAGCCATAAATGTTTTATTTTCAGGTTTAATAAGGGTTTTTAATGTTTTCCACATCATTTTAGAGTCATTATGATATGCATCAATTTTTTGCTCAAAATAATTTCTTTTCTTGAGCTTAGAAAGATTAGCTGCCATATTTCTTTACTGTTTGTAAGTTATCCATAAATTTGATTTATCATTATCAGTACAATTCTTGAAGTTACGATATGCCATATCTCTTTCACGACATACCTACACTTTTTAATTCAAAATCATACCATGGTACTTCAGTAGTCTTTTTCAAAATGGTGTTAACCGGAGCAATACTATTAACAGTAGATTCACACTTAATAAAGAAAAATCATAGATATAATCAACTTCAACTGAATCAAGAGGCCAGTCCTTTTGAATCAATTGTAAACAAATTTGATGCATATTTTCAGAGTTTAAATTTCTAAATTTTATAGGCACAGATATATTATGGGTTAAGTTTGACACAGGTTTAATCGTTATAATAGAATGATCAGTGATCTTAGGCCAATCATGTACTTTACATTTAACAGTATTACTATTTGTTATTACTAGATCAATTAGAGTATTACTTAAATTAGTACAACGTGTGAATTCATTAACAATTTGTTCAAGACCAAATATTGCAATCATCTGTTTCAATTTATTACTATAAAAACCGTTTTCATTAAAATTAATATTGAAATCCCCCACCATAATATATTTATGTTTAGTGTCACTACTTATTTCATCACACCACTCTTCAAAATGATCCAGGAATATAGGTATACTTGCACTTGGTGATCGATAGACAACTCCAATTCTCCACTTAGTATTATTTAATTCAATAGTGACAAACTCCAAAAAATTCCCATAAGCACAAATTTCTAGACTCCATAGAATTTAACACCATGACGAATATATACCAAGACTCCACCAGTATGTCGGCTATTAGAATCACACCTTAATAAACTATATGTATCAATATTAAGTTCAAAATCAAGCACATCCTCTGTAGTTCTAGACTAACTTTTATTAAGATATTATTGATGGGCACAGTTCAAAAATTTTACTTTTTAATTCATCTTTATGGGGAATAAAACTTTGAATATTCAAGTAGATAATTTGTTCGTAAGATAGTATACTCGGTTTTGTAATTAGTTTTTTTGGCTATCTTGTTTTTTATCAACAATAGTTGGCACGTTATTAAAATATTTAATGACTTTATTATTATCACCTTTACTCTTTAATTCATCCAGTTTAGTTCTCACATTTTTATAAAATTCTTGCTGCATTTTTGTTTTATCTCCAAATATGCGAATATTTGTCCTTTTATTTGTTTTTAATAATATTGATAGCGCAGCCTTGGTCCGGAAGGACTACTTTCACAGCTCTAGTTTTACCTTCACTATATTTACCCAGTCTAAACACCTTTACATTATTTACCACAGTTTCTGTTAATTCAATAATCTCTCTAACTTTCACAGTATCATCTTCAATTCTCTCCTTACGGTTCGATTTACCAGACTCAGCAATATTCAACATAATAACATTTGAAGCCCTAATTTGTCGTTCATTCAGCTCCTGAATAATTTGTTCATTAGACACAATATTATCATGACTTTGATTTAGAGTAGGAATTTGACTAGAGGTAAGTTTATCAACTAATGTCTTCATTTCATCTAACTGGTTCTGAAACTCATTTATTTTCTTAATCAATAATGGGACTTGCCGAAGCCCTTGCTCACACTCATGACAACTAAATAATAGCCATCTTTTTTTCATCTGTAGGCATCTTATTTCAGTTGCAAATACATCCCCACATTTTTCACATAGATGACTCATACAACTGTCACACTGAAATAGCTGACAATTATCCTCATTATTATCACATTTTATACAGATCTTCATATTTACTCAGAATAGGCTTATTATTTTAAGCCTGGTCCTGTTAAATTTCAAGGGGAATAAATATCTTCTATCTAGTGATAACACTTTTTACTTACACTTTTTATGTGAATAAGATGTATTCATGAAAATTAGTTATATTGGTAATAAATTAATTACACTGATATTATTTAAATAAAAACCAAGTGATCTTCAACTACAAAATTTTAACTTCCATGTAACATTAAATAAACTTAAAACTTGTTAGTTTTACCACTGAAATTTTGACTAATTTCAAGAGCAATAAGAAACACAACACACTACTTCAGATTATAATATTAATAGCGGACACCTTGTTCTTCCCCGACAGTTCTGACGACAAGATCTATCGGAGTAGGTGCTGATACTTGCCGCGGAGAGCGTTTTTCACTACACTCACTTCTTGGGTAGAGCGTTGCTCGACACCCAAGTAAGTGTACGACTCTCCGGCATCTAGATAATAACAATAATAGTAATAATAGCTTTATTGCCCAACAGTATAAACCATTTACAGAGCAATATAACAGAAAAATATTAAAATATATAAAATGCTAAAATATAAAGTACATAACATATTAAAATACATAAAATGCTAAAATATAAAGTATATGACAATTAGTACATTACAAATATAGAGACAACAAGTAAATACATAAGTACCTGTATGACTACATAGGTTCCTCATCCACAATGACTGCCTTATTCATTAACTCCTTTAAAGTACAGTTGTTAATATCACATAAATGAGAGATATTGTTAAAATTGTTCGACATTACATACACCGGAGACCTTAATAACAAATTTGTTCTCGCAATGTTGTTATAAAAAAATACATGTTGTCTAGAGATGGTGTAAGATGCTTCCGTCCACGTGCTACGCGTCCTCTCCGTAGTCACCGCATCGTCCTCTCTTGAGATGAATCAGTGCGCATTTGTCCAACCCAAACTGCATACCGACAGCCTGCGTGTACTCCTGTACCACCCTAAGGGACTGCTGGAGAGCCCTCTCTCCAGAGGCATAAAGTTTAAGGTCATCCATATAAAATAGATGGGTGACCTTATGCCTCCTGTCGCCGGGGGTACCGCAGTTAATGGCAGTAGTGAGATGCAAAAGAGAAGGGGGCTGAGGGAATCTCCCTGAAATACTCCTCTTCTGAATGTTACCGATTCTGTTTGGACTCTATCGTTACCCGATGTTATGGTAAAGCGAGTCCTCCAGAGCGGCATCAGTTCTTCAATACATCTCACTACGGGACCGGGTACCACAGGACATCGGAGAGAGGTTCCGCTTATACTGCATGGAGTCCTGCGTGACACATCTGTCAATCAACAGGTTCTCCTTGCAGCCAGCGACACCTCTCTTTGACCCTCGTTGCTCATATATTCGTTCGTAAACCGGTTCAACTGTGTGGAGCACCCGCATGTACAAAATGCGTGTAAACACCTTGTAACATGCGTTTAGACAGGTTATCGGTCTGTAGTTCTTTGGGTTGGACAAATCTCCATTCTTGGGGATTTGTACTGTCGGCACCTCAACAACCCAAGAAGGGATTTGCTGCTCCCCATTCAACCAGGAATTAAAAATTCTTGCCAAATGGTGGTGGGTGCTCGATAACTTTTTCCACCAAAAGTTATTTATCCCATCGGGACCTGGAGCAGCAAAGTTCTTAGAGCCCTCAAGAGCCCTACGAACCTCTTCTGGGGTTATTGGTTCGCACACTTCCTGTGGTCGCTGAAGCCTTTGACAAAAGGCTTCAAAGTGTGCAAGGGCAAAAGAATCTCGGTTGAGTGGAAGCCTCTCCTCGTACAGCGTTTTCCAGAAGTTCTCCACCTGATCTGCAGTCGGCGGATTTTCTACAACACGCGGAGGCGGTTGGAAAAGGCGCGAGGGCTTTTCGCGGAACAGTTTATTTTCCGCAAGCCCTCTCGCTCGCCTCACTAATGACTTTTTGCAAGTCACTAGCATCCGTATCCTGTCGAGACAGTGCTGTTTGGTGGTTCGCAGCACTGCCTCATTGAGTGTGTGATGAGCGCGTCTTAAGTTGGCGGCTAATCAACGCACATTAGGCGTGAACGGCCTGTTGGCCGCCATATAGTCCATCACACATTGGATACGGGATGCGTGTTGCCTCGCTGACCAGATCTTGGCTTCCATCTTTTGTATGCGCCGCTCCGCCCTCTCCTGTGGGGAAGCAGTGTTTCGCCCCTCCACCCGAGAAACGCGTTGAGCAGCAGCATACACGGCACAATTTATGTGCCAGAGGTCAGCCCGTTCTGGTAGCACTGCACGAAGTTCTTCATCCACTCTGGCCAGGTCTTGTGGCCCGGGGGTTTTTATGTGATGTAACCCCCGTCTGGTACTGAGGCCCTCTGGTGTTGGCGGAACGAGGTGAACCACGTCCTCAACCGGTGAATGCAGCGGCCCTTCGGCCACCAGCTCATCCCTCAGTTCATCCGTCCACTCAAAGTGTCCTTGAACATTGCCTAAGTCATCAACGGGCGGTCTATCCGGTTGGGCCCCACCACCTTGCCCTTGACCCCTATCCGAACGGGGTCGATCGTGGGGGCCCTCTCTTCGGCCTGCCAGTACCAAAGGTTAGAGCCTGTGGGTGGTTAGCCCAGCAGGCCCACGACCGACACCAGAGGGGAAAATGCTTTCCCCTCCCGGGTGCACTAGGGCTGCCGGTTCGGTTTTGCACCCCTAGCTGGAGTAAGTGGTGGCGCTACTCACCAAAGGCTTAATAGATGGAAGTTAGCCCCTCCTGCTTTTTGTTTTTTTTTTTTTTATACAAAAAACCAGTCACCCTACTCTGTGGCTCCGACCCTTACAGAGGGGAGCTGGTAATACCAATAGCCACTCCCCACGCCCGTGGGGTGAGTGACTATCGGGTCCGCGAATCGTGTGCCCTGAGTAGACGCAATGAACCGAGGATGACAGCCTTCTGCATTCTACCGGCTAAGATCTCTGCCGAATCTCGGCATGCCGGTATGATCTTTAGTTCTGAAAGCAGCGTCTGTCTCATTCCACCGAGGGCTCCTATAATCAGTGCCACTATTTTAACAGAATGGTCTGGATAAAGCCTGCGGAGTTCGAAGAGCAAATCTCGATATTTTGTCCGTTTTTCCTCCTCTTTCAAGACAATGTTGCTCTCAGCGGGAGCTGAGAATTCCACGACATACATTGTCTTGAGTTGGTGGTCGAGGAGTACTATGTCAGGCTTGTTGGCTTGTATTTGCCTGACGGTGGGAAACGAGTAATTCCAATAAATTAGGCACTTCTCATTCCCCACAACGGACTCAATATCCCCCAGAACGTAAGGCAGCACTGGTGTTTCGTCTATCCCATACGAGTGCCTTAGATGATAGTAAAGCACTCGTAATGCTGCGTTGTGTCTATGAATATAGGCCGAGACTGCGTATGTCGGGCAAGCCAACAGTAAGTGCTTTACAGTCTCCGGCGCCCTGCAGCTGACATCAGGGACCTCCATACCCATGACACGACGTCGATAGACGAGGGTGTTAAATACACCATCCTGGCAAGCCATTATGAATCCCTCGGTCTCAGACTTCAGCCCAGCTGACCTTAAGAAGCCGAAGGTCAGCCTTTCGGATAAGCCGAGGTCTTCTATATTTTTATAGGGTGGAGCGTTGCTCGACACCCAAGTAAGTGTACGACTCTCCGGCATCTAGATGGTGTAAGATGCTTCAGATGGATCAGTGCGCATTTGTCCAACCCGAACTGCATACCGACAGCTTGCGTGTACTCCTGTACCACCCTAAGGGACTGTTGGAGATCCCTCTCTCCAGAGGCATAAAGTTTAAGGTCATCCATATAAAATAGATGGGTGACCTTATGCCTCCTGTCGCCAGAGGTACCGCAGTTGTAGCCACGGGTTTTCCGGAGCGAGACGGATAATGGCAGTAGTGAGATGCAAAACAGAAGGGGGCTGAGGGAATCTCCCTGAAATACTCCTCTTCTGAATGTTACTGATTCTGTTTGGACTCTATCGTTACCCGATGTTATGGTAAAGCGAGCCCTCCAGAGCGGCATCAGTTCTTCAATACATCTCACTACGGGACCGGAACAATGAGCTCATGTGATGTCATGTCAAATGCCTTGCGGTAGTCGATCCAGGCGATAGAGAGGTTCCGCTTATACTGCATGGAGTCCTGCGTGACACATCTGTCGATCAACAGGTTCTCCTTGCAGCCAGCGACACCTCTCTTCGACCCTCGTTGCTCATATATCCATTCGTAAACCGGTTCAACTGCGTGGAGCACCCGCTTGTACAAAATGCGTGTAAACACCTTGTAACATGCGTTTAGGCAGGTTATCGGTCTGTAATTCTTTGGGTTGGACAAATCTCCGTTCTTGGGGATCAGCACTGTCCGCCCCTCAACAACCCAAGAAGAGATTTGCTGCTCCCCATTTAACCAGGAATTAAAAATTCAGGCCAAATGGTGGTGGGTGCTCGATAACTTTTTCCACCAAAAGTTATTTATCCCATCGGGACCTGGAGCAGCAAAGTTCTTAGAGCCCTCAAGAGCCCTACGAACCTCTTCTGGGATTATTGGTTCGCACACTTCCTGTGGTTGCTGAAGCCTTTGACAAAAGGCTTCAAAGTGTGCAAGGGCAGGAGAATCTCGGTTGAGTGGAAGCTTCTCCTCGTACAGCATTTTCCAGAAGTTCTCCACCTGATCTACAGTCGGCGGATTGTCTACAACACGCGGAGGCGGTTGGAAAAGGCGTGAGGGCTTCTCGCGGAACAGTTTATTTTCCGCAAGCCCCCTCGCCCGCCTCACTAGTGACTTTCTGCAAGTCACTAGCATCCGTATCCTGTCGAGACAGTGCTGTTTGGTGGTTCGCAGCACTGCCTCATTGAGTGTGTGATGGACGCGTCTTAAGTTGGCGGCTAAGCGACGCACTTTAGGCGTGAAAGGCCTGTTGGCCGCCATATAGTCCATCACACATTGGATACGGGATGCGTGTTGCCTCGCCGACCGGATCTTGGCTTCCATCTTTTGTATGCGCCGCTGCGCTCTCTCCTGTGGGGAAGAGGTATTTCGCCCCTCCACCTGAGACGAGCGTTGAGCAGCGGCATACACGGCACAATTTATGTGCCAGGTGTCAGCCTCTTCTGGTAGCGCTGTACGGAGTTCAGCGTCCACTCTGGCCAGGTCTTGTGGCCCGGGGGTTTTCAGACGGTGTAACCCCCTTCTGGTACTGAGGCCCTCTGGTATTGGCGGACCGAGGAGAGCTACGTCCTCAACCGGTGAATGTGGCGGCTCTTCGGCCACCTCATTCACCGGTCCAGGAGCAGCCCTCACGTAGCCCCTACTACGAAGGTGGGATACATAGTCACGCAGATTTTGTGGCGTGAAGGCGCTATGCTCTGGTAGCCTCTCACACCACAGAGCATGCATCCGCGCCATGTATCCCCTCCGCGCGGGCTCACTGCTTTCATAACAATGCAGAAGTTCATCCCTCAGTTCATCTGTCCACTCAAAGCGTCCTTGGGCATTGCCATTGTTATCAACGGGCGGTCTGTCCGGTTGGGCCCCACCACCTTGCCCTTGACCCCTATCCGCACGGGGTCGATCGTGGGGGCCCTGCCTTCGGCCTATTGGAACCAAAGTTTAGGGCCTGTGGGTGGTTAGCCCAGCAGGCCCATGACCGACACCAGAGGGGAAGACGCTTTCCCCTCACGGGTGCACTAGGGCTGCCGGTTCGGTTTTGCACCCCAGCTGGAGTAAGTGGTGGCGCTACTCACCAAAGGCTTGATAGATGGAAGTCAGCCCCTCCTGCTTATTATTATTATTATTATTATTATTCTTAATGCTTTGTACGTTAACATAGGATATGGTAAGTTTTTGTTTTCCTTTTCGCGGCATTAGTTTATTAAGTTTTTTAAATCGTCTTCATTTTCAATTATTATTGCTTTGGTACTCTCATTCATCCTAATGAAGATTTTTCCTTGATTTATCCGTGTGAATTTATAGTTGTTTTCTCTGGAGAACTCTCTTGATGCCTTGTAAAGATGCACATTTTCTCTGGTTAGATCATGGTTTATCTATATTGGTACTTTCTCCTTCTATCCCAATGTCCATTGTATTTAATTTATTTGTTTTCTTTGCCTTCATAATTGCCTCTTTGTCCTCTCCTACCGAAAATTCCACCTTAATAGGAGTTTTCCCCACTGGACAATTTCCTAACCGATAACTCGTTATCCCTTTATTGTTTACATTTAACTTTTCAGCAATTTTTATCACAATTTCTTCTATAGTTTTATTGTGTTTTGTTTTAGGTATTCTACGAATTATAATAGTATTTTAAGCTTGTCTTGCTAATTTTTGTATATGTCACTATTTAACCCCGCTTTTACGTTGTTTAACTCTATCCTCAGTTCCTCATTCACTTTACTCTGCAATTCATATTTCTCTAGTAATAGATTATACCTTTCTTCCATCCGGTCCAATTTGTGCATCACATCGTTTATTGTATAGTTTCTTGCTTTTTGCTGGTGTTCATCTACCGATTTTATTTCCATATCGTTCATTTGTTCGGGAATATTGACGCCGCCGCTAACTTCAATTTTGCACATGCTACACATCCAATGATTGCCGCTTGTTTTTTTATTTTCGTTTGCATAATAATTCAGTTTTGATGATGCAACATTAACACATTTACACTGAAATTTCTTGCAGGCAATAGCATACTTATTTTTACATGTTTTTTCACAGACACTACACACGTCCGCCATCTTTGACTCTCTCTCTATATATATATATATATATATATATATATATATATATATATATATATATATATATATATATATATATGACATCACATAAAGTAAATCATAAGCCAAAAATAACAGATCATGCATATATATATATATATATATATATATATATATGACATCACATAAAGTAAATCATAAGCCAAAAATAACAGATCATGCATATATAACAGCAAGCCTTCAAATTCCAAACTTATCGTTAGGTAACATAAAGAGATTATCAAGAAGCTTACAAACTACGATGATGGTATTTCAAAATTTGTTAATGCATACTGAATGGAATAATAGTATAACAAATCCCAACATTCTAGCAGAAAATCTCATAAACAATATCGTAACTTGCTTAGATGAAATTTGTCCTATGAAAGAAATTATAATACCTATAAAATATGCAAATAAAAAATAGATTACAGAAGAAATTTTAGAAGCAATGAAACATCGAGACAACACATATATGGCAGCTAGTATTACGAATAATGAAGAAGATTGGAAAATATATAAAGAAAATAGGAACAAAGTAACAGCGATGATCAGGAAGCAAAAACAAAATTATTATGAACAGAAAATAGACTATTGTAAGAATGATTCTAAAATGATGTGGAACACATTAAAACAAATCAGTAATACTAAAAATCAACACATGTCTAAATCTATTAAATTCAATACAGACGAAATTCATAACGAGCTAGAGGTAGCAGAAAAGTTGAATGTTTACTTTATAGACAGCATTTCAACTATTATCCAAGATATACCAAAACATAATGTCAGTCTAACACACGTGGATAGAGGTGTTGGAAGTTACAGATTCAATGGATTTAAACGAGTAGAAATGACTTACCTACGAAAAATTATTACTGCTCTGCAGAATAAATCGGGCAGTGATGGATTACATGCACGTATTATTAAAACATCATTCCAAGTTATATACACTTCACGTTACCATTTCAAAATGAGAAACTTCATGTGTTCCTAGTGTACATCTACCCGAACTCGATAATAGAAGAAACAATATTTACTAAAGCAGCATTGTACAAATTTTCTATTATCATTGGTGACTTTAATGTAAATATGAGAAAAAACAAACAAATTAGCGACTTTCTCAATAATACCAACTTTATCAAAATCAATACTCCACCCACCTTTATAATGCCGAATAACCCAAGTATAACCCCTGACTTAATACTGTGCACATCTAACCTTAGGAACAATCTTATTGAAGTGGACCTAACACCAGATCTCGGTAGTGATCACCTTGCAATGTTAATTAAATTTGACCTGCAAAAAGCTCCCCCGGAGGAAGCAGACATCATTTACCATAATATAAATAAATGTAATATGGATTCAGTGAACAAAACAATGATTGATTATATAAGAAATATACATGAAATATCGCCAGTATATATCAAGGAGTTTAACTCAAAACTTAGTCAGGTAATTCTTGAAAACTCGCCCATGCAAAAAAAAACCTTTTTTAATTACCAGCTACCACCATTCATACTTAAACTCATAAGAAGAAAGAGACAATTATATAGATTAATACAAGATAATGAAACTCAACAATTAAAAACCACATACAATGAGCTTAACAAAAATATTCACAATTTAATACAGCAATTTAAACAACACAAATGGATAATGGCATATGAACACATTAATGAAAGTAGAGGAAAAGTTTACTGGCAGGAAATCAAAAAACTTTCAAAATATAAATCGGTCACAAGTACCATTCCACAGATAGAATATAATAATAACAGCTTTTCCTCGGACGGGGAGAAAGCTAATGCCTTCACTCACTATTATAACGAAACATACAAATTTTCCAGAAGTAATACATTTGATGAAAATAATTTTCACATAATAGAAGAGTGGTATGAAAACTTTTTTAGTCCAGACCAAGTTATCGATGCTCGGCATATAGATATTACTGAAGAGGAATACTATAATATTGTAGCATCAGGGAAAAATACATCTCCAGAGCACGACCAAGTCAACAGAAATATAATAAGAAAGTTCAGCCCCCTTATTCATCAAGAAATTATAAACATTTATAATTAACTGCTTAAAAACCCAGTATTTCCCTATTGAATGGAAAACAGGCATAGTAATCAATATACCAAAACCGAAGCAAGACCATAGATTTCCTCAGAATTACCGCCCAATTACCGTACTTCCTGTTTTAGGAAAAAATTTAGAAAAAATTATTAAAGATAGACTAAATGATGAAGTTGACCACCTAATTCCACAAAATCAGTTTGGATTTAGAAAAAACTCATCCACTATACACCCACTAGTCATACTAGCATCGAATGTTCAAGTTTATGGTATTTATGGTAACAAATCTGCAGCTCTATTTATTGATATTACCAAGGCTTTCGACTCCGTATGGCATAAAGGACTCCTATTCAAATTATATTCATTGAACTGCTCGCACTATATTCTAAGATTAATAAAGAACTTTTTAGAAGGCAGAAAAGCTAAAATCAAAATTAATCAAACATTATCTGAAGAATTTGAATACCAACAGGGGGTTCCGCAAGGATCACCGTTATCCCCTCTTTTATATAATATTTATTGCTATGACATCGGAAATGACCTAAACCCTGTCCAACAAAATAACCTAAACAGCTATATTCTCCAGTTCACAGATGACACAGCTCTGATAGCACATGGTAAAACAACCGACATTGTTACACGGACCCTGCAGAACAAAGTTGACCGTATTATCAATTGGTTTAATAAATGGCTATTAAAACCCAATCCAAACAAATCGCAGCTCATCTTATTCCACCATAAAATAACAGACATTTCACCAACAATCACGATTAGTAATAATATCATAAAACCATTCCAAACAGCTAAATATTTAGGAATAAAGTTGGATAGCAAACTAAATTTCAAACGACACACCCAGGAAATTAAGAAAAATACCATTAATAGAACCAGGCACTTCCGGTCCATGACCTACAAAAACAAGGGAATCAGTAGGAAAACTGTACTGAACATTTGTAAAATGATATGTCGGCCAGTTATTGAATATGGATATATTCTATTTAGTACCTGTAGAAGACCCACACTTAACAACATAGAAGTAGCTGAAAGAAGCTGTCTACGTTCAATAACAAAAATTCGTCACCCTCAAAATCCTCTTCATAATCCTTCCAACAATTTCCTTTACGAAATGACACACATCGATCCCATTCTCTCCCGTCTGCAAAAACGCTTTACCAAATTCTCAAAACCACCAAATAACCTGCAAATTATTCGACCCCTACTAGCACCGATACCAGAAAACCTTCGAAGAAAGAGACGTTACCCAGAAAAAACAATCGCAGAGCTGCTGATGGAAGTGAATAGACACTAAAATAAAATCGATGTTTTATGTTCTTTAAAAACATGCTTATATGATTCATTCACTGTTCTATACATTTTAAGTTTGTGCCTTTTTTTTTTTTTAATTTAAATCTGTATATTATCATTCTATATGTTAAATTTGGAAAAATTAATATGTATTACCACTGGCTGAAAGACCTAGGTCGATGGCCTTTTGGAGATTTGTTCCAATAAAGTTTATTATCTCTCTCTCTGGAAATAGATTCCTAGACGTAATAAATTTCTCATTGCAGACAGGTGTTTTTCCAGACACGTGGAAGAACTCGCTTGTTACACCAATTCCAAAAGTAATTAATACTATACTTACTGAAGAACATCGACCCATCAACTCATTACCTATTTGTGAAAAAATACTAGAATTAACAGTTAAGGAGCAACTGACAAACTATTGTGAAGAAAATAATATATTAATATTGGCTCAGTCAGGATTTAGAGAAGCACATTCTTGTGAAAGTGCTCTTCAGTTTATATTGGAAGACTGGGTAAAAGAAATTGAAAATGGCAATGTTATGTAGTAGTTTTTCTGGACTTTAAGCGGGCTTTTGAGACAGTAAATCGAAACTTACTTTTCATAAAGTTGGAAGCTATTGGTGTTTGCGGAACGGTGTTAGATTGGTTTAAATCGTACTTATGTAAAAGAAAACATAGGACTAAATTTTGTGTAAGTGTGTCAAGTGAAAAAGAAACGCAATGTGGAGTACCACAATGATCCGTTCTCGGCCCGCTATTGTTTATTATTTTTATCAATGACATTGTCAAATCAATATGCAATTGTAAAATACATCTTTTTGCAGATGACACCATGTTATATCTGTCAGGTGAAAGTGTTGATGAAATTATAAAAATTGTAAATAACGACATAAACAAATTGTTTATGTGGCTCTGTGGTAACAGTCTTAAAGTAAACATTAACAAATGTAAGTGGATGGTTCTAGGAAAAAAACATTTGCTGAATAAAATTGTACATAACGAAACTATTAAAATAGATAATCAGATGCTAGAGAAGGTAGTTGAAATAAAGTATTTAGGTGTAATTTTAGACGGACAATTAAGTTTTAAACAAAATGTTAATTATATTGTAAAAAAAAGATTTTTAAAAAAAATCAATTTCTTAAGGAGAATATCAAAAGATTTGTCAATGTTTACTAGGTTAACCATTTATAAGACAATAATCGCACCCCATTTCGAATACTGTGCAACTTTTAATTTATTTGAACAAAATGAAATGCAAATTTTACAAAAAATGCAAAATAAGGCAATGAGGGTTATTCTACAATGCAATAGGTATACTCTAATAATCAGCATGTTACAGGTATTACATTTGATGACTGTGAAACAAAGAATAATATTAAAAACGTTGCAATTTATTTTTAAAATAAGAAACAATATGTTACCAAGCTACCTATATAATAAAATAACATATGTCAGTGATATTCATGATCACAATGTTCATAGGAGAGATGACTTGTATATTGAACGACATAATTTATCGATAACTACAAAATCACTGTTCTGTAAAGGTTTCAAAGAATATCTTCCAGACATAATAAAACACCTTCAGACAATATACAAATTTATGCATTGTATATATAAAATCTAAACCTACATAGAGTACTTCAGAGACTGAAGACGATGGTATCAATATATCATCAATATAAACTATTGCAAACTTATTACGTAGATCACCTAAGGCCTTGGCTATGGCACGTTGATATACAGGGGGGGCGTTCCTGAGACCAAATGGCATGGTTAAATATTCATATTGTCCATCAGGTGTAACAAATGCTGTTTTCTCTATAGAGTCAGGGTGCACAGGAATCTGGTGAAAACCGGATGCCATATCAAGAGACGAAAAATAGTATGAATTATGTAATCGATTAATTTGATCACTGATAAGTGGCAATGGGTACCTATCAGGCACAGTGTTGGCATTAAGTTCGCGATAATCTACACAAAGGCGATCAGAACCATTTTTCTTTTTGACTAAAATAATAGGGCTCGCAAAAGGTGAACAACTAGGTCTTATGATATTTGCTTTGAGTAATTCTTAAATATTGTTTCTAACAATGTCACGTTCAACGGGAGCCATTCGATATGGTCTTCTTTGGACAAATTTATTTGTATCTTTTAGACGAATTTCTAAATAACCAGTGTTCACTCGTCCTGAAGGTACACCTACTACAAAATTATTTCGATAATTGGACAAAAGTTGCACTAAATTATGCTTATCGTTATCTGTTAAATCGGTTTCAATTTGATTAAAATTTACAGTTTCTTGTTGGCAGATCTAAACTGTTAATTCACGAGAAAAATATAAACCATTTGATTTCAAGTGAACATCAATCTTTTGTGCTATCAAATCTTTACCTATGATAATTTGAGCTGACATAAAATCATTTGGCACTACGAAAAATAACAGTTCGACAAAAAGTCCCTGAAGTTCAATTACAGTCAAAATTTGTGAATTGCAAATGAAAGAGCCACAACCAATGCCCTTCAAAGTAGTTAAATTATTATAACGTTTGCCATCAAAATGAGTGGCTCTCTCTTCTTTTACAAGAGAACAATCTGAACCTGTGTCAAACAGAAAAGGAAAGGTCTCACCAGATTTGAGCTTCAGCTGTCCAACAGGCAAGGCTTCCATCTCGCAAGTATTGACTTGCTTCTCCCCAGATTTTCCTTTCCGGTTGGCATTAGGACAGTTTGGCGAAATATGGCCTGGTTTGCCACAGGTATAACAGGTGGTTCTGGGTCTTTCGTCACGACTTGCGCTTGATGTCCTAGGCGGTGACCATCTGGATTTTCTGCAACTTCGGGCACGGTGTCCACTTCGTCCGCATTTATGGCATTTTCCATCGAAGTAAGCAGCATTTTGGAGAGGCGGTGATAAAGCTCGACGCTTCGATCCAGTTTGGTGACTAGAGGGAAATAGCGCCGGTCTTTTACCAAGTCTCCCTTGCAACATGGTACACATACTTTTCGCATCATTTGGGCGGTCAGTCTGGTATCTTCGTCTCACAAATCCATTCCGAGTCGAACCAACATAACAGGCAACGAGAACGGCAAAAGATTCGTCGCTTTCTCTGTTCTTCAACAAACTGAGAATAGTCCTCATCGAATGCAACATCTCATCTATGAGGGGTGTATGTTCTGGCGTGTTTGGTTTTCCATTTACAGCTTCGGAGAACTGCTCAATAGGATCGACAGGTTTGGCGAACACTGCTAAAAATTCTGCTTTCAGAGCAGGCCAGTTTTTTTCTGTCGGTTTGGCGGATATGAGCCAACTAGCTGCCTCACCTTTCATGGCTTGGGATAGAGTCATTACCAAGTCCATTACGTAAGGGTTATGTTTGCTTACCCACAGGTCCACAATTGTACACCAGCCTTCAGCGTCTGCAAATTTTGTTGTAGGGTCAAATATTGGCAGTTTTACATTCGAGAATGTTGTAGTAGATGGTGTTGGCGAATTGGCTAACAGCAATTGTTGTTCTAATTTTTTAATTCTTTCCAGCGCTTCACTTGTTGCACTTTGCCGTAACGGCATGTCGTCGTCACTGTCCGAATGTCCGTCTTGCAGTCTTGATCGACCACTTCTGATGTCAGAACCCACAGGGGCTACTTTCGGGTTAGACCGCTTGGACATATTAACTGCGTACGACACTGATAGTTTATAAACAATTTAATAATGAAACAATTAAATGAACAGTCAATTAAGCAATACAAGGACACAACTGTCTTAACACCACCGAATAATACCACAGAACAAAGGAACTAACGGTCCGCCACCCGCTCTAGCCCTTACAATTAATATGTCTCAATATTACAACGGCTTAAGGCACTCTGGCCCTATTTCATCCCGGGCTAGCTGGGTATCATTCCGTTTGCTCCCTTGAGCGTGTTCCCATATGTCCATGCAATTCTTAGAAACTTAAAAGCTAATTGGTTACCAATGTTCATCTTAGCAAACAATAAACAGACACTATTCTGGCAAAATACCCAAGATCCATGGGCGTTCGTTGGCGGCGCCGACATATATATGAAATATCGTGTTTTGTTTACAAAAATAAGGCTAAATTCGATGAAATAAGAACAGATCATCAATATAACACTAGAAAAAAAATCTCCTCCTACCCGAAGAACATAGAACGACTTTGTATCAAAAAGGTCTGTTTTTTATGGGTTGTAAATTTTTTAACAGCTTACCAGAAAATGTTAGATCAATGACAACTATTTTTAAATCTAAAAGGGCTTTAAAATCTTTATTGTTGGATATAAACTGCTATACTGTTGACGAATTTGTATCTTCCATGTAATCTCTACTGTTTTTAATATATTTTATTACACGTGAGTTATGTGTTATTGTCTGAAAGTTATTTGTGGCATTCTACGAATATTCTTTCCTATTATTTGGGTTTTCTACCACATGTACTATTATCCTCTTCAAAACAAATCACCGAATCTACAAAATAATAGAATTATTGGAAAAAAGGCCTCTGCGCCCGTGACGTTTACGCCAAAGGAAAAGTCAGAGGTTATGTTTTGCAAATAATATAAATCGGTATAAACACAAAAATAATATATTTTGCTGACGTTTCGGAAAGTAATCTCTTTCCGTTTTCAAAGCTATTTTTTGAAGAACTCTTATTTTGCTGTGTATGTCAAATACACAGCTTTAAGATTCTGTTTATGTTATTTCCATAGATACTTACTACTTACACAGAACATAGAACTGATGATATTTTTTTTTTTTTAGATAATGTTGAGTTTGTTAAGTTCTTCTTTTAACATTGGTAGCCAGGTTGTACAAATATCTACAGAACAATTCGATACGCACTTATCTTCATTTAATAAGATTATTGCTGATTCTTTAATTTTTCTTTTTTTGGTATCTGTTTCTTTTGTTAAAATTTTTGCCGAGTCCCAGTTTATTCTATGTCCGTTTTCCCAAGCATGTTCACAAATCTTTGATTTCTGAATTTCATTCTTTCTAATGTAATTCTTGTGCTCATCCAACCTCACACTGAAAGGTCTGGATGACTCACCCACATAACATTTATCACATTCGCACGGGATTCAAAAAACTGTATTTACAATATCCCGTGCGAATGTGATAAATGTTATGTGGGTGAGTCATCCAGACCTTTCAGTGTGAGGTTGGATGAGCACAAGAATTACATTAGAAAGAATGAAATTCAGAAATCAAAGATTTGTGAACATGCTTGGGAAAACGGACATAGAATAAACTGGGACTCGGCAAAAATTTTAACAAAAGAAACAGATACCAAAAAAAGAAAAATTAAAGAATCAGCAATAATCTTATTAAATGAAGATAAGTGCGTATCGAATTGTTCTGTAGATATTTGTACAACCTGGCTACCAATGTTAAAAGAAGAACTTAACAAACTCAACATTATCTAAAAAAAAAAAAAAAATATCATCAGTTCTATGTTCTGTGTAAGTAGTAAGTATCTATGGAAATAACATAAACAGAATCTTAAAGCTGTGTATTTGACATACACAGCAAAATAAGAGTTCTTCAAAAAATAGCTTTGAAAACGGAAAGAGATTACTTTCCGAAACGTCAGCAAAATATATTATTTTTGTGTTTATACCGATTTATATTATTTGCAAAACATAACCTCTGACTTTTCCTTTGGCGTAAACGTCACGGGCGCAGAGGCCTTTTTTCCAATAATTCTATTATTTTGTAGATTCGGTGATTTGTTTTGAAGAGGATAATAGTACATGTGGTAGAAAACCCAAATAATAGGAAAGAATAGTTATGTGTTATATTTTACTTAACTTATTTTTTTGTTTCTATTTACATGTATTTCTTGTGTTAAGTGCCACAATGTTATTTGTAAGTTCTTTATATGTATATAATTATTGTAATTATGTCGACAATATTTCTTAACTGCACGTCTGTACAGTTTCTGAAATAAATAAATATTTTTTTTTTTTTTTTTTTTTACAAAAAACCAGTCACCCTACTCTGTGGCTCCGGTATGATCTTGCTCGACACCCAAGTAAGTGTACGACTGCATACAGACAGCCTGCGTGTACTCCTGTACCACCCTAAGGGATTGTTGGAGATCTCTTTCTCCGGAGGCATAAAGTTTAAGGTCATTCATATAAAATATCACTTTCCGTCGCTTCAAGTGAGTAATCCAATTTGAGTAGTAGTAGAAGTTTTAAGAGTGTTTAGTGTGTTTTACAACAGCAAATATTTTAAAACTTGTACCACAAGCAACATAAAATTTAACTGCACCGATAAGGCATAACAGCTGATGGAAATTATTTATTATTATTTAAACAAATAATTTTAAATATACTATATATTAAATAAACTAGCATCTATAAATAACTTCACTAAAAAACCGACAAAAAAGCTGATTTACCTATACATAATAAAAACTCTACAGGACCGGCTTTAATAAATTTCAACAAAATGAATAAATGCTCGAAGTGTGAAATGCCAGATCCTGATTTAGTAAATTGTGACAAGTGTAACTCTAAATTGTGTCAGAGCTGTACACAATTAACGTCTACAGAATTAAGAGCGGTATTCTTGAAAACTAGGGTCATACTTTACTGGTGTCGAGATTATAGGGCAAAAAAAGTTGAAGTATTTAGTAAACTCTCTGATATTGAAATAAACGTGACAAAACACATTGCTAACCTCCAAAATCAGATAACAAATCTCCATAACGACTTAACAATACTAAAAGAAACAAACATTGACATGATTAAGTTTTTACAAAATAATAAACCAAATAGCTTATAGGGATGTAAACAAACTATACCTGCTGCAAAGATAAATCAAGAAGTTTCTCCACTGCAAGGAAAAGAAAACAGGAAATTACCAGCTAACAAGACTGTCACTAAGGCAAGTGAAAAGGACACAAACAAGCCGAGAGTAGAAGCAGATATACAAACAAATAATAAAAATAATAGGAATAAACCAAACAGTCGAAACAATTGGACAAACAATGGGGGTCATATCGAGACTGAAAAAATTCCATCGTTGGAACACTCAAAGTTAACTTATCAAAATTCAAAGTGACAGCAGCAGTATTAATTAAGAAGAGCTCAGTACAGGTGAAAATGTTATCCACGGAAGTGACAGAGTCTGACCTGTTAGAGCATCTACATGGATTCTTCAAAAATGAGCAGTTTACAATAGAAAAGCTAAAGGTTCAGTCTGGAGATTATGCCAGCTATCGTGTGGAAGTGCGTGAGGACATATCTAATCAACTATTAAGCCCAGATCTATGGCCTGAAGGTATTGTAGTTAACAAATATAAATTTTTTCGGAAGAGCAGAAGGTCGTATTATCAACAAAGAAACTTTGGAAGGTGGAACTATAAGGAGTCCAGACCTAACTATTAAATGTCAAAAGTCAAACATTGTACTAAAAAAATCTACTGACATACTTCATATCAACATACAGTGCCTGAGAAACAAGATTCAAGAATTAGAAGCTTTCCTTATAGACGAAAAAATATCCTATAGCTATATATGTATTTCGGAACACTGAATGACTTGTGAGGAGATTAAACAAGCATGTATAGAGGGCTATAAATTAATATCTAGTTTTAGTCGCAATGCAATTACTCACGATGGTACAGCCATCCTTGCAAAAAACAATCTTAATAATGTACCTAAACCTAATCATTACCTAAACAGTCTATCAATTGAGCAACATTGTGAAATATCTGCTATTGAAGTAAGTGACCCCAGGCTGATTATCATAACCATTTATAGAGCACCTTTAGGAGACTTTGATGTCTTCTGTGACACCTTGGTAAAAATATTAGACTATTCTGCTATTTACAATAATACACTAGTTATAAATGGAGATTTTAATGTCCACTTTAATAAACATGACTATAAATCCACAAAATTAATTGACTTAATGGCAACTTATGGATTAAAACCCACTATATCTGCAAACACACGTTTTAATAATTGTTTAGATAATAGTTTTACCAATGCATTAGATGACTTTGAAACCTCCTGTTTTGATCCTAATCTATCTGATCATAAAGCTATAACCATTACTCTAAATAATCTCACTGCTAGCGGACAGAATTTTATAAAAATCAGACCAATAACTAATGTAGGATTGATATCACTTAAAAATATTATCAGCAACACTGACTGGCACTTTATTTACGATTGTAATCTGGACATTAACAAAAAATTTGAAAAATTAATAAATATCCTTACTACTGGAGTAAACAATACTTTTCCTGAACAAACGGTAAAGGCCACAGCCGACAATACACCTAGCATAAACTGGTTTACAAAAGAACTTAAATTAATGAGGCATAATCTAAATTTTATGGTTGAAGCAACTAAACATTCAAATAGCACCGAGTGTAAATGTGTCTTAAGAAGGTTCTGCATGCAATATAAACTTGCAATTAAAAAAGCTAAGTGTAGGGCCTATGAATCCTATATTCAGGATTCAGGAAATATACAAAAAGCATCGTGGAATGTCATAAATAGTTATAGGGAAGTAAAAAATACTAGCAGTCATACAAATCTCACACCCGATGAGCTAAACAACTACTTTATAATACCATAAATACCAACACCTACCGTGTCTAGCACCGATTATATAAAACGCTCTGCTCTGGTTAATCTCCAGTCGGACAAGTTTCAATTTGAAGACATCACGTATGCAGAAACAAAGGAAATCATCTACTCACTCAAAAATACCAATAGTAAGGATATTTATGACTTGAACACAAAAATAATTAAATACATTGGTGACGGCTTAGTTGTACCTCTAACTGACTTGTTCAACATGTGTCTAAAAAGTAATACGATTTCTGATGTATTAAAAAAATCAAAAGTTATACCAGTGCATAAAAAGGCTCTCAAAACGATGCTTCGAACTTTCGACCAATATCCATAATCCCTCTTATAGGTAAAATCTTTGAAAAAGCTCTTAAATCTAGGTTAAGCAACTATTTTGAAAACAATAACTTGTTTAACAAATCACAGTTTGGATTCCGTACAAACCACTCAACCACAATGGCTATAAATAAAATAACAGAAATAAGTACAGACTGTTATAACAAAGGAGAATATGTTGGAGCATTGTTTTGTGAACTAACTAAGGCTTTCGACTGCGTATCCTTTGATATACTCAAAGAAAAGTTGTTTTACTATGGGTTTCATAACAATTCAATCGAGCTAATAAGCTCTTATCTTACAAATAGGAAGCAGCAAGTAGCTATTAACAACATGAAATCTAGCAAGAATAAGATATTGCATGGCGTTCCCCAGGGATCGGTTTTGGGACCTATCTTGTTCCTAATATATGTCAACGATTTGACAACCTGTGCACCCAGCATATTATTTGCTAATGACACCACTGCAGTAAATAGAAGTGAAATGCTTTCCATAATATTTGAGAATATAAAGGCTACTCAGTCGAAGCTCATTAACTGGTTTGCCGCAAATAAGTTAAGTCTAAATAATAATAAAACTGAGTCGGTAATCTTTACATTGCGGGATACCTATAATTGGACTAATCGCAAGTCGGCACGCTTCTTGGGCGTGTACTTGAACCCTAAACTTACTTGGGAAATACATGTTGATCACCTAGCAAAAAGTATCTCGACAAACATCTTTGTTATAAGAAACTTGGTAGGAGTTGTCTCTAAATCAGTAATAAAATCTGTTTATTATGCACTGATTCAATCAAAATTAAACTATGCCATATTAGCCTGGGGGCATGCATCTTCAACGGAAAGACTATTCAGACTGCAGCGTAGAGTGATACGGGTAATTGATGGTCTAGGATATAGGGAAGATTGTAAGAAGAGCTTCACTGAGTTAAATATTCCGACTTTTCCATGTTTATTCATATTGGAATACCTAATGTATGTAAAAAACAATAGCATGGGTTATGAAACACACAACAGTATTCATAACTACAATACTAGAAATAACAACAATATTTATCTAGAACATCATAGGGTATATAATTTTATATTTACAAATATTTTTATATTGTCTTTTATGTGAATATTTATTATAGTTTTAGACTTCCTTTAATTATACTACTAATTTTTATGATTTTATATCCACAACTGTTTTTATTATTATCTTGTATATTTTTACTATATTTTACTAATAACCTTTGACATATGTAAACATTTTGATAATGTAGTAGCATGAATAAAGAATAGAATAGAATAGAAAACAAATGGGTGACCTTATGCCCCCTGTCGCCGGGGGCACCACAGTTGTAACCGCGGGTTTTCCAGAGCGAGACGGATAATGGCAGTAGCGAGATGCAAAACAAAAGGGGGCTGAGGGAATCTCCCTGAAAAACTCCCCTTTTGAACGTTACTGGCTCTGTTTGGACTCTGTCATTACCAGATGTTATGGTAAAGCGAGTCCTCCAGAGCGGCATCAGATCTTCAATGCATCTTACTACGGGACCGGCGACCGCAAGACATCGGAGCAAGCGCACAATAAGCTCATGAGATGCCGTGTCATGTCAAATGCCTTGCGGGTAATCGATCCAGGCCATGGAGAGATTCTGCTTATACTGCACGGAGTCCTGCGTGACACATGTGTCAATCAACAGGTTCTCCTTGCAGCCAGCGACATCTCTCTTCGATCTTCATTGCTCATATATCCGTTTGTAAACCGGGTTAACTGCTTGGAGTACCTGCATGTACAAGATGCGTGTGAACACCTTGTAACATGCATTTAAACAGGTTATCGGCCTATAGTTCTTTGGGTTGGACAAATCTCCGTTCTTGGGGATCAGCACTGTCCGCCCCTCAACAACCCAAGAAGGAATTTGCTGCTCCCCATTTAGCCAAGAATAAAAAATTCTGGTCAAATGGTGGTGGGTACTGGTTAACTTTTTCCACCAAAAGTTATTAATCCCATCGGGACCTGGAGCAGCAAAATTCTTAGAACCTCTTCTGGGGTTATTGGTTGGAGAGTCTCTGTTGAGCGGAAGCCTCTGTTCATACAAGTTTTCCAGAAAGTTTCCACCTGATCGACAGTCGGTGGATTGTCAGCAACACGCTGAGACGGTTCGAATAGGCGCGAAGGCTTTTGGCGAAAAAGGTTTTTTCCGCCAGCCCCCTCGCCCGCCTCACTAGTAATAATAATAATAATAATAATTTATTAATTCCTTACAAAGTTAAAACTTCTGAATACGTCATTATTGTTACATAATCACAATACAGTTAATGATAATGTTATGTGCTGCCCTCTAACAGAGAGGAGAGTTGTAATTACTCCCTGGCCAGAAGGGTGGCGCCATCTGTGGGCCAACTGGCGAACCACCATTTAGTAGTGCCTAAGAAAATTCTAGAGAATTCCAGTATATTTGTGGAAAGTTCTACAATGATATTCTGGACATTCCAAGTGGGTATATAAAGAGGTGAAGCCAGCAGATAGAAGAACAGTACAGTACAGTTTAGTGAAGGATAAACAGTTCAGTTTAGTATCCAGTACAGTTCTGGGTAATCTGTGGTTCTGGTTGCAGAAACAGTTTGTAGAAGAAGAGTTCAGTTGAGTGAAGTATGCAGTTTAGTGAAGTAAACAGACAAGAGAGTTTTTAGGTTAGACAAGAGTTGACAAGTTTAAGAAGAAAAGTAAAGTGCTTAGTGTTTTAAAAGTAGTGAAATTATATTAGATTAAGTTATTATTAGTTGTGTGATTTTTAAGTATTTGCTAGTGTAATTTTAGTGATTAAATAAATCAGTGGTTTGTGAAAATTCTTGTTGCAAGTTATTCGAATCCACAAAGTGTTTACTGAAAATTGTAAGAACGTAACAATAATATAAATACAAATATAAATATGATATATCAACAAACTAGGATAAGAGTTGTAGAACAAAACACGGTAAAATTATTTACATTACAGAGTTGTAGTTTAAAATGTATTTACAAACACACATATATGCAGTATAGGTATGTTAGTTATTTCTGTTCTGAGTTTGTTGCGACATATACTCAAAAAACTCATCAGATAGATAGATAGATAGATAAATTTATTCATCATTAAAATATTACAATTGATTAATATGTAACATTTATCAGACTAGTCAGAAAACACAAATAAGACATTCATACATCCTTCCACACATTTAAAACAATACAAAATAAACATTCATCTATCCATTCAGTAATTGTAATACTTTGCATACCCATAAATCATTGTTAAAACATGATAAAATATAATAAAATATTAAAGTATATAAAATGACATAGAAATAAATATAACATGGCAGTAACATTACAATATAATATATATACAAATTACCAGAAAGAAAAATAACATTTTAAAATATAGGTATTGAAAACCAAATTTAGCTGTTTAAGAACTCTTCAACTGTATAAAACGCATTATCAATTAAATGCTTCGATAATGTACGCTTGAATATATTAAAGTTATCAATGGCACCAAACATGTTCACAAAGTGATTATAACATATGATCCCTTTGTATACATGGGAATTTTGACCTACACTCAGGCGTGAAAAAGGTAAGTGTAAATCGCGTCTCTGTCGTGTATTATAATTGTGAATCATTTCGTTTGTGATATAATTTAATTCTTGTTTCTTAATGTTTAATATTATTATGTATAAGTATAGACATGGTAGAGTGAAAATTTCCAATTCAATGAATAGCTCTTTACAAGAACTTCGTGGTTTTGCCCCCACCATGCATCTAATTATCTTCTTTTGAGCAACAAAAACCTTTTCCATATGTGAGGAGTTTCCCCAAAACATAAGACCATAGCCCAATACTGAGTACACCAAGCCATAGTACGCCATCTTTAGCACATCAAGAGACACCGTACCTCTTAATTGCCGAATTACAAAACATATGCTACTTAATTTAGATGTAATAGTTTCAATGTGCTTTTCCCAGGTTAGCTTTTGATCAACCGTAATACCAAGAAATTTGGTATTATTAACATGTTCAATAGATTTGTGATTGATTTTTATAAGTGGTGAAGAGTCAAGATTGATATTTTTTTGTTGGAAAATCATAAAGAATGTTTTACTTATGTTTACAGATAGTCCGTTATTTATGCACCATTGGTAGAAATCGTTTGCACAAACATTAGCTGTAATTATAGATTTCTGAAGTGTATTTTCAGCAATTAATTGGTTTGTGTCATCAGCATATATTATAGTAGTGTTTTGGTTGTTACATGAGAACTCTATATCGCTCATAAAAATGATAAAGAATAATGGACCCAGAATTGAGCCCTGAGGGACTCCTGTGTTTACTTTCTTTGACTGTGATTGACATTCATCTATCGTTACTATCTGGTACCTGTTTTTTAAGTAAGATGCTGCCCAGTCATTGGCAGTGCCTCTAATTCCAATATGATACAGCTTGTTTATTAATAGTTCATGGTCTATTGTATCGAATGCCCTGGTAAGATCAAAATATAAAGCTATTGGATATTCCTTGTTATTTAGATATTCATATAAGTTTTCACATAGTTCTGTTATAGCAGTTTCTGTAGATTTTTTATGTCTAAATCCATGTTGACAGTTTGGTAATAGTTTTTTTTGTTCCAGGAAAGTACTAAGCCTGATGTTATAAGCATATTCAATTACTTTTGCAAACTGCGATTGCAAACATAGATTTCTGTAGTTGCTAACATCATTTATGGAACCTTTATTTTTGTATATTGGAATTGATTTGGACACTTTTAAAACTTCAGGATATTTTCCCGTATAGAAACTGACATTTATTATGTGCGATAGTGGAGCATTAATTAAATCCATGACCATTTTGAGTGATTGTCCGTGAATACCATCGATACCAGCAGCAGTTTTTTTTGTGGTTTTACTAATAATGTCACTTATCTCATTGGGAGTTGTCGGATTGAGAAAAAAGGTTGAAGCTGCCATAGGGGTTAGCACTAAATTATTCTTATTTGGCTTAATCGTAGTTATGTTCATAAAGAACTCATTAAAGTAGTCACATAGTTGTGCCCTATTTGAGATAATAGTAGAATTTACATTTAATTCAATGGGTGTCCTATTTTCGGATCCTTTTTTATTCTCATTTATTATTTTCCAACTTTCTTTACTGATATTGGGTGCATTACTTATTCTGTTATTATTATAATTTAATTTATTTTTATTTACCAAGTTTCTATAAATAATTTTTAGCTGTCCTAATCTTTCGGTCACTATCATATTTTTTGTAGATTTTGCTATTTTAGTCATTTCACATATGGTTTGGTGTAATTGTTTTATCTCAGCATTGAACCACTGTCTCTTGTTTTTTCTAACTGTACATTTCTTAAGAGGAAACGCGTTATAAAAATGATATTTGAAGATGGAGTAAAATGAATCAAATGCTTCGTTTACATCCTCCAATTGATAGGTTTTTGCCCAGTTCTCTGATGTTATTAAATTTCTGAATGTGTCAGGTTTCCGTGTGAATAATCACGTCTGTAAAATATGTTCGGTGCCTCTGAGTTAGTTTTTGGCAAGTCGAAATAACATAATTGAAATGTGTGATCTGACAGGTGTGTTTCTATGACATGAGTTTTATCTACAATTATATTTGAGAATATTGCGTCTATACTGGTTTTTGATATGTTTGTTATACGAGTTGGCTCATTTATATGATTTTTCATTCCAAATTCATTAAATAAATTTGTTAGTTTTTTAAGGTATCTAGAAGGAATTAGAGAGTCTATGTTTATATCACCACATACAATGTAATAGCAAGTGTTTTTATAGATGCCACACATCAGATCACTCATTTTTTCGAGAAAAGTGTTTACACTACCATTTGGCGTTCTGTATACCGTGACTATAAATAATGTGGAATTACAATATGAAATTTCATATGTGGCTATGGTTGCCTCAAATTCTTTCTCAATACATTGGTGAAAGATATATGGCTTAAGACCCATTTCAGGTTTTGCAAAAATACATACCCCTCCACGAATATAACTAATGCGACAAAAATTATTTATTAGTGTATAGTTATTTATATTTAAATACTTGACTTCTGCTTGTGTGAGCCAGTGTTCCGTGAAACATATAATATCGGCTGGGTATTGTTCGAGCAGCACTTCTAATTGTGCTGTTTTTCCATCGATCCCTTGAATATTGAGATGTAAAATATTTAATTTGTTTTTTACCATTTGTCTCCTGTATGTTGCATCCGAGTTCGAGTCTTGCCTAGATAACTGAGATATATCAGGGGGAATTGTTCGGGATTTCTCAGTTGGACATTTATTTAATGATTCAGAAAAACCGAATTTTCGGTAGTGAATGAACTGTCTTCTGCTCCAAAATTTCTTTGGTGGGGATTATCAAGGAAATGTTGTCCTCTTCTGAAATCAAACCTTTCAAATGCTATAGAATGGATTATCAGTAAGCATTGTTTTTATGTGGTTTTTGAATTTATTGAATTCTAGTGTACGTATATTTATTGGTAGAGCATTATATAGTTTAACGTCTGTACTGCTATCCATTCTTCTTAGTCGTGTTTGAGGTAATAGTAAATCCTTTTTATTTCTTGTGCCATGCTTATGTATATCTGTCATTACTGGAAATTTATCAATATTTTGTTTAACATATAACAATTTCGTGAAAATTATTAATGAGAAGAGCGTCATAATTTTTAGATGTTTAAATATTGGTACGCAGGAGTCTCCAGGCTGAGCCTCTGCTATAGATCTCACTGCATTTTTTTGAATTAAAAAAACCCTATTCAAGTGTAATTGAGCAGTTGTGCTCCAGATAGCTAAGCCATATCTCATAATGGATTCAAACAATGCATAGTAAGTAGTGACTGCAGCTGGTTGATTTATAAACTGTTTGACTTTCCGTATAGCATAGACTGCACTGTTTAGCCGTCTGCAGAGTTGATTGATATGTTCATTCCAGGTAAGTCTAACGTCTATATACAACCCCAAGAATTTGGCAGAAAGTGCTTCGGGGTTGGCATTTACATTAAATGAAAGTTTAGTCTCAAAAACAAGCGATTTGGTTTTATTTTCATTCAGTACAAGCTGATTTGTAGTGAACCACGTTTTAGCTTGGTTCATGACCTGCCCAAAGACTGTCATCGGATCATCTCCCTTTTTAACACTCACTCCAAATGTTGTATCGTCAGCATACATAACTGTAGATATGTTTGTGTTAAAGATAGTTGGTAGATCGTTTATATAAATTATGAAAAGGTGAGGTCCTAATACCGACCCTTGTGGGACTCCTCTTTTTATTAACATGGGTCTACTCCTCTGGTTATCACTACATATTACTTGGGTTCTATTCGATAAATAGGATCTTATCAGTTGTAATGCCACTCCTCTAATTCCATAATATTCCATTTTGTCTAGTAATATATTATGCTCCACATAGTCAAAGGCAGCACTCAAATCTGTAAATATTCCTAAGAATGATTCACTTCTTTCAAACGCATTTTTTATGGAATTAGTCAATACTCTGATACCATCTGCGGTGGATAATTTTCCCCTAAAACCAAACTGCTGGCAGTTTAGAATCTGGGCTTGTTCTGTGTAGACAACTAGTCGATTATACAAAGCAGTCTCTAAGATTTTCGAAAAACACGGTAACTCTGATATCTGCCTAAAATTTTGTGGGAGCTCTCGATTTCCATTTTTGTATACAGGTACGATTTTAGCTATTTTTAACATTGTTGGGAAGTATCCTTCCGAAAAACAAGTATTTATAATATCCACAAGAACATCTACTAGCAAAAGAGCACATTTTTTAAGGATGTAAACACTTACTCCATAAACATCTTCGGTTTTTTTGTTTTTTAAATTTTTTATTATTGCAAGCACCTCATGCCTGTCGACTGCCCTAAGAAACATTGAACGACCTGTGTCATATTCTTTATTCAGGAATACAGTCGCATTCGTCGCACTATTAGGTAAGGCACCTACCAAATTTTCGGCATTATCAACAAAAAAAGTGTTTAAATCATTCAGGCTTATATTTTCTGGATATATTTTCTGTTTACTTTTTCTCCCAGTTTCTGCATTTATAATACTCCACACCGTTTTGCTGGTATTTTCAGAGTTCAGTAATTTATTTTCATTGTATGATTTACGAGCCTCTATTAATAATTTTTTGTACTCTTTTTTAGCTTGCTTATGGATTATTTTATTATTTTCTGTTGGATGTTTTTTGTACCAGTCATACAGCATGATTACCCTTTCTCTAACATTTACAACATCTTGTGAGACCCAATTTTTTCTTTTTTTTGTTCTTTTACTTTCCGAGATTAGGGGAAAGCTATTATTAAAGTGATAGATGAAAATCTCATGAAAGTTGGTATATTTATTTTCAGCCCTTGTTTCTTTATAAACGGTATCCCAGTTTTCTTGACTCAGGTAGCTATTCAGCAGATCAATATTGTTTGACGTATACAGCCTTCTTTTTATCAGATGATCACTAATATTTTCATTTCCATTTTTTGCACTTGAAACAATATTTATTAGCTCTGTGATTTGACACTTATGATCTGATGCACCCCACCACAAATTTAGCGTGTTATGTCTATTGTTTGTAAAGATATTGTCAAGACAATTTCCATGCAAATGAGTAGCCTCATAAATCGTTTGTTCTAAACCAAATGATAGAAATAGTTGAGAGATTTTTTGTGAATTATTATTATGATTCATTGAAATGTACATTAAAATCACCCGCAGCGACTACTATGGCATCCCTGCTAATAGTATCAATACATTGTAATGCTCTTGTCATTATATTCACGAAATTATCTATGTTTCTGTATTCAGGCGATCTGTAAATAGAGAGAACAGCTAGGTTAAACTGTTTTATGTAGCAGGCCGATATTTCACAGATCTGCTCTTCAGACATTTGAACAATATTTTTAAGATTTTTGATATTGTTATCTAATAAACTGTTATGTACGTATATACAAGAACCACCTCTAGGTATATTTGACCTTGAATAAAAACTGATTAAAGTAAAGTTGGCAATGTTTACAGATTTTAAGTCAGCCTCGTGTAGCCAATGTTCAGTTAGGCACAGTATTTTTATTTCAGTATGTGACATTAGAAAATGCTCTAAAACCAAAATCTTGTTGAAAATACTTTGCACATTAGCATGCAGAACAGAAATACCTACCATTCTATGTAAAGATTGACAATTTGATATGTTTGATATTGTTTGGTATCTATCATTTCCATTTTGGCTTGAAGTGACTTTTTGCAAGTCACTAGCATCCGTATCCTATCGAGGCAGTGCTGTTTGGTGGTTTGTAGCACTGCCCCGTTGAGTGTGTGATGAAAGGTTAGTTAGGTGTGAAAGGCCTATTGGCCGCCATGTAGTCCATCACACATTGGACACGGGATGCGTGTTGTCTCACTGACCGGATTTTGGCCTCCATCTTTTGTATGCGCCGCTGCGCTCTCTCCTGTGGGGAAGAGGTACTTCGCCTCTCCACCTGAGACGAGCGTTGAGCAACGGCATACACGGCACAATTTATGTGCCAGATGTCAGCCTCTTCTGGTAGCGCTGTACGAAGTTCAGCGTCCACTCTGGCCAGGTCTTGTGGCCCGGGGGTTTTCAGACGTGTAACCCCCTTCTGGTACTGAGGCCCTCTGGTATTGGCGGAACGAGGAGAGCTACGTCCTCAATGTGGCGGCTCTTCGGCCACCTCATTCACCGGTCCAGGAGCAGCCCTCACGTAGCCCCTACTACGAAGGTGGGATACATAGTCACGCAGATTTTGTGGCGTGAAGGCGCTATGCTCTGGAAGCCTCTCACACCACAGAGCATGCATCCACGCCATGTACCCCCTCCACGCGGGCTCACTGCTTTCATAACAATGCAGAAGGTCATCCCTCAGTTTATCCGTCCACTCAAAGCGTTCTTGAACATTGCGTAAGTCGTCAACGGGTGGTCTATCCGGTTGGGCCCCACCACCTTGCCCTTGACCCCTATCCGAACGGGGTCGATCGTGGGGGCCCTGTCTTCGGCCTGCTGGAAGCAAAGGTTAGAGCCTGTGGGTGGTTAGCCCAGCAGGACCACGACCGACCCCAGAGGGGAAGATGCTTTCCCCTCCCGGGTGCACTAGGGCTGCGGGTCCGGCTTTGCACCCCTAGCTGGAGTAAGTGGTGGCGCTACTCACAAAGGCTTAATGGATGGAAGTTAGCCCCTCCTGCTCCTTATTATTATTTTTTTTTTTTGCGGTTTCCCGATACCGGACAGGACTTCCGTGGCCTCCGACACCACACGGAAATCGCGCCGGCGATTAAAATCACAGCCATTCCCCACACCTGTGGGGTCAGTGACTGTAAACACCCGAATCGTGTGCCCTAAGTAGACGAAGGGACCCCAGGATAACTGCTTTCTGCATTTGGCCTGCTAACCATTCGGCAGATTTCTGACAGGCTGGTATGGTCTTCAATTGCGAGAGCAGCATGGGCTTCATACCTCCGAGTACACCGATTATGAGGACGACCATCTTGACTGAGTAGCCTGGGTACAGCACTAGGAGTTCGTACCGGAGTTCGCGATATTTAGTGCGCTTTTCCTCCTCTTTCAAGGCGATGTTTGTTTCAGCAGGTGCCGAAAATTCGATGACGTACATTGCCTTGGTTTGGTGGTCGAGGAGTACTATGTCAGGCTTGTTGGTTTGAATTAGCCTGACGGTCGGGAACGAGTAGTTCCAGTATATCCTGCACCTCTCGTTCTCGACAACGGACTCAATATCTCCAGGGACGTATGGCAGCACTGGTGTTTGGTCTACCCCGTAGGAGTGCCGTAGATGGTAGTAGAGCACTCGTAATGCCGCGTTATTGGCGGTGGATGTAGGCCGAAATCGTGTATACTGGGCATGCAGACAATAAATGCATGAGCGATTCCGGCGCCTGACGGCAGGTCCTGCAGCTGACATCAGGAACCCCTACACCCGTTTTTTTTCGCGACCAAGCTATCAAACTGTGTGGACGCGCGAATATTGTTAGTGATTAAATAGCCTTGTGAAAGTGTTTCTATACCGATAACTATTGTTGTTATCACTGATAACTAGTTTCCTTCCTATATTGCTACGAATACCTTGTTTATTTTGTCAAATTATTGTTTGTTTAATTGATTTACTGATAAATCAAACATTCCTAACCTAACCTAACCTTTTAATTCGCCCATGGGCGACTCGTCGGGAGGGGGGGAAGGAATTCTCCCCCCGGAAAAAAATCGCGTAAGAAAGGCAGTATTCTATACAGAAACGGATATTGGCCCATTTGAAGTCATAGTACAAAGCATTGAAGACTCATGAAAACATCTAGGGAACTTACATCCCATGGACTTTGGTAAAATTTTAGTGAATTTAAAAATCAAAAATATCAAAGAAATCAAACGCAAGGGATCAAATAGAGTAGGTGTATTATTCCATACAGCTGCAGCAGCTAACGAATTTGCCAAAAACAAAGAAATTATGGAGATGGGTTATGAAGTATTTATTCCCGTCAGTCTCATTACTTGCAGAGGGCTGATTAGAGGAGTGGGTAAAACTATAACAGAGGAAGATATGTTAAGTAATATAGACTCGAAATACAAAGTTGTTTCAGATAGATGATATGAAGAAGGAAATGAAGTTAAGTACATACCAACAGGCACAGTCTTATTAACTTTTGAAGGGAAAATTCTCCCTGCTCGTATATACATTTTTCATAATAAACAGGAGATTTATACCTATGTTAAACCGGTAGTTTTGTGTTATAAATGTTTCCCATATGGACACACAAAAACTCAATGTCGAGGAACACCAAGGTGTGAAAAATGCGGAAACAAAGACCATGAAATGACTAATTGCGATAAGGACAGACCATCATGTATACAGTGCAACAATGATCATTTAGTCACAGATAAAAGTTGCCCAAAGTACTCTAGACAAAAGAAAATAAATGAATTAATGGCATGTGATAACTTATCCTTTTTTGAAGCCGCTAAAAGATACCCTAAAGAAAACATAAATAAGGAGAGATCAAACATTCAAAATGAAGAGTCTCTAAGGTTAAAAAACTTTCCTGCTCTAAGAACCAAAGAGAAACAGCATGAATTAGAGGAAGGAATTCCAATCAGAGAAAGGCGTAATAACATCTATCGGTCCCCAGAATCGCAAAGGCAACAGAAATATTCTACAGTTGCTCGAGGGAAGAAAAGAAAAACAATTCCTACTTCTCCAGGCTATGACGTTGCTGCCCATTCTCAGTGTCTTTTCCCCTCCAGTTCTAGAATCCCAAATTACTCTCGGCTTAGCTCTACTAATAGATCAAATGTTGAACCAATCAATGACTCTCTTCAGCTGCCACAACCTATAAATCGAACTCCTAATTATAGCCAATGTAACTTGCCTAGTACCTCTAATAGACAAGAAGTGTCAATAACCAGCAACAATAAAGAGGCAAGCAAGAAGCTTGCAGAAGTCTTGACCAACGAACCACTTACTGAACTAGAAGTAATAAAATTAGTAAAAATTCTTCTGGGAAAAACTCCAAATTTGTATTCATTTTTCCCTAGCTTTACTGCTAAATCCACAAATTATAATATAGACCAATTGTCTGATAATATGGAAACATCTTCACAGATATCACAGGAATATTATTAAACTCATACAAAATTATACAATGGAATATAAGAAGTATAAATTCAAATAAAGAAAATCTTCTAATATTAATAAAAGAACAAAACCCTGATATAATATCCCTCTCAGAAACATGGTTGAGAGGCGATATAAATTTTAAAATTCACGGATACAGAATCATCCGTAATGATAGAGTAGATGGTAAAGGAGGCATAGCAATAATCATTAAAAAAGACATGCCACACACAAAGTTTTAACTATCAATACTCCCAGAGACTTCCCAGGGAATCTTCAAATTCAAGCAATAGAAACAAAAAAATTTACTCTTTTCAACATTTACATACCACCGAATATACAGTTCCCAGTGTTCCATATTAAGAATATTTTAGCTAAATCTAATAATCTCTTTATAACCGGAGATTTTAATGCTCAAAATCCAATATGGGGGTCTGGCATGGATAATCGCAATGGAAAATTAATGTGGGACATCATTGAAGATCTAGATTTAATCATTCTTAACAATGGAACCAACACCCGTATTACTCCTCCACGTCAAAATAAAAGTGCACCAGATCTAACTTTGTGTTCCCCTCAGTTTGCTCCATGTAGTACATGGAATATTATTAAAGATCCAAGAATGAGCGATCATTATCCAATTAACATTACACTTCATTTTGGCATGGATCCAGGTGATACAATCAAGAAAACTAATCATAAACCCTATAACTGTGATAAAGCCGACTGGTTAAAGTACAGGGATGTTATTAGTACATACATGGATACTAACAGAGAATTAAGCTATGTAGAGTTCACGAACATAATTACCCATTCTGCGAATGTGTCTATTCCCAGAAAAAAAGTTTTTCCTCATACTAAACCTCCCACCCCTTGGTGGAACCAAGAATGTGATGAGGCTATCCAAAATCGCAGGATGCCATCAAATTATTTATCAGAGATGCATCACTGGTTAACTACATACAGGCAAAAAAAAACCGTAGCCAAAACAAGAAAAATACTCGGATCAAAGAAAAAAGAAGGATTCGAGAAGTTCTGTGAAACGTTAAACAGGGAAACACCCACTAAAATAGTATTGAGAGCTGTCAGATGCTACAATAACAACAAAGTTTCTCCTCAAGCTGCAACTCCAAATGATTCAAACTGGATATATGATTTTATTGACTCCCTTACTCCCCCTTATGCATCAAAAAATTTACCAATCATAGAAGGTGAACCTTTAGAAGAAGTAAATCCTTTTTCAATAGAAGACATCGAAACAGCATTACTTCAGAAAAAAAAGACTCAGCTCCAGGCTTAGACGAAATTACTTATTCTATGATTAGAACCTTTTTTAATAGATTAATTATAGGAGGAGAACTCCCAAAAGAATGGAAAATACAAATAGCTTGTCCGGTACCTAAGCCAGGGAAAGACCCCACTTTATTCTCCAGTTACCGGCCTATCATCCTATCGTCTTGCCTGGGTAAGCTGTTGGAAGTAATAATAAAAAATAGACTTGAATACCATTTAGAAAGTAAAGACATGCTTTCTAAAGTTCAATCGGGCTTCCGTAGTGGTAGAGGAGTAATGGACAATATTACATATCTCACGGTTAAAATTAATAACTGTTTTGATAATAACCATAAAGCAGTGGCAGTATTCTTAGATATATCCTCTGCGTATGACAATGTTATTCCCATCCATCCTTATAGAAAAGTTACAAAATCTCTCAATTCCAGAGAACACAGTTAATCTTATTCAGCAATTCTTATCAAACAGAAGTATATACGTCAGAGACCCCACAAGCAGAAATCTCACAGGCCCGCAATTAACGAATGTAGGCTTGCCCCAAGGATCTCCACTGAGTCCTTTACTTTTTAACATATATACAAATTCTTTATATAGTGAAATGGCTGAAAACACAATGCTCTTGGGATATGCAGATGATTTTGTTATTATTAGCTCTGGTAACAACGTTAACAACCTAATCAGACAAATAAATGTTTCTCTAACCAATCTCTCTTCTGCTTTCTCAAAGTTAGGATTTACTCTATCTCTTAGCAAATCAAGGTCTATTTTATTTCAAAAACGTAACATTCGCCAGGATCTTCCAAATATTTATTGGGGAACTAATGCTATACAATGGACAATGAACATTAATACCTAGGTGTGGTATTAGACTCAAATCTGAAATGGAAATCGCATATAGACTTCTTAGCCAAAAGGGCTATAGGGGGAATTAATGCCATGAGAGCTATATCTCGAGTTTGGTGGGGGGCTCACTCCTCTACACTAAGTATGATATACAAGGGAATCGTAAGGTCACACTTAGACTATGCAAGTATCATAATGGGAAATTGTAGTAAAAAATTATTGGAAAAATTAGACAAAATACAATTTCAATCATTATCGGGGCAATGAAGTCGACCCCACCTAATGCTCTCCTCGCAGAAACATGTGAATGGCCTTTAAAGTACAGAAGAACCTGGTTGGCATGCAAATTCATCTTCAAATCACTCATTTGAGAACAGCCCTTTGGCGTCATTGATCTATACCCAATTCGCCAATTACAATCTGAAACAAGTACTACCAATTCCTTCTCATATCATAGAAGCAATGGATTTGTTTATATACTTCAAAGATATAATACAGAAACAAAATATAATCCCATGTTATAGATATGGGCATCATCTACAAACAGGACAAAAAATATCATATGTAGACTCAGGACTCGATAAATCGTCCTCAAATAACCATCCCGATTTCATCCGAATGATGAAAGACAAATGGCCATCTTCGACGTATATATTTACAGACGGGTCACTGGATTTAGTCCAAAAAAAGGTAGGCATAGGAGTATATATTCCAGAAAAAAATGTTTCTCTCGCATTAAGAGCGCAAGATTATTATTCAATCTGCTCTGCAGAAGTCATGGCGATCAAAATTGCTATTAAAAAAGCTCTCCTGTTAGAAATAAAAGGCTTTGTAATTTTTTCGGACTCTAAAAGTGCTCTAGATAGACTATCAAGAAATGGTCTAATAACAGACAATGACTGGATTACGTTAAGCACCAGAAAATCATATTTTTTAGCTAAAGCTCAAAACAGAAAAGTGCAACTAGTCTGGATTCCTAGCCACACAAATATTCAGGGCAATGATATAGCAGACCTCATAGCGAAAACAGGTAGAGACTTCACCAGCATTAACCTAACTAAAGTAGATTTTAGAGATATTTTACCACACATTAAAGAGAATATATACAAAGACTGGAAGATCGAATGGACAAATATATCGATAAATAAGGGGTCTTATTGATTGATTGATTGATTGAAATTTATTGATCTTTAACCAATTTACATTGGATAGACAAGTCACAGGTAAGATAAGATAAGTAACATACTACATATTATATATAACATATACATACATATAATATAATAACAATTGAAATATAAAGTTATGAACAACCTATTATATTAACAAGTTACAAGTATAGCATAAGATAAGGTTTAATTTAAAATGTATATAAGAAATTTAAGTACCTTGTACCATATTAATATATTCTTCTATTGTTTAGAAGGTATTTTGATAAAGAAATGTTTTTAGTAAAAGTTTGAATCTATTCAGGTTAGTTGCACTTTTTATCTGAGGAGGTAACATATTGTAAAGGTAGCACCCCATATATTGGGGAGATTTTCTGTAGCTGGTGTAAGTAAATGTACCTAATCTAATGTCTTCATTTTTCCTAGTGGGATAGCTATGAATATCTGAATTTTTTTTAAATTGATCTTTGTTGAGGTATATGTAACTCAAAAGTTTTAGTAAATAGATACCAATAAACGTCAAAATTTTTTCATCTTTATATGTTTGCCTGCATGATTCTCTATATCCTAAGTTATACATGAGTCGAAATATTCTCTTCTGAGCTAAGAATACCCTAGTGCTCTCTACTGCCAGGCCATAAACAACTATATTGTAGCTAATCACAGAATAGATTAACGCGTAATAAGCCGATAATAGTCCTTTCTTATCCAATGCAGTTTTTAAATTCACCAGTGCAAAGTACTGTTTATTAAGTTTAGAGCAAACGAAATTGATATGTTCGTTTCAGTTTAACTGTTCATCAACGTTTGTACCTAGGAATTTACAGTGATTCCTTAAGGCAATTGAATTGTTATCTATTTTGAAATTATGTTTAATTATTTTTGATCTAGATTGTTTATGAAATTCGATTGCTACTGTCTTTGAATAATTTATGATAAGTCTGTTTTTATGGCAATATGTGTCAAACTGAGTGAGGACATTATTGACTTTGCGATTTAACTCTTGTCCATTGGGACTCGAGATTATGATGGATGTATCATCAGCAAATATAAATACTTCACCATCGAGTATGTAATCAGGGAGATCATTTATAAACATTAAAAAAACTAGGGGGGCTAGAACGCTACCCTGGGGGATACCTGATGTGACATCTAACTCATTTGATATTTTTTTATCTACTCTTACTAATAGTTTGCGATGTTTTAAAAATGAGTGAATCCATTGCTGGAGTTTTCCCTGAACACCAATCATGGACAACTTATTTAATATAAAATCAAAGTTCAGACTATCAAAAGCACGGGTAAGGTCGAAAAAAAGTCCAACTATGTATTCTTTTTTTTCCATTTTATCATTTATGCATTGAATGAAATTTATTTCAGTAGAACGGCCTTCCCTGAAACCGTACTGTTGACTTGTAAAAATATTATTTTCTGTAAGAAACGTATTTATTCTATTACATATAGCTTTTTCTATAATTTTTGAAATGACACTTAGAAGTGAAATCGGCCTGTAATTTTGAATTTCAAGAGGGTCACCTTTTTTGAACACAGGGGTGATAACTGAGATTTTTAATCGTTTGGGAAATTCGCCAAATTCTAACGATTTATTTATTATTGTTGCGATAATTTCAGAGAATTCAGAGGAACATTTTTTTTTTAAGTTAACTGGTACTTCATCATAGCCGGTTGATTTTTTGTTTTTTAGGTCAGAGATAATACGTTTGATTTCTTCTGGTGTCATAGGCTCGAACGTCATTTCTTTGTTTGTAGGATTTATTAATGTAGTGCAGGAATTCGATAAATTTTTACTAAAATGACATATTTGTTGGTTATCTATAACTGAAACAAAGTAATTGCCAAATATATTCGCTATCTCTGCCTCATCAGATATAATATTTTTTCATAATTAAATTTTACTTCAGGATGGCTTCTGTTTCTATTTAATCTTTTGTTAACAATATTCCATAGCGTTCGTGTTTTGTTATCGGATCGGTTAATGATGTTTGTAAAATAAGTCTTCTTCGCTTTTGTTATATTTGTGTTATATATTTTTTTTTGCCTCTTGTATCTCTCGTGTAGGTCATTGTTTCCAGGATTGAATTTTCGCAGATGATTTAATTTTTTTAGATTTTTCGATTCGATTTTTAGTTGTGGTGTATACCATGCATTTGATTTTTTTTGTGCGGTTACGCCTTTTTGTACGGTTTTTGGAAAAGATGCCTCGAAGGCCCAAGCAGTCATCTCAAAAATTTTCAAAAAATTCATCAATGTTATTAAATATTATATTTGGAAATCTAAATTTACGTAGTAGATGAGCAAATTCTGCTATATTAGAGTCGGAGAATTGTCATGTAAATATTTTATTTTGTTTGAAGTGTATGTTTGCGTGGACATTTGAATCGGTAAAATTTACAATTTGAGCACAATGATCCGAGAGGCCTGTTTCTATGATGCTATATTTTATTTTATTTTCTACATTTGTTATTATGTAATCAATAGCCGTAGCGCTAGTAACATTGTCTCTACAAGAAAATCTAGTAGGTTCTTTTATCAAGGATTTAACTTCATATGATTCAAAAATATCGCATAATAATTTTTTTGTAATATTGTTTTCTAAAAAATTAATATTGATATCTCCGCAAATTATTATATTTTCATACGTGCCAACGAGTGTGTCTAATACTTTGCACAGCTAAATAAAAAACGTGTATAAATTACCATTTGGCGAGCGGTAGATTACTACAATACACAATTGTTTACTCATAGCTATGGCGGTACATTCAAAGTCTAATTCTATGGATAAAGACTGTATTTGTTTCAGTTCTTTACAAACGTTTGAGAATCTAGTGTTTAAGAAAATTGATACCCCACCATGTATCTTATTTTGCCTACAGAACTTACCAACTAAGTTGTAATCGCTTAAGATAATAGCATTTATATTTTCTTCAGATAACCAGTGTTCAGTAAACAAAGCGAAATCAGGTTTGTGATCTGCTAAAAAAAGCATCAATAAGATTTAATTTGTTATTTATACTTTGTATATTCAAATGAATAATTTTTTTACTAAAATTAGTTTTGTCGCGTATGCAACTAACCTGACTAGATTCTATTTCTCTGTATTCTCTTGTTGATTCTCCGAGGCTTGGACTGGAAAATTTCGATTTTTGAATTTGAATCTATTTACCATCGCACCATTTGGCCATATATCGGGATTGTATACTTCACTGACATAGTTTATTGGAAAAGATATTTTCATGGAACATGTTTTTTGATTATTATACAGCGGCTCACAATTAAATGGTATGTCAGGAGCAGTTAGAGACAGATCCTTAGTTAAGTCTTGAGGCGTTGTTTTTGGATCGAGACGGTAAACATGTAGATATCCTAATTTTGGCACCGCTTTTACACATGCATTATTTTTGTTCGACACTATGATAGGTTTTCTGTGGCGTGGAGTATATTTCATTTCTTTATATTGCAATCCTTCTTGAGTGCTTTTTATGGCATTACTCACTTCATTGACTGTAAATGTGTGTTGGATGTTTTCTGATACTTTTTTTGTAACGGAGTTTTTGTTTGATGCCTGTTTATTATTTTTGCGGGAGACTACGTGCCCTTCGCCTAATTAATTTTCTGGGTTTAAATTCCTATTGTTAGATGGCATTTTAATTAAATTTGCCTTATAATTTTCTACTTTTAATCCAGATTTAATTGGATTTTTTTGAACGGATGGACTTACGATTTTGTTATTAACATTTTCTTCAGTGGATTTTATTAGACTAATTATATATTCCAGGTCAGAAATTCTTTGCAGCATAAGTTGCGTATTTCTTTCTAATAAATTTATTTCACGAGCAGAGTTTTGTAGAGTATAGAAGGTTTTAACACATTCCTTCCTATCACAGGTTAGGTTGCAATTTGGAGAGTTTCTATCACTAGTACTTATGTTAAGATTCATTTCGCGACATTTTTTACAAAATCTATTGATCTCTTCACTGTTAAGGTTTTCTGGTAACTTATTGTAGATTAATAATTCGATTAATTCTGCTTTTTTCAATTTGTCAAGTTCGCGAGGTTTCATGACTTGAATCTCACCAGAAAAGAAATCACAACATTCTCAAGAAAGAGAATTGGAGACTGTTTAATCCCGACTCACCTTCATAAAATTGGAATAAAGGAGAGTCCAAATTGTGATTGTGGAGAATTAGGGTCACTAAATCATGTTATATTTGAATGCCAAGTATCCTACCAAAATTCTAATAGGCTATACACTTTATTAAGCCAAAATAATGAAACTCCAATGAGTATCAACTCAGTTTTAGCAAATCCTACAGAATATAATGCTAAAAGTGTCTCAAAATTCCTGGATTCCATTCATCTCAAAATTTAGGACATTATATTCTGTGATTAATTAGAATCTAAAACTGATCGCCCTTCTTCACTTTGATCCCAGCCATATTCCCAATTCCCTCTTTCTTAAACCCTAGGGTGCTTGTTCCGAGGCGTCATTTTCGGTTTGTCTTAATGGCTCTGCCGACGCTCCAGAGACAGAAGAGTGTTCTCCTTTTCCGTTGTTTGTTTGTTTCTATGTTACATTGCGTTAATGTTCTTCCATTTATTCATCAAGTTACTCGGTATAGAAACGGAAGATTATCTAAATAAATACCATAGTGAAGCACAAAAGTAAAATCAAGAAGTAAACTAGAAACTGGCTAAATAACCATGCAGCTAAGGCCAAAATCGTAGAAGAAGAAGAAGAACCCCTACACCCATCACACGGCTTCGGTAGACCAAGGTATTAATTACACCATCTTGGCAGGCCACAATGAATCCCTCGGTCTCCGACTTAAGCCCAGCTGACTTTAAAAAGGCAAATGTCACTGCCTCTGCATGATTACTCTGCTATTGCGTTAACTGAAACCTGGCTTGACCCATCTATTGACAGTAGTGAATTGTTTACTACTGTATATCCCTGTGTATATCGGTCTGACCGTGATTTTTCCAGTAGTAATCGTAAGAAAGGTGGCGGAGTTTTAATAGCCGTAAACGATGCGCCTTCACCTCATGTGTCCTAGATTTGAACACACCGCAGTTTGACAACTTATCGCTGATCGATATCGTTGGTGTAAAAATCAGTTGGCATTCATATACGTTGTATATTATCAATATCTACATACCTCCAAATACTGCGTTAGAGAATTATGAGAACTTATTTGAGGCTATTGAATCTCTGGATTATCTATATAATAATGACGTATTAATTGTAGGGGATTTTAATATCTCTAAATACGCTACTTACTTACTAGATTCTCAAGCTAATAATCAAATATTATTGTTAAATAACTTTTTAAATATCTTTAATATGTCACAACATAATTTTATTTACAATGGAAATAACAGGATTCTTGATTTTGTTCTTTATAACAAAATGTGCACTGTTGAAAGATCCCCTGATTCATTAGTGGATGAAGATAGTCATCATCCAGCGTTAGAGATCTCATTTAAAATTTATTTTAGCAATAGTTTAAAGAATAACTTTCCTGTCGATTATAGCAATTGTGTGAAATAATTCGTATTTAGACTAAGTAATATTAAATTTGATAATTATTATGCCATATCAAGGTGACTCATGTCAAATATAATAATCTATATATAACAGCACATTCAAGATCGCTTCGATCTTAGGTGCTAAATTAAATTTGTAATGAAATTGTATCCACTAATTATAAATAAAAATTATTATTATTATTATTATTATTATTATACAATTTTAAGAAAGCCAATTTTTTACTACTGTATGAATCCATTTCTAACATTGACTGGGGTTTTCTGCCTACTTTTCACGACGTTGAGGATGCTTGTACCTATTTCTATGATAAGTTATATAATATTTTTAATCTGTATGTTCCTAAATTTGCTTTGCAACATAAAAAACGATATCCGCCTTGGTTTACTTATCAGATAATTAAAAATATCAAATTGAAAGCTAAACTCATGTCCACTTATAAGCATAATAATGACCCTAATACCTTAGAGGAATTTAAGAGATTGCGAAATAAAGTAAAACTAGATATTAGTACTTCTTATGAAAACTATGTACGCTCCGCTGAAAATAATATACAGCGTGATCCAAATAAATTCTGGGCTTTTATAAAAAATAAAAAAGGGTCAACCAATATCTCCAATAGCATGTTCTATGGCGATCTAAAGCTTGATAATCCCAAAGATATCCTAAATTCCTATGCTGATTTTTTTAACCAATCATTTACACCTTCACATGAAATATCGATAGATGATAAAGAGTTTGTGCTTAATTCACAGTTACACATAAGGGAGTTTGAGTTCAATGATGTCCTTACTGCTCTAAAACAGATTAAACCTAAGATGACGACGGGACCTGATGCAATTCCAGCTTTCCTAGTTAGGGACTGCGCTTATGTACTTGCCGCTCCCTTGACAATTTTGTTTAACATGTGCTTGAAAACCAGTACTTTTCCCGAAATCTGGAAACATTCTAAAGTTTGCCCCATTTACAAAAAGGGGGATAAACATAATATAATGAACTTTCGTCCAATTTCTATATTGTGCAATTTTGGTAAAGCTCTCGAATTCTTACTGCACAGTAGTATATATCATTACGTCAGCAATAGACTCTCGCCGTATCAGCACGGATTCATGAAAGGTCGATCCACCACGACTAACCTAGCTGTCGTCACACAATTCATTTCTGAATCCATTGACATGCAGGCTCAAGCCGACGTTATTTATACTGATTTTTCAAAGGCATTCGACAGACTTGACCATAACTTATTACTAAGAAAACTTACATCATTTGGACTGTCCTCCTCACTTATATTGCTCTTTGTTTCATATCTGTCTCAAAGAAAGCAATATGTGGTATTTAATGGTTTCAAGTCTGTTGAGTACCTTGCAACTTCGGGGGTTCCCCAAGGATCCGTTCTTGGCCCCCTGCTATTCAACATATTTATTAACGATATCGTCATGGATTTAGATGTGTATTGTCTTCTATATGCTGATGACTTAAAACTATTTGACGTAGTTAGAAATATCGAGGACTGTGAAAAAATTCAGTACAATTTGGACAAAATTTCTAACTGGTGTCTATTGAATAAATTACCACTTAATCCTCAAAAATGTAAGGTAATGTCTTACACATTAAAATCTAGCACTCTAATTTTCAATTATTCTCTAGAAGGTACAACTCTTGAACATCCTAATATTTTTCGAGATCTTGGAGTCACTTTTGATAAGAAACTGTCATTCAGTAACCATATTGAGACCTTAATTTGTGAAGCAAACAAATCATATGGTTTTATAGCACGTAACAGCAGGGATTTTGCGGATACTAACACGATTAAAATGTTATATAACTGTTTTGTTAGATCAAAACTTGAATATGCTGCGATTATATGGTATCCGCATTATAATGTTCACATTGATAACCTCGAACGTGTTCAGCGCAGACTTCTTAAACTGTTGTGTTTTAAATCTGACGGCGTGTACCCGCCTATAGGCGCAAAATGAACTGCTTGAAAGGCATTCAATGGTGAGTCTCATTCAGAGGCGTGAGTATCACTCACAAGTACTTCTGTTTAAAATCATTCATAATAAAATCGACTGTCCAGATATTGTAGCGAATTAAACTTTCATGTCCCTAGAATAACTGCCCGGGATAACATAACTTTCTATCTCCCCACAGCGCGTACAAATGTTCTTCAATATTCACCCATATTTACAATGTGTAATAATTGTAACCTAGCGGGAAGTCGGTTAGATATATTTTCTTGCAGTCTTAATAACGTAAAGGAGTTATACTTGAAATGATTGTATTGTTTTTCTTTGTTTTTTCATTGTCTACTTATACATTTGATATTGTTGTGATATATACCAGTTTTTATCTATACCTATATGTTATTATTTACACTTATGTTTTTCATCACTTTCTTACCATGTTATTTATAGTTATTGTTTTTTTATCATACCCTCCTGTTCTGTAATTGGGTATTACCTGTAGAACAGTGTATTTGAAATAAATAAATAAATAAATGTCAGCCTAGTCGATAAACCCAGTGTTTCTATGTTCTTATAGAATACACCGTGCAGGGATTTATCGACATGCTGCCTAAGCAAATTTTCCTGCTCGGCAGCTAATCTGGGCTTTCAGACGATTTGGCGGAAGCTCAGTGATGTCGAATATGAGACCAAGTTCATCTGCGGCTCTTTTTGCTGCCTTGAATAATCCTGCTCCCACACCTGCATTTTCGTGATCCCTCACTAGATGCAGGAGCGGGTCAGAGCTCCTAAGGATATTGCATGCCATACTCAGTACTACCCGGCCATGCATACACTCCAGGCCCAAGAGCCCTTGGCCCCCCCATTGACGTGGGAGGTACACTCGAGGAATGGACAATTTAGGATGAATGCTACGGTGAATATTCATCATCTTGCGGGTATCTCTATCTAACTAGCGCAGCTCATCTACCGCCCACTTCACTACTCCAAAGGAGTAGAGAAGAACAGGAATGGCAAGCATATTCGTAGCAGACACCTTGTTCTTCCCCGAAAGCTCGGAAGACCAAATCTTTCGAAGTAGGTGTCTGTACTTGCCGCGGAGAGACCCCTTTATCTGTTGCACATCTTGGATGTGATGCTGTTGCGCACCCAGATATGTATAGGTCTCTCCGGCATCCAGATGTCGTAGAATGCTTCCATCTGCTAGCTGCGCCTCTTCAGAGCATTCCCCGCATCGCCCTCTCTTGAGGTGGACGACTGCGCATTTGTCCAACCCAAACTTCATACCAATGGCTCCCGTGTACTCTTCGACCACCCTAAGAGTGTTTTGAAGTTCGCGCTCTCCGGAGGTATACAGTTTGAGGTCATCCATATAGAACAGATGGGTGACCTTATGCCGCCGGTTGCTGGGTGGCCCACAATGGTATCCGGAAGTTTGGCGGAACTCAATAGATAACTGCAACAGTGAGATGCAGAAGAGGAGAGGACTCAGAGAATCTTCCTGGAAAATTCCTCTCCTAAAAGCCACCAGATCTGTCGTAACCCGCTGAGCACCTGATGTTATGGTGAAGCGGGTTCTCCAGAGTGGCAGCAGTTGTTCTATGTATCTCACTAGTGGGGGTGCTACCGCAAGACATTGGAGCAAGTGTAAAAGTAGCTCATGAGATGTTGTGTCAAATGCCTTAGGGTAGTCTATCCAGGCCATCGATAGATTTCGTTTGCGTTGCACAGAATCCTGTGACACAACGATCTATCAGAAGGCTGTCCTTACAACCTGCCATACCCTTCTTGGCACCACGTTGCTGGAAGACCGGATCAACCTGCCGTAGTGTCCTAGCATACAAAATACGTGTAAATATCTTGTAGCAGAAGTTCAGACAGGTGATTGGTCTATAATTCCTTGGGTCGGACAGATCCCCTTTTTTGGGGATAACCACAGTACGTCCCTCGACAAACCAGTCTGGAATTTGCTACCCCTCGTTCAACCATGAGTTGAAAACTCGGGCCAGATGGCGGTGAGTGGAAGGAAATTTCTTCCACCACCAGTTGTTTATGCCCTCTGGGCCCGGAGCAGCGAAGTTCTTGGTACCAACAAGTGCTTGCTGGACTTCCTCCGTACTGATTGTCGGACACACTTCCTCTGGCTCTCCTAAAGTTCTGTGGCACAGAGCCCGAAAGTGTGCGAATGCTGGAGTGTTGCTATTGAACGGACGCGTCATTTTGTAAATTCCCTTCCAAAAAACTTCAACACCTGCTACAGTCGGCGGATTGTTGACAACACGCGGTGGCTCTTGAAATAGGCGGGAGGGACTCGTACGGAACAGTGTATTTTGCTCCATACTCCTCAACCGCTTTCTTAGAGTCTTCTTAATTGCCATAAGTATCCTGGCCTGGTATCTTTCTTGGAAAGAAATGAAACGTTAACGAGTTACCAGTCTGGTTTCCGTAGCCAACATAGTTGTGAGACTGCTATACAATGTGTATTGCAAGACTGGAAGCTAAATTTGGAGAAAAACCAAATTACACTTGCAGTATTTTTAGATTTACGTGCGTTTGAAACAATAGATAGAGCAAGGTTATTAACAAAACTAAAGAAAATAGGTATTGATGGAATTGCATTACTGTGGTTGACTAATTATTCGGATAATAGATCACAGAAATTAAAATTAAATAATACTGGAATACCACAAGGTAGTGTATTAGGCCCACTGTTATTTTTAGTATATATAAATGGCATTGTAGAGGTTGTGGACAATTGTAAAATACATTTATTCGCTGATGATATATTAGTGGTTTGAATGTTGGAAATTGTTTCACAATGATAAATAACACGTTACAAAATGTTTACAGATACTACTGCACTAACTTATTAAAGGTTAATACAAAAAAAATTAAATGGATGCCTATTGGAACAGGTATCGGTTCAGATGTGATAAGTAGAGAACAAACAATTTATGTTGGTACCGATGAAATTGTGAGAGTTGAAAAAATAAAATATCTTGGGGTAATGATAGATAAACAATTATTATTTAAAGATCATGCTAACTATATTTGTAAAATTATAGGTTTTAAAATAAACTTTTTAAGTAGATGTAGTGGATATTTGAGTCACTGGGCCAGACTTATGGTATATAATATGTGCATACTGCCCCATTTCAACTATTGTTCCTCAATTATATACCTTTTAAATAAAAATGAGTTAGATAGACTTCAAAAGCTACAAGAGGATAATTTTGGAATGTTCTAGAGAGACTTCTATTCGGGACATGCTGAGTATGTTAAAGTGGCTTTCGGTAAAAAAATATGTTACATTCTTCACACTGGTCTTTATATATAAAATTAAGAATAATTTAGCCCCCAAATATCTGCAGAATATGTTAGTTTATAATATAAACGTACATAATCATAATACTCGAACTAATCTAGACTTTCATTTACAAACATATAGAAAAAAATCAACTCAAAACAGTTTATTTTTTAAGGGATTAGGTGAGTATAATGACTTACCTGAGAATATTAAAAACAGTACCACTTTAATAATAATAATAATAAAAGCTCTTTATTGAGTATAGACTCAAATGGCCATCGACCGAAGTCCTTCAGCTTGTTTACAGATATATATAATCATATACATACATTATGTGGTGTATAATGTGTGCTATCTATATACATATATATATATATATATATATATATAAAAAATTAAAGTATATAAACATAAATATAGAGAATATAGAGGGTGTGCTATGTATCATGGATTATTGCCGTTCATGTTGCGCTTATGTCATTAATATATTCCCACAGGGTTCGTTCTGGGTATTTTCTGCGTCTAGGTGCCTGTTGGTTTCTTGTTTTGCATAGGAGTCGTACTTTTTCCCTGTTGTCTTCATTTTTGGCAAATTTGGCTGACAATTTTGGTAGTCTCCTTGAGATCGGTTCTATATTAATAACATGGTATAAGAGATCATTTGGTGGGTTATGAAATGGATTGTCTGGATGTCGGAATTTGGTGATTGTTCTGAGCGTTGATGTTTCGGCTACGCTGATATTTTTCAGTACTGGTTTTCTTGCATTAAGGTACATGGGATGGTTATATTCTAGTATAGGCCTGCATATCGATTTGTAAATATGTGCTGCCGTTTTCATACTGATGCCTTTATTTTTATAAGTCGGAAGTGTTTGCCTCTGGAAATGCATCTCTTTTTTATGATTTTGGTATGGTTATTGAAATTCAGCTTCTGGTCAAGACTTACACTTACACTTGATTGGAGTGGTAGATAGTGGTTGTTGATAGTTACTTTTGGAGAGTTGTTGTTAGGAACATGGTTGAAAATTATATACTGCGATTTTGTTGGGTTAGGTTTCAATCTCCACTTGTTAAACCATGTCATCGTCATGTTAGTTAGTCTTTGCAATTCTTCCACACTCTTTTTTATCGTATAATTATGACTAATTAATACAGTGTCATCAGCATACTGTAGTATATATGAATTGTAGTTAAAGTATGCTAGGTTATTTCCGTAGTTGTAAATATCATAACAGTAGATGTTGTACAGTAATGGCGATAGTGGCGACCCTTGTGGTAGTCCTTGTTGCATTTTAAATGTTTTAGAGTAAGTTAGATTAGATTAGATTAGCAAAGGAGCTGGCTGCTTAGCCTTTACCACCGCAACCTTTTCAGATCTATTGTGATGCTCCCAGGATATCTTCCTTATAGTACCTCATCCAGCTTTGTCCTTTGTAATAGACTCCATAGCTTTGATAAAGGCCCTTTTATATAGCTGTCCGCCCTTGGTTTTTCTTCTCCGAGTACTTGGAATCTCAGCCTCACCAGGCCTTCACAGCAATACGTGAATTGAGGTTTCCTCTTCCTCTTGGCAGAATCTGCATGTCACGTCCTCTGCCAGGCCCATTAGACTCATGTGTCTATTGAGTCGGCAGTGGCCAGTTAGAAGGCCTACTATTACTCCGATGGCCTTCCTATTCTGGCTTAGTAGGTCTTCCGTAAATTTGGCCGAACGTTCTTTAATGAACTCTTTGACCTGTCTCTGTCTTGGGAGATTCCTCCACCATTCCAGAGATTTATTTTGCACCCATTCCTTAATGGCTGCTCGTATGCATGGCTTTGCCACGCCACAAAAGGGCTCGGGTCCTATGGGGCTTCAAGTGCGCCTTCCTTGGCCAGTTGGTCAGCCTTTTCGTTTCCTCTGTGTCCCTCGTGTCCTGGTACCCATGCTAGGGTCACTCTGTTCTGACTTCCCAGCTCTGTAAGGGCCGTCAAGCAGCCTCACACCAATCTTGAGTTGATTTGCATGGAATTGATTGCTTTTATTGCCGCTTGGCTATCAGAGAAAATGGCAATCGACTGGTTAACAGTACCTTGTCCCCTATCTCCCTTGCGCAACAGTGTATGGCGATCACTTCAGCCTGAAACACCGTTGCGTATTTCCCTAGACTTATCGGGATATTGGCTTTTGACCTTGTCCCGTAAATCCCGGCTCCGACTCCTTGTTCTGTCTTGGAGCCGTCAGTGTACCAGACTGTTTGTGCTGTTATGGGAGGACCGTTTTTCCAATCCTCCCTGTCTGGTATAACAGTCTGAAAGTTCTTGTTGAAGCTATACCTGAGGACCATTACATCCGTGGGTATGCCTAGAATGGGATCTGCCCTCATCTCCGAGTATAACTTCTGGTACTCCGTCCCGTGTTGCTGGCTAATTGGCGTTTGGCCTTGCATTAACCTGTGCACCACTGACCGAGCTTCGCCTTGTATGAATACGTGTAAGGGTGGCAGGTCCAAGAGGACCTCAAGTGCAGCCGTAGGAGCAGTTTTTATAGCCCCCGTGGCGCACAGGCAAGGAAGCCTTTGTACTCCACTTAACAGCCTTATTGCTCCCGACTGCACTGTCTTAGTCCACCATACCACTGATCCATAGGTTATCATGGGTCTCACTACCCTGGTGTATAACCATAGGTTCATCTTGGGATTTAACCCCCAGTTTTTCCCACACATTTGCCTTAACCTCCTTAGGGCGATTGTGGCTTTCTGTGTGGCTTTTTGGATGTGAGAATTCCATGTTAAGTTTTGGTCAAAAATGACTCCTAAATATTTTGCCCCACAGGCAAATGGAATTTCCACTCCGTTGAGCCTTAGGGCCTTTAGGCCTTGCAGTGCTCTTCTCCTTGTAAAATTGACGACTGTGGTTTTGTGGGGATTTATAGAAAGTCCTTCCTTGCAACACCATTTGTCGACAACATTTAGGGCTCTTTGCGAACGCTCCATTATTGTATTCGCGAATCGCCCCTTAACGACTATTGCTAGATCATCAACATATCCTAAGCAATAGAAGCCCTCTGTGGAAAGTTTCCGGAGGAGTTCGTCAACCAGGGTTGCCCATAGTAGTTGAGATAGTACCCCTCCCTGGGGACATCCCGTGCTTACTTTTGCCTCGATGGAAATCTCACCTAGATTAGATATTATAATCCTATTATCTAGGCTGGCTTTTATCCACCGGCAGATCGTTGTTGGGACTCCTCTCTTTGATAGTGCGCTCGTTAGTGAGTGTGTTGTTGCGTTATTAAACGCTCCTATGTCTAGGAATGTAACTACTGCCATTTCTTTGTCCTCGAGGGACTTTGCTAGTAGTCTGTTTAATTCATCCAGTGCAAGGTTTGTCGACCTCCCTGGCTGGTATGCATATTGACGTTAACTTAGGAGATTTTCCCTTAGTAGTTCATCTCTTGTAAAAAACCCGCGATAAATAAAAAAGTAATTTGTGTAAATTGCAAAAGTATATTTCATACAAGTTGTGCAAAAAAATATAGTAAAAAGTATTGCGAAAAACAATGTTTTCTTGAGGAGGAATATGAGGTATCTGGTAAACAGGACATTCTAAATGTCCCTATAAAAAGCAATTCATATAAAGTGGAAAATGAAAATTTAAAACAAATAAATAAAGAAATAAAAGAAAATATGGAATTATTATTCCGTCAGAGAAATGTGGGACAATCACAAGAAAATGAAAAATTTAAAGGAGCCAGTCCAAAAGTTTGGATGTTCATATCTAGGGTAACACGTGATGTGACCGAGGAAGACATAAAAACATATCTGAAAAAACGAACTGGAGACGATGAAGAAAATATTATAGCTAAAGAACTAACTTCAGAATCAAGCGGTCTTAAAAGTTATATGGTAGCAGCAGACTTTAAACATAAAGACCAACTTTATCAACCGTCTTTCTGGCCCAAAGGTGTCGCATACCATAGGTTTGATTTTCATCTCTATAAAAAATACCAGAGAAGACATACTCTACAGAATGATGCTGAAATCCAGCACAACATAACACAACCGGCTTCTTTTTTAGGACCAACATAGAAAAATCAAACAAAAACATAAACGGTGATAGCATGACAGAGAATACAGACTTAAAACCAATATTAAATGTTGGTCACATTAATGTACAATGTCTTAGAAATAAAGTAAATAATCTGGAAATTTTTGCTCATCAAGAAAACTTGCGTATTTTATGTATCACTGAGCATTGGTCTAAGGAAACCGAATTAAATAGTTTAAGAATCCCATATAATACACTGATAAGTGCTTTCTGCAGGGTGAACCACCAACACGGTGGTGTAGCTATATATTCAAGGAATGACATTAAAGATACACTCAAACCAAAAAAGGTGAAGTATGTTAATTCTTTGCATCTGAGACCAACATTGAGCTGTGTGCAGCATCATTAGGCTATAAACATTTCAAAATCTATGTAATTGTAAGTTATAGGCCTCCAACAGGCAATTTTGATATATTTTTTAATAATCTGTCACATACTTTGCAAATTGCTAGTAAACAAAATCCAATAATTGTGGAGATCTTAATATAGACTCCTTAAAAGAATCTGCAGAAAAAGATATTTTGGAAGATACCTTTGATTGTTTTAAGCTCACATCAACTTTAAATGTACCCACTCGCACTGTAACAAATATAAATAATGTAACCTCAAATACGGGTATTGACTACATAGCTACGAATCTACCAGAAGGTAGATACTTAGCTTATGTATGTAATCCGTGTATAGCAGATCATGCTGCACAAATTATTTGTTGCAAGGATTTAAAAATAACTTCAGAAAAGAATAATACATTTTATCATGTTAGACATTTTTCAGAGGAAAATATTAATAAATTTATCTATATGCTTGAAAACACTGCTTGGGATAGCATTTCCAGTGAAAATATTGATGAAGCTTTCAAACATTTTATCGAGTTGTTCCTAATATGTCTTGAGGGCTCATGTCCCCTAGTTGCTCATTGTAACAAGAAATCAAATAAAGTAAGTTGCAAGAACTGGTTTAATTGTGATTTGATGAAGGAGAGCCAAGAACTAAAAAATCTCTATTGGTTGGCAAATAAATTGAATGATTTCAATCTGACTAAATTATGCAAAGACAAGAAAAAACAATTTAACATAAACATCAAAGAATCTAAAAGAGATTATTTCTCACAACGAGTAAATAAAGCAACAAATAGTTCAAAAGAAATTTGGAGTCTTGTTAATGAACAACTTGGTAGAAGTTTTGAAAGCAATAAATTAATAATAAATATAAACAACACACCCACAACTAATCCTCAAATCATTGCGGACCATTTTGGGAATTACTTTTCAAATGTTGCGTCTGAAAAAATGTCTGAACATTTTAAGGATAATATTTCCACTGAATGTACTGGTTGCTCCTATGTTGAACATACAATATTTTTAAAGCCTACAACACGTGAGGAAATCATAGACATAATAAAAAATCTAAAAGATAAGTCTGCTATAGGTGTAGATGGAATATCTACTAAAGTCCTAAAATATGCATGTGAAATAATTGCTACACCTCTGGCACACTTAATTAACGAATGTTTCCAACAAGGCCATTTTCCAAGTATCTTCAAAATTGCATCAGTTCTGCCAGCATTTAAGAAAGGTGATGAGCTTTATTTTGAAAACTATCGACCAATTTCCATCCTATGTGTACTCTCAAAAGTTATAGAAAGATTAATATTTAACAGAATATCATCGTTCTTAACTAAACACAATATTATAACAACAAATCAGCATGGCTTTCAGCAAAATAAATCAATAGAGACTGCCACCTTCCAACTCTTGCAGTTTGTGTACGATGAAATTGATAGGAAAAATCATGTCGTGGGGTTATTCTTTGACCTAAGCAAAGCGTTTGATACTTTGAATGTTGATTTTGTTGTGTACAAATTGCAAAGATTGGGAATTAGAGGTCTAACATTAAATCATATGAAATCTTTCTTGACTGATAGAAAACTTCATGTGAAAATACACGGCACAACATCGGAAAATTATGATGTCACTCAAGGATTCCCTCAGGGTTCCGTACTGGGACCATTACTATTTTTGTTATTTGTCAATGATCTCCCTACAATTATGCAGGAGGGATTGGTTGTTATGTTTGCGGATGACGCCTCAATGTTGCTCTCAGCACGGGACCCTGTAGTACTCCAAGATAAAATAAATAGGATTTTGCAATTATATCAAGGCTGGTGTCACAGTAACACACTGATCTTGAATATTGGCAAGACTCAGTGTGTATACTTCTCGCAAAGAAGATCACCTACAGATGATCTTATCAAAGTAATACCTACTGAAAGCTTCTCAACAACTGTCAAGTTCCTGGGAACCATGATTGACAGTAGCCTCTGCTGGGAAGATCAAATTAAACATATTTGCCAAAAGTTAAATTATGCATACTTCGCACTAAGACAGTTGAAGGGTATCTTTAATATAAAATCTCTATTAAATGTTTATTATGCACTTGCATATTCACATTTATCATACAGCATCGTAGCTTGGGGTAGCTTTAAATGAACGAAGACAAAGAACAAAGTTTGGTGTAAGTGTATCTAGTGAAAAAGAGACAGAACATGGAGTGCCGCAGGGATCCGTTCTAGGGCCAATATTATTTATCATTTTTATAAATGATATTATGCGATCAATAACGAATTGTAAAGTACATCTATTTGCAGATGATACTATGTTGTATACCTATAGCAGGTGAAAATGTTGATGACATTATAAGAACAATGAACTATGAATTAAATAATCTATATATGTGGCTTTGTGATAAGAACCTTAAGGTAAACATAGACAAATGTAAATGGATGATTTTAGGGAAGAAACATAAATTAAACAAAATTGTGTATATGAAATCTATAATAATAAATAATCAGACAGTCGAAAAAGTAACTAAAATAAAATATTTAGGAGTGGTCTTAGATGAAAACTTAAGTTTAAAACAAAACGTTGATTATATTGTAAAAAAGGTGGCTAAAATAATTAATTTTCCAAGGAGACTATCCAAGAATATATCAATGTTTGCCCGATTAACAATCTATAAAACAATAATTGCACCACACTTTGAATACTGTTCAAGCCTGCTATTATATTTAAATAATAATGAATTACAGATTCTACAAAAGATGCAAAACATAGCAATGCGAGTTATATTGCAGTGCAATAGATATACACCAGTAAATAATATGTTAAAAACATTGCATTTTATGACAGTAAAGCAAAGAGTTTTATTAAAAACCCTGCAGTTTATTTATAAAATAAAAAACGGTATGTTACCTAGTTACTTACAGGACAAAATAACGTATGTCCGAGATATACACAGTTACAATACTCGCAGGACAAATGATCTATACATAGAAAGACATCATTCATTATTAGCTAGCAAATCACTTTTCAGTAAAGGCCTTAAAGAATATAATAGCTTGCCAAATGAAATAAAATTTTTTAATGGATCTTCTAAACATTTTACAAACAAATGTGCTAAATATATAAAATCATTACCGATGTAAACAAGTAACTTGCTTATAATTATCAATTAAAACTTTCTACCTGTCACTACCTTATAAGTATTATCAGTGTTTTGTTTGTTAAGTATAAAATTGGCTGTATGTTTGCATATATGCATATGTATATATATATATATATATGTATTAATTATTTTTATTTTGTTTTGTACATATGTTGTATGTCGTATTAAACTACTTAAAGTAGTAATCTAATTATTAAGGTAATATTTTTTGTATAGATAATTGTATAGCAACTTGCTAAATAAATAAATTATTATTGGGGTGCTGCTTCTAGTATAAATCGCGTGTTTATCCTGCAGAAAAGGCTCATCAGATTATTATTTGATGTTACACCAAGAGACTCTTGTAAACCTTATTTTAAAAATAATAAAATCCTAACTATTTCCAGCATATATATATTCAACACTATTAAACTTCTCAAAAAAAATCTAAACATGTTTGAAACCAATTCAGACAACCATTCATATAGTACTAGACATGGTAATCTACTAAAAATAAAAAATCACAATACAACCTTGTACAAGAAATCACCATATCATGCAGGTATTAAAATGTATAACAAGTTACCGTCAGAAATTAAATCCATAAATTCGCTAAATAAATTTAATTCTTGTTTGAAAAATTTTCTTGCTACAAACGGTTTCTACTCTGTTGAGGAGTACCTGAACCTTGAGCCACAGTGATACTAAAACGTCCATACACACTATCTGTGATGATTTAGATTAAATGTTTTAAATATTTACCTGCTACTTGTGATCATTTGATTAGTTGACCTAGTATGACTGGTGGTCGAGAGGTGAGCGCACTTGCCTCTCACCCAAAAGTTCCGGGTTCGATCCCCGGCCGTGGCAGTGGAAAATACTGTGAGAGGGATTTTTTCACTATACACGGATATTGGGTGTGTGTCCCTTGTCTCTAAATGTGTAGCCCCCTCCCACACAAGGCTCTTCTAGAGCCTTCCGGGATAAAGGGGGTCGTCATTACCTGTGGTGTTATTTATTTATTTAAAGTTAGACTCTCTAAAGTTAGTTAGTCGTAAAATGTGATGTTACATGTATTGTTAGTTATAAATTTTATTGATCCTGTACTATTTACTTGTATTACTGTTGTGACGTTCATATATATACTATGTATATCTGGCATGAGAAATAAATATACTATACTATACTACTATACTATACTATACTATACTATGCTATACTATACTATACTATACTATACTATACTATACTATACTTATACGTTCTTCTTTGAACCTGCAACTGAATCTGAAGTCTTTGATATTTTACTTAACTTGAAAAATTCCAATTCTGCAGGAATAGATGAAATCAGCTCAAATCTCTTAAAGAAATGTAAAGATTATATCACGAAACCATTAACTTACTTGATAAATGTTTCGCTTAGTGCTGGGGTGTTCCCTGATAAATTAAAAATGGCAAAAATAGTACCCATTTTCAAATCCGGAAAGACTGATGACATCAATAATTACAGGCCAATAGCAATATTAAACACTTTTGCAAAAGTTTTTGAAAAATATGCAGCAATTAAAATCATAGCTTTTTTCGCAAAACACAAACTATTTAATGAAAACCAGTTTGGTTTTCGAAAAGGACGATCAACATCGAATTGTGTAAACAAATTTTTAAACTTACTTTATGATAAAATGGATAACGGCGAGAAAACCATTGGTATTTTTCTTGACCTTAGTAAAGCGTTTGATTTAGTCTCGCATAAAATTCTACTAGATAAGATGGCTAGATATGGGGTTAGAGGACTAGCACTAAACTGGTTTTTTAGCTATTTAGAAAATCGACCGCATCTGGTTAGTATCAATTCCCATCAATCGGAATCGCTTTATTCTACAGTTGGTGTCCCACAAGGATCTATACTAGGCCCTTTGTTATTTATCATTTATATAAATGACCTAACTGCCCATAACATATTTCTATTTGCTGATGACACATCTGTGATTGTAGCTGATAAAAACTTAAATAATGCTGTTCGTAGGAGTAATGAGGAATTAGAAGTAATTTATAAATGGCTAGTGAGTAACAGGCTTCTATTAAATACAAAAAAGTCGGTCTTAATTAATTTCAAAAATACTCTGCCAACCTCTGATAGCAGCCTATATATAAAAATCTCACACAAGTCGCTTATACAGGCTGATTCAATAAAGTTCTTAGGCTTATACATTGCTGAAGATTGTAGGTGGGGGACCCATATTGAACAGATGTGTAAGAAATTGGCTCCGGTTTGTTACTGTATCAAAAACCTGAGGGACGCTGTAAGCATTGATATCTTAAAAATGTACTACTATGCAAATTTTCATTCAATTATGTCATATGGAATCACTGCTTGGGGGTTTTCAAATGAGAGTTTAAGAGTGTTCAAACTTCAGAAAAAAGCAGTTAGATATATGTGTGGTGTAAAAATGCGGGATAGTTGCAAAGAGCATTTTGTAAATTTAAATATCCTTACGTTGCCCTCAACATTTATTATGAATATTCTCACATATGCTAAAACTGAAAACTTTCAAACTCTAAGTGAGTTTCATAGGTACAATACAAGAAACAATGAACTTCTAGAAATACCTCATCACAGAACCACGCTTTATGAACACTGTCCAAAATATCTGGCCATTAAGGCTTACAATAGACTACCAAATGAACTCAAATTATTAAATTCTAATCTTTTCAAAAAGCGTATAAAAAAACTGTTCATTGAAAAAGCATATTACTCAATCAATGAGTTTTTAAATGACAGATTGTGATTTTATTATAAATTACAATTTACTACCCCACATATACTTGTATCACTTGTATCGTATATACGTATATTATATACTATATGTTTTATGTATTTACTTAATATCATATATGTCTTTACACTTTTTTATCTTTATATATATTTTTTTTATTTTTGACTTGTCCTATATTATTGTTTTAATGATCGATTGGACCAATAAATATTATTATTATTATTATTATTATTATTATTATACTATACTATACTACTATACTAATGTACCTATCTATCAGTCTTTCCATCGTTTTAAGTAGGAAAGAGGATAGACTTATAGGCCTATATGACTTGGGCGTTTGGTCCGATAATCTACCAATTTTTGGTAGGTAGATAACTCTCACCTTCCGCCATATTTTTAGTATGTATTTCCAGGCCAAGCAAGCTCTGAATATTTTACATAAGTAAGGTATCAATACCTCCAGCCCCTTTTGGAACAAAATTGGATATATTCCGTCCACCCCAGGAGATTTGAGTGGTTGGAACTTACTGATTGCCCATCTGATTTTATCAGGTTTTATAACCTCGGTGGCCAACCTCCAGTCTGCAAGTTTGGGCCTTTCTGGCCTTTGGCCTGGATAATGCCTATTCTCTAGATCTGTTAATATCAGCGAGCCCGGAAAGTGTGCCTCCATGAGCAATTTGATACTTTCCGTCATTGTTTCTGTGTAGGTTTCATCATCTTTTTTGATAAAGCCTACTTCGTTTGCAGTACAACCGTCCTTGGCCAGGACTCTATGGATTCTGGAAGCTGCGGGGCCATCATTGACCTCTTCGCAGAATCTCTTCCATGAATCTCTCTTTGCCTTGCGGACCTCTTTATTGTACTGCGTGAGTTTTACTTTGTAGGTATCCCAGTCTTGGTTGGATTTGGCCCTATTAAATAGCCTTCTAACCTCAGCCCTAAGGCCTTCTAGGTAGTTATTCCACCAGACTGTTTTACCCCTGGTTTTCCTTGTTTTCTCCGGACAGTTTTCCTGGTAGGCAGCCCCTATCGCCTCGCTTACCTGTTCCACTGCCACTTCAAGGCTCTCTATGCTTCTTCCAGACGCTATTCCTCCCTCTAGATACCCTCTGAGGGACTCTAAATATCCTTCCCAGTTGGTATCTCGGGGATCTCTGAATTTCGTCTCCGTTAGAGATGGGATCTTGACGTTGAATCTGATGTGCCTATGATCGGAGCCCGATGGCTCTTCTGACACGTGCCAGTTCTTGATAGTATCACTTACATTACCTGTACATAAGATTAAATCCAAGACTTCCCTACGCACTGAAGTGACGAAAGTAGGTTTCCTGCCTATATTAGCTATTAGTAACCTTTCCCCTAGGATGAAATGTAATAATGACTCACCTGAGGCCCTCCTACAGGAATACTCTCGTAGGCCTGCATAATGGAGCTTTGGACGGCCTTTAGCCTTTCCTGCTCCATCGTTTCCATCGGGAAACCGTCCTGTACCACCGCGACCTTTACAGCGGAGAGGGCATCCTTGAAGGATAGCTCCTCCAATTTTGCCCTCTTTTTCCCCCGTTGGCTGCTGAGAGGTGTGACGGTTTCAAGACGGGGCCTTTTCTGGGCCTTGGTTTGGCCTTCCTGGTCCGTCTTCTTTACCCCGCTGGGCCCTTGAATAACCTTCTTGGGGTCTTTTGCCATTGCTTGGCCTTTTTGAACCCTGCCAAAGTTGCTCTTGATTATGGCCCTTTTAGCCTCGCAGAAATCTCGACCACCTTTGACAAGATTTTGGAGCCTCTTTTTTGAGACTCCGGACAGACGAGCAGCTCACACTTCCGCATCTGTCATTAGGTCAGCCTCCTCTTCGGAATTGACCCTGATGCTCTTTCCCCTGGACTTTTGGGATTTGCTTGGCCTTTCGGCCTGAGCATCTCCCTGGCCCTTGGGTTGCTTTGGCTTTTAAGCCTGTGGCGCAACCTGGCCTTCTGGCTGTGTTTTCGGCATTTCTGCCTTCACAGCACCTTGGCCTTTTGGTTGGCCTTCCGGCCTTTCAGCCTGTTTGTTTGTTTTTGCTCTCCATATAGTTCCCACGAAGAGCTAGGGAAATAAAGGTCCACTCGATCAGAGCCCCGCATGACCGAGTAAGGCTATATACAAGGGGGTGCCGCCTGGTGTCCCCAGGGAACCGTTCGAGACCGCATCTTCTACCCTGCGGCCACTTAGCCCTCGGCACAGTGTCCCACACTTTGGCTTGGGTCAAAGCTCCAGGACGTTAGGAACGCTACCTCCCATACTGCATCACTGCAGCCCTGTGACGGAGCTTGTTGCAACCTGTGATACCCATCCACAGATGTGGATAGATGTCATACCCATCCACAAACGTACACAGATATCCCAGGGTGTCAGTACCGGTGCGTGAAACCCAAGCTCGTGCCGGATTTACCTCCCTGTGGTCACTTGTGGCGAAGAGGAAGATAATTCCGGATTAGTACCTAGAGTAAGTTTTGTCTATTCTAATTTGTAAAGTACCACTTTAAATATATTCAAATGTAGACTTAAAAAGTATTTATTGGATGAGTAGACATTTGTATTCTCTGTTGAAAGTGTCCAGCCTAAATTTAATTTTAAGACCTGTTTTTAAAAGTCATGTAATATTGATTCTTGTATGTTCACTGCCTATTTATTTAATTTATTTGAGTGAAATTTTATAATGTGACAATTTTGCTTGTGTGTTAATGTTATTTTACTATACTTGTTTGCTACATATAATCTCTTGTTTTTATATTGTATTTATCAAGTCACACATGTTATTATATCTATTATTTATATGTATTTATCTGTATTAGTTTTTTGGTTAAATAAAGGAAATATATATATATATATATATATATAAGTGCTCGAATCCGATCTGAACAGCGGTGCTTGATTGTAAGCAACACTGTTAGATTTAGAGTGTGGTGTTGGCGTCTTACTCTGGCCGCTATGCGCCGGACTTTCGGCGTAAGATATAAATACTATTATCATCGGAAATTCAGATAAACAAAACACTACAAAAACTATTCAGTCTAACAAAAACCAAACACCAAATAAAAATTATACAAAAAACAATAACTACTCTGCAAGAATGACTGAAATAAAACAAAAACCGTATAATAATTTATACTACATCAATGCAAATGACACACTAAGCAGAACACAAATGGCTGACATTTAGGTAAAGGAAAGGCCCTCAAATAAGGACATTATATTAAAAACCAAGAAAGGCTTTTTGTTGAAATCAGATACCCCTAAGACCGTACTAAACAACACACTACGGAAACTCAAAGCAAATGAAGTAATTTTAGATTTTGCAGAGACCAACCTATCAGATAATATTCCACAAAGATCAAACACAATCCAGAAATCGTTTTCTTGTGTAATGGCCTCTGTGGAACTAGACATCAGTGACGAGGAAATTAACAAATATCTCTCTGATCAAAACATAGATCATAGATACTGCAAAAGAATCATTGCAAAAGCCACCAACAAACCTTGCTTTTACATAAGGATAATTACTGCCTCAATTGCGGCATATGAAAAATTACTAAATGATGGTCTCTTTTATAAATGTAAACATTATTCGGTATATCCCAGCACCCCTCCACCACCGGCACCATTGCCCTGTAATAAATGTCTAGAGTTTACACATACAACAGAAAACTGCTCTACGCCCCCAAAATGCACAAAGTGTGGTGATAAACATAACACCACTAATTGCAAAAGTAACCTTCCCCCTAAATGTAATGCAAGCCTGGTCATTTAAATGCCCTAAACGGCCAACCAATCCAATTGAAGGAATCCCAAATATACCAGTTAAACACCTAAACAGAAAATCCAAGGATATTACAGACGCCCAAAAGAAAAACACAAAAATCCATAGTGCAATCACAATCCACGACTTAATAATTAACACTTATGTGAACAAACTGAACAAACCCAAAAACTCAAACAGGGAGGAATTACTACTGAAACTGAGGAAAAGATTTATCACAGAGTACAATATTGACACCACAGTCTCATTCTTTTCAGGCAATAGAATTTATATTCTGATGTTCGATATGGACCTAACCGACAATGCATCACCTACAGAACCTATACTAGGAGAAAATAATGTTCAAGTTCACATCTAAACTGAATATTTTATACACAAATGTCAATAGTTACACCCCAAAGAAACATATTATTAACCATACTATTGAAAATCACAACATCAATTGCGCCCTATTTGTGGAATCCAAAACAAAACCAGAGGCAAATACTAACTACCGAAACTGGCAAATCCTGAGAAGTAATGGTAATGTTTTAAATAATAATATATGAGGAGGAAGTCTTGTACAGGTGCACCCAAATCTAAAAATGGGAAGAGCAAATGCTCCACAAATAAACAACCCCCTTAATAATGCAATGCACTTCACAATACCATTTCAAGGTGACAAACTGCATATATTTTTAATTTATATCCACCCATCATCAAAAATCGATGAAAATGTATTTACCATGGCTATGCAATACAAATATGCTATGATCATTGGAGACTTTAATATCAACCCAGCCAAGAAAAAACAACTAAATCAATTCTTAAAAAACTCACACTTTATGAAAGTTGATACACCCCCAACGTTTATCATGCCTAATAATCCGGATTCGACCCCCGATATTGTACTACATACTAATAACATTTCCAACAATTTCATAGAGGTTGAACTAATTCCAGATATTGGATCGGACCATTTATCAATTAAAAGTGAATTCGACTTAAATAAAGTGATCACACCAACTACCGAGGAAAGCAATGCTAAATATAAATTTGACAAATGTGACATGGAAAAAGTAAATAACAAAATGCTTGGGTACATATCGAGTATGGCAGACAAAGCAATTACCATTGAAGCATTAAAGCAATTTAATATGACACTAAAAGAAACAGTCCTAGAGAACACACCCCTATATACAAGGAAACATTTTTTGCACGAACTGCCGCCATACATTATTAAGCTAATTAAAACCAAGAGGAAAATGTACCGTGAATATCAGCAACATCCCTTTCCAGGAGGTAAAACGAGAATAAATGAACTAAGTAAAAACATACATAACATGATACTGCAGTATAGAACAAACAAATGGTTAGATGCATGTGAAGAAATAAACAAAGCACGGGGAAAAAATTTCTACCAACAAATCAATAAACTGACAAAATACAATAATAAACAGAATGTACCCACTATCCAGGAAAATAACAAGGAACATCACACAGATCAAGAAAAAGCAAGTGTTTGCGGAGAGATTCGCAACACACTTTTCAGATACTCCACATCGCAATTACGATCAGGAAAATTTTAACCAAGTTAATGATTGGTACAACGATTACTTTCGAGATCAAGATCAACTCACACCCGAGGAAATCAACGTTGACGAAGAACTATACTTTAAAATTCTATCGGCCCAAAAAAACTCAGCACCCGGTAATGATAATATACCATGGAAAATAGTAAAAAAATTGGAATACACTATTCATTTACACATCATCAAAATGTTCCAATTCTGTTTATCACATGCATATTTTCCTGATGATTGGAAAGAAGGGCATATCATAGTAATTCCAAAACCTAACAGCGATCACACCAAAACTAGTAATTATAGACCAATTACACTATTACCCGTCCTCGGTAAACTACTGGAAAAGATCATTAAGCACAATATTTTGCAGTCAGTAGAGGAAAAAATCCCCCAACACCAATTTGGCTTTAAAGCAAAAAGCGCTACAATACTTCCCCTCACGGCTCTGGTCTCCAATACCCAATCGGCCAGACTAAATAATCTCAAAACAGCAGCTTTATTCCTCGACGTCAAAAAAGCATTCGATAGCATATGGCACAAAGGATTGCTATATAAATTAAAGAAACTGGGTACCCCGGATTATCTCATTTATCTAGTCAAAAACTTCTTAGATGCCAGGAAATTAAGGGTTAAAATAAACAATGCATTGTCAGAAGAATTTGTTGCCGAACAAGGAGTGCCCCAAGATCTCCACTCTCCCCTCTATTATTTAATATTTACTGTTATGACATATTCACCTACACAGAACACTTTAACAAGACAGGATACATGTTGCAATATGCAGATGATACGGCTTTGGTGGCACATGATAAAACATCGAGCAAAGCGATAAAGAAACTACAAAGGCTTTGTGATGAAACTTTGATATGGTTTAATGAATGGCGGCTCCAGATAAATCCATCTAAATCACAGCTGATGATATTTAACCACACACCATCGATCACCTCTCCAACAGTAAATATTTCCAACATCACAATTCACCCAGTAGCAAATGCTAAATACCTCGGAATTAACTTAGACAACAAACTAAACATGAACCTACATACAAAAATTATGAAAAGAAAAGTAGTTTCGAGAGCAAAACATTTTAGGGCTTTGACATACAAAAATAAAGGGATTAATATCGCTGCTGCTTCTAAAATATATAAATCAATTTGCAGACCAATCCTAGAATATGGACACACGATGTACCTGAATTGCAGAAACCCGGCTTTAAAGAATATACAAGTAGCAGAAACATCAGCTCTTAGAGCTATCACAAAAATTCGACATCCAGCAAATCCACTACATCACCCATCCAACAGATTACTCTACAATAAAACCAAAACTCATCCGATCACCCAAAGACTGCTAATTCTAACCACCAAATTTGCCAAGCAAACACACAACATGGAAAAACTGGAACCACTATTAATACCTAGGTCAGAAGTTAGGCCAAGATGCAAACATCCTGTAAGAACTATTCAAGAAATCCTAAAAGCACTGACGCCAAGAAGATAAGGAACTATTTCACTGAATAAAATACATTAGAAATGCTCAATTACCGCATATATCATGTCAATTTTTTTTTTTACATATGTAATGTATTATAGAAATAAAACACATTGTAAATATTGTAATAAACTATAGAAATGTGTAATTCACACTGGCTGAAGGACCTCGGTCGATGGCCATTTGGTTGTTGTAACGTAACCAATAAAGCACTTTTACTACTACTACTACCTCTAAGCTTATTGTCTATTGTGATTCCAAGATATTTTACTTCAGTTTGGCAATATATTGCGTTATTGCCTGTAGTTATTTTTGGGGTGCTTGGGGATGCATTATGGTTGAACACTATGTATTGTGATTTTAGAGGATTTGGTTTCATTCGCCATTTGTTGAACCATGTTATTCTTCTGTCCACCAGCTGCTATGTAGTGCCCCCACTGTCTTAGGGATATTCTTATTGTGGCTTACGAGAGCGGTATCATCGGCATATTGTAGGATATATGAGTCGAGCGAGAGTGGAGAGCCTTGAGGGACACCTTGCTAAATTGTAACATTTTGTGAAAAAATATTGTTAATTTTAACTTGGACAGTCCTTCCATTTAAGAATTCTTTGAGAAGGAAAAGTAAATATTTGGGGCAGTTGATCTCCATTAGTTTATATAGTAAGCCATGATGCCAAACACTGTCAAAAGCTTTATGTATGTCTAGAAAGATGGCAGCGCTGCATTGACCACTAACTTTTGCTGTCTGTATATTAGAAGTCATGATTGTTAAAGGACTATTATTATTATTATATTATTATTATTATATTTTTTTTTACAAAAAAACCAGTCACCCTACTCTGTGGCTCCAACCCTCACAGAGGGGAGCTGGCAATACAGCCACTCCCCACATACCGGGTCCGCGAATCGTGTGCCCTGAGTAGACGCAATGAACTGAGGATGATAGCCTTATGCATTCTGCCGGCTAAGATCTCTGCCGAATCTCGGCATGCTGGTATGATCTTTGGTTCTGAAAGCAGCGTCTGTCTCATTCCACCGAGGGCTCCTATAATCAGTACCACTATTTTAACAGAATGGCCTGGATAAAGCCTGCGGAGTTCGAAGAGCAAATCTCGATATTTTGTCCGTTTTTCCTCCTCTTTCAAGACAATGTTGCTCTCAGCGGGAGCTGAGAATTCCACGACATACATTGTCTTCAGTTGGTGGTCGAGGAGTACTATGTCAGGCTTGTTGGCTTGTATTTGCCTGACGGTGGGAAACGAGTAGTTCCAATAAATTAGGCACTTCTCATTCCCCACAACGGACTCAATATCCCCCAGAACGTAAGGCAGCACTGGCATTTCGTCTATCCCATACGAGTGCCTTAGATGATAATAAAGTACTCGTAATGCTGCGTTGTGTCTATGAATATAGGCCGAGACTGCGTATGTCGGGCAAGCCGACAGTATGTGCATTACAGTCTCCAGCGCCCTGCAGCTGACATCAGGGACCTCCATACCCATGACACGACGTCGATAGACGAGAGTGTTAAATACACCATCCTGGCAAGCCATTATGAATCCCTCGGTCTCAGACTTCAGCCCAGCTGACCTTAAGAAGGCGAAGGTCAGCCTTTCGGATAAGCCTAGGTCTTCTATATTTTTATAGAAGATCCCGTGCAATAACTTCCTTATGGAGCTGCAGAAGGATGTTATGTTCTGCAGCTCTAATGTGGGCTTTTAGTCGAACGAGTTCCAACTCGGTGACAGAGTCGGGGTTTACCCGCTCGACGTCGAAGATGAGACCAAGTTCATAGGCTGCCTTAAAGAGAAAAGCTCCTACCTCTGCATTTTCATGGTCTCGGACCATGCAGAGGAGGGGATCCGAACTCCTGATGACCTTACATGCTCCATCCAGAACCATCCTGCTATGGAGACTCTCCAAGCTCAAGAGTCCACGGCCTCCCCGATGTCGTGGGAGATATAACCGTGGAACGGACGATTTAGGATGCAAGCTCCTATTGAGATGCATCTTCTTGCGGGTTACTACATCGAGTTGACGCAGCTCTTCTCTAGTCCACTTCACTACTCCGAAAGAGTAGAGAAGAATCGGAAAGGCAAGCATATTTGTAGCAGACATCTTGTTCTTCCCCGACAGTTCTGAAGACCAGATCTGTCGGAGTAGGTGCTGATACTTGCCGCAGAGAGCGTTTTTCACTATACTCACTTCTTGGTTGGAGCGTTGCTCGACACCCAAGTAAGTGTACGACTCTCCGGCATCTAGATGGTGTAAGATGCTTCCGTCCACGAGCGGCGCGTCCTCTCCATAGTCACCGCATCGTCCTCTCTTGAGATGGATCAGTGCGCATTTGTCCAACCCGAACTGCATACCGACAGGTTATCGGTCTGTAGTTCTTTGGGTTGGACAAATCTCCGTTCTTGGGGATCAGCACTATCCACCGCTCATCAACCCAGAAGGAATTTGCTGCACCCCATTCAACCAGGAATTAAAAATTCTGGCCAAATGGTGGTGGATGCTCAATAACTTTTTCCACCAAAAGTTATTTATCCCATCGAGACCTGGAGCAGCAAAGTTCTTAGAGCCCTAAACCCAAAATACTTCAAGTTGCATTGATAACATATTTACAAATTCAAACTTTGTAGAAACGTTAACAATAGAAAATTTTGTATCAGATCACACTGCACAGAAAATAATATTTAATATAGAAACTGCGGTAAATAACGATGTTAAATACAAACGCATTTTCTCAGATCGAAATAAATACGATTTTCTGTGCAGGTTAAGAGAGCAGGATTGGTTAAATGTATATAATGCTGATCCCTCAAATGTAAATTTGCAATGGAATAATTTTATGAATACCTTTGGGAACATATTTAATCAGCATTTCCCTCTAAAACTAGTTAGGGAATATGGGAGACACCAACCACCTCATAACACGTTGAGGGAGGATGAGCTTAATGAATGTAAGCAACGGTTAGATATTTTAGTAAATTTATCAAAATATGACGTTCGTTACAAGGAGATCTACAACAGTACAAAAAAATAATATGATAATATATTACAAAAAACTCGGGCAAAAAAATATGAAAACAGAATTAAAAATTCTGATAATAAAACAAAATGCATGTGGGCCATATGCAATGAATTCACTGGAAAATCTAACGGTTCTGACATAGGAATAAAAGGAAATGCTGATGAAATACCTGACAAATATAATGAATACCTATTGTCTGTGATCCCTGAACTTTTAAAGAATCTAGAAACATGCCTTTTTACTAGTAGTATAATAGAAAACGACTGATCTATGTATTTAACACCAGTAACAGTACCAGAAATTTGTGAAACAAATTAAAAATAAACACAGCAGTGGAATTGATGAAATTCCCAGTAGCAGAGTAAGATTTTCAGTACAGGAAATAAGCAGTGTGTTGTGCTATGTGATAAATAACTCTTTTAAGTACGGCATATTTCCAGATCATTTAAAAATAGCGCTTATAAAACCTCTGTATAAAAAGGGCAATTCTGAAATGATGGAGAACTATAGTCCAATTAGTTTATTACCAAGTTTCTCAAAACTATTTGAATTAATTATGAGTAAGCGTTTATTGATTTTTATGAATAAGTGCAATTTATTTAGCGAAAATCAACATGGGTATTTAAGGGGTCGCTCAATACAGACAGCAATCTTTCAGTTTATTCAATCAGTTTTGAGACATTTAGAAAATGGTGATTTAGCTCTTGGAATGTTCCTAGACCTTTCAAAGGCCTATGATTGCTTGGATAAAGAGTTACTTATCCATAAGATGGAAATGTATGGAGTAAGGGGAAATATTTTAAAATGGTTTATTTAGATAGATAGTTTATTTAGCAACTTGCTATTTACAATTCATACAATTTATACAATGAAACATACCATTTGTGTATAATACCAGATAAATAACAATTAAATAACAATTAAACAAAAAAAAATACATTAACACTATTCTCTATTCCTGACATTTAATAACTAACTTTAACATATTTATTGATTTCTCTTTTAAACGAATTCAGATTCTTTATTTGTTTTACCTTGATAGGGAGAGCATTAAACATTATTAATCCTTTAAAATACAAATAATTTTGTGCAAAACTCTTATGTCTGAAGTGTATATAAAAATCATTTTGTTGCCTTGTGTTGTGCTCATGTCTTTCAGATATATATGTAATACGGTCTTGTAAGTATTCAGGTAACAGCCCCTCTCTTATTTTAAAAATGAAGATTAATGTATTATAACATATTCTCTGTCTTACAACAAGACAACAAAGAGTAACTATAACAAAAGGAGGACATAATTATAACTCTAAAATTGTGCCAAATAAGGTAGGAATTGCACAAGGGAGTATTCTAGGGCCAATTTTATTCATTGTGTTTGTTAACGACCTGCGATCTGTAACAGATGGACCTGATCAAAGTATAATCAATTATGCAGATGACACTAATTTAGTATTAGGACTACGGCCATTTCTAGCTCCGGCGGAGGCATTCGCGCTTCGTGCTCATACACACTGGGATGCTCCCTTCGGTTGCATCCCCTCAGTTGAGGACGCATGGAAGTCGGAGATATGTTCAAAATTCTAGGATCGGTCCTCGGATTAGCCTCAAAATTCTAAGGAATTGTCTTTGAATGTATGTCATAAAATTATTTTTCAATTTTCCATTTTCAGTTTTTAATTTTTTAGTTTTTCATTTTTCAGTTTCATTTTTCAGTATTTCATTTTTCAATATTTCATTTTTCAATATTTCATTTTTCGGCATTTCATTTTTTAGTTTTTCAGTTTTTCATTTTTCAATATTTCATGTTTCAGTATTTCATTTTTCAGCATTTCATTTTTCAGTTTTTCATTTTTCAATATTAACCGAACATATATTTTAAGTTAGTATACTTTATAAAATATTGAAACGACATTCCCCGAATCGTTCAAGGCATGAATTCATGAAGAAAATATCCATAAAATGTAATGAAAGATGAGGAAAATTCATTTAAATTTTTTTCTACTCCCTGCGTAAATTTGCCGTTTGCCGTAGTCTATAGTAGAATGGATATGAAATCGGTTAATCACAGCTAATCTTCCCAAAAACGGTATATCGCCTAAAATATTTTTCAAATCATTATACAGACAAAATTTTAGATATATGGCAAAAAAAAAAGTAGCTGTGCGTGAGGATGGAACCGAGGACCTACCGCTTTTCAATTCAATTCAAAACAAATTTATTGAAATTAAAGCTCCCCGGGACCGACCCTGCGACCGTCGCGTTAATGCAGCGGTGCGTCACAAGGCCGGGCCGAGACGGGACCGGTTTGGCGTTAGCAACAATTGTATAAAAATTAGAACGAACTAAAAAACACCTAAACTCCTTTTTAACAATACTAAAATAAAAATAGGTAATCTGACAAAACATTGCTTAAAAAAGAAAGCTTAACATTAAAAATGGAAATACGAAGACTTTGGCTTTCGCCGTTTATGCGCACTTTCACTGTTTTAATTTTGGCACTGACGCTGATACCATAACTTGCACGAAGTGCCATCCGCGAATTGCTTCAACTACGGGTTGCGCAAGGCAGACCTAAACTGTGATTCTAAAAATTTTGATTGTTCTAAGATAAAATTTGGATTCTGTTACAATATTAGTGACGGAAGAATGAATTTACAGACAGAAATGCACAAATAGACCTACCGCTACAAAATTTTAGATATATGGCAAAAAAAAAAGTAGCTGTGCGTGAGGATGGAACCGGGGACCTACCACTTGGAACGCGTCGACTATAACGGCCCGACCACAGTGTCGCCTTTACAAAATGTTTCACATACGTCATGGGATTTAGAAGAAATTATTTGACGGCAACAAAATATAAAGTCGCATTTTCTAAAGGCCACAACCTTCTTAATATTTATAGTAGAGAAATGAAACTCTGCATAGCGGTAGATAATTTATTTAGCTATATTTTCGTTAGGTACGAACATTTTGGCCGAAAACGGCCTATTTGGCAAGATATTCGGCTTTTAACGAAAACACTACGTATTTTGGCCACCCGACGTCGTTTCCTTCAAAACGCTCTAGCTCGAAATCGGCTCGTCGAAGGTGAGATCTGAAAAATGGAAACGATTCCTCATTAAATAATCTTGTCCTTTGGGAGTTTTTATTTTTAAGAAATTTCCAACGGTTTAGAAGTTATTCAAGGCAAACCGAAAATGTGCGTATTTCGCCGGAATCGCGAAAAAACACCAAACACGCAATCTTTAAACGCCCATATCTGGCGAAAAACACCCCGCAGACGGCCGCACGATACGGAAAGAACATGAATAGCAATGAAGGCAAATCGTAAATTCCACCGGCAAAATCGAATTTTAAGGCCGCCAGGAATGGGGAAAAAATGAAAATTTTTGACGTTTACCAAAATAAGCCGGGCGTCTACGTCATCAAAAAAGAGTGACGCAAATTCATTTTGAGGGTCGTAAAAATGTGTGGGGAAAGATATATCTGACATTATTAGCTTAATTAAAAATATCTACCCCGAAACGCGAGCGTCGCCAATATAAACTTAGGACGTAGTTCCACCTCCCACTTCCGCTTGTCCCGCTCCCAATCAGGGGCTCTGCCGCAAACCGGAGAATATCCGCCAACAAAATCGCAATGCGCGAGGGGCTCGCACCAACACGATTTTAATATATATAATAATATATATTGATTGATGTAAAAACATCTCAGATATTTTAATCAATAGCAAAAATTTCCTTGGAAAAGTAAATAATTGGTTCACAGAAAATAAACTGATTATAAATAAAGAAAAAACTAATATAATCCTTTTTAGAACAAAACTTTCCAGAATCGAAAAACCAACACATTTAACCATTGAAGATGATAGACAGGACATTACAGAAAGCACAAAGTTCTTGTAAATACATATAAATGAATTTCTAGATTGGTCATGTCATATAAACCATTTGTCAAAAAAGTTAAACTCCATCTGTTATGGAATCCGTCTAGTGAGGAAATATATGAATCAAAAAAGAAGCCAGCCGTTACTTGCAATGGTTTCTGTAAAACGTGTTACCATATCCAATGTGTCGATATACCAAACGAAATATTAGCAGCAGTGACCAAATATTCTTCGCTATCCTGAAGATGTGAGGGCTGTTTAAAAAAATTGCCGACTTGTGATCTCGAACACCTGGAAACTTTGCTGGAAGAAAAATTCAAAATACTTGTGCAAGAAATGACAGATAAATTTAACTGCATTAAAAATGACATAACTCACTCTACTGCCAAAGTTATATGTGATATAAATGCCGAAAAAAAAGTCGAAATTAAAAAAAGCTATTCCTCTGCTGTAAAGACTGAAGCGGCTATCATAATAAAACCTAAAAACCAGACACAAAAAAACTCAGAAACCAAGACGGATATTCTCAGCAATGTAAACCCTGTGAAAAATAACATTAATATCTCAAGCGTAAAAAATATCAAAGATGGTGGTATCCTAGTAGGATGTTCTAGTGCAGAAGAAGCTACGAAACTTAGGAAAATCGCTGTGAACAAACTGAATCAAAATTATGACATCAAAGACGTTAAAACCTTAAATCCACGTGTGAGAATAGTAGGAATGTCAGAGAAGCTGGAAGAAAGTGACTTAATTGAATATATCAAGTTTCAGAACAAACATCTAATAGGTGAAAAGTTTGAATGTAAAATCTTGAAATTGTGGTCAACGAAAAAAAAATGATAAAATATATCAAGCCATTATGCAAGTCGACGTAAATTTTTATAACAAAATCTTGTCTGAGGGAGAAGGTAAGTTATTTATTGGATTCGATCTATGTAATGTTTACGATTCTATTGATATACGAAGGTGCTTCAAATGTAGCGGTTTTAATCATATATCAGAGCAATGTAAATCTAAAATACGGTGCCCAATATGTGCTGGTGAGCACAATGTAAAAGATTGTAATAATAAATCATTAAAGTGCCCCAACTGTTTAGATTACTCTATTACTAATAAATTTGAGCTTAATGTCGAACATGCTGCATGGGACAACAACTGTTTCGTATATAAACAAAAAATTAATGAGTTTAAGGCAAAAATGTCATTTTCTGCATAACTAGGCATGAAAACAAACAAGAATATTTCAAATAACAATGATCCGAGTATAACAATAACCCCAATCGAAACCACTGCCTCTTCACCAACTCATATCATAAACATATATTATCAAAATGTACGCGGGTTGAACACAGAATTAAAAGACTTATTTCTTGCCTCTATGGCATGCCATTATGATATATATGCTTTCACAGAGACTTGGCTAAACTCGCAAGTACTGAATACAGAAATATTGTCCTCTAATTATAATATCATACGGTGTGACCGGAACTTTACGGAAACTAATAAAAATAAAGGCGGCGGTGTACTAATTGCGCTAAATATTAAGTATATTTATGAGGAACTTAATGTCAGTCTTATACGTGAGATATTTCCTCAAATAGATATCGTTGGTGTTAAAGTGACCTTTCATTTTCAAAATATTTTCATTTTCATCCTTTATATCCCCCCAAATTTACCGTATGCATCATACCAAGGTCTTTTTGAATGTATTGAGTCTCTAGACTATTTAAACGATGAAAATATTTATTTTATAGGAGATTTTAATGTCCCAGAGTATAACAATCAAAATATTGCACCAAGCAGTCGTGTAGCTGCTGTACAACACTTTTCTGAGTACCTTGACCTCAAACAATTTAATAATGTACTAAATACTAATGAGACTACTCTTGATTTGGTACTGTCAAATGCAAATTGTGACGTAAACAGATCATTAGAGTGTCTATTAATAGAGGATTTACATTATCCCCCCTTAGAAATATCACTAAAAATTACTAATTCTCATCCTGAAAAGTTCCCATGTAATTTAACGGAAATATATAACTTTAAAAAAGCCAATTACCCTCTCTTATATGAAAATCTATTTCAGATAAACTGGTCATTTCTAACTGAACTAAATGACGTTAACATGGCTTGCACTGCTTTTTACTCCAAACTAACTGAAATTTTTGATCAATTTGTGCCTAAATCTATTCCCAAACAACCCAAATATCCAACTTGGTACACAAATGATATTGTAAGAGATATAAAGCAAAAAAATATTCAGAGGAGAAAGTATAAACAAACAAAAAGTGAAGATGATTATAATAAATTCAGGAACATGAGAGAGAAAATAAAGCAGGACGTAAAACAATCATATGAAAATTATTTATTGAATATTCAAAATAATATAAAAAATGATCCAAAAAAATTTTGGTCATATGTAAACAGTAAAAGGAAAAGTAGCGCCATTCCTGATAATATTACATATAATAACATTCGACACACAAATCCTCAAAATATTGTTGATGCTTTTGGAACCGTTTTTCAATCGGCTTATCTTAATCCTAATAATAACAGCAATAAATATGCCCCCTGTGGTGATGTAAACAGTAATAATTTATGCATAACGACGTTTTCGGAATCGGACGTGCTAAAATCGCTTAAGAAGATAAAACCCAAATTTACTAAAGGTCCAGACAATATACCTGCATTTATAGTTAAGGACTGTGCACATGTCTTCGCCCTGCCCCTTAAAATAATTTTTAATCTGGTCCTGAAGTTACAGGTATTCCCTGATGTATGGAAATACTCTCGTTTATGTCCTGTTTATAAGAAAGATAACAAATATAATGCTGAGAATTATAGGCCAATAACAATAATTTGCAATTTTGCAAAAGCCTTTGAGTTTACCTTGAATGCGTCATTATCCAGGCACGTACAAAATCAGATCGTAACAAATCAACATGGATTTGTACCAGGTAGATCCACTGAAACTAATCTAACCTGTGTTACACAATATCTTTCCGAAAAACTGGATGACAACAAACAGGTTGACATTATCTATACTGATTTTTCCGAAGCTTTTGATCGCTTAGACCACGGTATTCTGATACAGAAACTAAATAATTTCGGATTATCGTTAGCATTATTAGATTTAATCACTTCATATTTAACAAACAGGCGACAGTATGTAGAATACCGTGGTTTCAGGTCTTTTGATATTATAGCTAGCTCAGGTGTTCCTCAGGGATCGGTACTGGGACCACTACTGTTTAATATTTTTATTAACGATATTGTTATAGACCTGGATGTTTCAAGTCTATTATACGCAGATGACTTGAAAATCTATCATGTAATTGAAACTGAGGCAGATTGTGATAAGCTGCAGAATAACTTGGATAAGATAAATCATTGGTGTATATTAAATCAATTGCCTCTTAATGTATCTAAATGCAACGCGTTTACATTTTGTAGAGCCCGCACTCATGTCACCTACAATTACCATTTAAATAACCAAGAGTTACAAAGACCTGATATCATTAAAGATCTTGGTGTTACTTTTGACAGAAATCTAAGTTTCAATGAGCATATGAACTTAACTGTATCGTCAGCGTTAAAAAACTTAGGGTTCGTAATTAGGAATTGTAAGGGTTTTAATAATACGGACATTATGAAACTGTTACATTTTTCCTTTGTGCGGTCAAAACTGGAATATTGTTCACTGGTATGGTCTCCGGGATATGCTACATACATAAACAATATAGAGAACATCCAGCGTCGTCTGGTTAAGTATTTATGTTTTGTTGAAGATGGCAACTATCCTACAATCGGTTACCCACAAAGCATTATGTTAGAAAGGTTTCACATATCGAGTCTACAAAACAGAAGAATGGCACACTCCGTGGTATTCTTATATAAAATTATTCACAATATCTTTGATTGCTCATCTATTTTGGAACAACTATGTTTTCGGGTACCTCGTATAGAAAGTAGAAATCGTGAAACTTTTTATCTCGTTACCCCTCGGACTAATCTATTAAAAACTTCACCCATATATTTTATGAGTAAAAATTAAAATTCGCTGCAAAATGAGCTTGATATATTTAATTGTAGCCTTGCCTCGATAAAAAATCTATTATCTGTGTAACATGAATATTAGTGTATAATAAGCTTAATACTATTTGTATGATAATTGTATCTTTTCTCTGTCTTTTTCACCTATTCTGTTTTCTATAACTCTACATTCTGTTTGTTGTATTTATTATATTCTACTGATCTGTAATATTTGTACCTTATATACATTATTATTGTAATTGTTCCCACCCTGTAACTGGTTACCTGTTGGGTGGTTGTATCTAATAAATAAATAAATAAAATAAATAAATAAATAAATATACGAATGTTTAATGTTTCTTTTTTTGAATAGAGAGAGATTTAATACAGCAACACACCATCAACACCATACTAGAACAATATCCCTAAATTATCCCATTCATCGTCTCACATTAACAGAAAAAAGCCCACACTATATGGGCATAAAACTTTTCATTAAATTGCCTGACAATATCAAAATAATACAAAGTCAAAAACTGTTTAAGTCACATATAAGAAAACTTTTAATTGATCTTGAACCTTATAGTCTAAATGATTTTTTTAATAGTTAAGGGTGCGTTACCAAGGCCAAATGGTGCGTAAAATATCCTCATTCTTATTTTACATTCATCTCAAAAACGAGCCAACAGAATTCAGAATTGATTTCATTATGTAAACTAGCAAACTTAAGACAAGGACTTATTACATTTTATATTGTAATCCTAGTTAAAATTAAGTTTTCAAAATTTTCTCCTCCTTGATCATTCAACGCGAACGTACCACTCATTCGTGGTAAATTCACCATACATTATTTTATATTCTACAATGGAACTTAAATATTCAAATAAAATATAATACGATGTAGTATAAAATAAAATAACGTGAAAAAAAGTGAAAAGTCTGCATAATATTTGCTTATATTAAAGTTTAATGTCGAATACGAAATTGCTAAATTTCGTGTAAAATAGTTGGGCTAGATGGCACCAGCATAGCGATGGCATTGCTTCACATACGGTAAAGCAGGGTCGGGCTCATAAATTTTCATTTACAGTGTTGAAATAAAGCTTAAAACTTGGTTTAATTATTTGGATGTTAAGAAACGACATTATCATTAAAATTATTGCTGATTATATAATTTTGGGTACTTTTTATTTATTAAGATTAACAGTAGTTTGATCTCTACCACAATACGAAACAATCTGTCCAAATGAAGTAATGGCTATTTATATATATTTTTATTTTTTCCTTGTTTCTCTGAAGAAAAGTAGGTAGTTACCGAGTAGTTACTATGTTTTTATGATCAAAACATTTTATAATAAAAAAATTGAAAAATATGCACTAGTTGTATTCATTATGTTAGAACAATACAATTTCATTCAAATAACTTACTGCACAATTCCTGAACTAATATGTGAATAATAGGTATCTTGGAAGGAATTAAGGTTATAAATTATGTACGATTGTCGATTTTAGTAAAACTGATGTCTGCAAAATAGTTCTAATTTATTTTTGTTCACACATTTTCACTAACTATCTGTTGGTGACACTGCTATTAAACATACCATTACTATACATAGTGTACAATAATTATACCAAGGGACAAAGTGCATTTTTTATCACTTGAGTGTGAAGGATTAATTACAGGAGGAATTAAAAAGCACTTCCACTTTGTGGTATATTCGTACAAATTATTTCATTTTTTGCACTCCACAGTCTAACAGTGCACTACTGCTATTGTAATAATCATTTTCAAGGAATAAAGTACAGATCTCTTATACTCCTCCAGGGACAGAACCCACTTTCTACACTTTAGTCCTCAAAAATGACAATTAAAATAGCACTCTTAGATCAGAATACTAAAACATTGTTTTTGAAATGGGAAATGCTCAAAGGTAATTGTTTTATTTTCCATTGTAGTGCTGATACTTATTAAGGGTGTACAGAAAAGTTTCTACATGGCTCACTAATTTCCTCTTTATTAAATAACTATAAACATTATTACACGCAAACATGAATATCTGTACATTTCTCGGTGTTCTAAATACGCACTATCATTCAAGCTATACTTATACCAAATTATACCAATGATCTTTTTTCTATGAACACCAAGAAAGTTACAGAAAGATACTACAATAATTAAACTAGGTATATAATATTTCATATTTGTACATATCACAACAATGTAATAAATCTAAATCAATATTTACTTCTTCCATGTCATGTTTGCCAGAGAACCTCTATAAATTGCCATTTCATTGAAATTTAAAAAAATAATGTTTCCATTTACACTTTTCCGTAAAGTTCGTCCAAATCACCTAAAAAAAAACAAAGAAAACATTGGAATGATAAATAATTTTCACTATATCTGAAATATTGAACGAGTTTTATCGAGCAAAATTACTTCCCTAGGGTTATTATATTTCAGCTTCAATATTAAAAGATGTAATGCTCTGTCTTTGTCATGAATTTGACTTATCGAGGCGCAGGCTCCACCACCCCTACACGTGGCCCTATCCGCACCAATTGCAAGATAGTTTAATGTTTCCACTTTATTCTTTTTCATAACCCAATATGGTGGGAGATTGTCTGTGACGCATTATTATTCTAATTAATCTTTGTTGCATGCCACGTCTGATGGCGTCACCAAAACTGTTTCCCCATCAGCTTCAGTCGCAACCTCTTTACTACTTTTCAGTCTTTTTATGGCTGCCTCCACTACTTTGGATTTGATCATTTCAAGTTTGCGTTCGTAATCCTGCTGCCAGTCATTGTTTGACTCGGAATGCTCCTTTGTCAAAAACTTTTCTCAAAGTTAGAGCCAAAGCACGATAATCTAAGTGCCAATAGAGTCCTTAATATACCATAGTTAGTAAAATGTCCTTTTAGTATTACTGTGACCTGCATGTGAATCCAGTTCTTTACAGGCATCTTATAAATAAATAGAAGAAAGGTGCAAGCTCCCCTACACCTAGCCACACCAATTATAGGAAAATATTGAAATGTTTCCACTTTCTTTTTCAAATATTGATAGTGTGTTAAGAGACATTTTGCAACACATGTATCATTCTAATTGTCCATAATAGATTATTTGCCATAATAGATTGTTTGCACACACTGATTGTCCCCGAACGTCCCCTTAATTAATTACTATCAAAAAAGAGAATAATAAGGAAAGAGAAAATCATAAACTATAAATGTGTTTCCAATGATGCTCGTATATGTTTTCTTTTAGAGAGTCCCATGAAGAATTTTGGTTTTTATCATTTCATTGGCTGACTTCACTTATATCTCCTCTCCTACATCTGGACTCTAATAGACAGGAAACTGTATTGTTTTGCAGATGGATTAAATATATAAGTTTCTTTGTCGGTGGGTTATTTTGTATTTAGTTGGCATTGTGCTGAATGTAAAACCTACAACATATATTCAAAACGTATGTACTTATACAATTACAGTTAGTTTATGGATTCCATACCAATTTCCAAAATTCTAGGTAGTAAATGGATCGGATTTGAACTTTATATTCCTATTTGCAATTGCTTCCAGCATATGGTTTTCATAAAATTCTTTCAATTTAGGTAACATCACATTTTCCCATAACTTTTTATCTTTAAGAATAACTTCAATATAAAGGGGTTGTTGGTCATTTATATATATTAAGAAAAAACATAAGTCTTTATTTGCTATATTTAACTGCCCTTGGATCTGAAACAGTCATATTATCAAATGCTCCTGATGTACCTACTATAAAATTATATTTCACCTGGTAATAATAATTATGATTTCTCTTTAATTTAATTTTCCCATCGGTTACATTTACACATAAAGTTTTATCTGTTTTAGCAACTTCTTCCAAGGACTTGCCAGATTTATGAACCTTATATAAACATTTAATTTCTATTATTGCATTAGCACCTACAAGACCTGTAAATAAATAACTTGATATATAACTTGATTTATGTAAGTATGTTTAATTAGTCTCTATACAAATCAAAGAATCGGGATGAAAAAAGTACGTAATTGAAAATTTAATTGAATATTCAGGGTCAACCACGACGATTGTACAGGGCCAATTGCCATTTATTTTTAATAGAAAGCTATAAATATCAGTACTTACATTTTTAGAGAAGACTCTTTCTAGGCAACTTTCATTCCAGTATTATTATTGACTATCTCCCAACCATTTGAATGTAGTGAGTTTTTTTGCTGAAATAATGTCATCTGCAAATGCATTTTAAAAAAATTAGTTCAGAATAATTTTCACTTCCCAAAAATATACAGGGTGGCCAAAAATTATTTTTTAATTTAGAACTTTTGAATTGAATTTTCTCAATTTTTTTCAAATGAATCACCCTGGCCATATGATGTGGCAATGAAAAACTAACATTATTTTTATGTATATCTCTATGGCTATTTGTAACCATTTTCAATTTATTGAGCAATAAGTACAACATTTAAGAATAAACTTAATAAATTAGAAGTTTTTTCAAATAATTGAGCAGAAGAAATTATAAAAAGTGCTCCACATGTTGCTCTTTTTGATTGACACATCTCTTATGCATCTTTAAAATGAACCGTTTTTAAAACTCCCGGTGTGATCGACCAAAGAGCAATGTCATTATTTTCGTTACATTTTGGAATGTAGAACAGTAGAAACTTCATTACAAAAACGCGTACAGATGTGTATCAATCAAAATGGGCAACATGTGGAGCACTTATTATAATATTTTCTGTTCAATTATTTAAAAGAACTTATAATTTTTTAAGCTTATTCTTGAATTTATTGCTCAATAAATCGAAAATGGTTAGAAATAGCCAGAGATGTACATACAAAAAAAAAATTGATTTTTCGCTCCATTATATAGGGTATTCCATTTGAAAAAATTGAGAAAATTTAATTCAATAATTCCAACTTGAAAACCGATTTTTGGGAATTGCATATTTTTAGGAAGTGAAAATTTTTGCAAAAACATCACGCAAATGACTCGTAACTGATATTTACAAAAATTTTTCTTAAAATCCATAATGCCGACTGTAGCGATTTTTTAACATGCATCTGCAGATAGCATTATTTCAATAAAAAAAATCACTACGTTCCAATGGTTGGAAGATAGTCAATAATAATATAGAAGTGAAAAGAGTCTAGAAAGAGGCTTCTAAAAATGCACTGACATTTATAGCATTCCATGAAAAAAAAACGGCACTCAGTCCCGTACAATCGTCTTGGTTGACTCTAACTCGAGTGCACTATTGCTCCAACCGGTATGCTTTAAAATTATTCATTTAGTAAATCTGTATATAATAATATTTTTATAACACTTGTAAATTAACCATCAGGAGAGGCAGCCAAATATTCGTATTTTTCGTAAATGAATATGACTGCTTTTTGAATTTTTGCCTGGGGTTTCAGTGCAACAAACTGTTGCAGAGCAAATGCTTCTTTAAATTTACCATATTTCATAGCATCAGACTCAGCATACTTCAATCCTAATATAGGTAGTTTTTAGTAGATTGTCTGGTTTTGTTGTTTTACGTCTGTTTACGTTTTTCAGTGTTCCCAATTTCTATCGGTGTAACCTGAAAATAATATTCAATAAAATAAAACTAAAAATTGAAAGCATAAAGGAGCAAAAACTACATTATATCAAACATACGGAACTGGCCAGCATAACCATAGCTGCAAAAGAGATTGTCCGTAGACAAACTACGGGCAAAACAATTAGGAACTACACAGATTGTAGACAATCATTACTAGTCCTGAGAAGTTACAAAATTACCACAGGAGCAGTATGGGAATGTCACCAAGCACTTGTGGGTGCCTCCAGCATGGATAACATACTGGTATGCTGGGTGAAAGGACATGCACAGTGTAGTGGAAACAAAGTTGCCGACAGACTGGCCAAGAAGGCAGCGGGCCAAAGTATCTTTGGACCAGGCCTGGCCAGTCTGTTACCTATCACAGCGATAATACAAATAATTAAAGAGAACACCCACAATGAATTCAAGAAGTTGTGGGATGAAACAAACAGCTGTCAGCTTGCTAGGAAACTACTAAAATATTCCAACAAGAGTACAGCAATGAACTACCTGGCAATTGTTAGGTTTTAAACTGGACTAAGAACTGTTACGTTTAACTGGGGCTAAAGTTCTTAACCACCAGCTTTTTGATAAGACTTCTAACCCTACCACACCTCGGCTAGTACTCGTCCTCTCAGGTTTGGGGTTCCACGTTCACAAGTGAACGGGCCTAAAGTTGTACCTAGGTAAGAGTAAATAATTATTAAATGTTTAAATCAATAAGTAAACTAAATTACCAAGTGGTTCATTTAACAAAATAATAAGTCGCTATCAAGTTCTAAAAAGATGGTTTTATTCCAAGACAGTCAGAGATCTCGAGTCAATAACAAATTTTTAACAATATATACACACATAAGTATATCTACAAGTTACATGAATGAAATTTGAACACAAATGTTCCAATAAATTCTATGAAGAAGGTAGGTTAATTTGAAGTGTCTATAAACAAAATGTACAAAATAGTTTTCTAGTTTAGAAACCAAAACACTAAATTATAATTAGAATAACCAAATAATATTCACCAAATGCAATTGCATGTAGTTTACATCATGTCCTTAATTAATTCCCCTTTTTACAATATACCCAGACTCATAGTCATTAAAATGTGAAGTGAAAATTCACAGTATAGTTAAAATCAAATTTACCAAATTGAATTGTACAAATTTAAAAAAAAATAAACAGAAACTTATCTTAAGCTTCCAGTGTGGTAAGGTAAGTACTCGTGATTACGACGTGAAACCGATGAAACCATTGCAACAAAATCCTGATGAGTGAGGTAACCATGTAGTTAGAACTTGAACTCTTCACAACGCCATCTATACTGAATCTCGTCAACTATAGTAGACCCTCCTCTCAGCATTCCATCGATGTGACGACGTAACATAACCATCATCGGTAATATTCGATATATTATAATATATACCACAAGAAGACTAACCCAATAAAACCAGTGTGAATAAAACATTAAAACATCTCGGAACGTAGTAGACCCATCATAAACTGCCTAGAAGTGAACCACAAAATACTATTAATACGTAAAATGGACATGAACACGTGTAAACTTACCCATCCATTAGGGTATTTCCTAACTACGCGTTTCCATCCAGCAAGAGCTGATAATATTTCCAGCAGAAAACTAATTCCAAAAAACAAGTAAATAATATGGCGATGGCACACCATTCCCAAGATAAATTTGGATAACTTTCTTCTGCCAGCACAGCATATCGGAAAATTTAGCGTCTACAATGCTCAAACATCCAACATGAAAAGAGAGAGAAATTACCACCAATCCAACATGTAACTCCCAAATCCAAGCGCAAGCGCTGGACTGACCGATGTGAGTTCTGTTCGATTCATAAACTAAACGACATCGAGATCTGTTTCACTTTACAAAATAAGAATAACTAAACAAACTATTCAAACCACAATGAATTATGAAATTACTACTCGTTTAATGAAAAAGGAAAAGATGAAATTGAGAATATACTAGAAAACAATTATAGAAACAATCTCTAATTTAAATGATATCAAAGGAACTGATCAGAACAGAACTGACTCCATGGTGCGTGTGCCGCACAACCATAACTAATTGAATACACTTAGCAAGCAATTTGACAGTCTCACAACGAAACTTATAACCTTCAATAGAACTGTACAACACAAGGAATAAACCATAAAAATTGTATAGTAATGAATACTACAGTAAGTACTCAATTAATATGTTAATTAACCTGACATTACAGTATCGTAGCCTGTTGTGGTTATGTTTTTCTTAGTTGCCTACATGTTTCGATGTTCCAGGTACTCCGGACATGACAAAGAAACTACATAACTAGATAACATATACCCCATTATTTAGCACAATACAAACCTAATTCAATATTAGGAATGAACAATGTACAGGTAGGATACTTCTTGTTTATTATGTACCAAACTAATGTTCGCTTATTCGTTTCAGAGCCAAACATACCAGTGAAAGCTATATCTTGTGTAAACTACAAGTTATTGATAACTAGGGTACGACTTCCCAGTAGTTGAATGTTTAGTAGTCGAACCCCGTCACGACAAATAAAGTAAAGAAAAGTACATAAGGTTAGGCTAATCAATAAAAATAGATTTGAAATATAAATAATAACAAACAATGCAAGCTATTTACTGTGTGAATTAAAATGACAATTATATCCTTTTCTATATTTAATGTGAACTAGTGTTGAACATGTGATTAATAAAAATTTTAAATTACAAGGAACGTTACGACTAAATTTACTCGACTAAACAAAATATAATTAACAAAAATGTTACTGATAATTGAACTTTATTTTAATTTTCAAAACAAATGCAAAATTCTGTATTTATGCTTGCCAAGACAAGATCAAACGTAACGTAACACAATGTCCAGAAGGAACCTACGTTTTATAACGGGAATCCAGACTGGACACTGTCCGTTAAGAAAAGATCTACATAGTATGAGATTAAACTAAACACCTCTCTGTAGAGGTTGTGAACAAGAAGGTGAGACCGTTCAATATGTATTCTTGGCCTACTTTGACCGATATAAGGGAGATGCCCCTAGGCAGCACCACCATCTATATTGCAAGATTAGGTTGGTTGGAGGCCTAGGCGAGGGTCTACCTACAGGGAGGATGTATAAGGGGCCCAATGGGACCTAAGTGCTGTGGTTTAATAATTTTTATTGACCACCCTCCCAATCAATTCCAGAACCCTTAACCATTCATAATAACATTTTAAATCACTCAATTTTCGTGAATTTTCGATGGTGTATTATTTTTATGTTGGTATGTCGATATCAGATTTAATGTATTGCTTATAGATTTCACAATTAAAAAGCACCAAAAGATATATAGTCAAAATGAATCAAAATACTTACTGTACCGTTGCTGCGTTATAATCGTGACCCGAGTTGTGACGATAAGAGTGATGACTCCATCCACCATCTACATAAACTTTGGCCCAGATATTATGACCTTCATCAACTTGATTTCTTTCTAATGTAAGCGTGCACTCTTCCTTGCTGACTCTTCAATGGATTCCCACAAATACGATTTCCAATGATCTCCAAGTTCAAATTCAATTTTATTACCATTAATAATTTCTTTCAACGTTTTCTCTCGTTTTATGTTCTCCCTAGTTGACTTCTTTTTATGTGGACTTGTGACATCCTAATCTTAGATGATCACAATAACCAATAATGAAATACTTTCTTTTATCAGTAAATCTAAAAAGAAAAATATAAAAAATGAATTTTTAACTTAAAATATTAGTCCAATCGCTAAGAAACAAACAGTATGTATTTAGCTACTATTTATAGCTCGCTTGAAAAAATTGCAAATACTCTCTGACATTTCACAGCAGCATCCTTACTTTCAATGATGATCAATTATAAATGTTTATCGAATAAATTATCTCAGGCCTCCCAAACTATTGCTCTATGTGAGCATTTATGATGAAAGCTGGACATAAATTGAAAAGATATCCCGTGTCACATTTTTTTTGCAAATTGTGAGAGGTTATTCCGTGATGATTAGGCTAAATTTCAGATGTTTTGCATTTATTTCAATTTCGCTAAAATTTCATATCTAAAACCAAGAAAATCGAGTAAGTAACGCGTTATCTGAGACCCTGTGCAAGCACATGTGAATTCTTAGGCTATGCCGCTTTCGTTTTATTAATTATTATTATATTCACAAAGGCACTACTCATTTGAGAAATTTAGTGGATAACAAAAAGAAACGTACGTATTATAGCCTCAGAAATATATGCAAGCACGATTTGACATTTACGCACAATATAACCTACTAATTATTGTAAAATAATTTCAGTTATCATGATCTAAATTTTAAATAATATATTACTTACCTACTGCAATCAATGAATCTATCGTCAGACAATAAATACACAAATTTTCAGTATTTTCACACTTCAATGTATATTGCACAAATATAAACGTATGTACTATGTAGAGTCCGTAAATGACCGTAAATTGAAATTCTTAGCCTTGAGAGCTTCAGTATCATGTAATGTAAATAAACAAGTTATGTTATGTTTTTTATGCCAACTAAATACGCGCAACCCACAAAACTTCAAGATGTTCTCTGTGTCACCGAGGTTTTGTCTGTGACTAGTACATACATAAATAAAAATCGCTTCGCGATTACATCGTACGGTCCTGTACATCGCCTAGATTACTGGGCTTCTGTGTTATCAATAGGACAGTGCAATCCGATTACTTGCGCCGATTGACTGGGGACATGCAAACGCACTCTTAAGTACATTTCTAGAATAAGGTGAATATTTTAAAGAATTTTTGTTATTTACTTTGGTAGTAGACATCAAGTTGATGTCCTTGCTCTGAAGCCTTTTCATTTTATGTTTGTTTATATTATAAATGTAACGTAATATGAAATAAAGATTATTATTATTATTATTATTATATACAAAAGATTGGCTAAATAAAAAAATATATATTTTTTAGTTACATCACGTAAAAGTATATAAGAATACCTTCATTTTGGTAAAGAAAAATTTTCGTTCGACCATTTGAACAAATTGGGGAACGTTTTGAAAATTTTGTGAAATTTGGACTGAAAATGGAATTGCGGCCAAACTATTGGATATTTTTTGCTAAAATTTGACAGCTCATTTGTTAGTTATATGGGTTACTTTCGTCTAAAGTTTCATCTAATTCGGTTTAATTTTGGCCAAGTTAGCCGTAATTCAGTTTCTTACGTTTTTTCAGTATATTTATATACATGTCGTGGGAGGTGGTGAACCGATTCTCACGAAATTTGAACTGAACATTCCTTGAATATCTACAATGAAAGGATACCATTCTAATTTCTTAACCTTTTAAAGGTTGCAAAATGAATTAAAATTGAAAAACCACCCTTAAAATGATAAATTTACCCCTTTTCCGCGAAAAAAAGGGTTCCCCCACCTACTTGGAAGTGAAAAACTCAAGGTATTCTTAGTTTCACCACAACAAATTTCTATGTTGTGTTGCTCCATGTAAAATTTTTTCTACAAATCTATATTTACTCCACTATAGAGGAACAAACGCATCTATAAATAATATTTCCAAATTCAATAATATCAAAATTGTTATGTACGACAGTATGACAGCAGGATGGCAAACAAAGAATATAGTACCTACTATAAATATAAATTCACTTCTAATAATGCATAAAAATTCATTTATTTGTATGTAATAAAATTGTATTAATTTATATGTATGTAAAATATTATCGTGAAATAAACTGTTATTTATTTGTTATTATTTATTTATTTATTATTTGTATATGTAGTAATAAATAAATATAAAAGTTTAAACACATACATACTGACTCTATAATCATATTATTTAAACAGTATGAACAAAGTTACGTAAAATTCGAATTATTACAAGAATTCAAAAAATGGTTGTGACATCAGACAGATTGTTTACATATCACCTAATCTAAGCTTTGTTTATACCAGTGACAGTTTCTCCATTGGGTTATTTAGTTGATGCCCTCAACAAGCATGTGATATCAGCTCTGTGAAAGTGTGTGTATTCCATTAGCGGGATACTAATTTATAGCTAAAGCTTAGGTTATATGATGGTCTTCGGATCATCTCTATTACCTTGTTGTTTTAAATGTCGATCGATGGAACTTTATGTATAAGAATGCATCTGTGTTTGAAAATACCAATTTTGGGACGTAAGGGAACAGCTGGGGATGTGAATGATCTTTTCAATGATATGAGCTTTCTCAAGGTTAAGAGAATTCTTAACCTTGAGAACTATGCTACAGCAGCTACTAAGAGAATTGTTCTCAGGTGGATGCACTTCGATAATACTTTCTCATCATACCATATCTTGAATATATTTTGAATTCTCTAAAACATTTTGGCAGAACGCAAAATTAACCTGAACATATACATAAGTTTTTTGGGTTGGGGAGGAAACTCGACATATAAAAATTAAGTCCCCTCTGGAGCCACTCCTGGTGACCTGGTGAGAAAATTGAAAAAATGTTTTCCATATAATGTTCCTTTCTAAACAACTTTTATTCAAAGAAATTTTGATTCAACATAAACTTATCATTAGGCCCTCCCTGCAGCCGACTTTGGCCACCTGACAAAAGATTTTTAAAAGGCTATTTCGATATAATTTTCCATCCTGAATAATTTTTATTTGGAACATTTCTAGATTCGACGAAAAATTCTTCAAAATACCCAATTTCATCATCAGAATTTGAATTTTTTCACAGCGCCAATACTTTATTTAGAGATAAGAAAGTAAAAACCACTTTACATTATAATGATTTTTTTTAAAATAAATTTATTCGTATCAATAGTTTATGAATGGTAGATGGATAATTAATTATAATAAATAATAATAATAAATAAATGACACCACAGGTAATCACGAATGCACAGAAACATGACTTTTACTTAATAACAAAGAGCAAAAATATGATTATTGTTTCCTGCAAGATGCAGACAGACGGAATAAATAAAATAATATTATTATTTAAATCCATTTATTTCATAAACTTTTATTGATATATATTATTATTACCCTTTACTCGAGTCTGAGTATAAAAATGTTACTGTCGATAGATTGTGTGTAATAAAAAACAAGTAAAAGGTGTAGTCTATTGTAATTCCCATTCATCTACGGTGCACACGACTATGGCTATAGAGGCTAATTCGGGAGAGCACATGTCGACCGCAGTCAGGACAAACATAGACCTGGTTAGGTCTTGGATTCGGCCTTCTTGCAGCAACATTTCCTTGATAGCTGGCCACAACCCCTCGCCATTCGGTTCTGTCCGCTGCAAGTTGTTCCCATTGCTTGTCTGCAATACCGCAGGATTTTAGATTTTCATGGAGAACGTCTTTGAACCTCTTTCGTTGACCGCCACGCCTTCTTCTACCGCTTAGCAATTCACCATAAAGTGTACATTTAGGAAGGCGGTTATCATGCATACGATGAACGTGACCTGCCCATCTTAGGCGTGCTCTAGAAATAAGCACCTCAATTGGAAGGCTGTTTGCTCTCCTGAGTACTTCCACGTGTGATATGTGATGGAACCAACGGATTTTCATCATACTTCTGAGGTGTCTTTGCTGAAAACGTTCTAATTCTTTCACATGACGACGGTAAGTGATCCAGCTTTCACATCCATATAGCAGTGTTGGAATGACAACTGCTCTGTAGACAGCCATTTTCGTTGACAAAGCAAGGTCGTGGTTGTCAAATACTCTCCCTCTAAGTCCCCAGGGGGCTCTAGATGCAGCGTTAATTCTATTGCGAATCTCGCTGTCCATGTTTGCTTTGTCATTAACAACGTTGCCTAAGTAATTGAACTGATCCACCACTTCAAGAGAATTTCCGTTAAGTGTAATGTCTATTTGGTTCACTTGATGAGGAGTTGACATAATCTTAGTCTTTCCAATGTTGATTTTAAGTCCCAAGGAATCATAGCTCTGGGCATACACATCTAAAAGTTCTTGAAGCTCTTCTGGCGTAGAGGCTAAAAGTGCACAGTCGTCCGCATACTGGAGATCACAAATGAATCATGTGCGTGTCTTCGTGAAAGCTCTAAAGCGCCCTATGTTAAAGAGACCGCCATCAAAACGGTATCTGAGACCTATTCCTCTGACTGTCAGTTTGTTGGCAACAATAATTGTTAGAGCAGTGGTAAACAAATTAAAAAGTAGGGGTGCCAGGACACATCCCTGCCTAACTCCAGTGAGAGTTTGGAAAGGTTCGGTTGCCTCATTATTATACATAACCTGGGCGTTGTTGTTTGTATGTAGACTGCGACATACTTCCACAAATTTTCTAGGGATACCTAAGCGGAACATAATTTTCCAGAGCACTTCCCTGTCCACCGAGTCAAACGTCTTGGTTAAATCAATGAAGGCCATGTGAATTTCTCCTTGATGCTCGAGTGCTTTTTCTTGAAGCTGTTGTAAGTGTGAAGATTAGATCCGATGTGCCTCGGTTTGGTCTAAAACCACTCTGTGTTTCAGGAAGTAACTTTTCCATAACAGGTGTTAGCCTATTTGCCATCGCTTTAGTGAGTATCTTCGCTTCAACAGCCAGGAGAGCTATATCCCTGTAATTTCCACAGTCCGCAGCGCTCCCTTTGTTTTTGAAGAGGTTGATTAAAAGTGTATCATGAAACTCCTGCGGAGCTTGACCAGTTTTTTGAGGTAGGGTATGAGCTCTGACGACACAGCTTTAAAGATCTCAGCTGGGAGTGAGTTGGCGCCGGGAGATTTGTTATTTTTTAGCTTTTTTTAATGGCGGTTAAGATCTCTTCCGTTGTTAGTGGTTTATCTAAGTCTTCGAAGGTGTCATATTGAGGGTTAAGATTTATAATATCGTGATCGGCTTGACTTTGCTGGTTAAGAATGTTAGTGTTCTTTCCATCGGGCTCTTATTTCCTGGTCTTCTTTGAGGCGATTTCCATTTAAATCTTTAATAGGGCACATATTTTTCCGACTGCGGCCGTACACTGCTTTTACTCCTTGAAAGAAATTCCTGTAGTCGTGTGAATCGGCGTACCTTTGAATTTCTCTGGCATTGCTTGCCCACAACTCGTTCTTTATTCTTCTGATTTCGCGTTGCATTTCATACTTAGATTGGGTAAAAGCTTCTGCTTTTGATGAGTCGTTGGGGTGGATGATAGCGTTTTGGAAGGCAATATGTTTGCGGTCAAGAAGTTCTTGTATAAAAGCTTCATTATCATTGAACCAGTCCTCCTGTTTTTTACTTTTACTTGATATATATAGGCAATACTTCAGGAGCATATAGTTTGAGTCAAAAAATATATCACTAAAAGTACCTATATTTTTTCCGCGCCCTCCTTCGGAGAAAGTTACATACTGTAAAATGTTTTTTGCTTGTAACTTCAAAACTGCTCTATTGATTTTAATAAAAGTTGAACAGTATACATAAGTAAGTACCTCTGATTAAAAAATATGGTGCCCTATAATGCACAATTTGTATACTTCTGAAAAAGCAATCTTAAATTTTTCAACTCAAATAAATGCAATGCTACTCCACTGGTAGAAATTCTTCGCGCACATTAGCTCCGCCCCGGGCATCTTCTCATGATAATACTATTCTACATTATGATTACTCAACACATTCGCTTTCGGTCGGTCGTACTCGAGTGAAATTTCTGCCCAGTCGCGTCCGCCTGCTGCCCGCACCTGCCTTTGCACTGTACATTTTAAGAAGAAATAAGAATTCTATTTAGACTATATACAGGTGTATAGTAGGATAGGAAATGTAATTGTTTAATTGTAATAAAGCAAAAATATAATATTTTCGGTAATTATCTCGAAATCCAGGAATCCAGGGGGGAGGGCACTTAGGGGGCACAGTTCGTTTGGGGGGGGGGGGGGCAAGTGCTCCTGTAGGCCCTCTCGTGGCGCCGAAAAACAGAAACAATTTTTGCAGGTATTAATGACACAATATAGAGGTTATAACTAAAGAAAATTGACTTTGTTATGTAAAACTGTTCTACAATCTCATGAATAAGAACAAAATAACAGGATTACACTCTAAGAAAAATTTTGTTTGTTTTTTCAAAAGAAGCGAAATAAATATGTTACCAGTAATTCACATTATTTTTGTACAGACAAAAATACTTGCCATGGTGGTATAAATACAGCAGCAGGATGGGTCTATCCTTTGGCATTTTTGATAAGTAATGGTTGGATAAGGCCTTATGGTTGTAATAGCATTAGAGCTGCCGCCGAATATTTCACTAAGAGCTGTGTACCAGGAGCACTAAGTACTGAATATAATACGGGAGTCCCTTACGATAATATGTGTGATTTATGCCATGGTCCTAGTTATAGGTAAGAAACTTATAATTATAATTTATATAATATTAACATTAGTTTGATGTATTTTTTCCCGGTGATGATTATTCGAATTTCACATGTAATATCTTATTTGAATGAAAGTATAACATTTGATTTAATTAAAACAACTTAGAATATATTATTTTGTTTCCTGACCAGCTGAATTGGCAATTGTTCGGTTACAGATCAATAAATAAGTAAATAAAAATAATTTGATATAATTACTAGCATAATTAGCTGTCTTATTTAACATTTTTTGTAAGAAGAAAATGATTTTCAGTTTACCGTAAGTTTTACTACATGATACGACTTGATAATTATTTTTAAAAAATTCAAAAAGTCCAATTTGACAGATTTATCCACAAGTTGGAATTCTGACATAAATTTTAATTCTAAACAACTTTTCTTAGTGACAGTTTTTCATGTTGGTAAAATTGAACGTAGTTTACTCTTACACATAATATGGTAAAACGTAGGTATAATCAATTGCTAATTGACTCGAAAAAACAAAAATATAAACATCAGATATTAGAAAGTAATAATGGATCGAAACATGTTTGGAAAATTGTAAATACAATTGAGTTCAATGGAAATAAAAGAAATAACGGTAATCATATACCAGGGAACCCTAAAACAGTAAATAATAATTTTAATAACCATGCCATAAATGCTGCTCCTAAAATGTTTAAAAAATTTCCAAAAATAAAATTTTCAACTAACATTGATTCAAACGAAAACACCATCTTTATCAATCCTGTAACTATAGAGGAGGTAATTGATATTATAGACAGCAAATACCCCGACCTGCATTGATGACAAATGATATTGGTTACCATTCTTTAATGATCTGATTTAATCTTTAATGATTTGTAAGGTGTAATTCAATGCAGGTCGGGGTATTTGCTGACATCTATGGTGTATAGTAGCAATTGACCATTTGAGAGGTTTCACTTACCTCTCACCACTACTCAATTTACTATAGTTTGTATAAAACTAGCAGGTTGGCCACTATCATTTGTCTGCTCCATGACCTATGGCATACTGATGAGAACTAATAAGTCCGAAACCGGTCTATGTCTGGTCAGGGAGTTGACAAATGATATTGGTTACCATTCTTTAATGATTTGTAAGGTGTAATTCAATGCAGGTCGGGGTATTTGCCCGCTGAGTAGTTGTTTCCTGCAAATCATATATTATAATAAATATATATATATATATATATATATATATATATATATATATATATATAGCGCTGAATTAACAAGCCTGACACGTTAAGTGTAATAATCACATATTACCAACAAAACGCTAATGCTTCGATTGCAACAAACACCGGCTGAAAGACTGATCCTATTTAAAGGAGCTCTCATGGCAGTCACCCCATACCACTTGCAGACTGCAGTTTCGAGCTTTTGGCTCTCGTCAGTGCAAGGTAGGCATGTGATGAACGACACGAGGATCCTTTGACTATTTGGTACATCTCCGTATTTTTATAATAACGAGATGTAAAATAGTAAGCAGGCCCCATCTAGCGGTCCAGTGTCTGTTGCAATCGAAAAATCATTCAAAATCATTGAAATCATTTTCCAACATCTAAGAGGGTAAGATAGGGGTTGAAATATTTTAAAAATTCATTATTTTCCCAACTATTACTTGTTGAGTTTTAATTTTAACGGGGATTCATTAAGAGCAATTAAATACTTCAGAAAAATGTTTTGAAATCATTTTCCAGCCCGTCTAAGTGGGTGAGATAGGGGTTGAAATATTTTAAATATTTATTATTTTACTCAATTCCTGTCGAGTTTTAATTTTAACGGGGATTCACTAAGAATAATGAAATACATCAGAAAAATGTATTGAAATCATTTTCCAGCCCATCTAAGAGGGTGAGATAGGGGTTGAAATATTTTAAAAATTCATTATTTTCCCAACTATTACTTGTCGAGTTTTAGTTTTAACGGGGATTCGTTAAGTACAACGAAATACATCAGAAAAATGTATTGAAATCATTTTCCAACCCGTCTAAGAGGGTGATATGGGGGATGAAATATTTTAAACATTTATTATTTTACTCAATTCCTGTCGAGCTTTAATTTTAACGGGGATTCGTTAAGAACAATGAAATACATCAGAAAAATATATTGAAATCATTTTCCAGCCCGTCTAAGAGGGTGATATGGGGGATGAAATATTTTAAACATTTATTATTTTACTCAATTCCTGTCGAGCTTTAATTTTAACGGGGATTTATTAGGAACAATGAAATACATCAGAAAAATGTATTGAAATCATTTTCCAGGCCGTCTAGGAGGGTGAGACAGTGGTTGAAATATTTTAAAAATTATTGACATGTAAATACGGTCGAGCTTTAATTTCAACGTAGATTCGTTAAGAACAACTAAATACATCAGAAAATTGTATTGAACTCATTTTCCAGTCCGTCTAGGAGACGGACTGGAAAATCATTCCAATACATTTTCCATTTTTCTGATGTACTTCGTTATTCCTATTAAATACACATTGAAATGAAAAAAATAAACAGAATTTAATAATTTTATTAAGTAACTCTTAGAGTATTTCAACCCCCATCTTCCCCTAGGTGAGAATGTTAAAAGAGAGAGGGAGGTCCGACAGGGAAATATTTACTGTTTTTGACCATAGATTAGATTAGATCAACAAAGGAGCTGGTTATTTAGCCTTTACCACCGCGACCTTTTCAGGTCTATTGTGGTGCTCCTAGAATACATTCCTTATAGTACCTCATCCAACTTTGTGCTTTGTAATAGACTCCACAGTTTTGATAAAGGCCCTTTTGTATAGCTGTCCGCCTTTGGTTTTACTTCTCCGAGTACTTGGAATCTCAGTCTCGCCAGGCCTTCACAGTGGCACAATACGTGAACTGAGGTTTCCTCTTCCTCTTGACAGAACCTGCATGGTGCGTTCTCTGCCAGGCCCATTAGACTCATGTGTCTATTGAGCCGGCAGTGCCCAGTTAGAGGACCTACTATTACTCTGATGGCCTTTTTTAATGAACTCTTTGGCCTTCCTCTGTCTTGGGAGATTCCTCCAACATTCCAGAGATTTATTTTGCACCCATTGCTGCTCGTATGCATGGCTTTGCCACGCCACAAAAGGGCTCGGGTCCTATTGGGGCTTCAAGTGTGCCTTCCTTGGCTAGTTGGTCAGCCTTTTCATTTCCTCTGTGTCCCTCGTGTCCTGGTACCCATGCTAGAGTCACTCTGTTCTGACTTCCTAGCTCTGTAAGGGCTGTCAAACAGTCCCACACCAATCTTGAGTTGATTTGCATGGAACTGATTGCTTTTTTTGCCGCTTGGCTACCAGAGAAAATGGCAATTGACTAGTTAACAGTGCTTTGTCCTATTATCTCCCTTGCGCAATAGTGTATGGCGATCACTTCAGCCTGAAACACCGTTGCATATTTCCCTAGACTTATCGGGATACTGACTTTTGACCTTGTCCCGTAAATCCCGGTCCGACACCTTGTTCTGTCTTGGAGCCGTCAGTGTACTTGTTTGTGCTGTTGTGGAAGGACCGTTTTTCCAGTCCTCCGGTGTCCGGTATTACAGTCTCAAATTTCTTGTTGAAGTTATACCTTGGGACCATTACGTCCGTGGGCATGCCTAGAATGAGATCTGTCCTCATCTCCGGGTATAATTTCTGGTACTCCATCTCGTGTTGCTGGCTAATTGGCGTTTAGCCTTGCATTAACCTGTGCACCACTGACCGAGCTTCGCCTTGTATGAATATATGTAATGGTGGCAGGTCCAAGAGAACCTCAAGTGCAGCCGTAGGAGCAGTTTTTATAGCCCCCGTGGCGCACAGGCAAGCAAGCCTTTGTATGCCACTTAACAACCGTATTGTTCCCGACCGCACCCGTCTTAGTCCACCATACCACTGATCCATAGGTTATCATGGGTCTCACTACTCTGGTGTATAACCACAGGTTCATTTTGGGATTTAGCCCTCGGTTTTTTCCACACATTTGCCTACACCTTCCCAGGGCGATTGTGACTTTCTGTGTGATTTTTTGGATGTGAGAGTTCCATGTTAATTTTTTGTCAAAAATGACTCCTAAATATTTTGCCTCACAGGCAAATGGAATTTCCACTCCGTGAGCCTTAGGGGCTTTAGGCCTTGCAGTGCTCTTCTCCGTGTAAAATTGACGACTGTGATTTTGTGGATATTTATAGAGAGACCTTCCTTACAACACCATTTGTCAACAACATTTAGGGCTCTTTTGACCATAACTTATTATTTTAAAACACGTATTGCAAACAAACTATAAGACTATCTAAGTAGAAGTATAACAAGAGTAGTGTTATAAATTTTCACTCAATAATTTTAACATATACGAAATAGTTAGATTTAAATTTGGGAAATACAGAAATTGACGTAATTTTTAAAATTAAATCCAACTATTTTGCAAACAACTGAAATTATTGAGTAAAAATTCATATCACTACACCTGACATAATTCTACTTTTAGTTTTATACTTTTACCAATATATGCATAAAAAAAAAGTTATGGCTAAAAATAATAAATATTTCCTTATCGGATCATTCTCTCTCTCTTGGATATTCCTACCTCGAAACCACGTTGAAATTAAAACTCGACCGAATGAACTTATAGCATTCATTTTTAAAATATTTCAACCCCTATCTCACCCTCCTAGATGGGCTGGAAAATGGTTTCAATACATTTTTCTGATGTATTTAATTGTTCTTAATGAATTTTTAAAATATTTCAACCCCTATCTCACTCTTCTAGACGGACTGGAAAATGATTTCAATACATTTTTCTGATGTATTTTATTGTTCTTACTGAATCCCCATTAAAATTAAAACTCGGCAGGAATTGAATAAAATAATAAATATTTAAAATATTTCAACCCCTATCTCACCCTCTTAGACGGGCTGGGAAATAATTTCAATACATTTTTCTGATGTATTTTGTTGTTCTTAGTGAATCTCCGTTAAAATTAAAACTCGACAGGAATTGAGTAAAATAATAAATATTTAAAATATTTCAACTTCTATCTCACTCTCTTACGGGCTGGAAAATGATTTCAATGCATTTTTCTGATGTATTTCATTGTTCTTAGTGAATCTCCGTTAAAATTAAAACTCAACAGAAATTGAGTAAAATAATAAATATTTAAAATATTTCAACCCCTATCTCACCATCTTAGACGGGCTGGAAAATGATTTCAATATATTTTTCTGATGTATTTTATTGTTCTTAGTGAATCCCCGTTAAAATTAAAACTCGACAGGAATTGAGTAAAATAATAAATATTTAAAATATTTCAACCCCTATCTCACCCTCTTAGACGGGTCGATACAATTTTTTATTTTAAACAATGTGCCTCTGATGCACCGATTGCACCAATATTCAATAGCGCATTCCTCCCAGATTTTATGTCTAAAATTTTAGAGTTCTACGTTGAGCCGTTCTCGAGAAAAACGTGTCACAAACAAACTGACTGACAAACAGACACACAGACGGCATGCCGATTCGGATATATTTGCTATCAATATGTACATAATTATTATAATATCTGGAATTTGGATTTTTTCACGAGAAAATACTTTATCTATAGCTGGGAAAGTAAAAACAACTCACCTTTGCGTTACTGTCTCTTAAAAGTCATTAGTACAGTTCAAGCAGGGTTAGTAGTTAATTTATTATATTTCAAAATTAAAAATAAAAGTGAAAACAAATTGGCAACATTGCAGGATGCAGTATGGTATGTATATAATTCTTCTTGGATGCAACATAATTAAAGGAATTTAAGAAAAATATGCACTGGATGCACTATTATTTCTAGGCTAGACGGAGTTAGTAGAGTATGCATGACAAAAAAGAGTGAATATTTCATTTGTAAAGTTAAATAAATTTTATACATATAACCATGACAGAGATAATCTTACAATCAATATATATCAGTGAAATATGTTACATCTATGTTAATTGCAATAAGGTATGCTGGACGTAAAGACTCAGCAATGTTAGCGGGATGTATATAATATATATATATATATATATATATATCTATATAAAGAAGAAGGGTAGTCTTGACTGACTAGTTAAGAAAACCAAAATTAAACACACGTGGTGTATCTTGAGGTTGCAGTCAGAGGTGAAAAGTTTACGGCCACAAAACAGAAAAAGAAAAACTCTTTTGTTACTTTGTCAAGCTTTCGGAAATTATTTATTCCCTTTATCAAGACATTAACTTGAGGTTAAAAGTTAAGGTCACATGTATTATAAAATAGTCGCATTTTTTAACTTAATGTAGACAAATTCATACACAAATTCCTTTACAGGTACACAATTTAAGGTAAACAATTACTGATTATTTAAAATTAAGGATTAAAACCATGATTAAAATAGATATAACAAAATGAACATGAATAACTATCACATGTGAGTTCTACACTCACATGTGATAGTTATTCATGTTCATTTTGTTATATCTATTTTAATCATGGTTTTAATCCTTAATTTTAAATAATCAGTAATTGTTTACCTTAAATTGTGTACCTGTAAAGGAATTTGTGTATGAATTTGTCTACATTAAGTTAAAAAATGCGACTATTTTATAATACATGTGACCTTAACTTTTAACCTCAAGTTAATGTCTTGATAAAGGGAATAAATAATTTCCGAAAGCTTGACAAAGTAACAAAAGAGTTTTTCTTTTTCTGTTTTGTGGCCGTAAACTTTTCACCTCTGACTGCAACCTCAAGATACACCACGTGTGTTTAATTTTGGTTTTATATCTATATATATATATATATATATATATATATATATATATATATATATATATATATCGGTAAAGAAAATTCATGGGCAAGCCCGCCAAGAAAAAAAAAGTGCAAACCGCAGACACGTGTTTCGGACTTTTTGGTCATCATCAGTACGGTGTAGCTAAGTTGAAAGGATGGGCTCAACTTAGGAATCAAACGACACAAATGGATCACAGGCAGGATGCCAGCTGCACATTTGTGACGCCGCTGGAAAGACCCTGCATTCCAGAGCAACAAAACAGCATTGCCACGGAGGCTAACTATAGCAACCCATGTCTGTATAAAATATGAAACATTTTCAATTTTGGTTTCATGCATTATATTGCAGACAAATTACTGTTTTAAAATTCCTGTATGTTATAAAAAGCATTACGCAAAAGAAACTGTTTTACTATTTAAAGGATTTATGTGTAAGTTGTTTAATCTCTTAAGGTAGGGCATTATTATAGCACTTGATGGCAAACGCTGGCATCGGATTTAGTAATAGCTCCGTCCCCTTGCACGAAAATTCCGTGTCTGTTGATATTAAAAGTAAGTAATGCCTCAAATTAGTTTTGAATATTTCACTCGGACAAGGACCAATTGTCACTATCACTACTATCACTATCATCACTAACTCTGATTATTAAGGGTTCCACCATACTCTCAACTATATTATCAAGCTCCCAAAAGTTTGGTTCGGCTTTATTTACTACATGCTGAACACATTTATTCCATTTTTCTGGGGTGATTGTCAAAATGGCATCATTAAAAAGATTTTTTACATCGGGAAACTTGAATGAGGTGTCCCTACTAGCAACATAATTTTTAACGTCAGCCCAAATCAACTCTATGGGGTTTAACTCGCAATAATATGGGGGAAGCCGAAGAATTATTCTGTTTTCTGATTTTGCCATTTCGTCGATAACGTAAGCATTATAAGCTGACTTGTGTTGCGCAACTAATTTCAAATGTTGCACTTTCAACATTCTGTCGTCGCATTCAATATTTTTTGACATCAGCCATTCTATTATTTTTTCTTTCCTCCACGCTGTAGTTGGTATCTTTTCTAATTTTCTAGAATGGTATGATGCATTATCAATCACAATTATTGCGTTGTCTTCTAAAAGTGGTAAAACCTTTTTAAACCACGATTCAAAACTATCGCCATTCATTTCTTCGTGGTAATCGCCACTTTTTTTTTATTCAAATACCCATAAACCACCCTCTACAAATCCTGTTTTACTACCAATGTATGCAACTATTAATCTCTTACCTTTTCCCGAGGGATTTTTGAGACCTGGAGAAAGTCCTGACAAAAAAGCCTGACGAGACGATTTAATAGTTTCATCGACCCATACATATGACTTGGTGTGTCCTTGATTCACCCAAGTTTCATCTAAATAATATACTTTTCTCTTTTCATCCCGAAATTTTTTAATTGAGGTCAAATATTCCCGCCTCCACAACACTATTTCGTCTCAAACATAATATTTTTAGTCGCAAACTCCTCTATAAATCCTTATTTTACTATAAGGAAAATAACCAGACTGCAACCAAAGTTACAAATCTGGCGCGTTAAGTGTAATAATTGCATATTACCATCAAAACGCTAATGCTTCGATTGCAACAAACACCAGCCGAAAGACTGATCCTACTTAAAGGAGCTCCCTTGCCAGTCGTCACACACCACTTGCAGACTGCAGTTTCGAGCTGTTGGCTCTCGTCAGTGCAAGGTAGGTATGCAACGACGAAGTAGGATCAGTCTTTCGGCTGGTGTTTGTTGCAATCGAAGCATTAGCATTTTGATGGTAATATGCAATTATTACACTTAACGCGCCAGATTTGTAACTTTGGTTGCAGCCTGGTTTTTTTTTTTTTTTTTTTTTTTATACATTTATTTAACGTCGGCCTATTTCCGCTACTGAGGCCTAACACCGACGCCTGTAGACGAGCTACCCCCAACCAGGAATTTTGCCGAACCTCTTCCCTTAAGAAGAGTAGGGATCTTTTACTTGCCTAACATTTAATAGACAAGGGACCGACGGCTTTACATCCCTTCCGAAGGATGGTATATCTCCTATATAACCCTCGCCTAAGGTTGTATAGCTTCCGCGCATACACTGATATACAAGCCGCTGGAAGATGTGTGAGGCGAGAACGCGGTTTCCGTTGGAATGGTCACCAATCCAAGTACTAACTGCGCCTGTCGTTGCTTTACATCGCATACCGAAGTATGTACATAGTAAAGACGCACCTACGCTCGCCCCTTTTGCAGTCTGGTTACTTTCCTTATAGTAAAATAAGGATTTATAGAGGAGTTTGCGACTAAAAATATTATGTTTAATATTCCGCCCTCTAAAAGCACATTTGAACTATGCTAAGCCAAGTCAGGCTATTTATTTTTCGATTGCAACAGACACTGGACCGCTAGATGGCGCCTACTGGCTGTTTTACATGTCGCTATTGTGAAAATACCGGGATGTACTATAGTCAAAGGATTCTCATGTCGGTCGTCGCATGCCTACCTTGCATTGACGAGAGCCAACAGCTCGAAACTGCAGTCTGCAAGTGGTGTGTGACGACTGGCAAGGGAGCTTTTTTAGTAGAACATTTAATCTAAATTGCAGCAATGGGGTTCTTGCATGGGACGAAAGTTTATAATGTCATTAATTCAACTTTTGCGTAATTTTTTTGGTCTTCTAATAAGATTAGGTCCTTATTTTAGACAATCTTTTGATTTATGTATTTATCTCAATACCATGAAAATAATCCATTAGTTCATAAGAAAGTGAGAAAGAGTTTATGCTGTTATTACAATTTTGTTTCCCCTTACTTTTTGTACTTTTTTCAATAAATACACTTTGTTTATTTTGTAGATTTCTTATTTGAATATAGTCTAATAGAAATTTGTTATGACAATATATTACTTGTGGGATGCTTTTACAGACAACCCTCAAACATATTATTTGGATGTGATTATTTTGACGAATTGTTATATAAATTACTTAAAAATAGCAGTAAAGTTTTTATTTGCGGAGATTTTAATTTTAACTTTGACCACAATGCTGTGATAAATAAAGCAGATAAACTATCACTTGTTTTATCATCTTATAATTTACAAAGATGTATAAATAAATACACACAAATTGACAAGCGAAATAGTACTAAAACTATAATAGACAATATTTTTTACAATATTAGTAGTGAATTTTTAGACCCTCTAGTCATACATTGTGACCTATCTGATAATTTTTTACAAATGGTATGTTATCAATATGAGTATGTCAAAACAAATGAGAGCTCTTATATACTCAAACATTTTTTTAAATCAGAGGAAAAAATTAATTATTTTAAATATTTACTGTCTGTTGAGACTTGGCCATTCTTATCGGGTACTAATACAAATAGTGATGAAAAATTTACCAAATTTCATAATAGATTTACAGAATTATTAGATATTGCTTTTCCTTTTGAACTGTGTAAGGTAAAAAACTGCAAAAAAACAAAAAAACCTGGATAACCGAAGAGTTAATTAATTACCGAAGGTATATTCATAAGAGAAGTATACAAAGCCTATAAATATACTGGGGATGAGGAAGTTCGCATAAGATACATTTAAAAAAAAAATCACAAGAGAAAAATTTATACAGCAAGAAGGATGTATAATGAGTCAGTAATTATAAATTCAGATAATAAATCAAAAACTGCATGGAAAATCATTAAAAATCATCAAAATGGTAAATCGAAAAGTTTACCGGAACAGTTTAGAGATACTAATGGCAATTTAATAACAGATATGCAAGTAGCAGCTCAAGAATTTAATACATTCTTCATCGATTTTATAAAACAGCTTACCCAGAACAAGTCGGTCGATAAACCCTCAATAACAGTCAGTAATGTGAATTCAATGTTTTTGTTGCCAATTACTGTAAGAGAAACAAGAATGATTATTAAGATGGTCTCAGCAAAAAATTCTTCGGGAGATGATGGTATACCATACTCTCTATTAAACGATGTTATTGATTTTATAACAGAACCACTTACATACTTGGTAAATTTGTCCTTTCAAAAAGGCATATTTCCCTCCATTCTAAAAATGCTCTTGTAGTACCAATACACAAAAAATCTGATACATCAGCGTTATTAAATTACAGAGGAATAGTTTCTCTTTTCAGTTTTTTCTAAAGTTTATGAGAAATTATTTTACATAAAAATGAACGCATTTTTAAGTAAAGAAAAAGTTCTTTCTAGTAACCAATATGGTTTTAGAAGGGGTTATTGCACTCAAGATTCAATTCTATCTTTATTCAACTATATACTTAACAGTTTCGAAGAAAAAAATAAATGTTCATGTGTATTCTTTGATCTTACACGTGCCTTTGAAACTGTTGATCGTAGACTATTAATTGACAAATTAAAAAATTATGGAATTAGGGGATTAGCTCTAAATTGGATCGAGTCATATTTATCAAACTGATACCAAAAAGTATCCTTGTCTGTTAACAACTAAACTTATATATCAGAAGCCAAGCACGTCTCCACAGGTGTTCCTCAGGGAAGTGTGCTTGGACCTCTGCTTTTCATTATTTATTTTAATGATATTGTTTCTTGCATAAATGGATCTTTTATAACTATTTTTGCAGACGACACAACTACTAGTGACACAGCTTCTGATGTACATAACTTAGCATTGAAAAGAAATAGTACCATAAAATCAGTGGACATGTATTGCTCCAAAAATGGTCTTTAACTGAACATTTCAAAAACCCACAATGACATTTTCCACCAAGCTACTAAATAGTAGCTTATTAGTAAAGATAAATCACACATCTATAGTTCAGCATGAAGTTGTTAAATATCTTGGAATTCAGATAGACTCGGGCTTATCCTGGAGTAATCATATAGATATGATATTAGGTAAACTGTCTACACATTGTTTTGTGTTATGGCAGATGCGTCAACATGTCAGTCTGAATATTTTAATAATATACTACTATGCATACGTCCAGTCATGTCTTGACTATTGCATAATGTGCTGGGGAAATTGTAGCAGAATAGGAGAAGTTCTTATTATGTAGAAAAAATAATACGTACATTAACATTTAAATCTCCTAGAGAAACTTGTAAGCCATTATTTAATAATCTAAACATTTTAACTATTTCGTCATTGTATATTTTCAGATGTGTATCTTATGTAAAATTCCATATTAGCAAACCGAGCTTTAAATGTGATGGTTGCAGCAGGCCTCTTCATATTCAATGCGCAAACATTACCGCCACAGAAGCAAAATGTTTACAACTGCAAACCAGAAAATTAAAATTTTTCTGTGAAGATTGTGAAGAAGGTCTTCTACAAGTACCAGTGCTTAGAAGATTAATTGAAGGTTTGCAACAAGAAGTGGAAAAACTAAAAAATAAATAGTGAAAACATTCTTGAAAACGAAAACATAGTTAATGAAGTTTTTGAGAGACAAAAAAGATCCAAAAATTTAATTTTGTACAATCTGCCTGAGCCCAAGGCGAGCAAGCCAACTCGCAGGAAAGAAGAGGATAAAAAGAAAACAATAGAAATCCTCAAAGATTTGTCAGACTCGCCAATAGAAATAAGAAATATATAAAGAATATTGTTATGTGCTGCCCTCTAACAGAGAGGAGAGTTGTAATTACTCCCTGGCCAGAAGGGTGGCGCCATCTATGGGCCAACTGGCGAATCACCATTTAGTAGTGCCTAAGTAAATTGTAGAGAATTCGAGTATATTCTGGAAGGTTCTATAATGATATTCTGGACATTCCAAGTGGGTATATAAAGAGGTGAGTCCAACAGATGGGGTACAGTACAGTTTAGTGAAGTATAAGGAACAGTTCAGTTTAGTATCCAGTACAGTTCTGGGTAGTCTGTGGTTCTGGTTACAGAGACAGTTTGTAGAAGAAGAGTTCAGTTGAGTGAAGTAGGCAATACAGTTGAGTTCAGTGAAGTAAACAGACAGAGAGTTTTTAGGTTAGACAAGAGTTGACAAGTTTAGGAAGAAAAGTAAAATACATATTGTTTTAAAAGTAGTGAATATATATTAGATTAAGTTATTATTAGTTGTGTAATTGTTAAGTATTTACTAGTGTAATTTTAGTGATAAATAAAATAGTGGTTAGTGAAAATTCTTGTTGCAAGTTATTTGAATCCACAAAGTGTTTACTGAAAACTGTAAGCACGTAACAATTGGTGTCAGAAGCGGAATTGCAACAGAATTTCTGAAGAATTCGACGAAGTTCCATAGTGTTCTATTTGGAAACCACTGGAGATAGTGAAGTGAGTCGAACTGGAAAGTGATATCGATATTGGACAAGACTTAGTTGTGCTAGTGTGAGGATTTTGTGGACATATTTGACTTATACCAGATATAGAATTTACGTAAGACTTGTTAGTGTTGTTTGTTAGTTGTTGAATGGAAACAAGAAGCATGGCTGCTGAAAAACAAATGCAAGACATGTTCGAGCAATTTAGAAAAATGATGTTAGACCAAAAAGAAGAACAAAGAGAAAAGACGCCAAGAGGAAAGAGAAGAACAAGAGAGACGTCAAGAAGAAAAAGAAAGACGACGTCAGAAAGAAAAAGAAGAACAAGAGAAACGTGAAGAAGAATTAAGGAAAATTATACAGGGGCAACAAGATGTTATCCTTTCGGCAACTGAAGACCTCAAAAGTGAAATTAAAGAGGATATGGGCAACATAAAGACTGAAATATGTGATGTCAAAGGAAAAGTAAATAAGGTTGAAGAGGAAGTATCTGAAGTCAAAGGAAAAGTTACTGGCGTCGAAGAAAAAGTTATTGGCGCCGAAGAAAAAGTTACTGGTGTTGAAGAAAAAGTTACTGGTGTCGAAGGGAAAGTTACTGGCGTCGAAGGGAAAGTTACCGATATAGAAGGAAAATTTCGTGCAGTTGAAGCAGAGGTAGAGCGACTTAAGCGACTGTTAAGAGAACAAGGAGGCCAGCTGGTATTATCATCATCAGGTCCTCGATTACAACCGCCTTCCTTTGATGGTCAAACTTCTTGGTCAACCTATAAAAGACAATTTGAGGTAGCGGCATACGCAAACAATTGGAGTAACGAAGACAAAGCTATGGCATTGGTGCTAGCATTAAGAGGTCAAGCCTCAGAGTTGCTTCAGACTATCCCAGTGACGCAGCAACGGGATTTTAAAGTTTTGGAAGCTGCACTAGATCTAAGATATGGCGACCAACACCTCGCCCAAGTATACCGAACTCAGCTCAAATCACGCACACAAAAGGCTGGGGAAAGTTTACAAGATTTTGAAGCAGCTGTTGAGCGACTGACATACCTGGCTTACCCGGATGCACCCAAATAATTCCAGGAACAATTAACAGTTGGTACTTTCATTGATGGCATAAGAGACGAGGAGATCAGGCGAGTCCTTAGATTAACTCAAGCTAAGACTGGTAGCGAAGCCTTGATCCATGCCCTCGAAGTTGAAGCCGCTTATGAAGAGACTCTACATCCGAGAGTACGAGCCATGAAAGTAGAAGAAGGGAACCATTTAGAAAAATCAAATATGGAATCTTTGATGGCTGACCTGCACAAAATGATAAGCCAGTTGATGACAATACCAGATGCTCCAAGGAAGCAGGAAAGAGAACAGAGCGATGGACAGCCAAGGAAGGTGATTCGGTGTTATCAGTGCAGCAAACCAGGACATATGTTGCGGCAGTGTCGAGAACGGAATCCTGGGGAAGTAAACACTGCAAAGAAAGAGGAAGTCCGCTCTGATAAGATGAGATTGATTGTTATGTTAACAGACATACAGAAAATGGTCGCACAAGTACTAAAGGAATTAAGTTCGTGACCGGAGCTGAAACAGGAACCGCAACCGCCGAAACAGGAGCCGAAGCAGCAGCGAAGTGCTGGAGGTCCGACAAAAGTAATCCGCTGTTATAATTGCGGCAAATTGGGGCATGTCAAGAGGTACTGTCGCCAGAGGAGCTCTAAGGAAGTGAATGCCGAGAATGTAAAAACGCAGCAGGATATAGCAGAAGTGAAGGCAGTTAATATAGAGGTTCCGAAGGACTGGTCAAAGAAAGTTCTAAGAGAGGAACAACTGAACGACGATAAAATTGGACCAATGTTGAAGGCGAAAGAAAAAGGAATCTGCCCGGAATGGAAGGACGTTTCCAGTAAAAGTGTTGGACTGAAGGCTTTATTGGCGCAATGGGATTCACTTAGGGTTATAGATGGCCTATTACGGAGAGCATGGGAGAGCCTGGATGGGAAAGAAGTTACCATGCGGTTGCTGATACCCAGGTGCCGAGTACCAAAAGTACTTCGGGAAGTGCGCGAGGGAATATCCAGAGAGCACTTTAGCAGAAAGCAGACTTTGGCTAGAGTACGGGAGCGATTTTACTGGGTAAATAGCTGTCAGGATGTAGTGGCTTGGTGTCGCAGTTGCAAGGTTTGCGAATGTGGCTGCCAAGAGGTCACCTACAGGGAGTGGTGATCGAATGAAGGCTAGATATGACCGCAATGCTAGCTCAGCAGGATTCAAGGTGGGGGACTCGGTTTGGCTGTATAACCCACAGCGGAGTGAAGAAGGATTCTCGAAGCCTCGCTCACCTTGGGAAGGACCATATTCTGTCATCACTCGGATCAACGACGTTGTTTATAGGATTCAATGTAGAAAGAAGTCCAAGATGAAGATCGTGCACCTGGACGGGTTGGCAAAGTATACTGGGGTATCTGAAATGCCTGACCGGGACGTTCAGGCTTAAGGAGGGGGCAGTGTTATGTGCTGCCCTCTAACAGAGAGGAGAGTTGTAATTACTCCCTGGTCAGAAGGGTGGCGCCATCTGTGGGCCAACTGGCGAACCACCATTTAGTAGTGCCTAAGTAAATTGTAGAGAATTCCAGTATATTCTGGAAGGTTCTATAATGATATTCTGGACATTCCAAGTGGGTATATAAAGAGGTGAGTCCAACAGATGGGGTACAGTACAGTTTAGTGAAGTATAAGGAACAGTTCAGTTTAGTATCCAGTACAGTTCTGGGTAGTCTGTGGCTCTGGTTACAGAGACAGTTTGTAGAAGAAGAGTTCAGTTGAGTGAAGTAGGCAATACAATTGAGTTCAGTGAAGTAAACAGACAGAGAGTTTTTATATATATAAAAAAAAAAAAAATTACTGAGCATAGCTGGGCACAAGTACTAAATACAAATGATGCACAATTAGCTACTAACTTATTCACCGATACTTTCGCTGAACTTATGGACCGATGTAAAACTACAAGGACCATTTCTGAAAAGAAATACAATACAATTAAACCATGGATATCCAAAGAATTAATAACATCAATAATAAACAGAGACAAAATGAAAAGGATTTTAAATAAACAAAAGTTAACAAATAATCAATAGCCTCATATCTTAGAAAGTCAATATAAAACATATAGGAACAAATTAAACAATCTCCTAAAAAAATCAAAACACACCTACTATGAAAACCTAATTACAGTAAACCAAAACAATATGAAAAAAGTATATGATATATGATGTCACTAATGAAAAATTAAGCAAATTAAATTTTTTGAGAATCGCCAATGAAGATGGGCAATTATTTCAAGACAATAAATTAATGTCGAATTACTGCAATGAATATTTTGCTAATATAGGAATAAATATGGCTAATAAAATCACTAAACCCAAAGATTATACTCACAATTTAGCGAGCACAACCAACACCATGTTTCTAACCCCTGTATCCGAAAATGACCTAATAAATCATATCTATTCCTTGAAAAGTAATAGTGCGCCTGGCATTGACTGTATTACCACTAAAGTGATTAAATTCATACACCCGTTTATTCTCAGTCCACTTGCTCACATTATAAACTTAACATTCACTACAGGCCATGTACCACATCAATTTAAAATTTCCGTCATAACACCAATTCATAAAGCAAATGACAAAACCCTGATATCCAACTATAGACCTATAAGTTTGATAAATAATCCAATTCCTTAAGAAAAACAACATTCTCCATGATAATCAATTTGGCTTCTTAGAAGAAAAAAGCACGACTGATGCAATGTATGGGGTTGTCAAAAACATCACTGAGAACTTAGACTTAAATAAAAAATGTATAGCGGTATTCCTAGATTTAGCAAAGCGTTCGACACAGTCAATCATGAAGAACTTGTAAATGTGTTAAATCACTGTGGTGTTTGTGGGACCGTGTTAAATGTCTTCAAAAGTTATCTCTCAAATCGACAACATGTCAGGGTTAATAATATTTTAAGTGAGCCGAAGGTAGTAAAAATAGGTGTCCCTCAAGGCACTGTCCTGGGTCCTATTCTTTTCATTATTTACATAAACTCCATGTTACAGCTAAACACTAACTCTAAAATAATATCATATGCCGATGACACAGTTGTTCTATTTAATAGAAGCTTTCCCTTAATGTGGACAAAACTAAATATATTGCTTTCTAATGATGATAAAAAGAAGTTGATCATATAAAATATTTAGGCATAATTATTGACCAAAACACTAAATGGGACAACCACATTAACTATTTGGTAACCAAAGTTAGAACGTTAATATTCAAGTTCTATCAATTAAGGGAAATATTAAATAAAAGAACCATGTTACTAGTTTATAAAGCACTTGCTGAATCGATTCTAAGTTATGGTATTCTGGTTTGGGGGGTTTGTACTCAAATGCACTAAAAAAATTAAGCATAATACAAAACTACATATTGAAAATTATCTTTAACAAAAACAAACTGTATCCTACTAACCTTCTGTATTCTAAAGAAATAATTAATATACGATCTTTATATGTTCTTAATGCTTGTGTATACACATTTAAAAAAGACAATTTAAAGAATTATACCTCAAATATATATATATATAGCAATAAAAAGCTAAATCAAAAATTTGTAACATATCTGTCACCAAAATTCTATAACATATTAGCTATGAAAGTCAGACAAAGTCGAAATATAAAAATATTTAAAACATTATGTAAGGAGTACATCCATGATCACTATCATCTTTTCTCCAAACTAATGGAAAATTAGTTAATATTATATTGTAATGTAATTAGCATTAGTATAGTTATTATGGTTAATGAACATTATTATAAATTGTAACCTTTATTGAAAACACAGTTAGGTATCGAGATTTTTTAGCATATGCACAAGACAAGTGTCAACTCACTTAGGTGCATATATTACGTCTAGTTTGTTTTCTTACATACCACCGGATTTAATTCATTTTGTAATGTTTCTTATTAATTTATAAAGTAATGTATTTGTAGCGTAAAGTAAGATGTAATGTAATATTCATAATTAGTAAGGTAAAGTAAATTGTAATGTAAATTTCTATCAGGTCATGTAATTAAATAAATAAATAAAAATATCCCAATGCATGGAAATACCATATACAGTTTAAGGCACAGGTGTAATCTTACTGTAAGACAGCATAGGTTAACTACTGTAGCAAACGGGCCCGATGTCATGTCGATCAAGCTATATAATAATCTATCCATCGAGGTAGAACAAATTAAGGAGTTAAAAACTTTCAAACAGATGGTAAGAAAAATTTTAATCAAAAACAGTTTTTATTTGGTCAATGAGTATATGAGTAGCAGTAACATTATTATTCCTGAGTTTTAATAATATATTTTATGATATATTTGAATTTTACTTTGTGTGCTTATACTATATCTCACTTTTAACTTACTTTTATATTTTCTATATGTCGTATTTTATAAGTAACTAACTTATATACTAATATTGTAGAGTTTAGTGTAGTAAGCCCATGAAAATAAAGATTTTTTTTTTTTTACAAAAAACCAGTCACCCTACTCTGTGGCTCCGACCCTCACAGAGGGGAGCTGGTAATACCAATAGCCACTCCCCACGCCCGTGGGGTGAGTGACTACCGGGTCCGCGAATCGTGTGCCCTGAGTAGACGCAGTGAACCGAGGATGACAGCTTTCTGCATTCTGCCGGCTCAGACCTCTGCTGAATCTCGGCATGCCTGTATGATTTCTAGTTCTGAAAGCAGCGTCTGTCACATTCCACCGAGGGCTCCTATAATCAGTACCACTATTTTAACAGAACGGCCTGGATAAAGCCTGCGGAGTTCGAACAGCAAATCTCGATATTTTGTCCGTTTTTCCTCCTCTTTCAAGACAATGTTGCTCTCAGCGGGAGCTGAGAATTCCACGACATACATTGTCTTGAGTTGGTGGTCGAGGAGTACTATGTCAGGCTTGGTGGCTTGTATTTGCCTGACGGTGGGAAACGAGTAGTTCCAATAAATTAGGCACTTCTCATTCCCCACAACGGACTCAATATCCCCCGGAACATAAGGCAGCACTGGTGTTTCATCTATCTCATACGAGTGTCTTAGATGATAGTAAAGCACTCGTAATGCTGCGTCGTAATGCAAGCTCCTATTGAGGTGCATCTTCTTGCGGGTTACTACATCGAGTTGACGCAGCTCTTCTCTAGTCCATTTCACTACTCCGAAAGAGTAGAGAAGGATCGGAACGGCAAGCATATTTGTAGCAGACACCTTGTTCTGAAGTTCAGATCTGTCGGAGTAGGTGCTGATACTTGCTGCGGAGTTTTTCACTACACTCACTTCATGGGTGGAGCATTGCTCGACACCCAAGTAAGTGTATGACTCTCCGGCATTTAGATGGTGTAAGATACTTCCGTCCACGAGCTGCGCGTCCTCTCCGTGGTCACCGCATTGTCCTCTTTTGAGATGGATCAGTGCGCATTTGTCCAACCCGAACTGCATACCAACAGCCTGCGTGTACTCCTGTACCGCCCTAAGGGACTGTTGGAGATCCCTCTCTCCAGGGTTTAAGGTCGTCCATATAAAATAGATGGGTGACTCAAAACCGATATTAAATGTTGGACATATTAATGTACAATGTCTTAGGAACAAGCTAAACCTTCTGGAAATTTTTGCTCATCAACAGAACTTGCATGTTTTATGTATCACTGAACATTGGGCTGATGAAACTGAATTAAAGAGCTTAAGTATCCCACATTATATACTAGTAAGTGCTTGCTGTTGGGTGAACCGCCAACATGGCGGTGTGGCTATATATGCTAGAAATGATATTAAAGATACACTTAAACCAAAAAATGTGAAGTATATTAATTCTTTTGCATCTGAAACTAACATAGAACTGTGTGCGGCATCGCTATGCTACAAACAGTTTAAAATAAATGTAATTACAATTTATAGACCTCCAACAGGCAATTTTTATATGTTCTTTAACAATTTGTCACATACTTTAAAATTACTTAGTAAACAAAATCCGATAGTTATACTTTGCGGCGATCTTAATATAGATTCCTTAAGGGAATCTGCAGAAAAAAATATTTTGCAAGATACTTTTGATTGTTTTAATCTTACAACAACGTTAAATGTACCTACTCGCATTGCAACAAATATAAATAATATAACATCAAGAACGGGCATTGATTACATAGCTACAAATCTACCAGAAGATAAGTACGTAGCTTATGTTACTAATCCGTGCATAGCTGACCATGCAGCACAAATAATTTGTTGCAAGGATCTAAAAATAAATAAAGAAAAGAATAACACTTTTTATTACGCTAGACATTTCTCAGATGAAAATATTGAAAAATTTATTTATATGCTTGAAAAAACTGCCTGGGATAGTATTTACATTGAAAATATTGATGAAGCTTTCAAACATTTTATCGAGTTGTTCCTAGTATGCCTTGAGGGCTCATGTCCTCAAGTTGCCCACTGTAACAAGATATCAAATAAAGTGAGTTGCAAAAACTGGCTAAATTGTGAAATAATCAGGGAGAGCCAAGAATTAAAAAATCTCTATTGGCTTGCAAATCAATTAAACGATTGGAATCTAACTAATTTATATAAAGACAAGAAAAAACAACATGTCAACAACATCAAAAAAACCAAAAGAGATTATTTTTCACAACGAGTAAATAAAGCAACAAATAGTTCAAAAGAAATTTGGAGCCTGGTTAATGAACAACTCGGTAGAAAGGTTGAAGGCAATAAAATAACAATAAACATAAACAACACACCTACAACAAATCCTCAAATCATTGCCAACCATTTTGGGAATTATTTCTCAAATGTTGCATCCGAAAAAGTGTCTGAACATTTCAAGGACAATATTTCCACTGAGTGCACTAGCTGCCCCTATGTTGAACAATCATTATTTTTTAAGCCTACAACACCCGAGGAAATTATAGACAATAAAAAATTTAAAGGATAAGTCTGCTACAGGTATTGACGGAATATCCACTAAAGCCCTAAAGTATGTCTGTGAGAAAATCGCGGAACCTCTGGCACATTTAATTAACGAATGCTTCAAGCAAGGCCATTTTCCAAGTATCTTTAAGATTGCATCAGTTTTGCCAGTGTTCAAGAAAGGTGATGAGCTTGATTTTGAAAATTATCGACCAATTTCCATCTTATGTGTTCTCTCAAAAGTTTTAGAAAGATTAATATTTAACAGAATATCAGCATTTTTAATTAAACACAATATTATAACAACAAATCAACATGGCTTTCAACAAAATAAATCAGTAGAAACTGCCACCTTCCAGCTTCTGCAGTTTGTATATGACGAAATTGACAAGAATAATCACGTTGTTGGGTTATTTTTCGACCTAAGCAAGGCTTTTGATACTTTGAATGTTGATTTTGTTGTATACAAGTTGCAGAGGTTGGGAATTAGAGGTCTAGCATTAAATCTTATTAAGTCATTCATGACTGATAGAAAACTTCATGTGAAAATATATGGTACAATATCAGAAAATTATGAAGTCGCTCAAGGAGTCCCTCAGGGTTCCGTACTGGGACCATTACTATTCTTATTATTTGTCAATGATCTCCCTACTATTATGCAGGAGGGATCGGTTGTCATGTTTGCGGATGACACTTCCATGCTGCTCTCAGCACGGGACCCTGTAGAACTTCGGGATAAAATAAAGAGGATTTTACAATCATATCAAGACTGGTGTCATAGCAATACACTTATCTTGAATATTGGCAAAACTCAATGTGTATACTTCTCGCAACGAAGATCACCTTCAGAAGATCTCATCAAAGTAATACCTACCGAAAACTTCTCAGCAGCTGTCAAGTTCCTGGCAACTATGATTGACAATAGTCTTTGTTGGGAAGAACAAATTAAACATGTTTGCAAAAGAATTAATTATGCATATTTCGCATTAAGACAGTTGAAGGGTATCTTTAATATAAAATCACTATTAAATGTTTATTATGCACTAGCATATTCACATTTACATATATTTCATACAACATTGTGGTTTGGGGTGCTGCCTCAAATATAAATCGCGTATTTATCCTACAGAAAAGGCTTATCAGATTATTATTTGACATTGCACCAAGGGACTCTTGCAAACCTTATTTCAAAAGTAATAAAATCTTAACCATACACAGCATATATATATTAAACACCATTAAACTTGTCAAGAAAAATTTAAACATATTCGTAACAAATTCAGACAATCATTCATACAGTACTAGACAAGGTCATCTATTAAAAGTAAAAAATCATAACACGACTTTATATAAGAAATCTCCATATCATGCAGGTATCAAATTGTATAATAAGCTACCTCCTGAAATTAAATCTATAAATTCACTAAACAAATTTACTACTTGTCTGAAAAATTTCCTTGCTACAAACAGTTTCTACTCGGTTGAGGAGTACCTGAACTATGAGCCACAGTGATGCTGAAACATTCATGTACACAATCTGTAATTATTTTAATGTTGTATATTTACCTGTTTGTGATTATTTGTTTATTTTATGTATCAAGTGTATTACGATTATTATTTGTAAATTTTTGAACTATTTGAAATTATTTTATTACTGTTGTGACGTTCATATATATACTCTGTATATCTAACATGTTAAATATACTATTCTATTCTATTCTATTCTATTCTATTCTATTCTATGCCTCCTGTCGCCGGGGGTACCGCAGTTGTAGCCACGGGTTTTCCGGAGCGAGACGGATAATGGCAGTAGTGAGATGCAAAACAGAAGGGGGCTGAGAGAATCTCCCTGAAATACTCCTCTTCTTAATGTTACCGACTCTGTTTGGACTCTATCGTTACCCGATGTTATGGTAAAGCGAGTCCTCCAGAGTGGCATCAATTCTTCAATACATCTCACTATGGGACCAGGTACCACAAGACATCGGAGCAAGTGAACAATGAGCTCATGTGATGTCATGTCAAATGCCTTGCGGTAGTCGATCCAGGCCATAGAGAGGTTCTCCTTATACTGCATGGAGTCCTGCGTGACACATCTGTCGATCAACAGGTTCTCCTTGCAGCCAGCGACACCTCTCTTCGACCCTCGTTGCTCATATATCCGTTCGTAAACCAGTTCAACTGCGTGGAGCACCCGCATGTACAAAATGCGTGTAAACACCTTGCAACATGCGTTTAGACAGGTTATCGGTCTGTAGTTCTTTGGGTTGGACAAATCTCCGTTCTTGGGGATCAGCACTGTCCGCCCCTCTACAACTCAAGAAGGGATTTGCTGCTTGGTGGTTCCCAGCACTGCCTCATTGAGTGTGTGATGGGCGCGTCTTAAGTTGGTGGCTAATCGACTCACTTTAGGCGAGAACGGCCTGTTGGCCGCCATATAGTTCATCACACATTGGATATGGGATGCGTGTTGCCTCGCCGACCGGATCTTGGCCTCCATCTTTTGTATGCGCCGCTCCGCCCTCTCCTGTGGGGAAGCAGTGTTTCGCCCCTCCACCCGAGAAAAGCGTTGAGCAGCAGCGTACAAGTTATGATACAACTAAATACAGACATCAGCAGAAATTGTTATCTGTTATTGTCTATAAATATAGGTGCCGAGAGCACACATAGAGTTTTTTCTTCCTAGACTTTGTCTAGTTAACTTCTTGTTACCAAAGTGTAAAAATAATTTTGAGTGCAAATAATAAATTTTGTTAAGAATCAAACTTCAATTCTTTTTAAAAAGCCTTCCGTTCGACGACGATTCTTAACTGGCGCAGTCGTGCAGATTTCTTCAATTATTGCCAAAAATTAGCAATAACGTGCGTTTCAACGCTCCAATTCCAAACTGCCTGGATTGAGTAGGGTAGTTGAGAAGACATCTCCAAGTACAAGGTTAGTTAGCCTTTAATTTATGGTGAAAGAATTCCACGGGGGCATCGCGCTTACAACACGTAGGAGTCCATCGAGGTCCGCCGGTTGAAAAACCGTCCTACAACATTTAGAATAAGGCAGCATCGTGCTGACATCAGGTTGGAGTCATCGAGACTTTCGTATCGTCAATACAGTACCCACCAACGATTATTTTAGGGTAGAAGAACCGCTGGCATATCTACCACGTAGGATTAAGAAACAAGAAGCAGAAGCCACAAATTCAATGAAGCAAATTTCATTTTCAATCAATTGTTCACATCATTTCATTTTTTATCATTTTTTATTCATTCACTAACATTTAATTTTATTTAGATTTTTAAAAAATTGTCCTCAAGATCAACATCGGTAAGAAAATCAAGAAAAGAAGAGGATAAACCAAGGGTTTAAGAGAAAATATAGTAGATTACGGTGAACACAGAGCTGTTCAGATTGCTATATTCGCTGAATCTTTCCCTGAGAACACCAGCTGAGGCTTTGCACCTAACTTTTGAGTAGTCGAAAAAACTCACTAGTTAGAAGCCCTACAAGCAAACAAGACAAGGTACTCCACTTTCAAAGACTGAGTGCAACCCCAAGTCGCTCATAGAAAGTGTTGACCGAAACAAGAAAACATCTCTAAAAGAAACCATCGAGAACCTTAAAATTTTTAACATTTATAAATTTTACCTGAAATTTTATACTTGATATCTTTTTATAAATAATAATCATTATCGTAGACTTGTTGACAAACAGACAAAATTAATTTGAATATTTCCAATTCAGTAATTTTATCTATTATTACTTTCAGATTATTGAATCAGCGTTATTTCATAAAACTCTAGTAACTCGTGAGATGGAAGAAATTTCATTAATTTATTTTATGTAAGTAAAATAAAATTTAATGAGCGATAATTTTGTTGATAACATACTATCAGAATTGCTTAATACTTCACTTTCCCTTTCTGAAAATCCACTTTCTCAACCTAATCCGTTGCCTACTAACGAAAATTCAGACAATATGGCTGTAAATAATAATGGACCACAAATTTGCGTTAGAGATTATTTAGACTTGATACCGCGTTTTGACGGAGATACATCTCAATTATCAAACTTCTTAAATGCTTGTGAAAATGTATTATTACTCATGGCACCTAATAATGAAGTTGCGAGAATATCATTTACTCTATTACATATTAGAACAAAAATTGTAGGAAAAGCTGCAACATTATTAGCCTCGCGAAGCTATAAAACACTTCCCGAATTAAAAGAGATTTTATTAAGTATTTTTGGAGATCAACACAATGAAGAGTCCTTAATATCCGACTTAACAATATTAAGACAAAAATCTAACGAATCATGTTTACAATTCGCAGATAAATGTATCAATCTAAGAAGTTTACTTTTAGACAAAATTGCTTGTTCAGATTTAATCGCTGAAATAAAAACGACAAAAGTAAATATGTATAATGCTATGACATTACGTGCCTTTTTAACCGGACTTAATGGCAACATGAGTCACCTATTACGTTGTAAATCACCAAATACAATCGAGGAAGCCATACATATGGTTACAGAAGAAGAAAATATAAATTATCATAGACAACAATTAAACACTCCTAGTAATAATTTGATCCCTACACGAAATAATACACAAATTAAAATTGCGAACACTCCTATTAGACCAATTTCTCAATTTCAACGTCAAATACCACAAATACAAACGAAAATATCACACCCTGTACAACATAAACAATTCCAAATTCCAGGACAACAACGTCAATTCTATACTCAACCAAAATTCCCATCACAGCCTATTAATATTCAGTCAACACCAATAAAACATAATTTTCCCATAAATAAACAAGTTTTCGGTCCTCCCCAAAATATATTCAAACCAACTAATAAATTAGCAATAAGAAATTGCGAACCCATGGATACGGCATCGTCACGTTTAACACAATTACGCTCAAATCAACAAAGACAATTTCCACAACAAAATCAAGCTAGAAAATGGTTTTCTCAAGAGTTAAATACACACGAAGTCGTTCCAGAAGATGAACAACCGGAAGAAGCATCATTCAGTCCTTATGACGAAGACACTCTCTCGTACGAAAAATTCTTGGAATTACAGAATCAATATTATCAGGAAGAAGAAAATTGCACAGACGAACAGAACGACGAAGAAAATTTTCAGAAGTTAACCTCGGGAATATCAAAACAATAAATTTAAATATGCAAGAGTCTAGTAAATTACCATATATTTTAATCCCTGAAATGAAAGCGAGATTTTTAATAGATACAGGAGCTGAAAAAACATTAATAAGTAAACAATTAGCTAACACATATTATTCAGACTTTATTAAAAATGAGCCATTCTTGATAAAAACGTCTCACAATAAAACTATTCATAACACAGTAACTATTCATTTGTCAAGGATATTCAAACAGCCAGAAATACTGCATAAGCATTATGTATATGATTTTAAACAACACTTTCATGGTCTCATTGGCATTGAGCTAATCACTAAATTAACTGCTAGATTCGATTTTAAAACGGGCAAATTCATCATTCCTGGAGCGGAAATACAAATGTTTGTTGACGGGAAACCTTTACAAGAAACAATGTTATCTGAAACTCATGGAAATGTAATAATACCTCCTTTTACTGAACAGATAATAAAATTAAAAACAAATTATCAGAATAACACTGAACTAGTTTTACCTTCTCAAATATTAAATGGCAATGTAGAAATTCCTTCAGGAATTAGTACAGTCGATAATATTCACTTTAAATTTTTAGCAATTAACCCAACGGAATTTGAAATTGAAATAGACTTAGATAAGATCGAATATTATCCACAACAAATTGAAATTAATAATTTAGAATTTGAACAAGAATTATCTAATGATTTATTTAAAAATTTTGATAACTTACAAAAAGCCAATTTAAAAAATTTAAGGCTTCAACATTTAAATCAAGAAGAATATGATGCTATACAAAAACTTTGCTTTGAATATAGAGACATAATGTATTGTGAAGGAATTCCTTTATCCTTTACTAATACTATTAAACATTATATTAAAACAACTGATAATATTCCTGTTTATACTAAATCATATAGATATCCGCAAATACATAAAGAAGAAATTTCACGTCAAATAAATGATATGCAACGACACGGTATAATCAGAAGTTCTAAATCTCCATGGTCCTCCCCACTATGGATAGTACCAAAAAAGATAGATGCTAGCGGACAACGTAAATGGAGAATTGTAATTGATTACCGTAAATTAAATTCAAAAACGATAGATGATAAATTTCCAATTCCTAATATTACCGATATTTTTGATAAACTCGGAAAATGTAACTATTTTACAACGCTACATTTAGCATCTGGATTTCACCAGATTGAAATGGCAGATGAAGATATAGAAAAAACAGCTTTCAATACTGACAAAGGTCATTACGAATATATACGTATGCCTTTTGGGCTTAAAAATGCACCGGCTACATTCCAACGCGCAATGAATAACGTTTTAAGTGGACTTAGTGGTATTTGTACTGTTTACTTAGATGATATTATTATATTCTCCACAAGCTTAGATGAACATATTCTAAGTTTACGAAAAGTATTTGATAGACTACGCGAAACAAACTTTAAAATACAACTTGATAAAAGCGAATTTCTTAAACAAGAAACAAAATACTTAGGTCATATCATAACGCGAGATGGCATAATGCCAAATCCTGATAAAGTAAAAGCAATTTTAAAATTTCCTGTACCTAAAACTGTCAAAGAAATTAAATCATTTCTTGGGCTTACTGGCTATTATAGAAAATTCATACGCAACTATGCAAAATTAACAAGACCATTAACATTATGTTTAAAAAAGGGTAGTGTAATAAAACATGATGAAAACTTTATGAAATTGTTCAATACTTGTAAACAACTGTTAACTAATGCACCGATACTTCAATATCCAGACTTTTCAAAGCCTTTTATTCTTACTATGGATGCTAGTAACGAATCATTAGGTGCTGTACTCTCAGAAGGATCTCCAGGATCTGATCTACCCATTGCATATGCATCTCGAACACTCAATAATGCTGAGAAAAACTACAGTGTCATAGAGCGCGAACTTTTAAGTTTGGTCTGGAGTTGTAAATACTTCCGTCCTTACCTCTACGGACGTAAATTTACCATATACACCGACCACAGACCACTCCAATGGCTTCACCAATTAAAAGAACCAAATTCAAAATTAATGAGATGGAGAATGCGCTTAGAAGAATTTGACTACGATGTAGTATATAAAAAAGGGAAATTAAACACTAATGCAGATGCTCTTTCTCGTATAAAAATTGACCAAGTCGATATTCACCCATTAGAAACTGCATCATTAATAGTAAACCATGATGATGAAATTTCACAATTATTAAATGATTTAAATGATATCATCGAAAATAATGAAAGGCAACTTAAGACCCCACCTGGTATTGATAATAATGAAAACGTAGAATTACCTGATTCACCTCGTAATATAGATTTAGACCTTATAATTCCAGAAGAAGAGCAAGACCAAGACAGAGATAATGGAACACTACGCTCTAATCAGTCTGACGAACCCCAAAGATCTATTGAAATTTCGGAGGATCCAATCAATAAAGAAAAACGACAAATTATAATAAAAATTCAAGAAAACCCAAAAAGATATCCTAAAAAATTATACTATTGGTAACGAAACATTTCATCTGTTCTCAAAAAGACAAGAAATTTATAGAGAGTTATCCATTCTCTATACTTCATTATTTAACAATAATGCACCACGAATTATATGACATACATCAAGAGTAAAAGACTTACATGACATGGATCAAATTAAAGAAGCTATAAAAAATCACCACGAAGGAAAAACAAATCATAGAGGATCTCAAGAAACATACCTGAAATTAAAAGATAAATATTATTTTAAAAACATGCTTAAAACTATACAAGACTATATAAATAAATGTGAAGTCTGTCAAAGAGGAAAATACCCTCGACACCCTCCGGTAATGCCTCTTAACATAACACCAACATTATCAACTCCTTTTGAACACTTATACATAGATATTTTGAGCATTGAAGGTACTCTCTTCCTTACAATTATAGACGCATTTTCAAAATTTGCCTATGTGACTAAATTGCTTAGTAAAGAAGCTACACAAATTACACAAGAAGTATTAAAATTCTTTGCTCTTTATAATATACCTAAAAGAATTACATCAGATAATGGTGGTGAATTTCAAAATAACACATTTAAAGAAATGGCTAAAGTATATAATATTGAATTACATTTTGTAACACCCAATCATCCAAATGCAAAAGGACAAATTGAAAAATTTCATTCAACTCTTTTAGAACATATTCGTATTTTTAAATTAAATAAAAAATATAGAACGACACCAGTTGAACAACTAATTTTATTAAGCTTAATTGCCTACCACTCAACAATTCATGTTAACACAGGGAAAACTCCACAAGAAATTATTTATGGAAATCGTCCTATAACTTTAAATCATGATATTAAAATGAATTATCTTATTAAAGATCATATAGAAGATATGAAATTTATACATCAACAAGTAAAATATCATAAGTTACAAAATAAAACGAAATATATAGAATACCACAATCGCCATACGCAAGATCCTAATAAAATGTTTAAAATTGGACAAACGGTATATCTAAAAAATTCAAGAACACAAAGATCAAACTTGTAGCGTGATATGAAGATCCTTATAAGCTTACTAAACTTAATGCTGATAACAATGCTTTAATTGTAGATGAAAAACGTAATTTACCTGCTTTTAAAACTCATCTTAGTAATTTAAGAACAACTAAAAATTTAGATATTATTACAGATCCCTAATAATAATTGTATCATGTGAACCAGAGCTAACACCTATAAAAGAAGAATCTGGACTGTTAATGGTACATTTAGGCCAAGCAAGGAACATCATTTCACAATGGGAATTAATTCATTTTATAGACTTAGAACCAATAATAAATAATTATATTCAAAATAAAAATATATTCTTAAAATTCTTTAATAATACAAGAAATATATGTAAAAATGCACAAAATCATGCAATACAAATTTTAGAAAACGATTTTCAAAGAACTGAAATTTTAATCAATGAAATAATTCCTAAAACAACTAGATATAAACGTGGCTTATTTAACTTTATAGGCACTATAGATAAAACGCTAACTGGAGTTTTAGACGCTGACGACGGAGAACGTTATGAAAGAAATTTTAAAAATCTCTTTAATAATCAAGAAACACTAAAAATAGATTTTGAGAATCAATTATCATTAAATAAAAAGTTTATTAAAAAGTTTAATAATACCATATTTGAATTAAACAAAAATCAAAAAGAATTAGCTGCTACTATAGCAATGTTTTCTTCATCTATACATAAATTACAGGAAACACAACTTTGTGTATTTACTGAAAGTCAAACGGCATTATCTTCAATACATTTCGAACAACTAAATTCACTTCTTACGGATATTAGTATAATGCAAACATTTTCAAGGCATTCTCAATTTCATACCGCTATGTTAAAACCAAATGAATTACTTAACGAATTAAAAACCATACAAAATTATCTACCACCTGAAGTTTCATTAATGACTGAACCCGATTTACGAACTTTACCAATTTTTGAAAAAATGATACAGGTCAAAACTTATTAAATAAATACGAAACTTTACTTTATCCTAATGATCCCAATTACTTATAAAACTACCTTTGATTATCTCAGATTATTTCCATTGCCAAATAAAAATAATCAAATTATTCTCCCCGAAGAAAATTATTTATTGAGTAATGAACAAAACTATGCACTTGCGACTCAACCATGCCAATTAATTGTTGAAAACCAATACATATGTGAAATCGATAAAATAACAACATCCGATTTGTGTGTGAAAAGCTTAATCAAACATAGCTCGCATAATTGCAAGAAAATAACGCTTTCCCAATATAAAAATCAAATTATAAAGATAAAAGAAATCAATACATATTTATTAATGATGCATGATTTGGAAAAATTACAGATTGAATGTACAGACAGACCGACCATTCTCAAAAGAATAATAGGAAATTATTTACTGACCATTGATTCATTTTGTAAAGTAACTATAGGAGAAAATATTTTAATCCCGGCACACAAAACAATTACTAAACCTAATATATACCCTTTATTTGATTTGGAAATACAAAGAGACACTTCAAATAAAGAAAATAAATTGAAAATTAATCTCACAAAGATTAATTTTGAAAAAATAAATGAGATCTATAGTCAAGTAGCGTTTGAGGAAAATAAAATAAAATCTCAAACTCTGTTAGACTTGGAAACAAATAAGATGGCATGGACAACTTATATTATTCCTATTATAATTATAATATTAATATTTCTTATTTTATTGTATTGTTATCTAGTAATACTAAAATATCTAAAACTGTAAAGGATGAACAAACATCTAATATTGATAATATCAATTTAGGCAATTCAAAGCCATTCTGACTTAAATTTCCCTCTGAGGATGGAGGAGTTATGATACAACTAAATACAGACATCAGCAGAAATTGTTATCTGTTATTGTCTATAAATATAGGTGCCGAGAGCACACATAGAGTTTTTTCATCCTAGACTTTGTCTAGTTAACTTCTTGTTACCAAAGTGTAAAAATAATTTTGAGTGCAAATAATAAATTTTGTTAAGAATCAAACTTCAATTCTTTTTAAAAAGCCTTCCGTTCGACGACGATTCTTAACTTACACGGCACAATTTATGTGCCAGAGGTCAGCCCGTTCTGGTAGCACTGCACGAAGTTCTTCATCCACTCTGGCCAGATCTTGTGGCCCGGGGAGTTTTTATGTGGTGTAACCCCCGTCTGGTACTGAGGCCCTCTGGTGTTGGCGGAACGAGGAGAACCACGTCCTCAACCGGTGAATGCGGCGGCCCTTCGGCCACCTTATTCACCGGTCCAGGAGCAGCCCTCACGTAGCCCCTACTACGAAAGTGGGATACATAGTAAGGTAGATTTTGTGGCGTGAAGACGCTATGCTCTGGTAGCCTCTCACACCACAGAGCATGCATCCGCGCCATGTATTCCCTCCGTGCGGGCTCACTGTTTTCATAGCATTGCAGAAGTTCATCCCTCAGTTCATCCATCCACTCAAAGCGTCCTTGTACATCGCCTTGCGACGAGTTTCAAGATGGAGGATGATAAGGATGTGCTAGTTAAAGAGCAGTGTAATTATTGTAATAAACCAGTGTCAAAGAAGTTTATTAAATGTAAAATATGTGACAAACTGTATCATAATAGTTGCTTTTCAAGAGCGCTGTGTTGTGAAGTGAAAATATCAGTTCAAACACCTCAACTAATAAATAATATAGAAAATCCAAGTACTGAAAGGTTAGAAAATGAAGATCAATCATCATCGTTCTCTAATTTAAAAGACCAACTAATAATAGAAAATAATGAACTCAAGATGGAAAATGCCAAATTGAAACATCAAATAGTAAAACTTGAAGAAAAAAGCAAGAAGATACTTACAGAAGAAAAATTAAATAAATCTCAATATGGCCAGGATTCTGCTGAAAAACATAATGAAATAAACTCCCTCATAACCCACCAGGTCGAAAAGAGATTTTCTGCTGTTTTTGAGGATCTAAATTTAATTAAAAGTAAAATAAACAAATTAGAAAGCATAAACAAAATAGCACAAAGTCAATCTATAGAAAAAGAAGCCAAAATAAAAGCAAATACTTCTTCTAATACTTCTTATCAAATAAAAACCCAACATAATGTAAATAAATCAGAATCAGTGACACTCAAATAATTCCCAAAACAAGGAAATTCAAACTTAAATGAATTGGAACGTAAACAGAAGCAAATAATGGAAGAGGTTATAAATCTTGAAGCTAGTACTGAAAATTTGGAAACAACCAGAATTAATGACACTAATTTCATACTACAGAGGCGCCAAAGAAGATCCATAAAAAAGAGACTCGGAAATGGATTAGTCACTGAGGAACAAAAAAATAATGGTTTTTCTGGCGAGGACAGGAAAGTTTGGCTATATATAAATAGAGTGAAAAGGCACGTTACACCTGACATGATTGTTAAATTCATTAAAAAAAAAGGAATCGTTTAAAAATGAAACGGTGGATGCTAGAGAGTTACCTTCAGATCCAAACAGGCTTAAACGTTTTGTAGTCACAGCTTCTCTAACTAGGAAAGATGAGATGTATGATCCCAGTTTCTGGCCTGCAAATATTGGAATAAAAAGATTTGATTTTACTAAACACCGTGAGTTTTTGCAAAGCGGTGGTGATTTTTTATAAATGGCATGCCAAATGTTAATATTATCCAGGATAGGGTAAAAAAAATATGAAAAGTCATGTAATAAAAGTAAATCCCATTGTCGCTTGAAACCTACCACCAGAAGTAATTTAAGAGTGATGCACCTTAATTTACGAAGCCTAAAAAATAAATTACTGGAAGTAAACTTGTTACTGTCAGAGACTCTCCCAAGTATTTTTTGTGCAACCGAACACTGGGCTAAGGAAGAAGAACTTGAAAGGATGGCGCTCGGTGGATACAACCTAGTTGGCAACAGTTGCAGAACGGATCATAGAGGTGGAGGAACAGCAATATATGCAAAAAAATGGTGTGGAAATTTCAGCGGTTACAAGCCTTCCATCTCAAATTGAAAAAGAAATAGAATATTGTTGTTGCAAATTTGTCATGAACAAAAAATTGTTTATCATAATTTGTATTTATAGATCACCATCGGGTAATATTGAGTGTTTCATTGAGAAATTGATTGAAATTCTAGATCAGTTGTGTATATCATCAAAATATATAATTGTATGTGGAGATTTTAATATAAATTTTAGTGTAGATAGTAATGAGTCAAATAATATAAAACAGCTGTTTTTGAGTTACAGTCTGAATGTCTTGTTAATGGCATAACAAGACCAAATTCTCAGACATTTGGAACCCAAATTGACAATATATTTAGTAATATTATAGAAAATCTTGTAAATTGTTCAATACTGGAATTGGAAATCTCTGATCACTTTAGTCAAATTCTCGATATTAAGATACATACACATGATAAACCAACTTATATTAGGAAAAAATTTTATACTGATTCAAGTGTGGCAAATTTTAAACTCTGAGACATGGGATGAAGTATATCGTAGCCAGGACGTAAATATGAAATACAAAATTTTTTACAATATTTTATTTTATTACTTTGACGTTTCTTTCCCGTTAACAACAAGTAAATTAAGAAACAACGAAAATGGTTGGATTTCTAACGAAATAAAAAAATATTCTGCCTATATCAGAGATTTATATAATCTATATTTACAAACCAATTGCACTAATGTTTTAATCAAATATAAACAGGAAAAAAAGGCTTTACAAGAAGTATTTATCTGAGTACAAAAAAACAATAAATGATAGCAAAATAATTTCATCAAATAACAGATCGAAGACAGTTTGGAGCATTTTAAATAGCATGACTAATAGGAAAATATCCGATAAAAATATAACACTGTCCGGAGTAGATAATATAACTATATCCAATCCAGAGGAGGTTGCAAAAGAGTTTAGTAACCATTTTGCACTGACATCAATAAATGATAATACTTATTACCATTTAATAGGTGACAATATAAATTCAATTTTCTTGCAACCTATAACACGTAATGAAGTGTTCAATATTATTATTCAATTGCCAAAGAAATATTCCTGCGGTATTGATGGTATCCCACCATATATACTCAAGAAAATAGCTGAATACATATGTGATCCTCTTAACAGATATAATTAATGAATGCTTCCCATCAGGTACATTTCCAGATGATTTAAAATTAGCAAAGGTAATTCCTATTTACAAAAAAGGATCAAAATTAGATAGTAATAATTATAGACAAGTATCAGTTCTACCATCACCATCAAAGGTCTTTGAAAGGATAATTTACAACAGATTGGTACTTTTTCTTCATCACAATAATATATTGACGAAACAACAATACGGTTTCAGACAAGGGATGTCTACTGAGCTGGCAATTTTTAATACAGTTACTTATATAACTGATAACATTGATAAAAGAAAATCTGTAGCTGGACTGTATTTTGACCTTTCAAAGGCATTTGATTCAATTGATCATCAGCTTCTTTTAAGTAAGTTGGAGAGCTATGGAATCAGAGGAGTGTGCCTAAAACTTATAAAATCATATCTGTCAGGGCGCCAACAAACTGTTTGTATTAACAATGATGGTTCTCAATATTATTCCGAGTTCACTAGAATTACACAAGGCGTGCCCCAGGGTTCTATATTGGGACCGATTCTTTTTCTATTATATATAAACAATCTGTCGGACAAACTAAATATTGAAACAGTTTATCAATTTGCCAATGATACATCTGTGATACTTGCGAATCAAAATTTACAAGATTTATCAATAAAGGTAACTAATGTGTCACAAGGAATGGTAAATTGGTGTAATGAAAACGCTCTAAAACTAAACACAACAAAAACCGGCCTAATAGTTTTTGGCAACCCCAGATATCAAATTGTAAATGAATCTTTATATGTCAAATTACTGACCAAATCTGTAGAAAATTTAAATAGCATTAAATTCTTGGGAATTCATATTGACACCTGCTTGAGTTGGAATGTACATATTCAGAAACTTAACACAAAACTAAGCTCCATTTGTGGAGTGATACGTTGCCTTAGAGATCAGGTTACAATAGAGAGTTTAAGAATATGTTACTTTTCCTGTGTGCAATCTGTTATCCTATATGGTATCATGTTTTGGGGCTCGTTACCTAATGCAAAAAAATATTTATCACCCAAAAAAGAATAATAAGATGTATGTTAAAGGTTTGTCCGAGAACATCTTGCAAGCCCTTTTTTACTGAACTTTATTTCCAACGAATAGAGAATTCTATTCATACGACATGTCTGTATCTACTAGGCAGGGTAATGAAATTAGAATTCCAAACCACACTTCTACTTTTTTTGAGAAAGGACCATACTATTCTGCTATCAAAGCATACAATTCACTTCCATCTGATATCAAAGAGATTTCTGATTCAAACAGGATTGCAAATTCAGTTACCGAATATTTAAAAACTAAATGCTACTATACATTCGGCTGTTGGCAGCAGTAGAATGTAAACCACAAAATGTTATAGGCAATTTATTGCCATTGCTTGCCATCCAAATGTCTGTTTTTAAAAAAAAAAAATTGTTTTTTATAAATGTTTGTTATATATTATTTATTATGTGTGTGTGTATAAGTATTGCAAATAGTGTATTAATTTCTTCTATTTTGACGTTGCTGTATCCTTGATGATCTTCTAGCAATAAAGAATTATCTTATCTTATTTCGCCAACGGGCGGTCCATCCGGTTGGGCCCCATCACCTTGCCCTTGACCCCTATCCGCACGGGGTCGATCGTGGGGGCCCTGTCTTTGGCCTGCCGGAACCAAAGTTTAGGGCCTGTGGGTGGTTAGCCCAGCAGGCCCACGACCGACACCAAAGGGGAAGACGCTTTCCCCTCCCGGGTGCACTAGGGCTGCCGGTTCGGTTTTGCACCCCAGCTTATTATTATTATTATTATCATACTGTTGCACAGGATTTTCCCCTGGGGCGTAGGCATGAAGCCATCGGTCCGCAGACAAGATGGTTTGCCGTGTTGTTATCACTTATTTATCTCCCAGAACCCTTCTCACAATAGCACATGTATCTAGAATGACCGACTTCTGGAGACGTATATGCAACTCCCATTGTAAACCCAGTTGATTGATGTTGTTTTTTAGTCATTTAGGTACCTCCCCGGTGGCCCCCACAACTATTGGTACAATTATTACAGAGTCATCTGCTAACGGGAGATATTTGTTTATTTTCTCGCCATAGGTTTTTACAATGTTAGTCGCAAGCGGGACGGCAAAGTCAATTATAAAAGTCTTGTTCTCTTCTTTTAGTGTAAATACCATATCTGGGATATTGTTTGTTATTAGTCTATCCGTTATTATTTTACGATTCCAGTACAGTTTAACCCGCTCATCCTCACACACTTGTGGAGGGTCATATTGATAATATAGGACAAGATCTGTCAGCCCCATGTATTTTTCCCTGATTTTTTGGTGCAGAATCTTGCCCATCCTATTATGCCTGTCTAGATAGGCTTTCGGCGCAAGCACTGAACATCCCGCTATTATGTGTTCAAGATATTCGTTTTTGTCGTTGCACACTCGACATTTAATTTGCTCTATTTGTTGTCTTAAAATAATTTTCCTGTATGCTCTTGTGGCCACGACATTATTTTGGATTGCCACCATAAATCCCTCCATTTCAAGAAACAGGTTGCCGTGACGTAAGTAAGCCGTGGAGGCGAATGAGTCTATATTTTCGTCCTCTATGCTTGCTCGATATTTTCCATGTAGAGGTTTCCTTCGCCACTGATCCATTTGCTGTTCCACTGACTTTATCCTGCCTGCGGGGTCATATTCTGCGTCTGCTAACTTTAGCGGTTATTATTATTTTTTTTTTTTTACAAAAAACCAGTCACCCTACTCTGTGGCTCCGACCCTCACAGAGGGGAGCTGGTAATACCAATAGCCACTCCCCACGCCCGTGGGGTGAGTGACTACCGGGTCCGAGAATCGTGTGCCCTGAGTAGACGCCATGATCCGAGGATGACAGTCTTCTGCATTCTGCCGGCTAAGATCTCTGCCGAATCTCGGCATGCCAGTATGATCTTTAGTTCTGAAAGCAGCGTCTGTCTCATTCCGAGGGGCTCCTATAATCAGTACCACTATTTTAACAGAATGGCCTGGATAAACCTGGAGTTCGAAGAGCAAATCTCGATATTTTGTCTGTTTTTCCTCCTCTTTCAAGACAATGTTGCTCTCAGCAGGAGCTGAGAATTCCACGACATACATTGTCTTCAATTGGTGGTCGAGGATTACCATGTCAGGCTTGTTGGCTTGTATTTGCCTGACGGTGGGAAACGAGTAGTTCCAATAAATTAGGCACTTCTCATTCCCCTTCAGATAAAACAATAAAAAATAACCAACATAATATAAATGGGACCTCAACCATGAATATTGGAAATAGTAATCTAAGTACTGAACTCGAGAAATTAAATATTATAAATAATAAAATGAAAGAGGAAATTAATAATCTAAAAATAATAAATGACAATCTTGTAGCTGACTTAGAAATAATGAAAAGAGACATCAGGCAAACAATGGTCCCAGCAAAACAGACAGGAATCAACACTATTCAACCAAAGGAACCCCAGCAACTCCCCACAATCTTCAAACAATATGAGGCAAGGAATAAAATTCTAATATTAAGCGACCAACATGGAAAAAATCTGAACAAAACTTTAAGTAAACAAGGCTGTCTCAATCGATTTCATGTGGAATCTCTATTGAAACCAGGTGCCAGTTATGACAATGTACTTAATGATGTAGAGCTATTGGTTAAATCATATACAAAAACTGACTTTGTCATTGTGTTCACAGGGGCAAATGACTTTCAAAATCTTAAATACCCTAAAATGAAAAATATTTGTAATAAAATTAAATTATGTGCCCATACTAATTTCATATTTTTGTCAACTCCAAAACTGTGTGTAAATAAAAATAATAGATATATAAACAAATTTAACAGTAAATTAGCAGAACTTCTAGCAAAATTAAATAATTACACCCAGGGAATTATGTCATTTATTGATATAAATGGCAAAACGGGTATTAAATTGCCTAATTTTGAAATTTGTAGCAAAATAGCCAAAGTAATCCGTAGCACTCATAGTATTTCAAAAAATTTAATTTTTATTAATACAGATCAATCAAACCTAAATGTACATGAGGAAAGCTCAACAAATTTAAGTGACAACACCCAAATGGGGTTAGAAACACTAGATGTTCTCCATGCAACTCATTATGGGACTAATAAGGATGATAATAATTGTGACTTACTTTCTTCTGGTAATATAGCTCATCTAAACTGTAATTCAGACCTGATTTCAAACAAGGATACTTTTTTATATCCTCGTTTATCTCAGGTGGGCCTGACAATGGATTAGATATTACGCAAATGTCGGATAACACACTCTCTAATGCAAATAATAACAAGCCTTTTACAGTTATGCATATAAATGTCTGCAGCATAAAAAATAAATTAAACAGACTGGATGCTGCCTTAAATAGATTTAACTATCCAACTATTCTATGTGTGAGTGAACATTGGCTCAAACCTTGTGAAACTAATTATTTCAATTTAAATAATTACCTATTAATAAATTCCTACAGCCGCGTTAATTTTATAGGTGGAGGCGTTGCAATTTATGCATTGCAATCTCTAAATGCTAGTATTAACTCTGTAGATATACCAGCAATCGATAAAGACTTTGAATACTGTAGCAGTAAAATATCTTACGAGGGTAATTTAATATCTGTAATATGTGTATATCGCTCTCCTACTGGGGACTTAAATTTATTTTTCAAAAATATATACAACCTTTTAGAATTAACACATAAACACAACAGGTATATTGTTTTGTGTGGCGATTTTAATATAAATTTCTTAGTTAATTCAAATGACTCATTAAAGTTATGTCAAACTCTAGATTCTTTTGGCCTCAAAAGACACATTTATTCACCTACCAGATATGGTGTATCCTCCGAATCTTGTATTGACAACATATTTAGCAATTTTCATATTGATGAAGTAAATGGCTTAGTGATGGATGCACATGTGTCCGATCATTTGTGTCAGCTAATATGTTGGAAGTTACCATCTAAGGTAAATGGTTATGTCAGCTCCACTAAACGTATATTTAATGCTCACAGTAAAAATTTTTTTAAAGAATTAATAATGCATGAAACCTGGGAGAACATGGAAATCAAAACCCCTGATTTATTAGTTACTAACTTTATTGGAACATTTAAATACCACTTTGACATTGCTTTCCCATTAACGAAAATAAAACTAACAAAAAAATGCAAATCACCATGGATCACCCCAGAAATAATAAAAATGATGATTTAAGAGATCTGCATCACTTGTATATACATAGTAAAAATCCCGACTTATTACAACTATATAAAGTACGCAAACAGGAATACAATAAATTTGTGGATTCGTCCAGGGTGAGATATAATACTAATAAAATAATGTCATCTCAAAATAAATCTAAAGCAGTGTGGCAAATAATAAATGCAGCTAATGGTAAAAATAACGAACCATCAAAAATAAATCTAATCGACAATAATGGGAAATTAGTTGAAGACCAAACTGAGATTGTCGAAATGTTCATGAATGAATTTATTACATCTCAAGTCAATTTGCAGGGTAAACCTCAATTTTTTCACAAAAATAAAGTTCAATTCAGTTTTTTTCTAACACCCACTGACAGTAAAGAAATTGAAAGTACTATTCTGAACTTATCTAACAAGAATTCAGCTGGTTTAGATGATATTCCCTGTTCTTTATTAAAAACGATTGCTCATGAAATATCTGAACCGTTAGCATTAATTATTAACCACTGTTTTTTAAATGGGTTTTCCCAGGTGAATGGAAGCATGCTAAAATTATACCCATTTATAAAAAAGGGTCCAGATCGGCAGCTAAAAATTATAGGCCTATTTCTTTATTATCAGTATTTTCCAAAATTATCGAAAAACTTGTGTATAAGCGTCTTTTTATGTTTCTGGTACGATTTAACATACTTTCTCAATTTCAACATGGTTTTATACAGGGACGATCAACTGAAGGGGCAATATATGAACGTCTTAATTATATTGTAGGATGCCTGGACAGAGGTGAATGTGTCGCAGGTATTTACTTTGATTTATCGAAAGCATTTGATACACTTAACCACGAACTGCTGCTTTACAAATTGGAGTGCTATGGAATAGAGGTATAGCTTTAAACTTCTTTAGGTCTTATCTTTCTAACAGAACCCTGAGAGTTTGTATTAGTACGAAAGAGGGTAATAACATGACTACCATCTATTCTAAACCAAGACAGATAACTACAGGGGTACCCCAAGGTTCAGTATTGGGGCCTTTATTGTTTTTATTGTATGTCAATGAATTACCTGAGAACTTGGCATTACATTCCATATATCAGTATGCTGATGATACCTCCTGTGTAATATCTACCAGAGATACTACTGCTACATCACACAAAGGTACAACTGTGGTAAATAAAATGGATAAATGGTGTCGTGACAACTCACTTATCCTAAATGAAGCTAAAACTGTACTTATCCAATTTAGTAATAAAACCCCAGATTCAAGCATCTACTTGAAGTTTAGAGAAAAATCCATTCCCGTTGCAAATAACACAAAATTCCTGGGGGTCGTGGTCGATTCAAAACTATCTTTCGAATACCATGTTAACTCAACAATATCTAAGCTTAACAAAGTATGTTACTCAGTACGAAACATACGATCTTCTGTCGATCTTAATGTGTTAAGGGTCTATTACTTTGCCCATGTGCAGTCCATACTTAGTTATGGTTTAATATTCTGGGGGTCTAGTGTCCATGCCAGAAATGTGTTTATCGCTCAAAAGAATATTATACGATGCATGCTTAGGAAAAACAATCGAGAGCCTAGTAAGCCATTATTCAAAATGTTGGAGTTAATGACATTACCCACCTTATATATATACCTGTTGATTTTATTTGTAAAAAAAAATATTGGTAAATTTAGAACAAACGAGGATATGTACAATGGTATGATGATGGTAATTCGAAATTCAAATGCACTGAGAGTTCCTCATCATCAAACATCATCATTCGAAAAGGGAGTATACTACAGAGCAGTGCGGGCATTTAATGCAGTTCCACTGGAGATAAAATCTATCTCTAATGTTTTTTTATTTAAAAAGAAATTAAAGTGTTACCTTCTTGAAACATGTCCCTACAGTTTTGATGAGTTTTTACTGAATGCCAGAATATGTCCTTAATAGTCCTTATATGAAATAATGATCAATTTGTCTCTGCGGAATTTTTTTTTATATATATGTATGTATGTTTTTTTATTCCTTTTAAATATTTATGTATATATATTTTGTATGTACCGTTTTCTTTTTATGTATTATATATTCTATGTGTTATCTATGTTATATACATGACAATTGACAATTCCAATACTTGTAAAAGTCTGATGGAAATAGAGATTATTAACGGACGCAATATCCCCCGGAGCGTTTTTTTTTTTTTTTCGCGAGAGCGATGCTGGTCAGTTCTGCCGTGTCTGCGATATTCTCACGAAAGAAGCGCCAGTGAATTCACTACGGCCACTCCCTGCAACCTGCAGAGTTAGCGACCGTAGGTTCCTAAATCGTGTGCCCTAAGTAAACGAAGAGAACCCAGGATAACAGCTTTTTGCATCTGGCCTGCCAGCCATTAGGCCGAATGTTGACAGGCCGATATTGTTCGTATTTCCGAGAGCAGCGTGGGCTTCATACCTCCGAGTACACCGATTATAAGGACTACCAGCTTGACCGAGTAGCCTGGATACAGCACTAGGAGCTCGTACCGGAGATCGCGATACTTAGCCCGTTTTTCCTCCTCTTTCAAGAGGATGTTTGTTTCAGCCGGAGCTGAAAACTCGATGACATATATCGCCTTCTGCTGATGATCGAGGAGTACTATGTCAGGCTTGTTGGCTTGAATTAGCCTGACGGTCGGGAACGAGTAGTTCCAGTATATCCTGCACCTCTCGTTCTCGACAACGAACTCAATATCTCCGGGGACGTAAGGCAGCACTGGTGTTTGGTCTACCCCATACGAGTGCCGTAGATGGTAGTAAAGCACTCGTAATGCCGCGTTATGGCGATGGATGTAGGCCGAAATCGCATATACCGGGCATGCAGACAGTAAATGCATGAGCGATTCCGGTGCCTGATGGCAGGTCCTGCAGCTGGTATCAGGAACCCCTACATCCATCACACGGCTTCGGTAGACCAAGGTGTTAATAACACCATCCTGGCAGGCCACAATGAATCCCTCGGTCTCCGACTTAAGCCCAGCTGACCTTAAAAAGGCGAACGTCAGCTTGGTCGATAGACCCAGCTTTTCTATGTTCTTATACATTGTGCATGGATTTATCGACGTGCCGTCTAAACAGATTCTCCTGTTCAGCGGCTTTAATCTGGGCTTTCAGTCGATTTGGTGGAAGCTCAGTGACCGACTCTGGGTAGGCACCTCGCCGGCCTCCTCGCCTGATGTCGAGTACGAGACCGAGTTCATCTGCGACTCTCTTTGTTGCCTTGAATAATCCTGCTCCCACCTGCATTTTCATGATTTCTCACTAATTGCAGGAGAGGGTCTGAGCTCCTAAGGACGTTACATGCTATACTCAGGACTACCCGGCCATGCATGCACTCCAAACTCAAGAGTCCTCGGCCCTTCGATGACGTGGGAGGTACACACGAGGAACGGACGATTTTGGCTGAATGCTCCTATGGATATTCATCATCTTGCGGGTACCTCTATCTAACTGACGCAGCTCATCTACCGTCCATCTCACTACTCCAAAGGAGTAGAGCAGAACAGGAACGGCAAGCATATTAGTGGCAGACACCTTGTTTTTCCCCGAAAGTTCGGATGACCAAATCTTTCGGAGTAGGCCTCTGTACTTGCCGCGGATTCCTTAGTTTGTTGCACATCCTGAATGTGATGTTGTTGCACACCCAGGTATGTGTAAGTCTCTCCGGCATCTAGATGTCGCAAGATGCTTCCGTCTGCGAGCTGCGCCTCTTCAGCAAAGTCCCCACATCGTCCTCTCTTGAGGTGGACGACTGCACACTTGTCCAATCTGAATTCCATTCCAATAGCCAGCGTATACCGTTCAACCACCCTTAGAGCATTTTGCAGCTCCTGCTCTCCGGAGGCGTAGAGTTTAAGGTCATCCATGTAGAATAAATGGGTGACCTTATGCCTCCGGTTGCTGACAGCAGTTGTTCTATGCATCTCACTAGTGGTGCTGCTACCGCAAGACATTGGAGCAAGTGTAACAAGAGCTCGTGATGTTGTGTCAAATGCCTTACGGTAGTCAATCCAGGCCATCGATAGATCCCGCTTATATTGCACAAAGTCCTGTGTAATACAGCGGTCTATCAGCAGGTTATCCTTGCAGCCTGCCATGCCTTTCTTCGCACCACGTTGCTCATTTATCTGCTGAAAGACCGGATCAACATGCCGTAGTGTCCTAGCATACAAGATACGTGTAAATACCTTGTAGCAGAAGTTCAGACATGTGATTGGCCTATATTTTCTCAGATGGGACAGATCTCCCTTCTTGGGGATTAACACAGTACGTCCTTCGACAAACCAGTCCGGAATCTGCTGCCTCTCGTTCAACCAAGAGTTGAAAACCCGCGCCAGACGACGGTGGGTGGATGGAAATTTCTTTCGCCACCAGTTGTTAATGCCGTCTGGGCCAGGAGCAGCGAAGTTCTTGGTACCAACAAGTGCCTGTTGGACTTCCTCCGTACTGATCGCCGGGCACACTTCGTCTTGCTCTCCAAAGGTTCTGTTACACAGAGCCTCGAAGTGTGCTATTGCTGGAGTGCTGCTGTTGAATGGACGCGTCGTTTCGTAGATTCCCTTCCAGAATCCTTCGACATCTTCTACATTCGGCGGATTATCGACAACATATCTCACTTTTAACTTACTTTTATATTTTCTATATGTCGTATTTTATAAGTAACTAACTTATATACTAATATTGTAGAGTTTAGTGTAGTAAGTCCATGAAAATAAAGTTTTTTTTTTTTTTACAAAAAACCAGTCACCCTACTCTGTGGCTCCGACCCTCACAGAGGGGAGCTGGTAATACCAATAGCCACTCCCCACGCCCGTGGGGTGAGTGACTACCGGGTCCGCGAATCGTGTGCCCTGAGTAGACGTAATGAACCGAGGATGACAGCCTTCTGCATTCTGCCGGTTAAGATCTCTGCCGAATCTCGGCATGCCGGTATGATCTTTAGTTCTGAAAGCAGCGTCTGTCTCATTCCACCGAGGGCTCCTATAATCAGTACCACTATTTTAACAGAATGGCCTGGATAAAGCCTGCGGAGTTCGAAGAGCAAATCTCGATATTTTGTCCGTTTTTCCTCCTCTTTCAAGACAATGTTGCTCTCAGCGGGAGCTGAGAATTCCACGACATACATTGTCTTGAGTTAGTGGTCGAGGAGTACTATGTCAGGCTTGTTGGCTTGTATTTTCCTGACGGTGGGAAACGAGTAGTTCCAATAAATTAGGCACTTCTCATTCCCCACAACGGACTCAATATCCCCCGGAACGTAAGGCAGCACTGGTGTTTCGTCTATCCCATACGAGTGCCTTAGATGATAGTAAAGCACTCGTAATGCTGCGTTGTGTCTATGAATATAGGCCGAGACTGCGTAAGTCGGGCAAGCCGACAGTAAGTGCATTACAGTCTCCGGCGCCCTGCGGCAGGCCCTGCAGCTGACATCAGGGACCTCCATACCCATGACACGACGTCGATAGATGAGAGTGTTAAATACACCATCCTGGCAAGCCATTATGAATCCCTCGGTCTCAGACTTCAGCCCAGCTGACCTTAAGAAGGCGAAGGTCAGCCTTTCGGATAAGCCGAGGTCTTCTATATTTTTATAGAAGATCCCGTGCAATGGCTTATCCTTATGGAGCTGCAGAAGGATGTTGTGTTCTGCAGCTCTAATGTGGGCTTTTAGTCGAACGGGTTCCAACTCGGTGACAGAGTCGGGGTTTACCCGCTCGACGTCGAAGATGAGACCAAGTTCATCGGCTGCTCTGCGTGCTGCCTTAAAGAGAAAAGCTCCTACCTCTGCATTTTCATGGTCTCGGACCATGCAGAGGAGGGGATCCGAACTCCTGATGACCTTACATGCTCCCTCCAGAACCATCCTGCTATGGAGACTCTCCAAGCTCAAGAGTCCACGGCCTCCCCGATGTCGTGGGAGATATAACCGTGGAACGGACGATTTAGGATGCAAGCTCCTATTGAGATGCATCTTCTTGCGGGTTACTACATCGAGTTGACGCAGCTCTTCTCTAGTCCACTTCACTACTCCGAAAGAGTAGAGAAGGATCGGAACGGCAAGCATATTTGTAGCAGACACCTTGTTCTTCCCCGACAGTTCTGAAGACCAGATCTGTCGGAGTAGGTGCTGATACTTGCCGCGGAGAGCGTTTTTCACTACACTCACTTCTTGGGTGGAGCGTTGCTCGACACCCAAGTAAGTGTACGACTCTCCGGCATCTAGATGGTGTAAGATGCTTCCGTCCACGAGCTGCGCGTCCTCTCCATAGTCACCGCATCGTCCTCTCTTGAGATGGATCAGTGCGCATTTGTCCAACCCGAACTGCATACCGACAGCCTGCGTATACTCCTGTACCACCCTAAGGGACTGTTGGAGATCCCTCTCTCCAGAGGCATAAAGTTTAAGGTCATCCATATAAAATAGATGGGTGACCTTATGCCTCCTGTCGCCGGGGGTACCGCAGTTGTAGCCACGGGTTTTCCGGAGCGAGACGGATAATGGCAGTAGTGAGATGCAAAACAGAAGGGGGCTGAGGGAATCTCCCTGAAATACTCCTCTTCTGAATGTTACCGACTCTGTTTGGACTCTATCGTTACCCGATGTTATGGTAAAGCGAGTCCTCCAGAGCGGCATCAGTTCTTCAATACATCTCACTACGTGACCGGGTACCACAAGACATCGGAGCAAGTGAACAATGAGCTCATGCGATGTCATGTCGAATGCCTTGCGGTAGTCGATCCAGGCCATAGAGAGGTTCCGCTTATACTGCATGGAGTCCTGCGTGACACATCTGTCAATCAACAGGTTCTCCTTGCAGCCAGCGACACCTCTCTTCGACCCTCGTTGCTCATATATCCGTTCGTAAACCGGTTCAACTGCGTGGAGCACCCGCATGTACAAAATGCGTGTAAACACCTTGTAACATGCGTTTAGACAGGTTATCGGTCTGTAATTCTTTGGGTTGGACAAATCTCCGTTTTTGGGGATCAGCACTGTCTGCCCCTCAACAACCCAAGAAGGGATTTGCTGCTCCCCATTTAACCAGGAATTAAAAATTCTGGCCAAATGGTGGTGGGTGCTCGATAACTTTTTCCACCAAAAGTTATTTATCCCATCGGGACCTGGAGCAGCAAAGTTCTTAGAGCCATCAAGAGCCCTACGAACCTCTTCTGGGGTTATTGGTTCGCACACTTCCTGTGGTTGCTGAAGCCTTTGACAAAAGGCTTCAAAGTGTGCAAGGGCCGGAGAATCTCGGTTGAGTGGAAGCCTCTCCTCGTACAGCGTTTTCCAGAAGTTCTCCACCTGATCTGCAGTCGGCGGATTGTCTACAACACGCGGAGGCGGTTGGAAAAGGCGCGAGGGCTTCTCGCGGAACAGTTTATTTTCCGCAAGCCCCCTCGCCCGCCTCACTAATGACTTTTTGCAAGTCACTAGCATCCGTATCCTGTCGAGACAGTGCTGTTTGGTGGTTCGCAGCACTGCCTCATTGAGTGTGTGATGGACGCGTCTTAAGTTGGCGGCTAATCGACGCACTTTAGGCGTGAACGGCCTGTTGGCCGCCATATAGTCCATCACACATTGGATACGGGATGCGTGTTGCCTCGCCGACTGGATCTTGGCTTCCATCTTTTGTATGCGCCGCTGCGCTCTCTCCTGTGGGGAAGAGGTATTTCGCCTCTCCACCTGAGACGAGCGTTGAGCAGCGGCATACACGGCACAATTTATGTGCCAGATGTCAGCCTCTTCTGGTAGCGCTGTACGAAGTTCAGCGTCCACTCTGGCCAGGTCTTGTAGCCCGGGGGTTTTCAGATGGTGTAACCCCCTTCTGGTACTGAGGCCCTCTGGTATTGGCGGAACGAGGAGAGCCACATCCTCAACCGGTGAATGTGGCGGCTCTTCGGCCACCTCATTCACCGGCCCAGGAGCAGCCCTCCCGTAGCCCCTACTACGAAGGTGGGATACATAGTCACGCAGATTTTGTGGCGTGAAGGCGCTATGCTCTGGTAGCCTCTCACACCACAGAGCATGCATCCGCGCCATGTACCCCCTCCGCGCGGGCTCACTGCTTTCATAACAATGCAGAAGCTCATCCCTCAGTTCATCTGTCCACTCAAAGCGTCCTTGTTCATTGCGTACGTCGTCAACGGGCGGTCTATCCGGTTGGGCCCCACCACCTTGCCCTTGACCCCTATCCGAACGGGGTCGATCGTGGGGGCCCAGTCTTCGGCCTGCCGGAACCAAAGGTTAGAGTCTGTGGGTGGTTAGCCCTGCAGGCCCACGACCGACACCAGAGGGGAAGATGCTTTCCCCTCCCGGGTGCACTAGTTCTCCCCCATTATTATTATTATTATTATTATTTTTTTTTTTCCGCGAGAGCGATGCTGGTCAGTTCTGCCGTGTCTCCGACATTCTCACGGAAGAAGCGCCAGCCTCCCCCATTATTATTATTATTATTATTATTATTATTATTATACCACATAGGAGGCAGGCAGCCTAGGGCTGTTTATATAATATAATATAATAATAATTTATTCAATAGGAAACTCCTAATATACAAACATTTGTGCTCTAATATAACACATATATTCATTACTAAAATAATATATAAACATTTCATACAACATGAATTTTAAATTATATAATACATTAATAAACACTCAACAGTAACTCACTGGGAGAAAAAGGACAATTGTTATGAAAATTGTATATACAGGGTGTTGCATCATGAGAGGGACATAGCTTAATAGGAGGTAGAGAACATCAGTGGTAACCGGAACCTCCCATAGAAATGTCTCATTGGGCCTTCATTACGAAGTTACAGGGTGTTAAATAATTTTTGGCCAAACCTGTTTTTTGTCATAACTTTGACAGGGAATGAAATAACGGATTCATATTTGGTACGGCTAATGTACTAACGAGCCCCAAGAGGTACATGTATAAAAAAATATATATCCAGGTCCGGACTCACTATAATTTATGTTTCTTCTTTGCATCAATAAAACATCACCCTGTATATATTTTTTTGAAATTTCGATACGATATTCGAAAAGAGCAAGAAAAAACAAACAAAATGGCCTATTTCATTTTTTTGTTACACCTTCGTGGTTATTTAAATATGTTGTTAAATGTGCAAGAAAATGGATTACAGAACCCTATTAAATGAGAGGCACGTGAAATAAATAGTTTTATAACTAAAATTTGCAAAAATTCTATTGTGCCTAGGTGGTCTGGGTGAATCCTAATTCCGGCACGTTTTAAAGGTCCATTTTGGTAAAAAACTGTGGTCCTAATAAGTAATCGGGTATGAAATAACAAAATTTTTAATCAATCACAGTAGGCTTGTTCAAAGAATAAAAGTGACAGATAATTTAAACCATTTAGGCCTAAGCAACCAGTTACTTTGATCAAGAAAATCATCAACATTTTATACTTAATAAAAATTGGAAAAGAGAACAAACTAAAATCTAAATAAATAAAATATTTTCCATTCAATTAACAATAAATAACAAAACAATAACTAAATGTGTTTAAAAATAAAACGTAATTGACACTAAAGTAAATTTTCAAAATGTCCTCCCCCACATTCTGTGCATTTTCTTGCGCGTTTAGAAAGGTCACCAATTGCTCGACGTATCATTTCTGGATTATTCCGTATTTCGTCGCAGGTTGTAACGATGCGCTGGATTAAATGTTGTCTACTTTCAATTTCAATGCTATAAACCTCGTTTTTTAAGTGGCCCCATAAAAAGTAATCACAAGGGTTACAATCAGGAGATCTTGGTGGCCATTCATGTGGACCCCCGCGTCCAATCCATCTATTAGGATACACATTGTTTAAGTGTTCTCTTACTTGAAGGTTAAAATGTGGTGGGGCCCCATCATGCTGAAACAACATGCCTCTTATACCGATATTTTCTAACATATTCGGTAAAATGTTTTGAAGAAAATCAAAGTAAATTTCACCATTCAATCTTTCTTCAAAAAAATGTGGCCCTATCAAATGTCTATTCACAAGTCCGACCCAAACATTTACAGAAAACCTGTGTTGCGAACGGCGTTGGCGTACCGCATGTGGGTTTTCCTGTGCCCATTTATGATTATTTCGTGAATTGTTTACTCCATCCCTTGTAAATTGTGCCTCATCCGTAAATAAGGTTCTGTAAATGACTGGGCGATGGTTAGACAACCAATGACAAAATGCCAGGCGGGGGATATCGTCGCCTTGTTGAAGACGCTGTACTTGCTGGATATGATATGGATGGTAACGTTCTCTTTTTAGGGTTCTCCATACTCGCCAATGAGGAATACCAGTTGCCAAACTGATTCGTCTAGTGCTCATATTTGGGTTTTCTTGAACTACGTTTATAATATTGTTTTGTTCCTGCACACCTTGTTGTAAAACACACTCCACAACTGCAGAAGTAGGAAACTTTCCGTGTTGTCTTGCATACTGGAACACCGTACTAAAGGTTTTATGATTAGGGCATCGACGACCAGGAAAACGCAGCCGATATTCTCTTTCCGCCGACCTACCATTTCCATTACAGAAACCATAGATGAATATTATGTCATTGATGCTCATGACCCCGAGCACAAATCAAAGTTATCAAACAGAATTCTGGGAGAACAATCCCAGTGGCGCCCAACTGAACAACAACAAGGTCCCACAAACCAACAACAACCAACGGTGCAGCTAGTACCACAACAAGGTCCCACAACCCAACAACAAACAACGGTGCAGCTAGTACCACAACAAGACATCACCAACCAACAACAACCAACGATGCAGCTAGTACCACAACAAGACACCACCAACCAACAGCAACACAACAGCATTTTCCACGTTTGTAAATTTTACTGGCATAGTTAAAATATTTTCACAAGTTTTCACTAACTAAATGCGGATTATTGACACATTAAATTACTAACAAACAATTATTCAACTGTTTAGGAGATTTCTTTTTATTATCTGTCACTTTGAACAAGCCTACTGTGATTGATTAAAAATTTTGTTATTTCATACCCGATTACTTATTAGGACCACAGTTTTTTACCAAAATGGACCTTTAAAACGTGCCGGAATTAGGATTCACCCAGACCACCTAGGCTCAATAGAATTTTTGCAAATTTTAGTTATAAAACTATTTATTTCACATGCCTCTCATTTAATAGGGTTCTGTAATACATTTTCTTGCACATTTAACAACGTATTTAAATAACCACGAAGGTGTAACAAAAAAATGAAATAGGCCCTTTTGTTTGTTTTTTCTTGCTCTTTTCGAATATCGTATCGAAATTTCAAAAAAATATATACAGGGTGATGTTTTATTGATGCAAAGAAGAAACATAAATTATAGTGAGTCCGGACCTGGATATATTTTTTTTTATACATGTACCTCTTGGGGCTCGTTAGTACATTAGCCGTACCAAATATGAATCTGTTATTTCATTCCCTGTCAAAGTTATGACAAAAAACAGGTTTGGACAAAAATTATTTAACACCCTGTAACTTCGTAATGAAGGCCCAATGAGACATTTCTATGGGAGGTTCCGGTTACCACTGATGTTCTCTACCTCCTATTAAGCTATGTCCCTCTCATGATGCAACACCCTGTATAGTAACATATAAACGTACTCCTGACAAGATTAAAATATATATGTAAATCTAAGCACGACGCGTGGACATAAATAGAAGTAACTGTTTTTTAAATGAGGGTAAGCTTTGACATTTTCTAACTTCCATTGGTAAATTATTGAACTCATTTAAACCCTTAAAAAATAACGATTGCATTGATTTTTTGAGACGTGTTCTTATTATTATGCCTCATAATAAGAACATGTGCATGTGTTTAAAAATAGGACTAACAACAATAACGTATACAGATAAATATGATATATAAAATACATATAAATATAGAAATAAAAAAGAAAACAAGTAAATATATATGTAAACATGTAGAGTGGAGATGCGTGAATATCTATTATTGTGCAATATTAGTGTTCAGGTATGAGTCGAGTCTATTTTTGAATTGATTAACACTTGTCGATTCGATTACTTCATTGGGTAGCCTATTCCAGAGATCTACGACACGGTTGCCAATAAAATGTTTATTAGGATTGGATGAAAATTGAGTTTTGGACAATTTCATTTGATGTCCTCGGAGATGCACATTTGCACTAAGGGTAAATACGTCATTTATACGTGGACAGCTATATATGTTGTTTAATATTTTGTACGTTTCTATAAGGTCACCCCTTATTCTTCGTTGAAGCAGTGTTGGTAATTTTAACTTTCTCAGTCGTTCTTCATACGGTATGCTGTAAAACCTATGGTGGAGAATTTTGGTTGCTCTTCGTTGTGTTTTCTCAAGTAGATCTATATCTTTTTGAAAATAAGGTGACCATATTTGAAAACCAAACTCAAGGATAGGACGAATAAATGACTTGTAGATTTTTATGAATAGTTCTGGAGATATATGGTGAAATGATTTCCTAACGAGATATATCATGGAGTTGTATGGTTATATTTCATACGGTCTACCCGAATTCTGCCCAAAAAACCGATCCGCATGCCTACGATGGAAAACAACGCGAAATAGGGGTGGTTTTTGGAGTTTTAGGGGTAGTTGCTGAGGGGTGGGAACCTTAAAAATATCACCATCATGTTCAGCACCCTCGAAAGCGGGGGGGGTTCCCTCGTATTATCCCTGTTACAGAACTTGTTTATTTGAACCCTTTTTTGCAACTTTTTCATGGAGTAGTATGTCAGTAGACTCTGCAGTGTATGACTGTGGAAAAAATAATCGAAAATCTAGAACAAAGGAATACAGCTATGGCAGTATTTTTTATATATGGCAGTCTTGTCAAAAGCTTTTGACAGTTTAGATCACTCAGTCATATTAGCAAAATTAGAATTATATGGTATCAGGGGCATAGCACTGCAATGGATCTGCTCTTACCTAACAGATCGCTATCAAAAGGTGATAAACATGAAAGATCTTCTGAAAGAAGGCTACTCAGCTTTGGAATCCCACAGGGTAGCATGATGGGTCCATTGTTTTTCATTATTTATATAAATGACCTTGTACATGCGCTATCAGAGGAAATAAATTATACCGACGATACAAATCTTCTAATAAATGCCAAGGCATTTCCGAATTTAATTACCAAAACAGATATCTCTTTAAACAACATAAATGATTGGTTTTTAATAAATAGGCTAATACTAGTAGTAGTAGTAATTGTTGGGGGAGGCCTGGTGCCTAGCAAGTAGGCCACAAATGGGCCCTTTTTACCTACCCCCTGACGTCCCCTCAACCATTCACTTCTACTCTAAACTAAAACTAAATAAATAAATAAATATTGTATAATTTTCAGATTTTTTAAATTTTCTGAACACCCCGTACATGACATTTTAACTTACTCCATGGCGGCAATCATATTTTTAGTAGAAGCAAAACTTTTTATGAAAAATAAATTTTCTGCATAAAATCAGAAATGAAAAAAATGTGGACATACTCTATATAAACATATTGTTATAGGCACGGGATTAATTAACTTCGAAATCCACGGACACGAGATGTCAAACGACCATAACAATTATTACAAATAAAATGAAAAGAATTTTTGCTGGCTCCACAATATATATTGATTGTACAACTCGATAACGGGCATTATTTGTCTTGTAGAATATATCGATCTCGAGATATAAAAAAAAAAATGGATGGAAAACATGCTCCAAAAATTTTAATTGTTTGAATAGAGAATATGCTAACTTCACTGAAACTGCACAATTGGACTGTGAACTCAAGTTGATCCCTAAGTATATTTAAGTAAAAAATTGCTCTAGCCAGATAATTCACATTTCGTATTTTTCAATCCTAATCTTAATTTGACCATTATTTGTTTTTTGAACTTCTGCATATTATTAACAATAATTTTATTTAGATACTGCAGAAGAGATGCTTCAGAAGATTATTATGGACATACAGGTGCCTTCAGGTGTCTCGTTGAAGGTGGCGGTCATGTAGCATTTGTTAAACATACCACTGTTACAGAGAATACTGGTGGAAAGAAAAGAGAATGGTGGACAAGAGATAACTTAAATGATGATTATGAGTTGTTATGCCCAGATGGTGAGTAACAATAGATTTTCACCTTAGACGATTCAATGTGCCGCTTACGCTCTTATGGACTACTCTTTCGTATACTTTCCTATGTGGTTGTTCATTTCTTCCAGAAATGCCATATACAGCACAACATACAATGGACCCTCATTATGATTTTTTTAAAATACACTATAGAAAATAAATATAAATTAATTTATTTTTATATGAAATACATGTTGAAAATATCATATGACAGAGAATCATGACTTCTTAACTTCATTCTTGATAGACTATACATTGAGTTTACAGTAACATTAGTGCCAAGAGCCATTACATTTCATTTGTTTTAGGGACATTTTAGAGCATGTTATTTGGATATTATTAAAATGATTGTCAAAACTCTATCATCACAATTCTTTTTGTAGCACTGAAGCTGCAGATTATTTATCTAAATTTCACTGAAATATGAAAATCCATGGTCAGTTGAGGAATATGTGTAAATTCGGGAATGTGATTAGGACTCAATCAAAGTTTATTATGATGTAGTATATAACATAGAATAGTTTTCACTAATGTAATGCCAGTCCATTAGAGTTTAGCGGTAAATTGGATAGTCTAAGATTTACACATACTTTATTGTTAAGTGGCATGCTGATTAAGAGCGCTCCGGATATGAGCCGGAAAGACTGTGCAAATTACTCTCATATAAATCATTATTTTAAAAAACGGCTTTCACTAAAAGACATTAAGAACATGTTACAATGTTGGACAATGAGAGAAAAAAAAGTATAGTATAGTATATTTATTTCTCATGCCAGATATACATAGTATATATATAAACGTCACAACAGTAATAAAGCAAATAGTACAGGATCAATAAAATTTATAACTAACAATACATGTAACATCACATTTTACGACTAACTAATCAAATGATCACAAGTAACAGGTAGATATTTAAAACATTTAATCTAAATCATCACAGATAGTGTATATGGACATTTCAGTATCACTATGGCTCAAGGTTCAGGTACTCCTCAACAGAGTAAAAACCGTTTGTAGCAAGAAAATTTTTCAAACAAGAATTAAATTTATTTAGTGAATTTATGAATTTAATTTCTGACGGTAACTTGTTATACATTTTAATACCTGCATGATATGGAGATTTCTTGTACAAGGTTGTGTTGTGACTTTTTATTTTTAGTAGATTACCATGTCTAGTACTATATGAATGATTGTCTGAATTGGTTTCAAACATGTTTAGATTTTTTTTGATAAGTTTAATAGTATTGAATACATATATATGCTGGAAATAGTTAGGATTTTATTATTTTTAAAATAAGGTTTACAAGAGTCTCTTGGTGTAACATCAAATAATAATCTGATGAGCCTTTTCTGCAGGATAAACATGCGATTTATACTAGAAGCAGCACCCCAAGCTACGATGTTGTATGATAAATGTGAATATGCAAGTGCATAATAAACATTTAATAGTGATTTTATATTAAAGATACCCTTCAACGGTCTTAGTGCGAAGTATGCATAATTTAGCTTTTGGCAAATATGTTTAATTTGATCTCCCCAGCAGAGGCTACTGTCAATCATAGTTCCCAGGAACTTGACAGTTGTTGAGAAACTTTCAGTAGGTATGACTTTGACAAGATCATCTGTAGGTGATCTTCTTTGCGAGAAGTATACACACTGAGTCTTGCCAATATTCAAGATCAGTGTGTTACTGTGACACCAGTCTTGATATAATTGCAAAATCCTATTTATTTTATCTTGGAGTACTACAGGGTCCCGTGCTGAGAGCAACATTGAGGTGTCATCCGCAAACATAACAACCAATCCCTCCTGCATAATTGTAGGGAGATCGTTGACAAATAACAAAAATAGTAATGGTCCCAGTACAGAACCCTGAGGGACTCCTTGAGTGACATCATAATTTTCCGATGTTGTGCCGTGTATTTTCACATGAAGTTTTCTATCAGTCAAGAAAGATTTAATAAGATTTAATGTTAGACCTCTAATTCCCAATCTTTGTAATTTGTACACAACAAAATCAACATTCAAAGTATCAAATGCTTTGCTTAGGTCAAAGAATAACCCCACGACATGATTTTTCCTATCAATTTCATTGTACACAAACTGCAAGAGCTGAAAGGTGGCAGTTTCATTGATTTATTTTGCTGGTAGCCATGCTGATTTGTTGTTATAATATTGTGTTTAATTAAGAACGATATATATAAAAAATTAATTTTTTTTTCTTCTATTATCGATTTGCAAAAATAATTTTTATCGTCCCGCATAGGTATCATTAAAATAAACATTTTCCCTTTTGTAGAACTAAAATAAAATTAGCCCTAATGTCCTCAAATGCACAGAGAATTTTAAAGATTAGGTATAATAAATTTGTCCAATGTCATATTCTACTACATCTCTATCTCTCGCCTTCCAAGCACACCGTACATTCAGCTGCGTCATTTTATTAACGTGAAGTCATTTACAATTAAAATTGGAAGCATGGATGACTAATACACTCAGACCAACTCTTAATATAGCACATTAGATAATTATATAGTAACAGTGATATATCATGAGGTAATGTTTACAGCAAATTCAGGAAATGTTGGAATATGCACCAATAGCCCGGTTGTCAGACTAATTTTGATGAAAAGTTAGAATGAATTGTTACCCCACTAATTTTTTCATGAAAGGCTAGTTTTTTGCTAGTATGAATTAAAAGATACGAATGGTAATCTGAAAGGCATTTGGAGTGTAAAAGATTTAAAACCAACAGTAGAGTCAGAAGATTTGTAAATATAATAATGAAATTTGTTAAATAGTGATCTGAGGGTAAGTTTTCGTACTTATGCTCTTTTAATTGTTTTTTTAAGTTGGCGGTTAAATTTATTTGATTGGTTTAATGTTTATAGGGTTTTGTACTTATATATGAAAAAAAAACATCGTTTTTTTTGTGGAGGTAATGGGGAATCTGTTACGTGCTAAATGCTGTGTTATGCCTTTTAGGTAGACAGTAAGTAATTACTGAGAGGTGTATCGAGGGTTGCCGCGCTGTAAAATTTTGTAGCTAAGGCAATGTAATTTCAATCCTTTGGCTATACAGTAGGCATCTCGTAGGTGTATTAGGGGTTGGGTCGTTAAATTCCCCTAACACTTACAGGAGATGTCTGCACACTTATGCAAAGTATTTTTTTCCCTTTTATCCAGAAACAACAAACTGATAAAGAGGGTGTATCTTTGATCCAAATAACCAACCCTTAAAAAGACTTCTTTTGGTTCTAAGGCTTTCGCGGAGCTGCTGATGATCTATAGTTAGGTTTCTGTGTTCTCTTCCGCGTTGATAGTTTTGAATACTTCTTACTGGCTCTCGGGGGGAGACAATGTAATTTCAATCCTTTGGCTATACAATAGGCATCTCGTAGGTGTATTAGGGGTTGCTTCGTTAGATTTTGTCAGCTTGTAAGGTCACGAGATGAAGGAAGGAGGAGTTTGGAGACGGGTAGCCATGTAGCCATTAGGTAGCAGTGCTCTTGGCGTTCTTTGTGAATTTTCCTTTTAATTGCCGTTAATGGGGCTTTCCATTTGATGTTTTCATGGGATATTGGAAATTCATGGTTGGTTGTGTACGTTATGGTTGTTTAGAATGACACACCTTACTCGACTAGTTCGGATTCTTGAATTGTAAGTATGTTATATTTTTTTTTGTGAAGCAAGCACGTCTCCCTAACGCATATTCGGTGGTAATTGTAGAAAGCCGTCCCACGAGGAATTACTTCCAAGTTTGATCTCTTGGATCGCCGATTTTAAGCCGCCCTAGACCTTTGAGTAAGGAATAAAGATCTTTTTAATTTTTTTTTGGTTGGCTTTTTCTTTTTTTATTTTATTCAACTTTTCCTATGTTTACATTACTTTTTGTTGTTTTCGTAATATTCAACCCGAATTTTACGAATTTCCCCCACATATTTATTGAGCCTGGCGTTACCCATTTCCGGAGCAAGAGAGGCCTGGGTTTCGGTCACCTATTGTTCTCCACTTGTGGACCCCTACTTGGAATTTTATTGACAACCTTTTGCTTTCACTTTGGACAACGATTCGGGGTTTTGGAAAACAGGTATGGAACTAAATTGACAACTGCAGGCTTCGACATAGGACAACGATTTGTGGTCTGGATCATTTTCGATGGATGGGAATTAACAACGACAACTTATGCGACCAATTTGGACAATGATTCGTGGTACTTCTTGGGAGGCAGCTACTCAGCTCGCCATACAGGTTTTTTATACTTAGCGTTCCGGATATATTCTGCCAATAATTTGTGTTTTCACTTTTGGCTATTTGAAAATTTTAAGCATTTGGGCACAGTTTTCTTTTATATGTAGTGTATGAGTTGTAAACATATTATGCCTGTATTTTGTAAATAATTAATTTTTTTGGCTATTCAAAATTTTAAGTATTTGGATATGAATCCTTTTTTTTATGTTAAATGTAAATAGATTCACATGTTGGGTAATTCAATTCAAACTTTTTATCATTTGGGGAGGTATATTATACAGAGCTCTCAGTAATGATCACAGGATACGTGATCGCAAAAATATAGACAACCAACTATACACGATGGTATTGCACTAAACAGAAATACCCTAAATCTATTGGCGTTCTAGTTAAAGGTAAAAAATTTATAATTCATTTATTCATCAAATTTAAGAATTTTTTAATATTAAAAGCAAATTTAAATGGGATGCCTTTTATCTGAATAAAAGAATGTTCGCAAGAAATAAGTAATTACACCAATTATTACATTATATTAATTATTATAATCTTTATTTCCACAGACAACATGAATATAAACATTAGAATCGAACAATTCACAGTAAATAAAAGAAATTACATAATAAAAACTTTTGTTACATGAGATTTAAATTAGAAGATGAATGAATAGGTACATTTTATTATGAAATGCCAAGAAATTATAACAAATGCTCAAAATGGCTGCCTTGAGTTTCTGAACATACATGGACTCTTCGTTTCATATTTTTGAATACGTTCTGTAACTGATCAACAGTAATATTGCTGATTTCTCTTTCTATTGCCTCTTGCAATTCGTCAATGGTATGTAATTTATTTTTAAAAACATTGTTCTTCATGTGTCCAAATAAGAAATAATCACAGGGTGTTAGATCTGGAGACAGTGCAGGCCATAATCACTGGCTGACTAATCGGTCAGCGTAAAACTCCCGTAAAAAATCAAGTGAAGCTCTTGCTGTATGGGCAGTAGCGCCGTCTTGCTGGAAATAACCATCTTGCAGTTCATCATCATGCAACTGCGCCAGAAATGGCTCTAAAATAAGAGTTTGATACCTTTGGGCATTAATTGTTTCACGAAAAAATATAGGGCCTAATAATTTGCCTTCTGGATATTGCCACCCATATACCAACTTTTAAGGGGTGTAAACTTGTTTCTATATAAGTGTGAGTGTTTTCTGTAGCCCATGTCCTGTAGTTCTGACTATTGATATAACCTGTTAAGTGGAACCATGCTTCATCAGTAAAATAGGTTAAATCCAATACATCGTTGTTATTTAAATTTCCGTTGAACCAATGACAATATCTTACTCAACTTTCAAAATCAGGGGGTAATAGTTCTTGAACAACGGTTACCTTGTATGGATGCAAATGGAGTTTTTTGAGTGCTTTATGGGTTTATTTTTTCCTATTATTTGGGTTTTCTACCACATGTACTATTATCCTCTTCAAAACAAATCACCGAATCTACAAAATAATAGAATTATTGGAAAAAAGAGCCTCTGCGCCCGTGACGTTTACGCCAAAGGAAAAGTCAGAGGTTATGTTTTGCAAATAATATAAATCGGAATAAACACAAAAATAATGTATTTTGCTGACGTTTCGGAAAGTAATCTCTTTCCGTTTTCAAAGCTATTTTTTGAAGAACTCTTATTTTGCTGTGTATGTCAAATACACAGCTTTAAGATTCTGTTTATGTTATTTCCATAGATACTTACTACTTACACAGAACATAGAACTGATGATATTTTTTAGATAATGTTGAGTTTGTTAAGTTCTTCTTTTAACATTGGTAGCCAGGTTGTACAAATATCTACAGAACAATTCGATACGCACTTATCTTCATTTAATAAGATTATTGCTGATTCTTTAATTTTTCTTTTTTTGGTATCTGTTTCTTTTGTTAAAATTTTTGGGTTGTTCCACTTCGAAAATGAGCCATCAAAGTGAAGGCACCTTGCTCTGGCGTAAAAACCATTGCAAGACAGGACTAGAATAAAATTTAAAAAACGTTACTTAACCTAACATTCTTTTTCTCTTGATCATTACTCACCAGAAGATAACTGATATAAATTATGTAGTTCCGAAAAGAACTGATTAGTACTTAAATAATAATTAAAACAATTCAAAACTCGTGAAGAAGAACCGATAATTATGCAATATCCACCAAAACACTACTACTACGTCTATGATATGACATTACAGATTAAAATAAATAGTTAAATGTTAGGATATGCCTATAAGAATGTACGGCGCTAAATATTCTGCGTAAACAAACTGTTGCCTTATTGGTTCCGCTGGGCGTGTTCAATTTCAGAGCCAATTAAATCGTGCGTTCCATCTAGATTTCGTGGAAAAGAACCGTTAGCAAAGAGAATTGAAAACACACTCTTAGATTGATACGAATTAAAATATCCCTAGTATGGAAGGTTCTGACATGGCTAAAACATGACAAGCCTAAAATATGAACTAAAAAATCACGTGTCCTGTGATCATTATTGAAAGCTCTGTATAAGTTATGATATATAAGTATCTCCAGCTAAAACTTCAAATGCAGCTTCGTTTTCAGTCGATTAAGGCTTTAAAAAAATGATGGAGCGTTCAAGTGGGACAAAATCATCCGGAGGTAAAATACCCTCCCCATCGGTGTTTTTTCGACATTCGATGAGGTGTCCCTGTGGGCACCCTCCCCATCGGATCTCCGGGGGAGGGTGCCCACAGGGACACCTCATCGAATGTCGAAAAAACACCGACAAGTTAAATCCAAGAAAACTAACTCTTTCATCTACGGCGCTTGGAATGTTCGTACTTTGAACGACAGCACTCGCACCGATCGGCCTGAAAGAAGAACTGCTCTAATAGATAGAGAACTTCACCGACTCAATGTTGACGTTGCAGCTCTCAGCGAAACTCGATTTTTGGAGGAAGGCTCTCTCACAGAAAAGTACTACACCTTCTATTGGAAAGGTCTTCCCACCAATTCAAGAAGACAACATGGAGTAGGATTTGCCGTTCGGAATCAACTTGTATCCAACTTAACACAAGTACCACAAGGCCTATCCGAGCGTCTAATGCTGCTACGCTATGAGCTTTCAGATGGCAACGCGGTAAATCTAATAAGCGCCTACGCTCCCAATCTGGATGCAAGTCACGAAACCAAGGAAAGCTTCTATCAACAGCTGGAAGAAACCCTCTGTAGAATACCTAAAACGGAACGACTCGTTATTCTTGGCGATTTTAACGCTAGAGTAGGGAGAGATGCAGACACCTGGCCAGGCATCATAGGCAAGAACGGTTTGGGCAACATGAACGCTAACGGTCAACTACTCCTAACTAAATGCGCTGAACATGATCTAGTTATAACAAACACCATTTTCCGACAAAAGGATAAATTTAAAGGCACCTGGCGTCACCCCAGATCAGGTCACTGGCATCTACTGGACTATGTTATCGTACGTAGGAAGCATCTCAAGGACGTCCAAATTACAAAGGCGCGCATTGATAGCGAATGTTGGACCGATCATCGTCCTGTTGTCTCTAAAATGAAAATTGTTATGAGACCCAAACACCGAAGAACTCAAGTAAAACGTAGACTCCGTCTCTGTATTAGTAAATTGCGTGACCAACAAACCGTCGAACAGCTAAAGCAAAAAGTTCAAGAGAATTTGAGTGCACTAGAAGAAACCAATTCTGTAGATGTCGCTGCTATCTGGACACAAATTAAAGACAGATTAAAAAGTGCGAGTGAGGAAATTCTTGGCACTGCAGCAAGTAAAAAACAGGAGGACTGGTTCAATGATAATGAAGCTTTTATACAAGAACTTCTTGACCGCAAACATATTGCCTTCCAAAACGCTATCAACCACCCCAACGACTCATCAAAAGCAGAAGCTTTTACCCAATCTAAGTATGAAACGGAACGCGAAATCAGAAGAATAAAGAACGAGTGGTGGGCAAGCAAGGCCAGAGAAATTCAAAGGTACGCCGATTCACACGACTACAGGAATTTCTTTCAAGGAGTAAAAGCAGTGTACGGCCCCAGTCAGAAAAATATGTGCCCTATTAAAGATTTAAATGGAAATCTCCTCAAAGAAGACCAGGAAATAAGAGCCCGATGGAAAGAACACTACTCTAACATTCTTAACCAGCAAAGTCAAGCCGATCACGATATTATAAATCTTATCCCTCAATATGACACCTTCGAAGACTTAGATAAACCACTAACAACGGAAGAGATCTTAACCGCCATTGGGCAGCTAAAAAATAACAAATCTCCCGGCGCCGACTCACTCCCAGCTGAGATCTTTAAAGCTGTGTCGTCAGAGCTCATACCCTACCTCAAAAAACTGTTTGATGTCGTGTGGGAAAGTGGTCAAGCTCCGCAGGAGTTTCGTGATACACTTTTAATCAACCTCTTCAAAAACAAAGGGAGCGCTGCGGACTGTGGAAATTACAGGGGTATAGCTCTCCTGGCTGTTGGAGGGAAGATACTCACTAAAGCAATGGCAAATAGGCTAACACCTGTTATGGAAAAGTTACTTCCTGAAACACAGAGTGGCTTTAGACCAAACCGAGGCACATCGGATTTAATCTTCACACTTAAACAGCTTCAAGAAAAAGCACTCGAACATCAAGGAGAAATTCACATGGCCTTCGTTGATTTAACCAAGGCGTTTGACTCGGTGGACAGGGAAGTGCTCTGGAAAATTATGTTCCGCTTAGATATCCCTAGAAAATTTGTGGAAGTATGTCGCAGTCTACATACAAACAACAACGCCCAGGTTATGTATAATAATGAGGCAACCGAACCTTTCCAAACCCTCACTGGAGTTAGGCAGGGATGTGTCCTGGCACCCCTACTCTTTAATTTGTTTACCACTGCTCTAACAATTATTGTTGACAACAAACTGACAGTCAGAGGAATAGGTCATTACACTTAACGGAAATTCTCTTGAAGTGGTGGATCAGTTCAATTACTTAGGCAACGTTGTTAATGACAAAGGAAACATGGACAGCGAAATTCGCAATAGAATTAACGCTGCATCCAGAGCAGTCTGGGGACTTAGAGAGAGAGAGAGTATTTGACAACTATGACTTTGCTTTGTCAACGAAAATGGTTGTCTACAGAGCAGTTGCCATTCCAACACTGCTATATGGATGTGAAAGCTGGGTCACTTACCGTCGTCATGTGAAAGAATTAGAACGTTTTCAGCAAAGACACCTCAGAAGTATGATGAAAATCCGTTGGTTCCATCACATATCAAACGTGGAAGTACTCAGGAGAGCAAACAGCCTTCCAATTGAGATGCTTACTTCAAGAGCACGCCTAAAATGGGCAGGTCACGTTCATCGTATGCATGATAACCTCATTCCTAAATGCACACTTTATGGTGAATTGCTAAGCGGTAGAAGAAGGCGTGGCGGTCAACGAAAGAGGTTCAAAGACGCTCTCCATGAAAATCTGAAATCCTGCGGTATTGCAGACGAGCAATGGGAACAACTTGCAGCGGACAGGACCGAATGGCGAGGGGTTGTGGCCAGCTATCAAAGAAAAATTGCTGCAAGAAGGCCGAATCCAAGACCTAACCAGGTCTATGTTTGTCCTGACTGCGGTCGACATGTGCTCTCCCGAATTGGCCTCTATAGCCATAGTCGTGTGCACCGTAGATGAATGGGAATTACAATAGACTACACCTTTTACTTGTTTTTTATTGTACACAATTTATCGACTGTAACATTTTTATACTCGGACTTGAGTAACGGCTAATAATAATAATAATATAAGTATATATAAATAAGATCATATGCACGACTTTTATTATCTCGTGTGAACCTTATGTGAACCCTTCGTGATGTCACGCACGGTAAGATTAAATTATATAACCAAGGACCGGTTCAAATATATTTATTGTTTGTGAATATATCTACTCCAAGGGAATACTCATTTACTGAATAAATTTGATATCCAAATTCTAACTTTACATACTGGTTTTCTTTTAAATTCATACCTCGAATAAATATAGTGTAGCGTTTGGATTCCCTTAAAAATTTTGGGAGTCTTCTAGCTAGGTTGCAGTCATTTTATTAGCTAGTGGTGCCCTTTATGTATATACATGAGTAACTAATGTGTATATGCCTTATTATTTTTTTTGTGTATGAACCTTAACCTACCCCCTCACTGATTAGAGCTGAGCTAGCCCTCGGTACACCTGTTACGAGCCTCTGCGACTCGAATGGTACTGTTTATATTCACTTCATTTCTTTTTGTTATATAAATATTACTTTTTGTTTAGTGACTAAATAGGCTCGTCGTATATTTTTGGCACCCAACGTGTCATATGATGTATATATATTTTGTTTCATCTGTGCGTCTAAAGATATATTTTTTTATATATAGCCTTAGATATATATATATATATATATATATATATGTCATTGTTAATCTGTCTGCTGGTTTGTCCAATGTAGGTTTGGGGACAGTTTGAGCAAGGTATTTCGTATACACCGTGGGAATCATTAGGTATTTGGTCTTTTGGGGTTCTAATTAAATTGGAAATTGTTTGGTGTGTTGTGAATATGGTTTTTATGTTATGGGATTTCAGGACTTTTGAAATTTTGTCTGTGACACCTTTGATGTAGGGTAGGAAAGCTTTTTGCTGAAGAAGAGTTTCTGTCTGTTGAATTTGGGAAGGATTTTGTACTTTGTGTATGGATCGCGTTATATGTCCTTTGTCGTAACCGTTTTGTAGAAGTGCTTCTTGTAATGTTTGTAGTTCGGATTGTCTGTTGTGATTGTCTGTTAGTCTGAGGGATCTGGTTACAAGAGTGTTGACAACGGAATTTATTTGTGATGGATGGTGGTGTGATTTTGAGTTAACATGATTGAGTTTGATTTTTTAAAAAAACAATTTATTTAAGATAGTTACAATTATTATTATTCTTGATGTTTCACAATATTCACTTAGAGACTTATGAAGCTGTATGCTTATGAAATTAGTACTTAGAATAAATAAATGTGGATCTCGAATGAGAACCACTGCAGTCTGTTGACTGAATTAAACTTGAAACTAAACTGAGCTAAAAACTGACTGACATAGGTCTTTACGTGTATTTATAATATTTGCAATAAATGCTGAATTAGTATCAGATTGCTACATTCGCATTTCACATAGTAATTTCAGACGGTACGTGTTTAAAAACAGCAGACATATTAGGTTACAAAGATAACAAGAAGGAATATGATATTATTTATGAATTTATCTATAGTGGTATCGAATTACTTTGTGATAATGTTACTGATAATAAGCTTAGTACTAATAACAATGTGGAAAGCCAATATAACAGCTTCCTTTCTTATACAAAAGTTGATGCTATGGATCAACTTTTAAGCATAGCTTTTACTATAACTAGAGTTTAGTTCAATGTCTTCAGAGGGTTCTTCTTGTATGTTTACACTGGGTCTCCTTTTGGGTAATAGATGTCCGTATTTGTGTAGTAGCCTGGATCTTGGTGGTTGTGGAGGTTTCGGGGGTTGATCATTCCATGACGATATCCCAATTTAATTTTTATGTCTCTTCGTCTCTTCTTACATTTACAGGTTACATAAAGAATAATAAGTGTTAAAATTAGAGTAATGGTTAAATATGTGAACCAGGATATATGTTTGGTTAAAAATGGTTCATTGATTAATCTGTCTAGATCATCAGAGTACTGATCTAGTTTGTGTTTTGCAATGTTTAAATCGTCCGTGTTAAGATTACTTAACTTAAGGGGTTTTAACTTGGGGAGTTTATGTCTTTCGGGTAGGTGATTACAACAATCGTATGGTATACGCACTACGTGATTGCTGTAAGTGATGTTGTCCTGTTGGTGAGAGGATGCGTGCACTCGGGTGCTGCCTATGAATGCGTTGCACTCCGGTTGTAAAGTTAATATAGAGTTTATGGAAATTATCTTCGTGATAACGTCTCTTTGTTACATTTCACGGTCACTGGTAAATTGTCTGATACTGATATTAGCCATTTATTGTTCTTAAGTTTTTGAATATTATAGTCTTTGGCAAACAATAAATTTGACTGGCAAGTTCGGGGCACTATACTGAATTGTCTTAATATTTGAGCTTCACATATCGCGTCACTGTCTATAGGGTACGGAAGCACATTTGAACATAGTCTTGTACTGGGGTTCAGTGGTTTACAGTTGTCGATGTCCGGAAGGGGTACAAATAACAATGAATCATCGTCTTTGGCAATATACTTATGCGTCGTTGAGAGGATGTAATGAAGTCCTGTTCGATTATCCAATATAGGAATGGGATAAAGATGGTAAAGGGTGTATTTTTCTGGCTCTGCTAATGGAATTTTTAAAACAAATATTATCTTAGATCCGGCTTGAAAGACCTGGAGTTCTATGATATCAAAATATTGAGGTATTTTTGAAATTTGAGGAGTTATCGGCAAATTGTTTTTATGTAAAGACTGAGGTATTTCCTGAAGAGAAGCGACAAAATCTTTTGGTGTGATTATTGAACTATGCATAATTTTTAATCGAGCAAATGTTATTGAATTTAAAATATTATCTAAACTATTTTCTATAAACATGTAACTTTCCATTAGAGATTCACATAACTCAAGTACTCTTAATTTTGATTCAATATACGCTAAATCATTTGATATGTCGTAAATTGAAGTTTCTAATTTCTTGATGTCCTTATTAAAAGTTTCCTCATCTACTTTTAGTTTTTGAACTGTTGAATTGAAACTTTTTATAACAGAGGTTGTGACTGAAATTTGGTTTTTTAATAAATTTTCTAATTGATGTTCATCACTCATAAGTTTATTAATACAATTTGTATAGTATTCACCATCAGAGGCGTCTAGGTTGCCTGTGATAGCTTTCCAAAATGTACCTATTCCATTTAAAAGTCCGCGTTTGTATCGTTTTGTGTCCGCGAATATTTCTTTGACTTTTAATTCTAGAGATTGTGAAATTTGGGTTAAGAGGCTAATATGTGTTCTAACTTCTGATCGAAATGATGTCATGCGAGGGTTGTCAGTTTCGAATGTGGTTATCATGTCGTTTAAAATGTTATTGTTATGGTCAAGAATTGATTTAATTGGTTCGATGTCTTTGTAAACTAAAAGTGTCCACTTGCCATTTGAAATTTCGATACGGTCTTCTTCGTGATAGTAAATTCCTAGAGTATTGTTGATAGTCTCTATCGAGTATTGGGGTGATACTGCTTTGAGCAGCAGAAGAAACCTGAAAATAAATTAATTTTCAAAGTATGGCTTCATTCTGCCAAAGTTGATTTTTGTACTTTGTTCAGTTTCAGGGTTATAAAGAATAGCGGAATTTCTTAAAATTTCCCTAATAATAAATGGTCCATTAAATTTATTTCCTAGTTTATTTTTAATTTGACTCTCTTTTGCATAGACTTTATCGCCTACATTGAATTCATAGTTATCAGTTACGTGTTTGTCAAATCGTATTTTGGACTTTTGTTTTTGTAGTTCCGTTTTTGTACGAGCTATTTTGTAGTGGTGTGAGATTCTGTTATTTAAATCTCGTATATACTTAGATATTAGTTCTTGTTGATTGTAAAGTGTTTCAGGGGGATGGCTAGAAGTATGCCCGAATATCAATTCATACGGGGTAAAGCCATGTGTCTTATTAACAGAATTGTTATAGCAAATGATTGCATAGGCTAAGACTGTCAGTGGGTGTTCGCTGGGGTTTTCTAGTTTGTTAGCTCTAATCATTTCCATAGGGGTCGCGTGAAATTTTTCGATTGAACCGTTAGATTGGGGGTGATGCACACTAGAAAAGGTTCATTTGATGTTATAAATGGTGCAAAGATCTTTAAGAAGCATGTTATCAAATTCGTTGCCACAGTCGCAATGTATGCGAAGGGGTGTTCCGAAATATTGGAAATAGAGTAAGAGTGTGTTGACAATAGATTTTGCGGTTTTGTCTGGTATGGCATAAGCCTATGTGAACTTGGTGAGTTCGTCAAAAGAATTTTTACAAGTTGAATCGAAATTAAATGGGATGTCTTTTTGCAATAATTTAGTAAGGGGTTTAGAAATTTTGGCAAAGTTAGGGATAAAACGCCTGTAATATCCGGCGAGTCCCAAGAAGGATTTGATGTCGTTTTGGGTTTTTGGTTCCGGAAAGTTTTGGATACATTCAATTTTTGAAGGGTTTGGTTTGACTCCATCTTGGGTGATGAGGTGGCCTAAATAAGCTACTTCCTTCCTGAGGAATTCGCATTTATCCGGTTGGATTTTGAGATTAGCTTTCCTTAATCTTTTAAAGACTTCTGTGAGTCTGGAAACATGCTCATGAATGGTGGGTGAATATATAATTATGTCATCCATATAAACGAGACAGCGCTCGTTTTGAATGCCTAAAAAAATGTTGTCCATAACGCGCTGGAAGGTGGAGGGTGCGTTTTTTAGACCAAATTCCGATCCGATTTCGGATCTCGCCTTTTTTAGTTGTTAGCGTGTATATCGAGTTTATTCGGTAAAGTCGATAACGTAGATCTCAAATTTAAAATTTTTGATGGATCTCGTTTTTCTCATTTTTATCAATTTATATACACCAGTAGTTCCGGATTTGTCCACCAGTGTGCGCTGACAAGCAAGGTGTATATGTGTATATAATTTTACATTTCTAGGCAAGATGAGATACTTAAAATTGGCAACGTGGCGGATCTCATCTTTGTTAGTAAATCTTTAGCAGAATTATACGTAGTTATATACAGGAATCATTCTTTGGGCGATCTGCAATACATACATCGCTCCATTGCCCGGGAAGTTTGAAATAAGTTATATGTTATTGCAAATCAACATAATAATTTGACTTTTAGCGTGTTGTACAGTCGTGCGTGTGATCGATAAAAAGGGTTTTAATTATTTTATTGGTCTATGGATATTCAAAATTTGGTATCTCTGCAAATTTTAGCAAAATAAAATTGCTTTTTCGAGTTTTCTGCTCAAAAGTGCTGAGAACTTTGCACAGCATTGCTAGAAGAAGATGAGCTTATTGGAAAAAGTCAGATACGTTGGTATATTGTGTTCAAGTATAAAAAAATAACTTATGAAAATTAAACCTAATAACTTACGCAAGTGGATTTTATCTCTTACAAAAAAATATAAGTATATTGTTTATTCCAATATTTGTTCGTACATGACAATATCTTATTATCTTTATTATTTTGAGAAAATTGAAACTACTAATTCTATATTGAGTAACATAACGAATAATGGCCAAATATCATCGAATATGTCTTGGTGTTAATACTGGATGTAACGTAATAAAATTATACATTTATTTATCACAGCCTTGTCTTTTATAATATAGGTACAACACATTACTCGATACACGTAATACAACCACTGTCCACGACAGCTCAGGCTCGAGAGAGTTCCCTTTGCCCATTTTACTATCTCACGCATGTGCGCTCATACTGGCACGCCACACTCCTACCCTAAGTTTTTTCTCTATCAATAATTTTTCTGTTCCTACTTATTTATACCATATCTTGTGATTGTTCTATTACAACTTAATATATATATTTTACATTCATTGACACACTAAAATTATTTCTTACGGAATCCTATCTTTATGTAAAGAATATTACAAATTAACATTTTGTAGTATGCCATTATCGTGCTATGCTCAGCTGTCGTGCTTAACCTTACTTACACATTTTTTTTTTATACAATCTTTACAAAATTTTTTTTTTGTTTGTACAGTCTTCATTCTATGCCGTCGCCGTCTTCCTGTAGAATGTATTCGTTGTACTTCATTGGTCGTCACCGTGCGCGCTTGGGTCTTGACGTTGGCTCTCTCGCTGCCGTAATGTCCTGTCCTCCCTTTGTTTCGTCTCGATTGCTGCTGCTGCTGCTGCTCTCAGCTTGGCTTGTCTGTGGATTCTTGCATCTGTCAAGAGAAATCACATTAGTATCTACATTATAATGACCAGCAGGTCTTTCGTCTAAAAGGTCACATTTTTGACTCGAAACATTAGAACTAAAAGAGTTCTCGTCACTTATCTCCTCGCCACAACTGTCGTACAATGACTTGTCACAATTTTCATCTGAAAGCATTATGTCAGTTCTACTTACATCAACGGGTGTGTTAGTCTCTGGTGTGCGTGCAATTGGTCTTACCACCGAAGCTTGGTATGAAATTCGTGTTGGTTGTTGGTTTGCCTGCTCTATCTCCCCACTGCCAAAATTTTCACCTGCCCTGTTTTCTTTCAGCTCACTCACCTGCTGACCTCTGATTATCATCTGGTTTTGATGTCTTTTCCAAACTTTTCCATTTTCTACTATTTCGCAGAGATAGGTTGACCTGCCTATTTTTTTGTTAACTACAGCTGGTGTCCATCTCACTTCGTTTCTGCCTCGATAGTCTCGTACCATAACTGATTGACCTCTTTGGAATTTTTCCACATTTCCTTTTTTATGACGATAGTAATTAGACTGCTTCTTTTGACTTTCCTGTATGCGTTCCGATATTTCATTTTGTTGTTTTTCTCGAGGTTTTTTTAATAAATCAAACCTAGTTTGTAATTTTCTTCCTATGAACAATTCTGATGGTGCTGCCTTTGTCGTTTCATGCTCTGCATTTCTATATGCCATTAAAAATTTACAAATAAGAGTCTGTAAAGAAACATTTCTATTTTCCTTGTCGCAAATTGCTGCTTTAAGCTTTGCCTTAAATGTTTTTACCCAATTTTCTGCTTGTCCGTTGCTTGCTGGTGAAGCTACTGGTGTTGTCACATGCCTGATGCCATTTTTCTGGAAAAATATTTTCATCTGTTTAGAGACAAACTGTGTCCCATTATCCGTTACAAACGTACTTGGTATTCCATATCTGGCAAAACATTCTCTCAACTTTCCTTCTAGTTCCTCGGCTGACAATGACCTGACTATATACACTTCGGGATATTTACTATAGGCGTCTATTATCGTTAAAAACATTTTTCCTTTAATCGGACCTAAATAATCAGCATGAACTCGGCTCCAGGCCTCCGTCCCTGCCTTCCAAGATGTCAATGGTGCTTTAGGTGGACTCTGTCTTTGATATAAGCAAGCATCACAGCTTCTTATCATATTTTCTATGTCTTTGTCAATGTTAGGCCAAAACATATAGCCACGTGCTAAGGATTTTGTCTTACATATTCCTAGGTGAGCGGTGTGAAGCTCTTGCAGTAACTTTGCTCTAAATCTCTTCGGTATCACCACCCTGTGCCCCCACATCAATAGTCCATCATTTAGTGACAACTCCTCACGTTTTGTATAAAATGGTTTAATTTCTTCATCTAACTTAGATGGCCAAACATTATTTTTCACGTATTTGGATATTTTTCTCAACAACCAATCCTTGGTTGTTTCCTTAGATACTTCCTCTCCATTTATAGGCCATTCTTCTGTGTTTTTGACAAAATTCAGATAATCACCTTTGCTATCATACTCTGGATCTGAAACAAGTACTTTTAATGGTGCTGTCGACAAGTAGTCACTCATTTCATTATTTTTGCCTTTTATATACTGAATCTCATAATCAAAACCTGACAGATATACTGCCCAACGCTGTATTCTGCTAGCATGCATCACAGGTAACTGTCTGTGTTCCCCAAATATAGTTGTTAAGGGTTTGTGGTCCGTTTTTAATATAAAATGTCTACCAACTAAATACTTTTCAAACTTTCTTACCCCATATATCAATGCTGCACTCTCCTTTTGTAATACTGACCAATTTTCCTCATTTTTCATCAATGTCCTGGACACACATGCAATTGGTTTTTCTTCTCCGTTAGGGTATCTATGGCTCAATGTTGCTGCTAGTCCGTGGTTTGAGGCGTCGCTGGTGAGTACTAAAGGCAAATTTGGATCAAAATGTGCTAAAATAACATTTTCTGCAATTTTATTTTTAATCGTTATGAAAGCTTCCTCACATTTATTTGTCCAATTAAATTTTTCATTTTTCTTTAATAAAGTATAAATTGGTTTTAACAAAGACGATATATTGTTAACAAACTTATTATAATAATTAACTAATCCAATAAAAGATCTCACCTTGTAATTGGTTGGTTATAGGTTTATTAAAATGCAGAATTACAAATTAAAAATTATATGACAAATTACTTTATTTTCTGTCACACCTATAATATATATAACAACGTATCAACATTCATTTTTCTTTTAGCACACAAAAATAAGTAAATAAAGTAAATATATAGATAGCGTCACTACATGCTTCCCCCAGTAATTAAACTTCAGTTGAATTACTTTTAGTAACGTCCAAAACTGCAATCTTCGACACAGGACGCCGATAAATTCCCGTGACTGTCTGGACATCTGCCACACGAATATTTCCTACTTTGTCCGCGTAAATCTCAACTATTTTGCCTTTGGGCCAAGTATTTCGTTGCCCATCCGGATCAACTATGAGTACAATATCTCCAATTTTAACATGTTGAGTTTTTTCATGCCATTTACTTCGGTTTATTAAGGTTGGCAAGTACTCTTTTGTCCACCTTTTCCAGAACATATCAGTTAGTCGTTGAGCAGCTCTCCATTTCGTCATTAAATTTAAATCTTTCTGGTCTGTTTTGCCGCAGGCCAGACTGTTATAACTTGCACCTATAAGAAAGTGGTTTGGAGTCAAAGGATCTGCATCTTCATGGTCCAGAGGTACATGAGTTAACGGTCTGCTATTAATAATATTTTCACATTCCACCAAAAAAGTTCTAAGAACGTATTCTTGCGGATACCTATCTTTCAGAATTTGTTTTAAATTTCTTTTAATTATTTGGATGAGTCTTTCCCAGGCTCCACCCATGTGAGGTGCGATAGGAGGATTAAAGTGCCATTTCGTATTTTTCATTGTCAGATTCCTTGTAATAGCATCATGATTCCAATTTTGTAGTTCTTTACGTAACTCACTCTCAGCACCTTTAAAATTCGTACCATTATCACAAAAGATTTCTTCTGGAAATCCTCGTCTGCAGCCAAACTGTCGATAAACATGAATAAAACTGTTGCTTGACAAATTATTAGCAATATCTAAGTGAACTGCACGCGTTACCATACACGTAAATATCACGCCATATCTTTTCTCATGGCTTCTTTTGACAGTTACTTCCAATGGGCCAAAGTAATCCAGTCCCGTCTTTATAAAGGGCCGTATTGTCGGTTCGAGTCTACATAAGGGTAATTGTCCCATGATTGGAATCACTGGTTTGACTTTTCTATTTTTGCACAACTGACATTTATACGCAATTTGTTTGACTGCTTGTCTAAGCCCAATAATCCAATATTTTTGCCCTAAATTATTTATCACCGTCTCTGTGCCAATATGATTCATAAGTTCATGGTGATAATGAATTAGCAATTTTGTATATGAATGATTTGAATCTAATATTACTGGTCTTTTCGTATTGTCACTTAGTTGTAGAGCATTGTCGAGTCTTCCATTTAAACGAATTAAATTGTTCTCATCTAATGAAGGGCATAATCGGTACAGTCGGCTAGATTTGGTTATGATTTTGCCGTTTTTTAATAATGTCAATTCTGAATGAAATGTATCTTCTTGTATGCGGCGCAGTAGCAATATTTCTGCCCGTGCAATTTCATCAGTTGTTAGTTCATATGATATTCTGTTATTTTTACCCTTATCTATGATTACTGTAATAAATCTCAACATCCATGCTGTCGTTCTAAGTAATCTCGTCCATTTCGAAAATCTTCCTGCATCTGGAGTTTGTAATTGTGGCTTTTCTCTTATTGTGGCGACTATATTCTTTTTTAGTTCCATGTCTTCTGTGTTTTCGTTGTCTATCGTGAAATTATATACGTTTGTGGGCCACTCTTCTATGGATTCTTGAAGAAAAGCAGGACCCTTCATCCATCTGCTATCATTTGAAAAATGTACCTGACCTAGTCTCTTTGTTGCTTCATCTGCCACATTTAATTTTGAACTCACATAGAACCAGTCATCAGAATTTGTCAATTCTTGTATTTCACCGAGCCTCTGACTTACAAACATTTTATATCTTTTAGCTTCTGATTTAATCCAATGAAGAACAGTTTTTGAATCTGTCCAATAAAACGTTGAATTCAAATTAAGCTGAAGTTCTTTGAAAATATAATTTCCAAGTCTTGCTCCCATAAGCGCTGCCTGTAGTTCTAATCTTGGTATAGACATAGGTTTTAGAGGAGCGACTCTTGTTTTAGCAATAACAAATGAGGTTTTGAATTGCCCATCTTCTTTCCATTGTAAGTATACTACGCTTGCATATGCGACCTCTGAAGCATCGCAAAAAATATGTAAATCGTATGCATTATTTCTTGAAATTGTGTACTGTCTTCTTATTTTCATTTTATTTATATTTTTCAGATCATTTAACCACATGTTCCATTTAATGTTTTGATCGTTTGTAATTTCATCATCCCAGCCTAATCCGCTTCGCCAAATATCCTGTAGCAATATTTTACCGTGAATCATAAAGTTAGCTACAAATCCAAGTGGGTCGAAAATAGACATAACAACTTTCAGCATTTCTCGCTTTGTTGGTCGGCGTTCACCAGTAAGAATTTCTTTATCTATTTTATGAAATTTTGACTGAAAACTGAAATAGTCTTCCTCGGGACTCCACCATAAACCTAAAATTCTTTCAGTAGGTAATGTGTTGTCGATATCCATATTCTTTTCATTAACACCCACCAATGATGGTTCTATATTTTTCAGTACATGTTTCGAATTACATATCCAGTTACAAATTACAAAACCTGCCTTTTTATGAACAGTTATAACATCACTAATCAATTGTATGGCCTCTTCTTCACTGTTTGCGCCTCCTAAATAGTCATCCATATAGTGCTGGTTTAGGATGGCAAAGACTGCTGCAGGATATGTCTCTAAATGTTCTTTCGCATTTCTATTTTTAATGTCTTGTGCAAGACATGGTCCACAAACAGATCCAAAAAAGACTACTTGTATTTCATATGTATCAGCTTCATTACTCCGATTCATCCCACGCCATAAAAGTCGTTGAGCACAACAATCTTCCTTTCTCACTTGAACTTGCAAAAACATTTCTTTGATATCTGCTACAAATGCTACATTCTTTATTCTAAAATTTAGTAAAATTGTTGTCAGGGAGTTATAAAGATCTGGTCCTGTTAATAATTTATCATTTAAACTAACGCCATTTGACTTAGCAGCTGCGTCAAATACTATCCGAATTTTATTCGGCTTATTCTGGTTAATTACTCCAAAATGAGGTAAATACCAAGTTTTAGGAGAAAGTGTGGAAGCTTCTTCTTTTGTCAATTTTCTTAAATAATTCTTTTTGATATATTCGTCCATTTTATTACAGTATACATTTGCATAAAGTGGATCTTTGTCCATTTTCTTTTCAATACATCTTAGACGTTTGTAGGCATTCTGTTTGCTTTCGGGAAGTTTTACGGTTTCTGATTTCCAAAGGAGTCCTATTTCAAATCTTTCTCCAACTCTCCTAGCGGTAGAGTCTAGCATTGACTGAGCCCTTAAATCCTCTCTTGACATTGAAGTCTGGCTAACTCCTTTTGCCCCCATATCCTCAAGCTTCCACTGTTGCTTGACCATTTCATGTAGAAGATCAATATCATCCTTTCCATTAGAATGTGTGGTACATACAATATTTACGTAATTATTTCCTAGCTTATTTGTATTACCATGAAGTACCCAGCCTAAAAGGGTTTTACTTAATGCAGGACCATTCCAGGGTCCATTGATTATTCTCCTTGTCACAAGTAAAGGCCAATTGTCCTGTCCAATTAATAGTTTTGGCTTCACGTTATTCATAGTCAGCTGTGGTATGTTTGTAATATATGGATACTGTTGCGACAATTTGTCCATATCGATAGACTGTGTAGGTAATGACAAGTTTCTGGTAGTTCTGACATGTCTTAATTGAAATTGCTTTATATTATTAATTCCAGATATCAGTACACTAACTATTGTCGAATTTTCTTCCTGACTGGTTGTTTCGTTTGTCCATTGTAGATGTAGAGGGTAGTTTGGCCCTTCTAATCCCAACTGATCAGAAATCTCTTGGTCTAACAATGTTACAGTAGAAGCATCATCTAAAAGGGCATACGTGTTGATGTTCCCCTTTTGGCTACTTAATCTTACCGGAATAATTTTAAGTAAGATATTAGTAGAAGCTTGTAAAATATGACAGTTTGTGTCTACTTGAGGATTAGCGTTTGATATATCTGAGTGTCTGTCATTTACGTTCTCATCTTTATGTAGTAATTGATGGTGTGGCCTATGACATCCATTTATACCGCAATTCCTCCTGTATTTACATTTCTTTATCCCATGACCATATCCCAGACATGAAATACACACATGCTCTGATTTTATAAGTTTCCACTTTTCGTTGACTTCAGAAGACTTGAATGTAGGGCATCTACTAAGGTTATGATAAGCCATTTTACAGAGACTACATAATCTTTCTTGAACGGTGGTTAATGTCAATTCTTTTCTTGATTTGGAAACTTCACTGGGTTTTACAATCTGAAGTTGACAGGCGGCTTCTGACTTCCGTTCTAACCATTGTTGGAATGCGTTTAATTTGTTGTATTTGACAATGTTAGAATTCTGAATATGTTCCATCCATTGCATTCTATAGCTTACTGGCAGCTTTTCTACTAATTCTTGTAGGAGAATTGGATTTTGAAGATAGTTTTCTTCATTTAGGGTTTCAAGTGTATTTACTAGATTTTTCACAGAGTCTGAAAAATCGATTAGTGTGATTAATTTATCTTCCTTAACTGGTGATATTTTCACTGCTTTATCCAACAGTAGTGAAATTATGTATTCGGGTCTACCAAAACGCTTTTCTAGGCATTCTATTACTCTGTGGACATTTTGAGGGAGTATTAGTAATGTTTGAACAACTTCCTTGGCTTTTCCCTTGAGACACTTTTGTAGACGACTTTGGTTTTCCTCATTGGAAAACCCACAAATTTCAGTGGTGTTTTTATACTGGCATATAAAATTTGGCCAATCAAGAGGATTGCCATCAAATGTAGGTAATTCTTTTCTTAACGACTGTCTTGAAATAAATTGTTCCAATTTTGGAACCGTCTTTGTATTGAAAGCTTCACCTTTTAAATTAGTTTCTCTTGAGCTTCGAAATGTAACATTCGACATATTTGGTATTGTCTCACAAGTTGATTTATTATCCTCTTGCGTAGACGAATGAGGCTCTACCTGATTAATCCATTGTTGCACACTTGAGTATTTATCCTTGCCAATTTGCTGAAATGTATGAAGATCTTGTCGATTCATCTCCTGTCGTACACTTAAACTTTTGTTATGGATAAAGCTACTATTTGCAACACTATTTTCTTCGATTTGCGCAATTTTCAAATCTAATTGTAGTTTCAATAATTCTTCTTCTTGTCGTAGTATCTGTGCCTTTTGTTTTTGTATTTCATCTAAATGTTTCTGTTCTAATGCCCTTTTCTTCTCAACCATCTCTATTTGTGCTTCTATCTTCTGACGTCTAGCACTTAAAGAAATTATTGACTTAGACTGACCTACACTATGATCAAGATTTGGATTGAGACTCCTTTCACCATCTTGACTAATCACACTTGCTTGTCTAATTTCTTGTTTCTTTAACCTTTCACTTCTTCTTAGAGACATGTTTTCCAATGGTTAATTCAGTTAAAGGCTCGAAGGACCATATGTTATTGGTTGGTTATAGGTTTATTAAAATGCAGAATTACAAATTAAAAATTATATGACAAATTACTTTATTTTCTGTCATCTATATATATATAACAACGTATCAACATTCATTTTTCTTTTAGCACACAAAAATAAGTAAATAAAGTAAATATATAGATAGCGTCACTACACACCTCTTGGATGTTTTCCGGCCTTTTCGCACCTACTATAGCCTTTACCTTCTTTTCAGACTTTTGTATTCCCCGTGTTGTTATAACGTGTCCCAAATATTCTATCCTTTCCTGAAAAAAATCACATTTTTCTTGCTTTATTGTCAGTCCTGCTTCTTCGATCTTCTCTAAGATCTTTCTCTAAGGTTTCTAAATGCTCTTTTTCGTCCTTGCCAGTCACTATTATATCATCTAGGAAGTTCGATACATTTTCCATTCCTATGAAAAGCTGTTCAATATTACGTTGACATATAGCACTCCCGGGGCTTACTCCAAATGGTAATCTATTTACTAGAAAAACTCCTTTATGAATTGACCATGAAACAAGTTTTTTTGGCTCCTCATCGAGTTCAAATTGCACGTACGCTTGCGATAAATCTATCTTTGAAAAATTTTTACCTTTATGTAATTTAGCAAAAATATCCTCCGGTGTTGGCAACAGATATTTTACTTCTTCCAGGTGCTTATTTAACGTACTTTTATAATCTCCACATAGACGTAATGATTTACCATCATTCTTGGGCACTACAACTAGAGGTGTACCCCAGTCGCTGTTCTGGATAGGAGATGTGATGCCATCTCTCTCCAATCGGTCCAATTCCTGTTCGAGTTTTTCCTTATAAGCATATGGCACATTCCTAGACTTCAGAAAAACAGGTTTGGCAGTGGGCTTGAGCTGCAAGGAAATAGTACTGTATTTAAACAAACCTAACTCGTTTTTGAAAATTTTCTTGTACTTTTCTATTAATTTTTCTACGTTAGCATTGCTAGATGATGATACTGTATTTACAATGTTGAACTTTATATTAAATTTCCCAAAAAAGTCTTGTCCCATTATCATGGGGCCTCCTTCAGACACCACAAATATTTTTATTCTTTGGGTTTTGTTATTAAATTTTACATCAGCTGTGAAAGCTCCTAAAGTTTCAAATTCGCTTCCGTTATAGCCTCGTAAAACAGTTTCATCATCTTTTAAGGGATATTTATATTTAAAATATTGATTATACATCAACTTGTTACAAGCACTTACACTAGCTCCGCTATCTAATTGTACATTGAAAAGCTTTTTGTCGATGAAAACGTCTATTTTAAATGAATTATCGTTTCTTATACTATTGCTGATAGCAAAAAGATTTTCATTTTCATAACTTTCCACTTCAATTTCGTTTGTTTCTAAAAAGTTTGTAAAACGGCTATTATCTTTACAAGCTCTGGCTAAATGACCTTTTCTTTTGCATCTATTACACATAAAATTTGCGTACTTACATGTTCCTTGATGTTTTTTTGCACAATGCACACAACTTTTACCCTTGTCTCCACTGACATAAGCATGACTGTCATTTTTGTTTCTTCTGTTGCTGCGTAGTGTCTGCGTCGCGGCTTTCTGGTCTGTCATTCGCAATGGTCATGCTAATCGTTGATTGGTTCCCTGGAACCCCGCTGCGTTCCTTTCCGTAAGCTGGCTTTGCGGGAACTTTGAAATATGGCTGACCTCCTCTTCCTTGATACCTGATTCTTTTTTCATCGCCAATTCTACCATTTCTTTCAGAGTTTTTTCCGTATCTTCTTCGCATAAACGGTCCAACACTCTTCCTTTTTGCAACCCAGAAATTAACTTGTCCTTTAAAACCGTATCCAATGTTGTACCAAACTCACAATTCACTGCCAACTTTTTTATTCGGGCATACCATTCACTGACTGTCTCGCATTGCCCTTGCCTTGATTCGTAAAATTTTATGCGTTCTCTCCATTTCGATACTCGAGGGCTATGCTTTTTTAATAATTCACTGAGCTCGTCATAAGTTTTTTCCTTCGGTAAACTCGGGTGACAAAGATCCCGTAGTAACTTGTAAGTAGAATCTCCCATTAGACTAATTAATGTCGCCACTTTCACTTTGGCTTCTTCGATTTTATTTGCAAAAAAAATATTGCTCCAGTCTTTCTGTATACACTACCCAGTCATCAGAGATGCCATTGAATTCGCCCACGTGTCCAATGATGCCGGCCGCCATTTTTAATAGCTAACTCGACCACAGAGCTTGCTAAATCTACTTTTCTTTTGCCTCGTCGCCAATTGTAACGTAATAAAATATCTCAATCAACTGGGTATACATTTATTTATCACAGCCTTGTCTTTTATAATATAGGTACAACACATTACTCGATACAAGTAATACAACCACTGTTCACGACAGCTCAGGCTCGAGAGAGTTCCCATTGCCCATTTTACTATCTCGCGCATGTGCGCTCATACTGGCACGCCACACTGGATTAAGGATTATAAAACTTTGGTTCGCTGATATATAAGATTTTTTGTTAACATTAAAAGAGGGAAGGAAGTCTCTATAATACATTCCGCAGTTGGGTGATTTTGCTCATAGAATTAAATCTGATTATTTTATATGTAAAAATTGTCAGGATAGCTCCGCCCACCTAAGCGGATTGGTTGAGTGGAGGGGATAAACCACACCCCTCTTAATATGATTGGTCGATTGGTGGGAGGTGAATCTCAACCCACTTATTGTGATTGGTCGAGATAAACCCCACCCATGTATTGTAATTGATCGATTGGTGGGGAAGCTCCACCTACATAATGTGATTGATCGATGAGTGGGATGATCACCGCGTTTATTGGTCGAATGGTGGGATTCCATAATTTGGAAGATGAGCTGCTAGGTCACGGCCCGGCCCCACTTGAGCGTAGGAAAACTTTGATGACCGTGGGAACTTTTTTATTTTTGGCAATTGGCCCACCCTCGAAGTATTTTTGGCAATTGGCCTACCCCTGAAATGATTTTGGCAATCATAGAGTACGTGGGAAAATTTTGATGATCGTGGGAACTTTTTTATTCTTGGCAATTGGCCCACCCTCGAAATATGTTTGGTAATTGGCCCACCCCCGAAATCTGTTTGGCAATCAGAGAGCACCGACAGAAATCTAAGTTGGCGGGAAATTCAAACCGACTGGAAATTCAAATTTAGGCGGGAAATTCTACTACTGCACGTACATCAGATTATAATTTAGTGACATTACATTATTTTATAGTATTATGGCTGATGTACTTATACTTATATACTTGCGCCACCTATCCACCAATCCTCAAACTTTTAATATATCATGACGTCATTTGATCACGTGACAATATTTTCTTATATAATTACTATTAAATGGGGGCCCTCGCGCTGTCTAAAATGCTCACGAAATATTTGACAATTGATCCACTTCGGAATATTTTGGCAATAACGATACCACTTATTCACCACTTGACAAACTTTTAATATATTTATTTTGCAATCATTAATCACCATTTGATCACGTGACAATATTTTTATATAACTATTAGAAATGAAGAAAAATAACTTCTGGAGATGCATGTCGAGTTTCGGATTAAGGTTACACGTTATCAACTGAAACAATTACTTTGTGACAAGCTTACCGCTTGTATAAATTAAAATGTATCCAAAAGGATCAACATTTATTAACGGCAACATTTCAAATTAAAAATTAAATCAAACATATTTCGTGACAATGTGTACTTATGAACCCAAAGGATAGCAGAACAAATTTGCCACATAACATGCTTTACTGGATTCCCCCTCCTCCTAGTGAATTACATAGGTCAATGAACTGTTGACTTTGCAAATTAAATAAACACCGGATGCACAAGTACAATGAACCGCGGATGTCGCATATCATGTTACATAGGTCAATGAACTGTTGAGTCTGCAAATAAAATAAACACAGGATGTGCAAGTACAATGAACTGCTGACTCTGCAAATAAAATAAATTGCTAACATTGCAAATGTAGTCAGATATATATTCGTGCTTAATAAATTTTTGTGTATTTGTAATAAATAATTCCTTCTCGTCGTAAAAATCTATGACGTCACAGTTTTTACTGTGACTACCCCCTGACAGCACTGTACCTAATACCCTCCCGATCGTAAAATTTTTCTCTTTGGCAGGCAATTTTTATACTTAGTTAGATTTATTATAATTAATACAATAAAACTGAACCAGTAACCGGATGTGTGATATCATGCTGTAAAAGTCGACTGATTGAAATTTTTGTCATTGGCGTGCTGGTTAAGGGGGTATAATTCAGATTTTTAGTACATAAAGAGAAAAGAAAAAATTTGTTGAAACCAGGAACTCTAGATTTTCAGTCTAACTCTCAATAGTTATTTCAACTAGATATAAATTAAACAAAAATAATGTTTCAATTGATTTTATTTTAATTCACAATCACAATTTGAATTAAACAGTACGATATATTCGTATGATAAATATGGTACAATATACTTGAGTCTCTCCATCAGTCCAGCAGCAATTATTTCACTGCATAACCTCTGAAAGTCACAATGTTCATCTAAATAGCTTTCGCATGAGAATACCTAGGAAAATGGGCTCGAGCCCCACCTTCTGTGAAGTAATTTTCATACATATTTATTATCCACAAGAAGTGGTTCGGATCCCACTATAAACTGTAGGGCCCTGTCTCCCTTACTTGTACAAGTCTAGGCTTAACAGAGTCATTCAAGTGATCTGGAAGGCGGTTAAAACATTTCTTTCTAAACATTTATTAGACGTTTTGAATGATAATCATGCACTAGCATAAGCACTACTTAGTTTTGATATTTTACTTAAAATTTTCTATCAGTTTCAGTATATTCACGTTTTACATTGAACATAAATCATTAATTGCTTTTCAAATCTATATTTTTCATCAGAATCTTTAAAAAGTACTGAATAGTTTCTTTCTGAAGGTAACGAATACAAGTTTAAGAATAACAGATCTTACGTATTTTTGTTCACAACTTCTATGAATTCAAAATATATATTTTTTATTTTTCCTGAAATTTAAAAAGATATTGGCTAGATACTGTAATAGTATACTTTTATTATCAATGGATTCGTTCATAAACGAGGAAGATGGAAACATGATATGAATATCTTAAATATAAGAGAAAAATAATGAACGGTTTTTCAGCTAACAGGTGTTTAAATTTTTAAACGTTTACAGAATTTCTTATATAATTCTTTACTACATACTAAAATAATATACTCCTTTCATATGATGCTAAAATATAAAAACAACTAATCTATTGTCTTCATTCTCTTTGAAATCTTTGCTATAATTCAGAGCTTTAACCATATGTGATAAGTTAAAATAAACTTTTTTTCATCCACAAAATTTCTTTAATCATAAGAGAATATTCTTTCCATAATATTAGTTTATTCTATGCTTTTGAATAAGTGTTTTTTAAAGAAAAAAATTTCTGCACACATCTAATTCCTAAGACTTTCGAAGAGGCAGTTTTAAATAAAAATCTAAATACCGTCTAATCAACTAGCGGATTGAATTGTTTTACATAAATATATACAGGGTCCTTAAAAATAGCGTCAAGTGTTTTATAGAATATATAGTGATTTTTGTTTCCTACTAGAGATATTTTCCAGAATATCTTTCTTTTACATTTCGTTCACAAAGAGCCGTTGATTCTGTTAATTTATTATAAAAAAAATTCTCTTAAACTTGATGTATACATACAAAAATTATCAATTTTAATTCCTAATAATTTTTAAGTTCTCAATACACGGGTTTGAGGGGTATACACGTGTAATTGAAATTAGTTTTCTATTAACAATGTTGGTTTAATAATTTTTATTTATTCTACAATGTGTAACATAAAAGCATTGCCTGGGAAAAAAAAGAATTGTAGGTTCTGTATTTATTGTTTTCATAAAGCACTGTAACATTTCCAAATCTTCTTGGTTTTTTAATTTTACTTGGTCCTCGAGTGATTACATTTGACGTTTTACACAAATTCTTCTGGTAAAATAAAAAATTGCTTGATTTTATTTATTTCAACAAGTTTACAGTAATTGTATAAATTTCTGAAAAGTTTATAACAGAGAGTGTTTGATAGTAAAAAATACTTGCATTTAACTACAATTTTTATTTAATACGTTAAAAAGGATGCAACTTTATTGTGAACGATTTTTCTTATACTCGACACCTACTCTGGCGTCATTGAAAGAAGAATTCTGTAGATTTTGCCTCTTTTAACGCGTCATATACCACTTCCATTAATTTATCCACAAAATTGTGATAATATAACCCCCTTCATGATAATCCACCATAGAAGACAGTAAATTTATTTAATAATTCCCATATCTCGTAAAGTATTTATATGTGTATAATATCTCAAACCCAGACTGATATTAATGCGAATCATGTCGACAATGATGTTTGGATCCGTGTTTTCATTCCAATCCGATTGGATTGGACGGAAAACACGCCCGTCAAGGGACGTTTTTTGATATTTACAGACCGAATTTACATCATACGGCCGTTCTTCATCAACGCTGTTTCTGCTTTCATTCCGTCCCAGTTCGTGCTCATCTTCTTCTTCTTCCTCTGGTGGCGAAAAAAATGTTGATATAATGTTTCTATATTTCCAACTATAATTGAATCCTGTATCATTTACTAATGGAGATAAATTTTCCTTCTCGAATGTCTTAGGCTGTTTCGAAGAAGAGGTGGATGCATGCTTTTTGATGGCGTGCACACTCTGAACATGTCTTTTTAAGCTGTTTTTTCTATTAAATGTTTTATTACACATAGTACAATGAAAGGGGCGGTTTTTATGGATATTAGTATGGCGACTGAGACCGCTAGACCAAGAGAATATTTTTCCACAATCCTTACAGGCATACATGTTTACTACTTCGTTATATAACATCAAATAACCAGTCACTAGTATGCACCCTCGTTTTACCCACATTTTTATCCACAATTAGCCACACTTATCCACATTTACCCACGTTTTTATCCACAATTTCCCACACAGAATTTACCAGTTGAGGATCTTTGGGTCGAGATAGTATACCTATCCGCTCGGCTTCATTTTCGACGATGTAACTTGTGATAGACAGAACTTACACTAACTTAAAATTCCACCTGACGCTTAAAATTTTTAAGAGACTTCTAGATGTCGTGATTGATAGGTACTTGGTATATTCATATACAAGGGCTATGAATTCTAGGTTATGAATATTTATAATAATTCAATTTCAAATAATTTTATGCTTAAAGTCATACTTGGTGAATTATTAGTAATACGTTTTAATTTGAAAAGTTCTTTATTTTTTTACAATCTTGGTTTAACAATTTTATTTACTTAATTATATTACTTCTAATACTTAAAACACACTCGAGGCCTTGAAAAAATAGTGAGCAGTAGATTCTGTTTCGATCGTTTTCATAAAACCCTGTATCATATCGAAGTACTCCTCGTTTTTCCAACTATACTTGACACTCCAAGTCAAGAAGTTTGAAATATCCATCTGAGGCGTTTAATGTTTAATTGCTTTCATGACAGGATTATGTACAATGTAATTGACTTATTTAACTTAAAACCGAACTAACACGAATAATATGAAATAAATATAAACTATAAAAAAACTTATGAAAAATTAACCAAAAGTATAAAATTACTGAATACAAATGATTGAAAAGAAAACAATTGAAAAATAGTGGAAGCATGTAGGAAAAATGAAAAAATGCGAAACTCCTTCGTGCTTCCACTATTTTTCAATCGTTTTCTTTTCAATCATTTGTTTTTCAGTAATTTTATACTTTTGGTTAATTTTAAGTTTTTTATAGTTTATATTTATTTCATATTATTCGTGTTAGTTCGGTTTTAAGTTAAATAAGTCAATTACATTGTACATAATCCTGTCATGAAAGCAATTAAACATTAAACGCCTCAGATGGATATTTCAAACTTCTTGACTTGGAGTGTCAAGTATAGTTGGAAAAACGAGGAGTATTTCGATATGATACAGGGTTTTATGAAAACCATCGAAACAGAATCTACTGCTCACTATTTTTTCAAGGCCTCGAGTGTGTTTTAAGTATTAGAAGTAATATAATTAAGTAAATAAAATTGTTAAACCAAGGTTGTAAAAAAATAAAGAACTTTTCAAATTAAAACGTATTACTAATAATTCACCAAGTATAACTTTAAGCATAAAATTATTTGAAATTGAATTATTATAAATATTCATAACCTAGAATTCATAGCCCTTGTATATGAATATACCAAGTACCTGTCAATCACGACATCTAGAAGTCTCTTAAAAATTTTAAGCGTCAGGTGGAATTTTAAGTTAGTGTAAGTTCTGTCTATCAGAAGTTACATCGTCGAAAATGAAGCCGAGCGGATAGGTATACTATCTCGACCCAAAGATCCTCAACTGGTAAATTCTGTGTGGGAAATTGTGGATAAAAACGTGGGTAAATGTGGATAAGTGTGGCTAATTGTGGATAAAAATGTGGGTAAAACGAGGGTGCATACTAGTGACTGGTTATTTGATGTTACATAACGAAGTAGTAAACATGTATGCCTGTAAGGATTGTGGAAAAATATTCTCTTGGTCTAGCGGTCTCAGTCGCCATACTAATATCCATAAAAACCGCCCCTTTCATTGTACTATGTGTAATAAAACATTTAATAGAAAAAACAGCTTAAAAAGACATGTTCAGAGTGTGCACGCCATCAAAAAGCATGCATCCACCTCTTCTTCGAAACAGCCTAAGACATTCGAGAAGGAAAATTTATCTCCTTTAGTAAATGATATAGGATTCGATTATAGTTGGAAATATAGAAACATTATATCAAAATTTTTTTCGCCACCAGAGGAAAAAGAAGAAGATGAGCACGAACTGGGGCGGAATGAAAGCAGAAACAGCGTTGATGAAGAACGGCCGTATGATGTAAATTCGGTCTGTAAATATCAAAAAACGTCCCTTGACGGGCGTGTTTTTTGTCCAATCCAAACGGATTGGAATGAAAACACGGATTCAAACATCATTGTCGACATGATTCGCATTAATATCAGTCTGGGTTTGAGATATTATACACATATAAATACTTTACGAGATATGGGAATTATTAAATAAATTTACTGTCTTCTATGGTGGATTATCATGAAGGGGGTTGTATTATCACAATTTTGTGGATAAATTAATGGAAGTGGTATACGACGCGTTAAAAGAGGCAAAATCTACAGAATTCTTCTTTCAATGACGCCAGAGCAGGTGTCGAGTATAAGAAAAATCGTTCACAATAAAGTTGCATCCTTTTTAACGTATTAAATAAAAATTGTAGTTAAATGCAAGTATTTTTTACTATCAAACACTCTCTGTTATAAACTTTTCAGAAATTTATAAAATTTCTGTAAACTTGTTGAAATAAATAAAATCAAGCAATTTTTTATTTTACCAGAAGAATTTGTGTAAAACGTCAAATGTAATCACTCGAGGACCAAGTAAAATTAAAAAACCAAGAAGATTTGGAAATGTTACAGTGCTTTATGAAAACAATAAATACAGAACCTACAATTCTTTTTTTTCCCAGGCAATGCTTTTATGTTACACATTGTAGAATAAATAAAAATTATTAAACCAACATTGTTAATAAAAAACTAATTTCAATTACACGTGTATACCCCTCAAACCCGTGTATTGAGAACTTAAAAATTATTAGGAATTAAAATTGATAATTTTTGTATGTATACATCAAGTTTAAGAGAATTTTTTTTATAATAAATTAACAGAATCAACGGCTCTTTGTGAACGAAATGTAAAAGAAAGATATTCTGGAAAATATCTCTAGTAGGAAACAAAAATCACTATATATTCTATAAAACACTTGACGCTATTTTTAAGGACCCTGTATATATTTATGTAAAACAATTCAATCCACTAGTTGATTAGACGGTATTTAGATTTTTATTTAAAACTGCCTCTTCGAAAGTCTTAGGAATTAGATGTGTGCAGAATTTTTTTTCTTTAAAAAACACTTATTCAAAAGCATAGAATAAACTAATATTATGGAAAGAATATTCTCTTATGATTAAAGAAATTTTGTGGATGAAAAAAAGTTTATTTTAACTTATCACATATGGTTAAAGCTCTGATTTATAGCAAAGATTTCAAAGAGGATGAAGACAATAGATTAGTTGTTTTTATATTTTAGCGTCATATGAAAGGAGTATATTATTTTAGTATGTAGTAAAGAATTATATAAGAAATTCTGTAAACGTTTAAAAATTTAAACACCTGTTAGCTGAAAAGCCGTTCATTATTTTTCTCTTATATTTAAGATATTCATATCATGTTTCCATCTTCCTCGTTTATGAACGAATCCATTGATAATAAAGGTATACTATTACAGTATCTAGCCAATATCTTTTTAAATTTCAGGAAAAATAAAAAATATATATTTTGAATTCATAGAAGTTGTGAACAAAAATACGTAAGATCTGTTATTCTTAAACTTGTATTCGTTACCTTCAGAAAGAAACTGTTCAGTACTTCTTAAAGATTCTGATGAAAAATATAGATTTGAAAAGCAATTAATGATTTATGTTCAATGTAAAACGTGAATATACTGAAACTGATAGAAAATTTTAAGTAAAATGTCAAAACTAAGTAGTGCTTATGGTAGTGCATGGTTATCATTCAAAACGTCTAATAAATGTTTAGAAAGAAATGTTTTAACCGCCTTCCAGATCACTTGAATGACTCTGTTAAGCCTAGACTTGTACTAGTAAAGGAGACAGGGCCCTACAGTTTATAGTGGGATCCGAACCACTTCTTGTGGATAATAAATATGTATGAAAAATACTTCACAGAAGGTGGGGCTCGAACCCATTTCCCTAGGTATTCTCATGCGAAAGCTATTTAGATGAACATTGTGACTTTCAGAGGTTATGCAGTGAAATAATTGCTGCTGGACTGATGGAGAGACTCAAGTATATTGTACCATATTTATCATACGAATATATCGTACTGTTTAATTCAGATTGTGATTGTGAATTAAAATAAAATCAATTGAAACACTATTTTTGTTTAATTTATATCTAGTTGAAATAACTATTGAGAGTTAGACTGAAAATCTAGAGTTCCTGGTTTCAATAAATTTTTTCTTTTCTCTTTATGTACTAAAAATCTGAATTATACCCCCTTAACCAGCACGCCAATGACAAAAATTTCAATCAGTCGACTTTTACAGCATGATATCACACATTCGGTTACTGGTTCAGTTTTATTGTATTAATTATAATAAATCTAAGTAAGTATAAAGATTACCTGCCGAAGAGAAAAATTTTACGATCGGGAGCGTATTAGGTACAGTGCTGTCAGGGGGTAGTCACAGTAAAAACTGTGACGTCATAGCTTTTTACGACGAGAAGGAATTATTTATTACAAATACACAAAAATTTATTAAGCATGAATATATATCTGACTACATTTGCAATGTTAGCAATTTATTTTATTTGCAGAGTCAGCAGTTCATTGTACTTGCACATCCTGTGTTTATTTTATTTGCAGACTCAACAGTTCATTGACCTATGTAACATGATATGCGACATCCGCGGTTCATTGTACTTGTGCATCCGGTGTTTATTTAATTTGCAAAGTCAACAGTGCATTGACCTATGTAATTCACTAGGAGGAGGGGGGGTCCAGTACGGCATGATATGTGGCAAATTTGCTCTGCTATCCTTTGGGTTCATAAGTACACATTATCACGAAATATGTTTGATTTAATTTTTAATTTGAAATGTTGCCATTAATAAATTTCGATCCTTTTGGATATATTTTAATTTATACAAGCGGTAACTTTGTCACAAAGTAATTATTTCAGTTGATAGCGAGTAACCTTAATCCGAAACACCACATTTTTGTTCATTTCTAATAATTATATAAAAATATTGTCACGTGATTAAATGACATCATAATATATTAAAAGTTGAGGATTGGTGGATAGGTGACGCAATTATATAAGCCATCTTATAATACTATAAAGTAATGTAAAGTCACTAAATTATAATCTGATGTACGTGCAGTAGTAGAGTTTCCCCCCTAAATTTGAATTTCCAGTCGGTTTGAATTTCCCGCCAGCTTAGACTTCCTGTCGGAGCTCTCTGATTGCCAAACACATTTTGGGGCTGGGCCAATTGCCAAGAATAAAAAAGTTAGCGGTCTAAGCCGCCATACTAGTATCCATAAAAACCGCACCTTTCATTGTACTATGTGTAATAAAACATTTAATATAAAAGACAGCTTAAAAAGACATGTTCAGAGTGTGCACGCCACCAAAAAGCATGCATTCACCTCTTCTTCGAAACAGCCTAAGACATTCGAGAAAGAAAAATTATCTCCACAAGTAAATGATACAGGATTCGATTATAGTTGGAAATATAGAAACATTATATCAAAATTGTTTCCGCCACCAGAGGAAGAAGAAGAAAATGAGCACGGACTGAGACAGAATGAAAACAGAAACAGCGATGATGTAGAACCGCCGTATGATGTAAATACGGTCTGTAAATATCAAAAAATGTCCCCTGATGGGTGTATATTGGATTGGAATGAAAACACGGATCCAAACATCATTGTCGACATGATTCGCATTAATATCTGTTTGGGTTTGAGATATGATACACATATAAATACTTTACGAGATATGGGAATTATTGAATAAATTTACTGTCTTCTATGGTGGATTATCATGAAGAGGGTTGTATTATCACAATTTCGTGGATAAATTAATGGAAGTGGTATACGACGCGTTAAAAGAGGCAAAATTTACAGAATTCTTCTTTCAATGACGCCAGAGCAGGTGTCGAGAATAAGAAAAATCGTTCACAATAAAGTTGCATCCTTTTTAACGTATTAAATAAAAATTGTAATTAAAGACAACTATTATTTACTATATAAACTTTTCAGAAATTTATAAAATTACTGTAAACTTGTTGAAATAAATAATATCAAGCAATTTTTTATTTTACCAGAAACTTCAAATATAATCACTCGAGGGCTAAGTAAAATTAAAGAACCAGGAAGATTTGGAAATGTTACAGTGTTTTATGGAAACAATCAATACAGAACCTACAATTCATTTTTTTCTCAAGCAATGCTTTTATGTTACACATTGTAGAATCATGTAGATCAATATCACTCTGTAATAGGGCTTGCCTGTTGAGTGCATTACCAAATAAATAAATAAATAATAATTATTAAACCAACATTACCAACATAAAAAACTAATTTCAATTACACGTGTTATCAATAACTCACCAAATATACCCCTCAAACCCGTGTATTAAGAACATAAATATGATTAGGAATTAAAATTGATAATTTTTGTATGTATGTATGTATCAAGTACTTAAAGTGAGATTTTTTTTATAATAAATTAACAGAATCAATGGCTCTTTGTGAACGAAATGTAAAAAAAAGATATTCTGGAAAATATCTCTAGTAGGAAACATAATCACTATATATTCTATAAAACACTTGACGCTATTTTTAAGGACCCTGTATATATTTATGTAAAGCAATTAAATCCGCTAGTTGATTAGATGATATTTAGATTTTTTATTTAAAACAGCTTCTTGGAAAGTCTTAGGAATTAGATGTGTGCAGAAAGTCTTTTTTTTAAACACTTACTCAAAAGCAGAGAATAAATTAATATTATAGGAAGAATATTATTCTCTTACGATTAAAGAAATTTTGTGGATGAGAAAGTTTATTTTATCTTATCACATATGGTTAAAGCTCTGATTTATAGCAAGGATTTCAAAGAGGATGAAGACAATAGATTAGTTGTTTTTATATTTTAGCATTATATGAAAGGAGAATATTATTTTAGTATATAGCAAAGAATTATACAAGAAATTCGGTAAACCTTTAAAAATTTAAACACCTGTTAGCTGAAAAGTTGTTCATTATTTTTCTGTTATATTTAAGATAATCATATCATGTTTCCATCTTCCTCGTTTATGAACGAATTCATTGATAATAAAGGTATGCTATTACAGTATCTATCAGGAAAAATAAAAAAATATGTATTTTGAATTCATAGAAGTTGTGAACAAAAATACGTAAGATCTGTTATTCTAAAACTTGTATCCGTTACCTACAGAAAGAAACTATTCAGTACTTCTTAAAGATTCTGATGAAAAATATAGATTTGAAAAGCAGTTATTAATTTATGTTCAATGTAAAATGTGAATATAAATAACACCACAGAAATTAGACAACCCCCAATTCCAGAAACCAGGGCTTGTGCGGAAGGGGGTTACACATTGAAAAAACGCGGACATACAACCATTTCCTCCGACAGTGCCAGTACCGGAGCCAGGATTCGAACCCGGTGGTGCGATGTCCGTGTGAGATTAATCGCGATTGCCACCTCGCGCCTTAACCCACTCGGCTATCGACCAGATAATATACTGAAACTGATTGAAAATTTTAAGTAAAATTCCAAAACTAAGTAGTGCTTATGGTAGTACATGATTATCATTCAGAAAGTCTAATAAATGTTTAGAAAGAAATGTTTTAACCGCCTTCCAGATCACTTGAATAACTCTGCTAAGCCTAGAAGTTTAGGGTAAAGGAGACAGGGCCCTACAGTTTATAGTGGGATCCGAACCACTTCTTGTGGATAATATATATTTGAAAATTACTTCGCAGAAGCTGGGGCTCGAACCCACTTCCCTAGATATTCTCATGCAAAACTTATTTAGATGAGCATTGTGACTTTCAGAGGTTCTGCAGTGAAATAATTGCTGCTGGACTCAAGTATATTGTACCATATTTATCACATTAATATATTGTACTGTTTAATTCAAATTGTGATAATTAAAATAAAATCAATTGAAACACTATTTTCGTTTAATTTATATCTAGTTGAAATAACTATTGAGCGTTAGACTGAAAATCTAGAGTTCCTGGTTTAAACATATTTCTTCTTTTCTCTTTATGTACTAAAAATCTTAATTATACCCCCTTAACCAGCACGCCAATGACAAAAATTTCAATCAGTGAACTTTTACAGTATGATATCACACATCTGGTTACTGGTTCAGTTTTAATGTATTAATTATAATAAATCTAAGTATAAAAATTGCTTACCGAAGAGAAACATTTTATGATTGGTTGGGTATTAGATACAGTGCTGCCACGGGGTAATCCGAATCAAAACAACTTTAAAATTTTTGATATAAAAAAACTGTGACGTCATAGCTTTTTACGATCAGAAGGAATTATTTATTACAAATACACAAAAAATTGTTAAGCATATTCATGTATCTGACTACACTTGCAATGTTAGCATTTTATTTTATTTGCAGAGTCAGCAGTTCATTGACCTATGTAACCAATATGCAGCATCAGCGGTTCATTTTACTTGTACATCCGGTGTTTTTTTTATTTGCAGACTCAGCAGTTTATTGACTTGTGTAACATGATATGCAGCATCAACAGTTCATTGTGCTTACACATCTTGTGTTTATTTTATCTGCAGACTCAGCAGTTCATTGACCTATGAAACATGATATGCGACATCTGCCGTTCATTGTATTTATGCATCCGGTGTTTATTTAATTTGCAGATTCAGCATTTCATTGGCCTATGTAATTCACTAGGAGGAGGGGGAATCCAGTAAAGCATGTTATGTGGCAAATTTGTTCTGCTATCCTTTGGGTTCATAAGTACACATTGTCACGAAATATGTTTGATTTAATTTTTAATTTGAAATGTTACCGTTAATAAATGTCGATCCTTTTGGATACATTTTAATTTATACAAGCGGTAAGCTTGTCACAAAGTAATTGTTTCAGTTGATAACGTGTAACCTTAATCCGAAACTCGACATGCATCTCCAGAAGTTATTTTTCTTCATTTCTAATAGTTATATAAAAATATTGTCACGTGATCAAATGGTGATTAATGATTGCAAAATAAATATATTAAAAGTTTGTCAAGTGGTCAATAAGTGGTATCGTTATTGCCAAAATATTCCGAAGTGGATCAATTGTCAAATATTTCGTGAGCATTTTAGACAGCGCGAGGGCCCCCATTTAATAGTAATTATATAAGAAAATATTGTCACGTGATCAAATGACGTCATGATATATTAAAAGTTTGAGGATTGGTGGATAGGTGGCGCAAGTATATAAGTATAAGTACATCAGCCATAATACTATAAAATAATGTAATGTCACTAAATTATAATCTGATGTACGTGCAGTAGTAGAATTTCCCGCCTAAATTTGAATTTCCAGTCGGTTTGAATTTCCCGCCAACTTAGATTTCTGTCGGTGCTCTCTGATTGCCAAACAGATTTCGGGGGTGGGCCAATTACCAAACATATTTCGAGGGTGGGCCAATTGCCAAGAATAAAAAAGTTCCCACGATCATCAAAATTTTCTCACGTACTCTATGATTGCCAAAATCATTTCAGGGGTAGGCCAATTGCCAAAAATACTTCGAGGGTGGGCCAATTGCCAAAAATAAAAAAGTTCCCACGGTCATCAAATTTTTCCTACGCTCAAGTGGGGCCGGGCCGTGACCTAGCGGCTCATCTTCCAAATTATGGAATCCCACCATTCAACCAATAAACGCGGTGATCATCCCACTCATCGATCAATCACATTATGTAGGCGGAGCTTCCCCACCAATCGATCAATTACAATACATGTGTGGGGTTTATCTCGACCAATCACAATAAGTGGGTTGAGATTCACCTCCCACCAATCGACCAATCATATTAAGAGGGGTGTGGTTTATCCCCTCCACTCAACCAATCCGCTTAGGTGGGCGGAGCTTATCCCTTCCCATCGACCAATCACGTTCGGGGTGGGAGGAGGAGTGGGGGGTATACATGGAGGTATGGAGGGGGGTACATGCCTTTTCTCATTATTAACCTACTATTATATACCGATGTGTTATATATTATTTTAACTTTTATGCTCTCCCATGAAAATTTTACATAGAAAATTTTAGAGAAAATTATAAGGATTTATCAGTGCACCTGGTAAATTCGGTGAAATAATTTTTTTGAAATTCTAATGTCAGATCGTGAATATGACATTTTAAATAAATTATAAATGTCAATAATTTTTCGTTGCATAGCAACATAAGTGATAATCTCCCTTGGGATGTTTTCAGTGTAATCCTTTAATAATTGGATGAATTTTGGCATGTGACTAGAAATGGACGTGTTTTATTGGATTTCTATTTCGTCAAAAAATTATCACCATTAACCTCCTGGCAATAACCTACTTAGTGACAGATATGACTGACTAATGGAATTTTCGATCATTTGTGGACGTGCAGCATGTATTAATCACGTCTATCATAAAATAGGTTTTTGCCAAGAAGTTAATGGTCAGCAGTTAGAACAGTTGCTTTATTTATTAAATAATTATTTTATGTTCATGATTTAAACCCAGATTGGTTGTGTTTGATATTAATTTTCTCAAAAATTTTGTTATTTAATCCTATTATTATTGTGATATGTTGTTACCCATAGAAAAATATGCTGTCAAATGACATAATAAAAACTAGTTTTTGGCTTGTCAAAAGGTAAATTTGATATTTTATGAAACACGTCTTTCGATTCTTTCAGAAACAAACACTTCAAATTATATAATGTTGTTATATATAGTTAATTTGTTAACTTGCAAAAAATGAAAACCATGAAAAATATCTGATTTGTTAAATATATTAATTCTTAAATTGTTATAAATCCATATTCGGCATATTTAGTAAAAATTTGCCTTTTATTAAACTATCGTGCCAAAGTCAAAACAAAACTATTTACTTAAGGTCACCATATCCAAGAGAAGGAGACATTCGAAAGGAAAATATTTACTGTTTTTGACCATAAGTTCTTATTCTAAAGCACATATTGCAAAGAAACTATAAGATTACCTAAGTAGAACTATAACAAGACTAGTGTTATAAATTTTCACTAAATAATTTCAAACATATGTGAAATAGTTAGATTTAAATTTAGGAAATACGAAGATTGACACAATTTTTTAAATTAAATCTTAACTATTTTGCAAACAACTGAAATTATTGAATGAAAATTCATATCACTACACCTGTCATAGTACTACTCAGGTAGTCCTATATTTTCTTTAACAATATATGTATTAAAAGAAAGTTATGGCCAAAAATAATAAATATTTCCTTACGGATCTTTCTCTCTTGGAAATGTATCCACCTTAAAGATCTTATAACAAATTATCTATTCAATAAAATCGACTTATTTCCTGAAGTATTAGATTTCCATATATATTTTTTAATAATAATAGTAATAATAAAAATATTATTTTATTAAAGACGTTATTTTTGTCAATTTTTATTTTTATTATTATTAGCAAATTAATATAACTTTTTGGCAAAAAATAATAAAAACATTACAAAATATTAATTTGAAACCGAAACATGTAACTTTTAAAGTTTTAATGATTTATAGATAAATTGATGGATTGATGGTTTTAACCTATAATTGCATTCATTTTTAGACCTATGCCTATGTCATGATTGGTTTGAATGTCTTGCCCCTCCGTACTCCACTTATTACAAGTTGTACATAAAAGGTAAACTTTGTTTCGTGTAAATGAGAATTGAACGGGGCAAAATTTTATTATCTATGATTTTCATATTAGTACTAGGTCTAAAAAGTAGACTATTGAAATTTTAGGTCAAAATGTCAATTTGTTTAGTTGTGTATTTGTTACTTTTAGCCTCAATCCTTGCTATAAATTCACATTAAAATTTGTCAGAAAGAAAAATGGTATAGCATTATTTAAAGCTTTTTTGCATTGTAGAGGGATTAGAGAATACATGAAACAAGTCCCAAATATTCATAAATATTCTCTTAAGTGAGCAATGAGAAATGAAATATTTAATTCTTAATTTTAAGTAATATACTTAAAAACTTACATTGTGCCTAAAAATATACCGATTATGAAAATCAAATACATTTTAAGGCAGTGTTAAAAGATTATTTTTGTTTGATAGTGATATCCGGCATTAAATTATTCTTTAAAATATATTTTAGCTAGAACATAAAATGTCAGGTACGTTCTTAGGTTATCATCCGTCCAAGTGCAAGTATAGTATTGCTGAGCTTATTAAATTAATTTTTAATTTGAGGAGTTATCTTTATTTTGAAAAACTTAAACTATAAACAATTCTTTCAATATTCGAAGAATGGGATGCTGTTAGCTTAGCACAATTTATTTTTTAAATATTTGTACGCTAATAAATTACTCTTTATAGATATACAGTGTGTTACAAAAATAGCTATCACTAGAAATATTTACATATAACATATTACATAAACACCAGACAATATTATATTTCTACATACAAAGCGAAAAATTACAGAAAGTTCTCTTATTTTTAACAATCATACATATAAAATAGCAACAGAAACATTGTTCTATGCATTTGGGTCCGAAAAACGAAATACAAATTCTCTAGTTTTAACCCTAATTTTATCCAAGTTTTTTCTAAAACAAATATACGGGTCAAATTAGCCTTCACATACTTCTTTGCAACAATGTTTGTTACCTATACTTATACATTTCAAATCATTTGACTAAAATAATACTGGAATCTCCAGCATTTATTTAAAATGTATAGATACGGGAAGAATAAAAAAAGTGAGAAGTAACCTGTACACGGATTTGCCGTTTGAATCCTACCTAATTTCTGACTGTTTATCCTTTCATTCCAAGACGCCTCTTAGAAATAATAATGACCATTACAACTATTTACATAAGTCGTTTCTGGATTGAGAAAAACCATACTGAGACCATCAAACAATAATATAACATAGTTCACTAATTCACTTTCTCAAAAGAACAAATATACTTGTGTTATATATTTTCAGTAAGTCTACATCTACTATTTCAGGAAGTATAAAATCATTTTTATCTGGTTTCGTAACAGATGCCTAACTTTTTCATACTAGGTATATTGGATGAAATTAAATTGATTATACATTAAATAAATTCTAAAATGTGTAAAAACTAGAAATAGAAAAGTATAAATTTGTCTTTTTATTTCGTCTCATACCATCAAAATAGTCCAACCGGTTATAATACAAAGATGCGCACTATAAAACTCTAAATAAAAACCCTCACCATATTACATTTCAATATAAGTTTAACGATAGCTAGCAACAATTTATTTCTTGAATCACGTTTTTCCTCCTTTCTCTTTATTTATTAACGATATTTTTACAATTACAAAATTTCAATCACAAATTGAATTAGATTACAAATATATGTTAAATATAAATAAAATTTTATACGTAGGATAGTTATGGTATAACTTGTACATGGTAACATTTTCGGAAAGAGGATGAAACAAATGTCAAGTGCCGCAGGTTTCCCATAGACCATTTAGGTATTTAAATTTTAAAGAGCCTGGGTGGTCGAGCGGCCGACAGCTAAGACTTGACTTTAATTTATTATTGTGAATTTAAAAAACTTTATTTTACATTAACTAATGCACAAATAATATTAATAAAAATTGCATTTATTTACCACTCTTATAATATTTAATATTTAAGGAGTGGTAAAGTTTTTTGTTTCGTTCGGCATTAAGGTTTCAAATGGTAGCTGTTATAACTTCACAGTAGAATACAATAAGAGGATTATGATGTACATGTTACTCATAAACAAAACAAAATTGGGATATTTAAATTTTAAAGAAACACAATATATAACACTGTGTGGTCCACTAGAGTCCGGCGCCCATATATTGTAATATTTGTTTGATCTAGTTTTATTTATATAACAAATGAACCAACGGTTAGTAGAAGACTTTACATTAATTTTTTTTTGGGGGGGGGGGGTTGGCATCAGAAAAAACTTTGCCACAGAGTAGTTAGTAAAATAAAAGGTGGCGACATATTATTTAATTCCTAAATTTTCAAATTAGCCTGTTTCACAAAACTTATAATTGCGTTAAAAATTTGCGGATTGCTAGCACTTAGTAAATGTGTTAAATTGATTGGGAACTGAACATTTAAAATCTTTAATTGATTAATTAGATTTTCGGTAGCTTGCCGATGATTGCCACAAGCAAAAATTAAATGGTTTAAATCGCCTATAGCATCGTGGTCACACGAGCAGCACGGCGACTCTACAATCCCTAATTTATAAAGGTGTGACGGAAAAGTCCCATGGTTTAGCTTCAGTCTAGTTATGGTAGTAGAGACATATTTTGGGACATGATAATCAAATATGTAAGGGATTGACGCGGGTAAGGAAGGATGAATGAGTACATAGTGGTTTTTCGAAGATCTAACATATTCTGCCCATATCTTTTGCCAGTTTTCTTTTATGCCTATTTTAAACAAATTATTAATGTCAGAATTTAAAATTATATTGTTTGTTTCCGTTTTGTTAATAGCCTCTTTTACTAATTGATCCACTCGTTCATTACCGTCGATCCCTGGGTGTCCTTTGGCCCAAATAAATGTGATGGTAACACCTTTCCTAGTTAGCGAGTTTAGTTTATTTTTGATGTTAAAAATTATATAATTTTTGAATTGGTTTGGGTTTCTTGAGAGAGCCAATAATGCAGCTTGTGAATCTGATATAATTGTGGAGTTTCCCATATTACCTTCTACTATGACATTAAGTGCACAGTAGGGTGTCCGTTATTTTGGCGAAGTCGGAAATTTGTTGCTCTCACCCCCTAAAACAACTTTTAATAAATAAAAAAAAAATTTAATTGACCTACCATGCCCGTCAGACGACGTTAACCCGTGCCGCAAACGAGTTCAAAATTTGCATGTAATTTAAATGGAGAAATTGCCTTTCCAAATATTTTCATTTATAACTTTTTTTGTTTTCACGTTAAAAATATTTCAAGATAACTGTTTGAAAACGTATGAAATAAGCTTTCAGGCAGACTGAAATTCAAGTCATTTGGATAAAAATCAACGACATGGCGTCAATTCATAAAAACGCTAAAGACGTTAGTATTATAAAAACTAAAATTCTGATGTAATTTACACCAAAGTAATAGGGTCGCGGAATAAAAATAGAATTTTCAAAATACTTAGAATATTTATTCCAATGAAATCTTTTATAACAACTTATGAAATTGATCTAATTAGTTGGTTCAATCAATGAGCTCTTTTTAGCATCACCATATTTTTTTTTATACTCACTGATAATTTGTATAATCTGTTGATTTTGTTCATCGTTATACGTTAAGCGGTTATTATATTCTATGATAAACTTTATGCCACGCTCCGCAAAGTCGTTGACAACTTTGATGTTTTCCACTAATAGCTGAGCATTCTTGTAATCATCTCTGGAATCCCATTCTGATACACCGATATCAAGAAACTTACAGTCAATGTTAAACCTGTGAAAAAATGCCATAGACTGGGGACTGATAAAGAAATCGACATTTTTATCTAGTGTAGTTTCCGTTAGACACATGAAATCGTTTCAGATGATTTTCATCATCCACATCCTGAGGCGCAGCTTTGATGTTCTCAACCATTTTCAACTTTATCTCCACAGAAATGCTTTTGTCGAAAAAGACCATTGCAGCGGCTTCAGGACTCAAATACCAAAGATGATTACAAAATTTCTTCAACGCAACTTCAGATACCATAGAATTTATTACTTTGAAATCATGCAACTGTTTGATGAAACTTAAGTCATGACTAGCGGCAGCATAATTACGTGAAGAAGTGAACCACGCTTTGATATAGACGCAAATGATGAAAAGGGAGAGTTCTGTGAGCGACATTTTCTCCGACAATTTCAAATCGAACTGTTCACAAAAGATGAAGATTTTTAGACAATATATTTAGCCATCCAGCGAGCTCGAGAATGAGCTCCTGGTTTATAATACTTTACTTGTTGAGTCGTAGCTTTGCCAATAAAAATTAAACATAGCAAGATGAATTCGCGATAATCATCACGCGGTTGCTTTTCAGAGTTCAATACATCATTCAAGAAACAAGCTATGTCATCGACTTTTGTGTCTAATACTTCCCTAATTCGTTTTCTTCCATACCAGTTTTAAATTTTTGCTGTTCAATGTTAGGCCAAACAGTTTGAAATCGCTTGAATAGAAGAGCACTTGGACCAGTTGTGGGCCCTATCAATTTGTCAAATATACTTCCTAATATAATTTCAAATATGTGATGTCTGCAGGGTAGATAAAGAAAATCTTGTCCAAGTTGGCGTTCCAACAGCACTGCAGCGCCATTTTTCCAACCAAAATTAGAATTCGTTGTATCACAGCAAATAGCTTTGACTGAGTTTACCAGCCCCCATTCTTGAAGGACCTAATAACGTTTAAAATGATATAAAATTACAAAATTGACATAACAAAATTGAGTTTGAAAGTTTGTTATATTTTTTAAAATATATTGTTGAATCATGCAGCAATTAGAAATCAGAAAATTACTTATAACATTTTCGACATGAAAAGTTTTACCTCGGACATTACTGTCGCCTGCATCAATCCCGTTCCGCTCTCTACTTTTGGAGTTGACAGAATTTTTTCAGTTTTACCATCTGATATTATAATCGCCAGATTGTCAAATTCTTTATCAACTGCCCTATCCTTGAGAATCTTCCCGTCCCAGTGAAGTACAGCAGCCAAGCTCAGTTGACATAAACGTTTCTTTAATCCAAGTCCGCGTGAGCGCTACGTGCGAACATGACAAATAAGGCGGGTTTACAATTTCAAGGTGCGTTTTCAATGCGTTTTAGGGAGCCAAACTTTCTTGGAGGTTGTACATTGGTTGCGTTCATCACGCAGTAGCGCTAACTAAGCGATAACGTATCATTACGTCATTTGATCATAAGAAGACGATGATGACAGTGCAAGAAGCATAGTTTAAGCATGTGATCAGTGACCACTACCTGATCGCTCACTGTGATGAACACAACCATTGAAACTATTGAAACATAGTTTTCGCGGTTTGAAACAATTTTTGGGGGCAGAGCTGAAACATTAATTTATATATAAAATATTAAAATCTTTAGCATTTATTATGTTTTAACAAATAGTGATATTCAAATTGTCGCCACGTTGTTGATTTTTATCCAAATGACTTGAATTTCAGTCTGTCTGAAAGCTTATTTTATAAGCTTTCAGACAGTTATCTTGAAATATTTTTAGCGTGTAAACAAAAAAAGTTATAAATGAAAATATTTGGAAAGGCTATTTCTCCATTTAAATTACATGCAAATTTTGAACTCGTTTGCGGCACGGGTTAACGTCATCTGACGGGCATGGTAGGTCAATTCAATTTTTTTTTTATTTATTAAGAGTTGTTTTAGGGGGTGAGAGCAACAAATTTCCGACGTTGCCAAAATAACGGACACCCTAGTGCACAGTCTAATGCGTATAATTCTGCGGTGAAAATTGAGCTCTGATCGAGAATTCTATACATAAAAGCTTGATTGGTGTTTGATATGTAAACAGCACAACCAGTTCCTTTTTCATTTTTTGACCCATCTGTGTATATTATTGTTTCATTACTATGATAACTCATTATGGACTTCAAGATATTTTGATTTTCTATAGGGTAGTCACCATAATTAGGGAAAATGAGAGTGGGTTTAAACGAAATAGTGTCGTATTCATTCGCGAATATTGGGTATTTAGATGTAATATTTAAATTGTTATTATATTGATTTGTTTCCAGAAAAGCATCTACAAGCGGAGGATTATTTTTTAGTGACCAAAAACTATTAGTTAGGCATTCAGATGTAAGCGCACAAATTCTTCTAATTAACATATTTGTATTAAGCTCCCTTATTTTAATTAGAAACTTGTTTGCTAGATATTGTCTTCGCAAATTTAGCGGGGGTTCCTGTGCCTCAACTAAAATTGCAGGGCATGGGTAAGACCTCATGGCACCAATGCATATTCTAACTGCTTTGAATTGTATTCGATCCAAGGTTAGTAAATTTGTCTTGGATGCAGATCCATACAGTGTACATCCGTAATCCAGAATAGAGCGAATATACACCCTGTAGAAGATTAAAGATATTTTGGGATCTGCTCCCCATTTATTTTTTGAAACGCATTTTAGCATATTGATGCCTTTTTCGCATTTATTTTTAATATGCGTTATATGCTTGGTCCATAAAAGTTTTTTATCTAGTACAATGCCTAGATATTTATAATCGTTGACTACAGGTATGGTATAGCCACATAAGTTCACAGTGTCTGGAGTTCTCAATCTGTGTCTTGTGAAAAGCATCACAGCTGACTTTTCAGATGAGATTGCGAAGCCGTGCTCTGTAGTAAATATTTTAATGATGTACATTATATATCGTAAGGATCTTAAGCATTCTTCATACGAACCATGGATAGAATAGAAAGCAAAGTCATCTGCATACTGCGTGACGTGTATGGTATCATCAAAAACTTTATGAAAATCGGCGGTATAAACATTAAATAATAGAGGGCTTAATACGGAACCTTGTGGGATACCTTGTGATACAATTCTTGGGCCATGCAGAACATTATTGTGGTCGCGAATATAAATCTCCCGATTTGTATATATTTCCACTATACTTGTAGCTACTTTTCTACATATACCCATGGCTGATAATTTGTCGCTAAGAATATTTAAATCCACCAAGTCATATGCTCCCTGTAGATCCAAGAAGAGGCAAGCCAAATATTTATTTTCCGAGAATGTACACTGAACATCAGTTACTAGCTGTGCAACCGCATCCAGTGTACCTTGACCACGTCGAAATCCATATTGAGTTCTGGGTAAATATGAATGATATTCTAAGTACCACTCAAGCCTTGCCTTAATCATTCTTTCGACAGTTTTGGTAAAGCAAGACATGAGACATATGATGATATATTCGAACTGGCTTTATTAGGTTTTAGAAATAAGCAAATAATAATTTATTTTAACTGTGTAATGTAATTTCCATTCAACCACCAATTGCTAAAAATTTGTAAAAGAATTTCTCGTGCATGTGGAGAAAGGTTTTTAATAATTGTGTAAGTAAAATTGTCTCTTCGAGGAGCTATATTTTGCGTTGTTTTAATTGCATCTGCTAATTCTGACAAGGAAAATTTTTTACCTAGAAAACTATCTTCTCTGTTATTTAGTTCACTGGTTGGAAATTGGTTAGGTACAAATGATGGTGCTAGTTTATTAAACATTTCTTCAATAAATTCTTGACTTAGGTTGGTCTTGGGACAACCCCCATTTGAGTTGTTTATTTTTTTAATAAATGACCAGATTTGTGACAGGGGGTATGTCTATTTAAGTTGTTTAAAAAATTCATCCAACACTGCCTACTTTTTTGTTTGAACACAAGCTTGCTTTTAGCCTCGATGTTTTTGCAGTTCAAATAGTTTTCTAAGTTTGCAACTATTTTGTAATTATGAAGCGCGTATTTTCGCTCATTGTATAATCTAGAGCATTCGTTATCCCACCACATAGGCCGAGACGTTAAAGGAACGAAAGGTTTTTGTAACAGGCATGGAGACTGTAGCAGCATTATTTATTGCATTCGATAATAATGAAAACTTCTCCGTGTTATCAAGGTCATTTGAGAAATTGCTGATTTCAGTTTCCAATTGTGCATTGAATAACGACCAATCAGTAGCCGATTCCTTCCACTTTGTTGTGGGGATTATTTCATCGGAGACAAAATTAATCGTTAATTGAGTTGCAATTGGATAGTGATCTGATCCCATAGGATTGGATAATACTTTCCATATACATTTATTATCAAGATTAGCAGATACTAAGGTTAGATCCACGATCGAAGGAGGTTGTAAAAGACGGGATATTCTTGTTGGTTCCCCATTGTTTAGTGCCACAGAATCTACATTATCTAGTACTTCTACAAGTGTATTTCCTTTATTATCATTGTAAGTAGATCCCCACAGGTTATGGTGGGCATTGAAATCGCCCCCTATAATAGTATTCCCCCGAAATTGAGCAAAAATATTATTCCAATCATTTTGAGTAGCATTAACATGCGGCGGCCTATATATAGATACAATGTTAAGACTAATATTTTTAAGATTAACTGCACAGATTTCAATATTGTTATTAAAATTATTAATTAATTTGATTTCTTGAAAAGTAATTTTTTTTAAGTATTGCAACTCCTCCTTTCCCATTATCTCGATCTAAATGAATACAATTAAAACCAGGGAATTTAAAGTTTGACTCTGGTTTCAACCATGTCTCGCACAATATGATTATATCAGTTTGATATTTGCATAGATAATTTAATAAGCTAGCCTTATTTGATACAATAGAACGAGCATCCCATTGTATAATGCTTAAATTGTTATTAATTTTCGCTGTAGCAGCCATCGGAAGCCGTACTTTTATTATCAGAAGTATTAGTGAAGAGATTTATTAGTGATTCTTTGACATTAAGTTCGTTAAGTATGTTAGTATTAGGAATTTCGGGTATTAAGTGAGTAATTAGACTATTTATAAATAATGAGATTTGATCTGCTAGAGACTTTATATTTCAAGAATTCTTCTCGGTACGGGTTGGGGATAATTGGTTTACTATTATGTTGTTCCCTGAGCGGCGGGGGACGTCGGCTCTAATAGGGGATTTGGCTTTACGTTTTCGATAAGTTGTTGTATTTATATTAGTACGATTAGGTCGCCTGATAATGTTATTTGTATGTGCATTTTAGATGTAAAGGACAAGTTGGGGAAATTATTTAAGTCAGAAAGTATTGTGAATCTATTATTGGTAACAACTTTTGTGATAGATAGATACTAGATAGATACTTTATTAATCCTTTAGATCACATACATGATATAGAATAAGTCATTTTGCACAAGAGATTTGTAAAAATATAGTATATAATTAAGTATATAAGAATAAATGAAATGTAAAAATACACACAAATATAAATATAAAATACAAACAATAACATAGAAACTACAAACAAACATTAATTAAAAAATACAGACAAACATAAAAAGTATAAATAAAAGCCAACAATATTTAATTTATTTTATGATGCAATATATATATATAATTATGTATATATGCATGGCAAGTCAGCATCTAAATTAAAAACTATTTGCAGAACATCATAAGATGTTGATACATAATTAAAATCATAAAATAATGGACAGAAATAAAAATATAAATGTATACTTGGTATACTTACAAGTTAATACATACAACAAATGTTAAACTAGAGACTATGTATCTGTAGATCTGTCTAGAAATTCATTCACACTATAGTAACCACTATTCAGTAGTAAGTCCTTAATCTTTTTCTTATATCTTAATAAGTTTAGACCTCGAATACTTTCGGGAAGGGTATTATATAGTATTATTCCATTATAATAAAGAGACTCTTTAAATGTCGAAGTCCTGTGGTGAGGAATAGATAATAAATTCCCGTGTCTTGTATTATATCTGTGATTTTCAGACAGCACATGAAAATCATGCAGATTGCATTTTACGTGAATCAGACACTTGTATATATAGACACATGGTACAGTTAATATCTTCCTGGAGACAAAAGTGTTTCTACAGCTTTCTCTATACTTAAGTTTATATATCAATCTTATTAATCGTTTTTGTTACACAAATACTCTGGATACTCCACTGGATTTTCCCCAAAGATGTATATTTTGAGTTATATGCGAATAAGCCAAAGCATAATATACATTCATTAGACCGTCTTCACTGAGCACATTTTTTAATTGGTATATTGCAAAATAAGATTTGTTTAATTTATTGCAGACATAATCGATATGCTGTTCCCATGACAGTGTGCTGTCAATACATGTGCCCAACAGTTTTGTGCTTTCACTTAAGGGAATACCATGCAGTGGTACATGTCTTCTAAGTTTAAAATCTATGAATACTGTTTTATCCCTATTTAATATTAATTTATTTCTGTCACACCACGCATTCATTTCATCTACCGTTGTTTCAATGTCAGAACTAAGCTCATCAGTGCTAGATGCAGAGATACACACAGTAGTATCATCTGCATACATAATTGTGAGTCCCTTGCTAATGCGCGATGGTAGATCATTGATATAGATGGAAAACAGTAGAGGTCCCAGGATAGATCCCTGAGGTACTCCCAGAGTAAGCTTCATTACATTTAACCGTTAGGGTTCTGTTATCCATAAAAGACTTTATTAGATTGAGAATATTGCCTCTTATACCTATATTTTCTAATTTACTAAATAAGACAGGACCATTTACAGAATCAAAAGCTTTAGATAGATCAAATAAGATAGAGACAATATATTTTCCTTTATCCACCTCACTGTAAATAAAATCAAATAATGTAGTAGATGCAGTTTCTACTGATCTTCTACTTCTAAAACTATGTTGGCTATCTGTTAATATATTGCTTCTTTCTAAATAATCTGAGATCCTGTTGTAAATAATTTTTTCTATAATTTTAGAGATGACACTAAGCAGTGATATTTGCCTGTAAGTTTCAATGTCATCTTCCCCTTTCTTATGAATAGGTATTACTATGGCAATTTTAAGTTCCTCAGGGAAATAACCTTCTATGACCATTTTATTAACTAAATATAATAAAACATCAATGATATTATTCGAGATATTTTTAATTACTTCTGCTGTTAAACCATCCAGTCCTACTGATTTCTTATTCTTTAGTTCATTGATTACACCAAGAAGTTCTTCTTTTGATACTTCATAGAAATATAATGAATTTGTTTGGTATTTGGAGAGAGTGCATGGTAGTGACAAATTAAATCCGAAGTGACTTGCTGCATTATTGGTCGCAATCTGGGCAAAATGTGAGGCAAAAGTATTTGATATTGTTCCATCATCATATATATTTACATTGTTTATATTTAAGGTAATAGATTTATTAGGAGATTTGTATTTTCCCAGTTTAGACTTTACAATATTCCAGGTTTCTTTGGAATTATTTACCGCATTATTTATTTTGTTATTGTAATAATTTTGCTCTGCTTTTTTTATATTTCTTTTATGTTCATTTTTTTTACATTTGTATTCGTCTATATCAGTATTGCTAGTACCTGATTTTATTTCCCTAAACATATTTCGAAGTGCTTGACCTTGTTGAATAATGTCATCCGTTATCCAGCATTTATTGTTATTAAAGTTTTTTGTTTTATTTTTTATATTTATGTTTACAAGTGGACATGAAACATTAAAACACCATATTAAATCATCCAGAAACAAGGCAAATGCAGTCCGTATATCAAATTGAGTTAGATAATTCCAATTTATTTTTGAAACCCTCACATTTAATTCATTTAAATTTCCAGAATTTATGATTCTTTTAATTATATTGGTATTATCACTACTTTTATTTTTATCATATGTTATTATATTAAGCGAAAATATATGAGCAAAGTGATCAGCTAACAGAGGATTGTAAATTTTAATATCATAGTTTTGGGGAGGGATGTTTGTTACAACATAATCAATTGAGGTAGCACTGATCTGGCCATGAATATTTTTGAATACACGAGTTGGCTCACACGTAGTTCTATTTAGCTGATAGGAATCAAACAGATCACATAGCAGTTTAGTAGTCAGAGATTTGTCAAATAGATTGATATTAAGGTCACCACAAACTAGGATAAAATCATATTTGTCTACTATATAGTTTAACACAATCGTCAAGTTTCCAAAGAAAATATCAAGATCCCCACTTGGAGGTCTATATATACAACATACTACAATTTTAATGTTTTTGTCTATATACAATGATATACCACACATCTCTATATGAGATTCTGCTGAGTATTCATTAAAGATTGTCTCTTTACAAAATTGTAGGAAGTCACGAATAAAGATTAAGGACCCACCATGGATATGATCACTACGTGCAAAATAAGAGGCGATTTTAAAATTGGGTAAACTAACATGTTCAACATTTGTACCACAAATCCAATGTTCCGATAAACATACTACATCAAGATTGTTGTTATTGATAAAGATTTCAGTTTGAGCTAACTTATTCATTAAACTTTGTATGTTAACATGAGCAATTCTCAATACACCAGTTCTCACATTGGTGTTAGCTGTGACAGTCTGGGGTATAAAAAACGGTCAGAGTTTTCATTAAGCTGGTCATTTACATTAGTATTTAGCACATTCTCATATCCAATATTTCTAACACTAGTATTGCCTGCATTATTTAATGATTCATTCATATTATGCATACTTACATAATCTAAGTTGTCTTGAACATTTAGAGAGCTACGGATGTTAACAAAAGTCAAGTTTTTAATATTATTTTTACAACTGATTATTTTTATAATTTCATTGCAAATGATATTTTTATTCAGGTTACCATTATATGAGTTACTTACATTCAGTAGATTAATTTTACCAGGTACATAGTTATTTATTTTAAGGCAATTAGCTTTTCATTAAACTTGTTTATATACCTATGTAACTTATAGTTTTTACTATATGGGACAGTTGCAATAGTTATATTTAAATTACGACACTTTTTAATAAAGTTCCAGATGTTTTTAAAAAGTGGATACCGTTTTGCATTAAAATTATTCGAACCAGCTAATATAATAATATTGTCCTGGGATGTATACGATTTCGTCACTGCATCAAAGTTTTCAACCACTTGTTGGAAAGTAGCCCCAGGTTTGATGATGGATTCTATACGTATATTTTGATGTTTTAATTTATTGGATAAAATTCTATTTAAATTGCGTCCAATATCATCACTCAGTAATAATAGTTTTTTACAGTTAGGCAACACAATTTGAAAATCAGTGTTTTTATTATGTTCCTCAGTATTCATGGCACTATTTGTTACAGGTTCTACTGTTGATACATCTGTTTCAAATTTAAGTTGTTATTGGTCATATTAGCAGATAAAGTTTTATTATCAAGGTTATTTGAATTGTCAATTTCAGCTTGAGTGCCGACAGTCCTTAGCGTAACTGCAGCTATTTCAGGTTGCATTGTTGTTTGACATCCAGTTGTTTGCATTTTGTGGTAAACTGTTTGGAGAACAATGGTCTTCAGTGGTTTGTTACTAGTTTGAATAGCAACTGTGTTGACTGGTTTATTAATTATATTTGTTAATTCATTGATTCTTTGCTTACAGTCTGATATTATTAATTCTTGTTTTTTTATTAACTCATTCAATTGTTCTTCAGCATTTAACGCTTCGTTAATAAGTCGTTCGTTTGCTTTTTTCATTACTTGAATATGTTTAGTCTTCATGTCCGTGTCTTCTATTAAATCACTTATTGTTTTCTCTAATATGCTATTTTCTTCTTCTAATGGGTTAGAGAGACTGTCATTACTATCTTTACAACAGATTATTTTATGACCTTCCAGAAATTGCAAATTGCCCTTAATACGTAATGCACAGCTTTTATTAAAAACATTACAACAATTAACACACACATAGTAATTAACTGGTTTTGTTTGGCAACATTTCAAACCTACAAGCTTGCTGTTCTGGGACATGGTGTTAATTGGCATGTATAAATTCAGTAGAATTTATTAACTTAAATATCCCCCTATAAATAGAATAGTCTATGGCACTGGAATTTATAAAGTGTTTATTGTTTTTTTCATTCACTGAAGTTTTTTAGTGATGATAAGTTTTTTTTTTTTTTTAAATTTCTGTATTGTATTAATTTAATAATTATACTTTATTGTATTTAGCACTATTACAACACTGCTTTTCCAAATTTATAGTTTCAGAACATGAACCAGTTATTTATCTACAGTTTGACACCAATTTCACTAATTTTGGTAGGATAAAATTAGCAAAAAAACAACAATAAACTGCACTGATAAACTGATAGCACTTTCCACTGTCAATACTTGAGCTATAATGTGTAAGACAGATTGTTAACAAGACACTCAGCTTCTTTGAAGGACACATTTTGAGTTGACATGGTCTGTTTTATATTATATTGCTTTTTATATATAGGCCATTTTTTGTCGATGGAAGAATGGCCCTCAAGTTTGCAGTGTATGCAAAATCTCGTTTCTGCACTACAAATTTGTTCCTCATGTTCTTCACTACAAATGTTACACCTTTTGTTGCCTTTACACTGTTTATTTGTATGACCATATATAAGGCACTTAAAGCATTGGACAACGGGGTAAATGTAATTTTCAACGGGAAAATTTACTAAGTTTATTTTTATACTTTGGGGGACGGATGAACCTAAAAAAATCAGAATAACTACTTGCCGTTTTATAGTTCTACTATTTCCTTCTTGATCGGTTGTTTTTTTGTCATTCTTTTTACATCTATGACTTTAATACTTGACTCTATATTATTTAAAATATAAGCTTCGTCGAAGTAGGTATCTACCATACGGATGACACCTTTTTTTCTGTGTATAAAATTTTGGGATATATGCAATTAAATTATTTTTTTAATTATTTCGTGATTAATTAATAAGTTTGCAGATTGATATGATTTTAAAATTACTTTCACTCTATTAATCCCTATAACTTTAATGTCTACCACGGCATTTTTAAATAAGTCATTTTCAAAGAAATAGTAACCAATTCTGATTGGAAAAAGCATGCCTATATTTTTATCTAAATGTTCTATGTACACAAAATATGGACCTGTATCATCGCGTGCATTGTATTTATTATCAAGATCGATATGTTTTGTTCGTTCGTTATCTGTTAAGTTTTTGTCAAGCATTTGTGAATCCACACGGGATCAGGTGGCTTGTCCGGCGGCTGATAACATTTTATCTTACCTTATTTTATCAGGATGTACTTACTAAATTTTTTGCTATTCCTGTAGATTAGATTATGAGGTTGTTAATAGTTACGCTATAACATTATATTAGTACACAGAGGTAAGTAATACGGGTAATTTAAATTTCTGGGAAAGGCACCAAGTCTCACACTAGTTGTTCACTACACCGTGTGTACCTTGACACTGTTACATTAATTTACTATTGTTGATTTAAAAAATCATTCATTCTATTTTGAGCATTCCAGTCACTTGTACTTAATAAACATTTTATATCAGTGTTTCGATTTTATTTTAAATTACATTGGATTAAACCAATATTTAACAACTCTTAATATTTATCTTATGGTTTGGTATTTTTGACGTAAACTAATGCATAAATAATATTAATAAAAATATATATAATAATTTATCGCTTTTCTAATATTTAATATACAGCGTGTGTATTGAAACATGACCGTAAGTCTTAAAATATTGATTGTACAAAAAAATATCTTCGGAATTGGTGCTGAAATATAATTCTTTTTGGCATTTTTGGCATAAACTAATACATAAATAATATTAATCAAAATAACAATTATTTATTGCTTTTACAAAATTCAGTATATTTAGGAAGTGGTAATTTTTTCTTCGCATGACATTAAGGTTTAAAATGGAAGCTGTTATAACTTCACAGTAGAATTTATCGGTATGAAAAAGTATAATTGCCCTGTTTATATCCTTGATTTGGCAGGATTAAAGAATATATATGAAACAGGATGCAAATTTTAACACAATATAGGTACTAATGATAATTTATCTCAATTTATTAACACAGTACAGAATGGAAGTATTTTTGTGAAAAGCTCCTTGTAGAAGCTTGAATACGAAAAATATTTCAGTTATTGATAAATATTCTTTTAAGCGAGCAGTCATACGTGATTCTTGGTATGTATAAATTATATGCTTAGATGAAATAGTATTGTGCGTAATAATATGCTAATTATAAAAATTCAACTAGTGTTAAAATAATATTTTTGTTTTAAAGTGGTTAGTATCAAGCACTCATTTATTTTTTAAAGTGTATTTAGTGGTTCCTAGGTTCTTGACCGGGCACATCAAAAACAATAATGTCACAGAGTTTATTTATTTAATATTATTTAATTTGATAAGTTACCTTTATTTAAAACATAAACTATAAATAATTCTTTCAATATTGGAAAAATGAGATCATAACCTCTCACGCATTGCTGTCAGCTAGCACTTTTTAAAATTATTGTGTATTAGGTATACAGCGTGTTAGAAGAATAGCTAACATTAGGATTATTTACGTATAACATATCATATAAACACCAGATATATTTCTTCGACCAGGAAATAAAATATGTGCAAGGCGGAAAATTACAAAAAGTTAGTACTTAAAGCATTCACTTATTGATCTACGTGATTTTACAATCATAAAACTTCTGTTTAAACACAGCAACAGAAGTATTCTTCGATACATATTGGGCATTGTACATTGTTATAGAGCAATGAAACAGTATAAATTCAGAAAATATATTTTATTAAATATGAATTTAAAAAAAAATCTGAATTTTTAGTATAATGAGGACAATTTAATTTGAAATTAGGAGAAAGATATTTATATAAGCAATTTTCACGTTACTAATTGCCTCTATATAGGTTGATTCACATAAAACTCCCCAGGCAGTTTCCGTATTAACGAAAAGAGGTATTCAATTTCTGTGAAGGCCAGCCGTTACATATTTTTGGTGGCTTTATTTTGTCGTTCAAATGTTGTCAAAGACAGTGGCGTCCGCGACGAAAAGAAAATTTTTGATGATTCTAACTTTGAAAGTATAATATTAAAATTTTTTTTTGTTGAGTACTTTTTGCAGTATACACTTTTCTATTAAAACCAGTGGTTTTGGAGATATCGAAAAAAATTATTCCGTTCAATATTTTTTAACAAGCAAAAAAATTTAAATTCACTCAAAGGCGGACGTTACATACAATAGGTACTTAGTTTAAAGTGATTCACCATCTTTTAAATGATTATACAAAGATGGCGTTGAAGTGCAAAATTATTTTTCGATAGCTGGAACATTGAAACGTAGCACACACGATAAAGAACCAAATAATATATATATAATTTTATAATGACATTTTTTAAAAAGACCAATGTCTTTCAAATTATCTAATATTTCCTATTTTCCTAGTATAATTTTCATTAACCCCTGTATTGTTTTCTTAATTCTATAAACTAGTAGTCCTAAGCCTAATTTAATAATATACAGTCAAGTATGTTGCGTAGTAATTTATTTTGACGTTTGTTCAGATATAATCAATTTTTAAGTTTTTGAATGCGTTTGTTATTACAAGATAATTCAGAAATGGTTGTGTACATCAACGAAGACAAATTAAACATAATTTTGATCTATGGAGAATGTAGAAAAAATTCCCATGAAGCCGAAAGGTTACTCTATTTGCATTTTCCCAATTTGCCTAAGTCAGACCATAAAACCTTTATTTCTTTAACCAATCATTTGAAAGATTACGGAAGTTCTAAAAAGTTAAAGTATAATAAACAGTTAATGGCTACAAATGATGGAAATACTGCTTTAGTAATTGACAATATTGTAAATAATCCAAATATATCTTTACGGAAATTATCGTCTGAAACAAATATTTCCTACTCCTCTTGTCAAATAATTTTAAAGAAAAATAAGTACCGTCCCGTATAAAGTTCATTATGTTCATCATTTAAGACCTGGTGATTTTCAGCGTTTCATAAATTTTATTGCTGAATTGTTAGTATTACATAATAAAAATCCGAATTATTTGAAAAATTTGTCGTGGAGCGATGAGAGCCGCTTCCATAGTAAGGGGCTTGTGACTATACAGACTACTCGGAATTGGTCTCAAAATAATCTGAGATGGATACGAAGAACCAAAAATTAAACACTTTTTAAAGTAAATTTATGGTGTGGAGTATTGAACAGATACATAGTCCAGACCTTATCTATTTCATGAAACGTCAAATTGTGGTAGATATCGGAGGTTCTTGCAAGATGAGCTGTCAAATTTATTAAGAAACATTCCTCATGATAGGCACATAATCTGGTTTCATCAAGACGGGGCACCGGCACATTATTTAAGAATAGCATTTAGACACTTGCAACGAACATATCCTAGAAGATGGATAGGAACTAATGGAGTAATCAGGTGGCCAATACGATCATCTGACTTAACTGCATTAGATTTTTTCTTATGGAGACATCTAAAAAATTTAGTTTGCACCAAACCAATCGATGATATGGCAGACCCATACAACAAAATATATATGCGAGTGTTACCACAGTAGATCGTTATTGAAAGTAACGGTTTAACATGTATATCCATGAAAGAGGAAACAGTTTTAAACATTTACTTTAAAAATAAATACATACATATGTACATATTTTATTGAAAAGTCGAAATAAATTGTTAAAAAAACTTATTTGACTTTATATTATGTCGATTTATCTCGAAAACCACTGATTTTAACAGAAAAGTGTATGCTACAAAAAGTACTTAGCATTAAAGAAACTTTAATATTATACCCATTAAATATATTGGTAAATTATCAACTGGACCATTTTCCATTGTTGGCTTTATATTAGATCTTATAAAAATGTAAAGATCTGGGATTTCAATTTTGGGTATAAATTATTTTTAAAGAATTGATGAATAAAAAAGAAGAAAACTTCACACCTATATACCTTACGGGAATAAGACTAATAATTATTATAATTATTTACTTAAATCATTCTTGGACAGAAAAATAATTCTGAGATTATCAAGCGATAACATAAGGTTGAGTTTATGAATTTTTTCAAACGGATGAATATATTTGTGTCGTATAATCTCAGTAACTCAGTTCTTGATCAAATAGAAATTTATAAAGCTTTTTATTTGTATTTTTTAGTCATCTGATCTTTTAGGAAGTTTAAAATAATTTTTATTTGGTCTCGTAACAGATTTATAATTTTCTAGGATTACATTGCATTGAATTAAATTAATTACATTAAATGTTGCAAGTTCCAATAAATCCCAAATCATCGAAATGCTACAAATAAAAATAATATAATGCTTTGGATTTTTATTTTGTCTCATATCCTATAAAAATATTCCAACAGGTTACATAGATATGCATGGTAAAACTATAAATAAAATCTCTCAACGTATTGCATCCTAGTCTAGGTTTAAAGATACCAAAACATTCTTATTAGTACAAAGACATTAATACACTATTGCCAAACCTATTGGTTCAGGTTAGTAAGGAAGACATGAATGGCAATATACTGTATATAAAACAGCACCACCCACTAATGCAGCCAAACACTGAACTAAAAAACACATCTTCCTAACAAACCTGAACCACCATTAATTAGTCTGTAACTAATTCTCCCGCACATTTCTTCCCGCCAAATATATATGTTAAGAAAGAATCCGATCCTAAGTTTGTCAAGGAACGTTTCAGTTATTTACATGAGACACCATTAAATAAAAAAGAAAGGAAAACGAACCTGAACCACATATATGGTTCAGGTCCGTCCGGCTGGTTCAGGATTGTGCTTACAAATTACTATTTCTGGTTCAGAATCACCAAAGCTCCACCTGTATACAGACAGTATTAATTTATATATTTTCAACGATCAATGCGGCTTCCATTACTTCCACATATCAAATTGGTATCCTCTGTATATATTGTATACAATAGGTTAACTGGGACTCCAAACAGTGTTGCCACGTATTCCCAGGGGCCTTTATCTAATTCTACATCAACACATTGAGCCAGAAAGCATGTTTTTAAAAATATTATTGCCTTGTTAATTTTGCAGCTCCGAAAGTTAGATTAAAGTTAATTAAAATTAAGACAAACTAATGTGGAAATAAACTTTCCATCAAACTTTCAAGTCCAGTCACGTTTTCGTTAAGATACTGGCTGTACAGTATTTTAAAAAATTCAAAATGACGGATTCAGTGTGCAATTGTCAATCAAAAAAATTAGAATCATTGAAATCCACTATATGGGGTATCAATCAAATTAAATGTCTTGAAAGGACAATTCCAAAAAAAAATGCATGAATCCGACTCTTCTCACAAAATAGGGTCGTTAGTTGTTTAAAACGGATTAGACATAAGTAAGTAAGTATTTATTCGTCCATTTTGATTATGTTTACATAATATAGGACAGGTCAAGTATAAATAAATAAAATGTATAAAATGTAAAATTTACAAAGTTTTAAATAACGAGATACAAGAATAACAAGTATAACAAACAAACAAATATATAAGAGTACATTTAAATATGCATGCATAAGCTATGATCATCTTAATATGGTCATAAAACAATATTGAATAAAACTAATGAAACATAATAAATTATAATAAATTGTAGTGATATCACAGACTGTCAGTCATATATTCATTAAAAGAATAATAAGATTTTCCAATTAACATACCTTTAGTACTTGTTTTGAACTCTTTCTGATTTAAAGACTTGTATTGGTGAGGTAATTTATTATATACTTTAATAGCCAAATATTTAGGACTATGCTCAAACAAGCTGGTACGATGTCGAGGAATCTCCAGGGTCTGATTATTTCTTGTGTTATATGAGTGGTAGATATTTAAATTATTTAACTCTTCCAGATTAGATCTAGCATACAATAAGAGATGCATTATAAATATTGATGGTACTGTTAGAATTTGCATAGCTTTAAAATAGCCGCTGCAACTAGGCCTATATCCGATGCCAACTAAATATCTAATGGCCCTTTTCTGTAGTGTAAATACTCTTAGACTCTCATCACAATGTCCCCACGCAATTATACCGTAAGATACGATTGAGTGAAATTGTGCATAATAATACATTTTTAAGGATTCAGTATCAATTATATGAGATAGTTGCTTTATGCAGTAACAAGTAGTAGCGATTTTCCTACGGACAAAGTCAATATGTGTTCTCCAGCTGCAATCCTCGGATATATATAATCCTAAAAATTTAGTAGACTCAACTTGTCGCAAGGGGCCACATTTTGATTTAATTAGAATACTTTCATTGTAATTGGTATTAGAGTTATTGAATCTAATACATACAGATTTTTTGCTATTTAGTAACAAATTATTATTCGAGAACCATGACTGAAGATGTTGCATTTGGATGTTACATGAGTTAATAGTATTACTTAGAGTATTATCACTACAGAGAATGGATGTGTCATCAGCAAACATAAAAATGTTAGAAAATTTTAGATCGTTTATATAAATTAAGAACAGCAAAGGTCCTAAAATTGACCCTTGTGGAACCCCTATGGTTGTGGGTAGTATATCAGATTTGTAATTATTGACCTCAACGTACTGTGTCATATCCTTTAGATAGCTTTTAAACCATTCTAGGGCTTGACCACATATCCCATACTTTTCCATTTTAATTAGAAGAGTTTTGTGACATACCAGGTCAAATGCATTACTAAGATCCAGAAAAATTCCAACAGCATTTTTCCGGTTGTCCATATTTTCATACAATAAATTCAAAAACTTGTTTATAGCACTAATAGTGGAGAGACCCTTCCGGAAACCAAACTGGTTTACATTGAATAGCCGGAAAGTATCAAAAAAATTTGTAACTCTAATAGCTATAACTTTTTCAAATATTTTTGAAAATGTAGTCAGGGTCGCAATTGGTCTGTAGTTTTCAATGTTGTTAACTTCACCCGATTTAAAAAGTGGAACAATTTTGGCAATTTTCAGTTCTTCAGGAAAGATACCTTCATTAATTGAAAGATTTATTAAGTACGTCAGTGGTTTCACAAAGTGTGGTATGCACTTTTTTAATAAACTTGAACTAACCTTATCAGAACCAGCGGCATTTGAGTTCTTTAAATTGATAACAATGTTGATAACTTCTGATTCTGTCACAGGGTCTATGAAGATACAAGAAGGATTTATAATAATGTTATTACAATCAGCGTTATTAGTAAGTGACATACTTTCAATAAGCTTACGAGGTACATTAATGAAGTAATTGTTAAATGTATTACTGACTGTTCGAGAATCATTCACTACTTTATTATCTATATTTAAATGGACATCGTTTTTCGTGTTAATTTTAGGTTTGATGATATTCCATGCCGTTTTAGATTTATTTGCTGAGTTAGACAATAGAGAGATATTCCACATTTTTTTAGCCTTTCTAATAAGTTGCCTATATATCGCTTTGTATTTTTTATAATATGTTATTATGTCATTATTACCTGATAAAGTCAATGAATAAGTCTTTAAGCCTTTGCGAAGAGTTTCTCAAACTCTGTGTCATCCAATTATTTTTTAATTTCTTATTTGCAATATTTATAGAAGTCTCTGGAAAAGTCATATTAAAGTGATATAGAAAGTTATTAAGAAAATTGTTAAATTTTGTATTAACATCGAAATTATTGTCAAATACATCAGACCAATTTTCTGTTTGTAGTCTAGAGCAGAAGTACCTTATTTTTTCCTGATTCTATACGTCCCTGAACATCAGTTTTTTATTGGTCTGTTTATAACAATTTATTGATGTTGTTAATAACAATCATCATGGTCAGATATGGCATTTCTTATAACTTTACTTTCGTAGTCATCAATATTTAAATTGATACATATATTATCAATACAGTTCCTTATTCTAGTTGGTTCGTTAATAGTAGGTACAAGACAATAAGCATTAAGTACATCATTCAATTTGGTAAGATTGTTGCTATGTGCTAAGAAATTAATATTAAAATCACCGCATAATACAATCTTTCCATTTTTATATTTACTAGTTACCATTTCAAGCAAAGAATTTAACTTATCTAGAAAAACAACAATATTTCCATGTGGAGATCTATAAAGACAGATAATAACAAAGAAGTTATAATTGTCAATTGAATATATAATAGCCTATGTTACGCGTATTAAAGTTTGTAATTATTCCATATTTCGAAAGATATGTTTATTGTAATTATTCTAGAAATTATTACATCAAACAAGTTGCACGATGCCAAAATAAAAAACAAATTACAAAAATCAAAAACAATGTTATTTTTTTCTTCTGTTTTGGGGTTTCTACCACATAGATTTTTTTTAAAATGTATAAAATCCTGTGACATTTATGTAAAAGGAACAGTCAAAAGTTACTTTTTGTCAACCAATATAATTATAATAAGGAAAATAAGAATAATGTATTTCGCTACTTACCATTTATTCAGAACTGCATAAGTAGTAAGTAGCTTTTTTTAACATACACAGCACATAAGAATTTCCTTTAAAGTGCTTCGAGAAAGGAACACTTATTTTCCAAAACGTCAGAGAAATACGTAATTTTTCATTTTTCTTATTATAATTTATATTGTCTGAAAGTTATTTGTGGCATTCTATGAATATAAATAACAGGAAAGAATATAATTTAAATTTGTTGGTAAAAAGTAGTCTCTTGCAGTTTTTTTTGACATAAACGTCACAGGGGCAGATGTTATTATTCCAATATACTAAATAATCGTGTTTTTGTAGATTCTGTGATAATTTTTGTAGAAGATCTATGTGGTAGATACCCCAAAGAAGAAGAAAAGAATATGAATAGAACACCACACTTAACGTTTAGACAATGTTGTGATTTTTTAGTTGCTATTTTGTTCCACCAAAATTAATTTTGTGCTTTCAATCATTTCCGAGAAAACTAAATACTACATCAGTAGTAACAGCAATATCTCGCGGTTATTAGTGTAAGTAAAAAATATAGCATCTAAGTTTATTAAATTAACAAATATAAGTAAGTGTTATCTGTTAAGCAATAATGTAGATCATTTTAATGTATAAAAATCGTCAATTTTCTAATGTTTTCTTAGTATTTCATTCTCTATACGTGAAAATAATCTAGTTACAATTTATTTTAAGGTTTTAAATATAAAGTAGACTCGCAGAAATCTAAATGTACTTAATGTAAGTGGAGTTTGCGATCAGTAACGTATTGAGATGCCATTTTAATGTTTAGAAAGGGTCAATTTTTAAATATTTTATTGACACTTTGGTAAAAATAACCAAAATACAATTTCTTTTAAGGTCTAAAATAGTAGAATTAAAATATGTAAGAAAATTCTAATATTTTTTATCATAGGCTGCGGATATTTTGTCAAGTTATTATATTTTTGCCAAACATTCTTCCCTTTTCTGCAGCCATATGCAATGTTATGTCTAACTACAACTTTTAAATTTTTTATTGTTTTCGAAGGTTCTTTATTGTATAATTTGCAGACTTAAATTTTATTTTAATATTTTTACTTTCTCATATTACGTTTATAGGAAAGTATTTTGATCATGCAAAAATAGATTTTCAGTTTTTGGTGAATTTACACGTTTTTAAATCCCCTGAAGCCAAAAAGTGACTTTCAAAAAATGCTTGTTTACCGTCTGTGGTCGAACATAGAGTCTAAATTACTGGATGGAATGTGCTCAAATTTTGCATGCATATTCAGGGCAATCACACCTCGAAATGAACTCGCAAAATCGGTTCTAGTGCAAATGTGGAGTGATTTCACCCCTAAAAACCAGCAAGAAATGGACTTTTTTAAATTTAAACCGGCTCTAAGAATTTTGATCAATTTTAACACATGGACACACCTTTTCAGTACGAGTATAAAATAGCATGACCATTTAATTCTTAAAAATCTCGATTTTCATAAAAATCTTTGTTCTGTTTTTGCGTAGGAAGTATGGGATCTACAGAGCTGAAATTTGGCCTGGTAGTGAGTGTTATATGACTAAAAATTTAAGTTTATAATAAAGAAGTCTTCAAATTCAAAAGTTTTAGTTTAATAATTAATATATTTTAATAATATTTAAATACTTATAATAAATAGAATAAATAGAAAAATTTACAACAACTAATGTGTCTTTACGTTATTCAAAAAAGCGTGTGAGAACATTGAATATATATTCAATATGGGCTGAGATGTTCGCAAAAAACCTTTATTTCAAGTGTTTAAATGGTTAAAAAATTTAAGCATTTTATGTTGTACCTAAAACTTGTATAAACAGTATAACTGAACTGAGACAAAAGTACTAGTACGAAAATTTAGATTATCGCCATAACAAATATCTATGAAACAAAAACATCAGCTTCTATTCGCCATTTCTAAATTAATTCCGGAGGAATCCATACGCAAATAATATAAAGATTTTGTAAATGACAAATAGAACTAATACTGTTTTTATTGTTAAAAGTACTCTATATAAGAATACAGTGCATAAATGAATGTCCCAAAAGTTCAAATATTGTTGAAACTTCCGGAGGTGCAAAATTAATAAGATGGAAAACCTAAAACACAGTTACACAACAAAAGCAGTAAATTTTAACAAATATTAATTTATACCTTTTGCTTCGATAAGGGCTATTCTATTCGCCCTTTGTCAAATTATTCCGGAGGAATACATACGCAATTAATATAAAGATTTTGTAAATGACAAATAGAACTAATACTGTTTTTACTTTTAAAAGTACTCTACATAAGAATACAGTCCATAAATGAATGTCCCAAAAGTCCAAATATTGTTGTAGCTTCCGGAGCTGCAAAATTAATAAGATGGAAAACCTAAAATGCAGTAACACAACAATAGCAGTAAATTATAACAAATATCAATTTAAACCTTTTGCTTCGATAAGGGCTACGTCAACGACTTCCGTAATTTTAAAGGAGACCATGGAAAGGTTGGTGGAAAGTTACGTTTCTATCTGTTTTTTAGGGAGATTAATTCGTTATTAATTAATTAGTGTTTACACAAAATAAAGTGTGGTATCTTTAATTTTTTACTGAACATCTTCAAATTTACGCTAAATTGTACTTCTGCGATTGTTAAATAAGAGCCCTAATGTTGATTCGAATAGTGTTTAATCTTCTTCATCAAAATTAATAAAATAAAAAATGGAAAACGCAACAAGTCACGAATAAAGCAATGGAAAATGACAAATTTTATTTTAACCTACGGCATATCCTAAATTAATCCTGGGGGAGGGAAACAAACTCACAGAAGGCAACTTTTTTTTACCTAACCTATTACATCATTTTAGTCACTGAAAATGTTATCTGCATTATAATTATTGTACAAGCTTGTAACGTAATATTATTTGCCCTCGGTCCGGACTACTATCTTTAACTAAAGTTAATAACAGTAATTTTTTAACACCTTGTATATCTATATATAAGAGGTAACCCGTGCGCACTTGAGCACTCCGCTTTACTTATGTTGGTTTTTTAAATTTTAGTAGCATTTTAATAGTTTTGGTTTAATGAAGCTATGACCATTTAGAAACACCTAGTTCAAATTCCAAGTCGAAAGATCTATTTAATTAAATTTTAGCAACGATTATTTTTTTAGCAGTTGTAGTGTAAAGATTTTAGTTTAAAAGTTTTCGTAAAAATTGTACTCATAAGAGCTTTCGTACTGTATCCCCTAGTTTCATTAAAATTTAACCCTTTTCTTCAAAAGGACAATAGTTTGTTCAAAAATACCTCACTTAAATTAACTTTAATGCAGTGATCGGGTGATGTATTACTTAAAAAATATGAAATAATACATGGCAGAAAAATGCTTGAGAGACCAAAAAAAAAATCTTAGACAAAGACAATTGTAATAAGATTAAAGCAGAAAGTTTTTCAACAATGCTGTTATTTTACATTTTGTGTCACATGTAAGGCATATGGATTTTTAGGCCTTTTAATAATACAGCATGACTGAATTGTCTTAAATGGCTTGCTTGATTTTTACGACGAGTCGTAGGAGTTCTTAGAACAACAATATTGAGTCTAAATAAAAGTGGTCACACCGCATGTGCAATAGGGGCCTAACTATTTTAAGTTGTTATAATGCGTTCTACATCCGGAAGACTAATTCATTTCTGTAAGCAATCCTATTCCTTGCTTTAATACTCTTCAATACAATACAATAATCTATAAATCCGTTTCGGCATTGCCAAAGTTGGCAGACGCCGAGTGAACACATAAACGTATAGGCTTTTATACAATATGAGATATACGGCAAATGGCTGCAGCGCACTATACGGCGAACGCCTGCACTAAAATTTATACGGCTTCCCAAAATCCGTCAAATTGGGCTCCGAGAAACTTTACCGGAAATGAGTTCGTAATTATATTTATAGCCGTTTGCAATGTTTTATAATGAAAAGTCACTGGGCGTCCGTATACCGGACGCCCGGTGGCATCGGAGTCCCAGAGAACCGCAAAATTTACATGGCTGGACACCCACTTGTACCCTATATATATTGTGCTGTTCTACTTTTATTGAACTTAATAATTTGCAGTACTAATCAAACTTTAACTTGTTTATTTCCAATAGATAAAAAAAAACTTTAAAACCAAAAGATCAAATTAAAATCTCTTACCTTTTGATCCGAAAGTATGTCAAAATATTTAGTGGGCCGGCTAGCTTATCTTTTCCTTCAGGAGCAGGTTCAAATTCAGTTCCTGTTTTAAAATGAAATTTTATTAAAGTAAAATTTTTAATCTGATATAAATAATTTATTTTCCTTGATATTTAGATAATTTAGCTTTATAACAGGTTCGAAAGTCTAATACACTATTTAAATTTTAATATACAACCTTGTCCAAAAATGAAACACACAAAAACCTTCCTTCTTCGTAGCTACACTCTTCTCTTTCCAAATCCAACAATTCTCCTTTCATTAATTCTTCACCTTATCTCGTCCTTATCTCCTCTGCAACTCCTATCCACAATAACACCTCTACCTTCTTATTTACAGTCTATTTTTAAGGTGAATTTATAAACTAGCCGCAGCGGTTACAGTTGCAGTTGCCGCACCTGTAGTGTTTATGAAGAATACGAAACGAATGTTTCCATTTATAAAGTCCGCTGCCGCTGCGGTTGCAGTTCATATTCCGCAGGTAGATAACCAACTCTTATCTTGAACGGCAACCGCTGCGGAATTACCAGCGGATAGCCAATGAAATTGTAGTTTTCAACCCGTTCGACATCAACAGCAGCAAGAGTTTATAAATGACGAATTTTCGTGAACTGCAACTGATACTGCTGCGGCAACTCCAACTGCAACCGCAACTGCAGCGGAATAGTTTATAAATCGAACTTTACTCTTCTTCGCTGATCTCCACAATTTCTGACTTTCAATTCAATTTCAAATTATTAATCCCTGTTTATTATTTTTCTTCTTCACTCCCTAATTTTCACTTGTTCTTTTTTTTCTTAAATTTGTTTTTCCAATTTTACAACCTCTCTTTTATCTGTTGTTTGTTGTTCTATATCACTAAATATTAAAGTATTCAAAATAAACAAAACAAAACACCATATGAATTTTGATTAATTTCATTCCAAACATAACCTAACTTAAACCTCCTTGTCTTTCTCCAGGAAAACATTTACCAACTATAAAAAAATTTCCTACTTAAAAGAAATGTCATAATGACTTAAATGTCAGAAATTATTTCAACTACAACTTAATAACTACAACTACTAACATAGATGTCAGTATCAAACTTACTGTTGGCGTCAAATAAAAACTTTAAAACTATTAAAACAACTCTAAACAAGTATAAACATTCTAAAACACATACCTTTCGGATCTTTAGCTAATTTAAATAAATTTTGAAAACCATCTAAAGGAAACAAACAAATTCAGACCCTGATTCAGCAAATAACACAAACATGCAATCTTCGTAATCGTCCAATATAGTCCAATAAAGGGGACTTTTAAATGTCCATTCGTACTCCATGGCTGAATTTTTTACCAGAAGTTAGGTTTAAGATGTACATCAAGCGTCTGTAGTCAAAAAGTAGAAATTGATGGGCAGGGGTTGTAAAAAGAAAATTTAAGGGTTGAAATCGCTATATGTTAAAAGCGGAAAAAATTTCGAAAAAAAGTTTTAGACCTAAGTTGTAGGGAAAAAAAGTCTGTGTAAAAAAGCTACTTTTTTTTTGTATAAGTGACCGGCGAGCCGTAAAATTCGATTAAAATTTTTGAACGATTTACACAGTGAAATATACAGCTGGCGCATATGCCCTCTACTCACCGCCAGAGAGAGAAGCGTATCAGAGTGTGTTTAGAGTGAGAACGACAAACGTCATGAGGCGAATGATGTTTTATGTATTGTTTGCGATTTTAACATTTAAAATCTATTTTCTAATACAATTATGGGTTTCGATTTATAGTCGTCCATTTAAAGAGTCGGGATTTATGACGAAATTACCGAATGTTTGCGCCTCTAACTAGACAATGTCCCCCCTACGTTTTCGAGGGTGCTGAATCGATTCCCGTGGTCAAACCAATTTTTTCACTTCGGCAACCCCCTCAGATTGGCCAAAAACTACCCCTAAATTTCACTTTTCCGTAAATCCGTTTATTTTCGACAGTTTTTCGACTAATTGTTGTTCCCTCGAGTAGAACGGAAGTTCCCTCGAGGGATTTGACCTCAGCCACCCCTGCCCCAGGCTACCAACCCTTGTAGGGGGTGACAAATTGATATTTGTTTTTGTGAGAACAAAATTTATATTTTATAGGAGGTGTTTCCTTGAGGAAGGTTGTAGGTGACCAGGGTTGTGTAACCACCCCCGGGGGATGTGTTCAGCCTTCAAAGGGGTAGAATATTATATTTTTTGGGGGAAAATATTTTGTAATAAGGGCTTCTTTGAGGAAAGAGGTAGGTGGCCGGGGTTGTGTAACCGGTCCCGGGGGTTGTTTTCACCCTTCAAAGGGGTGAAAAATCAATATATATATATATATATATATATGTACCGGTGAGAGGTAAGTGAATCCTCTCATTTGGTCAAATGCTACTATACACCAGACATCATAGATGTCTCCATGGTGTATAGCGACCTGCATTGAATTATACCTTACAAATCATGAAAGATTGGTAGCCAATGTCATTTGTCAATTCCCTGACCAGACATAGACCGGTTTCGAACTTATTAGTTCTCATCAGTATGCCATAGGTCATGGAACAGACAAATGACAGTGGCCTACCTGTTAGTTTTATACAAACTTAAGTAAATGGTGTACCGGTGAGAGGTAAGTGAATCCTCTCATTTGGTCAAATGCTACTATACACCAGACATCATAGATGTCTCCATGGTGTATAGCGACCTGCATTGAATTATACCTTACAAATCATGAAAGATTGGTAGCCAATGTCATTTGTCAATTCCCTGACCAGACATAGACCGGTTTCGAACTTATTAGTTCTCATCAGTATGCCATAGGTCATGGAACAGACAAATGACAGTGGCCTACCTGTTAGTTTTATACAAACTTAAGTAAATGGTGTACCGGTGAGAGGTAAGTGAATCCTCTCATTTGGTCAAATGCTACTATACACCAGACATCATAGATGTCTCCATGGTGTATAGCGACTTGCTATTTTGCAAGTACCGAGAGCGGTGATCTTCAGCCCTTGGTGGACTAAACCTATACTGTTATTACATATGATTTGCAGGAAACAACTACTCAGCGGGCAAATAGACCGACCTGCATTGAATTATACCTTACAAATCATGAAAGATTGGTAGCCAATGTCATTTGTCAATTCCCTGACCAGACATAGACCGGTTTCGAACTTATTAGTTCTCATCAGTATGCCATAGGTCATGGAACAGACAAATGACAGTGGCCCACCTGTTAGTTTTATACAAACTTAAGTAAATGGTGTACCGGTGAGAGGTAAGTGAATCCTCTCATTTGGTCAAATGCTACTATACACCAGACATCATAGATGTCTCCATGGTGTTGTTGTCGAGGCCAAAAAAGGCTATTTAAATTAATTAAATTCAATCAATAAGTCACAATTTATAGCTTAGCATCATTACACATTCATATCTCAGCTCGAATTAAATACAACGCAATAGACGCGCTAAGTGTATATCAACGTTTAGATTCCCGTCCGCCTCGGCATGACTGGGCGGGTCCGACACGACGCAGCAGGCGGCCCTGGCCGCTCATCCGGCACACAACGTCTAGAACGCCAGCCGACCTAACGTTCGGAGCTCCGTCCGTCCCAAAAGTTACAGAATCGCGGCGTAAAATTCAAATTAAATTAAATTGTGCAACGAACGTCGCCAGAGTCCTGCTTAACGTTACAATTTATTGGATCTCCGACTTTTATTTCTGCGAATCGTTACATACCAGGCAAAAGCGCCTATATATATGCACAAAGTGGGGTACCTTGTTCCAAAAGCGGTTCAAGTGTATGACAACTTACAAGTTGCAACAAGGGGGTAGCAGCAATACCCTCCGACAATCAGAAAATCGTCAAAACCATCACAGAACTTCAGAAATCGGCCCTGAGAACTCGTCCACCTATCACAGATCTACGAAACACTACTCACGAGGCTGCTGGCGCCCTTCAACTTCAAAAATTTGCAGTCTCTGACGAAAAACATTTTTTTATTTTTTACAACATCAACCCTTGTTTTCGTAGACATGGCGCCCAACGTGGGGCTTTTCAACGGAAGAAGACTAATAAAAAACACAGTGCAGTGCCGTTTAAAAAACAAAAAAAAAAACGCGTAAACTTAAGTGCAGTGAGTGTCGCCAGGACAGGTAAGCAACTGCGATTATTGTAACACTCTCCATAAATTGCCTTATATTATTTGACTGCTATAAACTATAAACTATCATAAACTATAAACTATAAACTATCATAAACTATAAACTATAAACAATTATAAACTATAAACTATTATGAATGATAATACACCAATTATAAATACGGCACGCCGCACACGTCTCGGCACTATATATAGTCAACCGGACGGTGACACGAACCCATATAGGACGAGTACAAATAATTCACCGGACATGGAGCACAACGCCCAGCAATACAATTTCGAGCAACCCAGGACTCTGCAAGCGTCAAGGGACGAGTCACTACAACCACCAGCCATTTTTCCCGAGCCATGTCCATCGTGTAGGCTCACCCAATCAGCATATACCCCTGAGCCGCAACAGCCAGCAAACCAACCAAACGTACCGAGCTCAACAACCATTCCCACACAACCGATCACGCAAGCACCCATGCAGAATATGGAGAACGCTTTCTCCAGTATGGCCACTACATTCATGCAAGCATTGCAGCAGATTACCCAGCAAAATTCTCAAGATCGTGCATCAAGGATCAAGCCGGTACACACATTCAGCGGCCAGGACCATGAAGACCCAACAGCGTTTATCCGGAGGATGGACCAACATTTTAGGCGCACCAACACCAGCGACGAAGATGACAAATTAAACATTGCAATCCAGCAGCTATGAGGCGACACTGCGAGGTGGTACGAGCCGTACCGCACTCTGATCGACAACTACAACACTTTCGTGGACCGGATCTACGACAAATACGACTCCACCACAACCATCACCCAAAACACAGCGAAGCTGTATGGGGATAAACAAGGCGCTGACGAAAACGCCGAATTATTTATCACAAAAAAATATTGTCTGTTGAATCGTTTGGAGCCTGAGAAGGGGGAGCAGCACAAGGCAGCAACGATCCTGGACCAGCGTGAGAAGTCGTTTGAGGGGAGCCACAATCCGCTCCACAGACGAACTTATTCGACTCGCAACCCAGATCGAGACCGATATTAAAGAAGATGCCAAGGTACAATGGAAACCCTACAGGCCTCGTCCAGAAAACACGCAAGTTAGCATGACACCTCGTGACAACAATACTAGAAGAATGGACCGACCAGTGTCCAGTACGACAGCCACGACGTCCCAAGGAGTCACTCAAGCAACACAAAATAGACACCAACCCTAGTTTTCGTAGACATGGGGCCCATTGTTTACAACAACCAAGAATCATAGACATCCACCTTTGTTTTCGTAGACAGTGTATAGCGACTTGCTATTTTGCAAGTACCGAGAGCGGTGACCTTCAGCCCTTGGTGAACTAAACCTATACTGTTATTACATATGATTTGCAGGAAACAACTACTCAGCGGGCAAATAGACCGACCTGCATTGAATTATACCTTACAAATCATGAAAGATTGGTAGCCAATGTCATTTGTCAATTCCCTGACCAGACATAGACCGGTTTCGAACTTATTAGCTCTCTCAGTATGCCATAGGTCATGGAACAGACAAATGACAGTGGCCCACCTGTTAGTTTTATACAAACTTAAGTAAATGGTGTACCGGTGAGAGGTAAGTGAATCCTCTCATTTGGTCAAATGCTACTATACACCAGACATCATAGATGTCTCCATGGTGTATAGCGACTTGCTATTTTGCAAGTACCGAGAGCGATGACCTTCAGCCCTTGGTGGACTAAACCTATACTGTTATTACATATGATTTGCAGGAAACAACTACTCAGCGGGCAAATAGACCGACCTGCATTGAATTATACCTTACAAATCATGAAAGATTGGTAGCTAATGTCATTTGTCAATTCCCTGACCAGGCATAGACCGGTTTCGAACTTATTAGTTCTCATCAGTATGCCATAGGTCATGGAACAGACAAATGACAGTGGCCCACCTGTTAGTTTTATACAAACTTAAGTAAATGGTGTACCGGTGAGAGGTAAGTGAATCCTCTCATTTGGTCAAATGCTACTATACACCAGACATCATAGATGTCTCCATGGTGTATAGCGACTTGCTATTTTGCAAGTACCGAGAGCGATGACCTTCAGCCCTTGATGGACTAAACCTATACTGTTATTACATATGATTTGCAGGAAACAACTACTCAGCGGGCAAATAGACCGACCTGCATTGAATTATACCTTACAAATCATGAAAGATTGGTAGCCAATGTCATTTGTCAATTCCCTGACCACGCATAGACCGGTTTCGAACTTATTAGTTCTCATCAGTATGCCATAGGTCATGGAACAGACAAATGACAGTGGTCCACCTGTTAGTTTTATACAAACTTAAGTAAATGGTGTACCGGTGAGAGGTAAGTGAATCCTCTCATTTGGTCAAATGCTACTATACACCAGACATCATAGATGTCTCCATGGTGTATAGCGACTTGCTATTTTGCGAGTACCGAGAGCGGTGACCTTCAGCCCTTGGTGGACTAAACCTATACTGTTATTACATATGATTTGCAGGAAACAACTACTCAGCGGGCAAATACCCCGACCTGCATTGAATTATACCTTACAAATCATGAAAGATTGGTAGCCAATGTCATTTGTCAATTCCCTGACCAGACATAGACCGGTTTCGAACTTATTAGTTCTCATCAGTATGCCATAGGTCATGGAACAGACAAATGACAGTGGCCCACCTGTTAGTTTTATACAAACTTAAGTAAATGGTGTACCGGTGAGAGGTAAGTGAATCCTCTCATTTGGTAAAATGCTACTATACACCAGACATCATAGATGTCTCCATGGTGTATAGCGACTTGCTATTTTGCAAGTACCGAGAGCGGTGACCTTCAGCCCTTGATGGACTAAACCTATACTGTTATTACATATGATTTGCAGGAAACAACTACTCAGGGGGCAAATAGACCGACCTGCATTGAATTATACCTTACAAATCATGAAAGATTGGTAGCCAATGTCATTTGTCAATTCCCTGACCAGACAGCCTTTATATATAATGTTTGGTCAAAAGTTATTATACATGTGCTTTATCCATGAAATTTGGCAGCATTTACAGCACACTGTAATGTGGTGTAAATTGTATTTACATTACTCGCAGGGTAATGAATGAACGGAAGAAATAGGATCCTAGAAGTAGAAAAGTTACGATTGTCTTTTGTTAGTAGCTCCAAAAATCCATTCCATCCTGGTACTGGTGACATATTTCTCCATTTTCCATACATCCAAAACAAATCCACTGTGTTACAAATTCGTTCGCCTTATACACTTGAATCAGTCAAATTTTGTACTTCAATCCTGCTCAATCCTGGTACGCCTGCATATTCATAGGTCAAGAGAGGCACATGTGACAATGTTGCCAAGTCCTTTGCACTTGGTGTCATCGTACGTTTTTTAATACGTTCCTCAGAAATAATAGCCCCTTCTGGAGTTACTATTTTTATCATACCCATTACGTGAAGAGTATTATGTCCATCGAGAGTGTAAACGTTAATGTTCGCATTGTCTGCTACATACTGTACAAGGGCACCTGAATCTGATGAAAGAACCCGCGGCTGTGGATGATAAACAGCTGAAATTTCATATTTTGTAGTATCTTTATATGAAGCAACAAAACCAAAACTTGACAATATATCTAAGTCTTTTTGAAGCGTACCTTCTATGGAGAAAAACAGATAATCCTAACAAGCCGTTATAGATTGACTTAAAGCGGTACATTTTATCTTCAAATCATCCGTATTTCCTTTCCTTCTCTTCATAATTACTTCTTGTAATAATGTTTTAGGAATTTCTTCGTTAATATTGTCGAACATTTTGCTCGGAGGTGGATAAGAATTGGTCTGAACAACAGTACCTCGAATATCCTCCCTCATAATCACCGCAGCAGCTTCGACTATACGCAAGCGTTCTTCCTCTGGAGTATTTTTTCTACTCCCGTACCAAGCTTTGGACAAAATATCCGTTTGAGCATCGCGAAAAGAAATAATGGTGAATGATCTGGGCTTAGTCGTAACTACAATATCAGTTGAATATTTTTCCCGTAATTTTGCAATTATTGTCTCATCATCTGGCACATAATCTGTGAGAATATCTTTTAACTCTTTGAATGTAAACTGAGAATCTTCGCTATTCTCAATGTAATAAAAGATTTCTTCCATTGCCAATGTTACATTATCATTTTGACGGGGAAGTGGTTGTTTAGAAGTTGACGGCATATCACGCTGAAACTTTCCAAAACATTCACGGTGGTATTTTGATTCAGCTGCTACCAAATCAATTTCAGAGAGAACGCGACTTTTTACTAGTCGCCCAAAAGAGTCACCCCGTTTGTCTGCTACTTGTAAAGTGTTGTCTTTAAATTCAATTGTACTCCCTTTAGAAATTTGTCGTCTATATTTCTGCGCATTTTTTTTCTCAACTTCTTCATCAGCTACTTCACTACAAAACATACAAAGAGTTTTAAAATCAAAGAGACCGGCTCGTTTCTTATGAAGCGAGGTTGAAGTCGAAGAATCTGTATATTCTTGGCGCCGTTTTGCTGTTGTAATTCAGTGCTTACTATCAGTGCTTACTAACATACACTTTTCGGCACTCTGCTTCACTTTCTGATGTTGGTTGGCCGGGGGCGGCCTTGACGGCACAAGAACCCCCCGACATGCTCGTGTAACTTTCCTGCATTTTTATTTTTGCGTCCTTTTCGCGATGAGTAACATCCTTCGCAGGTGACAACATCCTGGCCTGTCTTTGCGCAACACTTTCCGTGGATAACATCCTGACCTGTTTTATCACAACACTTTCCGTAGGTAATGTCTCATGTACTCGGAGGACGCCGACCGTCTTTCTCTAAAAATTGTTCTAAACCTCTTTGAGGTTATGTACCTCCGACCGGTTTCGACCGGGGAAAAGTCCTACTAAAATGTTCTATTTTCAGGTTAGAAAACCCACTTGCGCCTAACTTCACTATGTTTTTTAAAAAAAATTAGGTTATGTTTATACTAGATGGTTTGTGTATATCCTAATAATAATAATTTATTGGTAAGTAGGACAATCCTAATACATCGATCTATTGTTACATGGCTTGTTAACATTAATACTAATTTATCTACATAAATCTCATAACCATACAACTAATAGTAATGAATAATAAATAAATAATTACTGTATTTAATTAACAGAAAAGTTTAAAGTAGGTAACATGTAAACAAATATCTATAGTTCGATAATAGGGTAATACTAAAGGAGAACGGAAACCTCGAATTTTTGCTTGATTTTTTCAGGATAACCTATTTTGGGGTCGTAGAACACGAATCTGAAATTAGTTTTGCGTGCATACGAACCGTTTCTCAAAAAAAAAAGTTTGAAAATTTTTTTTATGACGCACTTTTTCATGCACTAATTTATACACCAACAGCACTTGTATATCGTCTTTTTCCTTATTAAGATCACACTATGTCCTTGATAGAACAATAAACCCTTCACTTATGGCAGAAAACTCACTTTCTTTTGTATAAAAACCAGAATTTTATTCACAGAAACTGTATTAGATGAACCTCCATCTGTCATTTGATTACATATATTCGCATGCGTTGTTTGCGCATGTGTAAGGTTTGGTGTCTAAAGGCACCTTATTAAGTCTGGGGCAGATGGCGCAAAGTACACACATTAGCGCCTTGAAGGGCAGGGGATATGTATGTTTATATATAATACTTAACGCCGTCTGCCCCAGATTTAATAAGATGCTATGTACTATTATATATCCCTTGCCCTTCAAGACACTTTCGAAGCGTCGACGGGCGCGAACGTGTCTTGAAGGGCAAGGGATATATAATAGTACTTAGCACCTTATTAAATCTGGGGCAGACGGCGCTAAGTATTATTTATAAACATAAATATCCCTTGCCCTTTAAGACACGTTCGTACCCGTCGACGCTCCGAAAGTGCCTTGAAGGGCAAGGGATATATAATAGTACTTGGCACCTTATTAAATCTGGGGCAGACGGCGCTAAGTACACACATTCGCGCCTTGAAGAGCAAGGGATATGTATGTTTATAAATAATACTTAACGCCGTCTGCCCCAGATTTAATAAGATGTTAAGTACTATTTTGTATCCCTTGCCCTTCAAGACACTTTCGAAGCGTCGACGGGCGCGAACGTGTCTTGAAGGGCAAGGGATATATAATAGTACTTTAGCACCTTATTAAATCTGGGGTAGATGGCGTTAAAGCATTATTTATAAACATAAATCAAGACACGTTCGCGGCCGGTCGACGTTTCGAAAGTGTCTTGAAGGGCAAGGGATATATAATAGTACATAACATACATATCCCTTGCCCTTCAAGGCGCTAATGTGTGTACTTAGCGCCGTCTGCCCCAGATTTAATAAGGTGCCTTTAGACACCAAACCTTACCACATGCGCAAACAACGCATGCGAATATATGTAATCAAATGACAGATGGAGGTTCATCTAATACAGTTTCTATGAATAAAATTCTGATTTTTATACAAAAGAAAGTGAGTTTTCTGCCATAAGTGAAGGGTTTATTGTTCTATCAAGGACATAGTGTGATCTTAATAAGGAAAAAGACGATATACAAGTGCTGTTGGTGTATAAATTAGTGCATGAAAAAGTACGTCATAAGAAAAATTTTCAGAATTTTTTTTTTGAGAAACGGTTCGCATACACGCAAAACTAATTTCAGATTTGTGTTCTACGGCCCCAAAATAGGGCATCCTGAAAAAATCACGCAAAAATTCGAGGTTTCCGTTCTCCTTTAGTATTACCCGATAATAGTAGTAACAATTTACATACAGAAGTTTCATAAGCGTGCAACTAGATACTTAATAATAAACAAAAGAAAGATCCTGAAATAGGTAAAGTGCAATAATATTATAGTGAGACCAATCTACACAAAACACCATGCCTAGCAATATAATAATACTTGAATTACAAAATTAAATTTAATTTTTGATATACTTTAGAATATTTCTTTTAAATTCTGGTAGATTATTTGATTTTTTTATATTCGTTGGAAGTTTATTAAATTCATTAAGACCTTTATAAAACAATCCATTCATAGTTTGTGAAAGATTCTGCCTGTTTATATAAAAATTATTGTTAGTTCTCGTGTCATAGTTATGTACTTCATTGTTATAAATTATAAATTGATCAAAATAAGGGGGTAGCAATTTATTTTTAATTTTAAATATAAAAATCATGGAAAAGTAGTATAGTCTATCCGTAACTGATAACCACTGAAGAGAAGCCAACATAAATCCTATTGGGACATATCTGTTACACTTCAAAATTATTCTCATCCCTCTGTTTTGTAATTTTTGCAAAACTGATAATTTGTTAGACCCTAGCGAGTACAGTAAACTGGCGCAGTAGTCAAAATGAGGTTGAATTATTGTGTTGTATACAGTAATGCTTGTTTCAACTGACAAAGTGGATGCAACTCTTGAAAAAAAAAAATACAGTTTTTTTGAAATTTTTTTATATATGTAGTCAAAGTGTGTGGTAAATACTAAATTATTGTCCAAGTAACATCCCAGGTACTTAAATTCAGTAACTACTTCAATTTCCGTATTATTCATATACAGTTTGACTGTGTTAAAGTCAATACTGTTATATTTATACCTAGTAGTTATGACCATTGATTTAGTTTTTTGTATATTTATTTTCAATTTATTTTTGTTTAGATATCCCATTATTCTTCTAAGTGAAGTATTCATTTTGTTAATTGCTACGTCTAGGCTGTTATTACTGACTGATAAAAGTGTGTCATCTGCAAATAAGTTTATAAAATCACTATCATGGCATTCATCAATATCATTAATATAAATTAAAAATAGCAAAGGCCCAATGACACTCCCCTGCGGTACTCCGAAATTATTAATTTTTCGTGATGAAGTTGCATTACCAATTTTAGTTACCTGGTATCTCTCAGTCAAATAGTCCTTTATCAACTTTAATACACTACCTTCAATACCATAACTTTTAAGTTTGTCAATTAATATACTTCTATCTAATACCGCAACTGTAAAATTTCCCTTATCCATACTTTGCTTCCACTTAGTTAAAGTTAACTGTAAGGCAGATTCACAAGAGTGATTCGCCCGAAAACCAGACTGGTTTATATAAAACAAGTTATATTTGGTAAAATGATCAATTAACTGATAATAAACTGCTAACTCTAACATTTTCTCTGCACTAGGTAGGGTGTTAATTGGTCTGAATTCCCAGGATTTATTGGTATTTTTAATTTTTTGTATCGGAGTCACTGTACTTGTTTTGAGGCTTTTTGGAAAAGTCCCCATTTCCAAAGATGTATTTATGAAGTGTAACCAGACATGACCAATAACTTCAAATGTTTCTTTTATTAATTTGCTACTTAACACTTCATAGCTTTTGTTGTCTAATGAATTTACAATTTTTCGAAGATCTCCAAAGTTAATCAAATTAAAATGTTCAAATTTGTCGATATTAAATGCCCTATTATTTGTACTTGTATAAGTTAGATAATCAATACTATTCACAATTTCCTCTATACTATCTATAAAATAATTATTGAAATATTCAGCAATAACAGTTTCATCTCTTACATTGACAATCTGATCATCTATTTCAAATTCAACACCATTAGTGTAATTGTTGTGATAAATCTTCGGATTAATAAGTTTTTTTAGGGTTTGCCACATTGCATATGGATCATTTCTATGAGTGTCTATTTTTTCATAATAATAATGTTGTTTTTTGATTTTCATTAAATTTACTACCTCATTACGTAATTTTTTGAAAGCTTCCCAATTTATTTCTTTATCCACTACTTCTTTTTTGAATTTTTTGTATGCTTTGTCCCTTTGTTTACTTTTTAGTCTAATTTCTTGATCATACCATGGTAAATCGCAAATTTTAAATTTCACCGTTTTTAATGGAGCTATATTTTTTAAAATAGATTCTACGTTATTTAAAAGGTTTTCATATATTAAATTTACATCTGTATTATTACGCAAAAAATTTCTATCAATTAAACTAAGGTTTATAGAGTGTAAGTTATTTTCTGTAAGACTTCTAATTACTTTAAAGAATTGATCATTAGAACTTCTAGTAGCTACCTTCATAGTACCCAATAAATTAGTAATGTTTATTGAAATAGTTGAATGATAAGATATTTTTGGCTCATCATGTAGACATGTATTAATATTATCAAAATTGCTTAAGACAAAATCAATCAAGGTGTTACTGGTATTAGTACACCTTGTAGATCTTTTTACATTTTGAGTAATACCATAGATATTGAATAAATCTTTAATTTTTTTTGTATAGAATTCATTGCTTAAATGCAAAATACGTCCTCACAGATATTTTCTAATTTATCCAGAAATGTAGCAGTACTAAAATTTGGAGAGCGATATAGACATCCAATTTGCCAATCAAAACCAAGGTATTTCACTTTTATAATTTTACACCATAACTGACCTTCCAATACGTATTCTCTATGTACCGAAAATAATATATCATCTCTAATATATAATAATACTCCGCCTGTATGGCGTGAGCTTGAGTCGCATCGAACTGCTGTGTAGTTGGACAATATCAATTCAAAATCATCTATGTCTGGAGTAGTTCTAGATTCACTTAGTAGTATTAAGGCAGGGTTGTAGCATTTAATATTTACACAAATATCTGGTATATGGGGTAAAATGCTTTGTATATTCAAATAAATAATATCACTGTTAAACTGTATATTAGGATATGTACCTAGTTTAAATTATTGGAATGGTTTGTAACAATAACTGGCTTATTATTGATGTATTTTATTGTTTTTGTGTCATTACCACTAGCTTTGAGGTCATCTAACTGCTTTTTTATTGAACGATAGAAATCCCGTTGTTGTTTGGTTTGATCTGAGAAAATGCGAATGCTTGGAATATGTATATTTCTTTTATTTTTTAGAACCGTCAGTGCCTAATTTGAACTACTTAAGACAACTTTAACTAATCTGTCTTTTCCAGGATTGAATTTCCCTATGCGATATACTTTTATGTCGGTAGTATCTATATTGATGTTCTTGAGTATATCCTTAATGCTCTTTTTATCTGATTCACTTCTCTCGTCCTGTGAATTTCCTAAAGGCTCTTTAATATTGGCTACCATTATATTTGAAGCTCTTCGTTGTCTATCAATCATTTCTGAAATCATATCTTCATAATCACCGTTTTGCTTAATTTCCATATTATTTTCCGTTTTGGTTTTTAACACTTCTTTAAGTTCTACTACTTCCTTTTGCAAAAATTCCAGCTGTTTCAATATATCTGGTATGCACATTACCCCGTTTTCACAATCTTTACAAAAGAAAGTTAATCTTCGTTTTTCAAGCTAACATCTAATTTCCGTTTCAGATAATTCGCTGCATCTCCTACATAATATTTTCTTGCAATTATCACAATTATATGTTTCTTTCTGATCCTCAGCATCACATTTAGAACACTTTTTTACCATTTTGCTTTTTATCTGTATATTTATTTATTTTTTATTTAAGTTCAGACTAGCACACTATAAAGTAAGACTAGTTTTTATTATCTTGCAGATAAGGTGTTGTCCCTAGTTTTTGTCAATAACTTTTTATGAATTTTAAACCACCAAAATCAAGCCTTTAACAAGGAGATACACACCAACTGTATGTTCTCACTCAATTCAAATCACTAAGCGACTTCCGTATCCGTCGATGTCATACTTCTGTTTTTGAAGACGCACTTCCGCTAAGTACACATATATAACCAGCATGATAGATCTCAAAATTCAAACATCAATGGCAATGCCGCAATAAGATGACAAATTAAAGACAGGTATTTATTTGAAAGATAAAACGATAAAGTACGTGACCCCGTCTACTTCCTTTTGTATCACAAAATAATGTTTATTTTATCGAATATGTTAGAAGCACGTTATTTAAGTATTTAATAATTTAGTGCTAGGCTGTGGGCCAACCGCCCAAATGCCATTAAAAAAAATAAATGAAAAAATAAAACGATAAACAACTCATTTCGCATGTAATTACCAATGTTCTATTTATAGAAGAAAATAAATATCCAGATGGCGCAGAAAGCAATATCTTGCTGTATATGAATCCCTGTGCCGTTTCGTTCTAGCATGAGAGAGAGAGAGAAAATAGCTGCGAAACCCGACCGGGTTTCTTGATCCCCGTCAAAATTTGGGTGGTCAGTCAAAAGTAGTGCAAACAGTGTATCGAGGTCCTAGTTATCCTCTAGTAACGTTTCACTAATTTCTGACCGTTAGCTTAGTCACAGCACACTTTTTCCCGGAACGGTTGGTCGGATCGAACTAAAACTCGTGGCGATCGATTCTATGACCTCAAGTTACTCGAAAACGAGGGGTCGCGTTACCTTTAACTCCTTTTTCCAGAGTCACTAAGTATCCCGGTCAAAATTTGTGCAGTAGGTCAAAAGTGGTGCAGAAGGTGTGTCGAGGTCCTAATTGTCCTCTAGTAACGTTTTACTTATTTCTGACCTTCAGTTTGGCCACAGCACACTTTTTTCCGGAACAGTTGGTCGGATCGATTCGGCAATGGTCGGAATAGATTTCTCGTGGTTGACTTAGTCGATAACGACACTTCCCGCCCCTTCATGTGTCACCGGAAACATCGGAAATGTTCGTGCGAAGTTCGGATTTTTGCTTAAAATCCTAGCTTTCACACGTGCGAACTCCCCTGAAACTTGTTTCGGTTTTTCAATTCCCCCAGTCGTTGATAAAACGATGAATTACGCCTTCAGGTGTTATCGGATAGATTCGATAATCGTCGTATTCAATTCCTCGTGGACGGTATAGTGGAAAATGCTACCCCATCCGACCTTGGGGGTGCTTGCAAAAATCCTACTTAAATATTCGATTTTAAGGTTAGAGAACCCACTCGCACCTACCTTGACTATGTCTTTAAAAAAATTTAGGTTATGTTTTTATACTAGTTCGTTTGTGTCTATATTCACATTATTTATAAATGTCACTGTCACAGGATTAAATTAAGCGACTTCTATGTCCGTCGACGACATACTTCCGTTTTTGAAGACGTATTTCCGTTTAGTATACAAATATAACGGACATGACATATCTGAAAATTCAAACATCAATGGCAATGCCGTAATAAGATAACAAAGAAAGGTATTTATTTGAAAGATGAAACGATAAACAACTCATTTCGTATGTAATTATCAATGTTAAATGATCATGTTCTTTATATAAAAGAAAAGAAATATCCAGATGGCGCAGAAAGCAGTATCTTGCTGTATATGAATAAGGTCCTGTTTCGCTTGAAAATTAGCTGCGAAACCCGACCGGGTTTCTTGATAAACATAAATTTTTGTATTCAGGCTTTAAACCGATCAACAATTTATACCACACAAACATTGTTTTTTCAGACCATACTTGATTTCTTAAATGTGTTTGTACTTTTTTAAATATGCTCATTTGTGTTCACTAAATTCACATTATATTAATTTGCTTATAATATTTGTTATATTTAATGAAAAACAAGTATTTTTAAAAATTATTATCACTGTTCGTTTTACTATTATCTATCTTTAGGAAGAGTCGCAAAATTGATACAATTGCTAAATTAAACTACTATGTATATCTACTAAACTAAACTAAATGTATATCAATATAGAATTTGTAGAGATATCTAGGCGGTACATGCTTGAACTAATAATATACTCTCCTCAGCTACTTCTTTAAATGTTACGTATTTTACGTCCGATTTTCGAGAAGTTGTTTTTATAGTAACTACAAAAGCATTCTAATACTAATTAATATTCTTAGACGAAAATATCACTGAACGTAATTTTGCGTCCATTATACGGACGCATTTTTGGACTTTTGGACAAGAATTGAGACATGGATTCCTCTTTACTGGGCATAAAAGAAAGCCAAAAACACCGTAAAATACTTAAAAACACTTTAAGAAGCTGTGTGACACAAACTGACCCGATATGAATCCAATCACTCAGCAGGATCATTTGAATTCTGTCTCTCTTCAATAGTAACACCTACGTCTCAAATATGATAGCGATATGTCTACCCGTCTGCAAGTTATAAGGATTTTTCATGTTTGTGATAACATATGTGGGACTTATATCCATCTTCCATCCACAGATTCATTCGAATTCCATCCTAGATCTGTATTACAACCTACGTGTCAAATATGATCTCGATATCTCTATCCGTTCCGGAGTTATAAGAATTTTTATGAAAAATTTCATTACAATGCCTTACTACAGCAACATTTCATGTCACTTTTCAAAATATCACCCTGTCTAGTACTTTAATTTGAGACGTCTGTAGACGATATGTCATTGTGTTCTGTCAAAAAAGCGACGGCGAGGAGAGGGCATACGCGCCAGCGGTGTATTTTACTGTGTAAATCGTTCAAAAACTTTAATCGAATTTCACGGCTCGCCGGTCACTTATACAAAGAAATGTTAAGTAGCTTTTTGACACAGAATTTTTTTCTCTACAACTTTTGTCTAAAACTGTTTTTCGAAAATTTTTCCGTTTTTGACATATCGCGATTTCAACCCTTAAATATTTTTTTACAACCCCTGCCCATCAATTTCTACTTTTTGACTACAGACGCTTGATGTACATCTTAAAACTAACTTCTGGTAAAAAATTCAGCCATGGAGTACGAATGGACATTTAAAAGCCCCCTTTATTGGACTAATATGCAAATACATAGCATTCCCTCCCCAAATTATAAGCTTTTACTTATGTAAAACTGTTTAATTTTATTCAATTATGCCGTATTTGCAAAATACTGTATTTATCATCAGTTTTGTTGTGTTTTCTTTGTGTGTTTGAATTTGTCAAATATTTCTTTAATCTGTCATTGTCAAAATATGTCGCATTGTCAGCTAAAATTTTTCTAGGAGTGCCTACAGTTTTAAAATATTTAGAAAGTATTCTACAAACCGTATTTGTATTACGTCTTTTTGTGGGATATACCTTTGTGAGTTTTTTTTTAATGGGTTTTTTAATAATAATTTGACTTAACTGGAATGCAATTAATAACTTTAATTATAATATTGTTAAATTTTATATCATTAAACTCGGGAAATCTGTTCGAATATGAACCCATGTCAACTCCCACACACGTGTATCATAATGAGAATAAACATTTTGTTTGGACCTTGGATATTTTAAAATTAAAATTGACCATATGTGGTAACTTCACCATTCATATACCTTTGGAGAACTGACGCGTCTCCGCACGTATTACATTTTCATTTATCATTTATAATCATACTTATTTTCATATATGTACCGGTAACTTTTGACCGTTTTATATAATTCATTATTTATTTATTCCGCACTTAAAACTACATTTCCCTTGGTCCAAACAAAATATCTCTGCACAATATAATATCAAATGCTGAGGGCAGGCATAATGACCAACTCGTCTCCATGGCCATTGCTCTCAAATATCAAATTACAATGATCTTTATTTACATTACTCTTTACTACGTCATTACATATTATTTCAAATTTATATCCACGCTTATTTATCACTAGTATATTTTTCATTATATCCCACAAATCCAAATTATCTTTGTTAATAGATTCGTGTTTGTATATTGTGTATAACTCCGTATAAAATTCCCTATTCATGTCCCTTTCCGTATTTTTCTTATTGCTCCTGTTCCAATTATTTCCAGTGCAAAATTTCTTCCTCGTCTTGAAGTTTTTGTGTTTTCTTTTTCCAAATATTTTGAATTTCTTATTTTCTTTTTGTACTTTATTTCGACGTTTGAAGGGTATAGGATAAGTTTTACATTTAAAGGATTTACTTTCATCTACTATCAACTTGTGTACATAACTTTTAGCTATTCTCTGTTTGTAATTCATTAACGACATATAATTTTGTAACAATGTTCTTACTAGATTTTCATATTTAGTAGGACAATTTATCTCCAATCTTTTAGGCATTTTATAATTATTCATTTCACATGTAGGCTGATATTTTTCATCATTTAAATCATTTAAATTATTATTATTACAATTACCTATATAACCCACTATGTTTAACTCATTTTTATTAAATATTTTCACCGCAGTACCTTTTAAAACCAGGAACTTTTCCCCAAAATCTATTTTTGCCTTAAGTCGTGATAAAATATCTTCACCAATTATGACATCAAAACTCAAATTGTCAACAATTACAAACTCGCCTCTAAAACGTATCTCTTTTACTTCAAAATCTAAATTTATGATTTTATTGCATTCTGTGAATTTCTTAACATTTGCATTTACTAATTTCATTTTTGAAATCTTAGTATAATTTTTTTGATATAACTCTTTTTTACTATCTATTATCTTTCCATTTATTAAACTGATTTCTGATCCCGTATCAATCAATGCTTTTAAATTTATTTCATTAACTTTAATGTTGATGATTGGTAAATTACTAATTCTATTATTATCTAAATTTGATTCTTTCTCAATACCTATAAATGCTCGCATATGCCCGTATGTCGTCATCCCAATTAAAACTTCCCTATCTAAAAATTTTCCCTTGGAAAATGTGAATTTACCTCTGCTATCGTCTTAATTTTATTCATGTCATTCTGTTGATCAGATCTGACATTTGTATTGTTTACCTGAGCATATCTTATTGAATCACGTTTATTATCATACCTATTCTGTTCTTTATTATAATTATCATTACCGTTGTACCTCCTATTTTCGTCATATTCTCTACCTTTATTTTGATTATTAAAATTTCTACTGTCATAATTTTTTTGATAATTATTATTATACCCATTTTGTTGTCTATTTGCATAATAATTTTGTCTGTTGAAATTTTGGTCATTACCATCTGTTTGGTTGTATGTTTTTCTATTAAATGATTTATAATTTTTATTCCATCCCATATGTAGATCATTGATCACTCTCAAGTACTCATTTAAACCATCTAATGTCGTAATGCATTGTGTAATGATTACTTGGTGGATGTCATCAGAAAAATGTCTTGCTAGATATTTAATCATTTCATTTTCTGTCAAGTTTGGCTCTAAGAATTTAATATTATACATTTTACGCATGACATAATTTTCCCTAGACATACCACTATTTTCTGAATATTCTCCATTAAATAAATTGAAACGAATTTTTTCCTGACAATGTTCAGACCAATACTTTTTTAATATTAACTTTTCAAATTCTTCTAAAGTTTCAAATTCAGATTCTACAATTTGATACCAAATTTCGGCTTCACCTTTTAATGGATTTTAAATTTCATGTTTTAAATGAAAATTTAAATTTATAGATTTTAGATATTGCCTTAAACGTTCTAAAAATACTTTTGGGTGGATTCTGGAATCACCATAGAATTGATTTACCAGTGTTTGATGTGGTGTAGCATATGTGTTAAATATAGGTGTGTATGTGTCCTTCAATATCTTCGTATTCTGTTCGATCTTAGCATCCTGTTCTTTTAATTGTGTTTTGATTATATCTTCTTGTTTTTTCATGCGTATATCTATTTCATTCATACCATCTACTATAACATGTTCTACTTCTACTCTTACTTCTTTTTTAAATTCACATCTCTTCATAAACCTTTTCTACCTTTTCTTCTACTTTCTTAATTTACTGGTCCACTTTATTGTGTAACTCTACTATACTCGTTTCCAATTTCCTATTGTTCTCATCCATTTTTTTCTTCATATCTTGTTTGCTTTCTTCAAATTTATTGTCCATTTTGTTGTTGATTTCATCAAATTTATTACTCATGTCTTGTTTGTTTTCTTCCATTTTTTTGTTATTTTCATCAAATTTATTATTCATGTCTTGTTTGCTTTCTTCAAATTTGTTCGCTATCATGTTCATTTATTGTATAAATTTATCATCATTTTGTGTTTGTTGGGATGTATCACCTTGTCGAGAAGTTTCTGGTGTTTGATTTTTATTCTCCATTTTTGTTTGTTTTCCTGATCTTAATTTCATACAAATACCACACAATTAAGAATTAATACTTTATATACCCTTAATAAATGCAATTGTTATTGAATTTTAAAACTATGTACCACAATCAACAGTTCACAAACTTTCACCAAGACTGCACACTTTATCAAATCAACAATTTTACAATCGCCACGTGTTGGGCGCCAAATGTGCTGTTCTACTTTTATTGAACTTAATAATTTGCAGTACTAATCAAACTTTAACTTGTTTATTTCCAAGAGATAAAAAAAAACTTTAAAACCAAAAGATCAAATTAAAATCTCTTACCTTTTGATCCGAAAGTATGTCAAAATATTTAATGGGCCGACTAGCTTATCTTTTCCTTCAGGAGCAGGTTCAAATTCAGTTCCTGTTTTAAAATGAAATTTTATTAAAGTAAAATTTTTAATCTGATATAAATAATTTATTTTCCTTGATATTTAGATAATTTAGCTTTATAACAGGTTCGAAAGTCTAATACACTGTTTGAATTTTAATATACAACCTTGTCCAAAAATTAAACACACAAAACCTTCCTTCTTCGTAGCTACACTCTTCTCTTTCCAAATCCAACAATTCTCCTTTCATTAATTCTTCACCTTATCTCGTCCTTATCTCCTCTGCAACTCCTATCCACAATAACACCTCTACCTTCTTATTTACAGTCTATTTTTACTCTTCTTCGCTGATCTCCACAATTTCTGATTTTCAATTCAATTTCAAATTATTAATCCCTGTTTATTATTTTTCTTCTTCACTCCCTAATTTTCACTTGTTCTTTTTTTTCTTAAATTTCTTTTTCCAATTTTACAACCTCTCTTTTATATGTTGTTTGTTGTTCTATATCACTAAATATCAAAGTACTCAAAATAAACAAAACACCATATGAATTTTGATTAATTTCATTCCAAACATAACCTAACTTAAACCTCCTTATCTTTCCCCAGGAAAACATTTACCAACTATAAAATAAATTTCTTACTTAAAAGAAATGTCATAATGACAAATGTCAGAAATTATTTCAACAACAACTTAATAATCACTAGCATAGATGTCAGTATCAAACTTACTGTTGACATCAAATAAAAACTTAAAAACTATTAAAACAACTCTAAACAAGTATTAACATTCTAAAACACATACCTTTCGGATCTTTAGCTAATTTAAATAAATTTTGAAAACCATCTAAAGGAAACAAACAAATGCAAACCCTGATTCAGCAAATAACACAAACATGCAATCTTCGTAATCGTCCAATATGCAAATACATAGCAATATATATATATATATATATATATATAGTTCCATAGCCCAAGGTAAAATACAAAGGGAAAGGTGTTATCGCGGGAACAGGACAATAAGTCAAGAAAAAAAAATTCGTGGGCAAGCCCGCAGAAATGATAGTGCAACCGTGTACACGTGTTTCGGACTTTTTTGGTCCTCATCAGCACGGTGTAGCTAAGTTGAAAGGATAGGCACAACTTAGGAAAAAACGACACAAATGGAAACCACTGACAGGAAGCCAGTTGCACATTTGTGGCTGCAGTCGGAAGACCTTGAGGTTTCAAGGCAACAACCAACATTGCCACGGAGGCCAACTGTAAGCCGCCTGCGTGGAGTTCCATAGCCCAAAGTAAAATACAAAAGGAAAGGTGTTATCGCGGGAACAGGACAATAAGTCAAGAAAAAAAATTCGTGGGCAAGCCCGCAGAAATGATAGTGCAACCGTGTACACGTGTTTCGGACTTTTTGGTCCTCATCAGCACGGTGTAGCTAAGTTGAAAGGATAGGCACAACTTAGGAAAAAACGACACAAATGGAAACCACTGACAGGAAGCCAGTTGCACATTTGTGGCTGCAGTCGGAAAACCTTGAGGTTTCAAGGCAACAACCCACATTGCCACGGAGGCCAACTGTAAGCCGCCTGCATGGAGTTCCATAGCCCAAGGTAAAATACAAAAGGAAAGGTGTTATCGCGGGAACAGGACAATAAGTCAAGAAAAAAAAAATTCGTGGGCAAGCCCGCAGAAATGATAGTGCAACCGTGTACACGTGTTTCGGACTTTTTGGTCCTCATCAGCACGGTGTAGCTAAGTTGAAAGGATAGGCACAACTTAGGAAAAAACGACACAAATGGAAACCACTGACAGGAAGCCAGTTGCACATTTGTGGCTGCAGTCGGAAAACCTTGAGGTTTCAAGGCAACAACCAACATTGCCACGGAGGCCAACTGTAAGCCGCCTGCGTGGAGTTCCACAGCCCAAGGTAAAATACAAAAGGAAAGGTGTTATCGCGGGAACAGGACAATAAGTCCTAAGTTGTGCCTATCCTTTCAACTTAGCTACACCGTGCTGATGAGGACCAAAAAGTCCGAAACACGTGTACACGGTTGCACTATCATTTCTGCGGGCTTCCGACTGCAGCCACAAATGTGCAACTGGCTTCCTGTCAGTGGTTTCCATTTGTGTCGTTTTTCCTAAGTTGTGCCTATCCTTTCAACTTAGCTACACCGTGCTGATGAGGACCAAAAAGTCCGAAACACGTGTAGACGGTTGCACTATCATTTCTGCGGGCTTGCCCACGAATTTTTTTTTTCTTGACTTATTGTCCTGTTCCCGCGATAACACCTTTCCTTTTGTATTTTACCTTGGGCTATGGAACTCCACGCAGGCGGCTTACAGTTGGCCTCCGTGGCAATGTTGGTTGTTGCCTTGAAACTTCAAGGTCTTCCGACTGCAGCCACAAATGTGCAACTGGCTTCCTGTCAGTGGTTTCCATTTGTGTCGTTTTTTCCTAAGTTGTGCCTATCCTTTCAACTTAGCTACACCGTGCTGATGAGGACCAAAAGGTCCGAAACACGTGTACACGGTTGCACTATCATTTCTGCGGGCTTGCCCACGAATTTTTTTTTCTTGACTTATTGTCCTGTTCCCGCGATAACACCTTTCCTTTTGTATATATATACATACAGGGTTACTGGTAATTGGAGATGTGATGGGGCATGAGCTAAGGAGTAAATCTAGCCCTAACATACATTATGCAAAACTCAATAGTTTTTGAGAGATTTCAATTTTTTTGTTTTTCTCAAAAAAGTAGATCTTAATGTCTTAAAAGTTAATTTCCGAAAAATCTACTTGACATTTTTAAATTTTTTTTTAATGGATTACTTGTCCAATATTATAGATATCCGTTTGGAATGAAAAATATCCGGAAACATTTCGATCATGTGAACATTTAAAATAAAAACCTGTAAAATTTTTTTTTTTTAAATCAGATGAAATTTACCTATTAGGTTTTTTGAAAAAAATATTAATGTAGCACGCATACAAATTATTATAAAAACTTCCTTATTTCAATAGCCATCTAACTAGGTAAAAATGTTTAATGTGCCCTTGATAGTTTTAATAAAAAATTAGTAAAGATAAGGTGGCGGAATTTATTAAACGACTAATCGTTCATTTTCATTTAAGTCAGTCAGTCCTTGACTTTGACGTTTGTGCATATATGTCATTAACTGACATTCTTATCTCCGTGCCCCTTAAGTTTGTTGGTCTTGTTAAATTAGTTATTGAAGATTTTGATTTTGCTCGTAGTTGTTGTTATTAGTTGTTCTTATTGTATTTTCTATGCCATGGCCGCGTATGCCAACGCAGAATACGCTGATATCTTGTTTGTCTATGGATACTGTGGCGGCAACGCTGCTGAAGCTCGCCGAGAATATGGTCTTTGATACCCTAACCGCCGCTTACCAAATGCACGTGTATTCAGTACGGCATATCGAAATATCGCTGAAACTGGCTCCGATAAATGTAGAAGAAATGACGCTGGTGCTCCTCCCGTTTATGAACCAGATGATGAGGAAGAAATATTGAGGTATTTTGAGGAAGACCCAACTATTTCAACTAATAAAGTCGCAAGACTAACCGGAGCGTCACAATGGAAAGTTTGGTCTACGATACGTAGAGTTGGATGTCATCCTTACCACTATACCCCTTCAAGGCTTGGAGGAAGGTGATCCTGGTAGGAGAGTGGAATTCTGCTGCTTTATGTTAAATTCAGATGCAGAAAGTGCAAATTTTTTAACAAGTATTTTATGGACGGACGAGTCGAAATTTAATCGCGAGGGTATAACAAATTTCCACAACCTACATTATTGGGCAGAGGAAAATCCCAAGTTAACACGTGAAACTAGTTTCCAAATGAAGTTTTCTATTAATGTGTGGATGGGAGTCATTGGCCACTAGTTAATAGGGCCACACTTTCTTCCTTAAAATTTAAACGGGGAAACCTATGAAAATTTTTTAAGAAATGATCTGGCGGTAATTTTAGAAGATGTTCCTCTCGCCGTCAGACAGCGAATGATGTTTCAGAACGACGGTTGTCCAGCACATTATCGGCTGACAGTACGACAGTTACTTGATCAACGTTCCCCTAACCGTTGGATTGGAAGAGCGGGCCCAATACCTTGACCAGCGCGAAGCCCTGACTTAACACCCCTTGATTATTACGTATGGGGTCATATGAAGGAGATGGTCTATGCCACACCAGTCAATACTATAGAAAACCTTAGACAAAGGATAGTCGATGCTGCCTAACACATAAGGCATAATCTGACAACCAGAGTAACAAGGACGGAAATAAGAAGACGCTGCCGTGTCTGTATACAGAATAGGGGCTCCCATTTTGAGCAAGACATGTAAAAAATAAAGTACAACTTTGAAGTTAATGAAGAATTAAACTCTACTTTTAAAATGTTTTTTACTGTTTATCTAAAAATAAAATTCGTCTACTTGTGTTATTTTTACTAGTATTTTCTTAGAACTATTAAGGGTACATTGAACATTTGTACCTTGTTAGATAGCTATTGAAATAAGGCAGTTTTTATAATAATTTATACGCGTTACGTTAATATTTTTTTGAAAAAACCAATAGGTAAATTTCATAGCCGATTTAAAAAAAAATTTTTTTTAAGTTTTTATTTCAGATATTCATATGATCGAAATGTTTCCAGATATTTTTCATTCCAAACGGATATCTATAATATTGGACAATAGATTTTTCGAAAATTAACTTTTAGGGCACTAAGATCTACTTTTTGAGAAAAACAAAAAAATTAAATATCTCAAAAACTATTGAGTTTTGCATAATATATGTTAGGGCTAAATTTACTTCTTAGATCATGCCCCATCACATCTTCAAAGGAATGTATCGAATTACCAGTAACCCTGTATATATATATATATATATATATATATATATATATATATCGATTTTCTTACCAAGTAGAGATCCGGACAACCTGAGATCCAATATATATGTATATTGCTATGTTTTTTAAGCTATAAATCTTTTGATTTAAATTTTTAATAACTGTAATTGAAAGTTTATATTTTTATAATTTTATTTGTTAGGCGCCAGACAATTATTGAGAACTATCAATTAACACCCAATGACCTTAATGTACAAATCATTACAAATGCTCAGCATGAGTTACCATACAACGAATGTATAGTAGTACTCTCTCTCTAGGAGTCGGTTCTGTTTTATTTTCTGTTAATTAATATTCATTAAAATTCGACAACTTATACAAATGAATTTAATATATAACAATTGAAATGGTATTGACAGAAAATGACAAAATATAAATGAACAATCAACTTAACTAAAATACTTTATACTTTGCAAAGATTTGTAGTACTAGTATCTTTTCTATTTTTAAAAAATCTGTTTCGATGAGAACAGTACACTAACCTCTCTATGTCTTCATATGAGACACAATATTGGGAAACTGTGCTATTTTATCTTCCACCCTTTTTTAGTTGTTTCGATGAAAACAGTACACTAACATTGGTTCCATCAATGTTCAATGGAAAAGAATGTATTCAAAACTTGTACTTACATTAATCTTCCAATACACTCCTTAATATTTTTAACAAAGCTTTCTTTTTCTCAGAATCTCTAAATTTATTTCAATTTGAAATTTTTTTTCTCATCAATCAAATTTTATATCCCCTGCTTGACATCTGTCACCTCCTTGATATATATTTTTTTAAATCTAATTTTGAGATTCTGAATTTAACACAAATTACTTTAAAACTAAAATACATATTCAATACCATTTGAACTCATTTTATTCAACAATCCTTATACTATTAATAAAAATTTTGAATAATCAAACTATTTAGGTATATCTTTATCTGTACTATCGAATTTTAATAACTGAAACTAATTTGTATAAACTACGCTATGCATTCGCACATGTCCTGCACATTTATAATGATTTTGATAAAATTCTATTATTGAATCAAATTGATGTTTCTCAGTAGCTGCCTGGTGTAAATTAAGTATAATTTTTTATGCTTTGGGAATGACATAACAATTATATATATATATATATGGTATAGTGGTGAGAGGTAAGTTAATCCTCTCATGTGGTCTAATGCTACTATACACCAGACATCATAGATGTCTCCATGGTATATAGCGACTTGCCATTTTGCAAGTACCGAGAGCGGTGACCTTCAGCCCTTGGTGGACTTAACCTATATACTGTTATTATACATGATTTGCAGGAAACAACTACTCAGCGGGCAAATGCCCCGACCTGCATTGAATTATACCTTACAAATCATGAAAAATTGGTAGCCAATGTCATTTGTCAATTCCCCGACCAGACATAGACCGGTTTCGAACTTATTAGTTCTCATCAGTATGCCATAGGTCGTGGAACAGACAAATGACAGTGGCCAACCTGCTAGTCTTATACAGACTAATGTAAATGGTATAGTGGTGAGAGGTAAGTTAATCCTCTCATGTGGTCTAATGCTACTATACACCAGACATCATAGATGTCTCCATGGTATATAGCGACTTGCCATTTTGCAAGTACCGAGAGCGGTGACCTTCAGCCCTTGGTGGACTTAACCTATATACTGTTATTATACATGATTTGCAGGAAACAACTACTCAGCGGGCAAATGCCCCGACCTGCATTGAATTATACCTTACAAATCATGAAAAATTGGTAGCCAATGTCATTTGTCAATTCCCCGACCAGACATAGACCGGTTTCGAACTTATTAGTTCTCATCAGTATGCCATAGGTCGTGGAACAGACAAATGACAGTGGCCAACCTGCTAGTCTTATACAGACTAATGTAAATGGTATAGTGGTGAGAGGTAAGTTAATCCTCTCATGTGGTCTAATGCTACTATACACCAGACATCATAGATGTCTCCATGGTATATAGCGACTTGCCATTTTGCAAGTACCGAGAGCGGTGACCTTCAGCCCTTGGTGGACTTAACCTATATACTGTTATTATACATGATTTGCAGGAAACAACTACTCAGCGGGCAAATGCCCCGACCTGCATTGAATTATACCTTACAAATCATGAAAAATTGGTAGCCAATGTCATTTGTCAATTCCCCGACCAGACATAGACCGGTTTCGAACTTATTAGTTCTCATCAGTATGCCATAGGTCGTGGAACAGACAAATGACAGTGGCCAACCTGCTAGTCTTATACAGACTAATGTAAATGGTATAGTGGTGAGAGGTAAGTGAATCCTCTCATGTGGTCTAATGCTACTATACACCAGACATCATAGATGTCTCCATGGTATATAGCGACTTGCCATTTTGCAAGTACCGAGAGCGACATTGGCTACCAATCTTTCATGATTTGTAAGGTATAATTCAATGCAGGTCGGGGTATTTGCCCGCTGAGTAGTTGTTTCCTGCAAATCATGTATAATAACAGTATATAGGTTAAGTCCACCAACGGCTGAAGGTCACCGCTCTCGGTACTTGCAAAATGGCAAGTCGCTATATACCATGGAGACATCTATGATGTATAGTAGCATTAGACCACATGAGAGGATTCACTTACCTCTCACCACTATATATATATATATATATTTGGAATAGATTCCTATAAGAACAGGGGCTTTTCTAGTTTAAAGCGAAAATAAACTAGTGGCGCCCTTAATTAATATTTTTTAACCCACCCCACTCTCTGACTGAGCTCGGGTAACAATTTCTTTTGTGCCGCGCTATCACCAATCTGGGTCCAATTAAGTGGCATTGTAAGAAAAGCACGTCGCAGTGTAAAGATAGTCACAAATGTTCAACTGGCAAAATGATTTAGGATGTGAAATGGAATCTGACTACTTACCTACTATAATTACAAAATGTAAAGGTAGTCAAAAATATTCAAATAATAAAATTACCTATTATAATTACAAAGCGTAAATATAGTCACAAATATTTAAATAGTGAAATTATTTACAAAAAATATGTATTTGAAAAATAAAAGTTCTTTCTATTCAACAATATACAACTGGACTATTATTTTTCTTATGCTACTTGTAACAAGGATAGTTACGTTTTGTAAAATACTCTTGATCGAGATTTTGCAAAAATGTTTAGAATGAACTGCTCTAAAACCAAAATAAAAATACTCTTAAAAATCTATTTGTTGTAGAAATTGAAGTGGACAAGAAAGGAAATAGACAAACTTGCCTCGATGTAGATCTGGCTAGGCCCTCTTGGAGATCACTTGCACTTTCAATCACCTCGAACTGTTCTTTTTCGAATAACGATTTTTCTATAGAGATAGAAAAGTAAACTGCAGAAAATTACCCTCGCTATCCTACCGAATGTGCCAATAATGGTTCAAAAAGGGGTGGAACACTTTTTAAAAACAATCTTCAAAAGTTCAGTACACGTATATGTCTTTATACGGTTAACTACAATACGACTGTTCTGCTTGAAGCACAAGTTAGATCTGTATACAAGTTATATTTTATAATGATAATCTCACACATTTGTAATGTGATGCTGATTAACAAGATAGCTTATGCTAGGAAATCACTGATATAAATGACGTCATTATGTGGCATATGAATATATAATATGTATATATATATATATATATAATATGTATATATATATATATATATATATATATATATATATATATATATATATATATATATATATATTGATGCTAGTTAAGTTGTCACCTCCGGCACATAGAAAGGACGACCTGACCTCCATGTTATCCCGTGCATATATTGCTATAAATTTTATATATTTGTGATTAGGGGGATCCCCAGAATACGAATCCCAAAAGAGGGGAAAAGATTTATAATTTTTTTTGTAATCATATATACAGGATACAAGAGATACGAACTCACCTCCAATACATATATATGAGTAGATACTGAAGCATCGTTAATACCTCTAGCAATGTTGCCAAATTTTCGGAGGTCAAAACGTAACGCGATTATCTGTAGTTGTTAATATATATAAACATTATCGAACCCACATTTGAATTTGTAAGTTTGTGGAAAACGATGGTCATAATTTTATAACTTCTTAGTAGGCAGGAAATGTACATTTTGAACACAGCTTTTGGCAAATATTTTATTATTAAAACTAAATTAAAGTCTGAATCTATGTCCCCTAGTCTTTCACTCAGTGAAATCTTTCTAGATATCTAAGATTTAAAAGACTCATTCAGTTGGTTTGGAAGGCCTTTAAAAACATTTTTTTCGAATTTTGGAATGAAATTGGGTGAAAATAAAGAATTACTCTTTTGATCAATCAATATTTCAGAAAATATTAAACTCTTACGTAGTGAGATTTTTTCTCATCTAATAATATTTGAAATATAATGTAACTGATTTTAAATGGTATTAAGGTTGTTTGATGTTTAAAATAAAATATCAACAGTTCTGTGTAAATAATAAGTAGCTATGGATATAACATAAATAAAATCTTAGGGGCTATGTTTAACATACACAGCCCATAAGAATTTCCTCTAATCTGTTTCGAAAAAGATTTAGTGTCCTAAACGTCAGCGATATAGGTATATTACATTTATTTTTCTCGTTATAATTTATATTAGTTGGCAAGAAGTAGCTACTGGCTATTCCTTTGACATAAACATCATAGACGCAGAGGCTATTTTTTCATTATACTGAATAATTGTGTTTCTGTAAATTCTGATGTGATATTTTTTTAGAAGATCTATATGGTAAAAACTCTAAAAAAGAGAAAAGAATATAAACAGAACACCACAGTTAATATTTAGACGATATCTTGTATATTTTTACACCATTTCAGCATAAAATTACGTTCAGCATTAATTTTTGTTTTGAAAATGCTGTGGCGTCGCCAAGTTATTGCAAAAGGTATGAAAATTTACAGAACAACAATGGATCACAAATGCTACAAAATGAACTTTGCTAACAACAGTTAAGAGAAAATATTTGGTAAGGGCAAAGATAAGGGATAGTTGAAATGTAGTGGACTGGATGGATCTACAAGGAATTTTATACGGGGGCGTTAATTTGGAAACCTACAAATATCTAGAATATCGTTTTTTTTTTTTTTTTTTTTTATACATTTATTTAACGTCGGCCTATTTCCGCTACTGAGGCCTAACACCGACGCCTCTAGACGAGCTACCCCCAACCAGGAATTTTGCCGAACCTCTTCCCTTAAGAAGAGTAGGGATCTTTTACTTGCCTAACATTTAATAGACAAGGGACGTAAACTTTGGCGTAAACGTCACGGGCGCAGAGGCTCTTTTTTCCAATAATTCTATTATTTTGTAGATCCGGTGATTTGTTTTGAAGAGGATAATAGTACATGTGGTAGAAAACCCAAATAATAGGAAAGAATAAGGGACCGACGGCTTTACATCCCCTCCGAAGGATGGTATATCTCCTATACAACGCTCGCCTAAGGTTATATAGCTTCCGCGCATACACTGATATACAAGCCGCTGGAAGATATCGTTTTTACAAATAGAACAACAAGTACATTATCCCACTATGCACGAATATATTGTCCTTTATGATATTAGTCTCCAAAACTAATAGTTTTTGAGACATTTTCAGTTTAACGGATAATTTAAAAATAATTGTGTTTTTCTTTGTTCGCAAGAAAGCTATGGCTTTATTGTATTATAGTAAATGAAGATTTTAGTACTGAAAATGAAAACCAAATGAAAATGATTCAGAATTATATTTTTTAATTCGATTTTAAAGCTGGAAAATAATTTAAATAATTAAAATATTCAAATATAAGAGCAAGGGTAACTAGGAAAAATACATAATACATTTGGAATATTCGTCATTTAAGAAATTATTTATACATTTTTTTCTAGCTACCGTTATTATTTTTATATACTGTAATTATTTAAATTATTACAATTACTAAATGACGGCAAAGCCATAACTTACTAGTGGAATAGGCGCAATTATTTTTAAGTTAATCAATTAAAATGAAAATATTTCAAAAACTATCAGTTTTAGAGAAATATCATATTAACTAATTATTATTAAAGAAACAAAATAGTCGTGCAAAATGGCGAAAAAATATACAAGGTGTTCCTTTGGAAAAAATGAAGCATTAGATATAATATGGAGGTTGGCAAGTTAATGCCCCTGTATAAAATCTCCTGTACATAAAAATAAACTTTTGCTTTACTCAGATATTTCAGTTCACCCCTATGTTTGCATTTACTAAATAGTTCCTCTTAGCTATTATTAACAAGGTATTTTAGTGACATTTGTGATGCATTGTTTTTGCGTAAATTTTCATATTTTTGACAATCTTATAAATTTCTCAAAACAAAAATTAATACCAAACGTAAAATTTTACGCTGAAATAAGTGGTGTAAACCGAGTATGTTATTTTAAAGTCGCCATTCAAGCTGTCTCACTTTAAATAAACCCACTGTATATTTCACGTATTTTAAAAATAGGCAACAAAGTATGATCTATAACTTTTACTTAAATTTTTTTTTCATATTCCTCATAATAGCAAAGATATTAAACTTCCTTGCACTAATGAGCTACCAAATAGACCAATTTACTATTGAAAGCAAGCACTAGAATTTCAAGTGTATCACTAATAGGGACTATTTTATCCGCTTATTAACTTATTATAGAGAATTTGAATTTAAACCTAGGAATTGTATTCTTTGAATAAACATAATGGGTGTATTAAATATTATTTATCAACCAATCAATCAATCAAAATATGTTTTATAGTTTAAAAATCAGTCCGCGACAACTCGGACAAACTTTCCCATTTAGGAGTAGATCGCCCCACAGCTTCTCTCCCTGTATTTTCTAGGAGCAACTAGTCATGTCATTTCAAAGCGGTATCAGGGGAGTGTCCATATGCCAAATTTAATCAAAATCGTTAGAACCGCTTTAGAAGAAAAATTGTTTAATTTCTCCTTGCCCTCCCCCAACTCCCTTTCTACATTTCTTAGGTACAACCGGTCATGTTACCTTATGCTACTACTAAGACAGTATTGATGTGCTAAATTTGGTTAAAATTGTTAGATCCCTTTAAAAAAAAATTATGAAATTATTTAAAACTCAACTCTCCCCCCACAGCTTCCTTCCTGGTATTTTCTAAGAGCAACTGGTCATGTCATTTCATATCGGTAGTAGGAAAGTGTCCATGTACCAATTTTAATCAAAATTTTTTGAGCAGTTTTAGAGAAACAAATTATTTTCTATTTTTTCCCTGTTTTTAGGGGTTCACTCCCCCCATATTTGAGCTAGGATCGATTTTGCGATCTCGCCTCGAGGTGTGGCCGTCTTGAATACACAGGTAAAACTCGATGCAGCAATTTGGCCTCTAGGTGGGGTGACAGACGGCAGACAGACATTTTTTAAAAACCACTTTTGTTGGTTCAAGAGACTTGAAAACGCGTAAATCCATCAAAAACTCAAACTCGAATTTTTGCACGATCAACATACTTTCGTTATATACTATGTATATGGAAAAGTAAAAATGAAATACTCCTATTGAGAAAGTTATACTCTACCTATAACATATTATAATAATGATAATAATATTAATAATACTTTATTCACCAATAAGCTACAAAAATATATATATGAAAGTCAAATTATATATAATGTTTTATAAAACAAACAAGTAGTTATAGGTTATAACCATATAAAAACATATAAAATAACAAAATATGTGTGAATCATAGTATGCAGTATTAAATTTACAGTAAAATAGAGCAAGATGCTGGTACAATGAAAATTGCATGCATATATATTACGTACATTGTACAAGCATACACCAAATAAAAAGAAAAAAAAGTCAATCATATTAGATAATAGACATTTTCACATGTTTGTCACCATATCCAGATCTAACGAATGATTAAAGAAAAGAAAGTTGAAGTAATCAGTTCCCGGCAAATGAAAAACGCAACAAAAACTTTACGACCTCATTAAAATACCGATACTCTTTGTACAGTTCAAGTAAGGACTTCCCTGCACTCAATAAACGCAACAAGAACTTCACGACATATTTATATAGCTGCGGGCCGTGGCGCCATGTCTGTCATGAAACGACTAGACGTACATTAGAAACCTATAAAGGTAAGCGAGTCAATATGCGAACAGCAGTACAAAGAGTACCGGTATTTTAATGAGGTCGTAAAGTTTTTGTTGCGTTTTTTATTTGTCGGGAACTGATTACTTCAACTATACTGCTGTTCGCAAATTGACTCGCTTACCTTTATAGGTTTTTAATGTGCGTCTGGTCGTTTGATGACAGGCATGGCGCATGGCCCGCGGCGATATAATTATGTCGTAAAGTTTTTGTTGCGTTTTTGAGTGCAGAGAAATCCTTACTTGGACTATACATTCATAGTTAAGAGTAGTCATATATAAAAATAAGTATTTAAACAAATTGGGTATTAATATCAAAGTAAGTAGTGGTTAGAACTGCCATACTTCAGTCTAGAATTTAAAAATTAATGGACTAAAAACTTAGAGGAAAGGTTAAAAAAGTAACAAGTAGAAAATAATTGAGAATAATGATAAATAATCGAGATATGGTTGCTACTTGATGCTGTGCAATTTGATTTTTTTTAAACGCATACATTTGCATGGCGTTTCACGTACGTTTTTAAAAACATCCCTTTGCAGTATGCACATGGATAATAATCTCCCGCATTTTTACTACTGATGCTTCGACTTGGTCGTACTGCTGTACCAGCTATATAGAAATCGAAGTTTACTTTCTCAATCATAAAAGCGCGACGCCTTTCCTAACTATTTATAGGATACTGTAATATATTATGTACTTCGTTTTCTGAACCATGATGTCCTTGCAGATGTATCAAATAATTTTTCGAAATTACCTCTTCATTACAGAATCTGCAACGAGAACTTTTTTTTACTCTGCTTTCGCTTTTCCTACAAAATTTTAAACGTGTTATTAAGGCCATTTTATTACTGATTATATTAACTTAATAATATTTAACAACTTTACCAAAAGACTTAACTTCAAGGAAAACTGACTCTAATTTGTTCAGAGCGCGGCTTGCTTTTTATTTTTATAGTGATAGCTATTGCAACTTCCAAATTTCTCACTTCAGTACTGTCGTCACTTAAAACCTCAATGCTGGTATCCCTACTACTTTCCGTGATGTTGTCAATATCAAAATATTTATAACATTATGACAAACAAATATATTTACTCAATGTGGCCCACTTCTCATCTCAATATGCTCCGGGAATCAAATTAGAAATTAATCTAATAATCAAGTCAATGTTGTTCAAATGCTTTTTACATTAATTATTATTATATTGATAAGTTTTAAATGAATTGGTTGAATGTAGTCGAGTTTAGCGTCGCACATATACAAATCTAGAAAAACCCAGCATATAACTTGAATAAGTGAGGCAAAGCCAAAATGGAGCGTACATAGAAACTATCCCAAAATTATAGTGAAATATCAAAAAAATCTATGTCCATAAACAATTAAAAATTATCAATTAACAAACAGAATACTGTCAGCGCATTTAAAAGTTCTGTATTATTTCGCTCAACGAGTGTTTAAAAGGGTCGTCAGTGTTTGCTACAAAAGGACCGCAATAGAAAAGCAGGTACTAACATCTGGTTGTGATAAGAGAGAAGTAATGCATAATATAGTCTGTACGAATATAATAAAGTGCCTAAATTCTTCTTTGCACAATTTGAATTAATTTCCGCAGAATTAGCGGGATTTTAATTCTCATTGTCATTAATTGTTCTTGCTACAAAAATGTAAATAAATCGATATCAAGTAGATATCATAGCAGTCAAGTAAACCAGACGAAAATAATATAAAAGATAAGCTTTTCATCGTAACCATATCGGCATTAAATGGTTTTCTGCATGCAATTTTGACGGAGAATTGTACAATGTCGAACTTGTACTTTTGTCCTTTTTCTTGATTATTGATAATTACGTAAACATATTGCACTTAATAAACTTTAGTCAACATTAAATATTTCAGTTATCAGATTCCTATAGCCTGTCGCTATATATTCATTATCAAAGTATTTGTTTTCATACACATTTCTTGTCGATAGTACTATTAAAACCTTAAAGCCTAATATTTCAAATTACAAATTAAATGAAATTTTTGGAAAATGCGGAACATGTTTTTTTGAACAATTTATCTGTTGAAGCACGATTTTCTTTAATTTTTTTAAAAGAATATCTCCGGTTGTACTTGTCATACCAGGTAAATAAAAATACAAGCCTCTACGCAACTAAATTTGAAATTAAAAAGGCTAAAAATATAAGTTTCCATCACTATTTGTTGATTTAAATCTACTGGATTTAATTTACTAGTCACAATCAGTTTTAAATTATACTACACTTCACTGAAAAACAAAAAAATATATTTAATTACAGCTAAATACAACATGAGATATTTACAGTTAGCTTTTTTTATTAGGTGCATTATTTTATCTTTCCCGGTAGACATATTTGAAAAAATCACACACACAAGTTCACAATAGAGACAGAGAGATTTAAAACACATGTAAAAACAGACGTACTGTTGTTTTACATAATCAATATTTTGTTAGAATATTAGAGCAAAATGTTAATAAGGTTTTAATAAGTTCTGTGAAAATAAAAATTTAGTGAAAATTGCATCAAAACTGTCTTGTTTTATATAAATCGACGCTTTCTATAAGAAAACAACTGAAAAACCGCGACAATTTCCACGCGCTTTTCAGGAATGAAAATTTGAAAAATACCTCATTTAAAGGTTAAAAACAATATTAACCAGAATGATAGAGATTTATTTTAAATTGAAGCTGTTGATATAGAGAAGAACTGCTAAAAAAATAATTATTGATTTAAGTTCTGAAGAAAATGCAACGTGTTTCTAAAAACTGTAAAATTGCTTCTATCATGTTTGACTATAGTGCACAATGACTAAAAATAACGTCAATTACGGTTCAAAAAATGCTTAATAAAAAAATTAAAAATCGATTTTTTATTATTTTTTACTACAAATTTCAAAGTTAAATGGATTTGACCATATATATCATTTTAATGTAACTGCATAAAAATACTTCAAAACTGAATATTTTTAATTGTTTTTCTACTGCAAAGCATCAAACTACATACTTTTCATTCTCTGATATTTATCGAAAGAGTACAACATTTTCAAGACATTTTCACGCGCTTTTCTGGAATAACGGTATTTAAAATGTATCAGTTTTTCCGTTGTTTTCTCGTAGAAAACATCTATCTAAACACTTTTTGTTCCCTATTATTCTTCAAAAATGCCCAATTTTCATGATAATGAGATTTATAAAATTTCCGGTACAATCGCGGAAAGGTAAGTGGAAAATTTATGAATGTTTCTTTACCTTATTGTAGAAAATATTGATTTAAACACTTTTCCTTCTTTGGCGTATTTTGATAAATTGCTTAGTTTTCGAAATACCATTGATTTTTAATTTATGTAATATTCGTTTTTGCGTGATAATGCTTGAAATATGACTGATTTTTGTTTTATCTGTTTAATGAAAACATCTAAGCATTTTTGCTCTTTGTGATTTTTCGAGAAAATGTATAGTTTTCTTGATAAGTGATTTTTATACAATTTTTGGATGTACATATGTTAGTTTTTCATTTAATGCGAAAAAGCGGTTGGAAAAATTAAAAAAATTCCTACATAATGTTGTAGAACATTTAATTACGTACCTACATTTTTTTACACATTCTCATTTAAAGCGTGAGTGTAATTTCAACAATGATTTTTTTTATGAAGAAAGTACTAAGTTAAAACTTTGAAAACAAATGTTGATTTTTGGAATTTCAGAATGCTAAGCCCTTTTTTACTTTTTTGTTCCGATCGCTCTGTAATTTTTTAATATTTTTTGTCAGAGCGCCCGCACAAGATCTTTTAAGGTCGATTTTTATTTGTTTCCTCATTGCACGTGGTCTTTTAAAGTCTAGTATCGCCTGTACGATCACACAGTATTGATGTATTATTTGATATATTCATATATTACTGCATATACGCGGATATTTTTGTAATCTGAGATAAATTTATTCCTGCCTGGGCATTGTCTTAGTGTTTGTTGGTATTGAAATAATTTAAAATCTTTTATGGCCAGTGGAGTAATTATTTTAAATTTGCTGCTCTATTTTACTACTTATTAAGATCTAAGGTAGTGTGTGAACTTTAAGAACTTTCAAAATTTTTCATCATTCGTGTTTTAGAAAATATGGACATATGGATATAGATGCTTTAAGGTGAGAATATCCAAGAGAAAGAGAGAGAGTGGTCCGATTGGGAAATATTTATTGTTTTTGGCCATAACTTCATATTCTAAAACACATATTGCAAACAAAGTATAAGACTACTAAGTAGAACTATAACAAGAGTAGTGTTAGAAATTTTCACTCAATAATTTCAAACATATGCGAAATAGTTAGATTTAAATTTAGGAAATACGGAAATTGACATGATTTTTAAAATTAAATCTAACTATTTCGCAAACAACTGTAATTATTGAGAGAAAATTTACAACACTACTCTTGTTATAACTCTACTTAGGTAGTCTTATAGTTTGTTTGCAATATATGTGTTAGAATAAAAAGTTATGATCAAAAACAGTAAATATTTCCCTATCGGACCTTTCTCTCTTGGACATTCTCACCTAGTAGTACTAGTTCATATAGGATGGAAAATTATTGATAATAAAATTACCCCTGTTCTCAGTACCAAATCATCAATGCTGATTAAATCACATTTTTTTATCTACATGTAACTGTAGACAAGATTTATTGATTATTATATTTCGAAACACCTAAACTATTTCAGCAAAATTTTATAGGTTGTAGTAGTCTGCAATGCTCCTGTATGAAGAAGACATTACCATGCATCGGATCCTACAAGTGTATGGGACAAAAACCATGTTATAAAAACCCCAACACTAAGGAAACTCGTTTTACTTCCGAAATAGTTTAAGAGTATAATATAACTGCAGCAAACATATTATTTGAATTTTTTATATATTTGTTCAACAGTCCATAATATAATTTTCACATTGTTTATGTTATTTTTTAGGTATAATTGCTATTTGCTATATTTCCAATTTTAATTACCTCCTAATGATACTGTCTTGATTGGCGATACGTTCGTCAGTACCTATATTATATATTATTTTCGAGTCTGTAGAATTTTATCAAATGTTACAATACTCCACATTGTGTATAGTTATTTTCATAAAATATTTCATATTTTTTATGTTTACTGAGCAATTTTTTTTAAACAATAGGGTACCTTCACTAGCAGCACTAACTAACTGTTAAAACTTTGTTCAAATCAGACGTGTCCTTCTCAAGTTATCATGCTTACAAGAAACGTGAGGGACGGACAGACAGACACTTCAAAAGTTGCTTAATTTGATCACTAACACAATGATATGAAATTTTTTTTTCTCCACGAGTGATATATACAGTTTTAGAAATGCCGATCAAATGCATTATACTCCTCTGCGAAAACTCGAAACGTATAATAAAATGTAATAATTGTAATGATTTGTTCAAACAAACTACATAACATTATGTGTGTTTATACAAGCTCAGTTTCTATTATTCACATAACAGTCAAATGAACAACTATTTATTGCGAGAACAGGCGATGATACTGTCCCTTAAAATACCTCGTGCAGCTCAAATACAAATGACAGTCATCCTTAAAAGATCTTGTGCGGGCGCTCTTAAAAAAATTATTGAAAAATTAGAGCGATCGGAACAAAAAAGTAAAAAAAGGCTTAGCATCCTGAAACTCCAATTTATAACGTTATTAATGAGTATTTTTGATCACGTTAAGAATAAAGTAGCTAGGGCGGTGGTAAAAGAAAACGTTGCCTATGCAATAAGATGCTTTTCACCAGCGCACTTTAAACGTAAACGTCGTCCATTTAACTCCATGCTTTGGGAATTGTATAATATTTTTTTCTAATGTTCCCGTTGCACCTCGTACAGGACGACATGTTGACAACCTTCAGATTTTGATGTTTTAGAAGCTAAGGAATCATTTGAAATAGGTTTTAGCTGTTAATGTCGAAGTGCAAACAGAAATCATTTATAAAGGACTTTGAATCTGTCGTGGCCTATATTATTATGTATTATTTACATTTTTTAAACGATTCTATAACCTGTTAGTTCCATATTAAAGAAATAATATTTTTCTATAGTTTTACTTTCATAAAATATTATAAATCGTGATTACGGAAATTTTCTGATAGAAGCCGCTGAGTTTTATTGAAACTTACCTGTGTAATAATAACATCAATGTGAACAGATTTCCTATATTTTTATGTATTGAATGGGTATTCATTGTTTCATATAAAAGAAAAGTTCCGAAGTTCTTACATGTTTTGCGATTTGGAAATTCACGATCAAGAAATTTAAGGGCCCAAAAACAGTAATTTACCTAAACAAGAACAAAATAAACTGCGTTGTCTGAAATATTACATTTTAGCTTTTTTCTTGGGAAACTTTCTATATTGCAAATAAAAATTCATAAAATAATATAATAATTGAATTTTGCTAAATTATTTAATCGCAAATACCGGACGTAAAAAACTAAAACTACATTTAAGTTGAAATATAACGTATTTTATGGATACTCAAATATGCTTATAAGAAGCAATTTAAAAAACGCATTTTTTTGCTCATATTTGTTCTCTGGTAAACATTTCAAGTACTAGTAGCGTAATTCCTGTTCAACCGCATAATTTTTGTCAATGAACCAAAAAACTAGCCTTTCGTAGTATAGAGGAAATGAATCATGCTTGATGTAGACGAAATTTTATTTGTATTATGAGGTAGGCATTATGGGCAGTCCCCAACCCGGTATACTGTAATTTTTTAAACCTGATACATTTTTTTTTTTATACATTTATTTAACGTCAGCCTATTTCCGCTACTGAGGCCTAACACCGACCCCTGTAGACGAGCTACCCCCAACCAGGAATTTTGCCGAACCTCTTCCCTTAAGAAGAGTAGGGATCTTTTACTTGCCTAACATTTAATAGACAAGGGACCGACGGCTTTACATCCCCTCCGAAGGATGGTATATCTCCTATACAACCCTCGCCTAAGGTTGTATAGCTTCCGCGCATACACTGATATACAAGCCGCTGGAAGATGTGTGAGGCGAGAACGCGGTTTCCGTTGGAATGGTCACCATCCAAGTACTAACTGCGCCTGTCGTTGCTTTACATCGCATACCGAAGTATGTACATAGTAAAGACGCACCTACGCTCGCCCCTACCTGATACATTTCTATAGGATATTTTAATAATGCCCATTCCGGCACAACGCTACGCAGGTATATTTCTGTTGTGTTGAATTTATCCCGACATTCATCGCGATGTTGCCGATATTTGGAGGTGATATCGTACCCTCTGTGATCTAAAGAGCAACATATATAGCCGGAGGTGACATCGTATTAGCTTTTGTACAAATGAAAACGACAGCAGCGCCATTGATATACAGTTGAACTAAAAATTTAATTTGTGGATATAAAAGGTGTCTTTTCACCTCCACACGAAAATTTAAACATAGGTTTCTAATGTCATCTAAATGCTTGTAAAATTGAAAACTGTGCAAAACGTTGCCACCTCCGAAAACGGAGGTGGCAACGTTATATATGAGGTGACAACGTATAGCCAGTATCTGTTTTGGAGGTGGCAAAGTACCTTCCGTACATATATATATATATATATTCCGAGAAGCTTCCGCGGTCGTTGGTATGAAAAATACTAGGTTCTCGGGTTGAACCGCGTCTGAGATTGTTAATGTCTCGACGTTTCGGCTCCCGTTCCCGTTCCCGTACTCCTTAGAGCGAACTCGCTCTTAAGGAGTAGGCAGGTTGAGGCCTTAGAGACGGATCGCGGTGAGATCTGGGGAGTAGGCAGATTGAGACCCCGGAATCGAACCAGTTCCACGAACTCCTAGCATTATTTTCTTTGACAATTTTTACTTGACTCACTTTTTCTCTTGAAAATGGCTCCAAAACGGGAGCCGAAACGTCGAGACATTAACAATCTCAGACGCGGTTCAACCCGAGAACCTAGTATTTTTCATATATATATATATATATATATATATATATATATATATGTGAAGTGTTATTGTACTTCCGGGTGCTCTCCCGCGTCGATGGTCGACTCCTCCAGGAGTATATATATTACAAAATAATTACTCGACATACATATACGGTGCAAGAGTCGGAGTCTCTGGACACAGTAACGTAAAAAAAAATATGAGTGAGCCGTCCAAAGACCTTATTATAAATTTAAATATATTTAAAATGTGTTAAAATAGTGTCTAAAATAGCCACTACCTTAGAACCTATTTACACTATTAATTATTATTTGTTATGCTGGTAAATTTTCAGGTCGTTATTGCTTTTGTAATAGATTTTATAACTCGAAATTTTCTGGTATCTCACACTTCTGTCTAGCAGCAAAGTTTCCAATGAGCTGAATACTTAGATGACTGCCAGCCAGTACAATATCTATTTACAAGAATGGTTTTTATGTCGGCCTCCCTTGAACAAGTGGTATGCCGAAGAGTTTCTGCGATCTGCTCCGGACTATCCAAAAATTATTTTACAATTTGATATTCCAGTTCAAACCCAAAATAAACAGATACAAAAGGACATCTAAAAGAAATTAATAACTGATTTTAGCATTCGATGTACTTGTTAATACATTTTTGTGTTTAATAAAATAATTCAAACACTTACTTCCTCGTGCGGATTCCCCTAACACTTACAGGAGACGTCTGCACACTTATGCAAAGTATTTTTTTTCCTTTTATCCAGAAACAACAAACTGATAAAGAGGGTATCTTTGATCCAAATAACCAACCATTAAAAAGACTTCTTTTGGTTGTAAGGCTTTCGCGGAGCTGCTGATGATCTATAGTTAGGTTTCTGTGTTCTCTTCCGTGTTGATAGTTTTGAATATTTCTTACTGGCTCTCGGAGGATAATTTATCCGTAATTTACGAAAATAATTTTTTTAAACACCCGCACGGCTATTACTTCTCTTCACTCTTATAATTGCCTTTTCTAGAATGCCGGTTGTTACCCAAAAAAATAATAAAATACGTTAAATAATAAAATAACATAAATAAGGATATAAAAATAGTTGGGTTCATTCATTAATGAGACAGTGTAGAGGTTCCTTTGATGGCCTGGACGAACTCATCAATGGTGTAAAAACAGTTTGAGGAAAGATACTCTTTTAATTTTCTTTTAAATTTAAGGAAAGGTAGACATTTTAGGTCTAGTGGTAACAGGTTATACAGACGGGTTGCCTGAGTGTAAAGGTGGCTTTTCATATTTAGAATGAATATGTTTATTTAGGTATATGTCATTTTTCCATCTGGTGTTGATTGTGTGTATGTTAGAATGTTTATTTAGTGCAGTTTTATTTCCATTAATGTGTAGTAAAATTTTTAGTAAATATATGCTGGTGACTGTCAGAATCTTTTTTCACGAAAGGTTGTTCTGCATGAGGTGCGAAACTCAAGATTGAAGATCATTCTTATGACACGTTTTTGTAGAATGATGATTCTATTTATATCCAAGGACCGGTCTCACACAATAATGTTGTATGAAATTACTGAGTGAAAGTGTGCGTAATATTCTGACATTATCTGTGTCTGGTTTATTTTTCAGGTTCTTTATAATGAAAAAGACCTTATTAAGTTTTTGTCTGTAAAGTCAATATGTAGATTCCAATTCATTTGACTATCAACTATAGTACCTAGAAATTTGTAAGAACTTACCGGTGTCAATGCGGTTGTAGAAATTAAGAGAACAGTTTTTTAAAAATCATTACCTGATTTTTTGTGCACATTCACTAAATTGTTTTATGATGCTAATTATATTGTATTGTAGTTCTTCTGCGCATTTTCCCGAGGAATTGTGTCCGTGATGCCTTATTGTGCGTGACGGGTCGTCGAACAGACTGCGCAAAATATATCAGCGAGAGGGAGAAGCATCAGTAATAGAAATAATTTTGTTACCTTGAAAAAAGTTTATTTTTTATATTTTTTACAGTACATTCCTGAAAATACAGCTTTAAGTATAAATTAGTCTGATTTTTATTTTTTAACCTGTTCTCTACTTTCTACATAAAGAGATAGTGACTATATTTATTATAAGGGAGATTGCAGTCGGTTTCTCCAAATACAAAAATAAATCCACTAAACATTTGCTTAATCCATTATGCCAATAAGTCCCTAAGCCCATGGATAAAATTTCCACTGATTTCGGGGTCTTTAAAATCGGCAGGCAAATACTTAAAATTTTCTTGAGATTTTAGTACTGAGAGTAAGGCATTCACAGCGTGATTTGAAATTTTGAATGAAATATTCCAGTTTTGCAACTCTTCGCTGACAATCCTCGAAACTTGCAGCTTTCTGTTTTATTCTCATTTTTTTTTCTATCTGTGAGAATAACAGTGACTGTAATAAAAATTTTGCTGTGTTGTGGTTTTCTAATACATTGGCATTTTCTGATGTTGGGGTTTCAGCTGTTTTCAACAATTTACATGGATTACTATTACTTCTAGCAACAACCACTTTATTTTTACCAGAGGCCGAAAAAACACTACTACTTGCACGTTTTACTTTTCTGTAGTAAGAAGAGGCAGTTTTACAATTTCGCACAGGTTTCTTATTTGACGACGACATATTTAGGCTATTATCACACTTGACGAAGACTGAAACAAACCTCTTGTCCAATTCCTACCGCGCGTTATCCACGTGTTAAATAGAAGAAACTACTGGTTAAAATGCCTTTATAGTATGCTGAACTTATTTGTGTAAACAAATCTTAGGCCCAATTATTTTTTTTCGTGAAGTGGTTTTAAAAATAAAATGCCTACTATGCATCACACTACGCATTCCACAATTACGGTTTTGTGTCTTTAAAGGCACAGATGCAGTTACGGCATTCTTTTAACACAATTCCTACTGCATGTCACCCATTATTTGCATTTAAGTGGCAATTCCCAGTCCAGTTTTTAAAATTCTATCAAGAAAACATACATAGTGTATGAACGTTGCTTCGTTTTGTCTAAACAAGCCCAAGTCACGGATGAATGGAGTAATGTGAGCAAAGCATGGTACATCTGTTATGAATCAAATACAATGATTTTGCATTCTTTGAATTCTATTTTTATTTTCAACCGATAGACAAGGACCATATACAGTATCGCCATCATCTTCTGTAACAAAACTAAATTAACAAGCATCTTCTTTGTTTCTACATCTAAATAATCTTTGAATGGAAAAAGTTGTTTTAGACTTAAATAGGACTTGCAACATACTAGATCGACATGTTTTGTGAATTTAAGTTAACAATCAAAAACAACTCCTAAATTCTGTACATATTCCGCTGTTGGATTGGGTTCATTACCAATTTTAATCGAAAAGCCTCTTAGTTTGTTTATCATGGTTTGAACCGATTAGAATATATTCACATTTACTGGTATTTAGCTGGAGAGTATTGTGATAAGTCCATTGCTTAATTTTATTTAAATCAGAGTTGATTTCATAAACTGCATTTAATTAATTATCAGGTGAAATGTCATCAGCAAACAATATCAGCAATAAATATTACAATATTCAACAACATGTTGCAAGTCAGAAATAAAAATGGAGAACAGTAATGGATCAATACAGACCCTTGAGGTACACTAGAATTAATAGGTAGAGTCTGGTCGATAGCCGAGTGGGTTAAGGCGCGAGGTTCGAGGCGCAACACCGGGTTCGGATCCTGGTTCCGTTACTGGCACTGTCAGAGGAAATGGTTGTATGTCCGCGTTTTTTCAATGTGTAACGCCCTTCCGCACAAGCCCCTGGCTTCTGGAATTGGGGGTTGTCTAATTTCTGTGATATTTATTATTTATTATTATTATTATTATGTTAGTAGCTGACATATCAATAATTTCTGAAGTTTGAACAATAGTATATTGATTTCTGTTGAATAAATAACTATCTAACCATTATAAGGAGTTATTTCTAATACCATAATAATGAAGTTTAGCTAAGAGGCAGTTTAAATCAACTGAACCGAAAGCTTTAGTCATATCCAGAAGAGTTAAAGAATTAAGTTTATGATTATCAGTAGCCGTAATGAAGTCATCAGTCAAAGAATAAAGAGCGGTCATTGTACTAAATCCTTTTCTGTATCCTGACTGTGCAACTGTGCAGGTGGTAAAATATTCAAGGCTTCAACATACTCAGATACTTGAAAATGAAGAGAAGATTCGGCAATTTTAAGAGATATGGAAAATAAACTAATAGGTCGTAAATCAGACAAATTTTGAATTACAGAATTAGGTTTTTTAGGGATTGGCTTAACAATTGATGTTTTCTTCATATCAGGCACCTTACCGATTTCAAACGAATAATTAATAATATGAGTAAGTGGCATGACAACCCAAGTAATAGCTAGCTGCAACATTCTTGCAGAAATCATATCACATTCCATTGTAAAAGGCTTTTGTTTTAAGATTAATAGTTTAATAAGATTAGTTTCTACAGGAATATATTCAAATTTATTCTCAGAACATTTCTCATTATAAAATCCGTTTAAATACTCAAGTTGGATGAATAATTTAGGTATTGAATTAAGAAAGAAATAATTAATATCATTAGAATTTCAAAGATTTGGTGGGAAGGAAAGAGATTTATCAAAAAAGATGCCGGTGGTAATTTCATTGTGGTCAATTTTATTATATATATGTTGAACAAATTCCAACATTGCTGTTTCAGTAGAGTGATTTTTTCTAAACCCATGTTGACAGTCAGTCATAATATTAAATAATATTGAGGTAGTCGTTTATTTTTTGCGCTATTACTGTTTCGATGATTTTTGAGAATATGCTTAGTATGGCAATTGGGCAGTAGTTTTCAATATTTTGAGGGTCACCATCTTTTGGTATAGGTATTAAAAATGCAAGTTTTAACAATTCGGGAAATTGACCTAGTTGGATGGATTTGTTTATGATATACACAATTGGCCCTGAGAGCATGTTACCACATTTTTTCACTAGATTGACAAAGACCTCATTAAATCCAGTGGAATTTTTATTGGGTAGGGCAGCAATAACTTACTACCTAACTAATAAAAGTGATTGCTTAATTTGTCTTCTAGTAATCGCCAAATTGATCAACTAATTTGGAGGTGTTTGTAACAGTTCCATTATTAATTAACAGCGACATATCCCTATTAATTTTTAAGCTAGGATTTGAATTCTTTTTTATTATTTTCCAAAGTGAACAGGTTTGGTTGTTGGAGCTTTTTATTTTGTCTTTATAGTATCTTTGGTTTTCAGTTCTAATACAGTTTTCTACGTCTCTTTTTGACTGTTTATACTTTACATTTAAGTATTCGCAGTTTATTTGTTTTTCTTTAAGTAGTTTAGATCTTTGAGATCTTGCACTTTTTTTAATGTTTCGGGACCAAATTTGATTTTATTTTCCTGCTTTTCTGACACTATTTTTGTAATTTTGGGGAATGCATTTTGAAAGCACCAGGAGAAGTGCTCATAAAATATAGTAAAAATATTGTTTATATCGTCTGTGCTACTGTGAAGGTTTGTCAGGAATAACTGATCACGGAAAAATAATTTTATAAACCCAGCTATGGAAAGTCCATTGATTTTTCTAAATGTTTTGGTTAATGTTTGTTCATGGCTGATGTTTGTAGCGTTAATTTCCTAACTTCTAATAACTGAGCGTAACGATGATCTGATAGGCCCGAGTCAAAGTTCTTACAGATTACATTGTCGTTGTTGACATTTGTTAGGATGTAGTCAAGGCTAGTCTGTGAAATGAGGGTTCTATGGTTATGAGTTCTAGTAGCATGATTAAATGATGAATTAAGGTCATATGATTCCACAATGTCAGTTAATGCCGCAGAGTTAAAGAATGGCACTATGTTATCTATGTTGAAGTCCCCACATACAAATAGACTCTCATAATTACTGGTTATTTTTGATAAGAGTGTTGATACTTGCGTAAAAAATATGCTAACATCACTATTTGCTGATCTGTAAATACAGACTATACAAGTTTTGTTTCTGTATGTCACAGCTGAATACTCGAACGAGAGTTCAATTGACATATCACATATATTTTTTGAGTTTTTACATTCATGCATGATGTGATTCCTAACAAAAATCGCAATGCCACCATGTATATGGGTTTGTCGTGAGTAATTACTTATTTTAGTATAACCTGGTAACCTTACCTGTTCTATTTGTGTGGTGGTTGCCCAGTGCTCAGAAATGCAGACAAAAGTAGTATCACTTCTGTCTAATAAGGACTCTAATGAATTGATTTTGTTTGTAATGCACTGTATGTTGTAATATATAAGTTTAAAAGCCTGTTTTTACACCATTGGTGTGCTCATGCTGTTAGAATAACTTAGGTAACTTGTGATTGAAGATTCTGCGGATGCGCTTAAGCTACAGGAAAAGAGCTAATTTGTGAATGATCAGCTGGAGTATGTGCTGATGCCCTCTGATAATTTTGAAAACTAGACAGCTGGCTGTTACCTTGATTGGTGAAGAACACTTGTCTTGGGTTATCTCTAACAGTATTAAAATTTAATATTATTTAAAATTGCTGAGAAATTAGTTTTATTTTTACGATATATTAAAATAGCACTCATTTTCTTAATATAATTTTTAAAAAAATATACTAAATTATTTGCTAGTTTTTCTAGTTTATCCTGGACAACACGGTTTTCAATAATCTTTATTCACTTGTTTTAAAATCGTAAAATACAAAATGCTTAACACTGCAGAAAACTTTCATTACTTACACTAATCTACGACACACTTCTCTCCAATAACAATCTCAGATATGCCGCACATCAGCACCCTCTCTATATAAATATATAAACTAAATACAGATTACAGAATTGTAGAGTAATAAACAATGCTATATTACAACACTCCCCCGCAATTCTGTAATGCTGTTACAAATTCAAATATTTCATAATCAAATCTAATAAAAATTCAAATTTTTTCAACAACATTTAAACAGTTTCTAAAATATTTAAACTTTGGGTTAGCGAGAGGCTTGGTTAAGATATCAGCTTGCTGTTTTTCTGTAGTAATATAATTTAAAATAATTTTTTCTTGATTCACACATTCACGAATAAAATGATGCCTCACATCAATATGTTTGGTTCTTTTTGTTTCCATAGTTGATGCCATTTTAATACATGACTGGTTGTCTTCGTAAATATAAATAGGAAAAATGTTATAATTTAAAATCGCTAAACACATTTGGCCAAGAAACAAACATTCACTGATACAAGATGATAATGCAAGATATTCAGACTCTGCACTCGACAATGCTACAACATTCTGCTTTTTAGTTTTCCATTCTATTAAGTTATTATTCATTTTAATTAAGAAACCGGTGATACTTTTTGTGTCTGAAATCTCATTTGCAAAATCCGAGTCTACATATGCGCAAAGATTTATACAAGAATTAATATTTGGAGTATGACTTTTTGAAAATTTTAAACAGTAGTTCTGTGTTTTATTTAGATACCTCAATGTATGTTTTAAATATTTCCAATGATCAAATGTATAGCAATTTTGAAATTGACTAAAGTAACTTATTGCATAGCTTAAATCTGGTCTTGAACCTAGCATAACATACATAAGAGAACCAATCAACTCTCTATAGGGTAAAAATGTCTTGTCACATATTTGGTAATTATTGTTAATATCAATTTGCAATTTTGGTTGCATCGGTAAATCATGTGGTTTACAATCTAACATGTCGAATTTTTGCAAAATCTTTTTAATTAGTCCAGTTTGTTTAATAAAAATGTTATTTTCAAATTTTATAATTCCCAGACCAAGAAAATTTATATTTTTGTTATGAAATTCTGTCATTTTAAATTTTTGTGAAAGACTATTTTTAATAAATTTTAAATTTTCTTGACAGGATGAGAATAGACATGTATCAAAAGATATGTTTTATCAGTAAAATATAAACATGGATCCTTTATAGAACGCTGAAAACTTCTTTCTAACAAACAATCGTTAAATAAAGAATTCCAACATTTTGGTGATTGTCTGAGACCGTATAAAGCTTTTTTCGGTTCACAAACTAAATTTTTGTTTTTAATATTAAGTCCTTCAGGTGGTACCATATAAACAGGGTTTTTCAGAGTTCCATTTAGGAATGCTGATTTTACATCAAGTTGTAAAACATATAGATCAAATTCCACATATGAAGATAACAACATTCTAATGCTTGCCATTCTGGCCACTGGTGCATAAATATCATCTTCAATCACACTCTGTTTATATCCTCGAGCCACTAAACGTGCCTTTTTCTTAACGCTACCTTCTATTATTTTTTCTGTAAACACCCACTTTGAGTCAATAATCTCTTGATCTTCAGGTGGTGTCACTAAATTCCACGTATTATTTTCCTCCAATGCACTTAATTCATCTTTCACAGCTTCCTTCCATCCCCTTTTTACAGCCTCCTCAAATGTCTCTGGCATTTCAGCCCATATGTTTCCTACTGAAAGTGCTGTCAAGAAACTCTCATCTTCGTTTATTTCGTAATCTTGTAAATATCTGGCTAACACTGTCTTCCTTGTACTCCTTCTAATTACATTTTCTAAATTTGAGTTTTCTTGTTTCTCCTCATTATTTTCTGTCCTACCTTTTTCCTTTTCTTCTTGTATGTTTTCTTGTAGGTTTCTCCCGTCATTATTCAATATTTCATTGTCACTCTCACTGGTATTTATAGGTATTATTTCCTGGTTGCTGTCCCACTTTGTTTCCGCAAAAATTACATTTCTTCCATGGACAATCTTCCTTTCATTTTCGTTCCACAACCGATATCCATTGTCAACATATCCAACCATTATTAATGTCTCAGATCGGGAGTCTAATTTTGATTTTCTCACTTCCTTTGGTATTAAATTGTACACTGTACATCAAAATAACTTTATCTTGTCAATATTCGGTTTTTCATTATTCCATATTTCAGCCGGTGTCTTATTATTTTCCAAGGATCTTGTCTCCAGTCTATTTATTAGGTATACACTTGTTCTTACTGCTTCTCCCCACATCTCCTTATCTAATTTTGCATCATAAATCAAGCATCTCCCCTTTTCCATAAGAGTACGGTTATAGCGTTCCACTACCCCATTTTGTTCTGGATTATATGCGATTGTATACTGGATTCTTATCCCTTTTCTGAGCAAAAATCTTTGAAAGCTTTTGAAGTGTATTCTCCCCCGTTATCGCACCTCAGTTTTTCAATTTTAAAATTAAATTTTGCTTCCACCATCGCAACATAACTTTTAAATTTTGACAATGCCTCGGCCTTATTATTAAGTAAATAGACCACACAGAAATGAGAAAAATGATCGATAAATGTAATGAAGTACGATTTACCATCATGAGTCGTTGGTATTATTGGCCCACATATGTCAGTTGATACAGTTTCTAAGATCCATTTTGCTTTTCTTTCCGGGGGTATATTCTCAAAAGGCATTCTTATTTGCTTCGCTTTGACACACACTTCGCAAACACCTGGTGCCGGATACTTTGTTGAATGTCCCATCTTTCTATGCATTAACATTTTCTCTTCCCCACTTGTCAAATTTACACTGTTCTTGTTTAGATTAAAACTAACATAATATAAGTTTCCCTTTTTGTAACCTTGTAACACACATACTCTATTTTTCGTTATTTTTACTTTTCCTTCTCCAAAAATCACTTCTAGTCCACTCTCTTCCAATTTTCTCACTGACAATAAGTTGTATAATAAATTTTCACAGAGCCATGCATTTTTTATCATCACTTTTCTTCCTGATTCTGTTTCTAATTGTAGATTTCCCTGCTTTGTTGCCATTATTGTCTGTCCTTGTTTCACCACACTTATCTTTATCTCTATATCCTTTATGTTTTGTAAATATTCTTTAAAATCTTTTACTATCAAATGGTTCATGGCTCCACTGTCTATGACAAAACTTATAGAATTTTCTTTCTTTATCGACAAACAATTTTCTATTGAAATAAACGTGATGTCTTCTTCTTTGTTTTCTTCGCTTGTTTCAGTGTTATGGGCATTCGGCCTTTGACTAAAATGTCCTCTATTATTTCCTCTATATCCTCCTCTCTTAAACTTATTATGGGGGCAATCTGCTGTTTTATGGCCTACTTTATCCCATAAATGACATTTAAAAGGAAAATTTGTACTACTACTTCCATTCTCATGAGCACTATTCTGCCTACTATAATTATAACTACCTCTTTTCCAATTTCCATTACCTCTCTTATACTTTGATAAAAATACTGTGCTTCTTATATTTTCTTCCTCTTTCAACTTCGTTTGTCTCGCTTCTTCCATTAATAATTTGTTTTTCACAAAATTTATATCTACTGCTTTCTGGTTTTGGCAAAACATTATGTCTATTGCAGTTGTAACACTTTGGAAATTCTCTGGCATAGCCGATAAAAGCTGAAGTATAAGTTCTCCATCATCTACCTTTCCTCCTGCTGCTTTCAGTTCACTTATGGTATTGTCAAATTCTGTGAAGAAATTGTTCAGAGGTGTCCCTTCTTCATACTTTAATCCCATTAGCTTTCTCTGCAACATAGCCTGAGTTGAAATACCCTTTTTCGAATATGTATTTTCCAAGGTTGTCATTATTTCCTGTGCACTAGTTTTTTCTTTCACCGATTCTAGAATATTGTCCGACAAACTCTGTACTATTATTGATCTTGCCTTTATGTCACTTTTCTTCCATGCACTACGTTCTGCATCTTGGGTTTCAGCTGGCATTACAGTGCTTAAAACATCTAAAACCTCTTGCTGTTCTAATAATAATTTTACTCTGTACTGCCAATTTGAGTATCCTGTACCATCAAATGGTTTTACATAATATAAACTTTGTTTTTCCGCCATCTTTCCTTATCTCCTCTAAAATGTCTGTCTTGCTTCCTAACCTCACTTGCAATTTCCGCAATTTTTTTTTCATTTTCCTTAATTTTCCTTCCACACTGGACCCGTAACCTCTAGTTTATCCTGCTTGATAACACATGGACATATATGGTTTTCAGTAATCTTTATTCACTTGTTCTAAAATCTTAAAATACAAAATGCTTAACACTGCATAAAACTTTCATTACTTACACTAATCTACGACACACTTCTCTCTAATAACAATCTCAGACATGCCGCACATCAGCACCCTCTCTACATAAATATATAAACTAAATACAGATTACAAAATTGTAGAGTAATAAACAATGCTATATTACAACAGTTTTTTCTTAAAAAGTTAAATACGACCTCACCAGTGATTCCTTATCAAAGTAATATAATTGACATAACTGACATGGAAACTTCCATTTACAATACGAATTTTGTTGAAAAAAACATACCATTTGATAAAAAATCAGCTATTTTTTGTTGGTCGTAATAGTACTACATGATACTACATACTACTACTAGTGATAATTTTTAAAAAAATAATGTTCAATGTTTTTGGTTATTGATACTTTGTATCAATTAGAAATATCATGATATACTCAAATCAGTTTTATTTTTGTAGGTACTAGAGCAGAAATCAATGAATATGCTCGATGTAATTTAGGAAAAGTGAAAGCTAATGCCATTGTAACAAGAGGATATGGATTCAATGAAACACAACTCAATGCCTATATTAACTTATTTATGTATGCTCAAAGATTTTATGGCAGAAAAACTACAGATGAATTTAGGTAAAACGATTTAAAAAGTTATGTTGAATTAATTAATTATGGATAATGTATTTATAGTTACAGCATGTTTAATTCTCCACCTCCTTATTCAGACTTAATTTTCCAAGATGCCACAACCCAACTGAAAATTATACCACCAAGTGAACGAGGTTATGATAGATATTTAGGTAAAGACTTTATGAGAGCTCGTAGAATAGTTGATTGTCATGCGGGAACTGGAAGTATCACTTCATCAATTGTTATTTTAACAATTTCAACTATTTTTGCTCTTGTTATACTTAGGAATTAGTTTAAATTTTAAACTACAATTTTATCATTAATAACTGATAATTGGTGATTTATTTGTCCGTCCGTAATTATTGTCGTTACATATTTTATTTTTATAACATTTATATTTTTACATTTTTTATACTAAAAATTTTAGAAATAAGTCAAAATCGATTCATAAGAAGCAGCTAAATTTTATTATCAAAACTTGTACAAATTATAAAATTTGGGCAATATTACTAATACCAAATATAAATTAGGGTTGTCAATACCAAAAACTGTTTGATTAAATTATCTTCCTATATGTATTAAGAGATTGAAATTCAGGATTGTCCATTCATGTTAAAGTTTCACCGGGATATCTTCTTATTTCATGGGTATTGATATGATGTCTAACTTTTTCTAGAGAAAGCTGACCGTTTAAGTGACCTAGTTAAAAACTAGGACCCAAAATTTATTGTAGTAAATTTTTCAGATCTAGTAAGGTTTGATATTGGTTTCTGTATACTGAGTATATTGTTTTATGTGGAGTAAAAATGACATTTTTTATCGAGCGGCAGTAAAAAACTTTATTGCTGCTCAGATGAAGTATCAGAGAAATAATGATAATAGACTTTCATTTAGCACTTTGCTATACATGTTCACAATAGTCAGAAAAAAATGTATGTATTATTTAATACAACATACCATTTCACATATCAAAAGCAAGCAATTCCTCTCTTAACTACATTAATGCATGAAACATACGACTTATTTGTAATTGTCTCTAAATATTCTTTTAAAAGAAGCTATGTTACGTATATGCTTAGCTTCCCTGCTAAGGCTATTATATGTATTTAGATCCTTGAAGAAAATTGACCTCTGTGCGGCAGTTGTATTTACTCGTCGCAGGACAAAATTAATTCTACACGTACATGCTTAGCTTCCCTGCTAAGACCATTATATGTATTTAGACCCCTGAAGAAAATTGACCTCTGTGCAGCAGTTGTATTTACTCGTTGCAGGACAAAATTAATTTTACCTCTAGTGTTATAATTGTGAAAGTCCTCAAAGGTTTGTATATTTACTTGCAGATAAGGAGGTATAGTATATGCAATTTAATTTTATAGATGAAAATCAGTACATTGAATTCGACATAACTGAACGCATTCATCCATCCTAATACTTTCATTATGCCATTTACTGTAGCATAAATACTACACTCTAATACAATCCTCATTCTATTCTGTAATTTTTAAAGTCGATCCATTTTGCTCTAGTTAGCGACATATAATACAGCGATAATTAAAATGTAGTAATATATGGTCTTTTCACCGTGTTCTGAGACCGTATCAAAACAAACAAATTTACGTGATTATCGCGTGATCGTGACGTAACGCTGTTCTCATTGATTGTATTTCATATTTGGTTGGAGATGGTATCGCTGTGTTCAGTCATATGTTATAACGCTAAAATTTTGAGGATTTTTTTGAACACTTGAAACGCTGCAATTTTTTTAATTTTTCCTATGCGTTGTAGCAAAAAATATTTTGGACACAAGTTGTAGGGCTAGATGAGCACTATCCAACGATGTATCACATGTACATATTTGATTCGAAATAAAATTTTGAGAATTATTTTAAAACTGAACCGCCACCATTTTGAAATGAAGAAAAGGATTTGGTCCATCTTCTAACTTAACCGAGATATAGATCCAAAATGTATGCCTGCCATATTTCGTTTTGATCCATTGAGAAATGCGCCCTCTAGAGTGTTCACAAATTTCGTGGTTGATCCCACACACATAGCTACACTGCTATTGTTATTAATAAAACATTTAACTTAAGTTTAATTACACATATTGATCAAATCTGATTAAAATTTCATTTAAAATAATTTACAAAATGGACTCAGTTAGTTGAAACTATGCTGAAGCCCAGAGATCTATCGACCACTAGTAACGTATGAAGTAATTTTCCTGCCATGTGTTTCGACGCAGTTTTATCAAAATAACCTCAAGTTAATGTCTTGAAAAAGCTAATAAACATTAGCGAAAGCTTGACAATAACAGAGAGTTTTCTTTTTATTGACCAAAATACCTTATCACTGACTGCAACCTCAATAAATTTTATGTTTGTGTATATATATATATATATATATATATATATATATTCCATGACCTATGGCATACTGATGAGAACTAATAAGTTCGAAACCGGTCTATGTCTGGTCAGGGAAATGAAAAATGACATTGGCTACCAATTTTTCATGATTTGTAAGGTATAATTCAATGCAGGTCGGGGTATTTGCCCGCTGAGTAGTTGTTTCCTGCAAATCATGTATAATAACAGTATATAGGTTAAGTCCACCAAGGGCTGAAGGTCGCCGCTCTCGGTACTTGCAAAATGTCAAGTCGCTATGCACCATGGAGACATCTATGATGTCTGGTGTATAGTAGCATTAGACCGCGTGAGAAGATTCACTTACCTCTCACCACCACAACATTTACCTTAGTCTGTATAAGACTTGCAGGTTGGCCACTATCATTTGTCTGTTCCATGACCTATGGCATACTGATGAGAACTAATAAGTTCGAAACCGGTCTATGTCTGGCCAGGGAATTGACAAATGACATTGGCTACCAATTTTTCATGATTTGTAAGGTATAATTCAATGCAGGTCGGGGTATTTGCCCGCTGAGTAGTTGTTTCCTGCAAATCATGTATAATAATAATATATATATAGGCTGCTCCTCGTTGCTCAAACTGAGCTGTTCAGTTCGAGCAACGAGGAGCAGCAGTAGGCAGCTTTCAGCGAGAACTTGAAGATGGCAGATGAGATTCTGCCGAAACGTCGTTTAGACAAACCGTGACTCCTGGAGGAGTCGACCATCGACGAGGGACAACAACACTTCATATATATATATATATATATATACATACATACATACAAAAATTTGTGAACTTGGGGTCTGGGGAGAATTTTCCCGATGTCATGCTGCACTCTGCAATAGGTAGATGAGAAATCTACCTAAAAATGGCTGCGGTTCAAAATGTTAAAAAAATTCTCAAAATTTTATTTCGAATCAAATATATACATGCGATACATCGTTGGATAGTGCTCACCTAGCCCTACAAATTTTGACTAAAATATTTTTTGCTAAAACGCATAGGAAATTTTTTTTAAAATCGTGGTGGTTCAAAATTTTTAAAACGTAATGACTAGGTGCACTCCAGAGTGCACACTATTTTCAGTGGTGGGTGCACTCCAAATCACAAACGCCTTGGATGTGACGTCATTGACGTTAAAGCGTATTGATATAGTAAGAAGTATGTAGGTTCCTCATCAGCAGTCTGTAGTGTAGTGGTTAGGTTGCCCGATTCTCACACGTGAGGCCGAGGGTTCGAACTTTTTAACGTTTTTTTTTTTTACTACATTTTGTTAACAACTAAAATACGTAATACGAATATTTCTTTAGGTTAGTTCGTTAGGTTGAATATGTTAATATTATTTGATGTAGTGTGGAGTGCCCGTGCTCTGTGGGCTCCCACCAATCGTAGCCCCGCATTTATTTCCCTATCCTGTACGTAGTACGATCGGCGAATATGCCAGAGTGCACCAAACGCTGAAAATAGTGTGCACTCTGGAGTGCACCTAGTCATTGCGTTTTTAAAAAGTTCTCAAATTTTTTGTTCCAATCAAATATGTACATACGATACATTGTTGGGTAGTACTCATCTAGATCTACAACTTTTGTCTAAAATATTTTCTGCTAAAACGCATAGGAAAAATTTTTCAAAAAATCCTCAAAATTTTATTTCGAATCAAAATGTACATGCGATATAGGACAAAATCTACCTTTCCAAATGGCATCGGGGTTTTTGATTGGCTTTAGGCACTAATGACTAAAGGTTTTTTTTATTTGCTACAAGATAGCACTCGCATAAAATGATTTTTTTCGCAAACAAACGCTTATTGAGCGAAATAAAAATTGCTTGTTTTTCAGCCGTCCTCTAAGTCCCTTCCTAATCATTTTATCACATTCTGGCCGGGCGGAAATTAAACATTAATAAAAAAGCTATCAAGTGGCCAAAACCATGTCAAATAATAATTTAATAATATTTATTTCACCATGTTGGATACAAATAATGTACATATGGTAGGTCAGAAGTACAATAGTAACATTTTAAAATAACAATAAAATTTATATATATTTCACAAATATTATAGTACTAATAATACTATTATTATTGGTCCAATTATTTGATTATTGTACAATAAGTCGTCAGGTCAGAATGAAAATATATAGAATATAATAAAGTAAAACAAAGTAAACTGGTACTAACAAAAATTTTAAAATCTATATACAGTTATAAATATATATTAGTATAACAAATATGACATGAATGCAAAGCAAAAGAAGAAGAAAAAAAAAAAAAAATGTGAATTTATCATCAAATCAAAAATTATCATTTAAGAACTCCCTGACCGAATAATACGCCTTTCCTAAGAGTAGCTCTTTGACGTGTTTTTTAAAAATATTAATATTTAAAGATTTTAGGTCATCTGGTAATTTATTGAAAGACTTTATGGCCAGATATTTGGGGCAGTGTTCATACATTGTTGTTCTGTGTTGAGGTATTTCTAAACGCTCGTTATTTCTCGTATTATAATGATGATACTGACTTAGGGTTTCAAAACTTTCATTTTTTGCATAAATAAGGATACTTAAAATAAATGAAGAGGGCAGCGTAAGAATATTTAAAGCCTTAAAGTGCTCTTTGCAGCTATCTCGCGATTTTATGCCACACATATATCTTACTGCCTTTTTTTGTAGTTTAAAGACTCTCAAACTTTCATTTGAAAAACCCCAAGCAGTGATACCGTAAGAAAGAATAGAGTGAAAATTTGCGAAATAATACTTTTTTATGACATCAAGGCTTACAGTATCTTTTAGTTGTTTGATACAATAGCAAACAGAAGCCAATGTTTTGCACATATGATCAATATGTGTCCCCCACCTACAATTCTCAGATATGTATAAGCCTAGAAATTTTGTTGACTCAGCCTGTCTAAGTGATTTATGTGAAATTCTAATGAGCAGGCTGCTATCAGAGGTTATCAAAGTGTTTTTAAACCTAATTAATACGGACTTGTTTGTATTTAATAAGAGCCTATTATTGACTAACCATCTATTAATGGATTCCAATTCTTCATTACTTCTAAGAACAACATTTTTCGGGCAATTATCCCCTACTACCACAGACGTGTCATCAGCAAACAAAAATATATTAAGTGCATTAAGATCGTTTATGTAAATGAGAAATAACAAAGGACCTAATATAGACCCTTGTGGGACACCAACTGTAGTATGAAGCGTTTCAGATCGACACGAATTAATGCTTACTAGATGTGGTCGATTTTCCAGATAGCTATTAAACCAGTTGAGTGCTAGTCCTCTAACCCCGTATTTAGCCATCTTATCTAGGAGAATTTTATGTGAGACCAAATCAAACGCCTTGCTAAGATCTAGAAAGATACCTATGACAATCTCGCCGTTATCCATTTTATTATGTAGTAAATTTAGAAATTTATTGATACAACTAGATGTTGATCGTCCTTTTCAAAAACCAAACTGGTTTTTGTTAAATAGTTTGTATTTGTCAAAAAAGGCTATGATTTTATTTGCTGCATATTTTTCAAAGACTTTTGCAAAAGTGTTTAATAGTGCTATTGGCCTATAATTATTTATATCGTCAGTATCTCCGGATTTTAATATAGGTACGATTTTCGCAATTTTTAATTTGTCCGGGAAAACCCCTACACTAAGAGAAACATTAATCAGGTACGTTAGTTGTTTAGTAACATAATCTTTACATTTCTTTAGCAAATTTGAACTAATTTCATCTATTCCGGCTGAATTGGAATTTTTCAAATTGAGTATAATATCATAGACCTCAGCTTCAGTCGCAGGTTCAAAGAAGAATGTATATAGGTTATTGTTAATATTATTTGATGGGTCAGAGTCGTTATGTGGGATGTTTTTCAATAGTATAGTTGGAATTTCATTAAAATGTGAATTAAAGGCATTTCCTAGTTCAACAGAATCGTCTATTATTTTGTCATTAATATTAAGCTTTAAATCATTTATTTTATTCTTTTTATTAGGTTTAATAATATCCCACGCCACTTTAGATTTATTACTTGCATTTGTTAAGATACTGTCGTTATAGTTTCTCTTTGCTTTACGGAGAAGTTGTCTGTAAATGCATTTATACTTTTTATAATACGAGACTATATTAAGGTCCGTTGCGTTCAGTGTCAGGAAGTAAAGATCTTTCAATTTTTTTGATGATACACGTAGGCCTTTTGTTAGCCACGGAGTCTTTTTTTGGTATGTTCTAATATTCCTTGTTTTTTCAGGAAAAGCTAGATGAAAATAAAATAAAAAGGTATCATAAAAAGCATCAAACTTAGCATTAATGTCATACTCATTATTGTACATATCTTCCCAGCTTTCTTCACGGATCAATGAACAAAAGTATTCAATGTTATTTTCATTGTTAAGCGCTCTGTATTTAATTTTTTTGTTTTTTTCTGTTGGATTTTTTACTTCCAAAGATAGCATCTGACAAAAAATCTGTTTGTAAAAAATGTGCAATTTTTATTTCGAGCACCAAGCGTTTGTATGTGAAAAAAAACATTTTATGCGAGTACTATCTTATAGCACATAAAAAAATTAAAAAATGCACGTCAGTCTGACCGCGATAGGTCAATTACACGGGGAGTTATGAGCATATCAAATATTTTCGTTTTCCCCTCTCCCTCCCCTCCTAATCATCTCACCGCCCCCAGCCCCCTGCCCAACAAAGTATCTGTCAATACCCTTCTAGTTAAAAAAAATGAATCCTCACCTTCACTCGTTCAGGATAAAAAATGCATTCAATTTTTTTAATTTTTGCACCATGTATTCATGATATCTCGCGAATCAATGGTCTGACGTCGATGAGATTGGGAACAAAATTTGCCTATTTTCGTGAGCTCTTCATTTTTGGTCTGAAATTTTTTTTCGTCAGATCAAAAGCCGCCGAGTTATCTTCGAAAAACCATTTTCCCATACATTTAACATGTCATTTCCTCCTCTCCCCCCTTTGACTTCCTCAGCACAAATGTGTCGGTATGTTGGGGGGACCCAATTTTACTTTTATTGGCAAGACAAAAAATCACAATTGGAAATTTCCTTGTTCCAAAGCCAGATCTGCTCCACTAAAAAGTAATTATTAATAATAAAAAAAGGAACTTGTTGCTTTTTACTGCCGGTGTACAGATATTTTATGTTGATGTTTTCTTTAGCTCTGTATCTATATTTGATTGATGTTTCCACTATTGAAAATAAATTTGGTTTTATTTTTATTGGAAAATTATTATTTTGTGGAATCCTACATATTTCGTGAATGAAGAAAACTTGAATTTGCATTGGCAAATTATTTGATTACAAATAACTGTATTCGAGAAGAGAAAACACAAAACAGGACTTACAGGAAAATGGCAAGAGGATGATAACCTCTATTTTCATATGAGTTATGGTAACAGGTTCAGTGCAGAGCCCTCTACTTATATCTTCCTAGACTACAAATAGGAAAATTAAGAATTTGCAAAGAAAAAATAATCCATGATTGGCGAAACACATATCGTATTCAAGTATTTTGGTATTTGTGGAAACTGTTTCGTAGCAATGTCACTTCAAATGCTTCGGGCTTCTCCAGGAATAAGTAAAACTTCCTATATACACAGGGAAACTTCTGTGCTGTAATTTGATGGATGAATTATCAATAACAAAATGTTGAAAAGTTACACATCAACGTAGACAATTTATTTTATGATGAAAATGTATGAAAAATTTCGTATATTAGTGTAGTAATTTTGAGTACAAGAAATCTCATAGACAACATAAGCACAATTCAAAGTATTCAGGAAAAATTTCTCGTAGTTTAAACTAAAAGTTACAACTGTGGCGATAATCATAAAACCTCGGGAATGATGTCATCCCGCATATCCAAATTTTATTGTTTTAATACATACAGTCAACAGCTTAGAAATTCTACTTAATAAATACATAGATAAAAACTTAAGTTCATGATCTACTATCATGTTATTTTATCATTTGAAATTTGAATTCCTACACCATTACATCTCTCATGCCTAGCCGACACACACAACTCTGTCTGATGTTTGCTTTTATTTCATTGCAGTGATAAATAACCTCAAAACCAGAGGGTCGGCTCTCGGTGGTGTTACAGATTAATAATCAGACACGGCTTTCCTTAAAAAAAAAACGATTTTTCAGAGCAATATTATAATATAGTCTGAGTTTGTGCATAAATCAATCCACTGCCTCACATCTGAAGTGACATTGAGTTTTATCTGCTGATACAAACAGAAATAACTTGTTGCCAAACTTACAATTTTGCTTTTACATTTTTTACATTAATTGTATTATAATATAATAATAATAATAAATATTTATAATAACCTCAAAACCAGAGGGTCGGCTCTCGGTGGTGTTACAGATTAATAATCAGACACGGCTTTCCTTAAAAAAAAAAACGATTTTTCAGAGCAATATTATAATATAGTCTGAGTTTGTGCATAAATCAATCCACTGCCTCACATCTGAAGTGACATTGAGTTTTATCTGCTGATACAAATAGAAATAACTTGTTGCCGAACTTACAATTTTGCTTTTACATTTTTTATATTAATTGTATTATAATATAATAATAATAATAAATATTTATTTCTCAAATATACTTGCGTTAGTTACAAGGTGAATGGTACAGACAAGGAAATAAATAGATGTATTTGTATATAATATCTTATGTTCTGCTTAATACCAACTTTGTTACATTATTATACTAACAAGTACTATACCTTTATAAAGGTGTAGAGAAGAAATGAAAATTAAGTATGCTGCATATACGTACATATTGACATGTAAGCAAACGCAATGCCTTTGTTCCACTTGGAAGTTCAATATGGCTTTTAATTTTTTATTTCAATTACCACGCATGCTCAATACAACTCCAGCGACTTGTACCGTCATGAAACAAAGTAAATATGTGAATGTATGTACTAATTAGCAGGTGAGCATATAATAATAATAATAATAGTACTTTATTCTGTAAAAATAATATTACAGGAAGCGTCAAAATACAGTAATATGAAATCAAATATCAATAACAATACAACATATTGTATTTTGTCACGACACATACATGCACATAAGTATATATAAACAAAAAAAAAATATATATATATATAAGTAACAAATGAACAATCAGTAAAGTGTCAATGTTCTAGAAACTCTGTGAGAGTAAAACACTTCTGTGGTCAACAAGTTTTTTACCCAACTGGAGAACACCTTTAAATTTTTATTTCTTATCTCGAGAGGAATTTTATTATACAATTTTTGACCCCAGTAGTCCACTCCCTGCTGAGTTATATTCAGTCGGTGATGCGGAATTTGTAGCTGTTCCCTGTTCCTTGTGTTATAGTGGTAATTTTCAAGATTTGGACTAAATTTGTCTTTATGTGAATGCACATACTTAATGCAACTGAGTATATATAAACTTGGCACAGTGAGAATACCTTGTCTTTGAAGGCATCTCTGCAGCTCTCTCTATAATTCATGCCACATAATGTTCTGATGGCTTTCTTTTGTAGGATAAAGACTTTCTGAGCGTCAGATGATGTTCCCCATAGTAGTATTCCATATGCTGCGATGATGCTATGAAAATTTGAGTAATATGCTATTTTTGCGGATTGGTTGGTGGATATGTTTTTTAATATTCTAATGGTGTAAATAGCTGCGGCAAGTTTTTTGCAGAGCTCTTCAATATGGCCTTTCCAATTTAATTTACTGTCTATTGTTAAGCCTAAGAATTTCAACGATAACCTCTCCGTTTCTCTTTTTGTAGATAAAATTATATTTTGCGTTTTGTCTCTGTTTAAAGCCAATGAATTCGCCATGAGCCAGATATTTGCTTCGTGCAATATATTTTGTGATAGGGTTGTTAACTCTTGTGTTATTTGTCCCTTTTGTTATGAATGTTGTATCATTGGCATATAAACAAGCCCCATAACTCTTAACATTAGAGAGTAAGTTGTAGATATATATTATTAATAGTACTGGCCCCAACACAGAGCCTTGTGGTACACCTCGGGTTAGTAGCATTGGGTTTGATCTTTTATTATTCCACCATACTGTTTGATATCGATCTGATAAATATGATTCGAATAATTTATGTGGAGTTCCTCTCACGCCATAATAGTGTAGTTTACTGAGTAAAACTTTATGGTCAACCGTATCAAAAGCTTTACTTAAGTCACAGCAGATTATTTCTGTTTCTTCTTGTCTGTCGAGAGCCTCTGTTATTTTTTCTACTCCTTCTATCAGGGCAGTGGTAGTTAATTTCCCTTTACGATACCCATGTTGACTGCTATGTAATATATTAAATTTCTCAAAAAATGTTATCAGTCTTTTTTTTTAAATAATTTTGAAATGACTGGCAGGATAGAGATAGGTCTATAATTATTTATGTTATTGATGTCACCTTTCTTATATATCGGAATAATTTTCGCATGTTTTAAATCATTGGGAAATATTCCCTCTTGAATACACTTATTTATTATTATTGTAATTGGTGTTACCAGAGCATCTCCAATTTTCTTTAAAATGCAAGTTGATATACCATGTATATCTTCTGTTTTTTTAGTCTTGATGTTCTGTATAACATTTCTAATCTCGTTTTCATCCACTTCTTCCAAATATATACCTAGAGTTGGATATTATTTGATTTCTTAATAGCTCATCAGGTTGTTTGGATGGTTTTAATTGGGCAGCAATGTTTAATCCGATATTTGCAAAAAAGGTACTAATATTTTCAGTTGTTAGAGTTGTTTGCTCCTGGTTGTTATCACAGTTATGATTTTTTCTGGTTTCTGACTTAATTATTGTCCAAATTGCTTTAGATTTATTTCCACAATCAGGTATAAAATTTTGATTTGCTACCTTTTTTTGGTCATTGATCCGCTTTATGTAGGCCTCTTTGAGATTTTTATAGGCATTTAAAGAATCTTGACTTTTCTTATATTTTGTATCGTAGATAAAGCATCTAATTGATTTCTCATTTGTTTCAATTCATCTGTGTACCACTTGTTATTCGTGTTGTTTTTTCCTAAGACTCGTTTTCTCATTTTTGGCACATGAGTTTCAAAAAGTTTTGTGAAGATATTATAATAACACTGGTATGCTTGAGAGGCATTTTTTGCTTCTAATAATATGTATTCCAATCTATGACCACCATTTTGCATTTAAATTGGTAAATATTGTAGTCATTTATTTCTGTATATTCAATCTCTTTCAGTTTATTGGAATTACCGACTTCATGTGGAATTTCAAGGAGCTGTCCCAAATGGTCTGATACATGTAGATTCACTGTATTTATTTTAACTTTATAATACTTTGTATCTATGTTGGTGAAAATATTATCTATACAACTCTGTGAGATATTTGTAATTCTTGACGGCTCTATAAAAATCTTGTGGAGGTTGAAAGACGACAGTAGATTTTCAAGATTGGTCCTTATGTTTGATTATACTATAAAGTTGACATTATAATCTCCAGATAGGTATATTTTCTCTCCCTTATATTTTTCTGTAACATAATTCAGTGCACTGTTTAATTTTTCGAGGAATGTTTCTATGTCTCCTAAAGGCGACCTATATATTGATAATATAATGCCATATTTTGTACTTAATCCAACAATTTCAATGTGCTTTTCTACTGAGAGAGCTTTTATTTCGATTACTTCAGTGGATTTAATATCTTTTTTTAAGAGTATCATAACACCTCCATGTATATGCTCTTTTCTAGTAAACAACGTTCCCACATAAAAATTGGGTATATTAATCCTATCTATCTGGAATTCTCTGAGCCAATGTTCAGCCATAGTTACTATATTCATGTTGTCATTGTTTGCATACACATAAGTAGGCCCAACTAAATGTCGCCAAAGCTTTTAAAATGTTAGGGTAACAACGTAAGATAAATTTCAAGTGGTACTTAAAAGCGTCTTAACATGAGTTGTTAGAAATTTTACAAGGCAAATGCATTTTGTAGTCAGAGATACGTCGAGTGGTTCGAGCGAATTTGAATAAAGACGACATTAGGTTCACAGGAGGAAAAGAGACAGGGCATAACTAATGGCAAGCTAGAAAACATTGAGTCACAGCATCACGGCAGAAATATGGAAATAATGCAGCGTGTGACGTCACAGAGATGCCGTAGAATCTGAATAAAAGCTCAAGGCATTCATAGCGTTCGGTAGAAGAAAATCGACGCTGGACCAGTACACTGGCGGCACCAAATAGCAAACTACTGCATGTTCTCTACCAGCCATCTTGGAGGAATAACGAGAAAAATACTACACGTTCCCTACCAGCCACCTGGGGAAGACAGCTAGAAAATTACTGCACGTTCTCTACCAGCCATCTTGGGGGAACAACGAGAAAAATACTGCACGCTCCCTACCAGCCACCTGGGAGAGACAACTAGAAAATTACCGCACGCTCTCTGCCAGCCACCTGGGGGAAACTAGTAGCCATTATTACGCCCTGGCGGTACAAATACGCTAGCGTCAACGAAACACAAGAAATAAGCCTATTACCTACGCACTCTTAGAAAACTAGCACTTTGAATCTTCGGGATAATCGATATAGTCTCCTATAGGCACGTCGCCATAGCCATGAAGTGTCATTTCCAAGGCCTCTCAGGGAATGTCCCGGACCCCTCCGAGGAGGCGCCCTTACCCGTAGGAGAATCTAACCTAGCCATATTTCCTATGCCAGGTAATATCACCTAATACATACCATCTCAGATACAAACTTATGAACGACTATCTCTAATACACTCAAATATGGGGGATTAGATTAACTCGCGTCTTGGTTTTGTGGTACCAAACTCCGTCATTTATATTTTGCTCAATTTACAATTAACCTATATAAATAATCATGCTATTTACACCAAATTCTATTTTTCATTTATTCGTTAGGTATTGAAACTTACTTTTGTGTAATTTAAAACTCAGCTTATGAAACAAGTTTTAATTATAGTTTAACAACAGGTTTTTGTATTTTATGGACAAACTTGTCCGCTGTCAGTTAATTAGTTCCATTCTATTCCAAATTGTATTGTATTTATAATTAAGCCAAGTAGATGTTGTTATGGCGGGGTTGTCAGTCATTTCTGTGTCATCGGCTCATCCGTGTCACAATGTTTATGTAATTAATTGACAAGGGGGTTTTTCTAAATAGGTGAATTTCAGGGAACCGGGCCCACTGCTTTAACCTTTCACAATCAGCTGTTCTATTACGACATTTGACCCAAATTCTCCGGACGTCCGTTGGTTCCCCAGCTGGTCGGTTGACAGGTAGTTTGCAACTACATAAGTCAATCTCGGCACAGCTGGAGTTTTGAAGGATACAATGTTAACTATGCCACAGTTGTAAAATCTCATAAAAGCTGTTTTGCTTCAACCACCCAAACAAGCCATAATCACCTGATTTATTTTCATTGTTGTTATAACCACAAAGAGTTCCCTGGCTCTAGGATAAATACCGCGATCGTGGATTTATCCTCATCTCTACAAATTTCTACGATAAGTGGTTATTGTGACAATTAATGTCAACCAGGAGATTGCAGGCTTTAGCGTCATTACTAGGGAAATTTCCCTGCAGCATGTGAGAATTTATACTGGATATCCAGGCTCGCTAGACCTTCGAGACGGAAAGTTTGGCTGTCACCATTTATTTTCACACCTATTTACGTTAAGCCTTCTTCCAAGGTGAGCGCACACTTATTGTGCCATCTTGAGTCAATTGGACAGAGTGTATGACTATGTGTTGCCATGACTACTTAATGCTTGCTTCATATTTTTGCACGTCTCGGTTGAGACCAACTATTATATATATATAGAGTAATACCTATATCAATTGCCGCCATTTTGAACCAATGATGTCCTTTTAATTACCATAATATATGTATTAAACAAAGGTCTGCCTTTCATTTCTTGAACTATCAGTAATGTATCCTAAAGTATAACAGAGTACAACATTGACATTTACCAATATGAGATTGGTAAATATCATGAGTAATTAATTGAAACTTGCACGAAGGACGCAGGAGCAGGAGAAAGCATCTATCTCAAATTAAACATATACTTCGTGAGCTTTCCCAGACCCTACTAGAGCATCTCTAATAAGTAGGTATTTAACCAGTTAAGGTAGTCAATGGTAAGGGTAAAATAGGTCAGATAAGAACAGTGTTATTAAACTTCGTACAAAGAACCTGGGGTAAATAGAAAGGGTTACTACTCACACAACTTAAGGAAGGTCCTAAACTAATCAAACTAGACGATCAAGTAAATGGCAAATAGTTTATTTATCTTGACATAAAATTGAGATAAACTATTACTGGGTGGGCTTTAATCTGTTCTGGATTGCGTCACGATCAAGGATTTTTTCTACTAATTAACCTGGGGTGGGTTGCTTCAATTTATATCATTTTTCTGTACATCTGTTATGTAGCAAGAGAGATTAGATGTTATTTGACTTTCTTCGTTTCGATTTTCTGTACTCTTTTGTGTATTACTATTTTTTTTCTCATCATAATTATTCTCATTTGTTAGCGGGTCAGAAATTCCTAAGCTTTTGTTTATAAATGTTTGGTTTAGAGGTGTTTCATTTGCTTTAATAAAAATTAATGATTTTTTTATACTTTTCTTACTGTGTAATAATTTTGTACAGACCCTTGCTAATAGTATTTTTATTGACAACATAATTTTCTTTATTTATCTCATAATATACAATATTACCTTCCACTGTCTTGTTTAGTTTTTCAATAAATACATTGAACTTACTGTTATAGTCATAGATGCGTTGATTCAAATAGTTATTTCTTGAATATGGTACAGATGAAACAATTATATTTATATTACAACACTTTTTTAAAGTATCATTTAAGTATTTAAAAGAAGGAAACTGCTTTTTATAGAAATCATTTCTTCCTGCCATTATGATAATGAAATCATTTTCATTGTAATCTTTGGACATCGACTCAACATTTTCGATAACACGTTTAAGGTTTGCAAAGGGTTTGACAACGGCTGCTATCTGGTAATCCTTAAGAAGTGTGCGTAGTCTCAAGTTAATACCCTTTCCTAGCTCATCCGACAATATTAAAATCTTATTTGTTCGGCGACTGCGGATCATCCTATTGTTGTTAACACCGTTTATTGTTTCAGAAAATAATTTTATATTTTTGTCATGTCTGTTCACATATTTATGGTTCCTATTATCTGGAGTGTACTAAAAATAAAAATACAAATCGTGGAAAAGGACTATGAACAATTTTTTTTGAAAATCGATATGCTTCTAGCATTTTTTATATTGGACGGTAAGTAGTTAAATATTTGTGTACCAGAATACAATGGACCTTGTCTAACTTTATTATATTTATAATTTGGTAATAGGAGCTCCCTATTATTCCTTGTATCATAATTATGTACATCAGATGCAGCTTTTAATGAACTCTAATTTTTAAATATCAATACACTCACTTTATATTAGAGATTTGGTATAGAAAATATTTTAATTTTGAAAAATATAGCCTGCAGCCTACATGATTCTCTTGGGTGTAATCTACAAATTACTCGTATGGCTCGTTTTTGCGTTACAGGTGTGGTTTTAGCAACCGTAGATGAGCCCCAGAATTCTATCCATATTGAGCTAGGCTATGGAAATATGCGTGATAAATGGTCACTGTTGATCTTACATACAATTCTCCTCTTACTTTCCCAAGTGTAAAAATTGCCTTGCTAATTTTTTTATTTAGCTCTTGGATATGAAAATCCCAATCCCAACAAACGGAAAACTCTAAAAATCTAAAATTCTTGACATTTTTATTGTTGACAATAGTATTCACTCTCTCTCACTCTCGATTATCTTATGCCATTCTAGCCTAGGGGTACTCTGCTGGTAGACACAGAATCTTTGACCTTCAAAGAAGGGCTATTAGAATTCTGGGTGGTAGGATATCGAGAGGAAACAAAAGAACTCTTTATTAAGCTTAAAATACTTACCCTGCTGAGCCTATATGCATTAGAAAGCATAACATATCTCCATAGAAATTTAAGTAACTACACTCTCAATTATCTTATGCCATTCTAGCCTGGGGGTACTCTGCTGGCAGACACAGAATCTTTGGCCTTCAAAGAAGGGCTATTAGAATTCTGAGTGGCGTAGGATATCGAGAGGAAACAAAAGAACTATTTATTAAGCTTAAAATACTTACCCTGCCGAGCCTATATGTATTAGAAAGCATAACATATGTCCATAGAAATTTAAGTAACTACATCACTCATGCTGACATGCATCGGTATGAGACGCAACACAGAGATGAAATATATACTGAATTTACAAGGCTCAGTAGAGGAAAACTGGTGTTAATTTTTTTCATGATATTAAACTGTATAACTTGTTGACCAACAATATAAAAACCCTACGTGTGATAAAGTTCAGATCTGCAATGGGCTAGTAGACAATAACGAAAATGACAAAAGTAATAATATAGCATTATAGTATGACTCTTCAATATAATTTGAAGGTAGTTTTACCGACTATTATTGGTTTTATTGTAAAACGAATAGGCTTAAGATTAGAGCGTATTTAAAATACGGCAGTTTGCCGGTTTCTCGTGACGTAATATCGTCACATATGCGCGCATTTAATATAACCTCGACAGCGCCGCACATACGTTTTGCACAACTTTGTTGGCTCCGCCTTTCCACTAGCGCTCGTTTCTCTGCTGATTATGCTATTACGTCATAGCCAATAGAATAGCTCGAACATTTGCGGCAATATCTAACCATTTAAACATAGTTTAAGAGTGCGTTACCAAGGCCAAATGGTGCGTAAAATATCCTCATTCTTATTTTACATTCATCTCAAAAACGGGCCAACAGAATTCAGAATTGATTTCATTATGTAAACTAGCAAACTTAAGACAAGGACTTATTACATTTTATATTGTAATCCTAGTTAAAATTAAGTTTTCAAAATTTTCTCCTCCTTGATCATTCAACGCGAACGTACCACTCATTCGTGGCAAATTCACCATACATTATTTTATATTCTACAATGGGACTTAAATATTCAAATAAAATATAATACGATGTAGTATAAAATAAAATAACATGAAAAAAAGTGAAAAGTCTGCATAATATTTGCTTATATTAAAGTTTAATGTCGAATACGAAATTGCTAAATTTCGTGTAAAATAGTTGGGCTAGATGGCAGCAGCATAGCGATGGCATTGCTTCACGTACGGTAAAGCAGGGTCGGGCTCATAAATTTTCATTTACAGTGTTGAAATAAAGCTTAAAACGTGGTTTAATTATTTGGATGTTAAGAAACGACATTATCATTAAAATTATTGCTGATTATATATTTTTGGGTACTTTTTATTTATTAAGATTAACAGTAGTTTGATCTCTACCACAATACGAAAAAATCTGTCCAAATGAAGTAATGGCTATTTATATATATTTTTATTTTTTCCTTGTTTCTCTGAAGAAAAGTAGGTAGTTACTATGTTTTTATGATCAAAACATTTTATAATAAAAAAATTAAAAAATATGCACTAGTTGTATTCATTATATTAGAACAATACAATTTCATTCAAATAACTTACTGCACAATTCCTGAATTAATATGTGAATAATAGGTATATTAAATCTCGGAAGGAATTAAGGTTATAAATTATGTACGATTGTCGATTTTAGTAAAACTGATGTCTGCAAAATAGTTCTAATTTATTTTTGTTCACACATTTTCAGTAACTATCTGTTGGTGACACTGCTATTAAAAATACCATTACTATACATAGTGTACAATAATTATACCAAGGGACAAAGTGCATTTTTTATCATTTGAGTGTGAAGGATTAATTACAGGAGGAATTAAAAATCACTTTCACTTTGTGGTATATTCGTACAAATTATTTCATTTTTTGCACTCCACAGTCTAACAGTGCGCTACTGCTATTGTAATAATCATTTTCAAGGAATAAAGTACAGATCTCTTATACTCCTCGAGGGACAGAACCCACTTTCTACACTTTAGTCCTCAAAAATGACAATTAAAATAGCACTCTTAGATCAGAATACTAAAACATTGTTTTTGAAATGGGAAATGCTCAAAGGCAATTGTTTTATTTTCCATTGTAGTGCTGATACTTATTAAGGGTGTACAGAAAAGTTTCTACATGGCTCACTAATTTCCTCTTTATTAAATAACTATAAACATTATTACACGCAAACATGAATATCTGTACATTTCTCGGTGTTCTAAATACGTACTATCATTCAAGCTATACTTATATCAAATTATACCAATGATCTTTTTTCTATGAACACCAAGAAAGTTACAGAAAGATACTACAATAATTAAACTAGGTATACAATATTTCATATTTGTACATATCACAACAATGTAATAAATCTAAATCAATATTTACTTCTTCCATGTCATGTTTGCCAGAAAAACCTCTATAAATTGCCATTTCATTGAAATTTAAAAAAATAATGTTTCCATTTACACTTTTCCGTAAAGTTCGTCCAAATCACCTAAAAAAAAAACAAAGAAAACATTGGAATGATAAATAATTTTCACTATATTTGAAATATTGAACAAGTTTTATCGAGCAAAATTACTTCCCTAGGGTTATTATATTTCAGCTTCAATATTAAAAGATGTAATGCTCTGTCTTTGTCATGAATTTGATTTATCGAGGCGCAGGCTCCACCACTCCTACACCTGGCCCTATCCGCACCAATTGCAAGATAGTTTAATGTTTCCGCTTTATTCTTTTTTATAACCCAATATGGTGGGAGATTGTCTGTGACGCATTATTATTCTAATTAATCTTTGTTGCATGCCACGTCTGATAGACTCACCAAAGCTGTTTCCCCATCAGCTTCAGTCGCAACCTCTTTACTACTTTTCAGTCTTTTTATGGCTGCCTCCACTACTTTGGATTTGATCATTTCAAGTTTGCGTTCGTAATCCTGCTGCCAGTCATTGTTTGACTCGGAATGCTCATTTGTCAAAAACTTTTCTCAAAGTTAGAGCCAAAGCACGATAATCTAAATGCCAATAGAGTCCTTAATATACCATAGTTAGTAAAACGTCCTCTTACTATTACTGTGATCTGCATGTGAATCCAGTTCTTTACAGGCATCTTATAAACAAATAGAAGAAAGGTGCAAGCTCCCCTACACCTAGCCACACCAATTATAGGAAAATATTGAAATGTTTCCACTTTCTTTTTCAAATATTGATAGTGTGTGTGTTAAGAGACATTTTGCAACACGTGTATCATTCTAATTATCCATAATAGATTATTTGCCAAAATAGATTGTTTGCACACACCGATTGTCCCCGAACGTCCCCGTAATTAATACTATCAAAAAAGAGAATAATAAGGAAAGAGAAAATCATAGACTATAAATGTGTTTCCAATGATGCTCGTATATGTTTTCTTTTAGAGAGTCCCATGAAGAATTTTGGTTTTTATCATTTCATTGGCTGACTTCACTTATATCTCCTCTCCTACATCTGGACTCTAATAGACAGGAAACTGTATTGTTTTGCAGATGGATTAAATATATAAGTTTCTTTGTCGGTGGGTTATTTTGTATTTAGTTGGCATTGTGCTGAATGTAAAACCTACAACATATATTCAAAACGTATGTACTTATATATTTACAGTTAGTTTATGGATTCCATACCCATTTCCAAAATTCTAGGTAGTAAATGGATCGGATTTGAACTTTATATTCCTATTTGCAATTGCTTCCAGCATATGATTTTCATAAAATTCTTTCAATTTAGGTAACATCACATTTTCCCATAACTTTTTATCTTTAAGAATAACTTCAATATAAAGGGGTTGTTGGTCATTTATATATATTACGAAAAAACATAAGTCTTTATTTGCTATATTTAACTGCCCTTGGATCTGAAACAGTCATATTATCAAATGCTCCTGATGTACCTACTATAAAATTATATTTCACCTGGTAATAATAATTATGATTTCTTTTTAATTTAATTTTCCCATCGGTTACATTTACACATATAGTTTTATCTGTTTTAGCAACTTCTTCCAAGGACTTGCCAGATTTATGAACCTTATATAAACATTTAATTTCTATTATTGCATTAGCACCTACAAGACCTGTAAATAAATAACTTGATACATAACTTGATTTATGTAAGTATGTTTTAATTAGTCTCTATACAAATCAAGGAATCGGGATGAAAAAAGTACGTAATTGAAAATTTAATTTGAATATTCAGGATCAACCACGACGATTGTACAGGGCCAATTGCCATTTATTTTTAATAGAAAGCTATAAATATCAGTACTTACATTTTTAGAGAAGACTTTCTAGGCAACTTTCATTCCTCTATTATTATTGACTATCTCCCAACCATTTGAATGTAGTGAGTTTTTTTGCTGAGATAATGTCATCTGCAAATGCATTTTAAAAAAATCAGTACAGAATAATTTTCACTTCCCAAAAATATACAGGGTGGCCAAAAATTATTTTTTAATTTAGAACTTTTGAATTGAATTTTCTCAATTTTTTCAAATGAAACACCCTGTATATTTTTCGGCCATATGATGTAGCTATGAAAAACTAACATTATTTTTATGTATATCTCTATGGCTATTTGTAACCATTTTCAATTTATTGAGCAATAAGTATAACATTTAAGAATAAACTTAATAAATTAGAAGTTTTTTCAAATAATTGAGCAGAAGAAATTACAAAAAGTGCTCCACATGTTGCTCTTTTTGATTGACACATCTCTTATGCGTCTTTGAAATGAACCGTTTTTAAAACTCCCGGTGTGATCGACCAAAGAGCAATGTCATTCTTTTCGTTACATTTTAGAATGTAGAACAGTAGAAACTTCATTACAAAGACGCGTACAGATGTGTATCAATCAAAATGGGCAACATGTGGAGCACTTATTATAATTTTTTCTGTTCAATTATTTAAAAGAACTTATAATTTTTTAAGCTTATTCTTGAATTTATTGCTCAATAAATCGAAAATGGTTAGAAATGGCCAGAGATGTACATACAAAAAAAAAATTTGATTTTTCGCTCCTACATTATATAGGGTGTTCCATTTGAAAAATTGAGAAAATTTAATTCAATAGTTCCAACTTGAAAACCGATTTTTGGGAATTGCATATTTTTAGGAAGTGAAAATTTTTGCAAAAACATCACGCAAATGACTCGTAACTGATATTTACAAAAAAAATTCTTAAAATCCATAATGCCGACTGTAGCGATTTTTTAACATGCATCTGCAGATAGCATTATTTCAACAAAAAAAATCACTACGTTCCAATGGTTGGAAGATAGTCAATAATAATATAGAAGTGAAAAGAGTCTAGAAAGAGGCTTCTAAAAACGCACTGACATTTATAGCATTCCATGACAAAAAAAAATGGCACTCAGTCCTGTACAATCGTCTTGGTTGACTCTAACTCGAGTGCACTATTGCTCCAACCGGTATGCTTTAGAATTATTCATTTAGTAAATCTGTATATAATAATATTTTTATAACACTTGTAAACTAACCATCAGGAGAGGCAGCCAAATATTCGTATTTTTCGTAAATGAATATGACTGCTTTTTGAATTTTTGCCTGGGGTTTCAGTGCAACAAACTGTTGCAGAGCAAATGCTTCTTTAATTTTACCATATTTCATAGCATCAGACTCAGCATACCTCAATCCTAATATAGGTAGTTTTTAGTAGATTGTCTGGTTTTGTTGTTTTACGTCTGTTTACGTTTTTCAGTGTTCCCAATTTCTATCGGTGTACCCTGAAAATAATATTCAATAAAATGAAACTAAAAATCGAAAGCATAAAGGAGCAAAAATTACATTATATCAAACATACGGAACTGGCCAGCATAACCATAGCTACAAAAGATATTGTCCGTAAACAAACTATGGGCAAAACAATTAGAAACTACACAGATTGTAGACAGTCATTACTAGCCCTGAGAAGTTACAAAATTACCACAGGAGCAGTATGGGAATGTCACCAAGCACTTGTGGGTGCCTCCAGCATGAATAACATACTGGTATGCTGGGTGAAAGGACATGCACAGTGTAGTGGAAACAAAGTTGCCGACAGACTGGCCAAGAAGGCAGCGGGCCAAAGTATCTTTGGACTAGGTCTGGCCAGTCTGTTACCTATCACAGCGATAATACAAATAATTAAAGAGAACACCCACAATGAATTCAAGAAGTTGTGGGATGAAACAAACAGCTGTCAGCTTGCTAGGGAACTACTAAAATATTCCAACAAGAGTACAGCAATGAACTATACCTGGCAATTGTTAGGTTTTAAACTGGACTAAGAACTGTTACGTTTAACTGGGGCTAAAGTTCTTAACCACCAGCTTTTTGATAAGACTTCTAACCCTACCACACCTCGGCTAGTACTCGTCCTCTCAGGTTTGGGGTTCCACCTTCACAAGTGAACGGGCCTAAAGTTGTACCTAGGTAAGAGTAAATAATTATTAAATGTTTAAATCAATAAGTAAACTAAAGTATCAAGTGGTTCATTTAACAAAATAATAAGTGACTATCAAGTTCTAAAAAGATGGTTTTATTCCAAGACAGTCAGAGATCTCAAGTCAATAACAAATTTTTAACAATATATACACACAGAAGTATATCTACAAGTTACATGAATGAAATTTGAACACAAATGTTCCAATAAATTCTGTGAAGAAGGTAGGTTAATTTGTAGTGTCTATAAACAAAATGTACAAAATAGTTTTCTAGTTTAGAAACCAAAACACTAAATTATAATTAGAATAACCAAATAATATTCACCAAATGCAATGGGCAGGTAGACAACGGTTTGTTGTATAAGTTGGCACAACTGAACTGTCCAATGTACCTTATATTCATTATAAAAAATTATTTAAAGGAAAGAACCCTACGAATTAAAATAAATACAAGTTACTCAAAATTATTTAAAACACAACAAGGACTGCCACAAGGCTCCCCACTCTCACCACTGCTATACAACATCTACTGCTATGACATCTACAACTTTGAAAAACACCTACAATACTTTAATCCCAATACATATATTCTACAGTATGCTGATGACACGGCTCTAATTAGTCATGATCGCACCCTGGAAAAAACTGTTGTCCAATTACAAGAACTAATGAACAGAACAATGACCTGGTTCAACAAGTGGAGACTAAAACCCAACCCAACAAAATCCCAGTACATTATCTTTAACCATGGAATAAACAACAACTCACCAATGGTTACCATTAACCATCACATTCTCCCTGCTCAGTCAACAGTCAAATACCTGGGCGTAAGTTTAGACAACAAGTTGAACTTCAACAACCATACCAAATACATAAAGAAAAGATGCATCGCCAGAAGCAAACACTTTCGCTGCATGACCTATAAAAACGAGGGAATCAGCAAAAAGACAGCAGCTCACATTTATAAATCAATATGTAGACCAATACTAGAATACGGCCACCCCCTCTTTCTAAATGTCAGAAAAACAGCAATAAAAAATATCAACGTTGCGGAAACATCAGCACTGAGAACCATTACCAAATACCGACACCCAACAAATCCGCTGCACAACCCACCTAACGCTCTTCTATATCAAATAACCAAGACAGAACCAATTCCACAGAGACTATCCAAATTATCCACTAAATTTGCCAGGGCTGATCACAACATGGAAATACTCCGACCTCTCTGCAAAAATAGAAATCGTCAAACAACCGGCTACAGGAAGTTTCCTCAAAAAACATTGTGGGAACACATCAAGGAACTAAGAACCACATAATAAAGCACCGTCAATCACTATACACATATACTTTTTTCTTTTTTTTTTTTTTTTTTTTCACATTCTTATTACTGTTTGCTATTCACATTATATATAATTTATAAAATGTAAACAATATTTTATTGTAAAAAGGCTGAAGGACCTCGGTCAATGGCCATTTGGGTTTTTGCTCAATAAAGTACTTTCATTATTTATTATTATTATTAATGCCTTATACAGCTTAAAGTTAAGTTTAAACTATGTTTAAATGGTTAGATATTGCCGCAAATGTTCGAGCTATTCTATTGGCTATGACGTAATAGCATAATCAGCAGAGAAACGAGCGCTAGTGGAAAGGCGGAGCCAACAAAGTTGTGCAAAACGTATGTGCGGCGCTGTCGAGGTTATATTAAATGCGCGCGTATGTGACGATATTAGGTCACGAGAAACCGGCAAACTGCCGTATTTTAAATACGCTCTAATCTTAAGCCTATTCGTTTTACAATAAAACCAATAATAGTCGGTAAAATTACCTTCAAATTATATATATAACATATTGAAGAGTCATACTATAATGCTATATTATTACTTTTGTCATTTTCGTTATTGTCTACTAGCCCATTGCATGTAGTTTACATCATGTCCTTAATTAATTCCCCTTTTTACAATATATCCAGACTCATAGTCATTAAAATGTGAAGTGAAAATTCACAGTATAGTTAAAATCAAATTTATCAAATTGAATTGTACAAATTTAAAAAAAATAAACAGAAACTTATCTTAAGCTTCCAGCGTGATAAGGTAAGTACTCGTGATTACGACGTGAAACCAATGAAACCATTGCAACAAAATCCTGATGAGTGAGGTAACCATGTAGTTAGAACTTGAACTCTTCATAATGCCATCTATACTGAATCTTGTCGACTATAGTAGACCCTCCTCTCAGCGTTCCATCGATGTGACGTAACATAACCATCATCGGTAATATTCGATATATTATAATATATACCACAAGAAGACTAGCCCAATAAAACCAGTGTGAATAAAATATTAAAACATCTCGGAACGTAGTAGACCCATCATAAACCACCTAGAAGTGAACCACAAAATACTATTAATACCTAAAATGGACATGAACATGTGTAAACTTACCCATCCAATAGGGTATTTCCCAACTATGCGTTTCCATCCAGCAAGAGCTGATAATATTTCCAGCAGAAAACTAATCCCAAAAAACAAGTAAATAATATGGCGATGGCACACCATTCCCAAGATAAATTTGGATAACTTTCTTCTGCCAGCACAGCGTATCGGAAAATTTAGCGTCTACAATGCTCAAACATCCAACATGAAAAGAGAGAGAAATTACCACCAATCCAACATGTAACTCCCAAATCCAAGCGCAAGCGCTAGACTGACCGATGTGAGTACTGTTCGATTCATAAACTAAACGACATCGAGATCTGTTTCACTTTACAAAATAAGAATAACTAAACAAACTATTCAAACCACAATGAATTATGAAATTACTACTCGTTTAATGAAAAAGGAAAAGATGAAATTGAGAATATACTAGAAAACAATTATAGAAACAATCTCTAATTTAAATGATATCAAAGGAACTGATCAGAACAGAACTGACTCCATGGTGCGTGTGCCGCACAACCATAACTAATTGAATACACTTAGCAAGCAATTTGACAGTCTCACAACGAAACTTATAACCTTCAATAGAACTGAACAACACAAGGAATAAACCATAAAAATTGTATAGTAATGAATACTACAGTAAGTACTCAATTAATATATTAATTAACCTGACATTACAGTATCGTAGTCTGTTGTGGTTATGTTTTTCTTAGTTGCCTACATGTTTCGATGTTCCAGGTACTCCGGACATGACAAAGAAACTACATAACTAGATAACATATACCCCATTATTTAGTACAATACAAACCTAATTCAATATTAGGAATGAACAATGTACAGGTAGGATATTTCTTGTTTATTATGTACCAAACCAATGTTCGCTTATTCGTTTCAGAGCCAAACATGCCAGTGAAAGCCATACCTTGTGTAAACTACAAGTTATTGATAACTAAAGTACGACTTCCCAGTAGTTGAATGTTTAGTAGTCGAACCCCGTCACGACAAATAAAGTAAAGAAAAGTACATAAGGTTAGGCTAATCAATAAAAATAGATTTGAAATATAAATAATAACAAACAATGTAAGCTATTTACTGTGTGAATTAAAATGACAATTATATCCTTTTCTATATTTAATGTGAACTAGTGTTGAATATGTGATTAATAAAAATTTTAAATTACAAGGAACGTTACGACTAAATTTACTCGATTAAACAAAATATAATTAACAAAAATGTTACTGATAATTGAACTTTATTTTAATTTTCAAAACAAATGCAAAATTCTGTACTTATGCTTGCAAAGACAAGATCAAACGTAACGTAACACAATGTCCAGAAGGAACCTACGTTTTATAACGGGAATCCAGACTGGACACTGTCCGTTAAGAAAAGATCTACATAGTATGAGATTAAGCGAAACACCTCTCTGTAGAGGTTGTGAACAAGAAGGTGAGACGGCTCAATATGTATTCTTGGCCTACTTTGACCGATATAAGGGAGATGCCCCTAGGCAGCATCACCATCTATTTTGCAAGATTAGGTTGGTTGGAGGCCTAGGCGAGGGTCTACCTACAGGGAGGATGTATAAGGGGCCCAATGGGACCTAAGTGCTGTGGTTTAATAATTTTTATTGACCACCCTCCCAACCAATTCCAGAACCCTTAACCGTTCATAATAACATTTTAAATCACTCAATTTTCGTGAATTTTCGATGGCGTATTATTTTTATGTTGGTATGTCGGTATCAGATTTAATGTATTGCTTATAGATTTCACAATTAAAAATCACCAAAAGATATATAGTCAAAATGAATCAAAATACTTACTGTACCAGATGCTGCGTTATAATCGTGACCCGAGTTGTGACCATAAGAGTGATGACTCCATCCACCATCTACATAAACTTTGGTCCAGATATTATGACCTTCATCAACTTGATTTCTATCTAATGCTAGCGTGTACTCTTCCTTGCTGACTCTTCAATGGATTCCCACAAATACGATTTCCAATGATCTCCAAGTTCAAATCCAATTTTATTACCATTAATAATTTCTTTCAATGTTTTCCCTCGTTTTATGTTCTCCCTAGTTGACTTCTTTTTATGTGGACTTGTGGCATCCTAATCTTAGATAATCACAATAACCAATAATGAAGTACTTTCTTTTATCAGTAAATCTAAAAAGAAAAATATAAAAAATGCATTTTTAACTTAAAATATTAGTCCAATCGCTAAGAAACAAACAGTATGTATTTAGCTACTATTTATAGCTCGCTTGAAAAAATTGCAAATACTCTCTGACATTTCACAGCAGCATCCTTACTTTCAATGATGATCAATTATAAATGTTTATCGAACAAATCACCCCAGGCCTCCCAAACTATTGCTCTATGTGAGCATTTATGATGAAAGCTGGACATAAATTGAAAAGATATCCCGTGTCGCATTTTTTTCAAATTGTGAGAGGTTATTCCGTGATGATTAGGCTAAATTTCAGATGTTTTTCATTTATTTCAATTTCGCTCAAATTTCATATCCAAAACCAAGAAAATCGAGTAACGCGTTATCTGAGACCCTGTACAAGCACATGTGAATTCTTAGGCTATGCCGCTTTCGTTTTATTAACTATTATATTATTCACAAAGGCACTACTCATTTGAGAAATTCAGTGGATAACAAAAAGAAACGTACGTATTATAGCCTCAGAAATATAGGCAAGCACGATTTGACATTTACGCAAAATATTTATTTATTTATTTATTTGATACATCTTACAAACACCAAAAAGTAATTACAAGTAAGAGAGCAATGATGCTAACAAAGCAACTATAATGGCTATGTTAACCTAAAGATAAAACATGTAAAATATATTTAACAGAACAAAACAATAATAATAATTAACACTACACGAGATAAAACATACTTAAAAAAGGCTTTTTATTTCCTGTATGTTTGTATTGAAAAGATCAACATCAAATTTTAGGTACATTAAGTTGCACTGATGTAACATATTATTTACCGGCGAAGAGATAAAGGGGTCAACATAAAACAGTTTGTTTTTACTTATCCTTAAGTGAATCTTTGGTACATTAAAGCTTATATAATTTATTAACAAACAGTCTTTGTACTTTATATTATTGATAACATAAAAAATAAACAGTATACAGTTCAAATTTCTCCTATCACTTAATCTTTGAATCTTAAAGCTCTCTAGCATGCTGTTATATGAAATTAAAAGAGGATAGCAGTTGTGTTTTCTCACATACAAAAATCTTAAGAATCTCTTTTGGACTCGCTCTATAAATTCCAGATGAACATTAGCAGCTGGTGCCCATATGACAGATGCATATTCCAAATGAGGTCTGACTAGCGCATTATACAACCTTATTATGGTTACCATATTAGTAACATTTTTTGTATTTCGGATAACAAATCCTAGAGACCGTAGGGCCTTATTAACAATATTTTTATAGTGTGTATTAAATTTCATGTTTGATTGGAGTTGTACGCCAAGGTCTTTATATTCATTCTTCTTGACAATTACCATGTTATTAATAGTATATTCATTGTGAATAGGATTAGTTCTGCGTGTAAATGTCATACTTCAGCATTTATGTATATTTAGGTACATTTTATTTTCAGTTAACCAACTTGTTACCGAATCTAAGTCATTTTGCAAGTCAACACAGTCTTGCTTGGAGGTTATTATTTTAAAGATTTTAAAGTCATCTGCAAATAAGAGACAATTTGATTTAACAATACATTCAGGCAGACTATTGATAAACATTACAAAGAGTAGAGGTCCTAAATTGCTGCCCTGAGGTACCCCTGATGAAGCAATAAAGAGTTTTGATAAACTTTTCCCGACTTTAACTTTCTGGGGCCTACAGGTGAGGTAAGACTTCAAAAACATGTACGCCTTTTTTGAGAAATTAAAATGCACAAGTTTATTTAATAGAATCTGATGGTCAACTTTATCAAATGCCTTTGCACAATCAGTGAAGATAACGTCCATTTGCATTTTATCATTTATGGCTTTAGAAGCCGTATTTGTAAATATACATAGATTTGTAACTGTGGATTTGTCATTAACAAAACCATGTTGTTTTTCCGATATCTCATTTTTAACATTATTATATATATCATCATAAAGAATAATTTCAAAGATCTTGGCCATACTATTTAATACATTTATTGGTCGGTAATTCTCAACATAGCTGTTAATTCCATTTTTAAATACCGGAGTAATGACAGTTGACTTAAGTTGATCTGGGAACACACTATTTTCAATAGCTAAGTTAAAAATGTGTGCTAAAGGTTGAGCAAGTATATCTACACAACCCTTATATATATAAGACGGGATATTATCAATTCCTGTTGATTTCTTAGGTTTCAATTGTTTTATACTTTTCTTTACCATATCTACAGTAATAAATGAGAAATTAAAATTTCCCCAGTTAAGGTTGCTACTATCATTACAATCAGATACTGTTGATGGTTCAAAAACAGTTTCAAAGTACTGTGCATAAGCATCAGCTATTTCAGTCGATCCAACAAATCTGTCATTATTGTAAGTTACCTCACCTGGTACCCCATTATTATTAGATTTGCCTTTTACATATTTCCAAAAGCTACTAGGGTCACTGTTCACATTCTGCTCAATATTGTTGTGATATAAAGAAAATTCATGTTTAGTTTGGTGCTTTATACTGTATTTTAAATTTTTGTATTCATTTATTTGGTGTAAGGTTGCATTACCTCCAGATATTAATTTATGAAGTCGATTTTTTAGTCTAATCATCCTGATCAAATCAATTGAAAACCAACTGGGAAATTTACATTGTTTGTTCAGAGCCTGTGATGACATTTTTTTGGGAATAGAGTTATCTATGCATCTACACATATATTCATAAAATACATCCATACATCAATTAGGGTCAGAAATGTTTTCAAGCTCCGTCCAATCTATATTTTTTAATGTGTTGTATAGTAAGTTAAAATTACCATTAGGATAGTCATAAACATATGAAGATTGTATTTTGTCAACCTCCGGTGGGTCGAGTATAGCGTGCATGCATAAAGAGGGATGATATAAATCCTCATTTACCAACGGATTTTCACATTTATTTAGATTTGAAATTGTTAAGTTAGAGAGTACAAGATCAAGTTTTCTATTCATAAGATTTGGTACTGTATTGTGCTGACTCAAGTTATTTATATTAATGAATTGACACATTAGAGAACTTTTTTCACAATCTCCAGTATCATAGTTGGGCAAGTTAAAATCTCCTAAAATTAAAATCTCAATATTGTCAGACATTATTTGTTCAAATAAATCAAACAAACTACTATAGACTTCACAATTAGTATTTGGCGGTATATATACGCAGGATATGTAGTAGGCACTCCTTCTCATTCTAACCTTTAATAATATACATTCTATATCTTTGTTAACCTCAATAACTTGTACTTGAAACTTTTTCTTAAGTGCAATAATAACACCTCCACCTCTATGTTTATCACGATCCTTCCTTACCACTGTATACCTGTTATCAAAAAGTTCAGAATTATGAAAACCATCTGTTAACCATGATTCAGTAATAACAATCATGTCATAATTTTCTGAAAGAACACTTGTGTAAAACGTTTCTGTTTTTGTTCGAAGTCCACGGACATTCTGGTAGTAGATACTTATTTCTGATTGTATATATTTATTTTTGTTTTTAATTACACTTGCACCTGAGGATCCACCAGATGGTACCCTTGCGACAGCATCCTCTTCTTCATTAAAAACCGTGACACTAATGCACCATTTGGCCACACTTCACGTTTCCAAGCATTCTTAAAATTTTCCTGGTTTATGGTCACTTTCATCGATACGTAAAGTCCAGGGTGTTTTGACGTGTGTTCCTCACAAACAACCTCCGGAAAGTTTTTTTTTAGAAACTTCTGTAAATCTTCAGGCTTAGTGTTCGGATTAAGCCTTGTAACATGTAAAGCAATATATTTGGGAACAGTCAATATTTCAGTGTTTTCTTCACTGCGCCCTATAACGAATTTACGATTTTTTCTTCGTCTAGCCTTTTCCCATCCATCCTCAATATCTGTTGGTTTTGGTAGTCCCAACTGTTGTATTTCACTCATCTTATTTTCAGTTTGTGCTTGTAAAATTGCTGCACTTACTTTTTTGGGGCTAATAATATTTAAGTTTTGCTGTTTCAAATCTCCTTTGCTAACAACTCGCTGCGAACTTAGTGATTTGTTATTTACAGCTGAGGTTGAGCTGGCATTATTTGTTTCCGCTACCATGCTGTAGAGGGGTTTTTGGCCTTGTGGACCCTTCTGACGCTCCGCTAATTGCTGCTGAGTTGCCGCTAATTTCGATGTACGATCGGCCTACTAATTATTGTAAAATAATTTCAGTTATCATGATCTAAATTTTAAATAATATATTACTTACCTACTGCAATCAATGAATCAATCGTCAGGCAATAAATACACAAATTTTCAGTATTTTCACACTTCAATGTATATTGCACAAATATAAACGTGTGTAGAGTCCGTAAATGACCGTAAATTGAAATTCTTAGCCTTGAGAGCTTCAGTATCATGTAATGTAAATAAACAAGTTATGTTATGTCTTTTATGCCAACTAAATACGCGCAACCCACAACACTTCAAGATGTTCTCTGTGTCACCGAGGTTTTGTCTGTGACTAGTACATACATAAACAAAAATCTCTTCGCGATTACATCGTACGGTCCTGTACATCGCCTAGATTACTGGGCTTCTGTGTTATCGATAGGACAGTGCAATTCGATTACTTGCCCCGATTGACTGGGGGCATGCAAACGCACTCTTAAACTTCATGATTTTTTTTTACTATAAGTCATTATTATAAAAATAAAATAAAAAATACGGGTCAACTGTTTTTATGCGTAGATGTTATTAAAATAATAATTAAAAAATTGTCTACCTGCCCATTAAGGACTTCTTGCTAAAAAAAATGCGTTCTTTTCACAAGATGAAATAGAGAGGGAAATAGCCAATATTGTGTGAAAGCATTAGACCAGGCGTCTATTGATGGGTTATTTATATTTAATTATTTTTATCAATTTAATCAACATACCTACCTTTTAAATTATTTTAAACTGTTTCAATCAATTTTTTGTAAGAGTTTGTGACGTATGTACAATTTTATATTTTTCACATGAATAAATTCTATTCTATTATATTCTTTCAATTCAGTCAGTTTGTTCAGTGGTAACTGATTATGATTATTTCGAAAAAAGAATAAAGCGTTTTACACATATACTTATTAGACAAGTACTGCTAGTTTATAATATGTTGTTAAGCCAAGACTTTAGTGTACTCGATAACTTTGCACATATATCGATCCCTGATAGGTGATTAAATGCGCATTATCATTTTCGTCGAGTATAAAATGAATAAAAACAATTTTAGAATATTCGTTATAGCATAATCTATTTGTAACTATAAATGAATACTGTATTGGAAAACCACATCTTCAGAGGCGCATTACAAGCCTATGAAATTTGCAATTAGTGCTAATGAACTTTTAATAATGTATGTCAGAGTAATCTTGTCACAGCGGACTGCCAAAAGTTTGGTGCATGAGTAGAAGGTTCGTGGTACGCTAAGCCTTGGCCTAATTTTACTGCAAAGGAAATATAGGAATCTAGCAGTATTGGTTCTAATAATTATATGGTTTTACATTGGAATAATCACTTTAGAATTCACATCGTAAAAATATAACCCAGGTGCCAGAGCAAATTTAAGAATAACACATTGAGCACATTCAACTGATCCATCTTGTTTATATTTGACCCATAACCATTTATTATTTCTTATTGCACCACTATGATTATATTCATTCTTTTTTGTACCTGCACTTATCTATCACTTCATTTTTATTATTATGTTAATTTTTTCAGATTACTCAAGTTTTAGTGTAATATTTTTAATTCTTATCATATTGTAATAATATTTAATCATTTATAGGATTGTAATTATAATTAGTTATTGCTCATTTCATTAACTACTAATTTATATTTTATTATAACTTTTATTGTGCGGGGAGGGTTGAAAATCAACTTTGTTGAACCCTTACCTTTTGTGTAACTTTCAACACAATAAATTTTTATTCTATAATAATAGCTCAAAAAAAAAAATAATGAATGGTGAGATCTTTGTGTTTATGTACTTTGTTATGTTTCATTTTTTATTTTTATGCATTTTTATAATATCTTGTGCACATGTAAATGTGTTTCTAAGACTGTCCTGCTAGGCGGTATATCGCGCATGAGCCAACGAGAGAAGTTGTAACCTAGCCGTCAGGGCCTATCTAGTTAGTAACACAGAAGACCCTCACTATAGAAAGCTAACTTAACTGTAAACATTTCCGAATTGAGCCATCTAGCGGTTCGATCACGTACTATATCTGGCGGAAATTTCAAAAGTAACCGCTTTTTTAATTTTTGTTATTTACTTTGGTTGCTTTTCACAAGTGTAACAGGATACAGAGCCCAGCCAGGTAAATTTTCTTAAAGGACTAACAAATACATGGACAACAAGGTGTTAACACAATTAGGTAGTATCAGCTGACGTCACAACCGAGCTGCAACTTCAGTTCAGTGGATAGATAAGTTTTTGCGACATTTACGGTCATTTAGTTATCCCAAATTTTAAAGAATTTCAGAGCTTTTTTAAAAGCTTTTTTTGTGTAAAATTAACAGTTAGTGTTTCCTTCTACTAATACGTTTGGTGATTTATTGAACTGACTTTAATTTTATGTTTTATTTGTGTTTTTTAACTGACGTGTTTTTTTCCGTACTGTCAACAGGTTTTTATTTTCGAAATGGTGAGTTAATTTTAGCAATTAGGATTGTTAAATTCATTGAAATTTGATCTATACACTTAATTTCAGGAGTCACCAAATTATATTTTTAAGTTAGAGTATATTAATGGCGTTGATCCATATAGTTTAAAAGTGGCAGATTTGGCAGCATCTTTAGATGATATCCCAAAGATTTCTAAAAGTGTGGTGATGGATTATTTATTATTTCGAACGAGCCCTATGACCAATGATGAAATTAGAGCATGTAAAAGTTCAGATGCCTTTGCCCAGCTTGCCTGTAAATGGATAGAATCTCTGGGGGCAAAAAAAAATTAGCAAACGATATCTCATTGTTGGTAAAGTAAGTGTAGATCTGTATGAAATTTAACGTTTATTATCAAAGTATATTACTTTTGTCTGCAATATTTAATCACAAATTACTGTTTTTCAAGCATTAGAATATTATTAAAATGGGTTAAGGATGAATATAATTTTTGTTTTAGGTTCGGCATTCTCAGAGATTGTCAGAAGCAACACTTAAGCCTTGGATTGTTGTATGAGGATACGTCTGTGACGAATGTATTGGCTTATTGAATAGAACTCAGTAACAAGAACATTGATATGGCTGTAGTATTAAAAAACAAGGCCAGATGCTTAGAGTATGCAGTGCGCTTTGGCATTTCACAAAGATTTTTATGTAATCTATACATTTGTAAATTATGCAGTTATGATATTTAAAAAGTTAATGGCTTTATATAATGTATATACAGATGTATGTTTCCTAAGTTTACATGTAGAATATGCTAATAAAAACAACAAAACCACAATGTATTGCTACAAAGTATTTTGCTCTATGCTGCTCTATCAACATTTAATATATTCATCGTTTTTTCTTCCTGAATTTAAAAATGTTCAGATACATTGAAAATCCAACGAAGTTTTTCAAAAAGTTAGGGTTTTATTTTTCATTCTTCCATGTATTTTGCATTGTTTAGTACACTCAGTTTAAAATCTGATTTGATCTTAAAACCCACCTTCATTTATCAACTGAAAACTATGTCTATTCGCACGTTACTGGAGGAGGATGTAATTAATAACCATTTAACTACATATTCAATCAGTTTTATTTGTGTTATTAACAATACTTTTTTACACAAGTCAATATAATAGAATACATGTTAAAATAATGTGTAAGCATACTAAAAAAAAAACGTTACATATCACCTTAAGAACAATCTACAATTTAAGTCAAATCTTAAGAACATTTATGCATCCTATTTTGACTAAATAGGCAAATTCACTGTCAACATTGCAATATCTTATAAATGATGTAAAAACTATCGTATAAGTACCCATGACAAAATGTTTGGAACATATTCTTGCATTTTTTATTTTCGATTCGAGAAAATCATCTTTACAGAATGCTGCTGGGCTGAGTACGTATTTCTATTCTTGCAAGTTCTACTTGTCGTCTGGTTTGAGCAGATGGAAATCCCAAAAATCTAACTGTTCTTTTTCGATTCCATCGATTAGTGCACACAACAACAGCCGTCGTCGACATTCTGTTTCTAAAATGGTAACAAATTCAAACTCATTAGAAACTTTTGAGCTTGAAGTACAACCCTGCCAAAAATGCTCATAGAAACAGATAAAAATAAAGCTATAAGGTTCTATGAGACCGATAACATTTTTTGAACGAAATTAGTCGATTTCACATACAGTCATATTAATAACCATAAAAATCCCAAGAGATATTCTTCCTCAGTATGACGGGAAGTCGTTGTGCAATAGAATGGCATAGAAACTCATATGTAAAACTGTTTCATCATCTACATAGATCCTCTCCATGAAGTATATATTTTAAATTACTTTGGAGATATTTCTATATGCCATTTTTGGCAGGGAATTAATAATATTGTCAGAAAATATAAATTTCACCAAATCTATTAATACATATATTAAATGAATATTTAAGCAAATAAGTTATACAATATACATACTTAACAAAAAAAACCGAAAAACTAAATTATTAGCGTTATTAATGCTTATATTTACAATTTACGATTTAACAGGGATGTTAACATACCTGACAACAAATTTTTCTTTTCCAATAATAGCACTGATACGATATGTATCGAAATTTCTTTCACACTAGGCTTTTAAAAAAACCTTAATAAATGTCTCCACACAAATTTGTTATTAAAATTATGCACCACTAATTTTAGAATTGATCACAAACACACAAACTAAGACTTGCTCTTATGTCAAATTCTTCAACAATCCACTTAACCGTTTTCAGGCTGTCAAATGATGACGTTACTGATACTACCTCATAGACATATTCCTGTTTCACTATGAAATACAACATAAAAAGCTCATTTAATAATGGGTTTTTAAGGTGAAGTACATTTCAAAACTCCTTGGCATTATTTTATTAGGTACTATATTATGACTGTTGATTAATAGCTGATATAATATATACAGTGCACATATAAAGTCCTGCATAAATTCGATAAAATATTAACAAAACATTCTTTACAAAAACCTTTGGACAGGTCGATTTTGATTTTAAAAATCCCATGTTTGAAATCTTGCTGCTACATCCTAATACATAGCAGGTGTGGGTGCCTCTTTTAGTTTCCACACTCAATAAAACGCATTTTAAGTGCGATTACACCCAAAATTGTGTATTATCTTACCGTAGAAGAGGAATAATAATTTATTTGGTAGCACAGTTGATAGTTTATTTGATTAAAGTCCGCACGCACTAGTACTCCACAAACAAAACAACAAAAGTCACAAATAAAAAGTTAGAAAAACTCTTAGAAAAATTCGAACTGTCACCACAGACTCTGTCACTCTTGCCATAACTGTCAAATGCATTCAAATGTGACCTCCAATTATAGGAATCTTAAATTACAATGCTGCATCAGCCATCTATTGAGTCGATCGAGAACTACTTTCTATAGGAACAACTTTAGCTATATTACTTGACCAACCCTGGTTAGTAATAAGCAATCAAACAATGTGTTACGTACTTGTAGTACTGATATATCAAAATTGTTGTAAACAGCAAATATACAAGTTTTAAATACAGTCCACTTTTATGAAAACAATTCCACCCGTCTGGGGGGGTTGTTAAATTAAATTAAAAAAATAGAATGAAATTAAAAAGAAAGAAACTAATGTATATTAGAAGTTTAACTAAATCGACTTGTTTGTTACAAAGTTAAAATAGGAATAATCTTACATTATACATTGTGTAAAGAAAAGCCAAATCATCAGTTTCGAGAGTCGGTATTGTTTTATAAACATATGTATTTAATAAATTTGCCACCATTGCAGTTTTGTCTAGCCCGGTCCCTCGTTACGTCTCAATCCATTTTCTCCAGCGGTCAAGGTCGCCAGCCAACAGATTCGGCTTTCCTGACTTGCTGATTGTCCTCAATCAGTCCTGCAACATATACAAAAATGCAATTAAAACTGAAGTAAACCACACTATTTCATCAAAAGTAGTGAGCCAAGTATCATTCCTGTTTCGATTTACTCATATTTCCCTTGTAGGGACATTAGAGAAAATATTCAGGTTTCGAACACTGCTCCCCTACTCATCTGTGTACCTCGGGTACTTGCATCGGACCTATAGTCATTATGCATGTTGACCATACACACGTCATACTTGTATCGGACCTATAGTCATTATGCTTCGGACCTATAGTCATTATGCAATCGGACCTATAGTCATTATGTTTCGGACCTATAGTCATTATGCATCGGACCTATAGTCATTATGCATTTTATGGCGCCTTACATGTGTCGAGTGTTTAATCACCATTCATGTTTCCGAGCGTCAAACGCCGTACATGTGTCGAATGTTTAAACACCATTCATGCTTACGAGCGTCATCTCCAATAAAATCGGTACATACCGGGCGTCTTACATGTTCGGGTATATAAATACCATACATGCTTGTAAATGCCATATATACCCCGGGCGTCATACATGTGTCGGGTAAATAAATACCATACATGCCTGCGGATGCCCTAAGTACCCCGGACGTCACACATGTGTCGGATAAATAAATATCATACATGCTTGCGGATGCCACAAGTACTCAACTTATTTTTTTTTTTCAAAATAACCCAGGGCTTGATGTGGTCGACTGCCACCACCGTTTTATGCTTGCGCTTGCACATCATATCCATCACGTCATATCGACCATTCAGAAATTTTTGATTAAATTTGGGATAGAGTTTTTTGCTTTGCCCTGTAGATGGGATACTAGTTACTCTAACCATAACCAAATCACCAATAGAATACGTTTTAGTTTTGGCTCTCTTCGAATCGAACTTTGCTTTTCTGTTTACTTTGATCATTATCTAAACGAGCTTTAACTTCCTTACGTTTCGAGGACAAATCAATACGATTGATTTCGTCCTGTAGTTCATTCAGTATAATGCCTTCTGAGATGGTACGTGGTTTAGTACCGAACAACAATTCTGATGGTGTCATTCCTGTTGCTTTATTTACAGTGCAATTTAAACCTCGTTGGATGGCCTTCACTTGAACATCCCATGTGTCATCATCCAATCCTCCACACATCGCAGCAAGGGAACTAAGGATTGTTCGATTATAATGCTCAACCTGGCCGTTGGCTCGTGGGGTTGCAACCGCATTCAATGTATGTTTGATTCCCTATTCAAACAAAATTTCTCAAACGAGTGTGATGTAAAGGCAGTCCCTCTGTCTGTTATGACACGCACTGGTACCCCAAGAATATCTATGACATTCTTCAAGCTTTTAATTACATATCGTACCGTAGTGTTTTTCACAGCTTCAATAATACAAAAATTTTGTAAATCCATCAACAATAACTAACATTTGAGTATTTTTTCTTTTACTAGTTACAAATGACCCCACGTGATCTAAATGCAACGTATGAAATGGGACCGTCACCTTATCAATGGGATGAAGTTTTCCCGGTTTTCTTCCAGATGGGGCTTTGTAGTATAGACAATTTAAACAGGCGTTAACATATTTTGTCACAAAACGTCGCATTCCCGAAAAATAATAGTTTTCTTGGATTTTTGCCAATGCTTTTTCTATTCCAAAGTGTCCCATGTCATCGTGACACAATTTACAAATTTGCCATCTATTAGATTTTGGTACTAACCACTTATTTGAACCGTCTGAAAACTTTCTGTGCACTTTTCCTTCTTTAATTTTGTACAACTCAAAATATTGTTTATTGCTCGACCTATTGTCCTTGCTCAACAAAATTTCCCGAATTAGACAAATTGCTTCATCTTGAAGTTGAGCTGCTAATAACCAATCAGCTTCTGTTACATTAATAACGCATGATATGGTTCGAGGAGGGTTGCCACTAAGACAGTCTATGTGATTCATTTTAATACCGGCTCGATATTCTATTGCAAAATTGTAGTCTTGTAATTCTAGCCACTCGTGGAATTATATCCTTTTTTTCAGCAGTGCTTCGTATTGCTGTACAATCGGTTATTAGTGTAAATCGTATTCCCACTAAATATACTCGAAAATGACGGAACAATTCAACGACTGCAAGAGTTTCAAGTAAATACGAGTGATAATTTAACTCAGTTGGTGACGTTTGTCGACTAAAATAAGCAACTGCATGTTGCTTACCAGTTTCATCTATTTGAAATAGAATTCCAGCTATCCCCACTTTGCTTCCATCCATATGGACCTCCGTTTTCCAATTTGGATTAAAAAATGTTAAAATAGGTCTGGTGGTTAACAGGTCTTTAATTTGTTGAAAGGCGTCTAATTGCTCTCAATCAAGTTTCCACGGTACATTTTTTCGTAATAAACGCGTCAGCGGTTCAGCTAAGACAGCAAAATCTTTAACAAATTTTCGAAAATATCTCGCAAGACCAAGAAACTGACGTATTTGTTTAACATTCGCGGGCGCCGGCATTTGCTGCACTGCTATAATTTTCTGTAGGCCAGGCCGCACACCGTTTTCTGAAATTTCTCTTCCTAAATATTCGACTTTTGTCTGGAAAAAGGAACATTTTGACAGTTTCAAAGTCAGATTATGCTGTCGCAATATCTGTCTAATACCAGCTGTAATCTTTCCAACCCTTCTTCAAAATCTTTGGCAGATATAATTATATCGTCAATATAAACCTGCGCAATAGTGTTTAAATAATTACTCAATACCAGACTCATTAAGCGTTGAAACACGCTGGGAGCATTTGCAAGCCCAAACGGCATATGCAAAAATTCAAAATGGCCATCTGGGGTCACAAATCCCGTTTTTGCAATAGATGACTCATCCATAGGTATTTGATAAAATCCCTGAGACATGTCAAGTGTAATAAAATATTTACGGTCACCCAAGCGATCAATTTGATCTTCAATTAGTGGTAGAGGAAATTTATCCTTTATTGTAATTTTGTTAAGAGCACGAAAGTCTACGCACATACGATGTCCACCATCCTTCTTTTTTACTAAAATGATAGGGCTCGCATTAGGCGATCGTGAAGGTTGCATTATGTCATTTATTAATAACTCATTAATAGTCGCATTAACTTTTTCCCGTTCTGCTACAGACAGGCGATATGGGCGATAGACTATCGGCTTTTCAGTAGTACACTCAATTGTCATATTTGTAGTGCTTGTTTTCCCTAATTCGCTAGTCGTGAAACAAAAACGATCACGATATTTTACCAACAATTGTTTAAGTTTACTTTTCTCTGCATTTGTAATCTCTCCACAATATGTGAAATCAGATATTCCTTGACTGTTTATGGGTCCGCTGACCTTTACACAATTTACGGAGTATTTATTACTCACATTCGGCGGTATCTCTGTATCATCGGTGATTACTAAATGTTTTGCGCTATTAATAACCAAAATAGATGGGTGATCCAAAAAATATTGTCCAATTAATAAATAAAAAGTTATTTCATCATCATTTACTATTACTATATCAATTTGTAGACTGACACCTTCAATAGTAACCATTGTGGAACTTTTCCACTTAATGAATCATTAAACCCGCATAACTCTAAAGGTTTCTCTAGTATACTATATAATATCTAAATTTAATTTTTTTGCCACGCCATATTTCATTAATGTCAGTTCGCTACCCAAATCTATTTGACAATTTACACTTTGTTTATGTATTTTTGCCTTTTTACAGTATTTATTAGAATTTTTTTGACCAACACATTTAACATCTTTACTTTTATCCTTCTTGTTCGATTCTCGTAATTTAATTTTGCAGATTTATACCATATGTCCGGTTTTATTGCAATATTTACAATTTATACTGTTATATTTAGGACATTCGATGCGTTTATGACGCTTCCCTTTACACCAATAGCACACTATTTTATTTTGTCTATTATTTCCGCCAACAAAAGATTTAATTTTTCTTTCTTCATTTATACACCGTCCAGTGGAAGAAGTACTTGTGCACGGAAAATTTGTAACATATTCAGACAAGTCAACAAAAGTAGAACAACGTGCGGCCCTTATAGCCAATTTTATTTGCGAGTCTTTAATACCCTCAATAACACAATCAACTATCTGACTTTGAGATAAATTTAATTCGAGGTTATTAAGTTTCGCTAGTTTGTGAGAACAATAATCATTTAAATCCTGCCCATGATTAGCCTGATACGTAGCAGCTTCATAAAATAATTTACCAAAAGTTGTTTTACTAGGAAACATTTACTTTAACATTGTTTCCCACTGAACCCATGAACATTGTGTGGATTTCAACCTATCGTACCAAATTCGAGCTAGTCCTCTCAATTTACCCAATGCCATATACATTTTTGTCACATCATCCCAATGATACATTTTGGCACAATCATTTACTTTTTGCATAAACAATTTTCAATACTCCGAGTCAAATCTGAAGGATTAAACTCAGAAATTAAACGATCATCTTTAAAGAACGACCAATTTGTAACAATTGTCCCAGCCACTTCACGAACTGAATTATCTGTGTGATTGTCTACTTACAAGTTGGCTTCTTAGTGCAGCTATCTCTGACCTAGCCTCTGTTAACATAATTTGTAAATCTACTTCACTCTGTGGGGTACCATAGAGGCTCCCTCTCACCTGCCGGACACAACTCGTTTCGGTCCGCCCAATCACACACGACACCCTCAGTGCTCTGCTGCTGCAATTGGCGAACTTTTGGCGGTCGTCTACTCATGATTAATTGGCACAACACAGCCACAACACACATAAAAAAATAAGATAATCCTCACTTCTGACTGAAAACAATTCCACCCGTCTGGAGGGGGTTGTTAAATTAAATTAAAAAAATAGAATGAAATTAAAAAGAAAGAAACTAATGAATATTAGAAGTTTAATTAAATCGACTTGTTTGTTACAAAGTTAAAATAGGAATAATCTTACATTATACATTGTGTAAAGAAAAGCTAAATCATCAGTTTCGAGAGTCGGTATTGTTTTATAAACATACGTATTTAATAAATTTGCCACCATTGCAGTTTTGTCTAGCCCGGTCCCTCGTTACGTCTCAATCCATTTTCTCCAGCGGTCAAGGTCGCCAGCTAACATTTATTCAAAAAATTCACTAAGTCCAACAAAATTGGTCCTTAGAGCGAAATTACTTAAAATAAAAACAGTAAAAGTACGTAGCGTGAAATTTCCAGTGAAGATACAAATTCGAGCAAGCAAAAGCAAAAAACAACCTAGCAGTGTGAGAAAAAGGAGTTAAAATCAAAATTAAATCGAAAGTGCAAGTGTTAAGCAAGCAAAATACAGCATTTGCAGCAACTCCTTGGCATATAAGCGTGTTGATTCCATTTCCCGGAGGTCAATTAGAGGACATCGGCGAACGTCGTAAGCTATACAGTTCATCTAGCAACAGGGTGGCGCGAAATCCAAGGCGATTCAACCAACTCGAAGTTGAGAAGGAGAGAGAGAGAATCGAGCGTCGAGTGCGACAGCAGAACAGCTGTTTGAAAGTTTGACAGCAGGTCACCGCATCGAGACTGAGATTCAGCAACAACGAAGCAGCGTGGTAATTATACAACACAGGACGGAGCAAACAATAAACAAGTAGGTCCATTACATTCCATTTTCCATATCTCTTACATTTTTCTCCTCGATTTGCGTTAGTTCTGTCATTTTATCACATTTCAGTAGACACAAGTCTCTTGAAAGAAAGTAATTACAAAAGATAAACAAACAAAATGTCTACCGAGGACGCGAAAAAAGAGCTGAAAGGTTTGATCTTTTGCAGAGGCCAACTAAAAGGCCAAGTCACACGATTTACCACATTTATCGACAATACTGATCATAGTAATAACATTACAGAATTAAAAATACGCTTAAAAAAGTTTGAAGACGTTTGGAATGAGTTCGAAAAAACCCAGTCAGCTATTGAATTTCTAGACACAATTACGCAGCACGAGCTGGAACGAGGAGCGTTTGAAGACAAGTTTTTCAGTATTGTTGCAAAAGCTCAAGCAATCATTGAAACGGTGACTAGCAGAAATAATATATCGACTATTGCATCAGCTGTCGCGGTTCCTCAAACGAATTTATCAAATACTTTTTCATCTAGTTTGCCTTCTATAAAATTGCCACAATTTCAAGGCACATACGAAGGCTGGCTACCATTTTTCGAAATATTTAAATCATTAATACACGAAAACGAAAAGCTAAGTAAAATTCAAAAATTTTATTATCTGCAGTCGTGTGTACAGGGTGATGCAGCTCTGGTCATTCACTCATTGGAAATTAGCGAATCAAATTACGACAGCACTAGAACTATTAAAAGAGCGTTATGAAAACAAAAGAGTCTTAATACGTAGTCACGTTAAGGCTATTTATGACATGCCAATACTTGCAAAAGAATCTCACGTAGCGTTGAGAAATTTATTAGACAATTTTTCACGAAATTTCAGAGCACTGAAAGGTTTAGGACAGCCAGTGGAAAAGTGGGATACATTACTTATTTATATAATTTCTACAAAATTAGACCCACAAAGCAACCGGGATTGGGAAGGTTCAATCAAAAAAGACGTTCCTGAATTAGACGATCTATTAACGTTTTAAAAAAATAAGTGTCAGCTACTCGAATCACTGGACAACAAAAGTTCTAATAAAATTAATTCAAAAGGCAGTAGTAATAAATCTTTAGTTCATGTCTCGACAGACGATCACACAGGCAAGAATACCAGTAACTTTAACTGCGCATTTTGTAAACAAAAGGGCCATGGTGCATATAAATGTAAAAAGTTGTTAGCATTGCCTTATAAATCACGATACTTCGAACTAAAAAAGGCGGGAATTTGCACAAATTGTCTAAGAACAGGGCATACCATAGAAAACTGCAGTGGCAGAACGTGTCAAATTTGCCATAAACGCCATAATTCAATATTACATGACAATAATTTTCAACAGCGCAATATGCAAAACAGCGTTAGTGCGATTAATCAGGTGCAAGAAAGCAATGGCGTCACAGCGGGCGATTCCGACAGCAATAATGCAATAAATTCACAAGCAAATTCTCAGGTCACTTTAGCGTCTCATAATTTAAATAAAAATGATTTGAAGAACATTCAGATATTATTAGCTACAGCTATAGTTCATTTAATTGATCAAAACAATAAAATAATAAAGTGTCGTGCATTATTAGATTCGGCAAGCCAATCAAATTTTTGTACTAACGAATTATTTGAACGTTTAAATTTAAAGGGTTCTCGTATAAATATGCCAATTTCAGGCATTAGCCAAACAGCTTGTAATATCACGCATAAGATGAGATGTCAAATTCAAGCCGTCGACGGGTCATATAAAACAAACGCTCAGTTTTTAGTAATCAGCAATATAACGAGCAACTTACCTCAAATTTCTTTCAATATATCGCATTTAAATATTCCAAGTGGTATCATTTTGGCAGACCCAGAGTTTCATCTTTCTCAAAAAATTGATCTTTTGTTAGGCGCAGAAATATTTTTCGAACTTTTAAATAACAGTCAAATAAAATTAGGCCACAACAAACCTATTCTCCAAGGTACAAAGCTTGGCTGGATATTAGCGGGTCCAGTTGAAATAATGGCCTACAAAAATGAAGTAGTTTCATCGAAATGTTTTTTATCCACGTCATCCTTAAACGAACAACTACAGAAATTCTAGGAAATTGAAAATATTGACCATTCTCATATAAAACTATCCAATGAAGAATTAGAATGTGAAATGGATTTTCGAAAAAACATAGAGCAAGATATACTGGGGAAATATACAGTAAAACTACCGTTAAAAGATAATTACGTACAATTAGGCGAGTCATTAAATATTGCTAAAAATCGACTACAATCTTTAGAAAAGCGGTTAACAAAAAACCCAGAACTTTGTAAGCATTATGTGGAATTTTTAAAAGAATATGAAAATTTGGGCCACATGTCCAAAATAGATGTGAACTTGGAAGATCCAACTGACATTCACAACTATTTACCGCATCACGCGGTTGTAAAGGACACAAGTACAACTACAAAGGTCCGCGTCGTATTTGATGCATCCAGTAAGACATCTTCAAGTCTTAGTTTAAATGATGTATTAAAGGTAGGACCCAAGGTACAGAACGATTTATTCGACATACTAGTGCGCATGCGTAAACATGAAATAGTAATTGTAGCTGACGTAGAAAAAATGTATCGTATGATAAACATACATGACTCACATAGAAATTTGCAGAGAATAATTTGGCGAGATGAACCTAATAAAGAAATATCCTACTATACTTTAAACACAATAACTTACGGTACGGCGAGCGCTTCATTTTTGGCTACACGCACGTTAAACGAAATCGGTCTTAAATGTAAAGACAGTAATCCCCAAGCTAGCGAAGTTATCATGAACGATTTTTATATGGACGATTTAATTTCTGGAGCAAATTCTCTGGAAAACGCAGTTAAATTAAAAAATGACATCACATTTTGAAAGGGGCATCGTTTAAACTTCGAAAATGGATATCTAACGATTTACGGGTATTCGAAGGCGTCAACTTGAATTCAAGGGAATCTGAATATCAAATTAATCAAGAAACTAAAACATTGGCATTGGGGCCCTAAAAACGATTTATTACACTACACGTTTAACATTCCAATAAAATCAGAAGAAATTACGAAGCGGTCTATTTTATCTAGTGTAGCGCAATTATTCGATCCTTTAGGTCTTATTTCACCGTGCATAGTAAAATTGAAAATTATTCTGCAGCAATTGTGGCAATCTCAAATCGATTGGGATCAACCAGTTCGTGAATCTATCAAAACAGAGTGGTTACATTTAATTTTAAATATCGATTGTCTTAATTTACTAAAAATTCCTCGTTGCATTGTCACATCCAAGGCAAAAGCGTACCAAATTCATGGATTTTGCGATTCATCGCAATACGCGTATGGTGCCTGCATTTATTTATGTTCAAAAAATATACAGGGTGATACAATGTCACACCTAATTTGTTCAAAATCTCGGTTAGCACCAATCAAGACAATTTCTTTACCTAGACTTGAGTTGTGTGGGGCATTATTGCTCTCACAGTTAATGCAAAAAACTATAAAGGCTTTACGTATTCCAGTGGATTCAATAAATTACTGGACAGACTCCACTATAGTATTGTCATGGCTTAGCTCAGAACCTAATCGGTGGAGGGTTTTTGTTTCAAATCGTGTCTCAGAAATCCAGAACTTAACAGAAAACGGCATTTGGCGACATATTCAGTCACAAAACAATCCAGCGGACATAGTTTCACGTGAAGTTTAGCAAACGAATCACTTTGGTGGCACGGTCCAGCGTTTTTAATAAAAAGCTCAGACGAATGGCCAAATGGTCAAATCATGGAGATAAAAAATGTACCTGAAGCACGAAAGGAAAACGTATCGTTATCATTCAAGGTTTTAAATGAGTTTGAAATTTTTGAAAATTTCTCCACATATAAATTAATTCGGGTGTTTGCTTTCATTCTTAGGTTTATTCATAACTGCAGGTCGAAAAACAAACTAAGAGGTGTCTTATCATCCAAAGAATTGGATGACGCAGAGGTGAAGTTATGTTATTATTATATAGAGTTCGATTCACTTCCTCAGTTTATCTACTGGGAACCGTTCACCTATCCCTGGCGATTAACGGGATTAGGCTCTGCGGGGGGTTTGGTGCCCCATTGATGATCATGTTGGTGTATTTCCAGTATCCGTTGGGAAGGGTACATCACCTTCATTCCAAATCCCTACCTGGGATCTCAGGAATGTTGGTCCTAGATGGTCAAAAATTTCCGAAGTATGTGCGCTGTTCCAAGAAGGGCTAATTTTTGGACCTGATAAGGAGTAACTTTGCATGGGAGGTCTTCTAAATATCTGCAATGGTCTTTTTGCACTGTTCCTAATGCTCCCACGACGACAGGGATAACCTTAGTTTTAGTGTTCCACATTCTAGCTATTTCTATTTCTAAGTCTTTATATTTACTCCGTTTTTCAATTTCTTTTGTAGCAACATTGTTGTCATCGGGAACGGAAACATCGATGAGCAGGCACATTTTGGTCCTCTTGTTGTGGTATCTTATGTCCGGCCTGTTTGCTCTAATGGTGCGGTCTGTCCTTACAGCCATGTCATACATGATTGTGATATCGTTCTTCTCTATCACTTTCTGTGGTTGGTGTTCATACAACTTTTTATCTTCGTCTATCCCTAATTCGTTAAGCATTGCCCAGTAAATATATCCAGCTACTTTATTATGGCGTTGTGTGTATTCTGTCGCCGCTAGTAATTGGCATCCGGCAACAATGTGGCTGATGTGCTCTTCTTGTTGGTGACATAATCTGCACCTGCTGTCTACATCTCTTTTAAGAATGCGCTTTTGATGATACCGCGTATTAAGGGCTTGGTCTTGGGCCGCCACAATTAGACCTTCCGTTTCTCCTTTGAGATCAGGGCTATTTAGCCATGCAAATGTTGATTTTTGGTCGACACGGTTGCTTTCCAGATTTTTGAAGAACTGCCCATGTAGGGGCTTTGTTTTAAGGTTATTTATTTTCTCTTCTATTAACGACTTTGATGGCGACTTTAATTTTTACCGGTTCCGTTGGTGTGGCTTGGCTTCTTACCCCAGGTGTAAGGTATGTTGACTTGAATTCTCTACCTAGCTTAATCAGAGAATATTTAGATTTTCCTTCCTCGTACTTTTTCAACATGCTACATGCTATTATTATTATTATTTTTTTTTTAACTCCGTTTCTTGGGTAACATGGCTATCAAAACGGGCATTAGGCCAAGCTTCAATTCGCCTCAGATGTGCCTCTCAAGAAAGATCTTACAATGTTCGTGGTTTGCAACAATGTGGCTTTTTGCATGATCAGGTAAGTATGTTCTGGTAGTTCTAGAGCTTTAATGTTTTTCTTTAATGCCTATTATTATTATTTTCGCTGAGCGATGCTGGACAGTTCTGCCGTGTCTCCGACATTCTCACGACAGAAGCGCCAACGAATTATCTACAGCCACTTCCCACAACCCGCAGAGTTAGTGACCGTAGATTCCCAAATCATGTGCCCTAAGCAGCCTAAGGGACCCCAGGATGACTGCTTTCTGCATTTGACCTGCCAACCATTCGGCTGACTTCTGGTAGGCCGGTATGGTCTTCAATTCTGAGAGCAGTGTAGGCCTCATCCCACCGAGTACACCGATTATCAGGACGACCATCTTGACAGAGTAGTCAGGGTACAGCGCATGGAGCTCATACCGGAGATCTCGGTATTTAGTCCGTTTTTCCTCCTCCTTCAAGGCGATGTTTGTCTCAGCAGGCGCCGAGAACTCGACGACATACATCACCTTGGTTTGGTGGTCGAGGAGTACTATGTCAGGCTTGTTGGCTTGAATTAGCCTGACGGTCGGAAACGAGAAGTTCCAATAAATTCGGCATTTCTTGTTCTCGACAACGGACTCGATCTCTCCGGGGACATAAGGCAGCACTGGTGTTTGGTCTACTTCATACGAGTGCCGTAGATGGTAGTATAGCACCCGTAAAGCCGCGTTATGCCTATGGATGTAGGCCGAAGTCGCATAAATGGGACATGCAGATAGTAAGTGCATGAGCGACTCCGGCGCCTGACGACAAGTCCTGCAGTTGGTGTCAGGAACTTCCACTTTCATAACGCGACTACGGTAGATCAAAGTGTTAATAACACCATCTTGGCAGGCCACAATGAATCCTTCAGTCTCCGACTTTAGCCCTGCTGACCGAAGAAAAGCGAAGGTCAGCTTTGTCGATAAACCTAGCGTCTCTATGTTGTTATAGAACACACCATGCATAGATTTATCGACATGCTGCCTGAGTAGATTTCTCTGCTCAGCGGCTTTAATTTGGGCTGTCAGGCGATTTGGCGGAAGCTCAGTTACTGACTGTACGTTTCATGAAACTCTAATTCTTAAAATGGAAAGATACGGTATAAGAGGCCAAATTTTAAACTGGTTTGAAAGCTATCTAAGAGGAAGGACTCAATTTGTTGATGTAGATAACATAAGATCCTCCCATCTGCAAACCGATGTGGGTGTTCCACAAGGCTCAGTGTTGAGTCCGTTGCTATTCATAATCTATGTAAATGATCTAAAATTCTCGAATCTCATAATGTTTGCCGATGATATGTCAATTCTCAGTACGAGCAAAGATATAAACAGCACAATCGCAAACACAAACAAACAATTATCAGTAGTCCATTCTCTATTATTAAGTAATCAATTGGTATTGAATAATGATAAATCAGTCTTTATTCATTTTAATCGTCATGATAATGCTGATAAAAGTTTGTTATTAAAATCGAATAAGGGATCACTAAAACAGGTTACTAGCACAAAATTCTTAGGCATACATATATCTGAAGATTTCAACTGGAAAGTCCACATCGATATGTTATGCAAAAAAACTGCACCAATCTGCTATTGTATAAAACAACTACGGCTTATGGTCAATTCAGAAGTGCTAAAAATGTACTACTATGCACATTTTCATTCAATCGCTTCATATGGAATAATTGCTTGGGGATACTCCAGTGATAGTTCAAGGGTATTTTTACTACAAAAGAAAGCAATCCGATATATGGTTGGAGTAAATGCAAGAATGAGTTGTCGGGCTCATTTTAAAAATTTGGGAATTTTAACACTGCCATCTATCCTTATCTTAAATTTATTGTTATATGCTAAGGAACAAAATTTTCCTCTACTAAATCAAGATAATCCTTATAATACACGTAATAATAGCATATTGCACATACCTTACCATAGAACTTCTTTATATGAACGATGTCCTAAATACCTTGCAATTAAAGCCTTTAATAAATTGCCTGACAAATATAAACCTCTTAATGAATTATAGTTTAAGAAAGAGGTAAAAAAATTCCTACAAGATAAATGTTATTACTCCTTTAATGAGTATTTAGACGATAGATTATAATTCACCTTCAGTTTGCCGTATTCTCTTTTTCAATATTTTTTAAAACTTTTTGACATATTTTGTTGGACCTATTATTTTACTGGTTTGTTTCGGTACTTGATTGTCGCTTCTTTTTAAAATAGTTCATGTTTTCTATTTATTGATTATGTTTGACTAGCTACATTATTGTAGTTTTTAAAATTTATTTATGTACTGTTCATATATTGTTTTTATTATTGTATTGTTTTATACATTTATACATTTATTTTTGTACTGTACTGACTTATTCTATATTGTGTAACCACAATCTTCAGAATTAATAAATTATTATTATTATTATTATTATTACGTCAGCACCTCGCCGGCCTCCTCGCCTGAACTCGAATACGAGACCGAGATCATCTGCGGCCCTTCGTGCTGCCTCAAATAAGAATGCGCCAACTCCCACGGTTTCATGATCTCTCAAATTTAGCAAATTTTAAGAGCAGTTTAATCAGTCATATAAAAATAGTGTAAAGGTTTTTTTCTCCTCTAGTCATTCCCTTTAATAGTTGTTGTCTCAACATTTTTAAATAGGTAAACCAGTTGTATTAATAGTTATATTTGTGCAATTTATTTTAAAGTATTTATTTAACTTATATTTGTGTTTTGTTTACTGTTGTATAATAGATTCAATGTAAATTGTGTAAAGTTTTGTAACTATTTATCTATTTGTAATAGGTTACGTGCCTAAATAAAGATCTTTCTTTCTACAAACCGTAGGAGTGGGTCCGAGCTCCTTAGTATATTGCACGCCATACTCAGCGCTACTCTGCTATGCATACACTCCAGGCTCAAGAGTCCTCGACCCCCCCGTTGACGTGGGAGGTATATTCGAGGAACAGACGATCTAGGATGAATGCTCCTATTGATACGCATCATCTTACGGGTATCCCTATCCAATTGGCGCAGCTCATCTAGTGTCCATTTGACTACCCCGAAGGAGTAGAGCAGAATCGGAACGGCAAGCATATTAGTAGCAGACACCTTGTTTTTCCCCGAAAGCTCAGAAGACCAAATCTTTCGGAGGCGGTGTCTGTACTTGCCGCAGAGAGTGTCCTTAACTTGTTGCACATCCTGGATATGGTGCTGTTGCACCCCTAGGTACGTGTAGGTCTCTCCGGCATCCAGATGTCGTAGGATGCTTACGTCTGCTAGCTGCACATCTTCCAAGAATTCACCGCATCATCCTCTCTTGATATGGACGACTGCACACTTGTCCAACCCGAATTCCATGCCAATGGCCCGCGTGTACTCTTGGACCACCCTGAGAGAGTTTTGTAGTTCGCACTCTCCGGAGGCGTAAAGTTTTAGGTCATCCATATAGAATAGATGGGTGACCTTATTCCTCCGGTTGCTGGGTGGACCACATTGGTATCCGCGGGTTCTGCGCAGTGCGACAGATAACGGCAGCAGTGAGATGCAGAATAGGAGGGGGCTCAGGGAGTCACCCTGGAAGACTCCTCTCCTAAATGTTACCAACTCTGTCGAAACCCGCTGAGCACCAGATGTTATGGTGAAGCGAGTCCTCCAGAGCGGCATCAGCTGTTCGATGCATCTCACTACTGGGGCAGGTATCGCAAGGCACTGCAACAAGTGTATCAATAGTGCATGCGATGTTGTATCGAATGCCTTGCGGTAATCGATCCACCCCATTGATAGATTACGCTTGTATTGTACAGAATCCTGCGTAATAACAGCGGTCTATCAATATGTTTTCTTTGCAACCTGCCACACGTTTCTTTCCACCACGCTGCTCGTGTATCTTGTTAAAGACCGGCTCTACCGACCTCAAAGTCCTAGCATACAAGATACGGGTAAATAGCTTGTAGCAGGAATTGAGGCAAGTAATCGGCCTGTAGTTTTTCGGATTGGACAGATCTCCCTTTTTAGGGATTAGTACAGTTCGCCCTTCGGCGAACCAGTGCGGGATCTGCTGCCCCTCGTTCAACCAAGAGTTGAAAACTCGGGCCAGATGACGGTGAGTGGAAGGGAATTTCTTCCACCACCAGTTGTTTATGCCGACTGGACCCGGGGCAGCGAAATTCTTAGTGCCAACAAGTGCTTGTTGGACTTCTTCCACACTGATCTCCGGACACACTTCGTCTTGACCCTCTAAAAGCCTGTGACAGAGGGTCTCGAAGTGTGCTATCGCTGGAGTGTCATTATCGAATGGACTCGCAGTCTCGTAGATTCCTTTCCAGAAGGCTTCGACATTCTCAACAGACGGCGGATTTTCGACAACACGCTGTGGCTCTTGGAACAGACGAGATGGGCATGTTTGGAACAGATGGTTTTGCTCCATGCTCCGTGCTCGCCTGACCAATGTTTTCTTAATGGCCATAAGTGCTCGAATCCTATCTAGACAATGCTGCTTGATGGTCTGCAGCACTGTCCGATTTAGAGTGTGATGTTGTCGCCTAAGTCTAGCAACTTCTAGCAACTATACGCCGGATTTTCGGCGTAAATGGCTTAGTTGCCGTTATGTATTCCACCACACTCTGGATTCGAGATGCGTGTTGTCTCACCGATTTAATTTTTGCCTCGATTTCCTGTACCCGCCGCTTAGTCTTCTTGACCTTGTCCAACACGCTTGCCAGGCGTTGTTGGGGGACAAGTTGCCTAGCAGCGGCGTACACGGCACTGTTGATTTGCCATATGTTGGCATCTTCTGGAAGTTTATTATTATTATTATTATTATTATTATTATTAGCCGTTACTCGAGTCCGAGTATAAAAAATGTTACAGTTGATAGATTGTGTACAATAGAAAACAAGTAAAAGGTGTAGTCTATTGTAATTCCCATTCATCTACGGCGCACATGACTATGGCTATAGAGGCCAATTCGGGAGAGCACATGTCGACCGACCGCAGTCAGGACAAACATAGACTTGGTTAGGTCTTGGATTCGGCCTTCTTGCAGCAACATTTCCTTGATAGCTGGCCACAACCCCTCGCCATTCGGTTCTGTCCGCTGCAAGTTGCTCCCATTGCTCGTCTGCAATACCGCAGGAATTTAGATTTTCATGGAGAGCGACTTTGAACCGCTTTCGTTGACCGCCACGCCTTCTTCTACCGCTTAGCAGTTCACCATAAAGTGTACATTTAGGAAGGCGATTATCATGCATACGATGAACGTGACCTGCCCATCTTAGGCGTGCTCTTGAAATAAGCACCTCAATTGGAAGGCTGTTTGCTCTCCTGAGTACTTCCACGTTTGATATGTGATGGAACCAACGGATTTTCAGCATACTTCTGAGGTGTCTTTGCTGAAAACATTCTAATTCTTTCACATGACGACGGTAAGTGACCCAGCTTTCACATCCATATAGCAGTGTTGGAATGACAACTGCTCTGTAGACAGCCATTTTCGTTGACAAAGCAAGGTCGTGGTTGTCAAATACTCTCTCTCTCTCTCTAAGTCCCCAGGCTCTAGATGCAGCGTTAATTCTATTGCGAATCTCGCTGTCCATGTTTGCTTTGTCATTAACAACGTTGCCTAAGTAATTGAACTGATCCACCACTTCAAGAGAATTTCCATTAAGTGTAATGTTTATTTGGTTCACTTGATGAGGAGTTGGCATAATCTTAGTCTTTCCAATGTTGATTTTAAGTCCCAAGGAATCATAGCTCTGGGCATACACATCTAAAAGTTCTTGAAGCTCTTCCGGCATAGAGGCTAAAAGTGCACAGTCATCCGCATACTGGAGATCACAAATGAATTGTGTGCGTGTCTTCGTGAAAGCTCTAAAGCGCCCTATGTTAAAGAGACCGCCATCAAAACGGTATCTGAGACCTATTCCTCTCTGACTGTCAGTTTGTTGTCAACAATAATTGTTAGAGCAGTGGTAAACAAATTAAAGAGTAGGGGTGCCAGGATACATCCCTGCCTAACTCCAGTGAGGGTTTGGAAAGGTTCGGTTGCCTCATTATTATACATTAATTGTGTCAAATGGTACAGCAAAATAGTTTTTCAAATGAAATTAAAAGACGGTCTTATTCGCGTAGGAGGTCGTTTAGTGAACGCTAATTTATCATTTGATAAGAAATACCCTATAGTTCTTCCTCCCAAACATAAATTTACACGCTTACTAATAAAACATATCCATCACAAATATTTACATGCGGGAGCACAGTTTGTTTTATCACAAATTAGGTGTCAATTAATATGACACTAAAAGAAACAGTCCTAGAGAACACACCCCTATATACAAGGAAAAATTTTTTGCATGAACTGCCGCCATACATTATTAAGCTAATTAAAACCAAGAGGAAAATGTACCGTGAATATCAGCAACATCCCTTTCCAGGAGGTAAAACGAGAATAAATGAACTAAGTAAAAACATACATAACATGATACTGCAGTATAGAACAAACAAATGGTTAGATGCATGTGAAGAAATAAACAAAGCACGGGGAAAAAATTTCTACCAACAAATCAATAAATTGACGAAATACAATAATAAACAGAATGTACCCACTATCCAGGAAAATAACAAGGAACATCACACAGATCAAGAAAAAGCAAAAGTGTTTGCGGAGAGATTCGCAACACATTTTTCAGATACTCCACATCTCAATTACGATCAGGAACATTTTAACCGAGTTAATGATTGGTACAACGATTACTTTCGAGATCAAGATCAACTCACACCCGAGGAAATCAACGTTGACGAAGAACTATACTTTAAAATTCTATCAGCCCAAAAAAACTCAGCACCCGGTAATGATAAGATACCATGGAAAATAGTAAAAAAATTAGAATACACTATTCATTTACACATCATCAAAATGTTCCAATTCTGTTTATCACATGCATATTTTCCTGATGATTGGAAAGAAGGGCATATCATAGTAATTCCAAAACCTAACCGCGATCACACCAAAACTAGTAATTATAGACCAATTACACTATTACCCGTCCTCGGTAAACTACTGGAAAAGATCATTAAGCACAATATTTTGCAGTCAGTAGAGGAAAAAATCCCACAACACCAATTTGGCTTTAAAGCAAAAAGCTCTACAATACTTCCCCTCACGGCTCTGGTCTCCAATACCCAATCGGCCAGACTAAATAATCTCAAAACAGCAGCTTTATTCCTCGACGTCAAAAAAGCATTCGATAGCATATGGCACAAAGGATTGCTATATAAATTAAAGAAACTGGGTACACCGGATTATCTCATTTATCTAGTCAAAAACTTCTTAGATGCCAGGAAATTAAGGGTTAAAATAAACAATGCATTGTCAGAAGAATTTGTTGCCGAACAAGAAGTGCCCCAAGGATCTCCACTCTCCCCTCTATTATTTAATATTTACTGTTATGACATATTCACCTACACAGAACACTTTAACAAGACAGGATACATGTTGCAATATGCAGATGATACGGCTTTGGTGGCACATGATAAAACATCGAGCAAAGCGATAGAGAAACTACAAAGGCTTTGTGATGAAACTTTGATATGGTTTAATGAATGGCGGCTCCAGATAAATCCATCTAAATCACAGCTGATGATATTTAACCACACACCATCGATCACCTCTCCAACAGTAAATATTTCCAACATCACAATTCATCCAGTAGCAAATGCTAAATACCTCGGAATTAACTTAGACAACAAACTAAACATGAACCTACATACAAAAATTATGAAAAGAAAAGTAGTTTCCAGAGCAAAACATTTTAGGGCTTTGACATACAAAAATAAAGGGATTAATATAGCTGCTGCTTCTAAAATATATAAATCAATTTGCAGACCAATCCTAAAATATGGACACACGATTTACCTGAACTGCAGAAACCCGGCTTTAAAGAATATACAAGTAGCAGAAACATCAGCTCTTAGAGCTATCACAAAAATTCGACATCCAGCAAATCCACTACATCACCCATCCAACAGATTACTCTACAATAAAACCAAAACTCATCCGATCACCCAAAGACTGCTAATTCTAACCACCAAATTTGCCAAGCAAACACACAACATGGAAAAACTGGAACCACTATTAATACCTAGGTCAGAAGTTAGGCCAAGATGCAAACATCCTGTAAGAACTATTCAAGAAATCCTAAAAGCACTGACGCAAAGAAGATAAGGAACTATTTCACTGAATAAAATACATTAGAAATGTTCAATTACCGCATATGTCATGTCAATTTTTTTTTATTTTTTTTTTTACATATGTAATGTATTATAGAAACAAGACACATTGTAAATATTATAATAAACTATAGAAATGTGTAATTCACACTGGCTGAAGGACCTCGGTCGATGGCCATTTGGTTGTTGTTGTAACGTAACCAATAAAGCACTTTTACTACTACTACTACTACTAGGTGTCAATTCTGGCCAATCAATGGCAGAAACGAAGTTAGAAGCGTACTTAGACAGTGCATAACGTGTTTTAAGGTCAAACCTCCAGAATTCGCTCAACTAATGGGTGGATTAATAGAGACAAGAGTCACAGTTGCTCGTCCATTTACCAACTGCGGGGTAGATTATGCCGGCCCATATTTATTAAAAGATGGGAAAACTAGAAATAGAGTGTTAATAAAGTCGTATTTATGTATTTTCGTATGTTTAGCCACGAAGGCGGTCCATATCGAGCTAGTCACAGACATGACTACTGAAGGCTTTTTAAATGCATTCAAACGGTTCGCTTCTCGTCGAGGTTTGTGCAAGCGTATTTGCTCAGATTACGGCAAAAATTTTGTCGGGGCAGATAATTACCTGAAACAGGTGTACGAAATTATTAAAAATATTTCCAAAGATCAGAAATGTCAACTATTTTCTTGAAAATCATGTTGAATGGAGCTTTATCCCGGCGCTGTCTCCTCACTTTGGTGGCATTTGGGAGGCCTCGGTTAAATCTTTTAAATATCACATAAAGCGTGTCATCGGAGATCAGCATTTAAATTACGAACAATTTATCACAGTATTAACGCAAATCGAAGCCATCCTCAATTCCCGACCTATTTTACCTCTGTCAAATGATCCTACCGATCTACTTGCTCTGACACCAGGACATTTTTTAATCGGAAGCAGCTTGGTAGCACTGCCTCAGGAGGATATAACGAAAGCATCATTTAATCGTTTGAATTATTTCAAGCAACTGCAGCAGTTAGTTCAAGGTTTTTGAAAGAGATGGAGTCGAGATTACTTACACACTTTGCAACAGAGAGCCAAGTGGTGTGAAGGCAACACCAATATTAAAATAGATACTTTGGTATTATTAAAGGAAAACAACGTTCCACCGATGCAGTGGCAAATGGGTCGTGTAGTGTCAGTTCACCCAGGTTCAGACAACCTAGTGCGGGTAGTGTCCGTTCTGACTAGTAGTGGCATCATTAAACGTTCAGTTACCAAGATTTGTCCTTTACCTATTAACGACTATTGACTTTGATAAAGATAAATCCAATAAATAGCATAAGTTTTATTTGTAACTAATATTTACGTTTTTTATGTTACTTTGAAATCGGTCATTGGTATTTTAACTGTTATTTCGATGTATATTTTAAATTGTGTGTGTCATGTTAAACATAACCTCAGTAATTACGGCAAAATCAGGGATGCAAAATCTAACTATAGTTTACGGCCAAATGGTAACTTAGATATCCCAAATCACAATCTGTCAATCGTGGCTAAGAGTCCTACCATTATGCAAATAAAACTTTTCAATAAATTATCATTTGTTCTAAAAACTACTTCAAGTAATAAAATATTCAAAAATGAAGTTCGTAAACTTTTGTTGAACTATAGTTTCTACAATGTTCAGGAATACTTGGAATGTAAAGATTTCTGAGGTACCTAGTTCAAGCTAGTCTATATGTACGTATGTTTAAATTTTTTTTTTCTTTTTATATATAAATTGTATTATCTATTATATTTTTTAAATATTTAAAATTTTATCATGTTTAATAATGTTTATGCCAAAGTAATTTTTAAGTAAGTAACTGCTCTATTTAGTTTCTCTCTCTGTCTGTTTTCTCTACTTTCTCTACCCTTGTACAATACTGACATTATTCAATACTTGTAAAAGTCAAATGAAAATAAAGTATTATATTCTTTTTTTTTTTTTCAAAAAAACCAGTCACCCTACTCTGTGGCTCCGACCCTCACAGAGGGGAGCTGGTAATACCAATAGCCACTCCCCACGCCCGTGGGGTGAGTGACTACCGGGTCCGCGAATCATGTGCCCTGAGTAAACGCAATGAACCGAGGATGACAGCCTTCTGCATTCTGCCGGCTAAGATATCTGCCGAATCTCGGCATGCCGGTATGATCTTTAGTTCTGAAAGCAGCGTCTGTCTCATTCCACCAAGGGCTCCTATAATCAGTACCACTATTTTAATAGAATGGCCTGGATAAAGCCTGCGGAGTTCGAAGAGCAAATCTCGATATTTTGTCCGTTTTTCCTCCTCTTTAGGGCACTTCTCATTCCCCACAACGGACTCAATATCCCCCGGAATGTAAGGCAGCACTGGTGTTTCGTCTATCCCATACGAGTGCCTTAGATGATAGTAAAGCACTCGTAATGCTGCGTTGTGTCTATGAATATAGGCAGAGACTGCGTATGTCGGGCAAGCCGACAGTAAGTGCATTACAGTCTCCGGCGCCCTGCGGCAGGCCCTGCAGCTGACATCAGGGACCTCCATACCCATGACACGGCGTCGATAGACGAGGGTGTTAAATACACCATCCTGGCAAGCCATTATGAATCCCTCGGTCTCAGACTTAAGCCCAGCTGACCTTAAGAAGCCGAAGGTCAACCTTTCGGATAACCCGAGGTCTTCTATATTTTTATAGAAGACCCCGTGCAATGGCTTATCCTTATGGAGCTGCAGAAGGATGTTGTGTTCTGCAGCTCTAATGTGGGCTTTTAGTCGAACGGGTTCCAACTCGGTGACAGAGTCGGGGTTTACCCGCTCGACGTCGAAGATGAGACCAAGTTCATCGGCTGCTCTCCGTGCTGCCTTAAAGAGAAAAGCTCCTACCTCTGCATTTTCATGGTCTCGGACCATGCAGAGGAGGGGATCCGAACTCCTGGTGACCTTACATGCTCCATCCAGAACCATGCTGCTATGGAGACTCTCCAAGCTCAAGAGTCCACGGCCTCCCCGATGTCGTGGGAGATATAACCGTGGAACGGACGATTTAGGATGCAAGCTCCTATTGAGATGCATCTTCTTGCGGGTTACTACATCGAGTTGACGCAGCTCTTCTCTAGTCCACTTCACTACTCCGAAAGGGTAGAGAAGGATCGGAACGGCAAGCATATTTGTAGCAGACACCTTGATCTTCCCCGACAGTTCTGAAGACCAGATCTGTCGGAGTAGGTGCTGATACTTGCCGCGGAGAGCGTTTTTCACTACACTCACTTCTTGGGTGGAGCGTTGCTCGACACCCAAGTAAATGTACGACTCTCCGGCATCTAGATGGTGTAAGATGCTTCCGTCCTCTCCATAGTCACCGCATCGTCCTCTCTTGAGATGGATCAGTGCGCATTTGTCCAACCCGAACTGCATACCGACAGCCTGCGTGTACTCCTGTACCACCCTAAGGGACTGTTGGAGATCCCTCTCTCCAGAGGCATAAAGTTTAAGGTCATCCATATAAAATAGATGGGTGACCTTATGCCTCCTGTCGCCGGGGGTACCGCAGTTGTAGCCACGGGTTTTCCGGAGCGAGACGGATAATGGCAGTAGTGAGATGCAAAACAGAAGGGGGCCGAGGGAATCTCCCTGAAATACTCCTCTTCTGAATGTTACCGACTCTGTTTGGACTCTATCGTTACCCGATGTTATGGTAAAGCGAGTCCTCCAGAGCGGCATCAGTTCTTCAATACATCTCACTATGGGACCGGGTACCACAAGACATCGCAGCAAGTGAACAATGAGCTCATGTGATGTCATGTCAAATGCCTTGCGGTAGTCGATCCAGGCCATAGAGAGGTTCCGCTTATACTGCATGGAGTCCTGCGTGACACATCTGTCGATCAACAGGTTCTCCTTGCAGCCAGCGACACCTCTCTTCGACCCTCGTTGCTCATATATCCGTTCGTAAACTGGTTCAACTGCGTGGAGCACCCGCATGTACAAAATGCGTGTAAACACCTTGTAACATGCGTTTAGGCAGGTTATCGGTCTGTAATTCTTTGGGTTGGACAAATCTCCGTTCTTGGGGATCAGCACTGTCCGCCCCTCAACAACCCAAGAAGGGATTTGCTGCTCCCCATTTAACCAGGAATTAAAAATTCTCGCCAAATGGTGGTGGGTGCTCGATAACTTTTTCCACCAAAAGTTATTTATCCCATCGGGACCTGGAGCAGCAAAGTTCTTAGAGCCCTCAAGAGCCCTACGGACCTCTTCTGGGGTTATTGGTTCGCACACCCTGTGGTTGCTGAAGCCTTTGACAAAAGGCTTCAAAGTGTGCAAGGGCAGGAGAATCTCGGTTGAGTGGAAGCTTCTCCTCGTACAGCGTTTTCCAGAAGTTCTCCACCTCATCTGCAGTCGGCGGATTGTCTACAACACGCGGAGGCGGTAGGAAAAGGCGCGAGGGCTTCTCGCGGAACAGTTTATTTTCCGCAAGCCCCCTCGCCCGCCTCACTAGTGACTTTCTGCAAGTCACTAGCATCCGTATCCTGTCGAGACAGTGCTGTTTGGTGGTTCGCAGCACTGCCTCATTGAGTGTGTGATGGACGCGTCTTAAGTTGGCGGCTAATCGACGCACTTTAGGCGTGAAAGGCCTGTTGGCCGCCATATAGTCCATCACACATTGGATACGGGATGCGTGTTGCCTCGCCGACCGGATCTTGGCTTCCATCTTTTGTATGCGCCGCTGCGCTCTCTCCTGTGGGGAAGAGGTATTTCGCCTCTCCACCTGAGACGAGCGTTGAGCAGCGGCATACACGGCACAATTTATGTGCCAGATGTCAGCCTCTTCTGGTAGCGCTGTACGGAGTTCTGGCCAGGTCTTGTGGCCCGGGGGTTTTCAGACGGTGTAACCCCCTTCTGGTACTGAGGCCCTCTGGTATTGGCGGAACGAGGAGAGCTACGTCCTCAACCGGTGAATGTGGCGGCTCTTCGGCCACCTCATTCACCGGTCCAGGAGCAGCCCTCACGTAGCCCCTACTACGAAGGTGGGATACATAGTCACGCAGATTTTGTGGCGTGAAGGCGCTATGCTCTGGTAGCCTCTCACACCACAGAGCATGCATCCGCGCCATGTATCCCCTCCGCGCGGGCTCACTGCTTTCATAACAATGCAGAAGTTCATCCCTCAGTTCATCTGTCCACTCAAAGCGTCCTTGGGCATTGCCATTGTTATCAACGGGCGGTCTTATTATTATTATTATTATTTCAAGGCCGGCGGCATGTTCTGTTTCATTTTTTATTTTTATGTATTTTTATATCTTGTGCACATGTAAATGTGTTTCTAAGACGGTCCTGCTAGGTGGTGTATCGCGCATGAGCCAACGAGAGAAGTTGTAACCTAGCCGTCAGGGCCTATCTAGTTAGTAATAAGCAATCAAACAATGTGTTACGTACTTGTAGTACTGATATATCAAAATTGTTGTAAACAGCAAAAATACAAGTTTTAAATACAGTCCACTTTTATTCAAAAAATTCACTAAGTCCAACATACTTTCAGGTAAAGTACAGTTTTAAAAAATGGCTGAAAAATATAAAATTATGGTTTTATAATTTTTTTGCGATTATCTTTGTTAATATGGGAGATACAAAAAAAAATACTTTCTCAGCAAACTTAAAGAACATGAAATTTTATACAAGTATCTTTCATAAATACTATGTATATAATGTATTGTAAACACAAATCCATTAAGCCGAGGATACTAATTACACCTTGGTTTGAATTTTCAAGTGTTTATCTTCAACAAAATGAACTTCAATCTAAACTAGCATTGAATGAGTACCCTATTCGACTTTGATATATTATTATAAATAACTTCATTTGACAAAACTACAGTCATCTATGTAGTTACCACTTTGTTACTTTATAATTGTACGTGACTTCTAGGTAAATTTCTCGGTATTCGGGATATCATAATTACTAGTGAGGTGACCTCAAAGTCATGGAACTCGTAGGTAATATCCATTAATGTTAATAATGTTATCTATCTACAGATCATAATACACAGAACTACTATAAAATGGGTGTTGCTTCTTAAATGTTAAGTATGTAATTTCATATTATATGATTGAATTGGTAGCACTGTCTCACTAGGCCATACTGCGTAATGCGCACATGCTTATTTCTAAAAACCCAATGACATTTAATATGGTGAATGGTTGTAAACATTTTGAATTGGAATAGTACTTGTATCTACAATATAAACTACATTAAATTCACCATGAATTAAATTTCACCATCTAATCCCCAATATTCAACGACAGGCGCAGTTAGTACTTGGATGGGTGACCATTCCAACGGAAACCGCGTCCTCGCCTCGCACATCTTCCAGCGGCTTGTATATCAGTGTATGCGCGGAAGCTATATAACCTTAGGCGAGGGTTGTATAGGAGATATACCATCCTTCGGAGGGGATGTAAAGCCGTCGGTCCCTTGTCTATTAAATATTAGGCAAGTAAAAGATCCCTACTCTTCTTAAGGGAAGAGGTTCGGCAAAATTCCTGGTTGGGGATAGCTCGTCTACAGGCGTCGGTGTTAGGCCCCAGTAGCGGAAATAGGCCGACGTTAAATAAATATATAAAAAAAAAATCCCCAATATTGATACCCTTTCATGCTGTGTATCACTCTGTACTGGAAAAAATTGTTAAATAATATGACTCAAAAAATAAATAATGACGTCTGTTTACAAAGGGCAAGCTTATGGTAACCAATAATTTATAATAAAATAATGTTAAGTAATTTAACATCTTATATGCAATGTACGTCTCTATAGTACAGGATGTGAGGTTAAACATAGTAGTTATAAAATTTCAGATAGAAGATAGAACTGTGAAATGGCAACAGCAACTTTAAACAGGCAATTTGTAGCAATAGCAACTTTACCACTACTAAAGTGTCGCTACGGTTCAAAGTCCTGTTTGGTACTTTGCGGTAAATAGAATTTTACGCCAATTTTATGGACAAAACTTGTGACGTGATTATTACAAAGCCCTTCGCATCACAGCGACTTTATTTGTGCATGAAATGAAAGAAATTAGTGCATAATAATTAGTTTCAAGTTCCAAAGAACAGTAAAAAAAAAATTAACACCTTGGGTATCATATTCAGGTATAAGAAGAACAATATTTTAGTTAAAGAGTGTAAATTTAAGTGGGGCGTGGTTTGATTTGTTCGTGCCACGATTATGTTTGACAGTAAACTTGCATTTGTTTTAATTTTGTCATTAAGACTATCGGGACATTATACAATTTTTACTTTCTAATAATATTATTCTTATAGCATTCTATTTAATTTTTGAATTAGGGATGTTGACAAACTCAAGGAGTGAAATATAAGTATATTGAAATCAAAGCAATGCTAGCAACACTGTTTTATAAGAGTCAGGGCTATCATTACTCTGCTAAATTTTATAATACTCTTCCTCAATCAGTAAAAAACTTAAAATATTTGCACATTGTTCAACTTAAAAATAAAATCAAGAGATACCTAAAAACTAATGCCTTCTGCAGTTTTGTTGAGTTTTTTAGATTGATTTTTCAGATTTAATAAAGGCCTATTAAAGTAGGGGGTGCAAGAACTGTAAGAAACTATTAATGATTTCAATACCAGATCTATGGAAAAATACTGAGGTGTGGCAACGAAGTATGCACAATTGTAAAATTGTATGAAGGGCTCAACAACCACGACAAAAAAACACGTTTTTTTATGAGTCAAAGGATGACCCCACCATAGAATCCAAACAAAATTTCAGGAAGAGATTTTTATTCCAGTACATTGGATACACCAAAGAAATACAATAGAAGATTTTGTTCAAGCTTTATGTGAATTTCAATAAACAGAGCAAGAAGTATTAAAGAAATCATGTATGGATCTTGATATATTTTTGCAACAAGTTGATAAATAAGATATTTTTGAACAAAATGTTGATGGCAGTGAACTATATAATACATTGTTTTTTAAAACCATCGTGATTTCTCTTCAGGCACCCCAAAAGATATATTAGGTTATATCAGCGGTAACGAATTCGCCTCCTGTTCGTGTAATTTAGTGATAGCACTTAGAATTTTTCTGATATTGCTTGTGCCGATTGCATTTGAAGAACAAAGTTTTTCTAAACTAAATTTATGGAAAAATTATTTAAGGTCCTCTATGTTCCAGGAGTGATTAATGAATTTTGCAATACCATCAATAAACCAATATATTTGTCAAAAATTAGATACATCAAAAATGGCACAGCTATATAAAGAAATCACCACTATACATCAGACTACCATTTTTCTATGTATGACATGCTATAAACGAATCTGATGTCCAAATTGCTTGATTTGGTGTCAGTTTTTCTTAAACGAGAAAAACGCTTATTCGTCATTTATCTAAAACTTTTCAATACAATTTTCCACTCATTTGAAATATTTTTTCGATAAAAACTTGACTTTGCTGTGATAAGGGATTTTCAAAAGGCCTTTTTGAAACAATTTTTCCGTCGATTTTTATTTTAAACATTTTTTTATTAGAGAGAAAACTTGCTTTTGGGTCCTGGAGTCGCACCTAGTACTCTGATTTCAATTAAAGCCTTTTCGAAACTATCTTCTATTGTGAATGCAATTTTTGTATAAACCCTGTTTTCTGTTTTGACAACATATGGTTTTTGGGCCCTCCTTGGTGCACCAACGTGAAATTTACAGAAAATCTAAACTTCTGTACACTATTTTAAAATCTCTATCTACAATTAATTAGTGTTAGTTGAGTATTGGACCTTTACTTATATCCCCAGAGGAAAAAAAAATCATTTTTCTTCAATTCTAATATAAAAATAAAATAACGGTAATTCTCAACAAAAAATTGTAACATCACATTCTCTTTGGTATAAAAATATATAAAACTATGTGTAAAAAGGAATTGTATTAAAATATAATTTTAAAAAAATTAAACCTTTCTTTAAATGTATTTAATTACTTCCCAGTTATTTAAATACGTTTAGGATAATATCCACAAATTAGTAAATATTTGAGATAAAATATTTGTAAGAATAAAAACAAACACTTGTTGCAAAAAGTATTTACAAACTTTTAAGCGGCTTTTTTAGACCATTCCAACGTGTTGAAAATATTATGACATTAGATGAAGCATGCGATATTCAACTTGTCGAGTTTATATCACAGAGATTATATATAGTAAATAGAGGAGCAGTAACATTAGAGATGCACGTACCCACAAGATGGATGAAGTGGGGCATTGAGGGGCATCCGCATTTCGCATATACCTGAACAGCTGACTCGTATTTTTATATTTTCATCATAGTTTTCATAATAATCGTAACATGACCCCAAATCAGTCACTCTTAACAGTCTTAACAGATTACTTCATAAGAATCGTTAGTGAACGTGCAGTACTGCAGTATTTGTACAATAGCAATTTTGAAGTGCAGACTTACTTAGTTCATACATAAAATGCTCAGGGGTTGTATTGTGTCCTAAACATGATGTGCGTTTTTTCAAGTAAGTACCTACTGTCTTTAATGTGGACAAATATCTCTTAAGTTTTCCTTCATTTGGATTTAAGGTGTCGGATTTATGCTAGATAGTAATTATTTTTAGATATTTTGTTTAAGGCTATTTATTTTGTCACTTCAAAAAATTTTGGGGATAAATTCAATAAAAATAGGAAAGTTATTTTGTAGTTGTATACAGGATAAATTGCAAATTATAAAAATAATTACTAAATGGTAACTAAAATATATAGTTGTGCTGTGAGGAGTATGCCATATTTATTAAGAAAATACATAACTTTGCAACGGAATGCATTTACCTTCTATATTTTATAGGGTCAATGCCCATGACTTTTAAAAACAGGTCTTAGAATTAAATTTAGGCTGGACACTTTCAACATAGAATACTCATGTCTACTCATCCAATAAATACTTTTTAAGCCTACATTTGAATATATTTAAAGTGGTACTGTTTTTAATATTCTCAGGTAAGTCATTATACTCACCTAATCCTTTAAAAAATAAACTGTTTTGAGTTGATTTTTTTCTATACGTTTGTAAATGAAAGTCTAGATTAGTTCGAGTATTATGATTATGTACGTTTATATTATAAACTAACATATTCTGCAGATATTTGGGGGCTAAGTTATTCTTAATTTTATATATAAAGACCAGTGTGAAGAATGTAACATATTTTTTGCCCTCGGAAGAAATGAAGACGAACAAATAAGCATATATAATGTGGTTTGTTCAGATTATTTTTGCGAAGAAGATTTTCTGGATGATGAATCTTTGGAAAAAGATGCTGTACCGACACAATTATTGAAACCAGAAGGACGTCCTACCCTAGTCTCAAGACGGACTCGTTTAGACCTTCTGTAAGTTATTTTAATGATGTTTAACCGTCCAATAGTTCAGCAACTCCATAATGACAATGTTTGTTACCTATAGCTTTCTTGATGAACACAGACAGCCAGTAGCGTCACTTTGTACAACCCAAGAACTCCCAGAAGAAGAGTTTGAAAATGTACAAATTTCTGACAAGTTACTCTTATAACTGCTACAAAAAATTATAGTAATAACTATAATTTTAGAGTTTAGGCCTTCTATATCCATGATGGGTGCACAACAGACAAGTCTGAAGATAATAGTGTATTGAATTAACTTTTGCAAATGTAAAATTGAACTTTTCTCCAGCACATCTGTTACTAGCATGCCCGATCCTTCTGGTACTGCTCTTGTTCAAAGAAAATGGGATGCTGGTGAAGGTCAGACATCCTCTAGCAATTCAGCGGGTTTGCAAGGATCTCCTAAAAAAAAGACGACATTTGCTAAGACTGGATCATGCTTATAGGTATAAACTTTGTAGTTTTTTTAGAACAAAATCTATATGTTTTATTATAGCTGGAGTTCAAGAAAAATGAGAATAACTTTAATTGAAACCCGACAAATTAAATCAAACCTTAGATTGCAGTTGAAGACCTCAAAACGAAAAATTCAACGTCTCAAGAACAGGGTGAAGACTAGTGTCTCATCTGAGGAACAAGAAATTTATTAGTGATGAAGTTGTAGCAGTTCTTGAAAAATCCTATTCTGGAGTACCTACAGCACTCATAAAGAGATTTTTGCCAACTTTCGAAGCAAGAAAACTTCCAGAAGAAAATTTGACCCTGAATTAAGAACTTTTGCCATGACAATGAACTTTTAATCCACAAAGGCATATGAATATGTAAGACGAACTTTCAAGCTGGCCCTGCCAGCTCTTTTAACAGTAAGCTCTTAGATGAGCAATATTCATTGTTTACCTAGGTTTTCTTAAACATCATTTGATTTATTGACATCTAAAGTAGCTGAAAATCAATTATTAGACAAGCAAACAATATATATGTGCGTTGATGTTTGATGAAATATCTATTAAGAAACAAATAGATTTTATTGGCGGGAAAACTTGAGGACATGTTGACCTATCTACCAGTATAATGGATGATAAGCTAGAGTATGCCACAGAGGCCGTTGTTTTCATGTTTGTTGCCGTTGATGGTAGCTGGAAGTTGCCAGTAGGATATTTTTTTATTAATTCATTAACTGGAGTAACTAAGGCTAATATTGGTAACAGTAATTTTCCTTACTTGCGATGGACCTAGTGCGAATATCTCTATGATGAAAGAGCTACGGGGTAAAGTAAATGATATAACCAACTTGAAGCCATATATCCCACTAATGAAAAGAATTTTTTATTTTATTTTGAATGCTTGTCACATGTTGAAGTTGTTGAGAAATTGTTGGGCCTCATTGGAAGTATTAATTGATGATAATGGACATGAAGTTGATTTTGAATTATTAAAAATCTTTATTAAATTTAAGAGGGAGAAGGAATGCGTTTTGGCAACAAATTCTCTACAGCACACATTGAATGATAGCGACAAAAAATGAAGGTGTGTATTTTATAATTTAAAAACTTTCAATACATTTTACACAATTTTTTTTTTTTTTTAATATAGCAGCTCAAACTCTCAGTAGAAGTATTGCAGATGCTATAGAAGATTGGCCATCCTGCATTTAAAAACCAGACCCACAATTAGGTTTCTGAAAACAATAAACAATTTGTTTGATTTGCTAAACTCCAGAAATCCATTTGAATGATGGTGCCATACAACTCTTAAACCTATAAATGAAAATTATTGGCGGCCCATATTAGATTCCTCAATAGAATATTTAAAAAAATTTAAGAGGAAAGATGATCACTTCTTGCATACCACCCAAAGAACGACGCCAATTCTGGGATTCGTAATGACGGTCATATCTCTGTTGGGCATTTATAGAAAATGGACCACTTAAATATTTATTAACATATAAGTTTGGACAAGACCATTTGGAACTATTCTTCTGCAGTATAAAGTGTACGTCCATAATTGCATTAAGTAATTAATCGATGCTGTTTCAAACTAACTAATTTTTAGAGCAAGAAATGGTTGGAATAATAACCCCAAACCCCACTGCATTTCAATTTTATCACACATATAAGAGACTTCTGGTTCGACATTGAAACATCTCAACCCCAGGTATGTTAATTAATATCAAATATCCTTGAGCAATCAAGAACTTATTAATTCCTACCCAGTAATTATTTATCTCAATTTTATGTCAAGATAAATAAACAAATTGGCCATTTACGTGATCGTCTAGTTTTATGTGGTTAGGACCTTAATTACGTTGTGTGTGTGTAGTAACCCTTTATAATTACCCCAGGTTCTTTGATTTAAAGTTTGGTATTACTTGTTTCTGTCTGATACTGTAACTGAGAAAATTAATCACTCTGTTATTGTAAATACACTGTAAGTTTGGATACACTGTCTATTATTTGAGAAACCTAGTTAATGTTTTATGTTATTTATGTGATGTTTTATTACTCAAGATTGCACTGTACATTTATAGTTGAAGTTGGTCTTCTAATTTATTTGATTAGAATGAAATCATTTATTTAGTTTATTACTTGTGTGATAAAAAAGGTAAAGGTGGAAGAAAAGACAATAATTGATGGGAAAAAGTAGTAAAAAAAAACCCATTTTATTTTATATAAATTGATGCGGCAAATAGCCGTACATGAAATCAAAACAATCCAAATATTTGAGACAATTGCCTAAATATTATATAGGAAGGGTTACGTCGCTATAGTAATGACATACTATACATATTTCAAAGCTGGTTATGCAATAACAAGTACTAAGGTAATACAATCGTAGGCCGTGTTATTTGTAGGTGTAATTAAAGATGCGGCAAATAGCCGATTAAAATGTAATTGGACTTTGGTGTTAGCAATCGCTCTGATAAAATAAGTTTACTGCAAAACAGAGGACAAGAACAATGTTCTGTTCGTGCATTAGAGAATGGAAGTAATAATGAGACACTCATGTAAGAGATCATAGAATGTTGGGGGAAAGCTCCCTTAATTGAATAAACAACTGCAAATCCCAAATTGTATATGATTGTTCAACAACGTGAACAGGGTGAGTCGATGTAAATCAAACAGACAAGACGTCCCGGTTCAGTACTCGACGAAAAGTATACCCCTAAAAATAAAAGCAAGTATACGGGGTGTGGGGATCCCAGTACTGACCGTTGACCTGAACAGTTTGTAGTTTGTAAGGTAGAAAAGTCGTTGAGTACAAACCCACGATCGCGGTGTTTGTACTAGAGCCAGGGAACTCTTTTTTAATTTGATGGATCGTTATTAAACAATCATAGAAAACTAGGCATTCGCAGGTGAGAAATATCTCACAATAGTTTGACTAGAAATATTCTAGTGAAACCTTACAGGTGAATCCAGGCACACGGCAAGCCCTTGATAGTAAACAACTGAAGTATAATGGAAGCTAAAGTTTCTTGTCATTGCATAAACTCTGAAAATATATAGTTCTAGAATATAAACTTGTTATGGTGCAAACGTAAATCTTCCTAACAAAATATTCAGTATGTGAAATTTCACCTATACTTAGGATTGAAATAATAACGGAGTAGCTTGAAATATAATTGTATCCTATTTTCTTGTTAAATAACAAAGCTAATATTTTATATAAAAATAATCGAATGAAACTAGCTGGACCATTACTGTGGTGACAGAGCGTTAAGCACTCTGTTCATAAACTTCCAGTGATGACATCGCTGCAGGCGCAGCTTGAGTAAAAGACTCAACAAACTAGGTGCGTACTTGGCTAAACAAGACAGACGTCTCCGTCGCAAGTGGCCATCGTGCCAAGACTCAGTGTAAATGCTCATAAGTTGCAGGGAAATTTTCCTAAAGTTGATATTAACACGAAAATCTCCGGCTTGATTTTAATTGTCACAACAACCATTTATCGAAGATGAGAACAAACCCACGATCGCGGTGTTTGAACTAGAGCCAGAGAACTCTTTGTGGTTATAACAACAATGAAAATAAATCAAGAGACTATGTACTATTTACATAGTTGAAAGCAAACAGCCTTATAAGATTTTACAACTGTGGTGTTTTTAACATTTGGGTCAATCAGAACCCCAGCTGTGCCTGTGATGACTTTATTGTAGTAAGAAACTACCGGTCACCCGACCATCTGGGGAGCCGACGACTATACGGAGTGTCGAGTCAAGTGTAATGCAGTTACAGCTGATTTAAAAGTAAAAGTAATGTATTTGGGTCCGGTTCCCTTGAAATGCACCTATTTTAGTGAGTCCGCTAGACAAACAAATGCCCGCAGAAATGCAGCCTGTTAGTCAATGCTAAAAACTCGTTGCATAAATATTATTAAAAGCCTGACATTAAATTAATATCTTTGATACCACAAATAAGCCAATTTCCCCTATTCCCCCCAAACCAGAACGTAAAGTCAATTTTAAATAATAACGCAGATAAGTAAATAGGTTTGATACTTAAATAGTTATGTTGGTGAAATTGTCATCGTGTAAATTGCCAAGTTATGTTCTAACAGTCCAAATCTTTTAGTAACCAGATTGGATTTATTCGTAGAATTAATTGATGTCTTTAGAGAACCAAGCGGGCTCAAGTATTTGATCGTCGACAAGCATCCTGCAATTAGTTCTCTAATTAGCAAATTCAGAGGGTTCGAAAATCAACGACAAACATCCTCGATGAAATTTGCTACTACTGGAATAAGTATTCTTCCGGGCAAACCGAGAGGGCTCGTAGATAAACGTCGGCAAGCATCCTCTATCAGTTCTGCCAGGAGGTATAGCATCGCCTGGTTTTTATTCTGTTCTTCCAACAACGCGGTTCCAAAATCACAGTGCCAATTCCCCATATCTTGAACGTGGCTTGTATATTTGACACATGAGACGTGGCTCCGGTATCCTGCCCTATCTTCGTCTTATACGTTTGCTTAAAGTCGCCCTATTCACTTCATACACAACTCTCGACGCTTTGCTGTTTTTACTAATGCATTAGTCTTGTTTCTAAAACTGCCAAGTTTTAGATAAGAATTAATAACCATGTTACAAGCTATTTTAAAGTGGCACTTGACATATTGAAACACCCCTTCCCCCCCTCAATTAATTATAAATAAAAATCCTGGTCACGTGAACCAGTGAAATAACCCTCCCCGAGTGGTGTTAATTATAAATAGAAATCCTTAATCATGAAGCAATCAAGAACTTATTAATTCCTACCCAGTAATTATTTATCTCAATTTTATGTCAAGATAAATAAACAAATTGGCCATTTACGTGATCGTCTAGTTTTATGTGGTTAGGACTTTAATTACGTTGTGTGTGTGTAGTAACCCTTTATAATTACCCCAGGTTCTTTGATTTAAAGTTTGGTATTACTTGTTTCTGTCTGATACTGTAACTGAGAAAATTAATCACTCTGTTATTGTAAATACACTGTAAGTTTGGATACACTGTCTATTATTTGAGAAACCTAGTTAATGTTTTATGTTATTTATGTGGTGTTTTATTACTAAAGATTGCACTGTATAATTATAGTTGAAGTTTGTTTTCTAATTTATTTGATTAGAATGAAATCCTTTTATTTAGTTTATTACTTGTGTGATAAAAAGGTAAAGGTGGAAGAAAAGACAATAATTGATGGGAAAAAGTAGTCAAAAAAACCCATTTTTATTTAATATAAATTGATGCGGCAAATAGCCGTACATGAAATCAAAACAATCCAAATATTTGAGACAATTGCCTAAATATTATATAGGAAGGGTTACGTCGCTATTGTAATGACATACTATACATATTTCAAAGCTGGTTATGCAATAACAAGTACTAAGGTAACACAATCGTAGGCCGTGTTATTTGTAGGTGTAATTAAAGATGCGGCAAATAGCCGATTAAAATGTAATTGGAATTTTGGTGTTAGCAATCGCTCTGATAAAATAAGTTTACTGCAAAACAGAGGACAAGAATTATGTCCTGTTCGTGCATTAGAGAATGTAAGTAATAATGAGACACTCATGTAAGAGATCATAGAATGTTGGGGGAAAGCTCCCTTAATTGAATAAACAAACTGCAAATCCCAAATTGTATATGATTGTTCAACAACGTGAACAGGGGGAGTCGATGTAAATCAAACAGACAAGACGTCCCGGTTCAGTACTCGACGATAAGTATACCCTTAAAAATAAAAGCAAGTATACGGGGTGCGGGGACCCCAGTACTGACCGTTGGCCTGAACAGTTTGTAGTTTGTAAGGTAGAAACGTAGTTGAGTACAAACCCACAATCGCGGTGTTTGTACTAGAGCCAGAGAACTCTTTATTAATTTGATGGATCGTTATTAAACAATCATAGAAAACTAGGCATTCGCAGGTGAGAAATATCTCACAATAGTTTGACTGGAAATATTCTAGTGAAACATTACAGGTGCATCCAGGCACACGGCAAGCCCTTGATAGTAAACAACTGAAGTATAATGGAAGCTAAAGTCTCTTGTCATTGCATAAACTTGGAAAATATATAGTTCTAGAATATAAACTTGTTAGGGTGCAAACGTAAATCTTACTAGCAAAACATTCAGTATGTGAAATTTCACCTAAACTTAGGATTGAAATAATAACGGAGTATCTTGAAATATAATTGTATTCTATTTTCTTGTTAAATATCAAAGCTAATATTTTATATAAAAATAATCGAATGAATCTAGCTGGACAATTACTGTGGTGACAGAGCGTTAAGCACTCTGTCAATAAACTTCCAGTGATGACATCGCTGCAGGCGCCGCTTGAGTAAAAGACTCAACAAACTAGGTGCGTACTAAACAAGACAGACGTCTCCGTCACAAGTGGCCATCGTGCCAAGACTCAGCGTAAAAGCTCATAAGCTGCAGGGAAATTTCCCTAAAGTTGATATTAATACGACAATCTCCGGGTTGATTTTAATTGTCACAACAACCACTTATCGAAGATGAGAACAAACCCACAATCGCGGTGTTTGAACTAGAGCCAGGGAACTCTTTGTGGTTATAACAACAATGAAAATAAATCAAGAGATTATGTACCATTTACGTAGTTGACAGCAAACGGCTTAATAAGATTTTACAACTGCGGCGTTTTAACATTTGGGTCGATCAGAACCCCAGCTGTGCCTGTGATGACTTTATTGTAGTAAGAAACTACCGGTCACCCGACCATCTGGGGAGCCAACGACTATACGGAGCGTCGAGTCAAGTGTAATGCAGTACAGCTGATTTAAAAGTAAAAGTAATGTATTTGGGTCCGGTTCCCTTGAAATGCACCTATTTTAGTGAGTCCGCTAGACAAACAAATGCCCGCAGAAATGCAGCCTGTTAGTTATTGCTAAAAACTTGTTGCATAAATACTATTAAAAGCCTGACATAAAATGAATATCTTTGATACCACAAATAAGCCAATTTCCCCTATCCCCCCCAAACCAGAATGTAAAGTCAATAACGCAGAGAAGTAAATAGGTTTGATACTTAAATCGTTATGTTGGTGAAATTGTCGTCGTGCAAATTGCCAAGTTATGTTCGAGCAGTCCAAATCTTTTAGTAACCAGAATGGATTTATTCGTACAATTTATGGATGTATTTAGAGAACTAAGGCGGGCTCGAGTTTTGATCGCCGACAAGCATCCTGCAATTAGTTCTCTAATTAGCAAATTCAGAGGGTTCGAAAATCGACGACAAACATCCTCGATGAATAAGCATTCTTCCGGGCAAACCGGGAGGGCTCGTAGGTAAACGACGGCAAGCATCCTCTATCAGTTTTTGCCAGGAGGTATAGCATCGCCTGCTTTTTATTCTGTTCTTCCAACAACGCGGTTCCAAAATCACAGTGCCAATTCTCCCATTAGCTGAACGTGGCCTGCATATTTGACACATGAGACGTGGCTCCGGTATCCTGCCCTATCTTCGTCTTATACGTTTGCTTAAAGTCGCCCTATTCACTTCATACACAACTCTCGATGCTTTGCTGTTTTTACTAATGCATTAGTCTTGTTTTTAAAACTGCCAAGTTTTAGATAAGAATTAATAACCATGTTACAAGCTATTTTAAAGTGGCACTTGACATATGTACAATTTTCTACCCCAATAATTTAAAACGTAACGGCGCCCTGAAGTCGGCTATGATCTGGTATTGAGAAAATAATTTCTGTTGTAAAATTAATATTTGCATAAATTTGGAAATGAAATTAAGAATGTAATGTTTAAATAATTTCTGGTTAATTGTAGTTATAAACGATATTTCCCTGAATTTAAAACAAATTTAAGACTTATTTTTAAATTAGGATGGCCCCCAGGGCGGTCCATTTCAATATGTACAACTTTCTACCCCAATAAGTTAAAACGTAACGGCGCCCTGAAGTCGGCTATCATTTAGTATTGACAAAATAATTTCTGTTGTAAAATTAATATTTGCATAAATTTGGAAATGAAATTTAAGAATGTAATGTTTAAATAATTTCTGGTTAATTGTAGTTATAAAAGCGATATTTCCCTGAATTTAAAACAAATTTAAGACTTATTTTTAAAATAGGATGGCCCCCCGGGCGGTCCGTTTCAACATGATCTGAGAAACGTGAGGGGTAATTGTACCATGCAGGATAAAATGCACTTACTGTTTGTATCATCGACACACAAAAAAAGAACCACCATTGTCACTTCTAACTCAAAATGTAATAGGTTATATATCAGTCTTCATAGTGAGGATGATGAAGCAAATTATCAAATGTGATATATGTATTTTGAGTTTACATTGTGTCGCTACATCATCTTCAAAAATAGGGGATTGATAAAACCATTGATGATGTACTTTGTATTTTGTTAATTGCAGAAAAGTATATAAAAAAAGTTTTATTACTAACTGAGGAACAATTGCCCAGAGAAGAGAAATTTTATGAAATATTTTGTCATTTATTAGCAATGAATGTAAGTAAGTAAGTAAGTAAAAGTTTATTGGTTTTTAGAGACCTAAAACAAGGCATAAAACAAGTCACATACAATTTTAATAAAATACATGGATAAATAAGACAGATTTACAAGAAACAAAAAATAAAAACATACATACACTACATTACACTAATACAAAATACTAAAATAGTGATTTCGTTATCCACTGTGATATTATACAGAAAAGTTCTCATAGGAAGAACTCGTCTAGATTATAATATAGGCCATTCATTAAATGATTTTTTAAAGTCTTCTTGAATCTGGAGTAGGTAGGTTGCTCCTTAATGTTTGCTGGGATTTTGTTATAAATTCTAATGCCACTACTTAGGGGCCCTTTTAGGGTTTTGTTTAAAGAATTCTGAGGTGTGCAAAGAGAGGCATCGTTTCTCGTGTCATGATTATGTATGTCTCTATGACACTGAAGGTTATGTTTATTTTTAAATATATAGCATGAGTAGGTTAATAGTAAGAAAGCGGCGTACCCCCCTCCATACCTACATGTATACCCCCCCACACTCCTCCCACCCCGAACGTGATTGGTCGATGGGAGGGGATAAGCTCCGCCCACCTAAGCGGATTGGTTGAGTGGAGGAGATAAACTACACCCCTCATAATATGATTGGTGGGAGGTGAATTTCAACTCACTTATTGTGATTGGTCGAGAATAAACCCCACCCATGTATTGCAATTGGTCGATGGGAGGGGATAAGCTCCGCCCACCTAAGCGGATTGGTTGAGTGGAGGGGATAAACCACACCCCTCATATGATTGGTGGGAGGTGCGCAAAATAGGGGGGGGGGATATTATGGTATCCTCTTACAGACAGATCTTTTGATATATAAATTCCTTAGACACCGACAATATTGTGTACTAATATTTGTGTCTCAAGGGTATTTCAAGAAACTTCTAAATTTCAACTATTCAAGATAACGAATACAGCAGTGTATTGCCTGAGCTGAAGTTTGACTTATTTAATAATTTACCTCCAGCTCCGCAGAATAAAAACGATTTAGTGATACTAGGTGAAAGAAGACATAAGTTAAATAAATCGAGGAGCAAGTATGTGTCAACGGGGTTATCAAGTGACTTGTGTTATAATCCATGTGTAAAGCTGTGTGGAAATAAAACTGATGCAACAATTTTTGACGAAACGGATTGGAATCATTTTCTCACTTTTCAAGGATATATTACCAATTATATACATACCAACGATAACATTCAACCAATAAATGCTGATAATTTTTCCATCCAATTTGAGCAATTTTCCAATTCTACAGTTATAAAAATTATAAAGAATAACTCGTATGTGTACTTGGGTTATGAATCAATCTGCAAGTTGTGGGAAGTGTTACCACTTGTTAAGTATGGCATTGACATGTTAAAAAGACAACAGTTTATAAATTATTTCAAGAACGTCAAGAGAGAACTACGTCAAGGAGGAAATATATTTGAAAATGCTCTAAACGTTATTCAACACAACAAGAGTTGCAGTGATGAAAATGCTTATATTCTCATGGAACTTGTTTATATTTATCCAGATTTATTCAAAGCCGAATGTTTAATGTAAGATACATTAAAATGATTGGTTTTGTAAGTTAATATATGTGTAAGTCATTTACGAATACCTTTTTATTATTTTATAAAGTATATGAAATAATGTATAAAATATGTACAAAATATATAAATAAAACATGTATTACTTAAACATTTGTTTTATTAAGATAAAGTATATGCAGAGTATATTATACAATTTGATTTTTAGAAATCCATGAATTATATTTTTTGTCTAATCCAAGCCATTTAATATAGAGTTTGGTCCCCTTTTTTCTTATAATCTTCTCCACAAGATATACATCTGGATATTTTACTTTCTGAAGTTCATGCTCATAAAAACCTCCTTGAATTTCATCACCATTTTGGTCTTCCAATAGAAATGTTCTAGGATTACTTTTGTTAATTTTTCTGATTTGGAAAATTTCGTTCGACCAGTTAGGAGTGTAACCTTTTGAAAAAGCTTCTCGATATTTACTAATTCTCACATAATCATTGACTTTAAATTTTCGTTTCCTTGGATCAATTGTTTTCAGATGACTATAGGCAGTTTGTAATAAATATTTTTCATTTTTCTTTTTAACATTTTTTGGTTCCATTCCGATAGTCCTGTGTTTGGTGCTATTGTATTCGGCAACAATATCTGGTAAGATATATAACCATTTATAGTTTCCTTGTAAGCTGAACTGCTTTCACATTTTATTTTTTAAAGTTCTATTCACTCTTTCTACAACACTTGCTTTAAGATGTGTGTAAGAACTATAGTGGTTAATTTTCCATTTATCCGTTAATTTTTTAAATTTTTTATTGTAAAATTCTTTACCCATATCCGTCTGTAAATTCTTTGGTGGTGTGCTCATCCGTGACAGGATTTTGTCCCTTGCTTCTACAACTGCTTTTCCACTTTTATTTTTGACAGGTTCTGTATTATGTTGATGGGAGCGATTATTATTAATTATTAGAGATTACTTTTAACACTTTATTGCCTCACACGTTTCATACATACATTAACCTTACATTACTATCTACCTAATCCTAACTGACACATATGCAACCATCTATGTCTTCTTGCATAGGTGGCTGCCTGTGACATCTCCCCTTTTTAATGACTTATACTAAGTTCACATTCATTTGTCTATTTATATTAATCACAAACATAATCTTTTAATTTGCTTGGCTTGTTACTAACCCTGCCATACTTTGTAACTATCCTGCTGTCTTTGGTCTTGCAAACTATATCACCTTTATCTCTAGATATATCACTTCCTTTTTCCTCTACATTACCAATACCTTCATTTTCTTCAAAATTTAGTTCTTGTTCTATTATACAAGGTTCATTTTGTGACTTTCTCAAAAATGCAGAATTTCTGCGTAACACTGACCCTCGTTCATCTTGAACAATATATGACCTACGAGTTTCACATTTCTCAATAATCTTTCCCGGAACCCAGACCTGATCTCGTTTAATAATAATATTTTGATTTTCTTCAAAATCGGATCTGAGTTTTGAGTGCTTGTCATAATAATACTTTGAATTTTCTTGCTTATTTTTTAGTTCTAAATTAATGTTAGGTACAATGGGTTTTAAATTGCATTTCACAATAGGTAGAGAGGTTCGTAACAATCTGTTACATAATAACTCTGATGGAGATTTATTAATACCACACAACGGAGTGGTTCTATATTCTAAAAGTAGTTGACTAATCTCAGTGTTACTTTCACTACTTTTCCTTAGCATGTTTTTGCATATACCTACTGCTCTCTCAGCTAGTCCATTAGATTTCGGATATCTTGGACTTGACGTTATAAGATTCATATTTATTTCTTTGGCATAATTTTTAAATTCAAGGCTATTATATGGATTATTATCTGACATAAATATGGATGGTACGCCATGCGTTGAAAAAATATCTTTAAGATGTCTTATTATCTCTGTCATGGATTTATTTTTTAACAATTTTAATTCAATCCAATTGCTGTAATAATCTACAACAACTAAATAAGAGTTTCCCCCAAACTGTAAAATATCTGAAGCTACTTTCTCAAATGGTAACTCTGGAATTGTATGTTGTAATAAAGGTTCCTTAACATTTGCCCTACTATATTTTTCACAAATTTTACACCTAGATATGAAATTTTCAATATCTCGCCCAAATCCTGGCCAATAGAAAATTTTTCTACCTCTATTTTTTGTCTTCTCAATTCCAAAATGTGCTTTGTGAAGTTGTTTTAGCATATATTCTCTTAAACTACTAGGAATAATTATTTTATCTTTTAAAAATAAAATACCATTTTTATTTGTAATATCATCTTTAAGTTTAAAATACTGTTTTAATTGAAAATTTTCAGTTTTCATTTTATCAGGCCAACCTACTTCACAGTATTCTTTCGCCCTTTTCAATATGTTATCTGACTCTGTTTTTTCCTGTATCTCTTTTAATCTCTCGTCTTTAATTGGCAATTCAATTTCTAAACAATGTACTATTTCACCCATTTTAGGGTCCTCCATTACCTTATCTTTAATAAAAAACCTAGATAAAAGATCTGCTAAGTATAATTCCTTACCTGGCACATACTTTATAGTGAAATTGTATTTTAGCAATCTGAGTTTTAATCTTTGAAGTCTTGCCGTAACTTGACTAATATCTTTTTCATGAATAGAAACTAAAGGTTTATGATCTGAATTAACAACTATATGTTTTCCATAAACGAACTGATGAAACTTCTCTAAACAGAACGTAATAGCCATGTATTCTTTTTCTATTTGTGCCCATCGTTTTTCAGTCTCTGTAAGGCTCCTAGAACAAAAAGCAACAGGTGCACCTTCCTGCAGCAAGCAACCCCCAATGCCATTTTGACTAGCATCAGCTTGAATCGTTATCGCCTTATTAGAATCAAATATTTTAAGAGTTGGTAGCTCTGCTATTAACTTTTTCAAATGCTGTTTTTTGCTCTAATTCCCAATTATAACAAACATTATTTTTTATGAGTGTTCTTAATGGAGCACTAATTTCAGCTAATAATGGCACAAACTTAACTAAATAATTTACCATACCTAATACCTTTAAAAGTTCTTTTTTATTTTTTTGGCTCTTCAAGATTTAATATGGCTTTTACATATTCCGCATCTGGCTTTTCTCCTTCCCCAGAGAACTCTTTCCCTAAATACTTTACTTTTCTTACTTTATATTGCAACTTATCGGCATTAAATTTAACATTATATTTTCTGGCTCTATTTAAAAATTTTTCCATCAACTCATCATGTTCCTTTTCTGTACTGCCCGCTATTATGTAATCATCAAAATAAATACCAATACCTAAGTCCCCAAATATAGATTCATTAATTTTTTGAAAAACTTCAGGACTTACTGACAATCCAAACGGTAACCTTAAAAATTTATATTTACCTACCGGAGTTATAAACGTACACAAGTCTGTGCTACTTTCCTCTAACGGAATTTGATAGAACTCATCTTTCATATCAATGACACTAAATATATTTTTATTTTTTAATTTTATAGCTATTTCTTCAGCTGTAGGAATAGGATGCTGATCCAAACATACATTTTTATTTAACTGATTTGGGTCCAAACATATTCTTAGCTTACCGTTTGTTTTTTCTTTTATAACAATATTATTTACCCACTCAGTAGGCTTGTTTACCTTCTCAATTATATTTTTATGCTCTAACTCATTTAATGTTTCTATTAATTTATCTTTAATTTCAGTCGGTACTCTTCTGCATGCGCTAGAAAAAGGAGTGTAATTTTGTTTTAGCTTTATTTCATATTTTACTGGAATTTCACCTATCCCTTCAAATAGATCTCTATTATTTTCTACAAACTCTCTTACATTCTTAGTATTTTTTCCATTTTCTAACCTCTCTTGCCCATTGTTATTGCCTTTCATTTCACCTTTTCCTATGTCCCCGTTTTGTATATTTAACATTTCCACTCTACTTACTAATTTTAATTTAATGCATGCATTTAACCCTAATATCGGCTTACTTTTAACATTTACAACCAAAAACTTGATTTTATATGAGATTCCTCTCACTTTACAATCTGTAATAACATAACCTATGACTTTAATTTTATTTTCACCGTAAGCAACTATTATTTCATTTACTTCTTTTAGCTTATCTTCCAACCCTAACTTTTTGACATAATTAAACGGAAGTACATTACACTGACTACCGGTATCTAGCTTAAAATCTATTTTACAATTTTTTATTTCTACGGATTCCATCCACACACAATTATTTTTACTTCTAACATTATCTACCTCAATACTTTCAATGTACACCTCATCTTCAATTTCATTAACTCTTGTTGATCTATTTTTATGTTGGTTTTGACTAGGAACATTTGCCTGATTTCTCCTACCAGCATTTACATTGTTTTTAATTTTACACCCAACCGCAAAATGATTGTATTTATTGCATATTTTGCACTGTTTCCCATATGCAAAACACTCACCTGCTTTGTGTTTCTTACCACATTTTAAGCAGTTATACATCTCAATTTTCTTGCCTGTTTCCTTATTTCGACTTCTTTTTATTTCGTTTACTTCTTCACTTCCTTGTAAACTTTTCACCTGTAGCTTACTGGCCTCTGCTGCTAGACACATATTTTCAGTTTTTTCTAACTTCAAATTCGATATTCCCAACAGTTTCTCTTGTAGTGGTAAATCCCGCATGCCTATTATTATAATGTCTCTTATTAACGATTCTTCTTGTCCTTCAAAATTGCACATCTTTGCCATTATTTTTAGATCCTTAATAAAATTGTCAATACTTTCTCCTTCTTGTTGCCTTCTGGAGAAGAATTTAAATCTATCATATGTCTCATTATTTCTTGATTTACAATACATATCAAAAGCACCTATTACTTCATTGTACTTCTTTTTCTGCTCTGTTGTTAAATTAAAAGTACTAAATCTCTCAATGGCTTCTTCGCCTGCCAAATTTAAAAATATTGCTATTTTTCTTTCTTCATTCCTACCATCTAGATTCGATACTGTGGCATAAATTTCAAACCTCTGCTTAAATTTTTCATAGCTTTTGGAAATATTTTTATCAAATACCAAAGATGATGATTTTCAAGGATGGTAAACTAAGTCCTTGGGTGATTTTAAAGACGATTCCATCGACATTTTTAGGTTATCTTATTAATTCTTTATATAATTGTTCTCTTCTTACTTGTACGTCTTAAATACTTTAATCCAGACCATGAACTTCCAGTTCTTTTTACACCTGACACCATGTATTATGTTGATGGGAGCGATTATTATTAATTATTAGAGATTACTTTTAACACTTTATTGCCTCACACGTTTCATGCATACATTAACCTTACATTACTATCTACCTAATCCTAACTGACACATATGCAACCATCTATGTCTTCTTGCATAGGTAGCTGCCTGTGACAGGTTCACACCAAACAAATTTTGAAAATACGTTAATAACCACTAAAATATATCTATGGCCTTTGTTTATTTTAGCATACCGACCCATTTCAACAAGATCTGCTTGAATAAGGTCATTAAGGCCTTTAACAATTACTCTCCTTCTTTTAAAATACTTTCTGGCAGGCTTATGAATTTCGTTGACTATTTCTTGTTTAACATTAATCATTTTTAGCTATTGGACACTGTAGTACAATTTGGACGTACAGAGGATTTTTATTCTTTGCGTAAAAGGTAAACTTATCTTCCAAATTTACAATTTTCCCCACAAATTCTTCTGCTGTAACTGCAACTGTATTCAAGAAAATTTGGGTACTAGCAGGTAAAATCTCAATATTTTCAATCTTACCAGATATAGGGCATTTGTATTCTGTTGTATTGTTCTCTAATGTATAAAAAAGTACACTTTGAGATTTCTGTAAACGGCCTCGAATATTTATAATACATTTGCTATGATGTGAAGAAGGCTCACAAATGTAAAATGGTGATGTTCTTGAGGGTGATGTTAATAGGGGGGATGGGGGAATTGGCGATGAATAAGAAATTACTTCATTCTTTAACATATGCCTTCCAAATTTATTAATTGGCATGGTCACAGTCTCAAAGTCTTATACTGAATGATATCTCAACATTTCACGTAAACTATTTATCTTATTATTTTACCCTCTCTCAATTGTTCTATTATTGAGGTTATCTCATTATTATGCCCAGTATTTCCTGCTAATTGTGATGCTATCAATAGTCTTAAGCGATCTACAAGTTCATTGTAGTAATCAAAATGCCTATATTCAATCTTATTATTATTGAATTCCATCGTTTTTAGATTTCCACCTCTCTTATTTTGGCTTCTTGTTTTTATTGCTTGCGTCCTAGGAAGTGAACTAAATCTCGATATTTGTGTAGCTGTGGGTAACGCTAATGCTGATTTTCTTGGGATAATGTTTTTTTTATTGTTTTTTTCTTGAGCCATCGAATGTAAATTAGTAACTCGTGGTTTAATAATATCTATAAATTTAGATGCACGTGACGTCGATAAACCTTTCCCGGGATTGTACCCTAGGTAATGAGCATTGGTCCTTTTAATTATATCAATATATTGATCTAAATCAGTTGGTCGATAACCCGCTGGATGCTTTTTAAACATCAGCTCATACAATCCTGGTGTACCCGTATATTTAAACTCGCCATTAATAATAAAGTCAGCGCCATCAAAATCAATAGTTGCATCACCAATCGCATATTTTTTGGCAAAAGGGTCGAAGTAAACACCGAAAGTATCATCATATTCATTTTTTACATCTTCGATTTTTCCTTCTATGTATGCTCGCGGTAGAGGTTTCTTAAATTGCTGTAAATATTTTTCATGTTCTGCAGCTGTCGATGTTTCTGCTATCGTTGGCGGAGAAGTTTCATCAAAAAAACTTTCACTGAACTCGGGCCTTACTTGAGTCGGGTCATACTGAAAAGTTTCGTCTTCCAAATGAACAGGTGTAGAAGTGTGATAATACTCAAGAGGAGTTTGGCCAATTGATCGAGTATTAAGACTATCACGGCTTATTTCTTCTTTTAATTCTTTTTTCAAATATGGTTTTTTCGAAGCACTTTCTGTTTTAATAAGAGTTGACACCAAATCTTTAAGAGGTTCAGTTATCAGTTTGTAAGTTTTCTCTAACTGTGATTGTGATTTGTCGATATCTCTTTTCAAACTTTTGTATTTTTGTTTCAGCGCCTCTTTTGTTTTTAAAAGCTGTACTGCCACTCGACTATCCATGATTACTGACTGAGGGGGGCTCAGTGTTGAAACCTTATATTTGAACGAATTTATCGAATCCCTTCCGATATCTTCCAGAGTTAATAGCGCAATCTTTATCTATTACCACAAACCCATATTTATCTTTCCAACAAAATGCACAGAGCTCTCTGAAATCTTGAAAACACATATCCACGTTTACATGATCATCATAAATATGTTTCAGATTGGTCATATCTTGAGGGAATATCACAATAAGGTTAGCATTATCTCTACATAGTTGTTTGGGAATGGCGCTGTATGTCTGACATAGGTAAAAACAATCAGTGTTTTTATGACGTCCAAAACAAAAATAGCTTTTAATGATATTTTGATTACAAGAAGCTAAATCATCAAATATTATCACAGAATTCGGTTTTATTTCTTCTGGAGGTATTACTGCATCCCCATCATTATATTCGAAATATCCAATTTTATTTATAGGTTTCATAAGCATTCTCAAATACTCATATTTCGGTTGATATAGTGACTTAGAATATAAGTAAACATTTTCAATCCGTAACCCATTGGGATGTTCTAATAAACTGAGCATCACATTTGTTTTTCCGCACCCTGAGCTTCCTACCAAAAGTCCCCGTTTCGATTGTCCACCAAATAAAATGCCGTGCTTTTGAATGGTGCTGGTCTTGGAAACGTTTCTTGCTGATGAATCCGCATTTCAGGCAGCTACTAATTAGTACATATATCTAGAAATTATTTTGAAGTGGATTTTCATTACAATGAGAACTAGGGTAAACTGACTGGACATCACATCCTGCAGGTATATATACGGCTACTTTACAAAACATGTTTTATTGTTTATGCCAGTTGTATTATAATGGTTCGCAGAAAGTCTTCTCCACCTAGTAGTATTGGAAGTGCTAAGAAGAGAGGACGTGGTCTGCTTAATAAAATCATCGATAAACTTCCAGTGGAGTTACATTTGCCTACTTATAATTATTGTGGACCTGGAACAAAACTTTCAAAGAGGTTACAAAGAGGGGATAAAGGAATTAATCCGTTGGATGAGGCAAGCAAAGAGCACGATATAGCGTATTCTAAATTTCAAGACGTCGAGCCACGAAATCAAGCTGACAGAGAATTAGCTGAAGTCGCATTTAAACGTGTAAAAGCATCCGACTCAGGTTTCTGTGAAAAAATCGCCGCATTGGGAGTCGGTGGGGTGATGAAATTAAAGAATAAGTTGGAAATGGGCCTCAAACGCCGAGGAAGTCGTTCCTCAAAGAAGAAAGGTGGAGAAATAAATGTTAAGCTTGGTATAAAGAGAAAATCAAAGTCAAAGAAGCGGAGGAGAAGAATTATAGCTACCCCAAAAACAGGTGGATTTCTCCCATTCCTTTTACCTCTTTTGGGAACATTAGGAGCTCTCGGAGGAGGTGCAGCCGGCATTGCAAAAGTAGTAAATGACGCTAAATCAAATCGGGAACAGGCCGCTGAACAAAAGAGACATAATTTAGCAATGGAGCAAGCTTCAAAAGGGAAAGGATTATATCTAGGTCCTTACAAAAAAGACTCTGGATTATATTTGAAAACATATCCAAAAAACTCCCAATAAAGCTGCCTCACCGACCACTGAGTAATTTAGATCTAATGAAATATTCAAAAATGCTTAAAATTCCTCATTTTCGCGGTATTTTTATGAGAGATACGCTTCCAAAAATAATAAATAAAAATGAGACCGGTATAATAAATCTAGATTCTGATGATGGTGAGGGAACTCACTGGGTAGCGTACACCAAGAAAAACAAGGAAATAATTTATTTTAACAGTTATGGAAATTTAAGACCTCCAAAAGAATTAATAAAATATTTTTTAAGTGACGGCAGCTTGAATACAGTTAGATATAATTATGATTCTTTGCAAAACTATAATTCTTATATCTGTGGACATTTATGTCTCTCATTTTTGTATAATCAATATAAACAACAGATTTTTTAATGGTGGGAGGTGAACACCACCTGATGTCAACATAGATCATTAATTTATAAGAGAAAATAATTGGATAGACATCTAAAAGGCATTTCTTAATGTGTGGTGAAGAGTGTAGATTGGAAAAATCAATTATGCAGACATTTTGTGCATGCATGGAAGACTCTTCAGTTGTACCAAATAATACAGGACTGTATCAGTCATTCGATGAGCGTTTACTGTCGTTTAAAAGATGGAATGGCGCTGTGGATCCTGCGGACCTCGACCTGGCCGGATTTTATTACAGCGGCTGCCATGATGTAGCCAGTTGCTTTTGTTGTGGCGTCGAAGTATATAGATGGGAGGCAAGCGACATACCTATCACTGAACATTTGAAATTTTCAGCAAATTGTTCCTACGCAAAATTAATGAAGAACCTATTGCTGCGAAATATAAAGGAGGGGCACACGTGTATTACAAAAAGCCATACGATTAATTGTAAAAGTGGATTCAAGTGGCTTGTGATAATAAGCTTTCATCTATTAAGCATCTGCCTGTTTATCATACTTGGCATATGTTTTTATAATTAATACAAGAAAATAAATTATACATCTGTAATAATACATTGAAAATAATGCCCGTCTGTATATGGATTTGTCTAAGATGCAAAAGTGTTTTAGAAGAATATAGTGCACCCAAGGATACTAAAATATATACTGTTTGTGCTAATTGTGATGTAAACTGTAGAAAGGCGAGTGCTGCCTAATATGTTTGTTTTTAAGTAGTTTCCAAAATGTTATCTATGTATGCAATATTCATCTGTATATTTAAGAATGTAACTTAGAATGTGTTTTATAATAAATATCTTTATATTAAGTAATTTGTTTCAATTTATATACCTTTCCTCAAGTTCAGTACTATGTTCTAGTAATGATTATATTATTTATTTTTTAATTTGAGATATATTGTTTAAAGTTATGATAAAAAAAATATTACGATTTGAAATATACTTACTATTTTTTCAACGTCAATTTCATTCTACCACTTTTTCAAAGCACACATTAACTTCATAAATTTACTATATTTTTTATGAAGTCAAATTTAACCAGAGTATAAAAATATTTCACTGTTCGAAACACATTGAGTGTTGAAAATATTTTTTTTGTTTATAATTTTTTCAGTGAATTTGTTTCACTTTTCATACTTTTAGTCTTGTTACTAAAATTGTCACTGTCTGCTTTTAAGCATTTGTATTTTTTGGGACTTAGAAACCTGATATAAAATAATAAATAAGAGAAAATAATAATTTTAACATATTTTATTTAAAAAAATTACAAAGTTTATTCATCTTCACCTATAGGCATATTTTTTACGAAATTTTTGCATTTCCTTAGCTCAGTGTCCACTATACCGATCTTCGCCTCCAGCATATCGGCGTCCTGTGCTATGACTTGCTGCCGGTGGCGAAGCCAGTGTAGATGTTGTAACATTTTTGTTTTCCCCAACTTGAGGCTCTGGGCGTACCGGGCCGTGTTGCTGACAAGGAAGACTCTTGTGTCTTGCTCGTAGCGCTTCTTGCTACGAGCAATTTTATCCTCTTGCTTTCGGACGTCTCCTCGAATTATATTGAGCCATCCGTCCAGCTCAAATTGGAGGAGCGCCTCATCTTCTGCCCTCCGGTACGCCGCCTCCCTCCGGGACTGTGTGGATGATGGCGTTGCCGCCCGCAGCACCTCATCTTCGGCCCTGCTGTACATCGCCGCTCTCCGGGACTGGGTGGATCTCGACGGTCCTGGCGTTGCCGCATCCGCCCGCTCTGTTATTTCCGCTGTGGTCACTGCAAAGGAAAAGCAAATTAGATGTGCAATTATTTAACCGAAAAAATAAAAAATGCTTTACCTGGTTGTTCTAACTCCATCGAAATTGGCCTCAAATCGGTAAAGGACCCCTCCAGTACCTGGATGCCGGACCCGATGGTAGACGGGGCCGCCTGGTTGTCCAGGTACTTAGAAATTTCCTCCTCCAAAGTGGTGTTAGAAAATATGTCCGCATCTCTAGCGGTTGCGGCGTCACCTTGATACTTGTACATTTTTTCAGGAAAAAAAATTAAAAAGGAACAGGAAACAGGGACAAGGAATCGCGTAAACACGAAGATTAAAAAAACTTAAAAAATTATTAATACTAAAAAACAAAATGACAAACTCGGACTTTATATCTATATACACTTAAAATAATTAACACTAAAAAAATGACTTAAACACGAACTTAAAAACGAACTTTAAATTAAACCGAACACTAAATTAGATGATAATTAACTAACACCGAAAACTATTTAAAAAAACTAACACCGAAAACTATAAAAACTAAATAAGATTATATACTCAGATAAACAAAGACATAGATAAACGACATCCCGGGATAAATGTAATGTTTACTAATCTGAAAAATGTTTACCTAGTCGTTCGCTCTCATTGGTTCTTGCTATTTTGGAGGGGTTGAAATGTGCGAACTCTGAAACACAGAAGACCTATACCAGAAGAGACACTTTCGGCGGAACGTTTGATGTTTCATTGACAAATTGGGGTGACCTTCGGCCATCTTTTTGGTGGTATCAAGCGGGAAATTTAAATGTCCCATAATTATATTTATTGATGCAACAAAAATTTACACCAAAATTAAAGGCTTATTAGAAGGTTTTATGCACATACAATTAATTAAAGAAATGACTGTCCAAAAACCTGTTGGAGTGCACACAATCTAAAGTTATTGTATAAATGATTTGGGTCCTTATCAGCTAGATTCTCACGGTTACAAGTTATTATCCATACATTACATCTATAAACAACAACAAATTACATAACATATTTAAAAATCGTATTTTATAACCAACCGTGCAGCATCTTTTGGGAATCTAGACAGCGCAATGTCTTTATTTGTTGTTCTGCTTGGGCAGCCGCGAACAACACACACAGTTCCCCCTTTTCCACACATCATAAAACACACAACACAATAATGAATAATTATCAAGTAAACAAACTACCAACTCTACCCTACAAACACAGTGACAATAACAATAACCCAAAATACAATACCAATAACAATAACTCAAAATACAGTAAAAGATTTATAGGTTGACAATAATACCACCAAAAAGATGGCTGTCTCAGAAAAATTCAATATTGGCGGGAAGGCTGAAAGTCCATTCTGGTATAGGTTTTCTGTGTCTGAAATGCCGACGGTCGCCATTTTTCTCGTTTGGTTTTAGCCTTCTAATCTGAAGCTTTAGCTGCGGTTTTTTTGTGATTTTAGTGTTGTGTATCGTATCTTGATTTTTTGATTTTTCGTGTGTTTAATCAACTGCAATATGACTAGAGAGTGCTTTAACTGCTTTATTTGTAAGAGAAAGTACGTCGTAGGAGATGCTCTGTCATTACATCAGTAAGTAAACAATTCACATGAGCGTAGTTTAAGTGTTTTTTTTCCTGCCAACTCTCTGAAACGATTATAATATTGCTCTGCTTTTAACAGGGTTCCTAAGGATTTTCAAACAAAACAAAAGTGGTTAAGTATTATGGGTATCGATATTCATAGTACATGTGATTTGAGTGTTTACACTTATATTTGTGCAACTTATTTCTCACCTGAAGATTTTTATGCCACTCCTTCTGGCAAAAGGTGTTTGAAGAAAGGAGCAGTTCCTCAAAGAGCTACTGCAATAGTAAAAGAACTTGAACCGGGACCTTCACGACAAAGGTAAGCAAGCAACAAAAATAAAGGCCCTTCTATTTCTGTTTACTTAACTGTTTGTGACTGATACCTATATTTACTCTGTACTGCAAAACCTGGAGAATATGAACAGATGCCAATTTTGTGGCTTTTATTGTACAATATTGGCAATGCTACAGATGTAAGTGGATGTAAATAATAATACGTAAGAGAAGTTAGCACCATCAAAGGTGCCAGCTCCTTTGAAATTACAGTGGACCAGACAAATGGTCACCATGATTTGCGTAACGTTCCAGGCGGTCCGGGAGTAGTATGTGTCATTTATTATTGTTGCTAATACTGTCACAGAACCTAAGGCACCACTTGTCATTACCGAAAATGTTTTGAAAGTAACGAAAAATGAATCTTATAAAGTTTTCCTTGTGCTCGGCAACTCGACAATTGTTATTCTATCATGGTAACATAAGTCTACGTCACAGCCAGTACAGGGACGGCATTAGAATTTTTTAAATATTACTTTCATATGAAATGCAAATTTTAGATATATGGCGTCAAATTCAAATAAGGAACACACTGGGGGAAATTATTAATTTCTAATAAGAAATTAAATATTATACCTGTCTCTAAAATGGTATTTCGAAACCTCCCTACGTTAGATATGACTTCAAATAGGGAAAAATAATTAATTAAGCATTCATTTCTCACCCTTCTATAGAATAATCTTCCGCAACTCCGACTGATCTGAAATTTTGTCACATTAGACATTAATAAGTGGTCTTTCGAACCCTCCACGTTAGATATGGCGTCGAATAGGGAATACATTGGAAAAAATTATTAATTATTTATTTTACACCCTTCTATAGAATGGTCTTCCGCAACTCCGATCGATCTGAAATTTTGTCACATTGGACATTAATAAGTGGTCTTTCGAACCCTCCACGTTAGATATGGCGTCAAATAGGGAATACACTGGGAAAAATTATTAATTATTTATTTTACATCCTTCAGTAGAATGGTCTTCCGCAACTCCGATCGATCTGAAATTTTGTCACATTGGACATTAATAAGTAGTCTTTTGAACCCTCCACGTTAGATATGGCGTCAAATAGGGAATACACTGGAAAAAATATTTTTTTTATTTTACAGTGGTCTATATACAGGGTGTCCCAATAGTGCCTCAAAGTCCAATATATGCCTTATTAGAAGACTTTGGAACATTATTTTTTATGGAAGTGGTAGTGTCAAAAGACGCACATTTTAAAAATATTTTGAACTACAGCAGAGCATGTTCGAGGTCATTTTTTTTAAATGGAACACCCTATGTATTTTTACATTTATGAATTCAGCGTAAAATTACCTTTCCAACAATATCCAGATTTTTTGTTTTTGATGTGACGTTGCCGAGTTATTCGAAAGAATATGAAAATTTTGGTCGGAACAAGGTTTAAGAAATTAATTCGCTATGTGTGTATTACTATTAATTAAGAAGATTTATTTTGCAATTATGTAGACAAGGAATGTTCTACGATACAACCACCAAATATTGATTATAATTATACAGGGTGTATTTTATACCGGCGCTAGTTCAGGACATTTCAAAGTGAATTTTCTCAATCTTCTCAAATGGAACACTTCATATATTATTGTATTTTTGAATTGGCACGTTAATTCTCTACGATTTTTGTGACTAATATCCTATACCTAAAAGCGATATTTCCAGAGATATTTTTGCTTTTTCATTAAATTTTTTCCAGTGTATTCCCTATTTGACGCCATATCTAACGTGGAGGGTTCGAAAGACCACTTATTAATGTCCAATGTGACAAAATTTCAGATCAATCGGAGTTGCGGAAGACCATTCTACAGAAGGATGTAAAATAAATAATTAATAATTTTTCCCAGTGTATTCCCTATTTGACGCCATATCTAACGGGGATGGTTCGAAAGACCACTGATTAATGTGCAAAGTGACAAAATTTCAGATCAATCGGAGTTGCGGAAGACCATTCTACAGAAGGATGTAAAATAAATAATTAATAATTGTTTCCAGTGTATTCCCTATTTGACGCCATATCTAACGGGGATGGTTCGAAAGACCACTGATTAATATGCAAAGTGACAAAATTTCAGATCAATCGGAGTTGCGGATGACCATTCTATAGAAGGGTGTAAAATAAATAATTAATAATTTTTTCCAGTGTATTCCCTATTTGACGCCATATCTAACGGGGATGGTTCGAAAGACCACTGATTAATGTGCAAAGTGACAAAATTTCAGATCAATCGGAGTTTCGGAAGACCATTCTATAGAAGGGTGTAAAATAAATAATTAATAATTGTTTCCAGTGTATTCCCTATTTGACGCCATATCTAACGTGGAGGGTTCGAAAGACCACTTATTAATGTCCAATGTGACAAAATTTCAGATCGATCAGGGTTGCGGAAGACCATTCTACAGAAGGGTGTAAAATGAATAATTAATAATTTTTTCCAGTGTATTCCCTATTTGACGCCATATCTAACGGGGATGGTTCGAAAGACCACTGATTAATGTGCAAAGTGACAAAATTTCAGATCAATCGGAGTTGCGGAAGACCACTCTACAGAAGGGTGTAAAATAAATAATTAATAATTTTTCCCAGTGTATTCCCTATTTGACGCCATATCTAACGGGGATGGTTCGAAAGACCACTGATTAATGTGCAAAGTGACAAAATTTCAGATCAATGGGAGTTGCGGAAGACCACTCTACAGAAGGGTGTAAAATAAATAATTAATAATTTTTCCCAGTGTATTCCCTATTTGACGCCATATCTAACGGGGATGGTTCGAAAGACCACTTATTAATGACAAAATTTCAGATCGATCGGAGTTGCGGAAGACCATTCTATGGAAGGGTGAAAAATTAATAATTAATTATTTTTTCCAGTGTATTCCCTATTTGACGCCACATCTAACGCGGATGGTTCGAAAGACCACTGATTAATGTGCAAAGTGACAAAATTTCAGATCAATCGGAGTTGCGGAAGACCATTCTATAGAAGGGTGTAAAATAAATAATTAATAATTTTTTCCAGTGTATTCCCTATTTGACGCCACATCTAACGCGGATGGTTCGAAAGACCACTGATTAATGTGCAAAGTGACAAAATTTCAGATCAATCGGAGTTGCGGAAGACCATTCTATAGAAGGGTGTAAAATAAATAATTAATAATTTTTTCCAGTGTATTCCCTATTTGACGCCATATCTAACGGGGATAGTTCGAAAGACCACTGATTAATGTGCAAAGTGACAAAATTTCAGATCAATCGGAGTTTCGGAAGACCATTCTATAGAAGGGTGTAAAATAAATAATTAATAATTGTTTCCAGTGTATTCCCTATTTGACGCCATATCTAACGTGGAGGGTTCGAAAGACCACTTATTAATGTCCAATGTGACAAAATTTCAGATCGATCGGAGTTGCGGAAGACCATTCTACAGAAGGGTGTAAAATGAATAATTAATAATTTTTTCCAGTGTATTCCCTATTTGACGCCATATCTAACGGGGATGGTTCGAAAGACCACTGATTAATGTGCAAAGTGACAAAATTTCAGATCAATCGGAGTTGCGGAAGACCACTCTACAGAAGGGTGTAAAATAAATAATTAATAATTTTTCCCAGTGTATTCCCTATTTGACGCCATATCTAACGGGGATGGTTCGAAAGACCACTGATTAATGTGCAAAGTGACAAAATTTCAGATCAATGGGAGTTGCGGAAGACCACTCTACAGAAGGGTGTAAAATAAATAATTAATAATTTTTCCCAGTGTATTCCCTATTTGACGCCATATCTAACGGGGATGGTTCGAAAGACCACTTATTAATGACAAAATTTCAGATCGATCGGAGTTGCGGAAGACCATTCTATGGAAGGGTGAAAAATTAATAATTAATTATTTTTTCCAGTGTATTCCCTATTTGACGCCACATCTAACGCGGATGGTTCGAAAGACCACTTGACCACTCAAGAAAAACTTGAAGTGAAAGAGTGTACAGACGGTGTGTTGATTTGAAATATTGCTGGAAAAAGGTGTTTAAATCTGAACAACAAATTTAAAAGTGGTACTACATAAAGTGCTACTAGTACTACTAGTATTGGTGAATAGATTCTAATAAAAAAAAGTTTACTGAATACTCAATTATTTGCATTTTTAATGCAAAATAGGACAATTCATAATTTATTTATCTATGCAAAAAATCTGTTGGTTTTATCAGTAGTGTTTCTTACAGTTTCTTACAAAAAGTCAAAACTGTTTCCAGTGCAGTGGTCACAATTTATTCGCAAAGGATCTATTTAGATTAATCTGAACAATTGAATATGTCACTCCCAATTCAACAACAAAGAAACACTTTCGTAGGCTTTAAATGTTGTCAAACCAAAGTAATTTCCCATTATGTGTGTGTGCAATGTTCAAATGTCTTTCACAAAAGCTGTGCATTACGCATAAAAAATAATCTACAGTTCATTGAAGGTCATAAAATTATTTGCTGTAAAGATACTAGTGAAATTTCAAGCGAAGAATTAAGTTGCAGTATTTTAGAAAAAACTATAAATGAGCTGTTAGAAGATGCTGAATTGAAGAAAAGGCATATCACAAAATTGAAAAAAGACAACGAAATATTTTTAAATGAAGCAACAAAATCAGAAGAAGAATTGAATAGTTTAATAAAGGAGCAGAAAGTTTTAATATGGAATTTGGAGAAAAAAGTTAATGAATTGTCGGAAATACATCTTAAAAAAGAAAACTCTATGAAGTCAATCGCAATTCAAACTAGTCAATGCATGGTTCAAACAACTGGTAGTCAAACAATAGAACAACCCACCCAGGCTGTTGGCATCCAAACAAACCCTTCTGAGCAGGTCACTAAACATTCAGAAGTCATAGATGAGAAATCCAGTCCTTCAAATAAGAATAATACTAGCAATGATCATAAAATAGCTATTCAAAATAGTAATTCAACTTCACCAAATAAAATTGTAATAATTGGTGATGAATCTGCCAAAAATTTTACCTGTATGTTAAGAACTAGATTCGATAATTCTAAGTTTTTGATTCAAGGATTTGTCAACTCTAATATAGATTTTTTGGAGTTATCTAAGACCCTATTTAATAACTCTATTCAATGTGGCCAAGAAGACTTTGTTATCCTTATGTTTAATACAATCAACGTTTCTAACTTCAAATCGCTAAATTTAGCATTACGGCATATTCTTCCTTTAAGTAAGTTGACAAATTTAGTAATAGTATCCGAATGCAACTGTTTTGATGACCATGTTATAAATAACATCGTCAAGCAAGCCACTAATCGATTCTGTCATTCACAATTAAATACATCTATTAGATTTATGGAAAATAAGAGACAACATAAAGTCGGTCTTATAGAAGAGTTAAAATATTATATTTTATGCCTATCAGGCAACAGGATGACATCTACTGTATTGAAATCTATTAAAATAACAGACTCTCATAAATTAGTTGAAATAAACCATGAAAATACAACACAAAATACTAGTATTATATCCACAGATCACATTCTTCTTTGTTCAGAGGAAAATAATTTTTTAGTAAAGGAGCAAATTATAAAAAATTACACATAATTCATCAGAATGTGCAATGCATGAGAAATAAACTGTTAGATTTAGAATTATTTTTATGTGATACCGACTGTGATATTTTTTGTGTAACCGAGCATTGGGCAAACAATATTCAGCTTCCATCATTATATATAAAAGATTATTATATTGGTAGTTACTATTGTAGAAATATTATAAAAAATGGTGGGGTTGCAATTTTTCTAAAAAATGCTATTAAATGTGAAAAACTGGAATACATCAACTCTCATGCTGTTGAAAAACACTTTGAATGTGCCGCACTGAAAACTTATTTTAATGCAAATGATTTTGTGATTGTAATTGTACTATACAGAAGCCCCGATAGTGATTTAAATATTTTTTATGAAAAATGTACCATAATTCTCGACCTGGTTGTAAGTAAATACAAAAACTCTAAAATCATATTATGTGGGGACTTTAACATAAATTTTTTAGCAACTAATAAGCAATGCTCAGATCTCTTGGATTTCTTAAGCTCATATTGCATTAAACCAACTATAAATGAACCGACAAGACTTCAAAATTGTATCGATAATATCTGTGTGAATATAAACTGTGAAAATTATGAAAGCAAAGTTGTAATGAATGCTCTATCTGATCATCATGGTCAGATGCTATCTTTGGAAGTAAAAAATCCAACAGAAAAAAACAAAAAAATTAAATACAGAGCGCTTAACAATGAAAATAACATTGAATACTTTTGTTCATTGATCCGTGAAGAAAGCTGGGAAGATATGTATAATAATGAGTATGACATTAATGCTAAGTTTGATGCTTTTTATGATACCTTTTTATTTTATTTTCATCTAGCTTTTCCTGAAAAAACAAGGAATATTAGAACATACCAAAAAAAGACTCCGTGGCTAACAAAAGGCCTACGTGTATCATCAAAAAAATTGAAAGATCTTTACTTCCTGACACTGAACGCAACGGACCTTAATATAGTCTCGTATTATAAAAAGTATAAATGCATTTACAGACAACTTCTCCGTAAAGCAAAGAGAAACTATAACGACAGTATCTTAACAAATGCAAGTAATAAATCTAAAGTGGCGTGGGATATTATTAAACCTAATAAAAAGAATAAAATAAATGATTTAAAGCTTAATATTAATGACAAAATAATAGACGATTCTGTTGAACTAGGAAATGCCTTTAATTCACATTTTAATGAAATTCCAACTATACTATTGAAAAACATCCCACATAACGACTCTGACCCATCAAATAATATTAACAATAACCTATATACATTCTTCTTTGAACCTACGACTGAAGCTGAGGTCTATGATATTATACTCAATTTGAAAAATTCCAATTCAGCCGGAATAGATGAAATTAGTTCAAATTTGCTAAAGAAATGTAAAGATTATGTTACTAAACAACTAACGTACCTGATTAATGTTTCTCTTAGTGTAGGGGTTTTCCCGGACAAATTAAAAATTGCGAAAATCGTACCTATATTAAAATCCGGAGATACTGACGATATAAATAATTATAGGCCAATAGCACTATTAAACACTTTTGCAAAAGTCTTTGAAAAATATGCAGCAAATAAAATCATAGCCTTTTTTGACAAATACAAACTATTTAACAAAAACCAGTTTGGTTTTCGAAAAGGACGATCAACATCTAGTTGTATCAATAAATTTCTAAATTTACTACATAATAAAATGGATAACGGCGAGATTGTCATAGGTATCTTTCTAGATCTTAGCAAGGCGTTTGATTTGGTCTCACATAAAATTCTCCTAGATAAGATGGCTAAATACGGGGTTAGAGGACTAGCACTCAACTGGTTTAATAGCTATCTGGAAAATCGACCACATCTAGTAAGCATTAATTCGTGTCGATCTGAAACGCTTCATACTACAGTTGGTGTCCCACAAGGGTCTATATTAGGTCCTTTGTTATTTCTCATTTACATAAACGATCTTAATGCACTTAATATATTTTTGTTTGCTGATGACACGTCTGTGGTAGTAGGGGATAATTGCCCGAAAAATGTTGTTCTTAGAAGTAATGAAGAATTGGAATCCATTAATAGATGGTTAGTCAATAATAGGCTCTTATTAAATACAAACAAGTCCGTATTAATTAGGTTTAAAAACACTTTGATAACCTCTGATAGCAGCCTGCTCATTAGAATTTCACATAAATCACTTAGACAGGCTGAGTCAACAAAATTTCTAGGCTTATACATATCTGAGAATTGTAGGTGGGGGACACATATTGATCATATGTGCAAAAAATTGGCTTCTGTTTGCTATTGTATCAAACAACTAAAAGATACTGTAAGCCTTGATGTCATAAAAAAGTATTATTTCGCAAATTTTCACTCTATTCTTTCTTACGGTATCACTGCTTGGGGTTTTTCAAATGAAAGTTTGAGAGTCTTTAAACTACAAAAAAAGGCAGTAAGATATATGTGTGGCATAAAATCGCGAGATAGCTGCAAAGAGCACTTTAAGGCTTTAAATATTCTTACGCTGCCCTCTTCATTTATTTTAAGTATCCTTATTTATGCAAAAAATGAAAGTTTTGAAACCCTAAGTCAGTATCATCATTATAATACGAGAAATAACGAGCGTTTAGAAATACCTCAACACAGAACAACAATGTATGAACACTGCCCCAAATATCTGGCCATAAAGTCTTTCAATAAATTACCAGATGACCTAAAATCTTTAAATATTAATATTTTTAAAAAACACGTCAAAGAGCTACTCTTAGGAAAGGCGTATTATTCGGTCAGGGAGTTCTTAAATGATAATTTTTGATTTGATGATAAATTCACATTTTTTTTTTTTTTCTTCTTCTTTTGCTTTGCATTCATGTCATATTTGTTATACTAATATATATTTATAACTGTATATAGATTTTAAAATTTTTGTTAGTACCAGTTTACTTTGTTTTACTTTATTATATTCTATATATTTTCATTCTGACCTGACGACTTATTGTACAATAATCAAATAATTGGACCAATAATAATAGTATTATTAGTACTATAATATTTGTGAAATATATATAAATTTTATTGTTATTTTAAAATGTTACTATTGTACTTCTGACCTACCATATGTACATTATTTGTATCCAACATGGTGAAATAAATATTATTATTATTATTATTATTACTGATTAATGTGCAAAGTGACAAAATTTCAGATCCATCGGAGTTGCGGAAGACCACTCTACAGAAGGGTGTAAAATAATTAATTAATAATTTTTCCCAGTGTATTCCCTATTTAACGCCATATCTAACGGGGATGGTTCAAAATATCACTGATTAATGTGCAAAGTGACAAAATTTCAGATCAATCGGAGTTGCGGAAGACCATTCTATAGAAGGGTGTAAAATAAATAATTAATAATTGTTTCCAGTGTATTCCCTATTTGACGCCATATCTAACGTGGAGGGTTCGAAAGACCACTTATTAATGTCTAATGTGACAAAATTTCAGATCAGTCGGAGTTGCGGAAGATTATTCTATAGAAAAATGAATACTTAATTAATTATTTTTCCCTATTTGAAGTCATATCTAACGTAGGGAGGTTTCGAAATACCATTTTAGAGACAGGTATAATATTTAATTTCTTATTAGAAATTAATAATTTCCCCCAGTGTGTTCCTTATTTGAATTTGACGCCATATATCTAAAATTTGCATTTCATATGAAAGTAATATTTAAAAAATTCTAATGCCGTCCCTGTACTGGCTGTGTCGTAGACTTATGTTACCATGATAGAATAACAATTGTCGAGTTGCCGAGCACAAGGAAAACTTTATAAGATTCATTTTTCGTTACTTTCAAAACATTTTCGGTAATGACAAGTGGTGCCTTAGGTTCTGTGACAGTATTAGCAACAATAATAAATGGCACATACTACTCCCGGACCGCCTGGAATGTTACGCAAATCATGGTGACCATTTGTCTGGTCCACTGTAATTTCAAAGGAGCTGGCACCTTTGATGGTGCTAACTTCTCTTACGTAATAATAATTTATAAATATCCAGAAACTAATAATCGTATAAGACACAATCGCTTTTAAATTGCAATAAATACCATTCATAATTAATTATTGTAATACTGCGTTAGGCAAAGAAGTTTTTTGTCAGATTTCGCAGTCCTCCAGTGGATATTCTCTACAGAACGTGGAATAGTCTTTATCTGAAGATAACACCTACTAATTCATGTAATCTTTTTTAGGACAAATATTCTGCAAGATTCTGTGAACATTCGAAATCTTCCTGAAGTTGATGTTGAATTACCTCTGCTGGAAGAAAATAGAGAAAGTTCTAACTCTGATAAAGAAAACCTTGCATCCTTTTCTTCGTCAGGACACACAGAGACTGCAAGTGAAATTGCAGTATCAGACTCTTCATCAGAAGAAAAACCTGCACCAAAAAGGTTGGTTAAAAATATAAATAAATGTCATTCATCAAATTTTTTAATATTAATTAATTTTTAAATTTCATCGAACTTCTATGAATTATTTTTATAATTTTAGGAAAAAAGTATTGATTCAAAAGCCACAGGATTGTGAGAAATCTTACGGGTGTGAAGTTATCCACATCCACATTTTCAAGTAGGACTATAATCGATAAAGTCGTGGGTATAGAGAATATTTTATATTTAGAAAACAGTTTCTTTAATTACCCTCGTGTTTTCATTAAAAGACGGATTAGGAACAGGAGAAATACATCGGATAATGTATATATATCAAAACATGCCGGGTGGTGTGGCAGGGTGCAGAGCAGGGTAGAATATTTTTAAAAAATTATTCAATTTAGTAACCCATGTCGAGTTTAAATTCTAACGCGATTTTATTAAGAACAACGAAATACATCAGGGAAATGTATTGAAATTATTTTCCACCTCGTCTCGGAGGGTGAGATCGGGGTTGAAATATTTTAAAAATTCATTATTTTCGCAACTATTACTGTCGAGTTTTAATTTTAACGGGGATTCATTTAGAACAATGAAATACATCAGAAAAATGTATTGAAATCATTTTCCAGCCCATCTAAGAGGGTGAGACAGGGGTTGAAACATTTTAAAAATCTATTATTTTGCTCAATTCTTGTCGAGTTTTAATTTTAACGGGGATTCATTAAGAACAATGAAATACATCAGAAAAATGTATTGAAATCATTTGCCAGCCCGTCTAAGAGGGTGAGACAGGGGTTGAAATATTTTAAAAATCTATTATTTTACTCAATTCTTGTCGAGTTTTAGTTTTAGCGGGGATTCATTAAGAACAATGAAATACATCAGAAAAATGTATTGGAATCATTTTCCAGCCCGTCTAAGAGGGTGAGACAGGGGTTGAAATATTTTTAAAATACATTATTTTACTGAATTCTTGTCGAGTTTTAATTTTAACGGGGATTCATTAAGAACAATGAAATACATCAGAAAAATGTATTGAAATCATTTGCCAGCCCGTCTAAGCCAGTGTGCATCGAGAAGTGAAAGCGTACGGACGTACACCGAGCCATCAGAGTGCACAGTGAAGTGGAAGCCCCACAGACAGTGACGTCGATAGTGTTGAAGAGGAAGTTCACACGTCTTTTTCAAGACACCATTTTCTGTTATTAATCATAACTTTTTCCCATAATAATATAGGTATTCCCTTACAGGAAACCGACAACGACGTTACCGTGGAGGACGGTAACATGGAGTACAGTGAAGACGAAACGTCCCAGAGCGGTAGCTCCCGAGGGGGCCCCCCAACCCCAAGGGACGACAAGGAGACGATAAAACGTCTCACAGAGGAGAACAATGCTCTCAAGAAGAAAATAGACGAGCTCACCGAAAGGTTGGAGCAGATGCAGAGGGAACAGAAGTCCCAGCATGAAGAGCTTCTGCGTGCGATTCGGGGAGAATCGCAAACACGAAAAAGAAAAAATCCGCCCGCTACCAACATGGACTCGGACGAAGAGGCCCCTAAGGCGGCAAAGAAGGTGGCTGAAGAGCCCATCAAGTGCCCCCCCGAGTCCGAGTCACCTAGACAGAGCAAATCGGGATCCAGAGCCCCCCAGCAGGAGGCTAGCGTCCCCCAACAAGAAACCCGGAAAGAGGAGACCGAGGCCCCTCAAACAAGGACAAGAAGCCAGCGTGTACCCCCGGTAGTGCTGCGAAACAAAGAGACGTGGACAACGGTGAGCCGTCGTTTAACCGAAACCGGTATAAACTTCAACAAGGCCAAAGTTACCGGGGAGGGAATCTCCATCGAGCCTGCGACGTCCGAGGACTATCGGAGGATGACAAGGATGTTCGCAAATGAAAAGAGGGAGTACCACACGTATGCCCTGCCAGAGGAAAGGCAGCTACGTGTGGTCATTCGAGGGATCCCGAGCGGCGTTACCTGCAAAGAGGTGGCAGAAGACCTCCAGGACCAAGGATTCGCACCTACCGCGGTCCAGCGAATGATGTCAAGACGGACAAAACAGGAGGTGCCCCTCATGCTTGTCCTAGTCCCACAGGACCAGGACAAGATACTCCAAGTAACGAGGTGCTGTTCTCTAGTTGTAAGGACTGAGAGACAGCGAGCCAAGGTAGCGGCATCCCAATGCCACCGCTGCCAGCGTTTCGGCCACGGCCAATCCAGGTGCACCGCGCAGCCGAAATGCGTGAAGTGCGGTGAGGCACACCGGACGACTGACTGCAAGAAGAAGGCAGACGAACCGGCCAAGTGTGCGAACTGCCAAGGGGCCCACCCGGCCAGCTACAAGGGGTGTCCAAAATACCCCAAGCAATCAGCCAGCGCCACTCAAAGGCCGGTACAGAGGCCGACGACGACCTCAACAAAGAAGGGCGGCGTAGCGCCAGGCACTAGCTACGCAAAAGTAGCCCAGAGCAAGGCAGGACAGAACACCGTCCCTGCCTCAAAACAACAAGCATCGCCAGAGGCCAAAAACCTCACAGCGGTGCTAGCACAGATGCAACAAATGTGCTCAGCGATGAGTGCATTTTTTGCTCAAATGCCAAACTTTACTAATCTGTAATGCCTTTACAGATTAAACCGGAATTCCTGCAGATGGCGGCCTGGAATGTAAACGGCCTGCAACAAAGGAGACTTGAAGTCGAAGAGCTCCTGACCAGGTACGATATAGACGTCATGGCACTGCAGGAAACCAAGATGACCCCGGCCAAGGAGATCAACTTCCCAGGATACCACACGTACAGGATGGACTGGGTAAACATATCTCGGCGACCCGCAAGAGGAGTGGCTCTACTCGTTAAAAAGACCATAGCCCACCATCCGACGGTACTACCTGAGCTAGAAAATATGAATGCCACCGCCGTAGTAGTGTCCACAGCACGAAACGGCGACGTCCAAGTGGTTTCATGTTACCAGCCACCCCACAGCACGCTAACCGAGGGGGATCTGGACGCAATTCTACCCGCTAGGACACAGGTCGTCGCAATTGGCGATTTTAACGCCAAATCCCAGCAATGGAACAGCGGTGTAACCAACACTCGAGGACGAGAACTGCTGCGGTTCCTCGGACAGCACGCCGGCGAACTGCTGGTGGTAGGACCAGTCCAGCCCACCTTTGACAACGGTAGAAACAGGCCAGACGTACTGGACATAGCCATCCTAAAGGAGATGACCCTCGAAGCGGAGATCTCCACCAGAACGGAGGGATCTACCGAGCACAACCCGATCTTCCTAACTCTAGGAGGACAGGCGGGTGACGACAACGCTACCTTCACGAAGCGACGAACGGACTGGGAATCGTACCGGCTGCACCTGCAGCAGTACATTGCACAAATTCCCAGGCTAGATACAGTGGGGGACGTTGAGAGGGCCGTCATTACCCTAGAGGAGCAGATCCTGGGAGCAATAAGGGCCAGCACGACAGAAACAGAAGTAAGAAGACACCCAGCACCGATGGCGAACCTACCAGAGGTCACCAGGCAGCTGATAAGGGATAGAAGAAGCGCCAAGAGACGGGCTCAGAGGACGAGACTCCCCGCCGACAGAAGGGAGTATAACGTCCTCAGCCGAAGAGTGAAAGCCGCCCTCCAAGAACACCGTCAGGAGGGGTGGCAACGCCACCTTGAGTCACTCGATCCACAGGACAGAAGTATGTGGAATACCTAACGTGCCCTGCGAAACCGGAGGAAACCTATACCCCCGATTCACGGAGAGCGAGGGATCGTCTACACTAACCAGGAAAAAGCCGAGGCGTTTGCCGACAGCTTAGAACTGCAGTGTAGAGAGAACGAGCTCGATGACGAGGACGAGGACTGGGTGGACGATGTCGAGCGCAGAGTACGTAGGATCCACCGCCTGCCTGATGACGACCACATCCGCCCGACTACCCCCGAGGAAGTCAAGGAAATCCTTAGGAGCCTAAAGCCGAGAAAGGCTCCGGGATGTGACAAGATAGGAAACATCGCTCTCAAAAAGCTACCCAGGAAAGGAGTAGCGGCGCTAGTCAACATCGTAAACGCGATGTTAAGGTTACGGCCGACGTCATTATGATCCCTAAACCAGGGAAAGAACTAATTTTCCCGTGTTCTTACAGGCCCATCAGCCTCCTCCCAGCCATGAGCAAGGTTGCAGAACGGGTCAACTTGAAGAGGCTCACAGAAAAGACAGAAGAGCTGAATATCATCCCGGATGAACAGTTCGCGTACCGAACAGGACATTCCACCGAACTCCAAGTACTTCGCCTCACCGAGGAGATTACTAAGGGGTTCAACCAGCGGCAAGTCACCGCGGCGCTGTTCCTAGATGTTGCCAAAGCGTTCGACAGGGTCTGGCACGACGGCCTCCTAGCTAAAATGATGAGTATGGGTTACCCCATCGAACTCGTCAAACTAGTGAGGTCCTACCTGCACCGCAGACAGCTAAGGGTCAAAATCTCGGACCAACTCTCCACTTACAGGACCGTGGAGGCGGGAGTCCCGCAAGGTTCGGTGCTGTCACTGCACCTGTTCGCTATCTACACCTCAGACCTCCCCAGGACCGACCACACAGCCCTGGCCCTGTATGCAGACGACACAGCAATAATTGCCAGATCCTGGAAAGCCAGGAACGCAACCAGAAAACTCCAGGAAATGGCCACACTCCTGGAAGAATGGTGCACGAAGTGGAAAGTCGCCGTCAACGCCGACAAAAGCCAAGCCATACTCTTCAGACGAGTGCGGAAAGAAATTCCCACAGGACACGTCTCCATGAACGGCGAGGACATCCAATGGCACGACACCGTCAAATACCTTGGCGTGGTCATGGACAAAAGCCTAACGTGGAGACAGAACACGGACGCTATTACAGCCAAGGCGCGGCGCACAAGAGCCCTCATCTACCCGATGATGGGAAACGGTAGCCGTCTCAACCTGAGGAATAAGCTCACGCTTATCAAAACCCTCATCAGGCCGCAGCTGACGTACGCCTCGGTAGCGTGGGGTTACCAGGCAAAATCCTACATGAAGAAAATCCAGGCAGTGGAAAACATCGCCCTCAGGACGGCGGTCGACGCACCATGGTACGTGAGAAACGCAGATATCGTCAGAGACCTGGAGTACACCACGGTCACTGAAGTCATCCGGGAACGAGCGAAGAAGCTGTACGCCCAAGCAGAGGAGCACGGGAACCCGCTAATCAGACAGGCCACTGATTACGACCCTGCCGACGCCCCGAGGCACAAACGGCCGAGGGTACAGCTTCTGGACAACGGGTGAGTATAACTTATATTTCCCGCTAACCGATCTGTTTCAGATACCCCAGGACGGACCACCACTACCAGAGACATGGCGTTTTTCTACCCAAACCCAACCTCCTTGCGGGCGTCGGACAACATACCGTCCAACGCCCGTTGTCCTACCTGCTCCGTGGAGTCCGAAAGTGCTAAAAAAGCACTTAGGGTCTCCACACTCCCGAGCTACACAGCTCATATCCTTACCTTTCCGATGATCCAGGGTAGGACACACCTTTACTGTGTCCTACGTACCGGCAGTCAATCCCAGCCAAAACTTCCTAAAACCCAACTAGACCGATGACTACCCACGGGGGTGACAAGCTGGCGAAGAAAGAAAATATCAAGACAAGAAGAGCGCCAGAAGAGACCTCTGCCAGCGAGGTTGAAGAGCCAGGACCAGGGGAGGTCCGCAGAAAATACCACGACACATCTCGCATTTGCGGGCTGGGTCTGGTAGAAGTAAGCGGGCCCACCTATCACGAAGGCCGGTCCTGGTCTACAGAGATAATCTAGGAGCAAAGAGTAGTAGTCCTACTCGGCCCTAGTTATCGAGACCGTCATCAAGCCAATGGATATTGGCGCCCGTCTAAGAGGGTGAGACAGGGGTTGAAATATTTTAAAAATCTATTATTTTACTCAATTCTTGCCGAGTTTTAGTTTTAGCGGGGATTCATTAAGAACAATGAAATACATCAGAAAAATGTATTGGAATCATTTTCCAGCCCGTCTAAGAGGGCGAGACAGGGGTTGAAATATTTTAAAAATCTATTATTTTACTCAATTCTTGTCGAGTTTTAGTTTTAGCGGGGATTCATTAAGAACAATGAAATACATCAGAAAAATGTATTGGAATCATTTTCCAGCCCGTCTAAGAGGGTGAGACAGGGGTTGAAATATTTTAAAAATCCATTATTTTACTGAATTCTTGTCGAGTTTTAATTTTAACGGGGATTCATTAAGAACAATGAAATACATCAGAAAAATGTATTGAAATCATTTGCCAGCCCGTCTAAGAGGGTGAGACAGGGGTTGAAATATTTTAAAAATCCATTATTTTACTGAATTCTTGTCGAGTTTTAATTTTAACGGGGATTCATTAAGAACAATGAAATACATCAGAAAAATGTATTGAAATCATTTTCCAGTCCGTTTACAAGGGAGAAATGTGGGTTGAATTATTTTTAAAATTTTTAGTTTTAGCAACAATTATTACTGTCGAGTTTTAATTTTTGTTTTTTGTTTTCCCATAGTAAATGCTGCACAAATCACAAGTGTTGTTATTATTTAAAGTCGCGCAGTATGTGTGATATACTCGTTTGCACACTTTGCATGTTTGAGTTGTTGTTTCATCACTATTGCCACATACTAAACAGACATCAGAGACACTATCAGATGCTTGTAGCAATAAGATTTTAATTGTATTTCTGTATTCGCCAATATCAACTGGAGCTAAAAGCGATTTTTGATGAATATATTGAGCTGCAAAATATAATATGTACACTCCACAATTAAAAGTGTCTGTTTGTTTAATATGCTGTTTAAATTGTATTTCCCAGTTATTTAAAGGAAATAATGTATTTCTGCAGCTATTGTATTTTTGTAAAAACGTTAAAAATATATTTTGATAATTTCTTGCCGTTTTAGTAGAAGTACCTCTTGGATCTATGTAAACAATTGTTTGCCGTTCAAATTCAATTATAATGACACACCAATGATTTCTATTGATATGTAACGGTATTTCAAAGTATCATTAACCTTGTAAAGTGGAAAATCCTCAAAGAATTCATGTTCTAAATGATCAATCATATTGAATATGGCAAATGATTTTTCTACGGGAATAAATTTATATTTATTTTTATCATTCGTCTGGATGATAGCTTGTAAACTACAATTAATTAAAAAATCCGTTAGCCACTGTGTTCCTGAAAGGCTATCAAAATCATCAATTTTTAGTTCAGAACACAATAATGCACTGTATTTGCAAACAACATAATTATTATATTTGGAACATTTTTTGTAATAATTTTCATCGCCCTCCAATCCATTTTTTAAAATGTAAATTTTATGATCGTCAATTAAATTTGCATTAATTATGGAAGGTTCTTCATTTCTGTTATCATATTCCCATTGCCTTACTTGAGCTGGATATGGATACAGGGGATCTACAATTTCTGGAAGTAAATAAAATAGATAAAAGTGCTGTAAAGCTGGAACCATAACATCTTCCCAAAATTGTAGATTTTTCATAATTCTCTCAACATGTAATCCATAATTTGTGTAGATCACTAAATCGCACCACGTGCGATTTGTTATTGCAAGTGTGCCTTGAATTTGATAGTAATAATTATGGTTACAATTAAGTTTTCGTTCTTTGGTAAAATATTTTAGTGTTCCACTAATGATTGCTTCAGATGGATGATGGATTAGTCTCACGTATACTATATGGGCATTTTACTTCGATGACTCCATCATAATCAATTAATCCATCCGGCGAATAAGAGAAGTAAGGAAAACGCTCATCAACTACTAACCCAATCGTGATATCTTGCAATTTGGATTAAGCGAACAGTATGCTTTTATAGCGTGACCTTCGTACTGCTTTCCGTAATCAGTAGCTGGATACGTTTTAGTTGGAGTATAAAGTAGAATGTTCACTTTTTTGCCTAAATATGAAGGGGATTTTGTTTTGCAAATCATTCCAAAATTGGATGAAGTAATACGTTTTTTTCTTTCCATTACCCATAAAGTAGATAAATGTTGATCAACAGTTTGTCTCTCTAATTTCACTCTAGATATTTTATCTAACGTAATAGACTTAATAAATTCTTCACATTTTTCCTTTAAAGTATTCGGTTTAGTGAAATCTTTATCTATATCATCGTCAGTAACATCTATTGAGTCACTCTTACTTCTTTTTAAGCTTAATCTTGAGTTCAATTCTATTAATGTTTTTTCTAAATGGGTACCTTGGAAATTACTAGATTTTTGTACCCGTTTTTTATTCCACCGTTCTTCCGCTGTTAAATCAAATATTTCTGAACTTGCTTGATCGGCTTTTACTGATGAGTTTTCCTTATCGTTGATTTTTTGCGAACAGCGGGTTTTTGGAATGTTCATAATTACTTCTTTATGTATAGATAATACATATTTTCTAATTTCGCGTATCACCCTACGACCCTACTGCATTTTTGATTGTACTGACCATTTAAAATAATATTTTTTACCAATTTTCAGCATTAGCATTGCTTAATCTACGCACAGGTGTTGATAATAGCAGACCGCCCCACATTGGTAAAAATGGGAAATATTTTTTTAAAGCAAGATAAAAAAAGTTTAAATTATAATAGTTATTAAGAACATCGGGAATTTTATATATATTTTTCTTCGAAACCAATTCATAAATATTAAGGCATTTCTTGTAATATGGACTATTTGTATAAATGTAATCTGCATCTTTTGGGTTCTTTATAGTCAAATTTTCAATATCGATATCGGCATCGTCTTCTTTGTCGTTGGTTAGACCAAGCGAGGTTTTATCTATAGAAAGTCGAATGAGTACCTACCTGAGCTGAATATTTTACATGTCTGTTATTAAATTTAGAAGTTAATACTATAGTTAAATGTTTAAACCAATCACAGAATACCTGGAAATCAGTTATTGTGAAAGCCGCCGCCATAACTTCTTTATAAAATTTTTGAATAGATGCGTTCTTAAAACATGTTTTTATGTCGCTTGCTATGATTTTAAAAAAGTGTGAACAACAAATATGAATTGGTATTACATCTTTTAATAATGTAGCATCTTTGCTTTCTATGGAATCGTACGTTAATTGCAAATATGTTTTCAAATCCATATTATTCCAAAATATAGACAATGCATTAATAATAGCAAAACTAAAGTCGGAAATTACTTTACGGAAAATTGGCCATTTTTTTTTCTTATTAATAGCAAACGACTTGAATTTCGCAAGCCATAGACCAATTGATGTACCATCATGATCACAGCTAACCATTTCTAAAATGGGACAAATTCTTTTATTACTTGTTTTAATAACTGCCGCATAATAAAATATTCTCTTATCACACATCGGTGGCTTTCGAATGATACACCCAGTTGCATCGATATGAAGATCTACCTTTTTATCCCCTATAGTATGTTGAAACAAAATTTCTAGTTGTTGATTGCTAAATAGGTATACATGTAATGGCTATCCTACAACTTGCATGTAAGACGGATTATTGCGTTGCATTAAAATTAGATCTATTAAATCATCTTTATGACGATGTATTCCCAAGTTGTCTGATCTAAGTTTACGAAATACAGTATCAGATTTTATAGACTGCAGATTTCCTGCTTTAATAAGCTTACTTGAAGATTTCTCTATCGAAATTTGTCGTAGTTTCGATGGCTTCAAGTTTTTGGTGCCTTTTCTTTTTATTTTTCTTTCATCGCCGCGTAAGCACCTCGTAACCTTACTCAGATGATTGTAGTCTAAAGAAGAACTAAGTACACATACTTTATGAACGCATTTTGTAGATATATTACATATGCTTAAAATAAAAATTTTACAATTATGTGCACAGTATGCATAAATTTTTATTATATCTTTAGACGGAATATATCTTTTTTGTTTAAAATTTATTACACATACATTATTAACAGACCGAATTTTTTGACATATTAGATAAGTCCACCGCCCTAAAATTAGTTGTTTATTTTCATTACACACCGATTTCAATTCTTCATGAGACAGTTCAAAGTATCCTTCTAAATATTTACAGCTACCATAACTGGGTCTTACCCAATTTTTTAATTTAAGATTTTTTGAATTCATTGGTAAAATGTCTGTCAATTTCTTTGTATTAAGTCGGTCTAAATTCAAAATAGCTTCAGGAAAGGAATCTGCATCTGTAGAGACAATTTCTGTTCTTTTGGTGTTATTAGTCGACTCCTCTAATTTAACGTAGTTTCTCTCAGATTGTCGTTCATTTTCGTCAGTTTTGGAAGTAGAGTTGAAATCGGGCGCAAAAAATTTGTTCAGGTCAATTTTCAATTCCTCGGGAATGTTGTAATTAGATATTATATTTATTTTAGGAATTATCGGTGATCTAGGTATCGCGATATTTGGGCTATTGTTTTCATAAAGTTCTTCAGGAGAATTTGTTGATATTTGTGTAATATCTGCATGTGTTTTTTTATTGTCGGTACGCAGTCTTTGACACTGTTTCTGAATCTTGTATCTATTACGATAACTATTTTTTAATTTTAGTGCATCACACAACTTTGATAAAACTGAATTTTTTAAGGAAGCTGATACTTGTCTTATTGCCATATGGCTTAAATTATTAGATCGTAAGTATGCTAAAATAGACATTTTATATGCTTCGACTTTGCCCATTTTTTCTGTTTCAGAAGTAATCGTTCTATCTTTATATGTAAATTTATCTTTATTTCTTTTAAGAAGTGTCTTCAAAATAGTGTAACATTTAATAATAGTTATATCACTACTAGGTGTTAATTCGGGTAAATCGTACGAAAATATTTTTTTGTTTATGTATTGAATGAGAAGTTCTATATTAAAAGTTAATTTTCGACCCATGATTACCTAAACGTAATTGATTGAAAACAGTAGAGTCGGCAATACAGCCTAAATAAATGATAATAAAAACTTTCTAATAAAAACAAACTAAAAAAATTTCCTCAATGTTTAAAAATAGGTGATTAACTAATTAATGATCTCGAAGAATAAAAATAAAAAATTAATTCTCTTTTAACAACAGATTAAAAAGATTTTTAATCTGTAATAGTTATAGTGAAAAATCTAAGCATAAAAATTATTATCAGTATCACTGAAAACAATATAGGTATCTAAATACGCAAATATAATCGCCTCGATATATTACTGCACATGAAATATTCATATACGTCGCGTCGTCGCTCGCACATCGATAGGTATATGAACAATTATGTGAAGTTTCTTTCAGTCTGCCTATGTATATTGTATACGCACTAACAAAACGCTGCAATTCAGTCAGTGCTTGGTCGCATATCTACTAACTTATCTGTTGGCATATTTACACTCGTTTTTACTTACTGAGGAGATTATCTATTTTAATTTTGTAAAACTGTTCATTTGCAATTATTTGATAGATAGTATCTTAATGTAAGACGTGCTGGATAATCATTCCAATACATTTTCTGATTTATTTCGTTGTTCATAACGAATCCACGTTGAAATCAAAACTCGACGGTATTTACTAAAATCATTAATTTTTTAGAGTATTTCAACCCCCATCTTCCTATGCTAGATGTATTCCTGATGTATTTCATTGTTCTTAATGAAACCTCTTTAAAATTAAAACTCGACAGGAATTCAGTAAAATAATAGATTTTTAAAATATTTCAACCCCTGTCTCACCCTCTTAGACGTCCTGGAAAATGATTCCAATACATTTTTCTGATGTATTTCATTGTTCTTAATGAATCCCCGCTAAAACTAAAACTCGACAAGAATTGAGTAAAATAATAGATTTTTAAAATATTTCAACCCCTGTCTCACCCTCTTAGACGGGCTGGCAAATGATTCCAATACATTTTTCTGATGTATTTCATTGTTCTTAATGAATCCCCGCTAAAACTAAAACTCGACAAGAATTGAGTAAAATAATAGATTTTTAAAATATTTCAACCCCTGTCTCACCCTCTTAGACGGGCTGGAAAATGATTCCAATACATTTTTCTGATGTATTTCATTGTTCTTAATGAATACCCGCTAAAACTAAAACTCGACAAGAATTGAGTAAAATAATAGATTTTTAAAATATTTCAACCCCTGTCTCACCCTCTTAGACGGGCTGGCAAATGATTCCAATACATTTTTCTGATGTATTTCATTGTTCTTAATGAATCCCCGCTAAAACTAAAACTCGACAAGTATTGAGTAAAATAATAGATTTTTAAAATATTTCAACCCCTGTCTCACCCTCTTAGACGGGCTGGAAAATGATTCCAATACATTTTTCTGATGTATTTCATTGTTCTTAATGAATCCCCGCTAAAACTAAAACTCGACAAGAATTCAGTAAAATAATGGATTTTTAAAATATTTCAACCCCTGTCTCACCCTCTTAGTCGGGCTGGAAAATGATTCCAATACATTTTTCTGATGTATTTCATTGTTCTTAATGAATCCCCGCTAAAACTAAAACTCGACAAGAATTGAGTAAAATAATAGATTTTTAAAATATTTCAACCCCTGTCTCACCCTCTTAGACGGGCTGGCAAATGATTTCAATACATTTTTCTGATGTATTTCATTGTTCTTAATGAATCCCCGTTAAAATTAAAACTCGACAAGAATTGAGTAAAATAATAGATTTTTAAAATATTTCAACCCCTGTCTCACCCTCTTAGACGGGCTGGCAAATGATTTCAATACATTTTTCTGATGTATTTCATTGTTCTTAATGAATCCCCGTTAAAATTAAAACTCGACAAGAATTGAGTAAAATGATAGATTTTTAAAATATTTCAACCCCTGTCTCACCCTCTTAGACGGGCTGGCAAATGATTTCAATACATTTTTCTGATGTATTTCATTGTTCTTAATGAATCCCCGTTAAAATTAAAACTCGACAAGAATTCAGTAAAATAATGTATTTTTAAAATATTTCAACCCCTGTCTCACCCTCTTAGACGGGCTGGAAAATGATTCCAATACATTTTTCTGATGTATTTCATTGTTCTTAATGAATCCCCGCTAAAACTAAAACTCGACAAGAATTGAGTAAAATAATAGATTTTTAAAATATTTCAACCCCTGTCTCACCCTCTTAGACGGGCTGGCAAATGATTCCAATACATTTTTCTGATGTATTTCATTGTTCTTAATGAATCCCCGCTAAAACTAAAACTCGACAAGAATTGAATAAAATAATAGATTTTTAAAATATTTCAACCCCTGTCTCGCCCTCTTAGACGGGCTGGAAAATGATTCCAATACATTTTTCTGATGTATTTCATTGTTCTTAATGAATCTCCGCTAAAACTAAAACTCGACAAGAATTGAGTAAAATAATAGATTTTTAAAATATTTCAACCCCTGTCTCACCCTCTTAGACGGGCTGTCAAATGATTCCAATACATTTTTCTGATGTATTTCATTGTTCTTAATGAATCCCCGCTAAAACTAAAACTCGACAAGAATTGAGTAAAATAATAGATTTTTAAAATATTTCAACCCCTGTCTCACCCTCTTAGACGGGCTGGAAAATGATTCCAATACATTTTTCTGATGTATTTCATTGTTCTTAATGAATCCCCGCTAAAACTAAAACTCGACAAGAATTGAGTAAAATAATAGATTTTTAAAATATTTCAACCCCTGTCTCACCCTCTTAGACGGGCTGGAAAATGATTCCAATACATTTTTCTGATGTATTTCATTGTTCTTAATGAATCCCCGCTAAAACTAAAACTCGACAAGAATTGAGTAAAATAATAGATTTTTAAAATATTTCAACCCCTGTCTCGCCCTCTTAGACGGTCTGGAAAATGATTCCAATACATTTTTCTGATGTATTTCATTGTTCTTAATGAATCCCCGCTAAAACTAAAACTCGACAAGAATTGAGTAAAATAATAGATTTTTAAAATATTTCAACCCCTGTCTCACCCTCTTAGACGGGCTGGCAAATGATTTCAATACATTTTTCCGATGTATTTCATTGTTCTTAATGAATCCCCGTTAAAATTAAAACTCGACAAGAATTCAGTAAAATAATGTATTTTTAAAATATTTCAACCCCTGTCTCACCCTCTTAGACGGGCTGGAAAATGATTCCAATACATTTTTCTGATGTATTTCATTGTTCTTAATGAATCCCCGCTAAAACTAAAACTCGACAAGAATTGAGTAAAATAATAGATTTTTAAAATATTTCAACCCCTGTCTCACCCTCTTAGACGGGCTGGCAAATGATTTCAATACATTTTTCTGATGTATTTCATTGTTCTTAATGAATCCCCGTTAAAATTAAAACTCGACAAGAATTGAGCAAAATAATAGATTTTTAAAATATTTCAACCCCTGTCTCACCCTCTTAGATGGGCTGGAAAATGATTTCAATACATTTTTCTGATGTATTTCATTGTTCTAAATGAATCCCCGTTAAAATTAAAACTCGACAGTAATAGTTGCGAAAATAATGAATTTTTAAAATATTTCAACCCCGATCTCACCCTCCGAGACGAGGTGGAAAATAATTTCAATACATTTCCCTGATGTATTTCGTTGTTCTTAATAAAATCGCGTTAGAATTTAAACTCGACATGGGTTACTAAATTGAATAATTTTTTAAAAATATTCTACCCTGCTCTGCACCCTGCCACACCACCCGGCATGTTTTGATATATATACATTATCCGATGTATTTCTCCTGTTCCTAATCCGTCTTTTAATGAAAACACGAGGGTAATTAAAGAAACTGTTTTCTAAATATAAAATATTCTCTATACCCACGACTTTATCGATTATAGTCCTACTTGAAAATGTGGATGTGGATAACTTCACACCCGTAGAAATCTTCCTCATCTTCGACAGATGCTGTGAAAGAGGTTGACGTAGATTTTGAATCTTCAACCACTGAAACTGCATACACTAGTAATACTTCCATGAAGAAAGTATTTTCATCGAGTTCAAGGAGGTAAGAAAAATTATTTCGTAACTATGAAGATTGCTTCAAAAATAAGTCTTTTTTATTTGTAAATGATACATAATTAACATTATCTGCTTACTGAATTGAACTTTTTGATCTGAACTGTTATCGCGCTTTAGAAAAATGCAAACGCTGACAAAACATTGAAACCAAGGCATGTTTTGAATATAGTTTTATAAGGGACTTGTTATTTATGAGTAAATACAGTTATACGTTTTAATTGTTTTTTAGATTATCCCGTCTGAGAAATTACGGTCATATTAAGTTGAGAGAGTAATGAATCCAAGAACAGCCAAAAAAAATTGGTCTATCATAAAATCTACAGTCTCCACACTGAGGAAAAAAGTTGTTAATCTGCAGCAATCAAGAAGGAGGTTGAAATCGAAAATTTTCAATATGAATTCATTGATGAAGTATTTGAGGGGGGGGGCGAGCGTAGGTGCGTCTTTACTATGTACATATTTCGGTATGCGATGTAAAGCAACGACAGGCGCAGTTAGTACTTGGATGGATGACCATTCCAACGGAAACCGCGTTCTCGCCTCACACATCTTCCAGCGGCTTGTATATCAGTGTATGCGCGGAAGCTATACAACCTTAGGCGAGGGTTGTATAGGAGATATACCATCCTTCGGAGGGGATGTAAAGCCGTCGGTCCCTTGTCTATTAAATGTTAGGCAAGTAAAAGATCCCTACTCTTCTTAAGGGAAGAGGTTCGGCAAAATTCCTGATTGGGGGTAGCTCGTCTACAGGCGCCGGTGTTAGGCCTCAGTAGCGGAAATAGGCCGACGTTAAATAAATGTATAAAAAAAAAAAAAAAGTATTTGAGGGAACAGCGACTTATCACTGACTATCAAGGTAAGAAAAGTTTCTTAGTTATACATTTTCACGTTTGGAGAAATTATCCTGTGTGAAAAAATTGGGGAAAAGATATAACTGCCTGCATAATTATAATAAAAAACAGTTGAAAATTAAATTTTGTTCTCAAAAATAAGAGGTAAGAAAAATTTCAAATAATGATTACTTTTTTACACAACCAATCATAAATATCATTTTTAGCCCCAAGGTGACAAAGTGCATCTGGGGCAACAATTGCTATTTAAGCACTAAGGGGGTGGTATAGTCGGGTATAGTTTTACTGGGTAGACAAAAAATGTAACAAAAACTTTACGACCTCATTAAAAATACTGTTACTCTGTACTATCTCACCTGCAAATTGAATCACTTATTTTTATAGGTTTTTACTATAGGTGTAGTTTACTGCTTGAAAATAATGTACAAATTGTATGATGTAGTGGAACCCTCAGTTTATTTAATTTTTCATTTAGCATTTTTTCTTACAACCGATAAAAAAAAATACAGTTCATGAGAATTTCTCTGCCATAAATTAACGTTTTACTGGCCAAGATTGGGAAATGGCTATCAGGGATTGGCAAGAGCTTTTACCAATCTCTGTTTTTTCTTCTTTCTGACTCCTGTACATGAAAAATTACTGCAAAATATGGGATACCTTGCTTTCTTTACGATGGAAACGAATTAGTACTTTATATGACTGGAATCCATGTTTTGCGTTTAACGTAAATTATTACTTTCTGTTCGACTGGTACTTTTGTTTTGCAGAGCCAGTTATTTTTTCTGGAATTGCTAACACTTATTCTAATCATACAGAAAAACATTTCTCTGAGGGTACTTATAATTTTTAAGTGTATGTCAAAGGTTGAATTCTTATTGAATGTTGTATATTATAGTATTTACAATTATTATGATTTTAATGTTGATGTTATTTCAACAGGCTTCATTTCCTGGTGCTGCTGGAAATTTGCTGCAGAGAGTATTGAAAGGTCCATCCCGGCAAAAGTATGATCCCCAACTGAGATTGTTTGCCTTGACATTGAACTTCTATTCTCCGAAAGCGTACAATTTTCTCCCAGAGGAGTTTAATAAATCTCTTCCCCACCCCAGTACAATAACCAAATGGTACCAGTCAATAGACGGAGCTCCAGGTTTCACAAAAGAAGCCATCCATGCACTGAATATGAAAGTTGAGGAAGCAAAAAATAGAGGAATGAAGGTGATTTGTAACTTTGTTATGGACGAAATAGCTATCCGAAAACGTGTTGAGTGGACTGGAGACAAAACAGTGGGATATAATAATAATAATAATAATGGTTTATTGGTGATATTACATATAAATGTTTACACATGTCAGAACGAATTAGATTATATTGATATAGGAACTGGTATAAATTCAGATGACATTCCAATGGCTAAGGAGGCACTAGTATATATGCTGGTAGCCATTAATGGCCACTGGAAAATACCTGTGGGTCATTTCTTACTGGATGGATTATGTGCCACAGAAAGGGCAAACTCATTTAGGTGCATCACTGCACAATGCAGAGGCAATAAAATCCTATTTTTTGCATCCCATCACTCAACAGAAAGTATTTGTGTTCTTGGATGCGTGTCATATGGTGAAATTAGTTAGGAATTGTTTGGGAAGCCAAAAGGTTTTAACAGTGAAGGATAAAACCATCAAATGGCAATATTTGGAAAATTTGGTGAACCTTCAGGAAAACGAGGGACTTCATGCAGCTACGAAATTGAAGAAGAGACATCTCCAATGGGTCTGTGAAAAAATGAGAGTGAAGCTTGCTACACAAACCCTGAGCAAAAGTGTCTCTGATGCACTTCTATTTTTATGCAATGACTTGAAACATGAAGATTTCATTGGAGCTGAAGAAACGGCAAATTTTCTCAGGATTTTTAATGATTTTTTTGACATTTTAAATAGCAGAAGCAGATTTGCAAAATATTCATTTCAAAAACCTTTGTCACCAGCCACTAAGGAAACTTTTTTCGATTTGATAGAAAAAGCTGTTACATATATAAAATCGTTATGTCTTAATGGAACACCAATTTTAGTGTGAGGCACACGGGTTTTCTCGGATTTTTAGTTTGTGCTGAAAGTTTGAAAAGTTTTTATTCTACTTATGTGGAATGTGATAAGCCTTTACTGAAATATGTTCTGACTTACAAAATTAGTCAGGATCATTTGGAAATATTTTTTAGTATTGTCAGGAGTAAAGGTGGTTTCAATAATAACCCAACACCTAGATACAGTTTCAAGCTACTTATAAAAAGTTGTTAGTTCATGCTGAAATAAAAGGAGCAAGCACTGCTAATGCAGTGGCATTAGATAGCACATCAATTTTACAATGTACCTCTAGAAATACTCTGATGATATCTCAGAATACCGATGATGATGATATACTGAAGTTGTTTCCAATATTATGAGCGACCACGATTATATAACTTATGATACTGAAGATATTTCCAATATTATTATGAATGACCATGATTATATAACTTATTCCTCGTTATATTTGTCAGACTACATTGTAGATATTGTAGGATATATATCAGGATTTGTAGTTAGAACTGTGAAAAAAAAAATTTCTTGTATAAAATGTTTGGAAATTTTGGAGGGCGACGTTGCTCCCTCCCAATTACAAATTAGAAAAAAATTTGATAATTTAGTCAATGCATCAAACTGGATCAATGTGGTCTGTCAGAATGCTGAAAAATCTTTTAGGTTTTTCAGTAAAACTGATAATTTGTTAAGTACCAGGTATAAAAAAAGAAATATTAATAATATATTAGTTACAAAAACATGTGAAAGTATACCATTTTGTATTTTTGATGTATTCGGTAATCACATATTTGATGGAGAGTTATTTGATAACCATGGTATATTGTTGGTAAAATTAATTTTGAAAATTTATTTTAATATAAGATTACATTATGAATGTGAGAAGAAAAATGATGAGAAAAACGTAAGAAGTTTGTTTACGAAAGCAATTTTATTTCGACATCAATAAATTCTTTCTTATACACAATGTGTTTTCTTTATGTATATACCCTTCATCCGTACATGACAAAAGCTCCTGCAATACCTTAATTTAATAAATATTTTCATTTATGTTTATATGAAATTTCGAAAGAATTTGTTTTTATTTTATTATATATCTGTAGCTTCTTATCCACTGTTAATAACACATAATTGCTATAGTGGACTAACAGTAATAATAGTGGTTACTTAACCTCTGTGGGTAGAAAACTAATAACTGTATAGATTTAAAAAACTGTAACACTGACAATTGGTGAATATTAGTCCCTTACGTCTAATTTAAAAAATACGAGATTCTTGGAGTTTCTTGTTTTAAACTGTAGTTTCTTATTGTCGGCGCAACTTTAGGCTGAAGACTAAGACTACGTTCAAATCATGGCTAGGGCATGGGATATTTAGTGGCGTTTTTTCATGTGTTATTGAGTTGGTAGTAGTAGATTAGATGATTGTGTGAGATACAACACTAGTCGCTGAACCACTCCTGAGTTCGGGTCTCAGCTATGGCAGATGGCAATGTAGTAGGGAATGGTCGTTGTGTATGTGCTCTGGTTGAGTGGTGAAATAGCTAATGCTAAACTCCTGTAATCTAAATAAGTCAAGTTAAGGCATGAAAGTTATAACTTTCTTATACCTATTGATAACGTATTGACAAAATTTTGCATTCAAATTATAAAAATTCCTGTCATTCCTGAAGGTAAAAAAAATATAATAAAAGATGAACCTAAGAATTTTATGTCTTGCATATCTGGAAACAGTATTTAAGGCAAAAATAATATCAATTGAATTAAATTCACGTCAATATTTCATAAATTACAAATTAAAATAATATCTTCGATATGAGCCCCTTTTAACGCCTACGCCACTGGTGGAACGGGCAAATCCTCTCATGCCACGCCATTCTCACCCATAATGGTTTGTATATGTTCATTACAAATAAAGTCTGTGCTGATGGGTTTACTGTTACTTGTCTAAAGCAGACTGTCAAGAAGCGTCTAAATACAGGAATGCACCTTCCACCACTGCGCATGCGCGTCTTTAAATATTGCAACGCGCATATTTTTAAATAGTATACTGCAAAATATTAATACTGACTATTTTTTAGTACGACGTATATGTACTTATTAATTTGCATCAACTACCTATCCAAGTGTTTTATTGTAAAACAATATAGGAAGTAGAATCAAAAACTAAAATATCAAACCACAATTTTATTTGTTATTACGATTTCTATATTGTACATCGAGATTATACAGAACAATAAAAGAACACATCATAAAAAATTACAAATTTGTAGGAACTTATATATATTTATTGACATATACTTACTTAGTAATAATATTATTGATAATTAACAATATTTATTATCAACAACAATAATACAAAATTACCAATAACTCTTATAATGAAGTAGCATGAATATTTATGAAAGTAATATACTAAATTAACCAATAATAACAGTAATTAAGGCATACATATATGTTGTAATATCTCTGGTTGATAATAACAATCGAAACTACAAAGTAGAACTTGAAGTGTAGTAATATTATGCTAAACCATGTAAATTAATATAACAGCAAATAAACATTTTTTCCATCTCTTATCGTTAAAAAGTAAACATGTGCGTGTTACTGAAAATTAGGTACCTACTGAGACATTCTTCGTACTTAAATAAAATTCATTACAATTAAACTTAACCTAAAATGTCTCCTTAAATTATTACGAGAAAAAAAAAACAATTATATTAAGTATACCTACTTGTGATTGAATAATAATAAATTTTAATAAACCTCGAAGTGATATTTAATAAAAAAATATGAATTGTTGGATTTGTAACGATAATAATATTCATTATTTAAATATTGCATGTAGACAAACTATCAGATTTGTCAATAAAGAGAAAAGGTAAATACTAATTGTTAACGCAACAATATATGCATCATTCAAAATTACTTCACTGCATAAACATCAGTAATACACTGAAACTAAACAACAAAAATAAAACAACATCGTAAAAAGCCTTACTTAGTAAATACGCATGTAATTTATTCTTAAATTGCTTTAAGGTCAAAATATCTACATCGCCTAGTATCTGAATGAAATTGTTTAACAGGTATGATGCTAAGGCTAAAGTTACTTTACTGACTGCTAATTATTTAACACACAAAGTGAAAAATAATGTTACGTGCTTACAATTTTCAGTAAACACTTTGTGGATCCCAAATAACTTGCAACAAGAATTTTCACAAACCACTGATTTATTTAATCACTAAAATTACACTAGCAAATACTTAAAAATCACACAACTAATAATAACTTAATCTAATATAATTTCACTACTTTTAAAACACTAAGCACTTTACTTTTCTTCTTAAACTTGTCAACTCTTGTCTAACCTAAAAACTCTCTTGTCTGTTTACTTCACTAAACTGCATACTTCACTCAACTGAACTGTTCCCCCATCTGCTGGAGCCACCTCTTTATATACACACTTGGAATCCTTCTAGAACTCTTTTCTAGAATTCTCCATAGTTTTCTACCATGTAATAGATGATTGTTCGTCAATTGGCTCATAGACGGCGCCACCCTACTAGTCAGGGAAGTAACTAAGCTTCTGAGGAAAACTTTGAACATGAACTTAATCACATCTTTCCTTGTTAGAGGGCAGCACATAACACTGCCCCCTCCTTAAGCCTGAACGTCCCGGTCAGGCAATTCAGATTCCCCAACATACTTCATACTTCGCCAACCTATCCAAGTGCACGATCTTCATCTTGGACTTCTTACTACGTTGAATTCGGTAAACAACGTCATTGATCCGAGTGATGACTGAATACGGTCCTTCCCAGGGTGGGTGAAGCTTCGGAGATTTTCCCTTCTTTCGCTGTGGGTTATATAGCCAAACCAGATCGCCCTCCTTGAATCCTGCTGACGCTCCCTTCCGGTCATAGCGAGCCTTCATTCTGTCACTAGCTATGCTAACTTGGTTTCGAACCAATTCGTGGACATTCCTCAGCTGTTGACTAACTTCGTCTGCATAGTCATCCACGGACAGTGGCTTCTTATCTGGTGTACCAAACATCAAATCACATGGCAGTCTGATCTCGTGCCCAAATATTACACGAGCCGGTGTCTGTTTAGTCGTCTCATGAATGGCAGCCCTGTATGCCATTAAGAAAAATGGTATATGTCGATCCCAATCTCGCTGGTTCTTGTGAACTACCTTAGAAAGATGTTCCTTCATGGTTTTATTATGTCGTTCCACCATTCCATCTGACTGGGGATGAAGAGGGGTTGTCCGAGTCTTGTGAATGCCCAGCAACTCACAAATTTTCTGAAATACCCCCGACTCAAAGTTTCTCCCTTGATCGGAATGTAGCTCCAGGGGTACACCAAATCGGCATACAAGGTTATCCACCAAAACTCGAGCAACAGTAACTGCTTCCTGATTTGGAATGGCATAGGCTTCCGGCCATTTACTAAAATAGTCCATAGCGACCAGGATGTATTTATTCCCATCATCTGTCACTGGGAATGGGCCCGCTACATCTATAGCAATCCTCTCAAAAGGAGCTCCGACGTTATATTGCTTCATTTGGCCCCTGCTCTTCGTCTGTGGCCCTTTGGTAGCTGCACAAGCCTTGCATTTGCGGCACCAAGCTTCCACATCTTGACGGCTATTTATCCAATAAAATCGTACTTTAGCCAATGTCTTATTCATACCAAAATGTCCCCCGGACACTCCATCATGTATTTCCTGAAGTACTTTTGGGATCCGACAGCTGGGTATCACCAGACGCATGGTAACTTCCTTCCCATCTGGACTTTCCCATGCTCTCTTTAATAGCCCATCTATAACCTTAAGGGAGTCCCATTGTGCCCACAATGCCTTCAGCTCCACACTTTTGTCCGAAACATCCTTCCATTCCAGTCGCGTTCCTTTTTCTTTTGCCCTTAATATAGGACCAATTACGCTGTCATCCATTTGTTCTCATCTTAGAACTTCCTTTGTCCAATCATCTGGAACATCTACCTGAACTGTGTTTACTATTACCGTGCCCTGTGCTTTTTCAACCCGATAGCAGTGCTTGCAGCCATCTTTGCACGGTCTTCTTGACAGAGCATCTGCATTTTTATGAGACTTTCCAGGTCGGTGTTCGATTGTGAGGTCATATTGCTGCAGTTTTTCTATCCAGCGAGCCAGTTGACCTTCTGGAGTTTTCAGCTGCAGTAGCCATTTTAATGCAGCATGGTCGGTCCTGATTTTGAAATGTTGGCCATAGAGGTACTTGTGAAAATGGTCCACGGACTTAACAATGGCCAATAGTTCCTTCCTTGTTACACAATAATTCCTCTCTGGTTTGGACAGTACCTTACTGAAATACTCGATTACTTTTTCCTCTCCATTTTGGACTTGAGATAGTACACATCCAATTGCGGAGTTGCTAGCATCCGTGTCAAGAATATAGAGGCCCTTTTGTTGGGGATATGCTAGCACAGGACTACTGCATAACGCTGCTTTCAGCTTCTTCCATGATGTTTCACATTCCGGTGTCCACTGATATTTAACTTTCTCCTCCGTTAGCTGGTGTAGTGGTTTTGCTATATCCGCAAATCCTTCCACAAAACGTCTATAGTAAGTGCAGAGGCCAAGGAAGCTTCGTAATTCGTGTACATTTGAAGGTCTTGGCCAATCACGCACGGCAGAGATCTTGTCCGGGTCTGTCTGTATTCCCTCCAAAGATACGACATGTCCAAGGAATTTCACTTCTTTTTGGAATAGCAGACACTTCTTTGGATTCAACTTTAGGTGTGCATTTCTGATTCTCCCAAATACTTCTTGAAGATTTTCCAAATATTCCCTGAAGTTTCGTCCCATAACCATTACGTCATCAAGATAAACTAAGCACGTCTTCCAAGTTAGTCCTCGGAGTACAAATTCCATCAATCTTTCAAAAGTAGCTGGCGCATTGCAAAGTCCAAAAGGCATCACGGTGAATTGATATAAACCACTACCTGTTGAGAAGGCAGTCTTTTCCTTGTCGTCAGGGTGAAGTCCCACCTGCCAATACCCACTTCGAAGGTCTAGAGTTGAAAACCATCGTGACCCTGCCAGCGTACTTAATGTATCGTCAATTCGTGGTAGTGGATAGCTGTCTTTCTTCGTAACATCATTCAGCTTCCGGTAGTCGACACAGAATCTCAAAGTTCCGTCCTTCTTGGCAACTAAAACTACCGGTGATGACCAGGGACTGGTTGATTCCTCAATTACTCCATCTTGTAGCATCTTTTGAACCATCGCAGCAGCTTCTTCCTGTTTAGCTAGTGGCAACCTCCTAGGTTGTTGGCGGATGGCGGCTGAATCACCAGTGTCTATCCGATGCTGTACTATATCAGTTTTCGTGAGGATGTCTGTGTTTTTGGCAAATACCGTACTTTCTTTTTCCAAAAACTTGATTGCCTCTCTACGTTCATCCTCAGATAGGTGTTCAAACTGGGTACTCAACAAAGTCACAACTTCCCTGTCTACGCTGGTTGGCGAACATTTTTCCCCTTGTTCCTCGCACCTTGCTATCCACTGGACTGGTTCGTAGGATCCTATTGCCTCGCCTTCCTTGAAAGTTACCGAGTGGGAATTTAAATTAGCCACTCTAATTGGAATTTTGTCTTTTGTCCGGATCAGAGTTCTTGCTAAGATTACGTTTTCTGTCTTAATTGAATCATCTTTTTCAACAAGGCCAACACGGTATCCACCAGAGTTTCCTTCCAGAATGGCCTCGATTATTTGTTCTGAACGAGCAGGAATCTTGATTGTCTCAGCCGTTAGTAGCCTCACTTTTTGAAATCGGTCATTTGCTGTTGACAAAATAAATTCTTCATTTCCAATCTTTAGGACTCGTTCTACCACGTCAAGTACAAATTGATCTTGTACTCCCATAACATCCAGCCCCAAAATGAAATCATCAGTTATGTCAGCCACAATAACCCTATGACTAAAGCACAGGCGCCCAAACTGCAGATCTAGGTCAACTTCTCCATGAACCCTTACCCTGTCTCCTGTGGCTGTTCGAACGACCAATCCATTTTGGCTTTTATCAACTTTTATTCCTGATAAAAATCCGGGCCGCACTATTGACGACGTGGCACCTGTGTCGATAGTGAAGATACATCTCCTTTTGTTTACATAGCCATCCAAAAGCAGACTACTCGGGACTCTTCTAATCTGGGAAACCCGTATCTCTCTGGGGGCACCGTGTTCACCAGCCAGCACAGCCCCCAAGGTGCTGGCTATCTTTAGTTTTCCTGCGGCTCTTCAGTCATTGCGGCATTTACTCTCTCAGGGCTCCGCTGCCGACAGTTTCGCTTAATATGCCCTGTTTTGCCGCACTTATAACAACGAATCACCTTCCTTGGCTGTTCATCGTTCTGCTGTCTTTCCTGCTTCCTTGGAGCATCTGGTTTGGTCATCAACTGGCTTATCATTTTGTGTATGTCGGCCATCAAAGATTCCATATTTGATTTTTCTAAACGGTCCTCTTCTTCTACCTTCATGGCTCGTACTCTCGGACGTGCAGTCTCTTTGTAAGCGGCTTCAACCTCGAGGGCACGGATCAAGGCTTCACTACCAGTCTTATCTCGAGATAATCTAAGGACTCGCCTGATCTCCTCGTCTCTTATGCCATCAATGAAAGTACCGACTGTTAACTGTTCCTGGAATTCTTTGGGTGCATCCGGGTAAGCCAGGTATGTGAGTCGCTCAACAGCTGCTTCAAAATCTTGTAAACTTTCCCCAGCCTTTTGTGTGCGTGATTTGAGCTGAGTTCGGTATACTTGGGCGAGGTGTTGGTCGCCATATCTTAGATCTAGCGCAGCCTCCAAAACTTTAAAATCCCGTTGCTGCGTTACTGGGATAGTCTGAAGCAACTCTGAGGCTTGACCTCTTAATGCTAGCACCAATGCCATAGCTTTGTCTTCGTTACTCCAATTGTTTGCGTATGCCGCTGCCTCAAATTGTCTTTTATAGGTTGACCAAGAAGTTTGACCATCAAAGGAAGGCGGTTGTAATCGAGGACCTGATGATGATAATACCAGCTGGCCTCCTTGTTCTCTTAACAGTCGCTTAAGTCGCTCTACCTCTCCTTCAACTGCACGAAATTTTCCTTTGACTTCAGTTACTTCCTCTTCAACCTTAGTAACTTTTACTTCAACGCCAGTAACTTTTTCTTCGACGCCAATAACTTTTTCTTCGACGCCAATAACTTTTTCTTCGATGCCAGTAACTTTTCCTTTGACTTCAGATACTTCCTCTTCAACCTTATTTACTTTTCCTTTGACATCACATATTTCAGTCTTTATGTTGCCCATATCCTCTTTAATTTCACTTTTGAGGTCTTCAGTTGCCGAAAGGATAACATCTTGTTGCCCCTGTATAATTTTCCTTAATTCTTCTTCACGTTTCTCTTGTTCTTCTTTTTCTTCCTGACGTCGTTTTTCTTGTTCTTCTTTATCTTCTTGACGTCGTTTCTCTTGTTCTTCTAGCATCATTTTGCTAAATGCAGCTAACATGTCTTGCATTTGTTTTTCAGCAGCCATGCTTCTTGTTTCCATTCAAAAACTAACAAACAACACTGACAAACAACACTAACAAGTCTTATTTAAAGTCTATATCACTTTCCAAAATTCTGTTGCAATCCCGCTTCCGACACCAATTGTTACGTGCTTACAATTTTCAGTAAACACTTTGTGGATCCCAAATAACTTGCAACAAGAATTTTCACAAACCACTGATTTATTTAATCACTAAAATTACACTAGCAAATACTTAAAAATCACACAACTAATAATAACTTAATCTAATATAATTTCACTACTTTTAAAACACTAAGCACTTTACTTTTCTTCTTAAACTTGTCAACTCTTGTCTAACCTAAAAACTCTCTTGTCTGTTTACTTCACTAAACTGCATACTTCACTCAACTGAACTGTTCCCCCATCTGCTGGAGCCACCTCTTTATATACACACTTGGAATCCTTCTAGAACTCTTTTCTAGAATTCTCCATAGTTTTCTACCATGTAATAGATGATTGTTCGTCAATTGGCTCATAGACGGCGCCACCCTACTAGTCAGGGAAGTAACTAAGCTTCTGAGGAAAACTTTGAACATGAACTTAATCACATCTTTCCTTGTTAGAGGGCAGCACATAACAATAATTTCACTTTATACACTGATGATAGCAGTGCGTGAAATAAAATTTAACTACCGTTACAAATATTTATTTTATTTACAATATGTATGTTCTGATTCACCTTTGTTTAGAATTAAGAGTTCTTCTTTGTTCAAAATTTTATTTAAAATTTCCGTTTCATCATCTGCACATTTCCTTTTTTTTTTTTTGTTGAAGAGAATGCCTGCTGAACTTGAATTCTTTTGTTTGTAGGTTCTTTTCTTTGTTCGATAGTTTCAAATCCTTTACTGTCTCTCCCTTCAATATCAATATTAAGAAATGCTGTGAGGGCATCTATCCTGATTTTTTACTAGGTCAATTTTGTTAATTAGATTTAAGGCTTTGTTCTTAAAACAATCATACAGGTTGGTTTGTGGGCTTGACTCGGTATTGCTTAAATCTGTTAGAAGAATTTGTTTCTCAATATTAGCACTGGTAGAAGCAGCTTCATATGTAGGGTCACAATCACTAGAAATTTCATTTTGTAAAAAAGCAAATTTTGAAACAACAATATGTATATGTTTGCAAATTATCGACTTTATTTGATAATCAGAACATGTGCACTGATAGGTGTGCATGCAGATGTTACAGGCAACACATTTCAAAGCGCAACACACATTATCGCTAATTTTTTCAACCAGATAATTTTTATTTGAAGACTGGCTTTCAATTATCCAATTACCATTGTTGTCCACTTCTACATGGAGATTCAATAAGGTACTGTTATTATGTCGCTTTCTAATTTCAGTAACTTTGCTTGTATATTTGCCCTTTGTAAGTTTCACAAGTCTCTCCGCCTTTTTATCTCGGGTGAAACGCCTAAGGGTTGATAGGCTTTTATCCAAGCGTTTAATCTTGAGTCCATTTAAATAATGATATTTAATAGTTTTGTGCATTGACTCTTAATACATATTGCAATTGATGCTAAGTCCTTTTCTATAACAGTACGCCCAAAGCTTACATCTTTGAACATAATAACGTTCAAAATATGCACCATATTCCTTTGTATCAGGGTCAGTCATCATTTGTTCTACAGCTTCTCTTATATTTTTTTTGAATTTACCTTCATCAGTGGTAGACTGAAGGATTTTCAGCGTTGCCTGTTTGTCACTGCGTTGAGGTCCTGTAATTTTTGATAGATTTTGTCTCCAGGCCCGATCAACATGCCACGAGCAAAAAAGCCTATTGGGAACAACTCCCATGATAGTTTCCCATGCAGAATAAAAAGTTTCCACTACATCTGACATGAAAGTTTTTGGTGTAATAACACCGATTACCGATTTTACAGCAGAAAACATTACTTGATACACTTTGGTGTCCTTTAAATTTGAAAACATATAACAGCATGGAAAACCAGTGCTGAAATCATCGATAACAAGGATAGTAACTAATTCAAAATCATATGAGTTCAGGCCGTGGGTTCCATCCAAACACACCGTTTTCTCATGTCCAAATTGTTTCAGCATGTGGGCTTGGGCTGGATCCATAATGACAATGCAAAAGTCTTGGACTTCCAGGATCCCATTAGGATCAATATCACCTTAAAAATTGAAATTATTTTAAAAGCTATAGTTGAAGTAAAGAGTTTCCGATACATAAAAAACGTAACAAGTCCTTACTTAGACTATATAATATATAACTATTGTGAGGAACTACCTTGTTTCTTATAAAAAATTATTGGATTATTTGGCCCCTCCTCCTTCATTTGTTCAACCCATATATGTACACTTGTAGCATCATCTTTATGCCACTGACCATCTTGTGTTGTTAAGTCAAACTGACTTTTATGTTATGTAAATCTTTACGCTCTATAATGTCTGTTCATTCCAAAGTATTACTGATGTTATTGCGATAATGATCGAGCACCCTCTCAAAAGTGACTCCATCAGAGATTTTAGCAGCAATTTCATATTTTTTTTGAATTGGAATATCTATATGCTGCAACTCATTTTCTTCGTGTCCATAATGTTCCTTATATATTGTTGCGTGCTTACAATTTTCAGTAAACACTTTGTGGATTCCAAATAACTTGCAACAAGAATTTTCACAAACCACTGATTTATTTAATCACTAAAATTACACTAGTAAATACTTAAAAATCACACAACTAATAATAACTTAATCTAATATAAATTCACTACTTTTAAACACTATGTACTTTACTTTTCTTCTTAAACTTGACAACTTTATCTAACCTAAAAACTCTGTATTGCCTACTTCACTCAACTGAACTCTTCTTCTACAAACTGTCTCTGTAACCAGAACCACAGATTACCCAGAACTGAACTGGATACTGAACTGTTCCTTAACTTCACTAAACTGTACTGTTCTGTTCCCCCATCTGCTGGCTTCACCTCTTTATATACCCACTTGGAATGTCCAGAATATCATTGTAGAACTTTCCAGAAATATACTGGAATTCTCTATAATTTTCTTAGGCACTACTAAATGGTGGTTCGCCAGTTGGCCCACAGATGGCGCCGCCCTTCTGGTCAGGGAGTAATTACAACTCCTCTCTGTTAGAGGGCAGCACATAACAATATTGTCACAGTACACTGTTGGCTTTCATTAGCCTCGAACAGTATAATATGGCTTGTGCAGTTACTGTTGATTTTCTTGGTTCCTTGAGATTTTGTAGATCTAGTTTTATTCAGTTTTTCTTTATATACTCCTGATCTACAGCATTCATAGTAACTTCGATGGCCATTCTTAAGCACTTTCTTTCCTGTGCTTAGTGAATATTCACACTTATGTTTTAGTTGATATGCCTTTAGCCAACTATAAAATTCTAAAAATAAAAAATATAATGTAGAATAAAATATAGCTTGTAGTTAAGAAAAGACTCACCATCGATATTTGGAAGCTGAACAATTTCTTTTTCGAAATTCTTTAAATGTTCTTTATTTAAATGGTAAATAAGCAGTTGCTTTTTAGAAAAGGAACTGTTGCAGTTCTGTTCCAGGCATTTACACAAAAAAAACTTTCTTAGGATTTTGGTTCATCTTGTGGAACTGATTTAAATGCCTTTTTAATGCAAAAGACGTGGAAAAATTAGATCTGCACACTTCACACACTGGCATATTTTATGTTCAATAGGGAACTGTAAAATAGTACTAAGTATGATACAAATGATACACGGCCACGGCAGTCAACAAATCCGAAACGTCGTAATCAATTGCAGAGGTGTTGCAGAATAAAAAGTAAAAACTAAAAACCATTGAAAAATACTGTGAAGCGTCAACGGTATAGACCATTCCAGAATGACGTCATTGACAGTTCGGCCATATTTGCTGGGTGGCATACAAAACCATTTGCGAATGTAAACATTGCAGGTATTTCATCATTAAATTGTTTAATCCTGGTTTAATTGATAAAAAATGCCACATTTTTGTATCGCTGTTAAATGTTCAATGCGTGCTGAAAGAGATAATGCATCGTTTTTCCGATTTCACGCTATTTTAACCAATAGGGGGATCATCCTAATACATTGTCTATAGAAAGAAGAAATGCTCGGATTAAGGCTTTGGGACGGGGGCCACTGAGTAAAAGCCACCTAAAACACGGTCGTATTTGTTCAAAACATTTTATAAGTGGTAAGTTCTTAATTTTTGTACAAAAACTCCTAGGTTTTATAAGGTTAGAATCAAATGATGTATGTGTGATTTTAGGAAAACTATAGCTGCTTTAGAGGCTAAAACTACAAATACCCTCCTTTACAAAAGGCCAAGCTCAGTTGTATACTATAGATTTGGAAAACACACGAAACATTGCATGTTCATGTAGAAAGAATTATAGATTTACTCAAAAGAAAATTTAAGATTTTTCATGAAACAATACCCATAAGCATGTTGTCAAAACGAAGAAATTGGGTGCATTGGATAAAATTGTCGTGGTATGTAGTGCAATAATAAACATGTGCCTTCTCAAATACTAAATAATATAAATAAAGAATTATGTATGTGTTTATTAATAAAAAAACAATTTTAATTATATATACCTATTTATTTCAATATATTGCACATCAAAAGAATATAATATTTTTTATCCACAGTAAAACAAATGTTATTTAATATTTGCTTTATCTTAAAATATCCAAGTTCAGGTTCAGTCAAGCAAAAAAAAACCATAAATTAGGTACGGACATAAATAGGCGTAAGTTCATTTTTATCTTTCGAAAGGAGGATGTTCCTAAGATCTAAAGAAGGATGTTTCTAGTTTTTTGGTCAATCCATATCACATATTCGCAACATTTCTGCATTTTTTATGGAAGGTGCTGGCCACGGTGTAAATATACTACACGTGGTACTGGCTGAATGGAAAGTTTCTCAGTAGACGCTGGACCTAGACCACTGTCTTCGATGGTATTTGGACGATCATGCAAGTACAGAATGGCTATATGACTGCATACTTCTGATAAACCAGCCATACATGTACAGTGAACACTGGAAATGCTGGCGTCCTTTAAAATAATAATCCTAACTTGAGGTAACTTTTCCCTCTTTCGTTGAGAGTGTTTAACTTAGAACAAAGATTTAAAAAATGTTAATCAAGTTTAAAACCTCTGTGGCATCACAATTATATACATTAACATATAAAATCTAATTATACTATAAAATTACGCATTAACTTTGATTTCTTACCTTCCCAATGACAACAAATGTCTCATTGCTGATTTGTTTTACCAAAATTCCTTGAGTAGAGCCAGATTCTTAAAGCCTGTAGGCTTGCAAGCTTTTATAAGGCTAAACATGTTGACCAGTATAATAACTATGAGTTAGTATTGAATAATTCACGAAGTCCATCATGGTAATATTATAAATTTCAAGCCTGCTCTCTTCAGGAGGAATTACATAGGGGTCAATAATCTCAATTTTTTTAACATATCTGCACTTAATGTCACCTCTAAGGGTTACATAATATTCACTTCGAGACATCTTGGCGAAAAAATTTACAAAAAATCACAATAAACCCAATACACAGCACCAAAAACGAATGTAAAAACACGGAAAACAATCGCTTTGTGTGCCACCCAGGCAAAATGGTGGATCTGTCAAAGTCACGTGTTCTGGAATGGTCTATTCAGCGTCAACACTGTCAACGTCAGCCTAGAAAATTTAAAATTAGCCGATTATGCGCATTTGGCGAAGGTGCATTCCTGTATTTAGACGCTTCTGACTGTCATACGTGTGACTCTTCTTCTACCTCTTTGATATTGTCAGTGATGAATCTTAACAAGAACAAATATTCTTAGATTTAGTTTTTAAACAGTGACGTCAGAAGTTAATAAAATTTGAAATTATTGACGATACTTGTTATTGATTTATGAATAATTGACAAATAATAAAGAAATAGTATTTACCAATACATTATTCTTATATATTCTACTATTCAAAATTATAGATATTTTAAAGTTTTTCTTTAACATGAAATAACCCCGTAAGAAAAACGTGAGAAAAGAAGTGGCAAACGACAAAAAAAGTATTTTGAAAACGGGTGGTGGAGACTACGACACGAAAAGTGAAAAAGATCCAACCTTTGATTTGGCGTTGAGTATAATGAATAAAAAAACAGTGTTCGGATTACACAATCCATGTGACGGAGATACCAATTATCAAAATAATGACTTAGGTAATGTAAGCAGCAGTGACTGTGGCGAAGTAATAATTACTGAAGGTGACACTATAATGTTTGAAAATAATGACCACTGCTATTTCAGTCACGGCAGATCTGAGGTAAATCTTTCGGGAGGTACAGAAGGTGGCCCACAATCTTCTGACACTGTTGTGGAAATTGAGGCAATACCGAGTACATCAAAAGTAAGTACCTAAACAGATGCTAAAACAAAATTATACGCGGTTGTGTAACATATATAATATATGCAATAGCGTCAAAATTTGCTGACAAATAGGTATACAAGTATGAAATTTTTTAATTTTTTTCAGAATGATTGGGGCAATGTCATTCCCAGCATGTTAAGGCAACCAATTTCAGAAAAACTGAAAACTGATGCAAGAACAAAGCGAAGAAGACCAAAAATTCTCCAAGAGTCTTCGTCAAAATTGGCAGATGAATATTCGTCTCTTGCTAAAATCAAACTAGAGTTACGCAAATTGCAAAAGGATATTTTAATTTCTGAATCCGAAGCAAAGAAGAAACGGGAAGAGGAACTATTTCAGTTGGAAAAAAGAAAGCTTCTCCTGGAAATAGAGATGAAAGAATTGCAAATAAAAAAAAATAAAAGGAAAGTATATTTTTTTAAGAATATTATTTTTTATTTATACTGGTGTTTGCAGAATTTAAATATATTTTTTTCTGTTAGCTGAAAATTATAATACATTAGGTTATTTTCCTGTGATAAATGTGTTACCTACTTTTAATGAGACTGTTAAAGAGCCATTGAAACTTATCTGACTTTAGTATCGCCATATAAATGAAGTAATGAATGATTGTACAGATTATACTAACCTTGAACTAGTTTATATTACTTTTATAATTATTCATATATTCCATTATTTGGTTCAGAAACTACACTATTACTATATAAGACTGACTTAGAATTAAAGTTTGTTCATGTTTTGGACTAATAAAACAATTAATTAAAAAAAAAAACGTATTTTATTATTCATATTTTAAGCGTCATCCAAAGCCAACAACAGGGGGGAAATACCATCGTTAAAAAATTATAGGCAAAAAAATGGAAATGTTAAAAATTTGCAAAATAATTATGAATAAACTGCGTTCTAACTAGGTTGCCTATCGTCTTGCACTGGAATATTGGGCACCTGATTATTATCGATGAACTGTAACAATTCTTCCAAATTTTCAGGTGGCGGGGGTTCTTCATCTTCATTTGCGTGTCTGCAAATATTATGTAATACAGTGCAAGTTACTATAATTACCATGACAGTGTCCAGTTTTAATCGGCAGCCATAAGCCAATACAGGAAAACGACGTTTTATTACTGTGGACTCTTGTTATACTTTCGGAGCCTTTCGGGCTGGTGATAGTATCTTGCCCAAAATGTGAAGTCCCACTTAGGCCAGCTAGCTCTTTCGAAAGAAATGGAGAGCAAGGGGTAGTTGGTTCAAAAGAGGGCGCCAGACCATAGACAGTCAGAAAAATTAGAAGTTCAAAGTATACTAATATATTACAAAAGAAATAGAAATATATACAAAAATTACTTACTATATTACAGCCTATAGAGATATGTACAAAAAATTTATATATTACAAATATTTGAAATACAAAAAAATATATTACAATCTATAGAAGTTTACTATGTTTAACCCCATATAGCATCCATATGATAATTAGCAATGAGTAAGAAAATGTTGCTATTCAGCTAGATACTTTACGTAATCCCTTATCGACTATTAAGAAATTTAAATTAATTAGTACTATACTAATTAAAAATTTATTCAAGCTACAATTTTGAATTTGAATTTAGCAGAACTATTAAATTTTTCCGTTGATAATCTATCAAACCACTATACCGCTCCCATGTAGTGTACTAAAATACTTAGCTTTATGGTAAAACTTCAAGTGTGATTAGCCTCAGATTATCCTTTAAGTCAGAGATAGTAGATTACTTCATCATCGATCTCCATTTTATAACCATACCATGTGGTAAAAATTAATAGCCCACGTCCAACACATCAACCCAAATCTTCGCCTGGTTGATTCCAGTAATACAGTTGCGAGTTAAATTTTTTTTACATTTCCAACAATTTAAAGGTTTGTCGACTTCATTGAATGTTTCATTCCAATAAATTTTAAAATTTCAAAAAAAACATCCAAGTCATCAGGACTAAATTCCGAAATGAACACAGTTGCAAGGATAATTTACCAGAAAACATAAAATAAAATAAAATAAACTAAAAGCCTGAAATATATTATCATATTTAGATTTATCATGACACTGTATTTAATTCCTTACCTTATTTCCTAAGGCTTTTTTAATCCTCTTACAGAGTTACGAAATTTTTATGTCTAGCTTCAATCAGATCATGCGGTTCCCTTCTACGAAGTCTTTAAAGAAACCGACGAGAACCGAATGGACACGAACGCCCTACATATGATTTTATAAATCTTAACTACAATCTAGGCTCATAAATCTGATTTGGGCCACTAATTTTTCCTCTATCCGTTATATTAAACTACGTTATGCAAAGTTTTGGTTGCTATATTTTAAATTAACCGTAAAAATATCTATAAAATTCGGGCAAATATACGTTCGGCCTTGACCAGCAGCGTGAATGCTTAGTACGGAGACTTTGATTATAATTTAAAATACTCTATTTAATTCCTAATAGTACGGGAGCTAATATGAGATTTAATTATTAATAATTTAACTTGTATAATAACTTATTATACACGTGTAACGGAGGTGTTTCCAACATCGCACGTTACATTACTCCAAAAAACCTTTCTATTACATTTCTGGTCCTAATATGGGACTGGTTATACAGCTGCTCGGCAGGAGTTGTTGGATTTAAAAAAAGGGGTTAAAAGATAACCCTTCAAATAATATCCACTATCATCTAAAAAAAAAAAAATAGGAAAAATTAACAGGTTTGCTTAAGTGTTTAAAGAACTAGGTGATTTTAGAAAATCTTTAAAAAGCTGTACCTAAACAGATTTGGTTTATACGCACCCAGAAGTATAGTGTTAGGCCATCTGTTGTTTACCTCAAAGTCTCGCCTAACTGCACTATTATTAAAAATTGTAGCATCGTGACTTGATCCTGGCCAGCGGGCAACAATATCCATGGCTTCCATGTTGGCATTGCAAATGACTTGGACATTTAAAGAAAGTACCCTTTTCGGTTTCTGAACACCTCGGGATCATTTCCCCCTTAAACATAACATCCATCAAGACGTAAATTCGAAGTAGTTATAAATTAGTTAAGGTTAATATTTCATAAACTTATTTATGTAAGTATATAAACAAATTTGTATTTTAATGTATACCAACCTGGTGACTGAATTTCTATATGAGTGCAGTCTACCACTCCTATAACTCTGGGAAAGCGAGCAATCTCAAGGAATTTATTTTGGTTCATTCATTGTGGGAAATTTAATAAATCTTCTGTGGAGTGATGCAATCGCTCTACTTACTCTGGTTATGATTCGAGATACAGTTGACAGGTGTACATCACCAAAATCGTCTACGCTAGATAAATGATTACTTGTTGCACAGTATCTCAAAAAAATCAGTAATTGATTTATTGGCGCAACACTTCGATTTCTAAAATAATATTAATAAGTGTATTTTTAAATTGCAAAATATTACAATTTTCCATAACATACAAATCATAAGGATACTCCAAATTAGCTTCTATTACCTATAATAATCGTTATCCAAAACCTTTGGAAAAATGTTAAGCGATCGAACGAATTAAAATAATCTGCCCTTGTATACATTCTTCGTGGAATTCCATAGGCAATTAAATTGAAAGCATCCAATTCATCATCATCCAGAACATCTATTTCTACTAAATCCATAATTGATATCTTTAAACACAGATAAAGAAAAATGTGAAAATAAATTAAACGGAACTGTTTGAAAGTTTGAAGATTAAGAGATTCGCGGCTTTATTTAGGTGATACTTACTTCACTTTAACCACCACTTACAGCCGTATGCACCGTTTTTGTGTTTAAACGAGTTTAAAGAATCGCGATTAGAAAGTTCGGTTTAATTTCATATGCACCGATGGTACAAATTTGTGGATTAGTTAATCCCATATACTTATCACAGACTACCAGACTGGCAACTCAATGTTAAATTTTTGTCCAGAAATCTATCGTTCTCTCTCTCTGATTTGCGGAAGCCAAATTCAGAGGGCACCACAGTTGCAGACGCGGGAGATTTGACCATTTGTTTACTTTAACTTACGATTTATGAACATATTTGACATTTAAAATTTGTGATCAAAGTGCAATGCCGTTTCATACTTAATCTTTGATCACAAATTTTAGTGTCAAATACGCTATATATTATCACGTTCAATGCCGGCGAGGGGCGAGCGTAGGTGCGTCTTTACTACGTACATACTTCGATATGCGATGTAAAGCAACGTTAGGCGTGGTTAGTAGTTGGATTGGTGACCGTTCCAACGAAGACCACGTCCTCGCCTCACCCATCTTCCAGCGGCTTGTATATCAGTGTATGCGCGGAAGCTATACAACCTTAGGCGAGGGTTGTATAGGAGATATACCATCCTTCGGAGGGGATGTAAAGCCGTCGGTCCCTTGTCTATTAAATGTTAGGCAAGTAAAAGATCCCTACTCTTCTTAAGGGAAGAGGTTCGGCAAAATTCCTGGTTGGGGGTAGCTCGTCTACAGGCGTCGGTGTTAGGCCTCAGTAGCGGAAATAGGCCGACGTTAAATAAATGTATAAAAAAAAAAAAAAAAAAATGCCGGCGACGCTTATAAGCGGCCGCGTATGCCTAACTGCGAGGGCCGTCGACGCTTTAAAGAGTCCGAAACAACCTGATACTAATGCGTATTATTCAGTCTGGTTCGGCACATACGTTCGCGTGTATGCGTCGGCACCTAAGTAAAGTACTTTGAAAAATTTTTCCGTGCGCGGGTTTTAATTTGTGTCTCTAGTTTCTGCTTAGTGTATGGTGTAAAGCGGTTTTATAGGCGCACGCGTGTGTACCTAAGTGGAATGGAGAGCGGAAGGACCGGCATTGAACGTGTTATATATATACTATAGGAAATTAAAAGTCAAATTTGTAATACATCATAGAACTTTATTTTGTCAGACATAAATAAACATGTAATAAAAAGTATGACAAAGGAAAAATACATAGTAAAAGAAAGCATAAGAATTAAAAATACGCATATCCTTAACCTAAACAGATACTTTAAAAATTACATCATAAAACTTGTATTTTTATGTGGAAGAGCAGCTTTGCTGAACTCCGCCACAAATAAAGAAAGTTTATTATTATTATTAATATTTAAGGCACTTTTGTTCTATTATATTCAATTAAATTATCAATATCAAGAGAACCATATTTATATTTTACAATAACTCACTTGCTAATTTCTTTTCGTGTGCATTTATTAATTGTAGTAAATACTCGCCTTGCAACCTTACATGATAACAATGTTCTCCAAATTCGAATTTTCAGTGATGACGAGGTTAGTACCTCAATGAAAAAAACTCAAGGCAAACATGACTACAGTGGCCGGATTCTAAGTTCCTATCGTATCGAATCAATACGATAGCAACAAATTTCAAACACGTGTCGTTTGAAATTCTAAGTTGTTATAGAGTAAAGACTGAAACAATAACTTCTTTGGTATCGAGCGTATTCTGTCGATTAAGAGTTACAATTGTTATAAGATAGTATACTTAGAACCAGTAGTATCGTATCGACTTGATACGATAGCAACTTAGAACCCCGCCGCTGGACCTGATGAAATATATGGTTTTGCACAGCGTAGTTGAGATATTAAAAAGTCAACAGTAGCTCTTTACACAACTTTTTTAATTTTGGTATGTGATCTGCCTTTTTTGAAATTACCTTAAGCATAACTTTCTTCCTTGGGGTTGTATCTTCTTGACACAACTTTTTAAAAATTGAACTTTGGCCTCCGAATCCCCCAGATTTGGTATACGATGGTAGAGGTGTTGATGAACAATCAACTGGAGTACTTGACACACTACTAGATGTTTCTGGATGTGGGTTTTCTAATTCTTCATTATGTGCAGAAGAAACACGAAGACCACGTGATGTCGATGGTAGACATATATCTTCTTTGGGTTCCTCGACCTGTATGGGTACAATACCTTTGTGGATACCGGGTAGGAACTGCATTTCTATTGAGGATGTAATCGGTATCATTTGAGTATGACTCTAGTGTGAAGTGCTTATTACAAATTCTAAGATGGCGTATAGTATTTTCTGACACTTTCATTCCCATTAAGTCCTGCCACATCTTCGATCTGAAAATGATAATATTTATTTATTTATTTGAAGTAGATACTGTGATAAGGCAGAATAATAATTTAAAGTAGTCTTACGATATTTAGAAATATATATTGCACTGTGCAAAAACCAAAAACTGAAAACAAAGACTGGAGCAAATGCACACTTACTTATGAAGGTTCCTGGGAAAATAGCGCAATTTTTGGCATTTTTGCACATCAACTTCTTCAGTTCCACAAACAATGCAGAAGGCAGAAGAGATTTTAAGAAATAATCTGTAAAATGCAATATTATATATTACTGTAATCCAATGTATATTTGCACAATAACACTCACCTACCTCCTCTTTGGAAATCGAAATTTTTAAAGGGCACTAAAAACTACGTATTCTATGTTAAAAAGTCAAGTTCCTACAAAAATACCATCACCAGCACTACACAATAAATAACAATGGATGACATTTGACGTGACAAACGCACAAACGACATTTGCGTTAAGAGCGACATCTGAATTTGGCTTCTGTTGCCTCGACCTTGACCGGATAAATTTCTCAGGGAAGTTGCCAGTCTGGTAGTCTGTGTACTTGTAGTGGCTATAAGCCCCCGTTGTACGGAATTGAAGCTTGAGAAGAAGATAGTTGTGAAGTATTTGGAACTTAACGCGCAGGTTAGAGCGATAAGGCTTTCCTTGGCATCAAGATCACTGAACGTAATAGAGTTCAGTGATCAAGATACGAACGAAACTCATTAATAAGTATATGGTTAATCCAGTCAGCGATTTGGCAACGTCGATAAATCTAGGGATATTTGTAGTTGTAGCAGAAAAGTTTTGTGTTTTTAGTAACAAAAACGTCGTAACTTCAATTTTTATTTAAAGTTTTAATAAGTTGTGTTTTATTTGCTTTTTAATATAATTCCATTATTCCATAGTTATTTTTTTAATATGGAACAAAAAATAAATTCGCCAAATTTTACTGCGGAAGAAAGATATATTTTCGTTTGGTAGCCAACAAATATAATACCTCAGTTTTGGAGGATAAAAAGACGAATCGGGCTTCCGTTGTGGACAGAATGAAGAATGAAGTCGTGAAAAAAAAAAATTGAACACGAATTCAATGCTTCATCTAGCAGGGTTGTATATTGTAATTGGGAAACCTTAAAAAGGTTTTATGAAAACACGCACATGCATAAGACTGTAAAACTCTCAATAATTGGTTGACAGGAGAAACACTATAGTGTCTAAAAAATAGAAATTGTTCCTCTCGTAATAACTGTACAATTCTAAAAGAAACTTAAATACATACAAGTCATTATCAAACTCCAAATTATCATCAATTTGCTCAAGCATCGCAAAAACTGTTGACTTGGTCAACCTGAATCTTCTGAAAAAAGATAAATCATCCATATATTTTATCTATGATCCATATCATGAAAGTAATCAGCTCTTTCATAGCAACGTCTAGGAAAGTCGTAATCAATTATATTTAATATGTCTAGATCGTCATCCATAAATATTTCATCATCCTCTCATGTTGTCTAATGCTACTGTACACCAGACATCATAGATGTCTCCATGGTATATAGCGACTTGCCATTTTGCAAATACCGAGAGCGGTGACCTTCAGCCCTTGGTGGAATTAACCTATATACTGTTATTATATATGATTTGCAGGAAACAACTACTCAGCGGGCAAATACCCCGACCTGCATTGAATTATACCTTACAAATCATGAAAGATTGGTAGCCAATGTCATTTGTCAATTCCCTGACCAGACATAGACCGGTTTCGAACTTATTAGTTCTCATCAGTATGCCATAGGTCATGGAACAGACAAATGACAGTGGCCAACCTGCTAGTCTTATACAGACTAATGTAAATGGTATAGTGGTGAGAGGTATTAGACCACATGAGAGGATTAACTTACCTCTCTCCACCAAGTTACTTAATTACCACGTCAACAAAATTAGACTCCATTTAACCTCAATAGCAGTCAATTTGATTTGTTCACTCAGTGGATTTGTTGTTCACTATAGATTTGTTATACTGTCAAAATGTAGATGTCGCCCACTCCGTGATTTTGGCCTTATGACTCTAAATTCATGGGTAAAGGCACAGACTGTGGCACAGACGCACAGACCACGTTACCACAGAACACCTAACCCTTCTGTGACGATACAGTGTGGTACAGACGTAGAAGTATAAATGAAGAAGATAACTTCTGCCTTCTGCGAAAATGTCTTCTGAGATTGTATTTACGATTTTTTATCTTTTATTAAGTGTTTGTATAATTTATCCACCAACTGAGTGTTTAAGTGCTGGTCTCACAATAGAATCATTATTTGGTAATTTTTTAGGATCAGAACACAAAACATTGATAATCTATCACCTTAAAAAGTCCTGTTTAAATTTGTTTATATATTCTTTACTTCCTTTAGGGTATATACTCTCGCTATGCTTTTTAGGATATATAGAGGAGGTATAGTCCATAAATATATTAATTTTAATTTTAGTGTTTATTTTGTTGTTTGTATAGGTTACTTTTTTATTTACAAGTTATACGCTGTTTTGGAAGATATTTGCAACAACTGGTGTTGCTATTCCCATACTTAGTATATATCAAATAAGGAATTGGTGCATTAATAATTATGAAAAACACCCAATTGCTATTAATTTAACTAAGTTTTGTAATAATAATGTGAACTGGAAAACTGTTGCCAATGATATAGATATTGAATTTAGAAGGTGAGTATTATCTATGTATTTTAGATGAAACAAGTATGATAAAATTAGCAATAAAATTAATAAACCTATCTTTTCATCTGCAACAATTCCTTAGGCCACTTCAGAGGTTACTGGGTTATATTTTCATTGTAGCCATGGTTGAGATAGGGAAGCCCTTAGTTTTTTGGCCTGGGTTGATTCAATTTTGTCCACTTGGATAACCAAATGGATAAAATTGAATAATTTTGTCCAATTATGCCAGTCAGGACAAATTGGACAAAACCAATTAAACGAAGCAAATATGTTAGAAAATAATTTTGTTTATATAAGTAATTATGCCAAAATAACAACACAACCAGTGAATCAACATTCAGTTTTAGATAAGATTTACAGATCTCAAGATATTTTAAAAAACTGATATAAAAAATTAGAAATTATATCAGTAAATATAATATGCCCAACCTCATAGAAAGCACAAAACTTGACCATGAACACATTTACCCCTGACTAGACAATTCACATTTTGAACTCTTTAGTCATAATTTAATTTTGGTTACATACTAGATGCAGTATGTATTTACTTCTAAAATGAAAAAAAAAAACTAAAAAATTATTAAGATTATGTAGATACTCATCTACATAATCGTAATAATTTTATTTTAGAACTGGTAATAGTACTTAAAAAAGAACATTCACCTTCCTTTCCTTTATTTTCCGAATTTTAATATGTATAAACCAGTATAAACTAGGGATGGTACAAAAGAGCTATACTTGTTTTTTCAGAGCAGGTACGAGCTAGCAGTTTTTAGATAATACCGAGTCCGACCCCAATAGACTAGTCTGAGTTACAAGTCAGAAGCCATTGATCATTAGGGTCGAAACAGATCAAACTGAAAAGGATAAATATTTTTTTATTTCGGTACTTCAGGTATATACCTAAAAGATGTTCATTTTGTTTTAGTAGGCAAAAGTATTTTAATGTTTTGATGCAACAAAAAAAAATTGAATTAAAAAATATATGAAAATTTTAAATTAAAATACCAGTTACGTATATTTTTAAACCACAAGTAAATCACAAAACACTAAATTGTAACAATCAGTACTGTGTACGCCTATTGTTTAGTTCAAATACCAGTTCGTATTATATTTTACACTATTATGGGACATAAATATGGTGCTAGTAGGGCGATGCCAAAAAAAACTGTCAATGACTAATGCTGGTCTTGAAGCAAATAGGAATCAGAACAGGTATACCTGGAACGGGTACAACCTGTTCTGGAAAATTTTACTCCGTACCATCCCTAATATACAAATTTTTTTTGTCGTTCACTAATTATGCAACACAAATTACATTACCATAAATTTGTTGCCTATGGTGAAATATATAACTTTTATGTATAAAAGTTATATATGAACTTTTAATTTTATGTTATATTGTCCATTTTTGTTCTATATTGCCCACATCATGGACGAAATAAAATGGCAAATTCATAACCTATTCTTAGCAGTTTCTGTTTCCTATATAGAACATGCAATATTGAGTAATTTTCTTTTTGAGATAAATATTAAATCTAAAAAAATAAATAGCAAAGTGTATGTTATAACAAATGAATGTATGTTGTAATTTTCCTCGTATTTCCATTTAGCTGAGTAGCTATTCTTCAGTTCATCTGATGCAGTGAATTTGCAGTTGATGCTGTTCGATCTCATCCCCAACATTTCCACGACCGTCTACCTCCAACACTACCACTAGTAACAAACTCTCAACTCTTCAAACAAACAATTCAATTACTCTTTCTACAAGTTTTGACATGTATAGTGACCATAACTAAATCCGCGATTGTGCTTAAACTCTCAAAAAGTGCAAGCCTCAATAAACAGTTATAACTAGATCGAATTATAGAATAATTTTGAACTTTTCCGATTTGTACATAATAAACTAGGTACAATACAATCAATTAAATTGAAGTGCGCTTGTTTAACTCCACCACTTCTGTTCACAATCAGAGATACCTCTCAATGAGTTTAATGAATTTCTTAATAAAACACCTAATGATAAATATTTAGCAACAAAGATATGTACGTTTTAAAATTATATTATTGAACCCTTTCATATCTGTAATGACGTCCGGGATTCGGTTCGGTGGGCCAGTCCGCCCCTGGTTACTACCATGCAAGATTAGAAACAATCCACCAACATACTAGTTTTAGTTTTACTTTTGAATATTTGCAAGTCTTAAATAAGATTGACAGTTAATAATTATGAGTTGAAATATTTTTTCAAGTAAAGTACCTACCTTTTTCTTTTCATGAAACTACAAAATGTATCAACTTTATTCAGAATATAGGAATTCATTATTCTCAAAGTTTAACCTACAACTTTGTGTTAGAAATGAAAAATTTCATATATAAGCCTATTATTGATCTAGTGTAGGTACAATTTTCCAATTTAAAAGTAAACTACAGAGACACGTATCAGATTACCAGTGTTAGAGAAGTTCCATGCCTTATTTTAATAATTATAATCCTTAGAATAAACCTTGTTCTGGGTTTTTAATTAAGTTTTCTGCCTACTTTGTACATTCTATTTTATAGCAATATGTTGTATAATGCGCCTCTCAATTTTTTTAATCCGATGAATGTGAAGTATAGTTACTAGAGTCTAGTATACTTTAACTTGGCGTGTGTATGTATGAGTTAATATTTCCTTACGATTTCATTTTCTCCCATATTGTACACAAAGTTAAAGCAATAGTCCAGAAACATTGTCTACGTGGACAATATTTCTGGATCTTTGTGTACAAGAGAAAATGAAATCGTACGGAAATATTAACTCATACATACACACGCCAAGTTAAAGTATACTAGACTATATATGGAAAAACGTATGTGTTGAATATTATATATTTTAAATAAAAATGAATGTTATTAATTAATGAGAATTGAAATTGAATAAATTCCGTTTATTCACATTATTTAAAATGTAAGTAAGTTTCCTAAGACATACTTTGAATACTTTATCAAATGAGAACACAAATGGCTTTGTATAGGTATTCAGTTTTCCATTATGCATAATGTTACAATATTATTGTAATTAAGATTTTGAGGCTGTGGTAATTTGTAAAATATATGTATGATTATTCATATACAGTTACCTAATATTTTTTACTACAAGATCTCTATACTTAATCCAGATTATGAAAGTTGACTGTATTCTACTTAAAACAAAATGTTATTCAATATAATCCTCAAATAAATTGTTATTTTAATGTTTGTATTATTTTAGAGTTGACAAGATATGCATTCAGACTAGTGCTATTATCAAAGTTGTAGCTACTGAAAATTGGATCTTGAAGGTCACTCCTCTTAATATATTTGCAATCCATCAGAGTGATTCATCTTTGGTTGTGAAAGAAGCTAATACATTTCGGATATCTTACCATAGTGCTAGTGAAACGCAATACTTAAATATAGAAGTGAAATCTAGTAGACGAAGAGTGGATCCATTTGTAATCAGAATTAATGCTACAGATTTTAAAGACTTAAAAGATAGAGTGACGAGATCCATTGAGATTTTACCTGATGTTAAGTTCCATAAGTCAGTATTAGAGCAGTTTGTTGATGTGTTTAAAGAAACCATAACTAATAACCCATTTTACAACATTACCGAGGTAATAACATAATTTATTTTTAAATCTAAATGAAAACAAAATTACATTAATATTTGTTCTATATTACATTTATTTGATACACAGTTGTTGATATTTCTTGAGGGTTGCATATATAAATACACTTTCTTAGCTACACCCTCGAGCTTTCCTCATTACAATGCTAAGGTACCTCAAATAACTACAACTTGAAGTTTCTAATACTACAGTAAACGAAGCTCAAAACGGCAGCTAAATGAGAAGATGTTGGATATTTTGGGATATTTAATAATAAATAATAATAATAAATAAAGTTATTGAGTTTACGTAACAAATGTGCTTTTACAATTCATTATACATAAGTTCTTTAATATTAAAGTTAACAGATATTATAAGCATCTAAGAATTTTAGGATTTTACCTAAAATTACAGGACTCAAAAAGTGTAATTCAGCATAGCTGATTTTCAGTTACACCTGTACATTATTCCTAAGTAATACATTTCTGTTCATTTAATAGTATTCTCCTTATGACATTTTTAAAACTGTACTTAGAGGAACATGAAAAATAAAACTCTTTATACATTTTATTAAATATTTCACAAGCTTTGTAGTCAAAAGAAGACTTAAATTTGGAAGTAAAATGTTTTGGTATATAATATATATAATGATTTACAAACCGCAGATTTAAAATGTCCACAACACAACGTTTCACCAACAGATTTGATAAGTAACTAGGCATATTTGTAGTATAAACTTTGTATATTATAATAGCTAATCTTAACTCAAAGCTATAATCAATTCTTAATATATTATGTAAATTACAAAATGAGTTTTGCATAATTTGTAACCTGTGCTGCATATTCTTATTTAAGTGATCATAGCAGATAGAACTGCAATAATCTATTTGGCTAAGCATCAGTGAGTTGACCAAGTTCCATTTCACATTACTAGTTAAAATATGCTTATACTGATACAAATATTTTAACTTAGCATAACATAGACTTAGTTTAGTGTTTGCATGTCTCTCAAAAGAAAGGTGTTGGTCAAAAACAATCCCTAAATTTTTAGCTGAATCTACAAAATTACTGGTAGTCTCTCCTAACTGAAGGTTAACCAGTAAATTTTGTTTTGCCATTTCACAGTAATGCTTAGCCCCTATACACAAAGCTGTAGTTTTTTTGGATTCAAAATAAGACCATTTTTTTGTGACCATCTTGAAATGACATCCAAATATTCACTGACTTCTAAAACACTGGCATCAACATCTTTGATATCACTGGAAACATATACCTGAGTGTCATCGGCATACATATGTATATTGGCATTGTGGGGGTAATATATTAGTCAAATCAGATGTAAAAATTGTGAACAGAAGTGGACCCAGTATGCTTCCTTGAGGAGCTCCATGAGTGTGCATGTGTTCTTCTGATAAATTACCATTAATTTTAGCTTGTTGGTATCTGTTCTGTAAGTAATTGGTTATTATCAAAGCTGTATTACTCAAACCATAATGACTTAGCTTAGCCGTTAACAGCTTATGGTTAATTATATCAAAAGCTTTACTATAATCTAAAAAGGACCATAAAAGTAACTTTTGAATTTTCCATATTTCTGGAGATGTCACTGCATATTTTTGATTAAAGCTGTACATGTACTGGAGGAATGTCGAAAGCCAGACTGTACTTGTGGCAGAAGTTCATATTTTTGGAAATGTCCCGATATTTGTGAATATATAATTCTTAGAGATTCATTACTTTTGAAATTCGCGCCTCGGTTGTTTCCTGAGGCAGTTGACGAATCTGCGCATGCACGCCCTCTATTTCCTGTTTGCGCGCGTTGCCCTTCTTTGGGCAGTCATTGTGAAACATTCAACCAGTACACACGTTTTTGTATTCTATATTTTTGTTCAATATATTAATTTTACTTGAAGAAGTGTTTTGTGTTTTCTTAGTTAAACAGAGCCTAAGCAGAATCACTTCTAACATTATGTTTAAGATACAACATGCATTTACAACATTTTATTAATAAACATTCTAAGTATTCTAAACGCTTGTTCGTTTTTCTTTCTTTCAACTATGCAATCGTATAGGTAGGGGTAGGTAGGTTTGAGTAGGTATTATAAACTCGTGATTTTAGATAACCTCACACAGTGAAATCAAGAGGAGTTAAGTCAGGAGACCGAGCAGGCCACTTGATCTGTGCATCTGCACCCCGGTCAATCCATCTATTAGGATAGTGGATGTGTAACCATGTTCTACATGTTCTGGTATAATGTGGTGTCGCGCCGTCATGCATACAAAATATATTTCTTCTCTATCGCAATGAAATATTACCTAATATTTCATGCAAGTCGTTTTCTAAAAAATAATAATACATATCGCTATTAAGTTTCCAGAAAATATGTGGCATCCAACTAACTGATTCCCTAGAGTTGCTGCCCATACATTTTGAAGGTATGTTGAAAATGGGTTTATATTTTTGCATTAGGATTTTCCTCAGCCCAGAATTGCATATTCCTATAATTAAACATACTTTGTATGGGTGACCGTTTAAGAAAGACCGTGCTCTCGCCTCACATCTTCCAGCGGCTTGTACATCAGTGAATTCGCGGAAGCTATGCAATCTTAGGCGAGGATTGTGTAGTGGATATACCATCCTTCGGAGGGGATGTAAAGCCATCGATCCCTTATCTATTAAATGTTAGGAAAGCAAAAGATCCCTATTCTTCGAAAGAGAAGAGGTTCGGAAAAATCTGGTTGGGGGTAGCTGGTCCTACAAGAATCGGTGTTAGGCCTCAGTAGCGGAAATAGACTGATGTTAAATAAATGATGAAAAAAAAACATGCCTTGTCGCATGAATGTAGCCTCGTCAGCAAAGATATTTTTGTATAAAAATCTGAACCATTTTCCGTTAGTTCAAGCAACAACTCGTAAAAATCAACTCTTATTGGCATATCCTCAGATTGTCTTCATGAGTTTTTCGGTAATGAAACTGATGCAATTGTTGTTTATATATCAGTCTTAAAACGCTTTGGTGAGATATATCCATTCTTAAAGTTAAACTTCTAGTACTTATCGTAGGATCTTCCACTAAAATATGTAATATCTCTTCTTCAAATTCAACAGCTCTTGCGTTTCTTGGACGGCCAGCGAACCTGTTTCTCTGTTCTGTACATAAAAAAGTTTTGGCATCAGAAATATCTCTGTTCAGCAATTTATCTTTATAACATTTCAGAGCTGCATTAGCTTTACCAAAACATTCTCCCAAAGTAAAAACTACGTCTGTTAATTCAGAGAATGTTGTGATCACTGTAATCACCCATGTTTAAATAATATTAACAGTTAAACAATTATTTGGAAAAAAAATCAATGTCTAATAAATAACAGAAATGTCAAAATAATATTTTAAAGCATTCTTCATGTGTAAAAAAATTTATTAATAAAATGTTGTAAATACACGTTGTTTTACTTCCATGTCCAGTGAAAGTATAGTAGCGCATTTTTTTTTAAATAGGCTTAAAATGTCCTGAAACCAAGGACCTTTAAAATTTATTTTGATATTAGCTACTACCTCTACCACGGCCATTGCCACCCCCACCCTATTATTAAAGGGGGCAAAAAATGAAATTGGGATTTAGTGTGTATAAGAGAACCAAGGGCCTCTAAAATTTTTTGGCACTAGCCACCCTCTCTACCACCCCCAGCCTATTATTGAAGGAAGTAAAATATTACATTGGGATTTAGTGTGTAGATGACTGATACAAAATCTCGATGTGGAAGTAGTGAGTTCTTGGGCAGCGGTATTTAAATTTATAAATTTCTTGAGAACGGCTTGATTTATTGAAATGCAATAAGGATACCTTTTTATTTTTAATGATCTGAAAATTAGTTTTTTATAATAATTTTTAAAAATATGACAAAATTAAAAACTTATGAGGAAAATACTGACAGTCACTCTTTAAAACTACCCCGTAAGCAGAAGAGAGGGTTTGTTTGATACCAGGTAAACTAATGTCCCGATGGTCTAAGACTAACTTTAAAATATAAATTTGATATTTTATGCGAGTCGGAAGATATTGCAGAAAAACTGAAATTTATTATCCCCCTTTTAAGGGATATATCTCCCTTATTAATAATTTTCGGAAATAAGTTTATATAAAAGACTACCATTATTTTTGGATGTACTATCTGGATAAGCTGCAAAAATATCGGGAGACAATTTTGGACCACCTTGTATATGAACTATTTGGAAAAACATGAAAATATATAGTTATACAAGAAAACGTTTGAAGCAAAGAAAATTTAGATATAATACTTTCTATCTAAACAACTAATACTTTATCATTCATATTTTATACCAAAAATATGTTCTTTCATATCCTTGCTAGACTCATACTTTGATAAAAATATCAAATTTCCCTCTGGAAATTCTTCATTTATACTATCTAATATTATTTGCTTTCTTTCTAATGACACCAATCTCTGCGACCTCCTATTCATATTGCACTTAATAATGGCTCCTTAACACACAAGCACTGAGAAATGGTAAATAACATAATAATGTTTTATTTAATGGCTTAAAATGGCAACACTGTAAATTCATTATAGAGGGCGCCACTAATTGACCACGCCTACGATTCCACAATTTGGCATGTGTAACCAACATGCTTCAACGTATATTGTGGCAACTTACTTGTGGCACTTTTCAAATTAAGGCGAATTGTGCGCATAGAATGAAAAAGTGGGCCAAGAAAAATAAGGGAGATATGTTTTGAGGTATTCCTCTATAAAAGACGTTTAGGAAAACCTTCCCATCTACATTGTTAAAAAAGAACTATGGCAACGGGTGTAAGTTGCCATAGTTTTGGAAGTTGCCACAGTACAGGATATTCCTCACACAAGTTGCCATAAATATTATGCGACAGACACACACACCCACACACCATTATACGTCCGGCAATGTTAATGGCAACGCATGCATTATCCTCAATTGTGGCATAACTAGTAAAACTCCCTAATTTAATGGCTGCTTTTCTAATAAGTGTGTGAATATAGAAAATATTGGTTTACACACGCTAGAACTTAAGTTATTTAAAAAAGATGTTTATGGCATCGGAAGCCATAATTATATATTCTCCTGAAGTGTGTGAAAATGTTGCCATATATATGCTGTACAGGAAAATCTGTGTTAGTGGTTGCCATAATTATGCCTTGACGAGAAATGTGTAAAATGCGGTGTTGTCAATTTGTTATGCGTTATGAACAGAAAATTGAATGGAGACATCAATGGTGTATAGTAGCAATTGGCCATATGAGAGGATTCACTTATCTCTCACCACTACTCAATTAACTATAGTTTGTATAAAACTAGCAGGTTGGCCACTATCATTTGTCTGTTCCATGACCTATGGCATACTGATGAGAACTAATAAGTTCGAAACCGGTCTATATCTGGTCAGGAAATTGACAAATGATATTGGTTGCCCGCTGAGTAGTTGTTTCCTGTAAATCATATATTATAACAGTAGGTTAAGTCCACCTAGGACTGAAAGGTCGCCGCTCTCAGGTACTTGCAGAATCGCAAGTCGCTATACGCTCATGGAGACATCTATGGTATATAGTAGCAATTGATGACCATATGAGAAGGATTCACTTATCTCTCGCCACTACTCAATTAACTATAGTTTGTATAAAACTAGCAGGTTGGCCACTATCATTTGTCTGTTCCATGATCTATGGCATACTGATGAGAACTAATAAGTTCGAAACATGTCTATGTCTGGTCAGGAAATTGACAAATGATATTGGCTACCATTCTTTCATGATTTGTAAGGTGTAATTCAATGCAGGTCGGGGTATTTGCCCGCTGAGTAGTTGTTTCCTGTAAATCATATATTATAACAGTAGGTTAAGTCCACCTAGGACTGAAAGGTCGCCGCTCTCAGGTACTTGCAGAATAGCAAGTCGCTATACGCTCAAGGAGACATCTATGGTGTATAGTAGCAATTGACCATATGAGAGGATTCACTTACCTCTCACCACTACTCAATTAACTATAGTTTGCATAAAACTAGCAGGTTGGCCACTATCATTTGTCTGTTCCATGACCTATGACATACTGATGAGAACTAATACCGGTCTATGTCTGGTCAGGAAATTGTCAAATGATATTGGCTACCATTCTTTCATGACTTGTAAGGTGTAATTCAATGCAGGTCGGAGTATTTGCCTGCTGAGTAGTTGTTTCCTGCAAATCATATATTATAATGGTTATTTATAGTTTATTACTGGTTGGACAAATAGATTATCAGGATGACATATATTAGAACTTTTATTAAAAAGAAATATTTAGAAGAAATATTTATAAACAAGTACTTAATATATTAAACATTGCATTAACATAATGATAAATTAACATGCGTTACATTTGCAAAGAAAATATAGAATTACTAAAATTTTAACAATAACTTATTAACCAATTTGATTTATTTTGAACATTAACGTTTATTGTTCATGAAATTATACTGCAATTTATAGTAAAGTTATAACAAGGTGGTCCAAAATTGTCTCATGATATTTCTGCGGCTGATAATACAAAATTTTTATGTAAACTTATTTCCGAAAATGAGTAATAAGGGAGATTTACCCTATAAAGTGGAGGTAAATTTCAGTTTTTCTGTAATATTTTCCGGCTCCCTTAAAATATCAAATTCATATTTTAAACTCAATCATAGGACATCTGGACACCAGTTAACATGGTATAAGTCAAACCCTCTCTTCTGCTTAAGGAGTAATTTTATGGGGTGACTGTCAGTATTTTAATTTTTTTTCATATTTCTAAAAATTATTGCATTTTGATACACCAAGCCGTTCTCGAGTAATTTATGTTTAAGATACAACATGCATTTACAACATTTTATTAATAAACATTCTAAGCATTCTAAACGCTTGTTCGTTTTTTTTCTTTCAACTATGCAATCGTGTAGGTAGGGGTAGGTAGGTTTGAGTAGGTATTATAAACTCGTGATCTTATATAACTTCACACAGTGAAATCAAGAGGAGTTAAGTCAGGAGACCGAGCAGGCCACTTGATCTGTGCATCTGCACCCCGGTCAATCCATCTATTAGGGCAGTGGTTGTGTAACCATGTTCTACATGTTCTGGTATGGTTCGGCAAAATCCTGGTTGGGGGTAGCTGATCCTACGAGAATCGGTGTTAGGCCTCAGTAGCGGAAATAGACTGATGTTAAATAAATGTTGAAAAAAAAAACATGCCTTGTCGCATGAATATAGCCTCGTCAGCAAAAATATTTTTCTAAAAAAATCTGGACCATTTTCCGTTCGTTCAAGTGACTACTCGTAAAAAATCAACTCTTATTGGCATATCCTCAGATTGTCTTCATGAGTTTTTCAGTAATGAAACTGGTGCAATTGTTGTTCATGTAGCAGTCTTAAAACGCTTTGGTGAGATATATCCATTCTTAAACCTAAACTTCTAGTACTTATCTTAGGATCTTCCACTAAAATATCTAATATCTCTTCTTCAAATTCAACAGCTCTTGCGTTTTTTGGACGGCCAGCGACTCTGTTTCTCTGTTCTGTACTTAAAAAAGTTTTGGCATCAGGAATATCTCTGTTCAGCAATTTATCTTTATAACATTTCAGAGCTGCATTAGCATTACCAAAACATTCTCCCAAAGTCAAAACTACATCTGTTCCCATGTTTAAATAATATTAACAATTAAACAATTATTTGGAAAAAAAATCAATGTCTAATAAATAACAGAAATGTCAAAATAATATTTTAAAGCATTCTTCATGTGTAAAAGAATCTATTAATAAGATGTTGTAAATACACGTTGTTTTACTTCCACGTCCAGTGAAAATATAGTAACGCAATTTTTTTAAAAATAGGCTTGAAATGTCCTGAAACGTCGAGATTTGAAATCTGAGTGAAAAAAAATTTCTGTCTGTCTGTCTGTAACTTTTTTTTGTACTCACGTTTACTCTGGAGCCATTTATGATATTGACTTGAAATAAGTGTTATGTATTATAACAAGATCTGGAACTAGATTATTTTTATTAAGGTGAAGATATCCACAAAATTTCATCCACAAATGCTGACGTAGAGGAAATTCTATCCCACCAGTGTAGGGCGTGTAATACGCTACGACATACGTGCACTATCACATTATGTTACGGCTTTGAAATTTTGCACGTGTATAAGTCTCGTGACAATACACTTTTACATCTTCATATAAGAAAAAAAACAAGATGGCGGCTTCAAGATGGCGGACGACTTTACCGTTTACGATCCGATTCGACTCAAAATAGATATCTGGGTGTTTTCGAAATCCCCAATTATGAATTCTTGGTCAAAATTCAGAAATTCAAAATGGCGGCGCCAATATGGCGGATGAATTTTGTCATTTATAGTCCAAATCGATCAATATTGATATCTGGGGGTTTTCAGGTTCGCCGATTACGAATTTCCAGTAAAAAATTTTTGTTCAGGATGGCGATTTCAAGATGGCGGACGACTTTATCGTTTAAGATCCGATTCAACTCAAAATCGATATCTGGGGGTTCTCTAGGTTGCGGATTATGAATTTTCGGTCAAAATAAAGAAATTCAAAATGGTGGCGCCAATATGGCCGACGACTTTCGTCATTTACGTTCAAATAGATCAAAATCGATATCTGGGGGTTTTCGGAGTCGCGGATTAGGAATTTCTAGTACAAAATTTAGTTCAAGATGGCGGACGGCCTTACCGTTTATGATCCGATTCGTCTCAAAATCGATATTTGAGGATTACAGCATATGAAAAGACTAAAAAGTAAAAAATAAAATTATGTAAAAAATATTTAAAAAAAGCTCTTATTTAAACGTTCTAAGAAGTAGAAAATAAACGTTGAAGCAAATCAAATCCATCATTTTGATCCATTATATAATTTGTTTATGATATAAAAGCTTGTCGCGAACAATCTTCTTTACACAAGAAAATCTGGCGACAAGCTATTATATTATAAAAAAAATTATATAATGTAACAAAATGATGAATTTGATTTGCTTCAAAGTTTATTTTCTACTTTTTAGAGCATTTAAGTAAAAGCTCTCTTAAAAAAATATTTTTTATATAATTTTTTACCATATTTCGAAGACAGCTTTATTATAAATTCCCAATTTTACCCCTATAAAAGTTTTCCTATAGTATTACATAGTCAATATATACATTAAAATAATATCTTCGTAACGAACGAGGCGAACAAAGCGTCTATTACATTGAATTTCAAATGTATTTTACTGTCAAATAAATAAAGATTGTTTCCCAAATTCCCAACTGTATCCCACCAAATTTTTCCTACAGTTTCCTGGGACCCTTATATACATTTGCCATACAAAAACAATCCGTGACAGACGAGCCTTCATACGCAAGTAAATTGTTTATTACATTGAATTTCAAACTTATTTTTACTATCATATAAATAAAGATATTTTCCCAAATACACAGTTGTACCCCAACAAATTTTTCCCACAGTTTCTTAAGACCCTCATGTACATTTGCCATACAAAAGTAATCAGTGGCAAACGAGCCTTCATAGGTGAACATATCGTTTATTGCATTGAATTTCAAATTTATGTTTATAGTTATACAAATAAAGATTTTTTCCAAATTCCCATTTGTACCCCCACCAAATTTTTCCCACAGTTCCTTAAGGCCCTTATGTACATTTTCCATACAATAATAATCCGTGACAAATGAGCCTTCATAGGTGAACAAATTGTTTATTACATTGAATTTCATATTTATTTCTACTCTCATAAAAATAAAGATTTCTTCCAGATTCCCATTTGTACCCCCACCAAACTTTTCCTACAGTTTCTTAAGACCCTTATGTACATTTGCCATGCAAAAATAATCCGTGACAAACGAGCCTTTATAGGTGAACAAATCGTTTATTACATTGAATTTCAAATTTATGTTTACAGTTATACAAATAAAGATTTTTTCCAAATTCCCATTTGTACCCCCACCAAATTTTTTCCACAGTTCCTTAAGGCCCTTATGTACATTTTCCATACAAAAATAATCCGTGACAAACGAGCCTTCATAGGTGAACAAATTGTTTATTACATTGAATTTCATATTTATGTTTACGGTTATACAAATAAAGATTCTTTCCAAATTCCCATTTGTACCCCCACCAACTTTTTTCTACAGTTTCTTAAGACCCCTATGTACATTTGCCATATAAAAATAATCCATGACAAGCGGGCCTTCATAGATGAACAAATCGTTTATTACGTTGAATTTCAAATTTATTTTTACTGTCATATAAATAAAGATTTTTCCCAAATTCCCATTTGTATCCCCACCAAATTTTTCCTACAGTTTCTTAAGACCCTTATGTACATTTGCCATACAAAAATAATCCGTGACAAACGAGCCTTCATAGGTGAACAAATCGTCTATTACATTGAATTTCAAATTTATTTTTACAGTAATACAAATAAAGATTTTTTCCAAATTCCCATTTGTACCCCAACCAAATTTTTTCTACAATTTCTTAAGACCCTTATGTACATTTTCCATATAAAATTAATCCGTGACAAACGAGCCTTCATAAGTGAACAAATCGTTTATTACATTGAATTTCAAATTTATTTTTACAGTAATACAAATAAAAAATTTTCCAAATTCCCAGTTGAACCCCAACAAATTTTTCTCAGAGTTTCCTGAGGCCCTTATATACATTTGCCATAAAAAAATAATCTGTGACAAACGAGCCTTCATATGTGAACAAATTGTTTATTACATTGAATTTCGAATTTATTTTTAAAGGTTCGTTTGCCACGGATTATTCTTGTATGGCAAATGTATATAAGGGCGTCAGGAAACTCTGGGAAAAATTTGTTGAGGTACAGCTGGGAATTTGAGAAACAATCTTTATTTATGTGACAGTAAAATAAATTTGAAATTCAATGTAATGAATGACCTGTTCACCTATGAAAGCTCGTTTGTCACGGATTATCTTTATATGGAAAATGTTCATATGGGTTTTAAGAAACAGCGGAAGAAATTTGGTGGGGGTACAAATGGGAATTTGGAAATAATTTTTATCTTTATGACAGTAGAAATAAATATGAAATTCAACGCAATAAAACAATTTGTTCACCTACGAAGGCTCGTTTGTCACGGGTCATTTTTGTATGGCAAATGTACATAAGGGTCTCAGGAAACTGTGGAAAAAAATTGTTGGGGGTACAAATGAGAATTTGGGAAAAATCGTTATTTATATGACAGTAAAAATAAATTTGAAATTCAATATAATAAACGATTTGTTCACCTATAAAGACTCGTTTGTCACGGATTATTTTTGTGTAGCAAATGTACATAAGGGTCTTAAGAAACTGTAGGAAAAATTTGGTGGGGGTACAAATGGGAATTTGGAAGAAATCTTTATTTTTATGAGAGTAGAAATAAATATGAAATTCAATGTAATAAACAATTTGTTCACCTATGAAGGCTCGTTTGTCACAGATTATTATTGTATGGCAAATGTACACAAGGATCTTAAGAAACTGTAGGAACAATTTGGTGGGGGTACAAATGGGATTTTGGGAAAACACTTTATTTGTATAACAGTAGAAATAAATTTGAAATTCGATATAATAAACGATTTGTTCACCTATGAAGACTCGTTTGTTACGGATTATTCTTGTATGGTAAATGTACATAAGGGTCTTAAGAAACTGTAGGAAAAATTTGGTGGGGGCACAAATGGGAATTTGGAAAAAAAAATTATTTTTGTAACAATAAAAATAAATATGAAATTCAATGTAATAAACGATTTGTTCACCTATGAAGGCTCGTTTGTCACGGCTTATTTTTGTATGGCAAATGTACATGAGGGTCTTAAGTAACTGTAGGAAAAATTTGGTGGGGGTACAAATGGGAATTTTGGAAAAATCTTTATTTATGTGACAGTAAAATAAATTTGAAATTCAATGTAATAGACGCTTTGTTCGCCTCGTTCGTCACGAAGAAATATTATTAATGTGTATATTGACTATATAATAATATAGGAAAACTTTTATATGGGTAAAATTGGGAATTTATAATAAAGTTGTGTTAGATATATTATATGGTAAAAAATTATATTAAAAAATATTTTTTTAAGACAACTTTTACTTAAATGCTCTAAAGAGTAGAAAATAAACTTTAAAGTAAATCAAATCCATCATTTTGTTACATTATATAAATTATTTTATGATATAAAAGCTTGTCGCGAGATTTTCCTGTGTAAAGGAGACTGTTCGCAACAAGCTTTTATATCATAAACAAATTATATAATGGAACAATATGATGGGTTTGATTTGTTTCAAAGTTTATTTTCTACTTTTTAGAGCGTTTAAATAAAAGGTTTTTTAAAAATATTTTTTACATAATTTTATTTTTTAATTTTCAGTGATTTGATATGCTGTAATCCTCAGATATCGATTTTGAGACGAATCGGATCATAAACAGTAAAGTCGTCCGCTATCTTGAACTAAATTTTTTACTAGGAATTTGTAATCCGCGACCCCGAAAACCCCCAGATATCGATTTTGATCGATTTGAACCTAAATGACAAAAGTCGTCGGGCATATTGGCGCCGCTATTTTGAATTCCTAAATTTTGACTAAAAATTCATAATCCGCACCCTAGAAAACCCCCAGATATTGATTTTTAGTTTGAATCGGATCTTAAACAGTAAAGTCGTCCGCCATCTTGAAATCGCCATCCTGAACTAAATCTTTTACTAAAAATTCGTAATCAGCGAACCCGAAAACCCCCAAATATCGATTTTGATCGATTTGAACCTAAATGACAAAAGTCGTCGGCTATATTGGCGCCGCTATTTTGAATTCCTAAATTTTGACTAAAAATTCATAATCCGCGACCTAGAAAACTCCCAGATATTGATTTTGAGTCGAATCGGTTCTTATTCGGTAAAGTCGTCCGCCATATTGAAGCTGCCATCTTGTTTTTTCTTATATGAAAATGTTAAAGTGTATTGTCACGAGACTTATACACGTGCAAAATTTCAAAGCTGTAACGTAATGTGATAGTGCACGTATGTCGTAGCGTATTACACACTCTACACTGGTAGGATAGAATTTCCTCTACGTCAGCATTTGTGGAAATTTTGTGGATATCTTCACCTTAATATTATTTTTTTATCTAATTCCATTGAAGGTTTCGGGGTAAACGGGGTAAATATGCAAAGCAAGCAGGTAAGAATCCATAAAATTGCAATTTAGGGCATGTACAAAAAGTCAATAGCATCAGCCACCCCCCACTATCACCCCCACACTACTATGAAAGGGAGTAAAAAAAAATTAAATGTAGTTTAGTGTATATACAAGAACGTCTCAAAAATTTTTTTTGGTGTTGGCTACTCCCTCCCTCTACCACCCCCATTGCCACCCACACCATATTATTAAAGGGAGTAAAAATTAAATTGGGATTTAGTGGGTGTACGAAAACCAAGGGCCTGTAAAATTTATTTTGGCATTAGCTACTACCTCTACCACCCCCATTGCCACCCCCACCCTATTATTAAAGGGGGTACAAAATTAAATTGGGATTTAGTGTGTATACGAGAACCAAGGGACTCTAAAAATTTTTTGTATTAGCCCCCGTCTACCGTCCCCACCCTATTATTGAAGGGAGTAAAAAATTAAATTGGGATTTAATGTGTGTACGAGAACCAAGGGCCTCTAAAATTTATTTTGGCATTAGCACTACCTCTACCACCCCCATTGCCACCCCCACCCTATTATTAAAGGGGATAAAAAATTAAATTGGGATTTAGTGTGTATACGAGGACCAAGGGACTCTAAAATTTATTTTGGCATTAGCTACCACCTCTACCGCCCCCATTGCCACCCCCACCCTATTACTAAAGGGAGTAAAAAATTAAATTGGGATTTAGTGTAAGTTAGGGAACCAAGGGCCTCTAAAATTTATTTTGACATTAGCTACCTTCTCTACCACCCCCATTGCCACCCCCAGCCTATTATTAAAGGAAGTAAAATATTACATTGGGATTTAGTGTGTAGAGGACTTGGATACAAAATCTGGATGTGAAAGTAGTGATTTCTTGGGTTGCGGTTTTTAAATATAAATTTCTAGAGAACGACTTTATTTATTGAAATGCAGTAAGGAAAGAGAGTGTTTGTTTGATACAATATAAACTAATTTTAAAATATAAATTTGATATTTTATGGGAGTCGGAAGATATTGCAGAACTGAAATTGACTATCTCCCTTTTAAGGGACATATTATCTCCCTTATTATTCATTTTCGGAAATAAATTTTTATAAAAGACTACCATTATTTTTGGATGTACTATCAGCTGCAAATATCAAGAGACAATTTTGGACCACCTTGTATTAATAAATGCTATTACACAAAAAGAATTAATTATTATAAAGTTTGAAGTTTGAAAATATGTAATTATCAATTACAAAAATTGTTCGAAATGTCCTCCATTTTCTCTTATACACAATCTAAGTCTTTTTTTAAAGGAACGTTGAATACCCTGTAAAATTCCTTCATAACTAGCCATTGTAAACGCTTGTTCGTTTTTTTTTCTTTCTACTATGCAATCGTCCCAATTTGAGTAGATATTATAAACTCATGATTTTAGATAACTCCACACAGTGAAATTAAGAGGAGTTAAGCCGGGAGGCCGAGCAGGCCACTTGATCTGCACCCCGGTCAATCCATCTATTAGGATAGTGGTTGTGTAACCATGTTCTACATGTTTTGATATAATGCGTTGTTGTACCATCATGCATACAAAACATATTTCTTCTCCATCGCAATGGAATATTACCTCCTCAAATTTCATGCAGTGTTTTCTAAAAAATCATAATACATATCGCCATTTAAATTTTCAGGAAATATATGGTATCCACCTAACTGATTCCCTAGAGTTGCTGCCCATACATTTATTTTGAAGGTATGTTGGAAATGGGTTTGTACTGTTGCAATAGGATATTCCTCGGTCCAGAGTTGCATATTCCTAGAATTAAACATGCTTTGTATGGGTAACCGTTTCAGGGAAGACAGCTTGCCTCACATCTTCCAATGGCTTGTATATCAGTGAGTGTGCGGAAGCTATGCAATCTTAGGGGAGGATTGTGTAGTGGGTATACCATCCTTCGGAGGGGATGTAAAGCCGTCGGTCCCTTATCTATTAAATGTTAGACATGTAAAAGATCCCTACTTTTCGAAAGAGAAGAGGTTCGGAATAATCCAGGTTGGTGGTAGCCTCGTCTACAAGCGTCGGTGGTAGGCCTCAGTAGCGGAAATAATCTGACGTCAATGAAAAGTACTTTTTTTTTTAATCTGGAATATTTTCCTTTCGTTCAAGAAACAACTCATAAAAATCAACTCTTATTGGCATATCCTCAGGTTGTTTTCTTGAGTTTTTCTGTAATGAAATTGTACAATTGTAGGTTGCAAATGTAGCACTCTTAAAGCGCTTTGATGAGATATATCCATTCTTAAGCCTAATCTTCTAGTACTTATCGTAGGATCTTCCATTACAATATCGAATATCTCTTCTTCAACTTCTATAGTTCTTGCATTTCTTGGACGGCCAGCGACTTTGTTTTTCACTTGAAGACTTCCTGTTTCCCTAAGTCGGCGTTCTGTACTTAAAAAAGTTTTGTTTCTGTTCGACAATTTATCTTTATAACATTTCACAGCTGCATTAGCGTTACAAAACTTTCCCCCAAAATCAAAACTACGTCTGTTAATTCAGAGAACGTGTAATCACCCATGTTTAATAGTACATTACGTACCTAGGGAGCAAAGGTGAGTTCGTGTTCTGTCGGGCCCTCTTCTTCGGCTCGGGTCGCCATCCCGAACACTCGTACGAAAACGCCTTTCCCCTAAGTATGTACAAGGGGGCGAGCGTAGGTGCGTCTTTACTATGTACATACCTCGGTATGCGATGTAAAGCAACAACAGGCGCAGTTAGTACTTGGATTGGTGACCATTCCAACGGAACCCGCGTTCTCGCCTCACACATCTTCCAGCGGCTTGTATATCAGTGTATGCGCGGAAGCTATACAACCTTAGGCGAGGGTTGTATAGGAGATATACCATCCTTCGGAGGGGATGTAAAGCCGTCGGTCCCTTGTCTATTAAATGTTAGGCAAGTAAAAGATCCCTACTCTTCTTAAGGGAGGAAGCTCGGCAAAATTCCTGGTTGGGGGTAGCTCGTCTACAGGAGTCGGTGTTAGGCGGAACTAGGCCGACGTTAAATAAATGTATAAAAAAAAAAAGTATATACAATGCTTTTTGTCATGAGTCCTATAACACGGCACGAGACAGAAATAATATGAAAAAGCAGTCACTTCACTTTCGTCTTTGGGGTGCGAATCTACTTTCGCGCCCGCTCCGCTTCTGCGCATGCGCTGTCTCCTACAAGGAAAAACCCGCCTCTTTCGTCTCCAAAAACAGTTATGAAAAGAGACGCTTTCGGTGCATGTGTGATAAAAACAATATTATCAATTAAATTGAAATTATTTGGAAAAGAAAAATAATCAAATCCTAATAAATAACAGAAATGTCAAAATAATATTTTAAAGCATTCTTTATGTGTAAAAGAATTTATTAATAAAATGCTGTAAATGCACAATGTAACGCAATGTTAATGTTGAAATAAGCTTAAAATGTCATGAAATGTCGAGATCTTAAATTTGAAAGAAAAAAAATTGTTGTCTGTCGGTCGGTCTGTAACTTTTTTGTGCGCACGTTTACTCTGGAACCGTTTATGATATTGACTTGAAATACACTGGTATTATAACGAGATCTGGAACTAGATTATTTTGATCTAATTCCGTTGAAGGGTTCGGGGGTAAATGGGGTAAAAAAGGGTAGGCAAAGCAAGGTAGGAGTCCATAAAATTGCAATTTAGAACATATACAAAAAGTCAAGGTCTCGGAATGTTTTTCGCCCCCCTCCCCACTATCACCGCCAATACCACCACCACACTATTATGGAAGGGAGTAAAAAAAAAAATGCGCTTTAATGTGTATACAAAAACGAAACGTCTCAAAAAAGTTTTTGGCGTTAGTTACCCCCTCTACCACGCCCATTGCCGCCTCCACCCTATTATTAAAGGGAGTAAAAAATTAAATTGGGATTTAGTATGTATACGGTAACCAAGGGACTCTAACATTTTTTTGGCATTATACCGGGTAACACAGAAGACATGTAACACCCCGTAGCATGTTTCAATGTATCGGAACACGGCATTTGTTTTTAAAATGACAGTTAATATCAATTTTAGTTTGTTAAGTCTAGATGGCCCTGATGTGAACCTTGGCAGATATTGATGCGTAGTGTGCCGTGATATCGAAAGACCTCTGGTATGCGACTTTGTGCCTCATATTTTTTTGGGAATAACCAGTAGCTGAACAGACTAATAAGATCTAACTTATTTAAAAAAAATATCTTTAAACAACCCCCGATATAAAAACCAAGATAGGAACCCCATTTTTTTATTTCACCTAGTTAAAAAATACTTATTTATCTTTTATTTTTGTCCAATACAATTGCTGTGAGTAGGTGTGTAATGAAGGGCCTGATGATTCACTCATTATAGATTCAAGGATCAGGTCAATGACCTCTAGGTCAATCAGTTTCAGAACCGGTCAAACAAGTTATAAATGAGTTCAACGGATCAAAGGTCAGAACCGGTCAAACCGGTTAAACGAGTTATAAAGAGTTCAACGACCTCCAGATAAACCAGTTTCAGAACCGGTCAAACGAGTTGTAAACGAGTTTGATGACCCCCAGGTCAATGAGTTTTTATAACCGGTTAAACCTGTCTAGACGAGTATAACCTGTTTATTTTTCCCCACCATTAACGACTTGTTATATAAAAGCGATCCTATGAGCTTCACTCTAAACTCGACTACAAACCACATACCAAAATGAGTCTTAAGTAAATACGACTTATCTAACTATAATCTTTTTAAGAAGAAACCTATAACGACTTTGGGTGAGCGAAGATTTTACTTAAATAATTCAAAGTGTAAATTATCTGTATACCGATAGCACAGGCATTTATAAATATATATTAAGGGCGTTGTGAGTAATTTGTTACTTCTAAACATTTCATCACAACTATCTCGTGGTTTCAGATTGAAAATGAAATGGATGAGCTTTTTTTGACCAATAAAAACTGTCTCTGTCTGTCGCTCCACCCCAGCACATAACGTTGTAACTTATGTGTGAATATGCTAGCGAGTAATATATATTTAATAATCCTTTTTTGCCACAAATATTTTTCATTTGAATAATAGCGAAGTAGGCTTCGTTTAACTTCTTATATACCACATCGATTTGAGATCTCCAGGACAAGTCTGCATTCAAAACAACTCCTAGAAATTTACTTTGACTACTATAGTTGAAGTTTTGCTGAGAACAGGGCTTCCTATTGTAAAAGTTGATAAAGGTTGTTTTGGATGTATTTAAAATAAGTTTATTTGGATCACACCATGCAGTAAATGCATCTAACACTCCTGTGATTTTATTATTTAAAGTATCAATATCGGAATCTGACACTGTTATGGTACTGTCATCTGCAAACATGGTTACTGTACCACTCTTTATATGCTTTGGTAGATCATTAACATATAATATGAATAGTAGAGGCCCAAGTACAGAACCTTGAGGCACTCCTAGGGATACATTATATTCATTTGAGAAGTGTGTGCCAATACGTACAATTATTTTTCTATTTAACAGGTAAGAATGAATCCATTCCAAGATATTACCACGTATACCAAGGTTAAACATTTTAGATACTATGTAATCAGTATCCAGGGTATCAAATGCCTTGGATAGGTCGAATTGCAGAACTACTACGTATTTACCATTGTCAATATCGGCATAAACTGTATCCAATGAGTGGATGCTAGCAGACTCTACTGATTTCCCTACCCAAAAGTCATGCTGGCACGGTGTCAGAATCTTGTATTTATCAATGAATGTTGATAGTTGATCATAAATAACCCTTTCCATAATTTTTAAAAGGGAACTGGCTAGAGTTATTAGTCTATAATTTCCAATGTCGAGGGGATCACCAGTTTTTAATAAAGGAACTACATGCGAAATTTTTAAAATGTTTGGGAAAGAACCTCTCTCGAGTGATTCATTTATTAGATATGTTAGCGGTCGAAGAAGTTTTTAATTTGTTTGAGTAGTTTGAAACTAACACCGTCGTTTCCAACACTATTTTTATTTTTAAGTTTGTTAAATACTTTTTCCAAATCGAGTTCGGTTATAGGAGAAAAAAAGGTCTGTGGGATCATGATCGGAAGTGTACACGGCAGAGAGATATTTTGTCCAAAGTGACTATGTAATTTATTATGAACTATTGTAGAGAAATATGAACCATATGTATTAACGAGTTTGCTTGGATCTGTAATAACTACATTGTCGTACGATAATTTTAGTTCATTATGAGATTTATTTTTTCTACCCAACTTGAAACTTATAATTTTCCACGTTTTATTAACTGAGTGTTCAATCTTGTTTTGGTAGAAATTCATTTTTGCTTCCTTGACATTATTTTTATATACTTAATTGTTTTTTCTTGTTATATAACAATTTGGTGTTTTGGCGATTCAAATTATTGACTAGCCAATATAAATTTTTTAGTTCAATTCCATCGCGAATAATAATAATAATTTATTTTATCACGTTAGCTGTTACATAAGAACAGATGCGAAAAGTCATAGTAGAAATTACATAAATAATGGTAGATTAAATAAAAACAGTACACAAAAATATATAGTAATGAATACACAAAATTATATAACAACATACAATAATATTAGACAAACTCATTAATATTATACACACATTTCTCAATTAGGAATTGTTTTAGCAATTTTTTGAAGCAGTCAGAACTATTAGCATTTTTTATATAGATAGGTAACTTGTTGTAAATTTTAATGCCTGAGAAACACGGCGAATGCTCATACAGTGACAAATTATGTATGGGAATAGTTAGAGAATCTCCATGTCTAGTGGTATAAAGATGGAAGCTACCATTATTTTTAAACAGATGTAGGTTCTTTCTTACATATTTAGAGATAATATATATATATATATATATATATATATATATAAAGATAGATGGGAACGTTAGTATTTTATTGTTTATGAAATATGTTCTACAAGATTCCGTGATTTTTAAGTTAAATACTTGTCTAATGATTCTTTTTTGCTGGATAAATATTCTACTAGCCGCAGGCGCTCTACCCCACACCACAATATTATATGACAAATGAGGGTATACCATGGCATAATAAACATTGAGCTAGTATTCCTTAGGCAAGCACTGTTTTAGTGACGAGATAGCATACAACGAACTGTTAAGTTTCTTTGCTATGTGGTCTACCCGGTCTTCCCAGGTGAGTTGTGAGTCAACAAAACTGCCAAGAAACTTGACAGAACTAGAGAATGTAATATTTGTGTTGTCTAAAATATTATTAGGAATTGTTGTCTTTCTATGAGAGAAATATACACAATCAGTCTTTGCAATATTTAGAATTAGACAGTTTTTAGAGCACCATACATCGAAACTATGTATTACTTCATTTACAAGGACATGTAATTCCAAAGGGTCCGGTATAGACGTATCATCTGCATACATGGTGATTTTTCCTCTCATATGCAAAGCAAGTTCATTTACATATAATGAAAAAAGTAGTGGTCCCAACACAGAACCCTGTGGAACCCCTAAGTTAATATAATGATCACTTGAAATGGAGTTTTGTACCTTGACCTTATTTGTCTATTAGAGAGATAAGATTTAATCCAGTTTAGGAAGGTACCCCTAAAGCCCAGCCTGAATAGCTTTTCATTTAAGAACTCAATATCAACTATATCGAAAGCACGGCTGAGATCAAAGAATAATCCTATGACATAGTGACTTTGTCTGAAAGTTATTTGTGGCATTCTACGAATATTCTTTCCTATTATTTGGGTTTTCTACCACATGTATTATTATCCTCTTCAAACGTAAATGTCACGGGCGCAGAGGTTTTTTTCCCAATAATTCTATTATTTTGTAGATTCGGTGATTTGTTTTGAAGAGGATAATAATACATGTGGTAGAAAACCCAAATAATAGGAAAGAATAGTGACTTTTATCCAGTTCTTCATAAATATATTGCAAAAACTGATTAGTGGCAGTCGCAGTAGATCTATTTTCTCGGAAACCGGGTTGTGAGTTAGTTATTATGGAATATTTTTGTAAAAACGCGTTCATTTTATTGTATACAGCCTTTTCAATTATTTTGGAAAATATGCTAAGTATTGATATAGGCCTATAATTATCCTTCTCAAGTTCGTCACCTTTTTTAAAGATTGGCACCATCAGTGCTACTTTTAAATAAGATGAAAATGTCCCTGTTTTCAGAGACATATTGACTAAATAAGCTAATGGTTCTGCTATTATATCCTTGACTGATTGTATGACTTTCAATGACACTCCATCTATACCAGAGGAATTGGTTTGTTTAAGATTATTTAAAATGTTTATTATGTCGGCAGGTAGTATAGGATCATAGAAAAAACTGTTTGGTAACATTTCACTATGGGTGCACTCATGAGATATTCCACCTGGGAAATGTTCGGCTAGCTTAGATGATGCTATAGAGGCAACCCAACTTTTATCAACCGTTTTTTTTTTGCCTACTTTAAATGATTTTACAGGACATGATACATCTAAATGCCAATTTATACAATTTATAAATTTCTGAATGCTTCATCTATGTCGTATTCATAATACAATCCCAGTTTTCTAACCTTAAAGCGTTCATTAAATTTTGCATATTCATATCGCAAACATCACACATTTTTATACATTTGTTATTATCACCTTATATTTTTGGAGTATGAAAGATACTGAAATTAAAAACATGAGCTAAGTGGTCCGCTATGGTTGGATTTGTTAGTTTGCGACGAGCCTTTTTTTGGTTGAGAACCAAAATGAATTAAATGAACCAATAAAAGAGTATTGAAAGCAAAAAAGAAACTGTAACCGAAAGCGTTCAAGTCGCAGAGGCTCGAAACAGATATGCCGAGTGCTAGCTCAGCTCTAGTCGGAGAGAGGGGTAGGTCACAAAAGTATATACTACCAACTATAAATCATATAATCCTTAGTTATTAGATTATATGAATAGAAGGGCGCCACTAGCTTTAAATTAACTGCAACCTAGCTAGAAGGCTCCCAAAATCAACAAGGATACCCAAACGCTTTACGAAAAGGTGTTGAATTTATAAGAAACTAGAATATAGATATGAATTGAAGGTATCAAATTTATTATCAAATGTAAGTATACGAGTTATGCTCAACCAGCAGTTTAAAATTTGTAAAACAATAAAAATAATTGAACCGGTCCTCGGTTACACCTACTTACTATCTAATATGATTAGCTGATAATAAGTAGCTATATTCACCGTTCGTGATATCACGTATGGTTCACAGTGTCCACATAAAATAATGAAAATTTGTGTCTACTAACATATCTTATTTTACAAATACCAGGCTGCATACATATACCTTCCTAAATTATTCCAAAATATTAATTTAAAAAAAAAAATTACCCAAATATTAATTTACCTATGTTTACAAAAAAGTTTATCCAAATACTTAAAAAAAAAATTTAAATAGCCAGACATAAATAAGAGTAGCCACAATAGGCCTCACACTCCCAGAATTCATACGTTATACATAAAAACCTGTATGGTGAACTGCAGAGCTGCCTTCCAAATAAAAGAGAATCCACGAATTCAAGTCCTTATAAATTGCCAAGGGTTGACATAATTCCCATCTAAAGTGCCTAAGTTGTCGATGTTGTTCCCAAACTCGTATCCCAAACCTCGAACCGTTGTCCAATGTTGAGGCGAAGGGTTGTCAATAAAAAAAACTTTCCAGGGTCCACAAGTGGAGTACAGGAGCTTCGTCTGTAACCCAGATCATTTCTGCACTGGGAATGGTAGTGCCAGGCTTCAACTTTTACGGGAGAATTCGTACCACCAGGTATACGAAAATAACAAAAATTTACAAAAATATAATCGTAGAAACAAAACGTGGAGAAAACGTGAGAGGTAACAGTAAAACGTAAAAGCCCTAAAAAAATTACTTACATAAGTATACGAAAATTAGTAGTGACTTTAATCCTTACTCAAAGAAGTAGGGCGGCTTAAATCTGCGGTCCAAACCAAGTTGGAAGTCAATCGTTGAGAAATGGCTTTCTACAATTCCAAGAAAAGACAAAAAAAAATAGGTTAGGGCGACATGTGCTTTAAACATAAAAAAAAACAGCGTACTTACAATCCGAGTTAAACGAGTATAGGTGACATCCAAAACGACCAAAATATTCACCACAAACCGTAGAATTTCAGTATCGGTAACTAATCTGCCAGTTGACTAGCCAGTTGACGCAGCAACCCACATCACATCTACAGGCACTACTCGTTGTCTATACTGCGACACAAATAATGAATTTAAAATAAATTGACCCGTAACAGATTCCCCATTTCCCTTCTTGATATAAGTGACAGAATCCCATAAACAATAAATCTCGCTAAACAAACTTAACCCTCAGAATACAAAATAGGAAAACTACATTACTATATCTATAAATCTTCTGACCCTACTGTTGGTTTCAAATCCTTTACGCTCCAAATGCCTTTCAAATTACCATCCATATCTTTTAATTCGTACATCCATGGTGACAAACGTTTATAGATAATAAAAGGTCCTACAAACTTTGGAGCTAATTTGGCACTGTAATATTTACTTGCAGCAGATAAAGTGTAGTTACGTTTATATACCTGTTGACCGACTACATACTGTATATCCCTTCTTCTCAAATTATACCGAGTACAAACTTTTGCTGAAGCCTTAACTAATCGTTTACTGATATCCGCATATAACTGTTGAAAACCCTTTTTGCGTTGTTCTACTACTTTGTCTTCCCGTTTAACCTGAATACTTTCATTAACATTATCTTGAAATTTATTGTGATCACCGTCTAATACCATCTCGCGTCCAAAGTTTACAAAATAAGGGGTATTACCTGTGACTTCTTGTTTTGCTGATCTTATTGCGCAACCAACTTTAGGCAGTAGTGTATCCCATACTTGCTGATTGTCTTCAATAAAAGAGGCTAGAACCGTTTTTAAAACTCTATCCATCCTTTCGGTGGGATTCGCCTGCGGGTGGTAATTTGCTGTGTATCGAACCTTTATGTTGTAAGAATTCATTAACTTACGAAATTCACGCGAAGTAAACTGTGCTCCGTTATCTACTATTATAGAGGACGGGACACCGTACATCATGAACACATGATCCTCAATGGCTTTAAGAATAGGTTTTGTAGTTGCTCTTCGAAGTGGAAAGAACAACGGAAATTTGGAAAAATAATCTACTACTACCAGTATATACATAAACCCTTGATTCGATTTAGGTAAAGGACCAACTAAGTCAGCGGAAATTAATTCCCATGGTTGATTCACATAAGGTCTGCCCGTCATAAATCCGGCAGGTACCTTTTGTTCCACTTTATTATATGAACAAATTTTACATTTACGAGCATAAGTGACAACATCGGAATGCATTTTCGGCCAATAATAACGATTAAGCAATTTATTGCAAGTTTTAAAAACTCCTAAATGACCTGAAGTTGCTAGATCATGAGCAGAAGAAATTAATTTCTCTCTATCGTGCTTCGGTATCACTTCTTTCTAACAATCAATATCGGGTTCAGACAAATCAGGATATTTACACTTTACATATTTATACAGACGTTTATTTTCGACCCTCCAAGCTGGGTATTTTACCGGGTTATTAACAACTTTAAGCATGAGTTTGTTATACCATTTATCCTTAATTTCAACACTTTCATTACTACTGGTTTCGATAACATCTATTATAGGAACTGACCTTGACAAACAATCTGGTACGGCATGATCCTTACCACGGCGATGTACTATCTCAAAATCGTATTGCTGTAAAGCAACAGCCCATCTACTAAGACGACCTCGGGGATCTTTCAAGTTACTCAGCCAAATCAAACTATGGTGATCTGTGACTACAGTAAACCTCACACCTTCGATGTACGGGCGTAGCCGGGTTATCGAGTCCAAAACAGCCAAACATTCCCGCTCGACGGTGCTATAATCCCTTTCATGCTTGTTCAGTGACCTACTCACGTAAGCGATAACTCTCTCGCCATCTGGATGCGGCTGAGAAAGAACAGCGCCAATCCCATATCCCGAACAATCACATTGAATTACAAAGGGTAAGTTATAATCTGGGCAACACAAAATTGGGGCAGAAACAAGAGCTTCCTTCAGAAGACGAAAAGAATTTTCACATTTATCAGACCAATAAAATTTAACACCTTTCTTGACCAAATTTGTAAGCGGAACCGTAAGGGTGGAAAAATCTGGTATAAAATGTCTATACCAACTCATCATGCCTATAATCCGTCTAACTTCTGGAACGGTAGTAGGAGTGGCAATATTCAATATCGCACTAACCTTATCGTTATCAACGTGAAGTCCATTACGGTCTACTACGTAACCTAAATACTTGAGTTCTGGTTTGCAAAAGATACATTTGTCCCTACTAACAGTAAGACCCGCTGATCGAAGACGTGAAAACACCTCATTGAGAATAGATATATGTTGGTCAAAATCCTGAGTTACTATTACAATGTCGTCAAGGTAGACAAATGCGAAAGGTTCAAGATCGTTAGACAATACACAATATATAAATCTCTGCCAAGTTGCAGGGGAGTTAGATAGGCCAAAAGGTAGTCGTTTAAATTGAAATAAACCATGATTAGGAACTGTGAAAGCAGTATACTTTTTAGAATTCTCCTCTAATGGTATCTGATGAAAATCTGATTTAATATCTAATGTGGATAAATAGCAAGCGTCGCGAAGTTTATCTAAAGTAGAAGTAATTCGTGGTAAAGGGTAAGTATCTTTTTCTGTAACTTTATTTAAACGTCGATAATCAACACAAAATCTATATGAATTATCTTTTTTCGGAACTAACATTATGGGTGAAGCCCACGGGCTGTTAGAAGGTTCAACTATCCCGTCTTTTAATAATTTATCTAATTCTTCGTTAATGGATTTTTGAACAACTGGTGATACCGGATAATATCGTTGCTTAATTGGTTCTGATTGAGTTACTATTCGATGCTGCACAAGATGTGTACAACCAATTTCATCCGGAATATTCGCAAAAGTTTTATCAATAAATGACTTCAAAGTATCGCTCTGTTCATTAGTCAGTTCTGTATGTGGCAATAAAGAGGGTGGCTTAACATCGACAGCGTCAACTGAAAATTTCCAAGCGCCTTGCCTTAAATCTGGAACAATTCCCATAATGCGCCAAAAATCTTCACCGAAAATTACCATATGTGGTAACTCCGGTATGACTAACAAATTTACCACCTTAACTTTATCTTTTACTTGTACGGGCACCGTAATATTACCTAATACTTCACAATGTTCTCCATTTGCCACAGTCATACTCTTAATATCGGCATTAGAAAGTGGTAAATTTAAACCTTTTAATTTTTCCCAACCAGCATAACCCAAAATAGTGCGTGATGTGCCTGAATCTAATAATCCTAAAAATTCGATTCCTAAAATTTTTATTTCTAAATATGGACGTTGGTCTCCTTTCGCATGTGCCAAAATATAATCTAAGACTGGTTTGGTTTTACTATAACTGACATTGGTCGATTCGTTAAAAGAACTTGAGACTACTACTCGACCGTTTAGCGTCTCACTTGATCGTTTCCCGAATTTCGGTTTCGATTACAATCTGGACAGGTTCGTACTGTAAAATTAGGTTTATTACATTTAAAACAACGTCGACGTGGTGGTTTATTACAATTTCTAGACAAGTGATTTGGTTGATTACAGTTATAACAAATAATAGGTTTAGATTGATTAATTTCCTGGACTTGGTATTCATATGGAGAAGCAACGTCTTGAGACGACTCACCGTAAACACAGGCTAGATCACGTTCTAAAGTAGACTTAGACCTCGGAGGTGGTGGTACATAATCATTCACAGACAATCTATTCACTTCCAGTTCGCGACCTAACTCCAGTAACCTATCGATAGTATCAATCTCTTTTATTTTAAGTCCTAAACCGATTTTATAAAATGGTGCCATATTATCGAGTAATATCTTTAACCTTACCTTTTCAGGTACCTTAACCGTAAGTCTTTCAAAATGATTGTTCATGTAAGCTAAGTAAATTATGATTGTTCATGTAAGCTAAGTAAATTCCCATAGGTTCTTCCGGATGTTGAGTACGTTCTTTAATTTGTTTAAACAATTTATCATTATAATTACGAGGTTGAAATTCTTCCCGTAACAAAGCTACTAATGTAGACCAATCCCGAGCTTTTCTCTTATTTGCTCGAAGCCAGATCAGTGCTACATCACAAAATAAATCGTTAGCTGCATCGAACAAGTCTTGATCCGAAACATGTCTCGAAACTTTTAATTCTTCAACCCGTTCTAGAAATGCGCTTAAAGACATTGACTCAGGCTTGCCGGAAAATTTCAGTCCCCATTGTGAAACAGGTACAGGTTTAAACCGAGTAATTGCTACTCTCGTACTTTCGAAATTTGGAGTCCCATCAGATTCCCTATCTGAGGATTCACTATCGGATTCATAAGGTTCCATTAACTGTAAATCTAACACTCCCTGAGTTTGATTTGCTACTGTACGCTCATGAACTCTCACCTTTTTATCCAAATCTGACCTTAAGTTTACAATTAATGCCAACAACTTAGATTTAGTGGATTTATCCTCTGTCGTAACCGGTAACACGTGATTAATTCTACCTAAAGCATAAGCATATTTCGAAAATATTTTTTTATACATGCCTTGATTCGACCCATCAAAATTTTCTATAAGTCCCTGTATTTCCTTAACATTGGTATCTAAGGCCATGAGGTCTTCTTGTACTGTAAAAGGGTAACTAGGATAATCTACTGAAGCTCCTTCACGTTCTAATTTAAGGATATTACGTAACGTTTTCCTCATAACCTCTACCGTACCTACATTCGTAAGACCCCGTTTTGCTAACTCATAACATAATTCGTCAGACCCTAGTCTATTAACTTCATATTGAGGGAGCGACCTTTTTACCTATATATTTATAACTCAACCGTAAAATTCAGAAGTAAAAAAAAATGTATGAATATTTTCTTTTAAGAAAGAATCAGGTTATACAGCATGTGTCAGGTCAAATCAATAACAGTACGCATTAAATAAAACCAGAATAATAACTACACTTCATAAAAGTTTTGAAGGTTTACAGTAGGTAAATTATTTTTGTTCACCCTGTATAATTCCAATGAAAATAGTTAAATCTTTCAGCAAGACAAAATTTCACAGAATGTTACTAAGTTTTGCACAAATATCTCAATAAACTGTATGTAAACTGATAACAGTTAAAAACTCATACTAAACAAAAAACATAAAAACCACAAAGTATTCGAAAAACAAATCCCACAAAAACTAATTTCCAATATAAAAAAAGAATTCCCCACTTAGAATTTGGCTATTTAAGTTAATTATAAAATATTATGTCAGGCTATTTTTCCCTAAAGACGTTAAGCGTCAAACTGTCTACCCATAAAATACAGTTGGGCGCCAAGTTTGCGACGAGCCTTTTTTTTTGGTTGAGGACCAAAATGAATTAAATGAACCAATAAAAGAGTATTGAAAGCAAAAAAGAAACTGTAACCGAAAGCGTTCAAGTCGCAGAGGCTCGAAACAGATATGCCGAGGGCTAGCTCAGCTCTAGTCGGAGAGAGGGGTAGGTCACAAAAGTATATACTACCAACTATAAATCATATAATCCTTAGTTATTAGATTATATGAATAAAAGGGCGCCAATAGCTTTAAATTAACTGCAACCTAGCTAGAAGGCTCCCAAAATCAACAAGGATACCCAAACGCTTTACGAAAAGGTGTTGAATTTATAAGAAACTAGAATATAGATATGAATTGAAGGTATCAAATTTATTATCAAATGTAAGTATACGAGTTATGCTCAACCAGCAGTTTAAAATTTGTAAAACAATAAAAATAATTGAACCGGTCCTCGGTTACACCTACTTACTATCTAATATGATTAGCTGATAATAAGCAGCTATACTCACCGTTCGTGATATCACGTATGGTTCACAGTGTCCACATAAAATAATAAAAATTTGTGTCTACTAACATATCTTATTTTGCAAATACCAGGCTGCATACATATACCTTCCTAAATTATTCCAAAATATTAATTTAAAAAAAAAATTACCCAAATATTAATTTACCTATGTTTACAAAAAAGTTTATCCAAATACTTAAAAAAAAATTTTAAATAGCCAGACATAAATAAAAGTAGCCACAATAGGCCTCACACTCCCAGAATTCATACGTTATACATAAAAACCTGCATGGTGAACTGCAGAGCTGCCTTCCAAATAAAAGAGAATCCACGAATTCAAGTCCTTATAAATTGCCAAGGGTTGTCATAATTCCCATCTAAAGTGCTCCAGACCACGAATCTATGTCCAAGTCGTTGCCTAAGTTTTTGATGTTGTTCCCAAACTCGTATTCCAAACCTCAAACCGTTGTCCAATGTTGAGGCGAAGGGTTGTCAATAAAAAAAACTTTCCAGGGTCCACAAGTGGAGTACCGGAGCTTCGTCTGTAACCCAGATCATTCCTGCACTGGGAATGGTAGTGCCAGGCTTCAACTTTTACGGGAGAATTCGTACCACCAGGTATACGAAAACAACGAAAATTTACAAAAATATAATCGTAGAAACAAAACGTGGAGAAAACGTGAGAGGTAACAGTAAAACGTAAAAGCCCCAAAAAAATTACTTACATAAGTATACGAAAATTAGTAGTGACTTTAATCCTTACTCAAAGATGTAGCGCGGCTTAAATCTGCGGTCCAAACCAAGTTGGAAGTCAATCGTTGAGAAATGGCTTTCTACAATTCCAAGAAAAGACAAAAAAAAAATAGGTTAGGGCGACATGTGCTTTAAACATAAAAAAAACAGCGTACTTACAATCCGAGTTAAGCGAGTATAGGTGACATCCAAAACGACCAAAATATTCACCACAAACCGTAGAATTTCAGTATCCCATCCTATTTCAAATGGAAAGCCCCAAGTCGGCGATTAAACAGCAAATTTTCTACGACTACAACAAAAATGCACCCAATCCTCCATTCCCGAGTATGAAACTGAAATCGGGAGCGAGATGGAAAATAGAAGCCTACCGAAAACACCAATCACACTTGGCTTAAAAGCTCGGCCACCCACAATACATGGGTAACTAATCTGCCAGTTGACTAGCCAGTTGACGCGGCAACCCACATCACATCTACAGTCACTACTCGTTGTCAATACTGCGAACAGATAATGAATTTAAAATAAATTGACCCGTAACAAGTTTACACCTATATTTACATTCAGGCATGTTCGTGCTTAGATAGTCTATTTTACTTGAAGTAGTACAACCATTTACGTTGGTAAAACTCTGGTAGGTTCATTTGTTGTAGAATGCAGTTCAAAGGATTGAAATAAATCAAAGAGTATTTTGGTGTCTGCAGCGTCCTTACTAGAATCAATATTCATATCTCCACATAATATTACATAGTTTGCTTGCTTTCGTGATAGCTATATTCAGATCCAGAGTTAAGTTTGTAAAAAATATTTTTATGTTGCCATTTGGAGGCCGATAGACTGAAATTATTATGTACTTTGTATTGTTAAACTGACATGATATACTGCATAATTCTATGTTACATTCAACAGATAAATGTTTTATGGAGCTCAATGAATTTACATTAATAGAATTGATAGAATAGAAGATTGTTGTTTAGGAGCCAGTGCTCTGATATACAGACAATATCTATATTTTCACTCCTTACAAATAATTCTAATAAATTTAGTTTACTAATAGGACCCTGAACATTAATGTGACTAACCATTATGTTACTTCCGAAAAAGTTGTTGTATTTCTGATTTCTGCATTTCAGACACATCACCATTACCTTCATCACCATTTACTGATGATTGATCGATTAAAAGTGGCGTCGATAAAGAATTTTAAGAAAGTTTCGGCAACTTGCTTAGGATCTGATACAATGGTATTGTTGATATTAAATAATTGTACCTCATTTGATTTTTGTTCATTATGGCTAGTGTTGTTTTTTATAATATACCACATAGATTTTGATTTGTTGGGTGCATTTAAGATGATATCATCATTATGCATTTTTTTTGCAGCACGTATTACCCTTCTATATATTTTTTTATAGTTATTATAGTACTCTGCATTTAATAAATTCAGTTTATAGATGGAATAAAGATTCTTAAGTTTAGTTTAGTTTGATATTGATTATCAATGTCGTAGTGTTTAACCCCGTAGACATTTGTCCCTGTTTCTTTAGAAATATGGTCAATAAAGCTTAGTAAATTATGTTGATAGTAAAATCTGCGTTTGAAAGTTGCCCTAGGTGGTTCCGGTATATTATTAGTGATAGTTAGAACTGTTGCACTATGATCAGAGAGTCCGTTGATTATAATTGAGGAATCACCTACAAAGTTTGTACATATATAATCAATACCGGTCTTTGTTGCTGGCCTTGTAGGTTCATTGGTTGTGGACCTTAATGCGAACAAATTAAAAATGTCAAATAGTTCTTTACAGTATTTCGAAGCAGTTAAATAATCAATATTAAAGTCTCCACATAGAATGAAGTTTTTTGATTTATACTTGTTAAATAAAAATTCAGGACTGTTCCAGTTGCCTTAAAAATTCATTAAAGTTTGACTTGGGACAATAAATACATACAATATAATAGATAGTACTTTTAACAGTTAACTTTATACCGCAACATTCAAAAATATTCTCAATGTAAAATTTCATTAGATCTGGCAGCTCATGAGCGATGAGATGTGATTTTGTAAAAATCACACTACCACCATAACCGGCCGGACGACATGAATATGCAGAGCTCCTGTAGCCCACAGTTTTTCAATTCATCCGGGTTAAGCCAATGTTCAGTGAGACAAATGATAGAAATATTTTCTGTCACCACAAAGATTTCAAGTTCAACAGTTTTGTTTCTTACACTTTGAAGGTTTTAGTGTAGTATTTTGAGTACATTTGGGCTGGTAGAATTATGAACTGCAGAGAGGTCTTGTTCTACGAAAAAAATTGAATCGTTGAACTAGTACTCCTTCAGGCCAGGTACTGGCGGTATATAACTGATCCATAAGCTCTCTATGTCAGCTCCTACCTTGTATGCGGCGCTCCTAGCTTCTTGTCTTGGCAGAGCCTCAACTATAAAAGTGTGTCCACCGAATTTATTTTCTAAGTAGAATTTTATGTCTTCACCTGTTGTTTCTCCAAACTTTGCTTACAGAAAGCCAAACCAGACTTCGGTTTACAGCTGAAAAAGTAGTACCTTCTGCACGAGCGCTTCCTCTTATGACAAATAATAATAATAAACGTCTTTATTGAAACAATGACATATACAATGTTTCATGGGCTATTCTGCCACTTGACCCCAACAAAATTTAAAAAAAGAATAAATAAATTATAAAAAAGATAACCAAAATCCATGTCTCCTTACAACGTATACATACATAATATCTTAATTAAGAAGACCAAAAATCTAAAGTACCTAAGTATGTTTAATTTAAATTAAGTAAGTAGACATTTACAAATAATTTATTTACAAATAAATTATGTATAATTTAAGTAAGAGAAGAAAAACAACAAACATTATTATGGAATTATTATCAATTTGCAATGAATACATTTTAGCTATATGCAACAATACTGTAAGAAATTAATCAAAGCAGAGTCTAAAACGACATGCCTAGTAACAGTTCAAAAGAAACTCAATAACATAAGTTCAAAATAAAGTAAAATTTGTGCGTTTCTGTTCCTCAAGCAGTAATAATTTTAAGTTCGTTTTAAATGAGGTTACCGATAGTGATTTTAATATATAAGGAACGGCATTGTAAAACTTAGCAGAACAATAAGTAAAGCAATTTTGATAAGCAGCAATAAAGTGCCTGTCAATGTGATACAAATTCCCAAAGCGAATGGTCCTATTATGCACTGTAGATCTAGTACTGAGCCTACTGAAAAGATAAGATGGTACCGATGTAGATAAGATGCGATGAACGAAGACCAAAAAGTGCAATCTTCTTCGAAATTGCATATTCAACCAGTTTAAACCAGAAAAAGTGTGTGATATGTGATCATATCTTCTTAAGCTGAAAATGAATTGACAGCAAGAATTTTGCACTCTTTGTATTCTTCTTTTTTTGTCCGGCCTCTATCACATGTCAATCAAGATCTTTAACAAACTCCCTGATCAAATTAAAAACATAACAAATATAAATAAATTTAAATCGGAGTTAAAAAATCTTCTGTTACCCAAGGTATACTATTCCATGAATGAATATTTTAACGATAATTTTTAATTATGAAATTTTAAGTGTGTTTTATGTGTAAGAATAAATATATATATAGTTTTATGTATGCTAACAACATAGATGTAATTCTATTTGCCCACTTTTAAATGGAAGTAGATATAAATAGTAATTTAAGCCATACATGTAGCCGACGCATCCTATATGAAACATTTGCTGTAATGTGTTTCATCTTCAGGAAATAAAGAATTATTATTATTATTATTATAAAATTACTGTATACTACGTCACAGTAGTTGAAGTGAGATAGGACCAGTGATTCACATAACATTTGCCTTAAGTTGCGACCAATAAAAAATCTTGCTACTGTACAATAATTTTAAAGAGCCATATGCCTTAGATAATAAAGTGTTTACATGCCCGGTGAACTTGAGATGCTGATCTAAATTCAATCCCAGATTTTTTACTATAGTCTCAGGCGCTAAAATCTCATTATCTATAATTAACCTAAAGTTTTCACAAACAGAAGCCAAATCTTTCTTAGGTCTGAATAATATTAATTTGCATTTGTTAGGATTCAGTTTTAGGTTATGCTCTTGAGATATTCGTTTAATTTTACGTAAGTCACCATTTAAGTTATTTTGAGCTATTAATGAGTCTCTAGTATGAAAGCTGTTGTAAACTTGAGTGTCATCCATCTGCATACGCTTGAATTTTACAATGTTCGGCGGCATGTAATATATCAGAAGTATACATGCTAAACAATAACGGACCTAAGACCGAGCCTTGAGGCACGCCAGATAGAACTTCTAGAGGCGGGGAAGTAGAGTCATTAAAAAATACCTTTTGTGATCTATTGGTTAAATATGAATTAAAGAAGGAAATACTGTTATAATCAAGACCATAATATTTAAGTTTTGCATACATCAGTTCATGACTAATGGTATCAAAAGCCTTAGAAAAATCAAGCAATACTACAGCAGTTACCTTTTTTTTATCAGCACTGTTTGCAATGTCATCGACAACTCTAGTGAGGGCCGTTAAAGTACTGTGACCCTTTCTAAAGCCTGACTGATTTTCATGTAAGATGTTATTTTCATTAACGAACTCAAAAAGCTGCTTATGTACAATTTGTTCCAATATCTTAGACAATATTGGTAAAATGCTTATAGACCTTAAATCATTCAGGCAATTTACGTCATTACTCTTAGGCAAAGGAATAATTAAGGCTTCCTTCCAATGATCTGGAAAATGTCCAAGTTCAAGACAACAATTTATTATATGTGTAATGTAAGGTTCAATATGTGGACAACAGTAGTTTAGCATTATTAACGATATTCCATCTACTCCACAAGCATTTGTTTAAAGTTCCTAATAATATCACTAACATCCTCTATAGAGCATAATTTAAAAGAAAACTGCATCATTGTGGAAATTATTATTGTAATAGTCAATGAGCACATTGTTAGTTTGTAGCATTGCATATGCTACATTTTTCATAGTAATCAATTTAAAAAGTAAACTGGTGCATAGTGAGTTAGGCCACCCAGTATGTGGATAAATGTATTACTGGTTGCAGTGAAAAATCTCCTGAAAAGGAATTTATTAGACAAATATAAATATTTTTTTTATTCTTTCTTTCCTGCAAAAACATGCTTCACATGCAGTTAAATATATAAGTAAATACTAATGAAAATAATGCGGCACCGTTTCAGACAATTAACACTGCAATTATAACTTGTTCAGGTTGAAAAGCACTTGACACCTCATTTTGAGTTAACACCGAAATATAGTAAACACACGACGTCTTCTCTTCCTGGCTGGTTTAACAGCATGTTTCTTATGAACTTGTTTTATTTATTTCTTTAGAAGCACATAGTAGCACACTCTCTATTTTAAGGTTATATTTTGGATATTTTAAATTCATCTTCTTCTTCTTATAGTTCGATTTTGCCACGAGCACAATTCTGTGATTTGAGTTGGTAATTAAGACCTGCGTGTAGGGATCGTTAGTTTTTTTAAATTCGCAAGACCGCGTTAGAAAGCTAAGCCATCTTAGCAGCCCTTTTAAGCGTGATCCATTGAAGGAGCCGGTAGTGCTTAGGCTTGGGGCAGTAGCCTAACTAGTAAATTTGGTCAAGCCATAATTTTTATTCACGCCATAAGCTTAGGCTTATAATCGATACTGAGCCCCCACAGGTCACTTGGGGGTTGCCAGTATCCCTCATATGAGGCAATTTTCTTTGGTGTGATATCATTATTGGTATATCATCTTTCCGATGTAGCGGCCACACACAGATGGTATTATTTTAAGAAGCAAGAGGTCAATAAGCGAAAGAATCCGAGTCGTCGATTTTTTTTTGGACCACGTAGACAGTGGAGACAATTTGAGAGTGTTTATATATATATTCACTATTTTATATTTTTTTTTTTGCAAGTTAACAAACGAGTAAATATCGAACCACGACCTCGCTTTCCCATAACCCAGAGCTGCCGTTCGCATAATTGAAACACTTCCTGGTTTTAAGCCAAGGGGTGTTACAAGTTTGGTTATGAAATGCAGAGGCAAAATGGTTATTTATATCAGATACACTGCCAACAGAAGATGGAATTTCATACACTGAACACTTTTTTACATTGAACGTTTTTAGTGTTTTTCAGGTATTTTTTATATTTTCCTGCCTACATATATTATTTACATAAGCTTTCTTTTCATTTCTTATTGATGTTAAGGAGTGATTACGAAGTTGTTTGTAATAGTCATAATCAGCAGTGTTTTGTGTTCGTTTATAAATTGACAAAGCTTTATCTCTTTCTTTAATCATCCTCCTAATATTATCAGTAAGCCAAGGCGCTTTAGGCTTGCTTAGTCTGACTATTCTTAAAGGTGCATGAATGTCGAATAAAGTTGTTATGTGTAAAGTAAGAAATTCGATTTTGGATTCAATGCTATCAAACCACAGCAAGTTTTGAAAAGGTATGGACTGTAAGTCGGTCAAAAAACGCTCATAATCAAAGTGTTTAAAATCACGAAATTTGATAAATTTTTGTTTAAATTTAGAACATTTAAGGTTCAATTCACATTGAACTAAATTATGATCTGAAATGTGATCAACATTTATAACACTACTATTTTTAATTATTATATTTTTGTCAGAGCTAAAAATAGGATCCAAAAGAGTAGCAGTACCATTGTATGCTACTCTGGTGGGTTGATTTATCAGTTGCTCAAAGTTGTAAGCATCAAAACAATGCGTAAGCAAATTATTTAGGTTTAAAAGGTATACATTGAAATCACCTAGACAGAGAATTGCGTCAACTGTTGGCAAAATGACAGAGAGCATTTGGTCAATTGCATCAACACTATTTTGTAGGTTACTATTAGGTTGTCTATAGAAAGTTCCTATTGCATATAATTTATTATTTAGTTTAAATTTTAACCATAGATATTCTAAAATACCATCATTCGGCACATTAATATCAATAATTTGTATATTTAAGTCTGTACTAACATATGCTGCTATGCCTCCACCTCTAGTCAAACGTTCATTTCTAAAGAGTTTATAGCCTTGGATGCTTACCAGTTCAGATTCAACATCAGGTGATAGCCACGACTCACTTATAGTTAGTATATTAAATTTATGAATTAGCACCATTTCTTTGAAGTCATGGAATCTACTTAATAATGACCTTACATTCAAGTGAGCAATCTTCAAACTATTTCTAGACATATTATTTATTATATATGCAATGGAGAAGTTTAATTGAGAACAACATATATTATGTAAACTGTGAACATGTGTATAAGATAATAATAAAAAAAAGGAGCTTAAAAATAAAGAAAATACAAATTTACAGTGCTAATCCACTTAAAACTTTTTACTGTCCACACTGGTACTGGCATTGCCCTTATTACTCGAAGCAGAATTTGACCTTAACACTTTTCGTAATTCATCCGTAGGCGTGTTGGTTTGCTGCTCTTTCTTCTTTATTTCGGAAGTACTATCTTTCGACTTGTCAAGCCTTGAGTTCAGATTAGGTTGTGATTTCATTTCTCTCACCACTTGTTTAGGCGTGGTATCTTCGTGACAGATAGTAGAGGCTTTCAAAGTGCCATTAATTGTTAAATTAGCTGCTACGTGTGAAGGTTCCGGAGTTGAGGGTGCACTGTACGATTTTGCTGTAATAGTTCGAGAATATTCCTGTTCAACATTCGTACACTTAAGCTGGTCAATAGTATATGCTTCTCCGTTAACAAATATAGTTCTACCTTTGATTGAAGCAAGCAGATTTTTCGACCTAGCAGATTTTAGGCGTGCTCTCAAGATTTTTTGTTTCTCTCGATCTTCTTTACAGATGTCGTGTACTATGAACACATTTGTGCCTTTGAGCCTTTTTAAGTTATGCAAAACTTCACATTTTTTCAAGAAACTCACAAATTCTATTTTAATAGGAGTACTTTTATCATTTTTTATAACAAAAATATTATTAAAATCGGATTTTGTTAATTCAGCTCCCAGTAACTCATGCAGTTTATGGATTGTAACATTTAGTAGGTCAGTTCCCTCCACGAATTTTATTCCAAAAATAATTATATTGTTTTTTCTTTGTTGCCGTTGAAACACTTAATGATTATCTTCTAAAAGGGCACATCTATTTTCTAATTTATTAATTTTGACAGTAAATTCTGACAATTTTTCCAAGATTTTGTTATTTTCACTTTTAATGTCTGCCTTAAGTTCGTCTTTATTCTCTTTTATTGCAGCTAGGAGGTTCTTCAATACTTCATCATTAGAAATTTCTTTAGATTTGTTTCCACTCATAATAATAATCTTTGTACTTTAAATAAAGGACTAGTAGTTGCCCGAAATGGACCTATCACGAGGAGTCAGAGCCGAGCGCGGACCAATCAAGGAGAATCACGGCATTCTGCGGCACCGATTGGACACGAGGATGCCCGACCATCGGCGAGAAGTCACGTGGAGCGTGACGTTTCAGCGAAGCCACTCGTCGGGTTGGCTCAGCCGCCCGCTACGCCTACCACAGGTGTTGGGGGACCGGTAACACGTAGTCAAACGCGCAGGCGCGACCTAGACTGGAGCATATATAACACGGGGAACGTCAGTTCGAGCAACGAGAAGCAGCAGTAGGCAGCTTTCAGTGAGAAGCTGAAGATGGCAGATGAGATTCTGCCGAAACGTTGTTTGGACAACCGTGACTCCTGGAAGAGTCGATCATCGACGCGGGAGAGCACCCGGAAGTACAACAACACTTCATATATATATATATATATGTATCTATATATATATATATATATATATATATATATATATATATATATATATATATATATATATATATATATGTGGCGGTTCGGGTGGCATCCCACATGCTATAAGTCCGGTAAAAGTGACATCCCCTGTTAAAATGGCATCCAGTATGCGGATGCCAACTTACCTGCTATGTTTTAATAGAGAAATGGAATCTATGTATCACCATCTATCAGATGCAAGCAAAAAACTGAGGATGCCAATTTGGTAGAAATTTTAATATTATTATGCATCATAGTTCAAGCTATTTCCTGCAGATGGAGCGATTCAATATACTCTGCAGCATTTGAGTATATCATTTCTTTAGATAGCGCTCAATACGGCATCTGTATAACTGGCAACGCTGTTATCAGTTTCTCTCATACTTTGCTTATGTATGTAATTCTAATCGTGTAGAGTATCAAATGAATGAATCTTAAAATAACAATTCCAAATGTAAATATATATATTATTTAAGATTAACCTTTCACTTATTCCGTTCACGTAAAACTTTTATTTTTTAGCTGTCTTTTTAATAATGATTAAAGTAGATACTTAATAAAATGTTTAAAAAATTTAAAACATCGTTTTGAAAATAATTTACCTCTCTATTGAAAACTAAGCCGGATAGAACAATTTGCATAAGTTCTTTTTTGCACAACAACAAATTATAAAAACCATGTTTCGTAATAATCAAAAAATTAATGTATTATGAAAATTGCACAGTTGCACGCTTGTTATGTTGTTTTTTTTAAATTTCTTGGTGATAAGATTCACAATTATAAAATAATTTTTTCCATTTACGTTTCTGGAAACATGATTCCGAAACTTAAAACTATACAACGCACCATTTTTGTCTCGTTTTTGGTTTTGGTACAATCAATTTTGTTAAAGCAATTTAAGAAATTATAGACAAATTTTTACCAAGTTGTCTGTATCGCGTCGACGTGTTTACGTTATTTTAAATCTTACTAATATTTTATTTTTTATAATTATGGGTATTTTATACAGAGGAGTATATTATTGCATTTGATTGACACATTTCTAAAACCGTAAATATCGCTTGTAGAGAAAAAAAATAAAATCATTGTGTTAGTGACCGAGTTCTGAACATATGTCCTTTCGTCACGTTTGCTCTAAGCACGATAACTCAAGAGCAGAAAGCCGTAGTGAAATTTGGACAATAAGTTAGTGTTGGCTATAGCAAGAACCCTATTGTTTTTGAAAAAAGTTCATTAGTAAATATAAAAGTTATGAAACATTTACGGAAAGAAATATACAAGAAGAGTATTTAATAAGATTCTTCATATACAAAAATACTGCATAATATTCTGATGAGCGTTTCGCCAATCAAGATAGCATCATCAGGATATAATTATCATTCGAAATATAGCAATTACACTTAAGAAATTAACTTATTTTCAACAAATTGCGAAGAGTATACTATTGAATGTTCAATTAGTGTACAGAAAATTTAATAACACTGCAATGAGCAAAATGTTTACCCCAGTTTATTTTGTTTTCATTATATTATTTGTACGCGTAAACATATGTTTTTAAAATCTGTATGTATATGGGAATTTTGTTTATGTAATAAATTAATAAATCTTATAGATATAGATAGGTGCAGTTTTCTCTTCAATTCCTTATTAATTATTGTCTTAAGAGTACTACATACAACTATCAATTTTAGAGAAAGAAACCCAAACTGAATTTAAACCAAAAAAAGATTTCTATTAACGTCTCCTTAAGGTAATTTTTCACCAACCAAAATTATCAGCAAATTTTATTAAGTTTGTTATTCTGTCGTGTTTTGCTATTTTTCTTTAAATTCAGAACACAAAAAAATAAATATTTTAGATTTTTCAATTGTTGATAAATATTCTTTCTAAATGAAAGAATATATCTTACAATATTTGTGTAGGAACAAAAGAGCAAAGTAGGTTTACAAAAATTCGCAATAAATATCTCTTGTTTTCTAAATTTAGTATACAAAGACACTCCAAGATCTTACTCCATTTGACTATAAGCTACCTAGACCAAATTAGTCAATTTAATATAGCAATGTAAAGGTAAGTGGATTGTGTACTTTCTTCCTAATTTGAATTAAAGTGTCATAATAATCGGAAAAGAATAAATAAATAGACATAATATAAATAGATAAACATTTTAATTATAGCAACTACTCTGTTCACTTATTTCTAGTGATCTGGTAATATAGTTCATTTGCCTTAGGAAAAAAGTTGAATAGTCACTAAGACATAGTTTAATGACTATAGCAACAATTTCACTTACTACTTTTAAAAAATACTCATAAACCCCCATCATATTTTACTTAGTGTTTGCCAGGTGGAAATAGAGCAGTACACATAGAGCTCGTCGTACTAATTGCTCTCATTTGAGGCCCTAAATGTGGCAGATGAAGTATAAAAGTACAAATCGAGTACTGTACATTGTACTTTCCGACCTATGTTGGTTTTGCTCGATTTATATTCGCTAAGCTACGCTAGGCTGATGAGGAGCAATAACTCCGAAACACTTGTCTGTAGCTGCATTGTTGTTTCTCTTGAGGTATAAGGTAATAACGTGTTTCTTTATTGTAATCAATATTTACGACCGACGAATAATTATTTATATTTACGAATAATACGACCACTTCTTGGTAACGTAGAGCTTTGAAATTTTAAATACACATATAATTTCGATGGCAATACAACATTATGATACCCTCGAGCTGGTCTGATGATGGAAACGAAAGATATAAAATATTTTTTAATAGTGCATAGTTAAGAAATGAAAATTACGATTCGAGTTTTTTCATATTCTCCGCTTCTGGCAATAGTATAATCATTTTTTTAACTTACTTGGTAGCCACACGAAAGGAAAAAGAATAGAAACTGTTACACAAAGAAGAAAGAAAGCGACTTTTAGAAAAAACTTTTAAAAGTGATGCTTTTATAAATATACTACTTACTAGTTAAGTATAGACTACTAAAAATAAAAGCGCTAGGCAAATTTTATTAGCCATTGGGTAATATAAAGTTAAGTATGAATTTCATGTGTATCTTAGAATTTGATAGTGACGCATTTCTTAAAATTTATACTTATTTTAATCTTTTTAGTAGATTTATAAAAGCGTAATATGTCGGTTGACCCACGAATCATACACACCACCACATTTCTTTAGTTTTAAAGGTATCGATTTGAATTCTAGGAATCTTGTATGATGTTGAATGTAAACTTTTTCACATATTTTGACATACGTTGACTTCGGGTCTAACCGGAAATGATATCATCTTTTTTCTTTCAAATTATCCCGTTTCTTAAATTTAAAATTTGTTAAAAAATAACAGAGATACAGGCAATGTTTCATTTTTCTTAGATGAACTGTGACCTTTGACTGTTTATCATTTGTCAATTAGAAGTTATTAACTAGGTCATGAATTCAATAATTTGAAATGGAACCCTATATATTTTATCTATTACGCTTAAATAACATTTTAATACCTTTATTATGTCAAAGTTTGATTTGATATTTCGGGAAGCATTCTTAAGGACGTAGATATTTATAAATATTGGAATATCTCAGCATCTTTAGAAATTACTCCAAAATTCATAAATATCAATTTTTTTAAGAATGTTTCTCGAAATATCAAATCAACTGTGTCATAAGAAGGACATCAAAATGCCGTTTAAACGTAAATAAATAAGAGATGTAGGGTTTCATTTAAAGTTATTGAGTCCTCGGAATGCAAAATGAAGAATATTTTTCGCATTTTTAGTTTAAAAATGTTAAATTATATCATTAGAATGGCCACAAACACTTGTTTTATTTTCAAAATAAACTCCATAGACTACTTAACATGTTTCATTTGATAAATGATTAGTTTTTGGCATAGTCACAGTTCATGGCCAACTAGATAATATAAAACAATTCTAAAAACGACTATACTTATTGGTAATAACATGAATAAAAATAAATAAATTAGTAAATTATTTTAAATCATTTATTGGCATGAAAACATAAAAAATATTTTATTTATTTAAAATGAATTAAAAAATACATATGGCACACGTTTTATGGCGTTGGTGGCATTCCTTCCTGGGATTTCTGCTCTTCGGTTATTGTTTCCGCCACTTCCATCGCTTTTTCGAGTTCTCTGCTTTTGGCGTCGTAATCCCGTTTAGAACCTTGAGGATTATCTTCCAGCCATTTAGTCAGTTCAGCAATTTTTTCAAAGAGTTCTCTATTTAAATGCTGTCCATTGGTGGCAAATACTTTTCCCCTTGCTATCTTCAAAATTGTCAAGAAGTCCTGTTTCGCCTGTTCTCTCATTTTCTGAAAAATAAATTTAAAAATAAATTACAATGCATTTAAATTAATTATATAAGGTATTCCATTTCTTAGTGCAAATTGCCCCGCTTATGTGAGACACTGTGTACTATATAGTATACTTCACAATTCTCTAAGTATCAACTTGTTAGAAGTAGTGACAAGATAATTTGCTCAGAAATAGACAAATGAGGGAACTGGTGGGATTTAAAGTAATCATATCTTGATAAGGAAATTTTACCCTTGCCCACACCATATTTTAGGTTTATTAGGCCCAAATAAAAATCGTTTATAAAGAGAGAAACTTGCCACTTATTTTTTACTAAATTTTTATTTTCACGAGTATCAGGATTATAAAATTTGAGAAATGGCAAGTTTGTATCAAATTAAAATTTGCCCCAGAAAGCTGCAAAACGGTAAAAATTTGAAAAATATTTTTTTCACAATCACACTTTTTTGTATAAAAAATTTTTCTCAATTTGATTTTTAAAAATTTTCAAACTTTTTCTTTTAATAACACTTTTATGTTATACTGTGAACAAAAACAATACCCTCTTCCGAAAAATAGCATAAACTACTGTAACTGCCATTAAGAAGTACTTTAAGTCAATACTTACGTATGATATAAATCAATGTCGGATAGGGCAGAACAAGAACACACGAATACACTGAATAATGAAAAATAGGAGAGCGCATCAAGTTTTTAATAATTTCGTCTTTCCCCCACTTCAGACTTCAGTGACAAATTTATTGTTTGTAATCCTGAAACCATGGTGATGCTGTTTAGCGTGCACTCTGTATAATATAAGCAAAATATACATAAAATGTACATTCTGATAGACAACGCGGTCTTAGGTGATATACTCATTATGAAATTTTGAAGAAAAAAATCGCTGCATAGGGAAGTCCAACTTCCACATCCCGTCAAAGAGGGTAATTTGATGATAGTGCGAAGGGTGAAGGGATGACCGATGACATAAAAATTTGGCGGCAACTTTTTTACTCGTACACACTAAATAGTAAAATCAAATTGTCCTTTGACCTGGAAAAAATTGCACACTTGAATTTGTCATGCTCAACGTTATCAGGACCACTTAAAATTTTTTTATTTTTTAAACTATTTTATCTTGTCTTCTATTGGTCGCACGTAAAAAGGTATTGAACAAAAAATGTAAATTAATAAAACTCTACATATTTTTGGCAACTGCCGCGATGCCGGGAAGTTAATATTTCGAGCGGTAGAGGGCGCCGAAGTTACCAAAAACAGTTTTTTTGAAAACAGTGTTGTGAAAGCTTTTTAGGTAAAAATATTAGCCATACACACATATCCAAATAAATTCGCTTCCATTGATTTTAGATTTTCAGTTAAATTTAAAACTGTTAAAATTGTTTTTTGGAAATTTTGGCGCCCTCTCCCGTTCGAAATATTAACTTCTCTGCATCGCGGCAATTACCGAAAATATATAAAATTTTATTTACAACATTTTTTGTTCAATAGCTTTTTTTGTGCGACCAATAGAACACGAGATAAAACGGTTCAAAAATGTTACAAGATGGCGGCTGAGGTAAAATGGGGGAGGTCACGTTTTTGGTTTTAGACTAAGTGGTCCTGATAACATTGAGCATGATAAATTCGAGTGTGCAATTTTTTCCCGGTCATGAAAATTTTTAGTACATTTTTACTGTACTAAAATAACAGTTTACCTTTTTATTCCCTTTAATAATGGAGAGGTGGTGGCTACTGAAAATTAAAAATTTTTCGACTTATGGTTCTTGAACACATTAAATCACAATTTAATTTTTTACTCATTTTAAATGGGGTACCTAGGTAGTGGTAGTAATTGAAGCTAAAAAATTTTGAGACATTGGCTTCTCCGTACATATACTAAATCCCAATTTTATAGACTCGTACTTGTTTGCTTTACCAATTTACCCCCCAGTCTTCAACGGAATGAGTTCAAATAATCTAGTTCCAGATCTCATTATTACCAAACAAGTCAATATCGTAAACCGTTCCAGAGTAATTGTGCCTACAATAAATTTACAGACTGACCGGATAGATAGAAAATTTATTGTTCAAGCTGAAAATTTTGATGATTCATGACATTCTGAGCCTAGAAAAAGAAAAAAAAAATTTTTTTTTTACCGTTACTATACATCCAGTCCATGAATGTGGAAGAAACTAGACCTATCCCAACTGTTTTCGTCAATTTGCTAAGTTGCAGAAAATGAAACACTTAAAATCGATCATTTTTAAACAGTTGACAATAACTTAAGTAATAATATAATCGAAATTAAGTACAGAGGTAGTGCTTACACTACCATCTGATCTTCCGCATTTCCTTATTAGGTGTTTATAAATGCTCTGCGTTATCTTTCCATACAATCTGTATATGCGAGATGGAAAATACTCCCCGCAGAACGGTAAATATAGTTCGCAGAGAATTTTTATATTATCGCGTTAGTGACCGAATCCGAAACAACTTTCAAATGTCTGTCCGTCTGTCTGTATGTTCGTTCGTCACATTTCTTGTAAGCACGATAACTCAAGAACGGAATGCCCGATCGTATTGAAATTTAGATAGTAAGTTAGTGTTAGCTAAAAGAAGAACACTACTATTCAGTAAATAAAAAAGTTATGAAAATTTTATGAAAGAAAATATACATGAAGAGTGTTGTAACATTGGATAAGGTTTTAGATATTAAAAAATATACTACATAGTATGCTGACGAGCGATTCGCCAATCAAGATAGCATCATCAGGAGATAATTAACATTCGAAATATTGCAATTGTTTCTTAGAAATTAACTTATTTTCAAAAAGCTGCCAAGAGTATACTATGGAATGTTCAACAATTACATAAAAAATTCAATACTCTAGCGAAGAGTATAATATTTACTGTACCTAGTTGTTATTGTACGATTTTTTTTAATGTAAGTTTTCGCACGTACTGTTCATTTCAAACACATTCTTGAAACCATTTAAAGCAATTTTTTGCATTTTTTAAAACTATTTTGAACAAATGCGTTTCTTTTGTGAGGAATGTCATATCACGGTTACCAATGGGCGTAGAAAAAAAACGCTATTTTAAATTGTCTCTCTTACTTCCCCACGAAGTGGGGTGGACAGGGCCGCCTTTAAGGATATGGAAGCCCGGGGGAACGACGATGTGGGGATCCCTAAATTTATTGATAAACCAAAAGTTCACATCAAACAACATATTGTAGTTTAATCGAGTTTAATCGCTTACCGAATTCAAAATTCTTTTATATTGCTTTAAGTACTTTCCGTTATGTGGATGCCCCGGAACCTCAGCCCCTTTTGCCCTACCCTAAATCTGGCCCTGATAGTGGAAGTATAATATTTTAAAAAGAATTAGGTATAGAACGCTATGAAATATCGAAATTTTGAGTTTTGTGTGCACGATCACTTTGGAATGATTTGAGATATTGACTTGCTACATATTATAACGAGATCTGAAACTAACTGAGTTTACTCCGTTGAAGGGTTGGGGGTAAATGAGGCTAAACTGATAAAGCAAGCAAGTAAAAGCAGATAAAGTGTTAAAGTAGCATATCGTTTTATGGGTTTTTAGGGACTATTTCAAACGTTATACTATTTGTTAAATATTTATACTTACAGAGTGTTTTCACAAAATATGTAGCTTTGGAAATATGTATATGTGGCATATATGATGGAATTTAAAAAAGTTAGTATTTTATGCATTTAGTTAAATTTGTAAAATAATCTCCTAAAATACCACTAGTGTTTTAAAATTGTATCTATAAATTTCCCTTAAGATACGTTACCTTTATTAGTACAAATCATATAAATTGACAGTTTATTATCGGGGATTAAATCCCTCTTTACATTACTAGATATATACGCTCTCGACAAATTTTGCCGATAGTATTTTAAGCAATGATATTTCATCCGATTATTTCATTTATTTCACCAATTAAATATCATTATTAGAAATTGATAAACTAAACTAGATCAGCTATTAATAACACCAACATGCAATTTATAAATTTATTAGATAAAATTCTAAGCAGTGATATTTCATTCGACTATTTCCCTCGTGTCTATTTTGACCAATTAGAACCGTTAATTTTTGTCACGTCAGCAATTTATCCCATTTCGTTTACCCGAAAATAAACTTGACACATAGACGTCAGCAAAAACGTACACCTCTTCAGGACATAGTTTATTGAAATACCACTTGCATAACATTTTCTTTGGGATAAATTTGAACAAATCTATTCCTGAATGATTTTTTTAATGCCTAATTTAAAGAAATGCTTTAAGTATAAATATTTTTAAAATTTTTGTGACTACTGAAACGTCCGTAAAAAAGTTGTTATTTTAAATTATTTTTCTACGACTTTCTGAAACGTAAAATAAAGTTATCTATTAATAAATGTCATAGTAACAATTGTTGCCACAATTGTAACTATGACAGTAAACGAATAACTAACTCTATTTAACGTTTCAGAAACTGGCCATTAATGCACTAAAATAATTAAGGAATCAATTTCGATGCCATTTTTAGCCGAAATTAAAAGTTAAAACTTAGCTTAATATGTCTCGTTTTGTAGATAACCCACTTACAACGTTTATTTTACATCTTTTTCCAACCCCGGTCGCTTATTCCACAGGATTTTAAAATTTGATGCTTCCCAAAATATTACTTAGCAAAATTTACTTCACAGTTGTGTTACTACCTACTATTTTTATAGATAATTTTAATGAATTCTTACACTAAATTCGCCAATCGATTTCTTTGAAATGGGCGCTTGCCATGTCTAATTTGAATAGAATTGATACATCTTGAAGTGCATTCATCCAATAAAGATTTAGAAATTTGATAATCTTTTCCATTATAATAAAATAAAATTATTCCTCAACCCTTACAATCTGAATGCAACTCTGACTAATATGTTGAAAAAATTGAAATATCTCTGAACCTTTAATCCTTTTAATATAATGTTTGTACCTTTACCCTTCGTAAAAAAGTTTTATCATTGAGTCTATACAGAAATAGGAAGTACCAAAATATTCAATTTAACAAATATGTAATTTTCACATTCGCATATGAGATTAGAACGCAGTTGGAAACCAGATATTTGATATAGCAAATTGTAACATTTTTTATGTTTAAAATATTTGGGTAATGTAAACATCATCATTTTATTTTATCAACTCTGCTAGAATTGCGATCGAGATAAATATTTGCAACGTTATAACATTTAATATTCACATTTTTTTCGGTCTACTTGGACGTCACTTTGAGCGCACAGTATGGATTCTAAGTGGTCCGTACAATATATGCGATATATTCACCTTCTATACAGCTGTATATCGATGGACGTCAAACTGTATTGACAAACATTTAATTTCGACATTTCCCAACATTCTAAACCCATTTGAATATATTTTTTTAAATTTGTTAACTGTTACTATACTTCCACTCCACTACGTAGATGTGGAAGTAAAACATGCGAATAAATTCATTGTTCTAGAGATGTTCCAAAAATATAATTAAGAATTTTTTTGCAGACTTGCATACTTACTATCAAAAAATAATAAATTTTCACGTCACGTTTCCTTTATTATGTTATAACCATACTTATTGTAATTTATTATTATTGTTTATAATTATAAGTGTATTTAAGGCCTTAGAAATATTTAAAGAAATATTTTAAAAAGCGATTTTGGCCTTGCATATAAGATTTGAACACAAAATTTAATTTATCTATTTGATAGACGCTTTCAAACATTACAACTTTTATTTCAAGCATTTTTCACAAAAACACGTTGTTCTCCAGATATTTCGCTTAAAATATATATATATTTAAAGCCTTAAGGAATCAGTTTAATAAAAAATAGGGCTTGGGTATAAAACTTAAATTTTCCATGTTATGGGCCTTTTCAAACCTTACAAGTTTTATTTCAAGTAAATACGTTGTTCTTGAAGTATTTTCTTGAGTCAATTTAAATGAGATACCCTGTACATGGCACAGTATAAAAATAAAACAAGTAATTTAGGTAAACAGATATACTCATTCACCATATTTTCCAGATATAATAGATATACATCTACCCACAATTATTATGTGCAGATGGGAAATAATTTAATAATTAGTTTCCTAATGTGTTCCTATCTAAACATTAAAAAAGTATTGGGTAGGTACGTATATCCACATTTCAAGAAGTTCCCGCGTAGAGATCACGTTACCTCAAATCATGTCTCGCCATTGTTGCCATATTTCACCTGTGACGTCAATAATATTTATAGGGATGGTACTTTGATAGTAGAACATATAGACTCCAAACGAACCGTATATTATATAACCACATATACATGCTGTATACCGGCGGATGCCAAGTGGTATTATTTTTGAACGGATGCTAATAAATGCCGCAGCTGAATATATATATATCTATATATATATATATATATATACACGCACTGCTATCTTAGTCGCCTCCATGCATTACACAGGCACCCAGCCCTCCATGATACATATTGAAATTTTCTGTGTGTATTTTGCACAAATGGCAAATCACAGCAATAAACTATAAGAGCAACAAGAGAGGGGTAAGAAATTATCATTTTTAAATACATACAATTTTTTGCCTTAATCGTAAATGTAGCACGCCTCCATATATCAAGTGGTAGAAACGCCTCTTTTGTATAAGTTTTTGCTATATAATAGCTCGCTTACGCCTCCGACAGTGTTGCCAAACCGAATTTGATGCGCAAAAGACCATTTCGTGACAATGGGAGGTGAGTTCGTCTATCGCCTCATTAGATTTGGTGATATTTCAGAGTTAGGCGCATTGTAATGATAATACGAAGTAGTGTATCTTATAACTAATGAGTTAAAAAAAAGTAGACATATTTCAGAGAATGTTATATTCTCTAGTATTAATTTTTTTACAAATCAAAGGTCATTTGAAGTTTTCAATGTATTTCTATATTTTTTATTTACTATACCGAGTGTCAGCGGATTATGCTAGACCCCCTTTTGTCCTTATTTTTTAGAATATCAGAATGAAACTTGGTAAATATATTATATGACCAGGGTGATACTATGTGGCATAACTGCAATTTGTTTCCCCTTCCGGATTCACCGGAAATAGCCCCAACTTGTGATTTTTAAATGGAACACCCCGTATATTATTATATTTTTAGAATCCTTGAAAAATTTTGAGTACGGTGATGCTCCATAAGTGACATTTCGACTCCATGAAAAAAATTTCACTCGAAATTTGTTGGTGGATCTAGAGTGCAATGACCAGAAAATTGTAACGAAACTTAATTTTTTCAAATGGAACTATATTGGTAGAGTACCACCATAAAATTGTGGATTTTTTAAGGAATCCGTGGATGTGCCCAAAAACAATATTTCTGGTCATGTAACTGTAGATGTCAGGGGGCGAGCGTAGGTGCGTCTTTACTATGTACATACTTCGGTATGCGATGTAAAGCAACGACAGGCGCGGTTAGTACTTGGATTGGTGACCATTCCAACAGAAACCGCGTTCTCGCCTCACACATCTTCCAGCGGCTTATATATCAGTGTATGCGCGGAAGCTATACAACCTTAGGCGAGGGTTGTATAGGAGATATATCATCCTTCGGAGGGGATGTAAAGCCGTCGGTCCCTTGTCTATTAAATGTTAGGCAAGTAAAAGATCCCTACTCTTCTTAAGGGAAGAGGTTCGGCAAAATTCCTGGTTGGGGGTAGCTCGTCTACAGGCGTCGGTGTTAGGCCTCAGTAGCGGAAATAGGCCGACGTTAAATAAATGTTTAAAAAAAAAAAAAAACTGTAGATGTCACTTATGGGTTATCACCGTACTCAGAATTTTTCAAGAATTCCAAAAATATGGTTATATGGTGTTATTATATTTTTATTATTTGTAGAATTCTGTTGGAAATTTATATAAATTTGAGATTAGCATCAAGTGGCAACAGGCATACATTTGACATTATTATGATGGCCGTTACGGTGGTTAGCTTTGTATTACTATTGTTTTTCTTTTTTTTTTTTGTATCTTTGTAAATCTAAATTAACTTTATGATTTTTTTTTACCAATAATAAAGCTGTACATGTTGGCAGGGAAGTTATGACATAAATTTGTAATTGTTTTGTGTACATTGTATCAAATTTTAAATGCATAGTTGTAAATCTACATTAACTTGTATGTTCTTTTTTGTCAATAATAAAGCTGTACATCTTGTTAGAGAAGTTGTGTGAATAAATTTTATTGAAAACGTGTCAATATGATGCATAATTATTGTAATACTTTTTTGTAATGGGGTAGTGAAGCGCAAGTTATAGCCTCTCCTACTCAATTGTTAACCTCACCTTCGCGATGAGTTCAATTTGAACTTGGTGCACCCTGTTTTCACTAACGAGGCTCTAACGACCGAGTAAGGGCGGAATAACCCTTACCTTTTACCGTGAGCACATCCACCTTCTCACGAAGAGTGCGGTAAAAATAACCCACCGCACACAAAGGTTGCTTTTGGAATCGTTTGGTTACCCCATCGTCGCAGTCTCCTTCTGTGCCATGGGACCACACCACTCGCCTTCCGCAACCGAGCTGGTCAGTTGCATACCTGCTCCAGCTAAAACTTCAAATGCAGCTTCGTTTTCAGTCGATTAAGGCTTTAAAAAAATGATGGAGCGTTCAAGTGGGACAAAATCATCCGGAGGTAAAATACCCTCCCGATCGGATCTCCGGGGGAGGGTGCCCACAGGGACACCTCATCGAATGTCGAAAAAACACCGACAAGTTAAATCCAACAAAACTAATTCTTTCATCTACGGCGCTTGGAATGTTCGTACTTTGAACGACAGCACTCGCACCGATCGGCCTGAAAGAAGAACTGCTCTAATAGATAGAGAACTTCACCGACTCAATGTTGACGTTGCAGCTCTCAGCGAAACTCGATTTTTGGAGGAAGGCTCTCTCACAGAAAAGTACTACACCTTCTATTGGAAAGGTCTTCCCGCCAATTCAAGAAGACAACATGGAGTAGGATTTGCCGTTCGGAATCAACTTGTATCCAACTTAACACAAGTACCACAAGGCCTATCCGAGCGTCTAATGCTGCTACGCTATGAGCTATCAGATGGCAACGCAGTAAATCTAATAAGCGCCTACGCTCCCACTCTGGATGCAAGTCACGAAACCAAGGAAAGCTTCTATCAACAGCTGGAAGAAACCCTCTGTAGAATACCTAAAACGGAACGACTCGTTATTCTTGGTGATTTTAACGCTAGAGTAGGGAGAGATGCAGACACCTGGCCAGGCATCATAGGCAAGAACGGTTTGGGCAACATGAACGCTAACGGTCAACTACTCCTAACTAAATGCGCCGAACATGATCTAGTTATAACAAACACCATTTTCCGACAAAAGGATAAATTTAAAGGCACCTGGCGTCACCCCAGATCAGGTCACTGGCATCTACTGGACTATGTTATCGTACGTAGGAAGCATCTCAAGGACGTCCAAATTACAAAGGCGCGCATTGATAGCGAATGTTGGACCGATCATCGTCCTGTTGTCTCTAAAATGAAAATTGTGATGAGACCCAAACACCGAAGAACTCAAGTAAAACGTAGACCCCGTCTCTGTATTAGTAAATTGCGTGACCAACAAACCGTCGAACAGCTAAAGCAAAAAGTTCAAGAGAATTTGAGTGCACTAGAAGAAACCAATTCTGTAGATGTCGCTACTACCTGGTCACAAATTAAAGACAGTTTAAAAAGTGCGAGTGAGGAAATTCTTGGCACTGCAGCAAGTAAAAAACAGGAGGACTGGTTCAATGATAATGAAGCTTTTATACAAGAACTTCTTGACCGCAAACATATTGCCTTCCAAAACGCTATCAACCACCCCAACGACTCATCAAAAGCAGAAGCTTTTACCCAATCTAAGAATGAAACGCAACGCGAAATCAGAAGAATAAAGAACGAGTGGTGGGCAAGCAAGGCCAGAGAAATTCAAAGGTACGCCGATTCACACGACTACAGGAATTTCTTTCAAGGAGTAAAAGCAGTGTACGGCCCCAGTCGGAAAAATATGTGCCCTATTAAAGATTTAAATGGAAATCTCCTCAAAGAAGACCAGGAAATAAGAGCCCGATGGAAAGAACACTACTCTAACATTCTTAACCAGCAAAGCCAAGCCGATCACGATATTATAAATCTTATCCCTCAATATGACACCTTCGAAGACTTAGATAAACCACTAACAACGGAAGAGATCTTAACCGCCATTGGGCAGCTAAAAAATAACAAATCTCCCGGCGCCGACTCACTCCCAGCTGAGATCTTTAAAGCTGTGTCGTCAGAGCTCATACCCTACCTCAAAAAACTGTTTGATATCGTGTGGGAAAGTGGTCAAGCTCCGCAGGAGTTTCGTGATACACTTTTAATCAACCTCTTCAAAAACAAAGGGAGCGCTGCGGACTGTGGAAATTACAGGGGTATAGCTCTCCTGGCTGTTGGAGGGAAGATACTCACTAAAGCGATGGCAAATAGGCTAACACCTGTTATGGAAAAGTTACTTCCTGAAACACAGAGTGGCTTTAGACCAAACCGAGGCACATCGGATTTAATCTTCACACTTAAACAGCTTCAAGAAAAAGCACTCGAACATCAAGGAGAAATTCACATGGCCTTCATTGATTTAACCAAGGCGTTTGACTCGGTGGACAGGGAAGTGCTCTGGAAAATTATGTTCCGCTTAGGTATCCCTAGAAAATTTGTGGAAGTATGTCGCAGTCTACATACAAACAACAACGCCCAGGTTATGTATAATAATGAGGCAACCGAACCTTTCCAAACCCTCACTGGAGTTAGGCAGGGATGTGTCCTGGCACCCTTACTCTTTAATTTGTTTACCACTGCTCTAACAATTATTGTTGACAACAAACTGACAGTCAGAGGAATAGGTCTCAGATACCGTTTTGATGGCGGTCTCTTTAACATAGGGCGCTTTAGAGCTTTCACGAAGACACGCACACGATTCATTTGTGATCTCCAGTATGCGGATGACTGTGCACTTTTAGCCTCTACGCCGGAAGAGCTTCAAGAACTTTTAGATGTATATGCCCAGAGCTATGATTCCTTGGGACTTAAAATCAACATTGGAAAGACTAAGATTATGTCAACTCCTCATCAAGTGAACCAAATAGACATTACACTTAACGGAAATTCTCTTGAAGTGGTGGATCAGTTCAATTACTTAGGCAACGTTGTTAATGACAAAGCAAACATGGACAGCGAGATTCGCAATAGAATTAACGCTGCATCTAGAGCACTCTGGGGACTTAGAGAGAGAGTATTTGACAACCACGACCTTGCTTTATCAACGAAAATGGCTGTCTACAGAGCAGTTGTCATTCCAACACTGCTATATGGATGTGAAAGCTGGGTCACCTACCGTCGTCATGTGAAAGAATTAGAACGTTTTCAGCAAAGACACCTCAGAAGTATGATGAAAATCCGTTGGTTCCATCACATATCAAACGTGGAAGTACTCAGGAGAGCAAACAGCCTTCCAATTGAGGTGCTTATTTCAAGAGCACGCCTAAGATGGGCAGGTCACGTTCATCGTATGCATGATAACCGCCTTCCTAAATCTACACTTTATGGTGAATTGCTAAGCGGTAGAAGAAGGCGTGGCGGTCAACGAAAGAGGTTCAAGGACGCTCTCCATGAAAATCTAAAATCCTGCGGTATTGCAGACGAGCAATGGGAACAACTTGCAGCGGACAGAACCGAATGGCGAGGGGTTGTGGCCAGCTATCAAGGAAATGTTGCTGCAAGAAGGCCGAATCCAAGACCTAACCAGGTCTATGTTTGTCCTGACTGCGGTCGACATGTGCTCTCCCGAATTGGCCTCTATAGCCATAGTCGTGTGCACCGTAGATGAATGGGAATTACAATAGACTACACCTTTTACTTGTTTTTTATTGTACACAATTTATCGACTGTAACATTTTTATACTCGGACTCGAGTAACGGCTAATAATAATAATAATAATATATGGTGTTTCATTTAAAAATCAAAAGCTGGGGTCATATCCGGTGAAATCGGAAGGGGGAGAAAAATTACAGATATGCCACAAAGTATCATCTTGGTCATATAAAAAGTAAAAATGTAGCAAGTATTGAATACAATTGTTTTTTTTTCTAAAACCATTAACAAGATTTTAAAAATCAATACTTCAAAAAGCGACATAACCATTATTATTTTGTCCATTTGTCAAGGTGACAGAATTACAAATTATTTCTAAAATTGCAATGGTTGCCTGGTAACAATTTTAGTAAAAAATTTAATAGTAGCGGGAAAAGATATACCGTTTCAAAACTGTTTTGACAATCTAAAAGTTAACTTTCCAAACGCTACACAAAATCTGCTGCCCAAGGAATCACTACTACCACATCCAGATTTTTTAGACTCTTGCTTGCTTTGCCGACGGACAGACCGACACGCATAAACATTTTTTTCGCTCAAATTTAAAACCTCAACGTTTCATGACATTCTAAACCTATTTCATCAAAAAGAATATTTTTTTTGCGTTTTTACCCGATTTACCCCCGACCCTTCAACGGAATTAGATCAAAATATAATATATTCCAGATCTCGTTATAGCACATAAGTATACCAAATTTCAAGTCAATATCATAGACGGTTCCAGTGTAAATGTGCGCACAAAAAAGTTACAGACCGACAGAATTTTTTTTCGCTCAAATTTAAAATCTCGACGTTTCATAACATTTTAAGCCTATTTCAACAAAAAAAAATGTTTTTTGCGTTACTATACTTCTACTGGACGTAGAAGTAAAATATCAATTTTAATAGTGTTGATCTATAAATGAGATTTCAGTGTTGAAATAGTAGTCCAGGAAGTTAGGAAAAATAGCGGAAATTTTTAGGCACAGCAGATATCGAGATGCGGTTTTCTGCATTGTGTTCAGAAAGGTCCCAGGAAACGACTCTACATAGTCTGGTTTAGCCATTTTTTGAAAAATGCCTTCTGGGCCGGAAAATGCATTTTCCAATTGCATCATTACTTGCACCATTATAGGAACGACTGGAAACTCGGAAAAATCGCTCGAAAATCGTTACGCAGGGGGTTTCGGGGCTGCCGAACTCGATTCTGGCATTAGAATTACCCGGGGGTGGCTCTGTGGGGGTGCGCGGGGGGTGAATTGGGGGAGAAATGGCAACGTGCATGAAAGTCGCTCCAAACTCGTTAGTCGGGGGTTTTCGGGGATGCCGAATTCAATTCTGGCATTGGAATTACCCGAGGGCGCTCGGGGGCGGCTCTGCGGGGGTATCCGGGGGGCCATTCTGGGGGGGAATTGCATAGTCCATAAAAATCGCTCCAAACTCGTTACTTTGGGGGTTTTCGGGGATGCCGAATTCATTTCCAGCATTAGATTTCCTCGGGGGTCCCTCTGTGGGGTTGTCTAGGGGTCATTCTGGGGGGGAAATAGCATAGTCCATGGGAAGCGCTCCAAACTCGGGGGTTTTCGGGGATGCCGAATTCAATTCTGGCATTAGACTTCCCCGGGGGTATGAATAATAAAAATTTAGATTGAATATTAAATAAATAAATATTACACGTATTATAAAAACAATTGCTTTGGAAGTCTTTTGTGCCTTGAAACTGGATTTGAAAAAGGCGCCAAAGCTATAAAGAGAGTAGAGTATCGTTACCACGGGGACCGGCGCGAACAGAAATATTCTGTATCGACTGAAGAGAAAAAATATGGGTCCAGTTCCCGCGTGCAGTCGGCGTCTGTGTGGCATCAGTATTACATCTGTCGTTCAGGACCACGTTGCTTTTTCGTTGTATGTAAATACAGTGCTACAGTAATCAAGTTTCTTGGATTTTGGACCTTTTTTTGGTGTTTGAGTTCTGTCCGGCACTCTTATACCACGTTGGTTTTTTGTTATACCAAAGCTATCGAGCAAAAACGTATGCTGAAGTCGCCAATTCTATCGATCTTGCATGCATAATTCCGACTGCCAATGCGTTAACCGAACGTGTCTATTTCCAAGTACAGGCTTGGTATGGTTCACAAGGTCAAGACGAGACCTTAGATCCGTTGGAATGGGGGTGGGAATTGGTGGATGGAGAGCTCAGTCCTGTCACCATGACCCAGGAAGCCGGTCCCGAGGAAATTTTAAGCAAAATTTCTTGTTCTTGTCAAACCGACTGTGGCACGAGGTGCGGGTGCCGCCGAAGTGGGTTGGAGTGCTCACTTGCATGCAAGCATTGCGATGGCAATTGCTCAAACCAAAAAGGCACTTCCAACGGGGCCGAGAATAGTGACGAGGAAGAAGATGAAGAAGGGGAAGAAGAAGAAGAGTTTGAACAAGATGTTTAGTATTTCAGTTAAAAATTGAAGTTTATAATGAATAATTCAACATTAATAAAAGCTCCTATTTGTTATTCGAATAAAGCATTATTTTCATAATTTGTGATTTTTCACTTTCTCCTTTACCATTTCCCACAGAGCCACCCCCGAGTACCCCCGGGGAAGTCTAATTCCGGAATTGAAATCGGCATCCCCGAAAACCCCCGAGTATCTATTTTGGAGAGATTTTCATGGACGCTGCCTTTTCCCCCCCAATCACCCCCAGACAACCCCACAGAGGGACCCCCGAACGCCCCCGGGGAAAAGTATAATGCTAGAATTGAATTCGGCACCACCGAAAACCCCCGAGTAACGAGTTTGGAGCGCTTCCCATGGATTATGCCATTTCCCCCCCCCAGAATGACCCCCAGACAACCCCACAGAGGGACCCCCGAGCGCCCCCGGGTAATTCCAATGCCAGAATTGAATTCGGCATCCCCGAAAACCCCCCGAGTAACGAGTTTTTAGCGATTTTCATGATCTATGCAATTTTCCCCCCAGAATAGCCCCCGGATACCCCCGCAGAGCCGCCCCCGGGTAATTCCAATGCCAGAATCGAGTTCGGCAGCCCCGAAAACCCCCGAGTAACGATTTCCGAGCGATTTTTCCGAGTTTCCAGTCCTCCTATAATGGTGCAAGTAATGATGCAATTGGAAAATGCATTTTCCGGCCCAGAAGGCATTTTTCAAAAAATGGCTGAACCAGACTATGTAGAGTCGTTTCCTGGGACCTTCCTGAACACAATGCAGAAAACCGCATCTCGATATCTGCTGCGCCTAAAAATTTTCGCTATTCGAGCGATTTTGATCTAAATGCCCTGGACTATAGTCTTAAAATGTCATGAAACGTCAAGATTTTAAATTTGAGCAAAATAATTTCCTGCCTGTCTGTAACTTTTCTTGTGCGCATGTTTACTCTGGAACCGTTTATGATATTGACTTGAAATTTAGTACACTTATGCATTGTAACGATATCTGGAACTGATTATATTTTGATCTAATTCCGTTGAAGGATTCGGGGGTAAATAGGCAAAGCAAGCAGGTAAGAGTCCATAAAATAGCAATTTAGGGCATGTACGAAAAGTCAAGGTCTCAAAAGTGTTTTTGACATCAGCCACCCCCCACCCCTACTGTCACCCCCAATATCACCCCCACACTATTATGAAAGAGAGTAAAAAATTAAATTGAGATTTAGTGTGTGTACGAGAACCAAGGGCCTTAAAATTTATTTTGGCATTAGTTATCTTCCTACCACCCCCACCCTATTGTTTAAGGGAAAAAAAATTAAATTGGGATTTAGTAGGTATACGAGAACCAAGGGTTTCTAAGTTTTTTACATTTGCCACCCCCTCTATCGCCCCCACTATATTATTAAAGGGAATAAAATATTACAAAATATTTTGTGTGTATAAGACTTGGCTACAAAATCTGGATGTGGATGTAGTGATTCCTTGGACAGCGGTTTTAAATGGTAATTTTGTAGATGCTGGAAAAATAAATGTAAAAGTTAATATTCTTTTATATATTAAAAAAATTACTGTAGATAATCAGACCCAAGAACCCATATAACACTAGTAGTATACAGCTCCTATATTATAGGAGTCATAATCGCAGCACCCGAAACCACTACAACAGTCACATAACTTAAAAACCGCTGCCCAACACTACTTCCACATCCAGATTTTTTAGACTCTTGCTTGCTTTTCCGACAGACATTACATTTTTTTTTTTTTTCGCTTAAATTTAAAAGCTCGACGTTTCATGACATTCTGAGCCTATTTCAGCAAAAAGAATTAATTTCTTTTTGCGTTTTTAGCCCATTTACTCCCAAACTCTTCAACGGAATTAGATCAAGATATAATCTAGTTCCAGAGTTGTTATAATACATAAGTGTACCAAATTTCAAGTCAATATCACAAACGGTTCTAGAGTAAACATGCGCACTAAAAAAAAAGTTACAGACTGACCGACAGACAGGAATTTTTTTCGTTCAAATTTAAAATCTCGACGACATTTGTGACATTTTAAGCCTATTTCAATAAATATATATACATATATTTTTTTGCCGTTACTATACTTCCACTAGATGGTGGAAGTAAAATTAACTTTTTTTAGCGTGACCTGACTATTGCCTAACTGACATTAAATATTCTATATCAATGATATATGTAACTTTCTTTTACCTAGTAATTGTGTTCTATTTGTAGATAACATAACGTTAATTTGTTCAGATAATAATTTTAATGATTTAAAAGACACATCGAAAGCCTGTGAAAAACGAGCCCAAGAGTGGTTTACAGACAATAGACTTAAGGTGGGCATATCCAAGAGAGAGAGAGAGAGACATCCGATAGGGAATATTTATTTTTTTGGGGTCATAACTTTTTCTTAATACATATTGGTAAAAAAAGTATAGGACTGCCTAAATGGTACTATGTATAGTGATATGAATTTTCACTCAATAATTTCAGTTGTTTGCAAAATAGTTAGATTTAATTTTAAAAATCATGTCAATTTCCGTATTTAATAAATTTAAATCTAACTATTTCGCATATGTTTGAAATTATCGAGTGAAAATTTATAACACTACTCTTGTTCTACTTAGGTAGTCTTATAGTTTTGCAATAAGTGTGTTAGAATAAGAAGTTATGGTCAAAAACAGTAAATATTTCCCTATCGGACCTCTCTCTCTTTTGGATATTCTCACCTTAAGTTAAATGAGAGAGAACAAGACTCAAAAGTTATTCCTTTCTTCCAATAATAAATTTGTTAATGGAGATATTATCAATTTACTTGGCATAATCATTGATGATAAATTGAATTGGAGTTGTCACGTAGACAAATTATGCAATGCAACCTTTTTAACTAGACAACTGAAAGACGCGCTTCATATAAGCATTTTAAAAATTGCTTGTTTTTCACTTTTCCATTATCAATTAAGTTATCGTATTTTCATATCGGGAACTCTAGTTTTGCCATAAAAATTTCTAGACAACAAAAGAAAGTCGTTAGGTTAATAGCTAATCAGGCTACAGGGAACATTGTTGGCCCTTGTTTATTATGTTAGAAGTCGTGTCCCTACCATCACTTTATATTTATTCTATTTTGCTTAAAATTCACAAAAGTAATATTCATTACACTAAACAATTAAACAATCAAATTTACACAATTATAACACTAGAAATGCAAATCTATTAAGAACTCCTTGCTTTAAACTGTCCAAAGCACAAAAGAACTTGTTAAACCTAAACCTTTAAAATAAATCACCGTTACACATTAAATCTTTAAATGACCATCAATTTTAAAAAACAAATAAAAAACCATATGTTACAGCACTCTTTCTGTACAGGAGATGAATTTCTTAATTTCGAAATTCTCATCCAATTTAATTAAAACTTCTATATCTATAAATGAGATTTTAGTTAAGAAACTAAATGATTACATTTCGGCGTTTATACATTTGAAAAAAATTTGTTGTAGACAATAAGACCCAAGCACCAATATAACACTAAGTATACGGCTCCTATATTATAGGAGTCATAATCGCACCATTCGAAACCACTACAAAATTCAAATTACGGGAACGGTGAATTATGTACACTCATATAAACGTACCGCATTAATCTACCTCCGCACACTGTTGTCATATTTCAGAGGCATGCTGGTATGAAAAACATGCGGAGGCAAACTCTGCTTGGCCATCATTTTTATCGTATATGCGTATTAAACGGTGGCGCCCCGTAGTAGAAAAACAGTGAACTGCATTGTATAACTGCATATATATACCTCTCCAAAGAGCCTCCGATGAAAAATTCGGCAAACGCATGCTAATGACGTAATAATAAAAATTGAACTGTTATACAGGTGGGTTCGTATTCGCCTCCGATTTTTTCGAAGGCGCCTCCGTTTTGGAGGCGTACTCGATCAGAGCATCTCTATTTTGGAGGTGTATAAGACATTTTGCATATATATATATATATATATATATATATATATATATATATATATATATATATACATATTGCTATGTCACAAATACACAATACGAATAATAATAAGATAATAATCAAGAACATTCAAAGTATAGTTTCATTGAGTACAACATACACCAAAACATATGTTATTATAGCATCTTCCATGCATGTAAAGCTCAATTCAGGTTCACAGGGAACTGTTGTGATATCCACATTATAACAAAATCTTAACATTTATCATGTTTAATTCAAATTAAAATGAAATTCCTGAGCGCTACCTGTGAAAATGAATAGGAACGGTGGCTCAGACATGCAAAATTTAATTCAAAAGTCAATACAAATATGTCTTTAACATTAACCTTATCAAAACCCAATAGATTTTAAGAAATTCAATATTAACAAACAAAATTCGTACATAAATACCTTTAATAATCTATTAAATGGTACATCACGAATGTACTAGAACATTTATAATGAAGAAAAAGGGCTAAGTCAGCTCACACGATGGTCAGGAATCCATGCTGCACTCACATTTGGCTGCAGGAGGTCGTAAGTCCATTTGGTGAAATCGCAGTATCGGGAGACCTAGAAAATGTCATAAAAAATATAATTTATCTGTCTGCAACACGCATTGCAGTGCATAATATTAAAATACAATCATCTATGATCAAAATAAAGAAAATCTTGTGCATAATAAACTAATATTAAAACTTTTGTGTAATAAAATGTATTTAACAAAAGTGACAGTTCAAGCGTCAAAATAAATTTTCGCACATAACTTCAATAACCAAATAAAAGACATGATTATTTTTATATAATTACTTAAATACTTACCAAATGCAACTTCTGCATACAATAGCTCTGGGATTTGAGTGCTATAGGAGGCCCCAGTGACATTTTTGGGTTAGCTTCCACGAGGACAGGGTAAAATCTCAAATAGTGTAAACCCAAGAGTCTGTTGAAGTACATATGTGTTAAATGCCAATAGCCACTGTGCTGGGCAACGTTTAAAAACAATTTATAAACTTCATTTATGTGTTGGGTCACGTCAAGGTGCACATTTTCTGCAGGACGTACCCTGAAAAATTAAAATAGTGTTAATTTTAAAGAAAAGCCACAAAAAGGCAATTTGTATATAGAATAAGGTGTAATATAATCTAAACAAGGGTTATCCATGGTATTTGGGGCTCAAAAGCCTTAATTTTTAGCATAATATGTAAAAATTTCAAAATTTGTTAAATTTCTTAATATCCACCCTAGAGTGAAAATAGGGGTATCAAAAGATTCACAGTAAAATCTAGATCATGAATCAAATAAAACATGTGAGGAAATGTAATAAAAAAGCCATAAAAAGTGCATATTAAATTTGACAATTAATAAAATTTTAAATCTAGATAGCCAAAATTAGCAAATTTGGACGGTATCCATGACTACAATGTCATAGGAGAGCATTTTTAGAAATCATAGGGCGCCTTCAGTGAGCTCAACTGTTGTGCAACTGTTGAGTAGCGATGGTCTGAATGCTCCTGCTACCGACCGATTTGTCATCTGTTGAGTGGTAGCGGTAGCCATTTTTTATAGCGTAATTGAACTGCGCTCAGTTGATAAGTGATCATCATCATGGACGGTTTTACCGCGCAATATGAAGTAAATGGTGTTATATATAGTTTAACTGAAACGGAACAAATACAAGAACAGCTCCAAAATGGTAAGTTTTTTGTATAGGTATAGGTACCTAACAGTATCACGTTATAGAAAAATGTAACATTTAATAAAATACCTATGTATTTTTTTACATTACCTACTTCTTTCTAGATCCCAATTTTGCATTAGAATATTTTCGAGAAAATGCTCCTGCGACGGAAATTATAGGAGTCGCCGAAATTTCAGGTAAATATAAGTAATTGTAGAGAATCATAGGTAGATATATATATATATATATATTGTTTCAATAATATAAAGAAACATTTAGGGCTCTTTAAACGATGGGGATAAAAAGTACGACACCACAAAAATATATAAATTGGTTGCTTAATTTTGAATCTTACTGTGGAGAAAATAACGCAAAGACTTATTACGCGTCCCAAGATATAATAATATAATTTATTGAAATATATATATATATATATATATATAATTACCTACTTTATGTATTGTTACGTCCTCACAACTTTCAGTAAACACTTGTGGATTCCAAATAACTTGCAACAAGAATTTTCACAAACCACTGATTTATTTAATCACTAAAATTATACTAGCAAATACTTAAAAATCACACAACTAATAATAACTTAATCTAATATAATTTCACTACTTTTAAAACACTAAGCACTTTACTTTCCTTCTTAAACTTGTCAACTCTTGTCTAACCTAAAAACTCTCTTGTCTGTTTACTTCACTAAACTGCATACTTCACTCAACTGAACTGTTCCCCCATCTGCTGGAGTCACCTCTTTATATACACACTTGGAATCCTTCTAGAACTTTTTTCTAGAATTCTCCATAATTTTCTACCATGTAATAGATGATTGTTCGTCAATTGGCTCATAGACGGCGCCACCCTACTAGTCAGGGAAGTAACTAAGCTTCTGAGGAAAACTTTGAACATGAACTTAATCACATCTTTCCTTGTTAGAGGGCAGCACATTACACTGCCCCCTCCTTAAGCCTGAACGTCCCGGTCAGGCAATTCAGATTCCCCAACATACTTCATACTTCGCCAACCTATCCAAGTGCACGATCTTCACCTTGGACTTCTTACTACGTTGAATTCGGTAAACAACGTCATTGATCCGAGTGATGACTGAATACGGTCCTTCCCAGGGTGGGTGAAGCTTCGGAGATTTGCCCTTCTTTCGTTGTGGGTTATATAGCCAAACCAGATCGCCCTCCTTGAATCCTGCTGACGTTCCCTTCCGGTCATAGCGAGCCTTCATTCTGTCACTAGCTATGCTAACTTGGTTTCGAACCAATTCGTGGACATTCCTCAGCTGTTGACTAACTTCGTCTGCGTAGTCATCCACGGACAGTGGCTTCTTATCTGGTGTACCAAACATCAAATCACATGGCAGTCTGATCTCGTGCCCAAATATTACACGAGCCGGTGTCTGTTTAGTCGTCTCATGAATGGCAGCCCTGTATGCCATTAAGAAAAATGGTATATGTCGATCCCAATCTCGCTGGTTCTTGTGAACTACCTTAGAAAGATGTTCCTTCATGGTTTTATTATGTCGTTCCACCATTCCATCTGACTGGGGATGAAGAGGGGTTGTCCGAGTCTTGTGAATGCCCAGCAACTCACAAATTTTCTGAAATACCCCCGACTCAAAGTTTCTCCCTTGATCGGAATGTAGCTCCAGGGGTACACCAAATCGGCATACAAGGTTATCCACCAAAACTCGAGCAACAGTAACTGCTTCCTGATTCGGAATGGCATAGGCTTCCGGCCATTTACTAAAATAGTCCATAGCGACCAGGATGTATTTATTCCCATCATCTGTCACTGGGAATGGGCCCGCTACATCTATAGCAATCCTCTCAAAAGGAGCTCCAACGTTATATTGCTTCATTTGGCCCCTGCTCTTCGTCTGTGGCCCTTTGGTAGCTGCACAAGCCTTGCATTTGCGGCACCAAGCTTCCACATCTTGACGGCTATTTATCCAATAAAATCGTTCCCGTACTTTAGCCAATGTCTTATTCATACCAAAATGTCCCCCGGACACTCCATCATGTATTTCCTGAAGTACTTTTGGGATCCGACAGCTGGGTATCACCAGACGCATGGTAACTTCCTTCCCATCTGGACTTTCCCATGCTCTCTTTAATAGCCCATCTATAACCTTAAGGGAGTCCCATTGTGCCCACAATGCCTTCAGCTCCACACTTTTGTCCGAAACATCCTTCCATTCCGGTCGCGTTCCTTTTTCTTTTGCCCTTAATATAGGACCAATTACGCTGTCATCCATTTGTTCTCGTCTTAGAACTTCCTTTGTCCAATCATCTGGAACATCTACCTGAACTGTGTTTACTATTACCGTGCCCTGTGCTTTTTCAACCCGATAGCAGTGCTTGCAGTCATCTTTGCACGGTCTTCTTGACAGAGCATCTGCATTTTTATGAGACTTTCCAGGTCGGTGTTCGATTGTGAGGTCATATTGCTGCAGTCTTTCTATCCAGCGAGCCAGTTGACCTTCTGGAGTTTTCAGCTGCAGTAGCCATTTTAATGCAGCATGGTCGGTCCTGATTTTGAAATGTTGACCATAGAGGTACTTGTGAAAATGGTCCACGGACTTAACAATGGCCAATAGTTCCTTCCTTGTTACACAATAATTCCTCTCTGGTTTGGACAGTACCTTACTGAAATACTCGATTACTTTTTCCTCTCCATTTCGGACTTGAGATAGTACACATCCAATTGCGGAGTTGCTAGCATCCGTGTCAAGAATATAGAGGCCCTTTTGTTGGGGATATGCTAGCACAGGACTACTGCATAACGCTGCTTTCAGCTTCTTCCATGATGTTTCACAGTCCGGTGTCCACTGATATTTAACTTTCTCCTCCGTTAGCTGGTGTAGTGGCTTTGCTATATCCGCAAATCCTTCCACAAAACGTCTATAATAAGTGCAGAGGCCAAGAAAGCTTCGTAATTCGTGTACATTTGAAGGTCTTGGCCAATCACGCACGGCAGAGATCTTGTCCGGGTCTGTCTGTATTCCCTCCGAAGATACGACATGTCCAAGGAATTTCACTTCTTTTTGGAATAGTAGACACTTCTTTGGATTCAACTTTAGGCGTGCATTTCTGATTCTCCCAAATACTTCTTGAAGATTTTCCAAATGTTCCCTGAAGTTTCGTCCCATAACCATTACGTCATCAAGATAAACTAAGCACGTCTTCCAAGTTAGTCCTCGGAGTACAAATTCCATCAATCTTTCAAAAGTAGCTGGCGCATTGCAAAGTCCAAAAGGCATCACGGTGAATTGATATAAACCACTACCGGTTGAGAAGGCAGTCTTTTCCTTGTCGTCAGGGTGAAGTCCCACCTGCCAATACCCACTTCGAAGGTCTAGAGTTGAAAACCATCGTGACCCTGCCAGCGTACTTAATGTATCGTCAATTCGTGGTAGTGGATAGCTGTCTTTCTTTGTAACATCATTCAGCTTCCGGTAGTCGACACAAAATCTCAAAGTTCCGTCCTTCTTGGCAACTAAAACTACCGGTGATGACCAGGGACTGGTTGATTCCTCAATTACTCCATCTTGTAGCATCTTTTGAACCATCGCAGCAGCTTCTTCCTGTTTAGCTAGTGGCAACCTCCTAGGTTGTTGGCGGATTGCGGCTGAATCACCAGTGTCTATCCGATGCTGTACTATATCAGTTTTCGTGAGGATGTCTGTGTTTTTGGCAAATACCGTACTTTCTTTTTCCAAAAACTTGATTGCCTCTCTACGTTCATCCTCAGATAGGTGTTCAAACTGGGTACTCAACAAAGTCACAACTTCCCTGTCTACGCTGGTTGGCGAACATTTCTCCCCTTGTTCCTCGCACCTTGCTATCCACTGGACTGGTTCGTAGGATCCTATTGCCTCACCTTCCTTAAAAGTTACCGAGTGGGAATTTAAATTAGCCACTCTAATTGGAATTTTGTCTTTTGTCCGGGTTAGAGTTCTTGCTAAGACTACATTTTCTGTCTTAATTGAATCATCGTTTTCAACAAGGCCAACACGGTATCCACCAGAGTTTCCTTCCAGAATGGCCTCGATTATTTGTTCTGAACGGGCAGGAATCTTGATTGTCTGAGCCGTCAGTAGCCTCACTTTTTGAAATCGGTCATTTGCTGTTGACAAAATAAATTCTTCATTTCCAATCTTTAGAACTCGTTCTACCACGTCAAGTACAAATTGATCTTGTACTCCCATAACATCCAGCCCCAAAATGAAATCATCCGTGATGTCAGCCACAATAACCCTATGACTAAAGCACAGGCGTCCAAACTGCAGATCTAGGTCAACTTCTCCATGAACCCTTACCCTGTCTCCTGTGGCTGTTCGAACGACCAATCCATTTTGGCTTTTATCAACTTTTATTCCTGATAAAAATCCGGGCCGCACTATTGACGACGTGGCACCTGTGTCGATAGTGAAGATACATCTCCTTTTGTTTACATAGCCATCCAAAAGCAGACTACTCGGGACTCTTCTAATCTGGGAAACCCGTATCTCTCTGGGGGCACCGTGTTCACCAGCCAGCACAGCCCCCAAAGTGCTGGCTATTTTTAGTTTTCCTGCGGCTCTTCAGTCATTGCGGCATTTACTCGCTCAGGGCTCCGCTGCCGACAGTTTCGCTTAATATGCCCTGGTTTGCCGCACTTATAACAACGAATCACCTTCCTTGGCTGTTCATCGTTCTGCTCTCTTTCCTGCTTCCTTGGAGCATCTGGTTTTGTCATCAACTGGCTTATCATTTTGTGTATGTCAGCCATCAAAGATTCCATATTTGATTTTTCTAAATGGTCCTCTTCTACCTTCATGGCTCGTACTCTCGGACGTGGAGTCTCTTTATAAGCGGCTTCAACTTCGAGGGCATGGATCAAGGCTTCGCTACCAGTCTTATCTCGAGATAATCTAAGGACTCGCCTGATCTCCTCATCTCTTATGCCATCGATGAAAGTACCAACTGTTAATTGTTCCTGGAATTCTTTGGGTGCATCCGGGTAAGCCAGGTATGTCAGTCGCTCAACAGCTGCTTCAAAATCTTGTAAAGTTTCCCCAGCCTTTTGTGTGCGTGATTTGAGCTGAGTCCTGTATACCTGGGCGAGGTGTTGGTCGCCATATCTTAGATCTAGTGCAGCTTCCAAAACTTTAAAATCCCGTTGCTGCGTCACTGGGATACTCTGGAGCAACTCTGAGGCTTGGCCCCTTAATGCTAGCACCAATGCCATAGCTTTGTCTTCATTACTCCAATTGTTTGCGTATGCCGCTGCCTCAAATTGTCTTTTATAGGTTGACCAAGAAGTTTGACCATCAAAGGAAGGCGGTTGTAATCGAGGACCTGATGATGATAATACCAGCTGGCCTCCTTGTTCTCTTAACAGTCGCTTAAGTCGCTCTACCTCTCCTTCAACTGCACGAAATTTTCCTTCTATATCGGTAACTTTCCCTTCGACGCCAGTAACTTTTCCTTTGACTTCAGTTACTTCCTCTTCAACCTTATTTACTTTTCCTTTGACATCACTCACTTCTTCTTCGACAGCAGTCACTTTTCCTTCGACGCCAGTCACTTTTCGTTCAACTTTATCTACTTTTTCCTTGACCTCATTAGTGGCTGACAGGATAGCATCTTGTTGCCCTTGTATAATTTTCCTTAATTCTTCTTTCTCTTCTAGACGTCGTTTTTCTTGTTCTTCTTTTTCTTCCCGACGTTGTCTTTCTTGTTCTTCTTTTTCTTCCAGACGTCGTCTTTCTTGTTCTTCTTTTTCCTCCTGACGGCGTCTTTCTTGTTCTTCTTTCTCCTCTTGGCGTCGTTTCTCTTGCTCTTCCTTTTCTTCTTGACGTCGTTTCTCTTGTTCCTCTTTTTCCTCTAGCATCATTTTTCTAAATGCGGCGAACATGTCTTGCATTTGTTTTTCAGCAGCCATGCTTCTTGTTTCCATTCAAAAACTAACAAACAACACTAACAAGCCTTATTTAAAATCAATGCCAGGTACAAGTCAAATATTTTCTCACACTAACACAAATTAGTCTTGTCTAATTACTTCCCAGTTCAACTCACTTCACTATCTCCAGTGGTTTCCAAATAGAACACTATGGAACTTCGTCAAATTCTTCACAAATTCTGTTGCAATTCCGCTTCTGACACCAATTGTTACGTCCTCACAATTTTCAGTAAACACTTGTGGATTCCAAATAACTTGCAACAAGAATTTTCACAAACCACTGATTTATTTAATCACTAAAATTACACTAGCAAATACTTAAAAATCACACAACTAATAATAACTTAATCTAATATAATTTCACTACTTTTAAAACACTAAGCACTTTACTTTCCTTCTTAAACTTGTCAACTCTTGTCTAACCTAAAAACTCTCTTGTCTGTTTACTTCACTAAACTGCATACTTCACTCAACTGAACTGTTCCCCCATCTGCTGGAGTCACCTCTTTATATACACACTTGGAATCCTTCTAGAACTTTTTTCTAGAATTCTCCATAATTTTCTACCATGTAATAGATGATTGTTCGTCAATTGGCTCATAGACGGCGCCACCCTACTAGTCAGGGAAGTAACTAAGCTTCTGAGGAAAACTTTGAACATGAACTTAATCACATCTTTCCTTGTTAGAGGGCAGCACATAACAGTATAAATTAAAAATTTATGTGTAATAATTATATATCTATTTCTTAAATGTATATATTCATAGTTTTAATTGTTTAACAGAATCTGGAACAGAATTCATGTGGACAACAAATGCTACAAAATTACTTATTCATTTATATAAAGAACGAGTGCTGTACTTCAGAAATCCAAAGCAGAAGAAAAAGTTTTTATGGGATGAAATAAAACAAAATTTTGAGGAGCATGGATATAAAGGACTGACTGAAGATATGTTAGATAGAAAATTTAGAAACATGAAAAAGACATTTAGAGCTATTAAAGACAATAATAAAAAAACTAGTACTGGCCGGGGAAGAATAGGTTGGGAGTATTTCGATGAGTTTCTTAACATATTTCAAGACGATAAGACTGTAAACTTTGGTCATGTTATTTCCTCCATGGAACCCTCCTTGCGATCAGAATCATATTCTTGCTGTTTAAATATTACACCAAATGAAGGCTCCACTTCTCCAGATCCCATAACAGCACCTCCTGATATGGCAACCAAGTTTCAGTCAAATGATCACTTACAAATGACTTCATCTACTCCCTCCACAGTTAAAAATAAAAGAGGCAAGAAATTAATTGAATTTCAAAAGAAACAACTCGCAGTAGAGGAGCAGCGAATTGAAGAACTTCGTAAATTAAGAGACGCAGTCGAAAGAAGTAATCGAATTCAGGAAAAGAGAAATGATTTGCTAAGCAAAATTGTAGAGAAAATGTAGATTTATTACAAAGTATGTTTTTATTAATTTGGTTCTATAGCACCCTCAAACTGTTTCATGACTATCAGAAACGTTAGCAATAAAAATTTACCAAAAAAAATCGAATTAAATTTGTTACAAATTTTATTAACCAGTGGAAATTGTATCCTTGATAATAACTCAATAATTTATTGGAATCAATACTGATAATTAATGCAAGAAAAGCTAGCGCCTTTGTTAAACTCCAGTCTTGATTTCGACAACCAAAATTGTTTAAATTACAAATTTTATTAACCGATAAACTATAATTAATATTTTTATTAGCTCTAAATGTCAATCTTAAAAGAATAAAATATATTATATGTATTAGGTATGTTAGAAGTGATTCTGCTTAGGCTCTGTTTAACTAAGAAAACACAAAACACTTCTTCAAGTAAAATTAATATATTGCACAAAAATATAGAATACAAAAACGAGTGTACTGGTTGAATGTTTCACAATGACTGCCCAAAGAAGGGCAACGCGCGCAAACAGGAAATAGAGGGCGTGCATGCGCAGATTCGTCAACTGCCTCAGGAAACAACCGAGGCGTGAATTTCAAAAGCAATGAATCTCTAACACTTCCCCTCGAATCGGTTGTATATTGGCGACTTTACTTTAAAACGCGTAATCCAGCCAACTCCAAGCAATGCTCATGTTTCACCCTGGGCAATCCTTTCGTCAAGAAATCCGCAACCTGATCATCTGTTGAGACGTGAAGTATGCGAAGCTCCTTGCATTTAAGTACATCCCTAATGAAGTGATGCCGGATGTCAATGTGTTTGCTTCTGGCATGGAAGGTTGGGTTTTCTGACAACGTTATGGCACTCCTGTTGTCGCAGAAAATGGTTAAGTTGGTCGCATCCTCAAAACCCAACTATGTGAGGAACCGTTTCTGAAAAATGGCCTCTTTGACGCTCTCAGAGAGCGCCATATATTCAGCTTCTGTCGTTGAGAGGGCAACAGTTCGCTGTTTCCGAGAGTCCCAGGATATTGGCCCGCCATTGAGCATGAATATATACCCGGTATAAGACCTTCTGTCTTCGAGACTGCTTCCCCAATCGGCATCTGCATACCCTTTTATCGGACCTGAGTTAGAGCCATAGGTCAGTCCCACATCGGTGGATCCCTTTAGGTAGCGCAGCATTCTTTTGGCAGCCTTCCAGTGAGCGGTGCCAAAACAATTGTTAAACTGCCTTAAGAAGCTCATGGCGTATGAGATGTCGGGGCGTGTAGTTGTAGCTAGATAAGTTAACGCTCCAACCAACTCGCGATACGGAAGCTTCAAGTCTTTTTGAGACTGGATCTCGTTCTTTGTCAGCTTCATACTCGGATCAACAGGGGTAGCGACAGGATTGCACTCTGTCATGTTGAAACGAGAAAGTAAATCGCGAACATATCCCCGTTGATGCATCTTTACCTGCCCATTTGTCAGTTCGAACTCTATCCCGAGACAGTGTTTAACGCTTCCAAGATTCTTAATTTCAAAGTTGGCAGCAAGTCCCTTAATTAGTTCTGCTGTCGTCTTCTTGTCACGTGAGGCAATTAGGATATCGTCGACATATGTTGCAATGAGAGTTATATTTTCATTCGACCCGATGTAGAACAGACAGGGGTCATCCAATTTTGTGTACCAACTCCTTCCAGCCTGACGTAATCCGTAAAGAGATTTCTGAAGTAGACAGACCTTATCTCCTCTACGTAGATCCCTCATCATCGTTTTTGCTTTAGCTCCAATTTGACTTTGACCTTCTGAACTGATGATATCCTGTAGAGTATCCTGTAAGTTCTTAGGTGGCTCCATGTAAATCTCCTCTTCTAGATGCCCATTCAAATAAGCCGTTTCAACATCGAGCTGTTTAATCGTCATCCCATAACGAGCTGCAAGTGATGCCACAAGGCGGATAGAGCTAATCCTAGCCACTGGGGCAAACGTCTCTATAAAATGAACACCCGGTTGCTGGCTGAACCCTTGGGCGACTAGACGTGCCTTTCGTTTTTCAAGTACACCATCTGGCCGGAACTTGTTTCTTAGGACCATTCGACTTCCAATGACTTTATGTCCTTTAGGTCGATCGACGAGTGTCCAAGTCCCATTCTTTAGGATGGACTTTATTTCCTCTGCTATGGCTTGACGCGGAATTTCAGAAAGGAAGGTCTGTTCTGCTTTTTCGACGACATCAGTTTGATTGACAACGACATTATGCTGCTCTCTCGGTCTTCCCCTCGAACCAGACCTAACAATCCTGGGTCGTCCAGGACCTCGGCGTTGGGCTTCGTCATTTATGTCTTGATCAAAGACTTCATCACCGTGAGAGTCCTGTAGAGTAACTTTATCGGAACTGGTTATATTTAATTCCAGGGCATTAGCTCCGACTGAGTTCTCGAAACCAAGCAAGTCCTTGTCATCTTCGGAATGTATAGCCTCTGGGTTCTCGAAACCAAGGAAGTCGTCGTCGTCATCGGAGTGCGCAGACTCTCGATCATCTTCCGAGGCAGATCTCGGTGGAAATTCGAATTCCACAAATTGTTGGAGTTGTGGCGAGTCATCGCCTGACACGTCCATCTCTGGATCAACTTTGACATCTGTCATCGTGCTAGGAGTTATGTCCTCCATGAATTTCACATCGCGTGATATCAACACTTGATGTTTCTTTGGTGACCAAACGCGGTACGCCTTGGATTCGTTTCCGTAGCCAAGAAAGATACCTTCCTGTCCGCGAGTGTCAAATAAAATGCACTTTTCCTTCTCCCACTGTATCGGCGGTCGCGCTATTTGCGAGGTTTAGCGTACCGCATCTTGAATTGTTAATTTCGAGAAAATTTTCCACATCGTTGCACAAATGTGTTGACGCACCACTGTCTAGACACTACTTCCGGTTCGGATCGTTCATCTCTCGCGTCGAAACGTTTAAACACACATCGCCCGTGTACTGTGCACTTTCTTTTCTTGATTTGCTTCGACACTCGTTCACCTTATGTCCCGGTTTTTTACACTTATAACGTCGAAGAATGTTATTTTTTCGCTTTCCGTCGTCACTTCTGTCCATTTCCGGTTTGGATCTCCGGTCCTGCCAATTGCAACCATTTCGTTTCTTCGCCATCATGGCGCCCGACGAACCGTTTCGTGTTTCGCTCTTTCGGGCGTCGCTTTCCTCGATAATTTTTATACGAAGCGCCTCGGGCGTAGGCAACTCATCTCGCGATTCGATGGCACATCGGAAATTTTCAAAAGTCGCGGGCAAACTGTACAACAATAAAATCGCCAATAAATCTGCGTTGATTTCCACACCCATGTCGTTCAGCTTGTTCACTGAATCGAAGAAGCAATTTAGATGTGCGCGAACATCGCTTCCGTCCGCCATCTTTTGTAGGGTTAGCTTCTTTAATAATGTCGCCTTTCTCGCCGGACCCTTAGATTGATACACTTCTTCCAGCTTTTGCCACATTTCCCACGAAGTCGCACAGTTTTTAACTTGCTTAAGTTCACTCGAACTTATTGACAAAATTATGTCAGATCGGGCTTTTGAGTTTTGAGTCATTCGTCTGCCATGCACGCACATTCGCCGCGTTCGCGTTATTTTCGCTCGGCTCGGGTTTTACGAGCGCCCCACTCGCGTAATCCTATAAATCACCTTTAATTAATATGGCCTGCATCTGTAATTTCCACGTATCATAGTTATCCTTTCCAAGGAGTTCAATTTTCGATACACTCGCGGAGTACATGGCGACGTTTTTAGAACATTCACGCACGTGTTTTCTTTGTTCAATAAATCACACAATTTTTCTTATACACGCGAGTCTGGGCTCATAACCTGTTAGAAGTGATTCTGCTTAGGCTCTGTTTAACTAAGAAAACACAAAACACTTCTTCAAGTAAAATTAATATATTGAACAAAAATATAGAATACAAAAACGTGTGTACTGGTTGAATGTTTCACAATGACTGCCCAAAGAAGGGCAACGCGCGCAAACAGGAAATAGAGGGCGTGCATGCGCAGATTCGTCAACTGCCTCAGGAAACAACCGAGGCGCGAATTTCAAAAGTAATGAATCTCTAACAAGGTATGTATTGATGATGAAAACAAAACATTCTATTTGTATTTTAATTTTTATTAAAAAGTAACCACAAATACTTTTACTGTAAAATATTAACGATTCTATTTCTTTTTTGAATGGCTGGTGCTGTTGGATCATCGTCGTCAACTGCCCAACCATCGTTCCCCTCATTGTCATTTAGATTGTGAACAGCTTCCTCTAGACCCTCTATGTCATGATGTTCAATAATGAAGTTGTGCAAAACACAAGCACTTGCTACAATATTATTTGCTAATTCTAGATCGGCTACATCCAAATACTTAAGGCGTCTAAATTTTCCTTCTAAAAATGCAAATCAATGTTGAACTATAGACCTTATTGAACTGAAACGTACATTGTACGTTGTTTGGCGATGGTCTAGGTGACCTGTGTCACGGAACGGTGTAAGCAGATATGTTGTTATAGGATATGCCGCATCTCCAATTATATGGTAATCTAGAGGCAACAGTGGATTACCTTATCATTTAATTTTCTAAACAACGGGCTATTCCTAAACACCCGGGCATCATGCATACGTCCAGGAAGACCAATAAAAACATCAATAAATTTGGCATTATGATCACATGCAGCTAAAAATAGAAATAAAATATAACATCTATAAATTATTTAACTGCAATAACTGCAAAATTACCTTGCAGGATTATCGAATGGAATCCTTTTCGGTTATAAAAATCATTGGCATTACCAGGTGGTTATTTTATAGAAATGTGGCATCCATCTATAGCTCCAACGACGCCTGTAATTCCATGAGATCGTTCTTGGAAAACCTAAAATGTACAATATAAATAGATAAGTACATAATTATAATTATTTTCTTTATAAAAAACTTACACTTGCAATATCTCTGTAGCTTTCTACATTTGGCCATGTTATATATTGGGGAAGTAAACTTGTTATTACAGTAGTAATTTCTTTGAGGATATAATGCCCAGAACTTGGTGCTATCCCAAATCTATCGCCTGCTGCTAAAAAACTTTCTGGTTTACTGAACATCCACACTGTATACATAATTTTTTTAGGTAATGGAATAATGCCCCGATCCTCACCCATTGTTTGCCCAATGATATTAATTAAATCCTGAAAACAAGATTAGTAATTATGTATTACATATAAAATTTGAGTTTTATTGCGTAAGTTATTCTGTCTAGACATTGTTAATAATCATTACAAATAATTAGAAAACTTACATTAAAAGTAGCTCGAGACATTCGAAAATGTTCTTTAAATTGATCGTCGAAATACTGCGGTACCACAATTTCAAAATAATTTTGATTTCTTGGTATTCGTCGCCTTATCTCAATGTTTACTGGTAAGGGTTGAGCTAAATGTTCTGCGACATTTAAAATTAGATTTAAATTCAATCCATCAACATCGTCAATTAAGAACATATTTAAAGCATTTCATTTTTGTTATTTTGTTCGATCTCTACACGTACGCACAGCATACAGATTTTCTATTAAGTAGGGTTAGGTTAGAACAACTTTGACGTATCTAGTATCTGGGAACCGGGACTTAAAAAACTACGTTCAGCAAGTTCTCATCCGCTTAAAGTTAGCGGTGATCTGTGCTAACTCAACGGTTGAGCTCGCTGAATGAGCTCATAGAGAACGCACGTTAATTTGTCGCTCCGTAGTTAACGTCACTTTTTAAAATTCAACTTTTAAATTTTTCAATAATTTCAACGTCAAGTCACAAATTTTAACAAAGTTTAAATGGAATATTCATCAAAAGTGAAATAAATAACTAGAACAACGACATATTTTGAAATTTATATACAAAAAACTTGTTTTATCACTTACTTACCAGATAATTGTAAAATCTGCATCGTAAACAAATTCAAGCTTTATCACAATCAACATAAAAACCAAAATAGTGCTTCATGCGGTAAAACAAAGTGAATTTTCGTCAGAATACATCCCCAGGTTCACGTATCAACACCGGATCGACATCAGCTGTTTTTCTTCTAGACGCATCGGAGAGGACGACCCACTTCACGTCGAGGAAAAGGTTAGCTAACTTACACCACGCATAATAACGAGCTCAGATACCAAAAAGGTATCTTTTATTCAATTCAAATCGATACAAAATCGATAATATCCATTTTATTACTGTTTATCATTGTACATCTTACTTTTAAGTTCGTTCACAGTTGTCAATTGTCATTAGCTAGAGTTTTCACCAAATACCATCAAATAAAAAAGGTTTCTGTCAAACGCATATTTTAATTTCAACACTAATAAGCAATTGAACTGGCTCCTGCATTTAACTTAGTTTCTCAGCTCTACTGACCGAGTCGGTCGTTCCTGCGAATTCACGCAGGTGGCGCCCAAAGCATAACTTTCAAAATAATTCATAGTAATATATATATATATATATATATATATATATATATATATATATATATATATATATATATACATATATATATATATATATGTTAGATCACTGTTTGTGTTTTTAAAACTATTTTATTGATTAAAATCACAATTGTTATATTAGTTATAATTTATACAATAATCACTTAGAATTACTTATTGAAATTAGAAGCATATAGCTTATGAGGTTTAAAACAATAGAAGTTAACTTTACTAAAATACTTGTGAAGCTCGTATGAGGAACACTGAGTTCAACAAAATAATGCAGACTGAAGAGCGTATGCTATTCAGTCCTATTTATAATATCTTGGGATGCTAATTTGACATTAGTGTTGATAAAATTGAATTTTGATTTCGTCTGCAGTTCTCACAGTAATCCAAAACTCGTACGTGACTTTGGAGTGTTAAAATATCATATTAAAACGATAATAAAAGAGAATATGATACGATTTATAATTTTTTCAGTGACGGTGTCGTATTACATGTGAGACTTTACTGATTAGAGACTTAACAATAATAAGATATGTACATGGTTAAAATATAATATAACAGCTCCCTTCTTTATAAAAAAGTTGATGCTATGGATCAACTTTTAAGCGTAATCTTTACTGAAACTAGAATTTAATTCGATATCTTCGGTACGTTCTCTGATATTTACACTGGGTCTTCTTTTGGGTAGTAGATGTCCGTATCCACGTAGTAACCTAGATTTTGGTGGTGGAGGTTGCGGTGGTTGATCGTTTGATGAGGTGATGCCAACTTTTACGTCCCTTCTTCTCCTCTTACATTTGCAGGTTATATACAAAATAATAAGCGTAATAACTAAAGCTATGGTTAAATAGGTGAACCAGGAAATATTTTTGGTTACAAATGGTTCGTTGATTAGCTTATCTAAATCGCCAGAGTATTGGTCTAACTTATGTTTAGCAATATTTAAATCGTCCGTATAAAGATTGCTCAATTTTAGTGGTTTTAACGTTGGAAGTTTGTGTTTCTCCGGTAAATGGTTACAACAGTCGTATGGTATCCGCACTGCGTGGTTGCTGTAACTGACGTTGTCCTGTTGATATGAGGATGCATGTACTCTGGTGCTGCCTATGAAAGCGCTGCACTCTGGTTGTAGGCTTAAGATAGAGTTCATATTTATTATTTTCGTCGTAACGTCTCTATTGTTGCACTTCACTGTAACCGGTAAATTGTCTGAGATTGATATTAGCCACTTATTGTTTTTGAGTTTTTGTATGTTATAGTCTTTAGCAAACAGCAAGTTTGACTGGCAAGTCCGGGGCACTATACTTAATTGTCTTAGGATTTGGGCTTCACATATCGCATCACTGTCTATGGGGTATGGAAGCACATTCGAACAAAGTCTTGTACTTGGGTTTAGCGTTTTGCAGTTGTTGACGTCTGGGAGAGGTACAAATAACAAAGAATCATCGTCTTTGGCTATATATTTATGCGTAGTTGACAGGATATGATGAAGTCCTGTTCGATTATCTAATATAGGAATGGGATAAAGGTGGTAGAGGGTATATCTTTCTGGTTCTGTTAACGGAATTTTTGAAACAAATATTACTCTAGTTCCAGCTTGAAAAGCTGGAGTTCTATTATATCACAATATTGAGCTATTTTTGAAATTTGTGGAGTTATTGGCAAGTTGTTCTTGTGTAAAGACTGAGATATTTCTTGAAGAGAAGTGACCAGATCTTTTGGAGTGATTATTGAACTATGTAAGATTTTTAATCTTGCAAACGTAATTGAATTTAACATGTTATCTAAATTATTTTCTAAAAACATGTAACTTTCCATCAAGGATTCTCATAACTCGAGTACTCGTAATTTCGATTCAATGTACACTAAATCGTTTGATATGTCGTAGATTGAAATTTCGATTTCCTTTATGTCCTTATTAAAGGTTTCCTCGTCTATTTTTAATTTCTGGACGGTTGAATTAAAACTTCTTATTACTGAGGTTGTTACCGAAATTTAGTTTTTTAGTAAATTTTCTAATTGGTGTTCGTCGCTCATTAGTTTGTTAATACAATTTGTGTTGTATTCACCATCAGAGGCGTCTAAATTACCTGTGATAGCTTTCCATACTGTCCCTATTCCATTTAAAATGCCGCGTTTATAGCGTTTTGTGTCCGCGAATATTTCTTCAACCTTTAACTCTAGAGATTGTGAGATTTGGGTTAAAAGGCTAATGTGTGTTTGGATTTGTGATCGAAATGATGTCATACGGGGGTTGTCAGTTTCAAATGTCGTTATCATGTCGTTTAGAATGTTATTGTTGTGGTCAAGGGTCAATTTGATTGGTTCTATGTCTTTGTAAATTAAAAGCGTCCATTTGTCGTTTGATATTTCGATGCAGTCTTCTTCGTGATAGTATATTCCTAGGGTGTTGTTAATAGTTTCGATCGTGTATTGAGGTGATACTGCTTTAAGCAATAGAAGAAACCTGAAAAATTAATTAATTTTCAAAGTATGGTTTCATTCTATCAAAGTTGGTTTCTGTACTTTGTTCAGTCTCGGGGTTATAAAGTATAGCGGAATTTCTTCGAATTTCCTTAATTATGAATGGTCCATTGAATTTGTTTCCGAGCTTATTCTTTATTTGACTCTCTTTGACATAAACTTTATCGCCTATATTAAATTCAAAATTATCTGTTACGTGTCTATCGAATCGTGCCTTGGCCTTTTCTTTTTGCAGTTCTGTTCTTGTGCGGGCTATTTTATAATAATGTGAGATTCTGTTGTTTAGATCTCGTACGTATTTTGATATTAATTCTTTCTGATTATAGAGCGTTTCAGGTGGACGGCTTGAGGTGTGCCCGAATACTAGTTCGAACGGGGTGAAACCGTGCGTTTTGTTAGTAGAGTTGTTGTAACAAATGATAGCGTATGGTAAAACGGTTAATGGGTGTTCGTTGGGGTTTTCTGATTTATTGGCTCTAATCATTTCCATAAGCGTTGCGTGAAATCTCTCGATCGAGCCGTTAGATTGTGGGTGCTGTACGCTAGAGAAAGTCAGTTTAATGTTGTAAAGGGTACAAAGGTCTTTGAGAAGCATGTTGTCAAATTCATTTCCACAATCGCAATGTATACGAAGGGGTGTACCAAAATGTTGAAAGTAGAGCAAAAGAGTGTTTACGATAGATTTAGCAGTTTTGTCGTGTATAGCGTAAGCTTGGGTGAACTTGGTTAATTCGTCTCTAATGGTTAGGGCGTAATATTTGGTGGGAACTTGGATGATGTCGATATTGACACGTTCGAAAGGGGTTTTAGGTGTTTCAGTGATAACCAAAGGGTTATGAAGATTTTTTCGTAAAATTTTTGTCTTGACAAATTTCGCAAGATTTTATAAATTTTTCTACGTCCTTCGTTAGTCCGTTCCACTTGTACTTATTTTTTATTCTACGAATAGTCTAGTTTATGCCACGGTGAAGATTGTTTTTACCAGCATGAAATTGGTTGAGTATTATGGGAATTTGGTCTTCGTCAGGGGTTCTGACAATGTCTTGACATATAACTAGTTTTATGTCTTTGTCACTGAAAATAAATGATAAAATTTCAAGAATGGGTAAATTTAGGTTATTTTCGACGTAATATGTCTTAGATGGGTCAATGTCGTTTTTGTTTATATATATATATATATATATATATATATATATATATAAATGAAACGAAAACCGAAGGTAATAACGAACACAATGAAGTAAATGATGGATTTGTATATCAAGGAAGACAAAAACGTAATAGAAGTAGTGAAAATCATAATAATCCAGTAACACACACACAGCAAAGGAGAACTACAGTAAAGAGATAGATTGGGACAGCTAACATCGATGGAAACCAACAGTTTCGTGGAGTAGAACCTAAAGTTTGGATTTATCTTTACAGAGTGACCCCGAAAGTATCAGAAAATACTATTCAAAACTTTATAAAAACCAAACTGGGAGAAGAAGAAAATATTTCAGTTAAAGAACTCAAAAATGGAAATAATCCACGGCAATGTTTCATGGTAGCGGCAAACTTCAAGCATAAAGATAAATTGTATGATCCAGAATTTTGGCCCAGTGGTGTTGGATTTCGCCGATTTGATTTTAAAAAAGTATGGGAATACAAAGAGCAAGAAACCACTAACCAGAATTATTTTTTAGTATAAAGACAGATAAAAATACAAAGAGTGAAAATGGAAACAAATTCAAAATCTATCACCAAAATGTAGAATGTCTTACAAATAAACTAGATAAAATCACAATATTTTTAAATAATACAAATCACCATTTTAATGTTTTAACTTTTACAGAACACTTCACAAACAACGTGCAAAACTATAAAATAAAGAATTTTACTATGGCTTCTTGCTATATGAGATCATCTAAAATACACGGTGGCAGTTGCAATAACCTACAGTTTAAAGAATTGGAATCCCTAAAACAAAAAAGTATCGAGTCAGTAATTGAATGCAGCGCTGTAGAAATAATAAATGCAAAAATCATTATTATATATATATCACCCTCCAAGAGCAGACTTTGACACATTTATCAGTACATTAGAAGACATTTTGTTATCAATTACAAGCAAAACACGAAATCACGTTACAACAGTTTGTGGTGATTTCAACTTGAATGTACAAGACAGCTTGGAGAGAAATGTAAAAATTTTTCTAGATCTAATGGCCTCTTTTGACTTTAAATCTACTATAAATGAACCAACCAGGATAAATATCCAAAACAATACAGCAACAACAATAGATAATATATTCATAAATATTCCTGATTATGAGAGTTCAGTAAATAAAAACGGACTATCTGATCACTTTGGCCAAGAAATACATTTTACAACAGAGTACATACAAAAGAATAGAAAAGTAAAAACAATAAAGAGAGCCATTACGAATGAATACATGCCTGCATTCAAAGAAAAACTGGATTCTGTAGATTGGGCGGATATGTTGTCAGGTGGAGACTCAAACGCATGCACACAGGCATTAATAACAACACTCAGGACAATTTTGGATGAAGTTTATCCCAAAAAATTATGCATTGGCCATCAACAAGATAATGTAAACTGGATAGATGAAAACATCAAGAGAAAAGCCAGAATAAAAAGGCAACTATATGATGAAATGTTGCGGGGAAATGTAACCAGGGAATTATATAAACAGTACTCTAAGGAACTTAGAAACTCAATCTATATGGCCAAGAAAAAATCTCATACAAATTACATAATGAATTCCAACAATAAAGTCAGGGCAACATGGGATCTGGTAAAAGACATAACTGGAAAAGATTCCAATACACAATTTGAAACGGAGAATCTACAAGCAGATACCAATAAAACTGCCATGGAAATCCTGAACGATGTAAATGAATTCTTCCTAAATGCATGTGCAGATGTTAATACAAATTCCGTAAGGAATCTAGAACATGTCTATAAGAATAATGATACCATGTTCTTATATGATACAACACCCACAGAAATATTTAACATAATACACTCTTTGAAAGATACCTCGTCTGTTGGACCAGATGAAATACCAACGAAATTAATAAAATACTGCTCAAAAGAACTGTCTGTATAAATATCACAGATTATTAACCTATGTTTCATGCAAGGTGTTTTTCCCGATGAATTAAAAAAGACCATTATTAAACCAATCCACAAAAAAGGAAGCAAAGAAGATATATCTAATTATAGACCCATAGCACTAATATCAATAATAGCCAAAATATTTGAGAAAGTACTATTAAATAGAATACTTGATTTCACAGAGAAATATAATCTGATAACAGAAATGCAAAGTGCCTATGTTAAAGGAAGATCTACAACAAGAGCCATCTATTTAGCCTTATGCGAAATCTTAGAAGGGATCAGTCACAAAGACTATGTGGTTGGTTTATTCATGGACTTGTCAAAAGCATTTGACAGTGTTGATCACGAAATCCTATTAGAAAAAATGGCAACAATGGGATTCAGAGGGAAAATACTTGATATTTTAAAGTCATATCTACACAATAGACAACAATGCGTAATGTCAATCAAAGCAGGAAAAGAGATCAAATCAAATTGGGTAACATCTAAGAAAGGTGTACCACAAGGATCAATATTCTGGCCAATATTATTTCTACTCTACACAAATGATTTACCCATGATAACGAATCACCTGTTAAATCTATTTGCAGATGATAATTCACTAATAATAAGAACAGAATCAAAAGAAGAATTAGCGGTAGAAATAACTACCACCATTGATAGAACAGAAGAGTGGTACACACAGAACAATTTAAAATTGAATATAGAGAAAACCAACCTAATAAAATTTAGCCTGAGGCAGGAAAACGCTCTGATAATACCATACAGAAACCAGAATCTCATATTCACAAATCACGTAAAATTCCTGGGTGTAGAAATTGAGTCACAATTAAATTGGAAATGCCACATGCAATATCTTGCTGGCAAAATAAGTTCATTCATCTATGCTCTGCGTACCATATCTAATCAGGTCAATGAAGATGCTGCATTAAGTGCTTACTATGCATATGTGAATTCAAGAATAAAATATGGGATCATCTTTTGGGGAAATTCATCCGAGGCTACTAGAATCCTCAGACTCCAAAAGTCTTGCTTGAGAAGCATATTCCATCTAAAAAAGAGAGAAACATGCCGCAAAATATTTAAACAGAAAAAAATTCTGACCTTACCATGTCTATATATATATATATATATATATATATATATGAATGTGTGTGTTTTGTGAAAGACAATTACAGTGAACTGATTACCAGGTATGAAACGGTTCATCCATATACTACAAGAGGTCAGACTAACCTAGTGCTACGTCCACCTCAAACCTCTTTCACTCTAGTACAAAGAAATGTAGTCATTCAACTATTGAAAATATATAATCATCTACCTCAAAATCTTAAAAATCTACCAAATAGAAGATTCAAATCAGAATTCAAGCAATGTCTTATAAATCATAACTTTTACAATATATCAGAATTTTTCCAGTCTACTCTTTAAAACTACTTATAAAAAATTATATAAATTCATATGAATTCTATTGTGTACTTTATACTTCAAAACCTTTTAATTATGGACTTTGTTTTAATGTGTAACAGTATATTGTTGTATTTTAATGATATTTTAATATGTAAAACCTCTTTTATTATTACCATTATACTATTATAAATTATTAATTATACACTATTTGTAATCTGTGACTTGTTCTATGCCTGTTTGGTATTATGGAATAAAGTTTATTATTATTATTATTATTATATTGTAACGAAGAGTTGTAATATAGCTGAACCGGGATCGAAAGGTAAAGGTATGATATAGTATGATCGTTTCTTTATGGTTTTACTGGAAATAATGTTAATTTTATTGTTGGTAAAGTCAGGGTTTTCTTCAAAAATGTTCTCTATAATTCTATAGTGGAAATCTTGTGGACTGTCTTGTTGAAAGAACGTTATTATGTTTTTGTGGTCTTTGTCAAGTAATTGGTTGTTTGAAAATGTAATTTTTGTATAGTCAATGAGAGAGGTTGTCAGATACAATTTTTCGAATGTATCGTATTCTTGGGTTATTTGTTCTGGTGGAGTTTCTTCAGGGTTGTCGTTTGTGTCAGATGAGTCATCTAAATTTTGGATATTGTTATGGAACGCTATACATTTTTGTACATGATTTACTTTAATACGGGATAAAGCGTCTACGTTCTTGTTAATTTTTCCTGGCTTATATATGATCTCATAATCATATTCCTCTAGCTTGAGGCGCTAACGTGCGAGTCTCCTACCGGGATCTTTAATCGAGAATAGCCACGTTAATGGTCGATGGTCAGTGATGAGTATAAATTTTCTTCCGAAAAGGTATGGTCTGTAGTGTTTTACCGCCCACACGATCGCTAGAAGCTTTCTTTCAATTGTGGAGTACTTCGTTTCTGCACTACAAAGTGTTCGCGATGCATAAGCAATAGGGAGGTCTTTGCCTACGGGTCCTTGGGAAAGTACAGCGCCAATAGCGTACGCGCTAGCATCTGTTGTTAGGAGAAAGGTTTCGTCGAAATTTGGGTATATCGTAGAAGTCAATGCGTTTTTGAGTTCGTCAAAAGAATTTTTACAAGTTGAATCGAAATTAAGTGGGATGTCTTTTTGCAATAATTTAGTAAAGGGTTTAGAAATTCCTTGAATAACGGCATTTTCAGGAAATGTGTTCAAAATTTTTTCAGCGTTTTTTTCTTTGAAAATTGAAATTCCTGCACCGGTATCCATCAACAGGTTGAATGTGTTAGTGATATCTTTGGTCTTTGATGTAGTACAGGTTTTTTGATTTGACAGTTAATAGCGATTTGGACAATGTGTTTACATGAATTCCTGTTCTGGGAAGTTTAGGTGCGGATTGAAATCGTCTAAGTTTATTGATTGGACTTGGGATGTTAGGTCTGAAATCGCGTTGTAATTGTCCGGGGTCGTCTCTGGGAACATAACGGGGTTTTCCTGGGGGAAAAGTTCGGGGTACTGGGTCTGGGGGTCTTGAGAAGCTTGGGAACCTAATTGAAAATCCTGAGAATTGGGATATTGGTATTGTTCTTCTGAAAAATACTCTTGGTGCTCATATGGGAATTCTTGGAGTTCAGTATTTGCGTCTCCTTGGTAATCATCATTCGAACGGTTTTGTATTGGGTAATTTATGTGATGCGTTCGTGGTTGGCTATTATTTCGACTGAAATTCGGGTTTGGTTGAATTACAGACGGTCGGGGTTGAAATTGGCTGGGTCTGTTGAAAGGTTGATTGGGTCTCTGGTTCTGATTTGAGAATATTTGTTGGGGGAATGGCCTCTGCTGCTGTTGTTGTGGAGCGGCATATTGCCTTTGAAAATTCGGAATATTATTTTGTGGGGTGAAATTTGGGTAATTATGTGATTGAGAAGGTTGTTGGCGAGCTCGGCATTCGTTAATGACGTGCCCTGTTCTCTTGCAGTAAGAACATGTTTTTGTAAAGGATTGAACATTCGGTTTTTTGATAGGGGCTTGAATATCACGAGAGTTATTTGGTTTATTGAATTTTAGGTTTTCGAAATAGGAGAGTTGAAGCTCTCGCCTGATGCGTTGAGATGCTTCAAGCATACTCGGGGGGTTTCCTGCTCTTATTATTTTGCCTATGTTTGGTTCTAGACCAGTAAGGAGAGTGTTTAGAGTCATTGTCTCGATAAGTTGAGACTGAGCGTCTTTTTGTTCAGGCGTCAAATTAGTCTTTTGAATTGATGCGTGCAGCTTAGCATTGTGAGTTTGCAAGCGGGAGAAGAATGTTAAAGGTGATTCATTGGGAAGTTGTTTGATTCGTTGCAGGTCTTGGATTAGAGACGTCAGGTTCCGTGAATCTCCGAAATGAACTGACAGCAGTTGTTTGATTTCAGCCCAAGTGGCTGGGCTTCTAGAGTTAATTAGCTGGGCTGCTCGCCCACGGAGTTTATTTTTTATGTGTAAAGTTAATAAGATCTGTTGATCGTTAATGACCATGTGGTGGGCATGGTCACAAGCATTCAAAAAAGTATTCAGAAAAATTTGGTCGCCCTCAAATTCGGGAATGATAGAAAAAATTTCAGAAAGTCTGTACGATTCTATTTCTTGTACTTGTCGTACTTGTTGTACTTGTTCGTTTGCCATTTTAAAAGTTTATTTCATTTGGGTTTTTAGGAAAGGTTTATATTAGATAATCGGACTTTGTCTTAACGCAACAAAAAATACGAAAAATAAATGAAATAAATTCGAAGCACTTAAAAATGATTCAATGTTAAAATGTACTTACAGGATTTTTTCCATAGTACCAGTTGATTCGTGCGTAGAAGTTGCTTGCTTCTTATAACTAGTTGCTTGTTTTTCTTGAAAGAATGATTATTCTTCGATTTGTTGTAGGAATTACGGTTCTTTTTCCGTTGAAGGATGAAATCCACCATTACCAGTTAGAATACTCGTGTTCTGATAATGTTTTGCGGATCTTACCGACTGCGCCAATTGTTAGATCTGATAATCACTGCTTGTGTTTTTAAAAACTATTTTATTGATTAAAATCACAATTGTTACATTAGTTATAATTTATACAATAATCACTTAGAATATAATCTATTGAAATTAGAAGCGTATAGCTTATGAGGTTTAAAACAATAGAAGTTAACTTTACTAAAATACTTGTGAAGCTCGTGTGAGGAACACTGAGTTCAACAAAATAATGTAGACTGAAGAGCGTATGCTATTCAGTCCTATTTATAATATCTTAGGATGCTGATTTGACATGTGTTGATAAAATTGAATTTTGATTTCGTCTGCAGTTCTCACAGTAATCCAAAACTCGTACGTGACTTTAGAGTGTTAAAATATCATATTAAAACGATAATAAAAGAGAATATGATACGATTTATAATTTTATCAGTGATGGTGTCTTATTACCTGTGAGACTTTACTGATTAGAGACTTAACAATAATAAGATATGTACATGGTTGAAATATAATATAACATATATATATATATATATATATATATATATATATATATATATATATATATATATATATATATATATATATATATATATATATAAAATGCTATGTATTTGCATATTGGACAATTACGGAGATTGCATGTTTGTGTTATTTGCTGAATCAAGGTTTGAATTTGTTTATTTCCTTTAGATGGTTTTCAAAATTTATTTAAATTAGCTAAAAATCCGAAAGGTATGTGTTTTAGAATGTTAATACTTGTTTAGAGTTGTTTTAATAGTTTTAAAGTTTTTATTTGATGTCAACAGTAAGTTTGATACTGACATCTATGTTAGTAGTTATTAAGTTGTCGTTGAAATAATTTCTGACATTTAAGTCATTATGACATTTCTTTTAAGTAGGAAATTTTATTTTTATAGTTAGTAAATGTTTTCCTGGAGAAAGACAAGGAGGTTTAAGTTAGGTTATGTTTGGAATGAAATTAATCAAAATTCATATGGTGTTTTGTTTTGTTTATTTTGGATACTTTGATATTTAGTGAGATAGAACAACAAACAACAGATAAAAGAGAGGTTATAAAATTGGAAAAACAAATTTAAGAAAAAAAGAACAAGTGAAAATTAGGGAGTGAAGAAGGAAAATAATAAACAAGGATTAATAATTTTGAAATTGAATTGAAAGTCAGAAATTATGGAGATCAGCGAAGAAGAGAAAAATAGACTGTAAATAAGAAAGTAGAGGTGGTATTGTGGATTGGAGTTGCAGAGGAGATAAGGACGAGATAAGGTGAAGAATTAATGAAAGGAGAATTGTTGGATTTGGAAAGAGAAGAGTGTAGCTACGAAGAAGGAAGGTTTTTGTGTATTTAATTTTTGGACAAGGTTGTATATTAAAATTTAAATAGTGTATTAGAGTTTCGAACCTGTTATAAAGCTAAATTATCTAAATATCAAAGGAAATAAATTATTTATAGCAGATTAAAAATTTTACTTTAATAAAAATTTCATTTTAAATAGGAACTGGATTTGAACCTGCTCCTGAAGGGAAAGATAAGCTAGCCGGTCCATTAAATATTTTGACATACTTTCGGATCAAAAGGTAAGAGATTTTAATTTGATCTTTTGGTTTTAAAGTTTTTTTTTTGATCTATTGGAAATAAACAAGTTAAAGTTTGATTAGTACTGCAAATTATTAAGTTCAATAAAAAGTAGAACAGCACATTTGGCGCCCAACGCGTGGCGACTGTAAAATTGTTGTTTAATAAAGTGTGCAGTCTTGGTGAAAGTTTGTGAACTGTTGATTGTGGTACATAGTTTTAAAATTCAATAACAATTTCATTTATTAAGGGTATATAAAGTATTAATTCTTAATTGTGTGGTATTTGTATGAAATTAAGGTCAGGAAAACAAACAAAAATGGAGAATAAAAATCAAACACCAGAAACTTCTCAACAAGGTGATACATCCCAACAAACACAAAATGATGATAAATTTATACAATTAATGAACATGATAGCGAACAGATTTGATGAAAACAAAGAAGACATGAATACTAAATTTGAAGAAAGCAAACAAGACATGAATAATAAATTTGAAGAAAGCAAACAAGACATGAATAATAAATTTGAAGAAAGCAAACAAGACATGAATAATAAATTTGAAGAAAACAAACAAGACATGAATAATAAATTTGATGAAAATAACAAAAAAATGGACGAAAGCAAACAAGACATGAATAGTAAATTTGAAGAAATCAACAACAAAATGGACAATAAATTTGAAGAAAGCAAACAAGATATGAACAAAAAAATGGATGAGAACAATAAGAAATTGGAAACGAGTATAGTAGAGTTACACAATGAAGTGGACCAGAAAATTAAGAAAGTAGAAGAAAAGGTAGAAAAGGTTTATGAAGAGATAAATGAATTTAAAAAAGAAGTAAGAGTAGAAGTAGAACATGTTATAGTAGATGGTATGAATGAAATAGATATACGCATGAAAAAACAAGAAGATATAATCAAAACACAATTAAAAGAACAGGATGGTAAGATCGAACAGAATACGAAGATATTGAAGGACACGTACACACCTATATTTAACACATATGCTACACCACATCATACACTGGTAAATCAATTCTATGGTGATTCCAGAATCCACCCAAAAGTATTTTTAGAACGTTTAAGGCAATATCTAAAATAAATAAATTTAAATTTTAATTTAAAACATGAAATTCAAAATTCATTAAAAGGTGAAGCCGAAATTTGGTATCAAATTGTAGAATCTGAATTTGAAACTTTAAAAAAATTTGAAAAGTTATTATTAAAAAAGTATTGGTCTGAACATTGTCAGGAAAAAATTCGTTTCAATTTATTTAATGGAAAATATTCAGAAAATAGTGGTATGTCTAGGGAAAATTATGTCATGCGTAAAATGTACAATATTAAATTCTTAGAGCCAAACTTGACAGAAAATGAAATGATTAAATATCTAGCAAGACATTTTTCTGATGACATCCACCAAGTAATCATTACACAACGCATTACGACATTAGATGGTTTGAATGAGTACTTGAGAGTGATCGATGATCTTGGGAAACAGTTGTTAGGTACGGGTTAGGGTAATAAAATGAGTTTCTGGAGATCCTTTATGGTTATTACTGTTGTCCTATGTCTTATCCACTACTTCATAATTACTTTTTTCCAGATGGTATAAGACGCGTCGTTTCGACATTATTACTTCTAGTCCTAATGGTCCCTTTCCAATCATTTTATGGGAAGAAAAATACACTAAAGCCAATGTCATATTGCCAAAGATATACAAAAAATAAAGTGAACAAAAATATGCTCAAGGTGTTCAATGTATACATATTTCTAGTAATATTTAAAATTAATAAGCAGATTGGGTATTAGGATTAAAGTATTATTTTATGTATATAGTAATTAAACCATAATTATTGAATGGCCTAAGAAAACGTTTTGATTTCACACCTTATATAGTTTATGAGATATTTTAAAATTTTAGAAACTGCAAATATTGCATTTTTTCCAAGGATCTGAATTTCTTATTTCGATCGGAAAGTAGAAAACAATTTAAAACCAAATAAAAGTGATGTAACAAAAAAAAACAAAATTTCAAGAAGTATGTTATATTCCCATGATACCAGATTGAAAAGCTACGCTCACGTGCATGTACTGTTCTTTTTTTTTCTTGTAATTAATAACACAGTTCTGCGACAACTGTCAATTTCACAACGTGATTGTTAATCTAATAACAAATATGGAATGAACACTAAATTTGACCAACAAAATACATATATTAATAAGTTCAGAGTAGACCTTAAAACCGAGATAAGTGATTTAAATATCAAATTAGAGTCGTATATAAGTGAATATAAGAAAAGAAGGTTGGAAATTGAGCAGAATATGAAAAAAATAGTAGGTGATATACGAAGTAAAAATGGATGCGAAAATAATGAAGTTGATAAATTAAATATAGAAACGGGAAATATATTAAATGAAAAATGTGATGGAAAAATAAAAAACGTACAGGTAAAAATAAATAAACTGAAAACTGATTCAGGGAAAGCATGTCTTATAAATTAACTGGTTGTCATCGGCAGATGAGAGAAAAAACCGCGAAAAATCAGGGACCAAAATTATTTTTTCCACATAAAACTCACTGTAACTTCATAACCATTAAAGTACGCGCATTGACAAACTCATTTTCGGAAACTACAGAAAAAGACCTTTAATTTGACATATCGTACAGCTCGGTACGATAAACACCAAAAAAGATATAGGGCCAAATAGCCCCAACACCTAGCACAAAATAGCCACGCGGCGAGGCCCTGCAGCGCAACAGCTCGCGACCGGCAAAGCCCGTGCTACGTCACACCGCCGGGAAACTATAAATATGCGCACGCCCGCTAGCCCTGCATCAGTTCGTCCGCATCCATCGTCCGCTACACATCGATCAATCAGTCCGTTCGCAGCCATCCTCGAGTACACATCAATCAGTTAGTTCGCGACCATCGTCCTATACACATCAGCGTCTGCCTTTGACACCGCCTACCTGAAGACAGTATTATATTGTAGTAATTATCTATTTTATTCCACAACCTGCCTAACTAGTAGTTTGGAGTGCACAGTAGTGGTGAAAAGTGGAGTGGGTGTTGTTTAGTGCATTATAAAAGAAAATCGTAATGAATACCAGGAGTCGATCTAGGCAGAGGGACGGCGTCCCATCTAGCCAGATAGATTCAGAACCAACACAGAGCCATTCGCCCCAGGTCCCGGACGCTCTCTTTACCAATCAAGAGGACTCAGGTCTGGTAAGGGAAACGGTGAACCCCTTGTCGCCCAACGTCGCGGCCCGTCAATTTCTCATCAGTCAAGAGGATTCAGGTCTGGTAAGGGAAACGGTGAACCCCTTGTCGCCCAACGTCGCGGCCCGTCAATTTCTCATCAGTCAAGAGGATTCAGGTCTGGTAAGGGAAACGGTGAACCCCTTGTCGCCCAACGTCGCGGCCCGTCAATTTCTCATCAGTCAAGAGGATTCAGGTCTGGTAAGGGAAACGGTGGACCCCTTGTCGCCCAACGTCGCGGCCCGACGATTTTTCACCGGTCAATGGGATTCAGCCCCGGCCAGCCAGGGGGCTGCCCCTAGCCATAGTACATATACAAACCTAGGAAGGGGACAAGAAGCGCAGCCCTTCCTCACACCAGCCAATAGCCGACGCCTACCTACTGCACCCACGGACTCCACAACCGGAAGCCTTCAAGGAGCACAGCCACTACCTTTAACAATGCCTGCTACCCCTGCTCTCACACCAAGTGGGGGGAACACAAGCCACAGTGATGCATTAACACGTGCACTCACGAAAGCGGTGCAACAGCTAACACAGGCACTCACAGAAGCGGTGCAATGACTAACGTGCACCACGGAAACGCTCCTGCAGCACCTAGCTCTACAATCGAGGACAAGCCGCGACCCCCCGGCTTCGCCCCGGGCCACTTCGGGCCCTATCCAACCAACCTCACAACCACTTCCGGGATCGGAATGGCAATATGACATATGGGATGGAATAAAAATTATAAATCATTTAATAGAAAAACATACAACCAAACAGATGCTAATGATCAAAATTTCAACAGACAAAATTATTATGCAAATAGACAACAGAATGGGTATAATAATAATTATCAAAAAAATTATGACAATAGAAATTTTAATAATCAAAATAAAGGTAGAGATTATGACGAAAATAGGAGGTACAACGGTAATGATAATTATAATAAAGAACCGAATAGGTATGATAATAAACGCGATTCAGTAAGATATGCACAGGTAAATAATACAAATGTCAGATCTGATCAACAGAATGACATGAATCAAATTAACACGATAGCAGAGGTAAATTCACATTTTCCAAGGGAAAATTTTTAGATAGGGAAGTTTTAATTGGGATGACAACATACGGACATATGCGAGAATTTATAGGTATTGAAAATGAATCAAATTTAGATAATAATAGAATTAGTAATTTACCAATCATCAACATTAAAGTTAATGAAATAAATTTAAAAGCATTGATTGATACGGGATCAGAAATCAGTTTAATAAATGGAAAGATAATAGATAGTAAAAAAGAGCTATATAAAAAAAATTGTACTAAGATTTCAAAAATTAAATTAGTAAATGCAAATGGTAAAAAATTCGCAGAATGCAATAAAATCATAAATTTAGATTTTGAAGTAAAAGAGATACGTTTTAGAGGCGAGTTTGTAATTGTTGACAATTTGAGTTTTGATGTCATAATTGGTGAAGATATTTTATCACGACTTAAGGCAAAAATAGATTTTGGGGAAAAGTTCCTAGTTTTAAAAGGTACTGCGGTGAAAATGTTTAATAAAAATGAGTTAAACATAGTGGGTTATATAAGTAATTGTAATAATAATAATTTAAATGATGAAAAATATAAGCCTACATGTGAAATGAATAATTATAAAATGCCTAAAAGATTGGAGATAAATTGTCTTACTAAATATGAAAATCTAATAAGAAAATTGTTACAAAATTATATGTCGTTAATAAATTACAAACCGAGAATAGCTAAAAGTTATGTACACAAGTTCATAGTAGATGAAAGTAAATTCAAAATATTTGGAAAAAGAAAACACAAAAACTTCAAGACGAGGAAGAAATTTTGCACTGGAAATAATTGGAATAGGAGCAATAAGAAAAATACGGAAAGGGACATGAATAGGGAATTTTATACGGAATTATACACTATATACAAATACGGATCTATTAACAAAGATAATTTGGATTTGTGGGATATAATGAAAAATATACTAGTGATAAATAAGCGTGGATATAAATTTGAAATAATATGTAATGACGTAGTAAAGGGTAATGTAAATAAATATCGTTGTAATTTGATATTTGAGAGCAATGGCAATGGAGACGAATTGGTCATTATGCCTGCCCTCAGCATTTGATATTATATTGTGCAGAGATATTTTGTTTGGACCAAGGGAAATGTAGTTTTAAGTGCGGAATAAATAAATAATGAATTATATAAAACGGTCAAGAGTTACCGGTACATATATGAAAATAAGTATGATTATAAATGATAAATGAAAATGTAATACGTGCGGAGACGCCTCAGTTCTCCAAAGATATATGAATGGTGAAATTACCACATATGGTCAATTTTAATTTTAAAATATCCAAGGTCCAAACAAAATGTTTATTCTCATTATGATAGACGTGTGGGGGAGTTGGCATGGGTTCATATTCGAACGGATTTCCCGAGTTTAATGATATAAAATTTAACAATATTATAATTAAAGTTATTAATTGCATTCCAGTTAAGTCAAATTATTATTATAAAACGCATTACAAAAAAACTCACAAAGGTATATCCCACAAAAAGATGTAATACAAATACGGTTTGTAGAATACTTTCTAAATATTTTAAAACTGTAGGCACTCCTAGAAAAATTTTAGCTGACAATGTGACATATTTTGACAACGACAGATTAAAGAAATATTTGACAAATTAAAACACACAAAGAAAACACAACAAAACTGATGATAAATACAGTATTTTGCAAATACGGCATAATTGAATAAAATTAAACAGTTTTACATAAGTAAAAGCTTATAATTTGGGGAGGGAAAATGCTATGTATTTGCATATTGGACAATTACGAAGATTGCATGTTTGTGTTATTTGCTGAATCAAGGTTTGAATTTGTTTATTTCCTTTAGATGGTTTTCAAAATTTATTTAAATTAGCTAAAGATCCGAAAGGTATGTGTTTTAGAATGTTAATACTTGTTTAGAGTTGTTTTAATAGTTTTAAAGTTTTTATTTGATATCAACAGTAAGTTTGATACTGACATCTATGTTAGTAGTTATTAAGTTGTCGTTGAAATAATTTCTGATATTTAAGTCATTATGACATTTCTTTTAAGTAGGAAATTTTATTTTTATAGTTAGTAAATGTTTTCCTGGAGAAAGACAAGGAGGTTTAAGTTAGGTTATGTTTGGAATGAAATTAATCAAAATTCATATGGTGTTTTGTTTTGTTTATTTTGGATACTTTGATATTTAGTGAGATAGAACAACAAACAACAGATAAAAGAGAGGTTGTAAAATTGGAAAAACAAATTTAAGAAAAAAAGAACAAGTGAAAATTAGGGAGTGAAGAAGAAAAATAATAAACAAGGATTAATAATTTTGAAATTGAATTGAAAGTCAGAAATTGTGGAGATCAGCGAAGAAGAGAAAAATAGACTGTAAATAAGAAGGTAGAGGTGGTATTGTGGATTGGAGTTGCAGAGGAGATAAGGACGAGATAAGGTGAAGAATTAATGAAAGGAGAATTGTTGGATTTGGAAAGAGAAGAGTGTAGCTACGAAGAAGGAAGGTTTTTGTGTATTTAATTTTTGGACAAGGTTGTATATTAAAATTTAAATAGTGTATTAGAGTTTCGAACCTGTTATAAAGCTAAATTATCTAAATATCAAAGGAAATAAATTATTTATATCAGATTAAAAATTTTACTTTAATAAAAATTTCATTTTAAATAGGAACTGGATTTGAACCTGCTCCTGAAGGGAAAGATAAGATAGCCGGCCCATTAAATATTTTGACATACTTTCGGATCAAAAGGTAAGAGATTTTAATTTGATCTTTTGGTTTTAAAGTTTTTTTTTTTGATCTATTGGAAATAAACAAGTTAAAGTTTGATTAGTACTGTAAATTATTAAGTTCAATAAAAAGTAGAACAGCACAATATATATATATATATATATATATATATATTACTAAATATTGTGTATTTTAATATAGTTTTAAAAATGTCGTGTTGCTTTTTTTTTATAAAATTTCACTCAAATTATTATTTCTCTAGGATGCTGGGCGCCATATCATTCATTGTGCAATGATAAATTAACCAATATTATTGTTTATTTAGCCTCTAAGCAAACAATATTTAAATTTATCTATATTAATAGAACATGAGTTCTTTCTCTCAGAGAGCAGGGTTAAATTATTATGAAACATACACGAAAAGAAAACAAATATTCATCAATTCATGTGAACAAACAACGTATATTCATTGGTTTCTGAAACACATACCTTAAAACTACCTATCTAACTTAAAGCTATTAAATAAATGACATAAATAAATTATACCAACTGGTATTCGGTACAGCACAGTTAACAGTCACTAACCTTTGTAAGTTTTCTTAATACGCAAAAGTTCTCTTGTCAAACCACCTAAAGTTTATTTGTCAGTAGTAATTTCTTGCAATTTCCACTGCATTCACCAAATCCTTAAACGATTCTGGATACACAGCTCCGCTAATACCTCTATTGACGTTGGTCTTGTATGAAATGTTTAACAAATTATAAATATTCCACTCCTTACGGAATCATTCATAACAATAATCTAAAATTCTCATCTGCCCATATTACTTCTTTCAGAAATTGACAAATGTCAGATCAAAAACTTCTTGCTTTCAAAACTACATGTACATGTACTTACTTACATTTTATACTGTTTTTAATTTAATTTCTCTCTCTTCTCATTTCCTTTACTTCTTCAACCAATCTTTAACTTTATTAAATTATTATTCTTTTCTATCCTTTCAAAATTAATAGAAAACTTCTCCTCCTCAATTACTTATTATCTCCCGTGGCAACCACCTTCCCTTCTTTTTTTTATTGTCCCTATTTTTCACAACACAAATGATTTAAAAGATTTATGAGACTAACAAACTTAACTTACATAATATAAAATCAATCAAATTGCTTCTAATGAATATAAGTTGTTGTGTTTATTAAAATTTTTGCGACCTTCCATCGTCCCGTATCTATTCATATTTCCTTTTGTCCATCTTTGTTTTAACTTAACCCTTTTTAACAGTTAACATATTTTTGTTTTGTATTAATAGATTGCGAAATTGACTGTATTTACCATTGCACAAACGTCTGACGGTGGATAACATAGCAATATATATATATATATATATATATATATATATATATATAGTATAGTGGTGAGAGGTAATTGAATCCTCTCATGTGGTCTAATGCTACTATACACCAGACATCATAGATGTCTCCATGGTGCATAGCGACTTGCTATTTTGCAAGTACCGAGAGCGGCGACCTTCAGCCCTTGGTGGACTTAACCTATATACTGTTATTATACATGATTTGCAGGAAACAACTACTCAGCGGGCAAATACCCCGACCTGCATTGAATTACACCTTACAAATCATGAAAAATTGGTAGCCAATGTCATTTGTCAACTCCCTGACCAGACATAGACCGGTTTCGAACTTATTAGTTCTCCTCAGTATGCCATAGGTCATGGAGCAGACAAATGACAGTGGCCAACCTGCTGGTCTTATAGAGACTAATGTAAATGGTATAGTGGTGAGAGGTAATTGAATCCTCTCATGTGGTCTAATGCTACTATACACCAGACATCATAGATGTCTCCGTGGTGCATAGCGACTTGCTATTTTGCAAGTACCGAGAGCGGCGACCTTCAGCCCTGGGTGGACTTAACCTATATACTGTTATTATACATGATTTGCAGGAAACAACTACTCAGCGGGCAAATACCCCGACCTGCATTGAATTACACCTTACAAATCATGAAAAATTGGTAGCCAATGTCATTTGTCAACTCCCTGACCAGACATAGACCGGTTTCGAACTTATTAGTTCTCCTCAGTATGCCATAGGTCATGGAGCAGACAACTGACAGTGGCCAACCTGCTAGTCTTATACAGACTAATGTAAATGGTATAGTGGTGAGAGGTAATTGAATCCTCTCTAACTAATAAGTTCGAAACCGGTCTATGTCTGGTCAGGGAGTTGACAAATGACATTGGCTACCAATTTTTCATGATTTGTAAGGTGTAATTCAATGCAGGTCGGGGTATTTGCCCGCTGAGTAGTTGTTTCCTGCAAATCATGTATAATAACAATATATATATATATTGTAATGATATTCCGAATGCTGTGAAATGAAAAATATATAGATGAAATAGATTGGTATTGACTAAAATTTGAATTTTGAAAAGTGAAATTTTGTAAATTGTGAAAAATTTAATTTCTTGCCAGGGCGCCAAACCTAAAATTGAATTACCAACTTCAGATTGAATAGAGCACGAGAACAACTGTGCCCACACTGCAAACAGTTTCTCTTAATCTCAAGAGCAGTTTCTATATATTTAAGTTTGTTGACATACAGAATTCCTTAAAATTAACTAAAATAGAAATTTGTCTTTATTATTTTTGCTCGAGACTTTTGTATATTAAAGCTTTATTTATTTTAAAAGATACCTTTTTCGCACGCAAATCACTCGTTGATATCGTTCTTTGGTTCAAACTTTTTTCACATTTATAATTCAAATTTGAATTTCCAAACTAGTTTTCCACTACTCGAAAACCTTAACCAATTTATTTATTTTCCTCCTTTTTTTTTCTCTTCCAAAATAATCCAATCTCAAAATGTTTTTCTTTTGCCTTATTTCTGCTTCTTTAACTTCTGCTATTAATAAATAATCTCCGTCTACTCAAAAATCTTCCGTATTTATTTTTTCTATATTTATTCTCCTTCAAAATTCATCATAATCAATCTCCTGTCAAAAATTCTCACTTGCTTGATCTTCCTTCACTTTTTTTTTGTACTTTTCTAATAATGTTTGTGAATATTGGAATTTATTGTTTATAACTACAGTACAACTCCTACTAAGCCTTTTCTACTGAGTTTTTATAATTATTATCAGTAGTAGTTTATATTTTAAAAATATCATCTCACAAAAAAAAACTAATACCTATAACAAATATTTCTTAACTAATATTGTCAATAAATTATCGTTATTTTATCTAATTTTTGTTGACCATTTAACTACCTGCAGTATATACACAGCCATACTGGATTCAATCTAAAGTTGGAAGTAGTAATTTCGGTAACGAATGTTATATTGCCATATATCCCCCCCCCCCAAGATAAATAAGTTCTTTGTCCTAAAGAATTTCTTTATAATTGCAAGGATATAACATTCGTACTATTATTCATTATCTGGTGTGTAAGGATAAAGTAACCCAATATGAAACTTCCCCCTTGTTGTATTCTCTGTAATGTGATTAAGTTCACAATTGTCATCATTAGTTACTTTACTTTTATTATACAATTGTTGAATTTCATATTTTACAAACTTTAGAAACTAGTCCAAACATGGACCTATGGCAACCTTCCGCACTCGAAAACCATACTGAAAATGAATATTCTGTTTGAACCTTGGACCCCCATTACGACTACTTTATTTTTAATTGTTTATTAATCATATGTGGTACCTTTACCATTCATATGCATTGACTCGATTGGTCATTAATATCATTTCATATTTATTTATTTTAATCATTTATTTAATTTTCGGTAACTCCTGACCGCTTTCATAAACTTCATTATTTAATCATTATTTATTTATTATTTAAATTACAACTACCTCGGTCCAAACAAAACATCCCAAAACAATATAATATCAAACATAATATTTTTAGTCGCAAACTCCTCTATAAATCCTTATTTTACTATAAGGAACCTAACCAGACTGCAACCAACAGCTACTCTCCGGGCTATGTGCCCCGCCGAGCGCTGAATTACAAGTTACAAGCCTGGCGCGTTAAGTGTAATAATTGCATATTAGAGAGAGGTATATATATATATATATATATATATAAAATATATATATATATAAATATATATATATATATATATATATATGTGTGTGAAATGTTGTTGTAATTCCGGGTGCTCTCCCGCGTCGATGGTCGACTCCTCCAGGAGTCATGGTTGTCTAAACGACGTTTCGGCAGAATCTCATCTGCCATCTTCAGGTTCTCGCTAAAAGCTGCCTACTGCTGCTCCTCGTTGCTCGAACTGAGCTGAACAGTTCAGTTCAACCATGGAGGAGTCGACCATCGACGCGGGAGAGCACCCGGAATTACAACAACACTTCATTTAACACCCGCGAAAACTCAAAAAACAACATATATATATGTATGTATATATATATATATATATATATATATATATATATATATATATATATATATATATATATGGCAATATAACATTCGTTACCGAAATTACTACTTTCAACTTTAGATTGGATCCAGTATGGCTGTGTATATACTGCAGGTAGTTAAATGGTCAACAAAAATTAGATAAAATAACGATAATTTATTGACAATATTAGTTAAGAAATATTTGTTATAGTTATTAGTTTTTTTTTTGTGAGATGATATTTTTAAAATATAAACTACTATTGATAATAATTATAAAAACTCAGTAGAAAAGGCTTAGTCGGAGTTGTACTGTAGTTATAAACAATAAATTCCAATATTCACAAACATTATTAGAAAAGTACAAAAAAAAAAGTGAAGGAAGATCAAGCAAGTGAGAATTTTTGACGGGAGATTGATTATGATGAATTTTGAAGGAGAATAAGTATAGAAAAAATAAATACGGAAGATTTTTGAGTAGACGGAGATTATTTATTAATAGCAGAAGTTAAAGAAGCAGAAATAAGGCAAAAGAAAAACATTTTGAGATTGGATTATTTTGGAAGAGAAAAAAAAAGGAGGAAAATAAATAAATTGGTTAAGGTTTTCGAGTAGTGGAAAACTAGTTTGGAAATTCAAATTTGAATTATAAATGTGAAAAAAGTTTGAACCAAAGAACGATATCAACGAGTGATTTGCGTGCGAAAAAGGTATCTTTTAAAATAAATAAAGCTTTAATATACAAAAGTCTCAAGCAAAAATAATAAAGATAAATTTCTATTTTAGTTAGTTTTAAGGAATTCTGTATGTCATTTAACTGGTGACAGTTCCATTTGTCATTTAGTAATATAAGTATTTTCTTGATAACTTTTCGTTATTTTAAATTGAATAACAAACTTAAATATATAGAAACTGCTCTTGAGATTAAGAGAAACTGTTTGCAGTGTGGGCACAGTTGTTCTCGTGCTCTATTCAATCTGAAGTTGGTAATTGAATTTTAGATTTGGCGCCCTGGCAAGAAATTAAATTTTTCACAATTTACAAAGTTTCACTTTTCAAAATTCAAATTTTAGTCAATACCAATCTATTTCATCTATATATTTTTCATTTCACACCATTCGGAATATCATTACAAATTGGCGCCCAACGCGGTGCTAGTTTAAAAATTGTGACATTTAATGTCAACTAAGAAATTTTAAAAAGAAAAGGTTACTAAACTGTTACTCAATAATTTATGGATTTAAGGTCAGGTAAAGTAACTACAATGGCTGAAAACACGGAACAAACCACAACACCTAGTATTTCTCAACAATCTGGGGACACTGCACAAACATCACCAGATTTTAATATGATAAACCAAATTATGGAGATGATGACAAGAAAATTTGATGAAAACAACACAAAATTGGGACAAAAATTAGATGAAAACCAACAAGAAATTTCTAGAAAAATGGACGAAAACAATGCAAAATTGGAAACGAAACTAGACGGATTTAGACAAGAAATAAGAGATGAAATACAAACAAAATTGGTACAAATAGAAGAGGAGATAAGGACAGAATTGAGAAAAGAAGTAAACACACTGGTTGATCGCGGATTTTTGGAACTTAATCAACAAATAGAACAACAAAACAAAAGAATTGATGAATGCTTAAAAGAACAGGAAGGAAAGATAAAACAGAACACACTGGTTGATCGCGGATTTTTGTAACTTAATCAACAAATAGAACAACAAAACAAAAGAATTGATGAATGCTTAAAAGAACAGGAAGGAAAGATAAAACAGAACACGCAGATGTTACAGGAGGTTACGCAAGAGGTGAGCAAACACGGGGAGAGAATTGAACAGAACATGATGATTTTAAAAGATATTCAAAGCAACAAGAATGAAAAGAAGAAAATGCAAATATATGAAAAACATGGGAAAAATAATAAGAAGCGAATTCGACAGACACAAAAATGGTCGACTAATAAAACAATTAAAGACAAAAAATATAAATCAAACAGAATATTTAAAAAGTACAGGAGTATAAGAGTAAGCAAACAAAGCCAAATAACTAGGAAATAAAATAGGGAAAGGAAAAAGAAGGTTAAGAAACATAAAAGAAGAAAACAAAGACATAAAAAGGTGCTTAGAAAAGGAATAGTTTACTTAAAAGTTAAAATGAAGGGAAAAAGAAGAATAAAAACTTCCGGACGAGGAAGAAATTTTACAATTCGAATAAGAAGGTCACTGGAAACAATTTGCGCAGAATGAAAAAGGAAAATACGAATAGGACCACGAATAGGATATATTATACGATATTATACAGGAAATACAGGATATTGGATAAAAACAAAGGCAATCTGGAATTGGGAGATATAATGGAAAATATACAAGGGGTAAATGAACATAGAAATAATTTTGTAGGAATTTGCAATAACTTAGTTAGAAGTAAAGTAAATAAAATAAGTTGTAATTTCATGTTTGAGAACAATAGCGACGGGAAAGGACTGGTTCCTGCGTCATCTTTCAACATTTGATATTATATTTCAAATGTGCTTTTAGAGGGCGGAATATTAAACATAATATTTTTAGTCGCAAACTCCTCTATAAATCCTTATTTTACTATAAGGAACCTAACCAGACTGCAACCAACAGCTACTCTCCGGGCTATGTGCCCCGCCGAGCGCTGAATTACAAGTTACAAGCCTGGCGCGTTAAGTGTAATAATTGCATATTACCATCAAAACGCTAATGCTTCGATTGCAACAAACATCAGCCGAAAGACTGATCCTACTTAAAGGAGCTCCCTTGCCAGTCGTCACACACCACTTGCAGACTGCAGTTTCGAGCTATTGGCTCTCGTCAGTGCAAGGTAGGTATGCGACGACCGACATGAGAATCCTTTGACTATAGTACATCCCGGTATTCTTAAAATAGCGACATGCAAAACAGCCAGCAGGCGCCATCCACCGGTCCAGTGTCTGTTGCAATCGAAAAATAAATAGCCTGACTTGGCTTAGCATAGTTCAAATGTGCTTTTAGAGGGCGGAATATTAAACATAATATTTTTAGTCGCAAACTCCTCTATAAATCCTTATTTTACTATAAGGAACCTAACCAGACTGCAACCAACAGCTACTCTCCGGGCTATGTGCCCCGCCGAGCGCTGAATTACAAGTTACAAGCCTGGCGCGTTAAGTGCAATAATTGCATATTACCATCAAAACGCTAATGCTTCGATTGCAACAAACATCAGCCGAAAGACTGATCCTACTTAAAGGAGCTCCCTTGCCAGTCGTCACACACCACTTGCAGACTGCAGTTTCGAGCTATTGGCTCTCGTCAGTGCAAGGTAGGTATGCGACGACCGACATGAGAATCCTTTGACTATAGTACATCCCGGTATTCTTAAAATAGCGACATGCAAAACAGCCAGCAGGCGCCATCCAGCGGTCCAGTGTCTGTTGCAATCGAAAAATAAATAGCCTGACTTGGCTTAGCATAGTTCAAATGTGCTTTTAGAGGGCGGAATATTAAACATAATATTTTTAGTCGCAAACTCCTCTATAAATCCTTATTTTACTATAAGGAACCTAACCAGACTGCAACCAACAGCTACTCTCCGGGCTATGTGCCCCGCCGAGCGCTGAATTACAAGTTACAAGCCTGGCGCGTTAAGTGTAATAATTGCATATTACCATCAAAACGCTAATGCTTCGATTGCAACAAACATCAGCCGAAAGACTGATCCTACTTAAAGGAGCTCCCTTGCCAGTCGTCACACACCACTTGCAGACTGCAGTTTCGAGCTATTGGCTCTCGTCAGTGCAAGGTAGGTATGCGACGACCGACATGGGAATCCTTTGACTATAGTACATCCCGGTATTCTTAAAATAGCGACATGCATGAGAGCCAATAGCTCGAAACTGCAGTCTGCAAGTGGTGTGTGACGACTGGCAAGGGAGCTCCTTTAAGTAGGATCAGTCTTTCGGCTGATGTTTGTTGCAATCGAAGCATTAGCGTTTTGATGGTAATATGCAATTATTACACTTAACGCGCCAGGCTTGTAACTTGTAATTCAGCGCTCGGCGGGGCACATAGCCCGGAGAGTAGCTGTTGGTTGCAGTCTGGTTAGGTTCCTTATAGTAAAATAAGGATTTATAGAGGAGTTTGCGACTAAAAATATTATGTTTAATATTCCGCCCTCTAAAAGCACATTTGAACTATGCTAAGCCAAGTCAGGCTATTTATTTTTTGATTGCAACAGACACTGGACCGCTGGATGGCGCCTGCTGGCTGTTTTGCATGTCGCTATTTTAAGAATACCGGGATGTACTATAGTCAAAGGATTCTCATGTCGGTCGTCGCATACCTACCTTGCACTGACGAGAGCCAATAGCTCGAAACTGCAGTCTGCAAGTGGTGTGTGACGACTGGCAAGGGAGCTCCTTAAGTAGGATCAGTCTTTCGGCTGATGTTTGTTGCAATCGAAGCATTAGCGTTTTGATGGTAATATGCAATTATTACACTTAACGCGCCAGGCTTGTAACTTGTAATTCAGCGCTCGGCGGGGCACATAGCCCGGAGAGTAGCTGTTGGTTGCAGTCTGGTTAGGTTCCTTATAGTAAAATAAGGATTTATAGAGGAGTTTGCGACTAAAAATATTATGTTTAATATTCCGCCCTCTAAAAGCACATTTGAACTATGCTAAGCCAAGTCAGGCTATTTATTTTTCGATTGCAACAGACACTGGACCGCTGGATGGCGCCTGCTGGCTGTTTTGCATGTCGCTATTTTAAGAATACCGGGATGTACTATAGTCAAAGGATTCTCATGTCGGTCGTCGCATACCTACCTTGCACTGACGAGAGCCAATAGCTCGAAACTGCAGTCTGCAAGTGGTGTGTGACGACTGGCAAGGGAGCTCCTTTAAGTAGGATCAGTCTTTCGGCTGATGTTTGTTGCAATCGAAGCATTAGCGTTTTGATGGTAATATGCAATTATTACACTTAACGCGCCAGGCTTGTAACTTGTAATTCAGCGCTCGGCGGGGCACATAGCCCGGAGAGTAGCTGTTGGTTGCAGTCTGGTTAGGTTCCTTATAGTAAAATAAGGATTTATAGAGGAGTTTGCGACTAAAAATATTATGTTTAATATTCCGCCCTCTAAAAGCACATTTGAAATATAATATCAAATGTTGAAAGATGACGCAGGAACCAGTCCTTTCCCGTCGCTATTGTTCTCAAACATGAAATTACAACTTATTTTATTTACTTTACTTCTAACTAAGTTATTGCAAATTCCTACAAAATTATTTCTATGTTCATTTACCCCTTGTATATTTTCCATTATATCTCCCAATTCCAGATTGCCTTTGTTTTTATCCAATATCCTGTATTTCCTGTATAATATCGTATAATATATCCTATTCGTGGTCCTATTCGTATTTTCCTTTTTCATTCTGCGCAAATTGTTTCCAGTGACCTTCTTATTCGAATTGTAAAATTTCTTCCTCGTCCGGAAGTTTTTATTCTTCTTTTTCCCTTCATTTTAACTTTTAAGTAAACTATTCCTTTTCTAAGCACCTTTTTATGTCTTTGTTTTCTTCTTTTATGTTTCTTAACCTTCTTTTTCCTTTCCCTATTTTATTTCCTAGTTATTTGGCTTTGTTTGCTTACTCTTATACTCCTGTACTTTTTAAATATTCTGTTTGATTTATATTTTTTGTCTTTAATTGTTTTATTAGTCGACCATTTTTGTGTCTGTCGAATTCGCTTCTTATTATTTTTCCCATGTTTTTCATATATTTGCATTTTCTTCTTTTCATTCTTGTTGCTTTGAATATCTTTTAAAATCATCATGTTCTGTTCAATTCTCTCCCCGTGTTTGCTCACCTCTTGCGTAACCTCCTGTAACATCTGCGTGTTCTGTTTTATCTTTCCTTCCTGTTCTTTTAAGCATTCATCAATTCTTTTGTTTTGTTGTTCTATTTGTTGATTAAGTTACAAAAATCCGCGATCAACCAGTGTGTTCTGTTTTATCTTTCCTTCCTGTTCTTTTAAGCATTCATCAATTCTTTTGTTTTGTTGTTCTATTTGTTGATTAAGTTCCAAAAATCCGCGATCAACCAGTGTGTTTACTTCTTTTCTCAATTCTGTCCTTATCTCCTCTTCTATTTGTACCAATTTTGTTTGTATTTCATCTCTTATTTCTTGTCTAAATCCGTCTAGTTTCGTTTCCAATTTTGCATTGTTTTCGTCCATTTTTCTAGAAATTTCTTGTTGGTTTTCATCTAATTTTTGTCCCAATTTTGTGTTGTTTTCATCAAATTTTCTTGTCATCATCTCCATAATTTGGTTTATCATATTAAAATCTGGTGATGTTTGTGCAGTGTCCCCAGATTGTTGAGAAATACTAGGTGTTGTGGTTTGTTCCGTGTTTTCAGCCATTGTAGTTACTTTACCTGACCTTAAATCCATAAATTATTGAGTAACAGTTTAGTAACCTTTTCTTTTTAAAATTTCTTAGTTGACATTAAATGTCACAATTTTTAAACTAGCACCGCGTTGGGCGCCAATTTGTAATGATATTCCGAATGGTGTGAAATGAAAAATATATAGATGAAATAGATTGGTATTGACTAAAATTTGAATTTTGAAAAGTGAAACTTTGTAAATTGTGAAAAATTTAATTTCTTGCCAGGGCGCCAAATCTAAAATTCAATTACCAACTTCAGATTGAATAGAGCACGAGAACAACTGTGCCCACACTGCAAACAGTTTCTCTTAATCTCAAGAGCAGTTTCTATATATTTAAGTTTGTTATTCAATTTAAAATAACGAAAAGTTATCAAGAAAATACTTATATTACTAAATGACAAATGGAACTGTCACCAGTTAAATGACATACAGAATTCCTTAAAACTAACTAAAATAGAAATTTATCTTTATTATTTTTGCTTGAGACTTTTGTATATTAAAGCTTTATTTATTTTAAAAGATACCTTTTTCGCACGCAAATCACTCGTTGATATCGTTCTTTGGTTCAAACTTTTTTCACATTTATAATTCAAATTTGAATTTCCAAACTAGTTTTCCACTACTCGAAAACCTTAACCAATTTATTTATTTTCCTCCTTTTTTTTTCTCTTCCAAAATAATCCAATCTCAAAATGTTTTTCTTTTGCCTTATTTCTGCTTCTTTAACTTCTGCTATTAATAAATAATCTCCGTCTACTCAAAAATCTTCCGTATTTATTTTTTCTATATTTATTCTCCTTCAAAATTCATCATAATCAATCTCCTGTCAAAAATTCTCACTTGCTTGATCTTCCTTCACTTTTTTTTTGTACTTTTCTAATAATGTTTGTGAATATTGGAATTTATTGTTTATAACTACAGTACAACTCCGACTAAGCCTTTTCTACTGAGTTTTTATAATTATTATCAATAGTAGTTTATATTTTAAAAATATCATCTCACAAAAAAAAAACTAATAACTATAACAAATATTTCTTAACTAATATTGTCAATAAATTATCGTTATTTTATCTAATTTTTGTTGACCATTTAACTACCTGCAGTATATACACAGCCATACTGGATCCAATCTAAAGTTGAAAGTAGTAATTTCGGTAACGAATGTTATATTGCCATATATATATATATATATATATATATATATATATATACATACATATATATATGTTGTTTTTTGAGTTTTCGCGGGTGTTAAATGAAGTGTTGTTGTAATTCCGGGTGCTCTCCCGCGTCGATGGTCGACTCCTCCATGGTTGAACTGAACTGTTCAGCTCAGTTCGAGCAACGAGGAGCAGCAGTAGGCAGCTTTTAGCGAGAACCTGAAGATGGCAGATGAGATTCTGCCGAAACGTCGTTTAGACAACCATGACTCCTGGAGGAGTCGACCATCGACGCGGGAGAGCACCCGGAATTACAACAACATTTCACACATATATATATATATATATATATATATATATATATATATATACCTCTCACCACTACGCCATTTACACCAGTTTGTATAAAACTAGCAGGTTGGCCTCTGTCATTTGTCTGTTCCATGATCTATGGCATACTGATGAGAACTAATAAGTTCGAAACCGGCCTATGTCTGGTCAGGGAATTGACAAATGACATTGGCTACCAAATGATTTGTAAGGTATAATTCAATGCAGGTCGGAGTATTTGCCCGCTGAGTAGTTGTTTCCTGCAAATCATATATAATAATATATATATGTATCCGACTTTCCAAGAGATTGGAAAGAAATGATACTAGTATTAATCCTTTAGACGAGGCGTGTAAAGAACATGATATCGCATATTCAAGTATTAGCAGATAAAGCATATCAGCGATTTAAAGCCAGTGACTTTTCAATTGGGGAAAAAATAATTGCTTTAGGCGTAGCCGGTGCTATGAAAGCAAAAACTAAACTCGGCATGGGGATACGCAGATGTTCCAAGTCGAAACGTGGTAGAGGACTGCGCAAGGGTAAAATAAGTTTTAATGATGCAGTGCAACAAGCTTGACGTGGTATTAAAAGCAGTAATTCAAATAATCTTATTAAAGTCGCAAAAGAAGCTTTATCATCAATAGGAACAAAGAAATTATCTTTACCAAAGAAATGGATCATTCCTATCCCAAAAATTGCAGGTTTTCTTCCTTTCCTTATACCCTTATTCGCCCGTCTCGGAGCCCTTGGCTCAATTGGTGGTGGTGCTGCAGGAATTGTGAAAGCCGTGAATGATGCAAAGGCTGCTAATGAAAAACTTGATGAGGAGAAGAGACATAATTTAGCCATGGAACAAATGGCAGTAGGAAAAGGATTATACCTGCGACTTTATATAAAAGGAATGGGATTATATCTAGCACCTTTTAAAAAAAAAACCTCCCAATAAAGCTACCTCGCTATTGTCCAACATAGATTTATTGAAATATGCTAAAGATTTACATATTCCAAATTTTCGTGGAGTTTTTATGAAGGATAAGTTACCAGTGAAGATAAGGAAAAATGAATGTGGTATAATTAATTTAGATATTTCATCTGGGCCCGGTGCTCACTGGACAGCATATATGAAGAAAAAGAACTCAATAATCTATTTTGATAGTTATGGAAACTTACGACCCCCCATAAGTGTGATAAGTTATTTCTATAGCGATGGTATCTTAAATAAAGTTCATTATAATCATGATCAGATGCAGAAATATAATTCAAATAATTGTGGTCATTTATGTTTAAAATTTTTATATAATCATTGTAAATAAAGGAAATCTCTTTATTATGTGTATACTATCGAATTGTGCAACATGTCTCTGACTTTTTCACTTACGGGAAACTCTTCCATCTTAACTGCCATATATTTAGAGGATAATTCCGATTATGTTATCGGGCTGTCAAACTTTGAAACATTCAACGTAACCGCAAATATAGACGAACAGAATAATAAATTTACTTATGATAATATGACCATAACCATCCCTGTAGGTGCCTATGAAATTAATGATATTAATAATTATCTTCAAAAATCAATTCGTAAGGATGTGATGATGATATTAATATTATTGCCAATCGTAACACTTCAATGGTAAAAATAGAAACAAATGCTGATATCGACTTTACATCTGAACATTCAATAGGGCGATTATTAGGATTTGAGAAAAGGGTTCTTAAAGCCAATGAGCTAAACGAATCTGACTTTCCAGTACAAATAATTATAAAGTGAATGCTTTATGCATTGATTGCAATATTGCCACTGGCTCTTATTCTATTGGATTACCTGTTCACATAATCCACCAGTTCTCCCCAACAGTGGCTCCAGGTTATAAAATAGTGGAATCGCCTTTAAACATTCTCTATTTCCCAGTAAGCGTTAAGACAATCAACTCAATAACCAGTAAAGTACCGATCAAGACGGGAATTTAGTCAATTTCCGTAAAGAAACCATCACAGTTAGACTGCATTTAAAAAAGTTACATTAAGATGGTAGTTTGCTATAACTATAAATACCACATTCCAAGTGTGGTCGCTAAACACGGTTATAAAAGATAGTATAAAAACAAAAATTTAGTCAGTAATAAGAAGATCGTTAGTCAAGTAACACTTGAGAACAAGATTTTCCTGCAATCTCTTGGTTTTGAAGTACTCATATAATGGATATTTTAAATGTTGCCGAACAACCTCTCATCGATAACTTTTTAGTGATCTCGAGTATCATAATTATCAAAGTTCTGTAGCTGCTAAATTTGATTATAACGGTGAAATTAGAATCCCAATTCAAGAACTGGATGCCTATACCTTACCATGTGAAAGTCTTTTATACTTAGAACGAAGTCTAACTAAAGATGATGGACAACCAGCTACTAAATTGAAATTAATAAATAACGCCTTTAATTTTCTTTTTAGCGAAATTCGATATGAAATAAATGGTATTGTCATTGATTCAATTCGGAGTGTTGGATTAACATCCACTCTTAAGGGATATTTATCTTTTAATGAAAGCGAAAGCGTTAAACTTCAAAATGCTGGATGGTTTCCTAAAGACAGTACATTACCAGATACTGAGAAATTTAATGTTTGCATCCCACTTAAAATGTTAATGGGCTTTTTTGAAGATTACAAAAAAATTATACTGAATGTGAAACAAGAACTGGTTTTAATTCGAAATAGTAACAATTTAGATGCAGTAATTAGTATCGATGAGACGGAAAAGCCTAAAATTAATATCGATAAGTTATATTGGAGAGTACCTCATGTGGGAATTCCACAGCAATTGGCTTTAACCAAGATTTTGGATAAAAATGTCGAAATTCTACTAACTTTCAGAAGTTGGGAACTCGTAGAATATTCTGCACTTTCACAAACTACGAGGCATACTTGATTGAGTGGAAGCCTCTCCTCGTACAGTGTTTTCCAGAAGTTCTCCACCTGATCTGCAGTCGGCGGATTGTCTACAACACGCGAAGGCGGTTGGGAAAGGCGTGAGGGCTTCTTGCGGAACAGTTTATTTTCCACAAGCCCTCTCGCCCGCCTCACTAGTGATTTTTTACAAGTCACTAGCATCCGTATCCTGTCGAGACAGTGCTGTTTGGTGGTTCGCAGTACTGCCTCATTGAGTGTGTGATGGACGCGTCTTAAGTTGGCGGCTAATCAACTCACTTTAGGCGTGAACGGCCTGTTGGCCGCCATATAGTCCATCACACATTGGATACGGGATGCGTGTTGCCTCGCCGACCGGATCTTGGCTTCCATCTTTTGTATGCGCCACTCCGCCCTCTCCTGTGGGGAAGCAGTGTTTCGCCCCTCCACCCCAGAAAAGCGTTGAGCAGCAGCATACACGGCACAATTTATGTGCCAGAGGTCAGCCCGTTCTGGTAGCACTGCACGAAGTTCTTCATCCACTCTGGCCAGGTCTTGTGGCCCGGGGGTTTTATGTGGTGTAACCCCCGTCTGGTACTGAGGCCCTCTGGTCTTGGCAGAACGAGGAGAACTACGTCCTCAACCGGTGAATAATAATAATAATAATATTTATTAACCATTTCAGATACAAACTGTACATATGGCAAGTCAATTTTAACAATAATACACATAAATACATATTAATCAAAGTATTAATAAATTTTATACACAACAACAAATAAAATAATATGACGTTCACATGAGTAAAGACAAACAAGGTATATGTATAATAGTGAATAAAATGTATGTATACAGAAAGTACATTATAATAATAATTATAATATAATACTTTATTTGTCCGATGGATCACTAAACATGATAAGGATAAGTCAAAATTATACCTAAGTATAAAACATACATTATGTTAATTTATTAAATGCAAGAAAAATTATTAAATTATATATTAAAAAAAGAGTATAAATATAAGAATACATAAATAAATATAACATAGAATAATAAATAACAAAACACGAGTATATATAACTTTATCTATTTAAAAATGCATCGACACTGTAAAAAGTACCTTCTATTAAAAGATTTTTTAATTTAGATTTAAATGAACTAAAATTTTTCTCGTTTCTTAACTGGCAGAGAATTGTAAAATTTAATGCCTGAGTAATATGGCGATTTTTTATACAGAGACGAATTGTGTGTTGGTACCATGAGGTCATTTCTTCTTGTACTATAATTGTGGTATGAAGAAGTAGTTTTGAATAAATGTAAGTTTTTTTTCACAAAGCACAGGCATTTATAAATATATATTGAGGGCGTTGTGAGCATTTCGGTCACCTCATTCACTGGTCCAGGAGCAGCCCTCACGTAGCCCCTACTACGAAGGTGGGATACATAGTCACGCAGATTTTGTGGCGTGAAGACGCTATGCTCTGGTAGCTTCTCACACCACAGAACATGCATCCGCCCCATGTATCCCCTCCGCGCGGGCTCACTGCTTTCATAACAATAATAATAATAATACTAATAATTTATTGATCTCATGAAAATATAAAATTTTGTAGACAAGTCACAAGCACAAATGCCACATATTACAACACATTAAAAATTTAGTCAATTTCTAAAAACGTGTAATAACTACAATAATAAATTCTTCTTGTAATAACAGACGCACTTACATATATTAGATAATTTTTCAAATAATATATTTTTACGATCCAGAAACGTTTCAGTCATCAAAATCAATATAGAAAAATTCACTTAGATTATATAATGGATTTTTATTTAAGACATCTTTTATTTTATTTTTAAATATTTTCAACGGCAACCTGCGCCAATTCACTGGTAGGGAGTTGTAAAATTTAATACCAATGTTCTCCGCTTTTTTTAATCTAGTCATTGGGGGGACAAGATTCATTTTATTACGTGTGTTATGTTGATGAACATCAGTGTGGGCACAATATTCATTTAGATTTTTATGAACACCTAATAGGGATTGATATACTATTGCTGAGAACACAGTCATTATCTTCAGAGATGCAAAAAATGGCCTACAACTTTCTTCATACTTAGCTCCTACTATACTTCTCACAGCTGATTTTTGAATTACTAATATTTTATGTATAAGAGTATGGGATGCATTACACCATGTAATTAAGGCATAAACCATAACTGAAAAAGTGAATGATAAGCAGTTAGAGCTGCATTTTGATTAACAGTCATCTTTATTCTTCTAATTGCATATACGATCTTGCTTAATTTACCTCGGAGGTTTTCAATTTGTTCAGTCCAAATTAGATTGGCATCGATTTGAAAAAAATTTGACACTTTGCCCTATCTGGTTATTTTTTTTTGTTTCAAACATTAACGATAAAGTTTTACTCTCGTTTAGTAGTAGTTGATTTAGTGTAAACCAGGATTTAGCTTTATGTAGTATTTCAGTTAGAATATGTTGTGGATTTTCTTCTTTGCCAATCTTTTTGCTTAATGTTGTATCATCTGCAAACATTGTTGTTTTGATACTTTGAGAGCTGAGCATGTGTGGTAAATCGTTTATATAAACAAGAAAGAGCAACGGACCCAGTACCGAGCCTTGGGGTATGCCTCTGACGATTTGCAATTTATTACTTCTGACATGGCAACTTTCGACAACTTGATACCTATTTTCTAAGTAAGAACGTATAATATCTAGACATAAACCTCTTACACCATAAAAGTGTAACTATTAAGAATTTGATGATTAACGCAATCAAAAGCCGCCGTTAGATCAGTAAAGACACCAATATATTTATCATTATTTTCAAAAGCATCCTTTATATACCTAGTAAGACTATATATAGCGTCTGATGTCGATAGATTATTTCTAAAGCCAAATTGATGCACACTTAAAATATTGTTCAGTTCAAGATAATTTGTTAACTGTTCGTAAATTATCACTTCCAGAAGTTTGGAAAATGTTGGCAAGATAGATATTTGCCGAAAATTACTTGGATCTGTAGTGTCTCCATTTTTGTATATTGGGAGAATTTTAGCAATTTTTAATTCATTTGGGAAATGTCCTTCAATTAAATAGGAATTGATTATATCTGTTAATGGCTCAATTAAATAATTTGCACATTTTTTAACAACAAAGGTGTTTACTCCATTTATATCTTCAGTTTTTTTATTTTTTTATTTATTTATCATTATTCTTATATCATCTGGGACTACAGGCCTGATAAACATAGAAAAATCATTATTGTGTTTATTGACCATAAGATCTATGGCACTTATTTGAGACGGAGGAAGATTTTTAAATCTGTCATTCATGTTGTTAATAAAAAAATTATTCAACTGATTTGCTGTTATATTTTCTGGATAAGAGGGATATTTATTAACTCGACCTGACTCAGTGTTAATAATGTTCCAAACCGTTTTACTGTAGTTATCCGTATTATTTAGCAGTTTATGATAATAATTTTGTTTGGCTACCTCTAGCTTATTATTGTAGTCTTTTTTGAAGTCGTTGTAAATTTTTTTATTTTGGTCAGTAGGACTTTGTTTTTGGAACTCATATAGAAACATTAGATTATTTTTAGCAATAGTTACTTCAGATGTTATCCATTTTGCTTTATTTAATTTTCTTGTTTTAACTTTCAATAATGGGAGATATATCATAGTAGTACATAAATAAGTTTTCAAATATACTATATTTTTCCTCCGACGTTTGTGCCAAGTGTACATCATCCCAATTTTCATTTCTTAGGTAGTTAATTAAAGTATCCTTAAACTTAAGGATCTGATAAATTTTGGCTTAATAACAGTTTTATATGCAAGATTAATTTCAATATCAACAGTAAGGCCAATATGATCAGATACTCCCAATGGTAAAGTCGCAGCTTTCACACAATCAAAATTATTAAAAATATTGTCTAGGCAGTTACCGCTTTTATGAGTAGGTTCATTTATTAGGTGCTGTAAATCATATGACTGAAAGAATTCAATCACCTTTTGCGTGTTTAGATCACTGATATTATTAAAATGAACATTAAAATCACCTCCAAGAAATACAACAGAATCTCTGTAAAATGTTTCAATATACTTTAAGACATTGTCCATTTTCAGCAAAAATACATCAATTGATTTAGTATTCGGTGATCTATATACATTTATTACAATTAATTTTTGGGATTTTACATAACAAGCTGATATTTCACACATTTGTTCTTCAGACAATTTAGTTAAGTTAACAACTTCACTAGCCATCACATCTTTTTGAACATAAACCCCATTTTTTTTATTTACTCTGCAGTATTGACTAGCAATTTTAAAGTTATTTATGTTGAAGCATGCTAACTCACCCTTGTTCATCCAGTGCTCAGTGAAACACGCTATTTTTATAGTGTGTTCAATTTGCAGGAATTTATTTCTCAAACATTGTACATTTTTATAATAGACAGAAACGTTTTTGGAACTATTTTGACACATTTGTTTGACGTTATTTGTAACAGAAGGTATGCTTAATTTAGATGTGATAGAAAAGAATGCGACTGAATTTTTTCATCTTGGCATTGTTCAATGCAGAAGTTCATCCCTCAGTTCATCTGTCCACTCAAAGCATCCTTGGGCATTGCCAATATCATCAACGGGCGGTCTTTCTGGTTGGGCCCCACCACCTTGCCCTTGACCCCTATCCGCACGGGGTCGATCGTGGGGGCCCTGTCTTCGGCCTATTAGAACCAAAGTTTAGGGCCACAAACATGTTCCGTGGTCAATACAATGTCCAAAAAGACCCAACAAATCAATTGAAGGAATCCCAAACACTAAAATAAAATGCATAAACAAAAAGACAGAAGAATTAGACAACATGATAACTCGAAATAACAGAATTCACACTCCTATAACTCCACACGATTACATAATAAACAAATACCTCTCAAAAATTAACAAACCTAAATACACAGATAGGCAAGAACTGATTAAAACACTTAGAAGCAGGTTTATTGAGCAATTTAATATCGAAACATCGGTACATTTCACAGGAAATAGAATATACATACTTATGTTTGACCTAACAAACCAAGGTTCAGAGTCACCTACACAACCAACAGAAGGAGTCCAAAATGTCTTGTATTAAATTGCTATACGCAAACATCAATAGCTACCAGAACAAAAAACATCTAATTAATCACTACATACAAAATAATAACATCGATTGCACACTGTTTGTAGAGACAAAAACTAAAGAACACTATAACCAATTATCAAGACTGGACGATAATTTAAAAAAATGGCAATGTGGTCAACAGGAACATAAGAAGTGGAAGTTTAATACAGGCAAAAAAGGCGCTCAATATTGGAAAGGAGAATCCACCAACAATAAACAATCCATTAAATAGCACTCTGCATTTTACAATTCCTCACCAAAATGACAAGATACATATATTCCTTGCATATATGCACCCCAACTCTGCAATAGAAGAAAACTTATCTGTCAAAGCATCTTTATATGACAAAGCTATCATCATAGGAGATTTCAACATAAACAACCTGAAAACTAGGCAACTAAACACGTTTATGAACAATTCCAATTTCGTGAAGATCAAAACAAAACCAACATTTATAATGGCAAATAACCCTAGCTCCACACCCGATAGAATTTTGTGTACATCAAACCTCAAACACTTAATAGAAAAAATAGATCTCGTCCCAGACCTCGGATCGGACCACCTGGCTATAGAAATAACACTTAACATACAAATGTCAGCCTTACAAAATGAGGGTTTAGTTCGAGTTAATTTAAAAAAATGTAACATAAACAAGGTAAATGAGGAACTTATTTCATTTATTAATAACAACCCAATAACAAAGGACAAAATTTTAGAATTTATTGAAGTGTTCTCCACTTCTGTAAAGAATAATTGCCCCAAATTTACACTATCTGGCTTCAAATACCAACTCCCACCATTTTTATTAAAACTAATCAAAATAAAGAGACAACTATATAGAGAAATAAAGGAAAATGACGAACCTACACTGAAAACTAAGTATAACGAATTAGGTCGAGATATCCACAAGCTAGTTCTACAATACAAAATTTCTAAATGGCTAGAAGCATGTAAAGAAATTAACGATCTCAAAGGCAGAAAATATTGGCAATCAATAAAAAAACTCTCAATATACAGAAAAGCTCAGCAATCACATGACATTAGGGAAAATGGCTAAGTATGTAAAACAGATCAAGAAAAGACAGGTGCATTCGCCAAATTTTACAAGAAAATATTTACCGAAACCGAAAATGACGATTTCCATGAGGAGCATAGGCAACACATAAACAATTGGTACGAACACTACACACAAAGCATTAATGATGACGGAAATACCCGTTATAGGCGATAATGAATATTTTGGAATCGTGAAAACCGGAAAGAATACCTCCCCAGGTCACAATAATATCCCTAGAATGGTGCTTAAAAAAAATGGATATGGTAGTCCACAAATACATCATAAATATACTTAACTTCTGCTTACAAAATAAATACTTTCCAGTCGAATGGAAACAAGCAATAATAATTACAATACCAAAATCAAACCAAGATCATAGCAGAATGAAAAACTATAGACCGATCATGCTACTACCAGTGCTAGGAAAATTACTAGAAAAGATTATTAAAAATCGAATCGAAACAAGCCTCATAAATGTCATACCTATCTACCAATTTGGATTTAAACATAAAAACTGGTAGAGTTTTTATGTTTATGTTATTATAGTTAAAGTAAGCATGGTAATGCTTCCTTTAACTATAATAACATCAAATATACAAATGCACAATAAAATGGGGCACAGATCGGCAGCAGTGTTCTTGGACGTGTTAAAAGCATTTTACTCTGTGTGGCATAAGGGAATAATATACAAACCATACAATAACAATTGTCCAAACTATCTAATTAGAATAGTCATAGAATTCCTAACAAACCGAAAAATGAAAGTTAAAATATCAAATTATATGTCGGAAGAATTTACCCAAACCGGAGTGCCGCAAGAGTCGCCTTTATCACCCTTACTATATAACATATTTTGCCATGACATATACAATCACAACAATGCCCAGCATTACTTCGATAATAAATGTTACATCCTACAATTTGCCGACGACACAGCAATTATCTCGCATGGTAAAACACTTTCCTCAACAATGGAACAACTGCAAACTAGACTAAACGATACGACAGCTTGGATGAACAAAATAAGTATAAATCCACAGAAGCCTTCCCTCATAATATTCAACCACAAAATCAACAACTCACCAAAAGTAAAAATAATAAATACGAGACTATCAACACACAAACATACTAAATACCTAGGAGTCGAACTTGACAATAAACTTAGTTTCAAAACGCACACCTTAAATATGAAGAAAAAGTAATTGCACGAAGTAGACATTTTCGATCTTTAACTGGAGCCTGGAAGCTTCCACAAACATATATTTATTTTATTTATTTATTTATTTCATACACAATCTACAGAAATAAATCCATTTACAGATTGCTTTAAACTAACCCTACACTTAACACTTAACTGTTCATGACCACCCGGGTCCCTCCGCAGAGGGACCCGAGTGACTGTCATGAACAGCCAACTGAACCTAACCTAACCTATTTTAAAATAATAAAAACAAAAGCTTTGATGCAAAAAATTCTAAACAGGCAAGTTATCATGTATGTGCTTTATAATATTATTCCTAAACCTAGGCAAAGAGTCATTAAATATGTCACAACAGTTCTGATGCAAATTAAAATTTGTACACATTGTGTAGACTGGAGAATTAAAAAGATAGTTCTGTCGTGGTGTTACAAACGTAAAAGTTCTATTAACACGAGTACTGAGTCTAGGTACACAGAATTTAATTGAACTAAGTAACCATTCATCAGATATTTTGAAGTTGACAATTTTATACAGGTAAATGACATTGGAAAGAACACGTCTGTTTGCCAAGGAGAGCATATTGCTACGTTTCAAGTTTGATAAATATTCATTATTACTGGGGTAGTGCCCCGTTAATATAAATTCGCAGTGCTTGATAATTTTTTTTTGAATATCCTCAACTGCTTGAATATATTTCCAGATTCCAGACTATGCTACAATATTCAAGTTTAGATCTGACAAAGCTATTAAATAGCAGCAGCAAAGTTCTTTTGTTTTGGAATTGTCTACCATTACGCAATATGAACCCAAGGTTACGATAGGATTTGCTAGCTAAATCTTGAATATGGTGTGAAAAACTCAGTTTTGCATCAAATTTAATGCCCAAATCAGTGATATCATTTACATGTTTCAAACTTTCATTGTTCATTGAGTAGTTACATAAAATTGGATTTTTTACATATGTAAAGGTCATAGTTTTGCATTTAGTCACATTGAACGGAAGTTTATTAAAATTGGACCATTGATATAGCCTATCTAAGCTCAACTGAAGTTTTACACAATCATCAATAGACGATACTTCCTTAAAGAGCTTAATATCATCAGCAAACAATAGGATTTTACACTCATCCACAGCGTTAACTACATCATTAATAAATAAAAGGAATAACAGGGGTCCGAGATTTGAACCTTGAGGAACACCAGAGGTTGCAATGTACTCAACAGATTTAAAATTGTTTACTGACACGTATTGCTTCCGATTACTCAAATAGGATGCGATTAGCTTAATAAGAGAGGAAGATAACGAGAAACTAGACAGCTTTGACAATATCACCTGATGGTCAACCTTATCAAAAGCCTTGGCAAAATCTGTATAGATTACATCCACCTGATGATTTCTTGACAAGGCTTCAGAGGTATATTGCACAAAGTTAATGAGATTACCACACGCTGATTTTTGTTTTTGAAATCCATACTGATTTTCAGAAATTTTGTTCTTGACTGCATTATATATATACTTATAAATGATGGATTCAAAAATTTTTGAAATGTTTGAGAGTATGGCAATAGGGCGATAATTATCAATTTCATTTCTAGACCCTGATTTATATACAGGCGATATTCTAGTTTCTTTTAATACATCAGGAAAAGTATTTGTTTTAAGGGCTAAATTGAAAAGGTAACAAAGTGGCTGGGCTAGAACATCTTTACAATCTTTAAGAACATAAGCTGGTACATTATCATGACCGATTGCCTTGCCACACTTAAGATGGTTAATTGCTTCTATCATATCGTGCTCGCCAATAACATCCAATACAACATGTTCACTCATATCAGTACATTCAATATTCTCAGCAAGCCCGTTATTGGGTACATTAAACACAGATTGAAAATGTTCCGCAAAGGCATTTGCAATATCAGCACCGATTAATTTACTTCCATTAAAGTTCATTTCGGATGGAATACGAGAGGAAGACTTTTTGGATTGAACATACTGCCAAAAATATTTGGGCTCATTTTGCACGTTTCTTTCAACATTTAAAAGATATTGTTTATAAGCTGCCTTTGTATCTCTTTTTATTTTAGCCCTCAGAAATTTATAATCCTGCAAACATTGAGGTAAATGAGTTTTTTTATACAATGCTAAATTACGTTGTTTTGATTTTATGTCTAAAATAATTTCTCTCGTACACCACACAGGAAATGTTCTTTTTTTTGATAGAACCTTGGGTACACATTGGTCAAATACACTATACAGGATTTCATAAAACTTATCAAAAGCTTCATTTACATCGCTAATTACATACAGTACATTCCAGTCGATGGTAAGGAATAAATTATATAATTGGAGAAAATTGGCGTTTTTGAAACTATAATACCGTACAGAGCCCACAGGACACACATTAGGTTTGGTTATAGTCTCAACAGATATATTTAAACATGGATGATGCAAATCTTCGGGAACAAATGGAAGTGGGTCTCTACTAACAGTGCACTCAATATTTGAAACTACTACATCAAGCTTTCTATCATTACAATTTACAATGTCATTATATTGTTTACAACCTGCTAGATTCATGAAATTATTAAATCTGTTGCATATATTAAGATTTGACCCATTTATATTTAGGTCACCAACAAGAAGAAAATTATCAGTTTGTAAAAAAGGCAATGTTTCCAAGGCATCAAAAAATATATCATATTCTAACAGTGAGGAAGAGTTTAAAAGATAGGCTACCATAAGATATATGGGTTTAGGCATAGTTTGCAACTTAACACATAATAAATTACATTTAGGTGAATTATAATTAATGGCCATCTTAATAGGTTTAAATAGACTTTTTATTGCCAAAGCAACTTATCCATTGCACTTAAATTTCTATCATATCTGAACACCACATAGTTAGAAGGAAAAAGTTCATTATTCGAAAACCCATCACATAGCCATGTTTCAGTTACTGCAATAATATCGAAGTTTTCAGCTACAACGCCGGAGTAAAATTGATGTGTTTTAGTCCTCAGTCCACGAACGTTTTGATAGTATACTGATATAGGTATTACCATTTTAAATATTAATTTGATTAACTAAAGTCTGTCCTTAATTTAATAAGCTCAAGCTGCTTTTTGTATGATTCACAACTTAGACTGAAAACTGTATGATTCACGGCAAAACTAGTTTTAAATTTGTTGTTAGAGTTGACACAGTTTACACATTTACTTTCGTCAGCATTACAGTCATTCCTTGAATGGGTCCCTGCACACTTGGGACAGACAATATCTGCTTTACAATTATCTGCTACATGGTTAAAGCCACTGCATTTATAACACCGAGTAACAAATGTTTTCATAAACCGGACACATCTCATAAACCATACATACTCTACCCGCATTCAATAATTTCTTGAAAGCAGAACCATTGCATTGAATAATTGCATAATATTTATCGCCCTTATTTGCTTTTCTAAAAGATTTAAGTTCAGTTGTATCCTCATCTGTCAAGAATGAATTTTGATTTCTTAAAGCCTCAATAATCACAGATTCATCCATTTCATTCATATTTGCAATTCTTACAGAAGGTTTGCGTAATTTCGATTCATCTATAACATAATCTTTCCCAAGTTTCTTACACATTTCATTTTTTATTCGTGCAGTAGAATCGTTTGAAGAGCATTTAAGTATTAATGATCCATTTTTCCCATTTTTAATCATTTTTATTCCAGCAGAAACAGCAATAGGGTTAACTTTAGCCTCAAGATCTCTTTTTGTAATTGTCACATCATGATGCTTGTTTGGTTTCAGGATTAAACATGGCAAATTGATATCACGTTGACCAATGACTATGCTTTCATTTTTTTGGCTTTTTACTATTTCGGCAAAGTTCATAGAATTTTTCTTTACACGTGACTCTTCAAGACTTGTTTTAAGCTTACTAATTTCAGATTTAAGCAAGGTTATTATTTCATTTTTTGAGTCTAATAAAGTATTTTTTGTTTCAATATGACATTTCATCAAATTTAGGGAATTGAAATTTAGGCAGTTATCACAAAAATATTTCATCCTCCTATCATTGAGTTGCAACACTTTAACTTCAGATGAAGTGAGTTTAGCACAAAGCTTGCATAAAGCATCTTTACAGCCATCACATCTGAAAACAAGAAGTGATTTGCACTCCTTTCCTTTACACTTAACACATTCAAGCTCCATAGTAAATTGTATTTGACATGGTCAGGAAACCTAAAGCCGGTCCTGTCCTTATATTTCAACTTTCTAAATCTATTTACTTTTTCCTTTACTTTTTATATGTAGAAGAAATATGTATATATAAAGAAATAAACCATATATATCTGGTTTATATTAAAATAACTGCTTAAATAATTGATTGTTGTAGAAACTTTGTTGCTTAGATGCACCCTCAGCACTTATACCATAACTCGTGTTAAAATTAATGATAATGATAAAATGATATGTAGACCAATGCTGGAGAACGTACATGTGATTTTCTCGAATTTAAACAATCAGGCAAGACACAACATAGAAGTTTCCGAAAGAGCTAGTCTGAGAGTCCTAAAAAAATTAGACACCCCCATAACCAATTGCACAACCCCTCCAACGAATATCTCTATAACATAACACAAATAATACCTATTTCTCCATGCCTACAATCTCTCACCACTAAATTCGCAGAAAAAGAGGAAAACCAAAGAATACTCCAGAATTTACTTTATAAAAAACCACAAGGAGCACAAACCAGAAGAAAATACCTGGAACATGATATTATAGATATTTTAAATGTCAATATTTGATTTTTTTTTTTGCTTCATTACACATATTGTATGAAATTCAAATATATCAATGTTGTATTGGCTTTGCCATAAAATTCAAAAAAGGGGGAAAAAAATAATGTCCTATGGCTGAAAGACTTCGGTCGATGGCCCTTTGAAATGTATTTTTATATTTCAATAAATATTTTCTCTATTATTATTATTATTATATATGTTCCTTGAAAAGCATGAAAATCAATGAAGGTGCATACATGTTCCTTGCCAATTGCCTCATAAACATATTTAATTTCAACAACTTGACTAGCCTTTCTTGATCCCTTTAAAGACAAGATGTCGTTTGACAAGGTTTCATACATGCTAATAAAAAGAGCAAATATGTCTGTATAACAAGCCGAATGGTTTTTCCATTTTGTTTTATTAAACTATCAGTATGAAAAATAACCAAAGTGTCCTCTTTTTCATGTTTAAATTCTTTAATTTTTTCCAAAAATTTCAATATTAGAGTAAGTTTCATTTTCATAACTAAGGACTATCTTTCCTAGTTGGTTTTCGCGGCTTGTGCTATGTTCTGGACCTTTTTTACCTAGGTACTCCATCAACTCTGCTTTTGCCCTTACACTAGCATGTTTAAACTAATGTTTTTTTATTAACATCGAATCAGTAATATGTATGTATGCCATCTCTTGTTCTTTTTGCGCCCATCTGATTTTTAAGGGAAATTTGTTGATCAACATCCAAGACAAGATGAATTTGAACAAACCTTTTGTGTTTTGCGGGCCACATATCGTCAACAGCCGCTAGTGGGTGGTCGCGCGCTCTGCGAAGAACGGTCACGTGACTTTGGTCTGGTGTAAAAGGTAAAACGTTTTCTGCTGTGACTATGAGCTGCCGATAATTCCTAAAAGCTTGTTATTTCAGCCGTCTTAATGAATTTTGGATTATTGGAAGCGGTAATATTTCCTTCGTTTTAAGTTGTTGCTGTACATCAGAATATTTCGTTGCTACGGAGAGAGTTTAATCCGCATCTGTGCGGGATTTATGTGTGCACACGTAAGTAACTAAACATCGCCATCTTTTTCGACCTTACGCATATATTTCAAATATTTATAGGCCGGTTGACCACTTTCCCTTGGGAGTATTTTCGCTGTCGATTAAGCTGCACCATTGTACAGGAATTTTGGTAGATTGTACCCCTCAACAAGTTTGAGGTAAATTATTTCTTTTGTGAATTATATCTGTTTTAAATTGCTTTCATTCGGCATGTTTACGTGCATTTCCGACTTACAAATTAAATGGACTGGGTTAGAAAGCTCCACAGACTGGGCTGAAAACATTCCATGATTTAGGTAGGATATAAACCCACCACCATCGTCTGTCCCGAAGTCATCACCGTAGGGCTGCAGTCTCATCACTAGTTGACGTCTGGGTATCATACCAATTGTTTTGATAAGTGTTTTGTGTCGTCTACCCAGAAACCATCTTCAGTGGCTCAGTGTAATAATATTTTTTTTTCTTTTAACTTACGTTGTACATATTTGTAAGATTTTATTCACTCATAGTTCTCTAATTTAACCTATTGCGGCCAAATTTTATTTTAGTCAACCCTTGTAAACCAAGTGTAGCTACACAAGGGGTATTTACCTACATTTTATGCTGTAACATATTTATCATAATATAGCCACATAACTGAACATCGCCAGATTCATATTAAAGACCCATAAATTGTAAATATTGTAATATAGCACATTTCATGTTGAAAGAAAGTGTCATTATTTTGCCTGCGACCACTACGAATGGAACCCTCAGTGATTTTATGTTAAATAAGTAAACTAACCAGTGCTGATAGCTTATGTAAGGGGTAGCAGTGGCCTCTAGTAGTTTATGTTAAATTTGGGCTTAACGCCCTGAAATTTCTGTGCTAGAGAAATTCTGTCGTGGGCACGTTACATTACTTATCCGGACTAGGTAGTGTCTGCGATATGCTACGCACATCAGCCCAAGTGTGTTTTTGGTATTATCTAACACCTTTTCATAGTTTAAACCGTAGCAAGAAGTCCTTACAAGTGATAATATCATCTGTTTTACTAATTGGTTACAAAAGAGCCATTCCATCTATTAATAGATATGTGTTTTGTTTCGAAATAGAATCAGCTGTTTGACTTGATTTCGAATCTGTTAATTTACGTCTGTGATCTTTTAGTAAACTAGGAATTTTAGATTTATCTGTAAGTAACAATAAAGTTTCATCAGTTGCGAATAGAGCCCTTGGCATGAGTCTAAATTCATACTTCCCAATACAAAATTTTAAATTTGTCACTTCTTGATCGCGACATGAAAATAAGTTTCTTCCCTTAGCAAACTTTGTAGATTTTCTGCATTTTTCTTTTTACTTTACATTCCCTGATTGAAAAGTATCAATATTTGCACGCTTTAGAAAACATTAAACGCTTGTACCATTCTGTTTTCGACAAAGTCGTCACATTTTTCTTGTCCGAATCCATCTGATTTTACAATGCCTGATGCTATTCTACTGTCTACTACTTTTCCTGTAGCAATATTAAATATCTCCTCACTTTGAATATTTAAGTCTGTTAGATGTTGCAGCAATACTTTTTTCTTTTATCCATTGATTTGCTGATATCATGATGTAAAATTTGCATAACTTTTCTGTGGTAGAAAACGTCATTGTTAATTAAATTTTCAACTGAAAAAATCTGATGATATTTTTTACAGTTGTAACAATGATGTTGTCATCATTCAATTAATACTCAATTTGTTTGAGTGTTTAATAACACGACAATGCACTCACTCACGAGGGCATTATCAAACAGGGGAGTCCCAACAGTGATTTGCCGATGGATTAAAGCCAGCCTAGATAATAGGATGATAATATCCAATCTAGGTGAGGCCTCCATTGAGGCGAAAGTGAGCACAGGTTGCCCCCAGGGAGGAGTACTATCTCCACTACTGTGGGCAACCCTGATTGACGAACTCCTCCGGAAACTGTCCACAGAAGGCTTCTATTGCTTAGGATATGCTGATGATCTAGCAATAGATGTCAAGGGGCGATTCGCGAATACAATAAAGGAGCGTTCGCAAAGAGCCCTAAATGTTATCGACAAATGGTATTGTAAGGAAGGACTCTCTATAAATCCCCACAAAACCACTGTCGTCACTTTTTTAAAAGGCTCGCCTGCCTGTGCGCCACGGGGGCCATAAAAACTGCTCCTACGGCTGCACTTGAGGTTCTCTTGGAGGACCTGCCACCATTATACATATTCATACAAGGTGAAGCTCGGTCAGTGGTGCACAGGTTAATGCAAGGCCAAATGCCAATTAGCAAATAACACAGGACGGAGTACTAAAAGTTATACTCAGAGATGAGGGCAGATCTCATCTTAGCCATGCCCACGGATGAAATGGTTCCAAGGTATAACTTCAATAAGAACTTTCAGACTGTAATACCAGACAGGGATGACTGGAAAAACGGTCCTCCCATAACAGCACAAACAGTCTGGTACACTGACGGCTCCAAGACAGAACAAGGAGTCGAAGCCGGGATTTACAGTACAAGGTCAAAAACCAGTATTCCGATAAGTCTAGGGATATACGCAACGGTATTTCAGGCTGAAGTGATCACCATACACTGTTACACAAGGGAGATAATAGGACAAGGCACTGTTAATCAGTCAATTGCCATTTTCTCGAATAGCCGAGTGGCAATAAAAGCAATCAGTTTCATGTAATCAGCTCAAGGTTGGTGTGGGACTGCTTGATGGCCTTTACAGAGCTGGGAAGTCAGAACAGAGTGACCTTAGGATGGGTACCAGGATACGAGGGACACAGAGGAAACAAAAAGGCTGATCAACTGGCCAAGGCCAACTCAAAGCCCCAATAGGTCCTGAGCCCTTTTGTGGCATGGTAAAGCCATGCATACGACCAGGCATTAATGAATAGGTGCAAAATAAATCTCTGGAATGGTGGAGAAATCTACCAAGACAGAGACAGGCCAAAGAGTTCATTAAAGAACGTTCGGCCAAATTCACGGAAGATCTACTAAGCCAGAATAGGAAGGCCATCAGAGTAATAGTAGGCCTTCTAACTGGGCACTGCCGGCTCAATAGACACATCAGTCTAATGGGCCTGGCAGAGGATGCAACATGCAGGTTCTGTCAAGAGGAAGAGGAAACATCAGTTCACGTATTGTGCCACTGTGAAGGCCTGGCGAGACTGAGATTCCAAGTAATCGGAGAAGAAAAACCAAAGGCGGACAGCTATACCAAAGGGCCTTTATCAAAGCTCTGGAGTCTAGTACATAGGACAAAGCTGGATAAGGTACTATAAGGAATATATTCTAGGAGCACCCAGCGGCGTAACTAGAAGTCATGAGGCCCCAGGGCAAAAAATTGTTGGGCCCTCCCTATTCACCTCTACTAAAAAAATAAAATGTCCGATAGTAATAAAAATAATTGTTTTAAAAACAACCATTAAAATAAAGACAACAAAAAGAGTAAGTTTATTGAGTTTATACTTCATATACTTAAACTTATATGTACTGCAGCAGGTGTATAATGGTATGAAAAATAATTTAGAAATCTCTTTTCCTTGCTTTTCTATTAGCAAATTCATTTATTACCTTATTTGAATCGAGTTTTGAAGTGTCTCCGTTTTATATAGACAATAGGGCAAGACCACTTAATCGATCTGTAGCAGACGTGAGGCATTGATAATTTGATCTCAACAACAAAGCCATGGGCGGTTAACAGCATCATATTTTGTAGAAGAAAAATAATAACTTTCACTGAAACTTCGATTGCATTGTTTCGGGCCTCTGGGAAATGGATCTTTAGATCTGTTGGACGCAAGGCTGATAATAGTCTTTTTGTACTGATAAATAATTGTTTATCCCCAAATAGAATCCAAGATCGCCAGGCAAACCAATCGCAGTACTCACTGTATAAGAATTTGCTTGTTCAGGTGAGTTGCCAGAAGTGTTAGGGCTAGAAATATGAATGGTGACAATTTCGCAAACAGTCTCGGGATCAGTATAAGAAATTGGTTGCTCACATGTGGGGCTAGGCATAGGAGCAGAGACTATTTTGCAAATATTATCAGAATGTTCTACTTCAATTGTGTGATATTGAGAAGCAGTCGGTGTAACTGTAACATTTTTTTCTTTTTCAATCGTCGCCGGGGCTCCTAGCTTCCCGGGGCACTGCCCCGGTTTGCCCTGCCATAGTTGCGCCTCTGGGAGCACCACAGTAGATCTGAAAAGGTCGCGGTGGTAAAAACTAAATAACCTTCAGGTAAATATTTCAGACAAAAGCTTTATCATTTGAAAAGTGGGATATAATGGCTATTTCTTTAAAAGTTTGGTTGAGGCCTTCAAGGGCATCTGAAGATTAACTTTGGTTTTTTAAATGCAAACTCCTATTTTTTTTTGCAGATTCATATTCTGCTCACTGTTTATTAGTAATTAAGCATTGAACGTGGAAGTAGCACATCTAACTGGGAAAAAACATTTTATGGAAAAGTATTCAAAGAAAAAATTTAGGAATTATTGTAAATATCCAATGTGTAATGGCAGTAACAATTGAGAATTCTAATAATGCAAGAAATAAGACTTATGTTTATCAAGGTAATTGAGTTTTATTATCAGAAATAAATCTTTTACACAAATATCTTTTCCACAAATTTCTTGAAAAACGTAACGAACGAATAATTTAAACTATCACATAATCATTTTAATAAATAATGTCCAAAGTGGTATCCTCCGGCTGCAATACACTTGTCAACACGTTATTTTTTTAATCTTTTAGGGATACTATTTCAACGTTCAATGATTAATTAATCACAAACAATGAGACCAAATTAAAAAATGGTAGAAACAAAAGTTATTTATTTCTTAGAGTAGAACAAGAATCTGTAACAAAAAATAGGGCGCGCCAATATCCATTGGCTGGATGTCGGTCTCGATAACTAGGGCCGAGTAGGACTATTACTCTTTGCACCTAGATTATCTCTGTAGACCTGGACCGGCCTTCGTGATAGGTGGGCCCGCGTACTTCTACCAGACCCAGCTCACAAATGTGAGTTGTGTCGTGGTATTTTCTGCGGACCTCCCCTGGTCCTGGCTGTTGAACCTCGCTGGCTGAGGTCTCTTCTGGCGCTCTTCTTGTCTTGATGTTTTCTTTCTTCGCCAGCTTGTCACCCCCGGGGGTAGTCATCGGTCGAGTTGGGTTTAGGAAGTTTTGGCTGGGACTGACTGCCGGTACGTAGGACATCAATTGATAACCTACCCCGGATCGTCGGAAAGGTAAGGATGAGCTGTGTAGCTCGGGAGTGTGGAGACCTAAGTGCTTCTTTTAGCACTTTCGGTCTCCACGGAGCAGGTAAGACAACGGGCGTTGGACGGTATGTTGTCCGACGCCCGCAAGGAGGTTGGGTTAGGGTTGAAAACGTCATGTCTCTGGTAGTGGTGGTCCGTCCTGGCGTATCTGAAACAGATCTGTTAGCGGGAAATAAAGGTTATACTTACCCGTTGTCCAGTAGCTGAACCCTCGGTCGCTTGTGCCTCGGGGCGTCGGCGGGGTCGTAATCAGTGGCCTGTCTGATCAGCGGGTTCCCATGCTCCTCGGCTTGGGCGTACAGCTTCTTCGCTCGTTCCCGGATGACTTCAGTGACCGTGGTGTACTCCAGGTCTCTGACGATGTCTGCGGTTCTCACGTACCATGGGGCGTCAACTACCGTCCTGAGGGCGATGTTCTCCACTGCCTGGATTCTCTTCATGTAGGACTTCGCCTGGTACTTCTACCAGACCCAGCTCACAAATGTGAGTTGTGTCGTGGTATTTTCTGCGGACCTCCCCTGGTCCTGGCTGTTGAACCTCGCTGGCTGAGGTCTCTTCTGGCGCTCTTCTTGTCTTGATGTTTTCTTTCTTCGCCAGCTTGTCACCCCCGGGGGTAGTCATCGGTCGAGTTGGGTTTAGGAAGTTTTGGCTGGGACTGACTGCCGGTACGTAGGACATCAATTGATAACCTACCCCGGATCGTCGGAAAGGTAAGGATGAGCTGTGTAGCTCGGGAGTGTGGAGACCTAAGTGCTTCTTTTAGCACTTTCGGTCTCCACGGAGCAGGTAAGACAACGGGCGTTGGACGGTATGTTGTCCGACGCCCGCAAGGAGGTTGGGTTAGGGTTGAAAACGTCATGTCTCTGGTAGTGGTGGTCCGTCCTGGCGTATCTGAAACAGATCTGTTAGCGGGAAATAAAGGTTATACTTACCCGTTGTCCAGTAGCTGAACCCTCGGTCGCTTGTGCCTCGGGGCGTCGGCGGGGTCGTAATCAGTGGCCTGTCTGATCAGCGGGTTCCCATGCTCCTCGGCTTGGGCGTACAGCTTCTTCGCTCGTTCCCGGATGACTTCAGTGACCGTGGTGTACTCCAGGTCTCTGACGATGTCTGCGGTTCTCACGTACCATGGGGCGTCAACTACCGTCCTGAGGGCGATGTTCTCCACTGCCTGGATTCTCTTCATGTAGGACTTCGCCTGGTAGCCCCACGCTACCGAGGCGTACGTCAGCTGCGGCCTGATGAGGGTCTTGATAAGCGTGAGCTTGTTCCTCAAGTTAAGTCGGCTCCCATTTCCCGTCATTGGGTAGATGAGGGCTCTCGTACGTCGGGCCTTAGCTGTGATGGCGTCCGTGTTTTGTCTCCATGTTAGGCTTCTGTCCATGACCACGCCAAGGTATTTGACGGTGTCGTGCCATTGGATGTCCTCGCCGTTCATGGAGACGTGTCCTGTGGGAATTTCTTTCCGCACTCGTCTGAAGAGGATGGCTTGGCTCTTGTCGGCGTTGACAGCGACTTTCCACATCGTGCACCATTCTTCCAGGAGTGTGGCCGCTTCCTGGAGTTTTCTGGTTGCGTCTCTGGCCTTCCAGGATCTGGCAATCAGGGCGGTATCGTCTGCATACAGGGCTAGGGCTGTATGGTCGGTCCGGGGGAGGTCCGAGGTATAGATGGCGAACAGGTGCGGTGACAGCACCGATCCTTGTGGAACTCCCGCCTCCACGGTCCTGTAGGTGGAGAGTTGGTCCGAGATTTTCACCCTTAGCTGTCTGCAGTGTACGTAGGATCTCACTAGTTTGATGAGTTCGATGGGGTAACCCATACTCATCATTTTAGCTAAGAGACCGTCGTGCCAGACCGTGTCGAATGCTTTGGCGACGTCTAGGAACAGCGCCGCGGTGACTTGACGCTGGTTGAACCCCTTGGTGATCTCCTCAGTGAGGCGAAGCACTTGGAGTTCCGTGGAATGTCCTGTTCGGTATGCGAACTGTTCATCCGGGATGATGTTCAGCTCTTCTGTCTTCTCTGTTAGCCTCTTCAAGATGACCCGTTCTGCAACCTTGCTCATGGCTGGGAGGAGGCTGATGGGCCTGTAAGAAGACGGGAAAATTAGGTCTTTCCCTGGTTTAGGGATCATAATGACGTCGGCCTTTTTCCACCTGGCTGGAAAGTGCCGTAACCTTAACATCGCGTTTACGATGTTGACTAGCGCCGCTACTCCTTTCCTGGGCAGCTTTTTGAGAGCGATGTTTCCTATCTTGTCACATCCCGGAGCTTTTCTCGGCTTTAGGCTCCTCAGGATTTCCTTGACTTCCTCGGGGGTAGTCGGACGGATGTGGTTGTCATCTGGTAGGCGACGGATCCTTCGTACTCTGCGTTCGACGTCGTCCACCCAGTCCTCGTCCTCGTCATCGAGCTCGTTCTCTCTGCACTGCAGTTCTAAGCTGTCGGCGAACGCCTCGGCTTTTTCCTGGTTAGTGTAGACGATCCCTCGCTCTCCGTGAATCGGGCGCATAGGCTTCCTTCGGTTTCGCAGGGCACGTTGTGTGTTCCACATGCTTCTGTCCTGTGGATCCAGTGACTCAAGGTGGCGTTGCCACCCCTCCTGACGGTGTTCCTGGAGGGCGGCTTTCACTCTTCGGCTGAGGACATTGTACTCCCTTCTGTCGGCGGGGAGCCTGGTCCTCTGAGCCCGTCTCTTGGCGCTCCTTCTGTCCCTTATCAGCTGTCTGGTGACCTCTGGGAGGTTTGTCATCGGTGCTGGGTGCCTTCTTACTTCTATTTCCGTCGTGCTGGCCCTTATCGCTTCCAGGATCTGCTCCTCTAGGGTAATGATGGCCCTCTCAACGTCCTCCACGGTTTCTAGCCTGGGAATTTGTGCGATGTACTGCTGCAGGTGCTGCCGGTACGATTCCCAGTCCGTTCGTCTCTTCGTGAAGGTGGCGTTGTCCTCCCTCGCCTGTCCTCCTAGGGTTAGGAAGATCGGGTTGTGCTCGGTAGATCCCTCCGTTCTGGTGGTGATCTCTGCCTCGAAGGTCATCTCCTTTAGGATCGCGATGTCCAGTACGTCTGGCCTGTGTCTGCCGTTGTCGAAGGTGGGCTGGTCCGGTCCTACCACCATCAGTTCGCCGGCGTGCTGTCCCAGGAACCTCAGCAGCTCTCGTCCTCGAGTGTTGGTTATGCCGCTGTTCCATTCCTGGGATTTGGCGTTGAAATCGCCAATTGCGACGACCTGTGTCCTGGCGGGCAAGATTGCGTCCAGATCCCCCTCGGTAAGCGTGCTGCGGGGTGGCTGGTAGCATGAGACCACTTGTATGTCGCCATTTCGTGCTGTGGACACTACTACGGCGGTGGCGTTCATGTTTTCTAGCTCAGGCAGTACTGTCGGATGGTGGGCTATGGTTTTCTTCACCAATAGGGCCACTCCTCTCGCGGGTCGCTGAGGGTTGTTTACCCAGTCCATCCTGTAGGTGTGGTATCCTGGGAAGTTGATCTCCTTGGCCGGGGTCATCTTGGTTTCCTGCAGTGCCATGACGTCTATGTCGTACCTGGTCAGGAGCTCTTCGACTTCAAGTCTCCTTTCTCGCAGGCCATTGACATTCCAGGCCGCCATCTGCAGGACTTCCGGTTTAACCTGTAAAGGCATTACAGATTAGTTAAATTTGGCATTTGTGCAAAAAATGCGCTCATCGCTGAGCACATTTGTTGCATCTGTGCGAGCACCGCTGTGAGGTTTTTGGCCTCTGGCGATGCTTGTTGTTTTGCGGCAGGGACGGTGTTCTGTCCTGCCTTGCCCTGGGCTACTCTGGCGTAGCTTGTGCCTGGCGCTACGCCGCCCTTCTGTGTTGAGGTCATCGTTGGCCTCTGTACCGGCCTTTGGGTGGCGCTGGCTGATTGTTTGGGGTACTTTGGACATCCCCTATAGCTGGCCGGGTGGGCCCCCTGGCAGTTCGCGCACTTGGCCGGTTCGTCTGCCTTCTTTTTGCACTCCGTCGTCCGGTGTGCCTCGCCGCACTTCACGCATTTCGGCTGCGCGGTGCACCTGGATTGGCCGTGGCCGAAACGCTGGCAGCGGTGGCATTGGGATGCCGCTACCTTGGCTCGCTGTCTCTCAGTCCTTACAACTAGAGAACAGCACCTCGTTACTTGGAGTATCTTGTCCTGGTCCTGTGGGACTAGGACAAGCATGAGGGGCACCTCCTGTTTTGTCCGTCTTGACATCATTCGCTGGACTGCGGTAGGTGCGAATCCTTGGTCCTGGAGGTCTTCTGCCACCTCTTTGCAGGTAACGCCGCTCGGGATCCCTCGAATGACCACACGTAGCTGCCGTTCCTCTGGCAGGGCATACGTGTGGTACTCCCTCTTTTCATTTGCGAACATCCTTGTCATCCTCTGATAGTCCTCGGACGTCGCGGGCTCGATGGAGATTCCCTCCCCGGTAACTTTGGCCTTGTTGAAGTTTATACCGGTTTCGGTTAAACGACGGCTCACCGTTGTCCACGTCTCTTTGTTTCGCAGCACTACCGGGGGTACACGCTGGCTTCTTGTCCTTGTTTGAGGGGCCTCGGTCTCCTCTTTCCGGGTTTCTTGTTGGGGGACGCTAGCCTCCTGCTGGGGGGCTCTGGATCCCGATCTGCTCTGTCTAGGTGACTCGGACTCGGGGGGGGCACTTGAGGGGCTCTTCAGCCACCTTCTTTGCCGCCTTAGGGGCCTCTTCGTCTGAGTCCGTGTTGGCAGCGGGCGGATTTTTTCTTTTCCGTGTTTGCGATTCTCCCCGAATCGCACGCAGAAGCTCTTCATGCTGGGACTTCTGTTCCCTCTGCATCTGCTCCAACCTTTCGGTGAGCTCGTCTATTTTCTTCTTGAGAGCATTGTTGTCCTCTGTGAGACGTTTTATCGTCTCCTTGTCGTCCCTTGGGGTTGGGGGGCCCCCTCGGAAGCTACCGCTCTGGGATGTTTCGTCTTCACTGTACTCCATGTTACCGTCCTCCACGGTAACGTCGTTGTCGGTTTCCTGTAAGGGAATACCTATATTATTATGGGAAAAAGTTATGATTAATAACAGAAACTGGTGTCTTGAAAAAGACGTGTGAACTTCCTCTTCAACACTATCGACGTCACTGTCTGTGGGGCTTCCACTTCACTGTGCACTCTGATGGCTCGGTGTACGTCCGTACGCTTTCACTTCTCGATGCACACTGATGAAAAAAAAAAAAATAGGGGCTTGCATTTAAAATAACCAAAGTTGACCGTCAAATGACCTTGAAGTCCTCCATCAAACTTTAAAAAAATACAGCCATTAGATCCCGCTTTTGAAATGAGACACTTTTGCCTGAAATATTTTTCTGGAAAATTCTTTATTTTCAAGTTATTCGCGTTTGTCAACTTCCGGTATATATCACTATTGAATTGGTCGGGGTGTGGCCAATTAAAGATACATTTTTTTAAAAGTCGTCGTTTCATTGTTATTTTAAAGTATTCTCTGGACTACTTAATTTAGGTTTTCCTGGTAAAACTTAATTTTAAAAATTGTAACATATATGGAACACAATGGAAATGGAATACAATAAAAGGCACCTAAAAAGGTATTCAACTTCCAAAATTGACTAAACTCTAGCCAATGTTGAAGGTTGAATGCCAAAAGTACTGCCTTTTATCTGTATTATTTATGATACAAATTTCAAAACTAAGTTTTACAAGTAAAACTCAAATTAAACACTCCTGAGGATGTCTTAAAATAAAAACATAACATCGAATTTTTAAGAACTGGTTTTATCCCCTATTTTTACCACATCCCAACCAATTCAATAGGGATATTTAAGCTTAACATTATAATGAAGTGCATTTTATTAAGTTGCAAAGTGTTAATTCCAAAACATTTAGAACAATTATTAGTAACATACTTTTAACTTGGTTGTTTTTTGAGGCAGCGTTATAAAAAATTTATCATATTTTTGTATATTACAGAATTCGCTAAAGAAACTATATAGTAAAATATATCATACATACATGAAAATCTTTTGTGTACTGACACAACCTTGACGTCATCAGCATGAAAATTCCTATCTGTAATACTTAGACATTTTAACATGAAAGAAATAATTATAATAAGAAAAGTTAAATATAGTTTTTCTTTTTATAGGAGTTAGACCATTGCATAGGCTGTTTACAATCAAGACCTACAATTAAAATTCAAAAGTTATGTAAAGACACAGGAGAAAATATTTGCTCAAGTTGTTATTGCCGTCCCATGTGGTGTACAGATTGTATGGCAAAATGGTTTGCATCGCGACAAGAAAGTGAACAACAGAGCAGATGGTTATCATCTAAATGTACCTGTCCTATGTGTAGAGCAACATTTTGTATGCTAGATGTTTGTATGTTGCAAGAACGTGCAGAGCAATGATATCATTTAGTCTAAAAATGAATAATGTACACAATCGAACAGTTAAGTGATTTTTTTAATACGTTTCACTAAGCACTGTAAACGCCACGAGTCATGGCGAGCAAAGGGGAAGCTGTATGTATGCATAGCTATCCTAATTGATGTAGTATAAATTCTAAATAGTGCCAGCGGTCTGTGCCGTTCTATGATAGGTCGACTATATTCCCCTACAGTCCCCACCGCTTGTTAACACTCATGGCGTTTACTGTAACAAATATTTACAAAATAATGTATTATGAAAACGAAATTAACTATTAATAATGTGTTATACAGTATTCTTTAATACAACAGAAATTGTTTGGTATTAGTATGGATTACCATAATTTTAAGTAAGTGAGAGATGGCTCCAGTAATTTAATAATAATAAGTAATTTACCTGTTTATGGGTGTATAAATAAAAAAGTTTGAGTAAAATAACTTATGGTCTACAAGATATTGTAATCAGTTATAAAAATTGTCTATTATAATTCGATAATTAATTATTGTAAAGTATTGTTATTGGTGGTGATATTTTATCTGTAATCAGTAAAAAAAAAAAATTGGTTAGAAGAAAGTGTTAAAAGAAAGATTTCTACAGAAACAAGGCTCACAATATACAGGGTGGATAAAGATATGAAACTATAAATTAAAGAAAGGAATAAAATGGTGGCATGATCTAAATGTGATACCAATACTGAGAAGTCGAAATTGTTTACCTGCGATAGCTGTAATGAAACCTTTTATGTGTTAAGTTCTCAAACCGATAGGTTAGGTTAGCATTAAAGTGCATGCTTCTCAGAAATAGAAAATTCTTATGTGAAGAGTATGAAAAAGGACTTGGACAAATTCCACTGCTAATCAAACAAATCGTGGAAATGCGTGAAGAAATAAATAAATTGAAAGTAATGCAAATTACTCCTGGGCCACAATCTAACATGTTTACTCAGAAAAACATTATAAATGAGATGCTTGATCGTCAAAATAGGCGGTCTAACATTATGATGCTAAATTTAAAGGAAGTCAACACTCAAAGGCTGAGAGAAGTAAGGATGACATAGATGCTGTAAAAGTTATACTTAAAGAAATGAGCATTAACAAAGACAATATCAGAACATTTTGACTAGGTAAATATGAAAATAGCAAAAATCATCCACTCAGTCATTCTAAATTCGCCGGAAGATGCTGTGTATGTTCTGAAGAATAAAGAATCCATAAAGGTTCCCAGTGTGAAAGTGTTTGGTGATCAAACACAAATGCAGAGGGACTACTTCATGAATATAAAACGACAATTGAACGAAATGATAGATAAAGAAGATCAGTCGAAAACCATTAAGTACATAAATAATGTACCTACAATTGTGGATAAACCTACTCAGCAGCAGCAAAAAAATCAGAAGTAAATCCTAATATACTATATAACTCAGATATCCAATACCTTAACATACAGAGCATTTTAAGTAATAAGGATCAGATCGTGTCATTAGTGCTTCACATGTGTGATGTACCTAGGCACACGTGTATGTAGGGTTGCCTATACACTTGACTCGTTACATAGCCGGTCACCACCCGGCCACTTGAGATAATAAAATCAGTTGCAAACCTAATGTTGTTTGGTGTAGACCTGCTTCCTGCTTCCCAATACTCTTAGAGATAACACAACATGCTACCTTCCTTGAGGATTTTGTTGACATTTGTGATGCAATGTTTGCAAATAATAAGCAGCTGCTTACTTATAGGTAGATGACTTTAACTTGGATTACTTGTCCTTGAATTCTTATTATGTAAATAAAATTACGGATATTTTTAATACATATGGCATAATACAACTCATCACAGAACTAACAAGATATACATATGATACTGCAACACTCGTTGATTTCATCCTAACGAATACTAATGATGTTACTTCTATAGTACATATATTCCCCAGAATAGCTGATCATTATATTATTTCTGTGAATTTTTCAAACAGGAACTTACTTGAGATAAAATACTGTAAAAAATACAGAAATTTAAATGAACAAAATATACTAAATATTAACTTAAATCTAATCTCATATAATTGGTCACTTAACTCTGTGGACATCGACAATATTTATGATGAAATATTTGTGCGAATGCAGTAAAACAAGTTTGCTCAGGTACAAAGTTATACAGTTATAAATAAATTGCCATGGTTTGATCAGGAAGTGTTCAATAAAATGGAAGTCAGAGATAGAGCTTATAAAGCACTCAAACAGTGCAGTAATAATGAGAGAAATGAGCTCTGGCAATATTTTAAAACACAACGAAATGCTGTTGTTAATCTTCTAAAAGAAAAAAAAACTAAATATTACCATGACAAAATTGATAAAAACATAAACAATCAAAAAAAAAAAAAAAAATGTGGAGAACTTTAAAAAACTTGTAAATATGAAGGATAACTCTGTGATAAGTTGTGTTCAGTTTGAAATTGAAGGTGAATTGAAAATATTTAGAGATAGCATGGACATAGTGGAAAATTTTAATAGATATTTCATTAATAGTGTTGACCGAATTGTTTTGAGTATTGATGTAGATATTGCTTAGTCAAATATAAAGTATAATTTATATTTGGAATTTAGCGAGTTTTCGGCTTTAACATTGCGGGATTTAGTTGAATTGATCGGATCTTTGGAGGCTAAGTCAGATATATATGAAGTCCTAAATGCCACATTTATAAAACAGATTGTAGATTCAATAGGTCATGTTATATTGCACTTCGTAAATACATCTCTTCTATATGGCAGATTTCCCAACAAGTTAAAAACTAGCATAGTACACCCTATCTAAAAGATTACATATACAATAAAAAAATCTTAATTCAGACCTATAAACACTTTACCTACACTTGAAAAAATGTTAGAATTGGCCGTATACGATCAATTGCTTAGACATTTTGAAAAAATCATATATTAATAGGTAACCAATCAGGTTTTAGACAGAAACATTCTTACGAAACAGCATTACAGCTAACACTAACATAATTCAAAAACTTTATTAATCTTGATTATTATGTAGTAGCTGTATTTCTAGATTTACGTAGAGCGTTTGAAACTATTGACCGGGATATACTTATTGAAAAGTTAAAAGGCTATGGTATTCAAGGTAATGTGTTAAACTGGATTCGGGAATATTGGTCAAATAGAAAGCAAATAGTCAAAGTTCAAAATTCATTTTCTTGTGAATTGTATAGCAAACATGGAGTACCACAGGGTAGTATACTGGGCCTGCTCTTATTTATTAAATATATCAACGATATTAACTTATTTGTTGATTGTTATCTGATACATTGTTTGTTTGGAAGGGTCAAAATCTAATTAATACAATAGATAACATGAATATTATTACGACTTATAGTCGGGATAAGCAAACGAGGTCCCAGATCTTACAAATCCTTGTAGTGAGAGTGAACAAATAAAAGAACAAGTAAAAACAAATACAATTTATTATAAAAATAAGTAAAATGCAGTACAAATAAAATGTGAAAAATCATACATAAAAGAAATAATCAAGAATACAGCATGTCTAGTGTTTAAAGCTAACGCTATGGAAATATAATTATTAAATTTAAACAATTTTATAGTAAAGATGAAATACAGTAGATTACTTAGCTTTTACAACAAAAATTGGAGATTCCAGGTGCTCCGGACTTGAAGGTTGTTGATCAAGGTAGGGATCTTCACAGTACAAATTAATAGGGGTTTAGAAAATCTTCACAACGGTTAGATAAAGTTTCTCTCAATCATAATGCATAAATCAAAAATCAGGGCCAATTCGTACACCAAAATTCGTGTACCAAAGAATAGCAAATGATCCAAAAATAACAGAACAAGTTACAAAATTATTTTCAAAATTAACCTCTAATGTGAGCACGTGTCCATAATAAATCAAAGAAATTCAAACTTACCTAGAATACTATTTCTAGACGATAACTTGCTTATTAATCCGAATAAATCGAAATTTCAATTAAACAAACCAATATATTAATTGAAATCTTAGGTTAAATCTAGTTTTTAATCCGATATTAAACCAATTAGCAACTACGTGCCTTTTAACTAAATTAATACCTAGCAAAGTTTTCGCCTCAATTTCTTGATTTAAAAAGGAAGTTTTAAGCAGTTTGAGTGTTTTTATAACCTTTTGGAACACAAATACAAGAGGAAATTACAAGAACTGGCAGTTCTACTGTCAGGGTGCCAACCATAGACAAAGAATATTATAATATAGATAGTCATCTCCCTGTTACTAATTCTATGACAGTTTAGCTAGCGCCTTGTGCGTGTAGTAAGAACTAAACTATGGTGGCGGGAATTTTAAAAGCAACCGGCAATATGCTCTCATTGCTATATAGTAGTTTATTTTATTTTGTAATAGGTTTGTTTCTACATAGTCAGCAACAGTTTCCAAGCCGTCAGGTGTTTGTTTACAATATTTTTACAAGAACAAAATTCATTACAAGTTTTACATAGTGAATTTTTTTTTGAAAAATAACTGTGAGCAAACTCCTGACAGTTTGGAGACCATTTCCGACTGTAGAAACAAACCTACTAATTAATCTCACTTTGTAAAAAAAACATTTATTGCGTGAACTATATATACACTTTATTTCCTGAAACATGAATATAAATAAATCATTTTTTACATTTTGTATAGCGATCATATGCCATTAATCTAATTTTATTATAATGATTTTTGGGTTTATGTACATCTAGCCCCTTTTAAGGAAATGTTTATATTTCTAGTAAATATATGTAAGGAAAAATCTAAAAAGTAATTGATGAATATTTCAGATATATTATGGTTTGGGCAAGTAAAACATTTAAAGTCTTCTATAGAAAATCTCTGTTTGAAAATGGTCTCAACATTTTGAAGATAATAATTTTCTAAAAAAATTTTTAAACATACTATATTTCTGAAACACCCTCATATAGTTTGTGGTAGGGCATAATAGTGCCTTTTGGCTATAGGCTCTTATCTGGATGTATTTATACTCTTCCTTATCTCTGTCATCAGAAATAAGTTCTGTACGGCAAACACCAATTTTCTTCATTAATTTTTTAGCTACGAAGCCTGCCACATAAGCATTTATACCAGTCACATCTTTAGCATTAACTTCAGCTTCAAAAGTTGGTAACGTAGATGCAATTATATTGTCAGTTCCAACAGATTCTGCAACGGTTTCTATACTGGTAGGGACAAGGGGATATTTATTTCAAGTAAGCTTTTTAATGTATCTAGAGCTCCATCAGACTCATCTAGTTCGCAGTTTGCCCCAGGAGAATATGGAGCCATAAAGTTATTAATAAGAAGGGATGTAAAAGTTTGTCGAAACTGGGTACAAGTAGGATTCACATTCCATTTTTTTTATAAAGCTGTTTAGATACATTCCTTAAATTGACGCCAATGCGATATAATTTTTGGGCTTTCGGAGTTAGATCTGCTGCTCTACTTACTTTCACACTTTGAAGTAATCTTAACGGTCTTTTGAAATCTGCAGATTCAAATCATTATTTATAAATTTATTCACATTTAACATAAAACATACCTCGACTACCCTTTGGTGTAGGTATGGGTGATGATAACTGAATATCTTTCCTCGTAGGAGATTCTATAGGGATGTTTGATGATGCTATGTTTTGCATTTCAAGTGTAACTTGTGGTGACGTAACTTCAAATAAAGGCCGATCAGCCATAACATAGCCTTGTTCATCTCTACCTAAAGTAAAATATTTATATAGGTTCAGTACTAGACACGAAAGAACAATTCTTTAGAAGAGAAATTAATCTCAGTATACTTGGATATTGGATGTACATATGCTCTCTTTAGGGATATAAATGACTGCTAGATTACACGTATTATTTATTTTTAACCGACTTCTTATTCAATTTAAGAAAAAAAGTCTGATATTCTAAAAAAAGTAATCCCTATTAATTTCGATAAACGTCAGTTATTTTCAACCGATATACCGAGTTCATTTTATCAAAGTAATTGAACGTACACAATAATTACGGTATATATGACATTTATTAAAAGTCAACAACTAGATTAAAATATACATCATCATTAGACAGAACAGCAAAAAGTCATTTATGTACTTATAGCATCATCTAAATGTGCTAAGTTGGTAAATTTGAATATTATCTTTAACACTTCCCCTTAATCTTCAATTTTCTTCCTCTAAAGTTCAATAAATGAATACAATACAAAAATATTAATGATGATTCTACTGAATACAAAGCGCACAAAAAAATAAATCAAGATTCCGTCATCCCCAACATCGTCCTCAGATTTTGAAATTGTACCCGAGGAATCGGCTTTGTCAATAAGTCTGCAACTTGTTCCTGACTCGGAACATGTTCGATGTTCAACTTCCCATTCTGGATCAGCTCTAGTACGTAGTGTGCACGCACATCTATGTGCTTGGACCTTTTATGAAAAATCGGATTCTTGGCAAGTTTAATAGCACTTGAGTTGTCAACTTTGAGCACAGGTATAGACGTCAGAGGAGCGATCTCGCCAAAAAGACGTTCCAACCACACAGCATCTTTCGAGGCTTCGCTGGCTGCAATATATTCGGCCTCGGTAGTTGACAATGAGACACAGTTTTGACGCCTACTCGCCCAAAGAATTGCCCCTTCGCTAAACTTGAAAACGATGCCGCTAACTGAACAACGCGTCGCAGGATCACTCGCAAAATCAGCGTCGCTATAGGCTTCTAGTTTTCTGATATTCCCTGTTACAGTCTTGTATCTAATACCAAACGCCTTTGTGCCATTCAGGTATCTGAATATACGTTTGACCATTGTCCAGTGCTCATCTGTTGGTTTTTCAAGAAACTGTGATACGTAACTGACAGCAAATGCTATATCAGGTCGTGTAGCTACAGCAAGATACATGAGGCAGCCCACTGCCTCTCGATAAGGAGCTTTAGTAATTGCAGTTTCTTCTTTTACCACCTTTACATCTTGATGTTTGTTTATAGGAGTCGATACAGGTTTCGCGGCCTCCATATAAAATCGCTGCAAAATATCCTCGATGTATCGTTGCTGTCCAATGTGAATCGATCCATCAGCGAATTTCTTGATTCGTATGTTCAAAAAATAGCCAACAGGATCAACAGTCATCTCGAATTCCGCCTGCAATCTATTCAGGAAGTCATTAATGAGATCCTTCCTTGATGCCACCACGAGTCCGTCATCAACATAGAGAACTACGACAATTTTGATGGCATTTGAAATCATATAATAAAGACAGGAGTCAGCCAGGCTTTCCTTAAAATCAAAGGACAATAAAACTTCTTTAAAACGTTTGTTCCAGCATCTTGGGGACTGCTTCAGTCCGTACAGACTTCTTCGCAGCTTACACACTCGTTGAGTTCCGTCGTTGAAGCCTTCAGGTTGATTCATATATATATCTTCGTCGATAAACCCATGCAGGAAGGCTGTTTTGATGTCAAATTGGGCCAGTTCCAATTTTTCATGAGCAGCTATACTCAGTGCTGCTCGAATGGTATCGAAGCGGGCCACCGGGCTAAAAGTCTCATCGTAGTCGATCCCTTCGCGCTGGCTGAAGCCCCGGGCTACCAAACGTGCCTTATATCGAAAAACATGGCCGTCTGCATTTCGTTTCTTCCGAAAAATCCAACGATTAGAAATAACATTCCGCCCTTCTGGTAAACTGACCATTTCCCAGGTTGAATTTTTCTCCAGTGATGACAACTCTTCTTCTATCGCAGCTTTCCATAAGTGCTGTTCCTCCGATGTAACAGCTTCAGCAAAGCTTTTGGGTTCGTTGAGCTCGGCAACCATCATTTCAATCAATCGTTTAGGATGTTGAAGTTCAGCTCGATCACGAAGTCTTCGGTTTGGCAACGATGACTTCGGCATTTCGTTATCACCTGATGAAGGCTTCAGCGGTTCCAATACGTCTTCTTCGGATGATAATTCGTTTGTAGCCTCAACTGGATCATGAATATCCTTTTCATTCTTCTCGACAATTGAAGGATTCTGCATTGCATCAGGAAACAAGGTCATCAGCTTTCCTGAGCTCTCTGGTTCAAACACTACATTTCTGCTCCGAACCACTTGATTCTCAGATTTTAACCAAACTCGAAAACCTTCTACGTTGTCTGAGTATCCAACAACAATACCAGGCTTGCCCTTTGGATCCCATTTTCTTCGTCTCTCGTTTGGCACATGCACGTAGCAATCCATTCCAAAAATGTGGAACTTATTCAAATGAGTGGTTTTTTCAACAAAAAGCTCATACGGTGATTTTCCCTCTATGCTGCTGGGTCCAGTTCGATTTAAAGTGTAAACTACGGCACTCACTGCTTCGGCCCATAAGCACTTCGGTAAGTCCTTTGCCAATAGAAGAGTCCGAGCTGAATCGACGATGGTTCTATTGGAGCGCTCAGCACATCCATTTTGTTGTGGTGTGTATGGATTCGTGATGTTTAATAACACTGCATGAGATGTTAGAAATTTTTTCATTTCAGAATTGTCAAATTCTTTACCACCATCGCATTGGAAACTCTTCATATTTCGTCCTCGAAAGTTTTCAACCAGCTTCAGAATTTCAGCAATCTTTTGCACCGTCTCGGATTTTTCTTTCAGGAAATATACCATGCGATATTTTGAGAAGTCACATGTCACGCACAAAAAATACTTAGAGCCTCCAAGAGACGTTTGCTCCATAGGCCCACACAAATCGGCATGCATGACTTCGCCTGGTTCCGTGGCACGCTGCTTTCGATCTTGATAACTACTAGAATGTTACTTCCCCTCGATACAGGCTCCACAAAAATGATCATCGTCGACGAAGTTCACGCCACGACTCTTTAGCAGCTTCATTACGTGACGCTTATTCTGATGACACAAGCGTTCATGCCAAACTTGTAGCGTCTCCCGAGAAGAAATGACATTGGCTTCACCGAAACATGGTAAGTGTGGATTAATGATATGAATGATCATTTTAAATAAATGACCTGATCGTACTGCTCGCGCCTTTATTATCCCAGCTTTGACAAATTTGCATTCACTGCTGTCTGAAATAAACTTCATTCCTTTATCGACTGCTGATGTTACAGAGAAAAGACTTCTACGAGCTTGAGGCACGAAAAGGACATTTTCCATGTGGCACGCCTTCCAATGACCACTGACAAGGGCCTCAAATCGAATTATACCCTTTCCAAGTGCGTCCATCGTCGTCTTGTTGCCAATGTAAATCTTCACAGGCATCTCAAATGGTTGATATGAATCAAACCATTCTCTGTGATGTGTTACGTGGTCTGTTGCACCAGAGTCTGCAATCCATACATCATTGGATTCTGCATTGAGTGTTTCGCAAATAAAAGTCTCGTCCTTCATCTCGTTATTGTGTATTGATGATCCTTGCTTTCTCTTCTTACACTCTTTGCGAATGTGTCCGATTTCATTTCAATCAGCTGATTTCTTTGCCTCTTTGCTGGAGAATTGACTGTGCTTACTGAAATTTCTGTACTTACTCTTGTCATGTATCTTGGCTCTACTTGCTAACAGAGCTACCAAATTCTCTTGTTTTTCAGCACGCTGCAATCGACGCTTGTCTTCGGATGTCAATATTCCAATCAAGTTATCCAGAGTTTGTTGATTCTCCGGTCTGGCCCACCAAGCTTGACGCAGGCTCTCGTACTCGTCGGGAAGCGAGTCCAGCAGCTTGACTACAAGAGATGACTCCTCAGGTTTTACACTCAGTTGCTGCAGTCGCAAAATCAACCCTTCAAATTTAGCAATATGCGTTACCATATATTGAATATAATATATATAATATTGAACCCATTCAGATTTAGAATTTGCATTAATCAAGGCATTCTCCAATAATTCGTATGCCTATAGGTGATTAAGTTAAAAATCTAAGTGATTTCTTATATAGACCTGTAGAGAAATTTATAGTCTACAAAATGGTATAATTAATTACGTAAAAGTGTTAAGTACAATCCAACAAATAATTATTGTAAAGTGTTGTTTGTTAATTCTAAATCCAATTCCTTATCTATGACCAGTAAAAAAAAGCACGGACATAAGAAGTAGTGTGTGATAAGTAAGACTTTTGAAGGAATTTAAACAAGTTTCACATATAGTACGGGTGATAGGTATATACTTTTGCACAAAGGAGGATCTTTCAAGAATAAGTTTATTAACATAACATCAATATGGAGTGTGATGTATGTAAAAAAGGTAAAGAAGTTTTTAAATGTGATGGGTGTAAATGTTCAGTATGTAAAAACTGTGGAACATTAACTTCATCTGAAGTAAAAGTACTTATGCTGGGCAACAGAGTGATGAGATTTTATTGTACAAAATGCAGAAAGGAAGAGACATTTTCACTATTTCATAAGATCATAGAAAGTAAAGAACAAATAGCAGAAGACAAAGAAAGAATTATATTAAGCAAAGATGTGATTATAGCTGCCAAAAATGAACTAATTAGCCTACTGAAAAAGGAAATTGAAGAATTGAAAAGTAGTAAGTGTGTTCACGAAAACTACAAAATGGGATACAATGAAGTATTAAAAAAACCAGTTTCTGAAGTATTAGTGGTAAAACCAAAAAAAACAACTCAAGAAAGTGCCATGACGAAGCAAATTATAGAAGAAAAAATTAACCCAAGTTCACTAGGCGTTGGTGTGTCTAGAGTGAAATATGTTAAGGATGGGGGAGTGGCAATAAGTTGCAGTAGACAACAAGATATCAAGAGTATGTCTGAAAGTATTCAACAAACACTAGGAGAAGAATATGAAATAAATATCCCAGAAAAGAAGAATCCAAAAATTAAAATTATAAATATCGATAGGAAACTTTTGTTAGACCATGAAGAACTAATTGAAAAGATTATTATACAAAATACTATTACCACTGTACCTTCACAACGCATTATTAAAGTTCTAAATCAATTTGATACAAAACAAGGTAAACCAGTCATAATTCTAGAAGTAGATCCAACAACGTACAGTCAGATTAGTAAACAAGAGGTGCTATATATTGGTTGGCGTACATGTAGATTTGCAGACCATATAAATATAATGCAATGCTTTAAATGCTGGAAATTTGGCCACATGGCTAATAAGTGTAAAAGTGAAAAAGAAGTATGTCCAAAGTGTACAGGAGACCACAGATCTAGCAGGTGTCAATCAGATGAAGAAATATGTGTAAATTGTAAATATGCGTCAGAAACTTTAAAAATTCCAAATATTGACTATCACCATACAGCTTTTAATAGAAATTGTGAGGCATACAAGAGAATTTACGAACAGTTACAACAGAAAGTAAATTATCCAGAAATATATAGATCAAATTCAGAATAGCAATCAAAAAAAAAAACTAATGTACCTTAATATACAGAGCCTGCGACAACATAAAACACAACTAGAATGGATTATCCTACAATGGAAGCCTATTATAATATGTCTCTCAGAAACACATGTTACCGAAGATTTTCAAAATAATGAAATAGATATCGAAGGATACAATGCGGTTACTACACATTCAACAAGCCAGCATACAGGTGGCACAATAATTTACATTAAAAAAGAACTCCGATACAAAGCGACAGTAAATGAATCCATATACATGAACATGTGGGTAACTGGAATAGAAATTGCAATAAAGAATCGTAAATATAATATTCTTAGTTTATACCATTCACCAAATTCTAGAGATGCAGAGTTTTTAGAAAAATTAGAAGAAATACTTGAACATTATGCAGACAAAGCTGGAACGTTTATTCTAGTAGGAGACTTCAATATAAACGTAGCAAAAAGCACTTACTATTCTAACAAGTTAAAAAATATCATTGGAAATCATGGATTACTTCAAAAAATAGATACGTTCACAAGAATAACAAAGGAATCTGCTACAATTATTGATTTGCTAATCACTAATGAAAAAGATATGCCAAGCCAAATCCATCTTACACCAAAAATAACAGATCATTGTATTTTAACTGTAGATCTAATGTGTGAGGATAGACAGAAGAATTATAAGCAATATAGTAGAAATTTTAAAAATTTTAACGAATTAAATTTTCAGTTGGATTTAATAGAAACTAAATGGCTGCCAAACAGCACAGACACTAATTACCTAGCAGAAACCCTTGTCAACTCTATTATTTGTACATTAAATAAGCATGCACCTATAGAAGAAAAAACAGTAAAGATCAGTTGGGCTAATAAAAGATGGTGGACTTTAGATATAGGACTAGAAATAAAAGAAAGAGATAAAATGTACAAAAAAGCTATTATTACACAACATGAACAAGATTGGATGAACTACAAACTACAAAGAAATAAAGTAGTACAACTAATAAGACAGCAGAAAGAAACCTTCTACCATGAAAAGATTGATGAAGTTAAAGGTGATACAGTGGAAATGTGGAAAACTTTAAAACAACTTGTGAAAGGTGATAAAACCGTGAACAAAAAGGAAGGCATTATATTTAATAATGAAATGAAAAGAGATGAAAAGGAGATAGCGGAAGAATTCAACATATACTTTTTAACCAGTTTAGAGACATTAGTAACTCCTCCAAACCAAAACCAAATTTATGACATCTTAAACAACATTAACAACTGTAAATGTAAATTAGAGAAATTTAAATTATTAACGTTCCCTGAGTTAAAAAAAATTGTTTATGAAATGAAAAATAAAAAAAGCAGTGTAGATGGGATTACAACAAAAATTTTACAATTAGCATTTGAAATAATAGGAGATCGTTTCTTACAATTGATAAATAATAGCCTAGAATATGGATCGTTCCCCAGGACTTGGAAAACATCGACAGTTATACCTTTGGAAAAAATATACAACACAATAAAATGTGAACAACATAGACCAATAAATATGGTACCGGTATATGAAAAGTTGCTTGAAACTGTAGTAAATGAACAAATTATTGAATATGTTGAAGCTAATAAATTATTGACAATCAACCAAGCAGGATTCAGGAAGCGAAATTCATGTGAAAGTGCTTTACAAACAGTGATAGCTAAGTGGAAAAATGCATTAAATGAAAAACAAATTATAGGTGTTATTTTTTTAGACTTTCGTAGAGCATTTGAGACAATCAACAGAAACTTGCTAGTATTAAAGTTAGAAAAATTTGGATTAGGACCTAAGATAATTAATTGGATGAGTGAATACTTAACAGAGCGAACCCAAATAACAAAATATAATAATAATGTGTCCACAATGAAAAATAGTATATTTGGAGTACCACAAGGGACTGTATTGGGACCTAACTTGTTTTTATTGTATATAAATGATATAGTGCGATATGTAGATAAGTGCAATATACAGTTATTTGCAGATGATACCTTACTATATTTAATAGGTGAAAACGTAGATAAAATTGTGAACAGCATAAATGATGAACTTAAAGTGATAGAAAAATGGTTGAGTGGCAACAGTCTGCAAGTAAATACAACAAAAACAAAATGTATGATAATTAAAAGTAAATATAACACAACTGATATAAACAGTCATAGTGGTATATATATCAACGGGGAAAAAATAGAACAAGTTAGAGAATGGAAATACTTGGGAGTAAAAATTGATGAAAATCTAACATTCTCCAGTCATGCCGCATATATCACCCATAAAATTGCCAAAAAAGTAAATTATCTAGGAAGATTAGAATACGTCACTAGCACATGGACTAAAATATTGATTTATAAAACAATTATTCTGCCACACCTTAACTTCTGTGCATCTATTCTTTTCTTAATGAGTAACACCGAGATAAGTAATATACAAAAAAAACAGAATCAAGCCTTGCGAACTATTTTGAAATGTAATAGATATACAAGTATAAAATATATGCTAGAAATCACTGAACTTTTGAGTGTTAAACAAACCATATTTGTTAACGCTATGATTGTAATATATAAAATAAAAAATGGGTTATTTCCGCAACACCTATTGGAGGAGTGTACTTTTATTGAGGACGTTCACAACTATGGCACTAGATCACGAGGAAATTTTTATGTCACGGCTGTAAATAATAATTACAGTGGGAACAATTTATTTCATAAAGGGTTGCTTGAATTTAATAAGTTACCAGATGAGTTAAAAACCAGTGAATCACTTGTATCCTTTAAAAACAAATGTAGAAAGTATGCTATTGAAATGATTGATATATAAATGTAACAATGCTTATAATGTATGCTGTATCTTTCTTTTTTTGTGTATTTTGTTTTGTATGTTATTATGTAAATTTACTTAGCCAAGTGCTATTAATAAAAGATATTATTATTATTATTATATCATCGGTAAAATCTTTATTAAAGCTGAAAAATTCTGCTTGTACAGTGTGCGCAGCTTGTTTATTTTGTTGCTCATAAACACTATGCAACTTCAGCCACATTTCTCTTGCTTTCTCGCATGTTACCAGCAACGCCATTACCTTTGACTCAAGGGTTTTCACAATAATTTGACTTGCCGCTCGATCTGCCTTATCCCACGCTTTCGATTGAGCCTCGAATGTCACTTGTGCCGCATCCGATGCAACCGCTTTCAGAACTGCAGGTTCCTGAAGTTGACCAGTGCAGACCTCATACGCTCCTTCAGTCCCTCGCAGCACATTCTTGATGGCGAACTTCCAAAGGCACCAATTTTCAGTACCTCTCAACTTTTCTATCCCGTGAAACTCCATTTCGACCGTGTTATTGTCTCGAAGAAAATGCAGTGAACAAAACCTAGTCGACCGCGCTTAATTTTTCGCACTTACTCGACACCGCTCAACCAGTCACTCGACAACACCTTAACACCTTTAGTTTTTAAAGGAACCACGCTCTGCTACCATATCAAAGTAATTGAACGTACACAATAATTACGGTATATATGACATTTATTAAAAGTCAACAACTAGATTAAAATATACATCATTATTAGACAGAACAGCAAAAAGTCATTTATGTACTTATAGCATCATCTAAATGTGCTAAGTTGGTAAATTTGAATATTATCTTTCAACACATTTATTTCATCTAACTTTGTAATCTTACCTATTCGCCATGAAGGTCCAGGCTGAGAGTCTGTTAATATCGTGATTCCAAGTTAAGAAAGAACTTTTTGCAGTGGGAGTTTGATGAAAATCTGCAAAAATTAAAAATAAAATCAGTTCGTACATGGCAGAACTTTTACAAAGGTTCAACTTAGATTGAAGAAAATGTCATAGATATATCTCTTAGTGATTGTAATAGATATTTTTAATCTCTAAAACGGAAAAACCCTTCCTTACAAAACAGTGAAACTGCTGCATTTGCATTCACTGCATTGTACACAATATGGAGAAGTGAATAGCAATTTTAAATATAATAATGATAAAAGTACATAACCTACCCGGTAATCCAGTAGTTGGTAAACTATGATCCTTTAACATGCTTTTGTTGCGACCAAGAATATTGCACTCTTCATTAAAATGATTATGGCAAACTCTGAATTTTTTATAGACTTTTTCTGGGTGCATTTTCTTTAACTTCTCATTTCCAATTCCATCTAACCAGGTTTTGTAAGCCTAAAAATAAAATAATACTATTTGTACTTTTATAATAGCGATAGTTTCCTTAAATTTGAAAAAATATACCATATACTAGGAATGTTCCTCTATTTTACCAAATTCAAAATTAGGCAATTTTATTTATATATTTCTTGTGTTCCCAAGTTACAGTGTGCAGATAACCAACAATTCAGACTTTCGCAAGTATAAGAAACTGTCTATTCATATTTTAACTTTAAATTTATTCAAGCATATACAAAATATGTTAAATCTGTGAAAATAAACTGCAATTTTATCTTACCAAAGTTCTGGAACTTTGGTAAGATAAAATTGCAAACCGATACTTGTATCGGTTTATTTGTTATGATATAAGCTTGATTATGATGACAAATTCGGTTAAAAACAAACATAAAATTTAATAATACCCTTACCTCCTTATCTAAATATGGAAATCGATGCATTATAGCCTCTTTATTTGTATTGGAACAAGAGGAAACACAACACTCAAACACCATCGTAGAATAAGTTTAACTTTTATGAAGTTAACCTATAAAAACACGTAAATCTTGAAACTCAAAACCACAACAAACGCGCGAATGCAAGGATGAGAGGGGATAATTAACCGATTAGAGCGACAAGTGAGTGTAGTAAGAACTAAATGCTATTTGACCTTCATCATATAAGAAAAACATCTATATATGGTGCCAACTTGTGAAATGTTAAAAACTAAATCGATTTTTATGGACTTTTGATCATTAACCATCTTTACACTATCATTTTGTAAACAATTTGTACATGCCAATTATTATAATAGTCTTATGTTGTAGATTTCATAAGATATACACAATAATACACATCTATTTAATTTTTGCTAGAAAAACTTGAAAACTTTGGAATTAGAGGTAATGTCTTAAAATTATTTAAAAGTTTTTTGGAGGAAAGGAAACAAAAAGTTGAAATAAAAAATGTCTTAAGCAAAGAGCAAACTGTAACCTGTGGAGTACCACAGGGTACAGTTTTAGGACCTGTGTTGTTTACTATATATTTAAATAGCTTACTTACATTGAATTCTTCTGGAACAATAATATCATTTGCTGATGATACAGTTATTTTGTATACTGGGCATACCTGGGATGACGTCAGACATTTGGCTGAAAGGGATCTAAAGAAAGTTTTTGATTGGTTTAGTGCGAATTTGCTAACAATAAATGTAGATAAAACTAAAATTATTCCCTTTACGTCTTACGAGAAATATCTACCTGACTACAGCACCATATCAGTAAATAATCTTTTAATTTCACTAACTCGATCTATTAAATACCTCGGTATTTTTATTGACTCGCATTTAAGATGGAATATACATGTAAACAATACAATAACAAAAATTCGGGGCTTAATCTTTAAATTTTATCAATGTCGACAGATACTATCCTTGAATCATCTTAAAATATTATACTATGCTTTTATCGAATCCATTATTCAGTATGGCATTCTTGGTTGGGGAGGAGTAAGGAAAGCATATCTGATACCTCTGGAAATTATTCAGAAAAAAATTCTAAAAATCATATATTTTAAACCCTTCCTATACCCCACGGAACAATTATTTTCGGAACTTAATATACTAGATTTGCGGCAGCTTTACGCTAAGAATATCCTGCTATTTTTGTTCCGAAATAAACAGTACATTAGTAGGATAAATCATGAATGTAATACCAGAGAACAAGAAGCGGCTCACTTTATTATACCCAGGACTCATAAAAGTATAGGTCAAAGATACTTTGTTTACATTGGGCCGAAATTGCTTAATATTTTGCCGATATCACTAATAAACATAAAAACAAAACATCTTTTCAAGAAAAAAGTATTAGCGTGGATGACTTCAAATGATGGAAATATGCTCTATAATATTATTGATCCCATGTAGTTACTAAATTAACTATACTTTGATTGTGTATATGTCCTTGTGAATATTAACTTCGATATTTTCTGTTTTCTTAGTGCAGTAGTTGTATAGTGTCTAATCAAATTATTAAAGAATTAATACAGTTATATGTACAATTTAGTTTCTGTTCTCTCTCTTGTTTTACTTTCACTGTTGTTCAGTTATTTTTCAGTTTACTTACTCTTTCCTTGCAACTTAAGGAGGTGTAACCCATAGACAGGCTTAAATAAGCCTAAATGGGTCTTCCATATTTATTTGCAAATGAAACCTCAAAATTGCGTATAAAAATAATTTGTATATTGTAAAATATTGTAATACATTGTATAAACATAAATGGTTAACACATTGTACTCAAAATGAAATTTTAGTTAAGATAACTTATTGATTATACATACCTGTAATTTTTGTGTGTACTTATTTGTGAATAAATAAATTATTATTATTATTATTATAATTGATATATTTTCCGAGGGAGAGCCATCTGTTGGCGGAAAGCGTAAAGTGGTAATTTGGATAGACTATTAGAGCGTGGTGACATTTATAGCTAAAGGTAATTTCTTTCTATAGGTAGATTGGTGAATGGATCTACTTATTAACTTGCAGACACCAGCGAAAGATGGCGTGTCACATATTGTCTTGTCCAAAGTGAACCATTATCTGAATATAAATACATTGAATATTGATAAAACAATCTTAACAAGTAAATTCAAATATAGTAAAATCAATATTAACTACTACAACTTATCAATAAATGGTGTACCTATACCTATCGAGTTTGTAACGGAAATGAAGTACTTATTAGGATTCAATATAGATAATACATTAACATTCTCCAGTCATTTTCATTATATATAAAATTGTGAACAAGTTACAACCCAGTTATTTTAACGAATCTATTGTATTTAATAATGAATCCATGGTCATCATATAAGTACAAGAGATAATATTCACTTAAGTCAAGTACACAAAAAAAGTCTATGAATTCGTTATTCTTCAAAGGAATTGACCAATTTAATAAACTATCAGGGGCCGCTCTAGCTCTGTTTCAGCACTTCCTAAAAACATGAATTGGCTATGTAACGAGACATATGGTAAATAGCTGAGTCAACGTTTTCAAAATGTACTTATACCGCACAACAAGCTCCGCGTTTTGCGCATTTCGCAGCTCATGAGGTTTTGAAATTATTCTCCAGTAATATTCACTTTTGTCTTGACAATTTGCGATTCTTAAAATATTCGTATCGTTACGCCGAAAATGCCGCCCTTATAATTCTGGTGCCCTGAACGGCCGCCCACTATGCCCACCGTCTGGAGCGGCCCCTGGAGACTATCTCCTGAAATAAAGAATAGTCCTTCGGTTAAGCTATTCAAATACAAATTGATCGAGCTTATTAAACAACGGTGATGCAGTGTCATAGTTGATAAATCCTTGTCGGGCTTTATATTTTTTTTTCCCATTTGTATTTTTATGTCTCTTTTTATGTTAGTATTTTTATGAATATTATATTTTTAATTTGATATTTTTGATATTTATATCTTTTTGATTTTATATTTGTGTTTTTGGTGCATGTGTATTTTTTTATATATTTAGATGTTTTGTATATTTGTAAATTCTAGCGTTGCTACTTATCAATAATATTATTAGGTTCCCCCTTATTTAATAAAGATTACTTATTATTACTCACTTACTTTTTATAAATGATTATTTACTCTTTAATACAATACAAATTGTTTGGTATTAGTATGGATTACCATAATTTTAATAGAGGTCGATTCAGTTTTATTTCTCCTTGAGCCTGAATAAATTTTAACCATCCTCATGCTGTTGAAAATGTTGTTACCTGTGTGTACGAATATGAACAAAAAGGTATAGTGTTCATTATAACTATTGACCTAAAAGTTTTGTAGTAATTTAGTAAATAGATTGCGTCATCTTGTGGAAGTGCGATTCTAGAGTATAATAATAATAATAATAATAAGTGCGTCGATTAGCCGCCAATTTAAGACGCGCCCATCACACACTTAATGAGGCAGTGCTGCGAACCACCAAACAGCACTGTCTCGACAGGATACGGATGCTAGTGACTTGCAAAAAGTCATTAGTGAGGCGGGCGAGAGGGCTTGCGGAAAATAAACTGTTCCGCGAAAAGCCCTCGCGCCTTTTCCAACCGCCTCCGCGTGTTGTAGAAAATCCGCCGACTGCAGATCAGGTGGAGAACTTCTGGAAAACGCTGTACGAGGAGAGGCTTCCACTCAACCGAGATTCTCCTGCCCTTGCACACTTTGAAGCCTTTTGTCAAAGGCTTCAGCGACCACAGGAAGTGTGCGAACCAATAACCCCAGAAGAGGTTCGTAGGGCTCTTGAGGGCTCTAAGAACTTTGCTGCTCCAGGTCCCGATGGGATAAATAACTTTTGGTGGAAAAAGTTATCGAGCACCCACCACCATTTGGCCAGAATTTTTAATTCCTGGTTAAATGGGGAGCAGCAAATCCCTTCTTGGGTTGTTGAGGGGCGGACAGTGCTGATCCCCAAGAACGGAGATTTGTCCAACCCAAAGAATTACAGACCGATAACCTGTCTAAACGCATGTTACAAGGTGTTTACACGCATTTTGTACATGCGGGTGCTCCACGCAGTTGAACCGGTTTACGAACGGATATATGAGCAACGAGGGTCGAAGAGAGGTGTCGCTGGCTGCAAGGAGAACCTGTTGATTGACAGATGTGTCACGCAGGACTCCATGCAGTATAAGCGGAACCTCTCTATGGCCTGGATCGACTACCGCAAGGCATTCGACATGACATCGCATGAGCTCATTGTTCACTTGCTCCGATGTCTTGTGGTACCCGGTCCCGTAGTGAGATGTATTGAAGAACTGATGCCGCTCTGGAGGACTCGCTTTACCATAACATCGGGTAACGATAGAGTCCAAACAGAGTCGGTAACATTCAGAAGAGGAGTATTTCAGGGAGATTCCCTCAGCCCCCTTCTGTTTTGCATCTCACTACTGCCATTATCCGTCTCGCTCCGGAAAACCCGTGGCTACAACTGCGGTACCCCCGGCGACAGGAGGCATAAGGTCACCCATCTATTTTATATGGATGACCTTAAACTTTATGCCTCTGGAGAGAGGGATCTCCAACAGTCCCTTAGGGTGGTACAGGAGTATACGCAGGCTGTCGGTATGCAGTTCGGGTTGGACAAATGCGCACTGATCCATCTCAAGAGAGGACGATGCGGTGACTATGGAGAGGACGCGCAGCTCGTGGACGGAAGCATCTTACACCATCTAGATGCCGGAGAGTCGTACACTTACTTGGGTGTCGAGCAACGCTCCACCCAAGAAGTGAGTGTAGTGAAAAACGCTCTCCGCGGCAAGTATCAGCACCTACTCCGACAGATCTGGTCTTCAGAACTGTCGGGGAAGAACAAGGTGTCTGCTACAAATATGCTTGCCGTTCCGATCCTTCTCTACTCTTTCGGAGTAGTGAAGTGGACTAGAGAAGAGCTGCGTCAACTCGATGTAGTAACCCGCAAGAAGATGCATCTCAATAGGAGCTTGCATCCTAAATCGTCCGTTCCACGGTTATATCTCCCACGACATCGGGGAGGCCGTGGACTCTTGAGCTTGGAGAGTCTCCATAGCAGGATGGTTCTGGAGGGAGCATGTAAGGTCATCAGGAGTTCGGATCCCCTCCTCTGCATGGTCCGAGACCATGAAAATGCAGAGGTAGGAGCTTTTCTCTTTAAGGCAGCACGCAGAGCAGCCGATGAACTTGGTCTCATCTTCGACGTCGAGCGGGTAAACCCCGACTCTGTCACCGAGTTGGAACCCGTTCGACTAAAAGCCCACATTAGAGCTGCAGAACACAACATCCTTCTGCAGCTCCATAAGGATAAGCCATTGCACGGGATCTTCTATAAAAATATAGAAGACCTCGGCTTATCCGAAAGGCTGACCTTCGCCTTCTTAAGGTCAGCTGGGCTGAAGTCTGAGACCGAGGGATTCATAATGGCTTGCCAGGATGGTGTATTTAACACTCTCGTCTATCGACGTCGTGTCATGGGTATGGAGGTCCCTGATGTCAGCTGCAGGGCCTGCCGCAGGGCGCCGGAGACTGTAATGCACTTACTGTCGGCTTGCCCGACTTACGCAGTCTCGGCCTATATTCATGGACACAACGCAGCATTACGAGTGCTTTACTATCATCTAAGGCACTCGTATGGGATAGACGAAACACCAGTGCTGCCTTACGTTCCGGGGGATATTGAGTCCGTTGTGGGGAATGAGAAGTGCCTAATTTATTGGAACTACTCGTTTCCCACCGTCAGGCAAATACAAGCCAACAAGCCTGACATAGTACTCCTCGACCACCAACTCAAGACAATGTATGTCGTGGAATTCTCAGCTCCCGCTGAGAGCAACATTGTCTTGAAAGAGGAGGAAAAACGGACAAAATATCGAGATTTGCTCTTCGAACTCCGCAGGCTTTATCCAGGCCATTCTGTTAAAATAGTGGTACTGATTATAGGAGCCCTCGGTGGAATGAGACAGACGCTGCTTTCAGAACTAAAGATCATACCGGCATGCCGAGATTCGGCAGAGATCTTAGCCGGCAGAATGCAGAAGGCTGTCATCCTCGGTTCATTACGTCTACTCAGGGCACACGATTCGCGGACCCGGTAGTCACTCACCCCACGGGCGTGGGGAGTGGCTATTGGTATTACCAGCTCCCCTCTGTGAGGGTCGGAGCCACAGAGTAGGGTGACTGGTTTTTTGTAAAAAAAAAAAAAAAAAAAAAAATTTTAGATAGCAGGAGGGGCTAACTTCCATCTATTAAGCCTTTGGTGAGTAGCGCCACCACTTACTCCAGCTAGGGGTGCAAAACCGAACCGGCAGCCCTAGTGCACCCGGGAGGGGAAAGCATCTTCCCCTCTGGTGTCGGTCGTGGGCCTGCAGGGCTAACCACCCACAGGCTCTAACCTTTGGTTCCGGCAGGCCGAAGACTGGGCCCCCACGATCGACCCCGTTCCGATAGGGGTCAAGGGCAAGGTGGTGGGGCCCAACCGGATAGACCGCCCGTTGACGACGTACGCAATGAACAAGGACGCTTTGAGTGGACAGATGAACTGAGGGATGAGCTTCTGCATTGTTATGAAAGCAGTGAGCCCGCGCGGAGGGGGTACATGGCGCGGATGCATGCTCTGTGGTGTGAGAGGCTACCAGAGCATAGCGCCTTCACGCCACAAAATCTGCGTGACTATGTATCCCACCTTCGTAGTAGGGGCTACGTGAGGGCTGCTCCTGGGCCGGTGAATGAGGTGGCCGAAGAGCCGCCACATTCACCGGTTGAGGACGTGGCTCTCCTCGTTCCGCCAATACCAGAGGGCCTCAGTACCAGAAGGGGGTTACACCGTCTGAAAACCCCCGGGCCACAAGACCTGGCCAGAGTGGACGCTGAACTTCGTACAGCGCTACCAGAAGAGGCTGACATCTGGCACATAAATTGTGCCGTGTATGCCGCTGCTCAACGCTCGTCTCAGGTGGAGAGGCGAAATACCTCTTCCCCACAGGAGAGAGCGCAGCGGCGCATACAAAAGATGGAAGCCAAGATCCAGTCGGCGAGGCAACACGCATCCCGTATCCAATGTGTGATGGACTATATGGCGGCCAACAGGCCGTTCACGCCTAAAGTGCGTCGATTAGCCGCCAACTTAAGACGCGTCCATCACACACTCAATGAGGCAGTGCTGCGAACCACCAAACAGCACTGTCTCGACAGGATACGGATGCTAGTGACTTGCAAAAAGTCATTAGTGAGGCGGGCGAGGGGGCTTGCGGAAAATAAACTGTTCCGCGAGAAGCCCTCGCGCCTTTTCCAACCGCCTCCGCGTGTTGTAGACAATCCGCCGACTGCAGATCAGGTGGAGAACTTCTGGAAAACGCTGTACGAGGAGAGGCTTCCACTCAACCGAGATTCTCCGGCCCTTGCACACTTTGAAGCCTTTTGTCAAAGGCTTCAGCAACCACAGGAAGTGTGCGAACCAATAACCCCAGAAGAGGTTCGTAGGGCTCTTGATGGCTCTAAGAACTTTGCTGCTCCAGGTCCCGATGGGATAAATAACTTTTGGTGGAAAAAGTTATCGAGCACCCACCACCATTTGGCCAGAATATTTAATTCCTGGTTAAATGGGGAGCAGCAAATCCCTTCTTGGGTTGTTGAGGGGCGGACAGTGCTGATCCCCAAGAACGGAGATTTGTCCAACCCAAAGAATTACAGACCGATAACCTGTCTAAACGCATGTTACAAGGTGTTTACACGCATTTTGTACATGCGGGTGCTCCACGCAGTTGAACCGGTTTACGAGCGGATATATGAGCAACGAGGGTCGAAGAGAGGTGTCGCTGGCTGCAAGGAGAACCTGTTGATTGACAGATGTGTCACGCAGGACTCCATGCAGTATAAGCGGAACCTCTCTATGGCCTGGATCGACTACCGCAAGGCATTCGACATGACATCGCATGAGCTCATTGTTCACTTGCTCCGATGTCTTGTGGTACCCGGTCCCGTAGTGAGATGTATTGAAGAACTGATGCCGCTCTGGAGGACTCGCTTTACCATAACATCGGGTAACGATAGAGTCCAAACAGAGTCGGTAACATTCAGAAGAGGAGTATTTCAGGGAGATTCCCTCAGCCCCCTTCTGTTTTGCATCTCACTACTGCCATTATCCGTCTCGCTCCGGAAAACCCGTGGCTACAACTGCGGTACCCCCGGCGACAGGAGGCATAAGGTCACCCATCTATTTTATATGGATGACCTTAAACTTTATGCCTCGGGAGGGAGGGATCTCCAACAGTCCCTTAGGGTGGTACAGGAGTATACGCAGGCTGTCGGTATGCAGTTCGGGTTGGACAAATGCGCACTGATCCATCTCAAGAGAGGACGATGCGGTGACTATGGAGAGGACGCGCAGCTCGTGGACGGAAGCATCTTACACCATCTAGATGCCGGAGAGTCGTACACTTACTTGGGTGTCGAGCAACGCTCCACCCAAGAAGTGAGTGTAGTGAAAAACGCTCTCCGCGGCAAGTATCAGCACCTACTCCGACAGATCTGGTCTTCAGAACTGTCGGGGAAGAACAAGGTGTCTGCTACAAATATGCTTGCCGTTCCGATCCTTCTCTACGCTTTCGGAGTAGTGAAGTGGACTAGAGAAGAGCTGCGTCAACTCGATGTAGTAACCCGCAAGAAGATGCATCTCAATAGGAGCTTGCATCCTAAATCGTCCGTTCCACGGTTATATCTCCCACGACATCGGGGAGGCCGTGGACTCTTGAGCTTGGAGAGTCTCCATAGCAGGATGGTTCTGGAGGGAGCATGTAAGGTCATCATGAGTTCGGATCCCCTCCTCTGCATGGTCCGAGACCATGAAAATGCAGAGGTAGGAGCTTTTCTCTTTAAGGCAGCACGGAGAGCAGCCGATGAACTTGGTCTCATCTTCGACGTCGAGCGGGTAAACCCCGACTCTGTCACCGAGTTGGAACCCGTTCGACTAAAAGCCCACATTAGAGCTGCAGAACACAACATCCCTCTGCAGCTCCATAAGGATAAGCCATTGCACGGGATCTTCTATAAAAATATAGAAGACCTCGGCTTATCCGAAAGGCTGACCTTCGCCTTCTTAAGGTCAGCTGGGCTGAAGTCTGAGACCGAGGGATTCATAATGGCTTGCCAGGATGGTGTATTTAACACTCTCGTCTATCGACGTCGTGTCATGGGTATGGAGGTCCCTGATGTCAGCTGCAGGGCCTGCCGCAGGGCGCCGGAGACTGTAATGCACTTACTGTCGGCTTGCCCGACTTACGCAGTCTCGGCCTATATTCATAGACACAACGCAGCATTACGGGTGCTTTACTATCATCAACACCAGTGCTGCCTTACGTTCCGGGGGATATTGAGTCCGTTGTGGGGAATGAGAAGTGCCTAATTTATTGGAACTACTCGTTTCCCACCGTCAGGCAAATACAAGCCAACAAGCCTGACATAGTACTCCTCGACCACCAACTCAAGACAATGTATATCGTGGAATTCTCAGCTCCCGCTGAGAGCAACATTGTCTTGAAAGAGGAGGAAAAACGGACAAAATATCGAGATTTGCTCTTCGAACTCCGCAGGCTTTATCCAGGCCATTCTGTTAAAATAGTGGTACTGATTGTAGGAGCCCTCGGTGGAATGAGACAGACGCTGCTTTCAGAACTAAAGATCATACCGGCATGCCGAGATTCGGCAGAGATCTTAGCCGGCAGAATGCAGAAGGCTGTCATCCTCGGTTCATTACGTCTACTCAGGGCACACGATTCGCGGACCCGGTAGTCACTCACCCCACGGGCGTGGGGAGTGGCTATTGGTATTACCAGCTCCCCTCTGTGAGGGTCGGAGCCACAGAGTAGGGTGACTGGTTTTTTGTAAAAAAAAAAAAAAAAAATAATAATAATTTATTTATTCACAAATAAGTACACACAAAAATTACAGGTATATATAATCAATAAGGTATCTTAACTAAAATTTCATTTTGAGTACAATGTGTTAACCATTTATGTTTATACAATGTATTACAATATTTTACAATATACAAATTATTTTTATACGCAATTTTGAGGTTTCATTTGCAAATAAATATGGAAGACCCATTTAGGCTTATTTAAGCCTGTCTATGGGTTACACCTCCTTAAGTTGCAAGGAAAGAGTAAGTAAACTGAAAAATAACTGAACAACAGTGAAAGTAAAACAAGAGAGAGAACAGAAACTAAATTATAATATATGATTTGCAGGAAACAACTACTCAGCGGGCAAATACCCCGACCTGCATTGAATTACACCTTACAAATCATTAAAGAATGGTAACCAATATCATTTGTCAACTCCCTGACCAGACATAGACCGGTTTCGAACTTATTAGTTCTCATCAGTATGCCATAGGTCATGGAGCAGACAAATGATAGTGGCCAACCTGCTAGTTTTATACAAACTATAGTAAATTGAGTAGTGGTGAGAGGTAAGTGAAACCTCCCAAATGGTCAATTGCTACTATACACCATAGATGTCTCTATGGGCGTATAGCGACTTGCGATTCTGCAAGTACCTGAGAGCATACTGATGAGAACTAATAAGTTCGAAACCGGTCTATGTCTGGTCAGGGAGTTGACAAATGATATTGGTTACCATTCTTTAATGATTTGTAAGGTGTAATTCAATGCAGGTCGGGGTATTTGCCCGCTGAGTAGTTGTTTCCTGCAAATCATATATTATAACAGTAGGTTAAGTCCACCTAGGACTGAAAGGTCGCCGCTCTCAGGTACTTGCAGAATCGCAAGTCGCTATACGCCCATAGAGACATCTATGGTGTATAGTAGCAATTGACCATTTGGGAGGTTTCACTTACCTCTCACCACTACTCAATTTACTATAGTTTGTATAAAACTAGCAGGTTGGCCACTATCATTTGTCTGCTCCATGACCTATGGCATACTGATGAGGACTAATAAGTTCGAAACCGGTCTATGTCTGGTCAGGGAGTTGACAAATGATATTGGTTACCATTCTTTAATGATTTGTAAGGTGTAATTCAATGCAGGTCGGGGTATTTGCCCGCTGAGTAGTTGTTTCCTGCAAATCATATATTATAACAGTAGGTTAAGTCCACCTAGGACTGAAAGGTCGCCGCTCTCAGGTACTTGCAGAATCGCAAGTCGCTATACGCCCATAGAGACATCTATGGTGTATAGTAGCAATTGACCATTTGGGAGGTTTCACTTACCTCTCACCACTACTCAATTTACTATAGTTTGTATAAAACTAGCAGGTTGGCCACTATCATTTGTCTGCTCCATGACCTATGGCATACTGATGAGAACTAATAAGTTCGAAGCCGGTCTATGTCTGGTCAGGGAGTTGACAAATGATATTGGTTACCATTCTTTAATGATTTGTAAGGTGTAATTCAATGCAGGTCGGGGTATTTGCCCGCTGAGTAGTTGTTTCCTGCAAATCATATATTATAACAGTAGGTTAAGTCCACCTAGGACTGAAAGGTCGCCGCTCTCAGGTACTTGCAGAATCGCAAGTCGCTATACGCCCATAGAGACATCTATGGTGTATAGTAGCAATTGACCATTTGGGAGGTTTCACTTACCTCTCACCACTACTCAATTTACTATAGTTTGTATAAAACTAGCAGGTTGGCCACTATCATTTGTCTGCTCCATGACCTATGGCATACTGATGAGAACTAATAAGTTCGAAACCGGTCTATGTCTGGTCAGGGAGTTGACAAATGATATTGGTTACCATTCTTTAATGATTTGTAAGGTGTAATTCAATGCAGGTCGGGGTATTTGCCCGCTGAGTAGTTGTTTCCTGCAAATCATATATTATAACAGTAGGTTAAGTCCACCTAGGACTGAAAGGTCGCCGCTCTCAGGTACTTGCAGAATCGCAAGTCGCTATACGCCCATAGAGACATCTATGGTGTATAGTAGCAATTGACCATTTGGGAGGTTTCACTTACCTCTCACCACTACTCAATTTACTATAGTTTGTATAAAACTAGCAGGTTGGCCACTATCATTTGTCTGCTCCATGACCTATGGCATACTGATGAGAACTAATAAGTTCGAAACCGGTCTATGTCTGGTCAGGGAGTTGACAAATGATATTGGTTACCATTCTTTAATGATTTGTAAGGTGTAATTCAATGCAGGTCGGGGTATTTGCCCGCTGAGTAGTTGTTTCCTGCAAATCATATATTATAACAGTAGGTTAAGTCCACCTAGGACTGAAAGGTCGCCGCTCTCAGGTACTTGCAGAATCGCAAGTCGCTATACGCCCATAGAGACATCTATGGTGTATAGTAGCAATTGACCATTTGGGAGGTTTCACTTACCTCTCACCACTACTCAATTTACTATAGTTTGTATAAAACTAGCAGGTTGGCCACTATCATTTGTCTGCTCCATGACCTATGGCATACTGATGAGAACTAATAAGTTCGAAACCGGTCTATGTCTGGTCAGGGAGTTGACAAATGATATTGGTTACCATTCTTTAATGATTTGTAAGGTGTAATTCAATGCAGGTCGGGGTATTTGCCCGCTGAGTAGTTGTTTCCTGCAAATCATATATTATAACAGTAGGTTAAGTCCACCTAGGACTGAAAGGTCGCCGCTCTCAGGTACTTGCAGAATCGCAAGTCGCTATACGCCCATAGAGACATCTATGGTGTATAGTAGCAATTGACCATTTGGGAGGTTTCACTTACCTCTCACCACTACTAGAAACTAAATTGTACATATAACTGTATTAATTCTTTAATAATTTGATTAGACACTATACAACTACTGCACTAAGAAAACAGAAAATATCGAAATTAATATTCACAAGGACATATACACAATCAAAGTATAGTTAATTTAGTAACTACATGGGATCAATAATATTATAGAGCATATTTCCATCATTTGAAGTCATCCACGCTAATACTTTTTTCTTGAAAAGATGTTTTGTTTTTATGTTTATTAGTGATATCGGCAAAATATTAAGCAATTTCGGCCCAATGTAAACAAAGTATCTTTGACCTATACTTTTATGAGTCCTGGGTATAATAAAGTGAGCCGCTTCTTGTTCTCTGGTATTACGTTCGTGATTTATCCTACTAATGTACTGTTTATTTCGGAACAAAAATAACAGGATATTCTTAGCGTAAAGCTGCCGCAAATCTAGTATATTAAGTTCCGAAAATAATTGTTCCGTAGGGTATAGGAAGGGTTTAAAATATATGATTTTTAGAATTTTTTTCTGAATAATTTCCAGAGGTATCAGATATGCTTTCCTTACTCCTCCCCAACCAATTATGCCATACTGAATAATGGATTCGATAAAAGCATAGTATAATATTTTAAGATGATTCAAGGATAGTATCTGTCGACATTGATAAAATTTAAAGATTAAGCCCCGAATTTTTGTTATTGTATTGTTTACATGTATATTCCATCTTAAATGCGAGTCAATAAAAATACCGAGGTATTTAATAGATCGTGAAATTAAAAGATTATTTACTGATATGGTGCTGTAATCAGGTAGATATTTCTCGTAAGACGTAAAGGGAATAATTTTAGTTTTATCTACATTTATTGTTAGCAAATTCGCACTAAACCAATCAAAAACTTTCTTTAGATCCCTTTCAGCCAAATGTCTCACGTCATCCCAGGTATGCCCAGTATACAAAATAACTGTATCATCAGCAAATGATATTATTGTTCCAGAAGAATTCAATGTAAGTAAGCTATTTAAATATATAGTAAACAACACAGGTCCTAGAACTGTACCCTGTGGTACTCCACAGGTTACAGTTTGCTCTTTGCTTAAGACATTTTTTATTTCAACTTTTTGTTTCCTTTCCTCCAAAAAACTTTTAAATAATTTTAAGGCATTACCTCTAATTCCAAAGTTTTCAAGTTTTTCTAGCAAAAGTCCATGACTGACGGTGTCAAAGGCTTTTGCTAAATCAACAAAAACACCCAGACATGCTTTCTTGTTATCCATAGCATCGTACATTATTGATGTCACTTTTGCTATTGCATCTTGGGTTGAGAGGTCTTTTTGAAATCCAAACTGCATATCGGATAAAATTTTATTTTTATTTAGATAATCAACTAAACGTGACTTTATAATTTTTTCAAATAATTTTGCGAAAGAAGAGGTTAAAGAAATTGGACGATAATTTGATACATCTGTTTTACTTCCTCCTTTGAAAACTGGTCTAATGATTGCGTTTTTAAAATGCGTAGGAAACTTTCCACATTCAATGCATTTATTTATAATAAAACACAGCGGATCCACAATTGTATCAATTGTTGACTTTAATAATTCATTTTTTATACCGTCTGGACCTGGTGCCTTATTATTTTTTAGTTCTAGTACAATTTGTTTAATTTCTGTTACATTTGTGTAATTTATATACATAGAATGGGGAAAGTTCACAATTTCATTTAACATCGGTATCTGCACTATTTTAGAAGCAAGTTTTTCACCTACTTGAGAAAAATGGGTGTTAAATTTGTTACCTATTTCTTCAGGATCTATCACTTCATCTTCGTTTTCTGTTATGATTTTATCTATATTTTTGTCTTCGTTTTTGTAGTTATTCGAAAAATCTCTCACGACATTCCAAAGTGTTTTAGTACAATTTTTATTAGTGTCAATTTTGGATTTAAAATAATTATATTTTTCTTTTTTTATTAAACAATTAATTTTGTTTCTATAAGTTATGTAGTCCTGTTTAAATTGTTCATTTTGGGGATGCCTTATATGTTTTTGAAACAATTTATCTCTGTTTTTGATTGAAATAACTAATCTCTGCGTAATCCATGGTTTTTTCCTTTTTATAGGGTTCAATTTTATAATTTGTGTTGATTCCGAGATACATTTTGAAAATATTTCAAAAAAATTGTCAAAAGCCTCATTTGTATTCCTATTTTATCCTTTCATCTTACAGTATGAAGAGTTCTAGTTCGCCTGCAGGTAGTTTCGTAGCATTTATTAGTTTTTTATTTTCATGACTGAACATTTCAGCGGCCTAATATAATAATAATACTTTATTTTCATTTGACTTTTACAAGTATTGAATAATGTCAGTATTGTACAAAGGTAGAGAAAACGGACAGAGAGGAAACTAAATAGAGCAGTTATTTTTTTAAAAAAGAAAAAAAATGTAAATATACATATAGACTAGATTGAACTAGGTACCTCAGAAATCTTTACATTCCAAGTATTCCTGAATATTGTAGAAACTATAGTTCAACAAAAGTTGGCGAACTTCATTTTTGAATGTTTTATTACTTGAAGTAATTTTTAGCATAAATGGTAATTTGTTGAAAAGTTTTATTTGCGCGCTTTTTCACTGGCCAATACGATACCGGTATGTCGTCAGCGACACTGATACAACAATATCGTGGCAGTACAAATGTATACAATGGGGAATATTCCCTTTTATTTTATCCGCCAGAGTGCACCAGCTGTACTTGGTTGTTTGTCCATCAATGTTAATACGAAAAAATATGTCTTTGTATAAACAAAGTTACCAACTACCGTAATCCTTTTTATCAATTTGGCTCATTTCAGTCATTTCTACGAATACGAGATTGGGAAACTCTCGGAAATCGGGAAATTTAAACTATTTAAAGACTATACATGATACAAGTTGAGAATGACATTAAACCGAGTACACATGGCGTCATCTATTGGATATATTAGGAAGTGACTTGGATTGTTCCTCATTCTTTTTATCAATTTGGCTCATTTCTATGAATAAGAGATAGGGAAACTCCCATAAATCTGGAAATTTAAACAATTTATAAGTTATATTATAACTTTTAAATAGTTGTTTAATGTCATTCTCAATTTGTAATATATATTATATGATATAAATTGAGAATGACATTAAACTGTTCATCTATCCCTTCGCAGAACCGTCCCCATGATCTTCTTTTAGACCTTCTCAATTCTTTGTTGTACTCCGTAAGGGCTTTTCTGTAGTCCTCCCAGTTTCCAGTGTTTTTAGCTCTGTTAAAAGCTTTCCTAGTCTCAGCTCTGAGACGGCTGAGATCCCTATCCACCAGGGCACATCTTTGGACTGCCCGTTGTTTAATGGGACAACTTTTTTCATAACAGACGTCATGATGTTTTGTAGTCGATATGAGGCTATATCTAATTCCTCTATTGTATCGATGGAATGTGTTACGCCTTCGACCTCCGCCCTCAAGTGTTCTTTATAAACACTCCGGTCCGTTAGTCTGGGTATTCTACATTCCCCAAGGCTTGTTACAGCCGCTTCCAAGTCTCGTCTGTAACATGCCAGTTTTTTATTAAATCAGTTATGAGTGGATCCGTGAGAGTTATATCTAGAACCTCTTTCCTGACCGCATTCATAAAGGTGGGTTCATTACCTTTGTTGATGATGTCGATGTTGTTAGCGAACAAATATTCAAATAGCTACTCACCTCTAGTGTTGGTATCTGTGCTACCCCACATATGATGATGTGCATTAGCGTCACCGCCTATTATGTAGGGTTTGTTCTTTCTCCTGCACCAGCTGAAGGCTTCTTACTTCCTCTGGGGGTGGATTTCCTTCCCCCCGGGAAAGTAGGCCGATTGCACTATGACTTGCCTTTTTCCCCTTTCCGTAGGCACTTCCACTGCTGCTGCTACCAGGTCCCTTGTTAGGAATTCCGAAAGGAGAACAAAATTAATATTTTTATCGAACAACAAGTTTGTTTTAGAATAGTCATGCAAGGTAGAATAAATTAACTTACATGATTGTATTGGGAGTCCTTTAATCCGTTCTCTGTGAACCCAGGGCTCTTGGATTAGCCCTATGTTTAATTTCTCCCTAATAAATCTCCTGCTAAGCACACTTGAGGCTGCCTTTGCATGATGGAGATTTATTTGGAGACACTTTATGTTGCTTAGGGCAACTATGATGGCGAGGGGCCTTTTTCATAGTCCCTTTTCGCTGTCTTTTTGCCAGATTGTGAGATTGTGTACTCGGCCTACCTTTAGCCTTCGGCAGGGCACTATCATTACCTGTAGCCTCAGGCTTTTCAGTCGGCCGACTGGATTCCCCCCTGGGTTGGTCCTGTTTATCAGGCCGTTTTCCCAGTGGGGTTTCTTTTGGGGCTTTAGGTTTTTTGCTCCTCGTCCTCAACCATAACTGGCCGAACTTGTAGCTAATCCTGTAGCCCATTGTTTTGAATATCTCGGTAGACTGTGAGTCTGCCGAGAGGGTTAATTCAACGGAGTTGCCTTTGTTTTCTCTTCTAAGCACTCTCCATTCAGTTGAGTTAAGGCCTTCATTTTGTGCCTCAAAGAGTTTCAGTATTTTCTCATTTGAGAAGTCCTGATTAACGGATGGTAAAGTTGTCACCAGAATCTCCGTGTGAGGCATTTCATCCTCTTCAGCGACTCTTAGTGACGCGTTTTCCCAAGGCTTTAGCTCTGTTATTATGCCTTTTAGCCAATGTATTTGGCACTATTAGCACAAGTTAGACCCAGCCACCCGGTTTAAATTTGGAGCTATGAAATTTGGGCTTTATACCAGCCTCTTTCTTCAGCTCCAGAATTTTATACAGCAACGAATCCTGGGTATTTTTTTTGTTGCTCCGTAGTCAACTGGTCCGTAGGGTAATTGGTGGAGAGAATCCCCACCTTAATTTCTCTAGCGACCTGGCCTTAAGGCCGATGTTGGGGGTCCTGATGTGGCCCGCTTTCACGGATTATTTTCTGGGGTATTTTCATCTGAACGGACCCTTTTTGGCCTCTTTTCAGAGTTTCCACTACCTGTTTTGTAAGGCTTGAATGCCTGTTCCCGGGCTTCAGCTATTGGCATGCCCTTTGCCAATAGGAATTTAAACCTTTTCCTAATGGCTCCGCTCAACTTCACCTTCTGCCCCTTGGGTTTTGGAGCACGTAAGGTTTGGTTGAGCTCGTCACCGCTACTTTGGAGGAGAGTTTCCTCTGTTAGGTCAGGACCAGTGTCCTATTCCATAGGCTCTTCAGCCTCTGTTGGTACAATTGGGGGTGTACCGGCCCCTATGTTTTTCATAGAAGAGGTCATTTTCTGTCCCATGAGTAGCGGAGGAAATAAGGATTACCTGAGGCAGTGCCCCGCATATCCCAGGCAGATTTTATTTACACCAGGGTGCGTCAGATGCCCTGGAGTCCGCATAATAGCGACTAAGCTTCCCCTTAGCCACGCAGTCATAGGCTTATGCTGTTCCACCTTTGACTTGGGGGGGAGTTTTATTGTGCCTCCCATCCACTTGGTCGGCTGGTTAAGGCAAACCCCCACGTGGAGCAAGCAATCCTCAATAACCACCCACTTGCTCCACGCGGTTTATACTAGGCAGGTTTCCACGACAGAGCTCCAGCACCTCGCGCGCCCGAACCATCCGCCCCAGGAACAATCCAAGCCAATTCCTAATATACCCAATAGATGACGCCATGCGTACTCAGTTTAATGTCATTCTCAATTTATTACCCTACGGACCAGTTGACTACGGAGCAACAAAAAAAATACCCAGGATTCGTTGCTGGATAAAATTCTGGAGCTGAAGAAAGAGGCTGGTATAAAGCCCAAATTTCATAGCTCCAAATTTAAACCGGGTGGCTGGGTCTAACTTGTGCTAATAGTGCCAAATACATTGGCTAAAAGGCATAATAACAGAGCTAAAGCCTTGGGAAAACGCGTCACTAAGAGTCGCTGAAGAGGATGAAATGCCTCACACGGAGATTCTGGTGACAACTTTACCATCCGTTAATCAGGACTTCTCAAATGAGAAAATACTGAAACTCTTTGAGGCACAAAATGAAGGCCTTAACTCAACTGAATGGAGAGTGCTTAGAAGAGAAAACAAAGGCAACTCCGTTGAATTAACCCTCTCGGCAGACTCACAGTCTACCGAGATATTCAAAACAATGGGCTACAGGATTAGCTACAAGTTCGGCCAGTTATGGTTGAGGACGAGGAGCAAAAAACCTAAAGCCCCAAAAGAAACCCCACTGGGAAAACGGCCTGATAAACAGGACCAACCCAGGGGGGAATCCAGTCGGCCGACTGAAAAGCCTGAGGCTACAGGTAATGATAGTGCCCTGCCGAAGGCTAAAGGTAGGCCGAGTACACAATCTCACAATCTGGCAAAAAGACAGCGAAAAGGGACTATGAAAAAGGCCCCTCGCCATCATAGTTGCCCTAAGCAACATAAAGTGTCTCCAAATAAATCTCCATCATGCAAAGGCAGCCTCAAGTGTGCTTAGCAGGAGATTTATTAGGGAGAAATTAAACATAGGGCTAATCCAAGAGCCCTGGGTTCACAGAGAACGGATTAAAGGACTCCCAATACAATCATGTAAGTTAATTTATTCTACCTTGCATGACTATTCTAAAACAAACTTGTTGTTCGATAAAAATATTAATTTTGTTCTCCTTTCGGAATTCCTAACAAGGGACCTGGTAGCAGCAGCAGTGGAAGTGCCTACGGAAAGGGGAAAAAGGCAAGTCATAGTGCAATCGGCCTACTTTCCCGGGGGGAAGGAAATCCACCCCCAGAGGAAGTAAGAAGCCTTCAGCTGGTGCAGGAGAAAGAACAAACCCTACATAATAGGCGGTGACGCTAATGCACATCATCATATGTGGGGTAGCACAGATACCAACACTAGAGGTGAGTAGCTATTTGAATATTTGTTCGCTAACAACATCGACATCATCAACAAAGGTAATGAACCCACCTTTATGAATGCGGTCAGGAAAGAGGTTCTAGATATAACTCTCACGGATCCACTCATAACTGATTTAATAAAAAACTGGCATGTTACAGACGAGACTTGGAAGCGGCTGTAACAAGCCTTGGGGAATGTAGAATACCCAGACTAACGGACTGGAGTGTTTATAAAGAACACTTGAGGGCGGAGGTCGAAGGCGTAACACATTCCATCGATACAATAGAGGAATTAGATATAGCCTCATATCGACTACAAAACATCATGACGTCTGTTATGAAAAAAGTTGTCCCATTAAACAACGGGCAGTCCAAAGATGTGCCCTGGTGGATAGGGATCTCAGCCGTCTCAGAGCTGAGACTAGGAAAGCTTTTAACAGAGCTAAAAACACTGGAAACTGGGAGGACTACAGAAAAGCCCTTACGGAGTACAACAAAGAATTGAGAAGGTCTAAAAGAAGATCATGGGGACGGTTCTGCGAAGGGATAGATGAACTAGCCCCAGCAGTACGCCTACAAAAAGTCCTTGCAAAAGACCACTCAAATGGAATAGGGCTACGCAAAAAGCCCGATGGTAAGCACACCGAGAGTCAGCAGGAAAACATAAGGGTGCTTTTAGACACTCATTTCCCAGGCTCTCGCATAATTCAGGGTGAATTTCTACAGGACTACTTGGATGAGGATGTTCATTGTCCTACCAGAGAAGGAAGACGCCTGGCTAGAAAAATTATTCACCCACAACAAAACTAAATGGGCGGTATCAACCTTTAAACCCTTTAAGTCACCGGGCAGAGATGGTATCTTCCCTGCCCTACTTCAATACGGAATTGAGGAGCTTGTCCCATGCCTGAGAAGTATATTTATAGCAAGCTATACACTGGGGTCTATTCCCCAAGCTTGGAGGGAAGTTAAGGTGGCGTTTATTCCGTAAATAGGCAGACGTGCACCAGACGAGCCTAAGTCGTACCGCCCCATAAGCTTAACCTCATTTCTCCTAAAAACAATGGAGAAACTTTTAGATCAACACATTAGAAGCGAAATCCTTACAGGAACACCGCTTCACGCAAAACAATTTGCCTATCAACCTGGAAAATCAACAGTAAATGCTCTACATTGCCTGGTTCAAGGCATTGAAAAGATATTTATAGCAAAAGAAGTGGCTATGTCTGCTTTCGTAGATATAGAGGGTGCTTTTGACAACACCTCCTATGAATCCATACAAAAATCCGCGGAAAAAAGGGGAATACAATTACCTACAATTAAATGGATACAATCCATGCTCAAAAGCAGAATTATTACCACGAGTGTGGGGGATGAGTTGGCTACGGTGACTGCAGTCAGGGGTTGTCCACAAGGTCGAGTCCTATCACCCTTGCTGTGGTCAATGGTGGTCGATGATCTCCTACATAAAATGAGTAATTCAGGCTTTAACGTCCAGGGATATGCAGATGACCGGGTCATCATTGTGAGAGACAAAAATGAGGTCATGATTTCCAACCTCATGCAAATTGCCTTAAATATAATATCCAAATGGTGCTCGTCAGAGGGACTCAATGTCAATCCGAGCAAAACTATTGTCCCGTTCACTAAAAGGAGAAGACTCAATCTTAGAACTCCTGTACTGAATGGAACAATAATAAATCTCTCCAGTGATGTCAAGTATCTAGGAGTAATCCTGGATCAAAAACTTACCTGGAACTCGCATCTGAAACGGACTCTTACTAAAGCAACAGCGGCAATATGGACTTGCCGTAGGTTGTTTGGTAAGACTTGGGGTCTAAGACCGAAAATGACACATTAGTCTTGTCTTTCGGTTGTCAGACCTATGGTAACCTACGCATCATGCATATAGTGGCCAGAAACAGAAGAAAATCAGCACAGGGAAAGTTGCAGAAACTGCAACGCCTTGCCTGTTTAGAGACTACAAGAGCAATGCATTTGTGTCCCACAGCAGCTATGGAGGCTATGCTTGACCTATTTCCCTTGCACTTACATGTAAGGAAGGAGGCGGCATTCAGTGCCTTACGACTGCACCAGGCACATAAATTCAAACCAGGTGATCTGGTTGGTCACTTAAGGATTCTGAAGGTAATCTGATTGTTGCTTTCGTGACATTTGGTTTAATGTAATCTGGACATTGATTGTTAGAGAATTGAGTTGAGCTAATAAATTTGACATATTAGGTGAAGCAATGGTATGGCGAGTTGGTTGTAATCAGTCGAATTTTGCTACTTGCTGGAGGTTGGACTGTCGGCATAGACAACAGAATATATATATATTTTCTATGACTGTCGGCGGAATTCTGGGCACAGACTAGATTTAACCAGACTTTTCACTTAATGTAATTCCCTATGTAAGCAGTTTAATTTTTTTGGTACGTCACGTTACCGGAAACGATTCTGCGCAGAAAAAGCAACACGGTTGGCTTCAGCTACAGAGTTACTTTAGACAGGGATGGACTTAGGTATTTATTCACAAGATTTACGAATATATTTCTGGATAAATTGTACTGAACACTCATAACTCCACATTAACGCTGTTTCCAAAAAATTGCAATTGCTATACCAAGAAAATGAATTACTTTTCTTATTATTTCATTTACATGCATATTTAATTCATAATTTACCTAAAATTGAAACAAGGCGGGAACAGTTGGCAATATTTTGTGGATATTCCATGAAAGAACATATACATGGTTTTGAAAAACTATCTTTAAATTTTTCATAATTGTGGTTTTATTGTATCAATAAAAATATTTCTTTACATAAGAATTTAAAGTTAAAAACATAAAACAAAATGGTAAAAATTATATTTCTTTGCGTTGAATTTTTCAAAATGTTTTAACTAAGTTCCACGTTTCATCAATAGCCCTGTTATGCATAAAAGATCTAGACATGTTTGAGTTGAGACAGGGCCCCACGGCATGATAAATTTCATACCAATTTTCTAGGGACAATTCATAATTGACAATTAGTTAACAGTAGATACAATTTGATCCTACTTCGTTAAAAAAGGGGTAGAGATAAATGTCTGAGAGTGAAGTTTTTGAAAATTTTCCTATGAAAGTTTCCAATATTTTCACAATAATTTTCCAATATTATGTGGTAATATACACTAATATGTTTATATTGAAAATAAATACTAAAAAAAAAACATATTCATAGAAATACACGTTAACAATATAACACATTAAAAACAGGTATACAGTGTACAATGTAAATTTATTGACAATATTATAAAAAATAGAAATAATACAAAAATATGCTTACACATAACTAAAATTTAATCTGAGCGGTTTAAAGGTCACTTTGCTGTATAAACGAAGATTGTATCTGGCAAATTGCAGAAATGCCAATTGGCAAACAAATTGAACAGAACTTTAAAAACAACTATATAAAATAATGTTTATAAACTTCAAATATTGGCTTGACAATAAATTTGACAAAATAAATACCTAAATAAAATTACAATTTGTCAAGAAAGTAATCATGCATAATTAAAAAAGTTCGATAATTTTCTACTTTCTGAGGATCTCTGAAGTTGGTAAAGACAAAAATTAAATGTGTATTCAATATCTGTCTCAGAAACTGGATACACATAAGTGACAAGTTGTTCTACACTATTGCAATAACGTGTGTAGTGCATATCAAATCATACATGTATTAACAATCAGAGATATCAAAATTTTAGTGTACTGTATCTATATAACCGAATATTAAAAATAAATTATTACAATAATTCCATCAATGTGTTAAAATGCACATTTTTTCTGTAATTTCTGTTAAATCTTCGCAAAGTTGCTAGATCTCTTTAGTAAACAATATTTTGACAGACCATAAATCTCAGAATTTATTTAAAGGAAAAACCTATACTAACATAATAAGAGGCAGGGGACCTCCAGCGATTTAAGTTTTTCCATAAAAATTTTACTGTGAACAGAATTATTAAAAAAACTATGTTAAATCTATAATTTTTTTAGAATTGACAGTTTGTAATTCTTGACACGTCTTGCAGCAGGGATATCCCTATGAATATATTTCAATAAGGTGAAAAATATTCGCATTCTGACGTGCAAGGATAACAAATAATCCAAATTGAACTTCGCATTTATTTGGGAATATAATATTTTTCAATTTTTCTTTTATTTTCATTCCAACATTTTTTTGTATAGATAAGCTAGGAAAGATTTGATAAAATTTGTTTTCTAAACTGTAAATAAACTCAACAAAATTTTCAGATGGCATCATGAGGTTACCAAAGGTATCTTTATCTTTATTTTCATAAGCTTTGAAATAAGAAAAGAAAACTTCCTCTGATAAATAGACATGTTCTTTGGCGTAGTTTATGCATACATCGCATTCATGTTTTTCGAGGCATTTTTTCATTAAGTAGCCGCTAACATAATTCAGTGCGTTCTTTCAGGGTAATTCTAAATTAATATAATCGGTAGTACCAATTTTCAAATTCGAAAATACTGTCTTTTTAGGTAAAACATTTTCAAAACATTTAATTTTCTCTGGTGTAAGTGTAAGCAGAAGCTCGTCAAAGTCATCAATACAGTTAGTTCCATTGGCATTCTCAAAATACTGCAAACAAAACATTTTTCTAAAAGCTTGTGTAAACTGATGTGGCGTTGGATTTCTACAATTTCCGAATTGTTGCCTAATTTTCCCAAAAAAATTTTCCAGGCAGTCTTGGTTCATTCTTCTAGTGTAAATTGTTGTATGTTTTTCTTTTAAAACCTCCCACAAGTTCAAAAAAGCTTTTATTGAAATTTTCCAACCATCTATAAAATTCATAGTGTTTGTTATGTCCTTCCCGTTTACATCCAATACTTTCATATCACCAAAAAAACAGTACATTTCATTAAGAAATGATATTTGTTTTTGAGAACCAATAAATGGTCTATTGTATCTTTCACACTGCCTACTTTGGATGAATTAAATATATCAAAAAGCTTATCAATTTTTTCAATGAAAGTAGCAGTGGAACTTGCTGCAGCTGGTGTGCTCCCAGTGCAACATAAGTGGAAAGTGCAGCGGCAACTGTAGCACTCAATACTTGTGCAGCCAGTTTAACCTTCATTTTCTTGAAATTATTAGGGTTGATGTGATCATCTGTCAATTTTGGTACCAACCGAATTAGTGACTGTTTATCTCTATCGTAAAACATTTCAATATACTTTTTATTTGTTATTATATTTTGAATTTTTAATACATATTTAAAAAAATTATTGTGTAATGCTTTCAGTAAATGTGGGACATCGAACATAAAAAATATTTTCTTCTCATTCACAAAAAAGAAAGGATTTTCATCGGTAATATTATTTCTTTGGACAAAATTGACAAAATTTCCCCCTAGATCCGAAGTCACAGCAAGCACATTTAATCCAATCGATTGTAGCCGGATAATGGTTTGAAAAACAATTTTCTCCACTTCCTCACCAGAAATACTATTTACAAAAAAAAAAGCTACTGGCTGCTTCCAGTTCTGCGAAATACCTCTAGCCATTAAAACAAAGGTAGATTTTGCTAATTCATAGCTTTTATCATCTAAAGTTTCATAAAACCCTATAATTTCATCTCGATCTCTATTATAAAACAAATTTTTTTTTATAGACATTTCATCCATGCACAAAATACAGTCACGTTCTAACATGTTCATAGTTGATACCCTAGATTCTATAATTGTAAAAATTTGCTTGTTTAATCCCGTGGTAATATTCAAATTTTTGGTAATTCTATACAGAGTACTTTTAGATGGTAAGCGAAACATCTTTGAAAGAAATTTGTAGACCTTTGGCCCCAAAAAGTAAATAGTTAATGCAAATTGCTTATAATTATTGCTGTATCGATAACCTTTTGGGCTTCTTTCCTGCAAATGTAAATTTGTTCTAATAAAATTGACAAGACCATCTGAAAAATGAGCTTCACAAAATTTGATGAAATCGTCTTTTTTCATTTTTCTCCGTTTTGACTGACTTTCTTCTTGATATAATTTTCTTTTCAGTTTTCTCACTTGTTCTCTAAGTGCAGTTTTACGGGGACTAGACGAAGTTAGAGACGTTGAAGTCTGGGTTTGAACAGATGAATCTAAAAATAAATAATCTATGACACATAAACGGTTGGCCAAAAAAAGTTTACTATAGAGAATGCATGTTTAGTGGAGTTTGTCATGTATTGTGTTGCCAAGATGGTAGCAGTGGGCTAGACCGTGATTGTGTGAAATACAACAGTTAGTCGCTGTTACTTCTCCTGAGTTCGATTTATAGCTGTGTCAGCTGCCAATTTCATAAGGAATGGTTGTTGTGTAATTGTCTGTGTGTGGTTGAATGGTGGAATAGCTAATGCTAAACTCCAGTAGGATGTTAATCTAAATAAGACAATTAAAAAAAAAAATTATCAAACTAAAACCTTCAAAAAGTAAATAACTGAATTAAGTATCTTTTAAAATGGAAATATAACATACCAGATGGGCTGACTGTCATGCATGGGCCACTTCAGGGCTCTTGGAGGACATCAATATGTCATCCATCAGTTCAAGTAGGATGGTTTCAGGTTGTTCTGAAGGCACGTGCAGGAATAGTACTCTCCAAATGGGACGTACTTGGTTGTGGCAATTCTGTAATTACTTATTTTTCACTATATTTTAACAATTCTACTAGCACACTTGTGTGCGTTACACACACTATGATAAATAATTTCAACAAAAATAGCATTCGCATTCAATTTACTTTAAATTGAATCCAAAAAAAAACAAACAAAAATGAGGAAATAACAAAAAATAAGATTTTACCCATACCTATTTAATTCATTTAAAAATCTTACCTGAACGTTTATTAAACTTTGTTGGAATAGCATTCCTCTTTAAGGGTGCGTTACCAAGGGCAAATGGTGCGTAAAATATCCTCATTCTTATTTTACATTCATCTCAAAAACGAGCCAACAGAATTCAGAATTGATTTCATTATGTAAACTAGCAAACTTAAGACAAGGACTTATTACATTTTATATTGTAAACCTAGTTAAAATTAAGTTTTCAAAATTTTCTTCTCCTTGATCATTCAACGCGAACGTACCACTCATTCGTGGCAAATTCACCATACATTATTTTATATTCTACAATGGGACTTAAATATTCAAATAAAATATAATACGATGTAGTATAAAATAAAATAACATGAAAAAAAGTGAAAAGTCTGCATAATATTTGCTTATATTAAAGTTTAATGTCGAATACGAAATTGCTAAATTTCGTGTAAAATAGTTGGGCTAGATGGCAGCAGCATAGCGATGGCATTGCTTCACGTACGGTAAAGCAGGGTCGGGCTCATAAATTTCCATTTACAGTGTTGAAATAAAGCTTAAAACTTGGTTTAATTATTTGGATGTTAAGAAACGACATTATCATTAAAATTATTGCTGATTATATATTTTTGGGTACTTTTTATTTATTAAGATTAACAGTAGTTTGATCTCTACCACAATACAAAAAAATCTGTCCAAATGAAGTAATGGCTATTTATATATATTTTTATTTTTTCCTTGTTTCTCTGAAGAAAGGTAGGTAGTTACCGAGTAGTTACTATGTTTTTATGATCAAAACATTTTATAATAAAAAAATTGAAAAATATGCACTAGTTGTATTCATTATATTAGAACAATACAATTTCATTCAAATAACTTACTGCACAATTACTGGATTAATATGTGAATAATAGGTATATTAAATCTTGGAAGGAATTAAGGTTATAAATTATGTACGATTGTCGATTTTAGTAAAACTGATGTCTGCAAAATAGTTCTAATTTATTTTTGTTCACACATTTTCAGTAACTATCTGTTGGTGACACTGCTATTAAAGATACCATTACTATACATAGTGTACAATAATTATACCAAGGGACAAAGTGCATTTTTTATCACTTGAGTGTGAAGGATTAATTACAGGAGGAATTAAAAAGCATTTTCACTTTGTGGTATATTCATACAAATTATTTCATTTTTTGCACTCCACAGTCTAACAGTGCGCTACTGCTATTGTAATAATCATTTTCAAGGAATAAAGTACAGATCTCTTATACTTCTCGAGGGACAGAACCCACTTTCTACACTTTAGTCCTCAAAAATGACAATTAAAATAGCACTCTTAGATCATAGAATACTAAAACATTGTTTTTGAAATGGGAAATGCTCAAAGGTAATTATTTTATTTTCCATTGTAGTGCTGATACTTATTAAGGGTGTACAGAAAAGTTTCTAGATGGCTCACTAATTTCCTCTTTATTAAATAACTATAAACATTATTACACGCAAACATGAATAATATCTGTACATTTCTTGGTGTTCTAAATACGTACTATCATTTAAGCTATACTTATATCAAATTATACCAATGATCTTTTTTCTATGAACACTAAGAAAGTTACAGAAAGATACTACAATAATTAAACTAGGTATACAATATTTCATATTTGTACATATCACAACAATGTAATAAATCTAAATCAATATTTACTTCTTCCATATCATGTTTGCCAGAGAACCTCTATAAATTGCCATTTCATTGAAATTTAAAAAAATAATGTTTCCATTTACACTTTTCCGTAAAGTTCGTCCAAATCACCTAAAAAAAAAACAAAGAAAACATTGGAATGATAAATAATTTTCACTATATTTGAAATATTGAACAAGTTTTTATTGAGCAAAATTACTTCCCTAGGGTTATTATATTTCAGCTCCAATATTAAAAGATGTAATGCTCTGTCTTTGTCATGAATTTGATTTATCGAGGCGCAGGCTCCACCACCCCTACACCTGGCCCTATCCGCACCAATTGCAAGATAGTTTAATGTTTCCACTTTATTCTTTTTCATAACCCAATATGGTGGGAGATTGTCTGTGACGCATTATTATTCTAATTAATCTTTGTTGCATGCCATGTCTGATAGCCTCACCAAAGCTGTTTCCCCATCAGCTTCAGTCGCAACCTCTTTACTACTTTTCAGTCTTTTTATGGCTGCCTCCACTACTTTGGATTTGATCATTTCAAGTTTGCGTTCGTAATCCTGCTGCCAGTCATTGTTTGACTCGGAATGCTCCTTTTTCAAAAACTTTTCTCAAAATTAGAGCCAAAGCACGATAATCTAAGTGTAATATACCATAGTTAGTAAAACGTCCTCTTACTATTACTGTGACCTGCATGTGAATCCAGTTCTTTACAGGCATCTTATAAATAAATAGAAAAAGGTGCAAGCTCCCCTACACCTAGCCACACCAATTATAGGAAAATATTGAAATGTTTCCACTTTCTTTTTCAAATATTGATAGTGTTTTAAGAGACATTTTGCAACACATGTATCATTCTAATTGTCCATAATAGATTATTTGTCATAATAGATTGTTTGCACACATCGATTGTCCCCGAATGTCCCCGTAATTAATTACTATCAAAAAAGAGAATAATAAGGAAAGAGAAAATCATAAACTATAAACGTGTTTCCAATGATGCTCGTATATGTTTTCTTTTAGAGAGTCCCATGAAGAATTTTGGTTTTTATCATTTCATTGGCTGACTTCACTTATATCTCTTCTCCTACATCTGGACTCTAGTAGACAGGAAACTGTATTGTTTTGCAGATGGATTAAATATATATGTTTCTTTGTCGGTGGGTTATTTTGTATTTAGTTGGCATTGTGCTGAATGTAAAACCTACAACATATATTCAAAACGTATGTACTTATACATTTACAGTTAGTTTATGGATTCCATACCCATTTCCAAAATTCTAGGCAGTAAATGGATCGGATTTGAACTTTATATTCCTATTTGCAATTGCTTCCAGCATATGGTTTTCATAAAATTCTTTCAATTTAGGTAACATCACATTTTCCCATAACTTTTTATCTTTAAGAATAACTTCAATATAAAGGGGTTGTTGGTCATTTATATATATTACGAAAAAACATAAGTCTTTATTTGCTATATTTAACTGCCCTTGGATCTGAAACAGTCATATTATCAAATGCTCCTGATGTACCTACTATAAAATTATATTTCACCTGGTAATAATAATTATGATTTCTCTTTAATTTAATTTTCCCATCGGTTACATTTACACATAAAGTTTTATCTGTTTTAGCAACTTCTTCCAAGGACTTGCCAGATTTATAAACCTTATATAAACATTTAATTTCTATTATTGCATTAGCACCTACAAGACCTGTAAATAAATAACTTGATATATAACTTGATTTATGTAAGTATGTTTTAATTAGTCTGTATACAAATCAAAGAATCGGGATGAAAAAAGTACGTAATTGAAAATTTAATTTGAATATTCAGGGTCAACCACGACGATTGTACAGGGCCAATTGCCATTTATTTTTAATAGAGAGCTATAAATATCAGTACTTACATTTTTAGAGAAGACTTTTTCTAGGCTACTTTCATTCCTGTATTATTATTGACTATCTCCCAACCATTTGAAGGTAGTGAATTTTTTTGCTGAAATAATGTCATCTGCAAATGCATTTTAAAAAAATCAGTACAGAATAATTTTCACTTCCCAAAAATATACAGGGTGGCCAAAAATTATTTTTTAATTTGAACTTTTGAATTGAATTTTCTCCATTTTTTCAAATGAAACACCCTGTATATTTTTCGGCCATAAGATGTAGCAATGAAAAACTAACATTATTTTTGTATATCTCTATGGCTATTTGTAACCATTTTCAATTTATTGAGCAATAAGTACAACATTTAAGAATAAACTTAGTAAATTAGAAGTTTTTTCAAATAATTGAGCAGAAGAAATTACAAAAAGTGCTCCACATGTTGCTCTTTTTGATTGACACATCTCTTATGCGTCTTTGAAATGAACCGTTTTTAAAACTCCCGGCGTGATAGACCAAAGAGCAATGTCATTCTTTTCGTCACATTTTGGAATGTAGAATAGTAGAAACTTCATTACAAAGACGCGTACAGATGTGTATCAATCAAAATGGGCAACATGTGGAGCACTTATTATAATTTTTTCTGTTCAATTATTTAAAAGAACTTATAATTTTTTAAGCCTATTCTTGAATTTATTGCTCAATAAATCGAAAATGGTTAGAAATAGCCAGAGATGTACATACAAAAAAAAAATTGATTTTTCGCTCCTACATTATATAGTTCAAAAATATACAGGGTGTTCCATTTGAAAAAATGGAGAAAATTTAATTCAATAGTTCCAACTTGAAAACCGATTTTTGGGAATTGCATATTTTTAGGAAGTGAAAATTTTTCAAAAACATCACGCAAATGACTCGTAACTGATATTTACAAAAAATTTTCTTAAAATCCATAATGCCGACTGTAGCGATTTTTTAACATGCATCTGCAGATAGCATTATTTCAACAAAAAAAATCACTACGTTCCAATGGTTGGAAGATAGTCAATAATAATATAGAAGTGAAAAGAGTCTAGAAAGAGGCTTCTAAAAATGCACTGACATTTATAGCATTCCATGTAAAAAAATGGCACTCAGTCCTGTACAATCGTCTTGGTTGACTCTAACTCGAGTGCACTATTGCTCCAACCGGTATGCTTTAGAATTATTCATTTAGTAAATCTGTATATAATAATATTTTTATAACACTTGTAAACTAACCATCAGGAGAGGCAGCCAAATATTCGTATTTTTCGTAAATAAATATGACTGCTTTTTGAATTTTTGCCTGGGGTTTCAGTGCAACAAACTGTTGTAGAGCAAATGCTTCTTTAATTTTACCATATTTCATAGCATCAGACTCAGCATACTTCAATCCTAATATAGGTAGTCTTTAGTAGATTGTCTGGTTTTGTTGTTTTACGTCTGTTTACGTTTTTCAGTGTTCCCAATTTCTATCGGTGTAACCTGAAAATAATATTCAATAAAATAAAACTAAAAATCGAAAGCATAAAGGAGCAAAAACTACATTATATCAAACATACGGAACTGGCCAGCATAACCATAGCTACAAAAGAGATTGTACACAGATTGTAAACAATCATTACTAGCCCTGAGAAGTTACAAAATTACCACAGGAGCAGTATGGGAAAGTCACCAAGCACTTATGTTGCCGACAGACTGGCCAAGAAGGCAGTGGGCCAAAGTATCTTTGGACCAGGCCTGGCCAATCTGTTACCTATCACAGCGATAATACAAATAATTAAAGAGAACACCCACAATTAATTCAAGAAGTTGTGGGATGAAACAAACAGCTGTCAGCTTGCTAGGGAACTACTAAAATATTCCAACAAGAGTACAGCAATGAACTACCTGGCAATTGTTAGGTTTTAAACTGGACTAAGAACTGTTACGTTTAACTGGGGCTAAAGTTCTTAACCACCAGCTTTTTGATAAGACTTCTAACCCTACCACACCTCGGCTAGTACTCGTCCTCTCAGGTTTGGGGTTCCACGTTCACAAGTGAACGGGCCTAAAGTTGTACCTAGGTAAGAGTAAATAATTATTAAATGTTTAAATCAATAAGTAAACTAAATTACCAAGTGGTTCATTTAACAAAATAATAAGTCGCTATCAAGTTCTAAAAAGATGGTTTTATTCCAAGACAGTCAGAGATCTCAAGTCAATAACAAATTTTTAACAATATATACACACATAAGTATATCTACAAGTTACATGAATGAAATTTGAACACAAATGTTCCAATAAATTCTATGAAGAAGGTACGTTAATTTGAAGTGTCTATAAACAAAATAGTTTTCTAGTTTAGAAACCAAAACAGTAAATTATAATTAGAATAACCAAATAATATTCACCAAATGCAATTGCATGTAGTTTACATCATGTCTTTAATTAATTCCCCTTTTTACAATATACCCAGACTCATAGTCATTAAAATGTGAAGTTAAAATCAAATTTACCAAATTGAATTGTACAAATTTAAAAAAAAATGAACAGAAACTTATCTTAAGCTTCCAGCGTGGTAAGGTAAGTACTCGTGATTACGACGTGAAACCAATGAAACCATTGCAAAAGCCTGATGAGTGAGGTAACCATGTAGTTAGAACTTGAACTCTTCACAATGCCATCTATACTGAATCTCGTCGACTATAGTAGACCCGCCTCTCAGCGTTCCATCGATGTGACGTAACATAACCATCATCGGTAATATTCGATATATTATAATATATACCACAAGAAGACTAACCCAATAAAACCAGTGTGAATAAAATATTAAAACATCTCGGAACGTAGTAGACCCATCATAAACCGTCTAGAAGTGAACCACAAAATACTATTAATACCTAAAATGGACATGAACACGTGTAAACTTACCCATCCAATAGGGTATTTCCCAACTACGCGTTTCCATCCAGCAAGAGCTGATAATATTTCCAGCAGAAAACTAATCCCAAAAAACAAGTAAATAATATGGCGATGGCACACCATTCCCAAGATAAATTTGGATAACTCATCCAACATGAAAAGAGAGAGAAATTACCACCAACCCAATATGTAACTGCCAAATCCAAGCGCAAGCGCTAGACTGACCGATATGAGTACTGTTCGATTCATAAACTAAACGACATCGAGATCTGTTTAATTTTACAAAATAAGAATAACTAAACAAACTATTCAACCCACAATGAATTATGAAATTACTACTCGTTCAATGAAAAAGGAAAAGATTAAATTGAGAATATACTAGAAAACAATTATAGAAACAATCTCTAATTTAAATGATATCAAAGGAACTGATCAGAACAGAACTGACTCCATGGTGCGTGTGCCGTACAACCATAACTAATTGAATACACTTAGCAAGGAATTTGACAGTCTCACAACGAAACTTATATCCTTCAATAGAACTGAACAACACAAGGAATAAACCATAAAAATTGTATGGTAATGAATACTACAGTAAGTACTCAATTAATATGTTAATTAACCTGACATTACAGTATCGTAGCCTGTTGTGGTTATGTTTTTCTTAGTTGCCTACATGTTTCGATGTTCCAGGTACTCCGGACATGACAAAGAAACTACATAACTAGATAACATATACCCCATTATTTAGCACAATACAAACCTAATTCAATATTAGGAATGAACAATGTACAGGTAGGATACTTCTTGTTTATTATGTACCAAACTAATGTTCGCTTATTCGTTTCAGAGCCAAACATGCCAGTGAAAGCTATACCTTGTGTAAACTACAAGTTATTGATAACTAGAGTACGACTTCCCAGTAGTTGAATGTTTAGTAGTCGAACCCCGTCACAACAAATAAAGTAAAGAAAAGTACATAAGGTTAGGCTAATTAATAAAAATAGATTTGAAATATAAATAATAACAAACAATTGCAAGCTATTTACTGTGTGAATTAAAATGACAATTATATCCTTTTCTATATTTAATGTGAACTAGTGTTGAATATGTGATTAATAAAAATTTTAAATTACAAGGAACGTTACGAATAAATTTACTCGACTAAACAAAATATAATTAACAAAAATGTTACTGATAATTGAACTTTATTTTGATTTTCAAAACAAATGCAAAATTCTGTACTTATGCTTGCCAAGACAAGATCAAACGTAACGTAACACAATGTCCAGAAGGAACCTACGTTTTATAACGGGAATCCAGACTGGACACTGTCCGTTAAGAAAAGATCTACATAGTATGAGATTAAGCGAAACACCTCTCTGTAGAGGTTGTGAACAAGAAGGTGAGATGGTTCAATATGTATTCTTGGCCTACTTTGACCGATATAAGGGAGATGCCCCTAGGCAGCATCACCATCTATTTTGCAAGATTAGTTTGGTTGGAGGCCTAGGCGAGAGTCTACCTACAGGGAGGATGTATAAGGGGCCCAATGGGACCTAAGTGCTGTGGTTTAATAATTTTTATTGACCACCCTCCCAACCAATTCCAGAACCCTTAACCGTTCATAATAACATTTTAAATCACTCAATTTTCGATGATGTATTATTTTTATGTTGGTATGTCGATATCAGATTTAATGTATTGCTTATAGATTCCACAATTAAAAAGCACCAAAAGATATATAGTCAAAATGAATCAAAATACTTACTGTACCAGATGCTGCGTTATAATCGTGACCCAAGTTGTGACTATAAGAGTGATGACTCCATCCACCATCTACATAAACTTTGGTCCAGATATTATGACCTCCATCAACTTGATTTCTTTCTAATGCAAGCATGTACTCTTCCTTGCTGACTCTTCAATGGATTCCCACAAATACGATTTCCAATGATCTCCAAGTTCAAATTCAATTTTATTACCATTAATAATTTCTTTCAATGTTTTCCCTCGTTTTATGTTCTCCCTAGTTGACATCTTTTTATGTGGACTTGTGACATCCTAATCTTAGATGATCACAATAACCAATAATGAAGTACTTTCTTTTATCAGTAAATCTAAAAAGAAAAATATAAAAATGCATTTTTAACTTAAAATATTAGTCCAATCGCTAAGAAACAAACAGTATGTATTTAGCTACTATTTATAGCTCGCTTGAGAAAATTGCAAATACTCTCTGACATTTCACAGCAGCATCCTTACTTTCAATGATGATCAATTATAAATGTTTATCGAACAAATCACCCCAGACCTCCCAAACTATTACTCTATGTGAGCATTTATGATGAAAGCTGGACATAAATTGAAAAGATATCCCGTGTCGCATTTTTTTTGCAAATTGTGAGAGGTTATTCCATGATGATTAGGCTAAATTTTAGATATTTTGCATTTATTTCAATTTCGCTCAAATTTCATATCCAAAACCAAGAAAATCGAGTAACGCGTTATCTGAGACCCTGTACAAGCACATGTGAATTCTTAGGCTATGCCGCTTTCGTTTCATTAATTATTATTATATTCACAAAGGCACTACTCATTTGAGAAATTCAGTGAATAACAAAAAGAAACGTACGTATTATAGCCTCAGAAATATATGCAAGCACAATTTGACATTTTACGCAAAATATAACCTACTAATTATTGTAAAATAATTTCAGTTATCATGATCTAAATTTTAAATAATATATTACTTACCTAGTGCAATCAATGAATCAATCGTCAGGCAATAAATACACAAATTTTCAGTATTTTCACACTTCAATGTATATTGCACAAATATAAACGTATGTAGAGTCCGTAAATGACCGTAAATTGAAATTCTTAGCCTTGAGAGCTTCAGTATCATGTAATGTAAATAATGTCTTTTATGCCAACTAAATACGCGCAACCCACAACACTTCAAGATGTTCTCTGTGTCACCGAGGTTTTGTCTGTGACTAGTACATAAATAAACAAAAATCGCTTCGCGATTACAATGCGTACGGTCCTGTACATCGTCTAGATTACTGGGCTTCTGTGTTATCGATAGGACAGTGCAATTCGATTACTTGCTACGATTGACTGGGGGCATGCAAACGCACTCTTAAACGGTTCTTCGTCAGACTAGCAAACATTTCTTCAACAAAATGTACACTGCAAACTCTGTAATTGTTATACAGGTGATTGGGGTTCAAATTTGCAATGTCTTCCAGTCCACAATTCCTTGCCCAGGCTATGCACCTAATGTAAAAATATAGTTATAATTACCTAGCACTGTTTTACAAAATCGTATTAACATTTCTTTTTACCTCTCATGATCTTTGGGGAATCTGAATAAACTAATGTTCATTGCATCATTACTGAGGCACCCCTTCACACAACAATAATATATACCCCCCATCGTCTTTTTGTAATATAAAAATGTTCTTAACCACTAGATGGGCTAGTAGACAATATCGAAAATGACAAAAGTAATAATATAGCATTTTAGGTTGACTCTTCAATATGTTATAAACATAATTTCAAGGTAATTGTACCGCTATTATTGGTTTTATTGTAAAATGAATATGCTTAAGATTAGAGTGGATTTAAAATAAGACAGTTCGCTGGTTATCTCGTGACGTTATAGCGTAAGATGCGTGCGCATTCAATATAACGCCGACAGAGCCACTCATACATTTTGCAAAACTTTGTTGGCTCCGCCCTTCCACTAGCGCTCGTTACTCTGCCGATTACGCTATTACGTCATAGCCAATAGAATAACCCGAACATTTGCGGCAATATCTAACCGTTTAAACATAGTTTAAACTTCATGACTTTTTTTCTACTATAAGGCATTATTAAAAAAATCAAATAAAAAATACGGGTAAACTGTTTTTATGTGTAGATGTTATTAAAATAATAATAAAAAAATTGTCTACTTGCCCATAATAAACAAAAACACTTAAAAGTCACTAAAAACTATTTCCTTAACTACTAGAGAACTCTATAAAGTAAAAACGTATATACCTAGTCACTGAAATCGAACTACAAAAAAGGGATAAACAATCCACAGACTACCAGACTGGCAACTCAATGTTAAATTTTTGTCCAGAAATCTATCTCTTTCTCTCTCTCCGATTAGCAGAAGCCAAATTCACAGGGAGCCACAGTTGCAGACGCGGGAGATTTGACCATTTGTTTACTTTAACTTACAGTTTATGTACATATTTGACATTTAAAATTTGTGATCAAAGAGCAATGCCGTTTCATGCTTAATCTTTGATCACAAATTTTAATGTCAAATACGCCATATTATATATATACTATGGGAAATTAAGTCAAATTTGTAATACATCATAGAACTTTATTTTGTCAGACATAAATAAACATGTAATAAAAAGTATGACAAAGGAAAAATACATAGTAAAAGAAAGCATAAGAATTAAAAACACAGATATCCTTAACCTAAATAGATACTTTAAAAATTACATCATAAAACTTGTATTTTATGTGGTTGAGTGGAAGAGCAGCTTTGCTGAACTCCGCCACAAATAAAGACAGTTTATTACTATTATTAATATTTAAGGCACTTTTGTTTTATTATATTCAATTAAATTATCAATATCAAAAGAACCATATTTATATTTTACAATAACTCTCTTGCTAATTTCTTTTCGTGTGCATTTATTAATTGTAGTAAATACTCGCCTTGCAACCTCTTACATGATAACAATGTTCTCCAAATTCGAATTTTCAGTGATGACGAGGTTAGTACCTCAATAAAAAAAACTCAAGGCAAACATGACTACAGTGGCCGGATTCTAAGTTCCTATCGAATCGAATCGATATGATAGCAACGAATTTCAAACACGTGTCGTTTGAAATTCTAAATTGTTATAGAGTAAACTGTTATAGTATCGTAAGACTGAAACAATAACTTCTTTGGTATCGAGCGTATTCTGTCGATTAAGAGTTAAAATTGTTATAAGATACGTACTTAGAATCAGTAGTATCGTATCGACTTAATACGATAGCAACTTAGAATCCCGCCGCTGGACCTGATGAAATATATGGTTTTACACAGTGTAGTTGAGATATTAAAAAGTCAACAGTACTTGACTTTAGGTCTTTAAAAATATTTCTGACAACGTTAGAGTTACTCAGGTCACACATTTCTTTTATTTTATTTGCTCGCTCTTTACACAACTTTTTTAATTTTCATATGTGATCTGCCTTTTTTTAAATTACCTTAAACATAACTTTCTTCCTTGGGGTTGTATCTTCTTGACACAATTTTTTTAAAAATTGAACTTTGGCCTCTGAATCCCCCAGATTTGGTATACGATGGTAGAGGTGTTGATGAACGATCAACTGGAGTACTTGGCACACTACTAGATGTGTCTGGATGCGGGTTTTCTAATTCCTCATTATGTGCAGAAGAAACACGAAGACCACGTGATGTCGACGGTAGACATATATCTTCTTTGAGTTCCTCGACCTGTATGGGTACAGGTGTACAATCCCTTTGTGTTTCTACTGTGTCTCCACATGGATACCGGGTAGGAACTGCATTTCTATTGAGGATGTAATCGGTATCATTTGAGTATGACTCTACTGTGAAGTGCTTATTACAAATTCTAAGATGGCGTATAGTATTTTCTGACGCTTTCATTCCCATTAAGTCCTGCCAAATTTTCGATCTGAAAACGATATATATTTATTTATTTGAAGTAGATACTGTGGTAAGGCAGAACAATAATTTGAAGTAGTCTTACGATATTTAGAAATATATATTGCACTGTGCAAAAACTAAAAACAAAGACTGGAGCAAATGCACACAAAAGGTGAATTTATAAACTAGCCGCAGCGGTTACAGTTGCAGTTGCCGCACCTGTAGTGTTTATGAAGAATACGAAACGAATGTTTCCATTTATAAAGTCCGCTGCCGCTGCGGTTGCAGTTCATATTCCGCAGGTAGATAACCAACTTTTATCTTGAACGGCAACCGCTGCGGAATTACCAGCGGATAGCCAATGAAATTGTAGTTTTCAACCCGTTCGACGTCAACAGCAGCAAGAGTTTATAAATGACGAATTTTCGTGAACTGCAACTGATACTGCTGCGGCAACTCCAACTGCAACCGCAACTGCAGCGGAATAGTTTATAAATCGAACTTTACTTATGAAGGTTCCTGGGAAAATAGTGCAATTTTTGCACATCAACTTCTTCAGTTTCACAAACAATGCAGAAGGCAGAAGACATTTTAAGAAATAATCTGTAAAATGCAATATTATATATTACTGTAATCCAATGTATATTTGCACAATAACACTCACCTAACTCCTCTTTGGAAATAGAAATTTTTAAAGGGCACTAAAAACTACGTATTCTATGTTAAAAAGTCAAGTTTCTACAAAAATAATATCACCAGCACAGTACACAATATAAATAACATAATAACAATGGACGACGTTTGACGTTTCAAACGACATTTGCGTTAAGAGCGACATCGGAATTTGGCTTCTGTTGCCTCGACCTTGACCGGATAAATTTCTCAGGGAAGTTGCCAGTCTGGTAGTCTGTGAACAATCTAAATTAACCAAAACAAAAGCACTTGCTACAGGCGAAGCGTTCGTCGAAGGTCGAAGGACAACTGATTCGTAAGATGCGCAGAACACATCAAAAACCCGGACCGGCCAAGAGTGGATTATAACTTCAACCAAAATACGTCATAAGTGAAACATCTGGTTTGTCTTAGTCTGTGCTCTGGGGTTGGCGGGCTGGTGGGATAGGAATCGGTGGGGATCGTGGATTCGGGAGTTGAACGAATCTCGGAACTGGACGCCGCGGTCGGAAGGTTAGAGTATCGGTGACACCAATTTACAGAAAAGCGGATTCATTAAATCAAGATCTGTGGATACCTTTAGCTTTCTATCCAAACTAAGTATAACGTTAGAACCAGATCAATGCCTAGAATTAATGACATCTTACAGTGATGACGGCGCAGGAAGAGGTTGTCCACCCACCACGTGACCTTGATCTCGGGCCTACATGCTGCCTTTGTCTTCAAGGTGAATGCCTTCTTCGCCCGGCACACAACGCCGTGACCTTGACAGTCTACGTTCAAGGCCGCATATCGCTACCTTGGCCAGCGCGCTCGCTTGCGGCTGCCTTGACCTTGACCTTCGCCAAGAGAGTGCAATTTAAACGAGGGAGCTTCCGCATTGCCGTGCAACTTTACGTTTAAAATTACATCTCTTCAATAAGTACACAGTAAAATGTGGTGGGGTTTTGTTATTAATATGTATAAAGGAGTGAACGGAGTTAAACGTGTGGCCATCCTTAACGTCAATTTCCATGAGTAAAGATGTATATGGTCTGAATTAATTTTGGGCCGGAAATAGTTATAGGTTGCACGTTTCTTAGTAACTCGAGGCATTCGTGCCCGGATGTGATAAATTATGAAAGACGTCAAATACTGCAAGTCGGAAAGACTTTGTTGCGAAAGATCGACATTTAGAGTTACATATGTCGTGTCGCAGCAAATTTCATCAGTTGAACTGGGAAACGTGATACGCGTGATAGTGTATTCGCAATGATGCTTAATTTACCACTAATGTGATGTTTAGTGGTGAATTTGGAGATGTAATGCGAGTAGAAAAGTTATTATTTACGTACTGTTGTCGAAGCCAAAAAAGGCTAATTAAAATAGTTAAAAATAATCAGAAAGTCACAATTTGTAATTTTGCATATTCATTCATCAACATCTCAGCGCGAAATAAGTAAGACGCAATTACAGCCTCAAGACTATATCAACGTTTAGGATCCCGTCCGCCTCGGCATGACTGGGCGGTTCCGAGATGACGTAGTCAGCGGCCCCAGCCGCTCATTCGGCGAGCGACGTTCAGAACGCCAGCCGACTTAACGTTCAGAGCCCCGTCCGTCCCGATTTGCATAAGACAGCGGCGTGATTTCGGGCCCACCAGGCCCGAATTAATGTAAACAAAAATTTCATTCACAACTTAAATTCTATTCAAAACGCGTATATCACCTCGCACATTTGAAGGATGCAATTCTAATGTCTGCTCGGCAAACGAGTAGAGCCCAGTCTCCTGTTCCAATTTGATGCCTGTCTGGTGACAGACAGATTCCAACTTCCGGATCCAAGTTCCTGCTCCATTCCTACATCCTAGAGGACCCTTGTGGCCTTGTTGAACGTTCTGGTCGAACACATCGTCGTCGCCGACAACGACGCCCTCGTTGTCAGCCGACTGTGCTGTACACTTGCCACGTCGGGCTAAATATAGTCAACCGCCGCGACCCCACCACCACGACACCCCCACTACACGACAACCAGTGTAGGGGGTGCTCTCGGTAGTTGACTCACTTCCCGGGCATCACGACTAGACGCATTTTAAATTCAGACAATTCGGGAGATAATCAAAATTTTCAAATTAGGGATGACAGGACTGAGGGGAGATTGCACACGGGCGCTCCGACGCCTAGCTCCCCGTTTCACGGACTGAGTTTTCTTTTGAAACCCAGGCAGACCCTTTTGGCTCGGGTCTGTCCGGATACATTTCACTTCACGGCTGCCACCTGCGGCGAGTCCTACGCAGGAAGGTACGCAGGGTTATTTCTTGATTTCTTCGCAGAGCGCGGGTATTTATATAAATAAGATATGGATCGATTCACCATAGCGAGCAGCGAGCTCGACTATGCTTTAAGGCCTCCTGGCCACAGTTTGGAGTCCTCGCCTAACGAGGACCTTAATGAGGTGTTCCAATGGGATTAAATAAACCTGCTCACAGCAACTCGGTAGTTCTTTATTTCCAGTATAAATATATTTATATAGCACAGTGTGACAACACTTTAAAATTACTTTAGGACAGGACGAGTCAGGCTTTCTTCTCTATCGCCTCCCGACCCCCGAGCATCAACTGCCTTGCCCCGGAACACACGTCATGGCTTCATTGCTGCCCTGCGCCTGCGTCTCCAGGCATCACACTTAATTTAAATTTATCCAAAGCCACCGCTTGTGGACAGGCGAGGTTTCAGCATCGACACAGTCCATCCGTGACTACACAGTCTATCCGCGACTACACAGTCCATCCGTGACTATACAGTCCATCCGCGACTACACATCAGTCCAGTGCGAGCAGTCAACGCGACTACATCTACATACCAGAGCGAACTTCAAGCAATCTTCAAGAACTTCATCATCCTGACAAACCGAGACCGGTACGGCGTCGTAGTGCACCTCTGTAGCTACACCCTGCCTGCGTTGAGGAGAAAGGCCATTCTTCACCTACAATCGTGACGCGAAATTTTAAAACCGATACGCCTACAAAGTTTAGCTAGTAAAGTTAGGGATAAATAACCATTCACAAATTGTGCAACGAACAGCAATAGAGTTCTGCTTCGAGTTATGTTTTAATTGGACCATTGACTTTTATTTCTACGCATCGACAGGCAAAAGCACCTAAACAAACAGCACCAGTTGGGTACCTTATCGCCAAAAGCGGCATAAGTGTATTCTAGCTCACATCACAGCCATCCAAGAGGAAGTAGCAGTACCTACATCACAGCAAAATCGTTAAACCAATCTACAATACTCCAAAATCGACCCTGAGAGCTCGTCCTATCTTAGAACTACGAAACACCACTTTCGAGGCTGCTGGCGCCCTTTCTACAAAAAATTCGTAGCCTCCGAAACTCAAAAACATTTTTATTTTTCAAAACATCCATCGTATTTTCGTAGACATGTCGCCCAACTAGTGGGGCTTACAGCTTTCAACTTTTCAAGGAAGAAGACTAAAAACACAGTGTTAAGTGCCGTTTAAAAAAAAAACTAAAAAACGCGTAAAAACATAGTGCAGTGAGTGCAACGCCCAGGACAGGTAAGCAACTGCGATATTTGTAGAACTCTCCTATAACTGCCTTTATATAAACATTTATATACTGCTATAAACATTTTATGGTGCTATTTCGAGTGAACTTTATAGTGAAAAAACTTATTAACTTTATTATTGACTCTTAAAAACTATAAACTCTTATAAACAATTATAAATATTATTGACGAAATGAATGATAATACACCCATCATAAATACGGCACGCCGCACACGACTCGGAACCATTTACAGTCAACCTGAAGGTGACACGAACCCCTACAGGACGAGCAATAATACTACCAATTCAATCAACATGGAACACAACGCACAACAATTTTCATTTGAAGAAAACCGACAAAATGCACCCCTGCAAGCTTCAAGACACGGTTCGCAGGAAGTTCCAGTCATATTCCCAGAAACTCGACCATCATGTATGCTCACACAATCGGCATACACGCCAGAACCAATACAACAAGCAGCCCCTGCAAACACAACTACAACTTTCATCTCTGCACCCCAGGTCGCTCAAGCACCGGTACAGGAGCTAGAAAACGCATTTTCAAGTATGGCAACGACGTTCATGCAAGCACTACAACAAATTATGATGCAAAGTTCACAAGACAGGGCTTCGCGGATCAGACCCACACACACCTTCGGTGGACAAAATCATGAAGATCCCACCGCTTTTATTCGACGCATGGATCAACATTTCCGGCGTACAAATACAACCGACGACGTGGACAAGCTAAACATCTCCGTTCAGCAGTTGCGAGGCGACGCTGCTCGGTGGTATGAACCGTACAAAAATCTTATTGACAGCTATAACACATTTATAGACCGTCTGTACGATAGATACGACTCCACTTTAAATATTACACAAAACACAGCCAAGTTATACGGGGAAAAACAAGGTGCGACGGAGGACACGGAATTATTCATAACCAAGAAACATTGCCTATTCAACCGTCTAGAGCCGGAAAAAGGCGAACAACACAAAGCAGCCACAATTTTCGATCAATTACGCCCCGAACTTCGAAGCCGCCTGAGCGGCGCATCCATCCGCTCGACGGACGAGCTCATAAGATTAACAACGCAAATAGAGGCCAACGTCAAAGAAGACGCTCGAGGAACATGGAAGCCTTATCGTCCAAGGCAAGAAATAAATTAACCATCCACGACAACGACAAGAAACACGCAAGAAAACAACAATAGTGTAACTATTTGCCCCTCGGGTTTCCGAGAGTAATGTTAAAAAAGGGTAGCGCGTTTGCTGCCACCAGGTCAGGAATATTATCCTTCCGCCTGACCACGGAAGTGCGGATAGATGTTGGTTTAGGCCGTGAGTTCGGCCGCGGCTTATATGCGTGGTCTTTTGGAGGGTTTACTTGAGTAGAGGGATTAATTAAACACCAGTTAACGAATAAAATATATATATTACTTCCTCAAAAGAAATCTTACAGTAATACGAGACTTTGGGATAAAATAAACAAAAAAAAACGCCTTTTATACTGCCCTGCTCCTCCGTGAGGGTTTAACAGCAAAATAAAAATACAAAAGAAAAAGGAGGAATCTATATAATTCCTTACTATTTTTTGGTTGAGTTTACCAGCATTGACAACAAAATGAAACAAGGAGTAAGGAGCTACATATGTTTTCCTACTCTTTCGTGCAAATTGAACTAGCAGGGTAAATTCTAACGTAAAACACAACCCGCCTGTATATACCTCTCTTAATCTACAGTGAATATTTTACCGGCAATTAATTATTTAGGGAGAGCCGCTTACATCCTGAGCCGCCCTGTAGCAATTAAGCAACTCGCATATCATAAAAGAACCCCCTTCGAAATATAATTACATTATTTTCTATCTACTTATACAAAGAAACCAAACCCATGTGTTATCAACTACTGAGAGAGAGAAAAAAATTACCAAAGGGGTAAAAACGCTTACCAACTTTCCTCCCTTTTCCGTTGCCTCTGTTTTTTTTGTTCTCCTTGCGTATGCCTAGTCCTAGGCGCCAACTACCACGTCTCGAACTTCACTTTTTCCCTGAGTAACTTCCGCACTCGTTTAAAGGCCTCCCTGACACTCGGACCTCTTTTTACAAGAAATCCCGACACGAACACCAAACGCCGTATTGAAATCGCCAAAAACGCTTAACACAAGAACCCTCGCGCCTCGTTCATTCGAACTCTTAGCCCAACTAATTCGCCGTTTCCCCGGGAACTCTCTAGTTCCGCCAATTCAACGTTTCCCAAAAAAACTGATTAGTTCCCCGTTCGAGAACCCCTCAACTTCGACTCTTCACTTCCGACCCGCAACTTCGACTCTCGACGTCCGGCCCGCAACTGCTACCCCCTTCCGATCCTCCGGTTCCCGTGTAGTCCTTCTTCAGTTTTAAATTTATTGATGACTTTTCAAAATTTTACAACATTGTATATCCTCTAAAAATATGCCACTTTAGTACACGCAGCGTCCTCTCTACCTTTATTCCCGACTTCCCGTTTTAGCTTACAGCTTCCTGCAGCTTTACGAATTATCCCGCATATACCCATCATATATCAATCATATGATTGCGCTCAATACAGGTCAATCGTAGTTCCGCAGTTTACCCACAGGTGCCGCTGCCTGTGCCGTATTTATATATATTCATATGCTTTGCTCGCCTATTTTCGCATAGTCATTAAAACGCTCCCATACAATGTATATGGAAAAAGATACGCTAAAACTCCTTATCACCCTTGATAAAATAATCTCTAAAGAATGCGACCACGTCCGGTCCTACCGTCTAGACTTTCGCACTTGGGCGACTCTCAATTTAAACGGTTCCCTTCAAAATAAATTCTTCTATACGTACAAAATAAATAGCTTTCAGAGCATTTCTATGGTACAGGCAAGGTGATGCTAAACATTGATCTATTGCAAAATTCCTTTATAAAAATACGACATATAAAATAAAATTATACACACAAATTACTTAACTTTCTATCAAGATAATTCGTACACAGCAAAAATTAAAATATACAGGGGGTGTAATTGCTACAATAGAAATATGAATTATCGAGGACCGGGACAGACATTCACGACGTCCCCAACATGCAAACCAAATACAAACCAACCCCCAGCGCCATGCCGCCACTGCGGAGGATGGCACTATAATAAGGACTGTCCCAACAGGCAACCACCACAGCCCACGCAGCGACAGCAGAATCCTGTTCGTCAATACACGACCCAACAACAACAACAAGCATCAAAAAAACTTTTCCAGGGCCGGGGAGAACCAACGCCGTCCCCAGAATGCGGTCCCACAACGGCAAGAACAAATTCAAGCCTTAGTGGAAACTGGAGAGCAGCCGCCTCTCCCACAGCGAGAATAAATACTCAAGAAAACTGGAGGGTACATACACTCCCAGCAACCCAGCCATTAAGAAATAACAATCCACAATCAATCAAAATATCATCACTCCAAACATTAAATACCACTAAGCACGAAAAGCCCATCGAAACGTACAATTTAACTACATTATTTACCACAAGCTTTGGCAAACCTACATTTAAATCAATTGGTGTGCAAACCACACAGCAGGAAATTTTGCCATTATATAATGCCACCCATTTAAGATATTTATTCAGAGTCAAAATAAATATTAACAACAAAGAATATTTAGCACTTATCGATTCAGGAGCCGCAAGCAATGCCATCAAGGCAGATCTAGTAAACAATTTGCAAAAGAGCAAAACGAACCAACAATTTTCGCTTGCATGCGGCGACAATATATTTGAATCGCAAGGCACCCTTGAATTATCATACAATTTACAGGGATTAAATGCAACAGGCACATTCCAGGTGTTTAACAATTTAAACGAGGACGTTATTTTAGGTGCTCCTTTCCTAAATGCAGAGGAAGTTACCCTCGATTACGGACGAAAATGTATGGTTCACACCGGCATACTATTTACTGTAACCCGGCTACCAAAGCACAAATCTCAAATAATACTTTACCGGACAATCTTTCAATACCGGAATCAGATAAGGACAACTTGACACCGCTATTTTGTGAATTTGCAGACTTATTTGAAGAGGTACCTGCAAAAGCAACCACAGATAGCGTCCAGCACACAATTCACTTAACTTCAAACAAAATAGTACATAAAAAACCTTACCCATTATCGCCGGAAAAATATTGAACGAACAGGTCGAAGAAATGTTAGAGGCCGGCATAATCGAACCAAGTCGATCGCAATACAGCTCACCGCCTGTACTTGTGCAAAGGCCGAATAAAAAGCCGCGCTTCTGCATCGACTATAGAAAGCTCAACGAAATCACTGAAAATGAATCGTCTGTATTACCAAAAATATATGAAACCATTAAGGACTTTGGAAAAGCGAGATATTTTACTTTATTGGATCTAAAATCAGGGTATTGGCAGATATCCATGGAGCAAAATTCAAAACAATACACAGCATTCACGACGCCCGACGGCGCTTCATACCAATTCACCGTTATGCCTTTCGGGCTAAAAACGGCCCCAGCAACATTTCAGAAATTTATGGTGCGTGAGGTATTAACGGGGTTTCTGCACAAGTTTGTAAACGTATATCTGGACGATATAATCATCTACAGCGAGACCATAACAGACCATGTCCAACACTTGAAATTAGTGTTTGAACGTATTAGGACACACAATCTACATATATCCCCAGAAAAATGTACCATTGCAGCCGAGCAACTGGATTTTATCTTGAACATCACATACGAGGAGCCACTACAGAGCCTCAACAAAAACATATAGACACTATTCTCGATTTCTCACCACCTCAAACTAAGAAACAACTTCAAAGCTTTTTAGGAACCTGCAACTGGATTCGCAAGTATATACCGGATGCGGCCCAGTTGACCAGGCCACTGACGTTACTCTTGTCAAAAAATATTAAATTTAAATGGACACGCGAATGTCAAGAAGCGTTCGAAAAACTTAAAACCATTATTCTAAAGGAACCATTCGTTTTACATCGCCCTGACTTTTCAAAACACTTTTATTTACAAACCGATGCCTCACTTCGTGGGCTCGGCGCCACATCATTCCAGAAAGATGAACACGGCAATAAACTTGTCGTATCATACGCCAGCGCGACGCTGACAAAAGCGGAACAAAAATATCATGTTAACGAATTAGAAGTTTTAGCCACCTTGTGCGTCATTAAAAAATATAAAATTTATTTAGAAGACAAACCTTTCACTCTGTTAACTGACAGTAAAGCACTAACTTGGTTAAGCAAAAACGAAGATAGTAAGACAAAGCTCATGCGATGGTCTTTACTACTTCAGGAGTACCAGTTCGAAGTTATACATTGTCCAGGCAAGGATAATGAATTAGTAGATTTCCTGAGTCGAAACCCGACTCCCAACCAGGAACATGACCCGATCGACGAGCAAAAGCTACTGCCTCCACCGTTCGTTCACCAGGCCGACGATGCGACGTCACCCGAGCCCATGAGTGCAATGGACCACCTACAATTGTATGAAGAGGTAGTACGCACACAACACCGATCGCGACGCATCCAGCAGGATATCATTTTGTGGCAAGCCATTGACCGCAATGGACCACAGAACAATAAGGAAACTACATTTCACCAAACCCATACGGTATCCGACAACCTGCTCTGGCGGAAATACCAGGGGCGGGAATTATTAATTATACCACGAAGCGTCCTCAAAAAAGTCATTCATCAATTCCACGACGCGACAGACGCTGCACATCCCGGCAAGGATGAAACTTTACGTGCTATAACGCAGCGATACTACTGCCGGAACATACATAAACATGTAGCACAATATCTAAAAAACTGTATAATTTGTTCTACTGTAAAAACCAGACAGAAACAGAAAAACGCTCCACAGCAGGCGCACAGCCCGACCTGCCCTTTCGAGATGTTAAGTATTGATGTTCTAGGTCCGTTCCCGGAAACCCGCAGCAAAAACAAGTACGCCCTCATCGTGACGGATATCTTTACGAAATGGATCGACGCCAAGGCGTACCCCGCGGTGACCGGAAAAACAGTAACGGGATTCTTAGAAGATGAAATCATAACCAGATACGGACTTCCCAAAACCCTAATTTCCGACAACGGTTCCATATTCCAAGGAGCCACTTTAACACGATGGTGCGAGCGGCAGCATGGGAGCCAGCTGTTCTCATCCATCTACCACCAACAAGCCAACCCTACGGAACGACGAGTGCAGGAGCTCAAAAAGGTACTGCGAGTCATGCTTCAGGGGAAGCAGCAATCGACATGGGACAGCCATCTCCAAAAAGCTGTACAAGTGTTGCGGGCGCTGCATAACGCGTCTACAGGAATGACACCCGCGAAAGCAGTATTAGGGTATGAGTTGCTAAGGCAGGGAGAGTGAGACACCCCACAGTATCGTAAGTTGCGTCAAGAACCTGTCTTGCAACGTCGTGCGCGTAACCAACGAATCTACGCGCGGCAATTAGACTTCCAATCCAAATATTCTAACCCAGGGGTCGAACCCCAAACTATTTTTCAGACAGGAGACCTTGACCGGAGTCCGAGAGAGGATCAAAAAAGCGTTCGGACCATTGTGGACCGGACCTCACACAGTTTCCAGGAAAATCAGCAATGAGGTGTATGAAGTGCACGACGGCCGCATCTCAATCATACATGTGGACCACCTGAGGCCAGCTCCCAGGGGTAACGAGGAGATCGACTTCTCCAGCGAGTCAGAGTCCAGCCACGACGAAGCCACGGATGTGGAGTCCAGTGATTCTGATCCAGATGATGGCGACGACCAACCAGGCCCTCAAGTGCGGGAGTCACAGGAAGGCGTTCCAGTTCCAGACCCTATCCAACCCAAAGGCGTAATGCCCTAGCCGCAACCGTTGACGTCTAATGTTGTCAGCAGACAACGCCCATCTGTCTTACATGTTTCAGATTCATCTACAGGTCAGCAAGCTGCCCAACAATCTACAGGTCAGCAAGCTGCCCAACAATCTACAGGTCAGCAAGCTGCCCAGCTACCAACAGGCCAGCAAGCTGCGCAACCAGTCCCCAGACGACGACGACGCCGAGCCAGACTTGTCGTCGTAGAACCATCCAGCCCCGGGCACCTCAACGAAGTGTCATAAGTGCCCAACAAACTCCAGTGCGGACGCTCGTGCAGTGCCCACGACAGAAACATCGTTTCTTTTCAATCTTTTACTTTTTTGAATTATATAACTTTTATTTTCGGGATTTTATTTTGTTGTTATTAGCATTTAAGCATTGAAATTGTTCATTATTACCACACACTTTAGAATTGTTGAATAAAAGGAGTAACAATTCAAGCAGAACTCTAACGCCGTCCTTTCTCAAAATAAGTAAGACGCAATTACAGCTTCAAGACTATATCAACGTTTAGGATTCCGTCCGCCTCGGCATGACTGGGCGGTTCCGAGATGACGCAGTCAGCGGCCCCAGCCGCTCATTCGGCGAACGACGTTCAGAACGCCAGCCGACCTAATGTTCAGAGCCCCGTCCGTCCCGATTTGCATAAGACAGCGGCGTGTCCACAAGCTGTGGCTCTGGATAAAAAAATATTAGAGTCGCCGTGATGCGACGACTTTAAGCTGTGGCCAGGTGGCCGTAAAATGAAATCCAGCTCGGTGCTGGGTTGGTTGAATCGATCCATTTTTGTTGGTACCTACTCGAAGATAAAACCGCGCTCTTGAAATGGGGTCTGAAAGACCCGGCGTGCTTCCCTGCGAAGGACTCGCCGCAGGTGGCAGCCGTGAGGTTAAAATTGGTTTAGGACAGACCCGAGCCAAAAGGGTCTGCCTAATAAAAGAAAGGCTAAGTCCGTGAACCGGGGAGCTGGGCGTCGAGCGCCCGCGTGCTATCTCCCCTAAGTCCTGTCGTCCCTATCTGAAAATTTCTAATCACCCGAATGTCTGAAGCTACAATCGTCTAGTCACTGATGCCCGGATACTGCGTTAACTACGGAGAGCACCCCCTGTACTGGTTGTCGCACAAGAGGTGGGGTCGCCGTGGTTAACGATATTTAGCCCGACGTGGCGAGTGTACAGCACAGTCGGCTGACAACGAGGACGTCGTTGTCGGCGACGACGATGTGTTCGGCCAGCACGTTCAACGAGGCCACAAGGGTCCTCTAGTTTGATGGAATGGAGCAGGAACTGGAATCCGGATGTTGGTTTCTGTCTGTTACCAGACAGGCATCAATTTTAACTGGAAGTCGGGGCTCTACTTGTTTCCCAAGCAGACATCAATTTGGAATTAGGAAGCAGGCTTCTAACTCGTTTGCCGAGTAGACATCATAACAGGCGTCGGAATTGGGGTCGGAACGTTGGTGAGGTTTTCGAGGATTGGATTTGTATAAAGGAATCAGGTACCTGGTATCATGAGGCGAAGTTTGTGCTTAACGAATTTTCTTTTGTGATTCCTTTATAAAATATCGAAGTTAAAACGTAGCGTCGTCTTCTCCTCACATCCAAAACGTCGTCGTCGTCATCAAATCAGCACTGCAGAAATGGCACTGCGTATGTCGGTAGGGAGGGCTCTGAAAAGAGCTCCCGACTCATCTAATAAGGTTTGTAGGTGGTATCAACGATTTCTTTTGAAAAGCTTTTTGGTGTGTAGGTTTGTACACCACCAAAATGCGAGCGGCGTGGCCAAATAAAATAAGTAAAATTATGCAAAGGTTAAAACCGTGAAGCGGGCGACGCGTGAAGTTAAATAATTATGATGTATGACTACTTAGCCATGAGAACAAACTATGCAGAAACGCGAGGTACTTGAGCCGTGAAGTTACCTCGATGAAGGACCTGGATCGACTGGCGAGCTCTCAAATTTGCGTTTTATTTATATGATTTACGGGGAGCGAGCTGGCTCCTGATTGGCCCGGCGTCCGAGAAGAAGGCGAGGCTTCGCCAACCTTTATATACTGAACACGGCGTCTGCCGGTGACTCATTCCCGCCAAAAGTGTTGTTGCAATAACATCGTGAGTCATGCAAAGGCTGAGTCATGCAATATGCAAATTAGTTTAAGATGACTTGAGATGAATGGGATCGATTTTATTGAAATAGAAAGGCTTGGTTTTCATGTCCTGTTTAGCGGTTCTGCATATTTGTATTCTCATGTTAGATTTTGTCCTCTCATGTATGAGGTGATGGTCGCGTGTTGAAGAATTTTAAGTTTGAATTAATTAATTATTTAAATTAATTCGGGCCTGATGGGCCCGAAATCACGCCCCTCTCGAAGTTCGGTGGTGGTGATAAGTGTCTAATGTTATTCTGTTATGTTCTCTTTATTATTTTTTCTCAAAACAAATACAATGGTTTTGTGGTTGAAAACAACCTTACAATTAGGCCTTAAAACTAACAACGAACGAAATGTGAACAATGGTTTGGAAAAACTTAAAATTAATCTTGGGGCTCTTCGGCGGCGTCTTCTTCATCACTTGAAGTGTCTATGAACGCGTCGCGCTGCGGTCGAACCGGAGGTAGAGGCCGAATGTCGTCGATGTGTATCAACGGTCGACTCCCGTTCTTCTCCACTTCGTACACGCCGTCTCCTTTTATGCCTACGATTACGTGTGACCCGGACCACGTTTTCCCAAAGCTGCGTCGCTCTACCTCATGCGTCCGCACAAGCACTCGGTCGCCAATGTTCATGTGGACCGTCGCGGTCCTGGGTTCCGGGAACAATTGTCTTTGGATCACTACCTGTCTAGCATGCGCTTTACGTACGCGCTCGTCGCGCTCTGGCGCCGTGTTTGGGGCTGGTTCCCTTTCTGTGGGGTGTTGCCAGGACCCCGGCATGGATAGGTCTTTTCCGAGAAGCGCCTCGCTAGGCGACATTCCCGTCATTTGATTTCTGCGTCGTCGTAGGGCAAATAATATCTCGCCGAGGCGTTCGTCCCACGCGCTGTGTGGCGCCCGAGCGAGTTGGGCTCGAAGAGCCTTCTTGAGTTCCTGATTACGTCTTTCGACGGGATTTGCCTGTTGGTGGTATATTGGGCTCGTGAATTGACTGATATGGTATTTGTCTAGAAAACGTTGCCATGCCGCGCTTTGAAACTGCGAAACCCCGTCAGTTATCAAACTCTCGGGATATCCCCAACGGACGAACACGCTTTCCAGGGTTTTGGTCATGTCTTTGGTGGTGGCTGATGGCGTCGCGACGGCTTCCACCCATTTACTAAAGGTGTCGGTGATGACGATTATGAAACGATTTTTATTCGGGGTGATGGGATATGGCCCCATCTGGTCGATGCTGAGGCATTGCCACGGCCTCGTCGGGGCTCGCGGTCTCAGAGGGGCTGCCGTTTGTCGCGCGCTGGCTTTCGTGGACGCGCAGATCAGGCACGCTCGGACGTGATCCTTGACCTGGCGCCACATTCGCGGCCAGTAATACCGTTGTATGATTTGTCTATACGTCTCATCGCGCCCGGGATGCTCGGCGTGGACCGAGTCGTGGTACGCTGCGATCACGCGCGACTGTAGTGCCTCTGGCACTAGTAACAATTTGGTGTCGGTTTCAATATTATACAGTAGACCGTCGTCTACGGCGAATTTATTTACGTGCGACCAGTCGCCACGCTCTCCCGTCACATAACGGTGCCAGTCCACGAACAGCTCCTGGCTTTTCACGTCGGTGCGTTGGGCGGCTTTAATGGCGTCGAACAGGGTCTCCGCGGCGTCAATCAACCCGAGCTGTACCTCGTCGCCCCTCTCTGAGGGAGGTAGCAACCTCTCCTCATCGACCACGTCCGTGATCGGAGTTTCAACCTCTAGGGGATGACGGGACAGCAAGTCGGGCAACTGGTTGTCGCGGCCTGGACAGTGCACCACGTCGAATGTGAATTCCTGAAGTAAAAGCGCCCAACGCGTCAACTTGGCTCTTTCGTCTTTATATTTGTTGAGCCAGGTCAGAGCCTTGCTATCTGTGATAAGAGTAAACCGATGGTCTTCTAGGTACTGACGGTACCGCTTACAGGCGTAAATGACGGCCAATACTTCTTGTTCGTTAATGTGGTATTTGCGCTCTGTTGCGTTAAACTTGGCGCTGGCGCACGAAACGATTTTTCTGTTGCCGCTCTCGTCGAGCTGGAACAGCACGCATCCCATACCCAGGGAGCTGGCGTCCGTCTGCAAGTAGAATTTCTCACCGACTGTCGGCCGATGTAATTTCAAAGGTCGGGATAGTGCCTCTTTGAGCGCTTGAAACGCGGCGTCTGCTTCAGGCGTCCATGCGAACCGCTTCTTTCCTGTCAGGTCGGTGAGCGGTGCCGCGAGGATAGCGAACTCTTTCACATATTCCCGTAACCAACCGGCAGTGCCGAGGAAGCTGCGAAGCTCCTTCATGATGCGCGGTGTCGGGAATTGCTGCGTCTGCACTACGTGGTGTTCTGTAGGCTCATTATGGCGCGCCGTGATGCGGTGCCCTAGGTAATCTAGGGCGGCGGCCCCGAAAACGCATTTGTCGAGTGCTACCCTTAGCTCGAACACCCGTAACCTCTCCAACACCATCTGGAGGTGCACCAGATGTTCCTCATGGCTATCGGAGAAAATGATGATGTCGTCTAGATACACTTTGACAAAGTTGTCGATTATGCCGGACATGGCTTCGGCCATCATTTTTGTAAATGTGCCTGGCGCGCCTTGCAGACCGAACGGCATGACCGTAAATTCGTATGTAGCACCCTCCGGGGTACTAAACGCCGTCAACGGCACGCTCTCCTCCGCCATCGGTATTTGCCAGTACCCGCTTTTCAAGTCGAGACTGCTGAATACTGTCGCATTCCCCAGCTCCTTGATGGTCTCGCGGATTGGTGGCAGTTGGGCGACCTCGTCCTCCGTAATGGAGTTGAGCTGTCGGTAGTCGACGCAAAAACGAGGTTCGCCGCTCTTCTTCTTTACGATGACGATAGGCGAGCTGTACTGCGAATGGCTCCGCCTAATTACCCCGGCGGCCAACATCTTTGTCACCTCGTCGCTGTTTATTTGCCTCTTCGTCTGCGAGAACTGGGTTCTGCGGATCTTGAAGGGCCTGTCGCGTTTGAGTTTGATCTTATGAGTACACGTCCGTGTAGTGGGCTGTCTCAACCCCTCTGCAAACACGTCCGCGAATCGATTGATGGCGTGTGTGTATCTCTCTTTGTCCTCGGCCGGGACCTGGTGTTCCGTCAACGCCACTGGTGCGTACTTCGCACGTCCCAACTGGCTCTGGTTACTCCAGAAGGCGCTCTGCCTAGCGGCCCGTCCGAAGTACACACATTTGTTCGGGAAATCAATGACCGCGTCCTCGCGAACCATCCAATCCCGGCCTAGAACAATATCCTCCGATAGCTCTTCTAGGACTTGAAAGTGAAGGGGCATCGCTGTGTTCCCGATAGTAATGAAATCGCGGTATCCACCGAGCGATTTGATGAGGTTACGAGGGTCTGCTTGTTGCACCGTTACACCGGCCTCGTCGAAGGGCCCGTTCCCCGCTATGGCCGCGGCAATGAACGAGTTGCTCGCTCCGGTGTCCAGCAGGGCATGCACGCGCCTGTTGCCGATCGTCACGATCACCCGGGGCTTGCTATCCCTTGCGCCGAGAGGGCAGATGCTGCTTATCTCGTAATAATGTCCGCGTGTCGCGGAGGCGTCGTCCGCGTGTGCGGAAGAGCGTGGTGTATGATGATGGGGCGAGAGCTGAGGGCTGACTCGCCCCTCTCTTAGTTTTCCGCCGGCGTCGGTTGCACCTCGGCAGCCTGAATGGCCGGGCGCTGGCTGCGTGTGATGTTGCCTCGGTTTGGGCATTCGTTATTAAAGTGGCTAGGGTCGCCACAATGCCGACACGGTGATGGTGGTAAGCGCCGATTAGGTGGTCGCGCCTCGATCTGAGGTGTCGCGGTACGTGGTGTATTGTTCTCCGTTCGTGGTCGCGGCTGTTGAGGTGGCCTCTGACGATGGGCCTCGTCCAAGTCCTCCTCGGTGCCTGACGCAGCTTGAATGAAGGAGTCGATATTAGAGAAGTTTCCCCGGCGTAGGAAAGGTCGCAATTCCGGCGAGAGCAGCTCTGTAATTTGTCGGATTTCTGTTGCTTCGTCCACCTGGACCCGCAGTCTCCTATACATCGTATGTTTCAGCATAATGAATGCTGCCGCGCGCAGTGTCGGTTTCTGCTTTTCCCCGAAAAGGTTCGCCATCATGTTGCTCAGGAGAGCCGGGTCGTTAAATCGTACAAGCAGCCGTTCTGCGAAGGTGTCGAACGTCGGGCGTTCGCAACGATAGATAGAATGCCATTGTTTGGCCTTTCCGTTTAGGCAATTTGCCGCGAGCCTAGCCTGGTCCGCAGGTGGTGTCCGTTGTCGCGCGAAAATGACTCTCAAGTCTTCGATAAATAGTTGGGGATCTTCCCAGTTGTCCCCCGCGAAAGACGGCCACTGTACCGTCGTGTGTGCGGCGTCTATCCTGCCTATTAAATTCGTCATTGCGCCGATTAATTCTGCCGTTATCGTCGGCGTTTGTGTTGCCTCCACCGTGGCTGGCGTGTTTGTCCGTTTCCTGGGTATTGGGGTTTGTCCCACGCGGCATTCGAACTCCGGCGGCGACGCGACCGGGAGCAGCGTTCGCGGAGTGATGCTCACCTCCTGGTGCTTTTTAAAGTCGGTCTGCTCAGCCACGCCTGCCCGTCGGTGCCCGAACACCTCGCAGTGGCTCCCCGCGCAAATGGGGCTACAGTCCGTAGCTGGAGTCGGTGCTCCGCAGTTTCTCGACGCGACGTGTGTCGTTTCCGTCTCTGAAGGAGAATGGTCAGTCGGGCGCCACAGAGTTTGTGGTGAACTCAGAACCGTTGTCGAATTTGCCGGCTGGGCGCGTGTGAATTCGTGAAAATCTTCAAAATTTTCTGGCCCCACGCCTTGGGCGCCATGTCCACAAGCTGTGGCTCTGGATAAAAAAATATTAGAGTCGCCGTGAGGCGACGACTCTAAGCTGTGGCCAGGTGGCCGTAAAATGAAATCCAGCTCGGTGCTGGGTTGGTTGAATCGATCCATTTTTGTTGGTACCTACTCGAAGATAAAACCGCGCTCTTGAAATGGGGTCTGAAAGACCCGGCGTGCTTCCCTGCGAAGGACTCGCCGCAGGTGGCAGCCGTGAGGTTAAAATTGGTTTAGGACAGACCCGAGCCAAAAGGGTCTGCCTAATAAAAGAAAGGCTAAGTCCGTGAACCGGGGAACTGGGCGTCGAGCGCCCGCGTGCTATCTCCCCTAAGTCCTGTCGTCCCTATCTGAAAATGTCTAATCACCCGAATGTCTGAAGCTACAATCGTCTAGTCACTGATGCCCGGATACTGCGTTAACTACGGAGAGCACCCCCTGTACTGGTTGTCGCACAAGAGGTGGGGTCGCCGCGGTTAACGATATTTAGCCCGACGTGGCGAGTGTACAGCACAGTCGGCTGACAACGAGGACGTCGTTGTCGGCGACGACGATGTGTTCGGCCAGCACGTTCAACGAGGCCACAAGGGTCCTCTAGTTTGATGGAATGGAGCAGGAACTGGAATCCGGATGTTGGTTTCTGTCTGTTACCAGACAGGCATCAATTTTAACTGGAAGTCGGGGCTCTACTTGTTTCCCAAGCAGACATCAATTTGAAATTAGGAAGCAGGCTTCTAACTCGTTTGCCGAGTAGACATCATAACAGGCGTCGGAATTGGGGTCGGAACATTGGTGAGGTTTTCGAGGATTGGATTTGTATAAAGGAATCAGGTACCTGGTATCATGAGGCGAAGTTTGTGCTTAACGAATTTTCTTTTGTGATTCCTTTATAAAATATCGAAGTTAAAACGTAGCGTCGTCTTCTCCTCACATCCAAAACGTCGTCGTCGTCATCAAATCAGCACTGCAGAAATGGCACTGCGTATGTCGGTAGGGAGGGCTCTGAAAAGAGCTCCCGACTCATCTAATAAGGTTTGTAGGTAGTATCAACGATTTCTTTTGAAAAGCTTTTTGGTGTGTAGGTTTGTACACCACCAAAATGCGAGCGGCGTGGCCAAATAAAATAAGTAAAATTATGCAAAGGTTAAAACCGTGAAGCGGGCGACGCGTGAAGTTAAATATTTATGATGTATGACTACTTAGCCATGAGAACAAACTATGCAGAAACGCGAGGTACTTGAGCCGTGAAGTTACCTCGATGAAGGACCTGGATCGACTGGCGAGCTCTCAAATTTGCGTTTTATTTATATGATTTACGGGGAGCGAGCTGGCTCCTGATTGGCCCGGCGTCCGAGAAGAAGGCGGGGCTTCGCCAACCTTTATATACTGAACACGGCGTCTGCCGGTGACTCATTCCCGCCAAAAGTGTTATTGCAATAACATCGTGAGTCATGCAAAGGCTGAGTCATGCAATATGCAAATTAGTTTAAGATGACTTGAGATGAATGGGATCGATTTTATTGAAATAGAAAGGCTTGGTTTTCATGTCCTGTTTAGCGGTTCTGCATATTTGTATTCTCATGTTAGATTTTGTCCTCTCATGTATGAGGTGATGGTCGCGTGTTGAAGAATTTTAAGTTTGAATTAATTAATTGTTTAAATTAATTCGGGCCTCATGGGCCCGAAATCAGGCGTTGTCTACGATTTATGGGTGTTGATGTGAAAAAATAAAAATGTTTTTTATGTCGAAGGCTAGGGGCGAGCGTAGGTGCGTCTTTACTATGTACATACTTCGGTATGCGATGTAAAGCAACGACAGGCGCAGTTAGTACTTGGATTGGTGACCATTCCAACGGAAACCGCGTTCTCGCCTCACACATCTTCCAGCGGCTTGTATATCAGTGTATGCGCGGAAGCTATACAACCTTAGGAGAGGGTTGTATAGGAGATATACCATCCTTCGGAGGGGATGTAAAGCCGTCGGTCCCTTGTCTATTAAATGTTAGGCAAGTAAAAGATCCCTACTCTTCTTAAGGGAAGAGGTTCGGCAAAATTCCTGGTTGGGGGTAGCTCGTCTACAGGCGTCGGTGTTAGGCCTCAGTAGCGGAAATAGGCCGACGTTAAATAAATGTATTAAAAAAAAAAATATGTCGAAGGCTACAAATTTTTAATAGAAGGGCGCCAGCAGCCTCGATAGTAGTGTTCTCGTAGATCTGGATGTTGGACGAACTCTCAGGGCCGATTTTTGGAATTTTGTAGACTGGTTACGATTTTTGAAGTGTCGGTGGGTATTGCTACTACCCCCTTGTTGCAACTTGTAAGCTGTCATACACATGCACCGCTTTTGGTGCAAGGTACCCCACTTTGTGCATATGGACAGGCGCTTTTGCCTGGTAAATAACGATGCGAAGAAATAAAAAGTCTGTGTTCCAATTAATAGTAACGTTAAGCAGAACTCTGTCGACGTTCGTTGCACAATTTAGTTTAATTTTGAATTTATCCCTAACTTTACTAGCTAACGCAAATAAATAATATCGTTGAACGGTTGAAAGTCGCGTCGCGTTGACGGATATGGTCCTTCTCCTAACGCTAGCAGGGTTCAGATACAGTGCCGGGACTGGTAGCTGAGACGCCGTACTAGGTATCGGTTCGTCGGATGAAGTTCTTGGAGAATGGTTGAAGTTCTGGTAGACTGCTTGTTGATGTTGACTCGTTGTAGGCGTAGACTCGACTGACTGCTGCTGAAACCTCGCCTGTCCACAAGCTGTGGCTCTGGTAAAATTTAATGCGGAGCCATCGTGAGGCGATGACTCCAAACTGTGGCCTGGAGGCCGTAAGACGTAGTCAAGCTCGGCGCTAGACTCGTTGAATCGATCCATTTTCCCCTTCTAAATGTAGGTATTCGCGCTCCGTGAATTTACTAAATAAAAGTTTTTGAAAGATTCAAACCCTGGTCTCGTGAGACCCGGCGTGCTTCCCTGCGTAGGACTCGCCGCAGGTGGCAGCCGTGAAGTTAAAATATGTTCAGGACAGACCCGAGCCAAAAGGGTCTGCCTGGATCAAAGAAGCTAAGTCCGTGAACCGGGGAGCTAGGCGTCGGAGCGCCCGTGTGCAGTCTCCCCTCGGTCCTGTCGTCCCTAACTGAAAATTTAGATTACTCCCGAATGTCTGACTCTACTTTCGTCTTGTCAATGATGCCCGGATACTTAGCCAACTACCGAGAGCACCTCCCGCACTGGTTGTCGTGCAGAAGGTGGGGTCGCGGCGGTTGACTATATTTAGCCCGATGTGGCAAGTGTACAGCACAGTCGGCTGACAACGAGGGCGTCGTTGTCGGCGACGACGATGTGTTCGGCCAGCACGTTCAATGAGGCCACAAGGGTCCTCTAGGATGATGAGGTGGAACAGGAACTAGGATCCGGAAGTTGGGTTCTGTCCGTCACCAGACAGGCATCAAATTGGAACAGGAAGTTGGGTTTCTGCTCGTTTCCCGAGCAGACATCAAATTGGAGCAGGAGGTAAGCTTCTAACTCGTTTACCGAGTAGACAGGAGTAGGAATTGGAGTCGGAACGTTGGTGAGGTTTTGTAGGAATAGGATGTGATAAGGAATCAGGTACCTGGTCCCATGAGTCGATGTTGGTGTATTAACGATTTCTTTTTAGATTCCTTTATCAGAACGTAGAAAATATAACGTAGCACTATCTTCTCCTCACATTCGAAGCGTCGTCGTCGTCATCAATCAGCAATGCAGAAATGGCACTGCATATGCCAGCAGGGAGGGCTCTGAAAAGAGCTCCCGGCTCATCTAGTAATATTTGTATGTGGTGCAACGAATTTCTTTAGAAATGATTTTGGTGTGTAGTTTTGTACGCCACCAAAATGCGAGTGAGCGTGGCCAATAAATAAATAAAACGTTTCAAAAGTTAAAACCGTGAAGCGGGCGATGCGTGAAGCTAAATTACTAGGCTGGACTCTTACTGAGTCATGAGAACAAACTATGCAGAAACGCGAGGTACTGAGTCGCGAAGTTACCTCGATGATGGCCCTGGATCGACTGCCGAGCTCGCGCGCCAATATCCATTGGCTTGATGACGGTCTCGATAACTAGGGCCGAGTAGGACTACTACTCTTTGCTCCTAGATTATCTCTGTAGACCTGGACCGGCCTTCGTGATAGGTGGGCCCGCTTACTTCTACCAGACCCAGCCCGCAAGTGCGAGATGTGTCGTGGTATTTTCTGCGGACCTCCCCTGGTCCTGGCTCTTCAACCTCGCTGGCAGAGGTCTCTTCTGGCGCTCTTCTTGTCTTGATATTTTCTTTCTTCGCCAGTTTGTCACCCCCGTGGGTAGTCATCGGTCTAGTTGGGTTTTAGGAACTTTTGGCTGGGATTGACTGCCGGTACGTAGGACACAGTAAAGGTGTGTCCTACCCCGGATCATCGGAAAGGTAAGGATATGAGCTGTGTAGCTCGGGAGTGTGGAGACCCTAAGTGCTTTTTTAGCACTTTCGGACTCCATGGAGCAGGTAGGACAACGGGCGTTGGACGGTATGTTGTCCGACGCCCGCAAGGAGGTTGGGTTTGGGTAGAAAAACGTCATGTCTCTGGTAGTGGTGGTCCGTCCTGGGGTATCTGAAACAGATCGGTTAGCGGGAAATATAAGTTATACTCACCCGTTGTCCAGAAGCTGTACCCTCGGCCGTTTGTGCCTCGGGGCGTCGGCAGGGTCGTAATCAGTGGCCTGTCTGATTAGCGGGTTCCCGTGCTCCTCTGCTTGGGCGTACAGCTTCTTCGCTCGTTCCCGGATGACTTCAGTGACCGTGGTGTACTCCAGGTCTCTGACGATGTCTGCGTTACTCACGTACCATGGTGCGTCGACCGCCGTCCTGAGGGCGATGTTTTCCACTGCCTGGATTTTCTTCATGTAGGACTTTGCCCGGTAACCCCACGCTACCGAGGCGTACGTCAGCTGCGGCCTGATGAGGGTTTTGATAAGCGTGAGCTTATTCCTCAGGTTGAGACGGCTACCGTTTCCCATCATCGGGCAGATGAGGGCTCTTGTGCGCCGCGCCTTGGCTGTAATAGCGTTCGTGTTCTGTCTATGATACTAATGACAATACCAATCGAAGCGGCCGAAGCCTGGTACTCGCTTACGGAGCTCTGTTCACTCAGGGTAACCGTGAGCGAGTACGTGAGGCAAGGTCCGCCGCAGTGCCACAACTGCCAGAAAATAGGACACTCCTCAGAGCTGTGTAACCGCATCAAACGGTGCGTGAGGTGCGGTGAAACACACGAGGCTGGTCCCTGCCCAGCAGAACGGTGCAAATGCGCCAACTGTGGGGGGGACCATCCTGCAAGCTACAGGGGGTGCCCTGTCCATCTGGCAGCTAAACAACGACTAGCAACAAGACCGGGCAGACAAGGAAACAGACAGACACAACAACCAGAAATAAACACACAAATTACACCGGCACAGCGACAGAGAGACAACAATGAAAGACAACCGACGCCAAACCGCGACATCCAGTTTCCACCCCTCTCCCAGGAAACTGAGAACATAATCAGCGAAAAAAATATCCAAGCCTGGAGAAAACACAGGCAGACTGAGACACAAAAAACGCAACCGCAGACAACACAATCAAGACCACAGACAAGACAAGAAACCGACGGACCGCAAAGTAGTGCAGAAAACCCCATAAAGGAAATTTTAGAGATTTTTAAACAGTTTGACCTCAAAAAAATATGGGCTGTAATAAAGGCTACAGTGGCCAAGCTAAAAGCAACAAAGGACGCCACAGAAAAAATATTCATCATCATAGAAGGCCTAACAAATCTCTTTTAAAATAGCAGGCAAAAACAAAAATAAAATAATAACATTAAGATTTCTGCACTACAATGCCAACGGACTAAGGCGACAAAAACCTGAATACGAGACACTGCTACATGACCTAGACATTGACATAAGCGCAGTATGCGAGACTAACCTCAACGACAAAACGACGCTGACATTTCAGGGCTACAAAGTCTACAGGACGGACGACGGCCGCGGTACGGCGCTCGTCGTCAGACAAGGCTTAAAGCATTCAGAAGTGGCCATAGAGGACTCAAAACCTTAGAAACTACAGCCATAACGTTGACCACGCAGCAACAACAAGACATATTAATAATTTCCGCATACTGCAGACCACAGACTACCTTAGACATACAAGACATTGACATAATAAAGACATACAACCCCAAATTTATCCTCCTGGGAGATCTCAACTCCAAACACCCCCACTGGAACCTGTACAGCAGCAATATAAACCCCTCGGGACGGGAGCTCTTCAGGTATCTGGTGGGCAATCCCGCAGCCCAAATAATAGCCCCTAGCGAACCTACCAAACCCTTACCTGCCTCGTCCATCATAGATGTAATTATAACTCACAACATACACTGCCCAACAAAAACCGAGGTGGTCTCGGCACTAAACAGCGACCATAACCCGGTCTATACCACGTTTGAGTTAAAACCAAGCTATGTACAGGTCAAAAACAGAAAAAAAGAGGCAGACTATGATTGGACGAGGTTTTCCCGAACCCTCCTCCTCCCTTACAACCCCTCCTGCAATAATCCTAATGAGATCGACCAGGCCGCCTCCCATATAACCAATTCCATATCCGAAGCACTATTCCTCAGCCAGAAAGACATCCCAGCCCACTCCTACCCCAACAAGCTCCCGCCAACAATAATTTCCCTAATAAAGGAAAAAAATAAATGCAGAAAACAATATCAAACCCACAGAAATCCTGTACTAAATACAAAATTCAATCAATTAAAGAAGCAAATAGCACAAGATATCGTAAAACACAAAAATAAACAAATTGCTGACACGCTGGCTTCCCATCCTGATGAACTTTATTTTCTCCCGCGACTTCTAACTAGGAAAAAACAAAATATCCCTCACCTCCAAACTTCTACCGGTCGGGCCGTAACCGACCATGAAAAGCTGGAATCCTTTTCCCAACAATTTGTCACCCAATTTTCACCCAACCCCATCCACCCCCGATACCAGGCTAAATCCGAGGAGTTCGAGCAATGGCTCACGCGGGCAGAGCTCGACTCCACGGACGAACCTATCTCAATAACCCCTTCCCAAGTCTTGGAGCACATCAAAAACCTAAATTCCAAAAAGGCAACAGGGCTAGACAACATCCCTCCATTTGCCCTAAGACACTTCCCCCCCCCCAAGCAATCCTTTTTCTAACTAAATTGTTCAATTCAAGCCTACAACACACACACTATCCCACTCCTTGGAAAATTGCTAAAATCGCCCCCGTCCCCAAACCTAAAAAACCAAAAAATCTCCCTTCTAGTTACCGCCCTATTAGTTTGCTACCCGTCCTAGGTAAAGTCCTAGACTCCATCCTGCTATCCTACCTGCTGTAAGGAGCTGGGGGCGGCGACGCACTCAGCGACTTCCAGTTCGGTTTCCGGTCCCACCACTCCACCACCCACCAGCTGTTCCAGGTCGGCGAAATCCTGACCACAAACGCCAATCGGGGTCACCTACCAGGGATAGTCTCCCTGGACCTCGAAAAGGCGTTTGATAAAGTCTGGCACCCCGGATTGCTTTATAAGCTCTATATCGCGGGAATTCCGACTCGTATTATTAAAATAATACAGTCATACTTGTCAAACCGCAATTCCGAGTAGCAATCAACCAGGCGTGCCACCATTCCTACCCCATACTTTCTGGCATCCCCCAGGGGTCATCCCTTGGTCCTGCTTTTTTCCTTTTTTATATCAACGATATCCCCACCCCCAAGGACCATAGACTCACATACGCAATATACGCCGACGATACCGCCATACTATGTACATCTAAAAACGCCGCTACTTACGAAACTCACACAAACGCAGACAGACATAGTGACGAAATACTTTGAGAAATGGGGCCTCCTAGTCAACCCCAAAAAAACACAAGCAATAATCACCACCAAAAGACAAGCTAGAATTACTCCAACAAAACAGATTAAAATACATAACACCGACGTAAATTGGTCAAAAGACATCACTTACCTGGGCATTAAAATAGACACGCACCTAACTTTTAATAAACAAATCAAATCTATTAAACAGAAAACATATGCTCGCTCGGCCCAACTCCGGCAGATTATAAAAACCGCCCCCTCCCACACCGCCACCATCCTTTACAAGTCCTACATCCGCCCAATCCTCACATATGCATCCCCAGTATGGTACCCTCTCCTTTCCGACACAAACAAACAACAACTCCAGACAATACAAAACAGACACTTACGATGGGCAACAGACCTACCACAAACCACGCCAACTACCTACTTACATAACGTTACATGAACACCGACCATAGACGAACACGTAATCCTAGAACTGATCCCATCCTTCGCCGAAAAAGTCTCCCACCCTAACGACTGATTACGAACCAATTTTTTATAAGCCTTCAGAAATTCGAAGGGCACTCAACTTGTTGAGCGATAAAAAAGCACCTGGGCCCGATGATATCCCTACATTTGCCCTCAAGCACCTACCCATCCCTGCTTACTTATTTCTAACTAGGCTGTACAACTCGTGCATGCGCTATTTGCACTACCCCGGCGCATGGCGAGAGGTTAGAATAGTTGGAGTCCCTAAACCGCGCAAACCACCCGATTCACCCTCCTCATATCGTCCTATTAGCCTGGTTTCATCCCTTGCTAAGATCTTTGATATACTCATCCTAAGTCGGGTCCAGCGTAGTCTGGATGCCTCTGGATTTTTAAATAAATACCAGTACGGTTTTCGTACCAGTCATTCCACCACCCAGCAGCTTTATCGAGTTGGCGAAATTGTCACAACCAACTTCAATCGAGGTCTATACACAGGGTTTGTCACCCTAGACCTCGAAAAAGCCTTTGACAAAGTCTGGCATCCTGGACTTTTATATCAACTCCATGTCGCGAAAATTCCGATTCGCATCATTAAGTTGATGCAATCATACACTTCTAATCGCACTTTTCGAGTAAAAGTTAAGAAGGATAGCTCTCCACTCACCCCCATATTGTCTGGCATCCCCCAGGGGTCATCCCTTGGTCCTGTCCTTTTCAACCTTTATATTAACAACCTACCCCCTCCCCTAGATCATCGTACCACCCTCTGCCTCTACGCAGATAACACCGCCATGCTGACCACATCCGTAAGCCCTGCCATCATGACTAATAACCTACAACGACAGACGGACGCAACATCAATTACTTATTACAAACACTGGGGACTTAACACGAACCTCGACAAAACCCAGGCAATCTATTTCAGCAAGAAACAGAAAGCTGTTGCTACTTCCCTTAGTTTTCAAGGCCGCAGCCCTTCCTGGTCAGAGGACATAACCTACCTCGGTGTGACTTTGGACCGGAAACTTTATCTGAAAAAACATGTCGACAATGTCACCGGCAAGTGCTGGCGACGCACTTCACCCCTATTTCCCATCCTTAAAAATTCCCCATCCCACGTAGCTACTGTAATCTACAAATCCTACCTCCGTCCTATCCTAACCTACGCTTCCCCCATTTGGTACCCCCTCATCGCTCCCTACCGTCAGGCACAATTGCAAACAGTGCAAAACAAAATTCTAAAAGTTTCTCTCCATTTACCTTCTCGCACCAGAAACATTGATCTACATACCTATACCGGCACGCCACTTCTCTCCGATTTCATCTATAAAAGACTACTGCCAAACTTCGCAGACACGCTTGTTTCCTCCACTAATCTCACACTCCTTGATCCCCTCACCCCTAAATTTTATACCGCTCCCAAGTACCCATCCCTTAACTACATTTTCACCCCATAAAAACTTGTATTGTTGTTTGAAAAAATAAAAAAATCTAAAAAAAATAAACAAAAAATAAAAAATCGAAAACCAAAAAAATATTAAAACTTAAAAAATAAAACCAAAAAAATTAAAAATGCAAAAAGCAAAAAAATAAAAAAAAACACTACTACTGCTTTATATTGCCCCTCAGGTGGAATCTGAAAAGAGCCATTTTATTTAAAGATTCGTTAGTCAAAAGATGCCACTTTACCCCTCCAGTACAACTAACACATCTTAACATAAATACAACCTAAAACTTATTAACCACTACGCACGCATCCCACTGCAATCTACAAATGACGTAACTCACTCACCAGATAGCCCAGAGCACGTTACTTATACACATTACACATCCTGCGGCAAGCACTTTCGGGTGGAACGTGGAACGCCGAAGTACCCCCGCAGAAGGGGACGAATACTTTCAATGGCCTATGATTCATTCCCTGCTCACGCGACGGCGAAACAACTCCTTTGCAATGATGTTGCCTCTTTGTGGGAATTGTCGATTTGGTTTAGAATATTTCTAATATTTAGTATGACTTGCTTTTTTACTGAAATTAAAGGGATTTAATTTTCATGTCCGTTGCGGTTCTGCATAGTTGGGTAGTCTCATTTAGCATTGCATCCTCCAAATGTGCGAGGTGATAGACGCGTTTTGAAGATAATTTAAGTTGTGAATGAAATTTTGTTTACATTAATTCGGGCCTGATGGGCCCGAAATCAGGCGAGGTTTCAGCATCGACACAGTCCATCCGCGACTACACAGTCCATCCGCGACTACACATCAGTCCAGTGCGAGCAGTCAACGCGACTACATCTACATACCAGAGCGAACTTCAAGCAATCTTCAAGAACTTCATCATCCTGACGAACCGAGACCGGTACGGCGTCCTAGTGCACCTCTGTAGCTACACCCTGCCTGCGTTGAGGAGAAAGGCCATTCTTCACCTACAATCGTGACGCGAAATTTTAAAACCGATACGCCTACAAACTTTAGCTAGTAAAGTTAGGGATAAATAACCGTTAACAAATTGTGCAACGAACAGCAATAGAGTTCTGCTTCGAGTTACGTTTTAATTGAACCATTGACTTTTATTTCTACGCCTCGACAGGCAAAAGCGCCTAAACAACAAGCACCAGTTGGGTACCTTATCGCCAAAACGGCATAAGTGTATTCTAGCTCACATCACAGCCATCCAAGGAGAAGTAACAGTACCTACATCACAGCAAAATCGTTAAACCAATCTACAATACTCCAAAATCGACCCTGAGAGCTCGTCCTATTTTAGAACTCCGAAACATCACTTTCGAGGCTGCTGGCGCCCTTTCTACAAAAAATTCGTAGCCTCCGAAACTCAAAAGCATTTTTATTTTTTCAACCCACAACAATCAAAATCGTAGACAGTACACCAAAAGGAGAAAACTTAATCTTAGAACTCATATGCTGAATGGAACGATTCTAAACTTTTTCAGTGAAGTCAAGTATCTAGGAGTGGAATAATCCTGGATTAAAACCTTACCTTTAACTCACATCTAAAGAGGACACTTACTAAGGCGACTGTATGGTAAGACCTGGTGTCTGAATCCAAAAAAGACACATTAGTCTTATAAAGATAAGACCATTTCAGTTGTTAGAGATCTATGGTGCCCTACGAATCATATGTATATGTTGACCAAAGCAGGGGAAAAAAATAGCTCAAGGAAAGTTGCAGAGATTGCTAAGTCTTGCCTGTTTAGGTACTAATCGCACGCAGTGTCTGTAACTAAACAGTTACTACATCAGCAAATGTACTCATATCCCACAGCAAGTACGGAGGCAATGAATGCTTGACCTAATGCCTCCATAGCTGCACTTAGTCAGTGCCTTACGACTGCACCAGGCACAAAAATTTATACATGGTTGAAGAGGTAGGAGCGGGTGTAGCAGACCCTAGTGCTGGGCTATCCGGAGCCGGTAACACGGTCGGTAACGCCCCAACCAACTTCCAGGCAGAAATTCATGTCATAGATCTGTGTGAGTGTTGTTTTCGTGACATTTGGCTTAATGTAGTCCACACATTGATTGTTAGAGAATTGAGTTGATCTAATAAATTTGACATATTAGGTGAAGCAATGGTATGGCGAGTTGATTGTAATCAGTAGAATTTTGCTACTTGCTGGATCTGGACGCTGGACTGTCGGCGCAACTCTGGGGTTGGCGGACTGGTGGGACAGGAATCGGCAGGGATCGTGGATTCGGGAGTTGAATGAATCTCTCAGAAGGTTAGAACATCGGTGTCACCAACTTACAAAAAAACAGATTCATTAAATCAAGATTTGTGGATTCTTTTAGCTTTCTATCCAAACTAAGTACAACGTTAGAACCACATCAATGCCTCGAATTAAAGGAACTTTACAGTGATGACGGCGCAAGAAGATGTTGTCCACCAAACGTGTGACCTCGGATGCAGACACGCGGTCTTCGTCTTCACCTGAAGGCCCTCTTCATCCGGAACACACCGTCGTGACTTTGAGACACCAGTCGCCGCGATCCCTTGCGGCTGCCTTGACCTTGACCTTCACTATGAGAGTGCTTTTCAAGGAGGGGGCTTCCGCATGCCGTGCAACTTGCCCTTTAAAATTACATCTCATAAATAAGTACACAGTAAAATGTGGTGGGGTTTGTTATTAATATATATATATATATATATATATATATATATATAAAGGAGTGAATGGAGTTAAGCATGTGGTCATCCATAACGTCAATTTCCATGAGTAAGATGTATATGGTCTGAATTAATTTTGGGCCGGAAATAGTTAGAGGTTGCACGTTTCTTAGTCACTGTAGGCATTCGTGCCCGGATGTGTTAAATTATGAAAGAAGTCAAATACTGCAAGTCGTAAAGACTTTGTTGCGAAAGGTCGACATTTGGAGTTATATATGCAGCAAATTTCATCAGTCGAACTGGGAATCGTGATACGCCTGATAGTGTATTCGCAATGATGCTTAATTTACCGGCAATAGGCATGATAGTCATGTGATGTTTGTCGTTGGTATGAATTTGGTGATGGCGTGAGTCATTTAAGCACGTGTGAAATAAGCTAGGACTCATTTCATTTCAATTTCATTCCAATGGGTCGTGATCAATAAAACTGACAAAATTCGAATAAATACCTTAAATGTTTGATTGAAGTACAAAGTAACAGCAGTTCTCTGTTAAAAGTGGAATAACGCCATTGAGTATCGTTTAATTTGCTGGAAAATAAAGCTGAAGGAGTAGTTAAATTAGCATATTTCTGTTTTAGGTTTGCGCCCATGGACGCATTTGAGCAATCTACAGATAAGGTAAGTGTAGCTTCTAACTAAATTATTAGTACAGTGGTGTTTCAATGTTCAGGGTTATGCAGATAACCTTGTCGTGTCTGTGAGCTATGGAGACTATGCTTGACCCATTTCCCTTGCACTTACATGTAAGGAAGAAGGCGGCACTCAGTGCCTTACGACTGCACCAGGCACATAAATTCAAACCAGGTGATCTGGTTGGTCACTTAAGGATTCTGGAGGTAATCCATCTGAAGTCCATGACCAAACCCACTGACTCAATGCCAGTCAAACAAGACTTTGACTGCCCGTTTGACTTGCTAATTGAAAGTCGTCAGACGAGCAAGATGGAGTCACAGTGATTGGAATGGGGTCATTTATCTGGTACACAGATGGATCCAAGATGGCTGAAGTGGTAGGAGTGGGAGTAGCAGGGCCGAATTATAGGCTATCTAAAGCCCTCGGTAACACAACAATCTTTCAGGCAGAAATTTATGCCATAGATCTGTGTGCCCAGGTATGCCTAAATAAAGGCATCCGAAGGGCAAAGATCTATATACTATCAGATAGCCAGACAGCACTAAAGGCTCTAAGGTCCTATACCTTTGAATCTAAAATTGCCTGGGAATGTAGACAATCCCTGAAGCAACTGGCTAATAACAACAAGGTTACCTTGATGTGGGTGCCAGGGCAAGAGGGAGTACAAGGAAATGAACTTGCTGATAGCCTTGCAAAAAAAGGAGCTGAAGCACCGTTCATTGGACCCGAACCGTTTTGTGGCCTAGCCAAGGGACATATAGCGGAGGAGATCCAAGAATGGGAAAAGGATCAGAAAAAGTCCTACTGGAGGAATACTCCAGGCCAAAGACAAGCGAAAAAGTTTATAACTTATTCGACAAAGAATAAGGCTAATCACAGGCCTTCTAACTGGCCACTGCCCCTTGAGATACCATCTCAAGAATATGGGCAAGGCGGTAGATAATAAATGCAGATATTGCGATACTGCAATTGAAACTGCGGAACACATACTTTGTGAATGCAAGATGTTAGTCCGCACTAGGCTAAAATTCCTAGAACAGGCGGAATTAACGCCGGAAGACATAGGGAAATTAGCCCCCAGGAAAATCACAAGCTTTGTAAAAAGTCTGGGAATCCTGAGATAACCACTAAATGTAGGGTAAATCACAAAAAATCTTTTAGGTCGAAGTGAAGTAAGGTTGTTCGAAGCCAAACGACCCCGTAAAATAGTCTACAATCTACATTGTTCCCCACTATATGGATCTCCTTTTCATCTGCCGATACGATACCGTTTTATCGGCGCCGTGTTACCGATATCGTTTATTAGTGGTGACATATCGGATTGGACCTTTGTGATCCCACTTGGCTATTCTTCGGTACTGGTCTTGTCGGTATCGTGTTGGCCAGTGAAAGGCGCCCTTAGCCACGATTGACAGATTGTGATTTGGAATAGGTATATCTAAGTTACCATTTGGCCGTGAACTAGAGGTAACTCGCACGTCACGACGCATTCATACCTTGGAGAATAAACAAATACTAACCTTAATAGATTGTGAAAATTTTTTGGGGTTAGGTCCAAGTGTATTAAAGAAAACTACTTTATTGATTTGAAGACGTTTCGGTATTTTTTAATATCATCCTCAGGGCACTGAAAGATATAAAATCATCTAATAGTACATATACCACCATTCAATATAACAAACAAACAAATATATATTAAAAAAAAATTAAACAATACATATATTGATATTTTAAAAATTATTACTTGTTTTAAGGTCACTATCTAAAAATAATCACAAAACATAGTTATTAAATAAATAAAATATATATTATAAAATTGTTTATGTAGGTGTATATAAAAAAAAACAATTAATTAAAATTATATAAGCATACGAAATTATTCAACATAATAAACATTAAGATAATACTTACATTTTTTTTTATACATTTATTTAACGTCGGCCTATTTCCGCTACTGAGGCCTAACACCGAAGCCTGTAGACGAGCTACCCCCAACCAGGAATTTTGCCGAACCTCTTCCCTTAAGAAGAGTAGGGATCTTTTACTTGCCTAACATTTAATAGACAAGGGACCGACGGCTTTACATCCCCTCCGAAGGATGGTATATCTCCTATACAACCCTCGCCTAAGATACACAGGGTTTAATAAACATAGAGTAAAATTATTATCTTCTCTCGTGGATAACAGTTTAAAGTAATAATAACATTCGTGTCACTACTATCCACGCAAGAAGATAGTAATTTTACTTTATGTTTATTAAACCCTGTGTATTTGTGATGTTCCAGTACAAAATTTATTTATTTTTATACTACACACGGAAAACTAAATATTAATGTAAGTATTTTAATGTCTATTATGTTAAATAATTTATATATGTTGTTTTTTAGGTTTTCGCGGGTGTTAAATGAAGTGTTGTTGTACTTCCGGGTGCTCTCCCGCGTCGATGATCGACACTTCCAGGAGTCACGGTTGTCTAAACGACGTTTCGGCAGAATCTCATCTGCCATCTTCAGGTTCTCACTGAAAGCTGCCTACTGCTGCTTCTCGTTGCTCGAACTGAACTGACGTTCCCGCGTTGTGCGGCTCCTTATATATGCTCCAGTCTAGGGCGCGCCTGCGCGTTTGGCTACGTGTTACCGGTCCCCCACCACCTGTGGTAGGCGTAGCGGGCGCCTGAGCCAACCCGACAAGTGGCCTCGCTGAAACGTCACGCTCCACGTGACTTCTCGTCGGTGGTCGGGCATCCTCGTGTCCAATCGGTGCCGCAGAATGCCGTGGTTCTCCTTGATTGGTCCGCGCTCGGCTCTGACTCCTCGTGATAGGTCCATTTCGGGCAGGCTGCTGTGCTTCTTCACTATTTGTCAATACTTGAACATGCCTCCTCGTGATTGGTTCGTCCACGGTGGATCGTCGTGTGTCTTCGGTTACGTATTTTCCCACAGGAGCGGGCTTCCAGGAACTGGGCAATCTCTGCGTATCATCTCGTTTATTAAGATCTTGTGGTCTTTTTTCGATCTCTATGGCCTCTCTGGTAATCCTTGACCTATAATGCTCGATATTAGCTACTGTTCTGGTGTTGTCGAAGTCTATTTTGTGTCCTGTGGATTTTACCTGCTGTGCTAGGAACGATGTTTTCTCCTCTTTTCGTACTGCATTCATATGTTCTTCCTTTCTTACACTAATACGTCTGTTGGTCTGTCCTATGTATGATTTGTTGCAATCTTGGCACGAAATTTCGTATACTCCTTGATTTTCTAGGGTAGTTTTTGATTTTGGATTACGGAGGACTGTACTGATTTTTCGGTCTGTTTTAAATACTGTTTTTATGTTATGTTTACGTAGAAGTTCGCCAATTTTATCTGTCGTTCCTTTCACGTAAGGTAGATATGCCTTTGCTACTGGTTTCTCGGTTTCCTCCTGAGTTTTTTGTCTGTATGGCCCCAGCGACTTCTGTATTGTATACCTCGAAAATCCATTTTTCATTAGTGCTTTCTGAAGTGAAGACATCTCTTCCTTGATATGGTCGACGTCTGCCAACCTCTGAGAACGTGTCACTAGAGTTTTTACTACTGAATTTAATTGTGCCGGATGGTGATGTGATGCCGCATTTAGATATCTGTCCGTGTGAGTGGGTTTTCTGTATACTGTGTGACCTAGTGTCCTACCCCTGGTTTCTTTTTCACTAATACGTCTAAAAATGGAAGCTTGCCTTCTGTTTCTACATCCATGGTAAATTTCATCTTGTCGTGAATGCTATTCAGGTGGTCTAAGAAACTATTTAGTTGTTCTCTTCCATGAGTCCAGATTACGAATGTGTCGTCCACATATCTCAACCAAAGTTTTGGTTTGAATGGTGCCGTTTGTATTGCACGAACTTCCAGGTCCTCCATGAAGAGATTAGCGATGACTGGAGATAACGGTGAACCCATCGGTGCTCCTTCCATTTGCTTGCAGTGCTGGTCATTGTATATAAAGTATGTGTTGTTTAAACAGTGTTTAGTTAGGCTAAGAATATGCTCCTCTGGATGATACTTTCGTTTGATCAATTCGAGTGACTCCTCTATTGGTACGTTAGTGAATAGTGACACTACATCGAAGCTCACTAGAATATCTTCAGGTTGGACAGTCTCGTTGTTTAGTAACTCGATAAAATGTTGTGCGTTTTTCACATAAGACGTTGCTTTTTCCGCTAGTGGCTGCATCTGTCTTGCCAGATATCTCACTAATTCCTGTAACAGTGACCCTACAGAGCTAACAATAGGTCTTAATGGGGCTCCTTCCTTATGGATCTTGGGTAGGCCATATAATTTGGGACACCTTGAAGATTTCTCTCTCGGTATAATCTGGTTTTTCACTTGATCGTCGATAGGGCTGGCTTTAATTTTGGATTTGGTGGTCTTCTCCAGGTACGTAGTGGGATCTGTCGTAACCGCTTGGTATGCGGTGTCTTCCAGTAGTTTTTCTATTTTACTGTGGTAGTCCTTGCTATTCATTACTACAATGGCATTGCCTTTATCTGCCGGCAAGATTAGGATGTCCTGGTTTTGTCGTAATGCTTTCAATGCCCTTAATTCGTCACGTGATATATTTCTCTTTGGTGCCCTTGCTGCTCTCAGTATACGTGATGCATCTTGGCGTATAGTTTCAGCTACGTTGTTATCCATATTATAAATTGCCGACTCTACTCCACAAATTATATCTTCTAGTGGAACACGAGCTGGAGCGATTGTGAAATTAAACCCTTTGGCTAGGACATTTAAAGCGGCCTCATCAAGAGAATAGTTGGACAAGTTGTGGACCACACTTGTGGGTTCCAGCGGCTCGACTTTCTTAACTGGCTTCTGTTGGAGTTGGAGGCGATCAAATTTCCTCTTCTACTTCTCTGTACAAAAGATAACGTCATTCTCGGCTGGAAACTCTGCAAGTTGGTCGATAATAGTCCATAATGTAGGATGGATGATACTACTCAAATATAGGTGCACATCTAGTAGCTGTCTATTAATCCTATCTAATGTGCGTCTCGTATCATGAATGGATTCCCTAAGTAATGCGAAGCTGGTTCTTCGGAGAATCCTTTTAGTATGATGGTTATTTCTATGGAACGTCAGCTGCATACATTTTGGAACGATGTTTTCATCTCTGCAGCGTTGTAGGAATGTAAGGTTGCAAAGAAGTTTCCCTCTTTTTGACCTCAATTTTTCAAAGGTTCTGGTCTGGTGAAATGTCTTCTCCCCGTAGAGACATATTATGTTGTTTTTTAGGTTTTCGCGGGTGTTAAATGAAGCGTTGTTGTACTTTCGGGTGCTCTCCCACGCCGATGATCAACTCCTCCAGGAGTCACGGTTGTCTAAACGACGTTTCGGCAGAATCTCATCTGCCATTTTCAGGTTCTCACTGAAATCTGCCTACTGCTGCTTCTCATTGCCATTTACATTAGTCTGTATAAGACTAGCAGGTTGGCAACTGTCATTTGTCTGTTCCATGACCTATGGCATACTGATGAGAACTAATAAGTTCGAAACCGGTCTATGTCTGGTCAGGGAATTGACAAATGATATTGGCTACCAATTTTTCATGATTTGTAAGGTATAATTCAATGCAGGTCGGGGTATTTGCCCGCTGAGTAGTTGTTTCCTGCAAATCATGTATAATAACAGTATATGGGTTAAGTCCACCAAGGGCTGAAGGTCACCGCTCTCGGTACTTGCAAAATGGCAAGTCGCTATGCACCATGGAGACATCCATGATGTCTGGTGTATAGTAGCATTAGACCACATGAGAGGATTCACTTCCCTCTCACCACAGGCGGAAACGTTTTATAGTGTTTTCTTCACTAATGTTTTAATTATGAATAAATTTATAACACATTATTAATAATAATAATAAGCTTTATTTATACGCATAGAGGATTTTAAGAAAAATGAAAGAGATAGAGAGATATAAACATTTAACGATGTTTTATTTGGAGGTGAAAAATACCTATAAACATATGTAAACATACACCATAGTTCAGTACATTTTTTACCAGGTGGCGCTATTGTTTTATACAGTTTTATACATTTGATATATATAGGTATTACATGCCTTCTTACATTAAAGGAGTCTGTTCGCCTCATACAATTGGCAACAATGTAAGGAGGCATACAAATCCTGTATACATCTGTAGACAGGCTAAAACTGTTTTATTAAACAACAAATAAATTTTATACACAGAAATAATACTTTATTAGAGATAAATGTTTTATTTTTTACAGTTCGGGAATAAAAGGTGTTCATTTTGCAGAACAGGATACTGTATTTTTGAACTTACCTTTGATACAACCTGTAGGGATTATTTTAAACAATATCGCATACTTATTATTGATTTATTGCATAGGTATACATTTTGCGGTCTGGGCGTTTCGTTAGAAAAAAACATTGATTACATTTTAAAATGTGGTGATATAAATAAATATATCAGCCATTCAGGAAAAAAAAATTGTACCCCCTTATGATTGGAGCAAATCGGTGAAAATGTAGCTATAACCGCCAACCTCAGAATAAAGATGCAATTAATCTTTTGCTGTATAAGAAGCTTGTAAAAATGTACTTTGTTGAGCATAGTTTTTACTCTTATGAAGAATACTTATTCCTATTTTTACAGTTGATTATTTTGATTTATTTATTTTATCGTTTATTTTATGTGTGGGTGTGTAATGGGGTAGTGAAGCGCAAGTTATAGCCTCTCCTACTCAATTGTTAACCTCACCTTCGCGATGAGTTCAATTTGAACTTGGTGCACCCTGTTTTCACTAACGAGGCTCTAACGACCGAGTAAGGGCGGAATAACCCTTACCTTTTGCCGTGAGCACATCCACCTTCTCACGAAGAGTGCGGTAAAAATAACCCACCGCACACAAAGGTTGCTTTTGGAATCGTTTGGTTACCCCATCGTCGCAGTCTCCTTCTGTGCCATGGGACCACACCACTCGCCTTCCGCAACCGAGCTGGTCAGTTGCATACCTGCTCCAGCTAAAACTTCAAATGCAGCTTCGTTTTCAGTCGATTAAGGCTTAAAAAAAAATGATGGAGCGTTCAAGTGGGACAAAATCATCCGGAGGTAAAATACCCTCCCGATCGGATCTCCGGGGGAGGGTGCCCACAGGGACACCTCATCGAATGTCGAAAAAACATCGACAAGTTAAATCCAAGAAAACTAATTCTTTCATTTACGGCGCTTGGAATGTTCGTACTTTGAACGACAGCACTCGCACCGATCGGCCTGAAAGAAGAACTGCTCTAATAGATAGAGAACTTCACCGACTCAATGTTGACGTTGCAGCTCTCAGCGAAACTCGATTTCTGGAGGAAGGTTCTCTCACAGAAAAGTACTACACTTTCTATTGGAAAGGTCTTCCCACCAATTCAAGAAGACAACATGGGGTAGGATTTGCCGTTCGGAATCAACTTGTATCCAACTTAACACAAGTACCACAAGGCCTATCCGAGCGTCTAATGCTGCTACGCTATGAGCTATCAGATGGTAACGCGGTAAATCTAATAAGCGCCTACGCTCCCACTCTGGATGCAAGTCACGAAACCAAGGAAAGCTTCTATCAACAGCTGGAAGAAACCCTCTGTAGAATACCTAAAACGGAACGACTCGTTATTCTTGGCGATTTTAACGCTAGAGTAGGGAGAGATGCAGACACCTGGCCAGGCATCATAGGCAAGAACGGTTTGGGCAACATGAACGCTAACGGTCAACTACTCCTAACTAAATGCGCCGAACATGATCTAGTTATAACAAACACCATTTTCCGACAAAAGAATAAATTTAAAGGCACCTGGCGTCACCCCAGATCAGGTCACTGGCATCTACTGGACTATGTTATCGTACGTAGGAAGCATCTCAAGGACGTCCAAATTACAAAGGCGCGCATTGATAGCGAATGTTGGACCGATCATCGTCCTGTTGTCTCTAAAATGAAAATTGTTATGAGACCCAAACACCGAAGAACTCAAGTAAAACGTAGACTCCGTCTCTGTACTAGTAAATTGCGTGACCAACAAACCGTCGAGCAGCTAAAGCAAAAAGTTCAAGAGAATTTGAGTGCACTAGAAGAAACCAATTCTGTAGATGTCGCTGCTACCTGGACACAAATTAAAGACAGTTTAAAAAGTGCGAGTGAGGAAATTCTTGGCACTGCAGCAAGTAAAAAACAGGAGGACTGGTTCAATGATAATGAAGCTTTTATACAAGAACTTCTTAACCGCAAACATATTGCCTTCCAAAACGCTATCAACCACCCCAACGACTCATCAAAAGCAGAAGCTTTTACCCAATCTAAGTATGAAACGCAACGCGAAATCAGAAGAATAAAGAACGAGTGGTGGGCAAGCAAGGCCAGAGAAATTCAAAGGTACGCCGATTCACACGACTACAGGAATTTCTTTCAAGGAGTAAAAGCAGTGTACGGCCCCAGTCGGAAAAATATGTGCCCTATTAAAGATTTAAATGGAAATCTGCTCAAAGAAGACCAGGAAATAAGAGCCCGATGGAAGGAACACTACTCTAACATTCTTAACCAGCAAAGTCAAGCCGATCACGATATTATAAATCTTATCCCTCAATATGACACCTTCGAAGACTTAGATAAACCACTAACAACGGAAGAGATCTTAACCGCCATTGGGCAGCTAAAAAATAACAAATCTCCCGGCGCCGACTCACTCCCAGCTGAGATCTTTAAAGCTGTGTCGTCAGAGCTCATACCCTACCTCAAAAAACTGTTTGATGTCGTGTGGGAAAGTGGTCAAGCTCCGCAGGAGTTTCGTGATACACTTTTAATCAACCTCTTCAAAAACAAAGGGAGCGCTGCGGACTGTGGAAATTACAGGGGTATAGCTCTCCTGGCTGTTGGAGGGAAGATACTCACTAAAGCGATGGCAAATAGGCTAACACCTGTTATGGAAAAGTTACTTCCTGAAACACAGAGTGGCTTTAGACCAAACCGAGGCACATCGGATTTAATCTTCACACTTAAACAGCTTCAAGAAAAAGCACTCGAACATCATGGAGAAATTCACATGGCCTTCATTGATTTAACCAAGGCGTTTGACTCGGTGGATAGGGAAGTGCTCTGGAAAATTATGTTCCGCTTAGGTATCCCTAGAAAATTTGTGGAAGTATGTCGCAGTCTACATACAAACAACAACGCCCAGGTTATGTATAATAATGAGGCAACCGAACCGTTCCAAACCCTCACTGGAGTTAGGCAGGGATGTGTCCTGGCACCCCTACTCTTTAATTTGTTTACCACTGCTCTAACAATTATCGTTGACAACAAACTGACAGTCAGAGGAATAGGTCTCAGATACCGTTTTGATGGCGGTCTCTTTAACATAGGGCGCTTTAGAGCTTTCACGAAGACACGCACACGATTCATTTGTGATCTCCAGTATGCGGATGACTGTGCACTTTTAGCCTCTACGCCGGAAGAGCTTCAAGAACTTTTAGATGTGTATGCCCAGAGCTATGATTCCTTGGGACTTAAAATCAACATTGGAAAGACTAAGATTATGTCAACTCCTAATCAAGTAAACCAAATAGACATTACACTTAACGGAAATTCTCTTGAAGTGGTGGATCAGTTCAATTACTTAGGCAACGTTGTTAATGACAAAGCAAACATGGACAGCGAGATTCGCAATAGAATTAACGCTGCATCTAGAGCACTCTGGGGACTTAGAGAGAGAGTATTTGACAACCACGACCTAGCTTTGTCAACGAAAATGGCTGTCTACAGAGCAGTTGTCATTCCAACACTGCTATATGGATGTGAAAGCTGGGTCACTTACCGTCGTCATGTGAAAGAATTAGAACGTTTTCAGCAAAGACACCTCAGAAGTATGATGAAAATCCGTTGGTTCCATCACATATCAAACGTGGAAGTACTCAGGAGAGCAAAGAGCCTTCCAATTGAGGTGCTTATTTCAAGAGCACGCCTAAGATGGGCAGGTCACGTTCATCGTATGCATGATAACCGCCTTCCTAAATGTACACTTTATGGTGAATTGCTAAGCGGTAGAAGAAGGCGTGGCGGTCAACGAAAGAGGTTCAAAGACGCTCTCCATGAAAATCTAAAATCCTGCGGTATTGCAGACGAGCAATGGGAACAACTTGCAGCGGACAGAACCGAATGGCGAGGGGTTGTGGCCAGCTATCAAGGAAATGTTGCTGCAAGAAGGCCGAATCCAAGACCTAACCAGGTCTATGTTTGTCCTGACTGCGGTCGACATGTGCTCTCCCGAATTGGCCTCTATAGCCATAGTCGTGTGCACCGTAGATGAATGGGAATTACAATAGACTACACCTTTTACTTGTTTTTTATTGTACACAATCTATCGACTGTAACATTTTTATACTCGGACTCGAGTAACGGCTAATAATTTATCGTGATTAGAGAATATTATTTAGGTATTAAGCAAATGACAACTTTCACACTTTCTTATTTAATATTAACTTACCTATTTTCTGTATATTCGTACCTTAGGAACATTCAGTAGAACCAATCAAAATAACTAATCTTCTAGCTAATACTGACGAAATATAGAATTACATGATAGGATTCATGACATACTTCGTGAAAATACTTAATTTTTTTATTTAAAATCACACTTTCTTATTTAATATGAAATTGCCTTTCTGTATATTGGTACCTTAATATGGTCAGGCTAATATACTAGTTAGTAAACGCTTTAAAACATTATCATTATTTGAAAACCAATCAAAACAATTACTTTTCTAGCCAATACTGATGGAATATTGAATTACATGATAGGATTCATAGCATTTTAACGCAAAAAATATATTAAAAATACTAAAATCATTTATTGAAATACAGTTATTTAATAAAAAAGTGTGAAAGTTGTGATTTACTTAATATCTGAATAGTATTTTCTAATACTTCTCTCCCTCTAATTAAAGTTATGTTTATGTGATATTAAAATAAAAATTTAGTAAAATATTAATATAGTCTAGTATATTTTAACTTGGCATGTGTATGAATTGATATTGCGCGTACGATGTCCTTTTCTCTTACACACAATAGCCCAAAAAGATTGTTCACGTTTTAACATACATGAACAATGTTTGCTTATCTTATACATATTATGTATTGCAATTATTTGTTAAAATTTGTTAAATGGAAATAAACATATTATTATTATTATTATTTTTATTTATTATGCATCTAAAAGAAAAATTATAATATATTCCGGATACTATTAAATGCAAACATATATCAGAACATAAACAAAATAGTATTAAAAAGGTAATCTTGAACATATTCTTAATTATTTTTACTTGCATTATTGTATTTATTACAAACAAATATTTTAATTCTGACCCAATCCAGGTTACTTAAAATGTCTTGATTTTCTCTTATAAGCTTTTCACACTCATTCTTTTTTGGAGCCCTTTTTTCCTTAATGTGCCTTTTGAAATGTGAAGTTACTATAGTTTCTTTTGAACTTCTGTCCATCATATTCGGTATCTTTTCTTTTTTACTGATTTTTCACCATCAGACGAAGAATCGCTATCTTCACAACCATTTACAATGGAGAATTCTGTTTTTGATTGCGGTTGGTTTTTTCTTTTTAATTTAGGTGGATCCTTTGTTTTTGATTTAGGTGTGTCCTTTTCGGTTTCAGAATCATCAGATTCAACTACTTCAATGGTTGGATCAATGTTTATAATTCTTAAATCTTGATTTCTAAACTCCTGTCCTTTTCCTTTGTCAAATAAATTTAACAGTTTGCCAATTTTTGCGGTCTGATACAAATCTTGTGTAATCTCATAAAACTCTTTATGAGTTTTTTCGGTATGACCCATAAATTTGGCGAAGTGGGAATAGTCCTCTGGATTTAAATTTAATATTTGCATTAGAGTTGCAATCTGCTTTCGTAAGCGATTTGAAGTCATAGCACTAGGATTTTTGACTTTGCTGGTTTTAGCGAAGTTCTTCAATATAACATCTCCTCGAACCCATTGATCTTTCACTCCTGGATAAGCAAACAAGTATGGATTTTCTTGGGGCACAATATCAGTTTTGTTTCTAGTATCAAGTAATAGCTTAATATATTCTTGTAAATTTGGAGGAAAAAGTATTACAATGGCTCTACTTCCTTTCCCACCAGCCACAACACGTTTGTAGCTTGTAGTTAGTGCCTTTTCAGAAACTGTTAACTGCCCCAAAAATTCAGTTTGAATATTTGTTGTAAATTTTTTTAGATATGAATCTGTTTGAAGGTACTGCACATCTCCAATTCTTCTACGATTAAATAAAATGATAAAAGCTAATGTAGCGTTTACCAAATTTTTATACGCTTTTTCTTCGGTATTGTTATTTTTCAGTAATACAGCATTTTTTTCGGCGGTTTCCAAAATATGTTTTCTAAATATTACTATGTCTTCTGTTAGGGGCAACAAAACTGGCTTATTCCACTTTTTCTCCGCTAAATCTTTTAATGCTAAAGATGAAACTTCATTATTCCATTTACTATTTACTAAAAAATTAAACCTTTTTATTTCTTTTAGTTTAAGTTCATTATTATTGTATTCAAAATCCGGAGAATACATAAATAATAAATCTGTAGCTTCAGCACAAAGCTGTTTTAAAGTAGTTCCCATATGATCTGCCAAACTTCCAGCTTTGTACGTTTTTTTATCAGCATCGTATCCGCTTATTGCTTGTACAGATAATACAACATCATCGAATAAAACAGGCTTTAGAATATCAATTAGAGTAAGTTTTGGTTTTCCAAGTCTACGCCGCATATCGATAAGAAGCCTAGAGCATTCTCGCATTTTATTAGAGCAGGCAATTGAAAGTTGAGCACGCTTATGTTTCTTCAAATAACTTTCACCATAGCATCGAATTAAAGAGTCTTTCCTTGCCACAAACCCAATGTCGTCTCGCCATTCTATTGAATACCTCTATTTTTACTCTTCAAGTTGCGGTAGTGTTTGCATGTTGACTAGCAGAAGTTACCAAGGTCTGAGAAACTGATCGATGACGTATATTGCGAACAGAATCGTTTATTGGTTTTATAATACACTTTTTGTAATGCCTCCTTAAATAATTTACAGCAACTATGCGCTTACAATGAGCACTTGGTAAATTTCTCGGATTAAAATTTTCGGTTCCTATAAATATTTTAAAATTTGCTTCGTTTCGCAGCAGAGACAGAATATTTTTGTATTTTTCGGAAATTTTACAAAATCTTGTACTTCTTTTTCTTCTAAGTGGTGCCTACATAAATGTCTTTCAAAATTCGTAACTATAGTTTGACAAAATTTGCATTGAGTTCTTTTTTTTTGTTTATCAGAAGTTTTACATATTAAATAGTCTATTGCATTTTGGGATGAATTTATTTGGTAGTTTGATTCTTTTTTTGAAGATGTGTTTTCTTGGAACTCATTATTAGTTCCAGTAATCTTGTTATCTAGAATATCTTCCTGCAAGTTTATTTCATCATTAACTTTCACATCTTCGTTAAGATTTTTTATGAACTTACTCCCGTTCGGCCTATCTACTTCTGATAGAATAAGTCTGTTTTTGGTATTTACGAAATATTCTTTACAATTTGGGTTTATCGAAGAATTTCCCAAAGTATTAGTTGAACGCTCACTCTCATGATTCACATTTTTCTCGTCTTCTATTCTTTCATGATTTATCTCTTCTTTTGGATCAACAAATTCGGAAATCAACCGATTTAGTGTTCTTTGTTTTTTTGTTCCTTCAAATTCATTTATAGGATCTGTAATTTTTGGAGGTTTTACTTGCTGGATAGAATGTATAATTATTTTTGGGTTTTCTATGTCTTTATTTACATTTTCTTTGCTGTTTACCTGTATGTTTTTCTCAGACGCAATATGTACCCCTGATAAAACGCATCTTTTCTTTTCATTTATAACAATTCTTTTAGAATGTGGTATTATTACAGACTCATTATAACACTCATGTGAAAAATCACTCTCATCTTCCTGAGTGTCTTCGTTTGAATTAATATTTTCTTCGTATTTTTTATTCGTTTGTTTTCTTTTTTCCACTAAATTAAAATCTTGGTCGTGTAACAAATTGTACATCCTTCGATTTTTCGCTCTTTCCGATTTGTATGTTGGATCATCTATATCTGATAAATCGCTCCATAAGTGAAACTGTTCGTCATCATCTATAAATAACAATAATTTATGCAAGTAACGTTTTATTAATTTAAACTAATTAATTATATTAAATGACATTACATTTTAAGAACATTGTGGATAAAAGAGTTAACTAAAAAAAATATTTTATTTAAATGCTCTAAAAAGTAGAAAATAAACTTTGAAGTAAATCAAACTCATCATTTTGTTACATTATATAATTTTTTTTATTTTATAAAAGCTTGTTGCGAAATTTTCCTGTGTAAAGAAGGTTGCTTGAGACAAGCTTATATATCATAAAAAATTATATAGTGTAACAAAATGATGAGTTTGATTTACTTCAAAGTTTATTTTCTAATTTTTAGAACTTTTTTAAAAAATATTTTTTTATATAATTTTATTTTTTACTTTTTAGTCTTTTGATATGCTGTAATCTCCAGATATCGATTTTGAAACGGTAAAGTCGTCCGCCATCTTGACCTAAATTTTTGATTAGAAATTCGTAATCCGCGACCCCGAAAACCCCCAGATACCGATTTTTATCGATTTGCACATAAATGACAAAAGTCGTCAGCCATATTGGCGTCGCCATTTTGAATTTCTGAATTTTGACTAAGAATTCATAATCCGCGACCTAGAAAACCCCCCGATATCGATTTTCAGTTGAATCGGATCTTAAACGGTAAAGTCGTCGGCCATCTTGAAGTCGCCATCCTGAACTAAATTTCTGACTAGAAATTCGTAATAGGCGAACCCGTCAACCCCCGGATATCGAACTTGATCGATTTGGACCATAAATGACAAAAGTCGTCCACCATATTGGTTCCGCCATTTTAAATTTCTAAATTTTGACCAAGAATTCACAATTGGCGATCTCGAAAACCTCCAGATATCGATTTTGAGTCGAATCAGATCATAAATGGTAAAGGCGTCGTAAATGCCGAATCGTTTGGAAACTTTTTTTACTTTAACGAAATTCTTTTCGAGTTTTCAAAAATTTTATTCGTCCTCAACATGTCCCAAAGTTTTCCAACATTAAGTAGTAAGTAAACAATTAAAATAAATACTTCTAAAGATCGATTTTATATTAGTATTTTTCTAATGTGCCCTTAAAGTGTCAATGACTTGGTAGTTTTGCCTACAATAGTTATTTGTGTATCAAGGCCCTAGAGTTGATCTTTCTCGGCTGTGCCTCGGCCGCAAAGTTCGGATACGGCCGAGATAGATCATTTGGACGAGGTGCACACAACATTTTTTAGACAACTATCTCAAAAACTAAAATAAAATGTTTTTTTAAATTGTTTCTTATAAATAACAACTGAAAACATCACAAGATAGTTTATTGAAAAGCCGTGACATATTTCAAATATTAATGATGATCAAGTAATATATGCGGCCGGGAAGTAAAAGCGGCCAAAAAAGAAGTAAAAGCGGCCAAAAAAATAAGATTGACAAATGAGTACAAAGAGATGACACTTTAGGAATGCTGCCAGATCCGATAAACGTCATTTTAGGTGATAGTTGCCTAAAATAATTTAAAGTAATAATTTTCTAGAATATTATTGTGAATTCTCTATTAGGTAAAAATTCATATTTGTTTTAGAATTAGAATTCTCACATGTTAAGATTTAACACACATGCATTGCAATATATGACTGATTCAATGTTGTTTTTTTGGAAATCATACTAAATAGTAATAATAATTGAAGAGGTTTATGGGTACCCTATTTAATTACTAAAAGAAAGTACTGGTAATTTATGTCACCAGTAAATTCATTGCTATTTATTTATCTGAAGGATAAACAAATAAGATTGGCCATTTGCGTGATCGTCTAGTTTTGTTAGTGTAGGACTCAAACTTTGTTGTGTGTGTAGTAACCCTTTTTTTAATTTACCCCAGGTTCTTTTATATAAAGTTTAATATTATTTGTTTCTGTCTGATACGATGTACCTTAGAAAATTAATCACTCTGTTAATTGAAATACCTGATAAACTTGAACACACTGTCTATTACTTGAGAGACCCAGTTAATTATATATGTTATTTATGTAGTATTTTAGTACTCAAGATTGCACTGTACATTTATAGTTGAAGTTTGTTTTCTATTTTGCTTTTGAAATTAAAACATTTATTTAGTTTATTACTTATATGACGAAAAGGTAAAGGTGAAAGAATAAGACAATAATTGATGGGAAAAAATAGTAAAAAAAACCCATTTTATTTTATATAAATTCATGCAACAATAGTTGAACATGAAATTAAAAGTAATCCAAATATTTGAGACAATTGTCTAAATATTATAATAGGAAAATTTGCGCTGCTATAGTAATGACCATACTATAGAGCTACTGAGTGTTTTGATGCAATAACAAGAACTTATACAAAAGTATGCGGTGTTATTTTAATAGTAATTAGAGTTGTGGCAAATGCCTGAATAAACATATCACATGTCTACATTGAGAAATTAATATAGACAAGAATAAGAGCAGTGACAATAGTCTATGTACATAATAATTAATAATTAAACTACACAGAAATTAGAGAACCATTTCCTCCGACGGTGCCAAGGCCGGAGCCGGGATTCGAACCCAGTGGCGCGATACTCGTGTGATTAATAGCGATTGCCACCTCGCATCTCAAACAACACGGATATCGGCTAGACAATACTTGTTTTGAACAGTTGTAACAATAGTCTGTAAATGATAATAACATGATTAGAGCTGTTAACAATCGCTATAGATAGTAATGGTTTATAATTAAATAAAGTTGTTATCAATCGCTAGATAATAGTGATTTATAATTAAATAAAGTTGTTAGCAATCGCTAGATAATAATGATTTGTAGCTAAAGTTGTTAGCAATAGCCAAATAATGAATCGAATGCAAAACAAAGGACAAGAATCTTGTCATGTTTATACATTATCAAAATTAAGTTGAGGAATGAGCATTGTAAATGATCATAGAGTGTTGAGGAAATATCCTTTAATTATACATTGTTTATTGATTGAAATTAGAGTAGGAACAATCGTTCTGATAATCATATTAATCTTGCTGAGGTGAGAATTTACACTCACGTAAAATCTTTTAGAATGCTGCTGGGGAAATCTCCCTATAGTAATTAAATAGAAAAGTAACCAGAAGATTGCCCATGATTGTCAAACATATGAAGCCGCGAATCCGCGAAGGTAAGAAAGTGCGGTTGCATCACCCTTCAATCGAAACAAGTGACCAGACAACTGTCTGAAATATTGACATATCCCTCGTTGTAACTGAACCCTATTGGAGAACAGAACCAGCCAATTGGCCGTAGTCAATGTTTCAAACCTTTGTTAACGCAAAGTACGCCGAATTCATGTAACTATAATATTTCATTGTAGATAAAATGGTCAACAATCAGAAAACCTTGTGGTTACAGTAGGAAAATATTCCTAGTGTACTTTAAATATAAAGCATTCTTGAAAAACCTTACATGAGATGTGATGGAAACGAAAATCCACTATTTGTTTTATAAAAACTGCAGAATAATGATAGATATGAAGTTTGGCTAGTCTGTGATAAAGTACCTTGTTATTGCATAGCTCTAAATATATAGTTCTTGAATATAAACTTGTTATTTTGCAAACGCAAATTTCCCTAGTAAAATATTCAGAAAATGAAATTTTATGAATTAAAATCGTGAATGAAATCATAACTGAATAACTGGTAATATAATATTATATTTTTTTGTTGAAAATCAAAGCTAATATTAAAAAAAAATAATCTAATATTCTTTTAGTACCACAAATGCGCCAATTAAACCTTTTTTAAACACCCCGTAACCAGAATATGAATGCAATTGCAAATAATAAAGTAGAGTCTCGAAATAAGAAAGTAATCACCTTTTAGAAATTTGTGCCTACAGAATTTCCGTACGCCCTGTATAGCGTTATGTCGCACGTGAATGTTCTTCCCCAGCTTCTTCATGTTTAACGTACTCGTTGAGCATTGTAGAGACGTTGAAACGGCACTTCATAGAAAGTACGTTAAACCAGTGAATATCAGCGAGATGCATAGCAAAATTGAATGTAGATTTCTTGGATCGTTTGACTTGTAGTTTAGATAATTAATCTCAATACTACCATAAGAACAGCTAGCCCAGAGGCTCAGCGATGTGACTTAGGTATATTGAAATGCAATTTACTCAGGAGCACAGCGAATAGCATTCGGCGATGTAACTCGGGAGTGATAGAAGAGGCATCTCCTCGGTAAACAAGCTGGTTTTCTTTTTATATGGTTCCTGATGTCACCCTTCTACCCGGATTATGCATCTCCGCTTGTTTCTTGTGGGAATATGTTTATTTTAACGCTATTATAATATTCGACGCTCAACTTTCTATCTTTTTCTATAGTTAAGGTAGAAAAGTGTAGGCGATTTCATACTCTGGGAATAAACGAAGTACTTGACACTTATCTTATAACTGATAAACAAACCCTGTGACTCGACTCAATTTTATGTAACTTTTTAGTAAAAACTGTAGCTTTTAACTTTGCTTTAAAAGAATATAATTTTAAAATGCATTCTGGTAACTTTATTGTCTCCAATATTAAACGGGTAAATAAATGTAAAAATGAAATTAATCAACTGCAATAATTACTTGAACTTGGAGACATAACAGGAAAAAACTAAATTTATTGAAGAAAACCGCCCTGGGGGGGCGTCCTATTTTAAAAATAAGTCTTAAATTTGTTTTAAATTCAGGGAAATATCGCTTTAATAACTACAATTAACCAGAAATTATATAAACATTACATTCTTAATTTCATTTCCAAATTTATGCAAACATTAATTTTACAACAGAAATTATTTTCACAATACCAGATGATAGCCGACTTCAGGGCGCCGTTACGTTTTAACTTATTAGGGTAGAAAGTTGTACATATGTCAAGTGCCACTTTAAAATAGCTTGTAACATGGTTATAAATTCTTATCTAAAACTTGGCAGTTTTAAAAACAAGACTAATGCATTAGCAAAACCAGCAAAGCGTCGAGAGTTGTGTATGACGTGAATAGGGAGACTTTAAGCAAACGTATAAGACGAAGATAGGGCAGGATACCGGAGCCACGTCTCATGTGTCAAATATACAAGCAACGTTCAGCTAATGGGAGAATTGGCACTGTGATTTTGGAACCGCGTTGTTGGAAGAACAGAATAAAAGCCAGGCGATGCTATACCTCCTGGCAGAACTGATAGAGGAGGCTTGCCGTCGTTTACCTACGAGCCCTCTCGGTTTGCCCGGAAGAATGCTTATTCATCGAGGATGTTTGTCGTCGATTTTCGAACCCTCTGAATTTGCTAATTAGAGAACTAATTGCAGGATGCTTGTCGACGATCAAAACTCGAGCCCGCCTTAGTTCTCTAAATACATCCATAAATTCTACGAATAATCCAATCTGGCTACTAAAAGATTTGGGCTGCTAGAACATAACTTCGCAATTTACACGACGACAATTTCACCAACATAACTATCTAAGTATCAAACATATTTTCTTCTCTGCGTTATTATTTAATATTGACTTTACATTCTGGTTTGGGGGGGATAGGGGAAATTGGCTTATTTGTGGTACTAAAGGAATATTAGTTTTTTATGAAATACTAGCTTTGATTTTTTATTATAAAGAATATTATATTACCAGTTATTCAGTTATGATTTCATTCACGAATTTAATTCATAAAATTTCACTTTCTGAATATTTTACTAGGGAAATTTGTGTTTGCAAAATAACAAGTTTATATTCAAGAACTGTATATTTAGAGCTATGCAATAACAAGATATTTTATCATAGACTCGTCCAACTTCATGTTAATAATTATTCTGCAGTTTTTAGAAAACAAATAGTTGACTCTCATGTCCACCTCATCTCTCGTAAGATTTTTCAAGAATGCTTTATATTTAAAGTAACTAGGAATGTTTTCCTACTGTAACCGCAAGGTTGTCTAATTGTTTAACATCTACCTACAATTGAAAATTATCGTCACGTGAATTCGGTGTACTTTGCGTTAACAAAGATTTGAACCATTGACTACGGCCAATTGGCTGGCTGTTCTCCTATTGGGCTCAGTTACAACGAGGGATGTCAATATTTCAGGCAATGCCTGGTCACTTGTTCGATTGAAGGGTGATGCAACCGCACTTTCTTACCTTCGCGGATTCGCGGCTTCATATGTTTGACAATCATAGGCAATCTTCTGGTTGCTTCTCTATTTAATGACTATAGGGAGATTTCCCCAGCAGCATTTTAAAAGATTTTACGTGAGTGTAAATTCTCACCTCAGCAAGATTAATATGATTATCTGAACGATTGTTCCTACTCTAATTTCAATCAATAAACAATGTATAATTAAAGGATATTTCCTCAACACTCTATGATCTCTTACATGAGTATTTAATGGTCATTTCTCAACTTACTATTGATAATGTATAAACATGACATGATTCTTGTCCTTGGTTTTGCATTCGATTCATTATTTGGCTATTGCTAACAACTTTAATTATAAATCATTATTATCTAGCGATTGCTAACAACTTTCTTTAATTATAAAACATTATTACCTAGCAATTGCTAACAGCTCTATTAAAAAATTATCATTTACAGACTATTGTCACAACTGTTCAAAATAAGTATTGTCTGGCCGATAGTCGTGTTGTTTGAAATGCGAGGTGGCAATCGCTATTAATCACACGAGTTTCGCGCCACTGGGTTCGAATCCCGGCTCCGGCCTTGGCACCGTCGGAGGAAATGGTTGTCTTATTTCTGTGTAGTTCAATTATTAATTATTATGTAGGTACACAGACTATTGTCACTGCTCTTATTCTTGTCTATATTAATTTCTCAATGTAGACATGTGATATGTTTATTCAGGCATTTGCCACAACTCTAATTACTATTAAAATAACACAGCATACTTTTGTATCTCAGTTCTTGTTATTGCATCAAAACACTCAGCATATTTATAGTATGGTCATTACTATAGCAGCGCAAATTTTCCTATTATAATATTTAGGCAATTGTCTCAAATATTTGGATTGTTTTGATTTCATGTACGGCTATTTGCCGCATCAATTTATATAAAATAAAAATGGGTTTTTTTGACTACTTTTTCCCATCAATTATTGTCTTTGCTTTCACCTTTACCTTTTTCATCCCGCAAGTAATAAGCTAAATAAATGATTTCCTTCCAATCAAATAAATTATAAAACAAACTTCAACTATAAATATACAGTGCAACCTTGAGTAATAAAATACTACATAAATAATATATCAAATTAACTAGGTCTCTCAATTAATAGACAGTGTGTTCAAGTTTACCAGGTATTTAGATTAACAGAATGATAAATTTTCTAAGGTATATCGTATCAGACAGAAACAAGTAATACCAAACTTTAAATCAAAGAACCTGGGGTAATTATAAAGGGTTACTACACACACACAACGTAATTAAAGTCCTAACCACATAAAACTAGACGATCACATAAATGGCCAATTTGTTTATTTATCTTGATATAAAATTGAGATAAATAATTACTGGGTAGGAATTAATAAGTTCTTGATTGCTTCACGATCAAGGATTTTGATATTAATTAACACCCCTGGGGTTGAGATGTTTCACTGGTTCACGTGACCAGGATTTTTATTTATAATTAATTGGGGGGGGGGTGTTTCATTATATATGGGGTATATACAGGATGTTTCATAATTATTATCTTAAGAATATATTTCAAATTATATGAAGTATTATTTCATAATAGATACTTACCGTGTTTGGCTCATTTTAAAACTGATAGTAAAACACCAAATGCAATGTATCTGTTAGAGTACTAATTAGAAAATAATCATAATAACAAACTCACACAGTTGCACATTTCGGCTAATTGCGCAAGCGCTAGAGTATTTCACAATATAGAAATCTGGTAACCTCTAAGGAGGCAAACTCGACCGCTATGTATGACACTTTTTTATTACACTGAGTCAAAGAGGTGTACTATTTATATAAAGAGGTGTATACATACTAACCATATGAAAAAATATTGTATGTACAAAAAGATAAATATCCTTTCCCCTCTCCGCGTACCGTTGCTAAGTGATGAAATATGGCGGCTTCAAAAATGGAAACAAAACTAACCTATCTACATTATTTAAGGTAGAGGCGAGGGCGTCCTAAATCTGTAAGGAGACAGACACGATACAAATGCATATATATATATATATATATATATATATATATATATATATATATATATATATATGATGGTGAGAGATAAGTGAATCCTCTCATGTGGTATGCTACAGATATATACACACCAGATATCATGGATGTCTCCATGGTGCATAGCGACTTGCCGTTTTGCAAGTACCGAGAGTATATATATATATGGTGTAGTGGTGAGAGGTAAGTGAATCCTCTCATGTGGTCTAATGCTACTATACACCAGACATCATGGATGTCTCCATGGTGCATAGCGACTTGCCATTTTGCAAGTACCGAGAGCGGTGACCTTCAGCCCTTGGTGGACTTAACCACTGAACTCTATTACAGTAAATGGAATGCCAATGCCACAAAAATTTCTACGTACAATTGAATATCGCGCAAGTATGGCGGCCACATAGTAGCGCGCAATCGCACTATGAAATACGTCAGGGCCGGCCTTATTTTTATTGCGTGTTTCATATTTTTAACTTTTTTTAGAAATCGCATAAATAAATATAACAATTTATTTGCCTTGATAGTTATAAAAAAAATCAAAGTTATCGTTATTCCCAAAACAATCATTTTATTTTCAATTTCTTGTAGCAAATGTCGAATATGTATGATCATAAGTTCAATATATAGTTCACAAAAAACAGTCATATATTTTCTATCTCTGGGGTCGAAATATGATTTTAAAATTAATAAAAGCTAAAATTGAGGCCTGAAAAAAACCTATACTTTTTTTCTACGATCAATCAGTAAATATATGAGTAGGTACTAGTGAATTTTTATTGAAAACTAAAATCATGCATTTTATATTCACAAATATGTTTGAATTGACAAATGAAATGAAGAAAAGGTAATAATTAACTATTTTCAAATACTTGGTGTGGTATTATTATTTGAATTTCAAGATAACTTAGCTTTTTTGTTTAATATCAAATGCCTTGATATATAAGTGGTAGATTGTTTTACTCGTTTGTTTATAAAAATATGATATACTCATGAGACAATGAATTGTAAAAGAATATGTAAAGGTGTTTACGTAAAACTTCCTTCTCTATTTGCAAGAGAAAATTAAAATATAATGCCCATTTATATTTTGACTAAAAGTATGTGGTTTCATTCCCGGTAGTAGTGTACATATACCAAATGTTTACTTGCTACATTAAATAATTTTTCTGACAAAGTAACTGAATAACTAAAATTCGTAATATACTTCGTCTGAAACGTGGAAAATCTGATAAAATCTTGTACTGTACTTTTGACAAATATAATGTAAACATGAACCAAGGGAAGCAACAATTTTCTTACTTTTTATTAAGTATTTTGCACTGAACTCTATTGCTTTATTTTCCTTGATTTTTTTTAACATCGGGCTATTACCGCCACCAAGGGCAAGAACCAATACCAGGAGACAAGCTACCCTCAAACTGGAAATTTTGCCAAACCTCTATCAAAGAGTAGGGATTTTTTTTACTTGCCTAGTATTTAATGGACAGGGGATTAACTGTTTTACATACCGTCCCAAAGATGGTATATCCACTACACAATCCCCGTCTAGAATTAAATAGCATTTAATACACTGAAATACAAGCCGCTAGAAGGGAGTCAAGATTGCTGCGTTTCTCTGAAAGTCACCCATTCAAGCACTAACTGCGGCTCCTCTTGCTTTATATTTAGTATCGCAGTACAATGCCACAAAGACAGAGCTGCGCTCGTCCTTAACTGTTCTGTTATAATAGATTTCAGTGGCATCTTGCCATGGTGTGCAAAAAATATTTAAAAATTTTAATAAATGAAACTTCTGCTTAAAAATAGCAGAACTTGTTTTTTGAATATTACAAAATGTCTCGCTAGTAAAATATATAAATTAAAACAAAATTTTTAAATAAATTATTACATAATTAAAAATATAAATTAGTTATAAAATTTCAGGAAATTCTCTTTTTATTCACAAAACGCTTTGTTATATGTCAAACATTGTCATTCTATTTGTATTTCCATAAACATTTGGCACATATTTGCATTATTTTTAACCGACTGTGCTAAGCAAAGGAGGGTAATGTGTTCCTTATTTATTTTGCATAATACACAAATAATTGAGATGCCTTGCTGCCGCACTCTATTAACTTACTAGTAATATACTTGAGTGTTCCTATTGTCAACTTTACCACGTTGGCTGACTGGACTCATATTTCACAGTTTGAACTTGCTTGTTTCATAAAATTGTAATATTAATTTACAAAAAGTATGATAACGTTATGTGTTTTCAAAAAGATCTTGGAATCAGTATTATTATCCCGAATATGTTGAATACGTATTTATATTAATACTATTTAGGTACTCAACAATTCACAAATAATAAACTTAAAAATCGCAGCAATGAAAAAATGTGAGGTTACAATATTTTGCATCCTGATATCTCGGGAAGTATATACAGCCTATTTTTAATAAAAATTCGTGTTTAAGTAGGCAAAAGTACTCATTTTAAAAGAAAAAAAATCCAAAATCGGACTCTGTCTTGCCAATATTTAGATGGTAGCTTATTTTAATACAACAGACAAAAGTTGAGTAGGTATACTTACTTAAAATATAACAAACTTGGGATTTCGTCCCGGTTCTTACAAAACAGTACCATACAAGTGCGCACCTATTGTCTTAATTAAGATACACACTGTTTATAAGTCACAAAATTATATACAAAATAACCAATATATCTCACAACTTTTCGCAAACGAAAGGATAAAATCGCGAAGACCGACTCTGTAATTCGCATTCAATTTAAGACCTACGCTTTAGAAACAAATAAAACACAAACTTGCGTCAGCGCATAACTTCCGTACACAACTGTTTGAGTCAAGCTCCGACATATTTTTAACCTTAGATTTCCTACTGCGTCGGCGCTTGTCTGTGCATTTTAAATCGCATGATTATCACATTTTGTTTACGCGCATATGCCTATAATGGCGTTCCATTTACTGTAATAGAGTTCAGTGGACTTAACCCATATAATGTTATTATACATGATATATATATATATATATGTATATATATATATATATATTGTCATGGGCATTCACAAAAGCAGATGTAAATAAAATGATATGAATTTCAAGGATAAATAAAATTACTAAGGGTAAGCCAACCATGAAAGTTTCCAAAGTAATACTTGAGATTTTAAATATTGTCGCCATTTTCAATGCTAAGCTTATGATTGTAAAATTCAATAGGACTGTACTTTATTGTAGTGAAACCTTATTTTGGCTCAGGATGACTGTAGTATTTGGAGAAATGAGGAATTTTCGTTAAATCTAGACAAAATTAAAATTATGTAATAGTAAGTAGTATCCAAAGACGTTTAAAGAATAATTAAATAGACAGTAAATTAGGGTAAATAAGAACGGGACACTAATAAAAACAGTGATTTAAAAATAATGTGATAAAACAATAAAATGGAAGAACAATGTCGCATTATAGCTTAAAAAACTTTTTCGAAAGTGTAAAAAGTAAAATTAGTGAAACAAACATTTCTTGAGAGTATAATATTTAGTTTTAGATAGTTTGTAGTAATAATATGTATTTGTAATGTAAAGCAGTGGTCGTTATGAAAAACAATAACGTTTGCTAGGGAACGGGGATAATAAAAAAAATGAGAGAGGAGAGAAGACAAATATTTTATGAGTTACAATATATTGGTGTTATATGAAGTTGCATATTTCCAAAATAAAGAGTGAAGACTGATATAAAGTGGGTTGGTTACCTAACACAATATAAAGTTCCAGAGTATCAACATATCGTAATAAATAGGTTAGTCAGATATCGGATCAACTGGTAATAGACAGAAATCTAGAGGGAGTAAATGGTACGTACGTACCACAGCACCAGATAATATCTGCAGCATCGTCGAGATTCCTAGTTTCTAAAGGTATATACCAATATCATCATTATTTGCAAATAATTAAAGTCTCGAGCAATGAGCAATTTTAGTTTTCAAATGACATTTCTAGTTCTAAGTAATTTCTTTAATATAATTTAGTTTGTTATTCATTACTCTCAGTAATACATGTAATTATTGTATACTTAACGAAAGTTTTTCATTTCGAAATTTAGGTAATATTGATACTAGAACCGGCTCCTAGGATAAGAGATCTTATGCTCTGTTGAGTTTTACAAAAGTATCTACTAAAACAAATTAAAAACTCACGTATTTTCGATATCTTTCAGATGATATCGTGGCGCCAAAATAAAATATAATAATAAATACAGAATATATGTCGCCGAAACGTGGGGCGTTGTATTATAATTTCATATCGAGCTAACGTGTAGGGATAAATTTACATTTGGCAAGTTGAAATTTGGTTTATTTGTCAGTTTTTGTCAAAATTTTTTACTGTCATCTGATTATTTATGAAATTAAGATCAAGTAAAGTAGTAAGGATGGATGACATAGATCAGCCACAAACATCTATACAGCACGATAGCGACACTATAACACATACGCAAATGTCAACACAAAATATTGGTGATTCGACTTCACAAACACAATCTGACCCAAACATGTTTAAACAAATAATGGACATAATGACACAAATGAATCAAGGATTAAATAGTAATAAACAGAACTGAAACAAGAAATCAAAAACAGTATAAATGGATTAAATGAGAAAATAGATCAGAACATAATTAAAATGGAGGAAAACTATAAGAATATGGGAGAAAACATAATGGAAGTTAAAGGAGAAGTACAAAAATTTGAAAAAAAATTGGATAGAATAAGACAAGAAGTAACTGAAGAAATAGATACTAAATTACAAACAACGGTCAACGAAATTAGAACAAAGGTACGACAAGAAGTAGAAACATTAATTACAGAAGGTTTCACGGATATAGATGAACAGATAAAAAAACAAAGGGAAACAGTACATGAGCAGTTAAAGGAACAAGAAAGGAAACTTGAGCAAAACTCCAAAAGAATAACGGAAGTAACGACAACGCACACATCATGCACTCACACACAGCCACAAACAAATATAAATACAGGCTTACAATTTATAGGATACGCAAAAATCCACCCCAAGGTTTTCATTACGAGATTACGTCAGCACATACGCACACTACACCCCAATACTGACATCAAACAAATAATTCAGAACATGTTACGTGGTGATGCTGAGCTGTGGTATGAAATGATTGAGGGGAAGTTTGAGACATTCGAGCAATTCGAAGAGCTATTTATAAAGCAATATTGGGGAGAGTATAACCAACAGAAGGTCAGGTTGAACCTTTTTAATGGTAAATACAATGAGGCATTTGGTATGTCCAGGGAAAGATATGCTATGCGCAAGATATATAATATTAGATACCTGGAACCCAAACTCACCGAGGCAGAAATGGTACGATATTTGGCCAGACACTTCACTGAAAATATTCACGATGTTGTGATCATACAGCGTATTACTACGTTAGACTCCTTTATAGAATATTTGAGGGTAATAGATGATCACAAGTTCCGGTGGAGGAAATCATCTCCCCGAGACAATGAACAGCAGAATGATACCAGACATGACAACACTAATGACAATACAATGAGGCAAAATAATGGACAAAACATAACCTACTACAATAATCAAAATCAACATAATTCAAACTCAGGTCAAAACCGATCATATTACAGCAATTAAGTATAACAATAATATTTCACAATACAATCAAAACAGATAACAGGGAAATAGGTATAACCAAAATATGAACAGGGAACAAAATACACAAAACACACAGACTTTAGACAAAGAAAAGGTACACTGGGATGACAGACGTACACAAAATCAAGAGCAAGGAAAACGAGATACACGTACGTATGCACAGGTTGCTAATCATAGACAAAGAATTCTATGTTGCTAATACAGAGAGTCTAACAAATAACATCAAAAAATTATGACCCTCACGGAGACGCAGATAAAATACAGACATTGGCAGGGTCGGACTGGCCCGGTCAGCAGGTCGGCAATTGCCGACGGGGCCAAACCGCGAACGAAAACAATGTAAATAATGCTTTTTTACATTTTTTTATGGAACACTGGAATTAATCTTCTAGAAGTAAAAAATAAATTGTTAAATTGTTCATATAATCATTTCTTCTCAAGGAAGATACCATAACTATGTATACGTATATGCATTTGGGCTCATAACAATATTTCTGTGGGATATTAAGGGGCATATATCAGGTGACACAGGAGCATATAACAAGTCTAGTAACTTTTTTATTCTTCAAAATATAATTTTTAGAATTGATGTTTATAAAGAAATAAATCCGCTACTTTTGTCATACTAAACGGTTTTTTTTCTACTTCCGGTTAATCTATTACGGGCAACTTTATTTTTATTTATTTTTTATTATTTTAACGCCTTATTTAGATAACGTCCTGGCGGTGTTTAGCATTAGCTATCCCATCACTCAACCATGACACATACACATAGACAATTATACAAGGATCATTTCCTATGACATTGCCATTGGCCGCAGCTGAGACTCGAACTCAGGACTGGTACAGCAACTAGCCGTGTTGTCTCTCACACAACTTCGTCTAGTCCACTGCTACCAACTCGGCAACACATGAAAAACATCACTAAACATCCATACTCTAGCCAGGATTCGAACCCGGGACTTCTTGGTTGCAAGCCTAATACGTAAGCTTGAGCCATTGAGCTGGTATTTTTTGAGTGTAACTTTTTTCACGACTCCAATATGAAATTACTTTTTTTCGGTATTTAGATTCATTAAGAAAAATCCGAATTACAGTCAATTTTCTGTTAACATAAAGGGGAAGAAAATATATCTAAAGTAGTAAAATTATAACGTGCTGACCATAATATTTGTACAACAAAGTATAAGAAATTTTGGACAATATTACCCCATTCTATAACTTAATATTCATCAATTTTTAAAAACTTTTATTAAACTTGCAATGTTTGTTTGTTTGTTAGTTAGTTTGTTTAGGTCAAATCTTGCAATCAAAATTTCGATTAGTTCTAATTAAGCTAAAGCTTTGAAATTTTGCACGTGTATAAGTCCGGTGACAATACACTTTAACATTTTCATATAAGAAAAAAACAAGATGGCGGCTTCAAGATGGCGGATGACTTCACCGTTTATGATCCCATTCGACTCAAAATCGATATCTGGGGGTTTTAGAGATCGCCAATTATGAATTCTTAGTCAAAATTTGGAGATTTAAAATAGTGGCGCCAATATGGCGGATGACTTTTGTGATTTATGGTCCAAATGATCAATATCGATATCTGGAGGTTTTCGGGTTCTAGTCAAAAATTTAGTGCAGAATGACGACTTCAAGATGGCGGACGACTTTACCGTTCAAGATCCGATTCAACTCAAAATCGATATCTGAGGGTTTTCTAGGTCGCGGATTATGAATTTTTAGTCAAAATTCAGAAATTCAAAACGGCGGCGTCAATATGGCTGACGATTTTTGTCATTTAGATCTAAATCGATCAAAATCGATATCTGGGGGTTTTCGGGGTCGCGGATTATGAATTTCTAGTAAAACATTTAGTTCAAGATGACGGACTTTATCGTTTATGATCCGATATACTTTGAAGTAAATCAAACCCATCATTTTGTTACATTATATATTTTTTTACGATATAAAAGCTTGTCGCGAGCAATCTCCTTTACACAGAAAAATCTATACTGTTTAGAGTATTTAAATAAAAACTTTTTTTAAATATTTTTAACTTAATGAAAAATAATAATAATAATAATAATAACCTTTATTCACTTAAGCCTTTTACAGGATATGAAACGAGTGGACGCTGAACTTCGTACAACGCTACCAGAAGAGGCTGACATCTGGCACATAAATTGTGCCGTGTATGCTGCTGCTCAACGCTCGTCTCAGGTGGAGAGGCGAAATACCTCTTCCCCACAGGAGAGAGCGCAGCGGCGCATACAAAAGATGGAGGCCAAAATCCGGTCGGCGAGACAACACGCATCCCGTGTCCAATGTGTGATGGACTACATGGCGGCCAATAGGCCTTTCACGCCTAAAGTTCGACGTATAGCCGCCAATTTAAGACGCGCCCGTCACACACTTAACGGGGCAGTGCTACAAACCACCAAACAGCACTGCCTCGATAGGATACGGATGCTAGTGGCTTGCAAAAAGTCACTAGTGAGGCGGGCGAGGGGGCTGGCGGAAAATATTCTTTTTCGCCAAAAGCCTTCGCGCCTATTCGAACCGCCTCAGCGTGTTGCCGACAATCCACCGACCGTCGATCAGGTGGAAACTTTCTGGAAAACGTTGTACGAACAGAGGCTTCCGCTCAACAGAGACTCTCCGGCCCTGGCACACTTTGAAGCCTTTTGCCAAAGGCTTCATTTACAACAGGAGGTGTGCCAACCAATAACCCCAGAAGAGGTTCGAAGAGCTCTTGAAGGCTCTAAGAATTTTGCTGCTCCAGGTCCCGATGGGATTAATAACTTAAAAAGTTAACCAGTACCCACCACCATTTGGCCAGAATTTTTAATTCTTGGCTAAATGGGGAGCAGCAAATTCCTTCTTGGGTTGTTGAGGGGCGGACAGTGCTGATCCCCAAGAACGGAGATTTGTCCAACCCAAAGAACTATAGGCCGATAACCTGTTTAAACGCATGTTACAAGGTGTTCACACGCATCTTGTACATGCGTGTACTCCAAGCAGTTAACCCAGTTTACGAACGGATATATGAGCAACGAGGGTCGAAGAGAAGAGAAGAGAAGAGGTCGCTGGCTGCAAGGAGAACCTGTTGATTGACAGATGTGTCACGCAGGACTCCGTGCAGTATAAGCGGAATCTCTCCATGGCCTGGATCGATTACCGCAAGGCATTTGACATGACATCTCATGAGCTTATTGTACACTTGCTCCGATGTCTTGTGGTCGCCGGTCCCGTAGTGAGATGCATTGAAGATCTGATGCCGCTCTGGAGGACTCGCTTTACCATAACATCTGGTAATGATAGAGTCCAAACAGAGCCGGTAACGTTCAAAAGGGGAGTATTTCAGGGAGATTCCCTCAGCCCCCTTTTGTTTTGCATCTCGCTACTGCCATTATCCGTCTCGCTCCGGAAAACCCGCGGTTACAACTGTGGTACCCCCGGCGACAGGAGGCATAAGGTCACCCATTTGTTTTATATGGATGACCTTAAGCTTTATGCCTCCGGAGAAAGGGATCTCCAACAATCCCTTAGGGTGGTACAGGAGTACACGCAGGCTGTCGGTATGCAGTTCGGATTGGACAAATGTGCACTGGTCCATCTCAAGAGAGGACGATGTGGGGACTACGGCGAGGACGCGCAGCTCGTAGACGGAAGCATCCTACACCACCTAGATGCCGGAGAGTCGTACACTTACTTGGGTGTCGAGCAACGCTCCACCCAAGAAGTGGGTGTAGTGAAAAACGCTCTCCGCGGCAAGTACCAACACCGACTCCGACAAATCTGGTCTTCAGAACTGTCGGGGAAGAACAAGGTGTCTGCCACTAATATGCTTGCCGTTCCGATCCTTCTCTACTCCTTTGGAGTAGTGAAGTGGACTCGAGAGGAGCTGCGTCAACTCGATGTAGGAACCCGGAGAAAGATGCACCTCAATAGGAGCCTGCATCCTAAATCGTCCGTTCCACGGTTATATCTCCCACGACATCGGGGAGGCCGTGGACTCTTGGGCTTGGAGAGTCTACACAGCAGGATGGTGCTGGATGGAGCCTGTAAGGTCGTCAGGAGTTCGGATCCCCTCCTCTGCATGCTCCGAGACCATGAAAATGCAGGGGTAGGAGCTTTTCTCTTTAAGGCAGCACGCAGAGCAGCCGATGAACTCGGTCTCATCTTCGACGTTGAGCGGGATAATCCCGACTCTGTCACCGAGTTGGAACCCGCTCGGCGGAAAGCCCAAATAAAAGCTGCAGAACAAACCATCTTTCTGCAGCTCCATTCGGATAAGCCACTGCCTGGTGTCTTCTATAGAAATATAGAAGATCTTGGCTTATCCGAAAGGCTGACCTTCGCCTTCTTAAGGTCAGCCGGGCTGAAGTCTGAGACCGAGGGATTTATATTGGCCTGCCAGGACGGTGTATTCAACACCCTCGTCTATCGAAGTCGTGTCATGGGTATGGAGGTCGCTGACGTTAGCTGCAGGGCCTGCCGCAGAGCGCCGGAGACGCTTATGCACTTGTTGTCGGCCTGCCCGACATATGCAGTCTCCGCCTATATCCAATGGCACGACGGAGCACTACGAGTGCTTTACTACCATCTGAGGCACTCGTATGAGATAGACGAGACACCAGTGCTGCCTTATGCTCCGGGGGATATTGAGTCCGTTGTGGGGAATGAGAGGTGTCTAATTTATTGGAACTACTCGTTTCCCACGGTCAGGCAAATACAGGCAAACAAGCCTGACATAGTCCTCATAGACCACCAACTCAAGACAATGTTCGTCATAGAGTTCTCGGCTCCCGCGGAGAACAACATTGTCTTGAAGGAGGAAGAAAAGCGGACAAAATATCGAGACCTACTCTTCGAACTCCGCAGACTGTATCCAGACCATACTGTCAAGCTGGTGGTACTGATTATAGGAGCTCTCGGTGGAACGAGACACACGCTGCTTTCGGAATTGAACATCATACCGGCATGCCGACAATCGGCAGAAGTCCTAGCCGGGAGAATGCAGAAGGCTGTCATTCTTGGTTCATTGCGTCTGCTCAGGGCACACGAGTCACGGAACCAGTGATTGTGAACGATCCATGCTTCGATGGACGTCTGAAGGACGTATTTTCTGCTCGAAAAACTTAGAAAAAAAAAATAGGAAAAAGAAAAAATTAATTTTCTTTTTCCTCAACCTTTTCTTAAATTCTAAATAATAATATTACGTTCACAAAATTTTTTTAGGGTTCAACGTGACTGTTTCAGACGGAGAATAATGGATAAATCATACTTACTGTCGTTTATGCTTAACTGCTGCTCTGATGGTATCAATTGGACGACGTCGTAACACTATAAATCTAACACTGTCTGTATTACACTCTCTTAAAATTAAATCTGAAAGGGAATTTTGTTAGAAAACACAACTAAAAGACAATATAAAGTTCAAAATATGTATATTAAATCTTTTAAAAAATTTATGTTTTTACAACAACTTCTTCAGAGAAAATGTTAACAAACAATGATCTGACCCGTGTACAACACATGGTGAGGGACGGGACGATTCATACGGTACCAACTACCATCCAATATGCAGTTTGATAAGCTAACGATGCACAAAAAGATTCAAGAAAAGTTTCATGTAACTGAAATTTTGGTGGGCTTTTGCTTGCCTGTCTTATAAACGTATTTATTAATTCACATTAATTTTGGTCGCTCCTCGGAGCTTAAAATTGCTTGAAGCTCTCTACTTCGTTTGTATTATGCAATAACAAATTTTACGTTCAGGCAAGGCAGATCCCATGCACGTGTGAGTACATGGTATAGATACTTTTTTGATTCCGAATCACTGAGGAACCGGTTTAGGGCAAACCCCGTCAAAACACATCATTTCCCCGTCAAATCCGACTGCTAGGAAATGATGGGGGTCCCATGTCGCTAAGGGCTATTTTCGCTATAACTTCCGATATACTTTGAATAGTCATTGGATTAACTTGTCCTCATATTCAATACCTCGTAAAGAGTTGCAGTGCTTGACAACGTGGATTCGTAAAAGGGTTTTTAATCTTGGAAATTTTGAAGTTCAAGTCCAATTTTAGTATACTTTCTAAAATTGGGTGGTCGGGGCGACATTACGTCCCTGTGCAGCGACATTTACTACACTTTCTAAATTAACGCTCCTTGAAGAGTTAGCGAAAATTTGGCATAAAAAATGCTCCGAAGAGCAAAAATATATTTCCAAGAATTAAAAACCTCCTCCACGGCGTTTTTACGTGAAGCACGCTTTTCTTACGAAGTATTTCCTAAGTCGGATTTTGTTACAACGTCGAAAAGTATATCGGGGGTTATAGCGTTCTTTAACACTCCCCTCCTTTCCGTGAATCTTTTTGTGTAACGTTTGGTAAATTGGTTTTTGAAAATAAAATGGATCATTGGATGTAGTCTCCCATGTGTTGTATTCGGTTATATTTCAGACCGGCCTATCTGAACATAACTTAGATGCAAATCTAAAAATGGTGATAAATTTGAACATATATCGATGCATAGCATTCGATTGAATAATTGAATATTGGCTTTCAAAATGGCATAAAAAAAAATAAAAAAAAATCGAAAATCCTCAGATTCTCGATGACACAACACAAACACTTTCGACGCACTTATCTTTCTTAGTGTTCTTCCACTAATGCGGGCTTGCGTCTGCTCCTCCTCGTGTCTATGCCTCGTCGATCACCTTCGGTGTCGAACTGCCTTCTGGAACAGCTTAGGTGGTCCTCGGACTGCTTGGCTCCAGCTATACAATGGCTCTGCTCAGTTTATATGAAACAATATAAAACAAAATTTTAGTAAAATGTATTGTTTATATTCCGTCTGGGGATCTGCGACCGATAACACATCGTCGTCTTTGAGAATAGGAACACTGAATTTTGTAGACTTATATTGATTGAAATGTTTTCCGTGTAGATAAAATTCTCTTCTTGGGAGAAATCTGCGACCGATATCACATCGTCGTCTTTGAGAATATGAACATTGAATTTTGTAGACTCATGCTGATTGAAATGGTTTTTATTAAAATCTCTTCTTAGGAGAAATCTGCGACAGAATCTGCATCCGTCGGATCGTTGCATCTGCCCCTCCAGCAGACGTGGCGGCATCTCGCCCTTGAGTTGCTAGACTGATCTGAATCGCGCCCTTGCGTCAGAGTCGTCGTCTTTCCATGCCGTGTCAATGGAACATTTGTTTGGACCCTTTCGGTCGGACTCTGCTTACAGACGTCTATGTTTTAAACATATGAGGACTTAGAAAAATTATAAAAAATACCAACTCTGCCGGACACGGTCAGAGTTGCTGCAGTGAATTTGGAAGATTTGTATGGACGATACAATATCCTCAATAAAAATGACTTAATGAAAAAATGCATAAAAAATACCAACTCTTGCCTGACACGACAAGAAGTTGGTATGGAAATTTTGATATAAAATAAACCTAGCACTAAGTTAAAACTTAGCCTAGGTTGAAAAATGTTATAAAAATATAATAGAATCTCCAGAACTTGATTCTGAATCAGAAGTGGAAGCATCTCGTGGCGGTGCATGGATTTGTACAACCGTTTGCTCCGGCTGTGGAGGTTCTGTGGAATCGTCTGAGAACGGGGAATCATTTCCATCGAGTGATGTTCCGCCTGGACTAGCATTTTCTTCGTCGGAAGATTCGATTTCCAAGTTGTGCTCCTCTGGCGGGGCTGGTCTCAAATCATTTACATGTACTCTCGTCGTTACATTTCCCTTTTGCACGAGATATACTTCGTCTGAAAACTTCTTTAAGATTCTGGTCGGGCCTGACCAAGACGGCGTGAAGGTATGTACCTTCCTTTTTCTTTTACTCATGACTCTGTCTCCTACTTTGAAAACGATTGGAGTGGCGGCCTCTTTTGGCGCGTACTTCTGTTTGTAATTTTGTTGAGCCTGACGGGCTTCCTTGACTCGCTCGTATCGTGGAAGCGTTTGTTGCTTGGCTCTTTCTTGCCTCCAGGCATACAAATCCCATTCGCTTCTTTCGGCTGGGTCATATCCTAACACGATCATGCTAGGTGTTTGATTTGTAGCGGCGTTCCTACGATTTCTTAAGATGTAAGTCATCTGATGCACGTAGCGATCCCAAGTGTCGTTTGGCGTTTTGAATAAAAGGGTGTTTAAAATTTTCTTACACTCCTGAACCCGTCGTTCCACGGGGTTGGACTGTTGGTGATATGCCGGAATTAAGTATCGTTCGATACCGTTTCTTTCACAAAACGTGATGTATCATTCGGAATTGAAATGACCTCCATTGTCTGAAATTATGACTCGAGGGACTCTGAATCTGGCTACTATCTCTTCATCAATAAATTTGGCTATCGTTCTGCCATCGACCTGAATGTATGCCTTTGCCTCTATCCATTTACTGAATACGTCTTCGACGATAATCATGTATCTAGTTTCGGCGTCTTTAGTCCTCTGCAGCGGGCCAATTACGTCGACGCTCAAGGTTTCAAATGCATTTTGTGGTGCGTGGCTTCTAAGTGGAGCATTGGGTTGGGCTTGTCTTGTCTTTACAGACTGGCATATCAGACAGTCGTTTATATATCTGCCTACGATCCTGGCCATATTATTGAAATAGTAGCGTTTTGCTATTTTCCTGAGAGTCTCGTCTCTTCCTGGATGACATGCTTCATCTCGGTCATGATAATGGTAAATCAATTCCTTTATTTTCCTCTTTGGAACTATTAATTTAAAATTTCGATCGCAGTCTTTCAAAAGTACATCGTCTTGGACGTGAAAATTTTTCATAAAAATAAGATCCGCATCGGAACGTTGTTCCTGTTGAAATAGATCATTCCAACGGCGGATCTTGTCTTGAATATCTCTTGAACTCAATTGAGCCTGTACGATATCTTCGTATATTTCTGAATGCGTTAAAACAGAAATACGTTCTGGACACTTGTAATTTGGTAGGAACATTCTTTCCTCTTCATCGTCTGTCTCGACATACTGATTCTGCTGCTAATAAATTCTCCTTTCCTGGACAGTGTTCAATTTTGAATGCATATTCTTGCAATAGTAATGACCATCGTGTAAATTTTGTTTTGTCGTCCTTATGTTTGTTTAACCAAAGTAACGCCCTGTTGTCCGTCTTCACCAAGAACGGTTTGTCTGCTAAGTACATATTGTACTTTTTAATATAGTTCACCACCGCCAAGCATTCCAGCTCGCTTATGTGGTAACGTCTCTCTGCTGGAGATAACGTGTTGCTTGCATACGAAATTATATATTTTTCGCCGTTGTCGCCTAATTGGTATAATACGGCCGAAAGACCTTGTAGGGATGCATCTGTTTGTAAAATGAACTGACGTGAAAAATCCGGCCGATGGAGTTCCAGCGGTCCGGATAATAATTCTTTTAATTTTCTAAATGCTTCATCGCATACATGGTTCCAGCGAAAACGATTTTCCTTCGAAAGAAGTTTCGTTAGTGGCTTCGTGATCATCGCCACATTTGGTAGATATTCTCTTACCCAGTTGCAAAGTCCTAGGAAACTTTGTAGCTGCTTTTTGGTGGCTGGAACGGGATAATTTTGAATTTGTAAGACATGTTTTTCTAATGGTCGGGAAGTATCAGTTCTAATTGTGTGGCCTAAATATTGGATTTCATTCGTCGCTATTAGACACTTTTCCGGTGACACTTTTAGATTGTGCAGACGTAGTCTTTCAAAGACTAACCTCAAGTGGGACATATGCTCCTTCACGTTTACGCTGTAAACGATTATATCATCTAAATACACTTTACAGAAATGGTGCAGGTAACCCGTCAAAACGTCCTTTGCCATGAATTTCTGAAAGGTACAGGGAGCTGTCTTGAGGCCGAAAGGCATGACATTGAATCTGTAAGCTGCCCCATCAGGAGTGGTAAAAGTTGAGAAATCTTTGGATGCTTCATCGAGCGGTATTTGCCAATATCCACTCTTTAGGTCCAACACAGTAAAAATTTTCGAATTTCCTAAATCTTTAATACTTTCATGTATTTTTGGTAAGACGGAAGCCTCGTCTTCAGTCATTTCATTCAAATGGCGATAGTCGATGCAAAATCGTGGTTTCTTGTCTGAGCGTTTTATTATCACGGGTGGTGAACTATATTGGGCAGTGCTAGGTTCGATGACGCCAGCTTTCAACATCTCTTCGATTTGGTCGTACATAATTTTCTTCGTACTCGGAGACATCGGATATGGTCTGATATTAAATGGTTTTGTATCCTTTACTATAATTTTGTGTTTAACAGTCACTGTGGTTGCTTGAGTCGGTTCCGCAGTGAACAGATTCTTCGAACAGCGGCCGTAGAAATTTGTCTTTAATATCAAGCTCTTCAGGAAGCTTTGCCTGCTGTCTCTCCCTCTGAGAAGCTTGATTCCAGAAGACGGTAATACGCTCTTCCGTGCCGGCATATAGGCATTTTCGGCCATAATCATATGCGACATTATTCATGTATAAGAATGGTGATCCTAATATTATTGTTTCGTTCAAATTTTCGATTACTTGAAAATCAATTTCAAAAGAAGTGCCTGAAATTTTTACTTTTAATTTTGTCGTTCCAAGAGAGTCCACCATTCGATCTCCGCACGCCATAGCAAATGATCGACGTGTCGTGAGATTTTTTAAAATTATCCAATATCCTCGGATGGATAACGTTTCGTGTCGAGCCTGAATCAATCAGAGCGTCGACCGCATGTTCATTAATTTGAACTTTTATACGAGGCAAAGGGAACGCTTCGCTCATATAATTTATTGACTCCCTTGTCTTGTGCATGGGAGCGTCGTAGTGGTCATGAGTATTAGAAATGTTTAATGGACATTGCTGCCGCCTTGGTTCGGCCGTTGTGCCGGGGATCTTGCAGATGGACCCTGGCCTGGGTCTCTGGCCCCTCGAAAGTTTCCCGGTCTCCTGTTGAGATGAGGGTTATTCGGGCATTGGCTATGGAAGTGCCACTGCACTGTGTCTGTACAGTATCGGCACGGGGTTGCCGGTCGGTCGGGTACTTGGAATTTCCCCGATCCGCCATTAAAATTGTTTTGCCTGCGGTCAGGATTCACTGATCCGCTTGAAGAATTAGGCATAAAAAAAGGACGACCAGGCGCTCTGCCTGGACCGTCCTGTCGAGAGACATCCTCTCGGAAATGCACCCTCGGTGCTGTCGGAGTTGGGCTTCCATTGCTCCTGTTACTAGAATTTTGTTGACTGATGTGTCCCGGCTCTTGATAGTAAGACGCGCGGGACAGACGTTGATCGATAAGCTGGATTAGCGACGTCTGTTCGTCAGCTGAATCCCGCTCGACGTTAGTAGCCGCTGCTATTAACATCTCTGTGGATGAAATTAGGTTGCTTCTCAAGCGTGACCTAATTTCTGGACTCAATTGGTCCATGATGACCCGAGCTCTGATGGCTTCGGATTTGAAGGGATCAATACGATCGAAAAGGCAGGTTTTCCTTGTGATAAACATTGCCGTGTCGTCTAAAGACGTTTGTTTGACGGTATACAGTTGAGCAATAGCTCGTGACTGTATGTCGGGAGAATTAAATCTCGTAAGGAATCTTTCCTTGAATAAGGTATACGAAGTTGTCAACGTCCTAAACTGTTCGGACCATCGTTGAGCTTCGCCCTTGAGTTGGCCGGTTACGTTATGGAGGCGATCATAGTCGTGGCTTATGCGAGCTCTGTCGAAATATTCCTCCATAATTTTCAGAAAAGCTTCTGGATCTTCATGATCAAGCCCATGGAACGTCACGTTCGGACACCTTTGTCTCTTATGGGGCGTACAGGTCGACACGTTCTGTATCGCCTGCACGAAGCCCTCTGCCATTTTCAGAAACATACTTTCCATCGAATTAGCAGTTTGTGGCTGTGAAGCAGATAAATTTGCATTATTTCCCTCTGGAAACAGTCGTTGTGGTTCTATCCCTCTAGAACCGTCGTCGGCGAGCGGTGCGGTGACTCGCTCGTAAAATTCTCTTGGGGTCGACCCCTCGGAGTCTTCCGCCATGAATGAGAAAGGATTAGTTGGGTTTGGGGACGGCATGGTCCCTGCACGGGCGCCATGTGAACGATCCATGCTTTGATGGACGTCTGAAGGACGTATTTTCTGCTCGAAAAACTTAGAAAAAAAAAATAGGAAAAAGAAAAAATTAATTTTCTTTTTCCTCAACCTTTTCTTAAATTCTAAATAATATTACGTTCACAAAATTTTTTTAGGGTTCAATGTGACTGTTTCAGACGGAGAATAATGGATAAATCATACTTACTGTCGTTTATGCTTAACTGCTGCTCTGATGGTATCAATTGGACGACGTCGTAACACTATAAATCTAACACTGTCTGTATTACACTGTCTTAAAATTAAATCTGAAAGGGAATTTTGTTAGAAAACACAACTAAAAGACAATATAAAGTTCAAAATATGTATATTAAATCTTTTAAAAAAATTATGTTTTTACAACAACTTCTTCAGAGAAAATGTTAACAAACAATGGTCTGACCCGTGTACAACACATGGTGAGGGACGGGACGATTCATACGGTACCAACTACCATCCAATATGCAGTTTGATAAGCTAACGATGCACAAAAAGATTCAAGAAAAGTTTCATGTAACTGAAATTTTGGTGGGCTTTTGCTTGCCTGTCTTATAAACGTATTTATTAATTCACATTAATTTTGGTCGCTCCTCGGAGCTTAAAATTGCTTGAAGCGTCTCTACTTCGTTTGTATTATGCAATAACAAATTTTACGTTCAGGCAAGGCAGATCCCATGCACGTGTGAGTACATGGTATAGATACTTTTTTGATTCCGAATCACTGAGGAACCGGTTTAGGGCAAACCCCGTCAAAACACATCATTTCCCCGTCAAATCCGACTGCTAGGAAATGATGGGGGTCCCATGTCGCTAAGGGCTATTTTCGCTATAACTTCCGATATACTTTGAATAGTCGTTGGATTAACTTGTCCTCATATTCAATACCTCGTAAGAGTTGCAGTGCTTGACAACGTGGATTCGTAAAAGGGTTTTTAATCTTGGAAATTTTGAAGTTCAAGTCCAATTTTAGTATACTTTCTAAAATTGGGTGGTCGGGGCGACATTACGTCCCTGTGCAGCGACATTTACTACACTTTCTAAATTAACACTCCTTGAAGAGTTAGCGAAAATTTGGCATAAAAAATGCTCCGAAGAGCAAAAATATATTTCCAAGAATTAAAAACCTCCACGGCGTTTTTACGTGAAGCACGCTTTTCTTACGAAGTATTTCCTAAGTCGGATTTTGTTACAACGTCGAAAAGTATATCGGGGTTATAGCGTTCTTTAACATGATCACTGACTCTACGGTGTAGAGAGTGGTTACTGGCGCTCCCAGCGTACCCTCTCTGGTATCGGAGGCAGGGAGAAGGACGACTGGTTTTACTTAAAAAAAAAAAAAAAAAAAATAATAACCTTTATTCACTTAAGCCTTTTACAGGATATGAGACGTCAAATAGTACACAACAAAATACATTCATATATCTAAGTATCTAAAAACACAATAACAAATATATAACTTGACAACACATTACTACAACTTTAAAACTGAAATGAACATAAAAAAAGGTACATATTTATAATTCATTGTTAAAATTCAAGTTTATATTGGATGATTGAAAAATTCTTGTAAAGAATAGAAACAATTTTCTCTGAGAAAGAAGCGGAGCTCTGTTTTAAATTTTTTTATATTTACTTGCTGTTTTATACTATCGGGTAGCTTGTTAAAAATTGTTCCACAGGTATAGTAAGGCCCCTTTTTGTATGTGCTTAAACGAAAATTATTTATATAGATCTGATTTCGCCCTCTGGTGTTATAACTATGCACACTACTGTGTTGTGGAAATTTATCCCAATTGATTTTGGCAAATAGGGCTGCTTCATAAATTAGCAGACAGGGCAGTGAAAAAATTTTGTGTTTTATAAAAGTAGGCCGACATGATTTTAGCGGAGTTAGAGAGAATATTAACCTAATAATTTTTTTTTGCATTACAAAAACACGCTGAAATTCACAGCTTGTTCTCCAGTAAATTATTAAATATTTCATATGTGGATATGCTAAGGCAAAGTATATATTTAATAAATACTTTTTATCCATGAAGTTTCTGAGATTTCTGATAGCGAAATAGGCAGAATTTAATTTTTTTAGTACATATTCAATATGATTTGTCCATGTAAGATGTTCGTCTATGAACAAACCTAAAAATTTTGTGTTTTGAGTTTTTTCTATTTCATGGTTATTTATTTTTACAGAAATAATGGGGTTATCCCGTCGTTTGTGAAACATTATATATTTAGTTTTTTCTGCATTAATTATTAGTTTGTTGTTAAAGCACCAAGTGTAAAATTGTTCAAGCGTGCAATTTACTTTATTTTGAAGGTCCTCAGTTGATGATGCAGTAATGCATATAGTGGTATCATCAGCATACAACACTAGAGTTATATCTTTTGTAATAAAATGTTGGAGATCATTGATAAATAAAATAAAAAGAAGTGGTGATAGCACACCCCCCTGAGGAACTCCAATGTTGACTTGAGATGGTAGTGATGTGTTTTGTCCAATTTTTACACTAGTTTTCCTGTCTGATAAAAAGGAGTATATCCAATCATTCAATGGCTGCCTTATACCTAAGCTGTTTAATTTTTTTTATTATGAAGTCTTTGTTAACGCAATCAAAAGCTCTAGTTAAGTCAAAGAATAGAGTTAGTACATACTCTCCTTTATCCACCGCATCATATATACAGCTTATTAGAGAAAAAGATGCTGTATTTGTGGAAAAGTTTGGCCGAAATCCATGTTGAGCATTAGATAAAATATTTTTTGTATTTATAAAACTGTACATTCGATTGTGAATAATTTTTTCGAATAGCTTTGATAAACAAGACGGTATGGTTATAGGCCTGTAATTTTCAACAAGATCTGTTTCGCCCTTTTTGTGTAGAGGTATAACAGTGGATAGTTTGAGGTCATTAGGAAAGATTCCCAGTTTTACTGATAAATTAAAAATATAACATAGCGGATGCGGATGAATTATGTGTTGAGATATATATTTTAAAACTTTAATTGGAATTCCATCTGGCATTCTTTGCATTTGTAACAATTTATTTTCAATTTCCATAGGGGTGATGTCTGGGAAAAAGAGGGATGAAGAGAAAAAGTTAGTTTTATAAAATTATTGAAAGTGCCTTTAAAATAAAAACCTTTCTTATTATCTTATTTGAATCGTTGAATAGCACTTTTTTAAAATTAAGTTCATATTATGCAAAATGCAATTAACTTCACTAATATTGAATTTAAAATAAAAAGTTTTCTCTGTAATATTTGATTTTCGACGATGAAAGATCCGTCGATAAAGTTTTGCCATAATTTTCCGACATCCCGCACTACATACCTCTGCAATCGAGCACGGAGCATTGTTCTCCGATATAAAATAGCCTATTATGTCTATTACCAGAATACTCATAGTATTAGCATTCTTTCACGTAAATTAAATTTGAACTTTCTACTACAATATTGCTCGTATGGCATGGATAATATTTCTAGAAATAAAAAAGCTCGATGCAACGTTTTTTTCTACAAAATTCCAAAACCTTTGTATTCTTTATTGTTTCTTGGGAGACAGCGACTGAGGCTTATGACCGACGCCTTTTGATAGGCTAGTGTAGAAACTGGGGATTGATTCCAGTATATGCTAAACAGCTGACCGCTAAGCTACCATATCCGCCCGCAGATGCAGATAAACAATATGGGAACAAAAATATTAATTTTTATTTTTGGTTTATTTAAATCTACGTTTTTTTATCTTGAAACTTATTGATATGTTTTGGGAGAGTGGTTAAGGCGTAGGGGCCAAATTACATTTGACGCCGACGGGGCCAAATGAAGCCAGTCCGACACTGGACATTGGCCCAGGTACACTTACAGTCACAACAACAGGATTTTTAACTAGACATATTGTAAATACTACTTATCAACATATGCGGGAATACATTGACGTAGAAACAACACAAGACGGACATACAAACGACATCAAAATTAGCCACTTACCTATAATTAATGTAAAAATACAAGACATAAAATTAACAGCAATGATCGACACAGGATCGGAGATTAGTTTAATTAATGAAGACGTTATAGCAAAGCATAAATATAAATTTGAACAAAATTCCATAAAAATATCAAAAATTAAACTTGTAAATGCTAATGGCAAAAAATTTGCAGAATGCAGTAAGGTCTTCAATTCTAATTTTGTGATAGAAAATTACATTTTTAAAGGGGATCTAGTGATAATTCCTAATTTGAAATTTGATGTTATCTTTGGTGAGGACATATTATGTCAGATTAAGGCTACAATTGATCTAGAGAAACGCACTTTATTATTGAACGGTTATACGATACCAATTATACACATTAATAATGAAAAAGGTCATGAGTTTGATGGCAAACGAGCCAAGAATTATATAGTGGGAACGACCACATATAACATGCATAATTTTAACGTGACCGACAGTCTAGATGTAAGTTGTCCTTCTGAATATAACGAACAAATTCAAATTTTATTACAGAAATATATATCACTTATCGATTTCGAGCCTCGTGTAGCATCAGGCTATGTACATGAACAGTACAGGTCGACGAATCGAAATTTTTTAAGAGCAAAACATATCCTATTCCATACAAATTTAGAGACCAAGTTAAATACGAAATTCAAAACATGTTAGATTCAAATATCATAGAACCCGCAAAAACTAATTATATTAATCCGTTATTGGTTATTGTTAAAAAGAAAAATAATACTAATGTTTAGATGCTAGAACACTAAACCAAATAACAAAATCCCAGTTTGATGCACCACAAACCATAGAATCAATGCTTTCTAGAGTAGGTAAAACCACGATTTTTTCAAAATTAGATCTAAAAAATTAATTTTGGCTAATTCCTTTGCATCCTGAATCTCGCAGGTATACAGGCTTGAAGGGCATATTTTTCAGTTTCGGGTAGTTCCTTTTGGTTTACAGTCGGCATCATCAGCACTTGTTCGGGCAATGCAATCTATCCTGGATAAATTTGAAAACTTCTGCCTACATTACATAGATGATATTCTGATATTCTCCGAAACAGTAGAAAAACATTATAATCATTTAAATACAGTATTAACTGCCTTAAATGAGGCCGGATTAAAACTAAATTTAGAAAAGTGTGAATTTTACCAAATTTCTGTTAAATATTTAGGGTATAGAATAGGCCAAGAGGGCATCAGCATAGGAAAAGAAAGGATTAGTGAAATAAAAGAGTATCCACTTCCAACTAATTTGAAAATGCTAAGGGAATTTTTAGGAATTCTAAATAATTATAAAAAATTTATTCCAAAACTATCGGAACTAGAAATTCCTCTCATAGAACTACTTAGAAAAAATGTTACGTGGGAATGGACTGCCAGAAGGGAAATTGCCTTCAATATTTTAAAAAATACATTTCATGATAACTTACTGCTTCACAGTCCCGATTTTGATATACCATTTATAGTTAGGACTGATGCATCTGAATACATTGTAGCAGCGGAATTAACGCAAATGCAAAGGGGAGTAGAAACACCTATATGCTTTATTTCAAGGATACTAAAACCACACGAGGTTCGATACTCCGTGAGTGAACGTGAGATGCTCAGCATAGTATTTTCAATATCTAAATTCTCCTTTTATCTTACCGCCTCACATTTCATATTAGAAACCGATCATTCAGCCCTATGCTTTCTTATGAAAAATCGATTTGCAAACAACAGAATCTATCGTTGGTCACTTCTTATTCAGGAATATTCATTCACAATAAAACACCGTCCGGGGAAAGACAATATAACAGCAGACGCACTCACACGAAATCGGCAGATTAACACTGACAAATCAGACACATTCATGGTAGCACTTAACATCTTATCATCCAACCACAATTTATATACTTCAGAACAAGTAATACACAGTCAACAGAAGTTACACGACTTAATACAGAAATTACACTCAAAACGAACACACAGAGGCTTCACCTACAAAAACCAATTTATCATAAAAACTATTTTAAATGAGGAGAAATACGTTATTGATAGCGAATTAGCTACACAAATAATTATAGATCTGCATCACAGATATGGCCACATTGGTATTCGGAAAACGTGGTTGATTTTCCGGGAAAATTTCTATTCCAATAAAGATTTACAGTTAACTAAAAATTTACTTTCAAAATGTCATGAGTGTTGTTTAGGGAAAATCAAAAATCACACAAACAGAAATTTAGTAAACGGTACCGTTACCACACAACCACTGGAACTAGTTTCAATAGATTTTATAAGTAACCTCATTTCTTCAAAAACGGGTTACAAACACATTTTAGTATTGTAGAGGAAAACGATAAATGAAAACGGTCACAGACGTAGTGGGGAATAGAGAGGGTAGTGGCTATGCATAACGCATAGCTGTTTGTATCACATCATGTTTTACGTCTTTTATGTCGCGTGTATTAGAATGAGAGAGAAGGTCAGGCTTGTGTTGTTTGCCAACTAGTACGAACGACATGTGAGATATGGTACTTCAGAGGCGGACTTAGTTTACTTTCATATACGGCGGAGTGTACGGGTGTAAGTGCAATTAATACATTAATACATTGTAGTATGTAACTTATTTATTACAAAAATGAGTCGATCGAGTGATTGTGAGTGTGAAAGTGACAGTTATAGTGATTTCAGTGATAAAGAAAATAAAATTCCAAATGAGTTTCAAGGGAGAAAAAAACGGCATTTAAGCAGTGACGGGAAACAAATTTGTTTAAATGTGTATAATACTCTTTTACAGCGACAAACTAATGACTTTAACTTGCGTGATTTAGATATATTAAGGGAAACAGAATCTTTAACCCACGTTCCCTATTCCACATTGTACAAACTAGTGAAAACAGGTGTTACCGAAAGAAAGCAACGTTGCGACGCTGGTATATCAAAAATTTTAGATCCATCAATAGCAAAACTTTAAAAAAATGTAATTTATGATGCATATCAGAAAAATGAAATCCCGACTGTTGACGTGGTAGACAGAAAACTAAAGGAAATGGATTGTCCTTTGAAATATACGACAAGAACTTTAAGGAACTGGCTGAAAAAAATTGGATTTAAATTTAAAACAATTAATAAACGCGTGGCGATTATGGAAAGCAGACGAATAGTGGATTGGCGACATTCATATCTAGAGGAGATTAAAAAGTTCAGAAGGGAAAATAGAACAATTTATTACCTAGATGAAACTTGGTATGACACTCACGATACCGTAAAAAAAGGATGTACTGATGGAACTAAAAAATGTCTACCACAGTCATTGCCTCCAAATAAGGGGACTCGATTGGTTATATTACACTGTGGATCAGGTGATGGATGGGTAGATAATGCATTGAAACTATGCGGGAAAAACATGGAAGAGTGTAACGTGGATTATCACAAGAATGTGGAGGAAGTAATTTTTGAAAAATGGTTTGAAAATACTCTAATTCCAAAATTAAAGCCAAATAGTGTTATTGTTCTTGACAATGCGAAGTACCATTCAAGAGAATTATATAAAATTCCTAATAAGAGTTCGACTAAATTGGAGTTGCAAATTTTTTTAACGGATCACGACCTATATTATATGGACAGTTATACTAAAGCAGAATTGTTGGAAGTCCTTCATACGAAAACATTTGAGAAGAATTATGTTATAGACAGTATAGCTGAAAGATTTGGCCACAAAGTTTTAAGATTACCACCATATTATTGTATTTTCAACCCAATAGAGTTGATTTGGGGAAAATTGAAAAAAATATCAGAAAAGGAAATACTTTTCCAAAATTCGACAAAAAAGTGATAGAGTTCATTAAAAACGAAGTGTCCAAAATTACCAAGGAAGGTTGGGAAAAGAGAATTGCCAAAGTGATTAGAATTGAGAATGATTATTTGAAACTTTGTGAATTTAATAAAAATGGGGAAAATAAATTCATTATAAATTTAGAAGAGGATAGTTCATCATCTGAAAATGAAGAAGAGGGGGAGAACGCACAGGATTCTGAGGAAGAAGTGATTGTGATGACTTGTGATTGAAGAAGTGGTAGTGATATATATAAGTTTATTATTTGTGTCCGTTTTTGTGTTCAATGATAGTGATCGTGATATCAAGCTTATTATTTATGTCATTTTGTGTGTTCGTAAGTATTTTAATCTATTTTTATTTATTTAAAGAATTCAATTATGTTTAATTTTATTTATTTGGAGAATACATATTTTATTTACGAAAATTTACTATTTCGAGTTTTGTTTCTGTTTTTAGAGGTTTATTGTTATTTTTTAATTTATTTTGAGAATACCTATATATTTTTTTACTGTTACTATTTTAAGTTTTTTTTTGTTTTTAGATGTTTATTGTTATTTTTTTTATTTATTTTGAGGATACCTATATATTTTTTTACTGTTACTATTTTAAATTTTTTTTGTTTTTAGAGGTTTAGTTTTATTTTTTTGTATAATTTTCTTTATCCTGTACTAATATTCTTTACCCATCCTATCATGGCAAGATATGCTCATACCTCCCCGTGGTTCTTGCTAGGTGAGGTGTTCCAATGGAATTAAATAAACCTGTTCACAGCAACTCGGTAGTCCTTTATTTCCAGTATAAATATATTTATATAGCACAGTGTGACAATACTTTAAAATCACTTTAGGATAGGACAAGTCAGGCTTCCTTCTCTATCGCCTCCCGAGCATCGACTGCCTCCCCGGAACCCACGTCATGGCTTCATTGCTGCCCTGCGCCTGCGTCTCTGGACATCACACCCTTACCCTTAATTGGGGATTATCCACTGGACCTGTGTCAACAACTTTATTCCTCTCTGAAAACATTGTTTGTGTAAACATATAAATCTACCTGCCACTAGCCTTACATTATGTAATTGTTTATACCTAATTTTTTATTATTATCTAGTTTGGTTACCTGTACCAAGAAAGTCTACCTGATTTTAATTTTTTTTTTTATTCATCCCCCAAAATATAGTCCTTAAATTTACCTGGTGCTTTAATTTGTCTGCCCTTCCGGGTCACAACTTTGGAAACAGTTTTACCTACATCATTTTTTGTTGTTATTTTATTCCTACTGGTCTTGTCCCTACTATTACTACTGGTAGGCTTGTCGGGGTTAATTTCTCTAGGGTCGCTGTCTTTTACATAGTCTCTCGACACCGTGACTTCTGAACCATTTGCTTCATTAGGGGTATTTTCTGAAATCTGTAACCTACTACTATTGTTAGAAATAATACCTGGTATGGGTTCTTCTGACCTTATTGGTTGATCTATTATTATCTGGTTGCCCAAGGTCTCGGCTGATAGCGCTGCATCGTTTTCCTTGCTAGGTTCTTGAACCGGGATAACTTGCTGTGGCTGGGTGTTGGCTGGAGGGTTGGACGGACTTCCACTGCTGTAGTACCGATAAGGCGTTTTTGGTGGATTTTCCTGCCGGCCTTGACTTCCCCTGTCGATAGTATTTGTCGTATCTTGTGATACTTTGAGTAGCTGGTTTGCACTTCTTTTCCACAAGTTTCCCTCCTGAGTTTTGCACAAATATATTGTATTTCCTATCATTTTCATCACCCTAGCTCTCGCCCATTTTCTGCGATTAGGTGTTCTGTAATCTGCCGCCATCTTCCCCTGAAATACGTCTTTTGCCGCTCTTGTGCTTTTCTATGATTTTCCATACCATTTTCCTGATGTTCTTCTTCAGGCTGTTCCTCACTTTCCCTCAAGATATCCAATCTCGTGCGAAGGTTTCGTTGCAAAAACAGTTTTGCTGGTGTTTCCTTTGTTGAACAGTGAGGCGTTGTCCTATATGAAAATAAAAACTCGGAAACAATGATTTCTATTTTTTTATTTCTATTTACCGGGTCTTCTAATCTACTCTTCATATTCGCTTTAAAAGTTTTCACTGCGTTTTCTGCAAAGCCATTCGACTGGGGGTGCCCTGGGGGCGATGTGATATGCTTGATGGCGTTCCTATTAAAAAAAGCTTGAATATTCCCCGCTACGAATGATCTTCCATTATCTGAGACTACCCTTCTTGGCAAGCCCCATCGTGCAAATAAATCTTTTAGTTTTTCTTCGGTCTCTGCCGCTGTCAGTGATTTCATTATATAAACTTCCACCCATTTTGAGTATGCATCCACTACTACTAAAAACATATTTCCATTGATTGGACCACAAAAATCCATGTGTATCCGTTTCCAAGGCGCGTCTTCTAATTTCCACGGCATTAGCTCATTTTTAGGGGGCGATTGTCTATTTTGCAGGCAATAAATACAGGACTTACACTTATTTTCGATTTCCTTGTCCAGGTCGGGCCAATAAATATATGATCTGGCTAGGTTTTTTGTTTTTACTATTCCAAAGTGGTGTGTATGCAGTTCGCCTAATATTTTGCTTCGTAACTTCCTTGGTATTACAATCCTATACCCCCACATGAGGACTCCTCTCTCTACGCTAAGCTCCATGCATCTATGGTAGTATGGTGAAACGTTTCCATTTTTAGTTTCCGGCCATTTCCCCGTTTCTACGTAACTCATAACTTCTCTTAGTTCCCTATCTTCTTGGGTGCTTCTCCTTACTTCTTCATTATCGATTGGCCAGTCCTCAATGGTGGTGGTAAAGTGCAAATATTGGCCTTTCTCTGTATTCTCCTCGGATTTTGTGTACGTATTTATGGGTGACCTTGATAGATAATCTGATACTTTATTCTCTGTCCCTTTTATATATTGTATTTCATATTGGAAGCTTGATAAGAATACTTTCCATCGTTGCAGTCGGCTTGCATACATTTGCGGTATTCCTTTATTTTCGCCATAAATACTCAACAATGGTCGATGATCTGTCCTCAAAACAAATTTCTTTCCATATAAATACTGGTAAAATTTACATACCGCCCAATATATGGCGAGTGCTTCCAAATGTATGATTGGGTATCTTGCTTCTGCTGGCATCAACGTCCTTGAAGCGAAACAGATTGGTCGTTCATCTCCATTCTTCATTACAGGTGAAAGTGTCGCTGATATGCCTATTGAACTTGCATCCGTCGTCAAGACTAAGGGTAGGTTAGGGTCGAAATGCACTAAAATTAAATCAGACGTGATTATCTCTTTAATTTTTCTGAAGGATCGCTCACAGCATTCATCCCAGTGAAATTCAGTATCATTTTTCAATAAGTTATAAATTGGTCTTAAAATCTGTGCCGCATTTGGTATGAACTTACCATAATAATTCACTAGTCCCAGAAATACTCTTACATCTTTTACACATTTTGGGCTTGGTGCTTGCACAATAGCCCTTGTTTTCTCTTCCGATTTCATGAGACCCTTTGAGGTTATTTTAAATCCTAAGTATTCCAGCGATTCCTTAAAGAATTCACATTTTTTTATTTTTAAGGTCAATCCTGCTTCCTGTAGTTTCTTGCATACTGTTCTTAACGTCTCGACGTGCTCCTTTTCTGTCGTTCCGGTGACTAAAATGTCATCTAAAAAACAAGTGACATTATCCATGCCCTTAAACAAACTTTCGATATGCTTTTGGAAGATAAAACTAGCAACATTAACTCCAAAAGGTAAGCGATTTACAAAATACAAACCTTTTGGTGTGTTCCATGCTACTAACTTCCTAGATTCTTCACATAATCTGAACTGATTATATGCAAATGCCATATCCAGCTTCGAGAATGTTTTCCCTCGATGCAACTTTACGAATATCTCCTCTATACGTGGGAGCGGATAAGCCATTTCCTTTAGGTGTTTGTTTACTGTCACCGAGTAGTCTCCGCACAAACGCAAGCTACCATCGTCCTTTAGAATGGGTACTAGGGGTGTCGCCCATTCCGACGATTCCGTTGGGGTGATAATTCCTGTTCTTTCTAACCTTTCCAATTCTTCTTCCATTAATTTTTTATATGCTAACGATACTGGTCGAGCCCTGTGGAAAACTGGAGCAGCATTCTCCTTTAGATGCAGTGAAATTTCTGCATGCCGGAAACTGCCAACACCCTCGCTGAACACATCCGGAAATTCCCTTACTAATTTGCTACCAACGCTATCGGTCGATACCTTGTTCACCAGTCCAAAACCGATTTCAAACGCGTCCAACCAGTCTCTACCTACAATACCAATACCAGCATTACTTACAACATAAAATTTAATTACAGCTTCTTTATTTTTATACTTTACTTTCAGATTTATATAACCTTCTGGTTCAAATACAGAATTATTGTAAGATCTCAAAATGGTATAATCGTTCTGTACTTTGTAATTTTTGAAATAATTTTCGTAAAAGTCTCTACTTATCGCAGATACAGAAGCCCCTGAATCAATTTGGAAGATGTATTTTACTTTATTTATTTCTAGTTCGACTGCAAACCTATCGAAATTCCCCTCACCTTTACAAATAGAGCTTACACTATTTACATCATTTAATTTATTCATATTACTGTTAAAATTTGACTTATCACAATTAAACATATTAAAATTAGCATCAAACTCGGGTATTTTTTTGTTTACATCTGTCAAATGCCATAAACTTCCGATATTCTCTATTATTGTATCATCACTACTTTGTCTTTGCTCTACAAAATGAATGTTTCTATTTCTATGACAAACCTTTGCCAGGTGTCCCTTTTGTTTGCATATGGCACACACAAATTGTGAATAAATACACTGACCTGAATGCGTTTTCCCGCAAACTTTACAATGTTTACTGTTTTCATTTTCCTGACCCTGTGACGTTGGCGCCATTTTGCTAGGATACCTTCTTCTTTCTGTCGCGTGATGGCTCTGGCTCTGCTTCTGTCGATTCTGCGTTGTCGTTGCAGCGGGGCGAATTTGATGACGCTTCCCTGTTCTTTGTGGTTGATAATCATTGGCCGGTCTCCCGGATCTCCCTTCTCCATTTTTCTGACCGTGTTGGATCCGGTGTTGCGCGGATCGTACAAAATGTACTTCCTCGTCATACACGATAACGTTTTCCTTTTTCTTGGCGATCTCGATAAGCTTTTCTAACGCCGTCGTTTCAGACTCCTCACATAGCCGATCAAATATTTTATTTACTTTAATACCGGTGACGAATTTCTCTTTTATGAACCTGGTCAAATCAGCGCCAAACTTGCATTCTACGGAAAGCTTACAAATTCTTGCATACCATTCTGCTATGGATTCCTTGTCTTCTTGCTTAGCTTCGTAGAAACATCGTCTTTCTCTCCATATTACCGGCTGCTTTCCATAATGACTTGAAAGTATCTTACTCAACTCTTCATATTGTTTTTTGTTTGGCTGTTCGGGATAACATAAATCTCGCAAAAGTTTATAAGTATTCGTACCGATTAGACTTAGGAGGGTTGCTACTTGTCGATTGCTTTCTATTTTATTCGCCGTGAAGTACTCTTGCAGACGTTCATCGTATATCATCCAGTCATCCGTTTCTGGGTTGAACTCGAAGAACTGAGCGATCGTGTTCGCCATTTTACCTCTGCCACGTGCGTGCCGTTTACTCCGCCGCCGATTTTTCTCTCGTCGCCAATTGAGGTGTTCCAATGGAATTAAATAAACCTGTTCACAGCAACTCGGTAGTCCTTTATTTCCAGTATAAATATATTTATATAGCACAGTGTGACAATACTTTAAAATCACTTTAGGATAGGACAAGTCAGGCTTCCTTCTCTATCGCCTCCCGAGCATCGACTGCCTCCCCGGAACCCACGTCATGGCTTCATTGCTGCCCTGCGCCTGCGTCTCTGGACATCACACTAGGTAGTAACAATTTACTCAAATATTAAGTGAATTAGGATACTGTAACTACTGTATAGTCAGTAATGTAAATTGTTGCCAGCTAAACTGAGCCCACACAACAAAAGCCAACGCAATTTTCTTATGGAAAAGTGACTTCCGTTAAATTGGTTGAATTTTTGATATGTTGTGTATCCTATCTCTGTATCAAATGCATCAATGTCTCAGATTTGTTTAATAACACCTAAACAGTATACTTGATTGTCTTATCATATCATATGACGTCATAGCAGGTCATGTCGTGTCACAGAACCTCATAGTGGTCACTTTGAATTTTATTGTGATCTGAGCACCTAAGTAAGAGAAAAGAATGTTATTTAAATCATGATGTTCTATGACACGATATTACATGCTATGACGTCATATGACGTGACGACGTTTGAGATTATATGATGTAATATTTCAATAAATAAACCATGACAGTTATGAGGTGTTTTCAAACCACTGTGAGACCCTAGAAGCAAAAAAAAGAGTACTGATTTAACCCAGACCCATACACCTCAAATAAACGATAATTCTTACTTTAGCAAGCTTTATCTCAAAACTGTGAAAGTTTGTCAATTTGTGCCAATTGAGGCATTTGATCAGAGAGATGGGATACACAACATATCAAAATTTCAACCAATTTAACGCAAGTCACTTTTCCATAAGAAAATTGCGTGGTCCTTTAAAAGCGTAAACAGACATACGTACACAATATAGTTAAGTCCGGGCCTGCCTTCTTAGCGTCTCACCTCGCACCCCCCCTCTCAATTTCCTCTTTCCCGCACTATACTTGTAGACGGTTTTTCAAAGTTTGTTAAGGTATATCCAACTAAACGCAACACTATGACCGCTATAGCTAAAATCAGCCATTTTTGTAAAACAATAGGAACTCCCCAGAAAATTCTCGCAGATAATGTATTTTAACAATATTAGATTCACAAACCATTTGGAAAACAAAAATATACAAGTTATTTTTACTACAATCAGACACCCACAGGCAAATCCTGCTGAGCGTTATATTCAAGAAGTCATAAGATTTTTACGTTTGATGGTGCAGCATAATCATTCTGAATGGCCTGCAGTAACAGAAATGGTGGAAAATTATGTGAACAACGTACCAAACACAGTAACTTTAATCCCGCCTGTGACGACAATGCTGGGACAACTACCGACAAGACCATGGACAAATAATAACATACAGAATTTACATACAATACACAAACAAGTATGTGACAGACTAAAACGAAACGCAGATAAATACATAAAACGTGAAAATAAGAAAAAAAAAACACGTAATGTTCGAGGAAGGAGACTTGGTAGTGATAAAACGGTTACGTGTATCAGATTATAAAAATAAAATCTGTGCCAAATTGATGTTGCCGTATGAGAGCCCATATCTAGTTAAGAGAGTACTTAATCAAAATACATACGAGCTTAAAAACATTGATAACGACGGAATCAGGGGGAAATTTCATATTGAATTGCTGTATCCTTATAATTCAGATAAGGTAATAAATGTGGTAGTGTGAATGTCATGTCGTTATGACAAGTCAACTAAATTTTCAACGGGTTCAAAACATAATTGTTTGGGGGGGGGGGGGGAGGGGTATGTCATGGGCATTCACACTAGCAGATGTAAATAAAATGATATGAATTTCAAGGATAAATAAAATTACTAAGGGTAAGCCAACCATGAAAGTTTCCAAAGTAATACTTGAGATTTTAAATATTGTCGCCATTTTCAATGCTAAGCTTATGATTGTAAAACTCAATAGGACTGTACTTTATTGTAGTGAAACCTTATTTTGGCTCAGGATGACTGTAGTATTTGGAGAAATGAGGAATTTTCGTTAAATCTAGACAAAATTAAAATTATGTAATAATAAGTAGTATCCAAAGACGTTTAAAGAATAATTAAATAGACAGTAAATTAGGGTAAATAAGAACGGGACACTAAATAACAGTGATTTAAAAATAATGTGATAAAACAATAAAATGGAAGAACAATGTCACATTATAGCTTAAAAAACGTTTTCGAAAGTGTAAAAAGTAAAATTAGTGAAACAAACATTTCTTGAGAGTAATATTTAGTTTTAGATAGTTTGTAGTAATAATATGTATTTGTAATGTAAAACAGTGGTCGTTATGAAAAACAATAACGTTTGCTAGGGAACGGGGATAATAAAAAAAATGAGAGAGGAGAGAAGAAAAATATTTTATGAGTTACAATATATTGGTGTTATATGAAGTTGCATATTTCCAAAATAAAGAGTGAAGACTGATATAAAGTGGGTTGGTTACCTAACACAATATAAAGTTCCAGAGTATCAACATGTCATAATAAATAGGTTAGTCAGATATCGGATCAACTGGTAATAGACAGAAATCTGGAGGGAGTAAATGGTACGTACGTACCACAGCACCAGATAATATCTGCAGCATCGTCGAGATTCCTAGTCTCTAAAGGTATATATACCAATATCATCATTATTTGCAAATAATTAAAGTCTCGAGCAATTTTAGTTTTCAAATGACATTTCTAGTTCTAAGTAATTTCTTTAATATAGTTTAGTTTGTTATTCATTACTCTCAGTAATACATGTAATTATTGTATACTTAACGAAAGTTTTTCATTTCTAAATTTAGGTAATATTGATACTAGAACCGGCTCCTAGGATAAGAGATCTTATGCTCTGTTGAGTTTTACAAAAGTATCTACTAAAACAAATTAAAAACTCACGTATTTTCGGTATCTTTCAGGTGATATCGTGGCGCCCAATTAAAATATACTGTATAATAATAAGTACAGAATATAATATATATATATATATATATATATATTAAGATGTTTGGAAATGGGTTATATAAATTGTTTCTGATATATGTATTTTTGAAATTACTGAATCTGTGGTACAAACCCCCACAAGACAAGTAAATTGATTGAAAATGGTTTAATATGTTTGAAAATGTTGAAATTGATTTGATTAAATTGTTTAAGTGAAGTAATTTGAATTTAAAATGCTTGAAAATGAAGTTATTGACCCCTTTTGGGTATGCAATTTACTATTATTTAAATACTGACTGAAGTTGGGCGCCATCTGATTACAGGAATTAAAATGAAACACAAAACTCCGTTTCTCAGAAGTAGATTCCGTTAGACAACTAATTTTACTTTAAAAACATAAACTCACAAGTTTCTATACAATTTCTTTTAATGATCCCCAGATGGTGTTTTAAAAATACAGGTTTTACAATATATCGAGTTTGACAGTGCAGATTTTATCGATTTGTTGATCGAACATGAACATAGACAATAATAATAAAACACAGTTATTGTTTGTTATTTTTAAGAACGCTTTTTGCATAGTACCTTTTAAACTTTCGAAGAATCGTGGTCTCCTGTTGGTTGAATGATGTTCTAGTTGACTGGTTGAAGTTACTGGTGAAATTCGTTGACACTTTAATTTATTGGTCGATGGACTTTTGGATTTTGACTTTTGTTTTAGACGTTACACATTTTACGGTAAGTTGAAATGTTCACATTTAACATTTATTAGTGAATTTAGGATGATATAATTTAATATTTTTCTTAAAAAGACTCAATGTCACTGTGAGTCGACTTTTAACCTCTTTTCGGTGACACCTGTCACGATTTGACCAAAGAGGATTAGATAGAGTGGAAACTTTGCGTATAAGGGCAACGGCACCATCTGCCGAGTGGGATGCGAAAACATTCAAGTGAAAATAACAGTATTTGAATGACAGTTGACATAAAACCGGATCAGTGACAGTGAGTGAGTCATAGTAGGAGTAGTGTGAGAAAATTAGTTAAAAATTGTGAAAAAGTGGTGAAAAATAAAAAATCAGACATTAAAATAGTTGTGACCTGTTCCTTCCGAAATTGTGGTAGAAATAAAGCAGATGATAAAGAGCACGCCTTCTTTCTAGTGCCGAAGAAACCCGCAATGTGAGTAGTAATGTAGACACACGACCTGTTACATTGTACCCCAGATAGCTAGTTTGCTTTGAAATTGTTATTGAAAGCTAGCAGATTATAATTATATATATATAATATTTTTATACATTCTTCTAATTAAAAAATCTCAAACAATTTAACTTATTTCAGTCGCAAAAAATGGATGCAATTTGGTGAATGGAGCAAGGTTTTGTACCTACTATCGTTTGTGTGAGGGCCATTTCGAGCCACAAATGATTTGGATTTTGGAAGAGACATCCGAGGCCACTACTAATTCCAAATGCAATTCCGACAATTGGAAGTTGTATTGTCAAAAGGAAACAAGCATCAGACAAATGTTGATACATATAAAGAAGGTATGTATTATCATCGTCATAGGTATATGCAGAAATTCACAATATTTATTTTTTCTAATTTTGACATATAAAGTGACACTTTTTAAAACTGATTGACATTATGAAACGTCTTACTTTTTGTAACTAGTTGCATAAAGTAAAATTTTATGCAATTGGTGACGAAAAATGTATTTCAAAATTAGTGACAAAAAGAATTATTCTATTTATTAAACTGTTATAATACAAGTTAAAAACATAAACTATAAATTAATTAATTATTATAAATATTGATAACGCAATTATTGCAATTATTCAAATTAATTCCCGACGACATATTTTTTTCATTGCTCGAACTTGCTGTTATTTGGGAAGTGGCGCACATTGCTTTAGATGTTTCACCAAATATTTCTTGCGCTATAAGTTTCTTATTATTCATAGAATTTTCGACATATCCCTCCGCAACAGAGCTAGATTTCCAACCTCCGTGCCTCTTTAATTTTAAAATATCAGCGCCACTGTCTGCTAGAAAAGTGGCAGAGCTTCTTCTAAAGCAGTGGCCAGCATATAGAACAGGGTTTGAAAGACGAAGAAATTGTGCAATAACTTTTGGCAGACTGCTAAATGTGTTAATTCCAACAGGATTTCTGGTACATTTTCCATTCGCATATTTTACAAAAAATCTGTTGTGTTTAAGAACCTGGGGACGCAACTTAATATATTTTCTTAATATTTCAACAAGATTCGTATTTTCAATGTCTCCAGTGGTAATTGCAAACTGCCGTATAACTTTTGTTTTTGAAGGTGGGATATCAACATGAAAATAGCTTCCTTCGTCTATAACATTTTCAACTGGAAGAAATGTTAATTCTGCTTTTCTGCATGCTCCTGCCATTCCAATTATCATTGCAACCTTAGCCATTAAGTATTCTTTGTCATCAGCTTCCACTAAAAATTTGGCAAAATCTTCTTTAATAAAAACTTTTGACTTTTTAGCACTGTACCCGTCCGCTTGACTTTTAATATATGCTACCAAATTTGTATATTTTTTAATATCAATATTCCTTTTCAGATTTAGTTCAGACCTTAACATTGAGTAAAGTGTCCATAATGTGGAAACTTTTAGATCTTTCTTACCCTCAAAATATGCAAGTAAAACTTTCTCATTAACATGTTTAATTTTCTTCTCATCACACCACGTAACAAATTTTTCGTATGCCAAATCATAAACTGCCTTTGACTTTTTGGGAATTACTGATAATAGAGCATTACCTGCTGCCTCTTCAATATCGCTTGGTAGCTCTTCAGAACTTGAATTACTCATTTTTAAAAAATAAAACTAAAAATATATCAATCTCACTAAAAACCTTCCGTCTAGACTTTTTTACAAAATGTCAAACTGACAACTAACATGAAGTAACAGCAACAAACTAAATTTATGTTTTCCAAATTTTTATCAATTATATTAAATTAAATTTTTTTATTACTTTCTTCAAAATTAGAAAAAATCTTGTATGCAATACGTTACGAAATGAAATTTTGTGTAACTTGTGAAATCTCACGCGTTACACAAAATTAGGCATTTCGTAACTGATGGCATAAATAGCTATTTTCTCACCTATATTCTGCCAAATGAAATAAAAAACAAATTTAAGGATCAGCGAAATTTTGTAAATATTAAGAAAGAAGAGGTTTATGCACCTTTGCCTTAACTATTTGGTGTAAAACTACATTTTTTTTTTGCAGACATATAGGTATATAGTATAGGATGATACGAAATAATTTATTTTGTATAACTTGTAAAGAACTTTGATTTATTCTATACAAAAAGGTTACATCTTTTTTTATACCAGCACCTTTTTGTTAAATTTTTAATGGTAAAAATTGTTTATTGTATTACAGTGGGGGGGAATGAAAAGGAACTTCATGAAAATGCATACCCAGTGCCTTCAGGATTGTCTGAACCAGAGAATGATGATTCAACCACTGAGGTTAGTCGCGGGTTAACTCCTCCTTGTTCGAATTTACCCCAGAAGAAACCTGAGTCACCAAAAACCAGGCGAATTAATTCCCAAAGAAGAACAAAAGCTGCGTTGCGTAGTAAAATTAACGGGCTGAAAAAGATGCAGAATGGTAGACCGGGAAGTAAAAACAAAAAAGTAGACGAGATTGAAGATCTCATCCAACAGACTTCAAAATTCTTACCCCGAGAAGCACATAATTTATTAATCACACAGCTACGCTTGAGTAGATGTACGAATCGCGGCCAAAGATATAATGACGAGTGCAAAGATATTATGTAGTTAAGATGTTTGTGTAAAAAATGTATGTAGCGTAATGTGTATAGTGTAATGGGGTAGTGAAGCGCAAGTTATAGCCTCTCCTACTCAATTGTTAACCTCACCTTCGCGATGAGTTCAATTTGAACTTGGTGCGCCCTGTTTTCACTAACGAGGCTCTAACGACCGAGTAAGGGCGGAATAACCCTTACCTTTTGCCGTGAGCACATCCACCTTCTCACAAAGAGTACGGTAAAAATAACCCACCGCACACAAAGGTTGCTTTTGGAACCGTTTGGTTACCCCATCGTCGCAGTCTCCTTCTGTGCCATGGGACCACACCACTCGCCTTCCGCAACCGAGCTGGTCAGTTGCATACCTGCTCCAGCTAAAACTTCAAATGCAGCTTCGTTTTCAGTCGATTAAGGCTTTAAAAAAATGATGGAGCGTTCATGTGGGACAAAATCATCCGGAGATAAAATACCCTCCCGATCGGATCTCCGGGGGAGGGTGCCCACAGGGACACCTCATCGAATGTTGAAATAACACCGACAAGTTAAATCCAACAAAACTAATTCTTTCATCTACGGCGCTTGGAATGTTCGTACTTTGAACGACAGCACTCGCACCGATCGGCCTGAAAGAAGAACTGCTCTAATAGATAGAGGACTTCACCGACTCAATGTTGACGTTGCAGCTCTCAGCGAAACTCGATTTTTGGAGGAAGGCTCTCTCACAGAAAAGTTCTACACCTTCTATTGGAAAGGTCTTCCCACCAATTCAAGAAGACAATATGGAGTAGGATTTGCCGTTCGGAATCAACTTGTATCCAACTTAAGACAAGTACCACAAGGCCTATCCGAGCGTCTAATGCTGCTACGCTATGAGCTATCAGATGGCAACGCGGTAAATCTAATAAGCGCCTACGCTGCCACTCTGGATGCAAGACACAAAACCAAGGAAAGCTTCTATCAACAGCTGGAAGAAACCCTCTGTAGAATACCTAAAACGGAACGACTCGTTATTCTTGGCGATTTTAACGCTAGAGTAGGGAGAGATGCAAACACCTGGCCAGGCATCATAGGCAAGAACGGTTTGGGCAACATGAACGCTAACGGTCAACTACTCCTAACTAAATGCGCCAAACATGATCTAGTTATAACAAACACCATTTTCCGACAAAAGGATAAATTTAAAGGCACCTGGCGTCACCCCAGATCAGGTCACTGGCATCTACTGGACTATGTTATCGTACGTAGGAAGCATCTCAAGGACGTCCAAATTACAAAGGCGCGCATTGATAGCAAATGTTGGACTGATCATCGTCCTGTTGTCTCTAAAATGAAAACTGTTATGAGACCCAAACACCAAAGAACTCAAGTAAAACGTAGACTCCGTCTCTGTATTAGTAAATTGCGTGACCAACAAACCGTCGAACAGCTAAAGCAAAAAGTTCAAGAGAATTTGAGTGCACTAGAAGAAACCAATTCTGTAGATGTCGCTGCTACCTGGACACAAATTAAAGATAGTTTAAAAAGTGCGAGTGAGGAAATTCTTGGCACTGCAGCAAGTAAAAAACAGGAGGACTGGTTCAATGATAATGAAGCTTTTATACAAGAACTTCTTGACCGCAAACATACTGCCTTCCAAAACGCTCTCAACCACCCCAACGACTCATCAAAAGCAGAAGCTTTTACCCAATCTAAGTATGAAACGCAACGCGAAATCAGAAGAATAAAGAACGAGTGGTGGGCAAGCAAGGCCAGAGAAATTCAAAGGTACGCCGATTCACACGACTACAGGAATTTCTTTCAAGGAGTAAAAGCAGTGTACGGCCCCAGTCGGAAAAAGATGTGCCCTATTAAAGATTTAAATGGAAATCTCCTCAAAGAAGACCAGAAAATAAGAGCCCGATGGAAAGAACACTACTCTAACATTCTTAACCAGCAAAGTCAAGCCGATCATGATATTATAAATCTTATCCCTCAATATGACACCTTCGAAGACTTAGATAAACCACTAACAACGGAAGAGATCTTAACCGCCATTGGGCAGCTAAAAAATAACAATTCTTCTGGCGCCGACTCACTCCCAGCTGAGATCTTTAAAGCTGTGTTGTCAGAGCTCATACCCTACCTCAAAAAACTGTTTGATGTCGTGTGGGAAAGTGGTCAAGCTCCGCAGGAGTTTCGTGATACACTTTTAATCAACCTCTTCAAAAACAAAGGGCTGCGGACTGTGGAAATTACAGGGGTATAGCTCTCCTGGCTGTTGGAGGGAAGATACTCACTAAAGCAATGGCAAATAGGCTAACACCTGTTATGGAAAAGTTACTTCCTGAAACACAGAGTGGCTTTAGACCAAACCGAGGCACATCGGATTTAATCTTCACACTTAAACAGCTTCAAGAAAAAGCACTCGAACATCGAGGAGAAATTCACATGGCCTTCATTGATTTAACCAAGGCGTTTGACTCGGTGGACAGGGAAGTGCTCTGGAAAATTATGTTCCGCTTAGGTATCCCTAGAAAATTTGTGGAAGTATGTCGCAGTCTACATACAAACAACAACGCCCAGGTTATGTATAATAATGAGGCAACCGAACCTTTCCAAACCCTCACTGGAGTTAGGCAGGGATGTGTCCTTGCACCCCTACTCTTTAATTTGTTTACCACTGCTCTAACAATTATTGTTGACAACAAACTGACAGTCAGAGGAATAGGTCTCAGATACCGTTTTGATGGCGGTCTCTTTAACATAGGGCGCTTTAGAGCTTTCACGAAGACACGCACACAATTCATTTGTGATCTCCAGTATGCGGATGACTGTGCACTTTTAGCCTCTACGCCGGAAGAGCTTCAAGAGCTTTTAGATGTGTATGCCCAGAGCTATGATTCCTTGGGACTTAAAATCAACATTGGAAAGACTAAGATTATGTCAACTCCTCATCAAGTGAACCAAATAGACATTACACTTAACGGAAATTCTCTTGAAGTAGTGGATCAGTTCAATTACTTAGGCAACGTTGTTAATGACAAAGCAAACATGGACAGCGAGATTCGCAATAGAATTAACGCTGCATCTAGAGCACTCTGGGGACTTAGAGAGAGAGTATTTGACAACCACGACCTTGCTTTGTCAACGAAAATGGCTGTCTACAGAGCAGTTGTCATTCCAACACTGCTATATGGATGTGAAAGCTGGGTCACTTACCGTCGTCATGTGAAAGAATTAGAACGTTTTCAGCAAAGACACCTCAGAAGTATGATGAAAATCCATTGGTTCCATCACATATCAAACGTGGAAGTACTCAGGAGAGCAAACAGCCTTCCAATTGAGGTGCTTATTTCAAGAGCACGCCTAAGATGGGCAGGTCACGTTCATCGTATGCATGATAACCACCTTCCTAAATGTACACTTTATGGTGAATTGCTAAGCGGTAGAAGAAGGCGTGGCGGTCAACGAAAGAGGTTCAAAGACGCTCTCCATGAAAATCTAAAATCCTGCGGTATTGCAGACGAGCAATGGGAACAACTTGCAGCGGACAGAACCGAATGGCGAGGGGTTGTGGCCAGCTATCAAGGAAATGTTGCTGCAAGAAGGCCGAATCCAAGACCTAACCAGGTCTATGTTTGTCCTGACTGCGGTCGACATGTGCTCTTCCGAATTGGCCTCTATAGCCATAATCGTGTGCACCGTAGATGAATGGGAATTACAATAGACTACACCTTTTACTTGTTTTTTATTGTACAAAATTTATCGACTGTAACATTTTTATACTCGGACTCGAGTAACGGCTAATAATAATAATAATAATAGTGTAGATGTTTCTTTTGCGTTCTAATATTTGATGCATGGTAGAGTAGTAAACTAGAGCCTGATGTTCAATCTTGCTATTGATAATGTATGTGAGTAGCACATTACCATTTTAATTTTTTATTGCAGGTTTATGGTGTAAAATTATGTACCTACTCACCCTAAATAAGTTGCCATCAAATTGTTTGGGCGAAAAGTCACCATGTACATAATTGTAAATAGAGTTTTTAATGTGTCCAACCACCTTCTAACATACATGTACGATAATGAGTATGTTATACAAATATTATTTTTTCAATGTATTAAGTATATATAAATAATTAAAAAATATTTTTATATATGTTTACCTAGAGCTATTTAATAGGAATGATGACAATGTCATTATATTTAAGTATTGTTAACTGTTTTTGGCTTAAATTAGTGTATAAATATCTGTACATCATATTTATGTACAAACTATATTTGTATTTTAGTCAGGTATTTAATAAAAATATATTTTTTTAATATGCTTTTTCCTTCAATTTTCTCCCGTGTTACGCCACTGGAAGAAATCCTAACCACACTAATTCGTAATTTAAATTTGCCGGTAAGGCTGACGGACGGTAGTGGGGGAATTTAGTTACGCATCCGACTCGCCGCGAGCGCTGAAACTCGTGTACGAAAAAATACATTGTAGTCTTATGAAAGTTTCCACTCTATCTAATCCTCTTTGGATTTGGCATTTTGAAGGCTCTACTTTGTTTTAAAATTTCTAAGGTTATGTTTTAATTGTTGCGAGAAAATTTTTTAACATGCTACTTGGGCAACTGATTAATTTCGACTCTTCGGTAAATTTGTCATGGAAACCTAGTTTTATGACAGATTTAGCCTCCTAGATTTCTGAAATCTGAAATTGGATTTTCTTTATATGCAAAATTTTTAACTTTTGAAATAAATACTTGAAACTTTCTTAATGTATTATTCATCAGCGTTTCTTACCGATTCTTTTGCTGTATTGCTTTTCTATCTAGGTTATGTATTTTGAAAGATTGAAATTTTGATTTTTTTTTTTATTACATTGATTTTAACAATAAATAAGTACCTAACACTAGTGAAAAATGAACCTTATATCCTATTACATCTATTTCTATAGTTTTTAGGGCTATATAATGGTTTTTCCTTAAAATTAACATATTTATAAGATTTCAGGTCGTGACCCTGGGATAACTTGGACCTATCTATGCTATACACTTAGTGTCCCCAAATTGTGTCTTCACATACCTTAGACTGTCTATATTTGGCATAGTACACATTTTGCGTTGAAAAGTTTATATGGTTTTGACCATGTTAAAAAGTTCACGACACGAGGTGCTCTACCCACAAATTTGACTTTGGAGCCCTATTCGAACCAACAGTTCTAGTTCTGCTGCTGCTGTCATTTACACTAGGTAATTGTCCAACTAGTTTATGACGAAAAGTTTGTTTTTATTCCCTGTAATTAAAATTATTTACATAATTTACATTTTCCATAGTCCTGTCACATATATTTATCTGAATAATTTTCTTATTTGAGTATGTTACTCATGCATTTTGTGCTTTATTTACACATTAAGGTCCATATTTGCTTATGCAATGGTCAAATCTTGTTGACATACAAAATTATTTGCATTATTTTTTAACATATGTGAAATTTTCAGATCTGCCGTTATGCCGAAACCTGACTACGGAGTTCCAGCTTCCTGTAGCTGTTTTCCAATATCGTTTTGGACTCTAAAGCACTATGGTAGCTAACCAATGGAGAATATTGTCTTTTCAGTGTCTTTAGTTCGATTTGGGACATTTTCTGGGTTATTTTACCTCAGGTATTTATGTTTTTATCTTATAACTAGCACAAAACTTAATTCTAATATAACAAATTTCCTATATTTAACGAGTATTAATGAATGAAATGAAACTTATAAATATGTGGTTTTATGTTTTTGTAAGCAATATTTACATGATAGCGTTAGCTATTAGGTAATACTAAAGGAGAACGGAAACCTCGAATTTTTGCGTGATTTTTTCAGGATACCCTATTTTGGGGTCGTAGAACACGAATCTGAAATTAGTTTTGCGTGCATACGAACCGTTTCCCAAAAAAAAATTTTTTGAAAATTTTTCTTATGACGCACTTTTTCATGCGCTAATTTATACACCAACAGCACTTGTATATCGCCTTTTTCCTTATTAAGATCACACTATGTCCTTTATAGAACAATAAACCCTTCACTTATGGCAGAAAACTCACTTTCTTTTGTATAAAAATCAGAATTTTATTCACAGAAACTGTATTGGATGAACCTCCATATGTCATTTCATTACATATATTTGCATGCGTTGTTTGCGCATGTGTAAGGTTTGGTGTCTAAAGTCACAAAGAATTGAAAGTTAGCGGGTTGAACTAATTAATTTTTAGTGTTGAAAGACATAATATGCGACGTTACTTTTCCAAACACATTCGCGACCGGTCGACGCTTAGAAAGGGATATATATGTTTATAAATAATACTTAATGCCGTCTGCCCCAGATTTAATAAGGTGCTAAGTACTATTATATATCCCTTGCCCTTCAAGGCCCTTCGCGTGAACGTGTCTTGAAGGGCAAGGGATATATAATAGTACTTAGCACCTTATTAAATCTGGGGCAGACGGTGCTAAGTATTATTTATAAACATACATATCCATTGCCCTTCAAGACACGTTCGCGCCCGTCGACGATTCGAAAGTGTCTTGAAGGACAAGGGATATATAATAGTACTTGGCACCTTATTAAATCTGGGGCAGACGGCGCTAAGTACACACATTAGCGCCTTGAAGGGCAAGGGATATGTATGTTTATAAATAATACTTAACGCCGTCTGCCGCAGATTTAATAAGATGCTAAGTACTATTATATATCCCTTGCCCTTCAAGACACTTTCGAAGCGTCGACGGGCGCGAACGTGTCTTGAAGGGCAAGGGATATATAATAGTAATTTAGCACCTTATTAAATCTGGGGCAGACGGCGCTAAGTATTATTTATAAAAATACATATCCCTTTCCCTTCAAGACACGTTCGCGCCCGTCGACACTTCGAAAGTGCCTTGAAGGGCAAGGGATATAAAATAGTACTTGGCACCTTATTAAATCTGAGGCAGACGGCTCTAAGTACATACATTCGCGCCTTGAAGGGCAAAGGATATGTATGTTTATAAATAATACTTAACGCCGTCTGCCCCAGATTTAATAAGATGCTAAATACTATTATATATCCCTTGCCCTTCAAGACACTTTCGAAGCGTCGACGGTCGCGAACGTGTCTTGAAGGGTAAGGGATATATAATAGTAATTTAGCACCTTATTAAATCTGGGGTAGATGGCGTTAAAACATTGTGATATTGGTCGGTGTCGGTACTTTAGATACAACTTTGTAAATGCATGCGCATCAGGTTGACAGTTGTATAGTTTTGAGTAGCTGTTTTGTGATGTTTTACAAACTGTCTTTTTATTTTTATCTAAAAGAAAATGAGTTTTCTGCCATAAGTGAAGGGTTTATTGTTCTATAAAGGCCATAGTGTGATCTTAATAAGGAAAAAGACTATATGCAAGTGCTGTTGGTGTATAAAATAGCGCATGAAAAAGTGCGTGTCATAAGAAAAATTTTCAAAAATTTTTTTTGGAGAAACGGCTCGTATGCAAGCAAAACTAATTTCGGATTCGTGTTCTACGACCCCAAAATAGGTTATCCTGAAAAAATCACGTAAAAATTCGAGGTTTCCGTTCTCCTTTAGTATTACCATTGTTTCTTCCTCAGGAATTCTACAAAAATTTTAACTTATTATAATCAAAATTATTTAATACAAGTGAAGGGTACTTACTAAATTGAGGTTAAAAAATGAAATTGACAAGTCATCAAGACAGAACCAACACAACTATTACAAAATAAATCACACTTGTGGACTACATTTATATTTAATTTAAGTTAAAACCAAAAATCTTTAATCTAAAATAGTTTCAGCCACCTCGAAAACTGAACAAGAAGCAGTCAACTACGTTATTTCTTATTCCTCCGAAAAACATCGGAATGTGAGATTAAAAAACTGTCAAAAACAAATCTGAAGCAGAGAGAGAGGGGTCATGTCAACCCCCCCTCTCTCTCTGCCTCAGGTCCGTTGCCCACAAAACACCAAACCCAACAGATCAAAACTTACTAATTTTCAAAAGTATTGTACAGGGTGTTATTTCTGTGACTACCATTGGCATGTAAATGCAACAAATAAGTGTATAATATACTGAGGCCCTCAATGTCATTTCTGGCATTCATAGCTGCCGGTTCATTAAAAATATGACACATTTCTAGAAAAGTTCTTTTTTGAACGTTCTTTTCAAAATCTATAATCTTAACCTCGTTATAATTGAGGTTATGGTTAAGTGATAGAGCGTGTTTGGCTAACATTGAAGATTCTTTGTTAACCCTCACGTCGCTTCTGTGTGATGTGATCCTATCTTTAATTTTTCTGCTAGTTTGACCAATATACTTTTTTTTCACAATCATTGCAAGAGATGCAATATACCACATTTGAATAATTCATCAAGTCGTCTTTGTCTTTCAGTTTAGCAAAAAGATTGTTAATCGTCACCTTATTTTTGAAGGCTAATTTGATGTTAGTGAAACTTGAAAACAACTTCCTAAATTTAAGCGTCACCTGCGGAATGTTCGGTATAGAGAAATAAAAAGCGTTATTAGGAGCCTCCTGGTTTTCACCCACCCTCTGCACAACTACGTCAGGGCGTTCATTGACTACATTGTCCCGTGCAACAGTTCTACTGGCTATGATTTTTTTTATTAACGCTGGTGGATAACCACACTTCATAAATAAATCTGACAAAATTCTTAGGTTGCCTGTTACAACCGAGGTATGTGAGGTGTTAATAACCCTGTTTTTCATTCCCACTAATACATTAATCTTTTGTCGTTCCGAGTGAAACGATTCATAATGTAAATAATCATAGCCAGTAGCACTGTTGCACGGGACAATGTAGTCAATGAACGTCCTGACGTAGTTGTGCAGAGGGTGGGTGAAAACCAGGAGGCTCCTAATAACGCTTTTTATTTCTCTATACCGAACATTCCGCAGGTGACGCTTAAATTTAGGAAGTTGTTTTCAAGTTTCACTAACATCAAATTAGCCTTCAAAAATAAGGTGACGATTAACAATCTTTTTGCTAAACTGAAAGACAAAGACGACTTGATGAATTATTCAAATGTGGTATATTGCATCTCTTGTAATGATTGTGAAAAAAAGTATATTGGTCAAACGAGTAGAAAAATTAAAGATAGGATCACATCACACAGAAGCGACGTGAGGGTTAACAAAGAATCTTCAATGTTAGCCAAACACGCTCTATCACTCAACCATAACCTCAACTATAACGAGGTTAAGATTTTGGATTTTGAAAAGAACGTTCAAAAAAGAACTTTTCTAGAAATGTGTCATATTTTTAATGAACCGGCAGCTATGAATGCCAGAAATGACATTGAGGGCCTCAGTATATTATACACTTATTTGTTGCATTTACATGCCAATGGTAGTCACAGAAATAACACCCTGTACAATACTTTTGAAAATTAGTAAGTTCTGATCTGTTGGGTTTGGTGTTTTGTTGGCAACGGACCTGAGGCAGAGAGAGAGGGGGGGTTGACATGACCCCTCTCTCTCTGCTTCAGATTTGTTTTTGACAGTTTTTTAATCTCACATTCCGATGTTTTTCGGAGGAATAAGAAATAACGTAGTTGACTGCTTCTTGTTCAGTTTTCGAGGTGGCTGAAACTATTTTAGATTAAAGATTTTTGGTTTTAACTTAAATTAAATATAAATGTAGTCCACAAGTGTGATTTATTTTGTAATAGTTGTTTGTGTTGGTTCTGTCTTGATGACTTGTCAATTTCATTTTTTAACCTCAATTTAGTAAGTACCCTTCACTTGTATTAAATAATTTTGATTATAATAAGTTAAAATTTTTGTAGAATTCCTGAGGAAGAAACAATACAGTTTCGAAAGCTTGAATTTAAAAAAGAGTTTTCTTTTTTGAGCCCGTGACTGTATCCCTGGTGGAAATTAAAAATTTTTGTTTTTAACTTAGACAGTCGTCTAATATTCGTCTCTGTATATATATATATATATATATATATATATATATATATATATATATATATATACTGTAACCTCAAGATACACTACGTGTGTTTAATTTTGTTTTTATATACAGGGTGTTGCATCATGAGAGGGACATAGCTTAATAGGAGGTAGAGAACATCAGTGGTAACCGGAACCTCCCATAGAAATGTCTCATTGGGCCTTCATTACGAAGTTACAGGGTGTTAAATAATTTTTGGCCAAACCTGTTTTTTGTCATAACTTTGACAGGGAATGAAATAACGGATTCATATTTGGTACGGCTAATGTACTAACGAGCCCCAAGAGGTACATGTATAAAAAAAATATATTCAGGTCCGGACTCACTATAATTTATGTTTCTTCTTTGCATCAATAAAACATCACCCTGTATATATTTTTTTGAAATTTCGATACGATATTCGAAAAGAGCAAGAAAAAACAAACAAAATGGCCTATTTCATTTTTTTGTTACACCTTCGTGGTTATTTAAATACGTTGTTAAATGTGCAAGAAAATGGATTACAGAACCCTATTAAATGAGAGGCACGTGAAATAAATAGTTTTATAACTAAAATTTGCAAAAATCCTATTGAGCCTAGGTGGTCTGGGTGAATCCTAATTCCGGCACGTTTTAAAGGTCCATTTTGGTAAAAAACTGTGGTCCTAATAAGTAATCGGGTATGAAATAACAAAATTTTTAATCAATCACAGTAGGCTTGTTCAAAGAATAAAAGTGACAGATAATTTAAACCATTTAGGCCTAAGCAACCAATTACTTTGATCAAGAAAATCATCAACATTTTATACTTAATAAAAATTGGAAAACAAACTAAAATCTAAATAAATAAAATATTTTCCATTCAATTAACAATAAATAACAAAACAATAACTAAATGTGTTTAAAAATAAAACGTAATTGACACTAAAGTAAATTTTCATTTTTTCCTCCCCCACATTCTGTGCATTTTCTTACGCGATTAGAAAGGTCACCAATTGCTCGACGTATCATTTCTGGATTATTCCGTATTTCGTCGCAGGTTGTAACGATGCGCTGGATTAAATGTTGTCTACTTTCAATTTCAATGCTATAAACCTCGTTTTTTAAGTGGCCCCATAAAAAGTAATCACAAGGGTTACAATCAGGAGATCTTGGTGGCCATTCATGTGGACCCCCGCGTCCAATCCATCTATTAGGATACACATTGTTTAAGTGTTCTCTTACTTGAAGGTTAAAATGTGGTGGGGCCCCATCATGCTGAAACAACATGCCTCTTATACCGATATTTTCTAACATATTCGGTAAAATGTTTTGGAGAAAATCAAAGTAAATTTCACCATTCAATCTTTCTTCAAAAAAATGTGGCCCTATCAAATGTCTATTCACAAGTCCGACCCAAACATTTACAGAAAACCTGTGTTGCGAACGGTGTTGGCGTACCGCATGTGGGTTTTCCTGTGCCCATTTATGATTATTTCGTGAATTGTTTACTCCATCCCTTGTAAATTGTGCCTCATCCGTAAATAAGGTTCTGTAAATGACTGGGCGATGGTTAGACAACCAATGACAAAATGCCAGGCGGGGGATATCGTCGCCTTGTTGAAGACGCTGTACCTGCTGGATTTGATATGGATGGTAACGTTCTCTTTTTAGGGTTCTCCATACTCGCCAATGAGGAATACCAGTTGCCAAACTGATTCGTCTAGTGCTCATATTTGGGTTTTCTTGAACTACGTTTATAATATTGTTTTGTTCCTGCACACCTTGTTGTAAAACACGCTCCACAACTGCAGAAGTAGGAAACTTTCCGTGTTGTCTTGCATACTGGAACACCGTACTAAAGGTTTTATGATTAGGGCATCAACGACCAGGAAAACGCAGCCGATATTCTCTTTCCGCCGACCTACCATTTCCATTACAGAAACCATAGATGAATATTATGTCAGCATATTCCACGTTTGTAAATTTTACTGGCATAGTTAAAATATTTTCACAAGTTTTCACTAACTAAATGCGGATTATTGACACATTAAATTACTAACAAACAATTATTCAACTGTTTAGGAGATTTCTTTTTATTATCTCTCACTTTGAACAAGCCTACTGTGATTGATTAAAAATTTTGTTATTTCATACCCGATTACTTATTAGGACCACAGTTTTTTACCAAAATGGACCTTTAAAACGTGCCGGAATTAGGATTCACCCAGACCACCTAGGCTCAATAGAATTTTTGCAAATTTTAGTTATAAAACTATTTAATTTCACGTGCCTCTCATTTAATAGGGTTCTGTAATCCATTTTCTTGCACATTTAACAACGTATTTAAATAACCACGAAGGTGTAACAAAAAAATGAAATAGGCCATTTTGTTTGTTTTTTCTTGCTCTTTTCGAATATCGTATCGAAATTTCAAAAAAATATATACAGGGTGATGTTTTATTGATGCAAAGAAGAAACATAAATTATAGTGAGTCCGGACCTGGATATATATTTTTTTATACATGTACCTCTTGGGGCTCGTTAGTACATTAGCCGTACCAAATATGAATCCGTTATTTCATTCCCTGTCAAAGTTATGACAAAAAACAGGTTTGGCCAAAAATTATTTAACACCCTGTAACTTCGTAATGAAGGCCCAATGAGACATTTCTATGGGAGGTTCCGGTTACCACTGATGTTCTCTACCTCCTATTAAGCTATGTCCCTCTCATGATGCAACACCCTGTATATATATATATATATATATATATATATATATATTATTATGTTGGAATATATTTATTTAAATCTATATTTTGTCAATAAGCGCGAGCTCTTTTCTCAAGGTCTAAAAGTCGGTTCTTTTTAACTATTGAATATTCCAAATATAAATGATATAAACAAGAAACTCTCTCTAATGACTTTCAAAGAAAATAACATTTATTTTACAAATGAAACCAAACAGAACATGTTAATATTCAAAATCCTTAAAATATATCCCTCTCTAAATAACTTAAAAGTAAATATACCAACCAGTATTGAATTTTTTCTTTTAACTAAAAGTAGCTACATTTACCTATTATTTATACTAATTTCAATACTGCTTGGTATGATGACATTCCATTTGAATGTAGTAAGTTCTACAACTTTTGTATATATATATTTTTTTTATTTTTACTTTCAAAGTCAAATTTCTCCGTAAATTAAAGTTTAAGCACAAAATATAGTTTTCGATTGTTTGAATATTTATAACACACTTACGAAATGTTCCTGTTTAAGACACTTTTCTATAATTCCAATATTCTTCCTTGACTTTGATTATTTATTTTGATATGGTACCACTTTACCGACATTGCTGCATAACTACTGCTAAACATATTATTATTATAGCTTTATAGCGTTATAATATGATCTTTGTAACAAATCAGCCACCTTCTTTTTCAGTATTTGGCTTTATTTTACGTTTTCTTTTAATATATAATCTTATTTTAATACTTTATTTTTCATATGTCACCTTCAAGCTTGTCATTCTCTCATTTTTTTTTTTAAACCATTTTTTCCTAGCAACCAAATTTCAATGTTTTGTATTTCTTTGCCTTCTCAAAACTTTTAATTTTATTTCTTACTCAGCTTCTTTCTACCATTACTCTCAATCACATGAAATCTTCTATTATATTTTAGTTCATTCCATCCCGTACACTAACACAATATTTACAATCACATTTCCGTTTGTTGTTTTTAATTCTAAACTACAAAACTATCTTATATATCTAATACATTGTCCTTTGAATTGCGTGAGCTTATTTTTTTTCATTTACAAAAAGTATGATGCCATAGAGCTGTTGTCCACATCATTAAATTGTAGTTTTAATTAATTATTATATAATCCATCATATTACATTTCCCCCCTAGATAAATTACATAAAATAGCTCTTACAATTTTATGCAATTTTATCTATATTACAAGAATATATATACATTTTAATTAATATCATTTATGATTTTATATTATATTCAATTCAATTCAATTTATTCAGTTGTCACTTAATTATAATTACAGATTTATTGTATGTACAATGTATGTAATATAAATTCAGACTTTTTTTTTTTTATATGGCACCTAGCTGATTAAACAGCTGTATGTGCTCAAGATATAAACTAATATAATATGAACAATATATAATATATATAAACACTAAACAAATTTATTATAATTTTAAATTGAAAAATGACTACACCTTTAACTTAACTAACAAAAATTAACTAAAATTAGAACAGTTTATTTCCTACGATTATAAATTATTTCTAAATTCAGCGTATTTCTCAACAATATAGGCTCTACATTTTTTATTAAATTTTTTGCGATTAATTATATTTCTAATGCTAATTGGCAGCAAATTGTAGAATTTAGGTCCAAGATAACTCAGAGATCGTTGGTTTATATCTCTATAGCTCATAGGAATTTGAAGATTTCTTTGTGTCTTATTTCTGGTTTCGTATAGATGATTTACATAGTTTTCAGGTTTTTTTTCTTTATGAACATATAGACATATCTCTAGAATGTACAATGATCTTACATTAAATATATCTTCATTGTATAATAAAACTGTTGGATAATATTTATCTTTATTGTATATTACTTTTAAAATAAAATTTTGTATTACATTTAATTGCCTTAATGCGTTGTTGTATAGACCTCCCCATACAATGATACCATACCTAATTAGTGATTCGACCAATGTTCTATATACCGTTATTAATAGATTTTTTGACATCATTCCACGCAGCAAGTAGAATTTGTGAATTAATTTTCTAACGTTATTTTTTAATTTCAAAATATGATCTTCCCATTTTAAGTGCCTGTCAATTACTATACCTAAATATTTTGTGTTTGAAACTTCTTTAATGCTATTTTCAAAATTATCTATAGAAATGCTGGAAAAGCTAGGGCGGTTAGCAGAGTTTATTGAAAAAGCTATATAATTAGTTTTATTTAAATTTAATGTTAGTTTGTGATAATCTAACCAATTTTTAACTTTAACCAGTCCTGATTTTACATGTGCCTTAACCTCATCCCAATTTTTTCCTGAAAAGAGCAGTGCAGTGTCATCTGCGTATGAAACTATCGTGCCATTAATATCAAGATTCGTCAATGAATTTATGTATGTAATGAATAAAATTGGTCCAAGGACTGTTCCTTGAGGAACACCTATTTTGATATTAATATCATCACTATACGAATTTCGAATTTTTACCATCTGTTTCCTATCTGTTAAATATGATTTAAAAACATTCAGCACAGTACCCCTTACCCCATAGTTTTCTAGGATACTAAGGAGTTTGTCATGAGGTACTGTGTCAAACGCTTTCGCCAGGTCCAAAAACACAGCAATGCTCCTTTTCCCAGTGTTGAGGTGCGTGGTTATTTGACCCACCAGCTCACACATCGCGTCACAGGTACTAAGCCCGCCAACAAATCCAAACTGACTTTTTGATAATATATCATTTTCATTAAAAAACTTAATTAGTCGATGTTTAAGACATTTTTCAAAAATTTTACCAAAGTTATTCATAACACTTATTGGTCTGAAATTATTAATGTCGTGTTTACTTCCTGCTTTGTGGATAGGACTTACTATTGTTGTTTTGAATTGTATTGGAACTGTGCCTGTTTTGAAAATTAGATTTATAATATGCAAAAGTGGAGTTATAATATAAGTATGCATAGCCTTTATGATTTTTGAGGGCACTCCATCAATCCCAGGAGCGCTATTATTCTTTAATGAATGTATGTGATTTATGAGTTCATTGCGGTTAACTGGATAAAGAAACATAGATGAGTTACAGATATGGTTTGAGTTTACTTCATTCACGGGTTTGATTTTGTCTGCCATGTTTTTGCCTACATTTATGAAAAAATTGTTAGTGGTTAGCCATATCTTTATCAGTTTCAAATTTAGTGTTATCCTGTAGGATGTTTATGTTTTCATTATTGTTGTTTCTTTGTTCATTAGTTGCTTCCGAGATAATTTTATAGATTTTTTTAATATTTCCCTCATTGTTTTTAATTTCATTTTGATAAAAGTTATTTTTGCACTTTGCAATAAGTTTATTCAATGAATTGCGATATAATTTATATTGATTTTTTAACTCATCATTATTATGTTGCAGTAATCTTTTCTTTAATTTATCCCTCTGTTTTATTGAGTTTATTATACCATTGGTTATCCATGGCTTTTTTTTTTTTGTTCAAGGAGTTTAACAATTTTAATACCTTTGCTTGCTCACAACAATGTAGGAATGTTTTATAGAAAGCGTCAGTTGCTACTGCCGAGTTAGAATCGCTTATTACAGATTGCCATTCTTGAGTTTGTAGTAAATTCATTAGTTTATCATAATTTATTTTTTCTATTTTTATTTCTTTGGTTTTTTCTAACTGATTTATAGTCTGACTTCCAGGCTTTAATAATACATTTAACATTATGGGGTAGTGGTCAGTTAAGTCAGAATTTAATACAAATGATTGGTACCAGATACGCTCAGTTTTTAATTTCCTTCTTACAAATATATGATCAATACAAGATGCTGTTGTTGAAGTTACTCTTGTAGGACAAGTAATAAATGGCGAAAATCCATATTCATTCAGAGTAGATAGGTATAAATTAACATGCTCATTATTATTATCACATATGTTTAAATTAATATCGCCAATAAAGATTTCTATTTGATTTTTTAGGTTGTCTGCTAAATATATCTCAATATCTTCTATGAAATGCCTTTCATTTGTAGAGGGCGGTCTATACACACAATTAATACCAAATGTTATATTTTGTATCGTAACAGCAATTTTACTTAAGGTAACAAGAGATCTTGACAGTTTGTGGTCAATTATATGAACGTTTAGATTTTGCTTTGTGTAAATTAACATTCCATCATTTTTGTTCAGGTTAGCATTATTATAATGGATGTTGTACCCTGGTATATTGAATTGATTACACGAAAGTTGAAAACATTCACTTAATACTATGATGTCACAGTAGAACAATTCATATGCATGTAAAAATACTATAAGGTTGTCAAAATTTTTTTTTATACTTCTTATATTTACATGTACTAAATTTAGAAACTTTTCTTTAATGTTTATATGAGTTTTAAGAATATCACCACAAATACTATCCTGTGGAAGTTCGATGTTTTCTTCCATGTCCTCTAGATTATTGAACACTTCTACTTCTTGTTGCATAGCCATTACTATAAACCATAATCTATTTTACTTCTCATCACTTCTATTAAGTACTTGTATGTTGGACATTCGAGATCACTGGTTTTATGACTTACGTCATGGTTGGTTTTGAATTTTTGGTTTGCTACCACACAGTTTACACATTTTTTTGTTGTTTTTGGGCATTCAACGATATTGTGTTCACCCATGCAGTGTTCACACACTGTTTTCTTGTTGCACTCATTATTTTTATGATAATATTCCTGGCATTTGAAACATCTAGGAATACTGATATCTTCATACACCCTGTATCGTTCCCATTGCAGATATGCTTTTTTTTCATACATAAATTTTTGAAAAAGTTCTGGAGAGCACTCAGCATAAACTGTCTTGAATTCGCTATTCTTGTGCTTTTTTATATATGTGACTATCAATTTATCATTTTCTTTTATGAATTGGTTTTGGTCTCGTATATCTTCTTCAATTTGTTTTTCGGACATATCTGTATCACAATTTATTATTTTTATTCTGGGCTTCCTCAATTTGGTAATATGAACCTCATAATTTGCATCCAGTACTTTTTCGGCTTCTTTTTGTAGTTTTTCTGTCTCTTCTCTATTTTGACATTTAACCACAATACTGCCTCCCTTAGTTTCTCTAGTGTTTTTAACACCTATTTTTAATTCTGCAGGTTTTATACTTTTGTATAGGTCTTCTTTGGTTTTTTTAGAATTTTGTTGAATTTTTGGCTTAATAATAAGACTTGGAACACTTTTAATCTGTTTATTTCCTTGTTTACTTGTTATGTTGGCATACGTTGGCATTGTTTGGGGAGTTCTGTTTTGAACACTTTCTAAATTCATACATTTTTCTGTTAGTTCAGTATTTTTTGATACAACATGCTGTACTGTCCGTTGTAGAACTTCCATCTCATTATTTTCTGATTGTTCCAATCTAGTTCTAAATTCCGCTTTAAATTCTTTCAATTCGTATTTTATTGTTTCCAGCATTTTAACTATATAAGGCATTTTAATTAATAACCCTTTACATGTTTCACATATAAACATCAACATACGTTTTTGCAGTATAATAACTCGCATCTCAGTTGAAGACAGGGTTATACATTGTTTATGGATTTTTCCCTGACAACAGTCACATTCATAACATTCTTTGTCCTCAATTTTTTCTAAACATTTAAAGCATTTTAATTCATTGCCATCCATAATTAATTAGTTTTCTTAAAACTTCAATGATTGAAGGATTAAAGTCCAGACCTTTTTTATTTTTTCACTCGTTTTTTTTTTCCACTTAATAAGTACTATCAGTTCATCAGCTTTTTTGTGTGTTTCTTAAAAAGTTTATCACTACACATAAAAGGGTTTTTCTGGTCTTCTTATTATAAAGTTGCTACTTAAATACTGTTTATCAATGCATAATTGTGCAGTATAGCAGATATATGCATATAATTTATTACCAATAGTATTCACTTAATTTCCAACTTCCAGCAGGTAAAATTTCTGGATTTAAACTCTATGATTAACACAGTAAAAAACACTATAACTAGAGAGCAACCATACAGCAGAAACAAGTTCAAGAAGTCGGAGAGATATGGATATATAAGGTTAATATGATATATTCCTTTTATAATATTTCTCTTTTCATCCAACAGTTTGTATGTGTTTTGACCTAACACTTTTACAATTTTATATGGACCTTCATATGGTAACTGAAATTTAGCACAAATTTTCTTTTTCCTATTTGGCACTCTATGTTTCTTTACAATTACCAAATCTCCCGTTTTAAATGTGGTACGTTTTTTTATTTTACTATTTGCCTTTTGTTTATATTTGCACGCATTATTATATATGCGTTCTCTCACTATTAAATGCAATTTTTCTATGTCTAATTTATTTTCTATTTCCCATGGACGAGCGGGAAGTTCATTTTTCATAAGCAAAATTGGGGATATATGAGTCGTAGTGTTTGGTACATTATTAATATAAAATTCTACCTGTTTCATATTTTCTACCCATCCGTCTTGTTTTTGATAATTATATAAGCGTAAAATTTTAATTATTTCTTGGTTATAACGTTCTACAGGATTCGCATTTGGATGCCTTATTGACGTAAATACCAAATTTATATCATTATTATAACAAAATTTTTTGAATCTATCATTATTAAAATACGTAGCGTTGTCAGTTAATATTTTATGAGGTTTCCCTACTTCTTTGTAGTATTTGTTTATTAAGATTATGTTTGTGTTAGTGTTACACTTTTGACATGGATATATCTTAATGAACTTAGTAAAAATATCCACTATCACAAAAATATGTTTGTATTCATTAGTGCCAGGTACAAGGTTAGAAATATAGTCAACGGCAACTATTTCTAATGGTTGTTTTACAATAATACTTTCAATTGTGTTTTGATTAATGTAATTTTTATATTTTCCCATATAACATAATTTACAATTATTTATGCAATTTTTCGTCACTGTGATATCATTTCGGGCATAAAAATTTTCCCTAAATATTTTCCATGTTTTTCTGATCCCGATATGACCAAATCTTACATGTAAGTCGTTTATTATATCTTTGGTCAATGTCTGGTCTATTACATATACTTCTTGGCCTGCAAACGTTTTTATAATATACCCCTCTTTTATAGCATAACCCCTGTATTCTTGATTGTGTATTTTTTTTCGCAGATCAGATAATCTATTTTGACTTTCTCTAATGTCCTCCCTTGAATATAGTCTCTCTATGTCACTAAATTTATTTAACGCTATCACGAAAGTGTTTGGTTTAATGCTTTCACTTTCATTTATCCTACTTAGAGTATCTGCTGTTATATTTGTTTTTCCTGGAATGTGTCTGATAATAAAATTATATTCCTGCAAAAGCAATGACCATCTATAAATTCTATTATTAGTAAATCTATTGGTCATTAGATATTGCAACGCCGCGTGATCTGTTTCAACTATGAATTTATTTGCTGTCAGATAATATTTTAATTTAGTCACCGAATGGCATAAAGCTAACATCTCTTTCTCTGGGACAGAATATCGAGTTTCATATCCTTTTAAGATTCTTGACACAAAATAAATTGGTACTTCTACCCCATTTTGAACTTGCACCAGCTCTCCTGAAATTGCATATTCAGATGCATCAGTACGTAATATGAAAGTTTTACTGTAATCTGGATTATATAACAATAAATTATCATGAAAACTTGTTTTTAGTTCTTGAAATGCCTTTTCTCGATTTATATCCCATTTCCATCTAGTCCCTTTTCTAAGTAATTCAATTAACGGTGCCTGTTTATCTGATAAATTCGGTATAAACCGTTTGTAATAATTTAATATCCCCAGGAAACCCCTTAATGTTCTTAGATTCTTAGGTCGTGGGTAATTCTTAATTTCAACTAGCCTATTTTGATTTATATCAATGCCCTTATCGTTTATAATGTACCCTAAGTATTCTATTTCTCTTTGGAAAAATTGACATTTGTTTAAATTTAGTTTTAATCCTGCATTATCTAACACGTTTAAAATTATTCTAATATGTGCAAAATGTTTTTCTTCATTTTCCGAGAAAATTAAAATATCATCAACATAATGATTGCAAAAGTCATCGTATTTATTTAAAATCGTTTGCAATGCCCGTATCAATGCTGCCGAAGATGATTGTAAACCAAACGGAACAACACAAAATTGATAAATATTACCCTCAATACTAAATCCTGTATATTTTCTAGAATTTTTATGCAATGGAATTAGCCAAAATGAATTTTTCAAGTCGAGTTTAGTGTATACATAATTTGGTTTTAACCTTCCAATAATACTATCTATGTTGACTGGTTTATCATATGTTGGACTTGTTATTTGGTTAATTTTTCTTGCATCTAAACATATTCTTAATGAATTGTCCTTCTTTTGTACTATAACGACTGGGTTTATGAAATTAGTATGTGCTTTTTCAATTATGCCCTGTTTTATCATAGATGAAATCTCAGATGCAACTTGTTCTCTAAATTTATTTGGAATGGGATAAGTTTTAACATTGTATGGTAAAGATTCATTTATAACTAGCTTATGTTCATATACGTTTGTTACTCTAGCTTTGTAATTAAATAATTCATTATGTTTTAATAATATATCAATTATTTGATTAAGATGTACATTAGGACAAACGATATTCTTATTTTCCTCCTGTGAAGTTTTATCAAATTTTTCCAACACCTCTGTCGGATACAAATTCTCAACTTTATTTGAGAGGTAGTTAATTAATTTTGCATCAAAAACGTTTTCCCTTTTATTCCTGTCAATTATGTCAAATATACATTTACCTATTTTTACCGTTTCCTTTTCGAGATTAATTATGGAATTATTTACACTTAAAATATCATATCCCAATAGTATATCTATCATCATGTCTGGCATTATTACAAAATTGTGCGAAATTATTTCTTTTCCCATTTGAATGTTTATATTTATTATTTCATTTACTTCACCCAATTTCTTTTTATTTGCTGTAAGTAAGTTTATCTTTCTAGTTTTTACAATATTATTTTTGAAATTTTCCCCATACTTTTCAATAACATTAGCATTTATTAAACTAACTTCAGCACCTGTGTCTATCATTGCTATTAGTGAAATATTGTTATTGCAATTTATTTTAATGAAGGCTAATTCATAATTTAGTATGTTTAGGTGGTTGTTTGGTTGCTCTAAATTAATAAACTCCTTCGGATGCTCATAAATCGAGTTTATTAATTTATTATCCGATTTGCAACTTATAAAAAATTTGTATTTTTCGGTTCTGGTTCTATCATTACTGTGGTAATTTCTTTAGTTCTGTTCCATTCTGCATTTTTCGTATCATTTCCTTTTCCATGTGTTTCCTTTCTATTTCTCTCTTGTCTGTTCTGATTGTCATCTCTTTGATTACTATTTCCTTGATAATCTTGTCTTCTATAATTTGTATTATATCTTTCTTCATTTCTTCGGTTATAAGAATAATTCCTTTTTTCTCCGTATGTATCTCTGTTGTATGTCTGATTTTCTCTCTTCTCATTTTCCCTGTTTTCTCCACGTTTATCATATCTATCTTCATTGTTCACCTGTGATTTGTATTGACAATTGTTTCCATATTTTTGTGTCCTATACTGATATTCATTAGATACTTCTTTTGCTGGTCCAACCTCCTTTCCATCATCGATTCTTCTTAAATATTGGATCAATTTTTCAATAGTATCTATCGCCTGTATTAATATTACGTCCCTAATACTATCTGAAAAATGACGTGCAAAATATTTTACAATTTCCACATCTGGCATACGCGGCTCTAGATGTCTAACATAGTTATATTTTTTTAATATATATTTTTCTCTCCACAAACCTACATTCTCCTTGTACTTTCCATTAAACAAATTTTCGCGAATCTTAGACTGTTGATTCTCCCCCCAATAATTTGCTAAAAAGAGTGCAGTAAATTCTTCAAAGTTTTTATATTTTTCATCCACGATTGTATACCAAATCTCAGCGTCACCTCTTAGGCTGTTCCTGATATATGCTTTCAAGTTAATATGATCTGGTAAAAACTCTAAATTTGCCTGTAAATTCTTTATAAATACCATTGGGTGCACTTTTCTGTCCCCATAAAATATAACTTTCATATCTTGTTGTATCACCGGGTTATAAATGTATTGTACACCTTTTTCACGGCTGATTTTATTTATCTCTGATTTTAAATTTTTGTGCCCCTCGTCTACTTTTTTATTAAGCACATCTAGACTGTTGATATATTGTTCATCAATACCTGATATTTTACCTTGAATTTGACTAACATTTCGTGATATTTTATCCTCAACTTGTTTCATTAAGGTTTTACAATTTCCCTCTACCTGACTTTGCATATTATTTACCCTATCATCAATATCCATGTTAATTTTAGTCAAAATTTGTTTTTCTAAATTATTTACAATTTCGTCAAATTTTTTATTTAGAGTGAAATTAGTTAGCTCTATTTGCTCCCTCAAAATTTTGATTTCTGTATCGATTTTGTTAGTAATTTTATGATCTATTTCTTCAATTTTATTACCTAATATGTTATTTGTTTCTGACATTTGAGCAGTTAATGTGGCAGTCATCAACTGGAATTGTTGCATCATCAACGCAGGATCGAAAGCTTGTGGTATTGGTACAACAACATCGCTTTGTTCCTGTATGTGTGAATCAATTTGACCATCACCTTGTTGATCATCCATCGTGACTCTACCAGATCTTAGTTTCATACAATTTATTTATTTATTCATATATTTAACAAAATATATTAACAAAATTGATACCCTTCATTAACTTATTATCTGTATATAAATGTATTAAAAGGAATATATCTTGCCTTATTTGCTAAAATAAAGTAAAAATATTTGATCCTACTTTGAGTTTTTCTTTTTTTTTTTTTTTTTTTTTTTTAGAACGAAAATAGCCTCGCGTTGGGCGCCAATATATTATGTTGGAATATATTTATTTAAATTTATATTTTGTCAATAAGCGCGAGCTCTTTTCTCAAGGTCTAAAAGTCGGTTCTTTTTAACTATTGAATATTCCAAATATAAATGATATAAACAAGAAACTCTCTCTAATGACTTTCAAAGAAAATAACATTTATTTTACAAATGAAACCAAACAGAACATGTTAATATTCAAAATCCTTAAAATATATCCCTCTCTAAATAACTTAAAAGTAAATATACCAACCAGTATTGAATTTTTTCTTTTAACTAAAAGTAGCTACATTTACCTATTATTTATACTAATTTCAATACTGCTTGGTATGATGACATTCCATTTGAATGTAGTAAGTTCTACAACTTTTGTATATATATATTTTTTTTATTTTTACTTTCAAAGTCAAATTTCTCCGTAAATTAAAGTTTAAGCACAAAATATAGTTTTCGATTGTTTGAATATTTATAACACACTTACGAAATGTTCCTGTTTAAGACACTTTTCTATAATTCCAATATTCTTCCTTGACTTTGATTATTTATTTTGATATGGTACCACTTTACCGACATTGCTGCATAACTACTGCTAAACATATTATTATTATAGCTTTATAGCGTTATAATATGAACTTTGTAACAAATCAGCCACCTTCTTTTTCAGTATTTGGCTTTATTTTACATTTTCTTTTAATATATAATCTTATTTTAATACTTTATTTTTCATATGTCACCTTCAAGCTTGTCATTCTCTCATTTTTTTTTTTAAACCATTTTTTCCTAGCAACCAAATTTCAATGTTTTGTATTTCTTTGCCTTCTCAAAACTTTTAATTTTATTTCTTACTCAGCTTCTTTCTACCATTACTCTCAATCACATGAAATCTTCTATTATATTTTAGTTCATTCCATCCCGTACACTAACACAATATTTACAGTCACATTTCCGTTTGTTGTTTTTAATTCTAAACTACAAAACTATCTTATATACCTAATACATTGTCCTTTGAATTGCGTGAGCTTATTTTTTTTCATTTACAAAAAGTATGATGCCATAGAGCTGTTGTCCACATCATTAAATTGTAGTTTTAATTAATTATTATATAATCCATCATATTACATTATATATATATTTATTTATTTATTTATTTAATAACTATATTTTGTGATATTTTTTAGATAGTGACCTTAAAACAAGTAATAATTTTAAAGTTTCAATATATGTTATTTTTTTATTTTTCTTAATATATATTTATGTTTGTTTGTTATATTGAATGGTGGTATATATACTAGATGATTTTATGTCTTTCAGTATCCTGAGGATTATATTAGAAAATATCGAGGCGTCGGCAAATTAATAAAGTAGTTTTCTTTAATACATTTGGACCTAATCCCAAAAGATTTTCACAATCTATAGACCATAGACCATTCCAGAATGACGTCATTAACAGTTCGGCCATATTTGCTGGGTGGCATACAAAACCATTTGCGTATGTAAACATTACGAGTATTTCATCATTAAATTGTTTAATCCTGGTCTAATTGATAGAAAATACCACATTCTTGTGTTGCTGTTGAATGTTCAATGCGTGGTGAAAGAGATCGTGCATTGTTTTTCCGATTTCCCGCTATTTTAACCAATAGGGGAATCATCTTAATGCATTGCCTATAGAAAGAAGAAATACTTGGATTAAGGATTTGGGACGGGGGCCACTAAGTAAAAGCCACCTAAAACACGGTCGTATTTGTTCAAAACATTTTATAACTGGTAAGTACTTAACTTTTGTACAAAAACTCCTTCTAGGTTTTATAAGGTTAGACTTAAATGATGTGTGTAATTTTAGGAAAACTAGCTGCTTTAGAGGATAAAACTACAAATACCCGCCTTTACAAAAGGCCAAACTCAGTTGTATCCTATAGATTTGGAAAGCACATGAAATATTGCAACTGTATGGGTTCATGTAGAGAGTTGTAGGTTTGCTCAAAAAAAAATTAAATTTTTCATTAAACAATACCCATAAGCACGTTGTCAAAATGAGGAAATTGAGTGCATTGGATAAAATTGTCGTGGTATGTAGTGCAATCATAAACATGTGCCTTCTCAAATACCAAATAATATAAATAATGAATTATCTATGTACCTGTGTGTTTATTAATAAAAACAATTTTGATTATATATCCCTATTTATTTCAATATATTGCACATCAGTAATATATATTTTTTATTCACTGTAAAACAAATGTTATTTAATATTCACTTTATTCTCTTAAAATATCCAAATTCAGGTTCAGTCGAGCCAAAAAAGACCATAAATTAGATACGGACATAAATAGGCGTAAGTTCATTTTTATCTATCAAAAGGAGAATGTTTCTGAGACAAACCTCTTGTTCCTAATTTTTTGGCCAATCCATATCCCCTATTCGCAACATTTCTACATTTTTCATGGAAGGTACTGGCCAAATGGCCAGAGAGGGAAGGTCGCCGTGGAATTATTACTAAATTTAAAATAAATACATATTTTTATATTCAATTTTGTACTAGAAACTTTACAAATAACTCCACGAGCGACGGCAATAGGAGATTTCCGGTGGCGTGATATGCGAGTTCTAATAAAATAGTGTCATACTAGAATATCGCTGACTCGGATATCGGGCCAACGGAAATGGGTGGAAAAGTGAAAAAATGAATGAACGGTAAAGGAGTCGATAAACAGCTTCGCAAGAGGCAAGTTCGGGTTAGACGGTGAATCTCCTCAAGGGGCAGTTGCCAAGTACAGCGATCCGGCCTAGGGCGAATAGCGTAACGGGCCGACGTTACTTTGGGGGACTTCCGGAAAAGAAGAGAAAAGGCCCGAAAGGGTGAAGGCGTAAAAATAGTGTGAGTGCTTCCCCCACGTCGACGGTTCAGCCACCATCCCAGGAAGATGTATGTGTATTCATCCATGTAAGTAAAACCATTATTTCTATTGCGTTAACTGCATGTCATCAGTTCTGGAAATATATATATAGTTAAAGGTTAAAAGTCTTTTTATTATATTAGATTGAGTGGAATAATCTAACCCAAAAGCACAAGCGACTTCGGCCTCTTAAAACAAACTACGCCAAGCGAGTAACCCCTAAAAAAGGGGGGCCAGTTTAACCCCCGGCTCGACATTTGGTGGAGGCGCCGACTTGCTTGCTTTTGGTAGATTAAAAAATACTTTTGAGAGGTGCCTTAATCTGTGCATTAAAATGATTAAATAGTTTAACTTTTTAAATTTTACACAAATTGTGGAATGCGGGGGGCGCTATTTAACTTTAATTAATTTCGTTTCTTACATAATTAACTCCCCCAATTTAGAAATTCCTATTAAATTACTTAATTTTTTTGCAATTAATTTACTGTTCTGCGTGGAATTAGCGATAATCAGTTATCACAAGGAAAACACAAACGAAGGCAAGGTTATAAACCTAGGGAATTTAGAGTCAGCAAAATAATAATCTATTTTTAGTATAGACAGGGACGGATTTTCTTTAGCGTAGCTAAATATGTATGAGTGAAAAATAGGTTCTACTTGGAAAGTGTTGGTACTTATGTAAAGTACGGCAAAAACCAAACAATAAAAATTCAACCCTAAAAAATAAAGTTAAAAGTCCGTTAAGGAAAAACTAAGTAGCAAATAATTAATACTAACAAATTAGAATATTACGAGGTATATTTGTTTTTACAATATAAAGGCACTAACACTTTCGAAGTATCAATAGAGAAATAGCTTAAATAAAGCCCTCACCAGAGACCCTCAGGACGTGAACGAAAAATAGCAGCCAACAGGATATATTTGTAAATACACATTTTTCTTTTTCCTGTCTTGTTTATATTAGGGGTTGCAGTTCCTGGAGAAGAAAAATTATTATTATTCCTGATTATTTTTACTGTTTTTATTGTGATTATTTTTTTATTAGGTATTTATTTCGTACGATTTTTTTCGATTACATTTTTAACGTACTTTATTATTCTTAATGACCATTTTTCTAAACATTTTAATTTAATTTTTATGTTGAGTCTCTCTGTCTACTAAACATATATATTTTTTAAACAAATCTACCTAAATTAATCGAATTTTTCGCGGATAAAAAAAAATACATAAAAATGCGAGAAAACATGTCAAAGAAGGGTATACAAGTGACATTACAAGTAAAACCTGCGACAAGCGATTTTAATCCGGACTCAAACAGCACAGAACACTCAAGCTTAACATCTAACCCGTTTCAAGCAAGCCCTCGTTTACACAGATCACCACCTCTAACACCAACACCACAAAGAACAGACAGAAAATTTTCGTCCAGCTCTATACCGGAATTATTGGACTTGGAAAAAAGGATAACTAGGTCCCAAACACACAACCAAGCCAAGCTAAACGCAGGGCAACTAGAAGAATCTACATCCAAGGAATCACAAAAATTTAAGCAGGACAGCGAGCCGAATTGCACAGAAAAACACGAAAGAAAATTAAATTTTAACATATCCAAAGAAGAAGAAGGGAAAACGCCAGTAAAAGAAGTCGAAGATAAAGCAGAAAGTGAACCAGAAGGAAGCATAAAACAGAAAAAGCAAAATATGGACACTACAATTTCAGAAGCATTCACATCACAGAAAAATCCCGCAATTCCCACATTTATAAGCCCCCAAACTTTCCACCCAAGTAAGGGCAATGCCAGTAATTTTATAAAAAATTACGAAAGAACAGCGATTGCCAACGGGTGGGACAATATTTTAAAAATCACATATTTGGGCTCCTTTTTAGAAGGAGGCGCCAACTTGTGGTATAAAATATACACCGACGATAGGAAAAATGCGCAAAAAAGTTGGACGCAAATTGTTGACGACTTTTTAATAGAGTTTGAGGACTCTGACCTCTTGGCAAGTCTACGGGCTAAACTAGAGGAGAGAAAACAAAGAACAAATGAATCGGTAAAGGATTTTTTCTATGAACTTAAAACATTATATTATGAATATGACCAGACACTACACCCTGAAAAATTCATAAAATTCTTTGAAAAAGGCCTTAAACAAGAGGCGGCTTACCATTATTATTGGCTTACAAACCCCCCAAATCAGAAGCCAACAACCCTGGAAGAAATTAAAGAGTTGGCAACCACAATATATAAGGCACCGCGCCAATTTCAAGAATATACGACGCCCCAATGGCAACCTCCAATGCAGCAAAATTTTAATTATATACCCTCAGGGCCCGAGCTTATGAGAAACCAACAGCACTCAAGAACAAATTTTGAAAGAAGAAGATTCCCACATCAAAATATGCAACAAAGGCAAAACGGAAATTTCCATAATACAGGGTGCCCCCAACAAGGTAACCAACCACGACAAACACCATCAAGAGGTAGAATGTTTGTACCTATGAACCGGCGCGAAGAAGAAAATAGTCACATTAATACATCAAGAAATTTCCAAGGAAACAGTAATCTTCCGATCACAAGGACAATAGATAACAGACCTAAATGTTACAACTGCAACAGGCCGGATCACTTGGCCGCAGCATGCCGTAATACCGCGAGAAATTACCCAAATGGCAGAGGGCGGCAAAATTAGACCCCCCCTGTCGTCCTAAATACCAACGGGGATTATAACGCAAATATAAAGGTAACGGTAATCCTGTTCAACATAAAAATAAATAACAAAAAAACAGCAGCCATTCTGGATACAGGAAGTGCTAAAAACATCATACGTTCAAACGTACTACCAAACTTTTTACCAAGAACAACATTTAAAAATTTAATCACTGCAGGAGGTCATCGAATACCGGTCATAGGTCATATTAAATTTCACCTGCAAATTGAACACTTGACTACACCATGCGAAGCCGAAATAATAGAAGACTCACCATACCCACTGATATTAGGCATGGAATTTCTAACAAAATTTAAAAAAACAATCATCGATTTACAGAACGGGGTAATAACTTTAACGGAGGAAAATATCCAACATGTTCTGCCCATAAGGAGACAAGAGGCCAATAACCAGTTAATTACAATTTTTGAAAATAGAAGAAACAAGCGAAAACATAATAAGAATCAGTTTAAAAAAAATACCAACCCTATCAACTACAGAATACTTTATCATCAAAAATGTTTAGAAGATATTTCAAAGAAAATTATGAAAATTGAAAATGATTACAAAAACAGAATGGCTCCAAAAAATTATGAAATTTGTACAGCATACTCATATTTAGACTTTTGGCAGAAGCTTAATAATGGTGGGGATTTTACACAAAATATTGAAGAAAAAGATATGGACATTTTTAACATAGAAAACACTTATCCATTAGCACACTGCGTGTCAGCGGATATGAGAATGAGTCGAGGTATAGCTAAAAAATTTAAAGAAAAATTCGAAGGGGTAGAAGAACTTTTGCAACAAAACCAGGGCCCAGGAGGACTAGCAACACTAAATAGAGGAAGTAGAAAAATTTACTACTTAATTACTAAGAAATTTTGTAGTGATGAACCAACGTACAATAACCTCTATATTGTTTACAAAAATTGAAGTCAAATTTACAACAGCATAATATTACACAACTAGCAATGCCTCGCATAGGATGTGGCCTAGACGGCCTTGATTGGAAAATAGTTAAACTAATGATAGAATATACGTTTTCAGACACACATATTAAAATATTAATATGCACTTGGAATCCCTGTAGAAGAAGTTCGGAAATAAGATGTAGTTTACATACAGCAATAAATATTCCCAAAGTAAATCAGTCATCTACTGCGATAGAAATTAATTTGATTATAACAGAAATAGAGGAAAAAACGATATTAGCGCTAGAGGATCCAGAAGAAACATACGAAAATGTAGTCAGGAATTTAGAAAACATACAAATATATCAAAATGAAAAGCAATGCGAGACTACCAAAGTCACGGTCACGAAAAACTTTACTATTAAGCCTTTACAAGAAACATGTTTAGAATTAACCACAAAAATTCCATATGATAAAATATTTTCGCCTTGTCGAAATTTCAATATTAATGAAAAACTGTTGATAATGAAACATTTATTAGCCACAACAGGACTATATTTATGGGGTCACGCTTATTTATAAATGTAAAATCTCTGTCAACTTACCCCCAAAAAATTTTCAAAAACTCCACCATAGGCGTACTAACAGAACAGTCAAGGTATGAGGAAGGACGTGCATTATTATTATACATGGACCAAGAAGAGGACGAGGAAAAAGTAAAGTTAGAAGACCACGATTTGGAACATATCACAGAAAGAAAAATCAAGCAAAATTTGTAAAAATTATTAAAAGAATATAGTGATATATTTTCAAAGTCCATGAAATATATGGGAAGGACAAATTTAGTAGAACACAAAATAGATATCAATGGAGCCTCGCCAATAAAATGTCGCCCATACAGGGTGAGCCAAAAAGAAAGAGATATAATTGCACAACAGATACAAGATATGGAAAAATTTAACATCATTAAACCCTGCCGCTCGCCTTGGGCAAGCCCGCTGGTTTTAGTTCAGAAAAAAGATGGAGAAAAAAGATTCTGCGTGGATTATAGAAAATTAAATGAAGTAACAACAAAAACAACTTACCCACTGCCAAATATCGATGACATCCTAACTTATCTAGGAACAGAGACAGCATTTTTCTCTACACTGGATATGCACAGTGGTTACTGGCAGGTACCAATGGCTGAAGATAGTAAACAATACACAGCTTTTGTTGCGCAGGTCATGGTTCTTATAATTTTGAAGTATTGCCATTTGGACTCTGTGGCGCTCCTGGAACCTTCCAAGAACTGGCTGATAAGGTCTTCGAGGGGATGAAATGGAAGGACATCCTTATATATTTGGACGATATCATTATATTTTCCAAAACGGCGGTGGAACATATAGAAAAACTGCAAAAAGTTTTCAGAGACTTCGAGATGCAGGACTAACACTGAAGCCGAGTAAATGTGAATATTTAAAAGAAGAGCTAAGAATTTTAGGGTATCATGTAAGCACAAAGGGCATACTGCCGGATGAGGATAAAGTACGGGCAATAAAAAAATTTGCAGTTCCTAGAACATTAAAACAAGTTCAAAGCTTTCTAGGACTTTGTAATTTTTATAGAAAATTTGTTAAAAATTATTCTACGATAGCTCGGCCATTACATGAACTAACGAAAAAATCTACGAAGTTTACATGGGGCAGAGAGCAACAAAAATCATTTGAAAGACTGAAACAAAAATTAATTGAGGCCCCAGTGCTACAGCATTTCAATCCAAACAAAGGAACAACTCTACATGTGGATGCTAGCAGAACCGGGGTAGGAGGTATTCTCCTACAAGAAAACGAAAAAGGCGAATTGCACCCAATCGCATATGTAAGTAGAAGTTTACATAAACATGAAAAAAATTATTTTACAATTTCCGAGATCGAAGGACTCGCCGTGGTGTGGATTTTAAGTTATTTGAGACATCTGATCTTTGGCCGCCCAATAAAAATAATTACGGACCATAGTGCTCTATTGTTGGCTAAAAACAATAAAAAATCCAGGCCGCCTGGCATGTTGGGCACTAAAACTTTCGGAGTTTGACTACACTATTGAACATAGAAAAGGTTGTCTAAATAAAGATGCGGACTGTTTATCTAGGAATCCATTGACACCTAAAGATTATATGGATAAAGTGGATACAGAGGACATACCAACACTTACGTTGGATATGGTAGATTTTGAAAGAGAAACTTCAGAAATCGGAAAAAATGAGTCACTATTATTAAACACTGAATATATAAGTAATCTGCAGCAGGAAGATAAGAATATTAGGAAAATAATAAATGCTATACGAAACCCCTCAGAAGCAGATATAGGAACAGCAAAAAGAGCTAAACAATTCATAGAAAAAAATGGAAGTCTTTATAAAATTAATACCAATCAACAGGGTCCTGAAAACTTACTAGTAATACCGAGAAAATTAATCGGCGAAATTTTATTCCAATTGCACTCTGAACCACTAAGCGGACATCTTGGACTGACAAAAACTTTACAAAAAATTAAGAGTCGATTCTATTGGGATTCAATGCATAAGGATATAGTGAAATATGTTAAAGGTTGCCGCGAATGTCAAACACGAAAGGGCATAAATAAGAAGCCATCTGGCTTGCTACAACCGATAAAAATAGGTACACCATTCGAAAAAATAGGAATCGACTTATTAGGTCCTTTTAGACGTAGCCAAAATGGAAAAACCATGATAGTCGTGTGTACGGATTATGCAACACGCTACGTAGAAGCCGCAGCTTTACCAAACGGAAAAGCAGGACCGGTGGCAAAATTTTTGTTAGAAAATATTATAACACGTCATGGTCCACCTAAATATATTTTAAGTGACCAAGGAAAAACATTTCAATCAGAATTAGTAAGAGAATTACTGAGAATAATGGGCACAACAAGTAGATTTACCACAGCCTATCACCCACGTTGCAATGGGTTAACTGAAAGGTTTAATAAAACTTTGGCTGATATGTTGGCAGTATTTACTAATACAGGTCAAACCGATTGGGATCACTATATACCACATTGTGTATGGGCCCATAATACATCGGTGCAGGCAACTACAAAATTCTCACCATATGAATTAATATTCGCAAGATACCCAATCCTTCCAGTTGAGGCAAATCTAGAGCAGGAATCAAATTGCCGAGACATTGAAGAAATTAGGGAAAGAGCCTTAGCAGTTAGAAACATTGCAGCAGAAAATATAGAAATAGGGCAAAAAAGAGACAAACAGAGATACGATAAAAAGCACAGGCACGTTGAGTTCTATCCGGGGGACCAAGTAAAAGTATTTACCCCCATAAGAAAAAAGGAAAAAAGTGAAAAACTACTATTTAAATGGTTTGGCCCATACTATATTGAAGAAAAAATAGGTGAGGTTGATTATAAAATTAGAAAAGGTCCAGCACAACCAGCTAAAACGGAGGTAGTGCACGTAAGTCGCATTTTGCCGTATAACGATCCCTGGACCCCAAGCCCAACCCCAGGAGAAGAAGAAGAAGAAATAGAAGAAGAAGAAGTAACCTCACAAATTGATGCACAGGTCATAGCAGAACAAGACAAAAGAAATGAAAGAGATAGTGAAATGGGAAATTCGGATTCGGAACTAGAAAAGATTCGGCAGCGCTTTAATAGGCTGATTTCCGACGAAGAAAATGCATAATTAGGAACTGTAAACATATTATGGCTAGACTGAGTGGAGGAAATTGAGCTAGAAGGAAATGGGAATAAGGACAAAATATATTATTATCAAAAATAAATTAAGCTGTAGATAAAACAAGGCACCACGAGAAACATAGACGCTTACAATTTAAAAAAAAATAAAGTAAAGGTATTCACAACAATAAGGACTGTGGGACGAACAAGAAAACTACTATTGAAACAGTTCGGTCCATACTATGTCGCATGTCGTTAAGAAAATAAGTGACGTGGATTATGAAATACAAAAAAAGAAAAAAAAAGATCCACGAAAAATATAAAAGGGATGTAGTGCGCGTAAGCCGCAGCCCATCATTTAATGACCCCTAGATAACGGAGGTAGCCCCAAACGACCCAGAATATTTGTAAGTTAAATAATAAATTAGTATATTAATCATTACCCTTAAAAGTGGTTAATAGTACGTGGTCGCACGTATATATTGTATGTATGTTTAAATATTTATGTATAAATGTATATATAAGTTATTAAAATTTAGCAATTTCTCCTAATGAAAAGCGCAAGTAGTAAATAATTTCAATAACATTAATATTTAGCACAGGTTTTTTACCTTATCTCTACTGGCAACTATTAATGCCAATGTTCAACACTTAGAAGTAACAGCAGGAGCGTTCTGGAAAGCTCTCCCAGCCACGGTAGGATATGAAGCCACTATCCCATTGATTTATGAGTCTAGTTGGTTTGAAAAAGAAGAAGCCGAAAAAATAAATTTTCAGAGCTTTTGCACCAATAAGTCCGATAGAAAACCAGAATGTAGTCTTTTACCAAATTTAGACTTACTTAATAATGCCTATGAATTGGAGTTTTTATCACTAAAGCGTAGTTTGGATATTAATTATTTACAAAATGTTGCAAATTATTTTTAACGGAAGAGGCCTGGCACTCCTCCCAGGAGTACTAGTCACGCCAACCAACGGTGAAAACAATACTCCTATTCATCACGATATTTTCTTCGGCACTATATGTACCGTATTTGTATTATTTATTGTATATTTTCTGGTTAAATATTTCTTTTATTGGTGCAATCGCCCTAAAAAACCTAGTACAGAAAGCAATAATGAAACAAACACATCAGCAGTAAGTAATCCAGGAGGTTCACAATGTAGAAACCGGTACATTATAGAGGTTCAAGAAGATATTTCAATCCTCGCACCAGGAGATAATATTAACTGCATTTGGCACAATGTAGGGAATGATAGTCAATAAAAAGTAAACTTAAGTTAATTTTTAATAGGTAGATACCATAATTTAAAATGGGAATGAAGTAAAATATTCAATATAACTAAACTGAACTACCGAAATGGGCCCATTTCAAATTCAAAAAATACCACATCGTTGGGTTATTTGAGTTAATAATTTCGTAGATTATTAAACAAATATCCTACACAATTGGTAACGCGAATTATTGCTACACTAGCATAGTTCAAGAAAGTACAAGTAATATAATAATTATAGCAGTTAGCTGAAATCCCAATAATAGTAGTTATTTACTAAAAATATACAAAATATTGCAAACATGTTTTCTTTTTAATTTGATTATAATTAAGAGTATTACCTTGACAGTAAGTAAGAGTAGGGTGTAGTATTAATCAAATTATTATATTAATATTAATATTATTTCAAGGATAAGTTAATATCCGTAGATATTCAAGTTTTGAGTAAATAGAAAGAAATCAAAAAATGAATTTAAGAAGAAATAGCTAAACATTTGACTCTATATAATGTACCGTTAAATTAAAGTAAATGCGTAATAACAATAAATAACTATTTATGGCGACTTCAAGTTAAAGGCGTCAGTTTCAGTTAAAGTGATCCCCATTTATTACAATGGTTACATTTTTATGTATGCAAATGAAAGAATATTTTTAAAGCGCTGTTAATTTTGCTATCATGTTTCAGGCTAATTATTATTAATGAAAAACGAAGAATCCCAGTAATGCAATGAAAGGAAATGCAGTAAAATTTCAAATTCCAAACTAATTTCTAGCACTTTCATTTTTCAAAAGTAATGCTCAAAAATGAAAAGTGTTTATCATAAAATTCATAAACGCAAAGGGTGTACCAGGAGTATAATTAACACCCATCGATACATGCACATTCACGCAGTTTCCTCACAAAACTTCATTTCAAAACAATATATGGTAGTTCAAAGTTTAAAGACTTACCTTCAGAAAGTAAATAATCCATAATTATTCTTGCTCATTTTTGCAAATTATATATCACACCACACAACACATCTATTCGAAAAATTCACTTATTGTCCGATTGAAACACTTCTTTTTATATATTTGCCCGGGATACAAGGATGAGATCCGTATTAAAGCCTTAATAAAACTGAACAAAATTGAGTAGTTAACATCTTCGTGAAGTAACGATATACCAAATAAATATCAAACTTTTGTTATAGCACGTACCTGATGAAATTTCAAAAGAAAAATTAAAGAGATTAGGAAACGCTGAAATGGTTATTTAATTATCACAACGGTCTTAACGACGGTTGAAGGCAAAGACTCGTTTCTGGCGAAAATGTAACATAAGCCTACTTTATTACATGGCAACTCAAAGAAAAAAAAAATATGTTTTTGAGTTATAGATAATAAGTCATAGAAAGATTTGTTTTATTTAGTATACAGCCCTAAAATATAATTGTGTTTATTATGAAAAAGGGAATATTTGTTAGTTTTTTCAATTGTAGAAAGGGTATTGTTAAGTTTTAATATTCATTAAATAATAATCTTTAAGATAATATCGTTATTATCACATGCAAGTATATATTTACTAATATTGTGTCTGTTTTTTTTTTCTATGTACAATCCGGCGAACACGCTAAGAACAACAAAAGGAAAAGTAAAGGAGCCCTCACTGCCACACAGCCATAGTATTCAGAGTGAGCCAAGGAGTAACATCCGAATTTATGGGACTGGCGACATATACCTAAATGCAAATGGAACAATCCAGCTAACAGAGGAGTGACTATAGGTGGGTCACCCAGTACATGATAGAGGAAAACTACTACAATCCGTACGTTCCCTACTGAGCTGAGCTTTAAGTCAACTTCACAGAAAAGGCAAGAAGATATCTCTGCAAGGCCATATCTGAGATAATATATGTTATCACCATAACCTAAATAATAAGATGAATAAGAGTATTTCAAACAGTGCAAATTATAAATCCTTTTTAACAAGTGACTCGCATGTTATGACACTGGCGAGTCAAATAAACTACTATGAATAAACTATTTTCATCTTAGTGCGGTCAAGTACTCTCAAAATTCAATAAATAGCTCCAAAAACAATTTAACTTCCAGTGGCGGGTACAAACATTAATCTCAAGGGTCCTTTAGAAGAAGAAAAGTTAGCGTGTTTTGTCGTGATTAGCAAAAATAATTTCATATATTAAAATTCATATTCGTTCGATAATAAGAATGACAAGATTTGTAAACAATTTTAAATACAAATACAATTAATTGTAATATGAACAATATTTATAACTTGTTGTATGGGGTAACTTCCATTATTCTTCTTAATTTCATATATAGGGTATAGTTAGGGCAGGAATTATAGGGCTTAGGTTAAGTTATTATTCTTTGGTTGCTCTTTGATTTCTTTTTCCTTTTGTAAACTTTACAGCTAGAAATGGATGGTGGCTAACATATTTGTCATAGACCGGACATGAGGGGGAAGCAACCACAAGAAAAATGCATTATTTCCTTAATTTCACTTTTATAATCAAACAGTTCAGAAAAAAAATGGCATCACTGGGGGCCAGTGATTATTACGGTGGGGGGTAGTGTCAGAAGACACTCAAGAGTCCCACCCTGTAAAAGAATGGGGAAGGTCGCCGTGGAGTTATTACTAAATTTAAAATAAATACATATTTTTATATTCAATTTTGTACTAGAAACTTTACAAATAACTCCACGAGCGACGGCAATAGGAGATTTCCGGTGGCGTGATATGCGAGTTAGCATTCTAATAAAATAGTGTCATACTAGAATATCGCTGACTCGGATATCGGGCCAACGGAAATGGGTGGAAAAATGAAAAAATGAATGAACGGTAAAGGAGTCGATAAACAGCTTCGCAAGAGGCAAGTTCGGGTTAGACGGTGAATCTCCTCAAGGGGCAGTTGCCAAGTACAGCGATCCGGCCTAGGGCGAATAGCGTAACGGGCCGACGTTACTTTGGGGGACTTCTGGAAAAGAAGAGAAAAGGCCCGAAAGGGTGAAGGCGTAAAAATAGTGTGAGTGCTTCCCCCACGTCGACGGTTCAGCCACCATCCCAGGAAGATGTATGTGTATTCATCCATGTAAGTAAAACCATTATTTCTATTGCGTTAACTGCATGTCATCAGTTCTGGAAATATATATATAGTTAAAGGTTAAAAGTCTTTTTATTATATTAGATTGAGTGGAATAATCTAACCCAAAAGCACAAGCGACTTCGGCCTCTTAAAACAAACTACTTTGGGTCGAGCGCCAAGCGAGTAACCCCTAAAAAAGGGGGGCCAGTTTAACCCCCGGCTCGACAATATCCAAAAGGAAACAAATGCAAATGTAGTATATAAGTGATAATCATTTCGAACAATAGGTCGACACGATTAAAATTTTATCATGTTATTGTGTTGGATGAAGGAATCGAGGGATATGCACTTTTTATTATAGACGTAAGCAAAAAGTTCAAGAATCAGATTTGTTACGTATTATTTCTAATATTGTTTTTGTCTACAAAGGAGCCTTCGCTGTTGTGTCACTAAATTTAATTCCAAATATCCTTTTTTACCTCAAATAAATAAGGGTATATGATAAAATATTTGAAACAAGTCAATAGCTGTTGTGCATGGTTTAAAACACATAAAATATTTAAGGATAATATGGGCTCTATGTTTCTAAAATCAATTTCTCGCGGACCATAAGTATTGGTGCCTACTAGATTACACGACGAATAAACAAAGTTTTAAAAGCATCTATTTGCGTTACTTATTTAGCAGCAGCAATTGTAGATAAGATCCAGACGTGGAATTTTATCTGTTATATAGGTGACAGGTTATGAAACGAGCTAGGAGGAGCATTATATATTATTTTCTTTGTATAGCAATAATTATTTATACTGGCAAAAAGACCAATGATTAATAATTGAAGGATAATATTTAAACACCCTCTTCGTAGCGATGTTATAGAAGCAGGTGTAATATCATAATAAGCCATAACGAACATAAAATAATTTTCACGTAACACTTCTTCAGGAAACATTCTGTACATTAAAAATTTATACCTAGATTAGCACAGTTATAGTATTTACAATAAGAATTATATTACACGAGAGTTTTAAAATTATAAGTAAACCATATACATAAGCGAACACATTTGAATGGAGCCATTGTCAACAATTATTGCGTCTTGTAATGATAATATACTTCAGTTAATATATTACGTCACTTGTACGTCTGACATTTACATCAATTCTTTTCTTATGACCCATTTATATTTTTATTCTCTACACTGTTTGCATTGTTTCCAATATCATTTTTTCAATAATAGGTATTTAATTTGATTACTCAAGCACATATTTCCAGCTTCAATACACGTGGATGTTTCTGACATACTTCTAACAGTATACCCTTTCAATCCAGTAGCGAATTTAGCAATAGACATAGTTCGGCAGCAAGTTAGGGCGACAAAATGCAGCAGGAGGTACCGCGAAATGATAGTAACAGTGTTTTTATTAAAAGTTTTATAAGTAAACCAAATTTATTTTATTGACAGTATTGACTCTTCAGGAGGGGCAAATTTGTCTTGGGCGGCACAAACCAAATCCTTCGATGCTTCAGTCTTAAATGAAACAGTCTAAAAATAGTATTTTACACAAAAATAATCAACCGTCTATAAAATCTGTTATCATATCAAATCTGTCTCCCAATAAAAAAATTATTAATTCTAATATATCGTCAAATATTCAGTGTTAATTATTTAATTTCAACGCTACATAATAAGGCAATAGGAACATTTTCAGTCTCAATAAAAATGTCAACACCCGTAAAATATGCAAGACGTTAATAATAAACTCAAATACGTACATTCACAGAGAAGCACCTTGTATTTGGCCATGATAACTATATGTGTTGCATTGTTTGGAAACACATTAATTCTGAAAATGATTTCCTCTGCGAGGTCTATCTCAATTCATAGACAGATTTATGCAATAGGAAGGAATAGTGGCAGAGACAAACAAAAAACTCAAAATAATGTAAGTAAACAAAAACATTATTCTCCAAATGACATTGACGTCCACTATTTACAGACATAAGTAAAAATATTATAGAAATATAGATAATAAACCCCTATTAAATAATATTGTTAAAATGTAATACTTGGGCAAAAAGATATATTTCACAGGTATCTTAGGGTAAAATAAAACAATCCGTAAGTAAATTATATTTTTTAAGTCTGTTTGTAAAAAAAAAATATTTTAGAGTCGCAGAGCCTTCAAAATTCCCCTTCTTCTTCTAGAGTGTGGAAGGAGAAACTGGACCAATTTTTAAAAAATATAAAGAGTGAGTTTCAATCATAAATTAAGTACATAAAATCATTTTTTTAAATTTTGTGTTATTAATTTTAGAGATTGCCCTAGATGTCCACCAACTCCACCACCTTTACCAACACCGCCAGTACCAGCGGTAATTAGACGCGGGGTGGAATATTAGTAAGTAACAATTTACACTTCCTACAACAGTTCTAAAATAGTAATTTTTTTTTTAGTATTCCGCGGCTAATTATTATCGAGGGGTAAGCATTTTCTGGTGTTAATGTGTTTTCTATTTACTAAAAACTTTTTTCAGGGGAATTTTGTTTATAAATAATAAGCCGGCGTTTTCCGCTTAAGACTTTTAGTGTAAGTTTAGTGTCATATTAATAGTTCATGTGCGTTGTGTGTGGATAAAAACATCAATGGTGAGTTTAACAAATTTTCAATCTTTTTTAAAAATTCATATTAGGATAAAAGTAGCAGTAATTTGATAATGGTAATAGTAAGCTTAATTTGAATACTATTTTACTTTTCTCAAGGGATATTTCAGTATCCTATAGTACTTTTTGTTCATTTGATTATTGTGGTGTTCTCCCGATTTTCGACTGATATACTAGAGTCTCAAAACAGTACTAAATTTTAAATGTATAGGGACTATACCTTAATATCTTTATTATTGAAACTGGAAAATTTATTTAAAATAAGTGGATATTTCTTTATATACAAGTGACTGACAATATTTTAGAGGTTTGTAGGAACTACAACTTTAACTATTTTAATGCCAAGCTTAAAATTCTCATTTTTTAAAATCTTAAAGTGTATGGGTGAACGCCTACCTAATTTTTTGATATACAGGTTGGCTAGATTCATTTCAAGTTATTTGAAATAATGCCTTTAGACGATTTTACTTTATTACAAGGCCTAGACTTTGAACATTCTTATTTATGCTAACCTTTATGCACAAATTCGTAGAGTTGGTATTTTAAGCTATTATATACATAGATTTTTCATAACTTTGTATTGTGTTCACCCTAATCTCCTGAAAAACTAAATTATGTAAAACAGATGCGCCTTGTAGGCTTCTGACTTTTTTCTAGCTCATGTAATTTGTTTTTAGATAAAATACGTTTTACTTGATTGTTTCATTTTAGAATCTCATAATAACGATAGGATTTAGATCTCATATTATCATAACCACTACATTTTTTATTTCTAAAAATATTTTACATGTTTCTGTTTTAGGTATTTGTGTGACTAAATTAATAAAAAACGGCCATGACTGAATTAATGAGGAGGGGATATGTTAATCTTAGGTGTTTCTGAGATATTTTTATGGTAAGTTAAAAAAACTTCTTTTTTACTAACAAACTTCGAGATCGTATAAACTGTGGTTAGGACAAGATGTTTTATATCTAACCAAAAACAGTCGGTCGTAATGTAGAATAATGTCTAACCGTAAATTCTTAATAAAATTTACAGTGATATTGTCTCTACGCAACATTCAGGAAAAATATATAAATTACGCGTTTAAAACCGAAAACCGTGGCACGTGAAAAGGCCTACGGGCTATCGTACGTATTTACTAACTATCCTCTAATATATATGAAAATAAACAAATAATTTTTCTACACATTCTCATTTTTTTTTTCTACATATTAAAATGGAAAGCTCAATAGGGAACAAACGTTAGGATTCTAATAATTTTACATCCTATAGAAATTTAATATGCTGCTATTTTCATGTTTTATTTCCTAACTAAATACATACAGTTTACAGATATATGGGGCATTAAATAATTTTCTGAATATCATATAAGAAAAAGTAGATGAAAATTAGGGTAGGGGCCATATCAAGGCACAAGCTCATAGACATTTATTATAGAGAATTTTTCCAAGTCATGTATTTCAGTTTCAAGATGTTAGACCTTTTATATTTTTTAAGAGCCATTAAAATATATACTGAAAATACGAGAAATGATAATATCTTTTATTGAAAACAGTTCTATTTTTACATTTTTCTAATAAAGAAGCATAGGTACATAGAAAAAGAGACACTAGATTTTTCATAGGGGTTTTCAAAGAGAGACAGAGATCATCGAAGCCTAGATTATGTACCTATTGATATGTAAACCAATCACTTTTATCGATGTATTCTTCCAATCTGGTAACGATGTGCTGTATCTTACAATTTAAGCAGATTATCCAAATTTAAAAAAACTGATTATAAATATTATAGGGGTGTGTTAAAATTCTATACAGTCTTATTTGGTACTGGTAAATTTCAAAAATAAAAAAACTGACATGAATAATAATTACAAGGTTATGTTCTAAAAAAGCAAAGATAATAGAAATGTGATAGTACAGGTTAAAATATTGTTTAATATTTGTTGAAACCTGAAATTTTCTACCTTCTCTGTCAATTATGAAATCTCATTTACTATTTTCCCTATATATTGATTTTAGTAGTCAAATAGTAGTATTCTTATGGGTACTCATAGGACCTATATATTTTATTTAGGGGAACGATAGTGGTGGTTAAGGCTCTTGGTATAAGACCATAGCATAAGCATTTCAACCAATCACAGACAGTATGAGGCACGCTATGTTTTACTTCTTATTTATAGTAACAACTTATTTTTCTATGATATATCCACAAATTTTCAAGGTAATGTATTGGTGAAAAATACTTATTGGTTAACAGAAAATACTCAAGCAAATTTAATATTATTGAATGACACAGAAACCAAGGGAAAATGTTAACTTCAAAGATATGCAGTGTTGAAGGATAAGCAAGAAATTAGCAAATCGCACCACCTCACCTTTTGTTTTTACGCCGTTTCAAATATATAAGATACAAATTAAAGACACAGCAGTATAAAAAATACATCATTAGAACATGATGGAAAACCATAATATATTATCACAAAAGAGCACGTGAAAATTAAGCCGGCAGAAATGCCTATTTTGTAAAATTGTTTTAGGGTAGAATAAAATTGAAACACTCTTTCTCTGATTAGCCCTGCAAAACCGGTTGTGAAGGTCTTTGGCGCGTTTAGCTTTCACTCTGAGCATACCTACCGAAGTGCGTTCGATCTCCACTTACTGTAAAGTAATTTTCAACTATAAATTATCCCTAGAAGTGGTTCGGATCCCACTATAAACTGTAGGGCCCCTCCTTCATTCACACAATTCTAGGCTTAACAGGGTTATTCAAGTGATCAGGAAGGCGGTTAAAACATTTAATTCTAAACATTTATTAGACTTATATAATAATTCACTACCATAAGCACTACTTAGTTTCGGAATTCTGTTCTATAAGTTGAATATAAAATACCAACTGCTTTTCATCAGAATCACTAACAAGTACTGAATAGTTTCTTTCTGAAGGTAACGGATACAAGTTTTTAGAAAGACAGATTTTTGTTCTATGAATTCTATAAATATCTCATTTTTGTTTTGAAATTTAAAAAAGATATTGGCTAGATTGTAATCTATTATCAATGGATATCGATGGAAACATGATATCATTGCCCTGTTGTAAGTAATTTTATTCAATCTTCTTTGTAATTCTTGCGATAAATTAGAGCCTTAACCTTATGTGATAAGATAGAACTTTCTCATGTACAAAATTTCTTTAAATATACGAGTATAGTCTTCCTATATATTTGTTTATTCTCTGCTTTTTGAATAAGTAAGTAAAAAAAAAATCTGCACACATCTAATTCCCAAGAGCGTTAGCCTTTGAAGAAGCTGTTTTAATTAAAAAAAAATCTAATACCATCTAATCAACTAGCGGATTGAATTGCCTTACATATACAGGATCCTCAAAAATAGTGTTTCATAAAATATATAGTGATTTTTGCTTCCTCTAGAGATATTTTCCAGATTATCTTTTTTTAAATTTTATTCACAAAGAACCGTTGATTCTGTTAATTTATTATATAAAATTTTCTCAGATTAAGTACTTGATACTGTCTACGAAAACTTTGGTTGGGTTGTGAAAAATAAAAATGTTTTCATTCGGAGACTGCAAATTTTTTTAAGTTGATGGGCGCCAGCAGCCTCGAAGGTGGTGTTCTCGTAGCTCTGGTGGTTGAACGAGCTCTCAGGGTCGATTTTTGGAATTTGTAGACTGGTTAACGATTTTTTAGAGTATCGGTGGGTACAGCTACTACCCCCTTTACTGTCTCGCAGGCTGACATACACAAGCATTGCTTTTGGTGCCAGGTACCCCAACTTTTGAGTAGGTAGACAGGCGCTGTTGCCTGGTAAGAGTCGTCGATGATAAATAAAAGTCAGAGATACCAAAATATGTAACTCTAAGCAGAACTCTTGCGCTGGTCGATGCACAATTTGTTTTAATGAATTTATTCCCTAACAATACTGAGCTAACACTGGTTATTTCGAAGCGAGTTAAAAGTCGCGGCACGATTGTAGGTTGCTGTTGTTGTAGGCTGGCCTTTCTCCTCCACGCTGTAGGGTGCAGATGCACTGGCAACTACGACGCCGTACAGGTCTTGGTTCGTCAGGTATGCTGAAGTTCTGGAAGCTTGTAGATGTAGTAGGCTGAACTGCTAGACTCGCTGGTTGATGTTGACTCGATGAAGGCTCGGAGTGAACTGGTAGTTGTAGCGCGTGCTAAGGCTCGGAGTGAACTGTAGATGTTGACTGCTCGGAGTGAACTGCTGCTGTTGAAACCCCGCCGCGATACTGTAACTTTCGGGGCGGACGGAGCTCTGAGCGTTAGGTCGGCTGGCGTTTGGAACGCTTTGTGCCGGATGAGCGGCTGGGGCCGCCTGCTGCGTCGTGTCGGACCCGCCCAGTCATACCGAGGCGGACAGGAATCTAAACGTCGATATACCCTAAGCGCGTTTATTGCGTTGTATTTAATTAGAGCTGAGATATGAATGGATAATGATGCTAAGCTACAAATTGTGACTTTTTGATTGATTTTAACTGTTTTAAAGGGCCTTTTTTGGCCTCGACAACAATACATACAAAAAATTACTAATTCTAATTTCTAATAACTTTTTCTTAATATACGGGTATGAGGCGTGTACTGGGTGATTATTGATAACACATGTAATTGAAATTAGTTTTTATTAACAATTTCTTATTCTACAATATATAACATAAAGGTATTTTCTGGGGAAAAATAATGAATTGTAGGCTCTGTAACATTTACAAATCTTCCTGGTTCTTTAACTTTACTTGATCCTCATTACATTTGAAGTTTTACACAAATTCTTCTTGTAAAATAAAAACTTCTTGATTTTATTTATTTCAACAAGTCTACAGTTAAGTTTATAAATTTCTGAAAAGTTTATATACAGGGTGATTTAATACGTTAAAAAGGATGTGACTTTCTCGTGAACAATTTTTTTCATTTTCAACACCTGCTCTGGCGCCATCGAAAAGAAGAATTCTGTAGATTTTGTCTCTTTAAACGCGTCGTATGCCACTTCCATTAATTTATCCTTGAAATTATTAATAATACATCTTCCTTCATGATAATCTAATGCCATGTCGAGGCATTCTTCTCTTGCTACCGCTAATGAAGGGTCGTATTCTTTACCGTTAATTTCATTCCAAAAACGTATAGGTATAAGTAGTTTCTTCTCAGATTTGCACGTAACAAAACCCTTTTTTACTGCAGAATGTATATTAAATCTTTTAATTTGTTCGTAAAATATTAAAGATGCAGGTAAACAGCAGGCGTATTATTTATGTTTTCGAAATACTGACTCCATAATTTCTTTTATTTTATCTTGAGGTATAATTTGATCTCGAGGAGGGAAGTACTTTTTAGGATGCCTTTTCATATGTTTCTTGTTTGAAAATATCTTTTTACAGTTATTGCAAGCAATCATTTTCAGATACGTCTATTCGCTTTGACTTTTACAGACGGAATGAGTATTTTTATAGAAAAAAATCCTTTAATAATAAATTTTTCAACATGTATATGCACATAATCAGGTGTAACTAAAAAGATTGCAAGTTGCAAGTAAATATACAAACAGGATCTGTTCTATAATTTTTATATCAACAAAAAAAAAATATTAAGAAGGTATTGAACATACCCAATGATAATTTAACAATTTTCATTATGGATCAGTGTTTTCACACAATACAGTTTACATCTGTCAGGGGGCATTTTGACATTTACAGTCCGAATTTCTTCCAACCCAACATATGATCGTATCCTGACTTAGAACTTGTTGCTAATTCTATATCTGATTGTAGAGATATTTTTTCTTCCTCGAATGTCTTAGACTGTTTCGAAGGACAGGCGTGCACGCTCTGAACATGCCTTTTCAAGCTGTCTTTCTATTAAATGTTTTATTACACATAGTACAATGAAAAGGGCTGCTTTTGTGGATGTCAATATGATTACTTAGGCCGCTAGGCGAGGAGGATATTTACCACTTCACTATATAACATCCAATAACTAGCCACTAGTATGCACCCCCGTTTTACTTACAATTACCCACATTTTGTATTCACAATTACACACATTTTTATCCAGAATTACTCACATAAAATTGGGTGGGTCGGCCTCACTACTAAATATTCCTGTTATGCACACACTGTAAATAATAGTTGTAAAAACTTTATTTGTCTTAAATAAAAATAAATATCTCAAGTTGCTCTGAGAATTTTTGTAAATATTTTTTAAAATATAAGAACTTCTTTGTATAATATACGTATGGAATGCTAATTCGAGCTCTCCTATTGTTTAAATTTTATTTGTTTGTTTTTCTAACAAGTTCATAAACCCATTCAATTGTTTAGTAAAAAGGGCATGTCATCTATCTAGATAGATACGTAACTTTGTATGTCCTCATGAGGGATATCTCATGCCTGCTTCGTACCTATTTCTTAATCTTTGTGAAAAACTGTACTTACACTGCAAAGTTGTACTTGTACAATAAAAAACCATATTTATAGTTATTTCTGTATATCTTTTTAAAAATCTTTACCTACACTGAATTCCAGAAGGAAGATATGAAGCGAATGCTCAATAGTTGAATTAGGTCGGATTGAGGAGAGTGAAAACAGACTTGTGAATATAAACTTTGTTGTTTTAATCATCTTTATCATAAACCAGCAACTTCAACATTGTAACATACCTACCTGTCAACTACTCTTAAAAACCATCCTCATCTCTGTAAGCATTCCGACTGTTCATGGAAAGACCCCCATCTCTACAAGCATTCTCGCTGTTCATGGAAAGAGCCCCATAGAACAGAAACTTTTATCCACACACAGATAATTCCAAGGTAATAAAATAATACACAAAAATAGGTGAAAATCTTTTATTGATCAATGAAAATACCAGGTTTATATAGAAAACATCACATTTATCATAGGAGAATATAAAATACAAAATATTCAAACATTATACAATGTTAAGTATACACAAACAAGAAATACGTTTACAGAGTTATACATTTTACATTTTAAGATTATATAGTATCACTTGTAACACATTAATTATAAAAACAAAATATACAGGTTTTACATAGGTGTAAAAAGAAAGTAAAATTTAAATTTTCAGTTTTTTATAACCATAAGGAACCGAAGTGTGATCGTCAGCGAACTTCCTTTTCGTCGAATTGGGCTTGTATATTTTTGTTTCCTCTCTTGTTACTACCCTGTGGTCCGTAGTCCTACGAATGTTTTTGGACACTATGTATACAGGAGGAGTGTCATTGAGCACCATGTTCTTTCTAACATCGAAATTTATAAGCTGAGAGGCAGCATAATTGAGGGATATGCCCTTGACTTTGCATACAATTTCTTCCCTCTGGTTCTTAGCAGAGAACACTTTATATGCATAGTTTTTGGGCCCTCCTGACATAAATTCTGTAATATATGATCCTATACCATAAACCTCAAGCTCGTCCGTCATGTCGCCAATAAATTCTCCCGTAGGGACATCATATTCTCCCTCTCTTGATACACATGTGACAGAGTCTGTGTCATAATACAATACCCTATCCCAAATGTTCAAGATAACTATACAATTTTAAACGGGCCTGTGTGGTAACATAAGCTGCTATTACTACATTAACTGTAGTTAACGGATCAGCGGCTTCTTCCCTATGTTCCAAAACAACAACGAGTGTATCATCATTTATGGGTAAGACAGGGTTTACGTATATCGAAGGGTTCGATAGCATAGCGAAGAATTCACCAGGATCGTTAAAAATCTTTGTCTTCGCTTGATTCTCTCGCTGACCAAATTTACCCCAAAACGAGTTCAGAATAAGTTTAGCCAGTGATCGTAGCCCAGGATTTTCAACAATCTCAGCGTATTCCAGTAACACGTCCTCTCGCTTCAGGAACTCCTCTATGTAGTGGTCTTTCTCGACTTCTGTAAAACAGCCCCTTGGCCAGCCTGATGCTTGCTGTTTCACTTTAATAAATTTGTTCATCATTCCCGTGAGCAATCCCCCCAGCTTTGTGGCTTTATCGAACTGCTCCAGCCCATATTGCCACACCTCATACATTTCGAGAAGAACGTATCCTTTTTCTATGGCTTTTATTACTTCGTCCACTACCCATACACCTATTAAAGCCCTTTCTTGATCAGTATGATTACATTCACCCTGATTCATTTCTTCACCACAAGCACGACACAGCACAAACATTAATTTGTTGTTAATTTTCATAGGTAGGACGGGATGGTAGAGATTTGTTGGAGGTAAAATTTTACATTTTATTTCCCCTTCGATATTATTAATATCCTTGGGACACTCACCCCCTACGTAGACTACTGGGTGGCCTGTGGGGAACTTGCCGTATTTACAAGCCCATAGATAGAGCGAGCACACATCTAGGTACTTAATTTTCTCCCCAGGTTGGCACTTGTAGTAAGTCCTAGTGTTCCCCGTACGGCCACCGTAGAATGCATCACGGGGATTCAAGGGTGTAGAGATGGTAAGTGGATGTTTTTCTGTATAGGACATTAGCTCTTCGTTTTCCTTTAGTTGCCTTCTAAACTGACACTCCCATATCTCGATAACCTCGCACCCTAGGCCTCGTAGACGTTCTGTCTTAGCCGTGGTGGTCTCATGCCGACAATTTAATGTTTGGGTAGGGTCTTCGTGGAGAGGAACGTCTCTATCGGCTTTGAAACAGTTCGGACATCCGTGATAGTAACAGCTGTGAAACTCGAATATTTGGTTGGTTTCCACACAATACCCATCGACTTTGGCCCCATACACTCGAGCCTCCTGTTGTTTGGCCGCAAGTTGTATATTAATATGTCGTTCTTTCTCCTCCCAAACAAGCCACTGGATAGCGATTTTAGATTGATTATCCCTCCATCTGTATCCGTTCTTGGGTATAATACCAATGGTGTTGGGTTTTAGAAAATTTCGTCTGAACACCTTGTTACAAGCCAGTCGAGGCAATAGTACAGGCCTTGGTGAAGGGGCATACATTTCCAGTTTCCATTAACTGTTGGCGGAATTTCAAACACGCGGCTGTCAAGACCTCCACGTCCGAAATGCAATACTCCACAATATCCCTCTGCATATCGAACTCGTCATTCTTATGTGTGTCATACCATTCTAAAAACCTTGCTCTGTCTTCCTCTTGCATACCGTCTGGGTTGTAGAATTCTACAGCAGGAAGCGGACCTACATACTTTTCATTTTCCATGGTGTTGAAGAGGTGAGGGAAGTAACCTTTCTTAAAACCATCACCCAGTCCGAAGGCCTTAGGCAGTTTTGAAAGGGCATGGGGAAATAGTTGAGGGAGTCCAGAAGTTTTACGTTTCCCACCGTCATCATTATTATTTTTGACCCTCTCATGATTGGCTCAGGCTTCAAGTCAGCTTGAGTTAGTATATAATTTAAAATAAACTGATGGTCGAACGGCCTGACCGTTATGGGCTAAGACTATAACGTTTTTGAAAATTTTTATAAATCGTTCTACTGCTTTATTGTTCAAAATATGTAATCTAGGGCCGCATTTTTCACAAATTTCCCCTCCTATGTCTATGCATACATCACAGCATTGCTTGAAGACGCACAAGTTTGGTTCATGGAGGAGGGATCCATCTTCCTGAACTTTTCCTGTCAGGTTCCCAAGTCGTAGAAAACGAAGAGAATATCCTTAGACTTGGGCTTTCCAGTATCTGGCTGCGTGTAACATAAATGGTCAGCGGGTACATTTTCGTTGCAAATTTTAGAGAACACCTCCAGACAAGTGTGCTGGCTCCCTCTCGGCAGCGTTTTGAGGCACTGCTCGCAACACACAACTTCTGCACATACACTGCTTTTTCCTCTAGATCCAGTACTTATATGTTTATCACAACATGTTTATCCCTAAACGATCTCTTACAATCATCACATTTTATTTTCACTCGATCTTGAGGGCAGGACGGTGACTGCTGGCAACAAGGACATGTACCTCCGCATCTATGCTCATTCTTGTTGTTATAAGGCACGCGACACTCTTCGCAGAAATAAATACAGCAAAAGGCGGTTGTAAGGGACGTAATTACATTGTAATGTCCCTCGTAGTAAAGTAAATTTAACGAGGGGCCTTCACCGGAGCCCATGAATATGGTGTCCCGACCCTTAGACCCATACTCATAAACTACTATTTTGTAGTTTTGCAGGTACTGCTAGAACAGCTGAAGTTCCGGTATACCGCACCCTTCCCCAGGAATAACAACAGCCGACTCCTCCACAAGTTTTAGAGCCCTCTGGGTTTGTAAAATTTTCCAGTGTCTTTACGCACTTTGGTTTGGTCCTTATCCTTCGTCACACACGCGATAGCCACCACCAACGCTCGAGGCAGGCACATATTGTCATTATTGTTTATAACGATAATGCCACGACGCTTACCGCACTCCTCCTCGAAGGTGTTATATTTACGGCCCCGACCTTTCCCCGCTGGCATCTTCACAGATGTCACTCCTAAGCAGAAGGTTTCAGTTTTCAAACCAGACGAGTTGGACTGATAAATACTAGAGATGACGTCCCACACATCATCATAAGTTACCTCCTCCATAGGCCGAAAACCTACCCAGCCCTCGCCACGCTTAAATTCTTTAGAGCAGAATGAGAACCCCCCACTTTGTCACCTGTAGTAAGTCCCTCGGTACCTCTTGCAATTATTTGGTTGATGGCCTCTCTAACCCATGATACAGGTTCCACATCCTCTGGCATAGGCTTAATTTTGAATTCGAGGGTACGTCCCTCAAGATTAAAACGTCTAACCTTCTTGACAAAATCTATGGAGATTATGAATTTTTCCATTTTGAGAGCACTTCAAAAACAACTTCTTCAATTATTTCCACAAGACTGATTTGAGAGCACTTCAAAAAACAACTAACTTCTTCAATCACTTCCACAAGACTGAATAGATATTCGTACTACAACTGTTTTTATACCTGAAGGGACGAATTGAATCGGTGAGATGTAATCTGTAACAATAAAAACCAATTAATCATAAAAATATAAAATAATTCCACATTATTTTTACACAACTAACTTTTTCAATTATTTTCACAAAACTAACTTGAGAGCACTTCAAAAAAAAAACAACTAACTTCTTCAATCACTTCCACAGGACCCCCAGGACCAAATTGAATCAGTGAGATGTAATATATAATAAATACCAATAAATCATAAAAAATAAAACAATTCCACATTATTTTTACAGGGCGAAATTGTCTTTGCAGTATTAGTTCAGCAGTTTTTATGTTTACATTTTTAATAGAAGCACAATTACCAATCACAATTTTATATTTAAATTTTAATAGAAATGCAATCACACGAATTTTGTTTTTTATTGTATTCATACATAAAATTCTCATAGCTCGTATATTCATTTCAGATGATACGAGCTAGTAGTATGTGTTAGCAATTCAAGCGTACACGATTAACTGGAGCAATAAAATTATCAGTAAAATGAAGTGTCAAAAATTTGAAGTGGATAAAATAACGTTCAAAATTCTACATCAATCAGAAAATGAAATATTGAGATAAGTCATTGAAATTAATTTATCACATCTAAAACACTATATTTGCATAAAATTGTAATAACATCAGTATGATGTGAGCTTTAATGTATAACATATTTTTGTGCTTACCTGTCTCTTCAATAAATTGTAATGAAATAATACAACAGATAGCTGATAATAGCACTAAGAATAGATGTTAACAAATAACCGACTATCACTAAACTAACAAGCGCTCTCGGTGTCTCTGCTTTTATATATAGAGGAATATCGCGATAAGAGCAGTTCAGATTGCTAAACTCTCGCAGAGGTATTTACTTCAGAATTAATGTATTTTCACCTATTTCCTTCGGTTTAAAACAAATAGTTACATATTGAGAAACAGTTATTAATTTTTATTTCATTTTTAGGAGTAGACACGACAATTGAACAATACTGAAATTCCAGGAATGGTCAAGTAGTGAAATATAACGCAATGTTGTGCAACACATATAGTTATCATGGCCGAATACAAGGTGCTTCTCTATGAATGTACGTATTTGAGGTTATTATTATTAACATCTTGCATCTTTTATGGGTGTTGGCATTTTTGTTGAGACTGAAAATGTTCCTATTGCCTTATTATGTAGCGTTGAAATTAAATAATTAACTCTGAATATTTGACGATATATTAGAATTAATAATTTTTTTATTGGGAGACAGATTTGATATGATAACGGATTTTATAGACGGTTGATTATTTTTGTGTAAAATACTATTTTTAGACTGTTTCATTTAAGACTGAAGCATCGAAGGATTTGGTTTGTGCCGCCCAAGACAAATTTGCCGCTCCTGAAAAGTCAATACTGCCAATAAAATAAATTTGGTTTACTTATAAAACTTTTAATAAAAACACTGTTATATATCATTTCGTGGTACCTCCTGCTGCATTTTGCCGCCCCAACTTGCTGCCGAACTATGTCTATTGCTAAATTCGCTACTGGATTGAAGGGGTATACTGTTAGAAGTATGTCAGAAACATCCACGTCTATTGAAGCTGGAAATATGTGCTTGAGTAATCAAATTAAATACCTATTATTGAAAAAATGATATTGGAAACAATGCAAACAATGTAGAGAATAAAAATATTAATGGGTCATAAGAAAAAAATTGATGTAAATGTCAGACGTGCAAGTGACGTAATATATTAACTGAAGTATATTATCATTACAAGACGCAATAATTGTTGACAATGGCTCCATTCAAATGTGTTCGCTTATGTATATGGTTTACTTATAATTTTAAAACTTTCCTGAAAAAGTGTTACGTGAAAATTGTTTTATGTTCGTTATGGCTTATTATGATATTACACCTGTTTCTATAACGTCGCTACGAAGAGGGTGTTTAAATATTATCCTTCAATTATTAATCATTGGTCTTTTTGCCAGTATAAATAATTATTGCTATACAAAGAAAATAATATATAATGCTTCTCCTAGCTTGTTTCATAACCTGTGACCTATATAACAGATAAAATTCCACGTCTGGATCTTATCTACAATTGCTGCTGCTAAATAAGTAACGCAAATAGATGCTTTTAAAACTTTGTTTATTCGTCGTGTAATCTAGTAGGTACTAATACTTATGGTCCGCGAGAAATTGATTTTAGAAACATAGAGCCCATATTACCCTTAAATATTTTATGTGTTTTAAACCATGCACAACAACTATTGACTTGTTTCAAATATTTTATCATATGCCCTTATTTATTTGAGCTAAAAAAGGATATTTGGAATTAAATTTAGTGACACAACAGCGAAGGCTCCTTTGTAGACAAAAACAATATTAAAAATAATACGTAAGGGACGAGCGTAGGTGCGTCTTTACTATGTACATACTTCGGTATGCGATGCAAAGCAACGACAGGCGCAGTTAGTACTTGGATGGGTGACCATTCCAACGGAAACCGCGTTCTCGCCTCACACATCTTCCAGCGGCTTGTATATCAGTGTATGCGCGGAAGCTATACAACCTTAGGCGAGGGTTGTATAGGTCGGTCCCTTGTCTATTAAATGTTAGGCAAGTAAAAGATCCCTACCCTTCTTAAGGGAAGAGGTTCGGCAAAATTCCTGGTTGGGGGTAGCTCGTCTACAGGCGTCGGTGTTAGGCCTCAGTAGCGGAAATAGGCCGACGTTAAATAAATGTATAAAAAAAAATAATACGTAACAAATCTGATTCTTGAACTTTTTGCTTACGTCGATAATAAAAAGTACATATCCCTCGATTCCTTCATTCAACACAATAACATGATTAAATTTTAATCGTGTCGACCTATTGTTCGAAATGATTATCACTTATATACTACATTTGCATTTGCTTCTTTTTGGATATATTTTTAATTTAAATATAACAGGTTGTCACAAATAAAATAATTATTTCAGTTGAATGAGATATAACCTTAAGTGGAAATTCTACATTCTTTCTATTCGCTATGATATCCTATTTGACCTCGCCCGAGACAGGAGACTACGAATTTAAATATACGAACTATAAGCGGTCAGATAGCGCAGTTGGATAATGCGCCTATGTATGGATCGAAAATAGAGTTTTAACGCCAATTCTGATGGGGGGAAACCAAATTCCAATTAAAAGGTGTGTGAAGTACTTGGGGGTCAGACTGGACGCAAGACTGACGTTCAATACTCACATCAACGAGACCATACGGACAGCCTACTCCATGTCCAGGAGTCTGTATCCACTCCTGGTCAGGGGTAGCAGACTAAGCAGACAAAACAAAAAATTAATTTATACCATGGTGGTCAGGCCGGCAATCACATACGCGGCACCGGTGTGGTGCAGCACATCGGTCACGACATTTAATAAACTAAAAGTTTTAGAACACAAATTTATGCGCCTCATTTCCAATTCTAGCAGATACACCTCCCTAAGAGACCTCTACGAACGCTGTAACGACATAACTCCAATAGCGGACTACGTTCAGGAAATATCTCAGAAGTTTTATGCATTCAAACTGGGCGATAGTCCGCTTACCCGCAACATTACACGAATTAGAGAGCGTAATGCACCCTTTCGGATCAAACACAAATTACCATACCAGGCGCTGCCCATTTTCCGGCAACCTCTCTAACCAACCTTCCATCTATCACAACTTCTTCTATTTAACTTTTCTATCATTTAAACTTTAAAACCTTCGACTCTCTTCTGTCCCTGTCTTCGTTTATGTTTGTTTATTTTTGTTTCTAAATTCCTCATTATCCATTACAGAACTAAATATTAAAAAATTCAAAATTACCCACCTCAATCTCAATTTTTTAAATCATATACTGGCATCTGGGATGTCCTGCGGTAGTTGTCTGAAGCGGGTTTTTTTGCTTAGTTCTCTTTTCCCGCATCAATTATCAAAATTTCTAAATGTTTTTTTTCCACAAGTGTTAGTGTTTATAGTGTTAGTGTTTTAAATTCCTCCAAGAGGAATATTTTAAAAGTAGATTAAGCATTTTAATTCGCCCTGCGCGGCGAAAGGTGTTGCCTTTACAAATTGTTTTTAGCCGCCGAACCAGACACGCCCCCCAGTCTTTCATCCGCCGCGACGATTCACGTCACGGTTGATCGACTGGTCCCGGGACGTGAGCTGGCGAGGCCATACATGTATATAAGAATTAAAAATAAATGTTTTGATTGATTGATTGATTGATATGTATGGATCGAGAGGTTAACGGTTCGATTCCCGAGCGGAGAGCTGTTTTTTCATTAAAAACATTATATAAAAATATTGTCGCGTGATCAAATGACGTCATAAATTAGTAATTACAAAATATATTAAAAGTTTGTGAGTTGGTCGATAAGTGGCGCTGAGGTGTTAATAATTATATATCCCGTATCTTCCTAATAATAAAATATTGTAGTCTTCAAAGGTTACTCAAGGTCACTAATTAATAATCTCATAGATCTGATGTATGTAGTAGGATTTCCCGTCTAAACTTGAATATCCTTAACTATAGGGATATCCCCGCTAAATTTGAATTTCCTGAGGATTTAAAATACCCGCCAGTTTGAGTATGTACATGAAGGATTTCCCACCTAAATTTGAATATCCTTAATCATTCGAATTTCCCGCTAAATTTGAATTTCCCCGTCAGCCCGTCGATAATGCAGATACCCAACTTACCGACATATCCTGGATTTAAATTTTCTCCGGTCGGTAATGCAGATTCCACGATTTAAATTTCCCGCTGTCGGTAATGCAGATCCCATAATTTGAATTTCCTGCACTTCGGTCGGTAATGTAGATTCCCTACTTAACGACTGGCGCCAATGCTGTGACGTCACTGTCTGGCTCAAGTGACCCAATACCTACTAAAATTCATCAAGATTTATTTCAAAAATATCTCTGTTGGGTATAGATCTATGCACACTTCGTTCTTCGCTTACAAGATTGTTTTGCGGATATAGAGAAAACTTCCCCAATATATTATATCCTGATATAGTAATGTGTCTTGTATATTCTAAAACTATTTTTACGATGGACGAAATGAAACAATGAAAGCGTATGAAATTCTTGAGGCATATACAGTGTCGGACTGGCCTCATTTGGCCCCGTCGGCATCAAATTTAATTTGGCCCCTACGACTTACCCACCCTCCCAAAGTTTTAGTCGCGGACAAATAATGTATCGAGAAAACCCTCCGATGCAGTGTATTTATATTTATCACTGAAAATAGAATCGAACATAAATATATATTATTTTTTTGCTGTCTCCCAAGAAACAATAAAGAAGTCTCCGAAGAAACAATAAATAACGCAAAGGTTTTGAAATTTTGTAGAAAAAAACATTGCATCGAGTTACTTTTTGTATTTCTAGAAATATGATCTATGACGTACGAGCAATATTGTAGTAGAAACTTCAAATTTAATTTAAGTGAAAGAATTCTCACGATATGAGTATTCGGGTAATAGACATTTCAGCTACTTCATGTCGGAGAACTATGCTCCGTGCTCGATTGCAGAGGTATGTAGTGCGGGATGTCTGAAAATTATTGTAAAACTTTATGGACGAACACATCTTTCATAGCCAAAATCAAATATTACAAAGAAAACTGCTTCATTTCAAATTTAATATTAGTGAAGTTAGTTGCATTTTGCATAATGTAAACCTAATTTTAAAAATGTGATATTGAATGATTCAAACACCGGGAATAAGACAGGCTTTCATTTAATAATTATTTGTGTATCAAGACCGTAAAAGCCAAGGTAAAGCAAACTTCGGATAAGGCCTAGATAGATTATTTGGCCGAGGTGCACACAACATTTTTTAGGCGACTGTCTCAAAAAGTAAAATAAAATATTTTTAAAATTGTTTCGTACAAATTACTGAAAACATACATTTGCAAGAAGCCTGCTAGGCTGACAGTTTTAGTTCGTTTTCAAGTTTATAACGAAAACAAATGAATACGCCACTAGATAGTTTATTGACAAGCCGTAACATATTTCAAATATTAATGATGATCAAGTAATACATGAGGCCGTGAAGTAAAAGCGGCCAAAAAAATAAGATTGACAAATGAGTATAGAGAAGTGACATTTTAGGAATGCTGTCAGATTCAATAAACGTCAATTTTTGTGACAGTAAGCTAAAAAAAAGATTCTTTTCAATAATTTTATAAAAGTAAAATTTTCATTTTCATTGTTTTACAAACATAATATGGTCAGCCTGGTTACTATTTAGATGTCTTCTGTGGCCTTTCTGCTACCAAAAAATTGACTATAATTCCGATTTTTCCTAATGAATCTAAAGGCCGAAGAAGAACTGTAAAAACGTGTAATTTCATATTGGAGTCGTGAAAAAGTTACAATTCCCTTTCAAAAAAATAAAGTTGCTTGTAATGGATTAAGTGGAAGTAGAAAATAAACTGTTTAGCATGACAAAAGTAGCGGATTTATTTCTTAATAAACATATCCAAATCAAAAATTATATTTTGAAAAATAAAAAAAATGCTAGGCGTTACATGCTTCTGTATCAACTGGTATACGCCCCTTAATATCTTAAAGATACAGTGTTATGAGACCAAATATGCATTTTGAGATATATGTATGCATGGCTATGGTATCTTGAGAAGAAATAATTATGCACAATCTAACAGTTAATTTTTTGCTTCTAGAAGATTAAATCCAATTTTCTATTGAAAAAAAATGATTTTCACGTGATTTTCGTTTGCGCTTTGGCCCCCAAACGTAATTTGGCCCCCAAAAGTGTTTGGCCCCGTCGGCAATTGCCGACCGGGCTAGTCCGACCCTGGGCATATAATCAAACTGTATGTGGTGGGGTGAGAAATAAAATGCGTAAAGCATCTATTCAAACGTTTTATTTTAGGAAAAGTAAGTACTGTACCCTTAGATCATTCAATGTGCCACTAAACGTAAGCGGCATATTGAATTGTCTAAGATATTGTACCTAACTTTTTATTTATAATGGCATTTAACAATTATTCTGTTTATTTAATAAAATATTTCCTATAAAATTTTGTTTCATTTAAACATTTACCTACTCCTATCTTATCATACGTTAAATCCGAATGTGGAGAAAATATTATTATTTTAATTAAGATTATAAAAATATAATCTATGTAAATGTAAATATTCATAAGTTAGTAAGTGTCATTTATTAGTAAGTGTTTTTGGTTGAGTAATAATTGGTTGAATAAGGCATTCATTATATTTTCTTTCTCAACGCCTAAATTCAAATTTTACAGAACCAAAATTATATAATCGATCAATAAAGCACTTTTTAAACGTACTGCTGTTCTAACCAAAACAGAGTCAAAGTAGCACAATAAGGTGAAAGTTCAGTTTATTAAAAGAATGATACATAGAAGTTAGTGTGATCAATCCATCTTTTCACACCTGAAGGACTTCTACTATATTTTCCTAAAATGAATATTAACATTCACAAAGAAAGGTTCAAAACGACTGTTTCGGACGGAGAATAATACAAAATTTATACTTACTGTTCGTTTTTGCTTAACTGTTTCACTGATGGTATCAATTGGACGTCGTAACACCATAAATCTAACACAGTAAGTATACTAACACTTCCTTAAAATTAAACCTGAAAGGGAATTTTGAAAACACAAGAATAAGACAATATAAAGTTCAAAAATATAGATTGAATCTCTTTAAAAAATCATGCTTTACAGAAACGTTCAAGAAAAATGTTCTTACAAAGTATAGTCTAGCCCGTGTACAACACATGGTGAGCAACAGACGACTGATAATGTACCAACTACCATCCGATATGCGGTTTATAGCTAACGATTGCACAAAAAGATTCAAGGAAAGTTCAATGTTTAACAATTTTTTGGTGGGCTTTTGCTTGCCTGTATTGACGTATTTTCAGTTCAATATCAATTTTGATCGCTCCTCGGAGCTTAAAAATGCTTGAATTGCAACGACTTTGAATTATATTTTGCAATTACAATTTCATACGTTCAGGCAAGGTGGTCCCATGCACATATGAGTACATGGTAACTATACTTTTCTGACACCGAATCACTGAGGAACCGGTTTAGGACAAATCCCGTTAAAACCCATCATTTTCCCGTCAAAATCAACTGCTAGAAAATGATAGGGGACCCTTGTTGCTAAAGGCTATTTTCGCTAAAACTCTCGATATACTTTGAATAGAGACTGGATTAACTTGTCCTCATATTTAACACAAAGCATGAGTTGCAGTGCTTAACAACGTGGATTCGTAAAAGGGTTTTTAATTTTGAAATTTCCGAAATCGAAGTCGATTTTTGCTACTTTCAAAATTTTGGTGGTCGGGGCGACATTACATCCCCGTGCAACGACATTTACTACACTTTCTAAAATTACGCTCCTTGATGAATTTTCAAGATTTTGCATAAAAACGCTCCGTAGAGCGTAAATATGATTTAAAATATCCCGCTTCCAACGGCATTTTTACGTGAAGCACGCTTTTCATGCGAAATGTTTCGGATTTTGTTACAGTTTCGAAAAGTTTATCGAGGGTTTTGGCGTGTTCTTTAACACCCGGTGAATCTTTTTGTGCAATGTTTTTAAAATTGTTGTGAAAAATGGATCTTTGGATGGAGTCTCCCATGTGTTGTACTCGGTTATTTTCAGACCGGCCTATCTGAAATATACATATATGCAAAGTTAATAAATGGCAATACTGCACATATATCGATGCAGAGCATTCGATTATTTAACTTTAAACATTGTATCCCACAATGGGATAAAAAAGAAAAAATTAAAAATTATAAAGATTTTTATAAGTATCAATATGAATATTGATAGAACTTTAAATTCAAAAATGGCATTTAAAAAAGCACTTTCGACGCACTGAACTTCATTAGTGTTCTTTCACTAATTCTTGCTTGCGTCTGCTCCTCTTCGGGATTATGGCTTTGTTGATCACCCTCGGTGTCGAACTGCCTTTTGGATCAGGTTAGCTGGTTCCCGGACTGCTTTGGCTTTGCGGCTCTGGCTTAGCTCTACAGCTCTGGTGTTGACATGGCACTGCTCAGTAATATGAAACAACATAAAAAAAATTGTTAACTTATACTGGTTAAATTAATAGGTATGGACTTTTTTTTTCCTGGGAGAGAAAACCTTCAAAAGGCAGACCTTGCGCTGTTGTTCTATCGCGTCAGGGGTGTGTGGGATTTTTACCGCACCAAAAACTCCATCTTCGTCACCACAAAACGCTTCAGAACCGCGTGAGCATTACTTCGAAACGCCCTGGGGGCCCTGATCTTTAGGCTTCTACCCTTCTTTCGTCCTCATCTTTCCTCTTGAGAATATCACAGCATAGTGTGCTAATTGTCTGCCAGTTTCTTTCGTCTTTTAACATAATTACGATGACATTTTCGCGGGTGATGGGTTGCCCTGGGAACGTATTCTCGAGAGCTCTGCGACAACAAGTTTTAGTAGACAATTGTTTCTCGATAATTAGCAGGTGGCAACATCGCATTCGGATAATTTTATCACATCTTTGTGTCGATTCCGAGTGTGCCCCGACGATTACATAAATCTGTGGGGAATATATTTAATTTTTCCTTGAGGTTAGGCCTTTAGGGAAGAATAAAAATGGCGACCATGTCAGATGTTAGTGAGGAAGATGCTAATAAAAAGTCTTATAAATGTTGTAAAAATAAGTTATTTTCAAGTGCAGTACGTGTATCTTGTGGATGTGTTTACCATAAGTCATGTCTTCAAAGAATCATCTCATCAGTGCAAATAATTGGTGATACAAGAACTATTTGCTGTAAATCAAACAATTCAACATCAATAAGTGAAGGAGATATTAAATCTACACAGGAAAATCTGGAAGTGGAAAAACTAAAACTAGAAAATACAATGTTGAAACAAATAATTCATGAAACCCGAGAAAACAATAAATTATTACAGGAAAATAATAAAACCTTAAAAGAAAATAAGAAACTCATTGAAGAAAAAATTGGTGAACTACAAAAAAGTTAATAATATTAATATGTAAATGGTGTAATAAAATTATTATTAATGAAATATAGTTGTTTTATTTTTAAAATTAAAATTGAAATAAATGAAACACATTATTAGATTATACATTAATTTATTTATAATTATTTTTGGTGACATAAATTAAAAAATATTAATTATTAATCCTAAATATAACCATATTTAAAGATATTTATTTTAAATCTATAATACATTTGTTAAGAAAGTGAACGTTTGCAAGAGCAGTGACTATATTTTGATTGGGTGTGTTCCATACATCTTGGTACCTTTAACGATTTTAGATTGGGTATACAGGGTGAGAAGTCATCGATCTATAACTCTATTCCATTTTAGATGATGCTGTAGAACATTTTTCTTTAATTTGCCTTTGCATACAATTATAACATCCTCTGACAATACATTGCGTCGAAAATTATTAACTGCGTTTTGACCAAGTCGATGAAGTATTAGTGGGAATTCTGACAGTTGAATATATCCATCACTCCATTTTATGTTTTCTAACCATCGGTAGTGAGTCTGTTCACCTTGGGTTAGTGATGAGAAAGGATTTGGTGGTTTGAAGAAATAGTGTGCTTGCTGATTAGTGTTACAACATAGAACAGCTAATTCTTTAACGGTAAAATCATTTGTTTTATATTGAAACCCCTGCAAGTCAACTATCAAAGTAGGAAATTGGCTACCTAATGACGTCATGGTAATAGGTATTCGTTACTTAGCACCAGCAATGCCACACTGAACTGAACCATCTAATGCGCTATAACTTAAATACGCATCATGAAGTATAAGTGCATATACTCGAGTTTGTTCGGGAAACTTCGTCTTCCGTGTCTCAAATTCAATTTTTATATCGACGGTGGATGATTTCATTGCATCTGGTTGGTGTGAGCAATCAATAACAAACAATGGATTTTTTCTGAATTCGCCAAGGTCCATCATAGGTTCACTCATATCTTTATCGTAATAACTACGTTGGAAATTTTCATAGGCGTAGTAGGCTGCAGAGTCGAGTTTCTTATCGAAATTTAAATTCCAACGTTCATATGGAAATACTTCGGCATTTAAATATAACCGAATATTATTTATATCTGCATGTATAAAACTTGCGGCGTCTTTGGTTCTGTCACTAGAGTTGCCATTGTTTTGAAATCCGATAGTGATGTATCGAGGTCTCTCAAGACTGTTAGTGGTTTTAACAGCCCATATATCAGAAGCAGTATCACGTAGAGTGGGTAGCTCATAGAGATCCCACATACGGTAAGCCATTTTAACTTTAGCATTATTACTGCTCGTATCAATTTTCTTTAATAGTTTAACCTTTTGTCTAACTTCAGGCACAATATGTCTTATCTTCCATTCGATTTTGTTAATTTCTAACTGTGCATCAACTTCTCCAATGTAAGAGTCTTTAAAGGAACGTGCCATAATTAAAATTAATTCCTGTTTTGTATTTAAAACACCTTTGGTATAATCTTCTGCAAAACCCATGAGGTACTTAAGAGGGAGTTTACCGCTGAAAACGTGGCTGGTAGTATCTAAAATATCCTGTTTTTTCTCGGTGAGACCCCAACCTATAGTTAGTAGCGATGGGAGGGATGTTTGTCCATATGACACCCTAGTTTTCATTGTAGTAGTGATGCCAGGCTTCCTAACGACAGCGACCTGTTCACCACCCATTTCATATATCTTATTTCTTCGAAGAGAAAAGCTAGCGCATTGTTAGATAGATAACACTTCTTGGTAACATCACTAGGGATAAATTTTCCTTCTATATAAATGTAACTCTCTGTAATGTCAAGTATTAAGTCCTGAAAATTGACAGGAATGCGTACTTCATCGGAGTTTCTATAATATGGTGAACCGTGTGGTTTATATGTATGCTCATGTAAGCTAACGAGTGACTGATCGAATACAGGTTCCTCGAACACCTCAAGTTTTTCACTAGATGTAAAAGTCACCATTATTAACTATTTTTCTCTCAGTTTTAATCCGATGGATCGAAGAAATGCACGGTCTTTAGCTGGCAGGTTATGTCTTAACCGTTTAAGCTCTACACGTTGAATGAGTCGATTTCCGCAGTCGTTAGTCTTTTTATCGTCTATCATATTGAAACGATTGTGTGCTAATCGTTGTTGATTATATCGGAAACCCATTGTGTTTGCAATTTTAAAACTGTTTTAATTCTAGCTTTACGATAATCTTTTCACCACGAAAATTGATTAAATCTCCATTATCATCCAATATGCGTAGTGTAATGTTGTCGATAAACTGACGTCCTTCAGGTCTAACAGGCAAATATATGATGTTCGCTGGCTCTCTGGTAAGTTTGTAACCTGGTTCAACATCTATGTCGAACTCGAAAAGGGTATGGGATTTAAAGGTATTCAGATATGCTCCAGAGATAATGTTGCAATCTACACGTATCATCCTTACTTTCATAATATCAACAGGTAATGTTGATTCATGATTAGTGTTTGAATGCAAATAAGTCGATTCAAATCCCAATAAATTACCAATAGAGTTTGCTTGTGTAAAGTCAATTCCATATTTTGACCAAATCTCACACTTCAGCGTATTGTTGTTCGCTCGCAATCGAAATAGTTTTTCTTTCTCCTCTTTCTTATCACTAGGCATAGCTTTTAGTATTGCATGATATATTTCTTCAATTTCATAGGTTCCGGAAGGTATGCTAATAAATGTGGGGGCTACTTTTGGTCCAGTTCGATAACAAAAACGATTGTTGGTTTCGTCTACGTTGAATATAGAATTGTAAGAATAGAATCCGGTTAATCCCAACCCATATCGTCTATTGGCATCTAATTCAATGGGTGGATAAAACTCGGCACTGAGCACACTAGAGCGGTTTGATAGAGCGAACGTGTACGACATGACTGATGATCTTTAGTGTTCTCTCATGAATTTATTGTGAGCTACAGCAATAACCGTGGTGTAATCTTCGTTTCTTGTTGGATGATGGAGATGCCTGTATGTCATTATTTGATGCTACATTAACATCACGCACTTTACAGTAGCAGTAAAATATTCTTCGAGGTGTCGGTCCATCATTAACATCAACGCTGCTACCACCATCATCATCATCATTGTAATGTTCTTGACAGTATTGATATTTTAAAATATCAATATCATTCTGGAGATGTTGGGGTAGTTTGTCCCATACTAATGCAATTTCATGTGCAGTACATCCAATCATTACTTCTTTAGGCATATTTGCCAATTGTTGTTTACTCATCTTCAATAGACTGCGTAAACGGGAGAACGCGATTAGTGATTGACCCATTTGCTTAATGCTTTCCCGATCCATTTCAAGGTCTGTAGATGTTATCTCTTAAGCATCTGTATTTATTTTGTAGTGAGAAACTTCAAACACAAATGGCCACACCACACTGTGTTGAAATTTTGTTGGCGATCATAGTTATAGTAAATTTTGTCGGTCGACTTTGAACCTCTGCGCAAGTATAAAACTAATTTTCTTGGTGGGGGTAAATCACCGAAACTATCGAAATATGTGACTAAATTTCCACGTTTCTTAAATGCCACCCAGTGTGTTCCAGGACCATTTATACTGTCCAGATTTATGATGACTGATTCATTATGACGTGGTCCAGAATTTGGTAGATTGTCGCGCATAAATATTCCCCGAAAATAAGGTACTTTAATCTTCTCTGCATAATATTTAAGATCGATATTAGTGAGAGGTTTTCGGGGAAGAGCATCTAGAAGTTTTTTGAACTTTGTGGTTTTAGATAAAGTCCTAGCCCTTTGCGATATGGTTTTAAATATAGCCCCTTACCACTTTTGCCTATGGCAATCGCCTCCCTCTGCCTATTATGGCGATTTTTTTCAGCTAATTCATCTCTATCCGTTTTAACATCAATTACTGCTTTAGCTATACCAGCATCAGTGCCAGCTAAACTACCCAATGCTGATAATCCAGCAAAAATGGGTATTAAAGGTAGAACTCCGCCAACTTTCGGTACTGGTATTATCCTAGGCGTACGAATATTACGTTTTCCACCAGCTGCTTTCATGTATCGTCGTGCTGCTTGAAGCGCTATTTGTGTCATTTTTTTTATGTCCTTAGCAATTGATCGTTTACCACCGGCTTTATTTATGTCTTCACGTACATTGCGTACTATTCCAGCACCAAAAGCTGTCTTCCTTGAGTTTTTCTTGTTTTTCTTTTTAATTATACGTTTCTTTGTAGTACGGGGTGTTTTCGACATACAGCCCATACCAAAGCGTTGTTTTCCCTTCATTATAGTTGTAACTAACCACGCGGCGGCCTTTTCTTTGAAACTTGCGTCTTTTGATTTAACTCGTTTCCAGGCAGCTTGTTCAAGTTGATAGTCTGCTTTGTGTCGGGCTGCTAAATTACTAGTGTTTTGATCGTATGCAATATCGTGCTGCTTACATGCAGCATCGAGCTTGTTTATACCAGGATCACCTCGTGCCAATCTTTTGTGTAATCTTGTACCTGGACCACAATACTGGTAACCTCCCGGTAAGTGTAGTTCAAATGGGAGCTTATTTATTAGAGAATTGACTACCCCCTTACCAATCTTTAAACCATGACGATTTTCACGTGTGTGCTTCTCGGCAGACACCATTTAAATAACAATCACAATACGTACATCTATTTATATAGTATCCATCCGTGCTACGATGCGCATTGTGAAGCAGAAACAGAAACTTGCTGTAGATAATTTAGATGAAAAAGTAGGATATGGGCTACAAGTCGAATCACGCCATGGCCCGCTACTTCCCTCAACTATTCGCGGACTCTTAATAGGTCCAAGTGCTTGTGGCAAAACAAATTTACTAATAACTTTGCTTACTCATCCACTTGGGCTACGTTTTTCAAACATATACTTATATTCAAAGTCCTTACATCAACCCAAGTATGAATATTTACGCGATATATTAGCACCGATTAAGGGGCTAGGATATTACACCTTCAGTAACAACGCGGAAATAGTGCAACCATCCGACGCTGAGCCTGAGTCTATATTTATATTTGATGATGTTATATGTGAAAAGCAAGATGTTATTCGAGCATTCTTCTCAATGGGGCGTCATAAACATGTAGATTGTTTCTATTTGGCACAAACGTATTCCCGCGTCCCTAAACAGTTGGTAAGAGATAATAGTAATTTCATAGCAATTTTTAAGCAGAATGATATGAATTTACACCACATTTTCTCCGACCATGTCTCACCGGATGTGTCTTTTAAGCAATTTCAAGAAATGTGTGCAGAGTGTTGGAAAGACAAATATGGGTTTCTTGTAATTGACAAGGATAGAGAAGTAAATGAAGGGAGATATCGCAAAGGACTTGATAGTTTCATATATCCATGAAGTATTGTCATTAAAATTTTAATTGGTCTACAGATAGCATCGGGATAACTTCAGCAGTGAGGCTGTATTTATTAGACATGAATGACAATGGTGAGAATAAACACAGTAGTGCTATATGTAGAAACATGAGAGAAGAAATAAGACCGAAACGCGAACTGATTGAGGCCACCGATTCAGTGCGCAAAAAATTCAACTCTGTGAAGGGAAGAAATGTTGAGAATCAGTTAACACTCGAAAAAATTTATGAACCCATAACAAAACCATTAAAGGTTATATCATCTGCTTCACATAACCAATCGCCAACACAAACTCATAAACCAACACAATCCATAGAAAGTGCAAGAGCTAGTACTAGTACATTGAAAGCAACACCTGAAACTAGTGATGAAGATGGTGACAAAAATGTAAGTCAACAATATTTTTTGGAAACACCACCGGGATCGTCGTTAATGAGCACTCCATGTTCAGAAAGTTCTATTAGTGGCGTAGAAGGAAAATGTGATATAGTGAAAACACATTTAGAAAATCTGAAATTCGACAATGCTAAGTATGACACTATATACGGTGTACGCTTAGACCCCAATACAGAAAAACTACAAATGGTAATGCTGAAATACGTTTTTCTAATGGAAATATCACATTGTGGCGTGGAACTAAGAAGGTGGGGACGTATTCTGGCAGTCCTAAGTTATATGATATTTATGAAACAACCACAAATTTCTCGTAGTAATGAGGTTATTATTGGTGACAAAGAGTGTCAATTATATGCAGAAATATTAAAACAGGCAAAGGCACCATATAAAAATTATGATATAAAAGAGGGTTTGAATAAATGTAAATGGAAGAAATTCATTAATGTTATAAAACCATTGGTATCTTCTACAGTTGTGACGAGATCCAAATCTGGTTCAGGTTTCCCTATTAACAAATTATACAATAATAGAGGTGTGGATTATGTATATTGGAATAAACCGAAAGAACTGGTGGACCGCCTTCGTCTGCTCTATAGCTCAAAAATGGCGGGTAACAACGGTGTTAATAACGAAATAATCAGTTTATTGGAAGAAATGAGGGAAGAAGGGATAATCTATTAGTGAAGTTAAAATTCATTTCACGTTTATTTGACTAGTATAAAATATTGTGAAATGCTTAAACGGGGTCAGACGTAAACAGAAATGGTTGTTGTAAACAACACAATTGACAAGTTCGGTAGACGAAGAAGTAATAATAAATCGTTTATCATACGTGGACCCCCAGGTATTGGTTTTAACCTCACGGCAGACAATCAATTTGATATGCAAAATAAGCGTTTACTGAACATTGGTGAACCAATAAATCAGAAAGATGGTGTAACCCGTAACTATGTAGATGAAAATATCGATAAATGTATGAAAGATATTAAAAAGGCATACATTGCATTTATGGAGAATCAGTGGACTGAATATAGTGAATTTGTACACAGCAAAATTACCGAGATGATTAATGACGCGTTGCAACACATTAATAAAGAAATTTCTGGAGTTAAGAAATTAACCGAGGACAATTATACTATTTTATATGATGCAATAAGCAAAGTGCACCACATTCTCGATGAATCCCGTCTGAAAGGTACGACAGTGCGACAGAAATCACTTGGAAATATTGTGGCACAAGCTGGGAGGAACGATCGTAATCAACAAGTGATAGATGAAATAGTGGCTGAAGTCACGGACAACGCTGCTACATTAGGAAAAAAGTGAAAAACAGACCTAAATTATCTATAAACGCCTGACTTAAACTTCAATTATGGTGATTAGTAATGAGAAATTACAAGTTGTTAACGAATTGCATAAAGCTTGTAGGAGAAATTTCCGTAGAAGAAGAACAATAATCAAAGGTTATGGTGATTTATGGTAAATGGATTTAGCTGAAATGCAGCCATATGCTGACGAAAACAATGATTATCGATACATTCTCATAGTGATCGATTGCTACTCAAAATATTTGTGGACTAGACCTCTAAAAAATAAAACTGGTGTTGAAATTACAAAGGCTATGAGAAGCATTTTACAAGAATCGAAGTATTCTCCTAAAAATCTGCAAAGCGATCAGGGTATGGAATTTTACAACAGAAATTTTTCTGCTTTAATGAAGCAATACATCATTAATCATTACTCCACATACAGTACGAAAAAAGCAGCAATTGCAGAAAGAGTAATACGAACATTGAAAACCTGGTTATATAAAGAATTCTCAGCTAGAGGTAAATACAAATGGGTTGACATTCTATACGACATTACAAAATTGTACAATAGTAAAATACATCGTACGACTGGTATGAAACCTGCTGATGTTAAACCAACTACACTTAAATGCTTATAATCACATTAAAATTGCTTTGAAACCTAAATTTCGTGTTGGCGATATAGTTCGAATCAGTAAATATAAAGGTGTATTTGAAAAGGGGTTCACACCAAATTTTTCAACTGAACTTTTCAAGATCGTTAAAATAAATGTAACAAATCCCACAACATATACACTCCAGGACATTCATGGCCAACCAATAAAGGGGTGCTTTTATGAAATGGAGCTACAAAAAGCTAAATACCCTGATGTCTATCTGGTGGAAAAGGTTTTAAGAAAGAGAGGGAATAAGGTTTTTGTGAAGTGGCTGGGATTCTCTAATGACCACAACTCTTGGATTAACGAAGCATCTGTTATTTAATATTGTCACATTCTTTATATAAAATATGTATATTTATAACAACTGATATTTTACTTATGTTTAAAAATTTCATAATAAAATGCGTGTATTCTATTAATATTTGTTTTATTTATTTTCCCGATATAGCAATTATATACATATTAAAGAAAAATATGTGCAAATAAAGTTTGTTAACATTTTGAGTGAATTTTTACAACTAAAAATTATTAGATGAAATCAAGAAAAATAATTTAAATAAATTTTATTGACAAGAAAATATTTACACCGAATTCTAATATATGTACTTAAAGTGTGTATAATACAGAAAAAAGACAAATACATATTTATGGAATTAATCAGGATATGAAATGCCTCGTCTCGGCAGCAGCGCTTCTGTGTCATGTTTGATCTGACCTCCATAAATATGTCCAACATTTTCACAAAGTAACACACAGTATACCGCCTCGTCTCTGCATTTTCTGCAAATATTGTTCCAGCAATCATCAGTGTACTTGTTGCAAACCAGACACCGCTGCCTCAATGGGTGCTCCACCTTGCATGACTCACAAACATCTCTGTTGGTTCCAAAATTTGTACGAACCAAGGATTGCAAACACTTGTAGCACTCATTTTCCTGACGCTCACGTGACGTTGCTTTTCGAGCGGTATTCATTGGCACTGGATTCTCTTCTATACAAGTTGGACATAGTCCAGTACATGAATTAATATTCTGCTTTGCCCAGAATTGGTAACAATTATAGCACACAATTGTACCATCCATACTATATGGATATACGGCGATTTTTGGTTTCGACTGCCACTCTCTTGGACAACACATTGCTGTTTTAAAAACAAGTGTACGGTATGACAGCTGAATAATAACTGGGTTCCTCCTCATGCGCCTGTTCGTTTAAGTAGTTGCTAGAATTGTCGATATCAAGGTCATGGTATATCGTTAGAAATGATGTGACGTCACCAGCTACATGTTTAAAAGAGGAGGCGCAACTCAATGTTAGATCAGTTGCTTTGTAAACTTCAACGTTTATTATTCGGTCAACTGTCTTATATATTCTTCTTCCATCTACTAAAATGGCTGCTGTACCTGCTGGTTGGGCTAACCTCAGATTCCTGGACTGGTTAGCATCCCTAGATGTCCTCAACAATCTGTGATACCTTGAAGAGGTAGAGGACGACTTGGCTGCTCCCGAAGACGACGAGGTAGAAGTTGAAGAGGATGAGGAAGGCGATGAGGAAAGCGACGAGGAAGATGATGAAGTCTTCTTTGACGCCGAAGAGGGTGCCGCTGCTGCAGACGATTCCAGCGATGATGAGGGTATCGTCGCGGATGTTCCCGATCCAAGAGGACAAAGGCAGATAAATTATAAATATCTGCCAAGGGTGCATCCAATGGAGGGTATATTCTGTACCAAATGACCTATGTGGCGGTCATGGTGATAGGTGGTATGGAGTATCAACTTTGCCACGGATGTTTCCTAGGTTACCAGTCCAGAGTGGATCCGGGGACACATCGGCATGTGGACTACCATGCCACTACAAGGATAGCAGGGGGCAGGCGGGGATATTGCAAATCTTGCAGAGATCTACTCTACCAGATTAGGCGAGTGAAGATCTGTAATATTTGCAATGTGAATAGATAATTTGTGTTTGTAAATATGTATATAGTTTTAGTTCTTAGTCTATTGTAAATACTTATATAATTAGTTTAAGTGATGTATATGTTTAATTCTTAGTTTATTGTAAATACTTATATAATTAGTTTAAGTGATAAATAAACTTGAAATTGAATTTTATTTTGTTTTATTTACTGAATATTTAAATGTAAGTTACACAATGTTACTATAAGTAATACTTACAAAAAAAGTGATGTCAATACTGTTGTGAGAGAAATCTGTGTATAAAATAAACCACACTTCAATTATTGTTTATGTTGCCAGTGCTATTGATCTATTGATGGTGTTACACACTTTCTACTCTTATTTATGTGAGTAGTGGGGTGGGGTGGGGAGAGGTGGTGGTGGGATTATATATAAGAAAGTCCTCCCCATTTGTAGCTCAGTTCCAAAATGAATCCCATTCAAGAGAGTACCATTACCTCAACAAGCGACTGCCCCAGAGAAGACATGGGAACATGGGACGAATATAACGTCCAGATGGAATATGATGGAGATGGTCCAGACTCCAGTGCGTGGGTGCAACCAAGGCTGGGCTTGGGCTATTGGTTGGCTGATCAGCGTGAGGTGCCAAGCAGACCATCTTCGCCATCAGCATGGTCAACGGCAACGGTGCCCCATGACATCTCAGATGAGGAGGATGACGGTCCGGACAGCAGTGAATGGTGGAGGCCACCTGTGTATGGAGAGCCAAGCAGACCATCTTCACCATCGGCATGGTCAATGGAAACGGTGCCCCATCACCATGACATCTCAGATGAGGAGGATTTTGAAGACGAAGAAGGGGGGGGATACAGATAATTAATATATGTAACTTTATGTACTAGTAATAATAAATACAATATTGTCAATTTTTGTTTATCTTTTCACATATTTAAACCATTTATCAAATAAATATATTCATATCCTTTAAATCATTTATTAAAGAAAATAGCATTGGAAATTTTTGTTTTTATAACACAAAAAAACAGAAGTGTTTTACTCATGAAAGTGCGAAATAAATAAATGCTCCATTTTGAACATTGAAAAATAATCTACGCATGCGCAATTTTTTTTGCATGACGGTGCTACTTTGAGCACAAAAATGAAATATTCTGCTTACAAAAGCTCAATTTTGAGCACTAAAAATAAACCGCGCATGCGCAATTTTCGTCGCAGGAGACGGCCGGAAACGCGCGAAGCTTGCGTCTCGGGCCGGGTGCAAACGCGGTGAGCGTGCCCTCAAGGATTCACGCGCCCTCAAGGATCCACGCGCCCGGGCTGTTTGCGGGCGCAGCCCGCAAACAGCACGGACGCTGCCCATATATATATATATATATATATACATATATATATATTGTGTATGTATTTTTTTTTATTGTTTTTTTCATATTTTCTTAAATCACTTGTAATATTAATACAATTAACTAACTTATAGCAGTTTTATTTATTTATTTATTGTATATGTACTTCTTTTATATGCATTATATTTCACATTTTGCACCAATTGTTAAATAAAAAAAATCGATTTCTGTAAAATCATTTATTATATAAAATTATTTGTTCATACATATAAAATAATAATTTTTTATTTTCTTTTATTTGTCATACAATTTAAATCACAATTGCTTACATTGCAATACTTTTATTTCAACTCATTACAATATTGCATTAATATTTTTTTCAAGACAATAAGAAAAGTTTTATACATTTTACATTATTTTATTTTTTTTACATTTTAATTTTACATTTTTAAATTTTGTTTACATTTTAATTTTTACATTTCCGTAATTCTAACTTAATACTACTTAATTTATATACAATTTTTTTTTATACTGACAATACAATTTCGCTTTTCCGCCGTAGTGTGTTAATACACTTTACCTTATTCCCAGTTTCTTTTTTATCTCGTGTAGCTTTCGGGATCTTTTTTCAGAGGCTTTGCGACGCGTCGCAATGCCCCTGAGTATTTCTTGCCCACGAGACTTATACGCGACCGCCTTCTGTTCATATGATTCAGCCTCTCGTAAGAGAGACTCCGCGTGGTCTTTCAAGCTGTCGTCGTTCTCGGTATTCGCCCTACAATCCATATCCTCCCGCTCAAGGTCATTGTAATATTGGTAAAACTCGTCGAAGAGGGACCTACCTCTTTGGGAGAATACCTCCGATTCTGAATCAGAATCATTCTGATTCACAATCGGAGCACAATTTCGGGGTTCTACCGGCAACACCACATTTGAACAACCGGCTTGTTCCAATGCAGCATTGCCAAACTTCGCAACAGGTCGAGTCGGCTCTGGTAACGACGCGCTCGAACAAGCCGGTTGCATGAGCACGTCGCCCTCAGACGATTTATTTTTCCCTTCCGTCAATTTCATAGAAGGCTTTTTAGCTACCGACTTTTTTATAGCAGCTTTTTTAGCAGTCGGATTCTTTACGCCTAATGATTTTTTTTCTACTGCCTTCGTAGGCTTCTTTGCGCCTAGTGATTTTTTGGCTGCTGCTTTCGTCGGCTTTTCAGGCATCTCTACCTGTCCCTTGTCTGAGACAGTATCGGGGATAGGGCTCAGGGGGGCAGGAACAGATTCTTTCGCTTCCAAAATCCTTCTAAGAATCGACATACCATCTTGACTGTGACCTTTCTCAGTATTTTCTATCTGCGCCTGAATTTCGTTGGTTTGTTTCGATGTTGAAGGTTTAGCCTCAACACTAAAACGACCTAAAACGAATCTTTTCTTTTAAAATAACGAGTTCGAGATTTGGGAAGTGATTCCAACTTTGATTTTTTAGATGGTGGTTCGAAATCAGAATCACTACCTAAATCATAACTCGTTTCCTTAACCGCAGACAAATTAGACCACGCGGAGTTCGGGTAGGCCTCACTCTGACATCCTACATTAGATGTGCCGGCTTCAGCCTCAGTGTGATTATTTATTCTAATTCCATCCGAGGCCAAAACCGGCGCGTCTAAGTTAGAGATACCAAGATCACTCAACAGTTCATCAAAACCAGGGTTGCACTGGTTTACTTGTTCTGCCGTGATCTCGATATCAGGCAGTAGTCCTACGTCAGGGTCAATCGGTGTATTCTGGTAGTTCATCGTACCATCACCCGGAGAAGCGTTACTGTTGCTGTCTTGCCCTGGCTTATAATTAGTTAAATACGTAACCAGGGTAAGAGGACTCAACGAAGTGCCTCCCTTACCGCTACCACCAGAAACACCAATCTTTTTTTGGCCTACCATGGTTACTTCCACACACGAACACAAAACGGACACGACAAACGGGCACAAAACACAGAACACGAAACGAAGCACAGAGCACAAAGGAAGCTGAGAATAAAGCACAGAGCACTATTTTTCACACTTCTACACTACTCGAGAGCTGGAGACGGAAAGAATCTTTGTAGCATTTCTGAAGTACACGAAACTAAACTATCCCCTCCACTCCCTACCACTCTTGTTCCTATTGGTTGAAATTATTTCACTCTACTTCTCGCCCCTTCTCGTCTCTCTCTCACTCTTACTGTCTACGGTACTCTACACATCCATACTCGTACAATAAAAAAAATATCACTTAGTAATTTAATTCTTTATTACATTAGCAACATATAAATTAACATTTTATTTAATACAAATATCTCTTATTTCCATTTATACATAATATGAAATATCGGTATGAATTTTCCAATTGAATATTACCATTACCGACCTTTGCGTTAACTAGTCAAATACATTATTAATAATTAGATATTAATTAGCTCAACTCGTTCATTGCTGTGAGTAATACGTCTAGTTTATCGCCATCTTTCACGACATTTCGTTCGGCGACACTATTTAAGGCTGATATTAACCAATGTAAATTCTGTTCAGGTTCACTTTGAAAAAATGTTATGTCTGAGTGACCCCAGGGTAAAGTTTTAGTGGTATTGGGAATCACGAAACGCTTATCGTCATAATAAGAAAGGGCGACTTTATTCCGCATCTCTGTATAAATATCGTGCAAGTGACTTCTGAAGGTATTCATTTTACGAAATATTAACCCACCCCGCTCAACAATTTTCCTGTAGTCATCTATTGTAAGTTGTTCTTGAATTACAGACTTCTTTACGCCTTTGGCTTTCTTCAACTCATTGCCAACCGATTGCACGTAATACGCTTTCGCTCCGGTACCATAAAAGCTGACAATAGGATCTTCAGGGAATTCGTCTTTCATATTCCCAAGCACTGTGTTACATGGCCTATGTCCATTTAACAGTTTATTTAAAAACTAGTGTTTTGTGGATAGTTAGCACGACCTGTATATTTTTTTGGATTCAGTTTTTGCAGGTGAAACTGTTTTCAACTAACAGAATTTTACATGTATAACTGCTAAACCATGTCACACTGTTTTATGTACTTAATTTTATATCTTAGGAACTTAATCCTGTTTTTCTACTAACACTATTATGTATCTCATATCCGTTGTAATACAGCATTATTATCCCAGGAAACAATTTGTCTACAAAATTTAGTTACATCAGATATCTATTTTTCAATTTTTATATTTTTGTTTACTATGGAGTACATATGGTTATTTTCCTTACCTTCTCTCATTCTATATATAGTAAATCCTATATCATGTAATATGTTACTGATTTATCAATAATATCAATACGTTTTACTACTTATTTACATCTGTTAATATTTGTTGTTATGTATAAAATAGAAATTGCAAAGGCAAATCAGCTGGCATGGAAAATAAACTATTATTATAGATTCCTTTTATCGATTATATGCCACTACTTTAGTTGAGTATGGGAATCTACAAGGCAAGTTGGTGCGCTTAAATTAACCACTGACAGATGGCCATACTTGTACGATTTTTATATTTTATAGCTTTCAATTTCAATAGGGAATTAGATTTCTCACATTTTTTTGGTAGCGTTGTTTTCCAGTAAACAGGATAAAAAGTTTACCTTATCAGTAAAACTCACCAGGAAGTCATTGGCTTGCAGCCTTTGTACTGATTCAAACATTATAATTTTTAACTGTGGACTTCAGTAATTGATATTACCATTTTTATATCCCAGTTACAAAGTGTTGAACATACAGTCTAAGAAATCAGCTTACTAGTGCATAGCTAATAATACTCGTGCATAGCTAATAATTACTCGTGCATAGCTAATAATAATTCGTGCATAGCTAATAATAATTCGTGCATAGCTAATAATAACTCGTGCATAGCTAATAATTACTATTGCATAGCTAAAATTACTTTTGTACTGCTAATCAGATTACTTTTGTATAGCTTAAATTAATTTCCTGCAGCTTTTGTACAGCTAGCTTAATATTTCGTGCAGCTAATTTAAATATATTTTGTACAGCTAACTAGCTTATATTTGCATAGCTAACATTGTTTAAATTTTGCGTAAATAACTTGCATAAATTTTGTATGTGCTTATATTTGGTTAAATTTCCTACAATTTTCACCCCATTCATTGAGAGACGTAAATTGCCAAGAAAAATTTAGAATTCTTGCAATAAGAGACAATTGTGGGCCTGGATTGCTGTCCCAGAACCAGCCACCTGACCCATAAACCATCTAAGATACTGGTATCAATTTGTTTTTTATATATATATATATTTTTTTTTTACATTTCAATTTGTCTCAAACCGATTTGTCTAATTTTTTTGTAATATATTTTGTCATTCATTTTAAACTATCTTTTTATTTCCCTTACCAACAATTTCAGTCCGATCTATAGCAGACTGGTTATTCGAGAAAAAGAGACTATTTTGCTTATTTCACTATAGATGGTGCCCAATTTAACATCAATTTTTCTTTGTCTCCTTTTCTCGAAATAAACAGAAATCTGTCGCTTATGCTGTACATGTCAGAAAGGGTAAGTTTCTCCACTCTTACGAATGCTCTGGCTGGACCCACGGCTCTCTGCTCCGGCTTAAACCAGCTAGTCGTCCGCACATGTTGCCTCAATTCTTTCTCAAAAATAAATAATAAGAGAAAGGAGGTAACAACTGGCGGGCTCTTTGTAATATTAAATTTATTCCCTTCCCTATAATTAGACGTATCGAATTTTTCCGGGTTTTGTACGATAAAGTCGTAGAAGTTATCTGTATAGACTTTAATAATTAATGAGTCCGTATCGGTGTACAACAAGGAAGCGTTAGCACCGAATTGACGTTTAATAACTTCATAAAAAAAGTTATACAGTACCGTCTTCGATATTCAAGAATGCAAAATCCTACGTAAATTGGTTTGTTATAGACTACATTCAGTTTGCTCATCACTACAAAATCCTCAGAAAAAATTGTGCAAGATTTGAAATTTGGACGAGCGATTAGTGCGTTTGCACCTATAGTTTTTCTAACATTTTCCCAATGAGTTATCAACTTTATATCTCTTCTATTATCGACGTTTTCCATGGTTTTGCCAAATACCGCATTACTCATTAATTTGTATTGATCCTTTTTAAATTTATTGGTCGCTGAATTTCTCATTTGCGTATTTAGATCGATATATTTTTTTAACCAGGGCGACTGCTTGAACGTAAGTACTCTATGTGTTTTTAACACCATTAAACCATTTCCGATGGCTTGTTTCAAGTTTCTATAATGCACAACATATCGCCTCTTATCGTTCAAATTTGGGATTAGTTTTGGTGATTTTGATTTTGATTTGGGTGGTATGATATTTTCTACTAAGAAAGGGAGATCTGAATGTAAATCGTGTAAGTCTTGTGGGTAATGTATGTCTACTTCAAAAACATACCCGTGTGGACTCTCGTCGGAAATATTAGTAACATCTAAGTCGATAATTTCTCTTTCGGACAACCACTCAAACCCCCCTGTTGGTAAGAATTGTGACATACTGTGACCATATAAGTTCGTAGCATCAAGATATGTGATAAATGACGACGGTTCTGAGGGATCATAATTAGGTAGAAATTTATTATTTGCGATATGCTTCCTTTCTGTACACTGGCTCACACCACCGCGTATAGCTTTTTTAAAAAAATGTATCATATCGATATCTGTTAACAATTCAAGTTCTACCTCTGTTAGTTTTAACATAGCGTCCCAAGATAAACCTGGAGCTGTGTAATATTGAGCGGGATCCAATTTATATTTATCCAAGCAAATTTCACGAAAATTTTCAAATACATCACACAAAAGAAGGACATCTGATTTTAAATAGATATCTGAATAATCACCCAAACTCTGACACTCGAACAACCCCCACACGTCTTTAGCTCTTTCATAATCGTCATCTAATATATGTGTCTCATTTAGGCTGTCATAGAATTCAAGCTTGGAGGATAGACTCCGATTGTTTAGTTTCTCTAAGTCATCTACGAAACTGTATGGAAATACGCCCTTCCGCCGCATTAAAATAAATTTTGCATTATCACTAAAAAAGTTCTTCGTTGTAACCATTTGACTATCGTTCAAATTTTCCCCTCAATTTTGTAGCGATGCTGACATAAATTTAAAACTATCGATGAAACGTAACTGCAAATATTTATTTTTTGTTTCCCCCTTGTCAGTAACATAATTAACGTAATCGTGCATGTAAAGGTGTTTCGTAAAAGATATATATTTTTCCTTGTTTTGCGGTATTACGTCCACTTTATCTTTATGAGCGCATAACTCTTTTACAAATAGGTGAATATCATATCCGCTCATATTGTGAAATATGATGGGTACAAAATTTGGTACTTTATAATTTAAATTACAGATGGAGTGTGCGGCACCGAATCGTATTTTACCGGTTAAGTGGCAATGGTCTTTCACCTTTATATCACCTTCTGCAAAAGGCTTCTTATTACATATACCACAAATGGTTGCATTGTTAAAGTTTTCTCTTTCTATCGTTGTAAGCGGGGAGATAGGGACTACTTATATCTTTCACATATCTATTATAAACTTCCCTTAAATCAGCCTCTATACGAGATACAAATACTTTAGCTGCATCAGATCCACGATATAGTTCAAATTTAGAAATGCTATTATCAAAGGAACATTTTATGTAATACGCGAAAGAGTAAGGTTCATGAATACATGTTTTGTTGGTATAAGAGTGCTCAGGATTTGGCTCACACGTATTTATTGGTTTCAAAATAGATTCGAAGTCTGCATAGACTACAAATGGTACTTGCATTTGTCTTTCAAAATGTTCAAATTTTAATATATTTTCCGGTACCCGTTTCCCATATTTATCAACCCGAAATTGTGTCGATGGTGTTGTAGTGTAAATATGATTACAATCATTTGTTTGGTGAGACATTAGCTGATGTTCGTTACAGAAATACAGCAAACACCCATCACAAAAATATTTTCTATGTCCGTGAGCGGATATTTGATTTGATACTAATCCAGATAAATTTTTTATCCAACAATAGTGAGTATTAGCGCAATCCGATTTACAATGGTGATTTTCGTCACATTCCGCGGAAATTAATAATAAGTTAACATGAATACGTAGTTTCTTCTGAGAATAACGCAAAGGTCCGACAACGTCATATTTTACTTTATTATTCTCGAATTTCTTTTCTAACCCATACACATTAATAGATATATTATTTAATTCCTCAAATTTTGAAATGTCTCTCAATTTCATTGGAAAATTCATACCTGTCAAATTTAAAACTCTTGAATAATGTGGATAAGATGACACCCGAGATACACCACCATTTGCAGGATACAATGCTGAAGTGACTGCCCAAGCAAAACAGTATTGGTCCTGATTTTCTATATTCACTACGGCCTTTTTATTTTCGATGAACTTTGGTAACTTGATATATGATGAGCCACCCATTGGACTGTACTTGTTTATATTAATTTCAACAAATTTTATTTGTTCGAGGGCCCAACCTAAAAAAAATTTTTTTTAATTATTATTTCACACTCCAGTAGATATTTACATACCAGAATCACGCTCTTGGAACTCAGTAGTTTGAGTAATCATCATATCTATAAAAGTATCGAGGGCGTTACCTAAATCCATACCTTCATCCAAGATTTTATTACAAGTATTAAACGATTTAATTTCAGCTATTTCTTGTGCTTGTAATATGTAGCTGGCGAACGTCTCCATGTTTACTTTCACGGTTTTATGAAGTACTAATATTTCTTCCAGTAAATTCAATATTTTATGTCGAATTTCGTTGAAAAATATTATATAGTCAAGTTTCTCATTATCACTGTGCACTCGGTAAGTTATAATTCTATATTTGAAAGCACTTCGAACAATTTCTACACCATCCATCAAACGTATGCATGAATTTGTTCTGTGTTGCAGTGTTCTTTTATGAGACTTCATTTGGTTTGTTGTTAAAGTCACATTACAGCTGTAACACATTTGCACAACTGCAGATGTTGATGGGTTCGAATCCAATTTAATTTTTTTTGCTGGTACTCCATTACCATTTAAATTGTTACATACCTTCCTCTGATGACGTCGCATATTGTCACTGCGAGTGAAGCTTGCACCACAAAAACTGCAAGAATACATCTTTGCTTCTTTACTCGAGGAACTTGACGTTAAGAATGATCACATATTAACTCCTTTCACTCTTTTATAGAAAAGGTATACTACGTCACAAAATATCAAACCCCACTACATGTTTTTATTGAACAAATGTAATTTTAGAGGTCAAGTTGCGTGGCAAGAAGGTAGCGCCATCCTTGCACGCTCTAATAGTATTAGCCAAGGCCAAGGTCGCAGCAAGTGATCGTTCTGGGTAAGAGCAACACTGCACTCTTCAAGTCGAAACGCACTGCGGCCGTCCAAGGTCAAGGTCACGGTATCTAGTCTGGGGACCTAGGCATACACCGTGACCTTGAATGTCAAGCCAGCAGATTCACGCTCAAAGCCAAGGTCAAATGCGCTGCGACCGTCCAAGGGCAAGGTCACGGTATCTAGTCTGGGGACATAGGCACACCCTGTGACCTTGAATGTCAAAACAGCATGCGTACGTTCAAGGTCAAGGTCAGTGGTGGGGGGAGACCCAGCTTCGGCTAACTTCCTCTACTGAAGTTCTTACGATACAGAAGAAAATAATTCGCACTATCACTTTCACATCTCCACGGGATTCCTGTAGAAATTTATTTAAAGAACTTGACATATGAACTGTTCCATCATTATACATTTTAAGATGTGTATCTTATGTAAAATCTCATATCGACAATTATACTTCAAGAGATGGAAATTCTGTTCATCAGTTAAGAGTAAATTATAACCTCGTAATCCCACAACATAGGTTAACTACAGTAACCAAAGGACCTAATATCATGCCTATCAAATTATTCAACAAGCTTCCCACAGAACTAAAGGCGGCAACAAGTAATATTAAATCTTTTAAGAATAAAGTACGATCTATTTTAATGGAAAAAAGTTTTTATTCTGTTAATGAGTATATGAGCTCTCGCTTTTAACTTTATATATATATATATATATATATATATATATATATATATATATATATATATATATATATATATATATATATATATATATATATATGAAGAATCAAAAATTAGTAATTAGAGCTCATATACTCATTAACAGAATAAAAACTTTTTTCCATTAAAATAGATCGTACTTTATTCTTAAAAGATTTAATATTACTTGTTGCCTTTAGTTCTGTGGGAAGTTTGTTGAATAATTTGATAGGCATGATATTAGGTCCTTTGGTTACTGTAGTTAACCTATGTTGTGGGATTACGAGGTTATAATTTACTCTTAACTGATGAACAGAATTTCCATCTCTTGAAGTATAATTGTCGATATGAGATTTTACATAAGATACACATCTTAAAATGTATAATGATGGAACAGTTCATATGTCAAGTTCTTTAAATAAATTTCTACAGGAATCCCGTGGAGATGTGAAAGTGATAGTGCGAATTATTTTCTTCTGTATCGTAAGAACTTCAGTAGAGGAAGTTAGCCGAAGCTGAGTCTCCCCCCACCACTGACCTTGACCTTGAACGTACGCATGCTGTTTTGACATTCAAGGTCACAGGGTGTGCCTATGTCCCCAGACTAGATACCGTGACCTTGCCCTTGGACGGTCGCAGCGCATTTGACCTTGGCTTTGAGCGTGAATCTGCTGGCTTGACATTCAAGGTCACGGTGTATGCCTAGGTCCCCAGACTAGATACCTTGACCTTGGACGGCCGCAGTGCGTTTCGACTTGAAGGGTGCAGTGTTGCTCTTACCCAGAACGATCGCTTGCTGCGACCTTGGCCTTGGCTAATACTATTAGAGCGTGCAAGGATGGCGCTTCCTTCTTGCCACGCAACTTGACCTCTAAAATTACATTTGTTCAATAAAAAAATGTAGTGGGATTTGATATTTTGTGACGTAGTATACCTTTTCTATAAAAGAGTGAAAGGAGTTAATATGTGATCATTCTTAACGTCAAGTTCCTCGAGTAAAGAAGCAAAGATGTGTTCTTGCAGTTTTTGTGGTGCAAGCTTCACTCGCAGTGACAATATGCGACGTCATCAGAGGGAGGTATGTAACAATTTAAATAGTAATGGAGTACCAGCAAAAAAAATTAAATTAGATTCGAACCCATCAACATCTGCAGTTGTGCAAATGTGTTACAGCTGTAATGTGACTTTAACAACAAACCAAATGAAGTCTTATAAAAGAACACTGCAACACAGAACAAATTCATGCATACGTTTGATGGATGGTGTAAAAATTGTTCGAAGTGCTTTCAAATATAGAATTATAACTTACCGAGTGCACAGTGATAATGAGAAACTTGACTATATAATATTTTTCAACGAAATTCGACATAAAATATTGAATTTACTGGAAGAAATATTAGTACTTCATAAAACTGTGAAAGTAAACATGGAGACGTTCGCCAGCTACATATTACAAGCACAAGAAATAGCTGAAATTAAATCGTTTAATACTTGTAATAAAATCTTGGATGAAGGTATGGATTTAGGTAACGCCCTCGATACTTTTATAGATATGATGGATACTCAAACTACTGAGTTCCAAGAGCGTGATTCTGGTATGTAAATATCTACTGGAGTGTGAAATAATAATTAAAAAAAATTTTTTTTAGGTTGGGCCCTCGAACAAATAAAATTTGTTGAAATTAATATAAACAAGTACAGTCCAATGGGTGGCTCATCATATATCAAGTTACCAAAGTTCATCGAAAATAAAAAGGCCGTAGTGAATATAGAAAATCAGGACCAATACTGTTTTGCTTGGGCAGTCACTTCAGCATTGTATCCTGCAAATGGTGGTGTATCTCGGGTGTCATATTATCCACATTATTCAAGAGTTTTAAATTTGACAGGTATGAATTTTCCAATGAAATTGAGAGACATTTCAAAATTTGAGGAATTGAATAATATATCTATTAATGTGTATGGGTTAGAAAAGAAATTCGAGAATAATAAAGTAAAATATGACGTTGTCGGACCTTTGCGTTATTCATATATACATATATACAAACATAAAATTTATTGAGGTTGCAGTCAGTGATAAGGTATTTTGGCCAATACAAAAAGAAAACTCTTTGTTATTGTCAAGCTTTCGCTAATGTTTATTAGCTTTCTCAAGGCATTAACTTGAGGTTAATTTGATAAACCTGCGTCGAAACACATGGCAGGAAAATTTCTTAAAACGTAACTAGTGGTCGATCCCACACACATAGCTACACTCCCACTGTTATAAATAAAACATTTAACTTAAGTTTAGTTACACATGTTAATAAAATCTGATTAAAATTTCATTTAAAATAATTAACAAAATGGACTCAGTTGAAACTATGCTGAAGCCCAGAGATGTTAACTTAAGTTAAATGTTTTATTTATAACAGTGGGAGTGTAGCTATGTGTGTGGGATCGACCACTAGTTACGTTTTAAGAAACTTTCCTGCCATGTGTTTCGACGCAGGTTTATCAAATTAACCTCAAGTTAATGTCTTGAGAAAGCTAATAAACATTAGCGAAAGCTTGACAATAACAAAGAGTTTTCTTTTTGTATTGGCCAAAATACTATTACGTGTTTACAGTTTTCAGTAAACACTCTGTGGGTTTAAATAACTTGCAACAAGAATTTTCACTAACCACTGATTTTATTAATCATTAAAATTACACTAGCAAATACTTAAAAATCACACAACTAGTAATAACTTAATCTAATATAATTTCACTACTTTTAGAACACTATGTATGTACTTTTCTTCTTAAACTTGTCAACTCTTATGTAACCTAAAAACTCTGTCTGTTTACTTCACTGAACTAAACTGTAGTCTTCCCCCATCTGCTGGATTCACCTCTTTATATACACACTTGGAATTTCCAGAACTCTATTTCTAGAATTCTCCATAGTTTTCTACTATGTACTAGATGACTGTTCGTCAATTGGCTCATAGATGGCGCCACCCTACAGGTTTCCTTTCACCTTGAACAGGGACTTAATCACATTTTTCCTCGTTAGAGGGCAGCACATAACACTGCCCCCTCCTTAAGCCTGAACGTCCCGGTCAGGCAATTCAGATTCCCCAACATACTTCATACTTCGCCAACCTATCCAAGTGCACGATCTTCATCTTGGACTTCTTACTACGTTGAATTCGGTAAACAACGTCATTGATCCGAGTGATGACTGAATACGGTCCTTCCCAGGGTGGGTGAAGCTTCGGAGATCTTCCCTTCTTTCGCTGTGGGTTATATAGCCAAACCAGATCGCCCTCCTTGAATCCTGCTGACGTTCCCTTCCGGTCATAGCGAGCCTTCATTCTGTCACTAGCTATGCTAACTTGGTTTCGAACCAATTCGTGGACATTCCTCAGCTGTTGACTAACTTCGTCTGCGTAGTCATCCACGGACAGTGGCTTCTTATCTGGTGTACCAAACATCAAACCACATGGCAGTCTGATCTCGTGCCCAAATATTACACGAGCCGGTGTCTCTTTAGTAGTCTCATGAATGGCAGCCCTGTATGCCATTAAGAAAAATGGTATATGTCGATCCCAATCTCGCTGGTTCTTGTGAACTACCTTAGAAATATGTTCCTTCATGGTTTTATTATGTCGTTCCACCATTCCATCTGACTGGGGATGAAGAGGGGTTGTCCGAGTCTTGTGAATGCCCAGCAACTCACAAATTTTCTGAAATACTCCCGGCTCAAAGTTTCTCCCTTGATCGGAATGTAACTCCAGGGGTACACCAAATCGGCATACAAGGTTATCCACCAGAACTCGAGCAACAGTAGCTGCTTCACGATTTGGAATGGCATAGGCTTCCGGCCATTTACTAAAATAGTCCATAGCGACCAGGATGTATTTATTCCCATCATCTGTCACTGGGAATGGGCCCGCTACATCTATAGCAATCCTCTCAAAAGGAGCTCCGACGTTATATTGCTTCATTTGGCCCCTACTCTTCGTCTGTGGCCCTTTGGTGGCTGCACAAGCCTTGCATTTGCGGCACCAAGCCTCCACATCTGAACGGCTATTTATCCAATAAAATCGTTCCCGTACTTTAGCCAATGTCTTATTCATACCGAAATGTCCCCCGGACACTCCATCATGTATTTCCTGAAGTACTTTTGGGATCCGACAGCTGGGTATCACCAGACACATGGTAACTTCCTTCCCATCTGGACTTTCCCATGGTCTCTTTAATAGCCCATCTACAACCTTAAGGGAGTCCCATTATGCCCACAATGCCTTCAGCTCCACACTTTTGTCCGAAACGTCCTTCCATTCCGGTCGCGTTCCTATTTCTTTTGCCCTTAATATAGGACCAATTACGCTGTCATCCATTTGTTCTCGTCTTAGAACTTCCTTTGTCCAATCGTCTGGAACATCTACCTGAACTGTGTTTACTGTTACCGTGCCCTGTGCTTTTTCAACCCGATAACAGTGCTTGCAGTCATCTTTGCACGGTCTTCTTGACAGAGCATCTGCATTTTTATGGGATTTTCCAGGTCGGTGTTCGATTGTGAGGTCATATTGCTGCAGTCTTTCTATCCAGCGAGCCAGTTGACCTTCCGGCGTTTTCAGCTGCAATAGCCATTTTAATGCAGCATGGTCGGTCCTGATTTTGAAATGTTGGCCATAGAGGTACTTGTGAAAATGGTCCACGGACTTAACAGTGGCCAATAGTTCCTTCCTTGTTACACAATAATTCCTCTCCGGTTTGGACAGTACCTTACTGAAATACACGATTACTTTTTCCTCTCCATTTTGGACTTGAGATAGTACACATCCAATTGCGGAGTTGCTAGCATCCGTGTCAAGAATATAGAGGCCCTTTTGTTGGGGATACGCCAGCACAGGACTACTGCATAACGCTGCTTTCAGTTTCTTCCATGATATTTCACACTCCGGTGTCCACTGATATTTAACTTTCTCCTCCGTTAGCTGGTGTAGTGGCTTTGCTACATCCGCAAATCCTTCCACAAAACGTCTATAGTAAGTGCAGAGGCCAAGAAAGCTTCGTAATTCGTGAACATTTGAAGGTCTTGGCCAATCACGTACGGCAGAGATCTTGTCCGGGTCTGTCTGTATTCCCTCCGAAGATACGACATGTCCAAGGAATTTCACTTCTTTTTGGAATAGTAGACACTTCTTTGGATTCAACTTTAGGTGTGTATTTCTGATACTCCCAAATACTTCTTGAAGATTTTCCAAATGTTCCCTGAAGTTTCGTCCCATAACCATTACGTCATCAAGATAAACTAAGCACGTCTTCCAAGTTAGTCCTCGGAGTACAAATTCCATCAATCTTTCAAAAGTAGCTGGCGCATTGCAAAGTCCAAAAGGCATCACGATGAATTGATATAAACCAGTACCTGTTGAGAAGGTAGTCTTTTCCTTGTCGTCAGGGTGAAGTCCCACCTGCCAATACCCACTTCGAAGGTCTAGAGTTGAAAACCATCGTGACCCTGCCAGCGTACTTAATGTATCGTCAATTCGTGGTAGTGGATAGCTGTCTTTCTTCGTAACATCATTCAACTTCCGGTAGTCGACACAGAATCTCAAAGTTCCGTCCTTCTTGGCAACTAAAATTACCGGTGATGACCAGGGACTGGTGATTCCTCAATTACTCCATCTTGTAGCATCTTTTGAACCATCGCAGCAGCTTCTTCCTGTTTAGCTAGTGGCAACCTCCTAGGTTGTTGACGGATGGCGGCTGAATCACCAGTGTCTATCCGATGCTGTACTATATCAGTTTTCGTGAGGATGTTTGTGTTTTTGGCAAATACCGCACTTTCTTTCTCCAAAAACTTGATTGCCTCTCTACGTTCATCCTCAGATAGGTGTTCAAACTGGGAACTCAACAAAGTCACAACTTCCCTGTCTACGCTGGTTGACGAACATTTCTCCCCTTGCTCCTCGCACCTTGCTATCCATTGGACTGGTTCGTAGGATCCTATTGCCTCGCCTTCCTTGAGAGTCACTGAGTGGGAATTTAAATTAGCCACTCTAATTGGAATTTTGTCCTTTGTCCGGGTTAGAGTTCTTGCTAAGACTACGTTTTCTGTCTTAATTGAATCATCTTTTTCAACAAGGCCAACACGGTATCCACCAGAGTTTCCTTCCAGAATGGCCTCGATTATTTGTTCTGAACGGGCAGGAATCTTGATTGTCTGAGCCGTCAGTAGCCTCACTTTTTGAAATCGGTCATTTGCTGTTGACAAAATAAATTCTTCATTTCCGATCTTTAGGACTCGTTCTACCACGCCAAGTACAAATTGATTTTGTACTCCCATAACATCCAGCCCCAAAATGAAATCATCAGTTATGTCAGCCACAATAACCCTATGACTAAAGCACAGGAGTCCAAACTGCAGATCTACGTCAACTTCTCCATGAACCCTTACCCTGTCTCCTGTGGCTGTTCGAACGACCAATCCATTTTGGCTTTTATCAACTTTTATTCCTGATAAAAATCCGGGCCGCACTATTGACGACGTGGCACCTGTGTCGATAGTGAAGATACATCTCCTTTTGTTTACATAGCCATCCAAAAGCAGACTACTCGGGACTCTTCTAATCTGGGAAACCCGTATCTCTCTGGGGGCACCGTGTTCACCAGCCAGCACAGCCCCCAAGGTGCTGGCTATCTTTAGTTTTCCTGCGGCTCTTCAGTCATTGCGGTATTTACTCTCTCAGGGCTCCGCTGCCGACAGTTTCGCTTAATATGCCCTGGTTTACCGCACTTATAACACCGAATCACCTTCCTTGACTGTTCATCGCTCTGTTCTCTTTCCTGCTTCCTTGGAGCATCTGGTTTTGTCATCAACTGCCTTATCATTTTGTGCATGTTAGCCATCAAAGACTCCATATTTGATTTTTCTAAACGGTCCTCTTCTTCTACCTTCATGGTTCGTACTCTCGGATGTGCAGTCTCTTTGTAAGCGGCTTCAACCTCGAGGGCATGGATCAAAGCTTCACTACCAGTCTTATCTCGGGATAATCTAAGGACTCGCCTGATCTCCTCATCTCTTATGCCATCGATGAAAGTACCAACTGTTAATTGTTCCTGAAATTCTTTGGGCGCATCCGGGTAAGCCAGGTATGTCAGTCGCTCAACAGCTGCTTCAAAATCTTGTAAACTTTCCCCAGCCTTTTGTGTGCGTGATTTGAGCCGAGTCCGGTATACTTGGGCGAGGTGTTGGTCGCCATATCTTAGATCTAGTGCAGCTTCCAAAACTTTAAAATCCCGTTGCTGCGTCACTGGGATACTCTGAAGCAACTCTGAGGCTTGGCCCCTTAATGCTAGCACCAATGCCATAGCTTTGTCTTCATTACCCCAATTGTTTGCGTATGCTGCTGCCTCAAATTGTCTTTTATAGGTTGACCAAGAAATTTGACCATCAAAGGAAGGCGGTTGTAATCGAGGACCTGACGATGATAATACCAGTTGGCCTCCTTGTTCTCTTAACAGTCGCTTAAGTCGCTCTACCTCTCCTTCAACTGCACGAAATTTTCTTTCTATATCGGTAACTTTCCCTTCAACGCCAGTAACTTTTTCTTCGACACCAGTAACTTTTTCTTCGACGCCAGTAACTTTTTCTTCAACGCCAGTAACTTTTTCTTCGACTGTAGTCACTTTTCCTACAACGTCGGTAACTTTTCCCTTAATGTCACTAATTTCTCCTTCGACGTTACCAACTTTTTGTTCAACTTTATCTATTTTTTCCTTGACTTCATTAGTGGCTGACAGGATAGCATCTTGTTGCACCTGTATAATTTTTCCCAATTCTTCCTTTTCTTCTTGACGTCTTCTTTCTTTTTCTTCTTCACGTCTCTCCTGTTCTTCTTTTTCTTTCTGACGTCGTCTTTCTTTTTCTTCTTGGCGTCGTTTCTCTTGTTCTTCTTTTTCTGCCTGACGTTTCCTTTCTTTTTCTTCTTCGCGTCTCTCTTGTTCTTCTTTTTGGTCTAGCATCATTTTTCTAAATTGCTCGAACATGTCTTGCATTTGCTTTTCGGCAGACATGCTTCTTGTTTCCATCCAAACAATTAACTCGAAACAGCACGAACAAGTCTTATTTAAAGTCTATATCGCTTCTCAGTTGAAACCACTTAAAAACTACACTTCAATATCTCCAGTGGTTTCCAAATAGAACACTATGGAACTTCGTCGAATTCTTCAGAAATTCTGTTGCAATTCCGCTTCTGACACCAATTGTTACGTGTTTACAGTTTTCAGTAAACACTCTGTGGGTTTAAATAACTTGCAACAAGAATTTTCACTAACCACTGATTTTATTAATCATTGAAATTACAGTAGCAAATACTTAAAAATCACACAACTAATAATAACTTAATCTAATATAATTTCACTACTTTTAAAACACTATGTATGTACTTTTCTTCTTTCTTTTTTTCCTAAACTTGTCAACTCTTATGTAACCTAAAAACTCTGTCTGTTTACTTCACTGAACTAAACTGTAGTCTTTCCCCATCTGCTGGATTCACCTTTTTATATACACACTTGGAATTTCCAGAACTCTATTTCTAGAATTCTCCATAGTTTTCTACTATGTACTAGATGACTGTTCGTCAATTGGCTCATAGATGGCGCCACCCTACAGGTTTCCTTTCACCTTGAACAGGGACTTAATCACATCTTTCCTCGTTAGAGGGCAGCACATAACAATACCTTATCACTGACTGCAACCTCAATAAATTTTATGTTTGTACCTTAACTAGTCAGTCAAGACTACCTTTCTAAAATTTATATATATATATATATATATATATATATATTAATTATTATTCAAGTTTTTTAATCTGTAATCTTTAATGTAATTTTATTTTTTTTTAACATCAAAATTAAAACTTAGTTCTTAAGATCTTGCTATCGACTATATTTCAATACTTTTGTAAAGTCTGTGAAAATAAAGATTTTATTATTATTATTCCATTCTTTCAAATATAGATAATAAAAAATTGTCCTACTGCTCACAACAGCAAAAGAACATGATAGATTTATTGAAAAGTCGAGAATATGAGATTCTAATTTCGGTGAAATTCTCCACAATTTTTTCATTTAAAGACATTTTAAAAATGGGAAGAAATAGCAGTGATCCTGAATTCAATACCATGATCGAAAAAAGATTGGGAACAATGGAGAAAATTAAGAAGCCAAATCTTGAAACGTAATTAATTTAACAGAAAATTGTTTTGTTAGAAATAGCCGTTCTCATATACACATGGGTTTCTCTGATTTTGTAATGCAGCTTCATTATTTTCCACATTTTCGTCTACATTTAAAATTTCTATGTCTTCATTCATCATATTTGTAGAAAATAATGAATAATTAAACAACCAAAAAAATCTCTGTGCTGTGCCGAGTTAAACATAACCACACAAATAGAAACGCAGAAACGCTTTTGACCCCTCTCCCTAGCGCAGTAGAATTCAGTATAAAAAATGATATTCAACCCAACATTTATGGTCCTTACAAGCCAGTAGAGAGAGCACGTCAATTATTATCCTTTTTTATCTGGTGTTGATCACGACATTTGATTGTCGACGGGTTATACCTACTCTCTTTTATGTCTATTAAAAATTGTCTGCTACGACATTAGAGAATAACGAAATGTTCATTTCATTAGACAACTGGTATTTGTCGTCCACGGACCACGACATCGGTGTGGTGACATTTGAGAATCGACCCCCTGCTCTCATTTCTGCTGCCCCTCGCTCCACAGCCCATCTACGACAAACGAACAGAGTGTGCGCTCCGGTGAATCCAGGTCTGTGCAATACACACATCTGTCGCCTGCAGCTTTGCCAATTCTGGCCAAATAATTGCCGAAATTACCATGTCCAGTCAGCATTTGCGTTAAGTAATAATTGATATTCCCATGCTTCCTCCGGGTCCACATCTGGATATCAAGGATAAGCGTACGTGTCCACTACCCCACGGTTGAACTTTCCAAAGAATTTCTTTGGAACTTTCCCACCGCGCTTGCCATCTTTCCATAAGATATGTTCTATTATACTCCTTGGAATTATTGTCAGCATCGTAGTTAGTAGCCACGGTTAGTATAAGATACGGTTGGATTAATGGGCGGGGACTGTGACGTTACAGTAGTCCTTGGAACGCGCCATATTTGTATCGTTTGTTTGGTCACAGACATGGTTTGTCAGATACTCTGTGGTTTGGTTGTGCATTGTGAACTTGTTTCTTTACTTTTGTGTATTCGGTGTATTTTAAAGACGCTTTAAAAAGACTATTATTAGGAAGTATTGTGGTTTTCTTTTGGGAAGTCGACTTGCCCTAATAAAAAGTAAGTACAAGTATTGTTGGTTCATTCTATATTTGTTGGTTAATTTTTTATTATTATTGTGTAGGTAAATATTGTTTTTTTTTTACAGTTATGCCTGGAACAAGGTGTGCCGTGGCTATATGTAACAATAGTTTACAAAAGACTAAGCAAGGAAATTTGGCTGTTTCTTATCATAAATTTCCAAAAGATGACAAACTATGATGTTTCAATAAAAACTTATTATTACTATTTTATTTAATTTTACGTAATGCTAGATATATTTTTTTATTTTCATTGCTCAGATAGATATCGCAGTCAGCAACGTTCGATTACCAAATTTTCACTCATTTCCTAATAGTCTTAATTAAAAATATCTTTAAATAAATTTAATATATCACCTAATATAAAGTTCGTTCGTATGTGAGAATACTGTATATAACATTTTCCTTATACATCTTCGTATTTTTGTGTGCTATGCTAATACCTAAAACCTTGGGGTAACATATATTTTGCTTTAAAATTATGATAAGATAGGACGATAGCTTACACGCTTTTGTTCTATGTTAAAATAAGAAATACAGACTTTTTGTGCAGTAACTTAAAAATTTTTTGTCCGATTCTAGTGCGTCCCTTTCTTATTAAGGCAAATTTGTATAAAATAAATAATGCCTGTTTTTTTGTATTGAAATAAAATAATAATTGCAAGATATATAAGTGGAAGCAATAACGACTTACGAGACTATTAATGAGGGAGAACGAGACAGCGTTATATGCGAGCGTAAACGAGGTCTACTTTGACGTCAATGCACTAAACATTTTCTGATTGGTAGGGGCGGGCATAATCCAACCGTATGTATAATAACCGTGGTTAGTAGCTGCCTCTCGCCGGCCAGCAGGTCGATCGGTGGGGCTGCTGCAATAACTTGCAGCGCATTGGTCGAAGTAGTGCGATAGGCTCAGCATATCCTGATTAGCACCCTGCGCTGTGTTGCAAGGAGTCTGTTTCTGTTCCTGGCCGTGTTAAGTTCATCGGCCCAAACTGGAGCCGCATATAGGAGAATAGAATTAACGACAGTGCTTAGAAGATGGCGTGTGCATGTCCTGGGCCCGCCAGTTCTAGGCATAATAGATAAATAGATAGATGTTTGTTAGTTCTCGAAAAAAATACCCTTACGGTGTAGAACGTGTCTAACATTTACAAATATAAAGCATAATAGTGTATAAAACGTAATAAATGTATAAAACATAATAAATATTACATATACAACAACTGCATTAAAGTTACAGTTATAATAATAAAATACAATATGCCTAATTGGCGCAGAAATGAGGATCATACTATAAAATTCTCCAATGATGTAGTAGGCCTTCTTTATTAAGACGTTATACAGTATTGTTTCTAACTTTTCTACTGGATGATTTCTGATTGGAATTGGTAATTTATTATAGATCTTTATTATGGAAAATTTCACATTTTTTTGCAAGTAAGTATATTTCATTCTGTCACTAATCAAGTCAGACTTATTTCTGGTGTTGTGGCTGTGGTGCCTATCACAGTTCTCAAGAAGGTCCCTGTTATTACAGATAAATATCACAGATTCATAAATGTAAATGCATGGTAGGGTAATTATTTTGTTATTTCTAAAGTATATTTTATAGGATTCGCGATTTTGTAATTTATAGATATTTCTTATACACCTCTTTTTTAATGTAAAGATACGTAACATATCTGGAGAATTAGCCCAGAAGATGATTCCATATCTTATTCTGGATTGTATATAAGAGTGGTAAGCAATTAGGGCTGATTTGGCATTAATCATGTTTGAAATCACTTTTAGTGCATAACAGTATCGTGCTAGGCAGCTGGCAAGCATTTCAATACGGCATTGCCAATCTAAGCGAGAATTAATGTGAATCCCCAAGAATTTCACACTGTTTCCAGTAGTGATCTGTTTATTCCCATGAGTTTGATTAGGGCCATAATTGCACGCTCAGCTTTGTCAGTAACACGCTCCAGATGGACATTCCAGAATAAGCTCTTGTCGACATAGACACCTAGATATTTAAGATAATCCTTGGCCGTAACTTCTTCTTCTTCTAGCGTTTCTACAACCATTTCGCTGGCGATCTTCCGTCCCGTTAATTTGACAACTTCAGTTTTATCTGGAGCGAGTTCTAGTTCGTTCGTCCTCATCCATTCACTAATGGCCGCGATCATGGCACCTGCCTTGGCCACAACGCGATCTTCACTGGTGTCGACGACGACCACTATAAGATCATCCGCAAATGCGATAAGGCGGCAACCTTTAGCTATGTCCGTGTCTTCGAGCTCTAAGACCCCGTCGTATAGCACGTTCCACAGCAACGGTCCGAGCACCGATCCCTGTGGGACTCCGCAAGTGACTCCTCGGCTGGTATGTCAATCAAGAGACTTCTCACCTCTAAGTAACTCTTCACCAGTTTAACCAGGTAGGCCGACACGCCCTTCCGGTTCAAGGCCTGGACTATCAGCCTCCATATGATGCCGTATTAAATGCATTTCTAACATCCAATGCAACCGCGAGACAGATCTCACGTTGTCGCCAGTTGCGCGACCTGGCAGAGCGGGCGGCACATATAACTTCTTGGATCGCGTCTACCATGGATCTTGCCTCGCGGAAGCCATACTGGCTGTCGGAGATAGCCCTCCATTGGAGTCCAGCTTTGCACCAATCCTCGTACCGATGATCCGTTCCAGGACCTTTGCCGATGTGTCGTTGAGGCAGATCGGTCTGGGCACTGTCCCCAGCGGTTTACCTGGTTTTGGCACCAGTACTAACCACGTAGTCGGGAAGTCCCCTGAGGAAATTACGTTATTATACATTTCAGTGAAGATTTCAGTATGTAGGCTCACTGCAATCTTTATGACTTCGGGCGGGACTCCATCAGGTCCTGGGGCTTTATTAGATTTCAGCCTTGCTGGTGCATTGACGACTTCCTCTCTGCTAATAGGCGGCGCTGGGAGTATATCTTCGACAGTTTCCCGTACAGTTTCCGGCCTCGGCGGGAAAAGTACCTCCGCGAGCTCAATTTTACTCTCAGTAGGGAGCCTGAGTTGTTCACTTACGCCGATCCTTTTACAGGTGATGCGGTATCCGTCGCCCCAAGGGTTTTCATCTACCGCCGCGATTATGCTGTCCCAGTAACGGTACTTAGCAGCTTTGATGGCCCTCCTCAATACACTTGCATCGCAATATTCCATAAGACTGGTCTCCATGCAGCTGAGCATCCCCGGTGTTTCGAGATTTCTTCCTGGTCCAAGCTCTTTTTTTTTTGTAGACAGGTTTTACGTAATGCTGCGTTCTCGTTGTTCCACCAATAAACTGGCTTCTTGCGTGGGTTTACTGTTGCTGCCAGAGTCGCTCTGCATGTATTTCTGAGAGCCTCAACAACCATGACGGGCTCCGGAGTTCGTATTTGTCCAAACTCAATATCGATCCTATTCTTGACGGCCTCAGCTCTACTGGCCTTATATCGCCAGCCTGTACTGGTGTTTGGAGGAACTTGCGTAACCTCATTCTGTAGATATGCCTGGTCCAGTTCAAAAGTGATCATAATTAACCAAGATGGCTGCTAACACAAGTTCATGTTCTGAGAGCATACATAAAAGTTGCTTTAAATGTTGCAAAAATAAAGAAGATAACTATTTCATCTGTGTCAATTGCTATGGTATTTATCATAAAAGCTGCTTAACACGTATGAACAAAAGTTTGTTTACGTTTATCACCAACAATAAAATTAAGTGCTGTGAAGTGACCAGTGATCATGAGGAAATTTTAAGTGTATCCAACTATGATGATATAATTAGTGATTTAATGAAGATAATGAAAGACAAGTATATATTGAAACTTAAGCATGAGAATAATTCCTTTTTGGAAGAAGCTGTTCAAAACGAAGAAGAAATGATAGAAACAATTGAGAACCAACAAAAAGAAATTAGGCTGCAGTCAGACTGAAACCATCCACTACCGTCGACTTTCATCAACCAACTATTAAGAGGGCTAAGGAGGTCCGCCATATTGCCAAAATACTGGGTATAGAATTACGCTCCTTAGAAGGCATTAATTTAAAAATTATGAATGGAGATCTGTCTATAATAATGTTTTGTATTCCGCAAACTCAGTGAAATTGTTATAAAACCGTTGATATAGAAAAAAAAATCATATTATAATTTACCGAGAAAAATACGAAGTTTGCGAAAGTCTTTGGTTGAATACCAAAACTTTTTCTAAATACAACATCCTAAAATACTCAATATTAAAAGCGCAAATCTATACCCCGATGTTTTGGAATTTGTACTCTGGGATGTGGCGTCATCTGCGGCCTGATTTTTAACTAAAACAATTTGACAACACTGTTTATGACTAAATTTGTAAATTGATAAAATCTATTTGTCTGGAAAGCTAGCGATCGAAAGACAAAGACAGCAGCTCTTAGCTGAGAAAGATGGAAGGAAAAGTTTTAAATTATTTTATTGTTCAGCTCTGAGCGCCTGTCGTATTTCAGTTTATTCAAGAGTTGTTTATATACATGTGCTCTGTGGTTTATATTCATGTTCCTAACAAGTGTATAACTTGATGTAATGTGAAAAAACATTTATTTTCGGCAAGATAGCCGTTCTCATATATATACATGGGTTTTCTCTGATTTTGTAGTGCAGCTTCATTATTATCCACATTTAAGATTTCTGTGTCTTCATTCATTAATTGGTAGAAAATAATAAATGATTAAACAGCGAAAACCGAAAAAATCTCTGTGCTGAGTTAAACATAACCACACAAACACAGATGTAGAAGCGTTTTTCACCCCTCTCCATAGCGCAGTAGAGAGAGCACGTCATTTATTATCCTTTCTTATCTATGGTGTCGATCACGACATTCGATTGTCGACGGGTTACATCCACTCTACATTATGTCTATTAAGAATTGTCTACTACGACATTAGAGAATAATGAAATGTTCATTTCAATAGACAAAAGGTATTTGTCGTCCACGACATCGGTGTGGTGACATTTGAGAATCGGGTCCCAGGGACCCGATTCTCAAATGACGATCAAAATTGTCACTTGTGACAAATTGTCGATCACTGATGTCGAGTAACTTGTGATGAACGTATTCTCGAGAGCTCTGCGACAACAAATCTTAGTAGACAATTGTTTCTCGATGATTAGCAGGTGGCAACATCGCATTCGGATAATTTTACCACATTTTTGTGTCGATTCCGAGTGTGCCCGAGTCCCGACGCTTACATAAATCTGTGGGGAATGTATTTAATTTTTTCCCTGAGGTTAGGCCTTTCCATTCTTTCAAATATAGATAGTAAAAAATTGTCCTACTGCTCACAACAGCAAAAGAACATGATAGATTTATTGAAAAGTCGAGAATATGAGATTCTAATTTCGGGGAAATTCCCCACAAATTTTTCATTTAAAGACGCTAAAAAAATGGGAAGAATTAGCAGTGATCCTGAATTCAATACCTTGATCGAAAAAAGGTTGGAAAATCTTGGGAAACAATGGAGAAAAAAAGCCAAATCTTGAAATGTAATTATTTTCACAGAAAATTGTTTTGTTAGAATCGGCAAGATAGCCGTTCTCATATATACATGGGTTTTCTCTGATTTTTTAGTGCAGCTTCATTATTTTCCACATTTAAAATTTCTATGTCTTCATTCATCAATTGGTAGAAAATAATAAATAATTAAACAGCGAAAACCAAAAGAATCTCTGTGCTGAGTTAAACATAACCACACAAACACAGATGTAGAAACGTTTTTCACTCCTCTCCCTAGCGCAGTAGAGGAGCACGTCAATTATTATCATTTCTTATCTATGGTGTCGATCACGACATTCGATTGTCGACGGGTTATAACCACTCTACATTATGTCTATTAAGAATTGTCTACTACGACATTAGAGAATAACGAAATGTTCATTTCAATAGACAACTGGTATAAGATGTTTCATAAAATGTTTTTTTGATTTTTGACATTATAATTATGACAATTAGATTTTGACGGCGACGCGTATGTGTAAAAAAACTCTGTAAAATGTTTAGTAAATAAAGACTATCTTTTTGTAATTAGGTAGTATCAGCTGACGTCACAACCGAGCTGCAACTTCAGTTCAGTGGATAGATAAGTTTTTGCGACATTTACAGTCATTTAGTTATCCCAAATTTTAAAGAATTTCAGAGCTTTTTTAAAAGCTTTTTTTGTGTAAAATTAACAGTTAGTGTTTCCTTTTACTAATAAGTTTGGTGATTTGTTGAACTGACTTTAATTTTGTGTTTTATTTGTGTTTTTTAACCGACATGTTTTTTTCCGTACTGTCAACAGGTTTTTATTTTCGAAATGGTGAGTTAATTTTAGCAATTAGGATTGTTAAATTCATTGAAATTTGATCTATACACTTCATTTCAGGAGTCACCAAATTATATTTTTAAGTTAGAGTATAGTAATGGCGTTGATCCATATAGTTTAAAAGTGGCAGATTTGACAGCATCTTTAGATGATATCCCAGAGATTTATAAAAGTGTGGTGATGGATTATTTATTATTTCGAACGAGCCCTATGACCAATGATGAAATTAGAGCATGTAAAAGTTTAGATGCCTTTGCCCAGCTTGCCTGTAAATGGATAGAATCTCTGGGGGCAAAAAAAAATTAGCAAACGATATCTTGGTAAAGTAAGTGTAGATCTGTATGAAATTTAACGTTTATTATCAAAGTATATTACTTTTGTCTGCAATGTTTAATCACAAATTACTGTTTTTCAAGCATTAGAATATTATTAAAATGGGTTAAGGATGAATATAATTTTTGTTTTAGGTTCGGCATTCTCAGAGAGTGTCAGAAGCAACACTTAAGCCTTGGATTGTTGTATGAGGATACGTCTGTGACGGATGTATTGGCTTATTGAATAAAACTCAGTAACGAGAACATTGATATGGCTGTAGTATTAAAAAACAAGGCCAGATGCTTAGACTATGCAGTGCGCTTTGGCATTTCACAAAGATTTTTATGTAATCTATACATTTGTAAATTATGCAGTTATGATATTTAAAAAGTTAATGGCTTTATATAATGTATATACAGATGTATGTTTCCTAAGTTTACATGTAGAATATGTTAATAAAAATAACAAAACCACAATGTATTGCTACAAAGTAAAGTATTTTGCTCTATGCTGCTCTATCAACATTTAATATATTCATCGTTTTTTCTTCCTGAATTTAAAAATGTTCAGATACATTGAAAATCCAACGAAGTTTTTCAAAAAGTTAGGGTTTTATTTTTCATTCTTCCATGTATTTTGCATTGTTTAGTACACTCAGTTTAAAATCTGATTTGATCTTAAAACCCACCTTCATTTATCAACCCAAAACTATGTCTATTCGCACGTTACTGGAGGAGGATGTAATTAATAACCATATAACTACATATTCAATCAGTTTTATTTGTGTTATTAACAATACTTTTTTACACGAGTCAATATAATAGAATACATGTTAAAATAATGTGTAAAGCATACTAAAAAAAACGTTACATATCACCTTAAGAACAATCTACACTTTAAGTGAAATCTTAAGAACATTTATGCATCCTATTTTGACTAAATAGGCGAATTCACTGTCAACATTGCAATATCTTATAAATGATGTAAAAACTATCGTATAGGTACCCATGACAAAATGTTTGGAACATATTCTTGCATTTTTTATTTTCGATTCGAGAAAATCATCTTTACAGAATGCTGCTGGGCAAGCTCTACTTGTCGTCTGGTTTGAGCAGATGGAAATCCCAAAAATCTAACTGTTCTTTTTTGATTCCATCGATTAGTGCACACAACAACAGCCGTCGTTGACATTCTGTTTCTAAAATGGTAACAAATTCAAACTCATTAGAAACTTTTGAGCTTGAAGTACCTACAACCCTGCCAAAAATGCTTATAGAAACAGATAAAAATAAAGCTATAAGGTTCTATGAGACCGATAACATTTTTTGAACGAAATTAGTCGATTTCACATACAGTCATATTAATAACCATAAAAATCCCAAGAGATATTCTTCCTCAGTATGACGGGAAGTCGTTGTGCAATAGAATGGCATAGAAACTCATATGTAAAACTGTTTCATCATCTACATAGATCCTCTCCATAAAGTATATATTTTAAATTACTTTGGAGATATTTCTATATGCCATTTTTGGCAGGGAATTAATAATATTGTCAGAAAATATAAATTTCACAGCAATGGATATTAATCTTTTATAAAACCATTAATATTAGTAAATAGAAATTACTACTACCTAACCTATTATATCCTATGTCAATATTGGCTTATACCAAATCTATTAATACATATATTAAATGAATATTTAAGCAAATAAGTTATACAATATACATACTTAACAAAAAAAACCGAAAAACTAAATTATTAGCGTTATTAATGTTTATATTTACAATTTACGATTTAACAGGGATGTTAACATACCTGACAACAAATTTTTCTTTTCCAATAATAGCACTGATACGATATGTATCAAAATTTCTTTCACACTAGGCTCTTAAAAAAACCTTAATAAATGTCTCCACACAAATTTGTTATTAAAATTATGCACCACTAATTTTAGAATTGATCACAAACTAAGACTTGCTCTTATGTCAAATTCTTCAACAATCCACTTAACCGTTTTCAGGCTGTCAAATGATGACGTCACTGATACTACCTCATTGTGTGCTTCAAAACCGTAAAACTACAATGCAAGGACTGTGGACGTTTTCCAATTAAGTGGGAAAATATGAAAATACCTGATCTTAAAGAATAGTTCACCACTTCTAATAACACTGTTCCATTTATATGAAATGAATTCTTCAGTACTGATACACTTATCCCTTCATCAGTACCAGCCTTATTTGGTAGACCTTGAACTATTTTCTTTAGACTCATAATTCACTGGAGTAAATGTGTCTCTAACTTTTCAAACTCTTTTTCATTTGGTATTATTGCCTGATTTGGTGATTTGGAGTGTCCATGCTTTCGATAATTTCTTTTATGCTATCTAGAAAGTAATCATTAATTTTTTTTTTATACGTTTATTTAACGTCGGCCTATTTCCGCCCATTTCCGAGTAGGGATCTTTTACTTGCCTAACATTTAATAGACAAGGGATCGATGGCTTTACATCCCCTCCGAAGGATGGTATATCCCATATACAACCCTCGCCTAAGGTTGTATAGCTTCCGCACATACACTGATATACAAGCCGCTGGAAGATGTTTGAGACGAGGACGCGGTCTTCGTTGTGAACACGAACAGGTCTCTGGGTTTAATATTTTAGCGCCAAAATGGGCGCTATGAACACGAACAATTCTTTATTTAATCTTAATGCTCCAAGTTGGGCGTAATTTGGGCTGGCTAGCTTGACTGAGACCCCCAGAGCCTCTTGTGCGCTTAATTTTTTGAAGAGTTAAGGTTGGAGTGGTATGTCCTTAAACGGAAGGATTCGGCCAATAGGTACACCCTGTATAAATGCAGAGCGTAAAACAGCTTCTCTTTATTTGTACGGGCACAAAGCTTCACCCTGTATGAGCTTTTATAGCTAATTTCACTTTTTGGAATCTTGGGCAGGGCCTACTTGGGCACCCTGTATATACTTCTGGTTCAGTAATAACACTTTATTTAACACGAGATTATAATAATTTTTATTTAGGTAAAAACACAGAGTTGAATATTTATAGGTTTTAAAATTAACAAATTTTCTTTCAGGTAACGTATCGACACGTAGAATTTTGCCTTAGTCGTTGCGGGGTTCGTTATGGTTTAATCAGATCAATAATTCACTACAAACTAAAGTCGCGAGGACGGATTTTTTTACTTAACTTACTTAAAACTAGAGCCGCATGGGCGTTAAACAAAAAATTAGCACTTTGGCTTAACAAAAATTAAACACCGATTTTTTACTAGGGGAGTTCTAGGAAGAGGCACGGGTACACTTTCAGATTCGTTACTTAAACCGGAAAACACTACTTTGGATTTAGGCTCTGTGGCGACCAAAGGACAACGCGGGAAGTAAGAACTTATTCGTAGATACCGGAAACACAACTTCTCGGAGCCTCGGCACGCTTCTCCTTTTATACCCTTGATGGGGCACGACGTAGCCGAGGGCTGGATGAGAATTAAAACGGGAACCGGACATTCATTTGGGCTATGATTGCGTAATGTTGTGCAATAGTTTTTGAAATTTTGGAAATTTAAAATGAAAATTAAGTATATTGTTAAATCGGCTATAAAAAAGGTAATGTTTTGGTGTAAGAATGTCGGTTGAATCAATTTTATTTTATGACATTATTTTATATTTGCAATAACTGTGGATATGACCGTGGTAGCGTTGAAGGTTCAACTTTAATCCATATTGAGGATACGTTTAACTGTTACGCGCGATGTTGTATTTGGTCATAATAAATTTTATATAGGGTAACGGAGTGAAGTTGGCGACGAATTGCCAGCATTGAAAAGGGATTTAGTAAATTGGACATAGATTTTGGTGATTAAGAAAAAAAAGCTTAATGTGGGAAATTGATGAAGATAGGGATGAGTGGCCAGCAATTCATGGGAACACGTAAACTGGTCTGGATTTTAAAAGATTATTTCATGGGTGGTTCGTGGAGATAATTTAAAGGGGTTTAAAGATAATTTAAGAAAATTGAAATCGATGCGAAAATTTAGATACGGGGGCTTGTAGACAGTTTTGGGAAGTGAATAAAATTTTGATAAATTGAAGTTTGGGGAGTAAATTGATAATGAATTGAAATGTTGAGGGGGCTGTATTGTTAAAGTGTGTCTTTTGTAAAAATTTATGGTCAATTTGACTGAATGGGGTGTTTTAGCTAATTTGGGGTTAGAATTTAGATGTCGGCGAATTATCGATAATACTTAAAATTTATCCGATTTTTTTGTTAATAATTATAGTTTTTCGGTGTGCTGGGTGTCTTAAGGACTTTTTTATGGTGTTTGCTAGGTTAGCCTTGACAAATGATTTATATTACAAATTTTGATGATTTTGGTCGGCGATTTTGATAGTATGGGGAATATACTACAACAGTTGGAACGGTCACCCATCCAACTACTAACTGCGCTTGGCGTTGCTTTACATCACATATCGAAGTATGTACATAGTAAAGACGCGCCCACGCTCGCCCCTTAATCATTAAATTTATTTGCTATAATTTTTTCATCTGCACTGCACTAATTCTTTCGGTTTGATTATTTTTAAATGATTTACATCACTTTTATTTCTATCTACTGTAGCTTCATAATATTTTTTCTTTGTTTTCTTTATTAAATCTGTCACCTCATTTCTCTTAGTCCTATAATTTTCCCAAACAACTCCCAGTTTAGCTCTTTCTCTTTGTTTAGATAGGACTCTTATTTCATCCGTATACCATTGATTTTGGTATTTCACAGTATTAAATTCATTTTTAAATGGTGCAACAGCATTAAGGGCATAAACTACATCTTGAACAAACACGTCAACGTTATTATGGTCTTTATTATATTATGTTCTACTTAAATAATTTTTAAATTTGCTAACATCGAATTTAGATCTTCTTCTTGCTTCACCTTTTTTATTAGTTGTATTTTCTTTATTATTTTTTGTCAAAACAATTAATGAGTGGTCTGTAATCTTTGGTGTACAGCCGCCAAATTCTTTCATCTTTTTACGTAAAATTCATCCTTACTCCAATCCAGAATAAAATCTCCTCAAAATACTGTCTCATTATCAAGCACATCTTCAATATACTTTTCCAATAGCTCCAAAAACATAGCATTACTACTTGATGGTGAATGATACATGTTGTTAGTAAAAGTCGATTTAAAACATTTTTGAACATTTAACCAACCATTTAAGTGTTTCGCTATATTTCTAAGTAAAGTATATTTTACACCATGTTTTATATATATTAAAATTCTACCTGTTCTTGAGCTTATTGAATTACATCTGTCCATTTCATATCCAGATATACTCAATTCATGATCCTCAACATCTTCTTTCACGTGGGTTTCTACCAAACATAAAATAATTGGATTATTGGTTTTAACAAATTCTGTTGGTTATACTAAAGGAGAACGGAAACTTCGAATTTTTACGTGATTTTTTCAGGATACCTTATTTTGGGGTCGTAGAACACGAATCTGAAATTAGTTTTGCGTGCATACGAACCGTTTCTCAAAAAAAAAATGTTTGAAAATTTTTATTATGACGCATTTTTTCATGCACTAATTTATACACCAACAGCACTTGTATATGGTCTTTTTTCTTATTAAGATCACACTATGTCCTTTATAGAACAATAAACCCTCCACTTAATGCAGAAAATTCACTTTCTTTTGTATAAAAATCAGAATTTTATTCACAGAAACTGTATTAGATGAACCTCCATCTGTCATTTGATTTTGATTACATATATTCGCATGCGTTGTTTGCGCATGTGTAAGGTTTGGTGTCTAAAGGCACCTTATTAAATCTGGGGCAGACGGCGCTAAGTACACACATTAGCGCCTTGAAGGGTAAGGAATATGTATGTTTATAAATAATACTTAACGCCGTTTGCCCCAGATTTAATAAGATGCTATGTACTATTATATATCCCTTGCCCTTCAAGGCACTTTCGAAAGTCGACCGGCCGCGAACATGTCTTGATTTATGTTTATAAATAATGCTTTAACGCCATCTACCCCAGATTTAATAAGGTGCTAAAGTACTATTATATATCCCTTGCCCTTCTAGGCACTTTCGAAGCGTCGACGGGCGAGAACATGTCTTGAAGGGCAAGGGATATGTATGTTTATAAATAATATTTAGCGCCGTCTGCCCTATATTTAATAAGGTACTAAGTACTATTATACATCCCTTGTCCTTCAAGACACGTTTGCGCCCGTCGACGCTTCGAAAGTGTCTTGAAGGGCAAGGGATATATAATAGTACATAGCATCTTATTAAATCTGGGGCAGACGGCGTTAATTATTATTTATAAATATACATATCCCTTGCCCTTCAAGGCGCTAATGTGTGTACTTAGCGCCGTCTGCCCCAGATTTAATAAGGTGCCTTTAGACACCAAACCTTACACATGCGCAAACAACGCATGCGAATATATGTAATCAAAATCAAATGACAGATCTAATACAGTTTCTGTGAATAAAATTCTGATTTTTATACAAAAGAAAGTGAGTTTTCTGCCATAAGCGAAGGGTTTATTGTTCTATAAAGGACATAGTGCGATCTTAATAAGGAAAAAGACGATATACAAGTGCTGTTGGTGTATAAATTAGTGCATGAAAAGTGCGTCATAGAAAAATTTTCAAATTTTTTTTTCTTGAGAAACGGTTCGTATGCACGCAAAACTAATTTCAGATTCGTGTTTTACGACCCCAAAATAGGGTATCCTGAAAAAATCACGCAAAAATTCGAGGTTTCCGTTCTCCTTTAGTATTACCATTCTGTTATCTGATGCTTATGTGACAAATAACCGCATTCATATAAACTATTTTGTTTTGTTGCACTGATTGCTATGAAGTACCTATAGTTAGTTCTGGTAGAGTGGCAGATATGCTATTCTGGATCTTTTTTAATGATGAACAATCATAATAATATATGGAGTGATTTGCTCGTAAACATGACAGTTAGACCATCCTATATTCATTCTACCTTCTCTAGCTACCATGATGTTTGAAAAATTCACTGTTTACTTTTACTATTGCCATATGCTTTTTAATCTTTTTTTTGAGACAATCAATTCTTTAATTTTTGAATAGTATCTTCATTTTGCCCTAATATTGTTTTCACTCTTCTTGGTCATATTGTTTATCTAATTCCACTATTTTGATCATCGGTTCTCTTTGTCCAGGCTCCTTTATAGCGTAATTGTTTCCTATTATATTTTTTGCCGTTTCTTTGAATTTTTCTATGTCATTTTTGCTATTGCATGTTACAGCTATTGCTCCATTTCTTAATTAAGTATAATTTCTGAAAATTTCATTAAACTTCACTTAAAACATCTGAAGTTATAATCAGAAAACCAACATTTAGTATTTTTTCAGTTATTTTTTTTGAGGTTATGTGTGCATCATATTTGTAACCACTGATAGCCTACATCATAACGAACAGCCTCAATTTTTTTCGCTTTTTTTGGACCTGCACACAGACAGAGATATAATCTATTGTTACGTGTTTGCAATCTTCAGTAAACACTCTGTAGGTTCAAAAAACTTCCAACAAGAATCTTCACAAACCACTATTTTATTAATCACTTAAATTAAATAGGAAATCCTTAAAAATCACACAACTAATAACAACTTTAATCTTGTACTTTACTTTTCTGATCACTTGTCACTCTTATCCTCAGACAAAGTTTATCTGAGACTTATACTATGTTTCTTTGTTTTAAGATTGTTCCCACAGATGACTCCACGCCTGCATTGTACATATAACCAGAGGCGTACTACAATTTTTTTAAGAAGGGCTCCCTGATGTTTTGACCCGTTTCGAAATCAGATGATGGATTCCGAAAAACTTGTTCACTTATTGTTGTATTATTGTTTATGTAAAATATATAAAATAATTTTAACTTGCCTGTTTAGTTTTAAGATGTATGTTAGACAATAATTTTTTTTTGATTCGTAGATAGTTTTTTGCGAAGAAAGGGGGGAGTGTAATGAAGTATACAATACTACAGGAATATTGTATACTTTCATTCCAGTTTAACTTATTTTAATCACGCACGGATCAAGTAGTTCAGTTTTAGATTAGTTCAATACCTGAGTAGTTCTTTTTTTAACTTTTAATTCTAACTTCACTAGGCCGCAACTTGCGTGCCGCGTGCATTTCGTGCCGTGTGCAAAACCACGTGACCGTGATTTTTGGGTATAAAATAGCTAGCCAGAAACCAGTAAATTCAGAGCTTGGCTTTCACCTTTCTCGAGTGTATTGAACTGAGATAACCGGATAACCAGTATCTGTTAGGGAGGATTCGAGGTGCTCTGTGGAGTGCGTTGAACTGGACCTCCTGTCAGATTGATTCGAGTGTATTGAACTGGATCTCTCCTGAAACAGATTTCTTAGTCGCGTCTGTTATGTCCTGGAACTTCGATTAGAGAATTGGGGTTACGACGACGTACATAGAGGAAATATGTTACACTCTCTCTCTCTCTCTCTCTCTCTCTCTCCGATTACTATGATGTACTTATGTAATAACAAGATTGTCGCAACCTAAGCCATAAAAGATATGGCCACACTGTACATATAATTATTAGGAGAATAAATGTCTTATTTTGGATCTGGATTTTAATCAATATTAACATTGAACCCTGGAATAATCTCCAAACCAGCTACCCGAGCAAAACAAGCATCACAAACGCGACCAATAGTTGCTTTCGTCACGCAACGCAACCAATTGATCGCTGAGTTAGCGCTACCGCGTGATGAACGCGACCGTTGTATCCAATCTGTCATTTTTAGTTGCTACAAAGATAAAGCCAATAACAAACAAAGTGCCAAAGAAAAGTAGATTTTGTCAATAACGAGAGGGATTTGCAAATCTGGAAGCAAAAATTACATTTTCGAGATATTAATATAAATTCGAATTTTATGGATCAAAAGATGTATATTGTGTTAATATTTTGGTGAAATAGGTTTTATTTTAAGAGACTAAAACATTTATTATTACTATTAGCAACATGTCTTCTTCACATCATCGAAGAGATTATAGAAGGCAACCCTCTAGTAATTTTACATATGTTAGCCCTTGTGTAAAATACTTAATATTCATTTTAAATTTTGTATTTTGGGTAAGACTTCTTAACAGTTCTATTAATACATTTTTTATATTTCATCTTTTATGCAGTTGTTTGGAGGGCTCCTTATTGGAATTGGTTTATACGCCTTTGTAGATAAATGGCAATTAACAGGTTGGGTTAAACTTGAAAATGTTTATGATGTTATTTTAAACATTTCTTTAGTAATGGTTATAATGGGGGCTGTCGTCTTTGTGGTTAGTTTTGCAGGGTGTGTGGGTGCCCTAAGGGAAAATACCTGTTTGCTCAAATTTGTAAGTATATTCTACATTTAATAAATGATATTCTTATGATTTCATATTTTACAGTATTCCTTATGTTTGTTGATTTTCTTCCTACTTGAAATGGGGATTGCAATTGTTGGTTTTGTCTTTCCACATTCCATGCAGTCTGTATTAGAAGAAAATTTTACAGACAAAATTATTCATACATACAGAGATGACCCAGACCTTCAAAATTTTATAGACTTTGCTCAACAGGAGGTAAGTAATTATTATTATAGTTGTTTCTGTAAACAATCTGATAATGGGGAACAATCCAAGCCAATTCTTAATATATCCAATAGATGACGCCATGCATACTCGGTTTAATTTCATTCTCAACTTGTAGCATATATAACGAATTTCCCAATCTCTTATTTATTCGTAGAAATGAGCCAAATTGATAAAAAGGATTACGGTAGTTGGTCATTAAATCGTTTAAAAGTGGAGTTGAGAAAAGGAAGTTCTGGAGTTAATCGAAAAAAAGCTGATTTTTTTGAAAGGTATATAATTACATTTATGAACTCGCTGAATTATTTGTTTATAAATCCTCTTTTATTCTGATTAATCAATCATGACAATGTTCTAGTTAGTATACTTGAAGTAGAGCACTTTGGTACACAGCAACAAGTTTTCATTTTACATCCTAATTAACTTTGTTTATTCATAGACATATTTTTTCGTATTGACATTATTGACGGACAAACAACTGAGTACAGCTGATGCATTCTGGCATATAAAATAAAAGAGAATGTTCCCCATTGTTTGGTAATTAATTTGATTATCTGATACTTCATTTGAATGTTTCTTTGACATTTTCCATTATGATCGTTGTGTTTAGTAGGTGTATTTTATCAGTGTTAGACAATAGATGGTTCTCATTAGGTAACAAGGCAATAGAAATAGAGGCAGAGTGCACAGATCTGACGGTCTGCACAGGTATATATATATATATAGACCAAAGGGATTGTAAGTGGATTAGTAAGATAATTACAGATATCATTTGTTAATATATCCAAGTGATTCTTGATGAAAACCAGTTATCAATAGTTACAGTTATATTCCAATGGTTTTGTCTTCGAACAGAGGGATGGCCTGTCTAATCCTTCACACATCAGAAATTTGCTTCTACAGACAAAATTTTTTCTAACAAGCATCTTTTGCCAGATAACCCCATCAGATGTAGACAAATTAAAGTATTGTATCAAGATGAACAAGATATATCAATGACAAATCATTCACAACCATATTTAATGTAGGAATATAATCGATAAAGTGGTGGCTGTTATGGAATATGTAATATTTTACATGGTAATAAGTATTAAATTTCTGCCATTCGACTCTCTTTTATTCAAACAAAGTTATTAAATTTACCAGTGTTACAGCAGCCAAAGATAGCAGCCAGTTTACATGATCATTCCCGAACAGTGCCATCGATATATAAAATATGAACCTAAACAATAAACATATTTTAGATTATTACGATATATTTCATTATAAACAAAAGGGTTTGAGAAGCCATCATCGCCCATCATAACATAAAAATACCATTCTAAAACTAAAATTGGAACGAGATTGGAAATTACTGATTTTGTAAAAATTACTATTTATATTAAAACTAGAAATGTAGAAATAATGCTCCGCAACCCAGGCACAAGCGGATAAACCGCCCTTAAATATAAAGAGAATTAATAATTCCCAAATTGCATTAGATTGGAAGTAGCCACTTATTAGCCAATAACGTAGAAACATAGAAAAATGTTGTATATACCAAAACTATGCTGAGAAAATAATACTGGCAACCCTGACACAAGGGTATAAACCCCCCATACATATAAGAAAAATTAATAATTCCCAAACCGCATTATATTGGAAATAACTAATAACGTAGAAAAATATTGTTGATATATACTAAAACTGGGCTGAGAAATTATTTTCTGGCAACCCAGACACAAGGGTATAAACCGCCCTTACATAGAAGAAAAATTAATAATTCCCAAACCGCATTATTAATAATAATAAACTTTATTGTCAAAGAGACCATACCGAACATGGTATGAGACATGTCGAAATGATTGACCAGAGTTGTCAATGCGATAACAATCATAACACGAGTGGAAAACCATAGAAAAAAAAAAGAAAATAGTAAGTAAGTAGTACTTTATTCATTAATTTACATATACAGGTAAAACTTATCAAACTAATCAAAACACACACATACACAATACACTCACTCATACATAGAGATTTCCAAGTATATCGCGATACTGTGATACACATACATATAAAATTAATAAAATAGTCAATGACCTAAAAATTCATCTACAGAATAAAACGCTTTACTCACTAAATGCTCATACAATTTTTGCTTAAAATGATTAAAATTTTCCACATCACCACAGAAATTTAAAAACCTATTGAAACACATAATACCTTGATAAATATGACTATTTTGAGAGGCTCCTAATCTGGAATAAGATTGGTATAGGTTACCGTTGTTATGTGTATTATATTTACGCACATTATTTATTTCCACAAACGAATTCTCTCTTATTTTTATATTTAATATGACTAGATATAAACTGAGGGTAGAGTTAGTAATGACAAGTTAATAAATATTTGTCTACAGGATGTTCGAGGATGAGCTCCTATCATACACCTGATAATTTTCTTTTGTATAATAAAAACTTTATAAAAGTAGGCTGAACGCCCCCAGAAAATAAGCCATAGCTTAAAACGGAATGCACAACCCCATAGTAGGCCAGTTTAAGAACAGACAAAGATACTGTAGTTCACAGCTGCCTTATTACAAAACACATGGTACTTAGTTTTAAAGAAATATTATCTATATGTCGCTCCCAAGTCATTTTTTCATCAATCAAAATCCCTAAAAATTTTATAAAGTTCACTTATTCAATGGTGTTGTGATTTAGCTTAATAAGTTGACTAATATCGCCTTTACTGTTCTTTGGTTGAAATACCATAAAGAATGTTTTATTTACATTTACACTTATTCCACTATACTGGTACCATTGATAAAATTCTTTTGCAGATGTATTAGCTGTTGTGACTGATTGTATTAAGTTATTGCCTGTTACCAATTGCTTAGTATCGTCTGCATAGATTATTGTTTTTTATGAAGAAGTGCGCGATTGTATCATATCATCAATGAAAATAATGAAAAATAAAGGACCCAGAGTTGATCCTTGAGGAACCCCAATAATAACATTCTTCGATTCTGATTTAAATTTATCTATGACCACCATCTGTGTTCGCCCTCAATTGTAGGCAACACCTCGTACACCGATACGAGATAATTTTTCCAGAAGCAAATCGTGGTCAACCGTGTCAAAAGCCCGGAATAGGTCAAAGTACAGAGCGACTGGAAATTGTTTACTATTGAGGCATTCATATACACTGCTGCAAAGTTCTGCAATTGCTGTTAATGTAGATTTAGATACTTTTAATACATCTGGATATTTTCCTTCCCAAAACGATTCATTGATCAGATAAGATAACGGTGTACTTATTAAGTCAAATTCAAATTCAATTTATTTATCCAAGAGATCATGTACATGATATAGGACATGTCACATATAATATAATAATGCACAATAAATAAACAAACAGTTTAAAATATACAACATATAGGTATATACAGGTACATACAGTACACATCTAAATATTAATTGATGATAAATATATACATACAAAGAGTCAAACTAGTGCACAATGAATATAAGGACAAACAAAATTTTTATTTATACACATATAGAAAAATATAGACGACTATAACTATACACAAAATGTAAAAATACACATCTACAAACATTACAAAATTATATGAGTCAGGTTTATTTTAAAAAATCAATGAATTCATTTATTTTGTAAAATGCATTTTCAATCAATATTTCTTTTATCCTCTTTTTAAATTTTGTAACAGGTAAGTCTTTTAAGTATTGTGGAAGAATATTGAATAATTTAATTGCAGTATGATTTATTGGTTGTTGTGATCTGACAAATCGATGGTAGGGAATGCTAAAATCATTTTTGGTTCTTGTGTTATAAGTCACTAACCATTCTTAGAGCACTGCCATAAATTTCATCAATACCTGCAGCTGGTTTTGAAGTTGTTTTCATAATGGATGTTACTATCTCATTGGGTGTAGTGGGATATAAGTAGAGAGTGCTTTCGGAATTAGGAGCTAACTTAATATTATCAACATCAGGCTTAGGACTTTGTATATCCAAGAAAAAGTTATTGAAATAGTCGACTAATTTTGTTTTGTCTACAATTTCTTCACCATTAAGATTTATGTGAAATGAGTTGTATTTTTTTGAATTTCCCTTCATTTCATTTATTATTTTCCAGCTCTTTTTCATAATATTATCAGTGTGACTAATTCTATTATTATTAAAATTTGCTTTCGCTTGTTTTAGCTGTTCTCTATATATAATTTTTAGTTTGTCTATCTATCTTTTATCAGAGCATTATTTGTATCTTTACATATTTTAGACATGCCACATTTTGTGGCATGTCTAAAATATGTAAAGATACAAATAATGCTCTGACACTTTGTCTGATGTAAGCTTTTGAGTTGATGATTAAACCAAGGTTTGTTATTTCTATTAATTTGTATTTTTTTATAAGAAAAAGCATTGTTAAAATGAAACATGAATACTAAGTAAGAACTAATAAGTGTTATACTGTGTTTTGAAAAGCCATAAACTATTATGGCTTTTCAAAACACAGTATAACACTTATCAGTTCTTACCTCACTAATAGACAGCAATTTGTCATCTATAACGGGAATAAGTCCACTTTACAAAAATTAAATCATGGTGTTCCCCAGGGCTCTGTCCTGGGACCCATACTTTTTCTTATCTTTATTAATGACTTACCACGTTCAGTTCGGGACAATGTACTTACATATTATTTGCCGACGACACCAGTTTAACCTTCTCCAATTGTAATATAGAAGATCTAACAAATGAGGTTCCAAAAACTCAGTCAACTATACAGAACTGGTTTACATCTAATAAGTTGTGCTTGAACACATCAAAAACAGAGACTATGATATTCAGCGTACGTAACATGGAGGAAGTGAACAACCCTGAATCAATTAAATTCCTGTGGGTGAATTTTCACCCAAAGTTGTTGTGGGAAAATCACACAGCTTTCATTTTTGCCAAAATTTCGAAATATACTTACCTGCTCCGAAAGCATCTTAACAACTGCATATCACAGCTTCGTCCACTCTACAGTTTCATACGCGATTCTAGGTTGGGGGCATGCAACAACCTGTGCAAATGTATTTTCCGCGCAAAGAAGTGCCATACGAATAGTTTCGGGGTTGAAATATAGGGACGACTGTAAACCACAGTTCAAAAAGTTGGGAATCATGACTGTGACTTGTGCTTACATATTTCAGTGTCTTCTATATATAAAATTAAATCAAGATTCATTCAGCACCAGAAGCCAAATCCATTGTTACAACACCAGAGCTAAGAACAATCTAAACAATAATTTCCTACGGCTAAGTGGAACCAGAGACGGCACTGGTTACTTGGGAATCCAGTTTTATAATGCCTTGCCACCTCAGGTAAGGGCTCTAAATGAAACACAATTCAAGAGGAAAATAAAAAAATATTTACTTGATGGCGCTTTCTACACCACACATGAATATTTAAATAGCGACTTTAGTCTTATCTAATATATTTAGTGTATTCGGATGCAACTATCTAAATATACTCATGTTACCCTGCAAGACATATATTATTTATTTCTATATTTCATTTTTATTGATTGATGTTTTTTTAATTGATGTTTTGTTAACTATAACCTGTCCTTGTCATATACATTTTATTGTTTTATTATTGCCTAGCTTGTATTATTAAGTGACACCATTATTGGACGTGTGCAAACACTTTGTGTACTTTGTTAACACGAATAATCTATTCTATTCTATTAAACTTGTTATCCAGACCAATAGATTTATACATTTCCGACCAGTTTTCACATGTTATTAAATTTCTGAATGTAATCAGATTACTATTAGAGAAATCTCTTTTAAATATAACCTCACTCTCACATTTTATCAATATTGGTAAGTCAAATCTACATATTTGAAATGAATGATCTGAGAAATATGTCTCCTTAACTAAACTAGATTTTACTGATAAATTAGAAAATATTACATCTATAGATGTTGCTGATGTACTGGTCATTCGTGTCGGTTCACTAATGTGATTGTGCATGTCAAATTCATTAAAGAGATTAATAATATCTTTTGATTCACTGTAGTGCGCCAGAAAATTTATGTTCATATCACCACATACTATATAGTAATTATTACTCTTGTATATATAATACATTAGTTTATACATTTTGTCGATAAATATTTTCATATCACCATTTGGTGTCCTGTATACTGTTACAATATTGTAGCGTTCAAGCTACGATTTTTTCGAATTTATGTCAATAACACACAAAGATAGCATAATTTTGATAAACCCTGTATGCGGACATGCACACCACTAATAGGATATTAGTCATCCTGAGTTAATCTAACTAAACCTTTTATATTGTTAATCACTAATATTTTGTTCATATTTACCTTTGTATAACAATATTTATAATTTTACTAAAATTTTCTTTGTAATGTTGTAGCTATTGGCAGTGTTTCTACCTGTGGACTACGAGATTCCCTTATGCAAGACCAACTTAGTTTAAGAATACTTAATTATTATGGAAAATTAATTATGACACTGAAATATTAGGTTACCTGTGTTTACATAATTTTAGCCATTTAATAAAGCAATTAATATCATTCATTTAGTCTTAGCCTACCTTGTTGAGTAGCAATCGTTACTTATCTTTTTGCTATTGTAAATATTATACATTGGTTTCAATTTATTTATATTTAACCTAACTAATATCATTTTAGATCCATATGGCCATCAGCTGTTAGTGTTAATATGATAATATTGAGATACCTAGATAGATGCTACCAACAGAATTCAGTATTTTACTATATATATGCCACCAACGTTCATTCAGGAACAACACTAAGTTGATAAAGTGAAATAACTAAATTCATAAAAGATCATATACAGAGAATTAGGAATGAATGTCGAACATATAAAATTTTTTAGTTTCAATGCCAATTAGTATTTTGCTTTTACACTTCTTAAATTTATTTAAAATGTAAATAATTTTCAATCATGCCGTAATTAGTAATTGTTTCTTTGTTAAGGAGTAGTCAATATCTTATCTAAATCAAGAAAAGTAGGTACTTATTTTCCGTTGGTTAGGGAATTTATTTATTTAATATATATTTTTGGTTACAACCTGACCGGAAATTTAGTGGAAAGTGACCACTATAGGAGGTTTCTTGGGACAGAGATGTTCGACTTAATCCATTTTACTTTTTGATACGGCAGTGAAAACTTGATAATCTCGTGCGAGATAGTAATCTATATTTTAATAAATATAATTTTGATCTATCCGCGTACATCCGAGTGACTAACAAGAGAAGAGGTAATTTTACTAATTATTTATCCTAGATGTATTAATATTATCACGCTAAGAATAATATTTTTTAGTAAATTTAATTTTTTGTATTTTTATAAAACATAACCAACATTTCAGTGCACATGTCTAATAAAAAAATTTCTTTTGTCCCTAACGCTAGAGTTCTCCCGAAATTTAGTAGAAATTTCGAAATTAAGAATAAATTTCGAGAGTTAAAATTAATGTAACTAAACAAATGTTACGAATTATGTCACAATATATTTAATGAATTATTTCACGAAGTTTATGAAGACTTTAGAAAAGTTTCAACTCAAATTTCACCAATTTGTTTAAATTATTCCCAATCTTCGGGATAGTGGTATGCATAGCCTTTATCAGCAGCATCGCAGACCATTCATAGACTGGAGCATATCTTTACCCACCTCAACTATTAAGTTTTGTCCAGAATTTTCCGTGAATACCCAGAACTTTAGCGGTAGAAAATAGGTACCTGGCATCTTTCCCAACGGGGTCTCGGGGGCAACAGCTAGAGACATTTCCAAGGTGTCCTAGGAGCCTCACCCTATCCATGTAAAAGGTGGTGAGATTCACTTTTCAATTTTTTATGATTATTCAATAAATTTTACATTCATCACTGATTTGCTAATAAATTTTTTTTCTTTGTATGATTTTATTATAATTACTATTTTTCACACTACTTTATATAATTTAGTGTATGATAAATTTATTTCTTTAAATATCAATATCAATTTTATATATGTAGTTCGAAAATTCTATTTGAAAATAAATTGAACATTTTTTATCATTAATTTACTTGTAAATTATTGCCAGGCATTTCTTTTGGATCAACCCGCATTGATCTGTTTTATGACTTAAAAAGGGTGATCTTCAAACCTTTATTTTTGCGGGTGGAGCCTAAAAACTCCATCTTTTTAAACCCATACCCTTTTAGGTCATAAAGCAAATTGGTATGGCCGGATAATTAAGAGGAATTTCTGGTTTAACCTCTGAACCTCTAAATAGAACCCACGAACCCAGCTCTCCCCAACAGATCGGCTAGTCGTTAGCTCTCTTGTCCTCCCCTTTATTTTACATTATAATTTTTGATAAAGAGAAGGCAAGATGGGACAATATATAATGCAGCTCCACACTTTAGAACATCTGTAACAGCAATAGTTATTTCGAAATGTTTTTCTACGCATGATTTATATGGTAAAGGTTTCATTTTAAACTTTTCCCTAGAAAAAATACATACACCTCCATGTTGAAAATCTTCACGACAAACGTTATTAATCAGTATAAGTCACTTAACAGAAATGATGTTAATTCGTGTGATTTTAACCAATGCACAGTTGTGCATATTATATCCACTTGATACGTATCAAGCAACAATTCTACATCTGGACCTTTCCCTGAAATTCCTTGTATACTGATATACAGCAAATTTACAGTACTATCCTCTCTTTCAAAATCTTTTAATACAGTTTGTTTAATAGTTTGTGGTGAACTGAAGGATACATCATTATTTAATTTTGACGTACATTTTTTGGTTCTAAAAAAGAATTTGACTGCATTTCAACTGTATTCTTGATAACATATTTTATTTGATATCTTTCATAGTAAAGCTTAAAGTCGAATCTTCTGTAACTAACTCCTTTAGGCCAGAATGTAAGGTTGTAAAATTCATCTTTATATTTAAAATCGGCTGCAACCATGTAACTTTTAAATCTGCTTCCTTCTCTGGTTTTTAAATTTTTAACAATAAACTCTTCATCCTTATTTCCTGTTTTTTTAACTATATACTTCTTAATATCCTCTTCCGTTACCTCCTGTGTCACTCTATAGAGATACAACCATACTTTTGGACTTTCCCCTTTGAGTTTCTCATTTGCATCTTCTGACTGCCCTGTATATCTTTTGTTTGGTTTCTTGTTTCTTTGTACTACTTTCCAGTTATCGTTATTTCTAACATTTCCTTCTTGAGTTTTAGTTTCTTCTGTAGAATTTAAATGTATTATTTCATTCATTATGGTTCTCTGTTGTTGCTCTAAATTAGCCAGAGTGTTTTGTTTTGGTGTCAGCTTTGTTACTTCTGAATATTGTTCTGATGTCACTCTCTTTTTGTTTGGATTTATATAGCTATCAGTTAGTTTTTGCACATTCTTAGGCTAACTGAACACTGTTTAAACAACACATACTTTATATACAAGCAAACGGAAGGAGTTTTGGTTTTGTTTGGTAATTTGCCGATTTAATTAATTTATTTCTTCTGTTAAAGTTGTAAATTTATTCTCAAAAAGTGATGTTAGTTGTTCAATAATATTATTCATCATGCCATGTTTATCCTGATTAAGACATTTCTGTATTTCATTATGTTTTAGATGAGCATTTTCTATCTCTAGTTCTTCAATTTTCTCTTGAAGTAATCTATTATTTTCTCTTAATTCCTTATTCATTTCTTTTAGAAATTTATCTTCCCAGCTAGATTGTCCTATTAAAGGATCATTTAATGTTTCCTCAATTTCCCCTTCCATGATTATTTCAGGTTGATTTTCTATTAAGTAATTGGGTTTATCACAACACTTTTTATTTTTGTTTTTTTTTATAACAACTAGTATGAAATACTGTTGAACAGTTTATACAATTTACTTGCCTATTCACTGCACTTTTTTTTAATTACCCTCCATCTTGTAAACAAAATATATATACACAATATATATATATATATATATATATATATATATATATATATATATCAAGTGTGCTCCTAGAGGGCAGAAATATTAAAACATAATATTTCAGTCGCAAGCTCCTCTATAGTAAAATAAGAATTTTTATTATATATATGTTGTTTTTTAGGTTTTCGCGGGAGTTAAATGAAGTGTTGTTTTACTTCCGGGTGCTCTCTCGCGTCGATGATCGACTCCTCCAGGAGCCACGGTTGTCTAAACGACGTTTCGGCAGAATCTCATCTGTCATCTTCACGTTCTCACTGAAAGCTGCCTACTGCTGCTTCTCGTTGCTCGAACTGAACTGACGTTCCCCGCGTTATGCGGCTCCTTATATATGCTCCAGTCTAGGGCGCGCCTGCGCGTTTGGCTACGTGTTACCGGTCCCCCACCACCTGTGGTAGGCGTAGCGGGCGCCTGAGCTAACCCGACAAGTGGCCTCGCTGAAACGTCACGCTCCACGTGACTCCTCGCCGGTGGTCGGGCATCCTCGTGTTCAATCGGTGCCGCAGAATGCCGTGGTTCTCCTTGATTGGTCCGCGCTTGGCTCTGACTCCTCGTGATAGGTCCATTTCGGGCAGGTTGCTGTGCTTCTTCACTATTTGTCAATACTTGAACATGCCTCCTCGTGATTGGTTCGTCCACGGTGGATCGTCGTGTGTCTTCGGTTACGTATTTTCCCACAAGAGCGGGCTTCCAGGAACTGGGCAATCTCTGCGTATCATCTCGTTTATTAAGATTTTGTGGTCTTTTTTCGATCTCTATGGCCTCTCTGGTAATCCTTGACCTATAATGCTCGATATTAGCTACTGTATCGTTTAGCCAACCGTGACTCCTGGAGGAGTCGATCATCGACGCGGGAGAGCACCCGGAAGTACAACAACACTTCATATATATATATATATATATATATATATATATATTTATATATATATATATATATTGTGCTGTTCTACTTTTATTGAACTTAATAATTTGCAGTACTAATCAAACTTTAACTTGTTTATTTCCAATAGATAAAAAAAAAACTTTAAAACCAAAAGATCAAATTAAAATCTCTTACCTTTTGATCCGAAAGTATGTCAAAATATTTAATGGGCCGGCTAGCTTATCTTTCCCTTCAGGAGCAGGTTCAAATTCAGTTCCTATTTAAAATGAAATTTTTATTAAAGTAAAATTCCTTCCTTCTTCATAGCTACACTCTTCTCTTTCCAAATCCAACAATTCTCCTTTCATTAATTCTTCACCTCTCCAATCCACAATAACACCTCTACCTTCTTATTTACAGTCTATTTTTCTCTTCTTCGCTGATCTCCACAATTTCTGACTTTCAATTCAATTTCAAAATTCTTAATCCTTGTTTATTATTTTTCTTCTTCACTCCCTAATTTTCACTTGTTCTTTTTTTTCTTAAATTTGTTTTTCCAATTTTACAACCTCTCTTTTATCTGTTGTTTGTTGTTCTATATAACTAAGTAAATCTAAATCTAAATTTATGATTTTATTGCATTCTGTGAATTTCTTACCATTTGCATTTACTAATTTAATTTTTGAAATCTTAGTACAATTTTTTTGATATAACTCTTTTTACTATCTATTATCTTTCCATTTATTAAACTGATTTCTGATCCCGTATCAATCAATGCTTTTAAATTTATTTCATTAACTTTAATATTGATGATTGGTAAATTACTAATTCTATTATTATCTAAATTTGATCCATTCTCAATACCTATAAATTCTTGCATATGTCCGTATGTCGTCATCCCAATTAAAACTTCCCTATCTAAAAATTTTCCCTTAGAAAATGTGAATTTACCTCTGCTATCGTCTTAATTCTATTCATGTCATTCTGTTGATCAGATCTGACATTTGTATTGTTTACCTGTGCATATCTTACTGAATCACGTTTATTATCATGCCTATTATGTTCTTTATTATAATTACCATTACCGCTGTACCTCCTATTTTCGTCATAATCTCTACCTTTATTTTGATTATTAAAATTTCTGTCATAATTTTTTTGATAATTATTATTATACCCATTTTGTTGTCTATTTGCATAATAATTTTGTCTGTTGAAATTTTGATCATTACCATCTGTTTGATTATATGTTTTTCTATTAAATGATTTATAATTTTTATTCCATCCCATATGTAGATCATCGATCGCTCTCAAGTACTCATTCAAACCATCTAATGTCGTAATGCGTTGTGTAATGATTACTTGGTGGATGTCATCAGAAAAATGTCTTGCTAGATATTTAATCATTTCATTTTCTGTCAAATTTGGCTCTAAGAATTTAATATGATACATTTTACGCATGACATAATTTTCCCTAGACATACGACTATTTTCTGAATATTTTCCATTAAATAAATTGAAACGAATTTTTTCCTGACAATGTTCAGACCAATACTTTTTTAATAATAACTTTTCAAATTCTTCTAAAGTTTCAAATTCAGATTCTACAATTTGATACCAAATTTCGGCTTCACCTTTTAATGAATTTTGAATTTCATGTTTTAAATTAAAATTGAAATTTATAGATTTTAGATATTGCCTTAAACGTTCTAAAAATACTTTTGGGTGGATTCTGGAATCACCATAGAATTGATTTACCAGTGTATGATGTGGTGTAGCATATGTGTTAAATATAGGTGTGTATGTGTCCTTCAATATCTTCGTATTCTGTTCGATCTTGCCATCCTGTTCTTTTATTTGTGTTTTGATTATATCTTCTTGTTTTTTCATGCGTATATCTATTTCATTCATACCATCTACTATAACATGTTCTACTTCTACTCTTACTTCTTTTTTAAATTCACTTATCTCTTCATAAACCTTTTCTACCGTTTCTTCTACTTTCTTAATTTTCTCGTCCACTTTATTGTGTAACTCTACTATACTCGTTTCCAATTTCCTATTGTTCTCATCTATTTTTTTGTTCATATCTTGTTTGCTTTCTTCAAATTTATTGTCCATTTTGTTGTTGATTTCATCAAATTTATTATTCATGTCTTGTTTGTTTTCATCAAATCTGTTCGCTATCATGTTCATTAATTGTATAAATTTATCATCATTTTGTGCTTGTTGGGATGTATCACCTTGTCGAGAAGTTTCTGGTGTTTGATTTTTATTCTCCATTTTTGTTTGTTTTCCTGATCTTAATTTCATACAGATACCACACAATTAAGAATTAATACTTTATTATTATTATTATTATTAGCCGTTACTCGAGTCCGAGTATAAAAATGTTACAGTCGATAGATTGTGTACAATAAAAAACAAGTAAAAGGTGTAGTCTATTGTAATTCCCATTCATCTACGGTGCACACGACTATGGCTATAGAGGCCAATTCGGGAGAGCACATGTCGACCGCAATCAGGACAAACATAGACCTGGTTAGGTCTTGGATTCGGCCTTCTTGCAGCAACATTTCCTTGATAGCTGGCCACAACCCCTCGCCATTCGGTTCTGTCCGCTGCAAGTTGTTCCCATTGCTCGTCTGCAATACCGCAGGATTTTAGATTTTCATGGAGAGCGTCTTTGAACCTCTTTCGTTGACCGCCACGCCTTTTTCTACCGCTTAGCAATTCACCATAAAGTGTGCATTTAGGAAGGCGGTTATCATGCATACGATGAACGTGACCTGCCCATCTTAGGCGTGCTCTTGAAATAAGCACCTCAATTGGAAGGCTATTTGCTCTCCTGAGTACTTCCACGTTTGATATGTGATGGAACCAACGGATTTTCATCATACTTCTGAGGTGTCTTTGCTGAAAACGTTCTAATTCTTTCACATGACGACGGTAAGTGACCCAGCTTTCACATCCATATAGCAGTGTTGGAATGACAACTGCTCTGTAGACAGCCATTTTCGTTGACAAAGCAAGGTCGTGGTTGTCAAATACTCTCTCTCTAAGTCCCCAGAGTGCTCTAGATGCAGCGTTAATTCTATTGCGAATCTCGCTGTCCATGTTTGCTTTGTCATTAACAACGTTGCCTAAGTAATTGAACTGATCCACCACTTCAAGAGAATTTCCGTTAAGTGTAATGTCTATTTGGTTCACTTGATGAGGAGTTGACATAATCTTAGTCTTTCCAATGTTGATTTTAAGTCCCAAGGAATCATAGCTCTGGGCATACACATCTAAAAGTTCTTGAAGCTCTTCCGGCGTAGAGGCTAAAAGTGCACAGTCATCCGCATACTGGAGATCACAAATGAATCGTGTGCGTGTCTTCGTGAAAGCTCTAAAGCGCCCTATGTTAAAGAGACCGCCATCAAAACGGTATCTGAGACCTATTCCTCTGACTGTCAGTTTGTTGTCAACAATAATTGTTAGAGCAGTGGTAAACAAATTAAAGAGTAGGGGTGCCAGGACACATCCCTGCCTAACTCCAGTGAGGGTTTGGAAAGGTTCGGTTGCCTCATTATTATACATAACCTGGGCGTTGTTGTTTGTATGTAGACTGCGACATACTTCCACAAATTTTCTAGGGATACCTAAGCGGAGCATAATTTTCCAGAGCACTTCCCTATCCACCGAGTCAAACGCCTTGGTTAAATCAATGAAGGCCATGTGAATTTCTCCTTGATGTTCGAGTGCTTTTTCTTGAAGCTGTTTAAGTGTGAAGATTAAATCCGATGTGCCTCGGTTTGGTCTAAAGCCACTCTGTGTTTCAGGAAGTAACTTTTCCATAACAGGTGTTAGCCTATTTGCCATCGCTTTAGTGAGTATCTTCCCTCCAACAGCCAGGAGAGCTATACCCCTGTAATTTCCACAGTCCGCAGCGCTGCCTTTGTTTTTGAAGAGGTTGATTAATAGTGTATCACGAAACTCCTGCGGAGCTTGACCACTTTCCCATACGACATCAAACAGTTTTTTGAGGTAGGGTATGAGCTCTGACGACACAGCTTTAAAGATCTCAGCTGGGAGTGAGTCGGCGCCGGGAGATTTGTTATTTTTTAGCTGCCCAATGGCGGTTAAGATCTCTTCCGTTGTTAGTGGTTTATCTAAGTATTCGAAGGTGTCATATTGAGGGATAAGATTTATAATATCGTGATCGGCTTGACATTGCTGGTTAAGAATGTTAGAGTAGTGTTCCTTCCATCGGGCTCTTATTTCCTGGTCTTCTTTGAGGAGATTTCCATTTAAATCTTTAATAGGGCACATATTTTTCCGACTGGGGCCGTACACTGCTTTTACTCCTTGAAAGAAATTTCTGTAATCGTGTGAATCGGCGTACCTTTGAATTTCTCTGGCCTTGCTTGCCCACCACTCATTCTTTATTCTTCTGATTTCGCGTTGCGTTTCATACTTAGATTGGGTAAAAGCTTCTGCTTTTGATGAGTCGTTGGGGTGGTTGATGGCGTTTTGGAAGGCAATATGTTTGCGGTCAAGAAGTTCTTGTATAAAAGCTTCATTATCATTGAACCAGTCCTCCTGTTTTTTACTTGCTGCAGTGCCAAGAATTTCCTCACTCGCACTTTTTAAACTGTCTTTAATTTGTGTCCAGGTAGCAGCGACATCTACAGAATTGGTTTCTTCTAGTGCACTCAAATTCTCTTGAACTTTTTGCTTTAGCTGTTCGACGGTTTGTTGGTCACGCAATTTACTAATACAGAGACGGAGTCTACGTTTTACTTGAGTTCTTCGGTGTTTGGGTCTCATAACAATTTTCACTTTAGAGACAACAGGACGATGATCGGTCCAACATTCGCTATCAATGCGCGCCTTTGTAATTTGGACGTCCTTGAGATGCTTCCTACGTACGATAACATAGTCCAGTAGATGCCAGTGACCTGATCTGGGGTGACGCCAGGTGCCTTTAAATTTATCCTTTTGTCGGAAAATGGTGTTTGTTATAACTAGATCATGTTCGGCGCATTTAGTTAGGAGTAGTTGACCGTTAGCGTTCATGTTGCCCAAACCGTTCTTGCCTATGATGCCTGGCCAGGTGTCTGCATCTCTCCCTACTCTAGCGTTAAAATCGCCAAGAATAACGAGTCGTTCCGTTTTAGGTATTCTACAGAGGGTTTCTTCCAGCTGTTGATAGAAGCTTTCCTTGGTTTCGTGACTTGCATCCAGAGTGGGAGCGTAGGCGCTTATTAGATTTACCGCGTTGCCATCTGATAGCTCATAGCGTAGCAGCATTAGACGCTCGGATAGGCCTTGTGGTACTTGTGTTAAGTTGGATACAAGTTGATTCCGAACGGCAAATCCTACTCCATGTTGTCTTCTTGAATTGGTGGGAAGACCTTTCCAATAGAAGGTGTAGTACTTTTCTGTGAGAGAGCCTTCCTCCAAAAATCGAGTTTCGCTGAGAGCTGCAACGTCAACATTGAGTCGGTGAAGTTCTCTATCTATTAGAGCAGTTCTTCTTTCAGGCCGATCGGCGCGAGTGCTGTCGTTCAAAGTACGAACATTCCAAGCGCCGTAGATGAAAGAATCAGTTTTGCTGGATTTAACTTGTCGGTGTCTTTTCGACATTCGATGAGGTGTCCCTGTGGGCACCCTCCCCCGGAGATCCGATCGGGAGGGTATTTTACCTCCGGATGATTTTGTCCCACTTGAACGCTCCATCATTTTTTTAAAGCCTTAATCGACTGATAACGAAGCTGCATTTGAAGTTTTAGCTGGAACAGGTATGCAACTGACCAGCTCGGTTGCGGAAGGCGAGTGGTGTGGTCCCATGGCACAGAAGGAGACTGCGACGATGGGGTAACCAAACGATTCCAAAAGCAACCTTTGTGTGCGGTGGGTTATTTTTACCGCACTCTTCGTGAGAAGGTGGATGGTGGAATACTTTATATACCCTTAATAAATGAAATTGTTATTGAATTTTAAAACTATGTACCACAATCAACAGTTCACAAACTTTCACCAAGACTGCACACTTTATCAAATCAACAATTTTACAATCGCCACGCGTTGGGCGCCAAATGTGCTGTTCTACTTTTATTGAACTTAATAATTTGCAGTACTAATCAAACTTTAACTTGTTTATTTCCAATAGATAAAAAAAAATTTTAAAACCAAAAGATCAAATTAAAATCTTACCTTTTGATCCGAAAGTATGTCAAAATATTTGATGGGCCGGCTAGCTTATCTTTCCCTCCAGGAGCAGGTTCAAATTCAGTTCCTATTTAAAATGAAATTTTTATTAAAGTAAAATTTTTAATCTGATATAAATAATTTATTTTTTTTGATATTTAGATAATTTAGCTTTATAACAGGTTCGAAAGTCTAATACACTATTTAAATTTTAATATACAACCTTGTCCAAAAATTAAATAAACAAAAACCTTCCTTCTTCGTAGCTACACTCTTCTCTTTCCAAATCCAACAATTCTCCTTTCATTAATTCTTCACCTTATCTCGTCCTTATCTCCTCTGCAACTCAAATCCACAATAACACCTCTACCTTCTTATTTACAGTCTATTTTTACTCTTCTTCACTGATCTCCACAATTTCTGACTTTCAATTCAATTTCAAAATTCTTAATCCTTGTTTATTATTTTTCTTCTTCACTCCCTAATTTTCACTTTGTTCTTTTTTTTTCTTAAATTTGTTTTTCCAATTTTACAACCTCTCTTTTATTTGTTGTTTGTTGTTCTAAATAACTAAATATCAAAGTATCCAAAATAAACAAAACAAGACACCATATGAATTTTGATTAATTTTATTCCAAACATAACCTAACTTAAACCTCCTTGTCTTTTTCCAGGAAAACATTTACCAACTATAAAAAATAAAATTTCCTACTTAAGAGAAATGTCAGAAATTATTTCAACAACTTAATAACCACTAACATAGGTGTCAGTATCAAACTAACTGTTGACATCAAATAAAAACTTTAAAACTATTAAAACAACTCTAAACAAGTATTAACATTCTAAAACACATACCTTTCGGATCTTTAGCTAATTTAAATAAATTTTGAAAACCATCTAAAGGAAATAAACAAATTCAAACCTTGATTCAGCAAATAACACAAACATGCAATCTTCGTAATTGTCCAATATGCAAATACATCGCATTATATATATATATATATATATATATATATGTATGTATATATATATATATATATATATATATATATATATATATATATATATATATATATATATATATATATATGTTATATAGTATTTGAGCCACTGTATACAAGACGATACGTGACTTTTGCTTCATTTCAGTTTATCCTATAATATCATATTTCAGCTACATGCAGATAACAAATTCCCGCTATCATTTATCGCTTACAAAGTATCATATTATATTATATTACATTTTAACTTATCATGATTATGCTGAATCGCTTGCTTGCTTTTCTTTGTTCATCATTTAGATGACACTGCATCTAAATGTCATAAATAGAACCACGAGACATTTCTGTGGCCAGTTATCATACTCACTTCAAATTAAATACTTACATTTTATTACTGTATTATTTCTAAGAGTCAACGTTGACTCTCTACAAATAAATAAAATTGTTTTTAAAAACTTAGCTACGAAACGCGAGCTATAACATATATATATGTTGTTTTTTAGTTTTTCACAGGTGTTAAATGAAGTGTTATTGTACTTCCGGGTGCTCTCCCCCGTCGATGGTCGACTCCTCTAGGAGTCACAGTTGTCTAAACAAAGGAGCCCCATTATTAGCTCTGTAGGGTCACCGTTACGGGAATTAGCGAGATATCTGACTAGGCAGATGCAGCCACTAACAGAAAAAGTAAAGTCTTATGTGAAAAGCGCGCAACACTTTATCGAGTTACTAAACAACGAGACTGTCCAACCTGAAGATATTCTAGTGAGCTTCGATGTAGTGTCACTATTCACTAACGTACCAATAGAAGAGGCACTCGAATTGATCAAACGAAAATATCATCCAGAGGAGCACATTCTTAGCCTAACTGAACACTATTTAAACAACATATACTTTATATACAAGCAAACGGAAGGAGCACCGATGGGTTCACCGTTATCCCCAATCATCGCTAATCTCTTCATGGAGAACCTAGAAGTTCGTGCAATACAAACGGCACCACTCAAACCAAAACTTTGGTTGACATGTGGAAGACACATTCGTAATCTGGACTCATGGAAGAGAACAACTAAATAGTTTCTTAGACCACCTGAATAGCATTCACGATAAGATCAAATTCACCATGGAGGTAGAAACAGAAGGCAAACTTCCATTTTTAGACGTATTAGTGAAAAAGGAACAAGACAGGACACTAGATCACACAGTATACAGAAAACCCACTCACACGGATAGATATCTAAATGCGGCATCACATCACCATCCAGCATAATTAAATTCAGTACTAAAGACTCTAGTGACACGTTCTCAGAGGTTGGCAGACGTCGATCATATCAATGAAGAGATGTCACTTCAGAAAGCATTAATGAAAAATGGATTTTCGAGGTACATAATACAGAAGTCGCAGGGCCATTCAGACAAAAAACCCAGGAGGAATCTGAGAAACCAGTGGCAAAAGCATATCTACCTTACGTACGTAAGGGATGACAGATAAAATTGGCAAACTTCTACGTAAACATAACATAGAAACAATATTTAAAACAGACCGAGAGATCAGTGCAGACCTCCGTAATCCAAAGTCAAAAACTACCCTAGAAAACCAAGGAGTATACGAAATCCCGTGCCAAGATTGCAATAAATCTTACATAGGACAGACCAATAGATGTATTAGTGTAAGAAATGAAGAATATATGAATGCAGTACAAAAAGGAGAAAACGTCGTTCCTAGCACCTCATATAAAATCCACAGGACACAAAATAGACTTCGACAACACCAGAACAGTAGCTAATATCGAGCATTATAGGTCAGAAATTACCAGAGAGGCCATGAAGATCGAAAAAAGACCACAAAATCTTAATAAACGGGATGATACGCAGAGATTACCGAGTTCTTGGAAGCCCGCTCTTGTAGGAAGATACGTAACAGAAAACACACGACGATCCACCGTAGATGAACCAATCACGAGGAGGTACGTTTAAGCATTGACAAATAATGAAGAAACACAGCAACCTGTCCGAAATGGGCCTATCACGAGGAGTCAGAGCCGAGCGCTGACCAATCAGAGGGAACCTCGGCATTCTACGGCAACGATTGGACACGAGGATACCCAACCACCAACGAGAAGTCACGTGGAGCGTGACGTTTCAGCGAGGCCACTTGTCGGGTTGGCTCAGCCGCCTGCTACGCCTCCCACAAGTAGTAGGGGACCAGTGACTTGTAGCCAGTCGCGCAGGCGCGACTTAGACCACAGTCTATATAAAGAGTCGCACAACGCGGAGAACGTCAGTTCAGTTTGAGCAACGGGGAGCAGCAGTAGGCAGCTTTCAGTGAGAACCTGAAGATGGCAGATGTGATTCTGCCGAAACGTCGTTTAGACAAACGTGACTCCTGGAGGAGTGGACCATCGACGCGGGAGAGCACCCGGAAGTACAATAACACTTTATTTAACGCCCACGAAAATCTAAAAAACAACATATATATATATATATATATATAAATAAATAAATAAATAAATAAAAAAAAATATATATATATATATATATCACGTGCGGACACTTAATCATTGGTTTACACGTTTATATTCTTCTATATATCTGTATATATTTAAACCTAAAAATTCACGAGCGAGCTTTCATTATTATCAGTTACAACTTTATATATTTTTTTATGTATTTATATATTTCAGAATGATATAAAATTATAGTAGCTAGTAGTAAAATAAATATTCAAAATGCATTCAGTAATGTAAAATTAAATCAATTGACACTTGATGTCGACTCATTGGTCCAATTATATATATATATATTTTTTTTGGTTTGGTTTTTTATATATATATATATATTTATTGTTGATGGAAAAAGGAGAAGCCGGAAAATTTAAAGGAAAGGCCCTAGATGATATCGATGTTGATTTGGAGAAAGATCTGCTAGTAAACGATAGCAGTGATGAGGATGAAAAAGAGAATGAACCAAACTATAATGATTTGATGACTTTGGCTGCTGAAGCACCATGCACCAGTGTGCAAATCGAAAAAACTAAAAACATACCTGAAGTTGTACCTCGCGAGACAAAATCAAGAACTTTAGTTCCATGGACAACCGAACAGAAAAAAGTAGTTACGGACTTTTTTAAGTTTCACATTAAAAAGAAGAATCCTCCGAAGAAGGCTGAATGTGAAACATTAAAAGAACGGTATCCGGATTTATTAGAAAATAAAAGCTGGTTAAAAATTAAAATCTTTATTCAAAATCAATACTCAAAAAAACAAAAAATATGAAAATGATTAGATTTGTACGGTTTTTTTAAAAGATACTTCATTTCTATTCTCTTGGATTAAATGTTTATGTTATAATTTTATAGTTATTTATTACTTATAATCATCATATTTTTTTTCCTTGTTTTATAGCAAGGAAAAAAATATATGATTATAGATTTGTGTTACTTTGTTAAACAAATATTGTTTGTTCTATTCTGGATGAAATATTTATGTTATCATTACAAAACAAAAATTTTCAATAAAACTAAGAAATTAAATGCTTGATATTTCTTTAATAATTTTATTCACTATAAATTATAATACTATACAATAATATATAGTACAATATTCCCTAGTTTAAATGAATGTCAGTCAGTATATTATGCATTGAAAAATTAGAACATTTTTTCAAAAATAATTTTACTTTTCCCTTCATGCTATTTAATTACATTGCTTTTCGTCTTTTCATTAAGCTTCTTTTGCTTCCGCTTAACATTTCCTAATAGAATATATCTTTATAGATAATAATAATTAATTATAACAAAAAAAAACTTATCCACATAGCAGATACCACGACGTGTCCATTTCAATATTTATTAAACAGTTTTTTTTATTTTGCTCCCAGCTAACGATATACCTCTAATGCTGTAATAATAGATTTTCCTGAATCTAACACTGAAGTAGTTTTCACAAACACCAAAATACTTAAACAATACACTGAACACTACACTTGAACAATGCACTGAACACACGGCGCTCATTTTGCTGACCATGTTAGCTTCATCGGGAGATAATTAAAACTGTTTTAATTAGCTCCCGATGAAGTTAACATGGTTAGCGAAATGCGCAATGAGTGTAAAGTGTAGTGATCAACGCAATGTTTAAGTGTTTTGGTGTATGTGGAAACTACGCCAGTGTTACTGTCACACCAAAGGTTCCAACTCTCTCCAGAACTTAGGAATTCAGGGAAGGGAATACCTATCATAATACATAATTTTCCTGGAACTGTTTTGAAAAAATTTCCATACAGTTAATAAGTAATAACAAAAAATAATTTACCTACATAGAGGTGATATAAATTATAATCTTCATTAACGATATTCTTTTTTCAATCCTACATAATTCTTCCTTCCATAAGTTTACTTTGCTTTCACTTTACAGAATATCTTTCTTAATAGAATAGTCCGGTTTCAAATAATTTGAATATCTACAAAAATGATAACGCAATTATAATAAAAAAAAGCATACCTGCTACCTTTACAGCATATACATCATGTAAGAGGTAAATGAAATTTAGTCTTCGTTAAACCAATTTTTTCCACTCCTGGAGAGATCATCCTTTGTTCCCAGTGAATATAATACCTTTTATTATAAATAATATATCTGAATCCTAAAAGGCCATATTTCCCTTAAAAATCACGTTCTTTAATGTAGGTACATTAAGTAATTATATTTAAAAAATTGCCTACATAATATGACCTGCATTGACCATCAGAATCATTTTCTATTCCAAAGTTGAATAAATTTAATTCTTATTCCTGCATTATACTAACTGTTACCACCTAATAACTCGTATAAAGTATGTCACAAACTTGGCAACAATGTTGGATACACTATAGTACGTGTATATGTTTTTCTGGATGCAATAATATTCGCCCAAAAATAAAGTAGTATATACGGGAGTTTGTATTAACTGTAATTTATATGGATGTGATAAAGTATGTTTTTTGAAAGAGAAATGTATATCGAATAAAAGGTTTCTAACACATTCCGAGAAGGCGCATAAGGTTCTAACGACATATAGAAAGATATACTTTAGCAATAAATGTTCTATCTCTGTTGGTTCTCGTAGACGCTGTAAGGTGTTCTGCGTGAAAGGGCACAACAATGTTATATATATATATATATATATATATATATATATATATATATATATATATATATATATATATATATTGATAGGTAATTCGTTGCCACCTCGGGGTTACTAATATGACGACCTGACCTCACACATTTAGCATTACATTTGTTCATGTATCTAGCATATATCCTTTAAGGGGAGTCCCCTTAATATGAATTTCAAGAAAGGGGAAAACTTTATTGAAAAAAAAAATTCATATATATTATGTTATAATAATACCGCTGTTACTTCTGTCTATATACGCGCTTTGAGATACTTGCAGCACAATCTCACTTCATGCGATGTTGTCATATTTATGAGGTAGGTACGTAATGTATATTTCCATTGGTTTATATACTAATTCCATAATTCAATTTTCTGTAGTTCCCAAAAATAGCTATTTTACGAACTCATTTGTGTCCCTAAAATTAGTCTTTCTCAGAGTCGACCCCAAAATGTTGCCATGACACCTTTTACTATGATAGTATGGTAAATAAAATCCGAAGCTCATTATTTTCGAGAATATTTGCTCTGATCACATTAATCATACATAATAAGAGGTTTGAATGTGTTTCTTGGAAACTTTAACTTGTTTGTAATATGTATCTAAAAAGTTTTTTCGGACGAATCGTTGTTGTTTCCAGACAAGGCAATTTCGAACAAGTTTTGTTAATAAAATGTTTTCATTAAAAAATACCTATGATTTTTTTGATTTTTTTTTCCATAGAATTTAGCATCGTAGATGGCCTTGCATTTAAAGATGGAAAGTGATTTGTGGTCTTAAATAGACCTTGGCAACCTTTATCTTTTAAGATCAGTTTGATTCAAATCGGGTAAAAAACAACAGAATTATTACGCTGTTACACTCTTAAGTCAGACACACTATATATGGTTTATTATAATTACAAGTACAATTTTAAAAACCTTCTTAATGTTTGCGTTTATTTTTTTTATTACTCACCTATTCAAGCTATATACAGGGTGGGCTAACACAAATGCGGCAAATCGAAATTTTTGTACAGGTAAAAATGAGGCAAATTTTGAATTTTGAACGTTTTTTAACAAAAGGTTCAGACGCGTCATTTTTTGTTTCCAGGCTGACACTTTTTAAGCGTCTTTTCAACCATGTCACCTTTTCGCCCCATTTGGAGATAAGAGTGACAGGGTTGAAAATAAGCTTAAACAGTTTCTCATCGAAATAAAAATCGGCGTGTCTGAGGTGAAAAAGACAAATTTAAAAAGTTGGGTCTATTTCGTTTCCACTGACCCTCCTTGCACGTATACACCTTATCGCTAAAATCTAACTGCGACCCTGAATGTGCCAATTAATGGTGAAGATCTTTTTAAGGTGGGTATAATTAAACAAAAATAAAATGCAAAATAATCTAAAAACTACTTTATCTGATGTTAAGCATTATAAAAAAACATAAGAAACAAAATTATTTTATAATAATGTTAATTTTTGTTCATTAAATGTTGAATTTTTGCTTTAATTTGCACTGGATTTCTTTTGATATTTGTGTTGTTAATAAAGTCTAAGATACATTTTTGTGAAGGATAACACTTGTTTTTAATAAAGTCTTTGAAATTCTTTGAAAGTAAATTTATTTCTTCGATAGTCCAACCTAAAAATAATAATAATTTTAAGCTCTGCTTTGGATAAAGATAAAATCTTACCTCTTTTTTTTATTTTTTTCTTCTTTAATGGTGCTCTCCATGCATCTGAATCTGAGTCTAAAAAAAAATTGTCATTAAAAACTCAAAAAATCATAAGGATAATATATTAATAAGGTATAAAACTGTTTCATTTTCTGTTCTCTTGTTTTTTAAAGACATTTCGTAATCTGAATCTGAAAACAAATGGTAGATATAAACACTTGAAAACTCAAAAGGTTATAAGCAGGATTTGATCAAATATAGGCATAGGAAAAAATACAGCTAACGAGTTGAAAACAAAATTAAGAAAAAGTAAATTAAAATGTACAATCTTACCATCATTACAAGCATGCTCATGAATTGAGCGCGGAGTGTCGGTGCTGGTAGAAGTGGAAGCAATATTTGAAGGGTCCTGTTTGAGTTTTCTAGGTTTCGAAAAATGTTCTAAAAATTGAGACACAGTTAGGTACGGGACATTTCGCAAAACAGCTTTTTATACCTTCATCATTCTCTTCAGGATATTCCGTATTCTCGTCAAATTCAATTTCGGATAATGATTTCCCCTTGAATTCAGTAAGTAAAGATCCTTTTTCCAACATAATAAGCAATTTTGAGACTTTGGCTGTTTGGTATATATCCACTGGTAACCTTAAAAGTAATAGTCATTTAATTACCAAGTGTATGAATTAGCGATTAACAATGGTCGAGACATTTTAGCGTGAGCTCTATTTAGTGGAATCAATGAGTCGGGATTTTGGGTCAAAAATGAAAATTTTGCTAGAACTACAAGAGCACCTACCTCCCCCCTCTGTTTTCGAGGGTGCTGGACGATGTAGAAATAAGGAAAAAAGTTTTTAGCCATTCGCTACCCCTAAAACGGCCAAAACCACCCCTTTTTGCAGTATTTCTTGCACAGACGCCCGGCAGCAAAAGTTTTCGCCAAATTTCTTTTACTTTTCATCATTATGAGGTGAGGGGTGAAGGTTGGCACAAAGCAAGACCCCGTGATCACCCTCGGAGGTTCATTATACCCTCTCAGAGGGATTGAAATTGCAACTTTCCCTCTCGTGCTGAAAGTTATACACACCCCGTTTTCGAGGATGCTGATCACGAAAAAAATATTTTTAGCCGCGTTCACCCCTTCCAACCCTCTCAAATAGGCAAAAATACCCCTATTAACAGTGCTTATGCAAGGTAGGAAGGGTTGATCCTGGTTAAAAGTATTTTTTCGTGATAAGTATCCTCTAAAACGAAGGATGTATAATTTTCAGCACGAGAGGGGCAAGTTGTAATTTCAACTCCTCTGGGAGGGTATAATGAACCCCTGAGGGTGATCATGAGGTCCTGCTTGGTGTCAGCCTTCACCCCTAATGATGAAAAGTAAAATAAATTGGCGAAAACCTGCGCTACCGAGCGTCTGTGCAAGAAATACTGCATAAAGCGGTGGTTTTTGGCCGTTTTAGGGGTAGTGACTGGCTAAAAACTTTTTTCAATATTTCTACTTTGTTCAGCATACTCAAAAACTCTTGTAACTCTAGCAAGTGAACCACAAAAACCTGGCAGTAAAAAAACTGACATTTGTGTAATTTTCTCAATAGAAATGTTTATAAAAAATTGTTAACAATTCCTATAAATAAATTAAGTGATTTACGATACGAGCCTAGGACTCGTGTCGAAAAATTCACCCCTGTGAATAATAAACAGCTATATCGTTATATGCTTGTTCATTAAAATACTATGATACAATACTATCACAACTTAAAATTTTAACTTACTCAAAATTCGGCGTGGGTTTTTTCGGCGTGACCCATAAATTTTGAAAATTGGGCAAGGTCTTCTTTCGATAGATTCAATATTTGTGCAACGGTAGCAATATGTTTCCTCAATTTATTGCTGGAAATAGCTTCAGGGTATTGTAACTTAATTTTAGTTGTTAGATATCTTATTGCTACGTCACCTTGACCCCACTTAATTTTGCTCTGTGGCATAGCAAAAACATATTCATTTTCTTGCGAAAAGTATTTTTTACGATGTTTCAATAACGTATTTATAAATTTTTCTAACATCTCTGGTAGCAAGATAACGACTTGTCTTGAACCTTTTCCACTAGTTACAATACGCCTATACTTGGTTGTCAACATTTTTTCCGATTCCGTTAACACAGATTCAAAATCTTTCATATTAGATTTATTTTGTCTCATATAATTTTTAATTGTTAAATATTGTACGTCACCTATACGTCCACGATTAAAAATAATTAGTAGTGCTAACGTACACTGAACTAGCAATTTATAAGTTCCTATATTATCCATGTGGCTTATAAATTGTATATAACAATCTTCTGCCATTTTTATTGTTTCATCTAAATATTTTAATGTCGCTTACTAGCAACACAAGAAGTGGCTTTTTCCATCGTTTTTCTTGCAAATCTTTATTTGCCAAACTCGATATTTCGGTATTCCAACGTGTAATTACTAATTTTTTAAATTTTTTAATTTCTTCGAGCCACAATTTCGATTCTTCTTGTGATTTACAAACAAATCCTGGATTTTCTTTTAAAATTAGATGTGTTAGTTCGTCACACATATCTTTCAAATATGTACCTAAATGCATCGCAAGACTTGGAGCTTTGAACAATTTATTCTTTGGATCATATCCAGTAATGTTTCTTGTAGCTATTAGAAAGTAATCTATCTTTGCGTTCTCTTTTATGTTTTTTTAAATAGGATTCTCCAAAATAAACGATAAGTAAGTCTGTCTTTGCTACTAAGGATATTTCATCTCCCTCTATGATATCAAATACCTGAAAAATCAACATTTCCTTGAGACCATCATTAAAATCTTGGATATTGAAAAACTTACCTCTTCTTTTACGTTTAACCTTGAGATTGCATTTGTGGCATCCAGTGCACAGGCAATTTCAGTTTCGGAGTTGGTAACAATACTTTCTGGAGGAAAGTTTACTACCTTTTTCTTTTGTGGCATTTCGAACAACGCATAATTTCGTGTGACGCTTTAAATATTCTTTTTTAAAAACTTTTACAATATACACATGGATAAAAAGTTAACGAATCTTTTTCCATTGTTTCTCGATATGGACGTATTACACCCTCTATATATAAATCAAAATTGGTTTGGTTCCTAAACAAACTGAAAGCCTGTCTTCTTTCTTTGCTTTTTCGAGGATACTCTAGAATCTTTTTCACTTCATTTATATCTTTATGGTTTAGTTCTATGTGCCTTGCGTAATTTTTTGTAATAATATCATTGTAACAGAATTTATATCGCACTTCCTTCTTGTCTCCTCTATTTCTTTTCTGTCAATAGATAATTCAAATTTAAAAAAGGTATTTGTCATATAAACGTAATATTCTAAAAATGTTGCATAGAGGACGTCAGATTACACAATGTCATATATAAGGGATAAGGTGCACAAGTTTTCTCCTGCTCGTATCAGTTCATATATGATTAGGTCGAAAATGGTGCTAGATCATTTTGGGCACACTGCATCGTTGGAATTGGTATATTTAATAACCAATTACCTGTAAGGGAGATGCCCCTAGGCAACACCACTCACCTCCGCAAGACTAGGTTGGCTGGAGACCTAGGTGAGGATCTGCCTATAAAGAGGAATTACAAGGGGCCCAATGGGGCCGAAGTGCTGTGGTTTAATATTTTTCTTTGACCACCCTCCCACTATTTCCATCCAAGGGATAAGGTGTTGAAAAAAAAATAGAGATTTATTTAATTCTTCATGATAAATTGGCCAGAACTAATAAAAAGTATTTAGAAGGGATAGTTTGTATAAGGGTCTAAAGTATTTTTCAATAAACCAAAACAAAACGTCTTTGATAAAAAAAAAATTAAAAAAGACCAAAAAAAGTGTGAAGTTGAAAATAATATAAGTAATCGTTTTGTATTTAGTCAGTAATATTCTTAAACTATCAGGTAATATTATGCTTAAAATTCCTTATCTACTATATTTTTGAAGTCGGTACCAAGTACCGATTATATTATAAATATACTTCGAAAATATAGTAGATAATTAAAAGGTTAATTAAAGGACGTTAAAAGCTGATTTTCACTGCAAGCATACATACATGGGTTAAAAATTACATTATTTAAGAAAATGTAGAATGTTGCTTTCTTTGTTACATTAACCGATTTATTAGAAGAAAAATAATTAAAATAAATTAAACTGAAAGCCAACTATAATAATAGGTACTTACTTTTATTACTTCTTCAATTTTTGACATTTTTACAGTGCCTGCTTTTTTACCATCTAATCTATTACCCACTTCTTCAATAATGAAACCATCCCTTTCTTTATTTGCTCTCTTATTTCTTCCTCGGGAATTTCAGGAACAGAATGCTGGGAGCTTTCAGACGTCGAAAAATGTTCATATCTATAGTCCTTATCTCTAACATCATCGTCTGATTCGAAACTATGATCAAACTGATCAGACAAAGGCAAGTTTTTTAATTGGAACAATTCTGTGGAGCTAGGCAAAGTCTAAAATAAAATATATTTATATATATATATATATATATATATATATATATATATATACATATATATTGTCTAATTTCTGTGGTGTTTATTTATTATATTTATATATATATATATATATATATATATATATATATATATATATATATGTACATATATACAGGGTCGACCATTAATAATAGGCCATAGTTCAGGAGTAGATTCTTTGGGCCAAAATATGATATAACCAAATATGCTTTAGTAAAATGTTGCTGTGGAAAAAGATACAGGGTGTCAAAATTCACATTATTTTTTCGTTTTTTTACAATAACTCAACGACCTGTTGACTGATCTTCGCGAAATTTGCTAGAGGAACTTTTTTACTCTACGAAACAATAATTTATGCATTCCATCGCGTCAGATCATAGAGGACGCTGCAGGACCTCTATCTGATGATGAATTTTTTCATATTTTTTTTGACGAAACGTGGTATTTATAGCCAGAAAATCTGATGGTGGCGTCATTTCCACGTATGAAAGGTACACTTGGTAGAACTTGATAACTTGAAAGACAAATTCAAATTTAATGAAACAAAGTGTCTCAAAAAATTATTGAAATGTTTAACAGTACTTTCCTCGAAAACGGTTGGAGTTATCAAGTTCTACCAAGTGTACCTTTTATACGTGAAATGACGCCCTCATCAGATTTTCAGGTCAGAAGTACCACAATGTTTCGTCAAAAACAAAATATGAAAAAAATTCATCACCAGATACAGGTCCTGCGGCCGGCGCTCTCTATGGTCTAACGTGATGTAATACATAAATTATTGTTTCCTAGAATAAAAAAAGTTCCTCTAGCAAATTTAGCGAAGATCAGTCAAGAGGCTGTTGAGTTATTGCAAAAAAACGAAAAAATAATTTGAATTTTGACACCTTGTATCTTTTTCCACAGCAACATTTTACTAAAGCATATTTAGTTATATCCTCATATTTTGGCCCAAAGAATCTACCCCTGTAATATGGCCTATTATTAATGGTGCAACCTGTGTATATATATAAAAAATACAAAAATATGTATGTACGATTTCATTATAAGTTGTCTTTAATGTACAGTTTTGTGGCCATAAAATATCTCAATATTTTAGCAATACAAAAAAGTACCTTGTATTTCATTAAGGAAAAATTAAAGTTGCGAAAATTATATTGTACATAAACTCTTGCATGCTACTCGTACATAATAAAGTTCTCGAGCTTTACTGGACTCGTACAATAAAGCCTGAGTCTTTGTACTTGTAAAATAAATAACGTAATATTATTCTTACATCATCATATTCCGGAAAATCATATAAATCCTTTTGTGTTTCTTCATTAGTATCCACTAAATTGCTTCTTCTAGAATTAGAATACTCCAAATCTTTATCTGTTCCTATTGTAGATGCTTGTAGAGGTTTGATAATATGCATACTAGTAATAATGACGTTCTCAGATTTAGTTTCTGGATTTTGCTTAAACATACCACTTTCTGTTGATGGTAAAAAATGGAAGTCAGTTACGGCCTTATTTTTATATAAACCGCTTGACTTATTATATTTTTTCCTTTCAAAGATGATATCACTAGCTAAGGGCAATATTGGTGATATTTGCTGTTGCTTTAATGGAACTATTTTAGGAGAACCCAAGGAATTCTTAAAAAAATAATTTTAAATTATTACCTATTAGAAATCTATAATTATACTAATTATCGTTACCTTATAACTATCAGAAAATGTGGTCATATCCTTAAAAGTTTCATCAGTCGTATCAGATATATGAGTACAATTACAACTTCCACATTCAGAATAATTCATTTTTTCTTTTTCTTTTAACGGAGATTGTTTGCTTTTAGCTATGCTATTTTCAACTAATTTTATTTGGGAATTAGACTGGGTCAACTGATTAACTGCAGGAAGGTCTAACTTCATAGAGTTATGAGGCTCAGCTATATAATTTTCATCTGAGGATTTTTCGATTTCAGATTCAGACATTTTTGTGCGATCTAAGTCCACAAAGCTGTTAGCGTCAGTTAAAAAATTGTTGTTTATCCAGTTCTATGAATAAATATAATATAAGAATCAGGAGAAATTAGCAAAATTTCTTTACTACTTTTATAAAAACCCGATTTTTGGGTATTTTAATATACACCAATTTTCAAACTAAATTACTTTTTTAGGCCAGAATAGAAAATGGATATATACCTATATTAAAACTGCTACCCTTAACACCCAAAAAAAATTGTTAGTTTAATTTTTTTTTTTTACTGTGATAATGTGTAATTCTCTATGTTATGCTGGGAAAGTCAAAATAGAAAATATAACAACTTACACCAGTCATTTCCATTTTTTCAAAATTTTCTTTCAGTGGGTTTCCTTGGGTTTGACCCTAAAATAAATGCATAGGAAAAAAACAATACAATTTAAATCAAACGCAACTAGAATATTTTTAAAGATGCTTAAAAAATGTTAAAATAACAACTTACGCCACTCATTTCGAGTACTTTAAAATTTTCTTTCGTCAGATTCCTTTGGGACTGGCTCTAAAAGAAATGAATAGGAAAAAACTACATTTTAACCAAGCACAACTAAAAATAAATATTTTTTTCATTAAAAACATTAAAACAACTTACGACACTCATTGCCATTGTTCCAAAATTTTCTTTCATTAGGTTCTCATGGGAATTACCCTATAAGAAATGAATAGGAAGAAAATGTAAACCAGACATACGTGGAATATTCCAGAAATTGATTAAAGATGAGGTAATGGGTGTGTAGTATCCGATATCGTGTAACTCAGTTATCTTATAATTAAAAAAAATTGAAAATAGACGATAGAACTTGCAAGAATAAAATTCACGACCTTTTATATTCTAAAGCTTCGCTTTGGAGACAAAGGGTGTTAAAGTTAATCAAGATTTTTTCAAATACCTCATAAATCAATTTGCCGATTTTGATGAAACTTCGCACATAAGAGGCTTAATTTCACGTAATTATATTTATTTAAATTTTTTCAAGTACGGTGATAGGACATTATGACAAGATATGAAAAATAATAATTTGATACCGCCTCTGCTTTTTTATAAGTTTTATAATTATTTTTAGATTAAGTAATTAAAGATACAATTTTTCTGTCTCTCACAGGTTTTATCTATCTTGCTTACTTGTTCCAGGAGAGGACTGATACACGAATTTTGTTTTTTTTTCGAAAATTAAGTGAGATATACAAAAGATAGACTAAAAAATTGTATCTTTAATTACCCAATCTAATAATAATATCAACTTATGAAAAGGCAGTGGCGTGCTCAATTTTTTTGTAAACATCTACCTACTGCCACCCCTAGAAAAATTAAATTAAAACAAATTACCTCAAATTATATGACTTACTTATTATACCCTACTAAGAACGTGCCAAATTTTGTCAAAATCGGCCAAGTAGTTTGTGAGATGTTTGAAAAAATAAGTTTCTTTTATTAGCTTTTAAACACCATGTATCTCAAAAATGAAACTTTAAAACATAAAAGTTTATAAAAATTAATTTTTCTTTTTATATTGCGATTCCTATTGCTTACTAACCTTTCCCAATTAATGCCTGAGACGGTTTAAGGCGGGAAATGTTATAACCTACAAAATGTGCCCACGTAGCCAAAAACTAATTATGCTAGAATACTACTAAAATAAGGATACTTACCAGTGCATTTTCAATAATTCGCCTAGTCCTTGATTTCAAGTTTTGGGAATTCATTCTGTTGAATATTTAATGAACATTTACCACTGGTAATGAGCACAATGTATTCACTTCTTGGTTTAAACTGCTTGCATTAAACACTGCTGCCGTTTTCATGAGGTGATTTCGCTCCAAATTTCGCTATATACCAGCAGAGGTGACTTCGTACGTATAATACCTATACTTAAAAACCGATATGTGCGCCAGTGGCGCCAGTTATATACTCTAGAACTAAAAATAAAATTTATCGATGCATAGGGGTCGAAATCACCTCACCCATAAAATTGGGTATATGATCAATAACGCCATCTAAAATCGATTTAGCAAGAAACTAAGGGAATACGTTGTCACCTCACCTTTTTGAGGTGACATCGTTGTATATGAAGTAACAGAGTATGGTATATATCTATTTTCTAGGTGACAACGTACCATTTATAAATATATATATATATATATATTATCCCATGTTTCCCTACTCATGAAATATAAAAAAAATGTTATAGTTATACTCACTGAATATTCTAGTAAACATGTAGGAGTTCTCAATATTAATATTATTTTGTAAGTGAAATTCAAAAATTTGTGCAGTGTGATCTGAAATACAATTATGATTAATTATACAATTGTCATAAATATTGTTAAAAAAATTACTACAAATGTAATCAATACAGCTACTTGAGTTTATAGTGTATCTTGTGGGCTCACTGATTAACATGTCGATATTATACATTTCTAAGGTATCGGATAATCGTTTTTTGATGTATATATCAGCCAAGAAGTCTATATTGAGATCTCCACATATTACAATTTTACAGTTTTTGTTAAGGGTGCGTTACCAAGGTCAAATGGTGCGTAAAATATCCTCATTTTTATTTTACATTCATCTCAAAAACGAGCCAACAGAATTCAGAATTGATTTCATTATGTAAACTAGCAAACTTAAGACAAGGACTTATTACATTTTATATTCTAATCCTAGTTAAAATGAAGTTTTCAAAATTTTCTCCTCCTTGATCATTCAACGCGAACGTACCACTCATTCCTGGCAAATTCACCATACATTGTTTTATATTGTATAAAGGGACTTAAATATTCAAATAAAACATAATACGATGTAGTATAAAATAAAATAACATGAAAAAAAGTGAAGTCTGCATAATATTTGGTCATATTAAAGTTTAATGTCGAATATGAAATTGCTAAAATTTCGTTTAAAATTGTTGGGCTAGATGGCAGCAGCATAGCCATGACATTGCTTCGTATACAATAAAGCTGGGTCGGGCTCATAAACTTTCATTTACGGTGTTGAAATAACGCTTAAAGCTTGGTTTAATTATTTGGATGTTAATAAACGACATTATCATTAAAAGTATTGCTGATTATATATTTCTGGGTACTTTTTATTTATTAAGATTGACAATGCTTTGATCTTTGCCACAATACGAAAAAATCTGTCCAAATGAAGTAATGGCTATTTATATATCCTTTTTATTTTTCCCTGTTTCTATGAAGAAAAATAGGTAGTTACTATGTTTTTTTATGATTAAAACATTTTACAATAAAAACATTGAAAAAGATGCACCAGTTGTATTCATTATATTAGAACACTACAACTTCATTTGAACTTACTGTACAATTTCCGAATTAATATGTGAATAATATATTAAATCTTGGAAGGATATATGGTTATAAATTATGTACGATTGTCGATTTTAGTAAAACTGATGTCTGCAAACAGTTCTAATTTATTTTTGTTCACATTTTCAGTAACTATCTGTTGGTGATACTGCTATTAAAAATACCATTACTATACATAATGTATACCAAGAGACTAAGTGCATTTTTTAACACCGAGTGTGAAGGATCAATTACAGGAGGAATTAAAAAGCACTTTCGCTTTGTGGTATATTGGTACAAATTATTTAATACAGATCTCTTTTATTCCTCGAGGGACAGAACCCACTTTCTACGCTTTAGTCCTCGAAAATGACAATTAAAATAGCACTCTTAGATCGCAGAATACTAAAACATTGTTTTTGAGATGGGAAATGCTGAAAGGTAATTTTTTTATTTTCCATTGTGGTACTGATTCTTATTAAGGGTGTACAGAAAAGTTTCTACATAACTCACTAATTTCCTCTTTATTAAAATAACGATAAACATTTAAGTATTACACACAAACATGAATAAAATCTGTACATTTTCTGGTGTTCTAAATACGTACGTATTTATTATTCAACCTATACTTATATCAAATTATACTACAGCACTGCACCATATATATAATGACATTTTTTCTATGAACACCACGAAAGATACTACAGTAATTAAACTAGGTATACAATATCTCATATTTGTACATATCACAATAATGTAATAAATCTAAATCAATATTTACTTCTTCCATGTCATGTTTGCCAGTACAGAACCTCTATAAATTGTCATTTCATTGGAATTGAAAAAAATGTTTCCTTTTACACTTTTCCATAAAGTTCGTCCAAATCACCTACAAAAAACAAACAAAATATTCGCAATATGTTAGAAGATTATCTGTGACATGTTATTATGCTAATTAGTCTTTGCATGCCACGTCTGATAGAATCAAGTCATAGGTATCCGGCCTCACCAAAGATCTTTCCCATCAGCTTCAGCCGCAACCGACTACTTTTCAGTCTTTTTATGGCTCCCTCCACTTCGGATTTGATCATAATGTACCATGGAGTTTTGAATTTGACTTACGTATAACCGTAGTTAGTATAACGTCTTCTTACTATTACTGTGACATGCATGTGAGTCCAGTTCTTTACAGGCATCTTATAAACGAATAGAATAAAGATGGAAGCATCATCATTTGTCTGTTCCATGACCTATGGCATACTGATGAGAGCTAATAAGTTCGAAACCAGTCTATGTCTGGTCAGGGAATTGACAAATGATATTGGCTACCATTCTTTATGATTTGTAAAAAACATAAGTCTTTATTAGCTATATTTAGCTGCCGTTGGATCTTATATTATCGAATGCTCCTGATGTACCCACTATAAAATTATATTTCACCTGGTAATAATAATTATGATTTCTCTTCAATTTAATTTTCCCATTTGCTACATTTACACAAAATTTTATCTGTTTTAGTAACTTCTTTCAAGGACTTGCCAGATGTATAACCTTATATAAACATTTAATTTCTATTATTGCGTTAGCACCCACAAGACCTGTAAATAAAAAAAATAAGTCTGTTTTGATTAGTCTCTATACAAATCAAAGAATCGAGATGAAAAAAGTATATAATTGAAAATTTAATATATACAGGGTCAACCAAGAGAATTGTACAGGGCCAAGTGCCATTTATTTTTAATAGAAAGCTATAAATATCAGTACTTACATTTTTAGAAGACTCTTTCTAGGCTTCTTTCATTCCTATATTATTATTGACTATCTCCCAACCATTTGAATGTAGTGAGTTTTTTTGCTGAAATAATGCCATCTGCAGATGCATTTAAAAAAAATCTAAATATCACTTATGAGATATTAGGTAGGTAGGTATTTGATTCGGACTACCCCGTGGCAGCGCTGTATCTAATACCCTACCGATCGTAAAATGTTTCTCTTCGGTAGGCAATTTTTATAATAATAATAATAATGTTTATTTACTAAAATACATAAATACATAATAATAAATATAACAACAATAATATGTTTTCCCAAAAAAAAGGAAGGGAAATTTTAACAAGAGTTTTCATGTAAAGGGAAAAGGAAACATTTACAATTTTACAATTTTTCACTCGTCTCATTTTGTAAATAAACATGAAGACCCCAGGAAGTACTAGATACTTGTATAATGGGGTATATGCTAATTACTTACAGTTTATTCCACAATGTATTTAGCTGTAATGGGAGTGCAATCCTTGAGGAGAAGAGAGGGAAAGGAGAGCATGACATTTTAGTGAAGAACAATAAAAAAGGAAGAAGAGAAAAAAAAAAAACAACCAAGTTATAAATGATAAATAAATATACACACTTGGACTTTCCCATACTGATACATGTTAACGCAATAGGTGTACATGCATGAGAATTAGAATTCTTTTTTTTTTTCAGGTAAGTTTATATATTTCTTTTCTCAAATATTTGATGTACTACTGGTCTTGGTGTATTCAGTAACCATACATTAATTTTCTTTTTATACATATTATATGAAGATGCAGTTTTTATGTCAGGTGGGATTAAATCATAGATATGAGCAGCTAGGTAAGAGAAATTTTTTTGACCTATTGATTTATTTACTTTGGTTTTTAGTGTAATTATGTGTTTGTTACGGGTATTGTGGCAATGTTCGTGATACATTATTGTTTGCTGCTTGTTCTTGAATAAATTTAGTAAAATTTTGTTGCAAAAAAGTTGTCTAATATCCAATTTTTTGGCCTCATTTAATAAGGCATTAGTGGGGTAAGTAATATTTTTATTGTAGATTATTTTTAAAAACCATTTTTGGATGGTATCTAGTATTCTTAGATAGTTGTTGTTAACCCCACCCCATCCAATAATTCCATAGGCAAGTTGTGACTGGACAAGGGAGAAGTATAATATATCAAGGTGACGTATGCTTAAGAACGACTTTAGGTATTTAAATTTTGAAAGGAGAGGCCGTAGTTTTCTAACAATGTTATTTACTTGTATGTTCCATCTAAGATGTTTATCTATTGTAATACCTAAATATTTTATATGTTCTGCTTCACTAATGGTCATTAATAACTTACCATCGTGGCTGATCTGGAGAGGACCAAAGTTGGGTAAGTTGTTTTGGTACGATGTGAATGGGAGATATTTAGTTTTGTCACCGTTAATTGTAAGATAGTTATAATCAAACCAATTTTTCACTATTTTAAAATTTTTTTCAGCTAGGTTTTTGATCAATCCAATCATCGGCTTTATTTATGATGACTGTGTCATCTGCAAAACTAAGTATTTCCCCCTCAATTTCAGTCGTTAGTAGTTCGTTAATATAAATATTAAACAATATCGGTCCCAATACCGTTCCCTGGGGTACTCCGTACTCAATATTTTCGTGGTTACTGATAACATCGTCAATTTTCACGCATTGGCTTCGGTTGGTTAAATAGCTTTCCATTAATCGATAAGCCTTATCTCTAAACCCAATTTTCTCTAATTTCTTTAAAAGCTGGGGGTGGTTAACCGTATCGAAAGCCTTGGCAAGGTCGATGAAAATACATAAGGTGGGTTTTTTATTATCTAAGGCTGTATATATCTCATTTGTTAGGTATGATATCGCATTTTCTGTAGACAGACCGCTTTTAAACCCAAATTGTTTATCTGAGAGAATGTTGTACTTAGTTAGGTAACTGTCGATTCTGATTTTTATGATTTTCTCAAAAATTTTTGCAATTGTTGAAATTAGTGAAATAGGCCTATAATTTATTATTTTTTGTTTATCTCCACTTTTGAATAGCGGCTTGACCAATCCCACTTTAAACGCGTCTGGACATATACCCTGGTCTATAATGAAATTAATTAAATAAGTTAGTGGGTCTACTATTGCCTCAGTGATATGTTTTAGAATGTCTCCTGTAATACCATCCTTGCCTGGAGCTTTGCCAGTTTTTAGTTGAAGAATAATGTTTTTAACTTCATTTTTATCTGTTGGCGTAATAAAGATTGAGTTAACTCTAGCCTCTGTGCTAATATTAGGTTCTTCTGATTTTGTAATTTTACTGGCAAGATTTTTACCGACATTAGCGTAATGTGCTGCGAACGAATTTGCTATTTCCAATTTTTCAGACAGAACTGTGCCGTCTTGTAATTTAATTTATTTTATATCGTTTTTATTAATATATTCGTTACAAATGGTTTTTACACATTGGTATAGTTTTTTTGAAGATGAACTGTTTTCGTTTATTTGCGATTTATAATACTCTATTTTTGTGTTTTTTATAATCAAATTCAATTTATTACGATATGCCTTGTATTTAGTTTGTAGTTCTGTCTGATTGGGATTTTTTTTCATCTTTTTATACATATTATTTTTTGTTTCAGTCGATTTAATTATTGCTGTAGTTATCCACGGGCTTTTTTTGATTTCTTTCCTTTTTTGTTTAACATATCGCGTCACTTTTTCTAAGTTATTTTTTAATTTGTTTATTAACAAATCAGCTGCAACATTAACATCACTTGTCGAGTAAAATTCCTGCCAGTTCTCATTTTTTAGGTTTGTTTTAAGTTTTTCGTAGTCTATATATTTTTTGTGCTCAATTTTGTCTATTATTTTTTCTTTATGTTTACCTAAGTCGTAGTGCAAGATAATTGGAAAGTGATCTGTTATTTTTATGTCCCAAATTAAAGGTATAAATTTCTTTTGGTCTTCTTTGGTTTTTATAAAGATATGGTCGATGCAGGACCTCGTGTTCCCTTCTTCCCGAGTAGTTTTATTAATAAAAGATACAAACCCTTCCTCGCTCATTATATTTAGGTACTCTTGGGCATATTCAATACCGTGATTGTTTATATTAATATTTATGTCGCCTACAAAAATATTGACATCTTTTCTAGGTTTATTATTAATTAGTAATTGTCTAAGTTCATTGTTGAAGCTATAGGGGCAAGTAGATGGGGGTCTATAAACAGCTAAAATATTTATTGATTTGCCGCTAATTGAGAAGTTGTTGTTGAGGGTTTTTATATTCCCAATATTTAAGATGTTGTGTTCATAAGATATGTCATTTTTTATGTAAACTAAAACTCCATCATTCTGGTTTATTGCACCCTCATTATATAGTATGTCATAACCTGGTTTACTGAATAAGGTTAGATTATAGATTCTCCAACATTCAGTGAAAATTAGTATATCGTACGTAATATCATGACAGTTCAAGAACAAATTGAGTTCGTCTAAGTTTTTTGCGATACTCCTTATATTATTATGAACCAGTATAAAGTTTTGGTTCATACTTACTGTACATTTTTTATAATCTTGACTGCTATTAACTATATAGGTTTCTACTGGTTTAAATTCTAAGTCTCTGATGTATGGGTCCATGAATATATTTATTTATAGAACATATGCCATAACGATAATATTATAAGGATAAGGATTGTTATTTACATAGAATATCTTAAAGTTAAGACATTTACGTACATAGTGAAATTATTTTTTTAATTTATTTGCAAATGGAGAGGAAGTAGCAACATCACCTTGACTGGAAGACTTTTTGGTGGATCTTGTGCTTATAGTTAGACCTGCCATTATTAGGCTCGGAACTATTCTTATTTTCATCTACATTCGAATCATTCTCAGATGTATAATTTTTATTTACATTTACATGGGATGTTGGGGTTGCTGGCGCACTGTCACTTTTGCAATCAAGGCTTGTAGCGGGAATTTCGGATGTAATAAGCGTTCCTCTATTTCTTAGATCTTCGTATGTGTAGGATTCTCCATTTACTATTAGTTTATTTTTAGAGATTTTAGCATGGTACTTCTTTTCTCTAGCTTGTTTCAGGTGGTAGTATAATAGTTTTTGTTCATTTCTTTCCTCTGGTGTCAAATCATGTGCAATACTAATACCTGTGCCTTTTAGCTGTGCCACATTTTTAAAAATTTCTTGTTTTGTTGTATTTCTTACCAGCTCTACTATACAAGCTCTTGGTTGGGTAGTTGTTTGTGTGCCCAGTCTGTATATGTCGCTAATGTCCGTTTCTTCTAGTTGAACTTTAAGTAGATCTTTTACAGCTCCGCTAATTTGTGTTTTTATGTCTGCACCATCTACTTCAGGTACTCCAAATATAATTAAATTATTTTTCTTGAGTTTTCTTTGTGTTGCTTGCAATTGTACTTTCAAATTTTTTCGCTCTCCAATTCACCTACTCTGTTATCTAATAACTGAAAATGATCGTTGTGTTTAGCTAAGTCAGACTTTATTTCTTTTACATCATTTGCTATCTCTTTTAATAATTTGTATAGTTTCCCGTTTGATATATTTCCACTATCACCCATATCCGGATAGGATTTATTGTTTTATTTATTTTTTGTTTGAGTCAGGTGCAGATGGGGTTTATATTATCACTATAATGTGTGTGTTTTTGTGAAATTTTTTTATTTTGTGTTTTATTCATTTACTATCGCAAAAAAAATACCTTAGTATTGGTAAACAGCCGATATCTATGGTTCTAGGTAGCAAATATATGTCGTAATTATCAATTTTTTAACAAACCACTATTGTAGGATTGTTCTTCAGTTATTTAACTAGACTTGCATGGAAAAGATACAATTTTAGGCACAGTCTTTCCACTATAAAACAGCACTTAACAGAGAGAGCGGCAACACTTGAAGTAGTACACCAACCAATTTAGTTAGAATTATACTTAGATTTATTATAATTAATACATTAAAACTGAACCAGTAACCAGATGTGTGATATCATGCTGTAAAAGTCCACTGATTGAAATTGTTGTCATTGGCGTGCTGGTTAAGGGGTATAATTAAGATTTTTAGTACATAAAGAGAAAAGAAGAAATATGTTTAAATCCTAGATTTTCAGTCTAACACTCAATAGTTATTTCAACTAGATATAAGTTAAACGAAAATAGCGTTTCAATTGATTTTATTTTAATTATCACAATTTGAATTAAACAGTACAATATATTAATGTGATAAATATGGTACAATATACTTGAGTCCAGCAGCAATTATTTCACTGCAGTACCTCTGAAAGTCACAATGCTCATCTAAATAGGTTTTGCATGAGAATATCTAGGGAAGTGGGTTCGAGCCCCAGCTTCTGTGAAGTAATTTTCAAATATATATTATCCACAAGAAGTGGTTCGGATCCCACTATAAACTATAGGGCCCTGTCTCCTTTACCCTAAACTTCTAGGCTTAACAGAGTTATTCAAGTGATCTGGAAGTCGGTTAAAACATTTCTTTCTAAACATTTATTAGACTTTCTGAATGATAATCATGTACTACCATAAGCACTACTTAGTTTTGGAATTTTACTTAAAATTTTCTATCAGTTTCAGTATATTCACATTTTACATTGAACATAAATCATTAACTGCTTTTCAAATCTATATTTTTCATCAGAATCTTTAAGTAGTACTGAATAGTTTCTTTCTGAAGGTAACGGATACAAGTTTTAGAATAACAAATCTTACGTATTTTTGTTCACAACTTCTATGAATTCAAAATACATATTTTTTTATTTTTTCTGATAGATACTGTAATAGCATACCTTTATTATCAATGAATTCGTTCATAAACGAGGAAGATGGAAACATGATATGATTATCTTAAATATAAGAGAAAAATAATGAACAGCTTTTCAGCTAACAGGTGTTTAAATTTTTAAACGTTTACAGAATTTCTTGTATAATTCTTTGCTATATACCAAAATAATATACTCCTTTCATATGATGCTAAAATATAAAAACAACTAATCTATTGTCTTCATCCTCTTTGAAATCCTTGCTATAAATCAGAGCTTTAACCATATATGATAAGGTAAAATAAACTTTCTCATCCACAAAATTTCTTTAATCGTAAGAGAATAATATTCTTCCTATAATATTAGTTTATTCTCTGCTTTTGAATAAGTGTTAAAAAAAAAAAGACTTTCTGCACACATCTAATTCCTAAGACTTTCGAAGAAGCTGTTTTAAATAAAAAAATCTAAATATCATCTAATCAACTAGCGAATTTAATTGCTTTACATAAATATATACAGGGTCCTTAAAAATAGCGCCAAGTGTTTTATAGAATATATAGTGATTTTGTTTCCTACTAGAGATATTTTCCAGAATATCTGTTTTTTATATTTCGTTCACAAAGAGCCGTTGATTCTGTTAATTTATTATAAAAAAAATTCTCACTTTAAGTACTTGATACATACATACAAAAATTATCAATTTTAATTCCTAATCATTTTTAAGTTTTTAATACACGGGTTTGAGGGGTATATTTGGTGAGTTATTGATAACACGTGTAATTGAAATTAGTTTTTTATTAATAATGTTGGTTTAATAATTATTATTTATTCTACAATGTGTAACATAAAAGCATTGCCTGAGAAAAAAATGAATTGTAGGTTCTGTATTGATTGTTTTCATAAAGCACTGTAACATTTCCAAATCTTCCTGGTTCTTTAATTTTACTTAGTCCTCGAGTGATTACATTTGAAGTTTCTTGTAAAATAAAAAATTGCTTGATTTTATTTATTTCAACAAGTTTACAGTAATTTTATAAATTTCTGAAAAGTTTATATAGTAAGTAATAGTTGTCTTTAATTACAATTTTTATTTAATACGTTAAAAAGGATGCAACTTTCTCGTGAACGATTTTTCTTCTCAACACCTGCTCTGGCGTCCTTGAAAGAAGAATTCTGTAGATTTTGCCTCTTTTAACGCGTCGTATACCACTTCCATTAATTTATCCACGAAATTGTGATAATACAACCCTCTTCATGATAATCCACCATAGAAGACAGTAAATTTATTCAATAATTCCCATATCTCGTAAAGTATTTATATGTGTATCATATCTCAAACCCAAACCGATATTAATGCGAATCATGTCGACAATGATGTTTGGATCCGTGTTTTCATTCCAATCCAATATACGCCCATCAGGGGACGTTTTTTGATATTTACAGACCGAATTTACATCATACGGCGGTTCTTCATCATCGCTGTTTCTGTTTTCATTCCGTCTCAGTCCGTGCTCATCTTCTTCTTCTTCCTCTGGTGGCGGAAACAATTTTGATATAATGTTTCTATATTTCCAACTATAATCGAATCCTGTATCATTTACTTGTTGAGATAATTTTTCTTTCTCGAATGTCTTAGGCTGTTTCGAAGAAGAGGTGGGTGCATGCTTTTTGGTGGCGTGCACACTCTGAACATGTCTTTTTAAGCTGTCTTTTCTATTAAATGTTTTATTACACATAGTACAATGAAAGGGACGGTTTTTATGGATATTAGTATGGCGGCTTAGACCGCTAACTTTTTTTATTCTTGGCAATTGGCCCACCCCCGAAATGTGTTTGGCAATCAGAGAGCTCCGACAGGAAGTCTAAGCTGGCGGGAAATTCAAACCGACTGGAAATTCAAATTTAGGGGGGGAAACTCTACTACTGCACGTACATTAGATTATAATTTAGTGACTTTACATTACTTTATAGTATTATGAGATGGCTTATATAATTGCGTCACCTATCCACCAATCCTCAACTTTTAATATATTATGACGTCATTTAATCACGTGACAATATTCTTATATAATTATTAGAAATTAAGAAAAATGTGGTGTTTCGGATTAAGGTTACCTGTTATCAACTGAAATAATTACTTTGCGACAAACTTACCGCTTGTTTAAATTAAAATATATCCAAAAGGATCGAAATTTATTAATGGCAACATTTCAAATTAAAAATTAAATCAAACATATTTCGTGATAATGTGTACTTATGAACCCAAGGGATAGCAGAGCAAATTTGCCACAATGCCGTACTGGATTCCCCCTCCTCCTAGTGAATTACGTAGGTCAATGAACTACTGACTCTGCAAATTAAATAAACACCGGATGCACAAGTACAATGAACCGCGGATGTCGCATATCATATTACATAGGTCAATGAACTGCTGAGTCTGCAAATAAAATAAACACAAGATGTGCAAGTACAATGAACTGCTGATGCTGCATATTGGCTACGTAGGTCAATGAACTGCTGACTCTGCAGATAAAATAAATTGCTAACATTGCAAATGTAGTCAGATATATATTCATGCTTAATAATTTTTTGTGTATTTGTAATAAATAATTCCTTCTCGTCGTAAAAAGCTATGACGTCACAGTTTTTTTATATCAAAAATTTGAAAGGTGTTTTGATTCGGACTACCCCGTGACAGCACTGTACCTAATACCCTCCCGATCGTAACATTTTTCTCTTCGGCAGGCAATTTTTATACTTAGTTAGATTTATTATAATTAATATAATAAAACTGAACCAGTAACCGGATGTGTGATATCATGCTGTAAAAGTCGACTGATTGAAATTTTTGCCATTGGCGTGCTGGTTAAGGGGGTATAATTCAGATTTTTAGTACACAAAGAGAAAAGAAAAAATATGTTGAAACCAGGAACTCTAGATTTTCAGTCTAACTCTCAATAGTTATTTCAACTAGATATAAATTAAACAAAAATAGTATTTCAATTGTTTTTATTTTAATTCACAATCACAATTTGAATTAAACAGTACGATATATTCGTATGATAAATATGGTACGATATACTTGAGTCTCTCCATCAGTCCAGCAGCAATTATTTCACTACAGAACCTCTGAAAGTCACAATGTTCATCTAAATAGCTTTCGCATGAGAATACCTAGGGAAGTGGGTTCGAGCCCCACCTTCTGCGAAGTAATCTTCATATATATTTATTATCCACAAGAAGTGGTTCGGATCCCACTATAAACTGTAGGGCCCTGTCTCCTTTACTTGTACAAGTGTAGGCTTAACAGAGTCATTCAAGTGATCTGGAAGGCGGTTAAAACATTTCTTTCTAAACATTTATTATACTTTTTGAATGATAACCATGCACTACCATAAGCACTACTTAGTTTTGAAATTTTACTTAAAATTTTCTGTCAGTTTCAGTATATTCACATTTTACATTGAACATAAATCATTAATTGCTTTTCAAATCTATATTTTTCATCAGAATCTTTAAGAAGTACTGAATAGTTTCTTTCTGAAGGTAACGAATGCAAGTTTAAGAATAACAGATCTTACGTAGTTTTGTTCACAACTTCTATGAATTCAAAATATATATTTTTTTATTTTTCCTGAAATTCAAAAAGATATTGGCTAGATACTGTAATAGTATTGTTATGTGCTGCCCTCTAACGGGGAAAGATGTGCTTAAGTTCATGTTCAAAGTTTTCCTCAGAAGCTTAGTTACTTCCCTGACTAGTAGGGTGGCGCCGTCTATGAGCCAATTGACGAACAATCATCTAGTACATAGTAGAAAACTATGGAGGGTTCCAGAATATTGTGTTCTGGTACATTTCTATGGGTGTATATAAAGAGGTGAATCCAGCAGATGGGGGAAGAGTACAGTTTAGTGAAGTATAAAGAAGAGTTCAGTTAAGTAAACAAACAGAGAGTTTTTAGGTTAGACAAGAGTTGACTAGTTTAAGGGAAAAAGTAAAGTACATAGTGTTTTAAAAGTTGTGAATTTATATTAGATTAAGTGATTATTAGTTGTGTGATTGTTAAGTATTTACTAGTGTAATTTTAGTGATAAATAAAATAGTGGTTAGTGAAAATTCTTGTTGCAAGTTATTTAAACCCACGGAGTGTTTACTGAAAATTGTAAGCACGTAACAGTATACCTTTATTATCAATGGATTCGTTCATAATCGAGGAAGATGGAAGCATGATATGAATATCTTAAATATAAGAGAAAAATAATGAACGGCTTTTCAGCTAACAGGTGTTTAAATTTTTAAACGTTTACAGAATTTCTTATATAATTCTTTACTACATACTAAAATAATATACTCCTTTCATATGACGCTAAAATATAAAAACAACTAATCTATTGTCTTCATACTCTTTGAAATCTTTGCTATAAATCAGAGGTTTAACCATATGTGATAAGTTAAAATAATCTTTCTCATTCACAAAATTTCTTTAATCATAAGAAAATATTCTTTCTATAATATTAGTTTATTCTATGCTTTTGAATAAGTGTTTTTTAAATAAAAAAATTTCTGAACACATCTAATTCCTAAGACTTTCGAAGAAGCTGTTTTAAATAAAAATCTAAATACCATCTAATCAACTAGCGGATTGAATTGTTTTACATAAATATATACAGGGTCCTTAAAAATAGCGTCAAGTGTTTTATAGAATATATAGTGATTTTTGTCTCCTAGATATTTTCCAGAATATCTTTCTTTTACATTTCGTTCACAAAGAGCCGTTGATTCTGTTAATTTATTATAAAAAAAAATCTCACTTTAAGTACTTGATGTATACATACAAAAATCATCAATTTTATTTCCTAATAATTTTTAAGTTCTCAATACACGGGTTTGAGGGGTATACACGTGTAATTGAAATTAGTTTTTTATTAACAATGTTGGGTTAATAATTTTTATTTATTCTACAATGTGTAATATAAAAGCATTGCCTGGGAAAAAAAAGAATTGTAGGTTTTGTATTTATTGTTTTCATAAAGCACTGTAACATTTCCAAATCTTCTTGTTTTTTTTTTAATTTTACTTGGTCCTCGAGTGATTACATTTGAAATTTTACACAAATTCTTCTGGTAAAATAAAAAATTGCTTGATTTTATTTATTTCAACAAGTTTACAGTAATTTTATAAATTTCTGAAAAGTTTATATAGAGAGTGTTTGGTAGTAAAAAATACTTGCATTTAACTACAATTTTTATTTAATACGTTAAAAAGGATGCAACTTTATTGTGAACGATTTTTCTTATTCTCGACACCTGCTCTGGCGTAATTGAAAGAAGAATTCTGTAGATTTTGCCTCTTTTAACGCGTCGTATACCACTTCCATTAATTTATCCACGAAATTGTGATAATACAAAGTATTTATATGTGTATCATATCTCAAACCCAGACTGATATTAATGCGAATCATGTCGACAATGATGTTTGGATCCGTGTTTTCATTCCAATTCAATCTACGCCCGTCAGGAGACGTTTTTTTATATTTACAGACCGAATTTACAACACACGGCCGTTCTTCATCATCGCTGTTTCTGTTTTCATTCCGTTCCAGTTCGTGCTCATCTTCTTCTTCTTCCTCTGGTGGCGAAAAGAATTTTGATATAATGTGTCTATAGTTCCAACTATAATCGAATCCTGTATCATTTACTTGTGGAGATAATTTTTCTTTCTCGAATGACTTAGGCTGTTTCGAAGAAGAGGTGGATGGATGCTTTTTGGTGGCGTGCACACTCTGAACATGTCTTAAGCTATCTTATCTATTAAATGTTTTATTACACATAGTACAATGAAAGGGGCGGTTTTTATGGATATTAGTATGGCGACTTAAACCGCTAGACCAAGAGAATATTTTTCCACAATCCTTACAGGCATACATGTTTACTACTTCGTTATATAACATCAAATAACCAGTCACTAGTATGCACCCTCGTTTTACCCACGTTTTTATCCACAATTAGCCACACTTATCCACACTTACCCACGTTTTTATCCACAATTTCCCACACAGAATTTACCAGCTGAGGATCTTTGGGTCGAGATAGTATACCTATCTGCTCGGCTTCTGGTAGACGATGTAACTTGTGATAGACAGAACTTACATTAACTTAAAATTCCACCTGACGCTTAAAATTTTTAAGAGACTTCTAGATGTCGTGACTGATAGGTACTTGGTATTCATATACAAGGGCTATGAATTCTAGGTTATAAATATTTATAATAATTCAATTTCAAATAATTTTATGGTTAAAGTTATACTTGGTGAATTATTAGTAATACGTTTCAATTTGAAAAGTTCTTTATTTTTTTACAATCTTGGTTTAACAATTTTATTTACTTAATTATATTACTTCTAATACTTAAAACACACTCGAGGCCTTGGAAAAATAGTGAGCAGTAGATTCTGTTTCGATGGTTTTCATAAAACCCTGTATCATATCGAAGTACTCCTCGTTTTTCCAACTATACTTGACACTTCAAGTCAAGAAGTTTGAAATATCTATCTTAGGCGTTTAATGTTTAATTGCTTTCATTACAGGATTATGTACAATGTAATTGACTTATTTAACTTAAAACCGAACTAACACAAATAATATGAAATAAATATAAACTATAAAAAAACTTATGAAAAATTAACCAAAAGTATAAAATTACTGAATACAAATGATTGAAAAGAAAACAATTGAAAAATAGTGGAAGCATGTAGGAAAAATGAAAAAATGCGAGACTCCTTCGACGGATCCAAACATTATTGTCGACATGATTTGCATTAATATCAGTCTGGGTTTGAGATATGATACACATATAAATACTTTACGAGATATGGGAATTATTGAATAAATTTACTGTCATTTTACTGATTATCATGAAGGGGGTTGTATTATCACAATTTCGTGGATAAATTAATGGAAGTGGTATACGACGCGTTAAAAGAGGCAAAATCTACAGAATTCTTCTTTCAATTACGCCAGAGCAGGTGTCGAGAATAAGAAAAATCGTTCACAATAAAGTTGCATCCTTTTTAACGTATTAAATAAAAATTGTAGTTAAATGCAAGTATTCTTTACTACCAAACACTCTCTATATAAACTTTTCAGAAATTTATAAAATTACTGTAAACTTGTTGAAATAAATAAAATCAAGCAATTTTTTATTTTACCAGAAGAATTTGTGTAAAATTTCAAATGTAATCACTCGAGGACCAAGTAAAATTAAAAAAACCAAGAAAATTTGGAAATGTTACAGTGCTTTATGAAAACAATAAATACAAAACCTACAATTCTTTTTTTTTCCCAGGCAATGCTTTTATATTACACATTGTAGAATAAATAAAAATTATTAACCCAACATTGTTAATAAAAAACTAATTTCAATTACACGTGTATACCCCTCAAACCCGTGTATTGAGAACTTAAAAATTATTAGGAAATAAAATTGATGATTTTTATATGTATACATCAAGTACTTAAAGTGAGATTTTTTTTTTATAATAAATTAACAGAATCAACGGCTCTTTGTGAACGAAATGTAAAAGAAAGATATTCTGGAAAATATCTAGGAGACAAAAATCACTATATATTCTATAAAACACTTGACGCTATTTTTAAGGACCCTATATATATTTATGTAAAACAATTCAATCCGCTAGTTGATTAGATGGTATTTAGATTTTTATTTAAAACAGCTTCTTCGAAAGTCTTAGGAATTAGATGTGTTCAGAAATTTTTTTATTTAAAAAACACTTATTCAAAAGCATAGAATAAACTAATATTATAGAAAGAATATTTTCTTATGATTAAAGAAATTTTGTGAATGAGAAAGATTATTTTAACTTATCACATATGGTTAAAGCTCTGATTTATAGCAAAGATTTCAAAGAGTATGAAGACAATAGATTAGTTGTTTTTATATTTTAGCGTCGTATGAAAGGAGTATATTATTTTAGTATGTAGTAAAGAATTATATAAGAAATTCTGTAAACGTTTAAAAATTTAAACACCTGTTAGCTGAAAAGCCGTTCATTATTTTTCTCTTATATTTAAGATATTCATATCATGTTTCCATCTTCCTCGATTATGAACGAATCCATTGATAATAAAGGTATACTATTACAGTATCTAGCCAATATCTTTTTGAATTTCAGGAAAAATAAAAAAATATATATTTTGAATTCATAGAAGTTGTGAACAAAAATAAGTAAGATCTGTTATTCTTAAACTTGCATTCGTTACCTTCAGAAAGAAACTATTCAGTACTTCTTAAAGATTCTGATGAAAAATATAGATTTGAAAAGCAATTAATGATTTATGTTCAATGCAAAATGTGAATATACTGAAACTGATAGAAAATTTTAAGTAAAATTTCAAAACTAAGTAGTGCTTATGGTAGTGCATGGTTATCATTCAAAAAGTATAATAAATGTTTAGAAAGAAATGTTTTAACCGCCTTCCAGATCACTTGAATGACTCTGTTAAGCCTACACTTGTACAAGTAAAGGAGACAGGGCCCTACAGTTTATAGTGGGATCCGAACCACTTCTTGTGGATAATAAATATATATGAAGATTACTTCGCAGAAGGTGGGGCTCGAACCCACTTCCCTAGGTATTCTCATGCGAAAGCTATTTAGATGAACATTGTGACTCAGAGATTCTGTAGTGAAATAATTGCTGCTGGACTGATGGAGAGACTCAAGTATATTGTACCTTATTTATCATACGAATATATCGTACTGTTTAATTCAAATTGTGATTGTGAATTAAAATAAAATCAATTGAAATACTATTTTTGTTTAATTTATATCTAGTTGAAATAACTATTGAGAGTTAGACTGAAAATCTAGAGTTCCTGGTTTCAACATATTTTTTCTTTTCTCTTTGTGTACTAAAAATCTGAATTATACCCCCTTAACCAGCACGCCAATGACAAAAATTTCAATCAGTCGACTTTTACAGCATGATATCACACATCCGGTTTCTGGTTCAGTTTTATTGTATTAATTATAATAAATCTAACTAAGTATAAAAATTGCCTGCCGAAGAGAAAAATTTTACGATCGGGAGGGTATTAGGTACAGTGCTGTCACGGGGTAGTCCGAATCAAAACAGCTTTCAAATTTTTGATATAAGAAAACTGTGACGTCATAGCTTTTTACGACGAGAAGGAATTATTTATTACAAATACACAAAAAATTATTAAGCATGAATATATATCTGACTACATTTGCAATGTTAGCAATTTATTTTATCTGCAGAGTCAGCAGTTCATTGACCTACGTAGCCAATATGCAGCATCAGAATTTTTTTATAATAAATTAACAGAATCAACGGCTCTTTGTGAACGAAATATAAAAAACAGATATTCTGGAAAATATCTCTAGTAGGAAACAAAATCACTATATATCTATAAAACACTTGGCGCTATTTTTAAGGACCCTGTATATATTTATGTAAAGCAATTAAATCCGCTAGTTGATTAGATGATATTTAGATTTTTTATTTAAAACAGCTTCTTCAAAAGTCTTAGGAATTAGATGTGTGCAGAAAGTCTTTTTTTTTTTAAACACTTATTCAAAAGCAGAGAATAAACTAATATTATAGGAAGAATATTATTCTCTTACGATTAAAGAAATTTTGTGGATGAGAAAGTTTATTTTACCTTATCATATATGGTTAAAGCTCTGATTTATAGCAAGGATTTCAAAGAGGATGAAGACAATAGATTAGTTGTTTTTATATTTTAGTATCATATGAAAGGAGTATATTATTTTGGTATATAGCAAAGAATTATACAAGAAATTCTGTAAACGTTTAAAAATTTAGACACCTGTTAGCTGAAAAGCTGTACATTATTTTTCTCTTATATTTAAGATAATCATATCATGTTTCCATCTTCCTCGTTTATGAACGAATTTATTGATAATAAAGGTATGCTATTACAGTATCTATCAGAAAAAATAAAAAAATACGTATTTTGAATTCATAGAAGTTGTGAACAAAAATACGTAAGATCTGTTATTCTAAAACTTGTATCCGTTACCTTCAGAAAGAAACTATTCAGTACTACTTAAAGATTCTGATGAAAGATATAGATTTGAAAAGCAGTTAATGATTTATGTTCAATGTAAAATGTGAATATACTGAAACTGATAGAAAATTTTAAGTAAAATTCCAAAACTAAGTAGTGCTTATGGTAGTACATGATTATCATTCAGAAAGTCTAATAAATGTTTAGAAAGAAATGTTTTAACCGACTTCCAGATCACTTGAAAAACTCTGTTAAGCCTAGAAGTTTAGGGTAAAAGAGACAGGGCCCTATAGTTTATAGTGGGATCCGAACCACTTCTTGTGGATAATATATATTTGAAAATTACTTCACAGAAGCTTTCTCTTTATGTACTAAAAATCTTAATTATACCCCTTAACCAGCACGCCAATGACAACAATTTCAATCGGTGGACTTTTACAGCATGATATCACACATCTTGTTATTGGTTCAGTTTTAATGTATTAATTATAATAAATCTAACTAAGTAAAATTGCCTACCGAAGAGAAAACTTTTACGATCGGTAGGGTATTAGATACAGTGCTGCCACGGGGTAGTCCGAATCAAAACAACTTTTAAAGTTTTTGGTATAAAAAAACTGTGAGGTCATAGCTTTTTACGATCAGAAGGAATTATTTATTACAAATACCCAAAAAATTGTTAAGCATATTCATATATCTGACTACACTTGCAATGTTAGCAATTTATTTTATTTGCAGAGTCAGCAATTCATTGACCTATGTAACCAATATGCACCATCTGCGGTTTATTGTACTTGTACATCCGGTGTTTATTTCATTTGCAGACTCAGCAGTTCATTGACCTATGAAACATGATATGCGACATCCGCGGTTCATTGTACTTATAAATAAATAAATATAAATAAATACACCACAGGTAATGACGACCCCCTTTATCCCGGAAGGCTCTAGAAGAGCCTTGTGTGGGAGGGGGCTACACATTTAGAGACAAGGGACACACACCCAATATCCGTGTATAGTGAAAAAATCCCTCTCACAGTATTTTCCACTACCACGACCGGGGATCGAACCCGGAACTTTTGGGTGAGAGGCAAGTGCGCTCACCTCTCGACCATCAGTCATACAATACATACTTATGCATCCGGTGTTTATTTAATTTGCAGATTCAGCTGTTCATTGGCCTATGTAATTCACTAGGAGAAGTGGGTATCCAGTAAAGCATGTTATGTGGCAAATTTGTTCTGCTATCCTTTGGGTTCATAAGTACACATTATCACGAAATATGTTTGATTTAATTTTTAATTTGAAATGTTGCCATTAATAAATGTCGATCCTTTTGGATACATTTTAATTTATACAAGCGGTAAGCTTGTCACAAAGTAATTATTTCAGTTGATAACGTGTAACCTTAATCCGAAACTCGACATGCATTTCCAGAAGTTATTTTTTTAATTTCTAATAGTTATTTAAAAATATTGTCACGTGATCAAATGGTGATTAATGATTGCAAAATATATATATTAAAAGTTTGTCAAGTCGTCAATAAGTGGTATCGTTATTGCCAAAATATTCCGAAGTGGATCAATTGTCAAATATTTCGTGAGCATTTTACACAGCGCGAGGGCCCCCATTTAATAATAATTATATAAGAAAATATTGTCACGTGATCAAATGACGTCATGATATATTAAAAGTTTGAGGATTGGTGGATAGGTGGCGCAAGTATATAAGTATAAGTATATAAGCCATAATACTATAAAATAATGTAATGTCACTAAATTATAATCTGATGTACGTGCAGTAGTAGAATTTCCCGCCTAAATTTGAATTTCCAGTCGGTTTGAATTTCCCGCCAACTTAGATTTCTGTCGGTGCTCTCTGATTGCCAAACAGATTTCGGGGGTAGGCCAATTGCCAAGAATAAAAAAGTTCCCACGATCATTAAAATTCTCCCACGTACTCTATGATTGCCAAAAACATTTCAGGGGTGGGCCAATTGCCAAAAATACTTCGAGGGTGGGCCAATTGCCAAAAATAAAAATGTTCCCACGGTCATCAAACTTTTCCCACGCTCAAGTGGGGGCGTGAGCTAGCGGCTCATCTTCCAATCAAATTATGGAATCCCCACCATTCGACCAATAAGCGTGGTGATCCTCCCACCCATCGAGCAATCATATTATGTAGGTGGAGCTTTCCTCACCAATCGACCAATTACAATACATGGGTGGGGTTTATCTCGACCAATCACAATAAGTGGGTTGAGATTCACCTCCCACCAATCGACCAATCATATTAAGAGGGGTGTGGTTTATCCCCTCCACTCAACCAATCCCCTTAGGTGGGCGGAGCTTATCCCCTCCATCGACCAATCACGTTCGGGGTGGGATGAGGAGTGGGGGGTATACATGGAGGTATGGAGGGGGGTACATGCCTTTTCTCATTATTAACCTACTGTGTGATGTTTTTGAATTGAATTTTATCAATTTTTTTCTAATGAAACACCCTGTATAGTTTTCGACCATATGATGTAGGAATGAAAAACTAACATTATTTTTATGTATATCTCTATGACTATTTGTAACCATTTTCGAGTTATTGAGCAATAAGTACAAAATAATAAGTACAAAATTTAAGAATAAACTTAAAAAATTAGAGGTTTTTTTCAAATAATTGAGCAGAAAAAACTACAAAAAGTTCTCCACAGGTTGCCCTTTTTGATTGACACACATCTCTATGCATCTTTGAAATGAACTGTTTTTAAAACTGCCGGTGTGATCGACCAAAGAGCAATGTCATTCTTTTCATCATATTTTCGAATGTAGAACAGTAGAAACTTCATTACAAAGACGCCTACAGATGTGTATCAAGCAAAATGGGCAACATGTGGAGCACTTATTATAATTTTTTCTGTTCAATTATTTAAAAGAACTTCTAATTTTTTAAAGCTTATTCTGAATTTATTGCTCAATAAATCGAAAATGGTTACAAATAGCTTTTATACACTTTTTTAGTTTTTTTTTTTTCGCATTCTTATATCTATTTGCTATTCACATTACATATAATTTATAAAATGTAAACAATATTTTATTGTAAAATGGCTGAAGGACCTCTGTCAATGGCCATTTGGGTTTTAGCTCAATAAAGTACTTTCATTATTATTATTATTATTATTATATTTTTAGGAAGTGAACATTTTTCAAAAACATCACGCAAATGACTCGCAACTGATATTTACAAAAAAATTTCTTAAAATTCATAATGCCGACTGTAGCGATTTTTTAAAAATGCATCTGTAGATAGCATTATTTCAACAAAAAAAATCACTACGTTCCAATGGTTGGAAGATAGTCAATAATAATATATAGAAGTGAAAAGAGTTTAGAAAGAAAGAGGCTTCTAAAAATGCACTGACATTTATAGCATTCCATGAAAAAAAAAATGGCACTCAGTCCTGTACAATCGTTTTGGTTCACTCTAACTCGAGTGCACTATTGCTCCAACCGGTATGCTTTAGAATTATTCATTTAGTAAATCTGTATATAATAATATTTTTACAACATTTGTAAACTAAGCATCAGGAGAGACAGCTAAATATTCGTATTTTTCATAAATGAATATGACTGCTTTTTGAATTTTTGCCTGGGGTTTCAGTGCAGCAAACTGTTGCAGAGCAAATGCTTCTTTAATTTTACCATATTTCATAGCATCAGACTTGGCATACTTCAATCCTAATATAGTTTTTAGTAGATTGTCTGGTTTTATTGTTTTACGTCTGTTTACGTTTTTCAGTGTTGCCAATTTCTGTCGGTGTAGCCTGAAAATAATATTCAAGAAAATAAAACTAAAAATCGAAAGCATAAAGGAGCAAAAAACTACATTATATCAAACATATGGAACTGGCTGGTTTAACCATAGCTGCAAAAGAGATTGTCCATAGACAAACTACAGGCAAAACAATTAGGAACTACACAGATTGTAGACAATCATTACTAGCCCTGAGAAGTTACAAAATTACCACAGGAGCAGTATGGGAATGTCACCAAGCACTTGTGGGTGCCTCCAGCATGAATAACATACTGGTATGCTGGGTGAAAGGACATGCACAGTGTAGTGGCAACAAAGTTGCCGACAGACTGGTCAAGAAAGCAGCGGGCCAAAGTATCTTTGGACCAGGCCTGGCCAGTCTGTTACCGATCACAGCGATAATACAAATAATTAAAGAGAACACCCACAATGAATTCAAGAAGTTGTGGGATGAAATTAACAGCTGTCAGCTTGCTAGGGAACTACTAAAATATTCCAATAAGAGTACAGCAATGTCCAGAAGGAACCTACATTTTATAACGGGAATCCAGACTGGACACTGTCCGTTAAGAAAAGATCTACATAGTATGAGATTAAGCGAAACACCTCTCTGTAGAGGTTGTGAACAAGAAGATGAGACGGTTCAACTCTTGGCCTACTTTGGCCGATGTAAGGGAGATGCCCCTAGGCAGCATCACCACCTATTTCGCTAGATTAGGTTGGTTGGAGGCTTAGACGAGGGTCTGCCTACAGGGAGGATGTATAAGGGGCCCAATGGGACCTAAGTGCTGTGGTTCAATAATTTTTATTGACCACCCTCCCCACCAATTCCAGAACCCTTAACCGTTCAATAATAACGTTTTAAATCACATAATTTTCGTGAATTTTCGATGGTGCATTATTTTTATGTCAGTATGTCGTTATCAGATTTAATGTATTGCTTATAGATTTCACAATTAAAAAGCACTAAAAGATATATAGTCAAAATGTATCAAAACACTTACTGTACCAGATGCTGCGTTATAATCGTGACCCAAGTTGTGACCATAAGAGTGATGACTCCATCCACCATCTACATAAATTTTGGTCCAGGCATTATGACCTTCATCAACTTGATTTCTTTTTAATGCAAGCCTGTACTCTTCCTTGCTGACTCTTCAAAGGATTCCCACAAATACGAATTCCAACGATCTCCAAGTTCGAATTCAATTTTATTTACCAAATTTCTTTCAATGTTTTCCTTCGTTTTATGTTCTCCCTAGTTGACTTCTTTTTATGTGAACTTGCGACATCCTAACCTTAGATGGTCACAATAACCAATAATGAAGTCCTTTCTTCTATCAGTAAATCTAAAAAGAAAAATATGAAAATTGTATTTTTAACTTGAAATATTATCCAATCGCTAAGAAACAAACAGTATGTATTTAGCTACTATAGCTCGCTTGAAAAAATTGCAAATACTCTCTGACATTTCACAGCAGCATTCTTACTTTCAATGATGATCAATTATAAATGTTTATCAAACATATCACTCCTGGCCTCCCAAACTATTGCTCTATGTGAGCCATTTATGATGAAAGCTGGACATAAAGTGAAAAGATATCCCGTGTCGCATTTTTTTTGCAAATTGTGAGAGGTTATTCCGTGATGATTAGGCTAAATTTCAGATGTTTTGCATTTATTTCAATTTTGCTCAAATTTTATATACAAAACCAAGAAAATCGAGTAACGCGTTCTCTGAGACCCCTGTACAAGCATATGTGAATTTTTAGGCTATGCCGTGCGTTCGTTTCATTAATTATTATTATATTCACAAAGGCACTACTCGTTTGAGAAATTCAGTGGATAACAAAAAGAAACGTACGTATTATAGCCTCAGAAATATATGCAAGCACAATTGACATTTACGCAAAATATAACCTACTAATTATTGTAAAATAATTTCAGTTATAATGATCTAAATTTTAAATAATATATTACTTACCTACTGCAATCAATGAATCAATCGTCAGGCAATAAATACACTTCAATGTATATTGCACAAATATAAACATAAATGTAGAGTCGATTCGTAAATGACCGTAAATTACTGAATAAAATAAAATTTAGCCTTGAGAGCTTCGGTATCATATGTAATGTAAATAAACATGTTATGTTATGTCTTTTATGCCAACTAAATATGCGCAACCCACAATACTTCAAGATGTTCTCTGTGTCACCGAGGTTTTGTCTGTGACTGGTACATACATAAACTAAATTCGTACGGTCCTGCAAAGGTCCCATACGCCGCCTAGACTACTGAGCTTCTGTGTTATCAATAGGGCGATGTAATTCGCTTACTTGCCGCGATTGATGGGGGGCGTGCAAACGCAATCTTAATATAGTTTAATAGTGAATCAAATAATGACATAAATTCATTTAAATCTCCATGAGGTGACCTATATAAACGCACTATCTTTATTATATTTTTCCCTACTTGTACTTAAATTCCACAAGCGTCCATAATGTTTTCTTTGCAAATTTTTTTTATGTGAGATATTTCGTTAGTTTGAATGATAAGATTATATTTATTTAAAATCATTGTTCCACCATTTTTATATTTTGATCTACAAAAAATTGAAGCTACGTTATAACCACAAATTTTTATATTACCAGTCTCTGAATTGCTCAGCCAAGTGCTCTGTTAAACATATAAAATCTATACCTTGATCACTTAGAAATATTTCCATTTGTTCAAATTTGTTTTTGATACACTGTGTATTTTGATGCATTATTTTTAATTTAATCAATGATTGTCTATTATGCTGTAAAGTTAGTTGCTATTTAGAGTGTACTCGTTTAATTTTTTGTTGTTGAATATTAATTTTCCTCAAGTATACTGGGCAATTAGTATCATATATAGAGTGGTTTATGTTGATGTCCAATTTTAGATTTGATTTCTCTTCTATACAATTGAAACACTTTACACTATCATATTCACAGTCTTCCGTCTTGTGACCCTCATCAGCACATTTCAAACATCTAGATTTATGATCACAGTTATCTGCATGGTGATTATATCCTCCACATTTAAAGCAACGGAAAATGCTTACATATTCAAAGACTCTACAGGTGTCCCAGTTAATATACAAATATTTCTCGTTAATATTTTTAAAAGTTCACATTCTATTATAGCCATGAATTTATTCCGCATTTGTTTTATAACTTTCACTTTTAAATATATGTCTTCATGATCTAAACAATTATTTTGCTTTTTGATACAATTTATCAGTTCATCTTCTCCTATGTTTTCTTCTAGATCTAGAATTTTGATACATGGATTTTTTAGTTCCTGTGTTCTTATTTGATACTGTTTATTAAGTTTCTTCTCTGCAGCTTTTTTATTTTTTCCTGTTCTTTATTCTTGCACTTGATAATCACTCCTCCCATATCCTTAAGTTGAGTTATTCCAATTTCTAGGGCTTATGTTCTAGGGTTTATGTTCTTTAATACAGCAACTTTAGTTTTTTTACCTCCTTGTTTATTTTTAGGTTTTATTATAACCACTTTATTGGCCGTAGTTGAAACTGCTTTAGCATATGTCTTAATTTCTGTTTTCGTTTCATAATTGGGTATATTTTGACTGACTACATCAATTTTATTTCTAATTTCCTCGAGTTCAGCAGTTAAATCAGCCTTCAAGTTAGCTAACATAGTATTCAACTCCATTGTAATATCAAGATAGGTTAAACATTCTTCGCAAAACCATTTAATTCCAGTACAGTTTTCAATGGATTGCATTTCTCTAGTTCAAATATTAAAACATTTTGCATGATATTTATGCTGGCATTTTCCTGAACTATTTAGGATATTCTCACTCTTTTTAATTTTAGTTTTACACTTTCCACAATTTTCCATCCTGCGATCTATTATATCAATGCATTACATTTATCTAAATCAGATTTAAAGAATTTGCACACAGCCCTTTATGGCTTATCAGTATATTGGGTAGAAAAACTGTTTATAAACACTGCTATTTATAAAGATGAAAATGTACAATGCACTTACAGTTTGTGTTGCACAATTTACTTTTTATAGTTCTTGATAGGTAAATACCTACTAGTGTAAATACACTACTTGTAGAAATTTCGTTAAAAAAATTGCTGTTTGTTACATTAGATTGGAAATAACTAATAACGTAGAAAAATATTGTTGTTATATACCAGAGCTGTGCCGAGCACTGACAAAAAGTGCTCGCTAGCACTAAGTATTAAACAATGAAAAAAGTGCTTAAATTTTTCGAGCACTAAGCACTGTTAACAGTAAAGTGCTTAAAATTCACAAGCACTAAGCACTTTTAAAAAATTTAAATAGTTGAGTATCTATATATTAAGCCTAGAATTCAATTGAATACAATGTTATTTATAAAAAAAAAAAAGGATAAAAGTCACAAAAGCAGCCCAAAATAATAATATAGAAAAAATATTATTTGTTGAATGTACTATATATTTTTTTAATTTAGCGGAAATTCTAGTAACTAATAAAAATAATAAAGAAATTATTGCCCAATAGAATATTCCAATTACAGGACAATTTTACAAAATACCTACAACATACCAAAGATGAAATGTGAAGAGCAAAGTACATTACATGTACGCAAAGAATCAAATACATATAAGTAATATTAATTTACAGTGACAAAATTACAGGTATTAAATTTAGGTTTTATACAAGCTATTTCTAATTGAGAGTGTTATGGTCCTGAAATTATTATTATATTATTTATAAATAACATATATATTTGAGATTTGTTTCTGTATCAAATTCCCACTAGCCTGAAAACTGCAAGTATTTTATTAAGTATTTTAGGTATCCTAACTCTTTACCATTACTACAAGCAATGTAAGAAATCACATTATAATCTGAGAAATCCATTGATAGAAATTAATTGGATCATTTTCTTACAAAACAAAAATTGACTTCATAGTTGTCATACTTTTAGTTAACCAGTACCTCATCTTCTGGTTTACTTAACCCTAAGATAACCAAGACCCTGAAAGTAACCTGACTGTGAAACAGATTTTTATCATAAACCAATACTTAATCCCTAACTATTAGCTAACCAACGATTATGAAACTGGTTATTAGTCATTTACCGACACTTCAGTCAATCCTATATTTCCACTTTCTTCGCGGTCCAACTATGCAAACAATAATATAAATAAAAGCTGTAATAATTTGCTAAAATTGTTTCTCCGTTAGGTGTTATAAGTTTTCTTTATTTTATCGTGCACTTACTCGAATGATGTATGTACAAACATTGAAGAAGATCAAAATGATATTTTTTTTCTCCTAAATTGGATGTGAGTTTCAAGTTTAGCCCATGTCCAATATACCATGTAAATATGATGCCCCTCTCACTGGATTTCTAAAGTGCTCGGAAGCTTTTTTGAGTGCTCGTAAGCACTTTCCGAGTCCTTACGAGCACTGAAGTGTTCTTAAGCACTAAGCCCCTTCATAAAGTGCTCGAAGCACTAAGCACCGTTTTTAAAAAGTGCTCCTAAGCACAGTGCTCCCGAGCACAAAAGTGCTTAGAGTGCTTAGACGAGCACTAAGCACAGTGCTTAGGAACAGCTCTAGTATATATTGAAACTGGGCTGAGAAAATATTTACTGACAAACCACACACAAAGATATAAACCTCCCTTACATTCAAGAAAAATTAATAATTCCCAAACCGCATTAGATTGGAAATAACTAATAATGTAAAAAAATATTGTTGGTATATACTAAAACTGGGCCAAGAAAATATTTACTGGTAACCCAGACACAAGGGTATAAATCGCCCTTACATAAAAGAAAAATTAATAATTCCCAAACCGCATTAGATTGGAAATAACGTAAAAAAATATTGTTAGTATTTACTAAAACTGGGCTGAGAAAATGTTTACTAGCAACCCAGACACAGGGGTATAAACCGCCTTTACATACAAGAAAAATTAATAATTCCCAAACCGCATTATATTGTAAAACTAATAACGTAAAAAATATTATTGGTATATGGGTTGCCAGTAATTATTTTTTCAGCATAGTTTTAGTATGCACCAACAATATTTTTTACAGTATTAGTTATTTACAATCTAATGCGGTTTGGGAATTATTAATTTTTCTTGTATGCAAGGGCGGTTTATACCCTTGTGTCTGGGTTGCCAGTAAATATTTTCTCAGCCCAGTTTTAGTATATACCAACAATCTTTTTTTACATTATTAGTTATTTCCAGTCTAATGGGCTTTTGGGAATTATTAATTTTTCTTGTATGTAAGGGCTGCTTATGCCCTTGTGTCTGGGTTGCTAGAAAATATTTTATCAGCCCAGTTTTAGTATATACCAACAATATTTTTTTTACGTTATTAGTTATTTCCAATCTAATGCGGTATTTTTATGTTATGATGGGCGATGGTGGCTTCTCAAAGCTCATAATGAAAAATATCGTAACAATCTAAAATATGTTTATATTGTTTAGGTTCATATTTTATATATCGATGGTACCGCTCGGGAATGATCGAGTAAATTGGCTGCTGTTTTCACACTGGTATTAAATTTCACAACAGTTGAGTAATGAAAGGTCAAAAAATTCTCAATATTATTATAAGTTTTTCGAAATTCTGACATAGGCTTGCTGTATTAGAGTAGTGGATTGTTTCAGCCACTAAAATCATTCCCAGAGTGTTCGAGAGGCTGTGAAGGAGTAAAAAGTATATCTTAATAAATAAATTAAAAAATTATTGACCAGTAAAAATGTTTATGCAGGTAGATTACAAACCGAAATAAATTCAACAGGCTGTTCACCGATTGATTGATTGATTTTACTTAATATCATTGACCATCTGTTAAAAAAACATTTTGTATAGGTAACATATCAAAGTTTTTATCTCTCACTTACATATAAATTCATATAAAGTCAAGAGTTGATAAAATGTGGGTCATGTGAGTTCTTTGCTATTTAAATGTTGGCAGAGATATCATTAGTACAATATAGTTCAGCAGGTACTAAATGTGTTTTGATCATCTTTTTAAATCTGTTGATATTTGAAATGTTTTTTATACTGGCGGATAACATTATTGCTAATTACTTCCTCTTTCAAATAGGTTTGTGTTATGTACAGATCTAATTGCCTTTATTAAAAATGATATCTCTGCAAAGATACAAATTTATCCTTTAACTGAAACTAAATTGTTAAGAATCCTAGTAAATAATAACAATACTGAAATAGGCCTAACTGCGTCATATAGACCCCCTTCTATAGACGTGCATACATATCAAGATGAATTACAATTGTACTTATCAAATTTATGTAAAAAACAAATTGAACTGTTTGTAGGGGACATTAATATAAATATAAATTTACTAGATAAATTCTCAAATTCTGTAAATAACTATGTAAATATTTTAGCTGAGCATGGGTTTCTTTCATACATTAATATACCTACCAGGATAACGAATCAATCGCAAACTTTAATAGATCATATATTTGTTCGCAAAGTAAATTGTAAAAAAAAACATCCTATTCACACCTGGTGTTTTTCAAACTAATATATCTGATCATCATACGATTCTTTTAAAGATAACATTTCCGAATAACATAAAAAAATGAAAATCCTAACAAGACTAATTTTACGGTAAAAAAAATTGATTACGATAAATTAAATACCTTTTGTGATAATGAAACTTGGACCAAGGTTACCAATTGTTATGACACACAAATATCTTATAATAATTTTATTCATAAATTAAAAATTTTTATAGCAATGTCAACAAGCGAACGGATGATATACAATAATAAAAATTACAAGATAAAACCATGGATAACAGTTGGACTAATAAACTCAATAAGAAAAAGAGACCTCCCAAAAAAGAAACTAAACACTAACTTTACAGACAAGTTGCATGAGGATTATAAAGTATATAGAAATAAATTAAGCAAACTTATTAAACAAACAAAAAATCAATACTACAAAGAAAAACTAAATGCAATGAAAGGTAATTCTAAGAAAACCTGGGATCTAATAAATGAAATATCAAATAACAACAAAAAAATCAACCGAGAGCGGTGACGGTACTTGCAAAATGGCAAGTCGCTATGCACCATGGAGACATCCATGATGTCTGGTGTATAGTAGCATTAGACCATATGAGAGGATTCACTTACCTCTCACCACTACACCATTTACATTAGTCTGTATAAGACTAGCAGGTTGGCCACTGTCATTTGTCTGCTCCATGACCTATGGCATACTGATGAGAACTAATAAGTTCGAAACCGGTCTATGTCTGGTCAGGGAGTTGACAAATGACATTGGCTACCAATTTTTCATTTTTCATGATTTGTAACGTATAATTCAATGCAGGTCGGGGTATTTGCCCGCTGAGTAGTTGTTTCCTGCAAATCATGTATAATAACAATATATATATATATATATATATATATATATACATATATATATATAGGTGATATATATATATATATATATATATATATATATATATATATTTGTCTTTGTATCAATTTTGCGTCCCTCTGTATGCCAAAACGTATTCATATTGCGTCCGATGTAAAAATGCGTCCGTATACCGGACGCAAAATTACACTCCGCGATATTTTCTTCCACGTAAGGTTTTTTTAATCAAATAATTCATTGAGAACTTCGATATTGCGCCCTCTACCTTTACTAAAATTATTAACTGGGTATAATAATTCGTTTGTTCATAATCTAAAAAAAACTGCTCGAAAATCGGACGTAAAATAGATACAAACTTAAAAGAAGTAACGAAAGGAAGTATATTGCTAGTTCAAGCATTTACCGCTGGGAGGTCTCTGTAAATTATATACTATATACATTTCAGTTAGATAATTGTATCAATTTTGCGTCATCTCGAGTTGGCAACACTGTGAAGATGCAAAATGCGCTAATATAGAGAGGATTTGTTCAATCCATCTACGGGAATGTGAGTTGTGTGTCGTGTTTGAGATACGTACTCATATTGTTTTTAGTAATTAATACATACCTATTACAAAAATCGTACTTCAGATCAAGCGATGTAAACAAAGAAATCATTGATGTAAATTAAATTTTATATTTGTTTTCATAATTTTTTATAAAGAGAATACACAGTATCTAGAGGTAAATAATGTGCAAAACACAGGAATAATTTCATAATAAATGATTGTCCCTTTATATGCAATTCTTATACAAAAAGTATCTTCTTCAGTTTCTATATGGTACCCACACTATATTATTACCCCCAATGGCTGCAAACTACCCCTAAATTGGGAAATTTAATATATTAAAACGTAATGCTTATTTATTTTTGAAAGGTAGTATTTTAATGTTTTTGGGGTCGCGCTGATTACGAATCTGAAGTCAAAATTTAAAAATTCAAAATGCTGGCTCCAAGAAGGCGGATTGAAGTTGGATGCAATTTTTCCAAAAGCAAGTAGTTTAAATGGGTTAAAAAAATTGAGCATCTAGGTAATGGTGTCAAAATGCGTCCTTATAAGGGACAAAATTACACTCAATGATATTTTCTTCCACCTCCTATGAAAAAGCAAGTCCCTGTATAATACAGAAACTTTTTTGATGATATTAAAAAATAAACAAAATTCAATTCCTATGGTATTTTCTGAAATTAAAACCTCCAGTTACTGTACTTTAAGATAAAAGCAACATTTGAATGAAAATGTAAAAATTCAGTCTGGCACGGATAAGAAAAAAATATTAAGATTTTATAAAAAATGCTAATATAAATCTCCCATATAATATATAATATAGACAGTGTCGGACTGGGGCACCGGGAAAATGACCGGTAGGCCCTTCTGAAATAAAACAATGTGGACCCTTGCCTTATGTAACATTTTTTTTTTATACATTTATTTAACATCGGCCTATTTCCGCTACTGAGGCCTAACACCGACGAATGTAGACGAGCTACCCCCAACCAGGAATTTTGCCGAACCTCTTCCCTTAAGAAGAGTAGGGATCTTTTACTTGCCTAACATTTAATAGACAAGGGACCGGTGGCTTTACATCCCCTCCGAAGGATGGTATATCTCCTATACAACCCTCGCCTAAGGTTGTATAGCTTCCGCGCATACACTGATATACAAGCCGCTGGAAGATATGTGAGGCGAGGACGCGGTTTCCATTGGAATGGTCACCCATCCAAGTACTAACTGCGCCTGTCGTTGCTTTACATCGCATACCGAAGTATGTACATAGTAAAGACGCACCTACGCTCGCCCCCCCTTATGTGACATTATATAATCTGTTTTCAATATTAGCATGTTGTTACTTACTTTTTATTTTTCAGTTCTATTAGATGTTTATTTTGAAAAGTAAATTGAGTTTCTTTCGTTTCATGTTATATTCTTTGTTAGAATTTTGCAGTTTTACCTGAGATCAAAGTCCAAATTTACTTTTATTCTCTAAGAGTTCTTCTTTATGTTACCATTTTTATTTACTTTTTTACGTACTTTTTTTAATTAATAATCTCATCTTTATTTTTTTTGCTGTTAGATACTATTCATTGGTTATTTTAGTCAACCAAACGCAAAGTACATATTTTTTGTATTTATTTCTAAAAAATAAGAAAATGTTTTGTTCTGGTTTTCAAATAAAAAGTTATAATGGTTTCTAATCGACTTTCCTCCTTTTTTTACTCTATTAATTGGATTTTATACTAATTTGTCATGTCACAATTTACTCAAAAGTATTACTGGTGATATTGGGAATTTTTCCTAATTTTTTATAAAGATATTAATAAAAATAATGAGAATTTTGATGTCTTGAAATTTGTATTTGGCATCTAACCACCACATAACCACCTAACCCGATATGTCTAGATTCATTTTATAAAAGTTGTTTCCTTTCTCTCAAAAGTGTCTTAAGTATCTTTTTGGTTGATGGTATCTAAATATAATGTTCATTTGCATTTTAGGCAAAAGGCACGTGCATAGAAAAAATCGTAGTTCAGTATTATAAATTGTTTTTCCTCATAAAGTGAATTAATCGTAAATTTTACACCATTATGTTTAATATTAACGTTGCTTTTTACAAAGCGATGTGCACTCAAAATTGTCTCCAATAAGAATCAGAAAACATTTTTTACTGCCCATGGCCCTTTTAAAATAATTATGCACATGTAATTCATGTGCACATATTATTAATTATATTCACATAAGTATAGATTATTATATAGTTTAAACGATTTGATTATTGAAAAAACTAGTATCATAAATCGACAGTACACATTTTTCGTTATAAATAATTAAAATAATGGAAAAAAATATTGTAATTATTTGTAAAATTTGTACATTTTAATGTATGTATTTTTTTTCTTTTGTTTGCGAACAGTTTAATTTTGATAGGCAGAATATTATAAAACTGTTGAGCAGAAACTTCCCTTCATTACTTCTTTTAAGTTTGTACCTATCTATTTTACGTCCGATTTTCAAGCGATATTTTCATACAGCAGGGTTAGTGGCTGTAGATGCCAGAATCATTTGCTCTAAGAACACAAAGAGATCCCAGGATGACTGCTTTAGTACTATTATTATTATATATTTTTTCTTTTTTTTGCGTTAGCAATGCTGGACTGTTTTCCCGTATCTGCGATATTCTCACGGGAAAAGAGCCAGAGAATTAACTACCGCCACTTCCCACAGCCTGCAGGGTTAGTGATTGTAGATGCCAGAATCATTTGCTCAGGCTTACGAAGGGGCTCCAGGATGACTGCGTTCTGCATTTGACCTGCCAACCATTCGGCTGACTTATGGCAGGCCGGGTATGGTCTTTAGTTCTGAGAGCAGCGTAGGCTTCTTCCCACCGAGTGCGCCGATTATCAGGACGACCATCTTGGCCGAGTAGTATTATCATTATCATTACCATTACCATCAACATTATCATGACCATGACCATTATCATTATGTTGAAGAAAACCAACTCCTCACAAATTATTATTTTAAATAAAAATAAAAATTAGAAGACGTAAACGATACGACATTTTTAACACTTTTTTAAATTATTGCCAGAACTTTACAAGTGATGTTCGAAGTGATCTCTATCTGTCTCAATACATTTTTGCTTACGTTCTTTCATAGATCCTCTCACTCTACCAAAAATAACTGGATTTTAGCGAATTTGCTGTAACCTTTCTTAGATCATAGGATCTATGAAGAGTTTGTTCATCGAGAATAGTGTTACAACGTCAACGGGACGACACCTGTGGGGAGGAGATAGGTGGCTAAAGTGACAGTGGTGAGATAAGGATATTTTTGATGATTGATGTAAAACTTACACTAAAATAGTAATTGTTATCTCGAAGACAGTTGTTTATTGAAATAAAGGTATTACAAGAAGACATAGCGTATTTCTAAATCCCCGAACCCGTAGCTCGTAACAATTGGTGTTAGAAGTGAGGATTAGCAACGCTTGTATTTTGTGAACAATTGTAAGTTTCTCTAAACATTAATTAGTAGAAATGTCGAAAATCTTGAATGATCTAAAAATTTTTGAATTGAAATATGAGCTGGACAAACGATCTCTCACAACTAGTGGCAATAAAGCGGTGTTGATAGATCGATTACGGCAATCGTTATTAGATGAAGGTAAGAATCATGGGAATGCTGGTGCGCTATCTCGACGACCATGTAGCTCAGACTGTAAACACTGTATGAGAATAGAAGAGAAACAGGGAATAGTAACTATTCAAGGAGTCACCGTGAAACCTAATGAAGGATGGAACCATCTGGAATTACAAGCTGCCCAACAAGAAGATAATGATATATCACCAATTCTCACCTGGAAAGAACATTTAGAACGGCCACAGTGGATGGAGATAGCGGACCAAAGCGAAATTTTAAAAAGTTACTGGGCTCAATGGAATTCACTGCATATAGAAAATGGAATACTGATGAGGAAATGGGAAGCTGTGATTGGAAATTCTCATAGGATGCAGATAATTGTGCCTGGATCAAAGGTGGTAGAGGTCTTACAAGAAATTCATGATGGAGTCTCCGGAGGTCATCTGTGAATAAGTAAGACGTTATCAAAAGTCAGAGAAAAATTCTATTGGATTCATATGCGCGATGACGTGGAGAACTGGTGCCGTCGATGTACACTTTGTGCGGCAACCAAAGGACCACAGGTGAGGAGTAAAGGCAAAATGCATCAGTACAATGTAGGAATTTCGTTTGAAAGAATAGCAGCTGATATTGCTGGACCGTTTCCGATGACAGATAATGGGCATAAATACGTGCTTGTAGTAATAGATTACTTCAGTAAGTGGCCTGAGGTATGTGCAATACCGAATCAGGAGACGAAAACTGTCGTGGAGCAAATTGTAATGAATTGGGTCAGTCGCTTTGGTGTTCCAAATGAACTTCATTCCGATCAAGGACGTAACTTCGAATCGCAAGTTTTCCAAGGAGTGTGCAAATTGTTGGGAATACGCAAAACCAGAACGACGCCATTTCACCTCCAGTTCGATGGTATGGTAGAACGATTTAATAGAACTTTGAATCAACATCTGGCGAAAGTTGTGGATGACCATCAACGGGATTGGGATCAACATATACCAATATTTCTAATGGCTTACAGGACAGCAATCCATGACTCAACAGGGCATATACACCATCTCGGATTCTTTTTGGCCGAGATATTCGTCTGACCAGTGATTTAATGTTTGGAGCTCCAGTAGATAATAATAGTTCAGTAGAGGACTATGTGTCCGATCTTCGTAAGAAGTTATCTGATATTTATAAGATGACCAGGAGTAAAATAAAGGTTGCAAGCGATCGTATGAAAATAATATACGATCTAAGAGCTAATAGTGCTGGATTTCAAGAAGGTGATACATACAATATGGCTATATAGTATTCGACGCAAAAAGGGAAAGTCACCAAAACTCCAAAGACACTGGGAAGGCCCTTACCGAGTGGTTACTCGAATAAATGATGTAGTGTATAGAATTCAGAGACAACGACGAGGACAGTGGGGAAAAATGAAAAATGTGCACATTGACCGGTTGTCCCCATACAGTGGTACTAATGAAGGAATGTCTGCTATTCGAGACGAACAGCTCTAAGAGGGGGGCAGTGTTACGACGTGAATGGGACGACACCTGTTGACAATTTTTATGCCTGTGGGAAGGAGATAGGTGGCTAAAGTGACAGTGGTGACATAAGGATATTTTTGATGATTGATGTAAAATTTACACTAAAATAGTAATTGTTATCTTGAAGACAGTTGTTTATTGAAATAAAGGTATTACAAGAAGACATAGCGTATTTCTAAATCCCCGAACCCTTAGCTCGTAACAATAGGAACAGCATAAATATAAGATTTTAAAGGCTCTATAAATATTAATCTAGTGGATTAAGGTCTGTAAACAAGGTAGTACTCCACAACCTATCCATTGATTGGAAGAAAGTTTCATTGAGGTACCCTAGTACGACCATGGAAAAAAATTAAGTGAAGCACTATCATGTATAAAAAAATACGTTGCCTTATAGCTAGTGAAACAATCTCCATTGGAAGTGGTAAATAGTCTAGAAGAAAATTGACTTAAGATTGTCAATTAACATTTTGGTGTAGAACAAATTGACCAATTTAAAAATTGTCGACAATACCACCCCAGGTACTAATTGCAAAACATTGTTGGTGCCTCGACTTAATTATTGCGTGAGGATTTTCATCAGCCCATAATAGTTATTATGAAAATTTATATTGCCATCCTTATTATATTCAGCCTCCCCCGTAAATAATAAAGAAGAATATTTCATTCTTATTTATAGATTATAAAGATTTCGAATAAAATGAATTTAAATAAGATACATGATTTTCCTGGGTCCCCTTCTGAGTTTCACATCAAGCCGATTTTAAATGAGCAGAGTATCAAAAACTTGGCAACAACGCGGACGCAAAATTGATACAATAATGGTAGAAACTAGATAAAACTATACACTATGGACGCAATATTGATCTGTGAATATAACTGTATACTGCTGGACGCAAAATAATTTCAATTGTGAAAGGATGCAAAATTGATACAAAAATATAAGCCCAATATACAGAAAAAAATAAAATTGAAAAACTTTAAATCTAAGAACGGATTCTTATTTAACGGCTAGATGTTGGTCAATATACTCTGCAAGAACCTGCAAAAAGTCGTTAATTCTAGGAGACGCATTTCACACCACCTTTTGAAAGGACGCAAAATTGATACAAGAATGTATATATATATATATATATATATATACATATATATATATAGGTGATATATATATATATATATATATATATATATACATATATATATATATAGGTGATATATATATATATATATATATATATATATATTTGTTAAAATGCACAAAGGCACGTTTCGTCGTATTCCTCTTGAAACCTAACATTTTTATTAGGATGTGCGTTCTGAATGGTATTTTAGTTACCAATTACTAGAAACGCAATAAAGTGTTTATAGCAGATACCGGTGAAGGTAACCCATTATTAAAACAGAGGAGTTCCGCAGCATCGGCAATGTCCAGAGTCATCTGCAGACCGGTTTCGAGCTTTTGGCTCTCATCAGTGCAGAGCAGACCCAGACACTGACCATGCTGCGGTCTCCTGATGTTATATATTGCAAGTAACACCATATCGGCGACCTACAAATAGTACAAATAGGTCCCTTCAACGGCATCTGCCACAAACACTTTAAGAAGCCTCGACTAAGGCAAATGTGACAAATAAAGTCAACTAGAGGAACGATAGATGTTAAAATGCACAAAGGCACGTTTCGTCGTATTCCTCTTGAAACCTAACATTTTTATTAGGATGTGCGTTCTGAATGGTATTTTAGTTACCAATTACTAGAAACGCAATAAAGTGTTTATAGCAGATACCGGTGAAGGTACCCATTATTAAAACAGAGGAGTTCCGCAGCATCGGCAATGTCCAGAGTCATCTGCAGACCGGTTTCGAGCTTTTGGCTCTGGTAACTAAAATACCATTCAGAACGCACATCCTAATAAAAATGTTAGGTTTCAAGAGGAATATGACGAAACGTGCCTTTGTGCATTTTAACATCTATCGTTCCTCTAGTTGACTTTATTTGTCACATTTGCCTTAGTCGAGGCTTCTTAAAGTGTTTGTGGCAGATGCCGTTGAAGGGACCTATTTGTACTATTTGTAGGTCGCCGATATGGTGTTACTTGCAATATATAACATCAGGAGACCGCAGCATGGTCAGTGTCTGGGTCTGCTCTGCACTGATGAGAGCCAAAAGCTCGAAACCGGTCTGCAGATGACTCTGGACATTGCCGATGCTGCGGAACTCCTCTGTTTTAATAATGGGTACCTTCACCGGTATCTGCTATAAACACTTTATTGCGTTTCTAGTAATTGGTAACTAAAATACCATTCAGAACGCACATCCTAATAAAAATGTTAGGTTTCAAGAGGAATATGACGAAACGTGCCTTTGTGCATTTTAACATCTATCGTTCCTCTAGTTGACTTTATTTGTCACATTTGCCTTAGTCGAGGCTTCTTAAAGTGTTTGTGGCAGATGCCGTTGAAGGGACCTATTTGTACTATTTGTAGGTCGCCGATATGGTGTTACTTGCAATATATAACATCAGGAGACCGCAGCATGGTCAGTGTCTGGGTCTGCTCTGCACTGATGAGAGCCAAAAGCTCGAAACCGGTCTGCAGATGACTCTGGACATTGCCGATGCTGCGGAACTCCTCTGTTTTAATAATGGGTACCTTCACCGGTATCTGCTATAAACACTTTATTGCGTTTCTAGTAATTGGTAACTAAAATACCATTCAGAACGCACATCCTAATAAAAATGTTAGGTTTCAAGAGGAATACGACGAAACGTGCCTTTGTGCATTTTAACATCTATTGTTCCTCTAGTTGACTTTATTTGTCATATATATATATATATATATTATATATATATATATAGGCATGACCTAGCTGTCTTTCCATATTTTCGGGAAAAGCCCCTGTTTCAGAGAGCTGTTGAATAAAAAGCATAAAGGATTTTTCAGAGTGCATATGCATCTCTTTAGTAAAACATTGGGAATACCATCTGGCCCCACTGTAAGTTTATTAGGTATTTTAGATAGTTTTTTAAAGATATTATGAATCGATAGAGATGGACAGGTGATAATTAAATGATTGCATCCTACTGAAGTCGCCTGGATAACGGGTTGGTTATCAGAGTATACTGTTGCGAAATAATTTGCAAACAGACCTACTATCTCCTCTCCATTGGAAGCTTCCTCATCTTCATAGAACATCTTATCAGGTAAACTATAAGAGGATCTTTTTTCATTTAAGTATTTTCAAAACAATTTCAGATCAGAGGTGAGACTTAAATTAATGCTATTAATATGGTTAGTATAACACATATTCAATATTTCACTGTACCTATGCCTTATTGAGAATTTCCGATAATCAAGTTCGTTATTGCATTTCTTATACTGTTTGTGAGCAACTTTTTTTTCCACTATCAGCCGTCTCAATTCACTATTGAAGTATTTAGGAAAACTTGAGGATTTAAAGTGTTTAAGTAGTATATAAAGGGCTACGCCTGTGTAAAGAATCTCGTAAAATTCAAGGGTAGCCCGACTTACATCATCAGGGCATAATTTTGAAACCCAGTCTATAGAAGCAAGATAATTATTTAACCCTATATAATCAGCATTTCTAAAATCATAATAAGGTACATTAAACTTCAGAGAGTGCGAGTAATTACTATTAATTGTATCTATGGAGAAAAAATAACCTACGTGATGGACGCTATCAGGAAACAGGGGTTATCTGCTTTCGAAGCAACTGTGTTCTTATTCTTTGTGAAAAGTAAATCTAATAACACATCTCTATTATTTCTATTATTGGCACTAGATTGACCTGGTACATGTATAGGAAACCAAATGATTGCATCACTAAAACTGCCGAGGATGCTTGCGGACAAGTTACGTTCACACCCAAATTGTCGTTCAACCACAAAGCTTCTGGGAGGTTGTAATCACCAAAGATAAATATATCAAGTGAGGGAAACTCTGAGAATATATCCTTCACAGTATAACAATGCATCTGGTATACTTCACTAGATGAGTTGGGTGGTATTGGATAGTACCTTTAATTGCTATAAAAATACCCCCACCTTTTAGTTTATTACTTGTTATTGTATTACAATCCATTCGAAAAATTTGAAAGGAAGCTCGATTGATTTCTGCATCACTTATATCACTATTAAGCCAACTTTCTGCTAGAATGATAATGTCATAATTAGAACAGCCTACAGACTTCTGAAGGTCTATTAATTTGGAATGCAAACCTCCGATATTATGATAATACATATATAATGGGGTTGTTACTGGTTTTTTGGATTGCGATCAATCGACATTACTACGGGAATCCCATTACGGTGCCTAATAGTGAGATTGGTTCACCATCTTGCTTTCTTCAAGATAGCTCAGTTTTAGCAGCTTATGCTTATGTTACGATATATACCAGATGTAATGAACATGTTTTAATTTTTAATATATTGTTATATAATATATACCTACATAATTCCATTTATCATGAAATTAATGTTGTTTAATATTTAAACTTTACCTTAAACTGAGATAATAATTTCTCAATAAAGAGCAAATATAATATACATATTACAAAAATTAACATAAAAATACATTTTTGGAAATATCAACTAAACACCATATATTTAATACAGCTAACAAAGCAACAGTGTGTTCCTTGCATTTTCAAAGGCGGCATTAGAGTAACAAATAAATTTGATCAGACTTAATTTATTTAACGGGAAAACCCTAATGAAGTAATATACAACATAAAACAAAATATAGTACAAACAAGAAAAAGGAAGTTACTTATATAACAACTAAATATAAACATAACAAAAGTAATACTATGAGTAAACTTACTGAAATTACTAAGTATAAACTGTAAACTATTTCTGCACATACCAAAGAGTTGTTGAATTTAATAATATACCATTGACTAATGAAAAATACTACACTGTACAAATTATTGATTCAGTCTTTTCAATCAAACAAGTCCAGCAGGCAATTATAGGTGTTGCCGAGCCTGAGCATATTCGAGATAGGCGAGTAGTAACCATGGTTAGTTGAGTGAAAGGGAATATGGAATAATAGTTTATTCCTAATGAGTCTAGGTGTAGAGTTAAAACTGATTTCACCCAATAACTAAGACGAATTGACATTACCAGTTAAAAGTTTGTGTAAAAATAGTAGGAGAGCATTACTCCTCCTTGTTTCCAGAGTTGCAATATTTAAATTAGCCAAAATATCCCTATAATCATATTCATCTCTGTTAAGTCCAAGTTTATAAGCTATGTAGTGAAGAAATTTTTTCTGAATTTTTTCAATGCAAACAATATGGACATTATAGTATGGGTTCCACACTATAGAGCAATATTCAAGAGAAAAGCGAACCAATGATGAGCTGGCTCATTATAGCTTTATTATCCCTATATTCAAATCTGGATTTGAAAATAGGGATAATAAAGCTATGCTTCCAATAAGTCGGAAAAATACCTAATCTGAGATCTGAATATAGCATGTAGAGGTTTTGCAAGAGTATAGACACATTTTTTTAAGAAGTAAGCAGGCACCCCATCTGGACCATGTGAGAGTTTGTTTGGTAGACTATTTATGGCTTCACTAAGTTTATTAAATCAATTGTCTGGTCGATAGCCGAGTGGGTTAAGGCGTGATCGCGATTAATCACACGGACATCGCACCACCGGGTTCGAATCCTGGCTCCGGCACTGGCACTGTCGAAGGAAATGGTTGTATGTCCGCGTTTTTTCAATGTGTAACCTCCTTCCGTACAAGCCCTGGCTTCTGGAATTGGGGGTTGTCTAATTTCTGTGGTGTTTTATTTTATTTAATTAACAGTAACTAACCCAGAATCAGACAACTTATTACAATAGCACATTGTATTTGGCACATTGTGAACTTTATTTTGATCATTTATCGAGATCTCTCGATGAATATTGTTTTCAGTATTAATCAAATATTCCATATAGCATCTTTCCGTAAGATTATTACATTCGGCACGCAGATGGGAGAAATGTTCCTAGGATTGGTTTGCCGTGGAGTTTTTATAAATTTTATGAGCTTTCTTTTTTTCCACAACTAATCTACGAAGTTCCGAGTTGAACCATTTGAGAAAGGTTGAGGTTTTGTATCTCTTAATGGGAATGAAAGCGTTGATACCACTAAAGATGACATTGTAAAGATTACACACACAATTGTCTATATCAAAGTATTTAGTTTATATCCGGGCATAGAAGTTCTAAACCAGGAGTGGCTCTAGGTATTAATGTCATCGCGTATTACCTTGTAATTTTTTTGTAAATCTTGCAACATTCAAAATTAATACGAATAAATTATTATTATAAACACTCTCAAGGGTTGAAAGTATTCCTGAATGTCACATTAATAATATACACACGTATTTATTTGCCAACCACATATTACTAATGTCATTTTTTCTAAATGTTTTGGAGTTAAGTTTTGGCAGTTTTCATTGAATACTAATTTATATTGTGAGAAAGTCATTGTTCATCTTCAACAATGTAACTGGAAAATATTCAAAATGTGTGAACTTTCCCAAAGGTTCCATATTTTTGTCATCCAGAAAAGTCCACTTCTTTATCATTTAAAAGGTCTACTATACCCGTCATCGTAATAAATCAGGGATTAGTAAGTCAGTAAATCCATGAAGCTTCAACAATTCCTTTACAAATGGCATCCAGTTTGAAATAAATGAGCAAGTTGTTTTTGTGAGAAATCCATCAGAAATTGTAGAATGTTTTAATAATTGCTTTGTAGACAGTGTAGAGGAAATTGTAAATAGTATTGGTAATGTAATATTTGATTGTAATATCATTCCAAGTGACACGAATTTGTCCGAGTTTAAGTTATTTAAGTTATATATAGTTTATATTTAAAATTAAAAATAAATTGCTACCCCCTTATTTTGATCAATTTATAATTTATAACAATGAAGTACATAACTATGACACGAGAACTAACAATAATTTTTATATAAACAGGCAGAATCTTTCACAAACTATGAATGGATTGTTTTATAAAGGTCTTAATGAATTTAACAAACTTCCAACGAATATAAAAAAATCAAATAATCTACCAGAATTTAAAAGAAATATTCTAAAGTATATCAAAAATTAAATTTAATTTTGTAATTCAAGTATTATTATATTGCTAGGCATGGTGTTTTGTGTAGATTGGTCTCACTATAATATTATTGCACTTTACCTATTTTAGCATCTTTCTTTTGTTTATTATTAAGTATCTAGTCGCACGCTTATGAAACTTCTGTATGTAAATTGATACTACTATTATCGAACTATAGATATTTGTTTACATGTTATCTACTTTAAACTTTTCTGTTAATTAAATACAGTAATTATTTATTTATTATTCATTATTATTAGTTGTATGGTTATGAGATTTATGTAGATAAATTAGTATTAATGTTAACAAGCCATGTAACAATAGATCGATGTATTAGGATTGTCCTACTTACCAATAAATTATTATATTATTATTAAATATGCAAGATTTAAAAAAAATGGTAAGTGATTTAGATAACAAGGAGTCATCAACTATATTAAGTAGTAAATTCATAAAGAGTTCTTTTGAGGTTATTGGCCATGTCTGGTTGCATTTTATAAATACATCCTTAGAGTACGGTGAATTACCAAAAGACTTAAAAACCAGCATAATCACACCTATTGAGAAAGTTATTAACACAAATAAGTTCTCAGAATTTAGACCAATAAACACTTTACCAAGTGCTGAAAAACTATTAGAAATGGCTGTTTATAAGCAGCTAATGGAATATTTTAATGATCATAACCTATTTTTTAATAATCAATCTGGATTCAGGAGTAAACACTCATATGAATCCGCACTACGGTTATCTATAACCGAATGGAAAAATAATATGGACAAAGGTTTATTTACAATTGCAGTATTCCTAGACCTAAAACGGGCATTTGAAACAATAAATCGCGATATACTATTAAAGAAGCTATATAATTATGGTATTAGGGGTAAAGTATTAACTTGGTTAACAGATTATCTTAGTGATCGTAAACAAATCACTAAAATTAATAATGAATTTTTATCTTCTAAGGTCAGTAAACACGGAATACTTCAGGGAAGCATCTTGGGACCTCTTTTATTCATCATTTATATTAATGACATTCAGGAGTACCATGATTGTGATTACATACATTTATTCGCGGATGATACCCTCTTATCAGTAAGCGATACAAATTTAAACATTGCCATAACTAAAATGAATAACTCGTTAAAAAATATATCCCTTTACTTGAAAATCAACAAATTAAAATTAAATGTAAATAAAACTAAAAGTATGATAATTACAACACCATACAAATACAAAAACATACATAGTGACCAGATTAATTTGACAGTTGACAATAACAGAATTGAAATAGTAACAGAAGTTAAATATTTAGGATTTATGTTAGATAATTTTTTGCAATTTAACTCACATTTTATTTATATACAAAAGAAAATAACTAAAAAACTATTCTTTTTTTCTCGGGTTTCTCAGCATTTGTCAATGAATTCTAAGATTACTGTGTTTAAAACAATTATTCAACCTCATTTTGAATACTGTGCTTCTATTATATATACGTTTGGTCTAAATAAAATAACAGCATTACAAAAACTTCAAAATAGGGCAATGAGGATTGTTTTGAAATGCAGCAGGCATACTCCAATACAATTAATGTTATAATCATTAGAATGGTTTTCAGTAAAAAGTAGATAGATTAGAGTACTTAGCAATGATTTTTATCTATAAAATGTTACACAATCTTCTACCTAGTTCAAATGTGCTTTTAGAGGGCGGAATATTAAACATAATATTTTTAGTCGCAAACTCCTCTATAAATCCTTATTTTACTATAAGGAAAGTAACCAGACTGCAACCAAAGTTACAAATCTGGCGCGTTAAGTGTAATAATTGCATATTACCATCAAAACGCTAATGCTTCGATTGCAACAAACACCAGCCGAAAGACTGATCCTACTTAAAGGAGCTCCCTTGCCAGTCGTCACACACCACTTGCAGACTGCAGTTTCGAGCTGTTGGCTCTCATCAGTGCAAAGTAGGAATGTGATGACCGACATGAGAATCCTTTGACTATAGTACATCCCGGTATTTTTACAATAGCGACATGTAAAACAGCCAGCAGGCGCCATCTAGCGGTCCAGTGTCTGTTGCAATCGAAAAATAAATAGCCTGATTTGGCTTAGCATAGTTCAAATGTGCTTTTAGAGGGCGGAATATTAAACATAATATTTTTAGTCGCAAACTCCTCTATAAATCCTTATTTTACTATAAGGAAAGTAACCAGACTGCAACCAAAGTTACAAATCTGGCGCGTTAAGTGTAATAATTGCATATTACCATCAAAACGCTAATGCTTCGATTGCAACAAACACCAGCCAGATCCTTTAAGTAGTATCAGTCTTTTGGCTGGTGTTTGTTGCAATCGAAGCATTAGCGTTTTGATGGTAATATGCAATTATTGCACTTAACGCGCCAGATTTGTAACTTTGGTTGCAGTCTGGTTACTTTCCTTATAGTAAAATAAGGATTTATAGAGGAGTTTGCGACTAAAAATATTATGTTTAATGTTCCACCCTCTAAAAGCACATTTGAACTATGCTAAGCCAAGTCAGGCTATTTATTTTTCGATTGCAACAGACACTGGACCGCTAGATGGCGCCTGCTGGCTGTTTTACATGTCGCTATTGTAAAAATACCGGGATGTACTATAGTCAAATGATTCTCATGTCGGTCGTCGCATACCTACCTTGCACTGACGAGAGCCAACAGCTCGAAACTGCAGTCTGCAAGTGGTGTGTGACGACTGGCAAGGGAGCTTCTTTAAGTAGGATCAATCTTTCGGCTGGTGTTTGTTGCAATCGAAGCATTAGCGTTTTGATGGTAATATGCAATTATTACACTTAATGCGCCAGATTTGTAACTTTGGTTGCAGTCTGGTTACTTTCCTTATAGTAAAATAAGGATTTATAGAGGAGTTTGCGACTAAAAATATTATGTTTAATCTTCTACCTATCTACTTTAATAAATATATAGTATATAATAACAAGATTCATTGAATATAATACAAGAAATAATCAACAATTACACATATATAGACAAAATATGTCAATGAATATGAAAACTTTGTTATTTAAGGGATTTGTCCAGTATAATAAATTACCCGATACTATAAGAAATTCAGATACAACTCAGGAATTTAAGCATAGATTAGGACTTTTCCTTAAGGAGAAATTATTATAATAAAATTAAAGTCATCTCAAAGAGAGTATACTGTATTTGATTTAGATGTAAAACCATATGTGTGTGTTTATATGTGGGTGTATATATGTGTGTGTAGATATATATCTTTTGTATGTGTTATACTTAATATATTATGGTATTTTTAAGAAAAATAGAACTGTTATGTATATTAGGTTGTATCCTAACAATCAAATCAATAAATTCTAAATTCTATTATTTTAAAAACAGTTTCTAATTTTTCTTTCTACCAACAATAAGAATTGAAAAATATATTGTCAAAATAAGGTCATACCATTGAGTCAACTTTTGATGTATTTGGTTTACACTTACATTAATTAGACCTCGTATAGGGGTTGAAAAATATGTGTAATGCATTTAATGGGGTAGTGGATTTTATCAAAGTGTCCCTTGGATGAGGGGTTCATTTTATGTTATAGCAAGAAATTAGTACTTACCTTTCATGTCCATATTTGTGTTTGAAATACAAATGCAAAACAAGTTTTCGACTATATTGTGATTACATCATTTTTTGATATTTCAATATGACGAAATCAAAATGACTGTCGAAATTCGCAGGTTTAAAAACTTTTTTCTTTAAAATGCAAAACATTGTGATTTTTATGACAACCTTTGTGAACTTAAACCATCATTTCTCTGACACTTCATCTGGGTGGCAGTAAAAGATTTTTACTAGTGCAATAAAGCATCTGGGTTATATCAAGGGCAATAAAAGAGACTAGTGGTGTAAACAAGGCACAGATACTCGAAGGATAGTCGGGACCAGACTCAAAGAATGAATAAAAATTGTTTAAAATGTAAATTGGAAGTATCAGAGGACAGAACGAGCTTTAAATGTGATGGTTGCAGCAGGCCTCTTCATGTTCAATGTACAAACATTACCGCCACAGAAGCAAAATGTCTACAACTGCAAACAAGAAAATTAAAATTTTTCTGTGAAGATTGTGAAGAAGGTCTTTACAAGTACCAGTGCTTAGAAGATTAATATAAGGTTTGCAACAAGAAGTGGAAAAACTAAAAAATAAAAATAGTGAAAACATTCTTGAAAACGAAAACATAGTTAATGAAGTTTTTGAGAGACAAAAAAGATCCAAAAATTTTATTTTGTACAATCTGCCTGAGCCCAAGGCGAGCGAGCCAACTCAACAAGAAGAGGATAAAAAGAAAACAATAGAAATCCTCAAAGATTTGTCAGACGCGCCAATAGAAATAAGAAATATATACAGAATAGGAAAAAAGAATGACAGAATTAGACCTGTAAAAGTGACCCTAGATTATGCATAGAACGTCATTAATGTATTAAGGAAAAAGAGTAACCTGAAAAATATTGCAGTGCGCATCGCATCAGACCAGAAGCCAGCACAATAAGAAGTTTATAAGAAGATAAAAGCTGAATTAGAAGAAAGAAAATCAAAAGGAGGGCAAGATATTTTCATCAAATATGTTAAAGGTGTTCCACTAATAATAAAGAATAATTAAAAGAGAAGATAAACAGTGTCCACAACAAAATAAAAAGTGAAAAAATTGTATATTATTAAATAAAACAACAATATCTTGTTCAAGTCTTAAAAATATAATAAAATCGACGCATCACAATGGTTGTAATGGACGAAGACATACTGTTAGAAAATCTTAGTGAAGTGTATCAAAATAGGTGTGGCAAGTTTATGGAAGCGAATGTTATCAATCAGTTATCACCAAAAAGTATTCTAAATCTCATGCATCTTAATATAAGGAGTGTTAGAAAGAATTTTGATGAGTTTCTTGCTACTTTAACTACCTATAACCTTGAGAAAATTGACATTCTTTCTAGGTTAGTCTTTCCAATTAGAGTCAATAAGTCAATTTAATATTCCAGGCTTTACTACCTATTACAATGAGGCGGATTATAACAAAAATGATGGTGTGATTTTCTTTGTGAAAAATAACTTGAATTGCCAAACTGATAATATTAAACTTGATATATGTGGTGTTACCATTAGTATTCTAAAATTGAAAGTAAACGATGTCTCATTTAGAATTATTGCCTTATACAGACCAAATCCATCTGATGTTAACTCATTTATAGAGGAAATTGACACATACTTTGATGAAAACAAAGAAATTAACCAGTTTGAACTATTTTTAGGTGACTTAAACATCAATATATTAAGTGATGACACAGTTTCCAATAAATATTTATCAGTACTAGCCAAACATAGCTTCTTACCCTATATTCAATCTCACACACGTGTCACAGCTGAGTCCGCTACCTGTATTGATCATATTTTCCTAAAGAAAAAACATAGTATGAATTGCTACAAATGCTGTTCTTTTATTCTAAATTGCAATATAACTGACCACTTTCCAGTAATGATGAATATTAATAGTCATCAACCAATTCAGAACAATAAAATAAAAAATGCGCATACAATATCTTCAATAGACTTAAATAAATTAAAAACTTTAATTACTGAGCATAGTTGGGCACAAGTATTAAACACAAATGATGCACAATTAGCTACTAACTTATTCACCGATACTTTCGCTGAACTTATGGACCGATGTAAAACTACAAGGACTATTTCTGAAAAGAAATACAATACAATTAAACCATGGATATCCAAAGGATTAATAACATCAATAATAAACAGTGACAAAATGAAAAGGAATTTAAATAAACAAAAGTTAACAAATAATCAATATCCTCATATCTTAGAAAGTCAATATAAAACATATAGGAATAAATTAAACAATCTCCTAAAAAAATCAAAACACATCTACTATGAAAACCTAATTACAGTAAACCAAAACAATATGAAAAAAGTATATAATATCATTAATGATGTCACTAATGAAAAATTAAGCAAATCAAATTTTTTGAGAATCGCCAATGAAGATGGGCAATTATTTCAAGACAATAAACTAATGTCGAATTACTGCAATGAATATTTTGCTAATATAGGAATAAATATGGCTAATAAAATCACTAAACCCAAAGATTACACTCACAATTTAGCGAGCACAACCAACACCATTTTCTAACCCCTGTATCCGAAAATGAACTAATAAATCATATCTATTCCTTGAAAAGTAATAGTGCGTCTGGCATTGACTGTATTACCACTAAAGTGATTAAATTCATACACCCGTGTATTCTCAGTCCACTTGCTCACATTATAAACTTAACATTCACTACAGGCCATGTACCACATCAATTTAAGATTTCGGCCATAACACCAATTCATAAAGCCAATGACAAAACCGTGATATCCAACTATAGACCCATAAGTTTGATAAATAATTTTGGTAAAATTTTAGAAAAATGTTTAAAAGACCGACTAATCCAATTCCTTAAGAAAAACGACATTCTCCACGATAATCAATTTGGCTTCTTAGAAGGAAAAAGCACGACTGATGCAATGTATGAGGTTGTCAAAAACATCACCAAGAACTTAGACTTAAATAAAAAATGTATAGCGGTATTTCTAGATTTAGCAAAGTCAATCATGAAGAACTTGTAAATGTGTTAAATCACTATGGTGTTTGTGGGACCGTGTTAAATGCCTTCAAAAGTTATCTCTCAAATCGACAACAACATGTCAGGGTTAATAATATTTTAAGTGAGCCGAAGGTAGTAAAAATAGGTGTCCCTCAAGGCACTGTCTTGGGCCCTATTCTCTTCACTATTTACATAAACTCCATGTTACAGCTAAACCCTAACTCTAAAATAATATCATATGCCGATGACACAGTTGTTCTATTTAATGGAAATACATGGAATAATGCCAAAGAAAAAGTGAAGAATGGTATATTTCAAATAAAAAACTGGTTGGACACATATCAGCTTTCCCTTAATGTGGGCAAAACTAAATATGTTGCTTTCTCGGCTACAAACGTGAGTGTGTGTGTGTGAAGTGAGGTACCGTCACCGGTTTAAGCGCTGTGACCTCGATCGGCAAAGTTAAACAGCGTTGGTCGAGTCCGTCACTTGGATGGGTGAACGGCATCTCATTCCGCCGTCCTGGTTGAGTGGAAGAGTAGCTGCAGCTAAACTCCGCCAGGACGTAAATATAAACAAGGCATTAAAAAAAAAAAAAAAAAAACGTAAATCGACCTAACTTTCACAAAATAAGCATCGCAAATCTAAATGATGATATAAAAGAAGTTGATCATATAAAATATTTAGGCATAATTATTGACCAAAACACTAAATAGGACAACCATATTAACTATTTGGTAACCAAAGTTAGAATATTAATATTCAAATTCTATCAATTAAGGGAAATATTAAATAAAAGAACCATGTTACTAGTTTATAAAGCACTTACGGAATCGATTCTACGTTATGGTATTCTGGTTTGGGGGGGTTTATACTCAAATACACTAAAAAAATTAAGCGTAATACAAAACTACATATTGAAAATTATCTTTAACAGAAACAAACTGTATCCTACTAACCTTCTGTATTCTAAAGAAATAATTAATATACGATCTTTATATATTCTTAGTGTTTGTTTGTGTATACACATTTAAAAAAGACAATTTAAAGAATTATACCTCAAATATATATACAACACGTAGTGTAGCAAATAGTCACCTTAAAATTCCTTCTAGCAATAAAAAGGTAAATCAAAAATTTGTAACATATCTGTCACCAAAATTCTATAACATATTACCTATGAAATCAGACAAAGTCGAAATACAAAAAAATTTAAAACATTATGTAAGGAGTACATCCATGATCACTATAATCTTTTCTCCAAACTAATGGAAAATTAGTTAATATTATATTGTAATGTAATTAGCATTATTATAGTTATTATGGTTAATGAACATTATTATAAATTGTAACCTTTATTGAAAACACAATTAGGTATCGAGATTTTTTAGCATATGCACAAGACAAGTGTCAACTCACTTAGGTGCATATATTCTGTCTAGTTTGTTTTCTTACATACCACCGGATTTAATTTATTTTGTAATGTTTCTTATCAATTTATAATGTAATGTATTTGTAGCGTAATATTCAGAATTAGTAAGGTAAAGTAAATTGTAATGTAAATTTCTATCAGGTCATGTAATTAAATAAATAAATATTGACGCTGCCATTCTGAATGTTGGGGATGAATTATGGAAAAATATTATTAAATGCGATTTTCTAGAGTTGGGCTTAAGTCGTCATTTATTGAACCATAATGCCTCTGGATTAGATAACACTTGTAATTTTTCTGTTGTTATTCTAATGCTTTTATCGTGTGATATTAAGGGGGCATATTGTAAAACATATTTGTTCTTTGAAAAATGTTGTGCGTCTTAATGGTATATATCGCAGCAGTAAACATTCTAAAGGAATGGAGAGATTGGTGAACCTTGCGGAATTCCTTGTTGGGATACAAATTTGTTTGAAAATTTGTGTTTGGGGCGAGCGTAGGTGCGTCTTTACTATGTACATACTTCGGTATGCGAGGTAAAGCAACGACAGGCGCAGTTAGTGCTTGGATTGGTGACCATTCCAATGGAAACCGCGTTCTCGCCTCACACATCTTCCAGCGGCTTGTATATCAGTGTATGCGCGGAAGCTATACAACCTTAGGCGAGGGTTGTATAGGAGATATACCATCCTTCGGAGGGGATGTAAAGCCGTCGGTCCCTTGTCTATTAAATGTTAGGCAAGTAAAAGATCCCTACTCTTCTTAAGGGAAGAGGTTCGGCAAAATTCCTGGTTGGGGGTAGCTCGTCTACAGGCGTCGGTGTTAGGCCTCAGTAGCGGAAATAGGCCGACGTTAAATAAATGTATAAAAATAAAAAAAAAAAAAAAATTTGTGTTGTACTGTCACTCTAAGCATTCTTTGTGTTAATATGCTATTGATTATGTGAATAAGATACCTCGGACAATGCAGTATATCCAGTTTATAGAAGATAAGCTCCCTTAACCATACGCTGTCAAAAGCTTTACTTGTATCAAAAAATATTGCTGCACTATGGCGTTTATTAAGTCTGAATGTTTCTACATTGTTTGTTAATATAGCTAGTGGATGTACTGTTGAATGATCATCTCTGAGTCTGAACTGATACCCAGGAATTTTATGCCCTATAGATTTTTCTAATCTATTCTTAATAATTTTTTCGATGCTTTGCCTAGTACGGGAAGTTGCTAACTATTAAGTGTTCTGAATTTGGTTTAGGGATTGTAATAATAATTATAAGATTGGTTGACTTATATGTAAATTATTCGAGCATCGTAGCCCTTCTATGTAATATATTGGTAGGTCTCATTTCATGTCCTATCAACGCACAATGTTTAAAGAATGTGCAACAAATATAAACAAACACCCTGGCCCGTCTTACACTCAGACTCCTAACCAGTTCATTTGTGATGGAATAATTCGCACTGCCCTGGAGTATTTTTAAGAGGTAGGTGGGTCTTATCACAGAAGGACTACGATAAGATTGATCTTCCTTACAGGTAAGTCAACCAATCTTATAATTATTCTTCGCATCTCCGTCCTTCTATGATAATATATTGGTAGATGTTTGAAGTACGAAAAGGATACAGTGCAATTATAGTGCAGGAAAACATATATTAAAGAACAAATTTCAATGTTTACTCGAACAAAGAAAACTACAAAAATGCTAACTTTCATAAAAAAAGTTAATATAAAAAAATACTAAATTACTAAACTAAATTCTAGACATTAACACCCAATTTGTGTTTGAAAAAGTACTAAAACTAACATATCTGTTAATTATTATCCGTACTATTTATAATACATCTAGCAAAGCTTTCTGGCTCGTTAGCTAAAGTTAGATTATAGAATTTGTTAAAAACCATAGATTTTTCCGTCCAACCTGCTGTATTTCGAATTAAATCAATATCTAGACCCTGTTTAAAGGCTGATGAAGTTGATGCATGTCGTACACTATGGCTTTTAAATGTTGTATCTAATCCACTCTTAGCTAGGACATCCTTAATCCATTGAGTAGAAGCCAGATGATAAGTTTGTCTATGAGTTAATATTAATGCATTATTATTAAAACAATATGGTTTTGTTATTTTTAAATAATATTGCAATGTTAAGCCACACATAATTCTGGCTTATTTTTGAAAAAGGAAAAACTAAATATGGCGTTGTCATTTTCAATCTTGTGTATTACTCTATCAATTAGTAAAAAAGGTGGAAATGCGTAGAAGTAAAATTTTTTCCAGTCTAGGGTAAAAGCGTCAAAGCATATGCAATCTGGATCTGGAACCTAAGAAACATATTTTTTGCATTTTGCATTAATTTTTGATGCAAAAGAGATATCTGGAATGCCGTAATATTCTATAATCTGTATTTAACGATTTATTTCGAGACAAGAAATCTGCTTTAACATTATCCTTTGTATTTATATATGAAGCAAATATTAATATGTTTCTAAATTCACACCAATACCAGATCATTCTAGTTATATTGTTTAAGTGAAAATGGCGGACGCTACCCATCTTATTAATACACGCTATTGCCATTACATTATCTATCCATAATAATATGTTACAATTTGCCTCATGGTTTGCAAAACACTTAAGGCATAAAAGGCAGCACACAGTTCCAACCAATTAATATGATTAGACAGTTCATTGTTGCCCCAAAACCCGTTGGCCTCCCCGTCACGACACTATGCGTCCCATCCGATTTTTTACGAATCCGAAAATATTTCTAAGCAAAATTACTTTTGTTTAATCTGCTTCTCAGCATTATTAATGTTAATCAACCACCAATTAAGTTCTTGATCAATTATTTTGGAATAGTCATAATTTTATTAAAATTATTTCCATGTAGTCTTAAAGCTTTTTCTTTTATTATCTCTAAGGGTTTTAACATGAAGCCACCCTACTTTAAGGTGGGTGCACCAGAAACTAACTTCTCTATCAAAGATGCAAATTTTCTAATTTTACAAACTTTTATTTTTTTAAATGTATGTAATAGATCCTGAAGTAAATAAATCTTTTCCTAACCCAAAAGTCATTCGATTAGAGTTAAATATATAGCCTAAAAATTATATTTCTTATGTAGGAGTTAATATACTTTTTTCCTTATTAATAACAAATCCCAAAGACATCAACACCTTTCTGGCCCTATCAGTCGCGTGACAGCATTCATCAAAATTTTTACAAAAAATTAGGATGTCATCAAGATAGATAACCATCCTGCATCAGCATAGCCTTAAATATTTTGAGATTGGTCTGAGAATTTTTGTAAAAATTAAAGGTGCTATATTTAATCCAAACTGTAAGCAATTAAACTCATATAATTTGTTCTGAAAGCAAAACCGCAAATATTTTCTATAACTTTTATCAATCGATAGAAGAAAATAAGCATCTTTTAAATCTATTTTTGTCATATAACAATTTCGGGTAATTAACTTTAGGGCTTAACGGTAATTCTCCAATTTAAAATGTTGATTCAGAATAAAGGCATTTAACTTCTTTAAATTAAGAATAAATCTGAATGTGCCATTAAGTTTTTTTATTAAAAAGTAAGAGGACAAAAAGTGACCTTTTCCATATTGATACTTTTCAATTAGATTGTTGATTTCTTTTAAGTACAATTGTAATTTTTTAGAAGGAATAACTACTTGTGGGTATTTGCGCTGTTTTGGTGTTAAGGAAAAAAAAAATTTTATACCTTTTATCCATTGCAAAATCTGATAATTTTTTTATATCTTTTGCCATTCATTTATGAAATAACTTATTCTACCAGCATTTTTGCAATTTATCTCTACTTGAAATAAGTTTTGCGAGGATAAGCCCTGTGAGGCCCCATTTTCTCCATGTATTTCTTCCTCTGGCGTACTCCCTCCTGTCTGTGCATTCGCTGATCCCTCTTCTTATACCCCTTCTAACACTCCTTTAACCTGCTTCTTTTCAATGGGCGCCGAGAATTTAAATAATTTATTCCTGAAAGACCTGCTGTCAATGGACCGTCTTTTTTAGTACTCTTTTTAATTTCTGCTCGTGCTTTTTTCATGTCTTGGCATGATCTAACTTTAGAGAGGAAATTTGATCCAAACAAATATTCATCTACTGCGCTCGAATTCGAAGCTGCTTTGCAATCCTCATTTATAAAAGGATTCACCTCAAATTTTCTTTTTACTCAAATGGCATGATGCACATTGTCTATTAAATGTCCCGCATCTACTAGTTTTTCTGTCATTTCAATACACAAAAGCAGCTCTTTCTCGGACTCATCTAATCTCTTGGATATTACAGATGCCAATGCAGATAAGCCAGCTCCAAGCTGTTCCTGAAGGCCTGATAGAAAATAATCATCTTTAAGTGAAAGAGGGGGGAGAATAGATTTTACCTCCTCATTCAATAAAGGAGCATTACAGTTTTCTTGCAGTTTTCGGGCACTGAATATTTTTGTATAAGGTCCTTTCTTACTTAAGAAGTAATACCCTCGCGAAGATATGTTGACCATCTGAAATGTTTGGGATACCTGGAGGATCTCCTAATAATGATAAAATACCCTTGCTGGTAACAGAAGCTGTAGTATTGTCGGTGACAGGAGGTGCAATAGTGTCCTCTGTAGTATTAATCTGCTTCTCTCCCTCCAAGGAAGTGGAATACGAAGCCGACTCTAGGAGAGATAAAGAAAAAATCTGTTATAATAATTTTGTTATAAACTCTAATTTTGATTATGAATTTTAGTCGAAATTTATCAATGAGAATTGGTGGGAGATGATAATAAGTTAAAACAGCTCACACTGTGCAATATTCTGCAAAGAATAATTTGCGGGTCCAAATTAGGCAAGGCAATTAACACCCTGTACAGCCAATTCTACAGACAAGAATATGTAGCAGCTAGAATTTAGTTCGACACCCTGCACAATATTTTGCAGACAATTGCCTGCAGGATCAAGTTAGTCAAGACAACTAACACTCTATGAAGTAAGTTATGCAGGGAATCTGTAAGAGATGCAAGTTGGTCAAAATAGCTTCTATTGTACAAATTTTGCAGACAATAATCTGCGGGTACAAGTTAGTCAAAACAACTAACACCCTGTACATCAATATTTGTAGACAATCTGTGGGAGCTGAAATTTAGGAAGGGAATTCTTCACAAAACAGAACACCCTGTACAATATTTTGCGGATAATAATCTGCGAGTATAAGTTAGTCAAGACAACTAACACCCTGTACAGCAAATTCTGCAGACACAATTCACATTATTTTTGTATTTTATAAAATATTTTAATATAATCTTATTAAGTATTATTGAGCCTTTGTGGCTCACAATATTTTACAAACAATACAAAAGTTTAATTAAAGAAATTTTTCTACCTGCAGATTGTGAATCACTGGTTGATGAAGATGACGACTTTCTAATTCTTCTAACCTGAATAATGTTTTTTTATGGCCCTTAAATCTTCCGCATATTTTCTTTTATTGTGTATTTTAGGCATTGCCCTAATTTTTCACTCATTTTGATCTGAAACACTGCATGTGACGGCACAATTAAATTAACTGGTTAGGAGTCTGAGTGTGAGACGGTCCGGCGTGTTTGTTTATATTTGTTGCACGTTCTTTAAACATTGTGCGTTGATAGGCCATGAAATGAGACCTACTAATATATTATCATAGAAGGACGGAAATGCGGAGAATAATTACTGTTTTCCATTCTCTTGGGGTGTTTTAAATAATAAAGTCTAGTAAACTCTAAACTGGCATGTGTATGAGTTGATAATGCGCGTACGATTTCATTTCTCTCGCACACAAAATTAAAGTAATATCCCAAAAACACTGTCGTGTATGTCTGCCAAGCTTCTCTCTCACCTACTTTGGGACAAAAATATTGTGATACACACTGAAGAGAGAGATAAATTTTAATCTACATTTTCAATAATTTCAGCGATACTCAAACTCTGAAGATTTGTCATTGGCGATTTAACAATCGTTTCATATTAGAATTAAATTCATCTTTATATGAAATATGTAAACTATTTTTAGTGGTAGTGGATATTCATCCGACAAACGGACATTGCCAAACCACTATACCTAGGACTTGCAATTTTCTAGTATCTACATATTACATGTTTTATAGCTGAATTGTATGTTGTGGAATAGCTCAATGTCACACGGTGGTCCGGCGGTTATAGTCGACGCATTCCATGCGGTAGGTCCCCGGTTCCATCCTCACACACAGCTACTTTTTGGGAAGATTAGCTGTGATTGACCGATTTCATAACCATTCTATAGACTGTATGGGGCAAACGGCAAATTTACGCATGGAAGTAACCTTCGAAGGGTTATATTTATAGATGAAACATGGGTATTTACCAATGGAAGTGTTCGAAAATTGTGGCAAGATTTATCAAAAAAAAGCATCAAACACAAAAAATCAACTGTAGGAAAGCGATTCATTATTTTGCATGCAGGAACATCAGATGGCTTTATTCCGGGAGCATGCTTAATTTTCTTCTACTACCAATAAAAGTATGGATTATCACGATAACATGAATTGTGATAATTTTGAAGAATGGATACAACAGCAACTACTGCCAAATCTTGAAGAACCAAGTTTAATTGTAATGGATAATGCTTCATATCATACCCGACAATTCAATAAACAACCTACTTGTCAATGGAAAAAGCATGATAATGCAGAATGGTTAACTAAGAATAATATTCCTTTTCCTTCTACAGCATTGAAAGCGGACTTGTTACATCTTGCTAGGAGTAATAAGAGGGAAAAAATGTACTTTGTTGACGAACTGCTGCGTGAGAATGGGCATGAAGTTCTTCGTTTACCACCTTACCATTGTCAATTTAACGCTATAGATTTAATTTGGGCTAATACAAAACAATATTATGATAAACATTTAAAAATTGATGGAAGTGATAAGGACATTTTAGAAACTTGGGAAAAAGCATTAGAACAGTGTACAAAAGAAGACTGGAAGAAGTGTATCAATCATACAGAGGAATTAATTAAGCGATGGTGGCAAAGAGAAAAACTTTTGGATATTCAAGTCGAACCATTAATTATTATTACTTTTGACGATTCTGATTCTTCCGATAGTGATGATGTCAGTCATAGTGACAGTGATTAAAGTTATACATATTTTTATTTTTTAATACACCAATGTCAAAACGCGCGTCGAATAAAGTATTTGAGTGCATAGTGTTCGTTGTTTGTGAAAATGCTTTATTGCTAGTGTTGTTCTGTGAAATTTGTTTCAATTTGAATTTTTATATTTTAATACACGAATGGGGAAAAGCGCATCGAGTAGGTAAATTGTTTAAGTGTAGTGTTCAAGTATTTTGTATTTTAGTGTTTATGAAAATCTCTTCATCGCTGTGTTCTTCTGTGAGAATTGTTCTACTTTATTTATATTAAAATTAATATCAAATTAACAATAAATGTGTAGTAAAATAATAAAATAAATTACTACAGCATAAGACCCACTAATTCTTGTGAAAGGAATTAAAAATTCATTGCGACCGGTTAAGGTACACAATGGCGTTTCCAAACGACTGAAAATAATGTTACAAACATTGCGACGTACTACATCTTCAATGAGAAAACCTTGCGAAAGACGTAGATAAAATCTGATTTCATTTTTCGATTGAAGAGTTAGTACGTCGCAATGTTTGTAACATTATTTCCAGTCGTTTGGAAACGCCATTGTGTACCTTAACCGGTGGCAATGAATTTTTAATTATAGGAATTAGTGGTTTTTATGCTGTAGTAATTTATTTTACTATTTTACTACACATTTATTGTTCATTTGATAATTATTGACCCTCTGTTGTTAGTTTTATATTTTTATATTAAAATTATTCTTAATTTATTATTTAGTATCTAAGAATTTTCCTTTATTTTGTTTTACCATAGAAATTGTTGGACCTGTGGACTGTAGTAACTTCTTTTTCTTTGTAAATTAAAGTGATAGATTAATTTTTGATATATTTTTTTTCATACGTCAGTATAATAATAATGATTTCTATTGACAACAAAATAAAATACAATATCCAAGTGCAACTTGGTTTATTATAACAACATAAATATAAATACATGTTCTGTCCATGCCCCCGGCCTTGAAAGCCCATGATTTCGAAATCACTAACACGCACTCATAGGTAGAGGACAAATTTTAGAAAACGATCGACATATAATGCCTTCTGCGGTTCTAAATTAATGCCACTCGGCTTATATTGTCCTTCCCTGGAACAACAGCTACAATACGACCCAGTTTCCATTTGGTCGGTGGTAAATTATTCTCTTTGATTAAAACCAGTGCACCAATTTGAAGCTGTCCTTGACCTTGCTTCCATTTGAAACGCTGCTGCAATTCTGCTACGTATTCTTTGCTCCACCTTTCCCAAAAGTGCTGGTTGAACAGTTGTAAATGTTGAAAATGAGATAGATTGTTTTCAGGAATACTCCGCATGTCTGGATCTGGAATCGTTGTTAGCGGCTTTCCGATTAGAAAGTGAGCAGGTGTAAGGGAATTGTAATCACTAGGGTCGGCAGATAGTGGACAAAGTTGGAAGGAATAAAGTGCCATCTTATTCCTAAATTAGAGGCAAAATCTGTAATTTCAGTAGTGTTATCTACGAGAAAGCTACCTAGCGCTTGCATTTCCTTATTTACGCCAACAAAATTTGTACCATTATCGGAATAAATATCGGACGGCTTGCCACGGCGAAATGCAAATCGTCGCAATACCTGTATGAAAGCTTCACTGGTTAGAGATGAAACTAATTTTAAGTGCACGGCACGTGTCACGAAACAGACAAATAAAGAAATCCAGCATTTCGTATTTTTACTACATCTGCCCTTTTTGTCTCTTATATAAAAAGGACCAGCATAGTCGACTCCGGTCGTGGTAAACGGCAGTGTTGGTTTGAGTTGTGACGCAGGTAAGTTACCCATTATTGGTTGAATATTTTTTGGATTGTACCTAGCACATTTTACGCAGTTTCGCACGATCTTTTTTGACATGTTACGGCCGGAGATAGGCCAAAAGGTTTCCCTTATATGAGACAATAACAACAAGGGTCCTGCATGTAAAAGGTTTTTGTGTTCAAATTCAAAAATTAACCTGGTAAGATAATGTTTAGAGGACATCAGAATAGGATGTTTCTTGCTGTAAGAGAAATTAACCGCCTACACAAATAATACCATTTTCGTGTAAGAAAGGATTGAGACTTAAAATTTTGCTATCCGATTTCACTGGCTTGTTATGAGCCAATCTATAATAATCTACAGGGAAGCATTCCCATTGAGATATTTTGACTAGAGCTTGAAATGCTCTTTCTATTTCACTTGCGCTTAACTTGGAAGCATCACGACGATGGTTTTGACAATTACTTATAAATCGTAAAACATAGGCCATAGATCTTTTCAATCTTAGTAAATTAGAAAATCTCTCAAAGGTAAATTTGTCAACATTTGTGGTAAGCGTGAATGTTTTGCTTCTCATTTTAAGTAGCTCGCTATCTACCCACTGATTTAAGTTTGGCCACATGTTTTCATCCTCCTTTAACCAATCGGGACCGTTCCACCATATAACGTTTTTCAAAATATTTTTAGGACTAATTCCCCTAGACACGAGGTCAGCTGGGTTATCCTTTGTAGGTACATGTCTCCATTTGTAGGATTTTGTAAGTTGTTGAATCTCGGCCACACGGTTGTCAACAAATGGTTTTAATAAATTTGGTGAGGTGCGTAGCCAACCTAAAACTATGGTTGAGTCAGACCACAATACAACATTGTCAATTTTTACAGTTAGCGATTTTAGTACTTTATCAACTAGTCTAGCCAAAGTTAAAGCTCCGCAGAGTTCTAATCGCGGCATGGTAAGCAACTTTAACGGTGCCACCTTAGATTTAGCTATCAAGGAAGACACCTAATGATTGTTATTTACATTAGAAGGTACCACTGCAAAGTCAAGTGTATTAGTTTTATCCAAGTTCAAACTTAGGAAGTTGCTAGAACACCATTTTTGTAACAGATTTTCAGAACGTTCAATGTCATTTATTATTTCATTTGAAGATTTACTTTTAAATAACAAAGTTGTATCATCAGCATAGGCAACTGGAAGAATGTTATCACCAATATTTAAGAAGAAATCATTGACATAAATAATAAAAAGAACAGGTCCTAAAACCGATCCTTGAGGAACACCAACTTTAACATACTTCTGGTTAGATACTACATTATTCCATTTAACAAGCTGAGATCTGTTATATAAATATGATGCAAAAAGATTTAGTGTAATTCTCGTACACCATTGTATTCAAGTTTTGTCAATAAAATATTATGGTCAACAGTGTCAAAAGCCTTTGACAAGTCATAGAATTTTGCTGTACAAAATTCTTTCTTCTTAAAAGCTTCAAAAACATTTTCAATAATTTCACAAAGTGCCAGTACCGTTGACTTGTCAGATCTGTAGCCAAATTGAGACTTGCTAATATATTTATTCTTTTCAAAATAATCTATTAATCGATTTTTAATAACTAGTTCAAATATTTTTCCAATAGCGGGTATTACTGAAATTGGTCGAAAACTAGATGGTTCATTATATTCACCTTTTTTATAGATGGGAGTTATTAGTGAAATCTTTAGAGCTTCTGGAAAAATACCATTGATAATACAACAATTAATCAGATCTGTAATATGTTCAAGTAGCGTATCACCCACTAACTTTATGAGCTCATTACTTAAACCATAAATGTCCTTGGATCTTGAGTTTTTTAATTTGTTAATAATATTTCGAATCTCCTCACAGCTAACTGGAGACAGAAAGAAAGAATAATTAGGATTAGGAAACTTTGTTAGACTGCTCAGATAATTAGTGTTACTCATATTTTTAAATTTAGACATAATATCCTCAATGACATCAGTGTAGTAATCAGCAAATTGATTAGGAGTTAAATCATTTGATCTCATTGGTTGCATATTCTTACGTTTATTGTTTATTATTTTCCAGGCAGCCTTCTGTTTATTTGAACTTTTATTTATGTTATCATTACTTCTCAATTTGACTTTATTTATTTCTGCCTTATATTCTGCTTTTAGTCGTTTTTAGACATTCATCGAATCTATATTGCCACTAGCAACAGCTACCGTTTGAACAGCGTCAAGAGTATTTTTCAAATTTCTTAGCCGATTATCAAATTGTACAGTGGATTTTTTTAAATTATTTCTAATATATACCTTCTTTAGTTGAAAACACTCATTATATGTATTAGACAATATCTGTAAGAGATAATTAGCTTTGTCATTTGGACAATGTAACTGAAAATAATTAAACCAATTAAATACTTCAAGCTTATTGGCAAATTTCGTTATATTAGTTTTCGTCATTGGTCTGCAAAAAATAAAATCATTACTTTCAATCATCGGTATTGTAATAATGGACATTATGGCCTTATGATCAGAAAGATGAGGTTCAATTACTTTACATTTGATCTTGTGAGATGTATTACTAAATACATTGTCGATTTTAGTACTCGAGTTTACAGTTACTCTGGTATCATCATAAACCATTTCTAAAAGGTTATAGGATAGAAACAAATTTCTATAGGCAAGTACATTTTGACAATTCATATTAAAATTAATGTTAAAATCCCCTAATAGCACAATATGTTTATTTAAGGAAAACTGGTCAAGAACTTGATTCAGTAAGCTAAAATATAAATTTGAATCACCGAGTGGTGATCTATAAGTGAATAACAGTACAATTTTTTCCTTAATTAATTCTGTACAGGCAAATTCTACATGTTGTTCAATACAGTAATTTCTTATGCTGCAGTGGGTATCCATTACGGACTCAAAATCATTGTTTTTATATATGGCAATACCACCATGCCGAAAATGTTCACGGTTATAATATGATACTAATTGAAAATTTATTAAAAAAAAATTTTAAATATTTAAATTTTTTATTTCCATTTCAGAAGTCCACGTCTCAGTAAAACATAAAAAATCAACCCTCTTTTGTGACAAAAAATACTCAATTTCGTTTACCTTACTTTTTAAACACTGTATATTGATATAAAAAATTTTAAGCGTATCAATACCTTCAGTACCCAATTCATCATCAACATTAAATTCTAGGACATTACATTCATCTGGGATAGTCTTGGGTATAAAAAATGTTTTTGACTATTTTTATCAACAACTTGCTCATCATGACTAATATTTTCTTGTAATTCAATCACTTCACTGTCAACCACATTGGAATTTCCATTGTCTACCACTTCTGCGATGTCATTTACTTTTGATTGTTGATGTGAAACAGGTGATCCACATCTTTTTATAAAAATCAATGATTTCTTCAGACTGCACTGCCTGCTGGTGACAAGATTATACAAGTCATTGCAAATAACACCATTATTAATAGAATAATTATTATTTTTTATTTCGTAATATAATATACTACCTTCTACAATCTTGTTCAGTTTTTGTATGTATGCATTAAGCTTGCAATTATACTTATAAATGCACTGATTCAGATTACGATTTTTTGAATACGGAACGGAAAAGATGATAATATTAGTGTTGCCACATTTTTTAAGTTTACTGTTTATAAATCTGAAAGATGGAAATTTATAATTTTGTATGTCATTTTTCCCTGCAATTATGAGTATATAATCACTGCAATCAAAATCATTAGTAAGCAGTTCGATATTTTCAATAATATTATACATGTTTGCAGAAGGTTTAACAAATGACATTATGTCAAATTCAAAGAGAGTATTATGAAGTTTGGGTCGGATGTATTTCCCAAGGTCATCAGATAACAATAAAACTCTATTTTTCGATTTTATGGGTAGATCTGGATTTATGTCATATTGATGCCATTACTGCTGTTGGAAGGTTGCAATTTGTTATTTCCTGCTACATTATTTATAGTAATATTAGTTACATTTTCCTTTACTCCACCACTGTCAGTTTGCAAGATAATATTGTCAGTTGAAGTGAATTGATTTTTTGTCGAAATTTTATCAGTTTGGCATGATTTAGTCCCAAATGTTTTATTCACATTTTTTGTCATTTTTTTCAGAATGTTTATCTGATCTTCTAAGTCACCAATTAGTTTTTGCTGCTTCAGAATCTGATTGTTTAAGTCTGTTTCCATTTCAGTGGCCTCATGAGTCAATAATTTATTTTCATTTCAATATAAACAGCCGAACCAAAAGCGTCTTCTGCTGCGTCGGCAAATCCGTGTACTTCTATAAAAATGGGTTTGTCGCATGTTACTCGGCGTAGAATATTAAGCTTGTTTAAATAAGTTAGCTCAGATTGAAAATCGCACCACTTTGTATGTATTCATATTATTCATATTCATATTCATATTTATTAATGTTAAAGTATAAAATACATACACAAGTCAATATACCATTTACACAGACAGTTAAATTTAAATATTTAAACATACATCTTAACTTACAAACAAAAATCATTTAATGAAACATATATATGTATAATAACGATAAAAAGGACAGTTGCATAGGTTAAAAGTCTTATTAAAAATTAGCTCACAGGCTATATACTGCTTAGATTGTTAATTATTTCTTCTAACGAAAAGTATGCTGTGTTTAAGAGAAACTCTTTTATTTTATATTTGAAATTTGTTGGAGGCAAAGTTTTTACATAGGATGGAACCTCATTGTAAAGTTTAATTCCATAGTAGCTAGTACCTGTTTGACCTCTGGTTAATCGAGTGTACTCAGTACACACATTATTTTTATTTCTAGTGTCATGTTTATGATTGTCTGAATGGGTGTGGAAATTATTTAAATGGTTGTGTACATAGAGCAAACATTGCAGAGCATGCATACTTGGTAGCATTAGTATTTTTAAGTTTTTAAATAAATCTTTAGTTTCGTCACGATAACCTACCCCTCCTACAACTCGGATAGCCCTTCTCTGCAGACCAAAGAGTCTACGTTTTCCCGCAGCATGCCCCCAAGCAAGCATTGCGTATGACAGTCTGGAATGGCACAAAGCAAAATATGCCGATCTTAAAACTATCTTTGAGACAGAAAAGGAAAGTTGTCTCAAAGCATAGATACTCCTAGATATATTATCCGAGACATAATTAATATGAGCATCCCATTTCAAAGCAGGGTCTAGATGAACGCCTAAAAATTTGACACTTACAGGGTTATGAATATTACTAATATCCCGTGTGGATGAAATCAGTTTTATTGTTTTTGTTTCATTTAAAGAAAGCTTATTAGAAGCAAACCATATTTTAGCAGTTGACTGAGCTTCTCTGCACTGAATTTCTAGTTGTTTGAGATCGCAATGAGACATCAAGAGAGTCGTGTCATCAGCGTACAATAAGCCAGAGAAAATTTCAAAAGCATCTGGCAAGTCATTGATGTATATTAAGAAAAGCACAGGACCCAATATTGAGCCCTGAGGGACTCCTGCTTTGACATATAGCTCACTTGACATCTCACCATTCAACTTCACTAATTGTTTTCTGGTTTCTAAATAAGATCTAAGTAATTTTATGCTTGTTAGACTGAAGTTGTACTTTTCTAGCTTTTTCAACATTATTGCATGTGAAACACAGTCAAAGGCTTTACTGAGGTCACAAAATAATGCTGCTGAATACCTGCCTTTCTCAAAGCATTCCAATGTGTATTCCGTAAATTTCACAATTGCATTTGTTGTGGATAGATTTTCCCTAAAGCCATATTAAAAGTTGTTCAACAAGTTATGATTTTCTAAATGTTGTACTATTTGCTTCTTAATTGCTTTTTCAAAAATTTTAGATATGATTGGTAAAAGTGAAATAGGCCTATAGTTATTAAGGTCATTTTTGCTTCCTTTTTTAAAGACTGGTATAACACATGCTACCTTAAGGTCATCAGGGAATATCCCAGTTTTTAAGCATTCATTTATTAATTTAGTTAGGGGAATTATTATGAAATTTTTTATTGTTTTTATGAGAGAAATATTTAAACCATAGATATCCTTGCTATCATTATTTTTCAGGGAATCAATTATATCCCTAACCTCAGTATAAGTAACCTCACGAAGACTGCTCCGAAGTATTATTAAGTTTTATATACTGCAATGGGTCAATATTTGTAGATGGAAGTCTTCCGACAATGTCATCCGCAATGTTCACAAAAAAATTATTAAATTCATTAGGACTGATATCTGGTTTAACAGCTGGTATATTATTTTTTTGTGTGTTTATTATGTTCCATATTGTTTTAGTAGAATTGCCTGAATTAATTATACTGAAATCATTTACTTTAATTCTTTCAGACTTAATAGCCTGCTTATACCTAGTTCTAAAGCGGTTTCTGATTTTTTTATTTTCATCAGTGTTGGAATGTTTACATACATCGTTTATGAATTTTAAATGGTCTCTCATTTTTTTAATTTCATCTGTGAACCATTTAGGTCGAGTTGGATTACTGTTTTTAAAAAATATTCTTTTTTCAGGGAATGATTTATGATATGCAACTAGGATTGTGTCTAAAAACTTTGTTAGTTTTGTATTTACATGTAGATTTGCAGCATCAATAAAGTCCCATGAAGAACTTGATATTTGCTCGTGGAATTTATTTTTACCTATTAAGGTAATAGGGCGACATATTTTTTTACATATTTTTTCGTTATTATAAGTGGTTACTTCTATTATTTGACATTTATGATCCGAGAGAAGGCATCCAGAGCTATAGGAGGTGTAGTCATCTAATGAAAAATTTATGAAGATGTTATCGATGCAATGATTTTCCCTTGTATTATCTTTGATAGTTTGCTCTAGTCCAAAGGTTTTTAAAAGATCGATTAATACTATATTATGGGGGTCCTCTGTATTAAACTTTACATTGAAATCCCCACAGATTATTATTTGATTGTTAGTATTAACATTGTTTAGTAGTTTCTCAAGAGTATCTATGAAAATATTGAAGTCTCCGAGAGGAGATCGATATATAGTTAAAATAACAGTATTACACTTTACCATTTTAGCCGCTGTTATTTCACAATGCTTTTCTATTGATAATTTATTTAAATTTGTGAGAGGGTAAAATTCTAAAGATTTTTTTTATTAGTGTTAAAGTGCCACCATGTGTAAATTGAGTTCTAGAAAAATGGCTCGTTACACTAAAGTCTCCAATTTTAAGATATTCTTGTTCAGTTTCTCGTAACCAATGTTCACTTATACATAAAACTTCACAGTTAGGTTCCTTGCCAGCAAGATATGCTTCGAGTTCATTTGTTTTATTTCTTATGCTCTGAATATTTAAATGTAAAAGACGTAAGGCCTTCTCTGCTTTTCTTATTTTGTTTTCCAGAAGGAATGTTAGATTGGTTTGGAATCCCTTAGTTTTTCCTTCGACCCTTTTTTTATTTTTAAATCTCAAATTATGTTGTGTGTTACTAATCTCAGGTGTTGTCAAATCTATAAAAAATTATTATTCTGGTTATAGTTTCTTTGTTTATTAAAGTCAAAACGTTTTACTGCTGTTCCATTAGGCCAGAAATTTGGTTGATACATTTCATCTTTTTTATCAAAAGGAGCTGTTACTAAAAATACTTTGTTTTGATTGGCTCTTGTTGGTAGCTCTTTCGCTTCAACCTTAAGGTTATTAAAAGATGGTTTTTTAGATATATAGTTAGTAATATTATCTTCGGTCACATGTCTTGGAACCCGGTAGACATAGAGCCATAATTTTTTTTTTTTTCAATGCCACAAAAACCATTTTCGCCTTCAGACGAGGTCCCAGTACCATAGCAAATATATATTTTTTTACTGGTTTCTTGTTTTTGTAAGTCACAACTTTGAATTCATTATTTTGATTTATCATGTTAGCCTCATCCTTTTTGGTGATAATATTAGATTGGACTATTTTATCAGCAGTACTATTATTATTTTTGTTTATATTATTTGAGTTTGAAGTAGTAGGTAGAAGAGTAGAGTTCACGATTTCAGCTAAACCTGATGACTCATTTATCGGGGCATCTCTGTGGGTACATGGGTTTAAGTTAATCAAGTCATTCATGAGAATTCTCTGCTTACTTTCTAGCTCGTTTAGAAATGATTGATCTGGTCTTTGTTTGAGGGTCACTGATTTGTTTACATTTGGATAAGTTTTTGTATCATGAAGCTTATCGGTTTTTTTCATGTTCTCTTTTTCAGATGTATGTCCTGCTTTGCTAATGACTTCTAAATTATTTATTTTAAGTTTTATTTGCTTCAGGTCTTCAAGTACAGTAGACAGTCTCATCTCAACTTCATCTGCTATGAATGCCTGTAATTCCATGTTACTGACTAAATTCTCTGAGGAGCTGCAGTCATGTGATTTTTTCAAACTTGTAATTCTTACTTGAGATAAGTTTTTTATTTTATCTTCCAATTGGAGTATTTGTTGTTTTAGTTTGGTGTTTTCAATTTTCAGAATATTATTTTCAGATTTTAATTTTGTCACTAAGATTTATTTCACAACACACTATTCTGGAAGAGCAGCTGTGGTGGTAACTTTTGTCGCACTTTGTACATTTAATCTTTTTAATCACTGTTTTTTTGCAATAATTGCACAGCTCTTTTACTAACACATCTTTACTTTCCGCCATCTTGGAAAGTTTAAAGAAAATTCTAAAATATTTGTGCAAGAATCTAAATCTGCTACATCTTGAATTGCACTAGGAATATTCAAGCACCATTTTCTAAACTCGAACCCACCGCTTTTTAAGATTTTAGAAATTGTTTGACAAATATATTTGGCGTTTTCTGATGTGTCAGTTCCAGTTAATAGATCATCTACATACATGTCAGATGAAATAATTTTTGAAATGTCAGGTTACGTAAGTTTGCATTCATTTGCCAATTCCTGAACGCAACGTATGGCTAGATAGGACGCGGACTTAAACCCGTATGTTACTGTATTCAAGGGAGCGCTTGGGTTTTCGCGCCATATAATTTTTTGTAGATCTCGTTGTTCAGGTTTTATAAGAACCTGCCGATACATCATCTTTATGTCGCTGGATATTATGACTGGATATATGCGAAAACGCAAAATAATGGACATAAGATCTTCCTGAATGACGGGACCGTTCATCTGCAAATCATTCAACGACACCCCAGATGTAGTGGCAGAAGATGCGTTAAACACTACGCGCAATTTCGTGGTTAGACTTTTTTCACGTAAAACGCCATGATGTGGCATGTAGTAGTCGGTACCAGCATTTTGATGATTAGTCTGTTTAGTCATATGCCCTAAGGTTTCATATTCCTTTAAAAAGTTTGTATACAAGTTATGTAAATATTCATTTGCTTGAAGCTTTTTCTCCAATTGATAAAAACGTTTTATTGCTATTTCACGTGAATTTCCTAATTTTTCTAATTTATCTTTAAATGGTATTGACACTATAAATCAACCATCTGGAGCTCGAGTAAAATTTGTAACAAAATGTTGCTCACACAAATTTTCCTCGACCGAAAATGGTTTTCGCGCGTTGATCTCCTCTATCTCCCAGAACTTTGTCAATTGTTCTTGGATATCGACATTTTCACTAAGGTGACAGCGTAATTTATTAGTGAAATTATTGACGGGACCTGCTACTATCCATCCTAGCCTTGTTTTCTGCAAGACCGGATTTTCAGGACCTAAACCAATCTGCCCCACACATGATAAATTCCAAAAAATATCAGCTCCAATCAATAAATCAATTTTATCAGGAATGTGAAATTTTGGGTCAGCTAATTTAATGTTTAGTGGAATTTTCATGTCATATTTGTTTAAATTTAAGCCCGGTAGATTGCCAGTGATATGTTCAATAATGAAGCAAGTAGTATCAATTTTAAAATGATTACGGCTGGATTCTATTTTTACATTGCATTTGTAACGAATGTTTGAAATGGCATTGTTTAAACGGAAACTTCTAACTTCGTTTTGGTTCTAAGCAAGTTTAATAATTTACTTAATTCATCAGTTATAAAACTCGATTGTGAACCACAATCAAGTAAAGCACACACTAAATGCTGTTTACCCTTTGTATCGGCTATATAAACTGCAGCAGTCGAAAGCAAAACATTTCCTGTTAAGGCACGTGAGGATAAAGTCATGGAAGACGGCCCTACCTCTACAGCAGTAGCACTTAGAGTTTCCGACGGACTGCCCTTTGACGCCTCTTTGGTCATCGCTGTGGTGCGATTATCGTCATGCAGCAAGGTGTTATGTTTTCCGCGGCACTTTCGACAACCGCGAGATCGACAGTCCCTCGCTTGATGATTACTGCGGAAACAGCTATTACATACCTTTAATTGTTTTATTTTTAACATTCTATCAACTACTGATAAGCGAAGAAAGTCTGGACAATTGTATAAGAGATGATCTTTTGTGCATAAAATGCATGAAAATGTTGACTTTGAATTGGAATTGTACAGCCCTCTAGTTTGTTCCCTTTTCACAAATCGTTTTTCATATAAATTCGCTTCTACAGTTTCCAGCAAGTCAGCTCTGTTTTTTAGAAATTTTGTAATACAATACACCTAAATAAAGATTTAGGTGTATTGTTTGACTCTAAACTAAGTTTTAATGAACATGTAAAATTAAAAATATCTGAGGCAATGAAATTCTATGGGTTTATCGTAAGAAATTGCAAAAACTTTACAAATATTAATGCCCTGAAACTATTGTACTTCTTATATGTTCGCTCTAGGCTTGAGTATGCGTCTTTAGTCTGGTATCCATTCTACAATTGTCAGAAATCTATGATTGAAGGGGTTCAAAGAAAGTTCTTGAAATATCTGGTATTTAAATCTGATGGTATTTATCCTGAGAGAGGAATTAGTTACACATATGTAGGTAATCGATTTAATATTATTAGTGTACAGTTAAGAAGAATTTGTATGTCACTAACTTTTTTGTATAAGTTACTACATAACATGATTGACTGTTCAACATTACTTGGTAATATTCATTTCAATGTTCCTAGAAGTAATTTAAGGCATAACCAAACATTCAGATGTTCTTTAGCCCGGACAAATATTTTATTAAAGTCACCATTATATGTTATGTGCCATAATTTTAATATATACATCATTGTTCATTAAAAACCCTTATTGAGCTGGCTATTCAACATTTTAATGTTAGTGAGATCTAATATGTTAGAATTTATTTGTTTACTAGTTTGTGTATATCTGTTTTTATTCATTGTCTTTGTTATCTTTTTTTTTTCTTATATGCTGCTATATCATTTAGTATTAGTTGTTTAATTAATACATTTTCTTTCTAAATGTTTTGTATGTATTGCCCTGTAAATGGATTTTCTGTTGGGCAATAAAGCTATTTTTTTTTTTTTTTTTTTTTTACAAAAAACCAGTCACCCTACTCTGTGACTCCGACCCTCACAGAGGGGAGCTGGTAATACCAATAGCCACTCCCCACGCCCGTGGGGTGAGTGGCTACCGGGTCCGCGAATCGTGTGCCCTGAGTAGACGCAATGAACCGAGGATGACAGCCTTCTGCATTCTATCGGCTAAGATCTCTGCCGAATCTCTGCATGCCGATATGATCTTTAGTTCTGAAAGCAGCGTCTGTCTCATTCCACCGAGGGCTCCTATAATCAGTACCACTATTTTAACAGAATGGTCTGGATAAAGCCTGCGGAGTTCGAAGAGCAAATCTCGATATTTTGTCCGTTTTTCGTCCTCTTTCAAGACAATGTTGCTCTCAGCGGGAGCTGAGAATTCCACGACATACATTGTCTTGAGTTGGTGGTCGAGGAGTACTATGTCAGGCTTGTTGGCTTGTATTTGCCTGACGGTGGGAAACGAGTAGTTCCAATAAATTAGGCATTTCTCATTCCCCACAACGGATTCAATATCCCCCGGAACGTAAGGCAGCACTGGTGTTTCGTCTATCCCATACGAGTGCCTTAGATGATAGTAAAGCACTCGTAATGCTGCGTCGTGTCTATGAATATAGGCCGAGACTGCGTATGTCGGGCAAGCCGACAGTAAGTGCATTACAGTCTCCGGCGCCCTGCGGCAGGCCCTGCAGCTGACATCAGGGACCTCCATACCCATGACACGACGTCGATAGACGAGAGTGTTAAATACACCATCCTGGCAAGCCATTATGAATCCCTCGGTCTCAGACTTCAGCCCAGCTGACCTTAAGAAGGCGAAGGTCAGCCTTTCGGATAAGCCGAGGTTTTCTATATTTTTATAGAAGACCCCGTGCAATGGCTTATCCTTATGGAGCTGCAGAAGGATGTTGTGCTCTGCAGCTCTAATGTGGGCTTTTAGTCGAACGGGTTCCAACTCGGTGACAGAGTCGGAGTTTACCCGCTCGACGTCAAAGATAAGACCAAGTTCATCGGCTGCTCTCCGTGCTGCCTTAAAGAGAAAAGCTCCTACCTCTGCATTTTCATGGTCTCGGACCATGCAGAGGAGGGGATCCGAACTCCTGATGACCTTACATGCTCCATCCAGAACCATCCTGCTATGGAGACTCTCCAAGCTCAAGAGTCCACGGCCTCCCCGATGTCGTGGGAGATATAACCGTGGAACGGACGATTTAGGATGCAAGCTCCTATTGAGATGCATCTTCTTGCGGGTTACTACATCGAGTTGACGCAGCTCTTCTCTAGTCCACTTCACTACTCCGAAAGAGTAGAGGAGGATCGGAACGGCAAGCATATTTGTAGCAGACACCTTGTTCTTCCCCGACAGTTCTGAAGGCCAGATCTGTCGGAGTAGGTGCTGATACTTGCCGCGGAGAGCGTTTTTCACTACACTCACTTCTTGGGTGGAGCGTTGCTCGACACCCAAGTAAGTGTACGACTCTCCGGCATCTAGATGGTGTAAGATGCTTCCGTCCACGAGCTGCGCGTCCTCTCCATAGTCACCGCATCGTCCTCTCTTGAGATGGATCAGTGCGCATTTGTCCAACCCGAACTGCATACCGACAGCCTGCGTGTACTCCTGTACCACCCTAAGGGACTGTTGGAGATCCCTCTCTCCAGAGGCATAAAGTTTAAGGTCATCCATATAAAATAGATGGGTGATCTTATGCCTCCTGTCGCCGGGGGTACCGCAGTTGTAGTCACGGGTTTTCCGGAGCGAGACGGATAATGGCAGTAGTGAGATGCAAAACAGAAGGGGGCTGAGGGAATCTCCCTGAAATACTCCTCTTCTGAATGTTACCGACTCTGTTTGGACTCTATCGTTACCCGATGTTATGGTAAAGCGAGTCCTCCAGAGCGGCATCAGTTCTTCAATACATCTCACTACGGGACCGGGTACCACAAGACATCGGAGCAAGTGAACAATGAGCTCATGTGATGTCATGTCAAATGCCTTGCGGTAGTCGATCCAGGCCATAGAGAGGTTCCGCTTATACTGCATGGAGTCCTGTGTGACACATCTGTCGATCAACAGGTTCTCCTTGCAGCCAGCGACACCTCTCTTCGACCCTCATTGCTCATATATCCGTTCGTAAACCGGTTCAACTGCATGGAGCACCCGCATGTACAAAATGCGTGTAAACACCTTGTAACATGCGTTTAGACAGGTTATCGGTCTGTAATTCTTTGGGTTGGACAAATCTCCGTTCTTGGGGATCAGCACTGTCCGCCCCTCAACAACCCAAGAAGGGATTTGCTGCTCCCCATTTAACCAGGAATTTAATGTTCTGGCCAAATGGTGGTGGGTGCTCGATAACTTTTTCCACCAAAAGTTATTTATCCCATCGGGACCTGGAGCAGCAAAGTTCTTAGAGCCATCAAGAGCCCTTACGAACCTCTTCTGGGGTTATTGGTTCGCACACTTCCTGTGGTTGCTGAAGCCTTTGACAAAAGGCTTCAAAGTGTGCAAAGGCAGGAGAATCTCGGTTGAGTGGAAGCCTCTCCTCGTACAGCGTTTTCCAGAAGTTCTCCACCTGATCTGCAGTCGGCGGATTGTCTACAACACGCGGAGGCGGTTGGAAAAGGCGCGAGGGCTTCTCGCGGAACAGTTTATTTTCCGCAAGCCCCCTCGCTCGCCTCACTAATGACTTTTTGCAAGTCACTAGCATCCGTATCCTGTCGAGACAGTGCTGTTTGGTGGTTCGCAGTACTGCCTCATTGAATGTGTGATGGACGCGTCTTAAGTTGGCGGCTAATCGACGCACTTTAGGCGTGAACGGCCTGTTGGCCGCCATATAGTCCATCACACATTGGATACGGGATGCGTGTTGCCTCGCCGACTGGATCTTGGCTTCCATCTTTTGTATGCGCCGCTGCGCTCTCTCCTGTGGGGAAGAGGTATTTCGCCTCTCCACCTGAGACGAGCGTTGAGCAGCGGCATACACGGCACAATTTATGTGCCAGATGTCAGCCCCTTCTGGTAGCGCTGTACGAAGTTCAGCGTCCACTCTGGCCAGGTCTTGTGGCCCGGGGGTTTTCAGACGGTGTAACCCCCTTCTGGTACTGAGGCCCTCTGGTATTGGCGGAACGAGGAGAGCCACGTCCTCAACTGGTGAATGTGGCGGCTCTTCGGCCACCTCATTCACCGGCCCAGGAGCAGCCCTCACGTAGCCCCTACTACGAAGGTGGGATACATAGTCACGCAGATTGTGTGTGAAGGCGCTATGCTCTGGTAGCCTCTCACACCACAGAGCATGCATCCGCGCCATGTATCCCCTCCGCGCGGGCTCACTGCTTTCATAACAATGCAGAAGCTCATCCCTCAGTTCATCTGTCCACTCAAAGCGTCCTTGTTCATTGCGTACGTCGTCAACGGGCGGTCTATCCCGTTGGGCCCCACCACCTTGCCCTTGACCCCTATCCGAACGAGGTCGATCGTGGGGGCTCAGTCTTCGGCCTGCCGGAACCAAAGGTTAGAGCCTGTGAGTGGTTATTATTATTATTATTTTTTTTTTTTTTTTTTTTTTTTTTTTTTTTTTTTTTTTTTTTTTTTACAAAAAACCAGTCACCCTACTCTGTGGCTCCGACCCTCACAGAGGGGAGCTGGTAATACCAATAGCCACTCCCCACGCCCGTGGGGTGAGTGACTACCGGGTCCGCGAATCGTGTGCCCTGAGTAGACGTAATGAACCGAGGATGACAGCCTTCTGCATTCTGCCGGCTAAGATCTCTGCCGAATCTCGGCATGCCGGTATGATCTTTAGTTCTGAAAGCAGCGTCTGTCTCATTCCACCGAGGGCTCCTATAATCAGTACCACTATTTTAACAGAATGGCCTGGATAAAGCCTGCGGAGTTCGAAGAGCAAATCTCGATATTTTGTCCGTTTTTCCTCCTCTTTCAAGACAATGTTGCTCTCAGCGGGAGCTGAGAATTCCACGACATACATTGTCTTGAGTTGGTGGTCGAGGAGTACTATGTCAGGCTTGTTGGCTTGTATTTGCCTGACGGTGGGAAACGAGTAGTTCCAATAAATTAGGCACTTCTCATTCCCCACAACGGACTCAATATCCCCCGGAACGTAAGGCAGCACTGGTGTTTCGTCTATCCCATACGAGTGCCTTAGATGATAGTAAAGCACTCGTAATGCTGCGTTGTGTCTATGAATATAGGCCGAGACTGCGTAAGTCGGGCAAGCCGACAGTAAGTGCATTACAGTCTCCAGCGCCCTGCGGCAGGCCCTGCAGCTGACATCAGGGACCTCCATACCCATGACACGACGTCGATAGACGAGAGTGTTAAATACACCATCCTGGCAAGCCATTATGAATCCCTCGGTCTCAGACTTCAGCCCAGCTGACCTTAAGAAGGCGAAGGTCAGCCTTTCGGATAAGCCGAGATCTTCTATATTTTTATAGAAGATCCCGTGCAATGGCTTATCCTTATGGAGCTGCAGAAGGATGTTGTGTTCTGCAGCTCTAATGTGGGCTTTTAGTCGAACGGGTTCCAACTCGGTGACAGAGTCGGGGTTTACCCGCTCGACGTCGAAGATGAGACCAAGTTCATCGGCTGCTCTGCGTGCTGCCTTAAAGAGAAAAGCTCCTACCTCTGCATTTTCATGGTCTCGGACCATGCAGAGGAGGGGATCCGAACTCCTGATGACCTTACATGCTCCCTCCAGAACCATCCTGCTATGGAGACTCTCCAAGCTCAAGAGTCCACGGCCTCCCCGATGTCGTGGGAGATATAACCGTGGAACGGACGATTTAGGATGCAAGCTCCTATTGAGATGCATCTTCTTGCGGGTTACTACATCGAGTTGACGCAGCTCTTCTCTAGTCCACTTCACTACTCCGAAAGAGTAGAGAAGGATCGGAACGGCAAGCATATTTGTAGCAGACACCTTGTTCTTCCCCGACAGTTCTGAAGACCAGATCTGTCGGAGTAGGTGCTGATACTTGCCGCGGAGAGCGTTTTTCACTACACTCACTTCTTGGGTGGAGCGTTGCTCGACACCCAAGTAAGTGTACGACTCTCCGGCATCTAGATGGTGTAAGATGCTTCCGTCCACGAGCTGCGCGTCCTCTCCATAGTCACCGCATCGTCCTCTCTTGAGATGGATCAGTGCGCATTTGTCCAACCCGAACTGCATACCGACAGCCTGCGTATACTCCTGTACCACCCTAAGGGACTGTTGGAGATCCCTCTCTCCAGAGGCATAAAGTTTAAGGTCATCCATATAAAATAGATGGGTGACCTTATGCCTCCTGTCGCCGGGGGTACCGCAGTTGTAGCCACGGGTTTTCCGGAGCGAGACGGATAATGGCAGTAGTGAGATGCAAAACAGAAGGGGGCTGAAGGAATCTCCCTGAAATACTCCTCTTCTGAATGTTACCGACTCTGTTTGGACTCTATCGTTACCCGATGTTATGGTAAAGCGAGTCCTCCAGAGCGGCATCAGTTCTTCAATACATCTCACTACGGGACCGGGTACCACAAGACATCGGAGCAAGTGAACAATGAGCTCATGCGATGTCATGTCGAATGCCTTGCGGTAGTCGATCCAGGCCATAGAGAGGTTCCGCTTATACTGCATGGAGTCCTGCGTGACACATCTGTCAATCAACAGGTTCTCCTTGCAGCCAGCGACACCTCTCTTCGACCCTCGTTGCTCATATATCCGTTCGTAAACCGGTTCAACTGCGTGGAGCACCCGCATGTACAAAATGCGTGTAAACACCTTGTAACATGCGTTTAGACAGGTTATCGGTCTGTAATTCTTTGGGTTGGACAAATCTCCGTTCTTGGGGATCAGCACTGTCCGCCCCTCAACAACCCAAGAAGGGATTTGCTGCTCCCCATTTAACCAGGAATTAAAAATTCTGGCCAAATGGTGGTGGGTGCTCGATAACTTTTTCCACCAAAAGTTATTTATCCCATCGGGACCTGGAGCAGCAAAGTTCTTAGAGCCATCAAGAGCCCTACGAACCTCTTCTGGGGTTATTGGTTCGCACACTTCCTGTGGTTGCTGAAGCCTTTGACAAAAGGCTTCAAAGTGTGCAAGGGCCGGAGAATCTCGGTTGAGTGGAAGCCTCTCCTCGTACAGCGTTTTCCAGAAGTTCTCCACCTGATCTGCAGTCGGCGGATTGTCTACAACACGCGGAGGCGGTTGGAAAAGGCGTGAGGGCTTCTCGCGGAACAGTTTATTTTCCGCAAGCCCCCTCGCCCGCCTCACTAATGACTTTTTGCAAGTCACTAGCATCCGTATCCTGTCGAGACAGTGCTGTTTGGTGGTTCGCAGCACTGCCTCATTGAGTGTGTGATGGACGCGTCTTAAGTTGGCGGCTAATCGACGCACTTTAGGCGTGAACGGCCTGTTGGCCGCCATATAGTCCATCACACATTGGATACGGGATGCGTGTTGCCTCGCCGACTGGATCTTGGCTTCCATCTTTTGTATGCGCCGCTGCGCTCTCTCCTGTGGGGAAGAGGTATTTCGCCTCTCCACCTGAGACGAGCGTTGAGCAGCGGCATACACGGCACAATTTATGTGCCAGATGTCAGCCTCTTCTGGTAGCGCTGTACGAAGTTCAGCGTCCACTCTGGCCAGGTCTTGTGGCCCGGGGGTTTTCAGACGGTGTAACCCCCTTCTGGTACTGAGGTCCTCTGGTATTGGCGGAACGAGGAGAGCCACGTCCTCAACCGGTGAATGTGGCGGCTCTTCGGCCACCTCATTCACCGGCCCAGGAGCAGCCCTCACGTAGCCCCTACTACGAAGGTGGGATACATAGTCACGCAGATTTTGTGGCGTGAAGGCGCTATGCTCTGGTAGCCTCTCACACCACAGAGCATGCATCCGCGCCATGTACCCCCTCCGCGCGGGCTCACTGCTTTCATAACAATGCAGAAGCTCATCCCTCAGTTCATCTGTCCACTCAAAGCGTCCTTGTTCATTGCGAACGTCGTCAACGGGCGGTCTATCCGGTTGGGCCCCACCACCTTGCCCTTGACCCCTATCCGAACGGGGTCGATCGTGGGGGCCCAGTCTTCGGCCTGCCGGAACCAAAGGTTAGAGCCTGTGGGTGGTTAGCCCTGCAGGCCCACGACCGACACCAGAGGGGAAGATGCTTTCCCCTCCCGGGTGCACTAGGGCTGCCGGTTCGGTTTTGCACCCCTAGCTGGAGTAAGTGGTGGCGCTACTCACCAAAGGCTTAATAGATGGAAGTTAGCCCCTCCTGCTTACTTATTATTATTATTATTATTAGTATTATTATTATTATTTGTAAGCTGGGTGTTTCATTTAAATCGGCCTTGTGCCTTTCCCACTCTTTAGATGTAACATTATCTATTTACTGGAAATTATAAAGATTATTAGCGTGTCCCATGTTTCCACGGACTCTCCCAACTGCTTTAGACTGCGTAAATGCTTAGAGACATCGCCGCTAAGATTTCTAATCTTGTTGGAAGATTCCCGCTTGATACTTTCATGATTAATAATAATAATAATCTTTATTAGCTTGGCTAAATTACTAAGAAAATACAAAGTTACATACATAATAACACCACCGTTAATAAATATAAATTTGAATAATGACAAAAGACAAACACAATTTAAACAGGCCATGTATCTTTAACATACTGCACACACAGGTTCTTAAATGTATTTAATCTATTACAATTTTTTATAGTATTAGGTAAATCATTGTATAATTTGAGTCCTTTTATAAATAACTGATTTTCACCATATCTATTATGAGTTCGCTCTATATAAAAATGATCACGATTTCGTGTGTGATATTCATGAACTTCATATACGAATGTGCAAAACTGCAAAAGGTGTTGAGGCAACATGTTATTTAAAAGCTTAAACAAAGCTTTTACATGATTTTATATAAGTAGTCGTTTATTATCGAATCGCTCGCATAAAATGTCCCAGGCTAAAGCGTAATTATTTGCGGTTACCTGAATAGCCTTAATTACCTGCGCCGCGCACCCCTCTAATGACGCCCTCAAATATTGAAACTTTGAAGTATCATTTATTTGTCCGTTAGAGTGAATCAACGACTCGAAAATGTCCTTAAATTCCATCCACTGATCGTAAGAACCATTGAATTTAGGTAGCTGTATCGTAGGTAACCTTACATTTTCAAAATGATTCGAATGCGCGTTAACAGGAAACTCTGAAATTGTATCTTTTTGTGATTTTAACGTTGACAATAATGTCTTCGCTCTGGAAATAACTGTACAAAATTTTCTTTCAAATTCTTCATGCTTGTCGTAATATTCTTCAGGGTTTTCTGCAACGTATTCGATTTCATTTTGTACATTGTCAAAATCTGTGATAATTTGCTCAGCACTATAAAACCTTTGCTTAAATTCTGCAAATTTTATTTCGCATACATTCTGATCTAAATCTTGCATTGAATTTTCAAATGTATTAAAATAATTTTCAAAAGATGTTAATCGAACCTTTACAGATGCTCGCTTTTTAATTAAAGTTTTTTGTGGCATCTTGTAAATTATATTTTAACTAGATGGTGAATAATGGAGAGACTGGTACACCAGTATAATTTACCTTATTACTTTTGTGCAATGATTCTTAATATCAAGGTATTTAGTTTGGTACCTGCTTGCAAAGTCGAAAGATACAATTTTTAGGAAATAAATAATAATGGATCCTCCCTGCTCTTATTTGTATTTGTGTACTATCTGCTAACAGCCATTGCTTGAGTTCTTGAACCGCACAGTCTGCTAGAATGTGGGAATTCCGATCTTCAGTGAGTTATCCTTATTATTATCGTTTCCTTCCTACGTTTTAACACTTGTTAGTTATTATTATCTGTGCTCGTGGGACCATATGTTGGATCTGTGGACTGTAGCAACTTCTTTTTCTTTGTAAATTAAAGTGATAGATTAATTTTTGATATATTTTTTTTCATACGTCAGTTAATAATAATGGTTTCTATTGACAACAAAATAAAATACAATATCCAAGTGCAACTTGGTTTATCATAACAACATAAATATAAATACATGTTCTGTTCAGAAATTGATATATTTTTTAATATTTTCTCAAGCAGAATTTACACAATTTATTTTTATTGCTTCTAATGGACATTTTATTTTATTTTTGTTATTACATGAAATATTTTATTTTACTAACATCCTTTCCCCTATTATTACCATCCTCTCCTTTCCTGGCAAGAAATGTCCATACCTTCCCATGGTTCTTGCTGAACTGTAACAATATAGTTTTCTATTATTTTTTTTCTTCCAATAACTAACATTTTTATTGACTGAACTGGACAATTCATTTTTTGTTATCGGTTTCAGTTGTGCCCGAGCCTATATCAGTATAATCAGAATTACACTAAAACAACGAAATTAGTAAATTCATATTTCCTAATATTTTATGATAACACCTTTAATAGTTTTGTGTAATTATTTAGCGATTGCATTAGAGTTACAGACATATAATCATTTGTAAATTGTTGTAAACTGTTTGAGAACCACCGTCATACCTGAGCTATCGAGTAAATAGTTTCTTATTTCATATTTCATACGACGAAGCGACCTTTGGACCCGCCAAGTTAAAGTTTACTCAACTATATTCATAAATTTTTATTATATACTTGTGTATTTTGTTGTCAAGTTGTCTTAACAGAGAACTTTTTATATAATCATGACTTGGTGCTGAGGTTTTATCTTGATTGATTGTATTGATAGTATTCTGTCTCATCTATATTGTATATGTTTGGGTTATGAACAGCTTGATTTCTTCCTTCGTAATTTGTGTTAAACCATATTCCAGTAAACTGATGATGATCATTATTAAAATTGTTGTCTTGGCACTTTTCATATGAAACATCAAAGTATTCAGTGAATATTTGCGAGAATATTATTTATTCTCTTTGGGTGTATTGAAGATCTGTCCATTCTCGTTTAATGGTGCAATGGTCTGATTTTTATTTCTATACTTAAAAAGTTGTTTAATGGCATAATAACATTTTCTTTTTTTATAGTTTATTTCTTCACACGTAATTCATTTATGTTCTCGGTATTGTTGGATAAGCTGTTGTATGATTTTATTATATTTATTAATTTTTTTCTGCGATATTTTCTACTTTTAGCATATTTTTTGTAAAATTTGAACTATGCAATATTATGATCGGAGTAGAGCCATGATTATGCTACATGAGGAAGGTATGCGATGTGATATTTTACAAAATTTATGTTCCTTAGGAAGTCGTTGAGCTGTTTCCTTTTTGGTTTAGTAATGACATTAAGGTCTTCAATTATAATAGCGTATAGGTGTAGAGTGCCATGATGAACGAATTTAATGAAAAAATTATCGATCTTGTTGATTTTAATAAAGATTATGGCTGATTGAGTATTTTATTTAAATTTAACTATCATTTCTCCCATTATTATTTGTACACTGTCAAAATACACATATAAATAATCTCAGATTCGAGAAAAAAATAATAACAAATATGACGCTTGTTAGATAGATATATAGTTAGATATTTATTCAGCAATAATGGATACATTTTGTACATTTGGCATGTCAATATAAAAAACCAATAAAGTCTCTTACTTAACCTTGAATATTTATTACTCGCTCCTTGCCATCTATGGTAAATATATATAAATGGAGAAGGAAATTAAAAAGCTCTGAACAGATCATGATTAAGAAATAAATCAAAAGTTTGTACTCAAAATCGATTATACAAGATTTATTTATTTATTTATTCTCGGGAAAACTCCATTATACATACAATGAAATAATAATAGCACAAAGTACAACATACAACATTAGCACAAATGTAATAAAAAGAAACAAGAACAGAAACAGTTTATTTACAACAAAGTGGAAGACTTACGTAACAGAACTAATAGCAATATTGACATAGAATAATATAAATTACATTTATATTCTAATGTTTATGCACAGCTGATAATTCGCAACAGAATTTCAACAAAAATACTCAATTTCATCAGCTCCTGTTTTTTAAAATCGGAACACATGCTTTGGAAATATATAAATAAAAGAGACAATCAAAAGGCTCTGAACAGATTTACTGTAAAGCAAACAAAATTGTCTAAATAAAGATGATGAATGAAGGTTTTCATAAAAGTAGTCAGCTTTGGATGTCCCATTACAAATATAAAAATTTACATATTTTGTACATGTGTATATTTGTTAATATATTGATATATTCAAAGCAAGCGACAAAATATTATTTCGCCGTTTTTATATTGATGGGAATGTGCCGTTAGTTGTTTACAACATAACATTAACATTTTTGTGAAAATAAACTAAAACTTAATACACAGAAAAGTAAATATATGGTAATTGGAACAAAAACTAACATTAAAACTATCGACTTGCACAATTTAAATGTATGTATTGGTGGTGTAAATCTGAAACGTGTTGAAGAGTTTAATTATTTGGATGTAATACTAGACATGACATTATAATTTAATAATCATATTGAACATATAAGAAATAAGGTGGCTAAGAAATACTATTTCTTGAGTAGAGTTGGCGTCGATCTTAGTGTTTATTCTAGATTGACAATAAGACGTGATATTGCCTCATTTCATATATTGTGCAACTATATTATATAGTGCCAATAAAACAAAATTAACTGAGCTGCAGGTTGTACAAAATAAAAGTTTAAGAATTATATTGAAATGCGATAAATATACACCAGTTCAGTTCATGTTTAACAACTTAAAGTTAAAAAATATAGAGGAAATTGTTTTCATATAAGCTATGATCTTTATATATAAACTAGTTAATTACTTATTACCAACATATTTAAGTAATACTGTGCAATATGTACGTGATATACACAACTATGATACTCGACAAAGAAATACTCTCTTTATACAAACGTGTAGAACAACAAGTGGGCAGAAATCAATATTAAAAGGTGCAGTAAACCAGTATAATAGACTTCCATCTGAAATTGTTGGCATGAATTCTCTTACATCCTTTAAAAGAAGTATTTCACAGTATGGGAAAGAAAATATAATGATGTTGAATTAATTGTAATAGAAATTTTCATATATGAGGGAGAATAGAGTTTGAACTTATTTTTGTTTTTTTTTTGTTGTATAATGATTTGTGTTATTATAAATTGTATATGTTCATGATATGCATTTGTAATTGTAAATAGCTTTTTGAGCTAAATAAAGGCATTATTATTATTATATCTGCATATGGAAAAGCCGCCACTGCCTCCCTATCTCGGCCTTTTATGCAATGTCAAGGCCCCCCCCATTCTACGACACCATCTCAAGCCCTCGTTCATACTTCCCGGTGGTAGGTGTCGGGCAACAGATGGTGGATGATGGGCGGTAGGTGTCAGTTGATAAGGTGTTTTTACTTTACTGGGATGTAGATACGCATGCAGGAAGGCAAGAGGACCATTTCAGTCTAATTCAGATGGCGTTCAGAACGCCTTGTATGTTATTAATGTTAGAGAATGATGAGGTTCCAGCAAGAAGAAGGAGAAGGTATAGTGTTCACCCGGTATACGAACTACATGACAGATATGGAGAATTTTACCATCTCTACCATGATCTCAGAAACCATCCTGAAAGACTTTTTGAATTATGCGCATGTCTGTATAGAGACATTTGATTTCAACCTGGTTCGTATCATTCCAAATTGCAGGTCTTTTCTGCATTTCACTAATTAAAACCTCACGATACTCCTTAGAAATCACGTATTTTGACATTGCATATAAATTTACACATATTCCGTGAGAAGTGTCGCTTAAAACTGCGGGTGTTGTCACTTGAATCTGTAGCATTTTAGACATACGGGCGGCGACCTGGCGATGTCACTGCTCTGTTTCCTGTCACCTGATCATACTATAAAGAATAGGTTAGGTTGAAATGTGAGTGGGTCTATATCAGACCCTTCACCGCGACCAATCGGTCTAGTGTGGCTCACTCCTTATTTATATTTCACCCAATAGATTCAGCTTTTTAATAAAGCTGAGAACCTTGTTGGGTGAGATATTGTCCAGATCCTCAGGCAAAAGCTGTCCTTTGCCAAATAATGAGAACCGGGTTCTTTCTGCAGCGGGACAAGTGCACAGGACATGCCTTGCTGTTTCATCTTCCTCTAGACACAGACGGCATTCGGTGTTTTCCACCAATCCAAGTCTGTGTAGATGATGGTTTAATCTGCAGTGCCCAGTGTATAGGCCGATTAGAGTCCTTAGGTGTAACCTATTCAACTCTAGCAGTTTTTTAGCTCTTGATTTCAAAGGATATGTAATGAATTCCTTCGAATGGGTTAATCCTGGCAGTTCATGCCACACCCTCTCTAACTAGGCAATCGGCAATTTCATTGCCCTCCAGCCTAGAGTGGCCAGGCACCCAGACCAGAGTCAGTATGTTGTTCCTACCCAATTAGATTAGAGCTTTTTTTCAGTTCCACACTGTTTTAGAATTACAGCGATAGGATCCAAGAGCCTTAAGGGCTGCTTGGCTGTCTGAGAAAATCTTTATCGATCTGTGTCTAGGTGCGTTAGTTCCAGCCTCCGTACACACAGTTCAATGGTTTATATTTCAGCCTGAAAAATTGTCGTGGTATCACCCAGGCTCGAGGTTATTCTTATCTTTGTATAGCGACTATAAACTCCAGCTCCTGTTCCTTCAGGCGTTTTGGAACTATCTATATACCAACAGCTATCTGCCTTCTGTAGGTCGGTTTTATTCCGATCCCACTCATCTCTTTCAGGAAATAGGATGTTAAAAGGCAGCTCATGGTTGGTTCTGGTAGGCATCACATCAGAAGGCATACCTAGGATGCTGTAACTGTTTAAGTCATCAATCAATCCATTGCGTTCCATGATGATAGCCTGCGGCATATTGATTGCCCATTATTCTTTCCTATTATTTGGGTTTTCTACCACATGTATTATTATCCCCTTCAAAACAAATCACCGAATCTACAAAATAATAGAATTATTGGGAAAAAACCTCTGCGCCTGTGACGTTTACGCCAAAGGAAAAGTCAGAGGTTATGTTTTGCAAATAATATAAATCGGAATAAACACAGAAATAATGTATTTAGCTGACGTTTCGGAAAGTAATCTCTTTCCGTTTTCAAAGCTTTTTTTGAAGAACTCTTATTTTGCTGTGTATGTCAAATACACAGCTTTAAGATTCTGTTTATGTTATTTCCATAGATACTTACTAACACAGAACATAGAACTGATGATATTTTCTTTTATATAATGTTGAGTTTGTTAAGTTCTTCTTTTAACATTGGTAGCCAGGTTGTACAAATATCTACAGAACAATTCGATACGCACTTATCTTCATTTAATAAGATTATTGCTGATTCCTTAATTTTTCTTTTTTTGGTATCTGTTTCTTTTGTTAAAATTTTTACCGAGTCCCAGTTTATTCTATGCCCATTGTTGGAGTCTATATGTTGCCCACCTAGCTTCTCTCTCCAAGTAAATATGGAGAGGTGGTAAGTCTAGGAGGATTTCCAAAGCAGCTCACGGTATGGTGCTTATAGCACCAGTTATTGCCAGGCATGCTTGTCTCTGTAAGCCGGAGAGTTTGGCTTTGGCCTACTGTTGTAGCCCTTTCGACCACCAAACTATGGAGCCATATGCTATCATTGGTATAATGACCATAACGTATATCCAGTATATTTGTTGGGGACCCATACCCCAGGATTTTCTGCAAATTCTATTGCATGTCCACAGGGACAGCCTTGCTTTGTGGATTACCTTTTCCAGGTGGTAATTCCAGTTAAGCGATCTATCTAGCGTAATATTTCACCCCCTCCGAAAATGGAATGGTTTCACCTAGTAGGGAAGACGGTTCTAAGTTATCCAGCTTCCTTTTCCTGGTGAAGGTACACAGGTATCACAGTTTTGCTGGGGTTGACAGACATCTGTTCCCTCTCACACCAGATGTGCACTGTATCTAGTACTCTTCAAGGGTATGAGAGAGTACATCCTTTAACCATGATGACTAGGTCGTCTGCATATGCCAGAATCTCGGCTTCCCACAAAGATAAAATGGCCACTAGGTCATCCACAAGTGTATAAGGAGTCGGGCAGTGCATTATCGAATGCTCCTTCAATGTTCAGCTTCAGCAGTCACTGCAATCTCCTTTTCCTGAAGAGATTGAGTGATTTTCCCAACTAGGTGGGAGTTCTGTTGATTTGCCTGGCTGGTAAGGATACTGGTGAGCATTAAGGGGATGAGTGCTCAGGATGTTTCCAGGCCTTTCAATAGAAATGATGTCAGGGTAGTGGGTCTTAGCGATTTAGGGTCCGGTTCTGTCTGACCCATTTTTAGTATATATACCACTTTAACCGCCGCCCAGCTGGATGGTATATGATTCCACACCAGACTAGCTCTGTAAAGTCTGATGAGGAAGGATATCATTTAAAACAATGCGCCACAGTTAGAAGTGAAGTCGCCTGTAGCATACCACCTGCCACCTAGAAGTGTAAATGAGGCCTTAGAGAAAAGTGGAACACCTCTTAAATATTTACACATTTTCCAGATGATTCATCGATTTAATAGTAAAATCTACTTGGCAAATAATAGCTTTAGTGTGTTTAGAGGTATGACCTATAAACGAGTAAAGAAGTATAGATGCATTAAAATGTAAGTTTGAGAATAGCAATTTCTCGCAAGTGCAGGCTCCTAAACAGCATGAATTGCTGGTAACAGAGCAATTTGCTCTTTATCCTGTGTGGTGAGATTTAGTAATAAATGTAGTCTGATTATACAAAGATATTTTTGTACTTTTTTAAGTCCTTGAGAAATGAGGAGTAACTATCTTTATTTGTAAGTCTAACGGGTAGTGAGTTAACCTTTTCACTACGGGGTTACTTTTCAACCGTGCCCGCTGTGCGGCACTTTTTACCCCATCTCCAGGAAAGTTAAAGTTTAGTCATCATTATCAGTTATTATCTCATATTTATACCCTAAAAATAAATAAATAGTTTATAATGTATATATAAGCCAGTAGCAGTTTTGCACAAATCGTACATATACGTCTACAGCAGTTAAAAAGTTAAAGGTTTCTATATATCTGGCTAAAGGGTTGTTTAGAGCCACATTTGTTCTAGTGTTTGTTAAGTAGATATGATTGTGATTTCTTGTTTCATGGGAGTGGATTTGATTGTTTGAGATAAATAGTATATTAATTACATTTGAATTGATTATTTGTTATTTTATATACATGTTTGCATTGTTCTATTTTCAGAATACTTTGAATTTGTGATATTTTTGTAATTTGATAGACTGTGTCTGTTGGCGTTTTATAATCTAGAACAAATAAGATTTTTACCACTTTATTCTTCAAAGTTTGCATTTTATTGAGTGTTGATTTAGTACAGCTGGCCCAGATAGGTATATACTCCATGAAGAAGTTGCAAAAAAGGCTTAAAACACAAAAGTTCCGTTACAGGGATGTAACATGGGTCACCTCGTTTTCGAGGGCGCTGAACACGATGGTAATATTTTTAAGGTTCCCACCCCTCCGCAACTACCCCTAAACTCGAAAATACACCCCAATTTTCCGTTTTTTCCCATCGTAGGCATGCGGATCAGTTTTTTGGGCAGGATTCACGTAGACAGTATGAAATTTAACCATACAACATCTTATCCATCCCTGAGGTTGAAACTACCACCGCCCCTAATATTAAAAATATCCCCAAGAAAAAATCAAAATACATGAAAATTTATTTATCCTCGTTTTCGAGGGTGCTCAACACGAAATAATATTCATTTCTCCTCCACCAACCACCCCTTTACAATATATTTCTTGATACTGGGCATGTGGGGACTCATTGGATCGGGGTTTTTAAGGGGATTTCGACATTGTAAAGGGAGTTGAGTGACGAGACATGCTATAAACCCCGTGGTTGAAACTACCACCACCCCTAACATTGAAGTCCACTGAAAAATACGAAATAGTGGAAAATGTTTTCTCTCCGTTTTCGAGGACGCTAAACACAATGTCAATACTATTTCGTCCCCCACTACCAATCAACCACCCCCAAATCCCCAAAATCACCCAATTTTCACATTTAGAGGTACTAGGCACTTGTCGGATCGGATTTTATTATGGAACTCTGCATATTCTATGGGTATAAGTTTTGGAAGTTCATATCTACGAAAGATATGTGTACATAGAAGCTTTTATTTTTATAATAGCTTATTCACATATACATGATTCACATTTCCAAAGTATTGCAGATACATTCTTTATTGTAAATATTTATTATTAATCTTATATACCGGCTCAGTGGCTCAACCCTTACATGTTAGGCTTGCAGCCAAGGAGTCCCAGGTTCGAATCTTGGCCAGAGTATCGATATTTAATGGTGTTTTTCATGTGTTACCGAGTTGGTAGCAGAGTGAACTAGATGAGATTATGTGAGAGACAACACGGCTAGTTGCTGTACCACTCCTGAGTTTGAGTCTCAGCTGCGGCAGATGGCAATGCATATATATATATATATATGTGTAAGGTATAATTCAATGCAGGTCGGGGTATTTGCCCGCTGAGTAGTTGTTTCCTGCAAATCATGTATAATAACAGTATATGGGTTAAGTCCACCAAGGGCTAAAGGTCACCGCTCTCGGTACTTGCAAAATAGCAAGTCGCTATACACCATGGAGACATCTATGATGTCTGGTGTATAGTAGCATTTGACCACATGAGGGTATTCACTTACCTCTCACCGGTACACCATTTACTTAAGTTTGTATAAAACTAACAGGTTGGCCACTGTCATTTGTCTGTTCCATGACCTATGGCATACTGATGAGAACTAATAAGTTCGAAACCGGTCTATGTCTGGTCAGGGAATTGACAAATGACATTGGCTACCAATCTTTCATGATTTGTAAGGTATAATTCAATGCAGGTCGGGGTATTTGCCCGCTGAGTAGTTGTTTCCTGCAAATCATGTATAATAACAATATATATATATATATGTTATATTAGAAATATACTATGATATATAATATCACCGAGACAGGCTTAACCTTCTCAAACATATCATGTTACAGATTGCGTAACAGCTCTTCTCTAATAACCGCTCACGTTGGCTGAGCTTAATGTTTCTTTCTTGGTAATCCCTTATCATGCTGAATTGCCAATTTAATGTTCTTTGTTCTCTTATGTTATAAATACAACCAACAGACATTTGTACCTTCAGTCATATACTCATTTTCGACCTAATACATTCTAAATTTATTATTGTTCATTATTGTACCTAGAGTCAAGCTTGACTCCCAAGTAAATAAAGTTTTTAAAAAGTGATTTCTACAATCCATTATCTAACATTGGCGCAGTCGGTAGGATCTGAAAAACACCCTGTAACCCAGAGGTGGTGGATTTCAATCCTTCAATCAGCAAAGAATCTACGAGAAACAAGAAAAATACAATTTCAAGCAGACAAGCAACGTCTCAACAAGCTCACAAGAAGCATCCTATACACATCGAGAAATAATTAGCAAGTAAGAAACATTCCTGGCCCCTGAAAGTCGGTGTCTTCGGCACTTGGAACACGTCACCGTGGATAGGAACACCTAGTGATACCCCTGACGGTACATCCCAGTGTAGCAACGCTTACGAAACCGCATTCGACCTTCCATCTGGACCCCAGGCATGAAGATAGTAATGTAAGTAATTTAAGAATCATCTCGATTTAATTTCTATTTTAAAACTGCACTAAACAATTATATTTTATCATTCGTATATTGCATTCACATTTGCATTAAACCCACGACAGTTCTGCAATCTAATTTAGTTGAATATATTATCTAAATATCGTATTACTTTAACCGATATTTTATTTTATTTTAACACATAAATCTTTTCATTGCAATCAATATATTAATTTGACATATATCAAGTTTAATCTTTATCTTGTAACGTTTTTATTGCAATTTAATACTACTACTACTAATAAAGGTTAACGTATTGTTTATACCATATGACTATAATATCTGAATAAGTGCAAATACCATCGCAAAAATAATTTGTTACATACTTTATACAGAAAAGAATACAATTTCGTTTCCTTTTATTCATTATTATTGCCAGTGGCGTACTCTTGCACCTTTTACAATTAATTTTTATTATTTTTTGTGTGTACCAAATTAATTTTTGTTTGTTTATCTGAAATTTATATACAAATCTTAATAATACAAAATGGCGAACCAACCAAATACTACAGCAAATAATACCAATAACGCTGACGAAACCCTTACCATAGAACCCTACAGGTTAAGTGAGATTTTCTCAATAGTTCCAGAGTTCGACGGGAACCCCATTTTCCTACAAACCTTTATTTCCGCGAGTGTTTACGCATACGGTATGTCCATAGAAGACCAGCGTATTTTACTCACCCTGCATATTAAAAACAAACTTCGCGGAAAAGCTGCCGAATTAATAAATTCGAGGAACCCTGCCACTTGGGCAGAAATTAAAAGCCTACTTGAGGCGCATTTCGGTGATTCACGCGACTTGACAGCCCTTATACAAGACTTACAACGGATTCACCAACTACCTAATGAAACTGCCCTGACATTCGTATCTCGTTTACAAACACATAATGCCAAAATGCACGCTGCTGTGCAAAAACAGACTTTGACGTTGGAAGAAAAGACAGCCCAATCATCCCTAATTGAAACCATGACTCTAACAACACTACTTACCGGACTAGAACCCAAACTTGGACAAATAATCCGTGCCGGAAATCCCAGCGACATGCTAGAAGCAATCAATAGAATCAAACGCGAACTCCAACTGTCCTACTTCGAGTCACAAAAATTCCCAAAACAAACTATCAACAAAAACCCCATCCAGAACCAACAGAGGCGTCCCAACTCCCAACAATTCTGTAATTTTTGCAAACGTAACGGGCACAATTTTAATGAGTGCCGTACAAGACTACAATTCTCACAACAAAATCAGAACTTTAGACAAAACAATTTTGCCAGTCCTCCACAATTTTCTAGACCGAATTTCCAAAATTCTCCCAACCAGCAATATCAAAGAAATTTCACGCCGCAACAAGATTTTCAACAGAATAGGCCTTCTGTAATAAGACCTAATCCGAACTTTCAGAGATCCCCAAATCAACAAAATTCAAATTTCAATCCTAACTTTAACAGACAAAACCCGCAGAGAACACATCACGTTAATTTTGACAATCATTTCGACTCTCAAAATTATGATACTAATTTTTACCATGAAACTGATAATTTCAGTGACCCACAATTCCATAACTTCGGAAACTATCAAACTAATTCTAGCCTTAATAATGTGGCAAACATCCACAAGTAAATTATGACGATTACCCCCATTTCCCGCAAAATGACGACGATAACATGCCATACCAAAATGAGAATTATACAGCTAATTCTCAGATGTCGCAGGATTATACTGCTACCCCTCAGGATTTTCCATTAGGCCCGGAGTATTCCATGAATACTCCAACCCAAGAGATAAATTTCCCAGTGGACCAAATGTCCAACCAAATTCAAACATTAAACCTGAAAGACAATTCCAACCCACATTCGAATCCCCAAGAACAGTGTTTCATGTAAAATCACCATCTAACCCTCCGTTTCAAATAAGTTCGAAAAACCTGTATTTCATGAAAGACCCAACAAATAAATTTAATATTCTAATCAATTTAGGTGCAGATATTTCCATTTTCAAACCCAAAGCAACAGAAAATTATAACCTAAGACACCCCGAAAATTTAAATATACAAGTAACAGGTCAAAAAATTAAAATCACTGAATCTGTTCTTATACCGTTCAATCTTAACGATCCACACAAAGTTTATGTATACGATTTAGATACAGACTTCGATGGCTTTGTAGGTAACGACTTTCTAGAATATTACGAATGTAGAATAGATTTCAAAACCAGGCAACTAATTACAAATTTTAAAACATTGCCCATCTTCAAAGTAACTGACGATTCTCCAACACCCGAAATCAACAAAATCCGACAAAATTATCATTCTAGCCAAAATACTATCCAAATTGACGGTCGCACGGAAAAGGTTTACAAACTAAAATGCAATCTTAGAAACACTGACGCTGTACTGTCAGCGCAGGAAAACGAAAAAGTTCGTTTGCCTAATGCTCTTGTTAGGGTAAACGAAAATGGAGAATTTTTGACAACCGTAATTAATGCAAACGCCATTCCGAAAATTATAAATTTTTCTAATCTAAAACTAGAACCATTACAAAAATTTAAATCGATTTTTAATTTAAATGTTCAAAATTCCGACTCACATACAGACCGACCGATCATCTGAAATTATTAATCAGTTACGTTTAGATCATCTAAACTACGAGGAAAGTGAACTAATTACACAACTTTGCCTAGACTTTTCTGAAATATTTTACCTGGAAGGAGACAACTTGACTTTCACTAACGAGATTAAACATTCAATCGACACTAACAATTCTAAACCTGTATTTACAAAATCGTATCGCTACCCTCAATGCCATAAACAAGAAGTCAAAACACAAGTTTCTAAAATGCTGGACCAAGGCATAATCAGACCTTCAATTTCTCCCTGGTCATCTCCCGTTTGGGTTGTACCCAAAAAACTCGATGCCTCTGGCAAACAAAAATGGCGAGTCGTAGTAGATTACAGGAAATTAAACGAATTGACTATTGACGATAAATACCCTCTCCCAAATATTTCTGACCTTTTAGACCAACTAGGCAAATGCCAATATTTTACCACACTAGACTTAGCTTCCGGATTCCACCAAATAGAAATTGACGCGAAAGACATTCAAAAGACTGCTTTCACAGTCGAAAACGGTCATTTCGAATTCGTTAGAATGCCATTCGGTTTAAAGAATGCTCCATCAACGTTTCAAAGAGTGATGGATAATATCTTGTTAGGAATCCAGAATGAACGCTGCCTTGTTTACATGGACGACATTATCATTTACTCCCCTACTATTCACGATCATATTTCCCGACTGACAGAAGTATTCAAACGCTTAAGGAAAGCTAACCTCAAAATTCAACCCGACAAGTGCGAATTTCTACGCAAAGAAGTCGCTTATCTAGGACATCTTATAACAAAAGACGGTGTTAAGCCAAATCCCAGTAAAGTAGATGCCATTTTAAACTTTCCTCATCCGAAAAATCAAAAGGACATTAAATCTTCCTTAGGTTTAGCGGGCTATTATAGACGCTTTATTCCAAATTTCTCTAAGATTTCAAAGCCCCTGACCAAGCTACTACAAAAAGACACTCCCTTTAACTTTGACAATGATTGTATAAATTCGTTCGACAACTTAAAGCAAACATTGACGACGACTCCGATATTAATATATCCTAATTTTGATGAGCCTTTCATCCTAACTACCGACGCGAGCGCATTCGCCATCGGATCGGTACTCTCTCAGGGAAATATAGGCAAAGATCTACCAATTGCATACGCTTCCCGAACTTTATGCGGTGCGGAAACAAAGTATTCCACCATTGAAAGGGAATTATTGGCCATAGTATGGTCGGTAAAACACTTTAGACCATATTTATTCGGTAGAAAGTTCAAACTAGTCACCGACCACTTACCTGGTTATTCTCAATAAAAGACCCAGGAAGTAGACTTGCCCGCTGGCGACTTAAACTGGAGGAATACGACTACGAAATCGTTTACAAGCCCGGAAAAATCAATAAAAATGCCGATGCCCTCTAGAATCAAAATAAACCATTTTTCCAAATGTTCTAAATTCCATTCCAAAATCTTAGCCGCGAATGAGGACACAGACGATGACGGGAATCCAGACAATGACGATGAAATCACAAACGAACAACTAATTCAAGAATTTAATACTTTCTCCCGACTATACAAGACCAAATCCTTAATTGACTACTCTAAAATTCAAACTTCAAATAAACAACTCTTGGACCGAGAAAACAAACACATCATAACTTTCTTTCAACAAAATAACCTAAGAGATCTTCATCACCAAATTATTGATGACATTTTCGAGGAAAACCCCGAATTTTACGACGACAAAATAAATATCCTTTCCAGTAGATCGGTTAGACATAGGAAATACTATATCATTCCTCTACCCTTTGACCCTGAATCTGTAGTAGAACATTTGTTCTTAGCAATATGCAAAAATCAAAATGAATTAGATCTTTCTAATACTTATCATGTCGAAAATAACTTAGACCTCCCCATACTCGAAATTCTATCATTTATCTTCGCAGAAAAGGACCTAAAACTCATTATCTGTCAAAACCTAGTACAAACACCTGACGAAGACCAAAGACCGATAATTCTTGACCAAAACCATACCGGCAAAAACAACCTGCATCGCGGAATAAACGAGACTATGCGTAGGATCAAAAATAAATACAATTGGCAAGGACTAACCAAAGATGTTGAAAATTTCATAAAAAATTGCGAAATTTGTCAACGGACTAAAGTTTGCCGTAAAAACCTTAACAACCCTCTAGTAATCACTGAAACTCCAAGAACGCCTTTCGAAAGAATTAACATCGACCTATTCGAATTTCCTACACGAAATTACGCTCTAACTATCCGTGACGAACTTACAAAATTCACACAAGCCTATGCAGTACCGGATAAAAGCGCAAAATCTGTGGTAAATACCCTATTGTTATATTTTCAACATTACGGTACCCCACTGAGGATTCACTGTGATTACGGCGGTGAATTCGACAACAACTTACTAAAAGACCTCTGTACCCTCTACGATATAAAACTGACATATTCTAGCGTAGGACATCCCCAATCTAACGGTTCTATAGAACGCTTTCATGCTACCTTAGCCGAAATGATCAGAATTCACAAAACGGAAAACCCAAATGAACATCCTTTTACCATATTGCCGTATGCAGTAATATGCTATAATAATTCGGTTAATAAAACGCACGGTTTTACGCCATACGAACTGATCTTTGGACACACAGCTAATAGACCACCAGAGACCCTGTACAACCAAAAAGACCTAATAACTAAATATGTTAGGGACTTAAATAATAGGATATCCCACTATTACCAAATTGCACGCAGTCGGACTGAAGCGCAAAAACAAAAAGCTAAAGTCAGATTCGACAGAAATATCCCAGAAAATCGCCCCACGTATAACGTTGGAGACGAAGTATATGTAAAGGAATCCCAAATCAAAAGCAAGTCACAAAATAAATTCAACGGCCCTTTCGAGATCAAAGAAATTTTCCAAAATTCTGCCACTTTGTTAAATCCCGAGACAAATCAAACAAGTAAAGTAAATTTTGATAGAATGAAACCATATACTGAAGATTAAAATTTATTTTCAGGTTTCTACTGCTGTTCGGATCAGCATTTTCTCAATACGAAATAACACCAATAAACAATACTATCGGTGTTTACTATCACAAAGACACGGACATTGTCATCTCACACAAGAAATGGACGTTACTCGTACATAAAAATATATCGACCTTTAAGACAGCTCTTGACAGAAACGACAAAATCTTACAGACAATCCTTACCACCCTTGACCCAGCATACAAAAACATGAACGAATTCGCGAGTGAGGTTAAAACGCATTTAAGCCTCCTAGGACAAATCTCAAAATCCATACAAACTAAATTTGACGAAATACATCTCGACACGAAACGCTACAAACGCGGAATCATAAACGGAATTGGTTCAATATTCAAAGCAATTACCGGAAATTTAGACGCAGAAGACGGTAAATACTACTCTGACTGTATCAATAAATTAAACCAAGACGAACATCAGATAGAAAATTTGATGAAAAATCAAATATCAGTTACAAATTCAGTTATTAAAAATTTTAACACGACAATTCAAAAACTACTAATAGACGAGGAGACATTCAACAAAGACATAAAAGAAATCGAATACGCAATCTTAGACATTACGTATAACGTACGAGCAGTTGAAACAAAATTAAAATTCTTGGAAATTTGTGAACAACTCATGGCGAGCTACTTATTTATAGAGGACAACCTCAACGATATTTTAAATTCAATCACTTTCGCGAGACTCAAAGTAATTCATACGTCTATCATTAACCCCCAAGATTTGGTAAACTCATTGCAGGAAATTTCACAAAACCTACAAAAGAACAATTTGCCACTCCCAATTAAACTTTCAAAAATTGCACAGTATTTAGATATTATTGAATTAAAAGCTTTCCAAATGAACTCGGAATTAGTATTTGTATTAGATATACCCCTAGTAGACCCTCAAACGTACTCTGTTTTCCAATTATACCCCATTCCTATCTTAGATAGTAGAACTGGTCTGTATCATATTTTGTCAACTTCTCAAAAATATATCGCGAGAGATGATGATTCTTTGATGTACATACCCATTGCTGACCTCAGAGAATGCAAGCCACTCCATACCAATACTAAATTATGTCCAAATTTGTTTGCATATCCAATTGACAACAACGCCATATGCGAAGCCCGCCTTTTCAAGGATCTACAAACTCTACCAGAAAACTGTCAAACGTCAACTATCATCGGCCAAGGATACAACATCCAAAAACTAGACGAAAACGTGTGGATGATCGTCAATACAGAGCCACTAAAGATGACTATCAATTGCCCGAAAGAGACCCCAAAAACCGACACCATCCTCAAAAATTGTATAATTAAATTACAACCAAATTGCTACGCCTTCATAGGTATCACGAAGATCCAAGCCAGCTCAGGCGAAACGACAGACGTGAAGAACGACGCTCACCCTATACAAATCCCGTTCGAGTGTTGCAACCAGGTTCCGGACAAAGTTCGAGTGCCCAACCTGAAACCACTAAAACTAAGTGATCTGAACACCGAAGACCTCGATGTCGCCAGACACCAACTAGACCAATATTCAAAAGACTTAGACGACCTAATCAAGGAACCTTTCATCACGAGACACATTTCTTGGTTTACCTATCTTACCATAGTGCTAATTTTCGGACTCTTATTCTTGTATCTATTCTGTAAGTGTAAAGCAAGAAGACGAAGACTAGCCATCAACGTTTCCACGACTCCTCCATCTCCACCAAGGCCTAGTGAAACCCTCAGGACAATCACTAGCCTGTTTCATCAACGAAGACGACCTACCTTAAGAAGAGAAGACAACGAAGCCGAAGACATAGAACTTAACTAAAGACAAACTGTTTTGTGCCTTTTTACTGACTTTTAGTGCTAGACTCTTCAGTGAATTTCATTTCATTTGTTTAATCATTATACTTCATTATTTTTTTATCCTTTGTTAATTTCAATTTTATTAACATTTTTACGTTATTTTCATTTAAACTTATCATACTCATATTTTATGCTTTTATATTAAAGCTATATTTTAACCTTGGGAATATTTTACCCCATTTTAAGACAAACTTATTATGTTTGTATTTTACGCTTTCTTGCTAAAGCTATATTTTAACTCTAACATTTTTATGTTATTTTATTTTATGAATCAAGCTCATTGTGCTTGCATTTCATATTTTAGACGCTAAGGTTATACTCTGTATTTTAAACTTTACGACTTAACATTTTTGTACTCTTCATATTTTTCCAAATTGTGCCATTACCTTTTATATACATTTTATATTCATTTCAAAAGTTGCTGCATAAAACACCAACTTTTTTTATAAGGGGGAAGCTGTTATATTAGAAATATACTATGATATATAATATCACCGAGACAGGCTTAACCTTCTCAAACATATCATGTTACAGATTGCGTAACAGCTCTTCTCTAATAACCGCTCACGTTGGCTGAGCTTAATGTTTCTTTCTTGGTAATCCCTTATCATGCTGAATTGCCAATTTAATGTTCTTTGTTCTCTTATGTTATAAATACAACCAACAGACGTTTGTACCTTCAGTCATATACTCATTTTCGACCTAATACATTCTAAATTTATTATTGTTCATTATTGTACCTAGAGTCAAGCTTGACTCCCAAGTAAATAAAGTTTTTAAAAAGTGATTTCTACAATCCATTATCTAACATATATATATCATGTAATATATTCAATTCCCCTTCCCGATCCAACCAGTCCCCACATGCCCATCAGTATCAAGAAATATGAAAAGGGCCTGGTTTTAGGGGTGCAGGGTGGGGGAGAAATGAATATTACCATCGTGTTGAGCACATTCGAAAATGGGGATAAACAAATTTTCATGCATTTTTATTTTTATTTGGGAATATTTTAATATTAGGGGTGGTGGTAGTTTCAACCCCGGGGATGGATAAGATGTTGTATGGTTAAATTTCATACGGTCTACCCGAATCCTGCCCAAAAAACCGATCCGCATGTCTACGGAAAATTAGGGTGTTTTTTCTAGTTTAGGGGTAGTTTCTGATGGGTGGGAACCTTAAAAATATCACCATCGTGTTCAGCGCTCTTGAAAATGGAGGGCAACCCATGTTTCACCCCTGTAACAGAACTTTTGGAGTTTTTTTTAGCTTTTTCATGGACGAATACCTCAGTCATTAGAATAAAAAAGGTATGAACAATTGCAAAAGTTTTCAAATTTTGAGATAAAAGTAACAAATCTGGTTTTGCACCCTTTTCTGCCCCCCCCCCCCCTAACATTGTTAAATTAACAAAAAACGTGAATTTGTAATAGCTTTTGAAAAAAATTCCGAAGTTTGTGCAAACTTTGGAGAACATTTTAATAATTTTTAGACATCTTCGATCAAGTTTGCACCCTGCTATGATGAACAGAACATTGCAAATAGTTGTTATCTACCAGGGCCGTGCCAGATAAAAATATTGTGAAAAAAATCTTCCGGGATAAAAAAAGTTATGCAAAACTACAAGCGGGTATGTGACCATATTCTACCATATAAACAATCATTTGCATAACTTTCGCATTATTTTTTTTTGACAAAATATATCAAAGTATATAACAACTATTGCAATGTTCCGGTCATCGTAGCAGGGTGCAAACTTGACAGAAGATGTCTAATAATTATTAAAATGTTCTTCAAACTTCGGAATTTTTTTTCAAAAATTATTACAAATTTGTATTTTTTGTTAATTTAAGTAAGAGGGCGTAAGAGGGTGCAAAACTGGATTTGTTATTTTTTTACCTTGTCCAATGTTGTCTCAAAATTTAAAAACTTTTGCAATTATTGTTAAACGTCCCATTATCAAAGCTCGTAATGACTGGCCTAGTATGAGATATCTGATGAATGGTATATTAGGTATCGATTTTTGTTGTTCAGACAATCCCGACATTTATAGAGAGCCCCTATCATTGGTACTATTTTTTTTGTGATCATTCATATTAAAATTTACGTTGTGTCCGTCATTTTCAATAATTTTTTTTGTGTGTAAAATTACAATTAGAAAAATGCAGTGTTTCATTGTGTACCTGAGGCTTTTATTATCAAGCTGGTCAGTGGTCACGTGTTATTTTTCTGTTTTATCTTTGGAGAAGAGTTACTTACTAAGTTCGAAACCCTTATTTGTATTATTTTTTGAGGATTATTAGGCAACCAGATATATTTCATTCCTGGCCTAAACGGTGTACCCTCCGACTCTTCAACTTCACTTTAACTCAGACTGACGGTAAACCGACGTTGAACTTGGTTGTTACAACAACTCGTTTTTAGTAACTTGTGTATAATTTCCAGTGCTTCATTAAGAATTATTTTTAGATATTTTTACAGTGTAACAGAAATTGCAATAAACCATTGACATCACAAGAATATATTTAAATTGTTATGACTATTTAACAACAATCTTGATTCATCTAGAAACTAACATAGCCATGATAAAAGCGTAAATTAACATGAAATGCAACCACCTCATTGTGCATTATAGGTAATTTATGTTGACAGGTCATATGCGCCATGCGTATATCTGTGTATATTTTTATATAAAATTTAATGTTAGGTAACTGAAATATTTCCCATTATTTTAGTCTGACAAATAGCAAAAATTTAAGTTATCTGAGCCACCAATTTTCTTAGCATGTATTTACTTTTTTAGTTTCGATGTTGTGGCCTTAGCTCTGAAGGATATATGGACTGGTCAAAGAATGAATATTTTAACTGCAGTTCTCCTAGTGTAGAACATTGTGGAGTACCTTTCTCCTGTTGCATTAATGCCACTGATCTCAGCTCAAGACTTGTCAATATCATGTGTGGATATGGAGTTCAAACTTTGTCGGTACGTATAAGAATGATGTTAGCATATTCTATTGTGATAATTAAAAATAATTGCTAAAGGAAACAATTATATAGGCAAATAGAGTTGGCTCCATTTTTATGTTATTTTGTACTTATTGGTCTGTATTTATTTCATAAAGAGCAGCTTGCCTTACTGTTAGGATTGAACAGTAGTATTTTTTGTTGTTTTTTTTTATCATTTTGCAAGAGATAATGTTACAATTAAGGAGAAACTAGGAGAGATAATCGGATAAATAATACAAACACGAATGTTCACTACTGACAAGAATCGTATATAGAAATTAAATGAATTGTGCAAAATTTAAAATAGTTGTGAAGTTGGGTTATTGCCTATTCAGGATACAAATTGAAACACCTGCTTTACAGTTATAGTAATTTATTAATATTCGATTTGTATACTTCTATTTTTTTCGATTGCATATACATTTTAATCTGTTTCATGTGTCACTCATGAAAAGGGCTTATAAATCGGTAAGCATGGTGGAAGACCGCAAGAACAGCATTAAAATATTTTTGTTAGATTTATTCCCATGGGGCTCACACCCCGGCCTGACCCGCTACCTGTATGTTGTAGTTTAGGAGATATTGAAAATTAATTAAATAACTGAATAAATTCAGCCGAATCAATAGGTATTTATACCTTGCAAAGGGTACAGTTTATACTTGGCAGAATTCTTCAATTAGGCATATTGAAATTTCCCAGTTTTTGACCTTGAGGGGTTGCTGTGCACGCCGCCATATTGGGTAATAGGGGCGTAATAAGTTACATAGATGTATCTTGCACCGGTAATGAAGTAATAGCAAAAAATTATTTCATTACCGGTGCGAAATACATCTCAAATTATTACGAAAAAAGTAGAATATGCGATTCTTTACATTTTATTGTTCCTTACTTTTTTTTCTCAGATTAATAGTTTCTTAGCTACACCGCACAGAAATTTATTTGAATGCCGAGCATTATTTGTCTGTATACACTGATATGGAACCCTAATGCATATACTAATGGAGCAGGTAGAATATATTCAATACTGGTTTCTCTGCAAGAAGGTTGACTTTGAGTAGATTTTCCCCCTCTTTCTCTCCCCCTCTTTAAAGTTTTCTCCCCTGTTTCCTATAACGTAGCAACAGTATACATGTTGTTGATGGTGGTTATCTTCTTCATCGAGTCGCTTGGAGTTAAATTCAATCATTTGCATCGGTCTGCACCAGTTATATCCAGTGTATATAAAAGCATTATGGTATAGATGCTATTGTTGTTTTCGACGGTTATTCCAGAGACCCAGCTGATAAGAGTACCAAGAGTACAGGAAGATAATATAATAATAATAATTTTATTTTCATGGCTTTTATAAAAGTATTGAAATATAATCATTATGCTGCATTGAATTGTAGAATATTGGTACAAATTTATTATAACTGGTCTTTAAGAAATATAAAACACAAGGAGTATAAATGTAAGTAAAAAGTAAGATACATTTTAAAATTAAAGTATGTCATGAAATGTAATATTAAAAGCAAAATACAATGTTAAACCTCAGGCAAAATAATGTTATCGCTGCTCATATACTCATTGACTGAACAAAAATTGTTTTTGATTAAAAATATTCTTACTACGGACCCAAGATATTTAGTCCAATAAAGGGGACTTTTAAATGTCCATTCGTACTCCATGGCTGAATTTTTTACCAGAAATTAGTTTTAAGATATACATCAAGCGTCTGTAGTCAAAAAGTAGAAATTGATGGGCAGGGGTTGTAAAAAAATTAATTAAGGGTTGAAATCGCGATATGTCAAAAACGGAAAAATTTTCGAAAAAAGTTTTAGACAAAAGTTGTAGAGAAAATTCTGTGCAAAAAAGCTACTTAACTTTTTTTTCTATCAGTGACCGGCGAGCCATGAAATTCGATTAAAGTTTTTGAACGATTTACATAGTCAAATATACAGCTGGCGCGTATGCCCTCTCCTCGCCGTCGCTTTTTTGACAGAACACAATGACATATCATCTGCAGACCTCTCAAATTGAAGTACTAGACAGGGTGATATTTTGAAAAGTGACACGAAATGTTGCTGTAGTAAGGCATTTTAATGAAATTTTTCATAAAAATTCTTATAACTCCGGAACGGATAGAGATATCGAGATCATATTTGGCACGTAGGTTGTAATACAGATTTGGGATGGAATTCGAATGAATCTGCGGATGGAAGATAGATACAGAGCTTTCAGTAATGATCACAGGACACGTGACCGCAAAAATATAGACAACCAACTATACACGATGGTATTGCACTAAACAGAAATACCCTAAATCCATTGGCGTTCTAGTTAAAGGTAAAAAATCTATGAAATTCATTTATTCATCAAATTTAAGAACAAGTTTTTAACATTAAAAGCAAATTTAAATGGGATGCCTTTTATCTGAATAAAAATTTTTTCGTAAGAAATAAATTATTACACCTAATTCAAAATAATCTTTATTTCCACAAACATGAATATAAACATTTGAATCGAACAATTCACAGAAAATAAAAGAAATTACATAATAAAAACTTTTGTTACATGAGATTTAAATTATAAGATGGATTAATACATTTTAATACGAAATGCCAACAAATTATAACAAATGCTCAAAATGACTGCCTTGAGTTTCTAAACATACATGGACTCTTCGTTTCATATTTTCGAATATGTTCTGTAACTGATCAACAGGATTTCTCTTTCTATTGCCTCTTGTAATTCGTCAATGGTATGTAATCTATTTTTAAAAATATTGTTCTTCATGTGGCCAAATAAGAAATAATCACAGGGCATTAGATCTGGAGACCATGCAGGCTGTAGTCCCTGGCTGACTAATCGGTCATTGTAAAACTCCCGTAAAAAATCAAGTGAAGCTCTTGCTGTGTGGGCAGTAGCGCCATCTTGCTGGAAATAACCATCTTGCAGTTCATCGTCATGCAACTGTGCCAGAAATGCTCTAAAATAAAAGGTTGATACCTTTGGGCATTAATTGTTTCACGAAAAAATATAGGGTCTATAATTCGCCTTCTGGATATTGCCACCCATACACCAACTTTTAAGGGGTGTAAACTTGTTTCTACGAGTGCTTTATGGGTTGTTCCATCTGAAAGACCTAAAAAAAAAATTTCGTTGATTTGTCGTTTAGGTATATTAAGACATCTGAAGAGAACCGATTCCCAGTTTTATATATTCTTTTATTTGCATTCAGGTTTTATATATAAACAAGAGTTTTAGTAGGTATCGTTATTAGTTGTTGATAACAATTTTCACTAAAATTCATATTTTATATTTTCAAGAAACTAAATTTAAATATGTAACGTATTCAGTAATTAAAAAATCTAGTGTAAAAGTACCTACCTGTATGAACGGACAAGTTTGGTATGAATTTTGTCGGGCTTTGGTTCATTCTTTCTCGAATGTCGTTCATAACCACTTCAGTTAAAACAGTTGGCCTACCAGTGGATTTTCCCTTGCAAAGGCAGTGTTTCTTTGCAAAACGATCAACGAGTACATATTTACGATTTGAAAATGTGTCATATGAAATATTTGCGTCAGGAAATTTTTCCATAAATTGTTCGATGCATGATTGCAATGAATACTTCCATGATCCATCTTCCTTGCGAGTTCCACTTCGAAAATGAGCCATCAAAATGAAGGCATCTTGCTCTGGCGTAAAAACCATTTCAAGACAGAACTAGAATAAAATTTAAAAAACATTACTTAACCTAACATTCTTTTTTTCTCTATCGTTACTCACCAGAAGATAACTGATGTAAATTATATAGTTCTGAAAAGAACTGATTAGTACTCAAATAATAATTAAAACAATTCAAAACTCATGAAGAAGAACTGAAAATTATGCAATATCCACCAAAACACCACTACTACGTCTATGATATGACATTTACAGATTAAAATAAATAATTAAATGTTAGGATATGCCTACAAGAAGACTGAACGGCGCTAAATATTCAGCGTAGACAAACCGTTGCCTTATTGGTTCCACTGGGCATGCTCAGTTTCAGAGCCAATTAAACCGTGCATTCCGTCGAGATTTCGTGTAACTTCGTCGAGAAAGACCGTCAGCAAAGATAATTGAAAACGCACCCTTAGATACATACGAATTAAAATATCCCTAGTATGGAGGGTTCTGACATGGCTAAAACATAACAAGCCTAAAAGATGAACTAAAAAATCACGTGTCCTGTGATCATTATTGAAAGCTCTGTATAAGCCCCACATATGTTATCACAAATGTGAAAAATCCTTATAACTCGCAAACGGGTAGACATATCGCGGTCATATTTGAGACGTAGGTGTTACTATTGAAGAGAGACGGAATCCAAATGATCCTACTGAGTGATTGGATTCATATCGGGTCAGTTTGGGTTCCACTGTTTCTTACGGTGTTTCTAAGACTTTTTTAAAGTATGGTGATTTCAGATATTTTGATGGTTTTCATGGGAAAACAATCGATCGATTGGTTTCATATCGGGTCAGTTTGTGTCACACAGCTTCTTAAAGTGTTTTTAAGAATTTTACGGTGTTTTTGGCTTTCTTTTATGCCCAATAAAGGGGAATTATAATTGTTCACTCGTAATCCATGTCTCAATTCTCGCCCAAAAGCTTTAAAATGCTTCCGTATAATAGACGCAAAATTAAGTTCAGTGATATTTTCATCTAAGAATATTAATTAGTATTAGAATGCTTTTGTAGTTATTATAAAAAAAACTACTCGAACAATGGACGTATGCGTTATCGCTTCTATTTTTTATGAACCCGTTCCTAAAAATAGATAATAGTAAAAAGAACAGTGATAATAATTTTTTTAAATAATTGTTTATCATTAAATATAACAATTATTATTAAGCAAATTAATATAACGTGAACTTAGTGAACAAAAATGAGCATATCTAAAAAAGTACAAACACGTTTAAGAAATCAAGTATGGTCTGCAAAAACAATATTTGTGTGGTATAAATTGTTGATCGGTTTAATGCCTGAATCCAAAAATTTATATTTATCAAGAAACCCGGTAGGGTTTCGCAGCTATGTTTCGAGCGAAACAGGACCTTATTCATATACAGCAAGATACTGCTTTCTGCGCCATCTGGATATTTCATTTCTTTTATATAAAGAACATGATCATTTAACATTGACAATTACATACGAAATGAGTTGTTTATCGTTTCATCTTTCAAATAAATACCTTTCTATAACTTGTTATTGCCATTGATATTTGAATTTTCAGATCGGTCATTTTGTGATGCTTGTTCCAGGGTTCAATGTTAATATTAATTAAAATCCAGATCCAAAATAAGACATTTATTCTCCTAATAATTATATGTACATTGTGGCCATATCTTTTATGGCTTAGGTTGCGACAATCTTGTTATTACATAAGTACATCATAGTAACCGGAGAGAGAGTGTAACATATTTCCTCTGTGTATGTCGTCGTAACCCCAATTCTCTGATCGAAGTTCCAGGACATAACAGACGCGACTAAGAAATCTGTTTCAGGAGAGATCCAGTTCAATACACTCGAATCAATCTGACAGGAGGTCCAGTTCAACGCACTCGAATCCTCCCTAACAGATACTTGGCCAGTGGCTGCCACGGCGCCGGAGAAGCTTGATCTTCTGGTTATCTCAGTTCAATACACTCGAGAAAGGTGAAAGCCAAGCTCTGAATTTACTGGTTTCTGGCTAGCTATTTTATACCCAAAAATCACGGTCACGTGGTTTTGCACACGGCACGAAATGCACGCGGCACGCAAGTTGCGGCCTGGTGAAGTTAGAATTAAAAGTTAAAAAAGAACTAATCAGGTATTGAACTAATCTAAAACTGAACTACTTGATCCATGCATGATTAAAATAAGTTAAACTGGAATGAAAGTATACAATATTCCTGTAGTATTGTATACTTCATTACAATTTCTGTTATACTTGTGTACTAAACGGAAATACGTCTTCCAAAATGGAAGTATGACTTCGACGGATACGGAAGTCGCTTAATTTAATCCTGGGACAATGACATTTATAAATAACGTGAATATAGACACAAACAAACTAGTATAAAAACATAACCTAAATTTTTTTAAAGACATAGTGAAGTTAGGTGCGAGTGGGTTCTCTAACCTAAAAATCGAATATTTAAATAGGATTTTTTCAAGCACCCCAAGGTCGGATGGGGTAGCATTTTCCACTATACCGCCCACGAAGGGGGCACTTAAGTGCAAGCAAGTGCAAGTGGTGTGTGACGATTGGCATGAGAGCTCCTTTAAGTAGGATCAGTCTTTCAGCTGGTGATTGTTGCAATCGAAGCATTAGCGTTTTGATGGTAATATGCAATTATTACACTTAACGCGCCAGGTTTGTAACTTGTAATTCAGCGCTTGGCGGGGCACATAGCCCGAAGAGTAGCTGTTGGTTGCAGTCTGGTTACATTCCTTATAGTAAAATAAGGATTTTATAGAGGAGTTTGTGACTAAAATATTATATTTTAATATTCCGTCCTCTAAAAGCACATTTGAACCAACATAACCTTTGTTTAAACCAAATTGGATGACAATAACAACAACTTTCTGATACAGATTGAAAATTCATTAAATCGTGTAAAGCACATTTTTCTCCTTATTTATGTTATTTTAATAGACTAAAATTTCTCCTATTAATGTGCCTTGATGGTCTACCATTTTTTGTTATATTTTATTATCTAATAAAATACAACAAAAATAGCTTTACTGTTACCATAACAAAATACAGATTAGAAATTTAGGAAATCATGTAGATCTCATTTTAAACCTGATTTAGTGTTAAATACATTTTTTAAATACATAATGATAACCAAAAGCAAAATATTGCAGGTTATAAATTCTTGAAATTATGTTCAGATAATGTTTCAACATTGTTTTCATGACAATACAACCAAAAATCTGAAGCTGGGTTTCACAGTTGGAATCTAACACGGGACCTGTTGGAGAAAAACTTTATTTTCCAAACGTAGGTAAATAATTGATTGCTTTACTTGAATTTATATTTTGTCTTTACTTCTTGTATACTACCGTAGTAGGGGTACCTTTTTCGCTGGCTGGGATACCCATTGAATTATGCAAGAAAAGCAGCAGCACAAAACACGTTACATATGTAATAGAAAAAACTAGTTACTCATTTTTTTCACATACAAACAATTCCAAAGAATTTCCTTTACATACAGGAAAACATGTATAGTGTAATACATGTACAGCCTGGCACAATAATGCCTGGTACTTCCGATATATTCTGTTCTTTTCTGTCATATATGAACCTTAATGCCAGAAGAGGAAAGAAAATATCGAAAGTACCAGGCATTACTGCATGGGAAAAAAAAAAAAAACTAGTGCAGCACGTTCGAATCGAAAGTGCATAAGTATCAACTATCGATACCGATGATTCGAGTGGAACACTATATCAAGGCAACAGTGCTTCACTACCGACCCGCAACACTAGCGAAATACAGTGTTTCAGTTCCGAAATCAACAATAAATTACTCTTATTTGGCGATTTTTTCGGAACTGCAGCACTGTTTTATTGGCAGTGTCTTGGACAGTGTTTCAGTAGGAAATGCCAACTGAGTTTTTCAGCAAGGCCGCTACATTTATGCCCGCTTCACAGGCCTGTGAAAAAAACGTATGTGTTCGTTGCTAGGAATTTTGAACCTGATCCGAGTCATATCACCGTCGGCCTGAAATCTGACACCTCCAACCTGTGGATCAAGTCTACAATGAACCCTTATCAATGCACGTGTTTCAAGAAATATAAATAAATATGCTCATATATGTGGGCCAATTAAAAGTATATAAATAGAACTTATTACAAATAAAAATAATGCTTTAATCCAGTCAACAAGTACAGGGAAAAATGAGTAGCGCTAATTTTTTCTATTACATGTGGAATGTGTCTTGTGCTGCTGCTTTTCTTGCATAATTCAATGGGTATCCCAGCCAGCGAAAGAGGTATGCCTATTAAGGTAGTACCACTAGAAGTAAAGACAAAATAGAAATTCATGAAAAGTAATCAATTATTTATCTACGTTTCGAAAATAGACTTTTTCTACAACAAGTCCCGTGTTAGATTCCAGCTGGGTTGTATTGTCATGAATACAATGTTGAAACATTAACTGTACCTACATGATTTCAAGAATTTATAACCAGCAATATTTTGCTTTTGGTTATAATTAAGTATTTAAAAAATGTATTTCACAATAAATTAGGTTTAAAATAAGCTCTACACGATTTCCTAAATTTCTAATCTGTATTTTACTACTAGTAAAAAATCGAGTAATACATTATATTCAACTTTCATGCATCTACATCATATTATGCAGAAAATGCAATACTTATACTCGTAGTCGATGAACTACCGAATGTTTGCGCCTTGGACTAGACAATGTCCCCCCTAGATTTTCGAGGGTGCTGAATCGATTCCCTGGGTCAAACCAATTTTTCCACCTCGGCAACCCCCTCAAATTGGTCAAAAACCACTCCTAAAATCCCCTTTTCCATGAACCCATTTATTTTTCCTAGTTTTTCGACTAATTGTTGTTCCCTTGAGTAGAACGGAAGGCCCCTCGAGAGATTTGACCTCAGTCACCCCTATCCCAGGCTTCCAACGCTTATAGGGGGTGAAAAATTGATATTTGGTTTTGTGAGAAAAAAAATTAATATTTTGTAGGAAGGCGTTTTTTTGAGGAAGGTGGTAGGTGACAAGGATTGTGCAACTACTCTAGGGGTTGTTTTACCCATCAAGGGGGTGGAAATTTTTTTCCAGCTATAATTGAAAAATAGCATAAAAAATATGTTTATTAAAGTGTTCTTATATACATATTGATTTTCCACCCCTTTGAAGGGTGAAAACAACCCCCAGGACCGGTTACACAAATCTGGCCACCTACCACTTTCCTCAAAGAAGTGCTTCTTACAAAATTTAATATTTCCCCCCAAAAGAATATAATATTCTACCCCTTTGAAGGGTGAAAACATCCCCCGGGGGTGGTTACACAACCCTAGTCACCTGCAACCTTCCTCAAAGAAACACCTTATATAAAATATAAATTTTGCTCTCACAAAAACAAATATTAATTTGCCACCCCCTACAAGGGTTGGAAGCCTGGGGCAGGGGTGGCTGAGGTCAAATCCCTTGAGGGAACTTCCGTTCTAATCGAGGGTAGAACAATTAGTCGAAAAACTGTAGAAAATAAACGGGTTTATGGAAAAGTGGAATTTAGGGGTAGTTTTTGGCCAATTTGAGGGGGTTGCCGAGGTGAAAAAATTGGTTTGACCACGGGAATCGATTCAGCACCCTCGAAAACGTAAGGGGGGCATTGTCTAGTCCGAGACGCAAATATTCTGTAATTTCGTCATAAATCCCGACTCTTTAAATAGACGACTATTAATCGAAACCCATAATTGTATTGGAAAATTAAAATATTTTAAATGTTAAAATCGCAAACAATACATAAAACATCATTCGCCTCATGATGTTTGTCGTTCTCACTCTAGACACACTCTTTTACGCTTCTCTCTCTGGCGGTGAGTAGAGGGCATACGCGCCAGCTGTGTATTTGACTGTGTAAATCGTTCAAAAACTTTAATCGAATTTCACGGCTCGCCGGTCACTGATAGAAAAAAAAAGTTAAGTAGCTTTTTTACACAGAATTTTTTTCTCTACAACTTTTGTCTAAAACTTTTTTTCGAAAATTTTTCCGTTTTTGACATATCGCGATTTCAACCCTTAAATATTTTCTTTACAACCCCTGCCCATCAATTTCTACTTTTTGACTACAGACGCTTGATGTACATCTTAAAACTAATTTCTGGTAAAAAATTCAGCCATGGAGTACTAATGGACATTTAAAAGTCCCCTTTATTGGACTAATTTTAATAAGAGTACTTACATGCTACAATTCGCTGATGACACCGCCTTAATATCTCACAATTCCAACCTCCGAAACACAATCCAACAACTGCAACAACTGATAGCAGACACAGAAAACTGGTTCAATATATGGAGACTTAAACCTGTGAAATCTCAACTCATTATTTTCAATCATATCCCTAAACCAAGGTCACCCACAGTAACGATTGCTAATCAAATAATAACTCCTAAAACTTCAGCTATTTACCTCAGAATTCAAATAGACCACAAGCTTAATTTTAATCAACACACTGCCTTCACAAAGAAAAAGATAAATACAAGAGCCAAACACTTCCGAGCGTATAACCACAACAACATCAGCAAAGATTTACAAAAATATCTGTAGACCCATATTGGAATATGGACACATACTCTACCTTAACAGTGGACCACAAACAAAAAAGAATTTGGAGGTGGCAGAAAGGACGGCCCTCAGGAGTATTACCAAATTACGCCATCCACGTAATCCCCTACATAATATATCGAACACCGTATTATACCAAAAAATAAAAATAGAACCAATCCAACAACGTCTCACTAAGCTACAAACAAAATTGGCCAATGCACAACACAACTTCCAAAACATTGAAGAATACTGCACAACACGAAACCGTAATATTAGACCTAAATTCAAGACACCTGAACACACCTTAATTGAGAAGATAAAGCAACTGGTTTAGGAAAACAGCATAAGCCATAGATATATTAATAATATATTTGTTTTATATATATATATATATATATATATATATATATATACATCCCACCATCAATCAGACGTCCATACAAAGAACAGTCTTTTGAGATCCGAGTGAAGGGGCGTGTATATAGCATTTTAAGCTGTGTATATCGATTTATCAAGTTCTCATTGGTGGAGAGAGCGGTTCAGAATTCTGTTTTATGAAATTTTAAATTTTCATTTCTTTTTTACAAAACAGCTTCTCGACGTCCGTATGTTTTGCATGTAATAGAACATTCATATATACGTTTTTATACTGTTTGCATGTAAACCTGCGTCACTGCTACGTTGCCATATTTATTAGACAAAGAAAACATTTATAGAACTTGTCTTCTCTTTCCAAAAACTATTTGTCATGAATACTTGCTTTGATTTAGTTATGAAAATCACTTTACAGTACATTAATAATTATTATTTTCCATTATTAAGTGAATACAAAGATAAGGCAATTATCATTTAAAATGATCCAATTAATGGAAAAATGCCGAACATCAGATGGTAGTACTTGACACTACCCCTAACTAGAGATTTTAATTTAGAAAGATGGCCATATTATGAATTTGATATCTTTTTACTGTTCAGCGGCACTAGCAGTTAGATATTTTCATGGATTTTTATTCTATATCGTTCCCAGATACTGAAAGCAATTTTTTTAGCCCGAAAAAACCTACAAATTCTCTAGAGTTGATATAGAATGTAAAATTCAATAATTGTCGTAAATGACTGAATTTCAATAAATGCTTTAAAATGCAAGGCATTTTATTAATAGTTGTTTTGATTGGTTCTCCAATAATGAGTGTTTTAAAGTACTTACCTGACTAGTTTAGTACATTAGCGTGCCCACTGCTCAGATTAGGGCAACAATAGAAAACCAGAAAATAGGTAATTTTATAGTAAATAAAAAATTGTTTAAGTTATGATTTGCTTAATACATAAATAATAATGTCTAGTTGAAAGCAATGTTTAGGAAAAATGCGTGTATAGGTGTGTGTGTATATGTGACCGCCCTAGCGCTGAAATCAATTCAGCGATCTCGGTTAAATTCGATATCTTGAATCTTTTACAAACTTTCCTATGAGTTTATTTCATTATTCACATACTCTTAAAATTCAGGGTCGTTTATTGATGCTGAAATATCGAAAATTTTGATATTTTCAAAACGGCTGTACCGACGTGGCTTACACTTTTTACTTTAATAGTACTTTAAAAACCTAACCCCATGTCGTCAGTTATTTTTACTGAAAAATTCACGAGGGCAGTTTACTGATGCGAATAGAAAATCTCCAATTTTGTCTAAAATTGCCTAACTATTTTGTTTTCATGTTGTGCCTTATTAGTATATTACAAACCTAACTATATTATTCGCCGTTTTCTTAGAAAATTCACATAAGGGTAGTTCACTCATGTCAAAATATCGAAAATTTCGGTTTTCTCGAAAACAGCTCAAACGATTTTACTGAAACCCCATAAGTTAATAGTACATTATAAGTCTAATAATATGGCGTAGTTTTTTCCTGAAAAAAAAAACAGAAAGATAGTATATTATCACGCGAACAGCGTGGCGGTACCATTAATCAATTTTTTTTTAAATTTAATTGACATGCACCGATAACCGTTTCTATATTATGAGAGGACTTGCCATTTTATAGGGGTGGATGTACCCCTCAGGGATGGCAGAAAACCCAGAAGATCAAGCTGAGGAGTATATTCTTTATAAAATTTTGTATATAAATTTATAGTTATACAAATTCACTGTTAAATAATATTGATGGAAATCGCACTGTTTGTGGAGTACAAAAAGAATAGTTAAGTAGAAGAAAAATAAATACATATTTTTTGACAATGCTTTATTTAAACTGAAAAGTTTCTCTAAAAAGACAAAAAAATATAAATCTGTTTATACAGGTAACAAAACTAAAAACGTCTGATGTTCCGAGATTTAAGTGAAACATACGGGGTGTCCCCGGATGAGGTTACCTATACCACAAATATGGGCCTAAATTTTAATTTTTGGACAAAAAGGTACTTAAAAAAAATTGCTTGTTAGAAAAACAAAATTTGTGTGATGATCAACGTAAAAAACTACCCCCTCTTCCTTACTGTCTGTCCTAGGCATGCGGGGATTCGTCGGATCGGAGTTTTTATGGGAATATCAGGGAAACTAACCATTACTAAACCTCAGTTGACCTAAGCAACCCCCTAGGGTTGAAACTACCCTAGTCGGAAATCACTCGGAATTACGATGGTGGTGATATTTTCACACCACCCTCTCGTAACTACCCCCAAATTTAAAAATTTAATATTTGAAAAAATTTTGCTAATAAATTTTTTGAAATGTATCATGTATGTGAGGTCGCTGGTCGCTGATAACAAATCTAAGGTTAAAATTAAAAAATCAAAATAGCCAGTACGTTAATTGGAATTTTTTCTGAAGCAATGAGTACCTACTAGAAAATGGCGAAACAAATTGAGCATTTCGTTAATGCTGTATATTAACGAAAAACAGTAAAGTGTTTATGAATATTTTTTTTATTACTAGTTAATTGCAATAATATTGGCAACGTTTTTATTTAAAAAAATGTGAGGGCACATTGTTTCATTCATAACTTTTCTTTTTATGCTACAGAAACATTTGAAAGCTTATCCTTATTAATAATCATTCATTTTGGTCGTTTTATAACAGCATTGTTGTTTACACTGTTTTATTTATTAATTTTTGTTTTGGTTATATTGAAAATTAAACATTGTCCTAAAAATATTATTTTATTAATTCGCGGCGCACATCTTTTTCTTAAAAACCTTTCTTTTATTATTACACGCGACCAATTTAGCATGTATGGTGTTATTTGCCATAAGGAGCAGTTCGGCCTGCACGATGTGATCGATGTAAGCAAGTTTGCAATAAGATTCAGTTTTGCCTAGAGCCTCCCACCGCATCATCTTCAAGATCGATTATATAAAGACGATCCCCAGTCTGTAGCATCACAGTTCTTACCAGTTTAGCAGTAACAATTTAACATGAATTCGAAGAAAATGTTCTACCCAAAAAAACGTAATAATCAGACTTTGAAGAAAAGTGAGGTGCGTGCTCCATTGTATGAAGATATTTCCTTCGAGGAAAAAGTGGTGCTTGAAATGAACGCTAGGGCGTTGAACGAGACAGTAACCTCAGACATTTGCGTGTTAAACGGAACCTTTTCCGAAATTAAGCCGATTGTGGATACTTCAACTTCAGCTTCAAAAACAGATGCGGTATCGCCGTCACGTGCTGCTAAAAGAAGCACTATGACATCTTCAAATTCGGCAATTGGTGCGTTAGTTGTACCATGTGTAGAAGATGACATCATACCATCAGCACCGAAGAGTATGGCGTTTTTCAATCCTTTGAACAACTCGACGCCATACAGAGATCCTGAGGAAGATGTGCTGCCATCGATTGAATTGGCAGCATATCTAAATACTGTGGAGAAAACGGTGACTGACCAAAAATCAAAAATAAGAATTCAAAAGGATGCATTCTTAGAGGATGTGCGCGGCTGCCTCACAGAAAAAACGGATGAATATATACGTAAATTTGAATTATCAAGGAAAAATGTAGTTTATCAAATTGCACAGATGAGGCAGCATCGACAAGCGATCGATATCTTATTGGAATCGCTAGTGAGCGAGGAAAACAAAATACAAAATGACATTGAAAATGTCAAATACTTTGCAAAGAATTTCCCATTTGCGGAATAATGAAGGCAATTTTATAAATAGAATTTAGTTTTAATTTTTTGTAATCTAATTTTAATATTCTGTAATAGATTTTAGTATGTAAGTTTAAATATAATTTAGAAGCTGTGTAATATTGCATAACCCATTATAAATGAAATAACTATTTTTATATTTAATTCTGTTTTTTTTACCAATATTTAAGGTGTGTTTCTTTTCAATATTATGGCTTAAAAATAATACGCTATAAATCGAATATGAAAGATAATATTAATGAAAAATTTTAATAAATATGTATTCAAATTGTTGATGATGCATAAAAGAAATATATTTGCAACGTGAACAATAACACGTAAATTAATTTTAAAAATAATGCATCTAACTTTTAAAAATTAGTACCTGATTACTTCCCAACAAGCTTGAAGTAGTTGACATCTCATTTTAATGATTTTAGCAATAATTTGAATTACTAGGTTTGATATAATCTTGGTGAGATTATATTACAAAGCATAAACTTGAAGCTTACAATTAATTTCAACAAAAGCTAAATATGCAGACTGCAATAGCTTTTTGAAATTTAGTAATGTAGTAGATAATTTTATAAATTTTACATGAGACAATCGAAAAACTTTTTTCATGGTTTTAGTAAAGTTTAATATTAGTAATGTTTTATTCTCTAAAATGATGTTAAAGAACCAAATGGTGACATATTTTTATTAAAAATTGATTGGAAAATTTTTGTTGGCTTTGAAAATTGCATTAGATAAAATTCTCTAACTTTCGCATTTACGAAATATTTGTCGCTGTACATAATGGATAATTTGTTATTTTAGATAATAAATACCAATTTCTAATATCATGAACAAATTAGACTTTTAAATTAAAATGTACCACATTAATATGCGCTAAAAATAAGAGAAAAGTAAAATATTTTAAGAAGCCAGGAAAGCTCTCATTTTTGGGTGAACCTGAAAATATACACATTTCAATATCACAAAGTTCGAAACTAACTTGCTTAAGTATTAATTAAAAAAAAAATGCGATTGAGCGCGACCGAATGTAAATACTTATATTACTAATATTTTCTTTGATATACTATTTAGATCATAAAAATTGGTTAAAACAGGTTAAACTAGTTATAAAAACTCGCCGAAAACATTTAAACCAGTTTTTCAAGTTATAACACCTAATGAACTACTCGAGGATCGTATTATAGTTCAAAAACTCTGAAACCAGTTTAACCTGTTATACAAGTTATAACACCAAGTAAACTGGTTTACTACCCTTCTTTGTTTAACAGTCTGGTTTATTTGTTTTACCTCGTATATAAGCATGTTGAATTCATGAATCAAACAAGTATTAATTTCAGTTTTGTCACAAGTACAGTTAGTTACAATAGTTCGGTGCTTCGAAGAGCTTAAGAAACAATTATAATATGCAGTGCAATAAGTGCAGTAAACTATTTTCCGCCAGAAGTAGCCTATTACGCCATCAGAGAGAAAGTTGTCCTTATAGGTATGAACAAACTATACCTCAGAAAAAGCAAAAAATGACTCCTGTACAATCTGATGGTGAAATAAAGGATGAAATAATAAATCTACCAGGTCCGTCGAACAATAGCACTAATTTAATTGAATGTCCTGAATGTCACGAAAGGGTCCTAAAAAACTGTTTAAATGGACATATTAGAAGTAATGCACATAAAAAGATATTGCATACTCTAGACGAATGTGTTGAAAGAGTCGCCAGTGCATTTAAATGTCGAATTGCCAGTTACCATTTAACCAGTACACGACACCACATAGATCATTTTGATTTTTTTCAAGAAATCAAGGAGAAAGTATTTTCAATAATTTCTAAATATATTAAACAGTTTCGTGCACTTAAAATACATTTTGAATTATTTTCAATGTATGTTATACCTGAAAAGGATATGTATGATCTTAAATCTTTTAACACGAAAAATAAAATTGTGACTATCTCCACTGATTTGCCAGAAATATATGATGAATTTGTCAGGGATATTATGGAGAAGGCTTCACATATGCAAGAAAAAAATTGAGGTATATTTTCAAATATTATGTAATTTCTTCTTCCTTATAAAGCATTTTACAGGATGGGCTCTTCAACAAATTATGTTCCTCGAGGTGAATTTAAATAAGTATAATCCTCTTGCTGCGTCGTCATACATAAAATTACCCAAGCAGATTGAGGCGAAGAAGGCAGTTGTGAATATATGTAACCAGGACGAAATGTGCTTTGCATGGGCCGTTAACGCAGCAATTTTTCCACCAACAGGACTTGCCCAGAGGGTATCATCATATCCGCATTATTCTACACTATTAAACTTTGAAGGTATTCAATTCCCCGTTCAGTTAAAAGACATACACAAGTTTGAAAAACTAAACAATATTTCAATAAATGTATTTGGTATTGATAATCAATTTTAAGATGGAAAAACGGTTTGTGAAATAGTAGGGCCACTATACTTCGCAAAAAGTCTGCAAAATACCCATGTCAATCTCTTACTTATTACGGATAATAGTGGAAATAATCATTATTGTTTAATAAAAGATTTATCAAGGTTAGTATCCAGGCAAAAATCTAAGCATAACGGTCAAATGTTTATTTGTAATGGGTGTCTTTATTTTTTCCGAACGCGTGAGGCATTATATCTTCATGAAAAATATGACTGTAATTTTATATGCACAAAATTACCGACAACTGATTTTGTCGTAAATAAATTCGGTCAAACTCTTCCTGAGAATATACTTAAATTTGTTAATTTTGAGAGACAATTAGCTGTTCCTTTTGTAATATATGCAGACTTTGAAAGTATTTTAAAACCTATTCATCACACGCAACCTAAAGAGGATAATTCATTTACTGTTAAAACGTATGAACACCAACCCTATTCATTTTGTTTTTATGTAAAATGTAACTTTGATGATTCCTCATCACAATTAGTTCATTATTGTGGATTGGATGCAGCTACAGTTTTTATACAGAAATTAGAAGAATGTGTGTTTAATTTATATAATAAACACTTGAAATATATCAAAGCAATGCTACCTCTTTCAGAGCAGCAATTGATGGACTTTAACAGTAGCAGTACGTGTCATATTTGTGATAAGGTTTTCGTGGAAGTCAATCAGAAAGTTCGTGATCATTGTCATTTAACGGGGAGTTATCGTGGTGCGGCTCATTCCATATGTAATTTAAATTTTAAATTACCCAAATTCATTCCAGTATTCTTTCACAATTTAACGAATTACGATTCACATTTGTTTATTAAAAAACTGGCCCTAAATCAAGAAAAAATTGATGTCATAGCACAAAACAAAGAGAAATATATATCATTTTCAAAACATATTTTAGTTGAAAAAAAGGACGGCCAAGAGAAAAATGTATTTATTAAATTAAGATTTCTAGATTCATTTCGCTTCTTGCCAGCTTCTTTAGATAAATTAAGTCAAACACTAGAATCTGAGCAATGTTTAGAGCTAAAGAAATATTTTAGCGATCAATCCAAATTTGATTTAATACGTCGCAAAGGAGTATTCCCTTACTCCTATGTGGATTCAATGGATAAATTGGATGAGACTGAATTACCTACACAAAATTTATTTTTTGATATATTGCGTAGTGATGGTATTACTGAGGAGGATTACACTCGAGCGCATGTAACTTGAAATACCTTTCAATGTCAGACTTTAGGTGAATATTCTGATATTTACCTAAAATCAGATGTATTGCTATTGGCAGATGTTTTTGAAAACTTTCGTAAAATTTGTTTGCAAACATTAACGTTAGATCCAGCACAATATTTCACTGCACCATCATTAAGTTGGGATTCAATGTTGCGTAAAACGGGTGTTGAGCTTGAGCTCCTTACCGATATAGATATGCTTCATTTCTTTAGAAAAGGTATACGTGGCGGCGTAAGTCAATGTAGTAAAAGAATGTCCATTGCCAATAATAAATTTATTTCGAATTATGATTCTTCAAAGCCTACGTCATACATACTTTATCTAGATGCAACCAATTTATATGGGTGTTCTATGAGTGAAAATTTGCCGCTTGGGGGGTTTAGATGGTTAAGCAATGATGAAATTCAAAATTTCGACTACTCTACTTTGAGTAGATATTCCGAAAAGGGATGTGTATTGGAAGTAGATTTGGAATATCCTGAAAATTTGCATGATGCACATAACGATTTACCATTCTGTGCAGAAAATTTAATACCACCAAATAGTAAGCAATCTAAACTTATTTTAAGTCTACAGAATAAAACGAATTATATTATTCACTATAGGAATCTTAAACAATGTTTGAAACATGGATTAAAATTAACAAAAATTCATAGAATTTTAGAATTTTCACAATCCGCTTGGTTAAAAACCTATGTTGACTTAATTACAGCATTGCGAAATGCATCGAAAAATGCTTTTGAAAGAGATCTTTTCAAATTTATAATAAACTCAATATTCGGTAAAACTATGGAAAATGTAGATAATAGAGTTGATATAAAGCTTATTTCTCACTGGGAAAATATTCGTGGCAGTATTGGAGCTGAGGGGTATGTAAGTAAGCCTAATTTTAAATCATGTTCCATATTCTCCGAAAATTTAGTAGCTATTGAAATGTCTCAGCTGAAAATTTGTTATAATAAACCTTTATACGTAGGTTTCTCAATTTTGGAGATATCAAAAACAGTAATATATGATTTTTATTATGATTTCATCAAGCAAAAATATGGTGATAATGCGAGTCTTTGCTATACTGACACAGATTCATTGATTTTGGAAATACTTACCGATAATGTTTACGACGACATAAAAAAAATATAGATTGGTTCGATACATCAAATTACAGTAATAATAATATTCATGGTATTCCAAAAACGGTCTCTATTATTGGAAAAATGAAGGATGAGTTTGCAGGCGCTCCTGTACAATGCTTTTATGGAACTAGGGCGAAAGCATATTGCGTAAAGCTTAATGAATGCGAAACAAAAAAGCTAAGGGGGTATCAAAAAATGTTATCAAGAATCAGTTAAATATTGTAGATTATAAACAAATTGTTGAAGAGGGTGGGTTAATTTACCGTAAAATGTATGTGTTTAGATCACATCTACATACGATGTATACAGAATTAAAAAATAAGGTAGCTTTATCTTCAAATGATGATAAACGTTATGTTATTACTGGACTACCGAATACTTTAGCTTGGGGTCACAAGTCTATTGATTCAAATTTAGGTACTAAACAATATACATCTGACGAATTGTTAGATTTGATATTAAAACTAGCCACAGACATGGAAACAATGAATGATACTGAGGCTGAATTCTATGTAAGAAATTTTGCTTTGTAAAAGTTTGATATGTTAAAATTCTTCATCCATGTAACTTATTATGTACTTAATAATGAAAAAACTAAACTGTTATATATTGTAAACTATGTAAATACTATAACTGTCTTTATAAACTGAAATTAATACTTCAATAGATTATACCAATAAATTATTTGTTTTATTTATTTTAAAAAAATCCTAATAATACCTCGAAAGGTGGGGGGGGGGGGGGGTATTATTAGGTGGGAGTTATAAACGTAATGTTGGAAATATTAGGTAGGAGGTAGGCTGATTTACTAAGTGGGGTTAGTATTATAAAACTTCAAGCTTAGTTAACTCTCACTACAATCAGTATCATACCAAATTGTAATATGACAATAAATATATTTTCAATATGTGGATGTGTTACGTAAAAGAAGTTGAGGTTGTTGATTTAGAAAGTGGGATACGGTATTTACATCAAAAATTTTCTAACCTTCAGTTTGATGCCGAACATGAAGCAGTCTATGGAATGGGTGCCTTTTACAGTGAAGAAGAGTGCAATAGAATTGCAGAAAATTATCAAAATGGATTAAAAATGTGTGAAGGTTTCTCAGAAGGAAAAATATCTTTGACGTGTCTAGTAGATGGATTAATTGAACTAAATTTAGGTGGGTTTCTTCACCCTTTAAAAAAGTATTTGAGCGTGGATCTTGTAAATAAACTAAATTTTCAAGATGAAAGTGATTGTGATGAAACTGATTGTGACGAAGCTGAAAGTATTGACGTTGATCCAAATGATTCACCAATGCAATAAAAATTATACAACTTGTAAAATTGTTTCCTGTATATAGTATACTACGCATATTATATTATTAAATTATAATAAAAAGCAATATTTAGTTTTATTTATTTATTAAAAGTTATGGCATTACAAAGTTTTCGTACAAATAAAATACATTGGAAAGTGCACACATACATTTAATATTTGTATGATAAAAACATTTTATAGTAGACATAATTAAAGATGGTTGTTCCTCAAATTCTATGACAGATTGTGAAATAAATTGTCTGATGTAGTCAGCTTTTTCTTTTCCTTTTACGTAAACACAATCTTCATTCGCTGTCAAATTCTGTATAATCTTATTAAACATGTGTAGTGGTGTGAATCCGCAATTCCACTTAATGCAGTGATGATTCTTTGTTAACCAGAGGGCTTGATGTTGTAAATCCAATGATAACATTTCAAATGGAAAAGGTGGCTTAAAGATGTAGTGGCATATTTTTACCCCATCAAAAGCTACGAACTCTTTTACTATAAATTTATTTTTCTCTATTTTAAATCCTTGAATATCCAATATAAGAGTCATATTTTTAGATTGCACACTTTTTTCAATACATTCACTTTCATGCTGTATAATTCAACAGCTTCTCTCAAGTCCTTTAATTTTTTTCTATGTTGTTTTAATGACTTTATATAGTCTGATCTCATTGCATTACTGGTATGGTATGTTGCTTTGTTTTCTTTAAATAGTTCAAATATGCCATGCGCATTTTGCAATTTTAAACATATCGGATACATTTTAATGTTGACGAACAATTTTAGTTAGTGGATTGTAAGTAAAATGTTTCTCATGCAATATTAGACAATATGCTGCAATATCCGCAGTAGTAGGAGTGTCTGTTTCAAATTCTATTCTCATTACAACTGATCCAGCTTGTATTATTTCTTTTTGGCGTGAACAATCAATATGAGTTATTGGCGCTAAATCTTTGAATTCCTCGGGGTTGAAAATTGGTTGATTAATTTTCTGGGGGTAATAGGATTCTTGAAAATTAGCAAACATTTCATAAAGGGTTGCATATTTGTTGCTGTTGAAGTCCAAGTATAAGTCATTATATGGATACCTCTCAGAATTTAAGAAAATTCTAATATTTTTAAGTTCACAATTATCAAATTTACTCATATCAGATGTAATTCTTCCTTTTTTATTTTTTTGGAAACCTATTATTACGTGTCTAGGAGTTTCAACTTTAGTAGATGTCTTAACAGGCCACGTATGTCGACTTGAGTTTGGTAAAGAAGGATATTCGATTAATTCCCAACTTCTAAATCTTATAGGAAGTTCAGCGTTTCTCTCTGTAATTTTATTTATTCTAAGCTGCTCTGACATGCTAACGGTGACGTGTGGTACCCTCCAAAATAATTTATTAATAGCAATTTTCGGCTTTTCAGTATCATCTATACTTATAATACTATCTAGATCATTACTGTTACGTATCAATACTAATTCCTGTCTCGTGTTAATAATGAGTCTTCGAAAATCTTCAAAAAATCCGACTAATAATTTTAATGGTATGCATACGTTGAAATTTCCATTAGCATCTGCTATAATTTTTTCTGATGTACCCATTTTATTTTTAGGGAACCATCCAGCATTTTGCAAGAGAACGCTTTCATTTTCATTGTAGGATAGATAATTTTTTAGAGTTGAAGCTAAACCCACATTTCTCACAGAGTCTCCCACTATGCCATTCATTTCGTATCTAATTTCTCGAAATAAGAAAGCAATAGCGTTGTTAATGAACTCTAATTTATTAGCTACGGATCCATCTTCCTTTGTAAGTTTTCCTTCAATATATAGATAGCTATTACATGGGGCTGTGTACGCATCCAAATCCTGGATAGGAATTCTTGTTTCGTCATTATAACCTAAAGTTCCAGATATATTGGGTTGATATGTATGAAACTGATAATTTTCAATAGAATTGTCACTAAAAGGTTGGCCTGTAATATTTAGTAATTCCATTATACTAAAACTTTAAATCCAAGAGATTCTAAGAAATTTCTATTTTCCGATGTTAATCTATTGACATTAGTTTTAGAACTGCCGATTGTTTTCTTTTTCGTTCTTATATAGTAGGGCTGACGTTTATAGTGGAATGGTGTAGTATAAAATCTCAACACCATTTTATTAACGGATTGATTTTCTAAGATGTAATCTAATTGTTATTATTTCTTCTCGAAAATTAACAAGCCCACCTCCTTGATCAACTATTTTGATTCTGATGTTGTTAATAGTTTTAACGCTCACTGGAAAGTAAATAATGTTTATAGGCGACTCCACTATTTTATACCCAATTGGTACTGTCGGAAAAAATTGATGAATGAAGTGTACAGCATTTCCATTAAAAAATGATCCTATTGCAATGCTACAGTCAACGCATATAATATTCACCTTCGAAATTTTTACTGTGTAATCGGAAGTATTATTATCAGCATCCAACTCCCTTGCCGCGAATCCTAGTACTGGTCCTATCGAATTCTCTACATTGAAGTTAATTTTTCTATTTGCACGGATGTTCACTTTAGAAGTATTAATATCTGTAGTAATTCTTATAAAAGCTTTTTTATCTTCCTGAATTATTTTACCTTCCAAATATTTTGTGATATCATCGATTTCGTAGCAACCTTCAGGAATTTTAATAATATGTTCATCGTTTTCTCCCCAAACAAAAGTGTTGTTGGTGTTATCAATGTTTGGAATGATATTGAAAGTATCAAAATTTGCCAATCCAATTTCATACTCTATATCATCTTCTAAATAAATAGGAGGATTGAAATTGTAACTTAAATCAGAGGACTCGCCGCTAAGAACAAAAGTGAAAGACATATTGTTATGTTAAATGTTTATTACAAAATGAGTAAAATACATTATTTATATTAGTTATATAGAAATTCTAGGCATATATGTCCACAAAGATATGAATCATAACTTTGTAATGAGTTATAATTATATTTGATTTTATTCAAGCTACCATCACTTAAAAAATACTTCGTTAACTCTTCTGGAGGTCTCAAATTTCCGAAACTATCAAAATAATCCACCTGATTTTTTTTCTTTGTATACGCTATCCAGTGAGTTCCATCCCCAGCGTCAATATCTAGATTCACAATACCAGACTCATTTTTCTTTATATTTTTTGGAAGTTTATCTCTCATAAAAACACCTCGAAAATTAGGAATTTTAAGAACTTTTGAGTATTTCAGTAAATCTAGATTAGTTAGTGGTCGGCGAGGTAGCTTTATCGGGAGTTTTTTGGATAGGATTTCAGGTATAACCCAAAGCCTTTTTTATAGGGGCCCAGATATAACCCCTTCCCTTTAGTAACCTCTTCCATTGCTAAGTCATGCCTCTTTTGCTCAGCTAATTGTTCACGATTTGATTTAGCATCGTTAACGGCCTTTGCAATTCCAGCGGCACCGCCTCCTATGGCACCCAAAGCCCCCAAAAGGGGTAATAGGAATGGGAGAAATCCTCCTATTTTTTTAGGAACGGGAATAATTTTAACTTTCTTTCCACGTCTCTTTGAAGGTGATTTTCTTTTTACAGCAACTTTTAAATTTATTTGACCCCCTTTCTTCTTTGAGACACATTTTTTTCGGAATTTTAAACCCATTCCTAATTTGTTTTTTATTTTCATTACACCACCAACTCCCAGTGCAGCAAGTTTTTCACCAAGCCCTGAATCAGACGCTCTCACGAGTTTAAGTGCTGCCTCAGCTAATTCCCTATCTGCTTGATTTCGCCTCTCAACGTCTTGAAATTTCGAATATGCTATATCGTGTTGTCTACACGCCTCGTCTAACCGGTTAATTCCTTTATCACCTCGTTTTAATCTCTTGGTAAGTTTGGTACCAGGGCCACAATAATTATAACCGGGTAAATGTAATTCCACTGGAAATTTGTCAATTATTTTGTTTAACAAACCACGTCCTCTCTTCTTAGAGATATGATTACTAGTGCGGGCAGACCTTTTATATAGATCCATTATATCTCAAATTATTATATAAATATGGTATCTTAAAGCCTTTATATAGATGTAGAAATCGAATATAGTTCAGTTAGCTATAGTTCTCATTATAATGAGCTTCTACTTTATAGGAAAGTCAAGACTGAATATATAAGGTGGTAAAAATGTTGATTCAGCAACAAGACACACTTTTACCAATAGAAAATCATGATGATGTTTCATTGTCTGAAATTTTCCAAAAACATGGCATTTTATTTGGAGGACAATCAAAACGGGGGATTATTGGTGGGAAGTTCTGGATGTGGAAAGACCAATGTTATGCTCAGTTTGTTAGAACACCCCAATGGTTTACGATTCGAAAATATTTATTTATATTCTAAATCTCTTTATCAACCTAAATATGAATACCTCAGAATGTTGATGAAACCTTTGAAGGACATTGGATATTACGAATATAATGATGGTGATAGTGTAATCCCCCCTGAAGAAATAAAACCAAATTCTGTGATAATATTTGATGATTTAGCCTCATGCAACCAAAACATAATCAAAAGCTACTTTTGTTTTGGACGTCATAAAAATACCGATTGTTTTTATTTATGCCAAACTTACTCATCAATTTCTAAACAACTATGTAGAGATAACGCTAATCTTATTGTGATATTCCAACAGGATATGACTAACCTGAAACATATTTTTGCTGATCATGTAAACGTTGATATGACTTTTCAAAATTTTAGAGAATTATGTGCTTATTGTTGGCAAGATAAATATGGATTTGTTGTGATTGATAAAGATTGTACCTTGAATTCTGGCAGATATAGGAAAGGATTCGATAAATTCATACATATATAAAGTGAACACACCAGATATGGCGTTAGTAAACATGAATAATCGAGTGGCAGTGCAGCTGTTAAAGGCAAGGAAAGCGTTAAAAGCAAAATATAAAAGTTTGAAAAGTGATATTGTCAAATCACAGTCACAATTAGAAAAAACTTATAAACCAATAACTCAACCACTTAAGGAGTTGGTGTCAACGCTCAGTAAAACTGAAAATATTTTACCGAAAACTGATTTGAAAAAGGAATTGAAAGAAGAATTGAGTCCTCAAAGCTTTAGATTCAAACCGAGAATTCAAACACCTCTAGAATATTACCATACAACTCCTATTAATCTAGAAGATGAAGTCTTTAAGCACGATTCCACTACATTATGACCTGAATTCCGTGAAAGTTAATTTGATGAAACTTTTCCAACACAAGCAACTGATGTAACGACTTTGACAGAACATGAACTCTATTTAGAACAATTCAAAAAACCGTTACCGAGGGCATACATACAAGATAAAATTGATGATGCTAAAAATGAGTTTGATGATACATTTGGTGTTTACTTCGATCCATATTCAAAGAAATATGCGATTGGTGATTCTACAATTGACTTTGATGGCGCAGATTTCATAATTAACGATCAATTTAAATATGCGGGTACACCTGGATTGTATGAACTAATGTTTAAAAAACATCCTGTAGGATATCGAGCAGCAGATCTCGATCAATATATCGATATTATTAAAAGGATCAATACTCAATATTTAGGTTATAATCCTGAAAAAGGTCTATCTACATCAAATGCACCTAAATTTATAGATATTATAAAACCACGAGTTACAAATTTGTATTCAATGGCACAAGAAAAGGCAGCTAAGAAAACTACTACAACTACTGCTATAAGGAAACCCGTTTCCGCTTTACCGACTACAATGCAAAGAACAAGAACTTCTTCCCTTCCTTCATCACAGTTAATAAAAACGAGAAGTCAAAGTAAAAAAGGAGGAAAGCTAACAATGATGGAACTTAATAACAAAAAGATTGAATATAAGCATTTTGATGACTATAATGAAATTGTAGATAGATTAATATTGCTCATAGCGTCACAGTCAGCAGGGAATACTGGGCATAATAATGAAATAGTTTCTATAATAGAAGAATTAAAGGAGGGTAAAATAATTAAATAAATAGTGTGTAAAAAAAATATCAACATCATTTAGAGTGAAACTTTAAAGCTCTAACAGTGCCAATTGATAAATTTGGAAGGCATATGTTGCGACCTAGGTTAGCCCTATCCTCACCACCACACCAATCATATCCTACTATTTTAACTTCATCACAGACATCATCACCTTTTTACATTTGTGAACCATCTTCGCATCACAGTAAATGTATTATAAATATACGTGGTCGACTCGACAAGTCACAAAGTATAGTTACTTACACACTAGAAAACTCAACAAATGAATACAAATCCCCAGTGTCTGGCAGAATTGAAAATATAGAAATTACGCCCATTGATGTAGAAATTTTTGTGGGTACTTCTTATATTACAATAGATAAACTTATTGGAAAAAACATAAATAAAGGCGACGTGTTTACCTTCCTAGTATCAAAGAATTATCCATCTTTGTACGTTCAAATTGTGCTACAGTGTCCTATAACTAAAAATGACTAACATTAAAGAAGAAATAGTAAACGAAGTTCACAAACCTGCAAGAAAAAATTTTAGAAGAAGAAGGGTGATTGTTAAAGGTCTTAATGATCTTCTTCAGGCAGATCTTGTAGAAATGCGCCCATACTCAAAAATGAACAAAGGTTACAAATATATTCTGGCGGTCATTAATGTGTTTTCAAAATTTGTTTGGTGCGAACCATTAAAAAGTAAAGGTGGAAAAGCTGTTATTCAAGCAATGAAAAATATATTGTCAAGTGTTAAAGTACAACCTACAAATTTACAGACGGATATGGGGGGTGAATTTCACAATAAAGAATTCTCAAAATTATTAAATTAATTGAAAATTAATCATTATAACACATACTCAAACCTTAAAGCAAGCATTGTAGAAAGAGTGAATAGAACATTAAAAAATAGAATGTGGAAACAGTTCAGTTTGCAAGGAAACTATAAATGGTTGAATATTTTACCGGACGTTGTAGCAGAATATAATAACACCAAACACAGAACTATTGGAATGAAGCCAAAAGATGTAAAAATGAAACATGAAAAATATTTAAAGCTTACTGCTTACAATTATCTGAAAAAAATCGACCCGAAAAAACAGAAATTTAAAGTCAATGATCATGTGAGGATAAGCAAATATCGCGAGGCTTTCTCAAAAGGGTATACACCTAATTGGTCAAATGAAATTTTTAAAATCAGGAAAGTACGCCAAAGCAATCCCAAAACATATTTATTAGAAGATCAAGAAGGTGATGAAATCGAAGGTGGTTTTTATGAGCAAGAAATTCAGAGAGTGAAGTATCCTGATATATATCTGGTAGAAAAGATTCTAAGGCGGAAAGGGAATAAACTTTACGTTAAATGGCTGGGATTAAATAAGAAACATAATTCATGGATTTCAAATAAACACATTGTATAAATATAAACTGTAATATTTAATTTTTATCTTAATAAAACCAAATTTTAAGCATAAAATATTTTATTTTATTTTATATATATCATTTCCACATATCAAGATATAAAATATGAGTAATGGCTTACATGTTATTAATAAACCTTTCATTATATATGTTACATCTATGGTTACTATCTAAAATAGGGGTGATAATTTTTGAAACTTCTTCTATCCTTCTCTTGAAGCGTCCTCGATCATTAGCTAATGACATCCAAGGCCCCTTCCTTGATGACTTATAGGCAAAATTCCATGTTACAAGAAAATGAGTTTGATTATTTTTTTCATTAAATGTCACTTTTTTTCATTTCACACCTTGCTAGAACACTCAGCCTCGAATACGTCTGGATATATGTACATTAATTCCATCAGCATACCAAAATTTTCACTATTAGAGTTTTCACTTGGTGGAAGCAAATTCTTTACATTCTCAAATACATTTCCTCCTTGACGTTGTAATCCTTTCTGCACAATCTTGAAATAATTTACAAATTGCAATCTTTTTAACAAATCAACACGATATTTTATGAGTGGCAATAACTCCCACAGTTTGCAAATTGATTCAAATCCCAAATAGATATAGGAATTATTTTTCCAAATTTTAATCACTCTTGATGCGGAAATTTGTTCAAAGTATATGGAGAAACTTCCAGCGCGTATAGGCTCAACTTTATCGTTGCTGTATAAATAATTTGTTATTATACTTTCATTTGCAATAAACTGAGTCCACTCGTTTTCATCGAAGACTATCACATCATTTTTATTTCCTGACACTTTTACACAAGGGGTATAGCACATGTCATATGATAACCCTGTTGATATGAATTTACATTTCGATTTATTCAATTTATAGGTTCGTTCACCAATCACAACTAAGTCGTTTTTACTCTGAAGCGTTGGAGGTAAATCACTAAATAAATCAAATTTGAAATCAGGCAAATTGAAGATACTATTTTGAGTCATCTTGAGAAACTGAATTGATGAAGATTGTTAGTGAGAACTTATGTACAATGTTTTATACAACCTTATATTGATGTATTTGATGGGAGGTCATTCTTGAACTCTCCATATGTTTGATATGATCAGCCGGTGAAATAGTGGGAGGTATCAACACATGTCTCCTGCGGTTGTGGGGGGGTAGTGATGGTGCAAGGTTGTTCTTGAACTCTCCATCAATATCGGGATTCTTGTACTCCGCATCGAAACGGTGTCGTACGGGTATTTTTTTTGTGTATATGATTTTATTGGTAATGTCATTGATTCTGATAGATCTGATAATCTCAGTACTTGACCCAGAATACCCTTAGCATCATAGTCAGTTGATAAATGGATATCACGTCGCTGATTCATTTCTTCTTTTAGAACTCCCTCCAATAGTTTTTTGGCAATAAACATTTTATATTTTTTACCAGAATTTATCATTTTCCGAACACTATCGAACAGTTTATATACACGTAATGCCTCAATATCCACAGATTGATCTTCTAAGTTACTATCTGGTGTGTAGGTAACAGCATCATGAAACCAAAAATTTAAAATTTTGTCAATAGCTGTTTCGATATTTTGTTTCACTCTCTCTTCATCTCCACATATATTTAATGATGTCACATTACCGTTAAAATTGATTTCTCTACTGTAACCAAAATCTTCTTCAAAGCTATTCATATTTATTTGGAAGATCTAATTTACAAATAACTTAACAATGAGAAGCAGAATAATTGAGCGTAATTTTTATATTTACCGGTCAAAAAGTAGCCATCCCGAAATAGTGCATTTTCTCATTATTGAGAGTTCTAGAACGCTTCCCCCAACTTCCCCAAACTTCACCCAATTAGGGCATTTATCTATCAATGAGAGAACTAAAACATACCCCCCACCACGCCACCGGCACCCCCCACCACTCCATTCCCTTCATTTTCCAGTTAGGTCATTTATCTATCAATGAGAGAACTAAAACATACCCCCCACCACACCCCCACGTGCCAATCTCTGATTGGTGGGGGTGGTGTGGTGGGGGGTGTCGGTGATGTGATCTACTAATATCAAGTCAATATCATAAACGATTCCAGACTAAACGTGCGCACAAAAAAGTTAGAGACAGGCAGACCGACAGGAAATTTTTTTTCGCTCAAATTTAAAATCTCGACGTTTCAAGACATTTTGAGCCCATTTCAACAAAAAACAAATAATTTTTTTTTTGCATTATTATACTTCCACTGGACGTGGAAGTAAAATTACACCTAAGAAAATAAATTGTATTTTCTTATTTTCTCTTAGCCTATAATTTTGATGCATTTATCTCACATTTTAATAAGGCATATAAATTAATTCCTTACTAATAGTAATAATAAATTGTATGGTGATATCAATCGATGCAGAATTCGACACTTTATTAGATTCTATGAAAATATACAGGGTTTCCATTAAAAAAAAAAAAAAATTACGTTTAAACTAAAACAATGTCCCACTGTAAAAATAAAATAAGCTGTATGATATTGTAACAAAATTTTTTAATCGGCTTTAAAAATGTTAATTATTTCGAAAACTGGTAAGTTTAATAAGTTATGGTACATAAGCTCAAGCTAAAATTTTATGAGAAATTCAAATATACAATACTTAATATGTAGGATGTTTCATTTAAAACAACAAAGTTAGATGATACATCCTGTATAAGTGGAAGTAACACAAAATATTTTCGTTAGGTTCGCCATATCCAAAAAATTCCTTATACCAATTTTCAAATTTCTAAACTCGACGGATCCCAAGAAACGTCTAATACCCGCTTTCCGTAAATAATCTTGTAGGTATTATAAGGCCTTACAGTTACAGATGATTGATGTTTTCCCTGTTTTGTTGAAATTTATTAATTGTTTTCGAAAGAAAAATAATTTTATAATAACAACTGCAGTTAATTCTAGTTTATACACATTTGTTCAACTCATAACGAACATTTTCGTATTTTTGTTGGTTCCCATAGGAGAACCAGCAGTGTAGCATCCTAATTCCATTTATCTTCTCTCTATTGTTAACCTATATGCGGCGTTGTCAGATTTGCGGTCGTCTGATGAAAGCAAATTATCAAGACCGCGTATAGCAACATGATATACTCCAGAACGCCGATAGCGCCACGGTCGTAGGAAGTTCGAACTATAAATGTATATAAATTTTGATTTGGGTGTAATATGACGCCAGTCTAAATTAAAGGTCACGGCACCGTTATGAGTCACAGATGCCAGAAAAAATTTCTTGCAGTGTTGTAATCCGACGTCCGAATATCGGATGTGCGATAACTATCGGACATCAAATTAAATGTAAATGCATAATGTGTGGACGTCTGATTGACGGTGGGATATAAATATATATATATATATATATATATATATATATATATATATATATATATATATATATATATAAAGTCTAGTATACTTTAACTTGGCGTGTGTATGTATGAGTTAATATTTTTAATATTTCCGTACGATTAAATTTTCTCTTGTACACAAAGATCCAGAAATATTGTCCACGTAGACAATGTTTCTGGACTATTGCGTTAACTTTGTGTACAATATGGGAGAAAATGAAATCGTACGGAAATATTAACTCATACATACACACGCCAAGTTAAAGTATACTAGACTATAATCGTATACATAAGTCACAAATGGTACTTATCTAATAATTAATCATAAAATCTATGTAAATAATGTACTAATACATGGGCAGAAGGACTTCGGTTGATAGCCTTTTGGATTTTTCCAATAAAGAACATATTTATTTATTTATTTATTCTTACTACCTGTTTAAAAAAATTAATATCCTTGGTCTCCTTTATCTTGAGAGGCAGTTGACAGTTGACAGTCATATCATGATATCGGGCCCATTTCATATTCATATTTCTTAATGTTAAAATATAAAAATACATACACAAGTCAATACCATTTACAAAAACAGTTAAATTTAAATATTTAAAATATATATTTTGATTATTTGCAATAGAATCATTTCTCATTAAGAATTAGCTCAATATTTCTTAAATTGTTAATTATTTCTTCTAAAGAAAATTACGCTGTGTTTAAGAGAAATCCTTTTATTTTATATTTAAACTTGTTGAAGGGAGGGTTTTTATATAGGATGGGGCCTCATTGTAAAGTTTAATACCATAGTAGCTGGTACTTGTTTGACCTCTAGTTAATTGAGTGTACTCAGTTCACACATTATTTCTATTTCTAGCACCGTTTTCATGGTTATCTGAATAAGATAAGATAATTTTATACGTTTTTAAAAGTTTATACAGAATATAACATACAATGTACAGACTTTAGTAAACTAGTCACCACAAAACATTCAACATAAAATTAATAAAATAGGTGTAGAAGTGAGCAAAATCAACAATTAAGGAACTCATCTATGTCATAAAATGTTTTACCACACAAAAATTTAAATATTTTATTCCTAAATCCTTCCTCTAAAGAATTCAGATTTATTATTTTTTATGTACATTATTAACTGGTAGATATATAAACTAGGCAAGGTAATTATTTGCAAATATTTAAATAGTGGTTTACAACTGATAAAGGGGTGGATCTTACACATGGTTCTTAAAACCCTTTTTTGATATTGAAATGCCCTATTAGAATGTGAGGAATTTCCCCAGAAAATGAGTCCATACTGTACTTGAGACTGAACCAATCCATAATAGAGAGTTTTTAGGATGTTTATGGAGACAGTATCTCTTAGATTTTTTATAATATAGCAGACAGTGCTCAATTTTGTGCAAACCATATTTATATGCGCTTCCCATGTAAGCTTTCAATCCAAGGTGACACCTAGGAACTTGGTAGTTGTTATACTCGGGATGGATTTATTTAAAATTTTAAGGTACAGATCATAGTTAGTCACAATATTTTTTGGCAGAAAACATATATAGCATGTTTTATTTACATTTAAATTTAATCCGTTGTTGCTACAGTAATGACTCATTTCCTGTGATGCATTGTTACTATTTATGACAATTATATATATTTATGACATTAGCATATTTGTATCATCTGCATATAGAAGAAGTTGATTTGAAGTGATACATGTGTTGGATATATCGTTAATAAAAATTATAAAAAACAGAGGTCCCAGAATCGAGCCTTGAGGCACTCCCAGGTTTATATTTCTAGTTTTGGAGTTAACGCCATCTACAACAGTAGTTTGCGTGCGATTTTGTAGATATGAGGCTGCCCAGCTGTATGGTGCCCCTCTTACTCCAATGCCCTCTAATTTTGTAAGTAACAAACTATGATCTATAGTATCAAATGCACGACTTAAATCATAAAAAAGACCTAAGACATGACACTTGTTGTTTGGTGCATTATAGATAAAATCTATGCAATCTAAGATAGCAGTATCGGTGGATTTATTTTTTTGAAAACCATTTTGGACATTTGAGATCAAGTTAAAATTCTCTAGATAATTGATCAGTCTTATGTAATATGACCATTCAAAAATTTTAGCAATTTGACTTGATATTTATAATTAATAGTGTACACCAGCTAAGAATGATTCATTTACTAAGTATGCTAATGGCTCAGTAATAATGTCTTTTACTGATTTCATCACTTTTCCGTTGATGTCATTCCCAATTATTTCACTTATTTCTTGTGGTGTCGTCGGTGAATGTGTATGGAATTCATTATTTATATGGTTGTGTACATAGAGCAAACATTGCAGAGCATACATAACCGATAGCATTGGTATTTTTAACTTTATGTATAAATCTTTAGTTTTATCCTACCCCTCCTACAATTAGGACAGCCTTTCTTTGCAGACCAAAGAGTCTACATTTTCCCGCAGCATGCCCCTAGGCAAGCATTGCGTATGACAGTCTGGAATGGCACAAAGCAAAATATGTTGTTCTTAAAATTATCTTTGAGACAGAAAAGGAAAGTCGTCTCAAAGCATAAATGGTTGCTTCATCACGGTGAACGATCAGGTAGCGCTCACTGATCACATACTTAAACTACGCTTTTTGCATTGTCCTCATTGGCTTCTTGCATAATGATACGTGATCGCTCAGTTAGCGCTACCGCGTAATGAACGTGACCAATACTTTTTGATAGATTATCAGAAACATAATTGATATGAGCATTTCATTTCAAAGTGGGGGCTAAATGAACACCTAAGAATTTGGCACTGCTAGGGTTGTCAATGTTACTAATATCCTATGTGGATGAAATCAGTTTTATTGTTTTTGTTTCATTCAAGGAAAGCTTGTTTGAAGCAAACCATGTTTTAGCAGTTGACTGAATTTCTCTGCGCTGAATCTCTAGTTGTTTTACATTGTAATGAGTGCTACGTCCGAAGATGGTAAATAGCAAAAAATTAATGGTTTACTAAAATTTATATGCTTATTTCATAATTAATAAAGATCTTGATGGGCACGTCTCTCAGGGACCCGTAGCAAATATTTATTATAGTGTGCGGTTCGAGATAAAAGTAGAAACCAACCAATGAGTCCAATTCGAAAAATATATTACAAAATAATAAATGTACACACATGTATTCAGTACCATATGGTATTAATTTATAGTTACATAAAAAACAGAACAAAAAGACAATGAGTGGCAGAAGCAAAGATAACTTATTAAATTAATAATGAAATTGATAATATATATATAGAAAAATATATATTTAATAAAACCAGTGCTAGGGCACTTATTTTGGTGCAAAATTTACGGTACTATGATGTAAGCTATAATTACTAGTTAAAGATATATACATATTATTTGTATAAATGGTTAATAATAATAATAATAATTTTTTTTTTTAAGTAAAACCAGTCGTCCTTCTCCCTGCCTCCGATACCAGAGAGGGTACGCTGGGAGCGCCAGTAACCACTCTCTACACCGTAGAGTCAGTGATCACTGGTTCCGTGACTCGTGTGCCCTGAGCAGACGCAATGAACCAAGAATGACAGCCTTCTGCATTCTCCCGGCTAGGACTTCTGCCGATTGTCGGCATGCCAGTATGATGTTTAATTCCGAAAGCAGCGTGTGTCTCGTTCCACCGAGAGCTCCTATAATCAGTACAACCAGCTTGACAGTATGGTCTGGATACAGTCTGCGGAGTTCGAAGAGTAGGTCTCGATATTTTGTCCACTTTTCTTCCTCCTTCAAGACAATGTTGTTCTCCGCGGGAGCCGAGAACTCTATGACGAACATTGTCTTGAGTTGGTGGTCTATGAGGACTACGTCAGGCTTGTTTGCCTGTATTTGCCTGACCGTGGGAAACGAGTAGTTCCAATAAATTAGACACCTCTCATTCCCCACAACGGACTCAATATCCCCCGGAGCATAAGGCAGCACTGGTGTCTCGTCTATCTCATACGAGTGCCTCAGATGGTAGTAAAGCACTCGTAGTGCTCCGTCGTGCCTTTGGATATAAGCGGAGATTGCATATGTTGGGCAGGCCGACAACAAGTGCATAAGCGTCTCCGGCGCTCTGCGGCAGGCCCTGCACCTGACGTCAGCGACCTCCATACCCATGACACGACTTCGATAGACGAGGGTGTTGAATACACCGTCCTGGCAAGCCAATATAAATCCCTCGGTCTCAGACTTCAGCCCGGCTGACCTTAAGAAGGCGAAGGTCAGCCTTTCAGATAAGCCAAGTTCTTCTATATTTCTATAGAAGACACCATGCAGTGGCTTATCCGAGTGGAGCTGCAGAAAGATGGTTTGTTCTGCAGCTTTTATTTGGGCTTTCCGTCCAAGGCCTCCCTGATGTCGTGGGAGATATAACCGTGGAACGGACGATTTAGGATGCAGGCTCCTATTGAGGTGCATCTTTCTCCGGGTTCCTACATCGAGTTGACGCAGCTCCTCTCGAGTCAACTTCACTACTCCAAAGGAGTAGAGAAGGATCGGAACGGCAAGCATATTAGTAGCAGACACCTTGTTCTTCCCCGACAGTTCTGAAGACCAGATCTGTCGGAGTTGGTGCTGATACTTGCCGCGGAGAGCGTTTTTCACTACACCCACTTCTTGGGTGGAGCGTTGCTCGACACCCAAGTAAGTGTACGACTCTCCGGCATCTAGGTGGTGTAGGATGCTTCCGTCTACGAGCTGCTCGTCCTCGCCGTAGTCCCCACATCGTCCTCTCTTGAGATGGACCAATGCACATTTGTCCAATCCGAACTGCATACCGACAGCCTGCGTGTACTCCTGTACCACCCTAAGGGATTGTTGGAGATCCCTTTCTCCGGAGGCATAAAGTTTAAGGTCATCCATATAAAACAAATGGGTGACCTTATGCCTCCTGTCGCCGGGGGTACCACAGTTGTAACCGCGGGTTTTCCGGAGCGAGACGGATAATGGCAGTAGCGAGATGCAAAACAACAGGGGGCTGAGGGAATCTCCTTGAAATACTCCCCTTTTGAACGTTACCGGCTCTGTTTGGACTCTATCATTACCAGATGTTATGGTAAAGCGAGTCCTCCAGAGCGGCATCAGATCTTTAATGCATCCGCATAAATGACCTGAGCTCTATAGTTCAGTGTAACCACCTTTTTTTGCTGATGATTTGAAGATATACACCGAAATACAAAATTTAGGTGATAGGCAGAAGTTGCAAGCTGATTTGAATAATATTCAAGTCTGGTGTGTAAATAATAAGTTACATTTAAATCCTGTGAAATGCAAATTTTTAAGTTTCACAAGGAATCAGTCAGTTTGTGAATATCACTATCAAATCGACGGTAATTTACTAACACGCTGCACTACTTACAAAGATTTAGGTATAAAATTTGATGCTCAATTTACTTTTAGATATCACATAATAGAGAAAATATCAGACGCATTGAAAATGTTTGGCTTTATTATCAGGAACTGTCGAAATTTCACGGAGATTAATGCTTTTAAAGTTTTATACTATTCTTATGTGCGTACTAAACTGGAATATGCGTCTCTAGTTTGGTACCCTAACTACAATTGTCACAAAGATGCAGTTGAGCGGGTACAGAGAAGATTTTTAAGATACTTGGTATTTAAGCTGGATGGTGAGTATCCTGTAAGAGGAATTGATTATATGTACCTGACAGAAAGGTTTAATATTATGAGCCTAGACACAAGGAGGAAATGTGCCTCATTATCATTTTTATACAAATTGCTACACAACGAAATTGATTGTCCTGAATTATTAGCTCAGATTAACTTTTATGTACCTAGACAGGGTTCTAGACAACATGTATTTTTTTATAACAACATTGCGAGAACAAATTTGTTATTAAGGTCTCCGGTGTATGTAATGTCGAACAATTTTAACAATATCTCTCATTTATGTGATATTAACAACTGTACTTTAAAGGAGTTAATGAATAAGGCAGTCATTGTGGATGAATAATTGAAATAGTATAGTATAGTATCAATATCAATTGCTCTGTGTAATTTCAGTGAAAACAGTGGTTTTTTAAACAAAACAAAAATTGAATTTTATATAAAACTATCCATAAACCTATCACAGATTTAATAACATAAAAATTAGTGCATTCATTTATAAACAAGGACCAAAAATTATAATAATTGTAAACTTCAACAACCTACAAAGCTATATAAAAAAAAACACCACAAAAAATAATCTTATCAAGAACTGTCTTATCAAATAAGTACAAAACCTCTCATATTACTACTATACAGGACGGATTTTTCCAATAACCTACTGGCCTAATAAAATAACTTAAATGTTAAAGCTATGGAGTGTACAAATTTTGAATATTGTAAAAATAATAATCTGGATCCCAAACAGATCTATATCTGTGACAAATGCACTAAAAAGCACTGTAAGTCATGTTCCAATCTCTCAACAGCTGAAATAAGAGTATTAGAACTCAACAACAGAAGACTTCGATACCTCTGTCTTGACTGTTGTCATGTGATTAATCAGGCTGATAAAATAGCCAAAACTAATTTACTGCTAATAGAGGAAAATAATAAATTAAAAAATAAGATACAGGAACAAGCAAATCTTATTAAGAAAATTGAAGATGTAAAGCTCACCCTATGCAATAAATATGAAAAATTACATGCCGAAGCCCAAAATGAAAGACAATTAATAAGCGAAACTACTAAAATATTGAAAGATAGTAATATAGATCTTATTAGGCTCTTAACATCAACAGGAAAACCAAATCAGGGTACTAAGATAGCAGCATCCAGCATTACGAAGCCCAATAACCCAGTGAAAATCAACAAAACCCGTTCTGAAGTCTCAACGATCGACTCTGATCCAAACAAACTTGCAAATAATACCACATATGCCTCTCCAAACACTAGAACACGGTTAGTACCCCTACCGCAGAATACAAGCACGCGGCCTGCTAACACTCAAATCAGTCAAGGTGAATGCGTAGCCAAATCACCACCAAATGCCAGCAGCAGTAGTATAACAACTACAGCTACATCCTGGGCACAAGTAGCGAGTCGTCCACCAGTTACAACTCAATTACCACAAATAAATGTAAACTCTCGTAGACCAAAAAGAAATATTTTCATAGGAACTGGCGAAACAACTGAAAATGAAAGTTTTATAGGCAGAGATGATAAAAACAAAAAAGTTTGGCTATTTATTTCCAGAATACCAGACACAATTGATGAAACCATTGTTAAGAACTACATTAAAAAGAAATCTAATATCACTTATGAAGATGACCTGATAGTAAAACATATTCCAACTAAAATAGAACAATCAAGACCTAATAGTAAGTGCTTCCAAGTAGGATTATGTTATGATTTATTAGACACCGTATATCAAAAAAATTTCTGGCCTCGTAATGTTGCATTCGAGAGATATAAATTTAGAAGACAACCCAGACAGGATGTTAGAACTTCGGAAGAGACAGAAAATGATTTTTTAGGGAACTAACCCACAGTGTGGAAAATTTATCGAGTATAACAAATAAATCCTATTATGATTTTAGAATACTGCACCTGAATATACAAAGCATTCGTAATAAAACCACTGAATTAGAAATCTTTCTAAATGATCATAAATATGACTTTTTATTAATAAATGAACATTGGTGTGCTAACGATGAACTAGGTTATGTAAGCATTAGTAATTATTGCCTTATTTCAAATTACTGTAGAACTAGAACAGTTCATGGTGGGGTAGCCGTATATGCGTCTGAGGGCCACATAAACTGTATAAATTTAGAACATATAACAAAACTTTCTGTTGAATCGCATTGTGAGATAGCTGCTGTTGAATCAGGTAATGTAAGATTGATGACTATTTACAGACCGCCAAATGGTGATTATGATTTATTTTTGGAGACACTGTCTTATGCACTGGATGCCTTTTCTAGGAGTGACAGAGTAATGTTTGTATCTGGAGACTTTAATGTTTATTTTCATAAGCGTAACGAACAGCGTTCAACACTAATCTTGGACACATTCAGATCATTCGGGTTTTCTTTAACTTACACCGGACTAACTAGAAATAACCACTGTCTAGACAATATTTTTACGAACATCAATACTAATAAATTTCGTACGCAGTCAGTCGATACCAAGTTATCCAATCATTTGGGTATATTTCTTGAGGCAAATATTGAGTTCATAACTCCCACTAGGAGAATATTTTATAGACCTATTCATGATCGCGGACTATCTGTATTAAGTAATTATCTTGGCACAATTAACTGGAATTTCATTTTCGACTCCAATATAAATATTAACAATCGTTTTATGAAATATATCGGCATTATTACAGATGCCATAGACTCCATATTTCCATTAAGATCCCGTGTTGTGAATAGCTCCAACGAATTAAACATTAATTGGTTTAACAATGATCTCCGGTCTATGCGTGACCACCTTAATTTCTTACACACATTTTATAAAAGAAATCCCACCGATAATAACAAGGCCATATTAAACAATTACAGGCTCAACTACCGTCACAAAATAAATAACGCCAAAATGACATCCCACGATAACTTTATAAAAAGTCATAATAATCCACAACAAGCTATGTGGAAAATTGTTAACAGTTACAGAAAAATGTCGAGTACTCGGACAAATAACATTTCCAGTGAACAGTTCAACAATTATTTCACGAATGTAACTGATACTATCACAAATGAATTACCTCCTTGTAATGTTCACTACAGTGATTATTTAGATAACTTTAGCCAGTCCAACCAATTTCACTTTAATGAAGTAACCTATCTTGAGGTATCTGAGATAATAACTAATCTCAAAAATAAAAAAAGTAAAGATGCCTATGGTATATCTATTGTAATCATCAAAGGTATAGTGCAATCCATTTTAATTCCTCTTACTCATTTAATTAACTTATGTATTTATAATAATATATTTCCAGAATGTTTAAAAATTTCTAAAGTAGTACCTGTCTATAAGAAAAATAATATTGATGATCCCTCAAATCACAGACCAATATCTGTAATACCCTGTCTCGCCAAAATTTATGAAATGATACTTAAAAATCAAATGACATTCTATCTGGAAGAAAATAACCTTCTCATTTTGAATCAGTACGGTTTTCGAAATAAATTATCAACAACCCTTGCCATTCATAAATTAACAGATTTAATAAATGCTGGTTTTGAAGATGGCAAATATGTCTGCTCTTTGTTCCTAGATCTCACTAAGGCATTTGATTGCGTGTCCCATGAAATACTTATTGATAAATTAAGCTGCTACGGCTTCACTGAAGAAAGCAAATCTCTCTTGAAATCATACCTTAGTGACAGACAACAATTTGTTCTTAATAATGGCGTTAAATCAAATATTTTAAAATTAAAGCATGGTGTACCACAAGGGTCCGTACTGGGCCCCATACTGTTTTTAATATACATCAATGATTTTCCCCAATCAATTAAAGACAATGTTACTGCAATATTATTTGCCGATGATACCAATCTGACTTTGTCTAATGGCAATATCGATGTATTGCTAAATGAGGTACAGCACACTGAATTGGATTCGCGGAACTGGCTTATCTCTAATAAGTTATGTCTAAATGTGTCCAAGACTGAAACAATGATATTTAGCTTGCGCAGTTTGGAAGAAGTAAATAATCCAGAGTCTATTAAGTTCCTTGGAATTAATTTAGACTCCAAGTTATTGTGGGAAAATCATGCCATTTGTGTGAGAAACAAAATCTCCAAATACACTTACTTGTTACGAAACCTTGTTGGCAAAGTTTCACAAAATACCCTAACCACTGCATATCATAGTTTTATCCACTCCACTTTATCATATGCGATTCTAGTCTGGGGACATGCCCCAGCTTGTGCTACTGTATTTTCTGCACAGCGGAAAGCAATACGAGTCATTTCTGGACTAAAATACAGAGATGATTCCAAAGAACAATTTATTGCTTTAAAAATTATGACTGTACCTTGTACCTATATATACCAGTGTCTGAATCATGTAAAAAAAAATGAGAAATCATCTGAAAGCAGAAGCCATATACACTCTTATGAAACCAGAAACAGAGATAATTTAAACATAAACTTTCATCGATTAAATAGAACTAGAGATGGCACTAGCTACTTAAGTTTACAGTTTTATAATGCTTTACCATCAGAAATAAAGTCATTAAATGAAACCAAGTTCAAAATGATCATAAAGAAATATTTATTGAATAATGCTTTTTATAGTACAAAGGAATTTTTGGATAGTAACTTTTCCTCAATTTGTAGATTCATGCAGTACTCTAGGTGATAAATTTCCATACATGTTAAATTTGTTTCATTTGTTATGTTAGATCCTTTTATTAAATAATATGTGTCATCAGTATACTCATGTTTAGTTAGTGCTGTTTGTGTTTTATACATTTTATATTTTTACAATTATTTTAACTTTATAAGTATAGAATTTGACGTGGGTAAACACCTATGTGTATTTTAACACCAATAAAGAATTGAATTGAATTGAATTGAATTGAGGAACCTATGTAGTCATACAGGTACTTATGTATTTACTTGTTGTCTCTATATTTGTAACGTACTAATTGTCATGTACTTTATATTACAGCGTTTTATGTATTTTAATATGTTATGTACTTTATATTTTAGCATTTTATATATTTTAATATTTTTCTGTTATATTGCTCTGTAAATGGTTTATACTGTTGGGCAATAAAGCTATTATTATTATCCTTTCCTTATATCACAGATTGCTCTGGTTTTTAAGCAGTTGACATCGGTCCAAAAACAAGATGCCACGCTTCCTTGCAGGCGTGTAAACGCTTTTATTTCTATTGGCCAAGTACTCGACGAACTATGCTGCATGTATCTAGTAGTACAGATTTCTGAATCGTAATGTATAGGCTCTTTTGCATCTTCAAGGTCTTCAGGCCTTCGTGTAGTTTATATGGTATTTCCCCAGTCGCTCCTACTACTATTGGTACTATAACTACGCTATCCATTTTCCACATCTTTTTGATCTCATCTGCCAGTGGCAGGTACTTGTTAATCTTTTCCGCTTGTGTTTTCTGCAGATTCACGGGTAGTGGCACAGCCACATCGATTATATAGGTCCTCCTATCATTTTTCAGAGTCAATACTATGTCAGGTATGTTGTTGGATATTGTCCTGTCCGTTATTATAGGCCTGTTCCAGTATAGTCGAACACTTTCGTCTTCACATATTGCTGGAGGTTCATACTGGTAGTACGGAGTCGTCTCAGTTAAATCCATGTACTCCACTCGCAGATTTTGCTGGATTATTCCGGCTACTCTGTTATGCCTGTCTAAATATGCCTTTGGCGCAAGTATTGAACAACTCGATAAGATGTGATCGAGGTACTCGTCCTTTTCGCCACACATGCGACACTTCGTGTTCTCTCCTCGTTCTTTAAGGATGTTCCTCCTGTAGATTTTAGTGGGAATAACTTGATCTTGCAAGGCGGCGATAAATCCTTCTGTTTCAACAAACAGGTTTCCGGTCCGTAGGTAGGCTGTAGATCCTTCCGTATCTATTGGTTCGCTCTCGATGGTGCTGATATATCGACCGTGTAGTGGTTTGCTTCTCCACTTGGCTTTTAGTGCTTGTGGTGTTTGTACCACCACGGCTGGGTCATAGTTGTTATCTGACAGCCTCAGTGGTGTTAAGTTACTGTCTATTGCCACTACCGCTTGATGGAGACTACTTATGCCTGCCCTTTCATGGAAGTACTTACGCAGGTTCATTACCTGTCCTACGTGTTTAGCAAGAATATTTGGTATTCCCCTGCCTCCTTGGCTTCTTGGAAGATGGAATCTTTCAACTGACGATTGTGGGTGATGCGCACGGTGCTTACGGAACTCCTTCCTAGTTTTCGTGTTTAGGTCTTCAAGTTCGGTTGTAGTCCATTTTATAACTCCAAAGGTGTATGTGAGTACTGGTGTTGCGTAGGTGTTTATTGCCTTCGCTGTATTTCTTGCCGAGAGCTGGGACTTCAGTATATTTCTCAACCTGCGCACATATGTGGTTTTTGCAGTTTCCTTCGCTGTTTTGTGGTCTATTCCCCTTGCTTGAAGATAACCTAGGTATTTGTACTTTTCTTCCACTTCCATTCCTTCGATTGTCCCTTGGTCTATATTTACAGTATAGCCGGTGTGTTCTACCCAAACGCCTTTCTCCATACAGCTTATTTTGCATTTGTTTAGCCCAAATTTCATTTTTATGTCACTACTAAAACAGCCAACACAAGATAGTAGGTCGTGTAGGTGGTTCTTTTTCCTCGCGAACAGCTTCAAGTCATCCATGTACCATAGATAACTTAATTGCTGGTTGCTTTGCGACAGAGTATATCCCTTCTTCTGTTTGTTAAGCATAGTTGTTAGTGGGCGTAGTGCCAGGCAAAACCACAGAGGGCTGAGGGCATCACCTTGGAATATACCTCTTTGTATTTTAATTTCTCCTGCGTTTATGGCGTTATTATTTGTACTTAGTAATAAAGTTGTTTTCCATAACGACATCACATGCTTCAAAAAGTTAATTATATGGTTGTCGATCTTATACAGCTCAAGTACCTCTACTAACCAAGTGTGGGGTACGCTGTCAAATGCTTTTTGGTAATCAATGTACGCAGTGTACAATGAGCTTTTAGTTTTTTTGGCTCTGTTCATAACGATCGAATCAATTATAAGCTGTTCCTTACATCCCTGTGACCCTTTACGACATCCCTTCTGCTCTTCATCTAGTAATTCGTTTGCCCCTAGATGTGTGTAAATTTTATTTGTTAAAATAGCTGTTAGTATTTTGTAAATTGTTGGAAGACAGGTGATCGGTCTATATAGGGAAGGATGCACGCATGGTCTTTGGAAGCAGGTACGTCACTCCCTCACTCAGAAATATAGGTACTTGCTCTGGATCGGCAAGTAGGCTGGTATAGCAGTGTGCCAGTTGCTCATGTACTGCATGAAACTTCTTGAACCAGAAATTTTGCAGCTTGTCCATCCCCGGTGCTTTCCAGCTCAGTGTTCTGCTTATAACCTCTTGGACTTCTTCTTTCGTAATTTTCCAGTCGAGCATTGTGGGCAAGTCCCTTACGTTATTTCTTTCATCTCGAAGCCATTTGGCCTGTTTATGGTTTACTGGATTACTCCAGACTCCCTCCCAGAAGTTTTTGATTTGCTCTTTTGAGGGTACTTCACCCTGTTCCAAATCTGCCTCAGTCGGTGCATCTATTCTTTTATAGAAGGTTTTTTGAGTAGTAGTAGTAGTATAAAGTTTTATTGGAAATTCCAACTGGCCAACGACCTAAGTCTTCCAGCCTGTCTACAATAATATTATATTTACAGTATATATTAATTTAAAATAAAATTCAATACATCATGTTTATAATAGCATTTTGAAAAAAAAAAAAAAAAAAGTGTATATATATGTACAATGTGTTATCGTGACTGTTTTATATTATTAAAGATTACGTAATAACATAAGAGATTCATATATTGTTTGGGTAGGGAATGTTCTTCTGGGCGGAATGTTGGGGTTGGTAGGGAAAGTTAAAGGACTTATTAATTCGATGTTAAACAAATTGTTGGCAAATCTTAGTGAAAGTCTTTGGAATCGGTTGAGTATAGGTTCAATTTTGGTTTTTTGATAGAGAAGGTTATTGGAGGGATTGTGTAAAGGATTATTAGGATGCCTAATTTTCGTAATTTTTCTCAAGCTACTTCTTTCCCCTACTTCAATGTTACATAATGCTGGTTTTCGACAATTCCCAAATAGAATAAAACCATATTCCAATATCGGTCGGCAAATCATTTTATAGATATTGGATGCTGTTGCTGTGTCTATGCCTTCATTTTTATATGTGAGAGATCTAAAATGTTTTGTCCTAGATATAATATTTTGCTTGCATAATTTGGTGTGTGACTTAAAGTTTAGCTTACTGTCAATATTGATACCCAGGTATTTGCAAGTTAGAGAAGGCTGGAGTGTCTGTTGAAGTAAATTAATCGATGGAGAGTTGTTCGTAACCTTATGGTTAAATATAATCAGGTGAGATTTATTTGGGTTTGGAGTAGTTCGCCATTTTCTCATCCAAAATAGTGTCTTATCCGAGAGATGTTGTAGATTTTCCATGGTTTTTTTCAAAGATTTTCCATGAGACAAGGCAATTATCATCAGCGAATTTTAGTATGTATGCGTTATGGTCAATACTCTGTGGATGTTCCAGATCGTAACTATATATATCATAACAGAATATATTGTATAGTACTGGAGAGAGAGGTGACCCTTGTGGTAAGCCTTGTTCAGGAGTGAATGAAGCAGATAATTTATTTTTAACTCGTACTTGTAGAGATCGGTTTGAAAGATAGTGTTTTAAAATCCATATAATATAGTCTGGGCAATGAATATGATGTAATTTATACAAAAGTCCATGATGCCAAACACTATCAAATGCTTTATTAATATCAAGAAATATGGCAGCCGACTTGTTTCCTAATTTATTATTTGTTTGGACATTATTTGTTAATATTATCAAGGGATGAATTGTAGCTGACCCATGTCTAAAACCAAACTGATAGTTAGGTATGCAATTACCAATAGATATCTCAATCCTGTTTTTAATAATTTTTTCAAAAATTTTTCCAATTACGGGCAATAATGTTATAGGTCGGTAGTTGGCTGGGTTAGAATGGTCAAGGTTTGCTTTCGGAATTGTAATTACAGTACCTTTTTTAAATTTTGGAGGAAAAAATGAATTTGTTAGGCAGTAATTGTAGATACGAATTATTTCTTCATGTATACCTGGACTTAATTTTTTTAACATGTTGTATGATATATTGTCATATCCAGGTGTAGTGTTCTTTTTTGTTGCAGTTGCAGCGTAGTATTCATTTGCATCTATAGGAGGGATAATATCTTCAAGATTTCTTTCTTCAAAATATGAGTTGAACCATTCGTCAATTTCGTTAAGGTGATTTATGTCGAAGTTTACGTTATCGCTAAACTGATACGATTTTTTAAAATGATTTGCGAATGAGTCTGCAATTTCCTGATCTGCTATTAAGGTCTTGTTATTTTCTATTAGGTGGTGACTGCTATTATGTTTTCGATATTTTGATAGTTTTTTTATTTGGTTCCAGTATTTTTTTCCTTTCGACTCCTTTATTTCTTGACATACTTCTAAATATTGAGAAGATCTATATTGTGATATTAATTTGTGAATGTCTTTGTTAAGGTCGTTAAATTTTCTTTTTAGAACTGGATCATTATTAACTTTGATTTCACGGTATAGTTGTTTTTTGATCTTGATTAACTTAATTATGAATGGTGGGAGTCTATATGCATAGTATTTTTTTGTGAATGTTGGTGTATTTTCACTTACAATTTGTTTAAGCTTCTCGAGGAAAAATGCAATGTATTGTGGGGATATTGGAATTTCGTTATCTATGTATTGCAGCATTTGTGCGTTTACACGTTCCATATTGCATTTGTTAAAATTGTATTTAATTTCCTCATCATCATCCACAGGGATTCAATCCAGATCAATAGAAAATTCTATGGCTAGGTGATCAGAGCATAAGTCTGGGATTAGGTTGATGTTTGAAATATTCGGTCTAATATTTTTTGTACAGAAAAATAAATCTGGAGTGGAATCTTCATTGTTTGCCATAATGAATGTGGGTGGAGTTGATATTTGCACAAAGTCTGAATTATTTAGAAAGTGTTGTATTTGTTTTTTCTTCCTGTTGGTGACGTTGAAATCTCCGATTAAGATTGCGTGTTCATATTGTGAAACTTTCACAAACAGATTATCTTCAATCGATGCACTGTTTGGATGAATGTACGTTAAGAATATATGAATTTTCTTGTCCTTGAAAGGCATCGTACAGTGTATAGTCTCATTTAACGGGTTATTTAGGTGAGGTGGATTTGCTTTACCAATTTTAAGAAATTTTTCACCTTGAATTAAACTTCCACCCCTTACATTTGTATTAACAATGTTGCCGTGCTTTTGAATTGTGATCCAGTCTCTATAATTTATAGGTGTATTTATCCCAGTTTTGGTTTCCACAAACATGTTGCAATTAATATCATTATGTTCTATGTAGTGGTTTATTAAATGCTTTTTTGAGTTGTAGCTGTTGATGTTGGCATATAGTATTTTGATTTTAGATGTCCCTGTGAATTTGAATACCTTCAGTTGGTTCTGTTGGTGTATCGTTGCTATTGAAGTTCAAATCAAACATAAGTATATAAAGACGATTTCCTACAAATGTGGGAATAGTGTTGATATTGTAATGATCTATAAATCTCTTTTGTAGCTTGGCTAGAAGTTCCTGACGGTTGTTGTTTTTAGGTTTGTTTATCTTATTTGTGTAAGTATCGATAATATGATCATGAATTGTTATTACTGAATGGATTCTGCTGTTTTTAGTAACTTTCTTGTCGAGTTCGGCCGATTTTTTGTTAATAGAGCGAATTTTGACATTCGGTATTCCTTCAATGGGTTTGGTAGGCCGTTGGGGACATTTTATAGACCAAGCAACATGTTCTGCAGAGCCACATGCTTTACAAGTTGGTGGAAGGTTGATTTTACACTCAATGTCCTTGTGGTCACCATGGCACTTGGAGCATTTTATTGGAGTATTACACTGGTCAGTGGTATGAGTAAACTTTGAACATTTTGCACATGGAACTGGTAGGGGTTCTGGTGGGTGGCTGGGGTAAACTGCGAAATATCTGCATTTGTAATACACTCCTTCATTAATTAGTTTTTCATATGATCTTATGTCACCTGTGATTATTCGAATATGTAGTGAGGGTTTGTTGGTTTTTTTAGATACTATGCGTTTACAATAACGGTGCACTATATTGGCGTTAAGTAAAATTTTGTTTATTTCTTTTTCATCTATGTCTATGTCCACCTGAGATATAACTGCAGAGTATGACTGTACTGTTGATATCTGATGTGTTGTATTTGGAGGAATGGTACTTTCTTCAAATGTGGAAATTTCCTTATTTTCTTTCAAGTGTTTCAATGCCATTTCTATGTGTTCTTTTGTATTATCTGACTTAATAATAAAGCCTTTCCTTGTTTGTATTATAATGTCTTGGACATTGGGAAACATTGAGCACCATTGGTCTGCGAGTTTCATGCGAGTTGTACCTTCAGGAGCTGTGGCGTAATAGACATAGCTGTACTTTTTCCTAAAGATGTTTTGCATAGCAACAGATAAATTTTTTGTCTTATTTGTGTTTTGGTTTTGTACTGTGTTGTTATTAAGAGGTATATTACATATTTCCATCCTTTCATTTGTGTTTTTTGGTGGTAAGTTTTTATTTTGTTTTGTTGATGGTTTTGAAAATACTGGTGCCTTATCTGATTGTTTAGAGGTTCCTGCTTGTGTGTTTACATTGGCTTTTTTTGATTGTGATGATGTTTTAAGTTTAACTCTTCTTTTTTTCCCAGTTTTTATTGTCCAGTCCTTATCTGTTGATTTCTCAGCTTGTGTTTCTGTCTCACTTGCACTAGTGGAACTCTCGGAAATTCCGCTCGCTTCTTTCTGGGACATTTTCGTCGTGAAAAAGTCCTCAAAATCCGCGGCGGAAACGTTTTTCAATGCACTATGGCGCTTAATTTTATGTAGAAATGACTGGGCACTTTTAAATGTTTATTATCACTATTAAATCAGTTTAAAAAATCCGCTATTTGACAGCTCTTTACTATTCAGAGTCGCGCGCGTGAATGAAGGCTTTTTGATTTTTAGCAAATAAGCTGTTTTGCTCTCGACGTGCGTTACTGATCTGGTACCTTTTCAGGCGTTTGGCCATGGCTGCAAGCTTCTGCTTAAGCATATCTAGTACCTCATTCAGGGTCGGGTCCATTTCTGATTTGTAGTGTGACATTAGTAATTTGGTTTTTGCTGTGACTTTTTCACTGGGCCGGTCTCTTTGGCTTTGCGTGAGTATTCCAATTTCTTTCCTGATTCTTTCAATTTTAGATACTAGTCGACGTTCCCATGGCGGACTTTTTATTTTCGTTGTTCTCTCTATTGCCTGTGATATCTTCTGCTTATTGAGGGTTAGTGTTGTATATGCACCCGCGTATATCAGGGCGTGGAGCTGTTCTATCGTTGTTTCACGCGTAATTTTTGTCTTTATAACCTCATTCACTTCATTCACTATCTTGTCTGTATCAGGTTTAAAATGTAACTTTGGCAATTTGGGTTTGGCTGACGGGTTTGATCCATCATATAGTAGAAGGTTTGTCTCAAATTCTTCCTGCGTTTTACTTGTTTGTGACTGCGGTGCACGGGTCTCCATGTCGTCTACATGTTCTTCCAAATCGACTGTTTCCTGTGTCTCTAATTAATTATTATTATTATCTCACTACGGGACCGGTGACCGCAAGACATCGGAGCAAGTGTACAATAAGCTCATGAGATGTCATGTCAAATGCCTTGCGGTAATCGATCCAGGCCATGGAGAGATTCCGCTTATACTGCACGGAGTCCTGCGTGACACATCTGTCAATCAACAGGTTCTCCTTGCAGCCAGCGACATCTCTCTTCGACCCTCGTTGCTCATATATCCGTTCGTAAACTGGATTAACTGCTTGGAGTACCCGCATGTACAAGATGCGTGTGAACACCTTGTAACATGCGTTTAAACAGGTTATCGGCCTATAGTTCTTTGGGTTGGACAAATCTCCGTTCTTGGGGATCAGCACTGTCCGCCCCTCAACAACCCAAGAAGGAATTTGCTGCTCCCCATTTAGCCAAGAATGAAACATTCTGGCCAAATGGTGGTGGGCACTGGTTAACTTCTTCCACCAAAAGTTATTAATCCCATCGGGACCTGGAGCAGCAAAATTCTTAGAGCCTTCAAGAGCTCTTCGAACCTCTTCTGGGGTTATTGGTTGGAAGGCTTTTGGCAAAAAAGGTTATTTTCCGCCAGCCCCCTATTATTTTTTTTTTTTTACAAAAAACCAGTCACCCTACTCTGTGGCTCCGACCCTCACAGAGGGGAGCTGGTAATACCAATAGCCACTCCCCACGCCCGTGGGGTGAGTGACTACCGGGTCCGCGAATCGTGTGCCCTGAGTAGACGTAATGAACCGAGGATGACAGCCTTCTGCATTCTGCTGGCTAAGATCTCTGCCGAATCTCGGCATGCCGGTATGATCTTTAGTTCTGAAAGCAGCGTCTGTCTCATTCCACCGAGGGCTCCTATAATCAGTACCACTATTTTAACAGAATGGCCTGGATAAAGCCTGCGGAGTTCGAAGAGTAAATCTCGATATTTTGTCCGTTTTTCCTCCTCTTTCAAGACAATGTTGCTCTCAGCGGGAGCTGAGAATTCCACGACATACATTGTCTTGAGTTGGTGGTCGAGGAGTACTATGTGAGGCTTGTTGGCTTGTATTTGCCTGACGGTGGGAAACGAGTAGTTCCAATAAATTAGGCACTTCTCATTCCCCACAACGGACTCAATATCCCCCGGAACGTAAGGCAGCACTGGTGTTTCGTCTATCCCATACGAGTGCCTTAGATGATAGTAAAGCACTCGTAATGCTGCGTTGTGTCTATGAATATAGGCCGAGACTGCGTATGTCGGGCAAGCCGACAGTAAGTGCATTACAGTCTCCGGCGCCCTGCGGCAGGCCCTGCAGCTGACATCAGGGACCTCCATACCCATGACACGACGTCGATAGACGAGAGTGTTAAATACACCATCCTGGCAAGCCATTATGAATCCCTCGGTCTCAGACTTCAGCCCAGCTGACCTTAAGAAGGCGAAGGTCAGCCTTTCGGATAAGCCGAGGTCTTCTATATTTTTATAGAAGATCCCGTGCAATGGCTTATCCTTATGGAGCTGCAGAAGGATGTTGTGTTCTGCAGCTCTAATGTGGGCTTTTAGTCGAACGGGTTCCAACTCGGTGACAGAGTCGGGGTTTACCCGCTCGACGTCGAAGATGAGACCAAGTTCATCGGCTGCTCTGCGTGCTGCCTTAAAGAGAAAAGCTCCTACCTCTGCATTTTCATGGTCTCGGACCATGCAGAGGAGGGGATCCGAACTCCTGATGACCTTACATGCTCCCTCCAGAACCATCCTGCTATGGAGACTCTCCAAGCTCAAGAGTCCACGGCCTCCCCGATGTCGTGGGAGATATAACCGTGGAACGGACGATTTAGGATGCAAGCTCCTATTGAGATGCATCTTCTTGCGAGTTACTACATCGAGTTGACGCAGCTCTTCTCTAGTCCACTTCACTACTCCGAAAGAGTAGAGAAGGATCGGAACGGCAAGCATATTTGTAGCAGACACCTTGTTCTTCCCCGACAGTTCTGAAGACTAGATCTGTCGGAGTAGGTGCTGATACTTGCCGCGGAGAGCGTTTTTCACTACACTGACTTCTTGGGTGGAGCGTTGCTCGACACCCAAGTAAGTGTACGACTCTCCGGCATCTAGATGGTGTAAGATGCTTCCGTCCACGAGCTGCGCGTCCTCTCCATAGTCACCGCATCGTCCTCTCTTGAGATGGATCAGTGCGCATTTGTCCAACCCGAACTGCATACCGACAGCCTGCGTATACTCCTGTACCACCCTAAGGGACTGTTGGAGATCCCTCTCTCCAGAGGCATAAAGTTTAAGGTCATCCATATAAAATAGATGGGTGACCTTATGCCTTCTGTCGCCGGGGGTACCGCAGTTGTAGCCACGGGTTTTCCGGAGCGAAACGGATAATGGCAGTAGTGAGATGCAAAACAGAAGGGGGCTGAGGGAATCTCCCTGAAATACTCCTCTTCTGAATGTTACCGACTCTGTTTGGACTCTATCGTTACCCGATGTTATGGTAAAGCGAGTCCTCCAGAGCGGCATCAGTTCTTCAATACATCTCACTACGGGACCAGGTACCACAAGACATCGGAGCAAGTGAACAATGAGCTCATGCGATGTCATGTCGAATGCCTTGCGGTAGTCGATCCAGGCCATAGAGAGGTTCCGCTTATACTGCATGGAGTCCTGCGTGACACATCTGTCAATCAACAGGTTCTCCTTGCAGCCAGCGACACCTCTCTTCGACCCTCGTTGCTCATATATCCGTTCGTAAACCGGTTCAACTGCGTGGAGCACCCGCATGTACAAAATGCGTGTAAACACCTTGTAACATGCGTTTAGACAGGTTATCGGTCTGTAATTCTTTGGGTTGGACAAATCTCCGTTCTTGGGGATCAGCACTGTCCGCCCCTCAACAACCCAAGAAGGGATTTGCTGCTCCCCATTTAACCAAGAATTAAATATTCTGGCCAAATGGTGGTGGGTGCTCGATAACTTTTTCCACCAAAAGTTATTTATCCCATCGGGACCTGGAGCAGCAAAGTTCTTAGAGCCATCAAGAGCCCTACGAACCTCTTCTGGGGTTATTGGTTCGCACACTTCCTGTGGTTGCTGAAGCCTTTGACAAAAGGCTTCAAAGTGTGCAAGGGCCGGAGAATCTCGGTTGAGTGGAAGCCTCTCCTCGTACAGCGTTTTCCAGAAGTTCTCCACCTGATCTGCAGTCGGCCGATTGTCTACAACACGCGGAGGCGGTTGGAAAAGGCGCGAGGGCTTATCGCGGAACAGTTTATTTTCCGCAAGCCCCCTCGCCCGCCTCACTAATGACTTTTTGCAAGTCACTAGCATCCGTATCCTGTCGAGACAGTGCTGTTTGGTGGTTCGCAGCACTGCCTCATTGAGTGTGTGATGGACGCGTCTTAAGTTGGCGGCTAATCGACGCACTTTAGGCGTGAACGGCCTGTTGGCCGCCATATAGTCCATCACACATTGGATACGGGATGCGTGTTGCCTCGCCGACTGGATCTTGGCTTCCATCTTTTGTATGCGCCGCTGCGCTCTCTCCTGTGGAGAAGAGGTATTTCGCCTCTCCACCTGAGACGAGCGTTGAGCAGCGGCATACACGGCACAATTTATGTGCCAGATGTCAGCCTCTTCTGGTAGCGCTGTACGAAGTTCAGCGTCCACTCTGGCCAGGTCTTGTGGCCCGGGGGTTTTCAGACGGTGTAACCCCCTTCTGGTACTGAGGCCCTCTGGTATTGGCGGAACGAGGAGAGCCACGTCCTCAACCGGTGAATGTGGCGGCTCTTCGGCCACCTCATTCACCGGCCCAGGAGCAGCCCTCACGTAGCCCCTACTACGAAGGTGGGATACATAGTCACGCAGATTTTATGGCGTGAAGGCGCTATGCTCTGGTAGCCTCTCACACCACAGAGCATGCATCCGCGCCATGTACCCCCTCCGCGCGGGCTCACTGCTTTCATAACAATGCAGAAGCTCATCCCTCAGTTCATCTGTCCACTCAAAGCGTCCTTGTTCATTGCGTACGTCGTCAACGGGCGGTCTATCCGGTTGGGCCCCACCACCTTGCCCTTGACCCCTATCCGAACGGGGTCGATCGTGGGGGCCCAGTCTTCGGCCTGCCGGAACCAAAGGTTAGAGCCTGTGGGTGGTTAGCCCAGCAGGCCCACGACCGACACCAGAGGGGAAGATGCTTTCCCCTCCCGGGTGCACTAGGGCTGCCGGTTCGGTTTTGCACCCCTAGCTGGAGTAAGTGGTGGCGCTACTCACCAAAGGCTTAATAGATGGAAGTTAGCCCCTCCTATTATTATTTTTTTTTTTATTTTTTACAAAAAACCAGTCACCCTACTCTGTGGCTCCGACCCTCACAGAGGGGAGCTGGTAATACCAATAGCCACTCCCCACGCCCGTGGGGTGAGTGACTACCGGGTCCGCGAATCGTGTGCCCTGAGTAGACGTAATGAACCGAGGATGACAGCCTTCTGCATTCTGCCGGCTAAGATCTCTGCCGAATCTCGGCATGCCGGTATGATCTTTAGTTCTGAAAGCAGCGTCTGTCTCATTCCACCGAGGGCTCCTATAATCAGTACCACTATTTTAACAGAATGGCCTGGATAAAGCCTGCGGAGTTCGAAGAGCAAATCTCGATATTTTGTCCGTTTTTCCTCCTCTTTCAAGACAATGTTGCTCTCAGCGGGAGCTGAGAATTCCACGACATGCATTGTCTTGAGTTGGTGGTCGAGGAGTACTATGTCAGGCTTGTTGGCTTGTATTTGCCTGACGGTGGGAAACGAGTAGTTCCAATAAATTAGGCACTTCTCATTCCCCACAACGGACTCAATATCCCCCGGAACGTAAGGCAGCACTGGTGTTTCGTCTATCCCATACGAGTGCCTTAGATGATAGTAAAGCACTCGTAATGCTGCGTTGTGTCTATGAATATAGGCCGAGACTGTGTAAGTCGGGCAAGCCGACAGTAAGTGCATTACAGTCTCCGGCGCCCTGCGGCAGGCCCTGCAGCTGACATCAGGGACCTCCATACCCATGACACGACGTCGATAGACGAGAGTGTTAAATACACCATCCTGGCAAGCCATTATGAATCCCTCGGTCTCAGACTTCAGCCCAGCTGACCTTAAGAAGGCGAAGGTCAGCCTTTCGGATAAGCCGAGGTCTTCTATATTTTTATAGAAGATCCCGTGCAATGGCTTATCCTTATGGAGCTGCAGAAGGATGTTGTGTTCTGCAGCTCTAATGTGGGCTTTTAGTCGAACGGGTTCCAACTCGGTGACAGAGTCGGGGTTTACCCGCTCGACGTCGAAGATGAGACCAAGTTCATCGGCTGCTCTGCGTGCTGCCTTAAAGAGAAAAGCTCCTACCTCTGCATTTTCATGGTCTCGGACCATGCAGAGGAGGGGATCCGAACTCCTGATGACCTTACATGCTCCCTCCAGAACCATCCTGCTATGGAGATTCTCCAAGCTCAAGAGTCCACGGCCTCCCCGATGTCGTGGGAGATATAACCGTGGAACGGACGATTTAGGATGCAAGCTCCTATTGAGATGCATCTTCTTGCGGGTTACTACATCGAGTTGACGCAGCTCTTCTCTAGTCCACTTCACTACTCCGAAAGAGTAGAGAAGGATCGGAACGGCAAGCATATTTGTAGCAGACACCTTGTTCTTCCCCGACAGTTCTGAAGACCAGATCTGTCGGAGTAGGTGCTGATACTTGCCGCGGAGAGCGTTTTTCACTACACTCATTTCTTGGGTGGGGCGTTGCTCGACACCCAAGTAAGTGTACGACTCTCCGGCATCTAGATGGTGTAAGATGCTTCCGTCCACGAGCTGCGCGTCCTCTCCATAGTCACCGCATCGTCCTCTCTTGAGATGGATCAGTGCACATTTGTCCAACCCGAACTGCATACCGACAGCCTGCGTATACTCCTGTACCACCCTAAGGGACTGATGGAGATCCCTCTCTCCAGAGGCATAAAGTTTAAGGTCATCCATATAAAATAGATGGGTGACCTTATGCCTCCTGTCGCCGGGGGTACCGCAGTTGTAGCCACGGGTTTTCCGGAGCGAGACGGATAATGGCAGTAGTGAGATGCAAAACAGAAGGGGGCTGAGGGAATCTCCCTGAAATACTCCTCTTCTGAATGTTACCGACTCTGTTTGGACTCTATCGTTACCCGATGTTATGGTAAAGCGAGTCCTCCAGAGCGGCATCAGTTCTTCAATACATCTCACTACGGGACCGGGTACCACAAGACATCGGAGCAAGTGAACAATGAGCTCATGCGATGTCATGTCGAATGCCTTGCGGTAGTCGATCCAGGCCATAGAGAGGTTCCGCTTATACTGCATGGAGTCCTGCGTGACACATCTGTCAATCAACAGGTTCTCCTTGCAGCCAGCGACACCTCTCTTCGACCCTCGTTGCTCATATATCCGTTCGTAAACCGGTTCAACTGCGTGGAGCACCCGCATGTACAAAATGCGTGTAAACACCTTGTAACATGCGTTTAGACAGGTTATCGGTCTGTAATTCTTTGGGTTGGACAAATCTCCGTTCTTGGGGATCAGCACTGTCCGCCCCTCAACAACCCAAGAAGGGATTTGCTGCTCCCCATTTAACCAGGAATTAAATATTCTGGCCAAATGGTGGTGGGTGCTCGATAACTTTTTCCACCAAAAGTTATTTATCCCATCGGGACCTGGAGCAGCAAAGTTCTTAGAGCCATCAAGAGCCCTACGAACCTCTTCTGGGGTTATTGGTTCGCACACTTCCTGTGGTTGCTGAAGCCTTTGACAAAAGGCTTGAAAGTGTGCAAGGGCAGGAGAATCTCGGTTGAGTGGAGGCCTCTCCTCGTACAGCGTTTTCCAGAAGTTCTCCACCTGATCTGCAGTCGGCGGATTGTCTACAACACGCGGAGGCGGTTGGAAAAGGCGCGAGGGCTTCTCGCGGAACAGTTTATTTTCCGCAAGTCCCCTCGCCCGCCTCACTAATGACTTTTTGCAAGTCACTAGCATCCGTATCCTGTCGAGGCAGTGCTGTTTGGTGGTTCGCAGCACTGCCTCATTGAGTGTGTGATGGACGCGTCTTAAGTTGGCGGCTAATCGACGCACTTTAGGCGTGAACGGCCTGTTGGCCGCCATATAGTCCATCACACATTGGATACGGGATGCGTGTTGCCTCGCCGACTGGATCTTGGCTTCCATCTTTTGTATGCGCCGCTGCGCTCTCTCCTGTGGGGAAGAGGTATTTCGCCTCTCCACCTGAGACGAGCGTTGAGCAGCGGCATACACGGCACAATTTATGTGCCAGATGTCAGCCTCTTCTGGTAGCGCTGTATGAAGTTCAGCGTCCACTCTGGCCAGGTCTTGTGGCCCGGGGGTTTTCAGACGGTGTAACCCCCTTCTGGTACTGAGGCCCTCTGGTATTGGCGGAGCGAGGAGAGCCACGTCCTCAACCGGTGAATGTGGCGGCTCTTCGGCCACCTCATTCATCGGCCCAGGAGCAGCCCTCACGTAGCCCCTACTACGAAGGTGGGATACATAGTCACGCAGATTTTGTGGCGTGAAGGCGCTATGCTCTGGTAGCCTCTCACACCACAGAGCATGCATCCGCGCCATGTACCCCCTCCGCGCGGGCTCACTGCTTTCATAACAATGCAGAAGCTCATCCCTCAGTTCATCTGTCCACTCAAAGCGTCCTTGTTCATTGCGTACGTCGTCAACGGGCGGTCTATCCGGTTGGGCCCCACCACCTTGCCCTTGACCCCTATCCAAACGGGGTCGATCGTGGGGGCCCAGTCTTCGGCCTGCTGGAACCAAAGGTTAGAGCCTGTGGATGGTTAGCCCAGCAGGCCCACGACCGACACCAGAGGGGAAGATACTTTCCCCTCCCGGGTGCACTAGGGCTGCCGGTTCGGTTTTGCACCCCTAGCTGGAGTAAGTGGTGGCGCTACTCACCAAAGGCTTAACAGATGGAAGTTAGCCCCTCCTGCTTATCTATTATTATTATTATTATTATTATTATTATTATTTTTTTTTTAAGTAAAACCAGTCGTCCTTCTCCCTGCCTCCGATACCAGAGAGGGTACGCTGGGAGCGCCAGTAACCACTCTCTACACCGTAGAGCCAGTGATCACTGGTTCCGTGACTCGTGTGCCCTGAGCAGACGCAATGAACCAAGAATGACAGCCTTCTGCATTCTCCCGGCTAGGACTTCTGCCGATTGTCGGCATGCCGGTATGATGTTCAATTCTGAAAGCAGCGTGTGTCTCGTTCCACCGAGAGCTCCTATAATCAGTACCACCAGCTTGACAGTATGGTCTGGATACAGTCTGCGGAGTTCGAAGAGTAGGTCTCGATATTTTGTCCGCTTTTCTTCCTCCTTCAAGACAATGTTGTTCTCCGCGGGAGCCGAGAACTCTATGACGAACATTGTCTTGAGTTGGTGGTCTATGAGGACTATGTCAGGCTTGTTTGCCTGTATTTGCCTGACCGTGGGAAACGAGTAGTTCCAATAAATTAGACACCTCTCATTCCCCACAACGGACTCAATATCCCCCGGAGCATAAGGCAGCACTGGTGTCTCGTCTATCTCATACGAGTGCCTCAGATGGTAGTAAAGCACTCGTAGTGCTCCGTCGTGCCTTTGGATATAGGCGGAGACTGCATATGTCGGGCAGGCCGACAACAAGTGCATAAGCGTCTCCGGCGCTCTGCGGCAGGCCCTGCAGCTGACGTCAGCGACCTCCACACCCATGACACGACTTCGATAGACGAGGGTGTTGAATACACCGTCCTGGCAAGCCAATATAAATCCCTCGGTCTCAGACTTCAGCCCGGCTGACCTTAAGAAGGCGAAGGTCAGCCTTTCGGATAAGCCAAGTTCTTCTATATTTCTATAGAAGACACCATGCAGTGGCTTATCCGAATGGAGCTGCAGAAAGATGGTTTGTTCTGCAGCTTTTATTTGGGCTTTCCGCCGAGCGGGTTCCAACTCGGTGACAGAGTCGGGATTATCCCGCTCAACGTCGAAGATGAGACCGAGTTCATCGGCTGCTCTGCGTGCTGCCTTAAACAGAAAAGCTCCTACCCCTGCATTTTCATGGTCTCGGACCATGCAGAGGAGGGGATCCGAACTCCTGACGACCTTACAGGCTCCATCCAGCACCATCCTGCTGTGTAGACTCTCCAAGCTCAAGAGTCCACGGCCTCCCCGATGGCGTGGGAGATATAACCGTGGAACGGACGATTTAGGATGCAGGCTCCTATTGAGGTGCATCTTTCTCCGGGTTCCTACATCGAGTTGACGCAGCTCCTCTCGAGTCCACTTCACTACTCCAAAGGAGTAGAGAAGGATCGGAACGGCAAGCATATTAGTAGCAGACACCTTGTTCTTCCCCGACAGTTTTGAAGACCAGATCTGTCGGAGTCGGTGCTGATACTTGCCGCGGAGAGCGTTTTTCACTACACCCACTTCCTGGGTGGAGCGTTGCTCGACACCCAAGTAAGTGTATGACTCTCCGGCACCTAGGTGGTGTAGGATGCTTCCGTCTACGAGCTGCGCGTCCTCGCCGTAGTCCCCACATCGTCCTCTCTTGAGATGGACCAGTGCACATTTGTCCAATCCGAACTGCATACCGACAGCCTGCGTGTACTCCTGTACCACCCTAAGGGATTGTTGGAGATCCCTTTCTCCGGAGGCATAAAGTTTAAGGTCATCCATATAAAACAAATGGGTGACCTTATGCCTCCTGTCGCCGGGGGTACCACAGTTATAACCGCGGGTTTTCCGGAGCGAGACGGATAATGGCAGTAGCGAGATGCAAAACAAAAGGGGGCTGAGGGAATCTCCCTGAAATACTCCCCTTTTGAACGTTACCGGCTCTGTTTGGACTCTATCATTACCAGATGTTATGGTAAAGCGAGTCCTCCAGAGCGGCATCAGATCTTCAATGCATCTCACTACGGGACCGGCGACCGCAAGACATCGGAGCAAGTGTACAATAAGCTCATGAGATGTCATGTCAAATGCCTTGCGGTAATCGATCCAGGCCATGGAGAGATTCCGCTTATACTGCACGGAGTCCTGCGTGACACATCTGTCAATCAACAGGTTCTCCTTGCAGCCAGCGACATCTCTCTTCGACCCTCGTTGCTCATATATCCGTTCGCAAACTGGGTTAACTGCTTGGAGTACCCGCATGTACAAGATGCGTGTGAACACCTTGTAACATGCGTTTAAACAGGTTATCGGCCTATAGTTCTTTGGGTTGGACAAATCTCCGTTCTTGGGGATCAGCACTGTCCGCCCCTCAATAACCCAAGAAGGAATTTGCTGCTCCCCATTTAGCCAAGAATTAAAAATTCTGGCCAAATGGTGGTGGGTACTGGTTAACTTTTTCCACCAAAAGTTATTAATCCCATCGGGACCTGGAGCAGCAAAATTCTTAGAGCCTTCAAGAGCTCTTCGAACCTCTTCTGGGGTTATTGGTTGGCACACCTCCTGTTGTAGATGAAGCCTTTGGCAAAAGGCTTCAAAGTGTGCCAGGGCCGGAGAGTCTCTGTTGAGCGGAAGCCTCTGTTCGTACAACGTTTTCCAGAAAGTTTCCACCTGATCGACGGTCGGTGGATTGTCGGCAACACGCTGAGGCGGTTCGAATAGGCGCGAAGGCTTTTGGCGAAAAAGGTTATTTTCCGCCAGCCCCCTCGCCCGCCTCACTAGTGACTTTTTGCAAGCCACTAGCATCCGTATCCTATCGAGGCAGTGCTGTTTGGTGGTTTGTAGCACTGCCCCGTTGAGTGTGTGATGGGCGCGTCTTAAATTGGCGGCTATACGTCGAACTTTAGGCGTGAAAGGCCTATTGGCCGCCATGTAGTCCATCACACATTGGACACGGGATGCGTGTTGTCTCGCCGACCGGATTTTGGCCTCCATCTTTTGTATGCGCCGCTGCGCTCTCTCCTGTGGGGAAGAGGTATTTCGCCTCTCCACCTGAGACGAGCGTTGAGCAGCGGCATACACGGCACAATTTATGTGCCAGATGTCAGCCTCTTCTGGTAGCGCTGTACGAAGTTCAGCGTCCACTCTGGCCAGGTCTTGTGGCCCGGGGGTTTTCAGATGGTGTAACCCCCTTCTGGTACTGAGGCCCTCTGGTATTGGCGGAACAAGGAGAGCTACGTCCTCAACCGGTGAATGTGGCGGCTCTTCCGCCACCTCATTCACCGGCCCAGGAGCAGCCCTCACGTAGCCCCTACTACGAAGGTGGGATACATAGTCACGCAGATTTTGTGGCGTGAAGGCGCTATGCTCTGGAAGCCTCTCACACCACAGAGCATGCATCCGCGCCATGTACCCCCTTCGCGCGGGCTCACTGCTTTCATAACACTGCAGAAGCTCATCCCTCAGTTCATCCGTCCACTCAAAGCGTCCATGAACATTGCGTAAGTCGTCAACGGGCGGTCTATCCGGTTGGGCCCCACCACCTTGCCCTTGACCCCTATCCGAACGGGGTCGATCGTGGGGGCCCTCTTTTCGGCCTGCCGGAACCAAAAGTTAGAGCCTGTGGGTGGTTAGCCCAGCAGGCCCACGACCGACACCAGAGGGGAAAATGCTTTCCCCTCCCGGGTGCACTAGGGCTGCCGGATCGGTTTTGCACCCCTAGCTGGAGTAAGTGGTGGCGCTACTCACCAAAGGCTTAATAGATGAAAGTTAGCCCCTCCTGCTATTTATTATTATTATTATTATTATTATTATTATTTTTTTTTTTTTTCTCCATATGGGGTTTCCACTTAGTGGGGTCAAATTCACCAATCACTAAGCTCAGGTATCAATTGCATCAAATAACATTCGTGGACTCCGCTTCGGTGTTTCAGACCGCCATGTTTTCCGGTAAGTTCAACGTCTTCCTCACTATTCTACATGTCTCTAATATGACAGACTTTTGCATAGTTGTAAGAATGCCTTTTTCTGTAAGTTTAATCTCTTCTAAATTCGTTCTCAGGTTTTTTGTTGTTAGCCCGGTCGCCGAGATGACTAGTGGTATGATGTGTACTGTTTTTAATTTATATTGTTTTCGAAACTCTTCGGATAGTTCGTAATATTTGTTAATCTTGTCTGTCTCGGTCTTTTCTAGGTTGTGATCATTCGGATGTGCGATGTCGATGAAATAACCCACTTCCTCTTTTTTGTTCACCACCGTTATGTCCGGCCTGTTGTTCGCTACCGGCCTATCTGTGAGGATTGTGGTGTCCCAGTATAGACGGTATATATCATTTTCTAAGATCGGGAATGGTACATATTTGAAGTACTGTTCTCGCTGTTGCCTCAAGTTGTATAAGATTGCCAGCTCTTGATGGATTATGCTGGCTGTGAGATTGTGTCGTTTTAAATACTCAGTTGGTGCTAAAAGTGTACATCCAGCTATGATGTGTTCAATGGTTTCTGAATGCTTGTGACACATTCGACAGAGATCGCTATTAATGGCAACCCTATGGATATGTCTGATGTGATTTCTTGTTGCGATCACGTTGTCCTGAATTGCCACTATAAACCCTTCGGTCTCTCCATATAGGTAACCTTTTCTGAGCCATTCTGTGGATGTTTCCTGACATGCTTTTAACAGTTGGTTCGGATATCTTCCGTGTAAGGGCTTGGCCAGCCATCGGTCTCTTACATCATTAATGGCTCGTGAGTCTCCCCCGTTTCCTTCGTTGAGATGGATTGCTGAGTATTTATCCAGCGCTACAATAGCACCATGCATCGGAGACGATGCCACTTTTTCCCCGAAATATTTTTTCAGCTTGGCAACTTGCTTATAGTAGAGGTCTTTTACGTTTACAAGTCCTCTGCCGCCCATATATCGTGGCAGGTATAGTCTCTCTGTGCAGGCCTCAGGATGATGCAGTCGGTGTTCTGTTAACTTAACCCTAATTGTTCTATTCAGTGCCTCTAAGTCAGTGTCAGACCATCTTATTACTCCAAACGAGTACCCAATGACCGGTACTACCCAGGTGTTTATCGCTTTCATCTTATTTTTTCCGGTCAGTTCAGTTTGCAGAATTTTTCTTAATCTAATTTCTAGTACTCTCTTCAATTTCTGTTTCGTCTCTCTCACATTGATAACCAGTTGTTGGTCGTATCCCAGGTATTTGTATAGGTCATTATTAAGATATTTAATACCGGTGTTTTCCAAGTTGTCATATTCTTTAGGTCTTCCTCGGTGTGCTATGAGCTTATTATTTTTTTTTTTTTTTTTTTTTTTACAAAAAACCAGTCACCCTACTCTGTGGCTCCGACCCTCACAGAGGGGAGCTGGTAATACCAATAGCCACTCCCCACGCCCGTGGGGTGAGTGACTACCGGGTCCGCGAATCGTGTGCCCTGAGTAGACGTAATGAACCGAGGATGACAGCCTTCTGCATTCTGCCGGCTAAGATCTCTGCCGAATCTCGGCATGCCGGTATGATCTTTAGTTCTGAAAGCAGCGTCTGTCTCATTCCACCGAGGGCTCCTATAATCAGTACCACTATTTTAACAGAATGGCCTGGATAAAGCCTGCGGAGTTCGAAGAGCAAATCTCGATATTTTGTCCGTTTTTCCTCCTCTTTCAAGACAATGTTGCTCTCAGCGGGAGCTGAGAATTCCACGACATACATTGTCTTGAGTTGGTGGTCGAGGAGTACTATGTCAGGCTTGTTGGCTTGTATTTGCCTGACGGTGGGAAACGAGTAGTTCCAATAAATTAGGCACTTCTCATTCCCCACAACGGACTCAATATCCCCCGGAACGTAAGGCAGCACTGGTGTTTCGTCTATCCCATACGAGTGCCTTAGATGATAGTAAAGCACTCGTAATGCTGCGTTGTGTCTATGAATATAGGCCGAGACTGCGTAAGTCGGGCAAGCCGACAGTAAGTGCATTACAGTCTCCGGCGCCCTGCGGCAGGCCCTGCAGCTGACATCAGGGACCTCCATACCCATGACACGACGTCGATAGACGAGAGTGTTAAATACACCATCCTGGCAAGCCATTATGAATCCCTCGGTCTCAGACTTCAGCCCAGCTGACCTTAAGAAGGCGAAGGTCAGCCTTTCGGATAAGCCGAGATCTTCTATATTTTTATAGAAGATCCCGTGCAATGGCTTATCCTTATGGACCTGCAGAAGGATATTGTGTTCTGCAGCTCTAATGTGGGCTTTTAGTCGAACGGGTTCCAACTCGGTGACAGAGTCGGGGTTTACCCGCTCGACGTCGAAGATGAGACCAAGTTCATCGGCTGCTCTGCGTGCTGCCTTAAAGAGAAAAGCTCCTACCTTTGCATTTTCATGGTCTCGGACCATGCAGAGGAGGGGATCCGAACTCCTGATGACCTTACATGCTCCCTCCAGAACCATCCTGCTATGGAGACTCTCCAAGCTCAAGAGTCCACGGCCTCCCCGATGTCGTGGGAGATATAACCGTGGGACGGACGATTTAGGATGCAAGCTCCTATTGAGATGCATCTTCTTGCGGGTTACTACATCGAGTTGACGCAGCTCTTCTCTAGTCCACTTCACTACTCCGAAAGAGTAGAGAAGGATCGGAACGGCAAGCATATTTGTAGCAAACACCTTGTTCTTCCCCGACAGTTCTGAAGACCAGATCTGTCGGAGTAGGTGCTGATACTTGCCGCGGAGAGCGTTTTTCACTACACTCACTTCTTGGGTGGAGCGTTGCTCGACACCCAAGTAAGTGTACGACTCTCCGGCATCTAGATGGTGTAAGATGCTTCCGTCCACGAGCTGCGCGTCCTCTCCATAGTCACCGCATCGTCCTCTCTTGAGATGGATCAGTGCGCATTTGTCCAACCCGAACTGCATACCGACAGCCTGCGTATACTCCTGTACCACCCTAAGGGACTGTTGGAGATTTATTTTTTATTATTATTATTATTATTATTATTATTATTTTAAACTCCATTTCTCGGGTAACATGGCTATCAAAACGGGCACTAGGCCAAGCTTCAATTCGCCTCAGATGTGCCTCTCAAGAAAGATCTTACAATGTTCGTGGTTTGCAACAATGTAGCTTTTTGCATGATCAGGTAAGTATGTTCTGGTAGTTCTAGAGCTTTAATGTTTTTCTTTAATGTTTTCGGGATGAGACCAGTAGAAGAGATTATTAAAGGAATTATGGTGGCGGTTTCAAGATTCCAGAGACGTTCTACTTCGTTGGCGAGGGCTTCATATTTATCCATTTTTTCTTCATATTTGCGGGCCAAATTGTGGTTGTTGGGGATGGAAATATCGATTAAGTAAGCCCTTTTTTTCATCTTGTCTATCAAGGTTATATCTGGTCTGTTGTGTATGATGGTTCTGTCTGTTAAAATTCCTTTGTCCCAGTATATTTTGTAGTTGTTGTTTTCCACAACTGGGTTTGGTACGTGACGGTAATACGCAGTTTTTACATTGCTCTCAGGTATGTATTTTTTTAGCAGTTCTAAATGGACCACATTTGCAACTTGATTGAGTCTCTCAATGTACTTAGTTTTTGCAAGTTTCTCGCAGCCTGATGTTATGTGGTTAATATTTTCAACTTGCATATGACACTTTCTGCATTCATCTGTGGGTATGTGTTCTTGAAGAATGTATTTCTGGTAGTTCCGGGTCTTTATCACTTGGTCTTGGATTGCGACCATAAAACCTTCTGTCTCTGGGTTTAGACTCCCTTGAGTTAACCACGAGAGTGACGCTCTGATATCGATGTTTTCATCTTGGAGTGCATTGTAGTATCTTCCATGTATTTCTTTTCTTTTCCAATTTTCAAGTTTTTGTTGTACGCTATTGGGGTGGATTATTTCTTGTCTAGCTCTAAGATCGAGCGGTGTATGGTTTGCGTCAGCATTTATAATTGTCCGATGGAGTGGATCATTTACATTTGCATAAAAGTATTTCTTTATTTCTTCTACTTGCTCATGGCAAGTCTCTTTTATATCTGTAATACCCCGTCCCCCATTAGATCTAGGTAGATGTACTCTCTCTTTACTGGCTTTTGGGTGGTGCATGCGAGATTTAGTTAATCTGACTCTTAGCATTCGGTTTAAACCATCAAGATCAGTGTTAGACCATTTTATTATACCGAATGAGTACATTAGAGAGAGAATAGCATACATATTAATCGCCTTAGTCATATTCTTGGCATTTAGTTTGGTCTTAAGAAGTCGGCTTGTCCTCTTCTCGAAGTTTGCACGTAACTTCGCATTAACTTCACTATGATCGATTTTATGTTTTTGTGCTATTCCCAGATATTTATACGGTTCCATGTAGACTGCTTCTATGCGCGTATTATCATTTATTTCATTTTATTATTATTATTAATTTTCCGCGAGAGCGATGCTGGTCAGTTCTGCCGTGTCTCCGACATTCTCACGGAAGAAGCGCCAGCGAATTCACTACGACCACTCCCTGCAACCTGCAAAGTTAGCGACCGTAGGTTCCTAAATCGTGTGCTCTAAGTAAACGAAGAGAACCCAGGATAACAGCTTTTTGCATCTGGCCTGCCAGCCATTCGGCCGAATGTTGACAGGCCGGTATTGTTCGTAATTCCGAGAGCAGCGTGGGCTTCATACCTCCGAGTAACCGATTATAAGGACTACCAACTTGACCGAGTAGCCTGGATACAGCACTAGGAGCTCGTACCGGAGATCGCGATACTTAGCCCGTTTTTCCTTCTCTTTCAAGATGATGTTTGTTTCAGCCGGAGCTGAAAACTCGATGACATATATCGCCTTCTGCTGATGATCGAGGAGTACTATGTCAGGCTTGTTGGCTTGAATTAGCCTGACGGTCGGGAACGAGTAGTTCCAGTATATCCTGCACCTCTCATTCTCGACAACGGACTCAATATCTCCGGGGACGTAAGGCAGCACTGGTGTTTGGTCTACCCCGTACGAGTGCCGTAGATGGTAGTAAAGCACTCGTAATGCCGCGTTATGGCGATGGATGTAGGCCGAAATCGCATATACCGGGCATGCAGACAGTAAATGCATGAGCGATTCCGGCGCCTGATGGCAGGTCCTGCAGCTGGTATCAGGAACCCCTACACCCATCACACGGCTTCGGTAGATCAGTGTGTTAATAACACCATCCTGGCAGGCCACAATGAATCCCTCGGTCTCCGACTTAAGCCCAGCTGACCTTAAAGAGGCGAACGTCAGCTTGGTCGATAAACCCAGCGTTTCTATGTTCTTATAGAATACACCGTGCATGGATTTATCGACGTGCCGTCTAAACAGATTCTCCTGTTCAGCGGCTTTAATCTGGGCTTTCAGACGATTTGGCGGAAGCTCAGTGACTGACTCTGGGTCGGCACCTCGCCGGCCTCCTCGCCTGATGTCGAATACGAGACCGAGTTCATCTGCGACTCTCTTTGCTGCCTTGAATAATCCTGCTCCCACTCCTGCATTTTCATGATTTCTCACTAATTGCAGGAGAGGGTCTGAGCTCCTAAGGACGTTACATGCTATACTCAGGACTACCTGGCCATGCATGCACTCCAAACTCAAGAGTCCTCGGCCCCCCGATGACGTGGGAGGTACACAAGAGGAACGGACGATTTTGGATGAATGCTCCTATAGATATTCATCATCTTGCGGGTACCTCTATCTAACTGACGCAGCTCATCTACCGTCCATCTCAGAGAGATTCCTTAATTTGTTGCACATCCTGGATGTGATGTTGTTGCACACCCAGGTATGTGTAAGTCTCTCCGGCATCTAGATGTCGCAAGATGCTTCCGTCTGCGAGCTGCGCCTCTTCAGCGAAGTCCCCGCATCGTCCTCTCTTGAGGTGGACGACTGCACACTTGTCCAATCCGAATTCCATTCCAATAGCCAGCGTATACCGTTCGACCACTCTTAGAGCATTTTGCAGTTCCTGCTCTCCGGAGGCGTAGAGTTTAAGGTCATCCATGTAGAATAAATGGGTGACCTTATGCCTCCGGTTGCTGGGTGGACCGCATTGGTATCCGCGGACTTGGCGGAGTTCAACAGATAAAGGCAACAGTGAGATGCAGAAGAGGAGAGGACTCAAGGAGTCCCCTTGGAATACTCCTCTCCTGAATGCTACCTGCTCTGTGGTAACCCGCTGTGCACTGGATGTTATGGTGAAGCGAGTTTTCCAGAGCGGCAGCAGTTGTTCTATGCATCTCACTAGTGGTGCTGCTACCGCAAGACATTGGAGCAAATGTAACAAGAGCTCAAGTGATGTTGTGTCAAATGCCTTACGGTAGTCAATCCAGGCCATCGATAGATTCCGCTTATATTGCACAGAGTCCTGTGTAATACAGCGGTCTATCAGCAGGTTATCCTTGCAGCCTGCCATGCCTTTCTTCGCACCACGTTGCTCATTTATCTGCTGAAAGACCGGATCAACATGCCCTAGTGTCCTAGCGTAGAAGACACGTGTAAATACCTTGTAGCAGGAGTTCAGACATGTAATTGGCCTATAGTTTCGCGGATCGGACAGATCTCCCTTCTTGGGGATTAACACAGTGCGTCCTTCGACAAACCAGTCCGGAGTCTGCTGCCACTCGTTCAACCAAGAGTTGAAAACATGCGCCAGACGACGGTGGGTGGATGGAAATTTCTTCCACCACCAGTTGTTAATGCCGTCTGGGCCGGGAGCAGCGAAGTTCTTGGTACCAACAAGCGCCTGTTGGACTTCCTCCGTACTGATCGCCGGGCACACTTCATCTTGCTCTCCAAAGGTTCTGTTGCACAGAGCCTCGAAGTGTGCTATTGCTGGAGTGCTGCTATTGAATGGACGCGTCGTTTCGTAGATTCCCTTCCAGAATCCTTCGACATCTTCTACATTCGGCGGATTATCGACAACACGCTGTGGCTCCTTGAACAGGCGGGAGGAAGTCGTACGGAACATTGAATTTTGTTCCATACTTCGCACCTGCTTGTTCAACTTCTTCTTTGTTGCCATCAGTGTCCGAATCCTGTCTAAACAGTGCCGCTTGATGGTAAGCAACACTGTCAGATTTAGAGTGTGGTGTTGGTGTCCCAGTCCGGCTGCCACTCGCCGGAGTCAATGCCCTGCCAGATGTTATGTGTTCCACTCTGAGTTCGAGAAGCGTGTTGTCTGGCAGAATGTATCTTGCCTTCAATTTTTTGTACCCGCCGCTTAGCTTTCTCGAATTCGCTAGAGGCATTGGTTTGCCTTTCGCGAGGAACGAGTTGCCTAGCGGCGTTGTACACGGCAGAGCTGATTTGCCAGATGTCGGCATCCTCTGGGAGGTCCTCATCGATGACCGCGTCCATTCTAGCCAGGTCTTGGGCCTTTAGGGTAGTCCTGGTGATAAGACTTACCCTCGTCCTTAAGTCGGCTTCGGTGTACTCTGCTGGAAGTCTCTCGTCAGCGTTTTGCCGCGGTGGTTGTGCGGCTGATACAGCTACTTGCTGACGGGGTAAGCGTTGATAACCTGTCCTGCGCAAGAAGGATACTTGGTCTCTCAGATGTTGCTGAGAGAAGGCACGATACTCTGGATGCATCAAAGTGCGTGCAATCGTGCCATGTATCCTCTACGCACAGGTTCGCTGCTCTCATAGCAGGTCAGCAAATTATCCCTCAGTTCCCTCGTCCACCTAAAGCGCCCTTGTACGTTGCCATTGTCGTCATCATTAGGACTGTCCGATCTGGCCCCTCCCACATGTCCTTGACCCCCATCCGACAGGGGTCGATTGTGAGGGGCCCGTTCTTGGCTGTTCATAACCAAGCGAGGAATCTCAGGGTGGTTAGCCCTGAGACCCACGTCCGACATCAGCCAGGCAGAGTTTTATTATTATTAATTATTATATATTATTATTATATTATTATTATTAAATTGTTAAGGAAATAAGGCACTTAGCTGAGCAACGGTTGGGAGGTGTTGGTATCCCAGGGACAGCAGCAAGCCTGGAGCCAAAACCGACCATTGGTGAACTAGAGCGCTCCCAATTACGCAACCATGAGACAGCCAAACATCCACTCAAATCAGAGGCAAGCAACGTAAAATAACGTAGGATGAACAGTACAAAAACTTGAAATGGTACAAGATAAAAGTCCTGTAAAAAGAACCGAAAGGTTGTCGAGTATTGACCAAAATATTACAAAAAACTATAAAACTCACGTGGATGTGGTGTGGCTTTAACGTAGTCTCCAGGAAACAACCCACCAGAGGGATTTTCTTAATTCTATAAAAAATTTATAATTGTAAGTTAATAACGATACACATGTTCTGGAGAGGAAAAATATATCTTACCCCAAAATTAACAGTTTAATCCAAAACGAATCTGTGACGCTTGAAATAACTCCAAATAGACGACACAAAACTTCACAACAACTGCAATTGATCCCAATAGTACAGAACAAGTACAGGAAAGTATTCGCAAGACATGTGGTTGTAATGACTACCAAATTAATAATGGCTCTCCCGGAAAAATTATAAAAACCGGAATTTAAGAAAAACCCATCAAAGTAAGTGAGCAACGAACCACGTTAATCGTTAATCGCCCAACTAAACAAAAATATACGGACAAAATAAATCCTATGATTATGCAATAATATCATAACTAAGACAAATATAGTCTTCCCTTAAATTACAAGTGTTAACAGCCAAGATATTGTTTAGTGAAGACAAATTTAAATTATATGGAAAAATTGTCCAAACTGTGTAAATCATATTACCATCCTGCTCAAGCGCTCAAGTCTGCGACAGTACTACACCTAGAGAAACGCAGGGCCGGAACGCCCAATAGTTGCAAACCTACAAATTTGAAATAACTAAATAGTCCACGTTCCCTACGCTATTCAATTCAATATAATTTATTAGCTTAGCTAAAAAAATAAATCAGTTGCTGATTTAAGACTATATAGAAAAAATTATAAACAATAACTTAAATTATTAGATACTAAATGTATACACGAGATACATATACAATGACATATATAAGTAAAAACATAGATTATTGAATTATTACAGAGACCATTTTTCTTTAACGTACACTATACTTTTATACTAACATTTACTTATACTAACACTTTATATTAACATTTACACTATTTTCTATATCGATGGGTATTTCATTATACATCTTTAGTCCCTTTATGAATAACTGATTTTCTTCATAGAGAGTGTTTGTTCTTTGGATATAGAAGTTGCCCTGAGACCTAGTGTTGTAGTCATGAATATCTGACACAAATGAACAGAATTCCAATATATGTTTGGGAAGCAAATTATTCAAAAGTTTGTAAATAAAAACATTTAACATTACAGTTTGTTGCACAGATAAGACTTTTAAATTTTCCAACATATAACTAACACGAGTATACCTATCACAATTTAATTACATCTTAAAGCTCGATTTTGAATCACTTAAAGGCTGTAATACTCCTTACTGAACATAAACATAATTGTCGGACAATAAACAAAATGTTTAACAATAATTATAGTTTTATAGATCAATAATTTTGTCCATGTACTTAAAAATTTTCCAATTCTAGAATGGAACGAAACTTTTTTTGATACCTTTTTACATATATATTTACAATGATTAGAAAAACTTAGATTATTGTCGATGATAATACTCAGGTATTTAAATTGTGTAACATTTTCAATTTTATGACCATCAGTTGCAATATTTGATGTTTGGTTATCACGATATTTGGACTTTAACAACATACATTTGGTTTTCTCTAAATTCAAACTTAAACTATTTTCACCTAACCACTTATAAATACCTACTAATTCCTTATTTAAGGTATGTGCTGTAATATTAATATCATTGCCTACACAATAAAGGAGCGTATCATCAGCAAATGATTGAATTTGGCATTTTTGTACTATGCTAACTATAGAATAGAATAGAATAGTATATTTATCATGCCAGATATACAGAGTATATATATGAATGTCACAACAGTAATAAAATAATTTCAAATAGTTCAAAAATTTACAAATAATAATCGTAATACACTTGATTCATAAAATAAACAAATAATCACAAATAGGTAAATATACAACATTGAAATAATTACAGATTGTGTACATGAATGTTTCAGCATCACTGTGGCTCATAGTTCAGGTACTCCTCAACCGAGTAGAAACTGTTAGTAGCAAGGAAATTTTTCAGACAAGTAGTAAATTTGTTTAGTGAATTTATAGATTTAATTTCAGGAGGTAGCTTATTATACATTTTAATATCTGCATGATATGGAGATTTCTTATATAAAGTCGTGTTATGATTTTTACTTTTTAATAGATGACCTTGTCTAGTATTGTATGAATGATTGTCTGAATTTGTTACAAATATGTTTAAATTTTTCTTGACAGGTTTAATGGTTCAAATGTGCTTTTAGAGGGCGGAATATTAAACATAATATTTTTAGTCGCAAACTCCTCTATAAATCCTTATTTTACTATAAGGAACCTAACCAGACTGCAACCAACAGCTACTCTCCGGGCTATGTGCCCCGCCGAGCGCTGAATTACAAGTTACAAGCCTGGCGCGTTAAGTGTAATAATTGCATATTACCATCAAAACGCTAATGCTTCGATTGCAACAAACACCAGCCGAAAGACTGATCCTACTTAAAGGAGCTCCCTTGCCAGTCGTCACACACCACTTGCAGACTGCAGTTTCGAGCTGTTGGCTCTCGTCAGTGCAAGGTAGGTATGCGACGACCGACATGAGAATCCTTTGACTATAGTACATCCCGGTATTTTTACAATAGCGACATGTAAAACAGCCAGCAGGCGCCATCCAGCGGTCCAGTGTCTGTTGCAATCGAAAAATAAATAGCCTGACTTGGCTTAGCATAGTTCAAATGTGCTTTTAGAGGGCGGAATATTAAACATAATATTTTTAGTCGCAAACTCCTCTATAAATCCTTATTTTACTATAAGGAACCTAACCAGACTGCAACCAACAGCTACTCTCCGGGCTATGTGCCCCGCCGAGCGCTGAATTACAAGTTACAAGCCTGGCGCGTTAAGTGTAATAATTGCATATTACCATCAAAACGCTAATGCTTCGATTGCAACAAACACCAGCCGAAAGACTGATCCTACTTAAAGGAGCTCCCTTGCCAGTCGTCACACACCACTTGCAGACTGCAGTTTCGAGCTGTTGGCTCTCGTCAGTGCAAGGTAGGTATGCGACGACCGACATGAGAATCCTTTGACTATAGTACATCCCGGTATTTTTACAATAGCGACATGTAAAACAGCCAGCAGGCGCCATCCAGCGGTCCAGTGTCTGTTGCAATCGAAAAATAAATAGCCTGACTTGGCTTAGCATAGTTCAAATGTGCTTTTAGAAGGCGGAATATTAAACATAATATTTTTAGTCGCAAACTCCTCTATAAATCCTTATTTTACTATAAGGAACCTAACCAGACTGCAACCAACAGCTACTCTCCGGGCTATGTGCCCCGCCGAGCGCTGAATTACACTCTAGGAAATAATTCCGCATTCTGTATAGGACTTCCAACTGAGGAACTATTCAACAAAGTTTACAATGTTGATTACTGGAGGACAGGAGTGTCATTAAGAGAATATGATCTAAGAAGAACTTTTTTAGCCCAAAGACAGCAGACCAGGCTCCAAATGCAAACTTCACAGAAGTAGGAACTAATCATATTACACCACAAGGAAATAACCTGAACAATAAATTCAATTCTTGCCTCAGTATTCTCCATCAAAATGTTAGATGTCTAAATAATTCAGTGGATGAGATCGAAGAATTAATGAAAAACTATCCTGCAGATTTCTTGTGCTTAACTGAACATTGGCTCAACCAAACGCTAATAAATAAAATCTCCATAAGGGGCTATAAACTTATAGCAAGCCAAAGTAGAAAGGAAGGGCAACATGGCGGTACCGCATTATACAGTCAAATAAACATTGTTAGCGAGGAGAGAAGAGATATCTGCCAATTAAGTGAAGATTTTACTCTCGAATGTGCAGCTGCTAAAAGTATATATAGTAACATAAAATGTGTTATAGTAGTTATATATAGACCTCCTGATGGAGATCTCAATAGGTTTTTACATATATTTGATCACATATGTCAAATAATTTATAATGAGAACTCTAAGTTAATAATTGCAGGGGATTTTAACATAGATTTGTTGAGTGAAAGTAAATACAAAGTTGAGTTCTTAAATTTGTTAAAAACATATGATATAATTCCAACCATTAAAGACTATACTAGAGTAACAAAAAGATCAAAAACATGCTTAGATAACATTATAATAAACCGTGATGTCTCCTTTTCGACACAACTAATTGACTCTCATATTTCTGATCATTTTGCACAATATGTAGGGCTAAAATCGCTCAAAAAAAATGAACAAGTAACTTATGTTCTAAAAAGAAATTTTAGCGACAACAATATAGATTTATTTTCCCAAGCCTTAAACTTAGAAACATGGGAACAAGTATTTGATGTCGAAGATGTGGATACCAAATGGGAAACCTTTATAAACATATTTATGCATTATTTTTTTGTTTACTTTCCAATAAAAAAATTCTATATAAAAACAAAGAATCAACATCAATATTCGCAAGAAATAGAAAAATGCAAAGAAAAACTAAACCTGTTTAGTATGCTATCAAAACATTCTACAGAATGTGAAGCACAATACAAAAACATAAAAAGTCACTATAATAAATTACTGAAACACTCAAAAGTTCACTCATACCAGACCAGATTAAACTTGGCAGATAATAAATCAAAAGTTACTTGGCAAATCGTTAACGAGCTGACAAATGGCAATAATTCAAGGGCAAATATTCCTCAGGGAGACAGGGAAAAACTAGCTGAAGAATTCAATCAACATTTTGCGAATTCGGCATATAACATTTTTCAAAATAACTCCCAAAATTGTAACTCACACAAAATTAATTTCAATGCAAAATCCATATATCTAGGTAAATGAAGAAGAACTGCACCTAATAGCAAATAATTTTAAAAACAAAAAATTTGTGGGGAAGATCTAGTACCTCTTTTCTTAATAAAAAAATGCATAACATACCTCGCTTCTCCTTTAGCAGATATTATTAATACCTCATTGAAGGAGGGCAAATATCCGAGTAAACTAAAAAATTCTATTGTAATACCAGTGCACAAAAAGGGGGACTTTGATTTAATTGAAAATTATAGGCCTATAAGTCAGCTGTCGTCGTTTTCGAAATTTTTTGAAAAAGTATATTCCACAAGACTGATTCGATTTTTAATACTTGTAAGTTGTTCTCTCTATTCCAGCACGGGTTTCTTAAGGACAAATCAATTGAGACTGCTATATTCGAATTTGCAGAAACAATACTGACTGCCTTGGAGAGTGGGGAACTTACTTGTTGCTTGTTTCTTGACCTCTCCAAGGCTTTTGATTGTCTGAATCACGACATTCTAATAGAAAAACTGTTTAAGTATGGTGTTAGAGGAGTGGCTTTATCTTGGCTGAAATCCTACCTTACGGATAGGTCCCAAAGAGTGGTTTTAAGAGATGGTTCCTCGGAGGTCTATCCAAGCAGGGTATATACTAGCTTGGGTGTTCCTCAGGGGAGTATCCTTGGACCACTGTTATTCGTAATTTTTGTTAACGATTTGCCTATTGCATTAGATAATACACAAAACACAATGATAAGCTATGCCGATGATAACAATGTATTAATTAGAGGAAAAAGTATACCGTCAATAATTACTCGTAGTGATGAACAATTCGGGCAAATAGATACGTGGTACTCAAATAACAACCTTACCTTAAACACTGATAAAACTCAATGTATCTTTTTTAGAACATCTCATAATAAATCTGATTTTCCTGATAAGATAAATTTAAAAAACACCCAGATCAATACAACCAACTGTACAAAACTTTTAGGTATTTATATAGATTCCTGCTTAAAATGGAATTACCATATTGAACATACTTCTATTAAATTATCATCTGCCTGTTATGCACTTCGAGTTCTAACCAAATACATGGATTATAAAACAGTTAAATTAGTTTACTATGGATACTTTTACTCTGTATTAAAATTTGGCATACTTTTTTGGGGGAGTTCATCAGATATACAGCAAATATTTAAAATTCAGAAAAAAGCAATTCGCATAATGCTGAAAATGAATTTTTCAGAAAGTTGCAGAGGAGTATTTCGGCAGCATGAGTTGCTAACGGTCATAGGTGTGTATCTATTTCATTGCATAATCTTTCTAAAGAAACATCTTAAAAAATTTAATATTGACTTAATTAACCACAAATACAACACTAGAGGGAAAATTAATTACAACTATCCTTTGCATTCGTTAACCCTAACTGAAAAAGGAAGCTACTACTCTTGTATATATTTTTATAACCATCTGCCCGAACGCATAAAAAATATAAAGAACTTTAAATATTTTAAAACTGAGTTGTTCAAGTATATCTGTGATATTGAACCATACACAATTGGCGAATTTCTATTACTCACCTAAAGCCCATAAATTGTTGCCACCTGTATACCCTAGACATACCTGTCTGTTATATTATTGATCGTCAAGATTGTGAGTATTCGAATGCTGTTGCAGATTCTTATATATGCTAAGATTATTTTAAATATATTTTACTTTTTGTTGTTGCACTACACTTATATTTTATTTTGTGTCATGTTTATTGTATTGTTATGTGCTGCCCTCTAACGGGGAAAGATGTGATTAAGTTCATGTTCAAAGTTTTCCTCAGAAGCTTAGTTACTTCCCTGACTAGTAGGGTGGCGCCGTCTATGAGCCAATTGACGGACAATCATCTAGTACATAGTAGAAAACTATGGAGGGTTCCAGAATATTGTGTTCTGGTACATTTCTATGGGTGTATATAAAGAGGTGAATCCAGCAGATGGGGGAACAGTACAGTTTAGTGAAGTATAAAGAAGAGTTCAGTTCAGTTGTTCAGTAAACAAACAGAGAGTTTTTAGGTTAGACAAGAGTTGACTAGTTTAAGGAGAAAAGTAAAGTACATAGTGTTTTAAAAGTTGTGAATTTATATTAGATTAAGTGATTATTAGTTGTGTGATTGTTAAGTATTTACTAGTGTAATTTTAGTGTTAAATAAATCAGTGGTTAGTGAAAATTCCTGTTGCAAGTTATTTAAACCCACGGAGTGTTTACTGAAAATTGTAAGCACGTAACAATTGGTGTCGGAAGCGGAATTGCAACAAAATTTCTGAAGAATTCGATAAAGTTCCATAGTGTTCTATTTGGAAACCACTGGAGATAGTGAAGTAAGTCGAACTGGAAAGTGATATAGCATTAGACAAGATTTATTGTGCTAGTGTGAGGAAATTTTTGGGACATTCTGTTTAGAAATTAGTGTAGTTTTTAAGTGCTTTCAACTGAGAAGTGATATAGACTTTAAATAAGACTTGCTAGTTAGTTTTTGAATGGAAACAAGAAGCATGGCTGCTGAAAAACCAATGCAAGACATGTTAGCTGCATTTAGCAAAATGATGCTAGAAGAACAAGAGAAACGACGTCAAGAAGAAAAAGAAGAGCAAGAGAAACGACGCCAAGATGAAAAAGAAGAGCAAGAGAAACGACGTCAAGAAGAAAAAGAAGAGCAAGAGAAACGACGTCAAGAAGAGAAAGAAGAACAAGAAAGACGACGTCAGGAAGAAAAAGAAGAACAGGAGAGACGTGAAGAAGAAAAAGAAAGAAAACGACAAGAAGAAAAGGAAGAATTGAGAAAAATTATACAGGGGCAACAAGATGCTATCCTGTCAGCCACTAATGAAGTCAAGGAAAAAGTAGATAAAGTTGAACAAAAAGTTGGTAACGTCGAAGGAGAAATTAGTGATATTAAGGGAAAAGTTACCGACGTCGAAGGAAAAGTGACTACAGTCGAAGAAAAAGTTACTGGTGTCGAAGAAAAAGTTACTGGCGTTGAACAAAAAGTTACTGGCGTCGAAGGGAAAGTTACCGATATAGAAGGAAAATTTCAGGTAGTTAAGGGAGAGGTAGAACAACTTAAGCGACAGTTAAGAGCGCAAGGAGGCCAGTTAGTATTATCATCAGGTCCTCGATTACAACCGCCTTCCTTTGATGGTCAAACTTCTTGGTCAACTTACAAGAGACAATTTGAGGCAGCGGCATGCGCAAACAATTGGAGTAATGAAGACAAAGCTATGGCATTGGTGCTAGCATTAAAAGGTCAAGCCTCAGACTTGCTTCAGACTATCCCAGTGACGCAGCAAAGGGATTTTAAAGTTTTGGAGGCTGCACTAGATCTAAGATATGGCGACCAACACCTCGCCCAAGTATACCGGACCCAGCTCAAATCACGCACTCAAAAGGCTGGGGAAAGTTTACAAGATTTTGAAGCAGCTGTTGAGCGACTGACATACCTGGCTTACCCGGATGCGCCCAAAGAATTCCAGGAACAATTAACGGTTGGTACTTTCATTGTTGGCATAAGAGACGAGGAGATCAGGCGAGTCCTTAGATTATCTCGAGATAAGACTGGTAGTAAAGCTTTGATCCATGCCCTCGAGGTTGAAGCCGCTTACAAAGAGACTGCACGTCCGAGAGTACGATCCATGAAAGTAGAAGAAGAGGACCATTTAGAAAAATCAAATATGGAATCTTTGATGGCTGACATACACAAAATGATAAGCCAGTTGATGACCAAATCAGAAGCTCCAAGAAAGCAGGAAAGACAACAGAGCGATGAACAGCCAAGGAAGGTGATTCGTTGTTATAAGTGCGGCAAACCAGGGCATATTAAGCGAAACTGTCGGCAGCGGAGCCCTGAGAGAGTAAATGCCGCAACGACTGAAGAGCCGCAGGAAAACTAAAGATATCCAGCACCTTGGGGGCTGTGCTGGCTGGTGAACGTGGTGCCCCCAGAGAGATACAGGTTTCCCAGATTAGAAAAGTCCCGAGTAGTCTGCTGCTGGATGGCTATGTAAACAAAAGGAGATGTATCTTCACTATCGACACAGGTGCCACGTCATCAATAGTGCGATCCGGATTTTTATTAGGAATAAAAGTTGATAAAAGCCAAAATGGATTGGTTGTTCGAACAGCCACAGGAGATAGGGTAAGGGTTCATGGAGAAGTTGACCTAGATCTGCAGTTTGGACGCCTGTGCTTTAGTCATAGGGTTATCGTGGCTGATATCACTGATGATTTCATTTTGGGGCTGGATGTTATGGGAGTACAAGATCAATTTATACTTGACGTGGTAGAACGAGTTCTAAAGATTGGAAATGAAGAATTTATTTTGTCAACAGCAAATGACCGATTTCAAAAAGTGAGGCTACTGACGGCTCAGACAATCAAGATTCCTGCCCGTTCAGAACAAATAATTGAGGCCATTCTGGAAGGAAACTCTGGTGGATACCGTGTTGGCCTTGTTGAAACAGATGATTCAATTAAGACAGAAAACGTAAGAACTCTGACCCTGACAAAAGACAAAATTCCAATTAGAGTGGCTAATTTAAATTCCCACTCAGTGACTTTCAAGGAAGGCGAGGCAATAGGATCCTACGAACCAGTCCAGTGGATAGCAAGGTGCGAGGAGCAAGGGGAGAAATGTTCGTCAACCAGCGTAGACTGGGAAGTTGTGACTTTGTTGAGTTCCCAGTTTGAACACCTATCTGAGGATGAACGTAGAGAGGCAATCAAGTTTTTGGAAAGAGAAAGTACGGTATTTGCCAAAAACACAGACATCCTCACGAAAACTGATATAGTACAGCATCGAATAGACACTGGGGATTCAGCCGCCATCCGCCAACAACCTAGGAGGTTGCCACTAGCTAAACAGGAAGAAGCTGCTGCGATGGTTCAAAAGATGCTACAAGATGGAGTAATTGAGGAATCAACCAGTCCCTGGTCATCACCGGTAGTTTTAGTTGCCAAGAAGGATGGAACTTTGAGATTTTGTGTCGACTACCGGAAGCTAAATGATGTTACGAAGAAAGACAGCTATCCACTACCACGAATTGACGATACATTAGGTACGCTGACAGGGTCACGATGGTTTTCAACTCTAGACCTTCGAAGTGGGTATTGGCAGGTGGGACTTCACCCTGACGACAAGGAAAAGACTGCCTTCTCAACAGGTAGTGGTTTATATCAATTCACCGTGATGCCTTTTGGACTTTGCAATGCGCCAGCTACTTTTGAAAGATTGATGGAATTTGTACTCCGAGGACTAACTTGGAAGACGTGCTTAGTTTATCTTGATGACGTAATGGTTATGGGACGAAACTTCAGGGAACATTTGGAAAATCTTCAAGAAGTATTTGGGAGAATCAGAAATGCACACCTAAAGTTGAATCCAAAGAAGTGTCTACTATTCCAAAAAGAAGTGAAATTCCTTGGACATGTCGTATCTTCGGAAGAAATACAGACAGACCCGGACAAGATATCTGCCGTACGTGATTGGCCAAGACCTTCAAATGTACACGAATTACGAAGCTTTCTTGGCCTCTGCACTTACTATAGACGTTTTGTGGAAGGATTTGCGGATATAGCGAAGCCACTACACCAGCTAACAGAGGAAAAGGTTAAATATCAGTGGACACCGGAGTGTGAAACATCATGGAAGAAGCTGAAAGCAGCGTTATGCAGTAGTCCTGTGCTAGCATATCCCCAACAAAAGGGCCTCTATATTCTTGACACGGATGCTAGCAACTCCGCAATTGGATGTGTACTATCTCAAGTCCAAAATGGAGAAGAAAAAGTAATCGAGTATTTCAGTAAGGTACTGTTCAAACCGGAGAGGAATTATTGTGTAATAAGGAAGGAACTGTTGGCCATTGTTAAGTCCGTGGACCATTTTCACAAGTACCTCTATGGCCAACATTTCAAAATCAGGACCGACCATGCTGCATTAAAATGGCTATTGCAGCTGAAAACCCCAGAAGGTCAACTGGCTCGCTGGATAGAAAGACTGCAGCAATATGACCTCACAATCGAACACCGACCTGGAACGTCTCATAAAAATGCAGATGCTCTGTCAAGAAGACCGTGCAAAGATGACTGCAAGCACTGCTATCGGGTTGAAAAAGCACAGGGCACGGTAATAGTAAACACAGTTCAGGTAGATGTTCCAGATGATTGGACAAAGGAAGTTCTAAGACGAGAACAAGTGGATGACAGCGTAATTGGTCCTATATTAAGGGCAAAGGAAAAAGGAACGCGACCGGAATGGAAGGATGTTTCGGACAAAAGTGTGGAGCTGAAGGCATTGTGGGCACAATGGGACTCCCTTAAGGTTGTAGATGGGCTATTAAAGAGAGCATGGGAAAGTCCAGATGGGAAGGAAGTTACCATGCGTCCGGTGATACCCAGCTGTCGGATCCCAAAAGTACTTCAGGAAATACATGATGGAGTATCCGGGGGACATTTTGGTATGAATAAGACATTGGCTAAAGTACGGGAACGATTTTATTGGATAAATAGCCGTCAAGATGTGGAGGCTTGGTGCCGCAAATGCAAGGCTTGTGCAGCCACCAAGGGGCCACAGACGAAGAGCAGGGGCCAAATGAAGCAATATAACGTCGGAACTCCTTTTGAGAGGATTGCTATATATGTAGCGGGCCCATTCCCAGTGACAGATGAAGGGAATAAATACATCCTGGTTGCTATGGACTATTTTAGTAAATGGTCGGAAGCCTATGCTATTCCAAATCAGGAAGCAGTTACTGTTGCTCGAGTTCTCGTGGATAACCTTGTATGCCGATTTGGTGTACCCCTGGAGCTACATTCCGATCAAAGGAGAAACTTTGAGTCGGGGGTATTTCAGAAAATTTGTGAGTTGCTGGGCATTCACAAGACTCGGACAACCCCTCTTCATCCCCAGTCAGTTGGAATGGTGGAACGACATAATAAAACCATGAAGGAACATCTCTCTAAGGTAGTTCACAAGAACCAGCGAGATTGGGATCGACATATACCATTTTTCTTAATGGCATACAGGGCTGCCATTCATGAGACGACTAAACAGACACCGGCTCGTGTAATATTTGGGCACGAGATCAGACTGCCATGTGATTTGATGTTTGGTACACCAGATAAGAAGCCACTGCCCGTGGATGACTATGCAGACGAAGTTAGTCAACAGCTGAGGAATGTCCACGAATTGGTTCGAAACCAAGTTAGCATAGCTAGTGACAGAATGAAGGCTCGCTATGACCGGAAGGGAACGTCAGCAGGATTCAAGGAGGGCGATCTGGTTTGGCTATATAACCCACAGCGAAAGAAGGGAAGATCTCCGAAGCTTCACCCACCCTGGGAAGAACCGTATTCAGTCATCACTCGGATCAATGACGTTGTTTACCGAATTCAACGTAGTAAGAAGTCCAAGATGAAGATCGTGCACTTGGATAGGTTGGCGAAGTATGAAGTATGTTGGGGAATCTGAATTGCCTGACCGGGACGTTCAGGCTTAAGGAGGGGGCAGTGTTATGTGCTACCCTCTAACGGGAAAAGATGTGATTAAGTTCATGTTCAAAGTTTTCCTCAGAAGCTTAGTTACTTCCCTGACTAGTAGGGTGGCGCCGTCTATGAGCCAATTGACGAACAATCATCTAGTACATAGTAGAAAACTATGGAGGGTTCCAGAATATTGTGTTCTGGTACATTTCTATGGGTGTATATAAAGAGGTGAATCCAGCAGATGGGGGAACAGTACAGTTTAGTGAAGTATAAAGAAGAGTTCAGTTCAGTTGTTCAGTAAACAAACAGAGAGTTTTTAGGTTAGACAAGAGTTGACTAGTTTAAGGAGAAAAGTAAAGTGCATAGTGTTTTAAAAGTTGTGAATTTATATTAGATTAAGTGATTATTAGTTGTGTGATTGTTAAGTATTTACTAGTGTAATTTTAGTGATTAAATAAATCAGTGGTTAGTGAAAATTCCTGTTGCAAGTTATTTAAACCCACGGAGTGTTTACTGAAAATTGTAAGCACGTAACAGTATTATATTTATACTTTCATTTTACTCCATTTTATGTCTTTTAGCTGTATCCTGACTTGTTTCAAACTTGTTAAACCAAAACTGTTTTGAAATAAATTGAATTATCTATCTATCTATCTATCTATCACATTACTAATTGTAAACAATAATTGTATAAAACATAAATTTTAAAATATTCTTAAGTGTGCTAGTTTTAATACTCTAACGAATTAAATAAACTACATAATAAATAGATAATTATATTTTATCACATCCTATTTGCTCTTAATAAATTTCTTTAATTTGTTTTTGAAACTATTTAAAGTTATACATTCTTTAACAGAATCTGGTAGTTCATTAAACTTATGGAAACCTTTAAAGATCAACGAATTCATAGTGCTGCGATAATGAATTTTTGAAATATAAATATTATTTATACCCCGAGTATTATACGTGTGCACATCTTTGTTGAAAGTAATATATTGTTAAAAATAATCTGGAACCATACAATTTACAATCTTAAACACAAAAATTATGGTGAAATAGTACAATCTGTTTTCCACAGAAAACCAATTAAGAGAGTTTAACATTGATTTGATTGGGGTAAGACGACTTGTTTTTAGAATTACTCTCATTCCACGATTTTGCAGTTTTTGCAAAATATTTAATTTATTAAGATTAAATAAGAATAAAATAGATGCACAGTAATCAAAATGAGGCTGAATAATACAATTATAAACCATGATTTTAGTTTCTATTGATAAATTTTGGGATATTCGGCTGAAGAAATAAAGTTTTTTTCCTATTTTTTTATAAATGTAGTCAAAGTGACTATCAAAACTCAATAAATTATCAAGTTGAAATCCCAAATATTTTACTGTACGATACGATCTCAAATTGTTCATCATTAATTTTCAGTTTTATATTGTCAATATCTAGAAAACCGTATTTATATTTCGTGGTAAATATCATCGCTTTTGTCTTTGCAACATTTAATTTTAGCTTATTAATACATAAATATCTGTTTACGTTAACTAAAATTACATTCATTTTTTGGATGGCTGCCTCCAAGTTAACATCACTACATGTTATTAAAGTGTCGTCAGCAAAAAGGTTAAGGAATTCACATTCTACAAACAGTTCAATATCATTAATATATAATAGATATAGGAGAGGGCCTAACACACTACCCTGCGGAATTCCAAAATCGTTATCTATTTCATCTGATATTTTATCATTATTACGGATTCTTTGTTTGCGATATTGTAAATAATCACTAATCCAATCAAGAACTTTACCACCAATACCATATTGTTCTAACTTTGATAACAAAATCTTTCTGTCTATTGTCTCGAAGGCTCTCTTTAAATCCAAAAATACAGTAATAACATATTTGTTGTTATCTAAGCTAGCTTTAATGTTGCATAATGTGATTTGTAATGCTGTTTCACATGAGTATTTTTTATGGAAACCCGATTGGTTATTTATTAATATTGAATTTAAGGTAACATGGTGCAATAATTGTTCATGTACAGCTATTTCTATAAGTTTTTCTATTGGTGGCAAGGTGTTAATTGGGCGAAACTCTTCAGCTTTTGTGGTGTTAGCAACTTTCTGAATCGGGATAACAGTGCTACTTTTTAATATGCTCGGAATTTTAGCGATACTAAGAGATGTATTTATCAAATTTAGTATAACATGACCAATTGTTTCAAAAATTTCTTTAACCATTCTACAGTTTAATACTTCATGCAAAGAAAATTTGTTGTCTAAACTGTTAACTATTTTTTTTAAATCTTGGATAGAAAGCATTTCGAAGATTTCAAATTTTAAATACAAATTATTGTTTAAATTACACCAAGTTTCATCGCTATTAATACTTTGAACAATATTTCCAATACTTTCAACAAAATACTTATTAAAACTATGTGCAATCTCTGAGATGTCATTGCAAACTTTCTGTCCATCTCCAGTTCCAAAACTTATACAATTTGGGTTATCTTGACTGTGATTTGAGACGAGCTTTTTTAAAGTTTTCCACATTTGTCTTGGATTGTTTTTAAACCTATCTATTTTATCAAAATAATATTGGTTCTTTTTTTGTTTTAAAAGGTTAACTACACCATTCCTATGTTCCTTAAAGAGTTGCCATTTATTTTGTTTCTCATTACCAGTTCACCTTTGGAACTCCTTGTAAGCCCTATCCCGATTTCTAATTTTATCTAACACCTCGTAATCAAACCAGGGTAATTTACATTTAAAATGACATGTTTCTATAGGAGCAATACTATTAATAACAGTTTCACACTTTTCCAAAATTTCCTGATAAATGAGATTAACAACGATAGAGTTTAAGTTAAAGTTAAGCATTATTAAACTAGGTTTTATTTTATTAACATTTTCTATACTTAATTTCCTAAATTTTTTTATTGTTTCACTTGAGTTAGCACTGTTGCTTAAGTTTACTGAAATAATAGAATGATCAGTTATTTTAGGACAATCATGAACATCTGTCAATATATCACAACCGTTAGTCAGCACATAATCAACTAATGACTTACTGTTGTCAGTAACACGAGTAGGTTTTGTTACACATTGTTTGATACCATACATTGTAAACAGGTTTTTAATTTTCTCTCCATAGAATGAAGTAGCCAACAAGTCAATATTAAAATCGCCAGCCAACACACTATGATAGTTTGTAGAAAATAAAACATCACAAACTGTCTCAAAATCTTCAATAAATTCTGAATGAGAACTTGATGGGGAATGATAGAGGCATCCAATTATATATACTGAGCTTATGAAATCAATTTTTAATACCTTACACCAGTAGTTATTTTGTAACCTGAATGTTTTAAATGTGGAAAAATTATAATTGCTTTTTATATACAAAACGACACCACCTGTATGTCTACTCGTTGAGTCACAGCGGACATGATTGTAGTTTTCAAGTTTTATTTCAATATCTTCTACATCAGCTGTTGTTCTAGTTTCACTGAGTAAAATTACCTTGGGATTATAACAGGTTATGCTTTCTTGGATTTGATCTCGATTTTTTAGAATGCTTTGAGCATTAAGACAGATTATATCAGAGTTGAAAAGTATATTAGGGCTTACAGCTAGTTTTTTGGATCCTGGTTATCTACTATGGTTGGTCTGTTGTTAATAACTTTAATTGTCTTCTTATTATCCCCATTATTAATTAATGTTTGAAGTTTAGTTTTGATGGCATTAAAATAATCTCGCTGTGTTTTTGTTTGATCTCCATAAATTCTAACGCAATATGTCAAAGTAAGTCACTAATTGTGTTCTTTATACGATAATAAAAGAAACGGAGTTTTCGTTTGTTTTCTTTCGTAGGTTATGAACTGGTTTAACTAATACAATTTATTTAATTTCGGAGACTATTCAATGACCAATAACCGCATACTATGTACAACTGGAACTGAAAATTCATTTTAGATGCATATTTGCTAGTTACTTTAATCGTACACTATAATATGTGAAATGTAACGGTTGTTTGAAAGATTTCGTTGACAAAACCCGAGATTAAAATCTGGGAAAACAACTACTTAATATCGGTAAAGGTAAAATAAAGGCATTTGTGTATTTGGGCCTCATAAGTTATAATATAATCGAACAAATTGTCATATGATGGATCATAAAATAAATTTTCTTTTAAATAACCGAACACAAACCTTAAAGCAAACCAATACGCAATGGGAAAGGATATTCCCGAAATTCGCCCTAGACATATATGGTGGCACAATAATTAGTGAAATATGCCTTGACATATCACCATTCAATCTTACTAATTGTTTTCGGATTTCTAAATAAAATCTAACTATGCTTATAAATTGAAGTTGTATTTCTCTAGCTTTTTCTATATTACATGTGAAATACAGTCAAAGGCTTTACTGAGGTCACAAAACAATGCTGCTTTTCTCAAAGCATTCCAATGTGTGTTCTGTAAATTTTATGATTGCATCCTTTGTGTATAACTTTTCCCTGAAGCCATACTGAAAGTTGTTGAACAAGTTATGGTTTTCTAGATATTCTACTATTTGTTTCTTAATTGCTTTTTCAAATATTTTAGATATTATTGACAAACAATGCTTATATACTTCAATATGCGGATGATACAACTCTCATATCTCATAATACCTCTATCGTGACAGCAATACAAAGCTTACAAAATCTGATACAACATACTACAAATTGGTTTAACAAATGGAGACTAAAACCTAATCCAGCTAAGTCACGATTCATCATTTTCAATCACAACCCGGGACCGAACTTTCCAACACTCAACATGTACAACCATTTGCTATATCCCAAATTATCCGTCAAATATCTAGGAATAATCATTGGCCACAAAATCAACTTTAATGATCATACAGCGCAAGTTAAAAAAAATGTTATTTCAAGATCTAAACATTTCAGATGCCTTGTGCATAAAAAAAAGGAGGAATCAACATCCAAACTGCCTGTAGAATTTACAAGACCATCTGCAGACCCATGATAGAATATGGTCACGTACTCTTTCAGAACTGTAAAAAACCAGCCATACAAAAGCTTATGGTAGCAGAAACAAGTGCCTTACGATTAATAACTAAAATTCGTCACCCAAATAATCCTCTACACAATCCTCCCAATCAACTTCTATACCAACTGACAAATATCGAACCAATAAAAGAAAGGCTGATTACTCTCCGGGTATGTACAAAACAAAATGCTAATCGATACCTTATGTGCAAGAAGGGAACCAAATGGCAGGGCAAGAGTGAAACATCCTTCAAGAACTTTATGGGAAATAATAAATGCAAATTGATTTTTTTTTTCACATGAATTTGTTGTCTTAGTTACTATTATAATAGGTTTTAATATACATTAAATATTTTATAGTCATATATATATATATATATATATATATATATATATACATAGAATATAGGCTGAAGGACCTCGGTCAATCGCCTCTTGAATTGTAATAATTCAATAAAGCACTTTACTAACGGCTGTTCAGGGCTGGTTCCACCAAATATGAATATTCTGTCACCAACTGCCACACAAGCTTGCCGTCGCCTTTCAGATGGCGTCTGTCCTAGACACTTTAGCTTTTTCCAAAAGCATGTTTCAGGGTTAAATTCATACATATCATTGAAGTGTTATTCTATGACAGAATTGTAACCTCCAAATATGTACATTTTTTTATTATATACAAAAGCTGAATGGCTCCTTTGGCCAACCGGTACATCACCCGAAACAGCGCAATTGTACCAAGCGAACGTTTTTAAATCCAGGTACCACAATTCATTGCAGTAGGTTTCGTGTGCTCCCACCATACTGTATATATTTTGAAATATGGTACCTCGGCCATCAAATATATACATTCTATCTTTTATACAAACACTCGTGTGAAAATCACGGTACGTCGGTTCTGGACCAACAGTATGAATGTACGACCAATGCATCTTGTCCAGATTCAGTGAATAGACAGATCTTGCATATGCATCAGTATCCTCTTTGTAACCACCAAATATAAACATATAATTTTTCCACATACAGGCCGTGTGTCCATCCCTCGCAGGAGGTATATTACCAGTTGTTTTCGGAGCCGTCCAACAATGCCAAACAGTATCAAAGCAAAATAATGTTGAACAAGAGGCTCTATCATTCCTTCCACCCCATATGTATATATTATCGCCGTATACTACTACCGTATGGCCGTATCTTTTATAGGGGAGGATATCATCGTTTTCAAAATAGGGCAAATCACTAACAGGATGTTTGGTCCATCTAAATGTCGTTGTATTTAAAACGTGTACATCCATTGAAGCATACTCCCTTGAATTTTCCCCAGAGCAGAATCCTCCAAAAGAATAGATTTTATGCCCAACACCAACAGCTACATGATTAACCCTTTTGGGTCCACCTTCCAAATGTAAAATCCAGCGCATTTCGTATTCAAGTTCACATCAACAATAACACAAAACACATTAACTGTAATTGTAAATACTATGGCTTAAGGAAGGAATATTACACCCAGAAACTGAGGGATTCATAACAGCCATTCAGGATAGCATTATCCGTACTAGGAATTATGAGAAATACATTCTTAAAGTCCCCAGAGTGATCGATGTGTGTAGAAAGTGTAAGGCAGCGGGTGAAACTATCGAACATGTCACTGGAGGCTGCCCCGCTTTGGCTATGGGAATGTATTTGGGAAGGCACAACGAGGTGGCGAAAATCATCCATAGAGAATTGGCACTTAACTTAGGACTCATTACTAATCCACCGCCCTTCTATAAATATACACCTCAAGCTGTTTTAGAAGACGAGGAAACATTGCTGTACTGGGATAGACCAATACAGTCTGATAGAACCTTGGATCACAACCGCCCTGACATCCTGGTGATCAAAAAGAAAGACAAGAAGGCCACTATTATTGATATTGGATGCCCCCTAACCAGCAACCTGCAGAAAACGGAGATGGAAAAGAGAAACAAATATCAGAATTTGGCTATAGAACTTAAATACATGTGGAGATTAGAGGAGGTTCGAATTATCCCGATCATAATTTCGGCTAAAGGCATGGTGACGAAGAAGTTCTTGAATTATTTGGAGAAACTTAATCTACGTAGAGGCCTCGCGAGGATTATCCAGAGGATGGTGATTCTCCAGACATGCCATATTACCAGAAAGTTTCTGAACGATGAAGGATAGAAAATCGAAATATCCACCGGATTAATGGGACATGATGGATTTCATCCCCGTTAACCGAGCCGATCCCCAACAGCAATGGGCCCGGGACAGGCCCGGGTCCCCACAGAGCCGACCCAACGGCGCGCGCGAGGGTCGGTGAATTTTTTCCGGCTTCGGCCGAGAAAGTGCACGGCTTAAGTCCATAATAATAATAATAATAATAATAATGAAAGTACTTTATTGAGCAAAAACCCAAATGGCCATTGACCGAGGTCCTTCAGCCTTTTTACAATAAAATATTGTTTACATTTTATAAATTATATATAATGTGAATAGCAAATAGATATAAGAATGTGAAAAAAAAAAAAACGAAAAAAGTATATGTGTATAGTGGATTGACGGTTCTTTATTATGTGGTTCTTAGTTCCTTGATGTGTTCCCACAATGTTTTTTGAGGAAACTTCCTGTAGCCGGTTGTTTGACGATTTCTATTTTTGCAGAGAGGTCGGAGTATTTCCATGTTGTGATCAGCCCTGGCAAATTTAGTGGATAATTTGGATAGTCTCTGTGGAATTGGTTCTGTCTTGGTTATTTGATATAGAAGAGCGTTAGGTGGGTTGTGCAGCGGATTTGTTGGGTGTCGGCATTTGGTAATGGTTCTCAGTGGTGATGTTTCCGCAACGTTAATATTTTTTATTGCTGTTTTTCTGACATTTAGAAAGAGGGGGTGGCCATATTCTAGTATTGGTCTACATATTGATTTATAAATGTGAGCTGCTGTCTTTTTGCTGATTCCCTCGTTCGCAAGTGTTTGCTTCTGGCGATGTATCTTTTCTTTATGTATTTGGTATGGTTGTTGAAGTTCAACTTGTTGTCTAAACTTACGCCCAGGTATTTGACTGTTGACTGAGCAGGGAGAATGTGATGGTTAATGGTAACCGTTCGTGAGTTGTTGTTTATTCCATGGTTAAAGATAATGTACTGGGATTTTGTTGGGTTGGGTTTTAGTCTCCACTTGTTGAACCAGGTCATTGTTCTGTTCATTAGTTCTTGTAATTGGACAATAGTTTTTTCCAGGGTGCGATCATGACTAATTAGAGCCGTGTCATTAGCATACTGTAGAATATATGTATTGGGATTAAAGTATTGTAGGTGTTTTTCAAAGTTGTAGATGTCATAGCAGTAGATGTTGTATAGCAGTGGTGAGAGTGGGGAGCCTTGTGGCAGTCCTTGTTGTGTTTTAAATAATTTTGAGTAACTTGTATTTATTTTAATTCGTAGGGTTCTTTCCTTTAAATAATTTTTTATAATGAATATAAGGTACATTGGACAGTTCAGTTGTGCCAACTTATACAACAAACCCTCATGCCATACACTGTCAAACGCTTTGGTAATGTCAATAAGGATTGCTGCGCTATGATATCCTTCAAGTTTTGATGTTTGGATATTTGATGTAAGTATCGTCAGTCGATGTGTGGTGGAGCACTTTTCACGGAATGTGAACTGATAGTTAGGAATATTGTGACCAATTGCTTCAGAGATCAGTTTTTTAATTATCTGTTCGAGATTTTTTGCAGGCACTGATAACAACACTATAGGGCGATAGTTGTTCACTCTATGGTGATTGGTGTTTGATTTAGGGATGGTGATAACAATACCTTATTTCCATTGTGTGGGAAAGTACTGGTTGTTAAGACAGTATTCATATATTCTAATTATATATAGATGTACATTGTGTCCTAGTTTTCGAATTATGCTTTTGGATATGTTATCTTTTCCGGGGGCTGTGCTTTTTCCTTTATTTAATATCTCAAAATACGTTTCTTCACTTATTGCCTTATTTTGTCTTTGAAGTTCTTCTGAAAAAAAGTTGTTGGACTAATTTCTTATATCTTCGTAATTTGTCTCATCAAACTGATTGTCATTTTTTATAGTATATGTTTTTCCAAAATGATGAGCAAACAGTTCTGCTTTTTGGAGGTCATTGTTATAGAATTTGCCATTTTCTTCTAGAGTAGTTATGTATGATGTCTGTTTATACCTGGAGAGTTTTCTGATTTGTTGCCAGTAGTTTTTTCCTTGCTGTTGATTTATTTCATTACAGGCATTTATCCATTTGTGTTCTTTATATTCTCTTATTAATTTTTGGATGTTCTTGTTGTACGTGTTAAGGAGTCTTTTGTAGTCTTCATTTTTATTTGATAAGTAGTCTCTGTACATTTTTCTTTTATTTCTTATTACTTTGATGATAAATGGTGGCAATTCGTGCAAGTAGAATTTAGTCTTTCTTTTAGGAGAGTTATGTATTATGGCCTCAGTTAATTTTTCATTAAAGCTATTTATTGTCTGTTCGTCAATTGGGATTTGTTGACTTTCTTCTATGTATTTTTCTATTGCAATACTAACCTTTTCAGTGCCACATTTGTGGAAGTTAATTTTTTCTACATCTTCCACCGCATTTATTATTTTGTCAAGTTTAATGCTTACCTCTATTGCCAAATGATCAGAACCTATGTCAGGGTGGGTTTCGATTTTGTTTATATTATTTTCAATATTATTTGTGTACAGTAATAGATCCGGCGTTGTGTCTGGGTTATTCATCATAAGAAACGTGTGTCTGCTTTTTTGAAGGATGAGTTGTTTAAGAATGTCTGAAGTTGACGATTTTTTGCTCTGTTAACGTTGAAGTCCCCTATTATTATACAGTATTTGTACAGTGCTGCTTTGGTGAATATTGTTTCTTCAATATTAGATGTCGGATGAATGTACACCAGGAGTATGTGTAACTTACCGCCTTGGAATGGTATTGAAAAGTGGGTTGCTTCATTAAGGGGGTTGTTTATTCGCGGAGGATTTTCTAATAATAATAATAATATAAAATAATAAAAAAGCAGGAGGGACTGACCTCCATCTATCAAGCCTTTGGTGAGTAGCGCCACCACTTACTCCAGCTGGGGTGCAAAACCGAACCGGCAGCCCTAGTGCACCCGGGAGGGGAAAGCATCTTCCCCTCTGATGTCGGTCGTGGGCTTGTTGGGCTAACCACCCACACTACACTCCGGTTCCGATTAACCGAAGGCAAGGCCCCCACAAACGACCCCATCTGGATAGGGGTCACGGGCAAGGTGGTGGGGCACAACCGGATCGATTGCCTAATGACGACGACCGCGAGCTACAAGGACGCTTTGAGTGGACCGATGATTTAAGGGACGACCTTCTGTTGTGCTATGAAAGCAGTGAGCCCGCGCAGAGGGGATACATGGCGTGGATGCATGGTCTGTGGTGTGAGAGGCTATCAGAGCATAGTGCCTTCACGCCACAAAATCTGCGTGACTATGTATCCCACCTTCGTAGTAGGGGCTACGTGAGGGCTGCTCCTGGACCGGTGAATGGGATGGCAGAAGGGCCGCCGCATTCACCGGTTGAGGACGTGGTTCTTCTCGTTCCGCCAACACCGCCTCAGTTCCAGACGGGCGTTACACCACATAAAAACCCCCGGGCCACAAGACCTGGCTGGAGAACTTCGTGCAGTACTACCAGAACGGGCTGACCTCTGGCACATAAATTGTGCCGTGTATGCTGCTGCTCAACGCTTTTCTCGGGTGGAGGGGCGAAACACTGCTTCCCCACAGGAGAGGGCGGAGCGGCGCATACAAAATATGGAAGCCAAGATCCGGTCGGCGAGGCAACACGCATCCCGTATCCAATGTGTGATGGACTATATGGCGGCCAACAGGCCGTCCACGCCTAAAGTGCGTCGATTAGCCGCCAACTTAAGACGCGCCGCCCATCACACACTCAATGAGGCAGTGCTGCGAACCACCAAACAGTCTCAGCAGCACTGTCTCGGCAGGATACGGATGCTAGTGACTTGCAAAAAGTCATTAGTGAGGCGGGCGAGAGGGCTTGCGGAAAATAAACTGTTCCGCGAAAAGCCCTCGCGCCTCTTCCAACCGCGTCCCCGTGTTGTAGAAAATCCGCCGACTGCAGATCAGGTGGAGAACTTCTGGAAAACGCTGTACGAGGAGAGGCTTCCACTTAACCGAGATTCTCCTGCCCTTGCACACTTTGAAACCTTTTGTCAAAGGCTTCAGCAACCACAGGAAGTGTGCGAACCAATAACCCCAGAAGAGATTCGTAGGGCTCTTGAGGGCTCTAAGAACTTTGCCGCTCCAGGTCCCGATGGGATAAATAACTTCTGGTGGAAAAGGTTATCGAGCACTCACCACCATTTGGCCAGAATTTTTAATTCCTGGTTAAATGGGGAGCAGCAAATCCCTTCTTGGGTTGTTGAGGGGCGGACAGTGCTGATCCCCAAGAACGGAGATTTGTCCAACCCAAAGAACTACAGACCGATAACCTGTCTAAACGCATGCTACAAGGTGTTTACACGCATTTTGTACATGCGGGTGCTCCACGCAGTTGAACCGGTTTACGAAAGGATATATGAGCAACGAGGGCCGAAGAGAGGTGTCGCTGGCTGCAAGGAGAAGCTGCTGATCGACAGATGTGTCACGCAGGACTCCATGTAGTATAAGCGGAACCTCTCTATGGCCTGGATCGACTACCGCAAGGCATTGGACATGACATCGCATGAGCTCATTGTTCACTTGCTCTGATGTCTTGTGGTACCAGGCCCCGTAGTGAGATGTATTGAAGAACTGATGCCGCTCTGGAGGACTCGCTTTACCATTACCTTGGGTAACGATAGAGTCCAAACAGAGTCGGTAACATTCAGAAGAGGAGTATTTCAGGGAGATTCCCTCAACCCCCTTCTCTTTTGCAGCTCACTACTGCCATTATCCGTCTCGCTCCGGAAAACCCGTGGCTACAACTGCGGTACCCCCGGCGACAGGAGGCATAAGGTCACCCATCTATTTTATATGGATGACCTTAAACTTTACGCCTCTGGAGAGAGGGATCTCCAGCAGTCCCTTAGGGTGGTACAGTAGTACACGCAGGCTGTCGGTATGTAGTTCGGGTTGGACAAATGCGCACTGATCCACCTCAAGAGAGGACGATGCGGTGACTACGGAGAGGACGCGCAGCTCGTGGACGGAAGCATCTTACACCATCTAGATGCCGGAGAGTCGTACACTTACTTGGGTGTCGAGCAACGCTCCACCCAAGAAGTGAGTACAGTGAAAAACGCTCTCCGCGGCAAGTATCAGCACCTACTCCGATAGATCTGGTCTTCAGAACTGTCGCGGAAGAACAAGGTGTCTGCTACAAATATGCTTGCCTTTCCGATCCTTCTCTACTCTTTCGGAGTAGTGAAGTGGACTAGAGAAGAGCCGCGTCAAGTTGATGTAGTAACCCGCAGGAAGATGCATCTCAATAGGAGCTTGCATCCTAAATCGTCCGTTCCACGGTTATATCTCCCACGACATCGGGGAGGCCGTGGACTCTTGAGCTTGGAGAGTCTCCATAGCAGGATGGTTCTGGATGGAGCATGTAAGGTCATCAGGAGTTCGGATCCCCTCCTCTGCATGGTCCGAGACCATGAAAATGCAGAGGTAGGAGCTTTTCTCTTTAAGGCAGCACGGAGAGCAGCCGATGAACTTGGTCTCATCTTCGACGTCGAGCGGGTAAACCCCGACTCTGTCACCGAGTTGGAACTCGCTCGACTAAAAGCCCACATTAGAGCTGCAGAACACAACGTCCTTCTGCAGCTGCATAAGGATAAGCCATTGCACGGAGTCTTCTATAAAAATATAGAAGACCTCGGCTTATCCGAAAGGCTGACCTTCGCCTTCTTAAGGTCAGCGGGGCTGAAGTCTGAGACCGAGGGATTTATAATGGCTTGCCAAGTTGGTGTATTTAACACCCTCGTCTATCGACGTCGTGTCATGGGTATGGAGGTCCCTGATGTCAGCTGCAGGGCCTGCCTCAGGGCGCCGGAGACTGAAATGCACTGTTGCTTGTTGCAAAAAAACTTGTACACAATCAAACTCACAGGACCAGGAAATAACTACAGAATCTTATGGTGAAGTTCAATTAGAGGTAAATTATTTAAAACGTCTACTAGAAGAAAAAAATGTTGTTGTAACAAAATTAAGAAATATTATAAGATACTAAGAACAAATAATTGAATTATTAAATGATAAAAAGGATGATAAAAACAAATCACATGTAAATAAAAACACGCTAATAGAAAAAAATTCAGACAAAATAAATGTGTTTAGTAATGATAATAAATATAAAAAACAAGTACAAAAAAAGGTTGAGCAAGAAACCAATCACAGTTCTAATGGATAGACCGCACAGCTGGAACAAGTACAAACAAAAATTATGCAAGATGGTATAAATTTAGTAAAAGATATTCCTAGCACCTCCAGTTCCCAAAACCTGCCAAATAAATCTGATAATGATGACGAAGGATTCACCAAAGTCGTACAAAGGCAAAAGAGATCTATACAAAAACCTACCACTTCAGCAACTAAATTTGCCACAGGTCAAATCGAGGGCAAGTCCGAAAAAATTATCGGTGCTGTGCGTCGTAAATATATATACGTAGGTAGAATAATAGGAAGAGATGTTACAGAAGAGGACATGAAGGAATATTTAAAGGACCTAAAAAATTTTCAACAGTATGAGCATATCTCTGTCAAAAAAATCAACACTAGGAAATAATTCCGCATTCTGTATAGGACTTCCAACTGAGGAATTATTCAACAAAGTTTACAATGTTGATTACTGGAGGACAGGAGTGTCATTAAGAGAATATGATCTAAGAAGAACTTTTTTAGCCCAAAGACAGCAGACCAGGCTCCAAATGCAAACTTCACAGAAGTAGGAACTAATCATGTTACACCACAAGGAAATAACCTGAACTATAAATTCAATTCTTGCCTCAGTATTCTCCATCAAAATGTTAGATGTCTAAATAATTCAGTGGATGAGATCGAAGAATTAATGAAAAACTATCCTGCAGATTTCTTGTGCTTAACTGAACATTGGCTCAACCAAACGCTGATAAATAAAATCTCCATAAGGGGCTATAAACTTATAGCAAGCCAAAGTAGAAAGGAAGGGCAACATGGCGGTACCGCATTATACAATCAAACAAACATTGTTAGTGAGGAGAGAAGAGATATCTGCCAATTAAGTGAATATTTTACTCTCGAATGTGCAGCTGCTGAAAGTATATATAGTAACATAAAATGTGTTATAATAGTTATATATAGACCTCCTGATGGAGATCTCAACAGGTTTCTACATATATTTGATCACATATGTCAAATAATTTATAATGAGAACTCTAAGTTAATAATTGCAGGGGATTTTAACATAGATTTGTTGGGTGAAAGTAAATACAAAGTTGAGTTCTTAAATTTGTTAAAAACATATGATATAATTCCAACCATTAAAGACTATACTAGAGTAACAAAAAGATCAAAAACATGCTTAGATAACATTATAATAAACCGTGATGTCTCCTTTTCGACACAACTAATTGACTCTCATATTTCTGATCATTTTGCACAATATGTAGGGCTAAATTTGCTCAAAAAAAATGAACAAGTAACTTATGTTCTAAAAAGAAATTTTAGAGACAACAATATAGATTTATTTTCCCAAGCCTTAAACTTAGAAACATGGGAACAAGTATTTGATGTCGAAGATGTGGATACCAAATGGGAAACCTTTATAAACATATTTATGCATTATTTTTTTGTTTACTTTCCAATAAAAAAATTCTATATAAAAACAAAGAATCAACGTCAATATTCGCAAGAAATAGAAAAATGCAAAGAAAAACTAAACCTGTTTAGTATGCTATCAAAACATTCTACAGAATGTGAAACACAATACAAAAACATAAAAAGTCACTATAATAAATTACTAAAACACTCAAAAGTTCACTCATACCAGACCAGATTAAACTTGGCAGATAATAAATCAAAAGTTACTTGGCAAATCGTTAACGAGCCGACAAATGGCAATAATTCAAGGGCAAATATTCCTCAGGGAGACAGGGAAAAATTAGCTGAAGAATTCAATCAACATTTTGCGAATTCGGCATATAACATTTTTCAAGACAACTCCCAAAATTGTAACTCACAAAATTAATTTCAATGCAAAATCCATATATCTAGAACCTGTAAATGAAGAAGAACTGCACCTAATAGCAAATAATTTTAAAAATAAAAAATGTTGTGGGGAAGATCTAGTACCTCTTTTCTTAATAAAAAAATGCATAACATGCCTCGCTTCTCCTTTAGCAGATATTATTAATACCTCATTGAAGGAGGGCAAATATCCGACTAAACTAAAAAATTCTATTGTAATACTAGTGCACAAGGGGGACTTTGATTTAATTGAAAATTATAGGCCTATAAGTCAGCTGTCGTCGTTTTCGTAATTTTTTGAAAAAGTATATTCCACATGACTGATTCGATTTTTTCATACTTGTAAGTTGTTCTCCTTATTCCAGCACGGATTTCTTAAGGACAAATCAATTGAGACTGCTATATTTGAATTTACGGAAACAATACTGACTGCCTTGGAGAGTGGGGAACTTACTTGTTGTTTGTTTCTTGACCTCTCCAAGGCTGTTGATTGTTTGAAGCACGACATTCTAATAAAAAAACTGTTTAAGTATGGTATCAGAGGAGTGGCATTATCTTAGCTGAAATCCTACCTTACGGATAGGTCCCAAAGAGTGGTTTTAAGAGATTGTTCCTCGGAGGTCTATTCAAGCAGGGTATATACTAGCTTGGGTCTTCCTCAGGGGAGTATCCTTGGACCGCTGTTATTCGTAATTTTTGTAAACGATTTGCCTATTGCATTAGATAATACACAAAACACAATGATAAGCTATGCCGATGATAACAATGTATTAATTAGAGGAAAAAGTATACCGTCAATAATTACTCGTAGTGATGAACAATTCGGGCAAATAGATACGTGGTACTCAAATAACAAAGTTACCTTAAACACTGATAAAACTCAATGTATGTTTTTTAGAACCTCTCATAATAAATCTGATTTTCCTGATAAGATAAATTTAAAAAACACCCAGATCAATACAACCAACTGTACAAAACTTTTAGGTATTTATATAGATTCCTCCTTAAAATGGAATTATCATATTGAACATACTTCTATTAAATTATCATCTGCCTGTTATGCACTTCGAGTTCTAACCAAATACATGGATTATAAAACAGTTAAATTAGTTTACTATGGTTACTTTTACTCTGTACTAAAATTTGGCATACTTTTTTGGGGGAGTTCATCAGATATACAGCAAATATTTAAAATTCAGAAAAAAGCAATTCGCATAATGCTGAAAATGAATTTTTCAGAAAGTTGCAGAGGAGTATTTCGGCAGCATGAGTTGCTAACGGTCATAGGTGTGTATATATTTCATTGCATAATCTTTCTAAAGAGACATACTAAAAAATTTAATATTGACTTAATTAACCACAAATACAACACTAGAGGGAAAATTAATTACAACTATCCTTTGCATTCGTTAACCCTAACTGAAAAAGGAAGCTACTACTCTTGTATATATTTTTATAACCATCTGCCCGAACGCATAAAAAATATAAAGAACTTTAAATATTTTAAAACTGAGTTATTCAATTATATCTGTGATATTGAACCATACACAATTAGCGAATTTCTATTACTCACCTAAAGCCCATAAATTGTTGCCACCTGTATACCCTAGACATACCTGTCTGTTATATTATTGATCGTCAAGATTGTGAGTATTCAAATGCTGTTGCAGATTCTTATATATGCTAAGATTATTTTAAATATATTTTACTTTTTTTTTTGTTGTACTACAATTATATTTTATTTTGTGTCATGTTTATTGTATTATATTTATACTTACATTTTACTCCATTTTATGTCTTTTAGCTGTATCCTAACTTGTTTGAAACTTGTTAAACCAAAACTGTTTTGAAATAAATTGAATTATCTATCTATCTACTGTCGGCTTGCCCGACATACGCAGTCTCGGCCTATATTCACAGGCACGACGTAGCATTACGAGTGCTTTACTATCATCTAAGGCACTCGTATGGGATAGACGAAACACCAGTGCTGCCTTACGCTCCGGGGGATATTGAGTCCGTTGTGGGGAATGAGAAGTGCCTAATTTATTGGAACTACTCGTTTCCCACCGTCAGGCAAATACAAGCCAACAAGCCTGACATAGTACTCCTCGACCACCATCTCAAGACAATGTATGTCGTGGAATTCTCAACTCCCACTAAGAGCAACATTGGCTTGAAAGAGGAGGAAAAACGGAGAAAATATCGAGATTTGCGCTTCGAACTCCGCATGCTTTATCCAGGCCATTCTGTTAAAATAGTGGTACTGATTATAGGAGCCCTCGGTGGAATGAGACAGATGCTGCTTTCAGAACTAAAGAGCATACCGGCATGCCGAAATTCGGCAGAGATTTTAGCCGGCAGAATGCAGAAGGCTGTCATCCTCGGATCATTGCGTCTACTCAGGGCACACGATTCTCGGACCCGGTAGTCACTGACCCCACGGGCGTGGGGAGTGGCTATTGGTATTACCAGCTCCCCTCTGTGAGGGTCGGAGCCACAGAGTAGGGTGACTGGTTTTTTGTAAAAAAAAAAAATAATAATAATACAGAAAATCCAGGCGAAAATTAAATCGGCGAGACAACACGCATCTCGAATCCAGAGTATGGTGGAATACATAACGACAACTAAGCCATTTACGCCGAAAATGCGGCGTATAGTTGCTAGACTTAGGCGACAACATCACACTCTAAATCGGACAGTGCTGCAGACCATCAGGCAACATTGTCTAAATAGGATTCGAGCACTTATGGCCATTAAGGAAACATTGGTCAGGCGAGCATGGAGCAAAACCATCTGTTCCAAACATACCCATTTCGTCTGTTCCAAGAGCCACAGCATGTTGTCGAAAATCCGCCGTCTGTTGAGAATGTCGAAGCCTTCTGGAAAGGAATCTACGAGACTGCGAGTCCATTCGATAACGACACTCCAGCGATAGCACACTTCGAGATCCTCTGTCACAGGCTTTTACAGGGTCAAGACGAAGTGTGTCCGGAGATCAGTGTGGAAGAAGTCCAACAAGCACTTGTTGGCACTAAGAACTTCGCTGCCCCGGGTCTAGATGGCATAAACAACTGGTGGTGGAAGAAATTCCCTTCCACTCACCGTCGTCTGGCCCGAGTTTTCAACTCTTGGTTGAACGAGGGGCAGCAGATCCCGCACTGGTTTGCCGAGGGGTGAACTGTACTAATCCCTAAAAAGGGAGATCTGTCCAATCCGAAAAACTACAGGCCGATTACTTGCGTCAATTCCTGCCACAAGCTATATACCCGTATCTTGTATGCTAGGACTTTGAGGTCGGTAGAACCGGTCTTTAACCAGATACACGAGCAGCATGGTGGTAAGAAACGTGTGGCAGGCTGCAAAGAAAACCTATTGATAGACCGCTGTATTACGCAGGATTCTGTACAATATAAGCGTAATCTATCAATGGGGTGGATCGATTACCGGAAGGCATTCGATACAACATCGCATGCACTTTTGATACACTTATTGCAATGCCTTGCGATACCTGCCGCACTAGTGAGATGCATCGAACACCTGATGCCGCTCTGGAGGACCCGCTTCACCATAACATCTGGTGCTCAGCGGGTTTCGACAGAGTTGGTAACATTTAGGAGAGGAGTTTTCCAGGGTGACTCCCTGAGCCCCCTCCTATTCTGCATCTCACTGCTGCCGTTATCTGTCGCACTGCGCCAAACCCGCGGATACCAATGTGGTCCACCCAGCAACCGGAGGCATAAAGTCACCCATCTATTCTATATGGATGACCTAAAACTTTACGCCTCCGGAGAGTGCGAACTACAAAACTCTCTCAGGGTGGTCCAAGAGTATACGCGGGCCATTGGCATGGAATTCGGGTTGGACAAGTGTGCAGTCGTCCATATCAAGAGAGGACGATGCGGGGAAGTCTTTGAAGATGCGCAGCTGGCAGACGGAAGCATCCTATGACATCTAGATACCGTACCTGGGGGTGCAACAGCACCATATTCAGGACGTGCAACAAGTTAAGGACACTCTCTGTGGCAAGTACAGACACCGCCTCCGAAAGATTTGGTCTTCCGAGCTTTCGGGGAAAAACAAGGTGTCTGCTACTAATATGCTTGCCGTTCCGATTCTGCTCTACTCCTTCGGGGTAGTCAAATGGACACTAGATGAACTGCACCAATTGGATAGGGATACCCGTAAGATGATGCGTATCAATAGGAGCATTCATCCTAGATCGTCCGTTCCTCGAATATACCTCCCACGTCAACGGGGGGGTCGAGGACTCTTGAGCGTGGAGTGTATGCATAGCAGAGTAGCGCTGAGTATGGCGTGTAACATACTAAGGAGCTCGGACCCACTCCTACGGTTTGTGAGAGATCATGAAACCGTGGGAGTTGGCGCATTCTTATTTAAGGCAGCACGAAGGGCCGCAGATGATCTCGGTCTCGTGTTCGACTTCAGGCGAGGAGGCCGGCGAGGTGCTGACGTACAGTCAGTAACTGAGCTTCCACCAAATCGTCTTGACAACCCAAATTAAAGCTGCTGAGCAGAGAAATCTGCTCAGGCAGCATGTCGATAAATCTATGCATGGTGTGTTCTATAACAACATAGAGACACTAGGTTTATCGACAAAGCTGACCTTCATTGTGGCCTGCCAAGATGGTGTTATTAACACTTTGATCTACCATAGTCGCGTTATGAAAGTGGAAGTTCCTGACACTAACTGCAGGACTTGTCGTCAGGCGCCGGAGTCGCTCATGCACTTACTATCTGCATGTCCCATTTATGCGACTTCGGCCTACATCCATAGGCATAACGCGGCTTTACAAGTGCTATACTCCCATCTACGGCACTCGTATGAAGTAGACCAAACACCAGTGCTGCCTTATGTCCCCAGAGAGATCGAGTCCGTTGTCGAGAACGAGAAATGCCGAATTTATTGGAACTTCTCACCATCCCTAAATCAAACACCAATCACCATAGAGTGAACAACTATCGCCCTATAGTGTTGTTATCAGTGCTGGCAAAAAATCTTGAACAGATAATTAAAAAACTGATCTCTGAAGCAATTGGTCACAATATTCCTAACTATCAGTTTGCATTCCGTGAAAAGTGCTCCACCACACATCCACTGACGATACTTACATCACATATCCAAACATCAAAACTTGAAGGATATCATAGCGCAGCAATCTTTATTGACATTACCAAAGCGTTTGGCAGTGTATGGCATGAGGGTTTGTTGTATAAGTTGGCACAACTGAACTGTCCAATGTACCTTATATTCATTATAAAAAAATATTTAAAGGAAAGAACCCTACAAATTAAAATAAATACAAGTTACTCAAAATTATTTAAAATACAACAAGGACTGCCACAAGGCTCCCCACTCTCACCACTGCTATACAACATCTACTGCTATGACATCTACAACTTGAAAAACACCTACAATACTTTAATCCCAATACATATATTCTACAGTATGCTGATGACACGGCTCTAATTAGTCATGATCGCACCCTGGAAAAAACTGTTGTCCAATTACAGGAACTAATGAACAGAACAATGACCTGGTTCAACAAGTGGAGACTAAAACCCAACCCAACAAAATCCCAGTACATTATCTTTAACCATGAAATAAACAACAACTCACCAAAGGTTACCATTAACCATCACATTCTCCCTGCTCAGTCAACAGTCAAATACCTGGGTGTAAGTTTAGACAACAAGTTGAACTTCAACAATCATACCAAATACATAAAGAAAAGATGCATCGCCAGAAGCAAACACTTTCGCTGCATGACCTATAAAAACGAGGGAATCAGCAAAAAGACAGCAGCTCACATTTATAAATCAATATGTAGACCAATACTAGAATACGGCCACCTCCTCTTTCTAAATGTCAGAAAAACAGCAATAAAAAATATCAACGTTGCGAAAACATCAGCACTGAGAACCATTACCAAATACCGACACCCAACAAATCCGCTGCACAACCCACCTAACGCTCTTCTATATCAAATAACCAAGACAGAACCAATTCCACAGGGACTATCCAAATCATCCACTAAATTTGCCAGGGCTGATCACAACATGGAAATACTCCGACCTCTCTGCAAAAATAGAAATCGTCAAACAACCGGCTACAGGAAGTTTCCTCAAAAAACATTGTGGGAACACATCAAGGAACTAAGAACCACATAATAAAGAACCGTCAATCACTATACACATATACTTTTTTCGTTTTTTTTTTTTTCTCACATTCTTATATCTATTTGCTATTCATATTATATATAATTTATAAAATGTAAACAATATTTTATTGTAAAAAGGTTGAAGGACCTCGGTCAATGGCCATTTGGGTTTTTGCTCTATAAAGTACTTTCATTATTATTATTATTATTGGAACTTCTCGTTTCCGACCGTCAAGCTAATTCAAGCCAACAAGCCTGACAGAGTACTCCTCGACCACCAAACTAAGGTGATGTATGTCATCGATTTCTCGGCGCCTGCTGAGACAAACATCGCCTTGAAGGAGGAGGAAAAACGGACTAAATACTGAGATCTCCGGTATGAGCTCCATGCACTGTACCCTGACTACTCTGTCAAGATGGTTGTCCTAATAATCGGTGTACTCGGTGGGATGAGGCCTACACTGCTCTCAGAATTGAAGACCATACCGGCCTGCCAGAAGTCAGCCGAATGGTTGACAGGTCAAATGCAGAAAGCAGTCATCCTGGGGTCCCTTACGCTGCTTAGGGCACTTGATTTGAGAATCTACGCTCACTAACCCTGCGGGTTGTGGGGAGTGGCTGTAGATAATTCGTTGGCGCTTCTGTCGTGAGAATGTCGGAGATACGGCAGAACTGTCCAGCATCGCTCAGCGAAAAAAAAAATAATAATAATAATAATAATAAGCAGGAGGGGCTAACTTCCAACTATTAAGCCTTTGGTGAGTAGCGCCACCACTTACTCCAGCTAGGGGTGCAAAACCGAACCGGCAGCCCTAGTGCACCCGGGGTCGGTCGTGGGCCTGCTGGGCTAACCACCCACAGGCTCTAACCTTTGGTTCCGGTAGGCCGAAGGCAGGGCCCCCACGATCGACCTCGTTCGGGTAGGGGTCAAGGGCAAGGTGGTGGGGCTCAACGGGATAGACCGCCCGTTGACTACTTACGTAATGTTCAAGGACGCTTTGAGTGGACGGATGAACTGAGGGATGAGCGTCTGCATTGTTATGAAAGCAGTGAGCCCGCGCGGAGGGGGTACATGGCGCGGATGCATGCTCTGTGGTGTGAGAGGCTTCCAGAGCATAGCACCTGCACGCCGCAAAATCTATGTGACTATGTATCCCACCTTCGTAATAGGGGCTACGTGAGAGCTGCTCCTGGACCGGTGAATGAGGTGGCCGAAGAGGTGCCACATTCACCGGTTGAGGACGTAGCTCTCCTCGTTCCGCCAATACCAGAGGGCCTCAGTACCAGAAGGGGGTTACACCGTCTGAAAACCCCCGGGCCACAAGACCTGGCCAGAGTGGACGCTGAACTTCGTACAGCGCTACCAGAAGAGGCTGACATCTGGCACATAAATTGTGCCGTGTATGCCGCTGCTCAACGCTCGTCTCAGGTGGAGAGGCGAAATACTTCTTCCCCACAGGAGAGAGCGCAGCGACGCATACAAAGGATGGAAGCCAAGATCCGGTCGGCGAGGCAACACTCATCCCGTATCCAATGTGTGATGGGCTATATGGCGGCCAACAGGCCGTTCACGCCTAAAGTGCGTCGATTACCCGCCAACTTAGACGCGTCCATCACACACTCAATGAGGCAGTGCTGCGAACCACCAAACAGCACTGTCTCGACGGGATAGGGATGCTAGTGACTTGCAAAAAGTCACTAGTGAGGCGGGCGAGGGGGCTTGCGGAAAATAAACTGTTCCGCGAGAAGCCCTCGCGCCTTTTCCAACCGCCTCCGCGTGTTGTAGACAATCCCCCGACTGCAGATCAGGTGGAGAACTTCTGGAAAACGCTGTACGCGGAGAGGCTTCCACTCAACCGAGATTTTCCTGCCCTTGCATACTTTGAAGCCTTTTGTCAAAGGCTTCAGCAACCACAGGAAGTGTGCGAACCAATAACCCCAGGAGAGGTTCGTAGGGCTCTTGAGGGCTCTAAGAACTTTGCTGCTTCAGGTCCCGATGGGATAAATAACTTTTGGTGGAAAAAATTATCGAGCACCCACCACCATTTGGCCAGAATTTTTAATTCCTGGTTAAATAGGGAGCAGCAAATCCCTTCTTGGCTCATGCATTTACTGTCTGCATGCCCAGTATACGCGATTTCGGCCTACATCCACTGCCATAACGCGGCATTACGAGTGCTCTACTACCATCTACGGCACTCGTACGGGGTAGACCAAACACCAGTGCTGTCTTACGTCCCCGGAGATATTGAGTCCGTTGTCGAGAACGTGAGGTGCAGGATATACTGGAACTACTCGTTCCCGACCGTCAGACTAATTCAAGCCAACAAGCCTGACATAGTACTCCTCGACCACCAAACCAAGGCGATGTACGTCATCGAGTTTTCGGCACCCGCTGAAACAGACATCGCCTTGAAAGAGGAGGAAAAACGGACTAAATATCGCGATCTCCGGTACGAGCTCCTAGTGCTGTACCCAGGCTACTCAGTCAAGATGGTCGTCCCTCATAATCGGTGTACTTGGGGGTATGAAGTCCACGCTGCTCTCGCAATTGAAGACCATACCGGTCTGTCAGAAATCTGCCGAATGGCTAGCAGGCCAAATGCAGAAAGCACTTATCCTGGGGTCCCTTCATCTACTTAGAGCACACGATTCGGGTGTTTCCCCCACAGGTGTGGGGAATGGCTGTAATTTTAATCGCCGGCGCGATTTCCGTGTGGTGTCGGAGGCCACGGAAGTCCTGTCCGGTATCGGGAAACCGAAAAAAAAAAAAATAATAATAATAATAATAACAATAAACGCCTTTATTAGAGAAATACAAAGAAATACAAAATTAGAGTCATATAGAGCGAAGTTTAGTCGAAGGACTACTCTTACACTTAACTCTATAATGAACTTAAAATTAAATTTAACATAAATTAACTTAGCACACAAAGATAATTAGATCAGGAACAAAGAAAGAGAGAAAAAAAATACATAAAAAAAACAGGAAAAACTAGTGAAATGCTTTCTTAACTGTATATAAAATTTATTTGCTTTTGTTGCTTCTGCAAGGTACCCCATTATTACTTCTTCTACATACCTAAAATTATCGCTATTGATCACTCAATAATAATGCTTTTAATTCGTATTTAAATGTTGTAGGATTACAGGTTTTTAAAGAAGGAGGCAGAGAATTATGTAGCTTTATTGCATTATAAGAAAACGATTTTTTAAATAACGTTGTTCCAAATCTTGGTATGGGGAATACATGATGTGACCGTATATTTATAGAATGTTGTTGATGCCTTCTTATGAATTTCTCTCCAATATACGATGGCACACCAGAGCGAATAGAGAGAGAGAGAGAGAGAGAGATTTATTGGTGTTGCTGTACATGGTACTTACACAAGTCAATATATACAATAAAATCGTGTTCAAATATTGATAATAAAATATAAATATATGTCCCTTAAAATATAGATAACTAGACATAAGATTGTTATTTACTTCAAATTATATTCATTCACTGCTGTTAAACGTGTAATTTAAATATTCGTCATATGAATAAAATGCTTTGCTTAATAGAAATTTTTTTACTTCTTTCTTAAACTGACTGAAGGGCAACATTTTAAATGTGGAGGGCAGCAGATTATAAAACTTTAGGGCAATGTAGTTTAAACTTTTTTGACTTTTGGACAATCTGCAGAAATTTGGGACTAACGTGTTACTTCCCCGTGTATTATAATTATGTACGTCTCTATGTGCATGGAATTCGCCTAAGTTATTTTTAACATACATTACACATTCAAGTATAAACATATACGGAAAAGTAAGTAAATCGTTAATTATGAAAGAGATCTTACAATCATCTCTGTAGCCAATTCCATCCACAATCCTTACAGCTCTACGCTGTAATCTAAAAATCCGGTGCCATGAGGATGCATATCCCCAAGCTAAAATAGCATAAGTCATTATTGAGTGACACAGAGCATAATAAACTGTTTTTAGCATGGGTTTTGAGACACAGTCGTTTAATAGTCGTAGTAGGTAGATATTACTAGATAGTTTATTTGCCACTGAATCGATGTGATAATCCCAGCTAAGAGTGGGGTCAATGGTCACACCCAGAAATCTGACAGTTTCGGGATTATCGAAATTTATATTCCTTAAGGACAAAATCATTGTTTGTGTCTTAGATAGATTTAAGCTAAGCCCGTTGCATGAGAACCATTGCTCAATAGTGGAATGTGCAAAGGATAGCAGGTGTAACTTCATCCTGATACTAATATTTAACCACCGTAACATTTTTATTCTGGCAAAAATGCCTGGGTCATATTTACGGAGCCCATATATAAGTCTGCAGCATGAATTTTGAATTTTTTGCAATCTGCCCTTGTCTACTGTGCTCAAACAGGGTTCGTAGATGAAACTGCAATAGTTTAAATGTGATAGCACCAATGCTTCACAAAGGTTCTTACGCATATTAAAATTTAATATGTGTCTGTTGGAATATAGAAGTTTTAAATTAATATAGGCTTTTTGTATTACTTTGTTTACTTGCAAATTAAACTTCAATGAATCGTCAAATACTACACCTAAACTTTTTGCAGAGTTAACAATGGATAGGTTGTCTCCATTTATTTTTATTTGCATGTGGCTTACAGCATCTATATCATTTCTGCCGCCGAACATTAAAACCACACATGTATTAGGATTAAGTGATAAATTATGCTTATAAGACACATTATAGATTGTTTCCAAATTATTATTGATCATATTCTCTGCAAGTAGGAAATTATCTTTTTGGAAACTGTGATATAATTGAGTATCATCCGCATATGCATGATATGATTGCTCAATTTTATTAAGAATTTCCGTCATATAGAGCACAAAAAATAATGGTCCCAAAATTGAACCCTGCGGGACCCCAGTTAATACAAAAGCAGACGTTGAGCTTGAGTCGCCTACTCATACTATCTGCCGCCTATTGGATAAATATGATTTAACAAAATTAACAGCAGTTTGATCAAAGCCATAAAATTTTACTTTGGCACACATTATGTCATGATCGATTGTATCAAAAGCTTTTGAATAATCCAATAAGATCAAAGCAGTAACCATACCATATCTGTGCTATCCTTATTTTTCAAGGAATTAAATATGTCCCTGTCCTCAGTATAAGTAACCTCACGAAAACTAAATTGCTTTGGAGTATTATTAGATTGTATATACTTCAATGGGTCAATATTTGTAGATGGTAGTCTTCCGACAATGTCATCCGCAATGTTCATGTTATGAACTAAAAAATGCTGATTCTCTACAAAATATAAATCTTTTTATGGACTGTATTTCCAATGAAAAATGATTAAATAAATAATAAAATAATAAAATGTCTTACTAAATCTTCTAGGCCGAGTGCTCCAGTCAATATCAGGGTAACAAGGATAGGTACAAAAAGGGAGGGCTAGGGAGTCTGATATGAATACTGTAGATTAACTAAATTGAAAGTTTATAATAACAATTTTACACTAGATGATGATAGAATAACTCCACCTTTACACTTTTCACACTCAAATTTTTAAACTAATAATTTTTAATCTAATAATGTGCTGTCTACCACTTTTTTAAAATTCTGACCAATATATTTATTTTGCATTAGATTCTCCCAGACACATGTTATTTACAAGACGTATTGCCAATACAGAAATTGCAGAGTTCCTAAAATTTATTTAAATTGGAAAAGTGTGAAACAAAATCGCGGCGTAAAAATTCCCCCGCCCCTGAAAATTATTTTCAGAACCGGGTTTGGAAAGAAAAAATTGAAATAGAAAAAATTTCTTAACTAAAACTATTAATTCAATAGGCCCTGTAAATAACTAAAATACCCACAAATAATATAAATAAATAATAAAACATACTACCTAATTAAATGATATTACTAAATAATAATTTTATTTGATGGCAGCGGACAAAGTCGTACCACCGGCCTTTTATAAATACCATATTTGGTTTTGACATTTGTAACTCTAACCACCCCAACCTTGCCCAGAAATACCTCCTCAATAAACTGTGCCTACGTTTGTGTATTTTATTTATTCATGATCTTATTTCTGTTCATAATAATAACACTAGCTAGCATAATGCTGCAAGGTTATCAGAAAGCCGATTCGCGAAATTTACTCCATGTGGATATGCAAATGGTGTACGAGTTTTTGGCTAACGACACAAATTTAAATGAACCTTAGAGCAGCGGCATTAAAGTACTCCGGTAATCCTAGAATTTAACAAAATGTCTTTCAGAAACTACAAAGGTGAATAATATTGCTGATAAATGATTATTATAGTAACTACATTATTTATATTCAATTCAATTTAATGGAAACTCTACCTACACCATTTCATTCCGCGTTGGATTTGTCAAACAGTGAGATATGTTTTATTTGTTTATCTTATAAAAAATATTTTATTGGCCAAGTAGAAGTCCTTCCAATTTTCTGATAGATAATCTAATCCGTTATTCCTATATTAGGAATAAAAAATTGTCACGAGCCGGCATTATGTTTTAATATTATTAACTTCTAAAATAATGAAACGGAACTGAATCAAATTTTTCGGAGAAATACGAAGAAATACTACCCATTGGTGCTACTACAAAGTAAAATGCAGATGTATAATAGATTAATATACTTACTGGACTACTTTAACGCCGCTGCTCTGAGGTGCATGTAAATTTGTGTTATTAGCCAAAAACTCATACACCATTTGCACATCCACATGGGGTAAATTTCGCAAATCGGCTTTCTGATAACCTTGCAGTGTTGTGCTAGCTAGTGTTATGATTGGTTGACTAGGAAAATAGATGAAAAATTTGCAGAACTTACCTCGAAAATTGATACAAACACTGAGGAGCTAAACCATAAGTTAATTGATGCAAATAGTCAAATTATTGAGCTACAAACAGAAAATAGTAACCTGAAAGAAAGAGGTACTAGAGAGAAAATTAAAACGAAAAAATATTGCAAATTTTGGGCTACAAGTTGATGAAAATAATTTGCTGGAAGATACCTTAAAACGTCTAAGTGACATTCTACAAATTAACCGAAAACGAGATTGATAACATATATAAAATCAAACGAGACAACGTTGAAACGCCTGTTGTAATCGAATTTTTAGCATACCGCAAAAAGTTGGAAATTTTTAATAATCTTGATAAGCTAATAATATTCATATGTAATGACATGTCTAGAGATGAAAGAAAGGTAAATAAAGTTCTGACAGATAAGCTAAAATTTTCTAGAAGTAAAAGTTTAAAGGCAAGTATCAGAGGAAGAAAATTAATAGTAGAAGGAAGAAATTTTGAATACAACGAATTGGTGCAAGAAAATTTTAATTTTGAGGAGTTATCATCTACGTAAGAAGAAAGAGCGGAGACGATCACTACAAACGAAAAAACTGATAAGAGAAGACTGCCAGTAAATACAGAGCGGCGGAAGAGAACTGCAGCTAAAAAATAGTTTTCAAATAGTTAATTATAATACGAAAATTATTAGTAGAGTAGTTACAAACTGCGTGTGAGTGTCAAGTGTCCTCTGAAATCTGGTTGAATTATTGCCATACCAAAGTGTTTTTAAAGTGTAACTTTCATGCAGTGTTAAAGCTATAACTCTCTGCTATCCTCAGAATATAATTTCTTTCTAATTACACAACTACTGGGAATATCGATTAAGGAAATAGTCCATTGTCTGCTGATTTATTTCATATAAATTGTTGGATAAAAACAAGGACTTGCAAATATTATAAAGAAAGTTATCTAGTCTTAAAACAAAAACAGTAAATAAAACTCTTCAAATCCTTTATACCAGGACAGGACTTCATCATTCCTAATTAATAAGTAAAATTAAATCAAACGCTATGATCACTGTACAGGGCCGGCTTTAAAATTATTTAAAGTTTGTGACAATGTCTTGTTCCAAGTGCAAGTCTCCAGACTGAAAGGATGAACCTCTTATATCCTGTGATAAATGTAAGGGGAAATTTTGCCAAACTTGTGCAAAATTCTCTAGCACTGAATGTAGAGCTGCCAGTTTGGGGGCGAGCGTAGGTGCGTCTTTACTATGTACATACTTTGATATGCGATGTAAAGCAACGTCAGGCGCAGTTAGTAGTTGCATGGGTGACCGTTCCAATGAAGACTGTGTCCTCGCCTCACACATCTTCCAGCGGCTTATATATCAGTGTATGCGCGGAAGCTATACAACCTTAGGCGAGGGTTGTATAGGGGATATACCACCATCCTTCGGAGGGGATGTAAAGCCGTCGGTCCCTTGTCTATTAAATGTTAGGCAAGTAATAATAATAATCTTTATTTCATATTACGTTACATTTATAATATAAACAAACATAAAATGTCTACTACCAAAGTAAATAACAAAAATTCTTTAAAATATTTACCTTATTCTAGAAATGTACTTAACTAATTAAAAAATCATTTAGACTATAAGGTTCAAGATCAATTAAAAGTTTTCTTATACGTGACTTAAACAGTTTTTGACTTTGTATTATAAATAAATAAATAAATAAATCCTTTATTGTCCAAACAGGTTGGATACCCAATTACAGGACAAGATAACATAGAGATATAATGTGAGCAAAGTAAGTTAAAGTAAAGTATAAATATAAATATATAAAAGGTTCAAAGTGACGTTTACAAAGTTAGTGAAAAACAGAGAGGAATACAACTATAGAGATTCTAATTGATTTTTAATCAGTTTCTTAAAGATGCCAAGTGAGTGCCAATAGATGTCTGCGCAACTACAATGTTGGTTTAGAATGTTGCAGATGGAATATACTGGTGATTTAGTCATTAAATTTGTTCTGGGAGTACAGAGATAAAAATATTTCTCATCTCTACTGTGAATACGAGGTACATGAAAGTTTAGCTGAGACAATAACTCAGGGCAGTCTAATAGGTTGTTAGTTAACTTGTACACAAATATAGCTGAATAGTATTTTCTGCGGTTTTCAAGCGACAGAAGTGAAAATCTTGATAGCAGAATATTATTGTCAATACCTTGTGCAGGATAGACACCGTCTAGCTTAAATGCCATATACTTCATAAAGATACGTTGAACTGACTCAAGTTGTTGGATGTATGTATTATAATAGGGTGACCATATTAAAGAACAGTACTCAAGTTGTGATCGAACATAGGCCGTGTATAAGTTCATGTAGCAATCCTTATTTTTAAAATCTTTACAACTTCTGAATATAAAACCAAGCATTCGGGTGGCCGATGATCGATTCTGTTAATGTGAGGTGAGAAATTGAGTTTTTGGTCAAACTCAATTCCAAGGTCTTTGATTTTGTGTTCCCGGTGTAGAGGAATATTATTTATTGAGTAGTTGAACTGGATAAAATTATTTTTTAAGGTATAGGTTATATATTTACATTTTTGTATATTCAAGGGTAACTTGTTGGAAAGGCACCACACATTTAACGAGTCCACATCCTTCTGTAGTAGTTTGCAGTCATTTGGAGTTTTGATTATTTTGAATATTTTTAAATCATCTGCAAACAGAAGTATGTTGCTCTTGATATGATCACCTATATCGTTTATAAAAATGGAGAAAAGTAGGGGTGCCAGATTACTTCCTTGCGGTGCACCGCTAGTAGCAGTGAACTGAAATGATTTGTGACCTCTGTATTCAACATATTGAGGGCGATCACTTAAATAGGATTGAAAAAAAGCTGTTAAGTTGATGTCAAAGCCAAAGTCGTTTAGTTTAGTTAACAGAATCGAATGGTCTATCCTATCGAACGCTTTAGAAAAGTCTGTATATATTGCATCAGTTTGAAGTTGGTTGTCTATAGAGTCGCTCACCAATTGCGAAAAGCACATTAAATTTGTAGTAGTTGATCTCTTGCTCATAAATCCGTGCTGCTCTGTCCGTATTATATTTTTAACGTTAGGAAATATTCTGTTATAGATGGACATTTCAAAAGCTTTGGCAAAGTTGGAAAGTAGGGTGATCGGGCGATAATTAGAGATTATTATTTTGATATTGTCAGGTAATTTATTGAAAAGTTTTATGCACATATACTGTGGGCTTTTTTCTGTTAATGTGAGATGATGAATGGGGTAATTTAGGGATATTGTTCTAGTATGGTGTTGATGGTGTGTTACTGTATTAAATCTCTCTCTATTCAAAAAAAGAAACATTAAACATTCGTATATATATAAAGCATAAACTGTCATTATGCATTCTGATTTGAATACAGTTCTATCATTATATTTCATTTTTTTTATAATTCTCATTAAACGTTTTTGGATTACAAATATATTTTGAATTTGACTATCCCTACTCTTCTTAAGGGAAGAGGTTCGGCAAAATTCCTCGTCTACAAGCGTCGGTGATAGGCCTCAGTAGCGGAAATGGGCCAACGTTAAATAAATGTATTAAAAAAAAAAAAAAGCTGCCAGTTTAAAATCAGGAAGAATACTATTGTATTTATGTCTGGATTGCGGATCATCTGTGGATTTAAACCAGTCTGAAAGTGAAAAACTCAAAGAGGTACAGAATGACCTACGTACATTAAATAAAAAATTTACTAATTTTTCAAAAATTATCTCCTAGCTTTTTGAAAAAGTAAATTAAAGCAATAGTAATAAATTTTTTAAAACAGTCCATAAAGAAATTCAGCGACTAAATGATGATTCACAACAATATATTGAAAGAACGAAACAAGAGGTTATAATTATAAAAGAAACAAATAAAGATATGATTAATTACTTTCAAATCCAGCTCCTTCACTAAAACCATATAGTGAAGTAGTAAGTCATGCTACTTCTCAAAGCAAATATACCAATCTACCCCCGCCAAATAAAGTATTTAGAGGGATGGCAGAAAAATCTACCATCAATAAATCCCAGCAAAAACTGATACAACACAACAGTACTTCAGCATGTTCCAATGATTTGCATATACCTAACAAAACTTCCTACAACAGTTATCTAAAAAACCAGGAAAATGTCTCTGATGGTTTTACCGAAGTAAGATCACAATGGCATCGGCAGAAGAAATACCAACTTGGCCCCAATACATCCTCTGATATAAATGAAAGCCGTTTTGAAGGAAGGGAACTTGCTCAAACTTCTAGTGGTAATCAAAAGAAGAAAATATGGCTTTTCGTTTCTCTGGAAAAAGGGAATGTCACAGAAGAAAAAGTAGAAAAATATATTCACGTAAAGACGAAAGCTGACATTACAGATATTTCGTTAAATCAAATCACTTTATTTATGCTATATACAAAAGTAGTATTTGCACAAGTCAATATTTACAATAAGAGAAAAAAAATAACAATATAAAAATATATACAGATATCATATATACCACAATACAACATAGAAATATAGAACAAACTTTAGATTTAGACAAACATTTTTAATCATTTTAATTCATCATTGAACTTATATGATAGAAATTCATCATTTCTATTTCTATTTTTCTATTTCTATTTTACAAATTTTTATTTATTACAAAATAATTTATTTACTAAATATATATTGCTATGAAATTTGACACCTAGATGCCAAAGCATCTGTATGTGTCACAACATCCTAAAGCTCTAAGTATGTATACGATAACTGAGAAAATTTCGATAATAAAAAATAACAGCAAAAAAACAAAACTAACCTAAGAAAATAAAACAGTTTATATAATATATGCAAAATAAAAGTAAAATAAAGTGAAATAACTCACATTAAATTTGTAAAAACATCATTGTTTGTGGTTACAAATTTTTTGCACCTGTCTATAAATTTTTTATAGTTTTTAATCTGCCTAATATTTAAGGGAAGCAAGTTATAGAATTTTGGAGCTAAGTAACTGATGAACCTAAGATTAATGTTTTTATTATTCATTGGAATCTGTATATGTAAATCAGTTTTGTTACGAGTTTCATGTTGGTGTGTGATGTGTACCTTAATGCCCGGATTTTTATGTACATATGAGCATACACTGAGTATATACAACGTACGAATGTCATGGATATCCTCATTATAAAGCAAGCTAGTCGGATATAGTCTGCTTTTCTTAAATATGACTTTTAATATAAAATTCTGCACCACATTTAATTGTTTCAAAGCACTATCACACATGCCACCCCACACCACTATGCCATATCTCAGCAATGATTCAATTAACATTTTGTACAAAGTAATTAGCAGCTGACGACTAAGTATTTCTTGTAGAAGATAGAATTTATGAACTAAACTTCTGATTTTTTTTGTTAAATATTAAAAATGTTCCTTCCACTTAAGATTTTGGTCAATAATAATTCCAAGGTACTTTGTATGGGGGACTTCTTTGATTTCACCTTGTAAATTATCTACCTTTATTGATCTAAATATTGGTCTGTTTGCGTCAGTTATTGAGAAAGCTACGTAATTAGTTTTTTTGATATTTAGGGATAGTTTGAAATTGTCAAGCCAATTTTTAACCTTATGGAGTCCTGCCTTAGCTTTTCCCCTCACTTGTTCCCATGTAACTCCATTTAAGATTAAAGCCGTGTCATCTGCATATGATACAATCCTACCATCTATTCCCAGACTTGTTAAATGATTTATATAAACAATAAACAGTGTTGGGCCCAAGACAGTTCATACGAGTAAAAAGCTTTTTCGAGCAAGATGGACCTTATTTTTTTCTTGAAACTCGGATCTGGTAAGCATTTTATATCGGCTGGTAGTTTATTGAGAAATTTGGGAGCTAAAATTTGAATTCCCTTTTGACTTTTTGTTAGTCTTACGTAAGGTATTGTTAACATATCTTTGTGTCTTGTATCGTAATGATAGACACGTTCTTCTCTGTTTAAATCCTGAGCATATAAATTCTTTCTAGCATACAAAAGCAACTCATATATATATATTGATGGAAATGTAAGTATATTTAACTCACGAAACTGTTCTCTACAATCAGCCCTATAATTTAAATTGGCTACTATACGTATTGCTCGTCTTTGTAGAGCAAAAATTCTGTTCCAATTTGACGCTTGTCCCCATACTAGAAAGGAAAGCAAAGAGTGGCATAGTGCAAAGTATGCATTTTTTAGAGCCTCTTTACCTACTTCATTAGCTAGATTTCTCAAAATAAATGTATTTTTTTACAATTTTTTTGATAAATTTCCTATATGTACATGCCAGGTCAATTTATTATCACCATAAACTCCCAAGAACTTTGTTGATTCCTGAGGATCAGGAACACTGTGTCCTATTTTATCACACAGTGAGAAGATCATATGCACTGTTTTCTCTCGATTTAATGTGAGTTTATTTGCTTTGAACCAAAGCTCTGCCCTTGACTCTACCTCACATGCCACTGCTGAAAGTTGTTCAATGCTATTACTTTGAACCGAAATAGTTGTGTCATCTGCAAAAAATATGTCACTAGAGTGTTCATTTGAATTTGAGAAATCATTTACATATATTAAAAAGAGAAGGGGCCCAAGTACTGAACCTTGGGGCACCCCATGTATTATTTTTGTTTTATTTGAATATTCATTATTTATTTTAACGGTTTGATATCTATTGGTCAAATATGATCTTAATAGTGTAACGCTGTTATGGCAAAACTTATATCTATTTAACTTTTCTAGCAGTATTTCATGTGAGACGCAGTCAAATGCTTTACTTAGGTCGCAAAATATAGTGCACACATGTTCCCGACCCTCGAAAGCCTCCACAATCTGTTCTAGCAGATCTAGAATTGCAGAGGTGGTATTTTTTGATTTTATAAAACCAAATTGTTTGTTATAAAAGATGTTATTATTTTCAAAGTAGTTCGCTATTTGTTCTGCTAAGCATTTTTCAACTATCTTTGAAAAGATGGGAAGTAATGACACAGGCCTATAGTTATTTGCATCATTTGCGTCTCCCTTTTTATAAATAGGTATTACAATAGCCTCTTTGAGGCAGTCTGGAAAGCAAGCTTCTTTAATACACAGGTTTATCAGTTTGCATAATGGCGATATTATCAAATTTTTAATAGCACTTATCAGAAATATATTAAAACCAAAAATGTCTTTGCTGTGTTTATTTTTTAATGAATCAATAGCGTCTCTCACATTATTATGAGTTATAAGTTTAAAATGAAATAAGTTTGTATGGGATAATTCAGCATTATGCATTATATCTATAGGACTGATCTCACTATCACCCAACTCTTCCAGAAGATTACCGGCAACTTCACTAAAAAAAGTGCTAAACTGATTTGGAGTTAAATTACTATCGTTCTGTATCTGTGAATGCGTATTATTTCTTTTTTTATTTATAATTTGCCACATGGTTTTTATCGAATTTTGAGAATTTTTTATTAAATTCTCATTATTAGATTTCTTGGCATTAATAATAACATTCTTATATTTGGTTTTGTAATCAGGTAATTCATTTTTGAGATAATTACTTTTATATTGTTTATATAGATCTGACAGAAACATTAATTTCGACCTCATTTCACGCAGGTCTTGGTTGAACCAATTTGAGTCATAAGTTGAATTTGGGTCATGTAATAGCAACTTTTCAGTGAATGCATCAACCATTGCATTCTTTATTTTCTCTATGAATATTTCAAATTTTTCATTACAATCCAGCTTGGCATCATCAATAAATTCCCAAGGTATATTTTCTACATTATTGAAAAATATTTGTTTACCTTGTTCAGTTATTGGCCTACAGGTTTTTCTTATTTTAGATATTTTATGAATTTTACCAAACTGAAAATTTAAAAACTGGCCATAATGATCTGAAATACCTAAATTTATACATAATGATGAGCATAAATTACTATTAAAGTTGATGAAAATATCATCAATAAATTTTTTTGTCGTGTATTTGAAGTTATCATCTGTTGGAAGTTATAAGTTAATAATAAATCTGTTAGGCTTGCACACTCTCTGCTATCCGATCCAAATGAAGTATTAAAATCACCAGTTAAAATGATATTTGCAGTTGGTAAATTGTTTAGTGATTGCTCCAATATACTTAGAAAGAGCTTATAATCTTCAGATGCTGATAATATTATAGTTGGTGATCTGTAGACGCACATTATATAAAGATTTTGCTTAGGTACAAACACACAGCAAATTTCACATTGTTTCTCAATAGAAAGTGAGTTTATTTTTTGCTCAGATCTGCATTTCAAAAATGGTTTCGTAAGAATAAGAGTACCACCTCCTTTACTTACTTTTCTGCAGAAGCTTGATGATACAATATAGTCACAAATATTCAAGGTTTCCATTTCGTCAAATGTTAAAAAATGCTCAGACACATAAAAAATCAACACTACTTTCAATCAATATTGTTTCTAGTTCATTTATTTTGTTTCTTATTGACTGCAAATTTATATGTAACAGAGTCATTGATTTTCCAGGTCTGTCAATATTTCTGGATATAAAAAATGATTACAATCACTTCCACCATTACTACATGTGGATTTACTTATCGGAACCGGCTCACTTGAATTCAGTCTAACACTAGAATTAAGGTTGTCTATCGGACTAATTGGTGTATTCAATACAGTACATTGTTCAAAGTTATTTTTTACAATCGCTTCATTTGCATTCATCAACATACTAGATTCTAGGTTAACTTGAACAACGGGATCAGATATATTCACAAATATTAATGTTTTATTATTTCTTTGCTTATTGATGATCGCCCTAATTATTTGATCAGTGATCTCATTTCTGCTAAGCAGTCTTTGATTACTATTTACATTTAATAAGTTGATTGAACCAGGAATACAATTATCAAGTTTTACTACAAACTTGCCTAACTTATCATTAAATTTATGTATATTTCTATTTAGTTTGTGATTTTTTCCGTATGGTACAGTCGCAATTGAAATATTACAATTTGTACATTGCCTTGCTTTATCACAAATAACTCTAAAGAATGGATATTTATTTTTCACATTGAAATTATTAGATCCTCCCATTATGATCACATGATCCTGAGCTGAGTATGTTCGTGTTAATAGTCCTAAATTTTCGATTATTTGCTCTAAAGTAGCCCCAGGTTTAATGATGGCTTCAATGTGATACTCTTTATCATTAAGTTTGTTCCGCACTATCCTATTTATGTTACGTCCAGTCTCATCACCTAAAATTAGCATCCTTTTACGACAATGTGTTTCCTTATATGTATCGTCATGGTTTATACTTTCAATTCTTGTTGAATTGAGGGTCATAGATGAACTTTCCACTATCTCGCAATTTATTCTTGAGTTCTTCTGCTTTTTTGATTTCTGTTTCAGTTTATTCAATTCATCCATAATTTTTTTATTTTCTAACTCTAGCTCTTCAGTAGTCTTTAGGATAATACTATTTCTTTCTTTAATTCAATGACTTCCTTCTCAAATTGCAATGACTTATTTAATTCCTTATATAAATCCTCTTCTATTTCGGAATTCTTTAAAATTATTTTATTTAATTTTGCTTTTAGATTTTCAATGATTATTTTATGTTCCTCTATTTCAATGACATAATTATGCTCGGCTTCAAAACTACTGAAAACATATCAAAATGAAGACAACAATTGCTTTTTGATTGTAGTTGACCCTACTTTCCAAGAATTGGTGTACCAACAAAATTTTTGGCCACATGGTGTAGCTTTCCAGAGATTCGATTTTACAAAAGGTCAACATTTTCTAGATAATCCTCGTCAAAGGAATACAGGGTTTGATAATAGCTCCTTTAACACTGAAAACTCGGTTTTTACATGAAATCACAGGAATGTCCAACTAAAATCACTTCTGATGCCTTTCAAGATCAAGTCGTTTTTTCATCAATATTTCATATTAATATTCAGGGTCTCTCGAATAAACTAGATGAGCTAGAGTTGTGGTATGGAATGTATAACAATCCCAAATTACACACTTTTCAAGAAAGCACCACATCCATGGTGGTTAAAAACAATATTAATTGCGAGGAGATACCATTTTTAAATAGTTTTTCAGTCAAATATTACTTTGAGATAAGTAGTGCCAAGTACGTAATCGGTGAGTTAGAAATTCTTGTAATTTGCATATAAAGACCGGGAGATACAGATATTACCATTTTTGAGGAACGTCTTACATCTGTATTAACTTATGCCTTTAATAAATTCAACATTATTGTTTTATCGGGAGATTTTAATATTCACTTTAACAAACCGGAAGACGCTAACACAAAATTTTTTAGTGATATAATTGATAGAATAATTATAAATATTCAAAAGAATAGTTACAATACGCACTTGGTTTATTGTTTCATTAGTTTTGTTCAGATTTCTCTGACATATGTTTCGGCCTTGCGGCCATTATAAAAGAGTCTTAAAAACAATAAACCAAGTGCGTATTGTAACTATTCTTTTGAATATTTTTAATTATTCTATTGAATGTTTCATTAAGAATCTACCGCAGATTCCATCCAATTAAAGATATAATTGATTCCTTTGACTTAAATATAACTTCCTACTGGCCAACTCATATCTTTACTAATAAAAATAGTGTAAAATCCATTAGTACAATAGATTACATGATTACAAATGTACCTCAGGACCACTATGAGTGCTCAATTATTAACCTAAATTTGGGCGATCACAGTGGACATAGATTATCCTTAAAAGTAATTACGCATTTAAAAGTCAAAACTCTGCCTTGTTCTATAAAAATGCGTGTTTTAAATCAGAATAATTTACATACTGTATCTTGGCACTTAAGCAAAACTGATTGGTCAGACTTTTTCGCATATGCTGATGTAAACAAAGCTTGTGAGGACTTCTTAAATACTATTCGTTGGTGTCTCGATGTTAGTTGTCCATTGAAAGACATAAGAATAACTAATTATAAATCTAATAAGTGGTATACTACAGAAATCGCCCTACTTCAAGACCGTCTTAACAATTTGCACCATTTCATGCTAATTTCCAACTCACTTGAAATTAAAGCTCAGTATACGCAATGCAAGAAATACTTAAAATCGGAGATTAAAAATCTAAAAAGTCCTATTATAATAGTAGATTAGCATGTTCTGATAACAAAATTAAAGAATCATGGAAAATTATTAATGAAAACTTGGGCAGAAACAGAAAGCATATAACAGACTTTTCACCTAATGTGAACGATGTGCATATTTGTAATAATAAGGAGATTAATAACGTTTTTGCAGATCATTTTTCAACTGCATGCAGCAATATGGTTGCAAGTCATTTTCATACTAACTCAGTTTCCTGTACTGTTGCACGACACATACAAAATACTGTTTTTGTTCCTTGCATAACTGAAATTGATGTTACCAATATACTAATTAACATTAAAAACAAAAAGTCATCAGGTGTTGATGAACTTTCTCCCAAACTAATAAAATCTGTCTCAAAATTTATTATACCTCCTTTAGTACACTTAATAAAACTCTCACAAGGCTGAACAAGGCCTTTTACGCGATTCTACAGATGAAATCGTTCTTAACTGTAGAGTGTACAATAAACCTTTATTATGTTTTTGCTTACTGCCATCTTTCCTATAACATCTTGTCTTGGGGCTCCGCCACTGACCTCAGTAGAGTTTTGATTTCACAAAAAGGAATATTAAAATTAATGTTTAATTTGGACTATCGGGCAAGTTGTCGTCAAGCCTTTAAAAAATATGCAATTTTAATCGTGCCATCTATATACATTCTGAAATGTGTTATGTTTACCAAAAGACATCTAATGGACTTTGTACATCAATCCGATATCCACAACTATAACACAAGAACTACAAATCTCTGATTGCCTACGTACAGAACAACTATGTTTCTTAAATCTCCACGCTACAACTGTATCGTCCTCTATAATGCATTACCTGATGGCATCAAATTATTAGGGAACTAAACTACTTTCAAAAAAAGTGTAAAGTCATTTTTAGAATTAAACGCTTTCTACTCTCTTAAGGAATTTTTGTTTCCAGTAGGGAGATAAGGCTTGCAATTTGGGTTTACATAATTTGTCACTTATTTCTCACTTTATAATATAACTATGTATTTTTATTAGTGATTATTTTAATAGAATTTTACTATGTATTGCTGTTTATATTTTTTTCTGTAATTTTATGTACCGTTAGTTATGACTTGTCTTTTGTAACTTATGTTAATTTGAGGTTAATAAACTATTCTATTCTATTAAATAAATTATATTCATGCGCTTTCACTGTATATTTATATTTCAGATTAGGTGGCTAGTTGGTTGTTTCAATAATATTAGAATTTAAATAAATCAAAAACAGAAATAGTAAAAGTAATACATAAATTAAATAGTTAAATAAATATTGGTAGGATTTGTAGGATTATAATCAAACATTTATGACTTATTTTAGTTAGTGTTACAGGTAATTAGGTATGCAAATGTTTTGCAGAATTTATCATTATTACTATAATTATTTTTTTGATTCTATACTCATCTCAATGATCTCATTAAATGTAATTTTATTTGCTATCTGAAAAAAATTAGTGAAAATATCACATTAGCACAATTCAACATAAGATCTTTTTACCAAAATTCAATGAGTTTAAGGAGCATATTATGTCTGCTAAGTACACGGTACTGTTTGTGTGAAACATGGCTTACACTCACCATAGACAACTACGCAGTACACTTAGAAGGGTATAATCTGGTAAGAAAGGGTCGCACATTAGGTAGAGGGGGGGTCTGTATCTACGTTAAAAGTAATATCTCATATTCCATCATAAACACCCAAAACAATATAGAACAATTATGGCTTAAATTGAAAATAAATAAGGAGCATTATACAGTTGGCGTCGCATATAGACCACCTGATTTTCCTTATATAGAGTTTTTAAATACACTAGAGCAAAACCTATCCTTGTTTAGATTTTAACATAGATATTTTAAAAACTAACTGTCCTGTCTTTTACAAACTGAAGTCACTGCTGGACGCCTACAGTTTCATTAAACTAGTTAGCAAACCTACCTAAGTACTTACTTAGTTGAATTGAGTGTGGGCTCCTATAATAATAGCTCAGTTAAAAACCCAGTACATTTTTACAAAAATGTAAAGAAGATACATTAAATGTGGTTGATTTAAACTCGTCAGATTCCTCAGATTTTTCTGATAGAACAGTTGTTTTTTTTTTATATACATTTATTTAGCGTCGGCCTATTTCCGCTACTGAGGCCTAACACCGACGCCTGTAGACGAGCTACCCCCAACCAGGAATTTTGCCGAACCTCTTCCCTTAAGAAGAGTAGGGATCTTTTACTTGCTTAACATTTAATAGACAAGAGACCGACGGCTTTACATCCCCTGTCTCGCCAATATTTATGAAATGATATTTAAAAATCAAATGACATTCTATCTGGAAGAAAATAAGCTTTTCATTTCGAATCAGTACGGTTTTCGAAATAAATTATCAACAACCCTTGCCATTGATAAATTAACAGATTTAATAAATGCTAGTTTTGAAGACGGCAAATATGTCTGCTCTTTGTTCCTAAATTTCACTAAGGCATTTGATTGCGTGTCCCATGAAATACTTATTGATAAATTAAGCTGCTACGGCTTCACTGAAGAAAGCAAATCTCTCTTGAAATCATACCTTAGTGACAGACAACAATTTGTTCTAATAATGGCGTTAAATCAAATATTTTAAAATTAAAGCATGGTGTACCACAAGGGTCCGTACTGGGCCCCATACTGTTTTTAATATACATCAATGATTTTCCCCAATCAATTAAAGACAATGTTACTGCAATATTATTTGCCGATGATACCAATCTGACTTTGTCTAATGGCAATATCGATGTATTGCTAAATGGGGTACAGCACACTGAATTGGATTCGCAGAACTGGCTTATCTCTAATAAGTTATGTCTAAATGTATCCAAGACAGAAACAATGATATTTAGTTTGCGCAGTTTGGAAGAAGTAAATAATCCAGAGTCTATTAAGTTCCTTGGAATTAATTCAGACTCCAAGTTATTCTGGGAAAATCATGCCATTTGTGTGAGAAACAAAATCTCCAAATACACTTACTTGTTACGAAACCTTGTTGGCAAAGTTTCACAAAATACCCTAACCACTGCATATCATAGTTTTATCCACTTCACTTTATCATATGCGATTCTAGTCTGGGGACATGCCCCATCTTATGCTACTGTATTTTCTGCACAACGGAAAGCAATACGAGTCATTTCTGGACTAAAATACAGAAATGATTGTAAAGAACAATTTATTGCTTTAAAAATTATGACTGTACCTTGTACCTATATATATCAGTGTCTGATTCATGTAAAAAAAAAATGAGAAATCATCTGAAAGCAGAACCCATATACACTCTTATGAAACCAGACTATTCCAGTGACGTAGCAACGGGATTTTAAAGATTTGGAGGCTGCACTAGATTTAAGATATGGCGACCAACACCTCGCCCAAGTATACCGGACTCAGCTGAAATCACACACACAAAAGGCTGGGGAAAGTTTACAAGATTTTGAAGCAGCTGTTGAGCGACTGACATACCTGGCTTACCCGGATGCACCCAAAGAATTCCAGGAACAATTAATAATTGGTATTTTCATTGATGGCATAAGAGATGAGGAGATCAGGCGAGTTATTAGATTATCTCGCGATAAGACTTGTAGTGAAGCCTTGATCCATGCCCTCGAGGTTGAAGCCGCTTACAAAGAGACTGCCCGTCCGAGAGTACGAGCCATGAAAGTAGAAGAAGAGGACCATTTGGAGAAATCAAATATGGAATCTTTGATGGCTGACCTGCACAAAATGATAAGCCAGTTGATGACCAAATCAGATGCTCCAAGGAAGCAGGAAAGAGAACAGAGCGATGGACAGCCAAGGAAGGTGATTCGGTGTTATCAGTGCAGCAAACCAGGACATATGATGCGGCAGTGTCGAGAACGGAATCCTGGGGAAGTTAACACTGCAAAGAAAGAGGAAGTCCGCTCTGATAACATAAGATTGATTGTTATGTTAACAGACATACAGTAAATTGTCGCACAAGTACTAAACGAATTAAGTTCGCGACCGGAGCTGAAACAGGAACCGCAACCGCCGAAACAGGAGCCGAAGCAGCAGCGAAGTGCTGGAGGTCCGACAAAAGTAATCCGCTGTTATAATTGCGGCAAATTGGGGCATGTCAAGAGGTACTGTCGCCAGAGGAGCCCTAAGGAAGTGAATGCCGAGAATGTAAAGAAGCAGCAGGATATAGCAGAAGTGAAGGCAGTTAAGATAGAGATTCCGAAGGACTGGACAAAGGAAGCTCTAAGAGAGGAACAACTGAACGACGATGAAATTGGACCAATGTTGAAGGTGAAAGAAAAAGGAATCCGCCCTGAATGGAAGGACGTTTCCAGTAAAAGTGTTGGACTGAAGGCTTTATGGGCGCAATGGGATTCCCTTAGGGTTATAGATGGACTATTACGGAGAGCATGGGAGAGCCCGGATGGGAAAGAAGTTACCATGCGGTTGCTGATACCCAGGTGCCGAGTACCAAAAGTACTTCGAGAAGTGCACGAGGGAATATCCAGAGAGCACTTTAGCAGAAATAAGACCTTGGCTAGAGTACGGGAACGATTTTACTGGATAAATAACTATCAGGATGTAGAGGCTTGGTGTCGCAGTTGCAGGGTTTGTGCGAATGTGGCTGCCCAGAGGTCACCTACAGGGAGTGGTGACCGAATGAAGGCTAGATATGACCGCAATGCCAGTTCGACAGGATTCAAGGTTGGGGACTCAGTTTGGCTGTATAACCCACAGTGGAGTGGAGAAAGATTCTCGAAGCCTCGCTCACCTTGGGAAGGACAGTATTCTGTCATCACTCGGATCAACGACGTTGTTTACCGAATTCATCGTAGTAAGAAGTGCAAGATGAAGGTCGTGCACTTGGATAGGTTGGCAAAGTATGAAGTATGTTGGGGAATCTGAATTGCCTGACCGGGACGTTCAGGCTTAAGGAGGGGACAGTGTTATGTGCTGCCCTCTAACGGGGAAAGATGTGATTAAATCCCTGGACAAAGTGAAGGGAAACCTGTATTCTGTTCATGGCCAGTAGGTGGGGTGGCGCCATCTATGAGCCAATTGACGAACAGTCATCTATCACATAGTAGAAAACTCTGTAGGATTCCAGAATATTATGGAATACTGTTCTGGTACATTCTTTGGGTGTATATAAAGAGGTGAATCCAACAGATGGGGGAACAGTACAGTTTAGTGAAGTATAAGGAACAGTTCAGTTTAGTATCCAGTACAGTTCTGGTTACAGAGACAGTTTGTAGGTTAGAAGAGTTTAATTCAGGAGTGAAGTATGCAGTACAGTTCAGTTCAGTGAAGTAAACAGACAGAGAGTTTTTAGGTTAGACAAGAGTTGACAAGTTTAAGAAGAAAAGTAAAGTACATAGTGTTTTAAAAGTAGTGAATTTATATTAGATTAAGTTATTATTAGTTGTGTGATTTTTAAGTATTTACTAGTGTAATTTTAGTGATTAATAAAATAGTGGTTAGTGAAAATTCTTGTTGCAAGTTATTTGAATCCACAAAGTGTTTACTGAAGACTGTAAACACGTAACAGTATCAATAGGACTATTGATACAACACAAACACTTTCGATGCACTTAACTTTCTTAGTGTTCTTTCACTAATTCTTGCTTGTGCCTGCTCCTCCTCGTGTCTATTGCTTTGTCGATCACCTTCGGTGTCGAACTGCCTTCTGGATCAGCTTAGGTGGTCCTTGGACTGCTTTGGCTCTGGCATTAACAATAGCACTGCTCATTAATATGAAACAATATAAAACAGAATTTTAGTAACTTATATCAGTATCAAGATGGCTGACAAGTCAGACACACAGATACAAGCTTTCTGTAAATACTGTGAAAGAAAAGTAATCAAAAAAGTGAAATGTGATACTTGTGGTGCAATATATCATAAAAGTTGTTCAAAAAGGGAAATATGTTTTAATAAACAAGAACTAATCGAAATCCAAAAGAATATTTCTGGTGAGGACAGTGAGGATGAAAATACCAGTGAGATTCTAATAGAATCCCTAAAAGTCAAAAATAAACTTCTAAATGAATTCAATGTTGAATTAAAGGATATGAACAAACTCCTAAAAGAAAAAATAATTCTCTTTGAAGATAAGTTAAAATACTTAGAAAACAACACAAATAAATCCCAACATTTAATACAGGGGGAGATGTGTGAAAAAAATTGTGAATCATCAATAAAAAGTTTAATTCAGAAAGAAGTATATTCATATTTTAATGCTAATAAAAACCCACAACAAAAAACATCAGCCTCGACCAGTGGAGATAAAGCTGAACAACAAAAAGCAAATAAACAAAGAAATGAATATGTCTCACATCAGAGTATAAATAAAAATACAATAAACATAGAGAAACAACAAAGGCATGTTATGCAAGATATAATAAATCTGGAAAGATCTACACTGCAACTGCAAATTAAAGTTTCAAGCTCAGATACAAGCATAAATCAACATAACTTAGAGGAACAAAGGAAAGATGACAATGGAAGTAAAAACAAGGGGAACCCGTCCAATACACCAACTTACAGACAAATACTAATGAGAGGCAATACACAATCTAATTCAGACACACCGAAATCTGTATGGCATAAGAAACAAATCAATAAACGCAAACAAATAAATATCGGGACAGCTGATATAGAAAATTCTGAAAGTGATTTTACTGGAAAAGAAGAAAATAAAAATAAGAAAACATGGCTCTTTATTTCAAGAGTAAAGGATCATGTTACGGAAGAAAAAATAAAGGAGTATATCAAAAAAAAGGCTGAAATAACATCTGACGAGGAGGTAGTGGTAAAACGCATAACAACTAACTACGATAACATGAGAAAAATGCCAGTGCTTTCAAGTGGGAATAAGATTCGACCTTAAGGAAAAAGTTTATGAACACGATTTTTGGCCACAAAAAGTAGCATTTAGAAGATATGATTTCAATTTAATAAGACGTACTGAAGATGGTCAGGATTTTTAACAAACAGACAAAACCTAAATATTGCAAATGATAATCATGGCCCACAACAAAATGCAATAGTTAAAAGCAAGATAAGGGAACATATTAAAGAACAGGAGGAACAAAAACTTAGAATATGTCATATCAACATTAGAAGTATGAGAAATAAAATTCAAAACCTGGAGATATTACTGCAGTCGTTAAACTTTCCCGAAGTAGTTTGTATATCAGAAACATGGTATAAAATTGAAGAAATTCTACATATAAAGGTTTATACATACAATGTGGCCGACTACTTTTGTAGAAGTGAAATAAATGGTGGTGGTGTTGTGATATTAACTCACAAAAATCTCAGCTATAAAATTATAATATCTAAGATTAAAAAAGAAAACTCTCAATTTGAATATGCATTGTCTGAAATTAATTATAATAATGTAGCTATTTTGATAGGTTGTTTCTATAGAGCTCCCTCAACTGATATTAAACTATTTTTAAATAACATGGAAAATTTGCTAAATGATGTGATTAAACCTCAAGATAATATGTTTCTATGTGGAGACTTTAATTTCAATTTTGATGATAAATGCGAAGATAACTCTGCAAAAAAATTATCTAATCTACTTTTGACATTTGATTTAAAAAAGTGCATTAAAGAATATACTCGAATTCAAAATAACTCTCAAACTATTATAGATAATATATTTTCAAATATAGGTGAATATTCTCTAGATCCAAGGGTCATACATACTGATATTTCTGATCATTTTATGCAGTTAGTAACGTTTAAATGCAAAAAAGATAATGGCGATATTTACTTTATGAGATGCTTTAAAAATAAACAAAATATAAGCAATTTTCAATTTCTGCTCTCTAAGGAAAAATGGAACTTTTTGGACTCAGTTCACAATAGTGACATTAAATTTAATTTGTTTTTTAATACATTAATCGACTTAATAAACATAGCATTTCCAATACAAAAGTGTCAACAAAATAACAGTTCAAAAAATAGGCCCTGGCTAACTCCTGAAATAGTAAACCAAGGCATGTTTATCAGAGACATCCATAGTGTTTACAAATATACTAACGATAATGAGGTATTAATTAGGTATAAAATACTTAAGAAAAATCATGAAATACAAATCGAAAGAACAAAGAAATCATATTACAATTTACTGTATGATAAGTCCAACAACAAATCACAAACAGCTTGGCAATTAATAAATAATCATACAAATCTGAAAAACAAAAGAAAATTGCCACATTCTTTTTCTGATGAAAAGGGCAATGAAATAGATAGCTACCAAAAGTCGGCTCAGGCATTTAACGATTACTTTGTCAATTTCATAAAATTATTAACAGATAATATGAATATAAATACCAATGCAAAAAACATGTTTATTGCGAACTCAATATTCCTGTCTCCATTAACATCATCAGAAGTAAAAAATATTATCAGGTCAATTTCAACTAAAAATTCTGCTGGATTCGATGGTATCCCATGTTCCTTGCTATTAGAAATCATTGATTATATAGCCGACCCACTTACTAAATTAATAAACTTGTCATTTTTAGAGGGTAAATTTCCAACAGTTTTAAAACAAGCACTAGTAGTTCCTATACACAAAAAAGGAAATGTATCGTTGATATCAAACTATAGAGGAGTAACTCTTTTATCAGCATTTTCAAAGATTTATGAAAAAGCTTACAGCTCAAGACTGAATGACTTTATATATAAAGAAAATATATTATCTCTTTCTCAATACGGGTTTAGAAAGGGATGTGCCACACAGGATGCTATCTTATCACTTTATAATTTTATTCTAAAAAACTTAGACTCACAAAATAGTACAATGTGCCTATTTTTTGATCTCACCAGAGCATTCGACACCATTAACCATACACTGTTAATAAATAAACTTTATAATTATGGCATTCGAGGTCCTGCATTAAATTGGATTATATATATTTGAGTGATCGATATCAATCAGTGATTTTAAGACAAAGTAATAATATTTTTTCATCTACACCAATCTGCACAACAACAGGAGTTCCTCAAGGCAGTACACTAGGTCCTATTCTTTTTATTCTATTTGTGAATGATATTGTGGATGGATTTGATAAGGGTGATTTGGTTTCACTTTTCGCTGATGATACCTCACTTGCCTTACAAGACAAATATTTAAATAGTCTTAGTAGTAACGCCACCTCCCAAATTAACAACATGCAGAACTACTGCAATGAAAATGATCTTGCGCTGAATGCATTAAAAACAAACATGATAGTATTTTCCACAAAACTTAAGACCGATCATAGCCTATTAGTTAAAATTGATCATAAAAGCATTGAACAAAATAAAACAGTAAAATTTTTAGGGCTATATATTGACTATACCTTGTCATGGAATAATCAAGTAGATCACATTCTCAGTAAATTAGCATCTTATTGCTTTGCGATTTGGCAACTTAGAAAACATGTTAATTTAAATATTTTAAAAAATTATTATTTTGCATATGTGCATTCTTGCTTAAACTATTGTATAATCTGTTGGGGTAACAATACTCGTATACATGAAGTCTTAATAGTGCAAAAAAAGATTATTAGGACAATGACTTTCAAAACACGTCTACACTCTTGCAGACATCTTTTTAAGGACCTTGGTATTTTAACTGTTATTTCGATGTATATTTTAAATTGTGTGTGTCATGTTAAACATAACCTCAGTAATTACGGCAAAATCAGAGATGCAAAATCTAACTATAGTTTACGGCCAAATGGTAACTTAGATATCCCAAATCACAATCTGTCAATCGTGGCTAAGAGTCCTACCATTATGCAAATAAAACTTTTCAATAAATTGCCATTTGTGCTAAAAACTACTTCAAGTAATAAAATATTCAAAAATGAAGTTCGTAAACTTTTGTTGAACTATAGTTTCTACAATGTTCAGGAATACTTGGAATGTAAAGATTTCTGAGGTACCTAGTTCAATCTAGTCTATATGTACGTATGTTTACATTTTTTTTTCTTTTTATAAATAAATTGTATTATCTATTATATTTTTTAAATATTTAAAATTGATGATAACAATGTATTAATTAGAGGAAAAAGTATACCGTCAATAATTGCTCGTAGTGATGAACAATTCGGGCAAATAGATACGTGGTACTCAAATAACAACCTTACCTTTAACACTGATAAAACTCAATGTATCTTTTTTAGAACCTCTCATAATAAATCTGATTTTCCTGATAAGATAAATTTAAAAAACACCCAGATCAATACAACCAACTGTACAAAACTTTTAGGTATTTATATAGATTCCTCCTTAAAATGGAATTACCATATTGAACATACTTCTATTAAATTATCATCTGCCTGTTATGCACTTCGAGTTCTAACCAAATACATGGATTATAAAACAGTTAAATTAGTTTACTATGGATACTTTTACTCTGTACTAAAATTTGGCATACTTTTTTGGGGGAGTTCATCAGATATACAGCAAATATTTAAAATTCAGAAAAAAGCAATTCGCATAATGCTGAAAATGAATTTTTCAGAAAGTTGCAGAGGAGTATTTCGGCAGCTAACGGTCATAGGTGTGTATCTATTTCATTGCATAATCTTTCTAAAGAAACATCCTAAAAAATTTAATATTGACTTAATTAACCACAAATACAACACTAGAGGGAAAATTAATTACAACTATCCTTTGCATTCGTTAACCCTAACTGAAAAAGGAAGCTACTACTCTTGTATATATTTTTATAACCATCTGCCCGAACGCATAAAAAATATAAAGAACTTTAAATATTTTAAAACTGAGTTGTTCAAGTATATCTGTGATATTGAACCATACACAATTGGCGAATTTCTATTACTTACCTAAAGCCCATAAATTGTTGCCACCTGTATACCCTAGACATACCTGTCTGTTATATTATTGATCGTCAAGATTGTGAGTATTTGAATGCTGTTGCAGATTCTTATATATGCTAAGATTATTTTAAATATATTTTACTTTTTTTTTGTTGCACTACACTTATATTTTATTTTGTGTCATGTTTATTGTATTATATTTATACTTTCATTTTACTCCATTTTATGTCTTTTAGCTGTATCCTGACTTGTTTCAAACTTGTTAAACCAAAACTGTTTTGAAATAAATTGAATTATCTATCTATCTATCTATCTATCTATCTATCATGTTTAATAATGTAATATTTATGCCAAAGTAATTTTTAAGTAAGTAACTGCTCTATTTAGTTTCTCTCTCTGTCTGTTTTCTCTACTTTCTCTACCCTTGTACAATACTGACATTATTCAATACTTGTGAAAGTCAAATGAAAATAAAGTTTTTTTTTTACAAAAAAACAGTCACCCTACTCTGTGGCTCCGACCCTCACAGAGGGGAGCTGGTAATACCAATAGCCACTCCCCACGCCCGTGGGGTGAGTGACTACCGGGTCCGAGAATCGTGTGCCCTGAGTAGACGCAAAGATCCGAGGATGACAGCCTTCTGCATTCTGCCAGCTAAGATCTCTGCCGAATCTCGGCATGCCGGTATGATCTTTAGTTGTGAAAGCAGCGTCTGTCTCATTCCACCGAGAGCTCCTATAATCAGTACCACTATTTTAACAGAATGGCCTGGATAAAGCCTGCGGAGTTCGAAGAGCAAATCTCGATATTTTGTCCGTTTTTCCTCCTCTTTCAAGACAATGTTGCTCTCAGCGGGAGCTGAGAATTCCACGACATACATTGTCTTGAGTTGGTGGTCGAGGAGTACTATGTCAGGCTTGTTGGCTTGTATTTGCCTGACGGTGGGAAACGAGTAGTTCCAATAAATTAGGCACTTCTCATTCCCCACAACGGACTCAATATCCCCCGGAACGTAAGGCAGCACTGGTGTTTCGTCTATCCCATACGAGTGCCTTAGATGATAGTAAAGCACTCGTAATGCTGCGTTGTGTCTATGAATATAGGCCGAGACTGCGTATGTCGGGCAAGCCGACAGTAAGTGCATTACAGTCTCCGGCGCCCTGCGGCAGGCCCTGCAGCTGACATCAGGGACCTCCATACCCATGACACGACGTCGATAGACGAGAGTGTTAAATACACCATCTTGGCAAGCCATTATGAATCCCTCGGTCTCAGACTTCAGCACCGCTGACCTTAAGAAGGCGAAGGTCAGCTTTTCGGATAAGCCGAGGTCTTCTATATTTTTATAGAAGACCCCGTGCAATGGCTTATCCTTATGGAGCTGCAGAAGGATGTTGTGTTCTGCAGCTCTAATGTGGGCTTTTAGTCGAACGGGTTCCAACTCGGTGACAGAGTCGGGGTTTACCCGCTCGACGTCGAAGATAAGACCAAGTTCATCGGCTGCTCTCCGTGCTGCCTTAAAGAGAAAAGCTCCTACCTCTGCATTTTCATGGTCTCGGACCATGCAGAGGAGGGGATCCGAACTCCTGATGACCTTACATGTTCCATCCAGAACCATCCTGCTATGGAGACTCTCCAAGGTCAAGAGTCCACGGCCTCCCCGCTGTCGTGGGAAATATAACCGTGGAACGGACGATTTAGGATGCAAGCTCCTATTGAGGTGCATCTTCTTGCGAGTTACTACATCAAGTTGACGCAGCTCTTCTCTGGTCCACTTCACTACTCCGAAAGAGTAGAGAAGGATCGGAACGGCAAGCATATTTGTAGCAGACACCTTGTTCTTCCCCGACAGTTCTGAAGACCAGATCTGTCGGAGTAGGTGCTGATACTTGCCGCGGAGAGCGTTTTTCACTACACTCACTTCTTGGGTGGAACGTTGCTCGACACCCAAGTAAGTGTACGACTCTCCGGCATCTAGATGGTGTAAGATGCTTAAGTCCCCGAGCTGCGCGTCCTCTCCGTAGTCACCGCATCGTCCTCTCTTGAGATGGATCAGTGCGCATTTGTCCAACCCAAACTGCATACCGACAGCCTGCGTGTACTCCTGTACCAACCTAAGGGACTGCTGGTGATCCCTCTCTCCAGAGGCATAAAGTTTAAGGTCATCCATATAAAATAGATGGGTGACCTTATGCCTCCTGTCGCCGGGGGTACCGCAGTTGTAGCCTCGGGTTTTCCGGATCGAGACGGATAATGGCAGAAGTGAGATGCAAAACAGAAGGGGGCTGAGGGAATCTCCCTGAAATACTCCTCTTCTGAATGTTACCGACTCTGTTTGGATTCTATCGTTACCCGATGTAATGGTAAAGCGAGTCCTCCAGAGCAGCATCAGTTCTTCAATACATCTCACTACGGGGCCTGGTACCACAAGACATCAGAGCAAGTGAACAATGAGCTCATGCGATGTCATGTCAAATGCCTTACGGTAGTCGATCCAGGCCATAGAGAGGTTCCACTTATACTGCATGGAGTCCTGCGTGACACATCTATCGATCAGCAGGTTCTCCTTGCAGCCAGCGACACCTCTCTTCGACCCTCGTTGCTCATATATCCGTTCGTAAACCGGTTCAACTGCGTGGAGCACCCGCATGTACAAAATGCGTGTAAACACCTTGTAGCATGCGTTTAGACAGGTTATCGGTCTGTAGTTCTTTGGGTTGGACAAATCTCCGTTCTTGGGGATCAGCACTGTCCGCCCCTCAACAACCCAAGAAGGGATTTGCTGCTCCCCATTCAACCAGGAATTAAAAATTCTGGCCAAATGGTGGTGGGTGCTCGATAACTTTTTCCACCAAAAGTTATTTATCCCATCGAGACCTGGAGCAGCAAAGTTCTTAGAGCCCTCAAGAGCCCTACGAACCTCCTCTGGGGAAAGTATTATTATTATTATTATTACTATTTTTCTTTTTTTTTTTCGCGAGAGCGATGCTGGTCAGTTCTGCCGTGTCTCCGACATTCTCACGGAAGAAGCGCCAGCGAATTCACTACGGCCACTCCCTGCAATCTGCAGAGTTAGCGACCGTAGGTTCCTAAATCGTGTGCCCTAAGTAAACGAAGAGAACCCAGGATAACAGCTTTTTGCATCTGGCCTGCCAGCCATTCGGCCGAATGTTGACAGGCCGATATTGTTCGTAATTCCGAGAGCAGCGTGGGCTTCATACCTCCGAGTACACCGATTATAAGGACTACCAACTTGACCGAGTAGCCTGGATACAGCACTAGGAGCTCGTACCGGAGATCGCGATACTTAGCCCGTTTCTAAGGAAAATAAGAAAATTTGGTTATTCATATCGCGAGTAAAGGAACAAGTAACAGAAGAAAAAGTGAAAAAATACATGGAGGAAAAAACAAAAAGTGATGTGACTGATATTTCAGCTAAATTACTTAAAACGCTATACAAAAAAAAGGACAACAACTGTTTCTTAGTGGGTGTGGACATGGGTTTAAAAGAAATGGTATATGAACAGTCATTTTGGCCAAATGGTGTTGCATTTGAGAGATTTGATTTCAGAAGAGGTCAACATTTCCTAGACAACCCCCGTCAAAGAAATATAGGAGTGGAAGACAGCTCATTTACTACCGAAAAAATGTCCAACCAAAGAAAATCATAGAGGAGATGGCAGAACTTCAAGGCAAAATGGAAATGATAGATACCAAACAATATCAAACATATCAAATTGTCAATCTTTACATAGAATGGTAGGTATTTCTGTTCTGCATGCTAATGTGCAAAGTATTTTCAACAAGATTTTGGTTTTAGAGCATTTTCTAATGTCGCATACTGAAATAAAAATACTGTGCCTAACTGAACATTGGCTACACGAGGCTGACTTAAAATCTGTAAACATTGCCAACTTTACTTTAATTAGTTTTTATTCAAGGTCAAATATACCTAGAGGTGGTTCTTGTATATACGTACATAACAGTTTATTAGATAACAATATCAAAAATCTTAAAAATATTGTTCAAATGTCTGAAGAGCAGATCTGTGAAATATCGGCCTGCTACATAAAACAGTTTAACCTAGCTGTTCTCTCTATTTACAGATCGCCTGAATACTGAAACATAGATAATTTCGTGAATATAATGACAAGAGCATTACAATGTATTGATACTATTAGCAGGGATGCCACAGTAGTCGCTGCGGGTGATTTTAATGTACATTTCAATGAATCAGATAATAATAATTCACAAAAAATTTCTCAACTATTTCTATCATTTGGTTTAGAACAAACGATTTATGAGGCTACTCATTTGCATGGAAATTGTCTTGACAATATCTTTACAAACAATAGACATAACACGCTAAATTTGTGGTGGGGTGCATCAGATCATAAGTGTCAAATCACAGAGCTAATAAATATTGTTTCAAGTGCAAAAAATGGAAATGAAAATATTAGTGATCATCTGATAAAAAGAAGGCTGTATACGTCAAACAATATTGATCTGCTGAATAGCTACCTGAGTCGAGAAAACTGGGATACCGTTTATAAAGAAACAAGGGCTGAAAATAAATATACCAACTTTCATGAGATTTACATCTATCACTTTAATAATAGCTTTCCCCTAATCTCGGAAAGTAAAAGAACAAAAAAAAGAAAAAATTGGGTCTCACAAGATGTTGTAAATGTTAGAGAAAGGGTAATCATGCTGTATGACTGGTACAAAAAACATCCAACAGAAAATAATAAAATAATCCATAAGCAAGCTAAAAAAGAGTACAAAAAATTATTAATAGAGGCTCGTAAATCATACAATGAAAATAAATTACTGAACTCTGAAAATACCAGCAAAACGGTGTGGAGTATTATAAATGCGGAAACCGGGAGAAAAAGTAAACAGAAAATATAAGCCTGAATGATTTAAACACTTTTTTTGTTGATAATGCCGAAAATTTGGTAGGTGCCTTACCTAATAGTGCGACGAATGCGACTGTATTCCTGAATAAAGAATATGACACAGGTCGTTCAATGTTTCTTAGGGCAGTCGACAGGCATGAGGTGCTTGCAATAATAAAAAATTTAAAAAACAAAAAAACCGAAGATGTTTATGGAGTAAGTGTTTACATCCTTAAAAAATGTGCTCTTTTGCTAGTAGATGTTCTTGTGGATATTATAAATACTTGTTTTTCGGAAGGATACTTCCCAACAATGTTAAAAATAGCTAAAATTGTACCTGTATACAAAAATGGAAATCGAGAGCTCCCACAAAATTTTAGGCAGATATCAGTGTTACCGTGTTTTTCGAAAATCTTAGAGACTGCTTTGTATAATCGACTAGTTGTCTACACAGAACAAGCCCAGATTCTAAACTGCCAGCAGTTTGGTTTTAGGGGAAAATTATCCATTGCAGATGGTATCAGGGCATTGACTAATTCCATAAAAAATGCGTTTGAAAGAAGTGAATCATTCTTAGGAATATTTACAGATTTGAGTGCTGCCTGTGACTGTGTGGAGCATAATATATTACTAGACAAAATGGAATATTATGGAATTAGAGGAGTGGCATTACAACTGATAAGATCCTATTTATCGAATAGAACCCAAGTAATATGTAGTGATAACCAGAGGAGTAGACCCATGTTAATAAAAAGAGGAGTCCCACAAGGGTCAGTATTAGGACCTCACCTTTTCATAATTTATATAAACGATCTACCAACTATCTTTAACACAAACATATCTACAGTTATGTATGCTGACGATACAACATTTGGAGTGAGTGTTAAAAAGGGAGATGATCCGATGACAGTCTTTGGGCAGGTCATGAACCAAGCTAAAACGTGGTTCACTACAAATCAGCTTGTACTGAATGAAAATAAAACCAAATCACTTGTTTTTGAGACTAAACTTTCATTTAATGTAAATGCCAACCCCGAAGCACTTTCTACCAAATTCTTGGGGTTGTATATAGACGTTAGACTTACCTGGAATGAACATATCAATCAACTCTGCAGACGGCTAAACAGTGCAGTCTATGCTATACGGAAAGTCAAACAGTTTATAAATCAACCAGCTGCAGTCACTACTTACTATGCATTGTTTGAATCCATTATGAGATATGGCTTAGCTATCTGGAGCACAACTGCTCAATTACACTTGAATAGGGTTTTTTTAATTCAAAAAAATGCAGTGAGATCTATAGTAGAGGCTCAGCCTGGAGACTCCTGCGTACCAATATTTAAACATCTAAAAATTATGACGCTCTTCTCATTAATAATTTTCACGAAATTGTTATATGTCAAACAAAATATTGATAAATTTCCAGTAATGACAGATATACATAAGCATGACACAAGAAATAAAAAGGATTTACTATTACCTCAAACACGACTAAGAAGAATGGATAGCAGTACAGACGTTAAACTATATAATGCTCTACCAATAAATATACGTACACTAGAATTCAATAAATTCAAAAACCACATAAAAACAATGCTTACTGATAATCCGTTCTATAGCATTGATGAGTTTTTTGAATATATGTCGCAACAAACTCAGAACAGAAATAACTAACATACCTATACTGCATATATGTGTGTTTGTAAATATATTTTAAACTACAACTCTGTAATGTAAATAATTTTACCGCGTTTTGTTCTACAACTCTTATCCTAGTTTGTTGATATATCATATTTATATTTGTATTTATATTATCATTAACTGTATTGTGATTATGTAACAATAATGACGTATTGACAGAAGTTTTAACTTTGTAAGGAATTAATAAATTATTATTATTATTATTGTTTTTCCTCCTCTTTCAAGACGATGTTTGTTTCAGCCGGAGCTGAAAACTCAATGACATATATCGCCTTCTGCTGATGATCGAGGAGTACTATGTCAGGCTTGTTGGCTTGAATTAGCCTGACGGTCGGGAACGAGTAGTTCCAGTATATCCTGCACCTCTCGTTCTCGACAACGGACTCAATATCTCCGGGGACGTAAGGCAGCACTGGTGTTTGGTCTACCCCGTATGAGTGCCGTAGATGGTAGTAAAGCACTCGTAATGCCGCGTTATGGCGATGGATGTAGGCCGAAATCGCATATACCGGGCATGCAGACAGTAAATGCATGAGCGATTCCGGCGCCCGATGGCAGGTCCTGCAGCTGGTATCAGGAACCCCTACACCCATCACACGGCTTCGGTAGACCAAGGTGTTAATAACACCATCCTGGCAGGCCACAATGAATCCCTCGGTCTCCGACTTAAGCCCAGCTGACCTTAAAAAGGCGAACGTCAGCTTGGTCGATAAACCCAGCGTTTCTATGTTCTTATAGAATACACCGTGCATGGATTTATCGACGTGCCGTCTAAACAGATTCTCCTGTTCAGCGGCTTTAATCTGGGCTTTCAGACGAGTTGGTGGAAGCTCAGTGACCGACTCTGGGTCGGCACCTCGCCGGCCTCCTCGCCTGATGACGAATACGAGACCGAGTTCATCTGCGACCCTCTTTGCTGCCTTGAATAATCCTGCTCCCACTCCTGCATTTTCATGATTTCTCACTAATTGCAGGAGAGGATCTGAGCTCCTAAGGACGTTACATGCTATACTCAGGACTACCCGGCCATGCATGCACTCCAAACTCAAGAGTCCTCGGCCCCTCCGATGACGTGGGAGGTACACACGAGGAACGGACCATTTTGGATGAATGCTCCTATGGATATTCATCATCTTGCGGGTACCTCTATCTAACTGACGCAGCTCATCCACCGTCCATCTCACTACTCCAAAGGAGTAGAGCAAAACAGGAACGGCAAGCATATTAGTGGCAGACACCTTGTTTTTTCCCCGAAAGTTCGGATGACCAAATCTTTCGGAGTAGGCCTCTGTACTTGCCGCGGAGAGATTCCTTAATTTGTTGCACATCATGTGATGTTGTTGCACACCCAGGTATGTGTAAGTCTCTCCGGCATCTAGATGTCGCAAGATGCTTCCGTCTGCGAGCTGCGCCTCTTCAGCAAAGTCCCCGCATCGTCCTCTCTTGAGGTGGACGACTGCACACTTGTCCAATCCGAATTCCATTCCAATAGCCAGCGTATACCGTTCGACCACTCTTAGAGCATTTTGCAGTTCCTGCTCTCCGGAAGCGTAGAGTAGAATAAATGGGTGACCTTATCCCTCCGGTTGCTGGGTGGACCGCATTGGTATCCACGGACTTGGCGGAGTTCAACAGATAAAGGCAACAGTGAGATGCAGAAGAGGAGAGGACTCAAGGAGTCCCCTTGGAATACTCCTCTCCTGAATGCTACCTGCTCTGTGGTAACCCGCTGTGCACCGGATGTTATGGTGAAGCGAGTTTTCCAGAGCGGCAGCAGTTGTTCTATGCATCTCACTAGTGGTGCTGCTACCGCAAGGCATTGGAGCAAGTGCAACAAGAGCTCATGTGATGTTGTGTCAAATGCCTTACGGTAGTCAATCCAGGCCATCGATAGATTCCGCTTATATTGCACAGAGTCCTGTGTAATACAGCGGTCTATCAGCAGGTTATCCTTGCCGCCTGCCATGCCTTTCTTCGCACCACGTTGCTCATTTATCTGCTGAAAGACCAGATCAACATGCCGTAGTGTCCTAGCGTACAAGATACGTGTAAATACCTTGTAGCAGGAGTTCAGACATGTGATTGGCCTATAGTTTCTCGGATCGGACAGATCTCCCTTCTTGGGGATTAACACAGTACGTCCTTCGACAAACCAGTCCGGAATCTGCTGCCCCTCGTTCAACCAAGAGTTGAAAACCCGCGCCAGACGACGGTGGGTGGATGGAAATTTCTTCCACCACCAGTTGTTAATGCCGTCTGGGCCAGGAGCAGCGAAGTTCTTGGTACCAACAAGTGCCTGTTGGACTTCCTCCGTACTGATCGCCGGGCATACTTCGTCTTGCTCTCCAAAGGTTCTGTTACACAGAGCCTCGAAGTGTGCTATTGCTGGAGTGCTGCTGTTGAATGGACGCGTTGTTTCGTAGATTCCCTTCCAGAATCCTTCGACATCTTCTACATTCGGCGGATTCTCGACAACACGCTGTGGCTCCTTGAACAGGCGGGAGGGAGTCATACGGAACATTGAATTTTGTTCCATACTTCGCACCCGCTTGTTCAACTTCTTCTTTATTGCCATCAGTGTCCTAATCCTATCTAAACAGTGCTGCTTGATGGTAAGCAACACTGTCAGATTTAGAGTGTGGTGTTGGCGTCTCAGTCCGGCTGCCACTCGCCGGACTTTAGGCGTAAATGCCCTGCCAGATGTTATGTGTTCCACCACACTCTGAGTTCGAGAAGCGTGTTGTCTGGCCGAATATATCTTGCCTTCGATTTTTTGTACCCGCCGCTTAGCTTTCTCGATTCCGCTAGAGGCATTGGTTTGCCTTTTGCGTGGAACGAGTTGCCTAGCGGCGTTGTACACGGCAGAGTTGATTTGCCAGATGTCGGTATCCTCTGGGAGGTCCTCATCGATGACCGCATCCATTCTAGCCAGGTCTTGGGCCTTTGGGGTAGTCCTGGTGATAAGACTTACCCTCGTCCTTAAGTCGGCTTCGGTGTACTCTGCTGGAAGACTCCCGTCAGCGTTTTGCCACGGTGGTTGTGCGGCTGGTACAGCTACTTGCTGACGGGGTAAGCGTTGATAACCTGTCCTGCGCAAGAAGGATACTTGGTCTCTCAGATGTTGCTGAGAGAAGGCACGATACTCTGGATGCATATCGCACCAAAGTGCGTGCAATCGTGCCATGTATCCTCTACGCGCAGGTTCGCTGCTCTCATAGCAGGTCAGCAAATTATCCCGCAGTTCCCTCGTCCACCTAAAGCGCCCTTGTACGTTGCCATTGTCGTCATCATTAGGACTGTCCGGTCTGGCCCCTCCCACGTGTCCTTGACCCCCATCCGACTGGGGTCGATTGTGAGGGGCCCGTTCTTGGCTGTTCATAACCAAGTAAGGAATCTCAGGGGGCTAGCCCTGAGACCCACGTCCGAGTTTTACCTCTTCTGGTAGCGCTGTACGAAGTTCAGCGTCCACTCTGGCCAGGTCTTGTGGCCCGGGGGTTTTCAGACGATGTAACCCCCTTCTGGTACTGAGGCCCTCTGGTATTGGCGGAACGAGGAGAGCCACGTCCTCAACCGGTGAATGTGGCGGCTCTTCGGCCACCTCATTCACCGGCCCAGGAGCAGCCCTCACGTAGCCCCTACTACGAAGGTGGGATACATAGTCACGCAGATTTTGTGGCGTGAAGGCGCTATGCTCTGGTAGCCTCTTATACCACAGAGCATGCATCCGCGCCATGTACCCCCTCCGCGCGGGCTCACTGCTTTCATAACAATGCAGAAGCTCATCCCTCAGTTCATCTGTCCACTCAAAGCGTCCTTGTTCATTGCGTACGTCGTCAACGGGCGGTCTATCCGGTTGGGCCCCACCACCTTGCCCTTGACCCCTATCCGAACGGGGTCGATCGTGGGGGCCCAGTCTTCGGCCTGCCGGAACCAAAGGTTAGAGCCTGTGGGTGGTTAGCCCAGCAGGCCCACGACCGACACCAGAGGGGAAGATGCTTTCCCCTCCCGGGTGCACTAGGGCTGCCGGTTCGGTTTTGCACCCCTAGCTGGAGTAAGTGGTGGCGCTACTCACCAAAGGCTTAATAGATGGAAGTTAGCCCCTCCTGCTTATTTATTATTATTATTATTATTATTATTATATTGGTTAAATGGTTATGGCTTTATCCCGTCTGGGCATAAAGTAGAATCTGCGACCGATATCATATCGTCGTCTTTGAGAATAGGAACATAGAATTTTGTACTTATGTTGATTGAAATGGTTTCCGTGTAATTAAAATCTCTTCTTAGGAGAAAACTGCAACAGAATCTGGATCCGTCGGATCGTTGCATCTGCCCATTCAGCAGACGTGGCGGCCCTCGCCCTTGAGTTGCTAGACTCGTCTGAATCGCGCCCTTGCGTCAGAGTTGTCGTCTTTCCATGCCGTGCCAATGGAACATTTGTTAACACCCTTTGGGTCGGACTCTCCTTACAGATGTGTATGTTTTTGAACATACGAGGACTTAGAAAAATTATAAAAAATACCAACTCTGCCGGACACGGTCAGAGTTGCTGCAGTGTATTTGGAAGATTTGTATGGTCGATACAATCTCCTCGATATAGAATAACTTGTAAAAAATGCATAAAAAATACCAACTTTTGCCTGATGTGACAAAAAGTTGATATGAAATTTTGATATAAAATAAACTTAGCACTAAGTTAAAACTTAGCCTAGGTTAAAAAATATGATAGAATCTCCAGAACTTGAATCGGAATCAGAAGTAGAATCATCGCGTGGCGGTGCATGGATTTGGACTACAGTCTGCTCCGGCTGTGGAGGTTCTGTGGAATCGTCTGAGAACGGGGAATCATTTCCATCGAGTGATGTTCCGCCTGGACTAGCATTTTCTTCATCTGAAGATTCAATTTCCAACTTGTGCTCCTCTGGCGGGGCTGGTCTCAAATCATTTACATGGACTCTTCTGGTTACGTTTCCCTTTTGAACGAGATATACTTCGTCTGAAAACTTCTTCAAGATTATGGTCGGGCCTGACCAAGACGGCGTGAAGGTATGTACCTTCCTTTTTCTTTTACTCATAACTTTATTTCCAACTTTAAAAACGACTGGAGCGGCGGCCTCATTTGGCGCGTACTTTTGTTTATAATTTTGTTGAGCTTGACGGGCATCCTTAACTCGCTCATATCGTGGAAGCGTTTGTTGCTTAGCTCTTGTCTCCATGCATATAAATCCCATTCGCCTTTTTCGGCTGGTTCATAGCCTAACACTATCATGCTAGGTGTTTGATTTGTAGCGGCATTCCTACGATTTCTTAAAATATAAGCCATTTGATGCACGTAGCGATCCCATATGTCGTTCGGCTTTTTGTATAACAAAGTATTTAAAATTTTCTTACATTTCTGAACCCATCGTTCCACTTGGTTGGATTTGTTGATGATAAGCAGGAATGAGATATCGTTCGATGCCATTTCTTTCGCAGAATGTTATATACCATTCCGAGTTGAAATGACCTCCGTTGTCGGAGATTATGACTCGAGGGACTCCGAATCTTGCAACTATCTCTCCATCAATAAATTTGGCTATCGTTCTGCCATTGACCTCCACTTGCTAAATACGTCTTCAAAGATAATCATATATCGATTTTTGGCGTCTTTGGTTCTCTGCGGTGGTCCAATTACGTCGACGCTCAAAGTTTCAAATGCATTCTGCGGTGCATGACTTCTAAGTGGAGCATTGGGTTGAGCTTGTCGTATTTTTGCTGATTGGCATATCAGACAGTCTTTTATGTCACTTAAATTTAAATAAAAGATTTGAAATGTTTATTGGTGTTATTTCAGATGCAATTAATGAAACCTTTCTCCTAAAATCTAAATTAATAAAGACAGAAAATCATCATCAGATCAAATGGTTTAATAATGAATTGCGCGAATTGAGAAACCGACTTGAATTTTTACAAGAATTTACTAAAACTAACCCTACTCCGGATAATATATCAACTCTCAAAAGATTTAGATCTTACTATTCTATGGCATTAAGAAGACATAAAATACAAGCACCAATATATAGCATCACATAGCAGTCAGCAACAAGCTATGTGGAAACTCATTAATAGAAGTAAAAGTAGTTCTCACCAAATTACTGATAAGATCACATCAAATGATTTTAATAATTATTTTGTTAATGTAGCTGAAAATATAGTAAATGAATTGCCACCAAGCAATAACACCTATGCGGACTTTCTTGAAAATTTTGTACCTCCAAATACATTTAACTTCTCTGTAGTTTCCACTGAGTCCTTACTTTCGACTATAAATAACCTCAAAAATAAAGAATGTAAAGATGTCTATGATATGAGCACGAGAATAATCAAGTCAATCAAACATTCCATATTGTTACCATTAACGGCATTAATAAACTTAAGCATTATTAACAAGGTATTTCCCGATTGCTTGAAAATAGCAAAAGTTGTTCCAATCTATTAAAAGAAAAATAACATAGATGATCCCACCAACCATAGACCTATTTCTGTCATACCAACTTTAGGTAAAATATACGAGCTTGTCTTAAAATTGCAATTAATTAATCACTTTGAGAGTCGAAACTTATTTAATCCTAATCAATTTGGATTCAGAAGCAACTTATCTACTACACTAGCAATAGACAAATTAACCACTATAATCAACTCAGGTTACGAGCATAAACAGTACATTTGCTTTAAGTTTTTAGATCTCACTAAAGCGTTGGATTGCATATCGCATCAAATCTTGTTAGACAAACTAAAGTTTTATGGCGTCACATATGACAGCGTCTTGCTAATTGAATCTTATCTCGAAAATAGGCAACAATATGTTATTTACAACAATATTAAATCAAACAGACTTAGCGTGAATACCAGCGTCCCCCAAGGATCAGTTCTGGGACCAGTTCTGTTTCTAATCTACATAAACGATCTGCCACTATCGTTAGATGGTTCAACTTCTACCATTTTATTTGATGACAATACAAGTATCACTGAATGTAATATGAACCTAGATACGCTATTAGAAATAATGTTAGAAACCGAATCAAAGATATATAGTTGGTTTCTGGCAAACAAACTGAGTCTGAATACCGCTAAAACTGAGACGATGGTTTTTAGTCTCAGAAATATCAATGAATTAGATAACCAAGATCCAATTAAATTTCTTGGCTTGTATATAGACTACAAACTATCTTGGGAGAGTCATACCGATTATGTTGCTATTGCTAAAAACATATTTCTACTTCGCAGCTTGGCACATCGGGTGTCATCAACAACTCTCATCACTGCCTACCATAGCCTCATCCACTCTGTGATATCCTATGCTCTACTAGTGTGGGGACATGCTAGTTCCATGTCTAATGTGTTCTCCATGCAAAGACGAGCAATACGAGTAATAGCAGGTCTAAAATTCAGAGATGATTGCAAAGCTAAATTTGTAGAATTAAAAATATTAACTGTTCCTTGCACATATATTCTACAATGTTTGCTGTATATAAAAAATAACTTAAGCACACTTCAAACTCGTGACGAAATTCATTCATATGAAACTCGACACTGTAATCACTTGTCTACAAACTACTTAAGGCTATCAAAAACTAGAGATAGTACAGCATACTGGGGCATCAAGTGTTATAATGCCCTACCTCAAGAGATTAAACAACTTACATATAAATCCTTTAAATATAAGGTAAAACGGTTTCTTTTGCGTAATGCTTTTTATAACATGCAGGAATTTTTAAACAGTAATTTGTCCGCAATATAATGCATGAAACCGAAGTTGAAAATGTTTCATATTTTATATATATATATATATATATATATATATATATATATATATATATATATATAACTTATGTGTTATTAATTTTATTTATTTAAATTTTAAATGTCTTATTTTTTACACTGTGAAATATTTTGTGATTTCTAATGTTCAACTATATATTTTTCAATGTTTGACTTGTGTAAATACGGATGTATATTAGCACCAATAAATTGTCATTGTCATTGTCATTGCATATTCTTGCAATAACAAGGAGCATCGGGTGAATTTGATTTTGTCGTCTTTGTGTTTATTCAACCAAAGTAACGCTCTGTTGTCCGTCTTAACCAAGAACGGTTTATCTGCTAAGTACATCTTGTACTTTTTTATATAATTCACCACTGCCAGTCTTAACCTAGAGTTCATAGAGTAAACATCTCTTTGTGAAGTGCTAGTTTTGAGAGTGTTTTATAGTTTTATTTTAAGACTATGAGTAGTGAGAGTGGAGGTGAAAGTGAAAATGACACTATGGATTGGACAGAAGTGGGAAATAAGAAAAGAAAAAACAAAGAAAAACAACAACAAAGAAATAAATCACTAAGGCTCTCCCCAGAACAAATTAATGAAATTAATGAGATTATAGGACAACAAGCAACAAAAAACACAGCAAGTACATCAAAAAACAAGTCTACCGATAACAGTTCTTTTAAGACCACAAAAACATCATCACACACAACAAACAAAAACCCGTCAACAATAAATTATTCACTACAAATGCAGAATATATTAAATAAACAATTTAAAAATATGTTCTATTTGGCATCATCTAGAGAGCTTACTAGAACACAATTAGCCGATTTTTGGAATGCAAGACACCCTAACTCTAAAGATGTAATCCTAAAAACTGCAAAAGGCTTTTTGTTAAAAACTGATCTAGAAAAAATATTGCAATAGGATATCTAAACTCATTAATGCAGTCTCAAGTAATAAATGAGTATAAAGAAACATCAACAAACCAACGACCTTCTAATATCAACACAGTTTCTGCCACATTTGCTTGTGTTATAGCAATGATCGAAATGGACGTAGATGACACTAAAATTAAAGAGTATTTAGATGCTAATAATTTTAATAATAGATACTGTAAACGAATTACGTCCCGTGCTACTGGTAAACCTACACAACTCATAAGAGTAATTACAGGAAATATCACTTCATTTCAAAAATTACTTAACGAAGGACTCTTCTATAAAAGCAGACATTATCCTGTCTACCCTAGTACGCCACCGGTTCCACTACCTTCCCCTTGCACTAAATGTTCACTATACACACATACAACTGAGAATTGTTCGACGCCTCTAACCTGCAGGAAGTGCCAGGGAAATCACCACACAAACTCATGCACATCCCCGCAACCTGAAAAATGCGTATCATGTCAATCCGAAGACCACCAAGCCTGGTCCCCCAAGTGCCCCAACAGTCCAGTCAAACCTATAGAGGGTATCCCTAATGCAAGAATTAAAACAATGAATAAAAAATCATCCGAAATAAGCTCCAATATTTCAAGAAAAAGCAGAATCCATACCCCACTGACCTACCATGGTCATATCATCGAAACTTATGTCAATAAATTAAATAAACCTAAGAATACCAACAGGCAAAAACTACTAATCCTGAAATTAAAAAAACGTTTCATCAACCTCTATAATATAGATACAACAGCAGTATTCAGCGGGACCCGTATATATATCTTAATGTTTGATCTTGAATTACCATCCTCTAATACAGTCTCATCTCACCAACAGAATCAATAGAAGGTCTAACAGTGCACCAAAATGACCTGCACACTTAATATGATGTATTGCAACATTAATAGTTATTCTCTCAAAAGTCTTCTAATAAATAACTACTTAAATACAAATGACATTGATTTACTGATGGTGGTAGAAACTAAACTTAAAGAAAATATCAAAGCATACCAGGATTGGAATATCATACAGCAAAAAGGCAACATTCTTAATAACAACATTCGTGGTGGCAGCTTAGTGCAGTCTAATAAACATTGGTACATGGGAAAAGAAAATCCCCCTAGAATTAACAACCCGCTAAACAACTGCATACACTTCACGTTACCATTTCAAAATGAAAAACTTCATGTGTTCCTAGTGCATATCCACCTGAACTCGATAATAGAAGAAACAATATTTACTAAAGCAGCATTGTACAAATTTTCTATTATCATTGGTGGCTTTAATGTAAATATGAGAAAAAACAAACAAATTAGCGACTTTCTCAATAATACCAATTTTATCAAAATCAATACTCCACCCACCTTTATAATGCCGAATAACCCAAGTACAACCCCTGACTTAATACTGTGCACATCTAACCTTAGGAACAATCTTATTGAAGTGGACCTAACACCAGATCTCGGTAGTGATCACCTTGCAATGTTAATTAAATATGACCTGCAAAAAGCTCCCCCGGAGGAAGCAGATATCATTTACCATAATATAAATAAATGTAATATGGATTCAGTGAACAAAACAATGATTGATTATATAAGAAATATACATGAAATATCGCCAGTATATATCAAGGAGTTTAACTCAAAACTTAGTCAGGTAATTCTTGAAAACTCGCCCATGCAAAAAAAAACCTTTTTTAATTACCAGCTACCACCATTCATACACTTAAACTCATAAGAAAAAAGAGACAATTATATAGATTAATAAAAGATAACGAAACCCAACAATTAAAAACCACATACAATGAGCTTAACAAAAATATTCACAATTTAATACAGCAATTTAAACAACACAAATGGATAATGGCATGTGAACACATTAATGAAAGTAGAGGAAAAGCTTACTGGCAGGAAATCAAAAAATTTTCTAAATATAAATCGGTCACAAGTACCATTCCACAGATAGAATATAATAATAACAGCTTTTCCACGGGCGGGGAGAAAGCTAATGCCTTCGCTCGCTATTATAATGAAACATACAAATTTTCCAGAAGTAATACATTTGATGAAAATAATTTTCACATAATAGAAGAATGGTATGAAAACTTTTTTAGTCCAGACCAAGTTATTGATGCTCGGCATGTAGATATTACTGAAGAGGAATACTATAATATTGTAGCATCAGAGAAAAATACATCTCCAGGGCACGACCAAGTCAACAGAAATATAATAAGAAAGTTCAGCCCCCTTATTCATCAAGAAATTATAAACATTTATAATTACTGCTTAAAAACCCAGTATTTCCCTATTGAATGGAAAACAGGCATAGTAATCAATATACCAAAACCGAAACAAGACCATAGATTTCCTCAGAATTACCGCCCAATTACCCTACTTCCTGTTTTAGGAAAAAACTTAGAAAAAATTATTAAAGATAGATTAAATGATGAAGTTGACCACCTAATTCCACAAAATCAGTTCGGATTTAGAAAAAACTCATCCACTATACACCCACTAATCATACTAGCATCGAATGTTCAAGTTTATGGTATTTATGGTAACAAATCTGCAGCTCTATTTATTGATATTACCAAGGCTTTCGACTCTGTATGGCATAAAGGACTCCTATTCAAATTATATTCATTGAACTGCTCGCACTATATTCTAAGATTAATAAAGAACTTTTTAGAAGGCAGAAAAGCTAAAATCAAACATTATCTGAAGAATTTGAATACCAACAGGGGGTTCCGCAAGGATCACCGTTATCGCCTCTTTTATATAATATTTATTGCTATGACATCGGAAATGACTTAAACCCTGTCCAACAAAATAACCTAAACAGCTATATTCTCCAGTTCGCAGATGACACAGCTCTGATAGCACATGGTAAAACAACCGACATTGTTACACGGCCCCTGCAGAACGAAGTTGACCGTATTATCAATTGGTTTAATAAATGGCGATTAAAACCCAATCCAAACAAATCACAGCTCATCTTATTCCACCATAAAATAACAGACATTTCACCAACAATCACAATTAGTAACAATATCATAAAACCATCCCAAACAGCTAAATATTTAGGAATAAAGTTGGATAGCAAACTAAATTTCAAACGACACACCCAGGAAATTAAGAAAAATACCATTAATAGAGCCAGGCACTTCCGGTTCATGACCTACAAAAACAAGGGTATCAGTAAGAAAACTGCACTGAACATTTATAAAATGATATGTCGGCCAGTTATTGAATATGGATATATTCTATTTAGTACCTGTAGAAGACTCACACTTAACAACATAGAAGTAGCTGAAAGAAGCTGTCTACGTTCAATAACAAAAATTCGCCACCCTCAAAATCCTTTTCATAATCCTTCCAACAATTTCCTTTACAAAATGACACACATCGATCCCATTCTCTCCCGTCTGCAAAAACGCTTTACCAAATTCTCAAAAGCACCAAATAACCTGCAAATTATTCGACCCCTGCTAGCACCGATACCAGAAAACCTTCGAAGAAAGAGACGTTACCCGGAAAAAACAATCGCAGAGCTGCTGATGGAAGTGAATAGACACTAAAATAAAATCGATGTTTTCATCATTCATTCACTTTTCTATACATTTTAAGTTTGTGCCTTTTTTTTTTTTTTAAATTTAAATCTGTATATTATCATTCTATATGTTAAATTTGGAAAAAATTAATATGTTGTATTATTAGCCGTTACTCGAGTCCGAGTATAAAAATGTTACAGTCGATAGATTGTGTACAATAAAAAACAAGTAAAAGGTGTAGTCTATTGTAATTCCCATTCATCTATGGTGCACACGACTATGGCTATAGAGGCCAATTCGGGAGAGCACATGTCGACCGCAGTCAGGACAAACATAGACCTGGTTAGGTCTTGGATTCGGCCTTCTTGCAGCAACATTTCCTTGTTAGCTGGCCACAACCCCTCGCCATTTGGTTCTGTCCGCTGCAAGTTGTTCCCATTGCTCGTCTGCAATACCGCAGGATTTTAGATTTTCATGGAGAGCGTCTTTGAACCTCTTTCCTTGACCACCACGCCTTCTTCTACCGCTTAGCAATTCACCATAAAGTGTACATTTAGGAAGGCGGTTATCATGCATACGATGAACGTGACCTGCCCATCTTAGGCGTGCTCTTGAAATAAGCACCTCAATTGGAAGGCTGTTTGCTCTCCTGAGTACTTCCACGTCTGATATGTGATGGAACCAACGGATTTTCATCATACTTCTGAGGTGTCTTTGCTGAAAACGTTCTAATTCTTTCACATGACGACGGTAAGTGACCCAGCTTTCACATCCATATAGCAGTGTTGGAATGACAACTGCTCTGTAGACAGCCATTTTTGTTGACAAAGCAAGATCGTGGTTGTCAAATACTCTCTCTCTCTAAGTCCCCAGAGTGCTCTAGATGCAGCGTTAATTCTATTGCGAATCTCGCTGTCCATGTTTGCTTTGTCATTAACAACGTTGCCTAAGTAATTGAACTGATCCACCACTTCAAGAGAATTTCCGTTAAGTGTAATGTCTATTTGGTTCACTTGATGAGGAGTTGACATAATCTTAGTCTTTCCAATGTTGATTTTAAATCCCAAGGAATCATAACTCTGGGCATACACATCTAAAAGTTCTTGAAGCTCTTCCGGCGTAGAGGCTAACAGTGCACAGTCATCCGCATACTGGAGATCACAAATGAATCGTGTGCGTGTCTTCGTGAAAGCTCTAAAGCGCCCTATGTTAAAGAGACCGCCATCAAAACGGTATCTGAGACCTATTCCTCTGACTGTCAGTTTGTTGTCAACAATAATTGTTAGAGCAGTGGTAAACAAATTAAAAAGTAGGGGTGCCAGGACACATCCCTGCCTAACTCCAGTGAGGGTTTGGAAAGGTTCGGTTGCCTCATTATTATACATAATCTGGGCGTTGTTGTTTGTATGTAGACTGCGACATACTTCCACAAATTTTCTAGGCATACCTAAGCGGAACATAATTTTCCAGAGCACTTCCCTGTCCACCGAGTCAAACGCCGTGGTTAAATCAATGAAGGCCATGTGAATTTCTCCTTGATGTTCGAGTGCTTTTTCTTGAAACTGTTTAAGTGTGAAGATTAAATCCGATGTGTCTCGGTTTGGTCTAAAGCCACTCTGTGTTTCAGGAAGTAACTTTTCCATAACAGGTGTTAGCCTATTTGCCATCGCTTTAGTGAGTATCTTCCCTCCAACAGCCAGGAGAGCTATACCCCTGTAATTTCCACAGTCCGCAGCGCTCCCTTTGTTTTTGAAGAGGTTGATTAAAAGTGTATCACGAAACTCCTGCGGAGCTTGACCACTTTCCCACACGACATCAAACAGTTTTTTGAGGTAGGGTATGAGCTCGGACGATACAGCTTTAAAGATCTCAGCTGGGAGTGAGTCGGCGCTGGGAGATTTGTTATTTTTTAGCTGCCCAATGGCGGTTAAGATCTCTTCCGTTGTTAGTGGTTTATCTAAGTCTTCGAAGGTGTCATATTGAGGGATAAGATTTATAATATCGTGATCGGCTTGACTTTGTTGGTTAAGAATGTTAGAGTAGTGTTCTTTCCATCGGGCTCTTATTTCCTGGTCTTCTTTGAGGAGATTTCCATTTAAATCTTTAATAGGGCACATATTTTTCCGACTGGGGCCGTACACTGCTTTTACTCCTTGAAAGAAATTCCTGTAGTCGTGTGAATCGGCGTACCTTTGAATTTCTCTGGCCTTGCTGGTCCACCACTCGTTCTTTATAATTCTGATTTCGCGTTGCGTTTCATACTTAGATTGGGTAAAAGCTTCTGCTTTTGATGAGTCGTTGGGGTGGTTGATAGCGTTTTGGAAGGTAATATGTTTGCGGTCAAGAAGTTCTTGTATAAAAGCTTCATTATCATTGAACCAGTCCTCCTGTTTTTTACTTGCTGCAGTGCCAAGAATTTCCTCACTCGCACTTTTTAAACTGTCTTTAATTTGTGTCCAGGTAGCAGCGACATCTACAGAATTGGTTTCTTCTAGTGCACTCAAATTCTCTTGAACTTTTTGCTTTAGCTGTTCGACGGTTTGTTTGTCACGCAATTTACTAATACAGAGACGGAGTCTACGTTTTACTTGAGTTCTTCGGTGTTTGGGTCTCATAACAATTTTCATTTTAGAGACAACAGGACGATGATCGGTCCAACATTCGCTATCAATGCGCGCCTTTGTAATTTGGACGTCCTTGAGATGCTTCCTACGTACGATAACTTAGTCCAGTAGATACCAGTGACCTGATCTGGGGTGACGCCAGGTGCCTTTAAATTTATCCTTTTGTCGGAAAATGGTGTTTGTTATAACTAGATCATGTTTGGCGCATTTAGTTAGGAGTAGTTGACCGTTAGCGTTCATGTTGCCCAAACCGTTCTTGCCTATGATGCCTGGCCAGGTATCTGCATCTCTCCCTACTCTAGCGTTAAAATCGCCAAGAATAACGAGTCTTTCCGTTTTAGGTATTCTACAGAGGGTTTCTTCCAGCTGTTGATAGAAGCTTTCCTTAGATTTACCGCGTTGCCATCTGATAGCTTATAGCGTAGCAGCATTAGGCGCTCGGATAGGCCTTGTGGTACTTGTGTTAAGTTGGATACAAGTTGATTCCGAACGGTAGATCCTACTCCATGTTGTCTTCTTGAATTGGTGGGAAGACCTTTCCAATAGAAGGTGTAGTACTTTTCTGTGAGAGAGCCTTCATCCAAAAATCGAGTTTCGCTGAGAGCTGCAACGTCAACATTGAGTTGGTGAAGTTCTCTATCTATTAGAGCAGTTCTTCTTTCAGGCCGATCGGTGCGAGTGCTGTCGTTCAAAGTACGAACATTCCAAGCGCCGTAGATGAAAGAATTAGTTTTCTTGGATTTAACTTGTCCGTGTTTTTTCGACATTCGATGAGGTGTCCCTGTGGGCACCCTCCCCCGGAGATCCGATCGGGAGGGTATTTTACCTCCGGATGATTTTGTTCCACTTGAACGCTCCATCATTTTTTTTTAAAGCCTTAGTCGACTGAAAACGAAGCTGCATTTGAAGTTTTAGCTGGAGCAGGTATGCAACTGGCCAGCTCGGTTGCGGATATCGAGTGGTGTGGTCCCATGGCACACAAGGAGATTGCGACGATGGAGTAACCAAACGATTCCAAAAGCAACCTTTGTGTGCGGTGGGTTATTTTTACCGCACTCTTCGTGGGAAGGTGGATGTGCTCACGGCAAAAGGTAAGGGTTATTCCGCCCTTACTCGGTCGTTAGAGCCTCGTTAGTGAAAACAGGGTGCACCAAGTTCAAATTGAACTCATCGCGAAGGTGAGGTTAACAATTGAGTAGGAGAGGCTATAACTTGCTGTATGAGATATTTATACTGCATACCTATCAGAGAGCATGTGACACCATATTTTAATAATGAATTTAAAATGAATAATAGATTCAAGTATTTATATTATATATTTCTATATAAACTTGTTCGCTTTAAATGTCCAGAATACTTATGTCAATCACTAATTTTAAGATCACAAATACACGATGTTAACCTAAGGACTAGAAATTACTATTCAATACCACAGCATACCACATCTAAATTCAAGAATTCATTTTCATATATGGCACCAAATCTGCTAAATACTGTTATTACATTATTGTCATTGTCAGAAACCAGTTTTAAAAGATCAATAAAGCTACTCTTAAGAGATGAAAATAGTTCAAATCAATTATGCCACTCTGTCTAAATGTATTCTAAATGTATTTTAAATATAAATATTTTATAAAATTCAGGACTATTGTAAAAACTAAATTTTACTTAACAAAATTATTTTAATGTGTAGTATGTATTTTAAATATAAATATTTTATAAAATTCAAAACTATTTTAAAACAAATTTTTACTTAACAAGATTATTTTAATGTGTAAATGTGTAGTACCAGTTTTGGTGTCCTTTATACTCTCTTTTTCTTCTATAGCACAACCATTCATTTATATGTAGGCAAGGTGGAAGATCAATTTATTGAACTTTGTCCTTTTGTGTAATACTATACATACTTGTATTCGTATTAATTACTCAATAAACATTATTATTATTATTATTATTATTATTATTATTATTATTATTATTATTATTATTGCGCTTCACTACCCCATTACACCCAATATGTTGTATTACCACTGGCTGAAAGACCTAGGTCGATAGCCTTTTGGAGATTTGTTCCAATAAAGTTTATTATCTCTCTCTCACCACTGCCAAGCATTCCAGCTCGTTAATGTGATAACGTCTCTCTGCTGGAGATAACGTGTTGCTAGCATATGATATAATATGCTTTTCGCCGTTGTCGCCCAATTGATAGAGTATTGCTGAAAGCCCTTGTAGTGATGCATCTGTTTGCAAAATGAACTGACGTAAAAAATCCGGACGATGGAGTTCCAGTGGTCCGGATAATAATTTTTTAAGTTTCTGAAAAGCTTCATCGCATGCTTGAGTCCAATGAAAGCGATATTCCTTCGATAGAAGTTTCGTTAATGGCTTTGTAATCATCACAACATTTGTAGATATTCTCTTATCCAGTTGCAAAGTCCTAAGAAACTCTGAAGCTACTTTTTCGTGGTTGGTACAGGATAATTTTGAATTTGCAATACATGTTTTTCTAATGGACGATAAGTATCAATTCTAATTGTGTGGCCTAAATATTGTATTTCATTTGTCGCTATTACACACTTTTCCGGTGACACTTTTAGATTATGTAAACGTAGTCTTTCAAAGACCAACCTCAGGTGGGACATATGCTCCTTCACGTTTACGCTGTAAACGATTATATCATCTATGTAGACTTTACATAAATGGTGCAGGTAACCCATTAAAGCGTCCTTTGTCATGAATTTCTAAAAGGTACAGGGAGCTGTCTTGAGGCCAAAAGGCATGACATTAAATCTATAAGCTGCCCCATCAGGAGTAGTAAAAGTTGAAAAATCTTTTGATGCTTCATCGAGCGGTATTTGCCAATATCCACTCTTGAGGTCCAACAGAGTAAAACCTTTAGAATTGCCCAAGTCTTTGATGCTTTCATGTATTTTGGGTAATACGGAAGCTTCGTTTTCAGTCATTTCGTTTAAGCGATGATAGTCGATGCAAAAACGTGGTTTCTTATCGGGTCTTTTTATTATCACTGGAGGTGAACTATATTGTGTAGTGCTAGGTTCAATGAGGCCAGCTTTCAGCATCTCTTCAATTTGATTGTACATAATTTTCTTAGTACTTGGAGACATTAGATATGGTCTGATATTGAAAGGTTTTGAGTCTTTCATGACAATTTTGTGTTTAACAGTCACTGTGGTTGCTTGAGTCGGTTCTGTAGTGAACAAATCGAAAAATTCTTCGAACAGCGGCCGTAGAAATTTGTCTTTAATGATAAGCTCTTCAGAAAGTTTTGCCTGCTGTCTCTCCCTCTGAGAAGCTTTATTCCAGAAGACGGTAATTTTTTTTTCGACCATAATCATATGCGACATTATTCATGTATAAAAAATGGGGACCCCAATATTACTGTTTCGTTTAAATTTTCGATTACTTGAAAATCAATTTCAAAAGAGGTGCCTGAAATATTTACATCTAATTTCGTCGTGCCAAGAGAGTCCACCATATTGTCTTCGCACGCCATAGCAAATGATCGACGTGTCGTGAGATTTTTAAAATTATCCAACAGCTTGGGATGGATAACGTTTCGTGTCGAGCCTGAATCTATCAGAGCATCGACCACATGTTCATTTATTAAAACATTTATACGAGGCAAGGGGAACGCTTCGCTCATATAATTTATGGATTCTCGGGTTTAATGCATAAGAGTGTTGTAATGGTTATGAGTATCAGAATAATAGTTTAACATGCATTGCTGCCGCCTTGGTTCGGCCGTTGGGCTGGGGATCTTACAGATTGACGTTGGCCTTGGTCTCTGGTCCCTTGAAAGTTTCCCGGTCCCCTGTTGAGATGAGGATTATTGGGACATTGACTATGGAAGTGCCACTGCACTGTCTCTGTGCAGTATCGGCATGGGGTTGCCGGTCGGTCAGGTACTTGGAATTTCCCCGATCTGCCATTAAAATTGTGCTGCCTGCGGTCAGGATTCGCTGATCCGCTTGAAAAATTATTCATTAAAAAAGGACGGCCAGGTGCTCTACCTGGACCGTCCTGACAAGAGACATCTTCTCGGAAATGCACCCTCGGTGCTGTCGGAGTTGGGCTTCCATTGCTCCTGATACTAGAATTTTGTCGACTCGAGGGTCCCGGCTCTTGATAGTAAGACGCGCGGGACAGGCGTTGGTCGATGAGTTGGATTAGCGACGTCTGTTCGTCGGCTGAATCCCGTTCGACGTTAGTGGCCGCGGCTACTAACATCTCTGTGGATGAAATTAGGTTGCTTCTCAAGCATGACCTAATCTCTGGACGCAGTTGGTCCATGATTATCCGAGCTCTGATGGTTTCGGATTTGGAAGGATGTAATTAAAGCTGTGAAAGCAATTCAAAGTAATGCAATGGGCCCAGATGGTGTGCCAGCTTACATATTCAAAGGGTGCATAGAATTTTTATGTCATCCACTAAGAATGATTTTTAATATGAGCATTAAGTTAGGTAAATTTCCCAGCAAATGGAAAGAAGCTAAAGTGTGTCCTATTTTCAAATCTGGCAGCAGATCAGAAATAACAAATTACAGAGCTATCTCTATATTATGTACTCCCTCTAAGGCATTAGAACATATAATCTATCAAAATATTTTTGTTGACATAAGAAAATGTATTTCGGAAAATCAACATGGTTTTATGCCCTCAAGATCTACTGTCACTAATTTATCCATTATGACACAATATCTGTCTGATAACATCAATAATCGGTTACAAACTGACGCAATATACACAGACCTGACAAAGGCATTCGACAAAATATGTCATACACGATTAATAATAAAATTGAATTGTTATGGATTTGCAGCGAACCTTATAAAGCTTATTTCTGATTATCTCGGTAACAGAAAATCATATGTTCTTATCAACAATTTCAAGTCACACTCGTATATCTCTACCTCGGGCGTACCACAAGGCAGTAATCTGGGTCCGTTGCTGTTTTTAATATTTTTTAATGACATTGTTAATGTTATTGATAATCCTTTAGTACTGCTTTATGCAGATGACCTAAAAATAATGAGAACTGTTAGAGACCATACTGATAGTGAACTAATTCAAGCAGACATAAACAATATATGCGAATGGGCAGAAAGTAATGCTTTGCAATTGAATATTTCTAAGTGTTTTGTAATGTCATTCACAACAAATATTAATACTGTTAATTTCAATTATACAATCAGTAACTCTATTTTGGAGCGTAAGAATGACATAAAGGACCTTGGGGTAATCTTCGACTCCAAAATGACATTTAATGAGCATATATCATTTGTAAAGAATAGTGCAATGAAATTAATGGGCTTTGTAATACGTAACACTAAATGTTTCCATACAACTAAACCCTTAGACATACTTTATAAAACACACATACAGTCTAAATTAAATTATGCTGCAGTTATCTGGTCACCCTATTATGAAAAATATGTGTATAGCCTAGAAAGTGTACAGAACAGGTATCTAAAATGCAAATATATCAGGGAAACAGGAGTGTATTTATTACATGAGAGAACATTTCTGGTTAATTATTATGGCTTGCTAACTTTACAAAAACGTAGAATAATAATAGGTCTCTTGTATCTTCATGGAATAATCAACAACTTGATCGATAATCCCGAATTTCTGAGCTATATACATATTAGAGTCCCTAGATCTAACAACACCAGAGCAAGTAATACTTTTTCAGTGCCAATTCCACGAACAAATGCTGTGTTAAATTCTCCTGTATATAGAATACTTAATGATTTTAATAAATATTGCAGTACAGTGGATATATTTAGTACTTCTAAACCTAATTTCAAAAGAGAAATTGAAAATCTGTTTTGTTCTGCCACTTCATAATTTCGATGTATGTACATGTAATTATACAATCTTTGTGCATGTAATATGTTTGTTATACAATCTTTGTACATGTAATTATACAATCTTTGTTGCTCATTGTGTGGGACATGCAGGGTGCCGCTCACAACAAGCTGTTGTTGACAGGGCGGTGCTTTGCATGTCGCATTCAATGAGTTATTGTTCAGTAATTGGAATTAATTCTGTTGAACAATAAAGTCTATTTATTTATTTATTTTTATTTATTTATGCGGTTAAAAAGACAGGTTTTCTTTGTGATAAACACTGCCGTGTCGTCTAAAGAAGTTTGCTTGGTGGCATACAGTTGAGCAATAGCTCATGACTGGATGTCTGGTGAGTTGAATCTTGTAAAAAATCTTTCCTTGAATAAGGCGTACGATGTCGTTAACGTCCGAAACTGTTCGGACCATCGTTGGGCGTCGCCCTTGAGTTGGCCTGTCACATTATGGAGGCGATCATAGTCGTGGCTTATGCGAGCTCTGTCGAAATATTCCTCCATAATTTTTATAAAAGCTTTGGGATCTTCATGATCGAGCCCATGGAACGTCACGTTCGGACATCTTTGTCTCTCATGGGGCGTACAGGTCGACACGTTCTGTATCGCCTGCACGAAGCCCTCTGCCATTTTCATGAACATACTTTCCATTGAATTTGGATTTTGTGACTATGAAGCAGATAAATTTTTATTATTGACCCCTGAAAACAGTCTTTGAGGTTCTAACTCTCTAGAACTGTCATCGACGAGAGGCACTGTGGTCCGCTCGTAGAAATCCCTTGGGGTCGACTTCCCGGAGTCTTCCACCATAAAAGAAAATGGATTTGTTGGGTTTGAGGATGGCATGGTCCCTGCTCGGGCACCATGTGAATGATTCATCTTTTGTAGTTTGAAGGACTTTATATATATTTCAAAAATGAATGTTAACATTCACAAAATTAGGGTTCAAGATGACTGTTTCAGACGGAGAATAATATGAAAATTTATACTTACTGTTCGTTTTTGCTTAACTGCTGCTCTGATGGTATCTATTGGACGTCGTAACACTATAAACCTAACACTGGATGTACTAACACTTTCTTAAAATTATACCTGAAAGGGAATTTTGTTAGAAAACACAATTAAAAGACAATATAAAGTTCAAAAATATATATTGAATCTCTTCAAAAATTTATGTTATTACAACAACTTTTAAGAAATATGTTTAACAAACACTAGTCTGGCCCGTGTACAACACATAGTGAGGAACGGAACGATTTATAATGTACCAACTACCATCCAAAATGCGGTTTTGTGAGGTAACGATTGCACAAAAAGATTCAAGAAAAGTTCAATGATTCTGAAATTTAGTGGGCTTTTGCTTGCGTGCGTCTTATTCACGTATTTTTATTTCAATAACAATTTTGGTCGCTCCTCGGAGCTTGAAAATGCTTGAATCGCTACTACTTTGAATTGCATTCTTCAATTACAATTTTATACGTTCAGACAAGGCACATATGAGTACATGGTAAAGATACTTTTCTGACACCGAATCACCGAGGAACCGGTTTAGGGCAAATCCCGTTAAAACTCATCATTTCCCCGTCAAAATCGACTGCTAGGAAATGATGGGGGTCCCGTGTTGCTAAGGGCTATTTTCGCTAAAACTCATGATATACTTTGGATAGAAGCTGGATTAACTTGTCCTCATATTTAATACCGCGTATGAGTTGCAGTGCTTAACAACGTCATAGAAAGTTCAAAATGGCGGATTCTGAGGAAGAAGCAAATGATGTAGCTCCTGTGAAATCAGTGGTTAAAACATTTAAATGCTGCCAGACTAAACAAAATAAATCTTTGGTGTGTGTGGTTTGTGGAAATGTATACCATCTATCATGTGCACTTAAAAGTAAAATGCAATTTGTGAAAATTTGTGAAACAAGAATCAGATGTTGTAAGCAAGCAAGTAAGGACATTCAGGAGATAAACCAAGTAACAAATAGTGAAGAACTAATTAAAAAGCTACATGAAATTGAAATCTTAAAGTTGGATAATGAGAGATTGAATAATTTATTAAAAGAAAAGGATGAAAAATATAACCTACTATTTGAGAATAATAAACTCTTAAAAGAAAATAATCGACTGCTAGCTGAAAAAGTTGAGAACATGAAAAAAGACACTAACAAAAAAATCAACCTTAATTACTAATCAAAACAAACTATCTTATAATACAGTGGTGAAACAAAAAATGGTACCATCTCAAATAAATAGCAATGACCTTTCAACAGTTAATCCCTCTAATCAAAGTACAGAGGCAAGGCTCATGGACACTATAGAGAAGAACTTAAAACCATCAACTTCTGACGTCCAGAATAATACATTCCCGGATCTTGTTGAGACACAAACGAAAAAAATGAATGACATAGTAAATCTTATGAATGATAATAACATTGATAACAATGGATGGAAAACTGTTTCCCATCACAATAAAGAAAAAGATAAGAAAACCACTGAATATAACAAAAAATTTGGCGAAAAAGAAGTAGAAGGTTTTGGTATGGAAAAAAGAGCGTGGTTATACCTCTACAGACTAAAGAGGCATATTACAGCTGACAGAATAATAAAATTCATAAAAGATCAACCTAAATTCAAACAAGCAGATATAATTGTTAAAGAACTTCCTACCAGAGAATCACAAAATAAATGCTTCATGTTGGGTGCGGACTTTAATTTAAAAGAAGAGCTATATAAACCGTCAACTTGGCCTAAAGGTGTTGCGTACAGACGTTTTGATTTTCAAAAATACAACGATTACCAAAGAGATACAGGGGATTTTTAAATAAGAATATATCTACCGACAAACATCGGGAACGTAAGATCAAACCAGCGAAAAGCGATACAATAAGGTTAATGCATATCAACATCCAGAGTGCTAAAAATAAAATAAATGAACTAGAAACATTTATTGTTACTGAAAGGGTGCCATTGGACATCATATGTATCACCGAACACTGGTTAAATAGCAATGAATCTGATTTCTTTCAAATAAAAAATTACTGTATAGCTAGCATATCTTGTAGATCTAAATTCTGTCATGGGGGTTCCTTAATTGCAGTCAAAGAAACTTTAAACTATAAACCTTTATCTTATTTAAATAACATCTCTGTTGAAAAACACTGTGAAATAGCTGCTGTGAAAATAGAAGATTTTAATGTTGTTGTTATAAACATCTATCGCTCCCCAAATGGAGATTTTAATGTCTACACTGAAATAATGGAAATATTATTAAACAAAATTAGCACCAACAATAAGGTAATCATTTCTGGTGATTTTAATGTAAGGTTTAACACATCTGATCGCTTCAATACCACTTTAATTGATCTACTCAAAACATTTGGCTTCGAGCAAACTGTGTTTGATAATACTAGATTAAACAATTGTATTGACAATATTTTTATAAACTTTTCTGTAGATGATTACAATTGCTATAATAGAGAACCACTTTTGTCTGATCATTTATGTCAGATTATTGAGGTTCCAGTATATTATAACATAAAAAATCAAGAGCACCAAAAACCTATTAGACCCATTACAGCTAACGGTAGGAATAAGTTTCATGAAATTATATCTAGATGTTCATGGGATTTTATCGGTAATGACACTCATGACATAAATGAAAAATTTCAATTATTCTTAAATATACTCTTACAAGCCTACAGTGTATCTTTTCCAGAAAAGCTAGTTCGTTTCAGAAACAGCGACTCTTTTGAAGTCGCATGGTTTACAGATGACTTAAGACGAATGCGAGATGCACTTTCTCAATGAAGTTTGTAAAACTCACAACACTGAAGCAAATAAAAAACTTAGAAATGATTTTAAACTAAGATACAAAAATGCATTAAAAACTGAGAGAATCAAATCAAATGATAATAATATAAAAAAATCTAGTAATCCTGTAAAAACCATGTGGCAAATAATAAATTCTACTCGGAAAAAAAGCTCTATACAGGCATCACACATTGAGCCAAATACTTTTAACAATTTCTTCATTAATGTTGCTGGAGATGTTATTGCTGGACTCCCCAAACTAGATATTGACCCCCTGCATTATATCGAACAGACTAATATCACTAAATCTTTCTGCTTCCGTGAGGTAACATACAATGAAGTTAGAGACATACTTAATTCCTTAAAAAACAATAACAGTAAGGACATATATGGCCTAAATACTGACTTGATAAAAACTGTAAAAAATCATATTGTAATTCCCTTAACCAAACTAATAAACATAAGTTTCAAGGCTGGCATATTTCCAGATGCACTTAAAATTGCATCTGTTATTCCAGTCTTCAAAAAAGGTGATATAGAGGAAATAGGCAATTACAGGCCAATTTCTCTACTTCCAATTATCTCGAAAATCTTTGAAAAGGCCATAAAAAATCAAATAGCTGAATATCTCGAGAAACATAAAATACTTTTTAAACATCAATTTGGATTTCGTGAAAATTTGTCAACAACAGATGCTATATTAAAATTTACAGAATACACATTAGAGTGTTTCGAAAAAGGACTCTACTCTGCTTCTTTGTTTTGCGACCTCAGCAAAGCGTTTGATTGTGTATCACATAAGTTATTAATTCAAAAGTTGTCCAAATATAATTTCAGTAACTCTAGTCTTTCACTTATCAAGTCCTACTTAGAAAACCGAAAACAAACAGTCAGGTTAAACGGAAAAACATCAGAGGAGTTAAATATTAGATCAGGAGTACCACAGGGCTCAATCCTGGGCCCTGTCCTATTCCTGATTTATATCAATGATTTGCCAAATGCACTTGAGAATTTCACTTGTATATTTTATGCTGATGACTCAACACTTCTAATGCCAGATTATAATCTGGATAACTTAATGCTGAAATGTGACGATGCGCTCTCCAATGCCAAAAAGTGGTTCACATCTAACTCTCTAGCACTTAATGAAGAAAAAACAGTTAAAATGGTCTCAAGTACACGCGATCTGGGAAAGCTACCGAATAATCCAACAGACACTAAATTTCTAGGAGTATTCATCGACCAATCTCTACGTTACGATGCTCATATTGATTATCGTGCAGAACAGTTATCAAAAAATATATATTGCCTAAGGCAATTGTCTAATTCCGTATCACCCAATGTGCTTAAAACAGCCTACTTTGCATTGTGTCATTCTCGATTGTCTTATGCCATTCTTGCCTGGGGCCACTCTACTGGCAAGCACAGACTTTTTGGTCTTCAAAGAAGGGCCATAAGGATTGTGGGTGGTATAGGGTACCGAGATGATACTAAGCACCTTTTTATTACACTTAAGATACTTACTTTACCTTGTTTGTTTGCGCTGCAATGTATCTCATACATACATAATAACTTAAATAATTTTAGTACTCATGCTGATTTACATCAGCATGAGACCAGATATAAAGATAATATATGTCCTGAATTCACTAGGCTTACCAGGGGACAAACCGGTGTTAAATATTATGGCATTAAAGTCTTTAATTCACTACCTAGCAGTGTGAAAACTCTGCTTCCAGGAAAATTTAGATCTACAATTAAAGACTTTTTTCTAGAAAACGCATTCTTCTCATTAGAAGAAATTGAAAGAGAAATTGGACATATAAGAATGTGATATTATTATGTTGTTGTACTGTATCGTCTTCTATTTTCTGTTTTGTTAGTAACTATACCTATTTTTATACAAATTAAAGTAAGTTTAGGCGTGATTTATATTATTTGTATGTAAGCTTCTAAAATGAAATTGTGTAAACCTTTTTTGACCTGTGTATATTTTATAATTTTAACATTAATAAATTTTATCTTATCTTATCTTATCTTATCTATCTTATCTTATCTTATCTTAACGTGGATTCGTAAAAGGATTTTTAATTCTGAAATTTCCGAAATTGTTATAGTTTCTAAATTTTAGTGGTCAGGGCGACATTACGTCCCTGTGCAGCGACATTTACTACATTTTCTAAAATGACACTCCTTGAGGAGTTATGGAAATAGTTCAAATGTGGCTTTAGAGGGCGGAATATTAAACATAATATTTTTAGTCGCAAACTCCTCTATAAACTCCTTATTTTACTATAAGGAACGTAACCAGACTGCAACCAACAGCTACTCTCCGGGCCATGTGCCCCGCCGAGCGCTGAATTACAAGTTACAAACCTGGCGTGTTAAGTGTAATAATTGCATATTACCATCAAAACGCTAATGCTTCGATTGCAACAAACACCAGCCGAAAGACTGATCCTACTTAAAGGAGCTCTCTTGCCTACCTTGCACTGACGAGAGCCAACAGCTCGAAACTGCAGTCTACAAAGGGAGTGTGACGGCTGGCAAATTGCAGTCGTAGTAGCCATGTATAATTTTATAAGTTTCGATAAGATCTTTTCGCAGACGTCGTTCTTTCATTTCAATGTTGTTAACTGGAGCCTTGAAAGTCTTGTTCTATAGTCGTAGTTTAAAAGACAGTTTGGTATTTTTGTTGTTTTTCTTTGGCATTGTTCGAGCATCTCGATGTCTTTAACAAAATATGGGTTCCAGATTTACTGGCTATATATATATATATATATGAAGTGTTGTTGTACTTCCGGGTGCTCTCCCGCGTCGATGGTCGACGCGGGAGAGCACCCGGAAGTACAACAACACTTCATTTAACACCCGCGAAAACCTAAAAAACAACATATATATATATATATATATATATATATATATATATATATATGAGTAGAAACTAAAGCATCGTCACTACCTCTAGCAATGTTGCCAAATTTTCGGAGATCAAAACGTAACACCATTATCTGTAGTTGTTAATATATAAACATTATCGAACCCACATTTGAATTTGTAAATTTCTTGAAAACGATGGTCATAATTTTATAACTTCTTAGTAGGCAGGAAATGTACATTTTGGAGACAGTTTTTGGCAAGTAGTTTATTATTCAAACTAAATTAAAGTCTGAATCTATGTCCCCTAGTCTTTCACTCAGAGAAATCTATCTAGATCTCTGAGATTTAAAAGAGTCATTCAGGTGGTTTGGAAGGCCTTTAAAAGCATTTTCTTCGAATTTTGAAATGAAATTGGGTGAAAATAAAGAATTACTCTTCTGATCAATCGATATTTCAGAAAATATTGAACTCTTACGTAGTGAGATTTTTTTCTTCTAATAATATTTGAAATATAATGTAACTGATTTTAAATGATATTAAGGTTGTTTGAAGTTTAGAATAAAATATCAACAGTTCTGTGTAAGTAATAAGTAGCCATGGATATAACATAAATAAAATCTTACGGCTATGTTTAACATACACAGCCCATAAGAATTTCCTCTAATCTGTTTTGAAAAAGATTCTAAACGTCAACGATATAGGTATATTACATTTATTTTTTCTCGTTATAATTTATATTAGTTGACAAGAAGTACCTTCTGGCTATATCTTTGACATAAACATCATAGATGTAGAAGCTATTTTTCCATTATACTGAATAATTGTGTTTTTGTAAATTCTGATGTGATATTTTTTTAGAAGATCTATATGGTAAAAACCCTAAAAAAGAAGAAAAGAATATAAACAGAACACCACAATTAATATTTAAACGATATCTTGTATATTTTTACACCATTAATTTCAGCATAACATTACGTTCAGCATTAATTTTTGTTTTCAAAATGTTGTGGCGTCGCCCAGTTATTGCAAAAGATATGAAAATTTACAGAACAACAATGCATCACAAATGTTATAAAATGAACTTTGTTAATAATAGTTAAGAGAAAATATTTGGTAAGGGCAAAGATAAGGGATAGTTGAAATGTAGTGGACTGGATGGATCTACAAAGAATTTTATACGGGGGCGTTAATTTGGAAACCTACAAATATCTAGAATATCGTTTTTACAAATAGAACAACAAGTACATTATTCCACCATGTACGAATATTTTGTCCCTTATGATGATATTAGTCTCCAAAACTAATAGTTTTTGAGATATTTTCGGTTTAACCGATAATTTAAAAATAATTGTGTTTTTCTTTGTTCACAAGAAAGGTATGGCTTTATTGTATTATAGTAAATGCAGATTTTAGTACTGAAAATAAAAACCAAATGAAAATGTTTCAGAATTATATTTTTTAATGCGATTTTAAAGCTGGAAAATAATTAAAATATTCAAATATAAGAGCAACGGTAACTAGGAAAAATACATAATACATTTGGAACATTTGTCATTTAAGAAATTGTTTATACGTTTTTTTTAGCTACTATTATAATTTTTATATACTGTAATTATTTAAATTATTACAATTACTAAATGACGGCAAAGTCATAACTTACTAGTGGAATAGGCGCAATTATTTTTAAGTTATTCAATTAAAATGAGAATATTTCAAAAACTATCAGTTTTAGAGAAATATCATATTAACTAACAATTATTATTAAAGAAAGATGAGAACAAAATAGTTATGCAAAATGGCGAAAAAATATACAGGGTGTTTCTTTGGAAAAAATGAATTTTTAGATATAATATGGAGGTTGGCAAGTTAATGCACCTGTATAAAATCCCCTGTACATAAAAATAAACTTTTGCTCTACTCAGATATTTCAGCTCACCCCTATGTTTGTACTTACCAAATACTTCCTCCTAGCTTATTAACAAGGAATTTAAGTGACATTTGTGATGCATTGTTTTTGCGTAAATTTTCATATTTTTGCAATATCTTGACAATCTCATAACTTTCTCAAAACAAAAATTAATACCAAATGTAAAATTTTATGCTGAAATAAGTGGTGTAAACCGGGTATGTTATTTTAAGAAGTCGACATTCAAGCTGTCGCTTTAAATAAACTCACTGTATATTTCACGTATTTTAGAAATAGGCAACAAAGTATGTTCTATAACTTTTACTTAAAGTATTTTTTCATATTCCTTATAATAGCAAAGATATTGAACTTCCTTGCACTAATGAGCCAACAAATAAACCAATTTATATTGAAGGCGAGCACTAGAATTTCAAGTGTATCACTAATAATATTAATAATAACTTTATTTCATGTAAGCCTACAGGATATGAAACGTCAATATCAAAATATAAAGACAGTCTTATATAGCATACAGCAAATATATAGAATCTTAGATGTACTATATGACTGAAATATTTTATTCTTATGATTTATTACACAATATTAAAGCTAAATACATTTAAGATAAATCGCAATAAGTTATTTGGTATTTAAAATCTTAAGCAGAACATGACAAGTAAAATAGGGTAGATAAAAAAATAAATAAAAAAGTTAGATAAAATTAGATATTGAATTCATAAAATTCTTTTAAAGTAGAAAAACAATTGGAACATAGAAAAGATCGTAATTCCCTTTTAAATTTAGTTTGATTATTAGCATCTTTTAAGGATTTTGGCAGCATATTATAGATCGTACTGCAGGTATAAAGTGCACTCTTCTTATACAGGGACAATCTGAAATTATTTATATATATATATATATATATTATCAGCGGATCTTGTGTCATAGTTATGTATACTGTTGTGTCTATGGAATATTTCTAAATTATTTTTTACGAATAAGCTAGCTTCATATATGAATATGGATGAAACTGTTAATATATTGTTTGTTTTAAATAGAGGTCTGCAGGATTCCAAAGGTGCATATGAATCTTGGGATTTTTTTTTGTTGAACAAAAACCCTATTTATGTCTGTTGATTGACCCCAGTACAGGATTAAAAATTTAAAGTGGGAGTACACTAGTGAGTAGTAGATGTTTAGGAGATAATCAACATCCATTATAGACTTAACATTACGTATTACATAGTAAGCTGAATTTAATTGAGAGATTACGTGGTCAACGTGTGTTCTCCAAGATAGGTTTCCGCCTCTAAGGAGACCCAGAAATTTAGTGCTAGCGTTGTTGAGCTGAAGTGTAACATTTTGTACCACTGCAGTTTTGTTTTGAAATATCATATATTTAGTTTTAGAAGTGTTAATGATTAATTTATTTGATGAGCACCAGGTATAAAAGCTAGATAGTAGATTGTTGGAAGTAGTTTCAAGCATTTCAATAGATTTGGCAGTGATACAAATGGTAGTATCGTTAGCGAACATTGTTAGAAAGATATTTAGTTCATTAGAAATATGAAATTCTAGGTCATTGATGAATAAAATAAAAAGTAAAGGAGAGAGTACGCTCCCTTGCGGAACTCCTAAATTGAGGTTGCAGGTATTTGAAATGGTAAAAATAACATAATCCACTTATTTAATGATCCTCTAATACCTAGGGTTTGTATTTTTTTAGACAAAAAGTTGGCTAGAACGCAGTCGAACACACGAGTTAGGTCGAAGAACAAAACAAGAACTAACTCTTTTTTGTCAATTGCGTTATATATAAAATTTGTAAATTCATAAGCAGCTGTATTTGTAGAGTGCTCACCTCGGAATCCATGCTGACGTTCTGATAGTAGTCTAAAACTATTGACGAATTTCATAATCCTATTATGAACAATTTTCTCAAATAGTTTTGAAAAACAACATAGTAAAGTTATTGGCCTATAATTTTCTACTAATTCAGGATCACCTTTCTGCTTATCTGCTTATTAACTTATTCAAGGGAATTTGAATTTAAATCTAGGAATCATATTCTTTGAATAAACATAATGGGTGTATTAGATATTATTTATCAACCAACCAATCAATCAAGATATGTTTTATAATTTAAAAATCAGTCTGCGACAACTTGGACAAACTTTCCCATTTAGGAGTAGATCGCCCCACAGCTTTTCTCCCTGTATTTTCTAGGAGCAACTGGTCATATCATTTCATATTGATTTTAGGGGGGTGTCCATATGCCAAATTTAATCAAAATCGTTAGAACTGCTTTAGAAGAAAAATTATTTAATGCCTTGCCCCCCCTCCGCAACCTCCCTCCGCAACCTCCCTCCGCAACCTCCCTCCATGCATTTCTTAGGTACAACCGGTCATGTTACCTTATGCTACTACTAAGTCAGTATTCAGTGTTAAATTTGATTAAAATTGTTAGATCCGTTTGAGAAAAAAATATGAAATTATTTAAAACTCAACCCCCCACTCCCACAGCTTCCTTCCCGGTATTTTCTAAGAGCAACTGGTCATGTCATTTCATATCGTATCGGTACAAGGGGAGTGTCCATGTACCAAATTTAATTAAAATCGTTAGAGCAGTTTTAGAGAAACAAATTATTTTCTATTTTTTTTCCTGTTTTTAGGGGTTCACTCCCCCCACATTTGAGCTAGGATCGATTTTGCTATTTCGCCTCGAGGTGTGGCCGTCTTGAATACACATGTAAAATTCGAACAAAATCGATGCAGTAGTTTGGGCTCTAGGTGCGACGACAGACGGCAGACAGACCACTTTTATTGGTTCAGGGGACTTTAAAACGTGTAAATCCATCAAAAACTCAAAGCTATGCCTACCTATAACATAATAATATAATAATGATAATAATATTAATAATGCTTTATCTTTATTCACCACTAACATACAAAAATGTATATATGAAAGTCAAATTATGTATAATGTTGTATAAAACAAACAAGTAGTTATAGGTTATAACAATATAAAAACATATACAATAACAAAATATGTGTGAATCATAATATGCAGTATTAAATTTAAAATAAAATAAAGCAAGATGCTGGTACAATGAAAATTGCATGCATATATATTATGTACATTGTACAAGTATATACAAAATAAACAGAAAATTAAGTCAATGATATTGGACAATAGACACTTTCACATGTTTGTGTCACCATATCCAGATCTAATGAATGATTAAAAAAAAGAAAGTTGAAGTAATCAGTTCCCGGCAAATAAAAAACGCAACAAAAACTTTACGACCTCATTAAAATATCGGTACTCTTTGTATAGTCCAAGTAAGGGCCATGGCACCATGCCTGTCATGAAATGATTCGACGCACGTTAAAAATCGATAAAGGTAAGCAAGTCAATTTGCGAACAGCAGTACAAAGAGTACCGATATTTTAATGAGGTCGTAGAGTTTATGTTGCGTTTTTTATTTGCCGGGAACTGATTACTTCAACTATACTGCTGTTCGCAAATTGACTCGCTTACCTTTATAAGTTTTGTGCGTCGGGTCGTTTGATGACAGGCATGGCGCATGGCTCGCGGCGATGTAATTATGTCGTAAAGTTTTTGTTGCGTTTTTTGAATGCAGGGAAGTCCTTACTTGGACTATACATTTATAGTTAAGAGTAGTCATATATAAAAATAAGTATGTAAACAAATTAGGTATTAATAGCAAAGTAAGTAGTGGTTAAAACTGTCATACTTCAGTCTATAATTTAAAAATTAAAATTAATGGACTGTAAACTTGGAGTAAAGGTTAAAAATGTAACAAGTAGAAAATAATTGAGAATAATGATAAATAATTGAGATATGGTTGCTACTTGATGCTGTGCAATTTGATTTTTTTTAAACGCATACCTTTGCATGACGTTTCATGTATGTTTTTAAAAACATCCCTTTGCAGTATGCACATGGATAATAATCTCCTGCATTTTTATTACTGATGCTTCGACTTGGTTGTTATTATTATTATTAGCCGTTACTCGAGTCCGAGTATAAAAATGTTACAGTCGATAGATTGTGTACAATAAAAAACAAGTAAAAGGTGTAGTCTATTGTAATTCCCATTCATCTACGGTGCACACGACTATGGCTATAAAGGCCAATTCGGGAGAGCACATGTCGATCGCAGTCAGGACAAACATAGACCTGGTTAGGTCTTGGATTCGGCCTTCTTGCAGCAACATTTCCTTGATAGCTGGCCACAACCCCTCGCCATTCGGTTCTGTCCGCTGCAAGTTGTTCCCATTGCTCGTCTGGAATACCGCAGGATTTTAGATTTTCATGGACAACGTCTTTGAACCTCTTTCGTTGACCGCCACGCCTTCTTCTACCGCTTAGCAATTCACCATAAAGTGTACATTTAGGAAGGCGGTTATCATGCATACGATGAACGTGACCTACCCATGTTAGGCGTGCTCTTGAAATAAGCACCTCAATTGGAAGGCTGTTTGCTCTCCTGAGTACTTCCACGTTTGATATGTGATGGAACCAACGGATTTTCATCATACTTCTGAGGTGTCTTGGATGTCAAATACTCTCTCTCTCTAAGTCCCCAGAGTGCTCTAGATGCAGCGTTAATTCTATTGCGAATCTCGCTGTCCATGTTTGCTTTGTCATTAACAATGTTGCCTAAGTAATTGAACTGTTCCACCACTTCAAGAGAATTTCCATTAAGTGTAATGTCTATTGGGTTCACTTGATGAGGAGTTGACATAATCTTAATCTTTCCAATGTTGATTTTAAGTCCCAAGGAATCATAGCTCTGGGCATACACATCTAAAAGTTCTTGAAGCTCTTCTGGCGTAGAGGCTAAAAGTGCACAGTCATCCGCATACTGGAGATCACAAATGAATCGTGTGCGTGTCTTCGTGAAAGCTCTAAAGCGCCCTATGTTAAAGAGACCCCCATCAAAATGGTATCTGAGACCTATTCCTCTGACTGTCAGTTTGTTGTCAACAATAATTGTTAGAGCAGTGGTAAACAAATTAAAGAGTAGGGGTGCCAGGACACATCCCTGCCTAACTCCAGTGAGGGTTTGGAAAAGTTCGGTTGCCTCATTATTATACATAACCTGGGCGTTGTTGTTTGTATGTAGACTGCGACATACTTCCACAAATTTCCTAGGGATACCTAAGCGGAACATAATTTTCCAGAGCACTTCCCTATCCGCCGAGTCAAACGCCTTGGTTAAATCAATGAAGGCCATATGAATTTCTCCTTGATATTCGAGTGCTTTTTCTTGAAGCTGTTTAAGTGTGAAGATTAAATCCGATGTGCCTCGGTTTGGTCTAAAGCCACTCTGTGTTTCAGGAAGTAACTTTTCCATAACAGGTGTTAGCCTATTTGCCATCGCTTTAGTGAGTATCTTCCCTCCAACAGCCAGGAGAGCTATACCCCTGTAATTTCCACAGTCCGCAGCGCTCCCTTTGTTTTTGAAGAGGTTGATTAAAAGTGTATCACGAAACTCCTGCGGAGCTTGACCACTTTCCCACACGACATCAAACAGTTTTTTGAGGTAGGGTATGAGCTCTGACGACACAGCTTTAAAGATTTCAGCTGGGAGTGAGTCGGCGCCGGGAGATTTGTTATTTTTTAGCTGCCCAATGGCGGTTAAGATCTCTTCCGTTGTTAGTGGTTTATCTAAGTCTTCGAAGGTGTCATATTGAGGGATAAGATTTATAATGTTGTGATCGGCTTGACTTTGCTGGTTAAGAATGTTAGAGTAGTGTTCCTTCCATCGGGCTCTTATTTCCTGGTTTTCTTTGAGGAGATTTCCATTTAAATCTTTAATAGGGCACATATTTTTCCGACTGGGGCCATACATTGCTTTTACTCCTTGAAAGAAATTCCTGTAGTGGTATGAATCGGCGTACCTTTGAATTTCTCTGGCCTTGCTTGCCCACCATTCGTTCTTTATTCTTCTGATTTCGCGTTGCGTTTCATACTTAGATTGGGTAAAAGCTTCTGCTTTTGATGAATCGTTGGGGTGGTTGATAGCATTTTGGAAGGCAATATGTTTGCGGTCAAGAAGTTCTTGTATAAAAGCTTCATTATCATTGAACCAGTCCTCCTGTTTTTTACTTGCTGCAGTGCCAAGAATTTCCTCACTCGCACTTTTTAAACTGTCTTTAATTTGTGTCCAGGTAGCAGCGACATCTACAGAATTTTGTTTCTTCTAGTGCACTCAAATTCTCTTGAACTTTTTGCTTTAGCTGTTCGGCGGTTTGTTGGTCACTCAATTTACTAATACAGAGACGGAGTCTACGTTTTACTTCAGTTCTTCGGTGTTTGGGTCTCATAACAATTTTCATTTTAGAGACAACAGGACGATGATCGGTCCAACATTCGCTATCAATGCGCGCCTTTGTAATTTGGACGTCCTTGAGATGCTTCCTACGTACGATAACTTAGTCCAGTAGATGCCAGTGACCTGATCTGGGGTGACGCCAGGTGCCTTTAAATGTATCCTTTTGTCGGAAAATGGTGTTTGTTATAACTAGATCATGTTCGGCGCATTTAGTTAGGAGTAGTTGACCGTTAGCGTTCATGTTGCCCAAACTGTTCTTGCCTATGATGCCTGGCCAGGTGTCTGCATCTCTCCCTACTCTAGCGTTAAAATCGCCAAGAATAACGAGTCGTTCCGTTTTAGGTATTCTACAGAGGGTTTCTTCCAGCTGTTGATAGAAGCTTTCCTTGGTTTCGTGACTTGCATCCAGAGTGGGAGCGTAGGCGCTTATTAGATTTACCGCGTTGCCATCTGATAGCTCATAGCGTAGCAGCATTAGACGCTCGGATAGGCCTTGTGGTACTTGTGTTAAGTTGGATACAAGTTGATTCCGAACGGCAAATCCTATTCCATGTTGTCTTCTTGAATTGGTGGGAAGACCTTTCTAATAGAAGGTGTAGTACTTTTCTGTGAGAGAGCCTTCCTCCAAAAATCGAGTTTCGCTGAGAGCTGCAACGTCAACATTGAGTCGGTGAAGTTCTCTATCTATTAGAGCAGTTCTTCTTTCAGGTCGATCGGTGCGACTGCTGTCGTTCAAAGTACGAACATTCCCAGCGCCATAGATGAAAGAATTAGTTTTCTTGGATGTAACTTGACGGTGTTTCTTCGACATTCGATGAGATGTCCCTGTGGGCACCCTCCCCCGGAGATCCGATCGGGAGGGTATTTTACCTCCGGATGATTTTGTCCCACTTGAACGCTCCATCATTTTTTTGAAAGCCTTAATCGACTGAAAACGAAGCTGCATTTGAAGTTTTAGCTGGAGCAGGTATGCAACTGACCAGCTCGGTTGCAGAAGGCGAGTGGTGTGATCCCATGGCACAGAAGGAGACTGCGACGATGGGGTAACCAAACGATTCCAAAAGCAACCTTTGTGTGCGGTGGGTTATTTTTACCGCACTCATCGTGAGAAGGTGGATGTGCTCACGGCAAAAGGTAAGGGTTATTCCGCCCTTACTCGGTCGTTAGTGCCTCGTTAGCGAAAACAGGGTGCACCAAGTTCAAATTAAACTCATCGCGAAGGTGAGGTTAACAATTGAGTAGGAGAGGCGACTTGGTTGTATTACTGTACCAGCTGTATAGAGATCGAAGTTTACTGCATTTCTCGATCATAATAGCGCGCGACGCCTTTCCTCCTAGCTATTTGTAGGACACTGTAATATATTCTGTACGTCGTTTTCTGAACCGTGATGTCTTTGCAGATGTCTCAAATAATTTTTCGAAATTACCTCTTCATCACAGAATTTGCAACGAGTACTTTTTTTACTCTGCTTTTGTTTTTCCTACAAAATTTTAAATGTGTTATTAAGGCCATTTTCTTACTGTTTACATTAATTTAATAATATTTAACAACTTTATCAAAAGACTTAACTTCATGGAAAACTTACTCTAATTTGTTCAAAGCACGTTAATTTTATAGTGCCTAGCTATTGCAACTTCCAAATTTCTCACTTCAGTACTGTCGTCACTTAAAAACTCAATGTTGGTATCCCTACTACTTTCCGTGATGTTGTCAATATCAAAATACTTATAACATTATGACAAATATATTTACTCAATGTGGCCCACTTCTCATCTCAATATACCCCGGAAATCAAATTAAAAATTAATCTAATAATCATTACATTAATTATTATATTGATAAGTTTTAAATGAGTTGGTTGGGTGTAGTCGAGTTTAGCGTTGCACCTATAAAAATCTAGAAAAACCCAGCATAGAACTTGAATAAATGAAGGAAAGCCAAAATGGAGCATACATAGAAACTATCCAGAAATTATAGTGAAATATCAACAAAATCTATGTCCATAAACAATTAAAAATTATCAATTAACAAACAGAATACTAACAGTGCATTTAGAAATTCTGTATTATTTCCCTCAACGAGTGTTTAAAAGGGTCAGTGTTTAGTATAAAAGGACCGCGATAGAGAAGCAGGTACTAACATCTGGTTGTGATAAGAGAGAAGTAATGCATAATATAGTCTGTACGAATATAATAAAGTGCCTAGATTCTAGATCCTTCTTTGCACAATTTAAATTCATTTCCGCAGAATTAGCGGGGTTTTTATTCTCATTGTCATTAATTGTTTTTGCTACAAAAATGTAAATAAATCGGTATCAAGTAGATTATCATAGCAGTCAAGTAAACCAGACAAAAATAAAATAAAAGATAAGCTTTTCATCGTAACCATATCGGAACTAAATGGTTTTCTGCATGCAATTTTTTTACGATGTATTGCACAATGTCAAACTTGTACTTTTGTCCTTTTTCTTGATTATTAATAATTACGTAAACGTATTGCACTTAATAAACTTTAGTCTACGTTAAATATTTCAGTTATCAGATTCCTATAGCCTGTCGCTATATATTGATTCTTTATCAAAGCATTTGCTTTCATACACATTTCTTGTCGATAGAACTATTAAAGCCTAATATTTCAAATTACATATTAAATGAAATTTTTGGAAAATGCAGAACATGTTTTTTTGAACAATTTATCTGTTGAAGCACGGTTTTCTTTAATTTTTTGCAAGAATATCTTCGGTTGTACTTGTCATACCAGGAAAATAAAAATATAAGCCTCTACGCAACTAAATTTGAAATTAAAAAGCTATGAAGTTCCGACCGATTCCGAAATAAAAATATAAGGTTCCACTACTATTTGTTGATTTAAATCTACTGGCTTTAATTTACCAGTCACAATCAGTTTTAAATTATATTTACTACACTTCACTGAAAAACAAAGAAATATATTTAATTACAGCTAAATACAACATGAGATATTTACAGCTAGCATTATTTTATCTTTCCTGGTAGACGTATTTGAAAAAAATCACACACACAAGTTCACAATAGAGACAGAGAGATTTACAAACAAATGTAAAAATAGATATGTACTGTTGTTTTACATAAACAATATTTTGTTAGAATATTAGAGCAAAATGTTAATAAGGTTTTAATAAGTTCTGAGAAAATAAAAATTTAGTGAAAATTGCATCAAAACTGTCTTGTTTTATATAAATGGACGCTTTCTAACAGACAACAACAGAAAAAACCCGACAATTTCCACAGGCTTTTCAGGAATGAAAATTTGAAAAATACCTCATTTAAAGGTTAAAAAACAATATTAACCAGAATGACAGATATTTATTTTAAATTGAAGCTGTGGATATAGAGAAGAACTGCAAAAAAGTTAATTATTGATTTAAGTTCTGAAGAAAATGCAAAACGAGTTTCTAAAAACTGTAAAATTGCTTCTATCATGTTTGACTATAGTGCACAATGACTAAGAATAACGTCAATTCAAAAAATGCTTGACAAAAAAATTAAATATCGATTTTTTATTATTTTTTACTGCAAATTTCAAAGTTAAATGGATTTACCCATATATATATCAGTTTAATGTAACTGCATAAAAATTCTTCAAAAATGAATATTTTTAATTGTTTTTCTACTGCAAAGCATCAAACTACATACTTCTCATTCTTTGATATTTATCGAAAGAGTACAAAGTTTTCAAGACAATTTCATGCGCTTTTCTGGAATAACAGTATTTAAAATGTATCAGTTTTTCCGTTGTTTTCTCGTAGAAAACATCTATCTAAACACTTTTTGTTCCCCATTATTCTTCAAAAATGCCCAATTTTCAGATGATAATGAGATTTATAAAATTTCACGTGTTTTTCCGGTACAATCGCGGAATGGCAAGAGGAAAATTTATGAATGTTTCTTTACCATATTGTAGAAAATGTCGATTGAAACATTCCTTCTTTAGCGTATTTTGATAAATTGCATAGTTTTCGCAATACCGTCGATTTTTAATTTATGTAATATTCGTTTTTCAGTGATAATGCATGAAATATGACTGATTTTTGTTTTATTTGTTTATTGAAAACGTTGATCTAAGCATTTTTGCTCTTTTTGATTTTTCGAGAAAAATGCGTAGTTTTCTTGATATTTTTGTACAATTTCTGGATATACATATGGTAGTTTTTCATTTAATGTGGAAAAGCGGTTGGGAAAATAAAAAATCTCCCACATAATTTTGTTTAATTACGTACCTACATTTTTTTTACACATTCTCATTTAAAGCGTGATTTTTTTATGAAGAAAGTAATAAGTTAACCTTATGTTGATTTTTGGAGAAGTTATGACTTCATTTGTAACGTATGCAAGTTAAAGTTTTGCTGTTATTTTTTATATTTAACCAAATTTTATCATACAGGGAGTGAAATGTGAAAAAAAAAAAAATCTGTTTTAAACTACAAAACACGAGAATTATTGTGTACGGGTACATTAGAAAAAAAATATTAAACAATTCCCAAAGCACGGAGTTAAATGAACGACGTCTACGTTTAAAGTGCGCTGATGAAAAGTATCTTATTGCACAGGCAATGTTTTCATTTACCACCTCTCTAGTTACTTTATTCTTAACGTGAGAACAAAATTCTCAATAATAACGTTGTACATTAGAGTTTCAGGATGCTAAGCCTTTTTTACTTTTTTGTTCCAATCGCTATGTAATTTTTTAATAATTTTTGTAAGAGCGCCCGCAAGATCTTTTAAGGTCGACTTTTGTTTGTTTCCTCACTGCGCGTGGTCTTTTAAAGTCTAGTATCGCCTATACAATCACACAGTATTGATATATTATTTGATATATTATTGCATATATGTGGATACTTTTGTACTCTGAGACAAATTTGCTCCTGCCTGGGCATCGTCTTAGTGTTTGTTGGTGTTGAAATAATTTAAAATCGTTTAGTCCCGGTGGAGTAATTATTTTAAATTTTCTGCTTTATTTTACTACTTATTAAGATTTAAGGTAGTTTGTGAACTTTAACAACTTTCGAAATTTTCGTGTTTTAGAAAATTTATATGGACATATGATAGGTGCTTTAAGTAGTACTAGTTCAGATAGGATGGAAAATTATTGATAATAAGATTACCCCTGTTATCAGTACTAAATCATCAATGCCGATTAAATCACCTTTTTTTATCTACATGTAACTGTAAAAAAGGTTTGTTGATTATTATATTTTGGAACTCCTAAACTACTTCAGCAAAATTTTATAGGTTGTAGCGGTATGCAATGCTCTTGTACGAACACATTACCACGCATCGGATCCTGCAAGTATATGGGACAAAAACCATGTTGTAAAAATCCCAACACTAAGGAAACCCGTCTTAGTTCCGAAATAGTTGAAGAGTCATCGGATTCAGATTGAACAAGTATAATATAACTTGAGTAAACATATTATTTGAATTTTTTATATATTTGTTCAACATTTCATAATATAATTTTCACATTTTTGTATAAGTTATTTTTTAGGTATAATTGCTATTTGCTATATTCCCAATTTTAATTATCTCCTAATGATACTGTCTTGGTTGGTGATACGTTCGTCAGTATACCTATATTATATATTATTTTCGTGTCTGTAGAATCTTATCAAATGTTACAATACTCCACATTGTGTATAGTTATTTTCATAAAATATTTCATATTTTTTATGTTACTGAGCAATTTTTTTAAAAACATAGGGTTCTTTCACTAGCAGCACTAACTAACTGTTAAAATTTTGTTCAGATCAGAAGTGTCCTTCTCAAGTTATCATGCTAACAAGAAATGTGAGGGACGAACAGACAGACAAACAGACACTTCAAAATTTACTTAGTTTGGTCACTAACACAATGATATGAAATTTTTTTTCTCTACGAGTAATATATACGGTTTTAGAAATACCGATCAAATGCATTATACTCTTCTGCGAAAACTCGAAACGTATAATAAAATGTAATAATTTTAATGATTTGTTCAAACAACATACATAACATTGTGTGTGTTTATACAAGTTCAGTTTCTATTATTCATATAAACAGTCAAATGAACAATTATTTATTGCGAGAACAGGCGATACTGTGCCTTAAAATATCTCGTGCAGCTCGAATACAAATGACAGTCGACCTTAAAAGATCTTGTGCGGGCGCTCTTAAAAAAGTTATTGAAAAATTAGAGCGGTCGGAACAAAAAAGTAAAAAAAGTGTTAGCATCCTGGAACTCGAATCTAACGTTATTAATGAGTATTTTTTATCATGTTAAGAATAAAGTAACTAGAGCGGTGGTAAAAGAAAACATTGCCTGTGCAATAAGATGCTTTTCGCCAGCGCACTTTAAACGTAAACGTCATCCATGTAACTCCATGCTTTGGGAATTGTTTAATATATTTTTTCTAATTTTCCCGTTGCTCTTAGGCATATCGTGCTTTAACACAATAATTCTCGTATTTTGTAGTTTAAAATAGGACAAAAAAATTTGTAGGGCGTTTTTCACATTTCACCTCCTGTAACCACACCGTACATTACGACATGTTGACGACCTTCAGATTTTGATGTTTTAGAAGCTAAGGAATCATTTGAAATAAGTTTTAGCTGTTAATATCGAAGTGCGAACAGAAATCATTTATAAAGGACTTTAAAGCTGTCGTGGCCTATACTATTATGTTTTATTTACATTTTTTAAACGATTCTCTGATCCGTTAGCTCCATATTAAAGGAATAATATGTTTTCTATAGTTTTACTTTCATAAAATATTATAAATCGAGATTACGGAAATTTTCTGATTTATTGAAACTTACCTGTGTAATAATGGCATCAATGTGAACAGATTTCCTATATTTTTTGTGTATTGAATGCGTATTCATTGTTTCATATAAAAGAAAAGTTCCCAAGTTCTTACATGTTTTGCGACTTGGAAATTCACGGTCAAGAAGTTTAAGGGCCCAAAAACAGTAATTTATCTAAAAAAAAGCTAAGAAAATATACTATGAAAAATTACATTTTAGCTTTTTCCTTGGGAAACATTCTATGTTGCAAATAAAAATTCATAAAATAGTATAATTGAATTTTACTAAATTATTTAATCGCAAATACCGGACTTAAAAAACTAAAACTACATTTAAGTTGAAATATAACATATTTTATGGATACTCAACTACGCTTACAAGAAGCAATTTAAAAAATGCATTTTTTGCTCATATTTGGTCTCTAGTAAACATTCCAAGTACTAGTAGCCTAATTCCTGTTCAAGCGCATAAGTTTTGTCAGTGAACGAAAAAATTAGCCTTTCATAGTATGAATCATGCATGATTTAGACGAAATTTTATTTGTATTATGATGTAGGTATTATGGGCAGTCCCCAACCTGGTATACTGTAATTTTTTAAACCTGATACATTTCTAAAGGAATCCTAAAATATTGTAAAGGATATTTTAATAATGCCAATTCCGGCACAACGTTACGCAGGTATATTTCTGTTGTGTTGAATTTATCCCGACATTCATCGCGATGTTGCCGATATTTGGAGGTGATATCGTACCCTCTGTGATCTAAAGAGCAACATATATAGCCGGAGGTGACATCGTATTGACTGTTGTACAAATGAAAACGACAGCAGCGCCACTGATATACAGTTGAACTAAAAATTTTATTTGTGGATATAAAGGTGTCTTTTCACCTCTACACGAAAATTTAAATATAGGTTTCTAACGTCATCTAAATGCTTCTAACATTGAAAACTGTGCGAAACGTTGCCACCTCCGAAAATGGAGGTAGCAACGTTATATATGAGGTGACAACGTGTAGCCAGTATCTGTTTTGGAGGTAGCAAAGTACCCTACATACATATATACCCAAGAAAACTACATATTTTTGTAGTAGGTCGCTAAAAAGTACGTATTTTTAAAAATTAGCATTTAAAAGTACATTAAAAAATAGTATTTCCCCGCTTCAGAACGCGTACCCTCTACTAAAATATCCCTGCTTTTGTTTTGGGCTGTAAGCAATATTATATCTTCTATCGCCAGCAGTAAAGCATATCTCTGTCTATAAGTATCAACATGTGACAAACCAAAAACTGGTTATTTGAGAGACATAAATATATGAGATATTGCTAGTGCGAGTGTGAACGAAACACATCACAATAAGGTAACGGGGGATGTCGAGAGCAGGGAGAATTTCGTTTATTAAAGGCTTTTATTAAACTTGCATTGTATCTTAGTATGTTAGTTAGTTTGTTTAGGTCAAATCTTGCAATCAAAATTTCGATTAGTTCTAATTAAGCTAGAGCTTTGAAATTTTGCACGTGTATAAGTCCAGTAATACACTTAATTTTCATATAAAAAAAACAAGATGGCGGACGACTTTACCGTTCATCATCCGATTCGTCTCAAAATTGATATCGGGGGGTTTTCAAAATTTAGAAATTCAAAATGGCGGACGACTTTGTCATTTATGGTCCAAATCGATCAAAATCGATATCTGAGGGTTTTCAGGTTCGTCGATTACGAATTTCTATTCAAAAATTTAGTTCAAGCTGGCGGACGACTTTACCGTTTATGATCCGATTCTTCTCAAAATCGATATCTGGAGATTGCAGCAGATCAAAAGGCTAAGAAGTAAAAATAAAATTATATAAAAAAATATTTAAAAAAAAGTTTTATTTAAATGTTCTAAAAAGTAGAAAATGAACTTAAAATCAAACCAATCATTTTGTTACATATATATATTTTTTATGATCTAAGAGCTTGTCGCGAGCAATATTCTCTACACAGAAAAGACTCGCGTCAAGCTTTTATATCATAAAAAAAATTATATAATGTAACAAAATGATGGGTTTGATTTACTTCAAAGTTTATTTTCTACTTAGAGCATTTAATTTTATGTTGTTTTGCGTCTTGTAATGCACGTTATAGTGTTCCAGAAATTCACCTTGACTCTGAAGATGAGATACCACATTAAGAATCGCGTAAAAAGGAGTAAAAAGCACAAAAAGACTTAAAGAGCAGCTAAAAATTTCTTTAAAAATTACAATTTCTGTAGAAAATGCTCAATTTTTGCATGCTGTAATTAATACACTATTAATCTGAGAAAAAAAGTAAAGAACAAAAAAATTAAGAGAATCGCACGCTCTACTTTTTTTTTATAACAACTTAGATAGATGTATCTCGCACCAGTAATGAAATAATTTCAAAACAGTGTTTCCCAACCCTACTGTCCAGTATAACAGTGCCAGCGGCAAACCCTCCCGTTCGAAAACTCAGAAATTTCAATAATATACCTAATTGAAGAATTCTCCCAAGTATTAACTTTCCTGTACATTTTGCAAAGTGGAGCCATTTTTAATATCTCTATTGATGGGACGAATTTGCTTCTCCAGCTTTTTGTACAACCCCAATGTATTTTTTATTAAAAAAAAACAATATGCAACTTTAAAAAGGATAAATAATTTTTATTTGCTAATGCTCAAATTGTGGAACTAATATAATTGAGTGACTCTATTTTAGGTTGCAGAAGCTAGTAAAAAGGTGTGGACCTCTGGTTGTATAGAAATTGTTCGTTCTTGGGCAGAGAGAAATTTGTATACTATTGCAGGGATTGCTTTAGGTGTAGCTCTCTCCCAGCTGTTTGTAATTTATCTGGCTAAAACTTTGGAAGGGCAAATAGACTTACAAAAATCTAGGTGGGCCAGTTGAAATATAGGGTATACCTGTAAATATGAAGTCCTGCCATTTTAAATTTGTTCATTGTAGTGTATAAGTCTGTACTGTCTTAACCTTTAAGGTACCGTATTTGAGTTTTTTAATCTAATTGTAATAAATGTATGTTTCTTTGAGTTTGTACATGGTGGTTTTATTCACATTTATGTGTATTATTTCTATTAGTGTTTTAATAGTAAGCAGTGAAAAAAATATAATTGAAAACAAATGTCAAAATATTTTTTACAATACATATACGCCAAGCTAATCACTATTAACAAATTATTGTTAGATAAATTGAACTCACAATTTATTTACTTACCATGGTTACAGGACATATTATTAACAGTCCATGTCCTGTAAGTGAATATTACATAGCAATTAATTTGAAAAGATCATAATTGATTTCGTAACTTTTCTTTGACTTCATGAATAAAAGTGGTACACAAGCAACACATGCAGCTTTTTCGATATTTATCTCATCCACTTTCTACATTTTTACTCAAAAAACTACAAATAGAGCTTCAGAACTACAAACTCAACTTTTCAACGAATTTTTTTATCTACTATAAGTTTTATTCTTTTGTTGAGTAGCTAGGTATACGCTACACCTAACTAATTCAATTATACAAATACTATTTTGACAGGTTGTTGTCGATAATTCAATTTTAATTCATGATTTTTTTTATTTTTACAAGTATTGCAAAATAGCTATTTATGCCATCAGTTACGAAATGCCTAATTTTGTGTAACGCGTGAGATTTTTGCGGAACGAACGAAGTGAGTTTCGCAAAAATTCACAAGTTACACAAAATTTCATTTCGTAACGTATTGCATACAAGATTTTTTCTAATTTTGAAGAAAGTAATAAAAAAATTAAATTTAATATAATTGATAAAAATTTGGAAAACATAAATTTAGTTTGTTGCTGTTACTTCATGTTAGTTGTCAGTTTGACATTTTGTAAAAAAGTCTAGACGGAAGGTTTTTAGTGAGATTGATATATTTTTAGTTTTATTTTTTAAAAATGAGTAATTCAAGTTCTGAAGAGCTACCAAGCGATATTGAAGAGGCAGCAGGTAATGCTCTATTATCAGTAATTCCCAAAAAGTCAAAGGCAGTTTATGATTTGGCATACGAAAAATTTGTTACGTGGTGTGATGAGAAGAAAATTAAACATGTTAATGAGAAAGTTTTACTTGCATATTTTGAGGGTAAGAAAGATCTAAAAGTTTCCACATTATGGACACTTTACTCAATGTTAAGGTCTGAACTAAATCTGAAAATTAACACATTTAGCAGTCTGCCAAAAGTTATTGCACAATTTCTTCGTCTTTCAAACCCTGTTCTATATACTGGCCACTGCTTTAGAAGAAGCTCTGCCACTTTTCTAGCAGACAGTGGCGCTGATATTTTAAAATTAAAGAGGCACGGAGGTTGGAAATCTAGCTCTGTTGCGGAGGGATATGTCGAAAATTCTATGAATAATAAGAAACTTATAGCGCAAGAAATATTTGGTGAAACATCTAAAGCAATGTGCGCCACTTCCCAAATAACAGCAAGTTCGAGCAATGAAAAAAATATGTCGTCGGGAATTAATTTGAATAATTGCAATAATTGTGTTATCAATATTTATAATAATTAATTAATTTATAATTTATGTTTTTAACTTGTATTATAACAGTTTAATAAATAGAATAATTCTTTTTGTCACTAATTTTGAAATACATTTTTCGTCACCAATTGCATAAAATTTTACTTTATGCAACTAGTTACAAAAAGTAAGACGTTTCATAATGTCAATCAGTTTTAAAAAGTGTCACTTTATATGTCAAAATTAGAAAAAAATTATTTACTAACTGCGAACAATAAGTAACTTTTCAAGTCTCGAATGCTAAGAGGTTCCCAAACTGTATTCTCAACTTGAAAAGTATCACAATTCACATAATAACTATTAGGTGCTCTGATTTTATGTAAAATATTTCTAACTAGTGCATAAATCTTGAGTTAGTAAATTGATGAAAGTAATTTTCCAAGACAACAGTTTAAAGAACTGAAAATTTTGCCTTTTCTTGGAATATAGGTAGAAGTACCTATGCTCCAAGAAAAGGCAAAATTATTTTTGTTTTGACATTTATTTTGTGGAATTACTTTAGCCTATAAATAATACAATGTCAAAGATGTTTGTGTTGGCTTATATGTTTTTCACAGTTGTGGTTTGTGTTTGTTAAAGTTTGCTTGAACCTATATTTTTGAAAAATGTTTATTACCAGAAACACCATTTACTAAATTGTTGTGTAAAATATCATCTAAATTGTAGAATTGTTTCCAGATTTTTTTTGCGTTGATCATTTTGAATGCTTGACATATCTACTATCTTGTTTTCTTCTGAAGTAAAGTTCGCTTCAGAATAAAATCACAAGATTGTAGAAATATCAGGATTCATACCAATCATTGTAAAACAAAATCAAGTAACAGTTCTTTAAAGCCTTAGACTAAAACCAAAATATTGAATTATCTGTCAACATATTTCATAACTTTCCACAATTAGAAATTTAGTTAATTGGTCATAGTGTTTAATAACAAATCAATAATACATACGTGTATTTTGTGTTACCAACCTAGGGATTAATAATTGCCCATCAATACTAACAAAATAAATTACCTCGTCTATATTGATTAAATATTTTCGGCAATTCCTACCCATTCCATATCTTGAGGTTATGATCTCTGTTTATTTATAAAGAGAAATAGTGGACTCAGACAAGCAAAATATAAGGAATTGTTTCCCGTGTCAAATTTTTTTTTGAACATGTTAGTTACATCGAATACTATACGAAATTGACATTTTCTACCTCTAGCAGAGGAGAGTTGTAATTACTCCCTGGCCAGTAGGGTGGCGCCATCTGTGGGCCAACTGGCGAACCGCCATTTGGTAGTACCTAAGAAAACTATAGAGAATTCCAGTATATTCTGGAAAGTTCTACAATGAGATTCTAGACATTCCAAGTGTGTATTGTTACCTCCTTTCTCTTATTATTTATTTTTGAGAAAGAATTGAGGCAACATGTGCGGACGACTAGCTGGTTTAAGCCGGAGCAGAGAGCCGTGGGTCCAGAGCATTCGTAAGAGTGGAGAAACTTACCCTTTCTGACATGTACAGCATAAGCGACAGATTTCTGTTTATTTCGAGAAAAGGAGACAAAGAAAAATTGGTGTTAAATTGGGCACCATCTATAGTGAAATAAGCAAAATTGTCTCTTTTTCTCGAATAACCAGTCTGCTATAGATCAGTCTGAAATTATTGGTAAGAGAAATAAAAAGAAAGTTTAAAATGAATGACAAAATATATTACATAAAAAAATTAGACAAATCGGTTTGAGACCAATTGAAATATATATAAAAGACAAATTGATACCAGTATCCTAGATGATTTATGGCTCAGGTGAATGGTTCTGGGACAGCAATCCAGGCCCACAATTGTCTCTTGTTGCAAGAATTCTAGATTTTCCTTGGCAATTTACGTCTCTCAATGAATGGGGTGAAAATTGTAGGAAGTTTAACCAACTATGTGGTTTAATGAAAAGGTAACCAAAGTTTATCAAATTTATGCAAGTTATTTATGCAAAATTTAAGCAAGGTTAGCTGTGCAAATATAAGCTAGTTAGCTGTACAAAATATATTTAAATTAGCTGCACGAAATATTAAGCTAGCTGTACAAAAGTTGCAGGAAATTAATTTAGGCTATACAAAAGTAAGCTGATTAGCAGTACAAAAGTAATTTTAGCTATGCAATAGTAATTATTAGCTATGCACGAGTTATTATTAGCTATGCACGAGTTGTTATTAGCTATGCACGAGTTAGCTGATTTCTTAGACTATAAATTGCCAAAAAAATTAAAAGGAAAGAAAAAAATATTTTTAAAACCATGTGGTACATATAGTATTTTAACTACTTATTAAATTAAGAAGAATTGACTTTGAATTCAAAATTTATTTTAAAAATAATTGAAATTATATCAAAGGCAAAATTTGAAGATTAATTAAAATATTTTAATGAGTACAATGAAATGAAATTACCTGTATGTTCAACACTTTGTAACTGGGATATAAAAATTGTAATATCAATTACTGAAGTCCACAGTTAAAAATTATAATGTTTGAATCAGTACAAAGGCTGCAAGCAAATGACTTCCTGGTGAGTTTTACTGATAAGGTAAACTTTTTGTCCTGTTTACTGGAAAACAACGCCACCAAAAAAATGTGAGAAATCTAATTCCCTATTGAAATTGAAAGCTATAAAATATAAAAATAGTACCAGTATGGCCATCTGTCAGTGGTTGCGTTAAGCGCACCAACTTGCCTTGTAGATTCCCATACTCAACTAAAGTAGTGGCATATAATCGATAAAAGGAATCTATAATAATACTTTATTTTCCATGCCAGCTGATTTGCCTTTGCAATTTCTATTTTATATATAACCACAAATATTAACAGATGTAAATAAGTAGTAAAACGTATTGATAAATCAGTAAATATATTACATCTTATAGGATTTACTATACATAGAATGAGAGAAGGTAAGGAAAATAACCATATGTACTCCATAGTAAACAAAAATATAAAAATTGAAAAATAGATATCTGATGTAACTAAATTTTGTAGACAAATTGTTTCCTGGGATAATAATGCTGTATTACAACGGATATGAGATACATAATAGTGTAGAAAAGAGTTCCTAAGATATAAAGCTAAGTACATAAAACAGTGTGACATGGTTTAGCAGTTATACATGTAAAATTCTGTTAGTTGAAAACAGTTTCACCTGCAAAAACTGAATCCAAAAAATATACAGGTCGTGATAACTATCCACAAAACACTAGTTTTTAAATAAAACTGTTAAATGGACATAGGCCATGTAACAGTATATAAAGAGGTCAATCCAGCAGATGGGAGTACAGTTCAGTTGAGTATACAGTACAGTTCTGGTATACAGAGACAATTTTTTGGTTAGATAAGAGCTCAGATAAACAAAGACATATAGATAAACGACATCTCGAATAAATGTAATATTTACTAATCTGAAAAATGTTTACAGAGACGTTCGCTCTCATTGGTTCTTGTTATTTTGGAGGGATTGAAATGCCGATTGCCGACGGCCGCCATTTTTTCGTTTGGTTTCAGCCTTCTAATCTGAAGCTTTAGCTGTGGTTTTTGGTCATTTTAGTGTTATGTATCTTGATTTTTTGATTTTTCATGTCTTCAATCAACTGCAATATGGCTAGAGAGTGCTTTATTTGTAAGAGAAAATACGTCGTAGGAGATGCTCTGTCATTATATCAGTAAGTAAACAATTCACATGAGCGTAGTTTAAGTGTTTTTTTTTCTGCGACCTCTCTGAAATAATTATAATAATATTACTCTGCTTTTAACAGGGTTCCTAAGGATTTTCAAAAAAAAAGTGGTTAAGTATTATGGGTATATATTCATAGTACATGTGATTTGAGTGTTTACACTTATATTTGTGCAATTCATTTTTCACCTAAAGATTTTTATACCACTCCTTCTGGCAAAAGGTGTTTGAAAAAGGGAGCACTCTCTCAAAGAGCTACTGCAATAGTAAAAGAACTTGACCGGGCCTTCACAACAAAGGTAAGCAAGCAACAAAAATAAAGGCCCTCATATTTCTGTTTACTTAACTGTTTGTGACTGATACCTATGTTTATTCTGTACTGCAAAACCTGGAGAAAATGAACAGATGCCAATTTTGTGGCTTTTATTGTACAGTATTGGCAATGCTACAGATGTAAGTGGATGTAAATAATAACTTATAAATATCCAGAAACTAATAATCGTACAAGACACAATCGCTTTCAAATTGAAATAAATACCATTCATAATTAATTATTGTAACGCTGCATTAGGCAAAAAAGTTTTTTTGTCAGATTTCACAGTCCACTGGATATTCTCTACAGAACGTGGGACAGTCTTTATTTGAAGATAGCACCTACTTAATTCATATAATCTTTTTTAGGACAAATATTCTGCAAGATTCTGTGAACATTCGAAATCTTCCTGAAGTTGTTGAATTACCTCTGCTGGAAGAAAACAGTGAAAGTTTTAACTCTGATAGAGAAAACCTTGCATCCTTTTCTTCGTCAGGACACACAGAGACTGCATGTGAAATTGCAGTATCTGACTCTTGAGCAGAAGAAAAATCCGCACCAAAAAGGTTGGTTAAAAATATAAATAAATGTCATTCATCAAATTTTTTAATATTAATTAATTTTAGAATTTCATCGAACTTCTATGAATTATTTTTATAATTTTAGGAAAAAAGTATTGATTCAAGAGCCACAGGATTGTGAGAAATCTTCCTCATCTTCGACAGACACTGTAAAAGAGGTTGACATAGGTTTTGAATCTTCACCCACTGAAACTGCTCCTGAAAGAGAAGAGCTATCATCATACACTTGTAATACTTCCGTGAAGAAAGTATTTTCATCGAGTTCAAGGAGGTAAGAAAAATTATTTCGTAACTATGAAGATTGCTTCAAAAATAAGTCTTTTTTATTTGTAAATGATACATAATTAACATTATCTGCTTACTGAATTGAACTTTCTGATCTGAACCGTAATCGCGCTTTAGAAAAATGCAAACGCTGACAAAACATTGAAACCAGGGAATGTTTTGCCTATAGTTTTATAAGGGACTTGTTATTTATGAGTAAATACAGTTATACATTTTAATTGTTTTCTAGATTATTTCCTCTGAGATATTATGATGATATTAAGTTGAGAAATGCAATGAATTCAAGAACAGCCAAAAAAAGTTGGTCTATCATAAAATCCACAGTCTCCACATTGAGGAAAAAAGTTGTTAATCTGCAGCAATCAAAGAGGTTGAAATCGATAATTTTCAATATGAATTCATTGATAAAGTATTTGAGGGAACAGCAACTTATCACTGAAAACACAGAAAATACTATCAAGGTAAGAAAATTTTTGCTATACATTTTCACATGTTCGGAGAAATTATCCTGTGTGAAAAAATTGAGGAAAAGATATAACTGCCTGCATAATTATAATAAAAAACAATTGAAAATTAAATTTTGTTCTCAAAAATAAGAGAGATGCCTCGGTTTGTTTGATGGCATCATGTCGAATGGTCCAACGATAATAATGAGGTCGTAAAGTTTTTGTTGCGTGTTTTGACTGCCCAGTAAAACTGTACCCGACTATAGGTGTAGTTTACTACTTGAAAATAATGTACAAATTGTATGATATAGTGATATACTTTACTTTTGTTTTGCATAGCCAATTATTTTTACTAGAATTGCTAACACTTATTCTAATCATAAAAAAAACATATAAATTATAAGTACCCACTTATAATTTTTAAGCAAAGGTTGAATTTGTATCGAAACTTGTATATTATTGTACTTACAATTATTATGATTTTAATGTTAATGCTATTTCAACAGGCTTCACTTCCTGGTGCTGCTGGAAATTTGTTGTAGAGAGTATTGAAAGATCCCCAACTGAGATCGTTTGCCCTGACATTGAACTTCTACTCTCCGAAAGGGCAAACTTAGTACGGAAATGTCTAGAGTTTGTACATCAATCTGACCTCATTGTAAGCCTTATTACTTTTGATGGCACGGCGACCAATATGGCATGTGTAGTCATTTAGGTGCATCACTGCACAATGCAGAGGCAATACCCTATTTTTTGCATCCCATCACCTAACAGAAAGTATTTGTGTTCTTGGATCCGTGTCATATGGTGAAATTAGTTAGGAATTGTTTGGGGAGCCAAAAGGTTTTAACAGTGAAGGATAAAACCATCAAATGACAATATGTGGAAAATTTGGTGAACCTTCAGGAAAACAAGGGACAGCTACGAAATTGAAGAAGAGGGTCCGTGAAAAAATGAGAGCGAAGCCAATAATAACCCAATACCTAGATAGTTTCAAGCTACTTATAAAAAGTCGTTACTTCATGCTGAAATAAAATGCCAATTCAGTGGTATTGGATAGCACATCAATTTTACAATGTAGCTCTAGAAACACTCTTATGATATCTCAGAATACTGATGATGATGATACTGAAGTTGTTTCCAATAGTATGAACGACCACGATTATATAACTTATGATATTGAAGATATTTCCAATATTATTATGACCTCGTTATAGTTGTCAGATTACATCGTAGATATTGTAGGATATTGTTATGTGCTGCCCTCTAACAGAGAGGAGAGTTGTAATTACTCCCTGGCCAGAAGGGTGGCGCCATCTGTGGGCCAACTGGCGAACCACCATTTAGTAGTGCCTAAGAAAATTATAGAGAATTCCAGTATCTTCTGGAAAGTTCTACAATGATATTCTGGACATTCCAAGTGGGTATATAAAGAGGTGAAGCCAGCAGATGGGGGAACAGAACAGTACAGTTTAGTGAAGAATAAGGAACAGTTTAGTATCCAGTTCAGTTCTGGGTAATCTGTGGTTCTGGTTACAGAGACAGTTTGTGGAAGAAGAGTTCAGTTGTGTGAAGTAGGCAATACAGAGTTTTTAGGTTAGATAAAGTTGTCAAGTTTAGGAAGAAAAGTACATAGTGTTTTAAAAGTAATGAATTCATATTAGATTAAGTTATTATTAGTTGTGTGATTTTTAAGTATTTACTAGTGTAATTTTAGTGATTAAATAAATCAGTGGTTTGTGAAAATTCTTGTTGCAAGTTATTCGAATCCACGGAGTGTTTACTGAAAATTGTAAGCACGTAACAATTGGTGTCGGAAGCGGAATTGCAACAGAATTTCTGAAGAATTCGACGAAGTTCCATAGTGTTCTATTTGGAAACCACTGGAGATAGTGAAGTGAGTCGAACTGGAAAGTAATATAGCCATTAGACAAGACTAATTTGTGCCATATAGTGTGAGAAAATTTATAGAACATTCTACTTGTACCTGGCATAGACTTTAAATAAAACTTGTTAGTGTTGTTTGTTAGTTTTTGAATGGAAACAAGAAGCATGGCCGCTGAAAAACAAATGCAAGACATGTTAGCTGCATTTAGCAAAATGATGCTAGAAGAACAAGAGAAACGACGTCAAGAAGATAAAGAAGAACAAGAAAAACGACGTCTAGAAGAGAAAGAAGAATAAGCGAGACGCGAAGAAGAAAAAGAAAGAAGACGTCAAGAAGAAAGGGAAGAACAAGATAGAAAACGACAAGAAGAAAAGGAAGAATTGAGAAAAATTATAGAGGTGCAACAAGATGCTATCCTGTCAGCCACTAATGAAGTCAAGGAAAAAGTAGATAAAGTTGAGCAAAAAGTTGGTAACGTCGAAGGAGAAATTAGTGACATTAAGGGAAAAGTTACCGACGTTGAAGAAAAAGTTACTGGTGTCGAAGAAAAAGTTACTGGCGTTGAAGTAAAAGTTACTAAGGTTGAAGAGGAAGTAACTGAAGACAAAGGAAAATTTCGTGCAGTTGAAGGAGAGGTAGAGCGACTTAAGCGACTGTTAAGAGAACAAGGAGGCCAGCTGGTATTATCATCATCAGGTCCTCAATTACAACCGCCTTCCTTTGATGGTCAAACTTCTTGGTCAACCTATAAAAGACAATTTGAGGCAGCGGCATACGCAAACAATTGGAGTAATGAAGACAAAGCTATGGCATTGGTGCTAGCATTAAGGGGCCAAGCCTCAGAGTTGCTTCAGAGTATCCCAGTGACGCAGCAACGTGATTTTAAAGTTTTGGAAGCTGCACTAGATCTAAGATATGGCGACCAACACCTCGCCCAAGTATACCGGACTCAGCTCAAATCACGCACACAAAAGGCTGGGGAAAGTTTACAAGATTTTGAAGCAGCTGTTGAGCGACTGACATACCTGGCTTACCCGGATGCACCCAAAGAATTCCAGGAACAATTAATAGTTGGTACTTTCATCGATGGCATAAGAGATGAGGAGATCAGGCGAGTCCTTAGATTAACTCGAGCTAAGACTGGTAGCGAAGCCTTGATCCATGCCCTCGAAGTTGAGGCCGCTTATGAAGAGACTCTACATCCGAGAGTACGAGCCATGAAAGTAGAAGAAGAGAACCATTTAGAAAAGTCAAATATGGAATCTTTGATGGCTGACCTGCACAAAATGATAAGCCAGTTGATGAACAAACCAGATGCTCCAAGGAAGCAGGAAAGAGAACAGAGCGATGGACAGCCAAGGAAGGTGATTCGGTGTTATCAGTGCAGCAAACCAGGACATATGATGCGGCAGTGTCGAGAACGAAATCCTGGGGAAGTAAACACTGCAAAGAAAGAGGAAGTTCGCTCTGATAAGATGAGATTGATTGTTATGTTAACAGACATACAGAAAATGGTCGCACAATTACTAAACGAATTAAGTTCGCGACCGGAGCTGAAACAGGAACCGCAACCGCCGAAACAGGAGCCGAAGCAGCAGCGAAGTGCTGGAGGTCCGACAAAAGTAATCCGCTGTTATAATTGCGGCAAATTGGGGCATGTCAAGAGGTACTGTCGCCAGAGGAGCCCTAAGGAAGTGAATGCCGAGAATGTAAAAACGCAGCAGGATATAGCAGAAGTGAAGGCAGTTAAGATAGAGGTTCCGAAGGACTGATCAAAGAAAGTTCTAAGAGAGGAACAACTGAACGACGATGAAATTGGACCAATGTTGAAGGCGAAAGAAAAAGGAATCCGCCCGGAATGAAAGGACGTTTCCAGTAAAAGTGTTGGACTGAAGGCTTTATGGGCGCAATGGGATTCACTTAGGGTTATAGATGGCCTATTACGGAGAGCATGGGAGAGCCCGGATGGGAAAGAAGTTACCATGCGGTTGCTGATACCCAGGTGCCGAGTACCAAAAGTACTTCGGGAAGTGCACGAGGGAATATCCAGAGAGCACTTTAGCAGAAATAAGACTTTGGCTAGAGTACGGGAACGATTTTACTGGGTAAATAGCTGTCAGGATGTAGAGGCTTGGTGTCGCAGTTGCAAGGTTTGTGCGAATGTGGCTGCCAAGAGGTCACCTACAGGGAGTGGTGATCGAATGAATGCTAGATATGACCGCAATGCCAGTTCAGCAGGATCCAAGGTGGGGGACTCGGTTTGGCTGTATAACCCACAGCGGAGTAAAGAAGGATTCTCGAAGCCTCGCTCACCTTGGGAAGGACCGTATTCTGTCATCACTAGGATCAACGACGTTGTTTATAGGATTCAACGTAGGAAGAAGTCCAAGATGAAGATCGTGCATCTGGACAGGTTGGCAAAGTATGCTGGGGTATCTGAATTGCCTGACCGGGACGTTCAGGCTTAAGGAGGGGGCAGTGTTATGTGCTGCCCTCTAACAGAGAGGAGAGTTGTAATTACTCCCTGGCCAGAAGGGTGGCGCCATCTGTGGGCCAACTGGCGAACCACCATTTAGTAGTGCCTAAGAAAATTATAGGGAATTCCAGTATCTTCTGGAAAGTTCTACAATGATATTCTGGACATTCCAAGTGGGTATATAAAGAGGTGAAGCCAGCAGATGGGGGAACAGAACAGTACAGTTTAGTGAAGAATAAGGAATAGTTTAGTATCCAGTTCAGTTCTGGGTAATCTGTGGTTCTGGTTACAGAGACAGTTTGTGGAAGAAGAGTTGCAATACAGAGTTTTTAGGTTAGATAAAGTTGTCAAGTTTAGGAAGAAAAGTACATAGTGTTTTAAAAGTAGTGAATTCATATTAGATTAAGTTATTATTAGTTGTGTGATTTTTAAGTATTTACTAGTGTAATTTTAGTGATTAAATAAATCAGTGGTTTGTGAAAATTCTTGTTGCAAGTTATTCGAATCCACGGAGTGTTTACTGAAAATTGTAAGCACGTAACAATATATATCAGGATTTGTAATCAGATCTGTGAAAAAAAAAATTTCTTGCATAAAATGTTTGGAAATTTTGGAGGGCAACGTTGATCCCTCCCAATTACATATTAGAAAAAAATTCGGTAATTTAGTCAATGCATCAAACTGGGTCAATGTGGTATGTGATATGTCGGAATGCTGAAAAATTTTTTAGGTTTTTCAGTAAAACTGATAATTTTTTAAGTAGCAGGTATAAAAGAGAAATATTAATAATATATTAGTTACAAAAACGTGAAAGTATACCGTTTTGTATTTTTGATGTATTTGGTAATCACATATTTGATAACCATGGTATATTGTTGAATGCAGGTTTTCACGGCCGTTGTCTAATGAAGTAGATTCTTCCGGGTCTTGCCGTGGTCGTCGAACTTGACTTGACGTTGCGCTGATCATCCTGTCAGCTTCTTCAGTCTTTAGAACCCTTCTGAAGAAGCTGACAGGATGATTAGCGAAACGTCAAGTCAAGTTCGACAACCACGGCAAGACCCGGAAAAATCTACTTCATCAAATGGTATATTGTTGGTAAAATTAATTTTGAAAACTTATTTTAATATAAGATTACATTATGAATGTGAGAAGAAAAATGTAAGAAGTTTGTTTACAAAAGCAATTTTATTTCGACATCAATAAATTCTTTCTTATACACAATGTGTTTTCTTTATGTATATACTCTTTATCTGTACATGACACAAAGCTGCTGCAATACCTTAATTTATTAAATATTTTCATTTATGTTTATATGAAATTTTAAAAGAATATGGTTTTATTTTATTAGTGGGCTAACAGTAATAATAGTGGTTAACCTCTGTGGGTAGAAAACCAATAACTGCATAGGTTTAAAAAACTGTAACGCTTACATTTGGTGAATATTAGTCCCTTATGTCTAATTTAAAAAAAAATATGAGGTTCTTGGAGTTCTTTGTTTTAAATTGTAGTTTCTTATTGTCGGCTCAACATTAGGCTGAAGACTAAGACCAGGTTCAAATCATGGCTAGGGCATGGTATATTTAGTCGCGTTTTTTCGTGTTTTATCAAGTTGGTAGTAGTAGTAGATTAGATGATTGTGTGAGAGACAACACAACTATCGTAGGCTGAACCACTCCTGAGTTCGGGTCTCAGCTATGACAGATGTGGCAATGTAGTAGGGAATGGTTGTTGTGCATGTGCTCTGGTTGAGTGGTGAAATAGCTAATGCTAAATTCCGGTAATCTAAATAAGTCAAGTTAAGGCATGAAAGGTATAACTTTCTTACACCTATTGATAATGTATTGACAAAATTTTGCATTCAAATTATAAAAATTCCTGTCGTTCCTGAAGGTAAAAAGATATAATAAACTTCAATAAAAGATAAGTCTAAGAATTCTAATCTTGCAAATCTGGAAACAGTATTTAAGGCAAAAATAATATCAATTGAATTAAATTCACATCAATATTTCATAAATTACAAATTAAAATAATATCTTCGATATGAGCCCCTTTTAACGCCTACACCACTGGTGGAACGGGCAAATCCTCTCATGCCATGCCATTCTCATCCATAATGGTTTGTATATGTGTATTACAAATAAAGTCTGTGCTGATGGGTTTACTGTTACTTGTCTATATATGTTTGTTTGTCTGAGGTTTCATGCACACAATTATTTCTACGACCATTAAAAAAGTAGGATTTTTTTTAGTTCAGTGTGAGAGAGGTCATTTTTTCAGTTTTATTGATTTTAATGTTGGTACTGATGATGTTAAGTAATAATTAAATTTGTTTAACAAACAAAAATGCAGATGACAGCTGTGTTTCATAACCGATGCTATGATTTCAGTCAAGGCAGTAAATATGTATTTTTCCATATTGAACAAGTCTTTTTCTACCAATTGTTTAGAATTAGAGTTTAAGTTTGTGGTTATTTTTAATGTAATGTTAGCCATCGTGTTGTATAAATTTATGGACATTTGATAATTTTACAGTACGTTGATACATAAAATCAAACTTTTAATAAAAACAATCACAGTTAATGATAATTCTAAACAACCTGCGAAAAAGATGTATATTCATCAAATGCCGATTTACTGTCTTCGCTGGATTCACAGCCTTGGTTTTGTGGATTTATCTCTACTATGAAACGCCAGCCACAGCAGAAAATTTGCCACTTTTTTGCCATAGTTAAATAAATACTCTTACATTGTCAATAGCAATATTAAAAAAGTAAAACTGAAAAAAGTGACATCTTTCGCACAAATCAATAAAAAATCCTACTTTTTTATGTTCGTAGAAAAACATTTTAAAAACATTGTATACTTACTAAAATTTAATTTAACGTTGTTTTTATGTTCTAACAAAGTAATTTTAATGTTATGTAGACATTCAGTTATTGTATGATAAACAGTAATATGATGTTCAATTTTTAACGTAATAATGGCAACGTTTATTTGCAGGACATTTGCTACGAGGTGAATGTTATTCTAATGTCGATCAGCTTTTTTGGAGAACGTTCGGTTGTTATGTTAGAACAATAATTAAACATCATTACAATGTTCACATGTTTAGTGGGAAACCAGCGAAACCAAGGATAATAAACTGAAAAGGATTGCTTACTTTCTCGAATCTGTCAGCCGCACGGCACTCCTACTGTGACGTCACCACAGATCTCGGTTTGTGAGAGCTATAAAGTGAATATGGATAATGCATTATTTTAATTTTGGGAAATTACGACCATTTCGTTTTTAAAAATTATTGACACAAAATGAGAAAGTATTAACTATCGTATTTTAAAATAAAAATTAGATGAAATTGTGTTTTATTTTTTGGGTACATAGGATCATAGGATGATTATTGTAGAGAAACAAATAACACACTTAAAAATTGTATTTATTTTAAATAAAGTTTCATTCAAAAATAATATTGACAGCAGATTAAACATAATGTTGCTATAATTATAATTTATTAAACATATAGGGGTACCTATATATATAATTGAAAATAGAGATTAGAAATAGGTATATCAAAAATAAAGTTGAGATTTTACACTGTGTCAACACCATAGATGGTCTGTGGATTGGTCTGATATAACGGAGGTTCGGGGGGTAGTATACTTTCTCCTGTGGCAGTCAAATTGTCAACACTTGAGCCCTCTTTAGATGTTGATGGTAAAGGCTGCTTTAAGCTTGAATCATAGATGCGCTACTATCTCCTTGTTCTTCTTTTTTTGGGATCTTTTCTCCCGAGGTGTTGTTTCTGCTGGCTTTTCTTTACCTCCTAATTTTATTGTGGGTACTGCAGTCTTCTTAAAAAATTTGCGTAAAGGCAGATCTGGAAAAAATAAAACAATATTAAAAGATTGTTATTTTTAAGACTTAGCTTTTATGTATTAAGTTGGATGAAATAATTGCTGTAAGACTTATAACATAAAAATAGGAGGCAAGAAAAATAAACATTTAATCAACAGTAATCAACACCGCCATAGTCTTTGGATGTAAGCCCTAAATATAAGCTCTGAAAAATTAAACTGCATAGGTATAGGTATCTATACTACTATTTACTATGAATCAAAGTTTATTTTTTTACTGCTTACTTTACACCAATTATAAAATGAATCCAGCTTTACCTAGTTACTTAACAATTCATGCTGTAAATCTCTTTCATAGTCACCATTGGTAAAATGGTCAGAGCAAATTGTTGCAGTATCGGCATTAAACTTATCTGTTCTTTTACAATGGTGCACCCACTCTTTCCGCATTGTTGAAGATACGAAATCATTACCGTTTGGAAAGTAATGAAATGTTAAATTGGAGCCTTTCTTCTTAAGGGCCAGTTGATTGTTTTTGCACGAAGCAACAGCACATACTCGTCCAGGCATGGTCTGGTCTGAAAAATAAGCAAACGCATGCCATGTAACCAAATATAGATATATAAATTATTTTGGTAATACTAAAGGAGAACGGAAACCTCGAATTTTTGCGTGATTTTTTCAGGATACCCTATTTTGGGGTCGTAGAACACGAATCTGAAATTAGTTTTGTGTGCATACGAACCGTTTCTCAAAAAAAAAATTTTTTAAAAATTTTTCTTATGCACTTTTTCATGCACTAATTTATACACCAACAGCACTTGTATATCGTCTTTTTCCTTATTAAGATCACACTATGTCCTTTATAGAACAATAAACCCTTCACTTATGGCAGAAAACTCACTTTTTTTGTATAAAAATCAGAATGTTATTCACAGAAACTGGTATTAGATGAACCTCCATCTGTCATTTGATTACATATATTCGCATGCGTTGTTTGCGCATGTGTAAGGTTTGGTGTCTAAAGGCACCTTATTAAATCTGGGGCAGACGGCGCTAAGTACACATATTATAGAATAGAATAGAATAAAAATTTATTGTGTTGAAAGTTACACAAAAGGTAAGGGTTCAACAAAGTTGATTTTCAACCCTCCCCGCACAATAAAATTTATAATAAATATAAATTAGTAGTTAATGAAATGAACAATAACTAATTATAATTACAATCCTAAAAATGATTAAATATTATTACAATATGATACTATGAATATTACACTAAAACTTGAGTAATCTGAAAAAATTAACATAATAATAAAAATGAGGTGATAGATAAGTGCAGGTACAAAAAAGAATGAATATAATCATAATCATAGTGGTGCAATAAGAAATAATAAATGGTTATGGGTCAAATATAAACAAGATGGATCAGTTGAATGTGCTCAACTGCTTATTTAACATAATCTCTTTTAATTTGCTTTTAAATTGAAATTCGCTTAAATTGAGGAATTGGAAGTTTTCATTTAGAACTACTGCGGCCGCATAAATGAAGCTACCCTCAACCTTGCCAGTATGGTGTTGCGGAATGTTATATTTATTGTTTCTTATGTTAACGTCGTGAATGTCAGAGCGTTTCGTCAACAGCTCATATAAATAATAGCGCCTTGAAGGGCAAGGGATATGTATGTTTATAAATAATAATTAACGCCGTCTGCCCAAGATTTAATAACGTGCTATGCTATGTACTATTATATATCCCTTGCCCTTCAAGACACTGTCGCAGCGTCGACGGGCGCGAACGTGTCTTGAAGGGCAAGGGCTATATAATAGTACTTAGCACCTTATTAAATCTAGGGCAGACGGCGCTAAATATTATTTATAAACATGCATATCCCTTGCCCTTCAAGACACGTTCGCGCCCGTCGACGTTTCGAAAGTGCCTTGAAGGGCAAGGGATATATAATAGTACTTGGTACCTTATTAAATCTGGGGCAGACGGCGCTAAGTACACACATTCGCGCCTTAAAGGGCAAGGGATATGTATGTTTATAAATAATACTTAACGCCGTCTGCCCCAGATTTAATAAGATGCCAAGTACTATTATATATCCCTTGCCCTTCAAGACACTTTCGAAGCGTCGACGGGCGCGAACGTGTCTTGAAAGGCAAAGGATATATAATAGTACTTTAGCATCTTATTAAATCTGGGGTAGATGGCGTTAAAGCATTATTTTTTATAAACATAAATCAAGACATGTTCGCGGCCGGTCGACGTTTCGAAAGTGTCTTGAAGGGCAAGGGATATATATAATAGTACATAGCATCTTATTAAATCTGGGGCAGACGGCGTTAAGTATTATTTATAAACATACATATCCCTTGCCCTTCAAGGCGCTAATGTGTGTACTTAGCGCCGTCTGCCCCAGATTTAATAAGATACCTTTAGACACCAAACCTTACACATGCGCAAACAACGCATATGAATATATGTAATCAAATGACAGATGGAGGTTCATCTAATACAGTTTCTGTGAATAAAATTCTGATTTTTTATACAAAAGAAAGTGAGCTTTCTGCCATAAGTGGACGGTTTATTGTTCTATAAAGGACATAGTGTGATCTTAATAAGGAAAAAGGCCATGTACAAGTGCTGTTGGTGTATAAATTAGTGCATGAAAAAGTGCGTCATAAGAAAAATTTTCAAAATTTTTTTTTTGAGAAACGGTTCGTATGCACGCAAAACTAATTTCAGATTCGTGTTCTACGACCCCAAAATAGGGTATCCTGAGAAAATCACGCAAAAATTCGAGGTTTCCGTTCTCCTTTAGTATTACCATTATTTTTAAAATGACTTACCTAGGAAATAAAGCTGATAATTCAAAGAAATAGTTCGAAATCCACAAAAGTGAGGTTAAAATAGTCTTTCAAAAACCAAAAGCTTGGCCGGTTTTTTGGGCCAAACCAAATAGTCTATTGCTATAATATAGTCTTGAAAATAAAATGTCACAAATATAACTTCACACAACGGCAAGAAACACACAAAAAGTCACAATAATTCGCGAAGAATCGATAAAAAGCACGGGCTCTTATGGAAGCTACATAAACACAAACGAATTCAGCATCTGTAGTGACGTCACACATGTACAAAGGGTTGCGTCGAAGTGGCTAATGAACGTTAGACCAGATTAAGCTCAAGGTTTGTAAAGTAAGATAGGTAGCATGGTAACTTGAACGGAATGGAGGGGTTACGATAAAGGCGGCCATCTTGAGCGTCATCGTGCCTGATAAAACTTAATTGTACGTATGCATTTTTTGAGACGTTGCGCTTATTTGTTGAGCTATTTCGAAATATTTGTTGTTTTTGTGTTTATAATCGTGCAGTTATAGTTATCTAGTGTATAATCTAATTGACAATTACTGTTAAAGAGAATAGACTCATAGTATATAGAAGTTTGTAACCTGTGTATTTACAGAAATAATTTTAAGGTAAACAGTTTTTATTATTTTCCGTTCATAATAATAACAAATAACAATGTTACATACAATTATTAGATGGCTGGAGGAAAGGTTTGTAGTGTAGCTGTTTGCAAAAACAACTCAAAAAAGGCAAAAGAGAGTGGTGAGATGTTGATGTTTTTTTCCTTCCCTAAAGACCCTCTAATAAAGAAGCAATGGATTAGAAAATGTCACAGAAAAGACAAATTTTTCGTTAAAAATAAGAGAGTTGCAGTAAGCATTTTACGATCGAAGACTATGAAGATGCCATGAAAGCCAAATTAATGGGTACTCATCCTAAGAAGTTAAAAAAAACTGGTAAGTAATATATTGATGAACACGTTTCTACTTCCTCGCTGATATCGTTATATCATACAGTATCTAATAAGTTATAATTTACTTTTTCAATTTCCTAGACTTTCAGCTTTATGATAGGTACATTTTTGTGTTGATTATTATTATCAGTACCTATGTACTTTTTAAAGTTAATTTTTTTTTCTCTTGAATGAAAATTTTAATGACCTAAATTTATATTTTGTGATGTTTAAAATAAAATTAACCTGTATTTCAATTTCTAATGTTTATGATAATGATTAGAATAATTGAGAAATTTATACTATTTTTTATTTTCAGCAATACCTTCATTGTATCTGCTTTCTGGATTAGAAAATGTTGCACCTAAGATAACTGAGAGAACCAAGAGAATCCAGGAAAAAGAAAAAAAGGAAATGATAGAAAAATTGATATTCAGCCGTAGTCATCTTGATAAACCCCATACCATAACTCCAGCAGAAATGGAGAACGTTCCTGCAAATGTAGCAACGGATTATGAAGTTCTTCGCGATATTTCAACATCACATAATAAATTGGTAGAAGATAACTTAAAACAAGAACTTCAAAAAATACAGGAAGAAAATGAACTTTTAAAGATTAAAATTCAAACAATGGAAGCCAACGAAACGATATTAAAACAAAAATTATGTGAAGTAGAAAAACTACTAAAAGAAGCAGGTTTGAACTTCGAAAATAAGGTTAAGATGGCTTTCAAAGACTTTCTAACATCAAACCAAGTGGAAATAGCTCTAAAGAAGAAGACCAAAGCGCGGTGGACGCAAGAAGAATTGTCAAGGGCTTTCACTTTGAGATACTTTAGTAAGCGAAGTTATGTGTATTTAAGAGAAACTTTAAAATATCCAAAAACAATTGTTCGAGGACTACCATTTTATCTTTCGATGAAATAAAGATATCGTCTTTATATGAGTATGACCAAAAGGCTGATGAAATCGTTGGTCCAAATTCATATATGCAGGTTATAATGGCCAGAGGACTTTTTGATAATTGGAAACAACTTGTATACATAGCTTTTGACCAGAAAATAACAAAGGAGTTACTTGAAAATGTCATAACTCGAGTACATGAAATTAATTATAATGTAGTGGCATGTGTGTTTGATTGTGGTGGTGGAAATCAAGGCCTTTGGAAAGAACTAAATATTAGCATTTCAAATACCTCTACAATCCACCACATCTTCTTAAACTTATTAGAAACTGGTTTGTTGATACTGGTTTTATTTTAAATAATGGTACATTCATTAATAAAGATCCAGTAATGTCTTTAATCAAAAGTACTCGAGGGGAAATTAGTTCATGTCATAAATTGTCTGATTTACATTTAAATTGTGAAAAAACTCAGAGACAAAATGTGAAGCTTGCTGCACAGCTATTGTCTAACACTACTGCTACTTCATTAAAACAGTATTTGCCTGGCGAAAATAAAAAATTATCAAAAGATGTTGGTAATTTCTTCCAATTAGTCAATGATTGGTTCGATATTATGAATAGCTACACACCCTCAGCAACTATTCCTAAAAAAAACCATATGGTCTTCATTTAGAATACCAAGACCAAGTTCTGGATGAAATGAAAACCACAATAGAAAACATGTTATTTTTCAAAAAGGTGTAATAATTTCCATTACTTCTCTTATAAATTTATTTAAACTCCTTAAAGAAGAACTAAAAATAACATATTTACTAACGCATCGACTGAACCAAGATTGTCTGGAAAACTTTTTTTCTCAGGTAAGTTGATAAAACATACATGTAGTAAAAGTAAAATAATCTTCTGAATTTTTAGTTGAGGACTAGAGGGGGCCTTCATGATCATCCATCACCTTTAAATGCGCTCTACAGAATTAGGATGATATTATTAGGAAAAAATCCAGGTATTGTTCAAATACACAGTAATGTCACAATGCCTAGAGAATGTGAAAAAAAGGAATACCTAGTGGCGGGAGCTTTAAAACAGGCAAAAATTTTTAATTTAGTAATTGAAGAACAACCACAATTATTATTGGAAGATATCGGAGATGGTGTGAACGATCCATGCTTTGATGGAAGTCTGAAGGACGTATTTTCTGCTCGAAAAACTTAGAAAAATAAAAAAAAAAAATAGGAAAAAGAAAAAATTAATTTTCTTTTTCCTCAACCTTTTCTTAATTCTAGATAATAAATATTACGTTCCCAAATTTTTTTAGGGTTCAACGTGACTGTTTCAGACGGAGAATAATGGATAAATCATACTTACTGTCGTTTATGCTTAGCTGCGGCTCTGATGGTATCAATTGGACGACGTCGTAACACTATAAATCTAACACTGTCTGTATCACACTCTCTTAAAATTAAACCTGAAAAGGAATCTGTTTTGTTAGAAAACACAACTAAAAGACAATATAAAGTTCAAAATGTATATATTAAATCTTTAAAAAAATTATGTTTTTTACAACAACTTCTTTCAAGAGAAAATGTTAACAAACAATGGTCTGACCCGTGTACAACACATGGTGAGGAACGAGACAATTCATACGGTACCAACTACCATCCAATATGCAGTTTGATAAGCTAACGATGCACAAAAAGATTTAAGAAAAGTTTCATGTAACTGAAATTTTGGTGGGCTTTTGCTTGCCCGTCTTATAAACGTATTTATTAATTCACATAAATTTTGGTCGCTCCTCGGAGCTTAAAATTGCTTGAAGCGTCTCTACTTCGTTTGTATTATGCAATAACAACTTTTACGTTCAGGCAAGGCAGATCCCATGCACGTGTGAGTACATGGTATAGATACTTTTTTGACTCCGAATCACTGAGGAACCGGTTTAGGGCAAACCCCGTCAAAACACATCATTTCCCCGTCAAATCCGACTGCTAGGAAATGATGAGGGTCCCATGTCGCTAAGGGCTATTTTCGCTATAATTTCCGATATACTTTGAATAGTCGTTGGACTAACTTGTCCTCATATTCAATACCTCGTAAGAGTTGCAGTGCTTGACAACGTGGATTCGTAAAAGGGTTTTTAATCTTGGAAAATTTGAAGTTCAAGTCCAATTTTAGTATACTTTCTAAAATTAGGTGGTCGGGGCGACATTACGTCCCTGTGCAGCGACATTTACTACACTTTCTAAATTAACGCTCCTTGAAGAGTCAGCGAAAATTTGGCATAAAAAATGCTCCGAAGAGCAAAAATATGTTTCCAAGAATTAAAAACCTCTTCCACGGCGTTTTTACGTGAAGCACGCTTCTCTTACGAAGTATTTCCTAAGTCGGATTTTGTTACAACATCGAAAAGTATATCGGGGTTATAGCGTTCTTTAACACTCCCCTCCTTTCCGTGAATCTTTTTGTGCAACGTTTGGTAAAATTGGTTTTTTGAAAAGAAAATGGATCATTGGATGTAGTCTCCCATGTGTTGTATTCGGTTATATTTCAGACCGGCCTATCTGAACATAACATAGATGCAAATCTAAAAGTGGTGATAAGTTTGAACATATATCGATGCATAGCATTCGATTGAATAATTGATGCCGTGCCAATGGAACATTTGTTTGGACCCTTTGGGTCGGACTCTGCTTACAGATGTATGTTTATTAACATATGAGGACTTTGAAAAAATTATAAAAAAAAAAAAAAAAAAAATACCAACTCTGCCGGACACGGTCAGAGTTGCTGCAGTGAATTTGGAAGATTTGTACGGACGATACAATATCCTCGATAAAAATAACTTGTAAAAAATGCATAAAAAAATACTAACTCTTGCCTGACACGACAAGAAGTTGGTATGGAAATTTTGAGATAAAATAAACCTAGCACTAAGTTAAAACTTAGCCTAGGTTGAAAAATATTATAAAAATATGATGGAATCTCCAGAACTTGATTCTGAATCAGAAGAGGAAGCATCTCGTGGTGGTGCATGGATTTGTACAACCGTTTGCTCCGGTGGTGGAGGTTCTGTGGAATCGTCTGAGAACGGGGAATCATTTCCATCGAGTGATGTTCCGCCTGGACTAGCATTTTCTTCATCGGAAGATTCGATTTCCAAGTTGTGCTCCTCTGGCGGGGCTGGTCTCAAATCATTTACATGTACTCTCGTCGTTACATTTCCCTTTTGCACGAGATATACTTCGTCTGAAAACTTCTTCAAGATTCTGGTTGGGCCTGACCAAGACGGCGTGAAGGTATGTACCTTCCTTTTTCTGTTACTCATGACTGTCTCCTACTTTGAATACGACTGGAGTGACGGCCTCTTTTGGCGCGTACTTCTGTTTGTAATTTTGTTGAGCCTGACGGGCTTCCTTGACTCGCTCGTATCGTGGGAGCGTTTGTTGCTTGGCTCTTTCTTGCCTCCAGACATACAAATCCCATTCGCCTCTTTCGGCTGGGTCATATCCTAACACGATCATGCTAGGTGTTTGATTTGTAGCGGCGTTCCTATGATTTCTTAAGATGTAAGTCATCTGATGCACGTAGCGACCCCAAGTGTCGTTTGGCTTTTTGAATAAAAGGGTGTTTAAAATTTTCTTACACTCCTGAACCCGTCGTTCCACGGGGTTGGACTGTTGGTGATATGCCGGAATTAAGTATCGTTCGATACCGTTCCTTTCACAAAACGTGATGTACCATTCGGAATTGAAATGACCACCATTGTCTGAAATTATGACTCGAGGGACTCCGAATCTCGCTACTATCTCTTCATCGATAAATTTGGCTATCGTTCTGCCATCGACCTGAATGTATGCCTTTGCCTCTATCCATTTACTGAATACGTCTTCGCCGATAATCATGTATCTATTTTCGGCGTCTTTAGTCCTCTGCAGCGGGCCAATTACGTCGACGCTCAAGGTTTCAAATGCATTTTGTGGTGCATGACTTCTAAGTGGAGCATTGGGTTGGGCTTGTCTTGTCTTTACAGACTGGCATATCAGACAGTCGTTTATATATCTGCCTACGATCCTGGCCATATTATTAAAATAGTAGCGTTTTGCTATTTTTCTAAGAGTCTCGTCTCTTCCTGGATGACATGCTTCATCTCGGTCATGATAATGGTAAATCAATTCCTTAATTTTCCTCTTTGGAACTATCAATTTAAAATTTTGATCGCAATCTTTCAAAAGTACATCGTCTTGGACGTGAAAATTTTTCATAAAAATAAGATCCGCATCGGAACGTTGTTCCTGTTGAAATAGATCATTCCAACGGCGGATCTTGTCTTGAATATCTCGTGAACTCGATTGAGCCTGTACGATATCTTCGTATATTTCTGAATGCGTTAAAACAGAAATACGTTCTGGACACTTGTAATTTGGTAGGAACATTCTTTCCTCTTCATCGTCTGTCTCGACATATTTGTTTTGTGGGTTACGATTTAGAAAATCTGCTAATAAATTCTCCTTTCCTGGACAGTGTTCAATTTTGAATGCATATTCTTGCAATAATAAAGACCATCGTGTGAATTTAGTTTTGTCGTCCTTATGCTTGTTTCACCAAAGTAACGCCCTGTTGTCCGTCTTCACCAAGAACGGTTTGTCTGCTAAGTACATCTTGTACTTTTTAATATAGTTCACCACCGCCAAGCATTCCAGCTCGTTTATGTGGTAACGTCTCTCTGCTGGAGATAACGTGTTGCTTGCATACGAAATGATATATTTTTCGCCGTTGTCGCCTAATTGATATAATACGGCCGAAAGGCCTTGTAGGGATGCATCTGTTTGTAAAATGAACTGACGTGAAAAATCCGGCCGATGGAGTTCCAGCGGTCCGGATAATAATTCTTTTAATTTTCTAAAAGCTTCATCGCATACATGGTTCCAGCGAAAACGATTTTCCTTCGACAGAAGTTTCGTTAGCGGCTTCGTGATCATCGCCACATTTGGTAGATATTCTCTTACCCAGTTGCAAAGTCCTAAGAAACTTTGGAGTTGCTTTTTGGTGGCTGGAACGGGATAATTTTGAATTTGTAATACATGTTTTTCTAATGGTCGGGAAGTATCAGTTCTAATTGTGTGGCCTAAATATTGGATTTCATTCGTCGCTATTACACAGTTTTCCGGTGACACTTTTAGATTGTGCAGACGTAGTCTTTCAAAGACTAACCTGAAGTGGGACATATGCTCCTTCACGTTTACGCTGTAAACGATTATATCATCTAAGTACACTTTACAGAAATGGTGCAGGTAACCCGTCAAAACGTCCTTTGCCATGAATTTCTGAAAGGTACAGGGAGCTGTCTTGAGGCCGAAAGGCATGACATTGAATCTGTAAGCTGCCCCATCAGGAGTGGTAAAAGTTGAGAAGTCTTTGGATGCTTCATCGAGCGGTATTTACCAATATCCACTCTTTAAATCCAACACAGTAAAAATTTTCGAATTTCCTAAATCTTTAATACTTTCGTGTATTTTTGGTAAGACGGAAGCCTCGTCTTCAGTCATTTCGTTCAAGTGGCGATAGTCGATGCAAAAACGCGGTTTCTTGTCTGAACGTTTTATTATCACGGGTGGTGAACTATATTGGGCAGTGCTAGGTTCAATGATGCCAGCTTTCAACATCTCTTCGATTTGGTCGTACATAATTTTCTTCGTACTCGGAGACATCGGATATGGTCTGATATTAAATGGTTTTGTATCTTTTACGATAATTTTGTGTTTAACAGTCGCTGTGGTTGCTTGAGTCGGTTCCGCAGTGAACAGATCGACAAATTCTTCGAACAGCGGCCGTAGAAATTTGTCTTTAATAACAAGCTCTTCAGGAAGCTTTGCCTGCTGTCTCTCCCTCTGAGAAGCTTGATTCCAGAAGACGGTAATACGCTCTTCCGTGCCGGCATATAGGCATTTTCGGCCATAATCATATGCGACATTATTCATGTATAAGAATGGTGATCCTAATATTATTGTTTCGTTCAAATTTTCGATTACTTGAAAATCAATTTCAAAAGAAGTGCCTGAAATTATTACTTTTAATTTTGTCGTGCCAAGAGAGTCCACCATTCGACCTCCGCACGCCATAGCAAATGATCGACGTGTCGTGAGATTTTTAAAATTATCCAACATCCTCGGATGGATAACGTTTCGTGTCGAGCCTGAATCAATCAGAGCGTCGACCGCATGTTCATTAATTTGAACTTTTATACGAGGCAAAGGGAACGCTTCGCTCATATAATTTATTGCTTCCTTTGTCTTGTGCAGAGGAGCGTCGTAGTGGTCATGGGTATCGGAAAAATTTATTGGACATTGCTGCCGCCTTGGTTCGGCCGTTGTGCCGGGGATCTTGCAGATTGACCCTGGCCTGGGTCTCTGGCCCCTCGAAAGTTTCCCGGTCTCCTGTTGAGATGAGGGTTATTCGGACATTGACTATGGAAGTGCCACTGCACTGTGTCTGTGCAGTATCGGCACGGGGTAGCCGGTCGGTCGGGTACTCGGAATTTCCCCGATCCGCCATTGAAATTGTTTTGCCTGCGGTCAGGATTCGCTGATCCGCCTGAAGAATTAGGCATAAAAAAAGGACGACCAGGTGCTCTACCTGGACCGTCCTGTCGAGAGACATCCTCTCGGAAATGCACCCTCGGTGCTATCGGAGTTGGGCTTCCATTGCTCCTGTTACTAGAATTTTGTTGACTGATGTGTCCCGGCTCTTGATAGTAAGACGCGCGGGACAGACGTTGATCGATAAGCTGGATTAGCGACGTCTGTTCGTCAGCTGAATCCCGCTCGACGTTAGTAGCCGCTGCTATTAACATCTCTGTGGATGAAATTAGGTTGCTTCTCAAGCGTGACCTAATTTCTGGACGCAGTTGGTCCATGATGATCCGAGCTCTGATGGCTTCGGATTTGAAGGGATCAATACGATCGAAAAGGCAGGTTTTCCTTGTGATAAACACTACCATGTCGTCTAAAGACGTTTGTTTGGTGGCATACAGTTGAGCAATAGCTCGTGACTGTATGTCGGGAGAATTAAATCTCGTAAGGAATCTTTCCTTGAATAAGATATACGAAGTTGTCAACGTCCTAAACTGTTCGGACCATCGTTGAGCTTCGCCCTTGAGTTGGCCGGTTACGTTATGGAGGCGATCATAGTCGTGGCTTATGCGAGCTCTGTCGAAATATTCCTCCATAATTTTCAGAAAAGCTTCTGGATCTTCATGATTAAGCCCATGGAACGTCACGTTCGGACATCTTTGTCTCTCATGGGGCGTACAGGTCGACACGTTCTGTATCGCCTGCACGAAGCCCTCTGCCATTTTCAGAAACATACTTTCCATCGAATTAGCAGTTTGTGGCTGTGAAGCAGATAAATTTGGATTATTTCCCTCTGGAAACAGTCGTTGTGGTTCTATCCCTCTAGAACCGTCGTCGACGAGCGGCGCGGTGACTCGCTCGTAAAATTCTCTTGGGGTCGACCCCTCGGAGTCTTCCGCCATGAATGAGAAAGGATTAGTTGGGTTTGGGGACGGCATGGTCCCTGCTCGGGCGCCATGTGAACGATCCATGCTTTGATGGAAGTCTGAAGGACGTATTTTCTGCTCGAAAAACTTAGAAAAATTAAAAAAAAAATAGGAAAAAGAAAAAATTTATTTTCTTTTTCCTCAACCTTTTCTTAATTCTAGATAATAAATATTACGTTCACAAAATTTTTTAGGGTTCAACGTGACTGTTTCAGATGGAGAATAATGGATAAATCATATTTACTGTCGTTTATGCTTAGCTGCGGCTCTGATGGTATCAATTGGACGACGTCGTAACACTATAAATCTAACACTGTCTGTATCACACTCTCTTAAAATTAAACCTGAAAAGGAATCTGTTTTGTTAGAAAACACAACTAAAAGACAATATAAAGTTCAAAATGTATATATTAAATCTTTAAAAAAATTATGTTTTTTACAACAACTTCTTTCAAGAGAAAATGTTAACAAACAATGGTCTGACCCGTGTACAACACATGGTGAGGAACGGGACGATTCATACGGTACCAACTACCATCCAATATGCAGTTTGATAAGCTAACGATGCACAAAAAGATTCAAGAAAAGTTTCATGTAACTGAAATTTTGGTGGGCTTTTGCTTGCCTGTCTTATAAACGTATTTATTAATTCACATAAATTTTGGTCGCTCCTCGGAGCTTAAAATTGCTTGAAGCGTCTCTACTTCGTTTGTATTATGCAATAACAACTTTTACGTTCAGGCAAGGCAGATCCCATGCACATGTGAGTACATGGTATAGATACTTTTTTGACTCCGAATCACTGAGGAACCGGTTTAGGGCAAACCCCGTCAAAACACATCATTTCCCCGTCAAATCCGACTGCTAGGAAATGATGAGGGTCCCATGTCGCTAAGGGCTATTTTCGCTATAACTTCCGATATACTTTGAATAGTCGTTGGACTAACTTGTCCTCATATTCAATACCTCGTAAGAGTTGCAGTGCTTGACAACGTGGACTCGTAAAAGGGTTTTTAATCTTGGAAAATTTGAAGTTCAAGTCCAATTTTAGTATACTTTCTAAAATTGGGTGGTCGGGGCGACATTACGTCCCTGTGCAGCGACATTTACTACACTTTCTAAATTAACGCTCCTTGAAGAGTTAGCGAAAATTTGGCATAAAAAATGCTCAGAAAGAGCAAAAATATGTTTCCAAGAATTAAAAACCTCTTCCACGGCGTTTTTACGTGAAGCACGCTTTTCTTACGAAGTATTTCCTAAGTCGGATTTTGTTACAACGTCGAAAAGTATATCGGGGTTATAGCGTTCTTTAACGGTAGTGATAGTTTTAGTAGCACTTCATCACAAATGTCTGACACCACAACCTCTGAGAAAGACGGATTAATTTATATAGCAGGATACATGGCTAAAAAACACCTTAAAGATTATCCTCATCTTGGTCAGTATTCATACAAAACGCAGGAAGCACAAAATTTGCATTCCTACAGTATGCCATCCTGGTTGCAGTCTTTCATTTGGAGGTTTAATGCAGTCATCTACGGAGTGGACTAGTCAAGTCCAAAAAATGGAAAAAATTATTAACTGCTTCCAAAAGGACACGTTTAATGAAAGAAAAAATATTGTGAAACGTACAACACATTACGTTGCACGAAAAGTCAAGAATATCGAAGTACCTGTGGATTTAATCAAGTCATTTTGTCGATTGAGGGTGTTTATTAGAATTAAGTTTCAAATCAGAAGAGCGAAGGAATGAAGAAAGACGCAAATATAAGGAAAAGAAAATCCTCTGAACCCTTACAAAGAAAATTATCAAAAAAAATAAAAAAATTGTTAACTGATTGTGATGTATGGCGCATGACCGGAAAGCTACAGGAGATACCGGCAGTCGATGGGCAAGCGATGAAGCGAGAAGGTCCCGTTACGTTTTAACCTGAGGGATCTGATCTTCACATTATGTTGTGTTAAAATAGTCTTTGATGAATGTACAAATAGTGTCATCATTAAAAAGCCTCCATCCTCATCAGTGTTTCTTTGTCCTAAAACCCCGTATATAACACTGATAAAGAACTAAAATCCACCCCACAAATGATTTGTTATCAAAATAATTTAATTGACATAACTGACGTAAGAAGTCCTATTTACAACAGACTTTTTTGAAAAACATACTAGATAAAAAATCGATTACTTTAATTCGGTTGCAATAGTACATGTAAAAATATAGGTATGTGTATATTTTGCATTTTGTTGTGTAAATACTTATCTAATATAAAAGTTTTGTTGTAAAAATAGTAGTAAATATGTATATATAAATAATGTATTGTAATATTTTTAGAAATAAATTACTTAATACAGGAAATAAAATTTATTTTCATATGATACAAAGAAATATTAGAAAAAACCAATGAGTGATTTTTTCCTTATTAATTGCTGTGTCTAATATGACATGATAAAATTTAATGGTCCTCTTGTTAAATTTTATTAATAAATTATTGTATTCACATCTAATTCTAATAAAAAATTTGCATTAAAATTTCTTAATACCACATAATTGTAAAGGTTGGCCTGGGGAAAAATTTCTACTCAGTACGTCATAAAATAAGAAACTTTTCTAAGTAACTCTTTTCGTTAGGGCGAAAATTAGTATCATGTATGTTTCTTCATCTATCTTATAACTTATTAAATTCACTAAGAATTATATAAAGCAATGAAATCAAGACTGAAGTCTCGGGCAAGAAATTGCACACAAGATTAAAAGAACCTGCTTCAGTCCCTTGATATAAAATGTACTTCTTTAACTGCATACATTAATTAGTTATAAATTTGATATATAGTAATGTCAATTTTAAATTCCAAGGAAAAAGTTATCGATGTTAATAATCATTAATCAAAAAAGTCAATTTATTAATTTGTGCTTGTACATTAAAAAATACAAAATACGGAATTCAAATTCATAACTAATTATACTTCTATACTAATGGTTTGAATGCCAGAAATTCGAATGAGTAGGCAGAGTGACGCGTTCCCGCATTTTAAATAGTGATCTCTGATTGGTCGAAAGTTACCATGCTACCTATCTTACTTTACAAACCTTGGATTAAGCTATCCTTTTCAGTTTATTATCCTTGCAGCGAAACCCAAGGTTTGTAAAGTAAGATAGGTAGCATGGTAACTTTCGACCAATCAGAGATCACTATTTAAAATGCGGGAACGCGTCACCCTGCCTACTCATTCGAATTTCTGGCATTCAAACCATTAGTATAGAAGTATAATTAGTTATGAATTTGAATTCCGTATTTTGTATTTTTTAATGTACAAGCACAAATTAATAAATTGACTTTTTTGATTAATGATTATTAACATCGATAACTTTTTCCTTGGAATTTAAAATTGACATTACTATATATCAAATTTATAACTAATTAATGTATGCAGTTAAAGAAGTACATTTTATATCAAGGGACTGAAGCATGTTCTTTTAATCTTGTGTGCAATTTCTTGCCCGAGACTTCAGTCTTGATTTCATTGCTTTATATAATTCTTAGCGAATTTAATAAGTTATAAGATAGATGAAGAAACATACATGATACTAATTTTCGCCCTAACGAAAAGAGTTACTTAGAAAAGTTTCTTATTTTGTGACGTACTGAGTAGAAATTTTTCCCCAGGCCAACCTTTACAATTATGCGGTATTAAGAAATTTTAATGCAAATTTTTTATTAGAATTAGATGTGAATACAATAATTTATTAATAAAATTTAACAAGAGGACCATTAAATTTTATCATGTCATATTAGACACAGCAATTAATAAGGTTTGGTAAGGTCATTGGTTTTTTCTAATATTTCTTTGTATCATATGAAAATAAATTTTATTTCCTGTATTAAGTAATTTATTTCTAAAAATATTACAATACATTATTTATATATACATATTTACTACTATTTTTACAACAAAACTTTTATATTAGATAAGTATTTACACAACAAAATGCAAAATATACACATACCTATATTTTTACATGTACTATTGCAATCGAATTAAAGTAATCGATTTTTTATCTAGTATTTTTTTCAAAAAAGTCTGTTGTAAATAGGGCTTCTTACGTCAGTTATGTCAATTAAATTATTTTGATAACAAATCATTTGTGGGGTGGATTTTAGTTCTTTATCAGTGTTATATACGGGGTTTTAGGACAAAGAAACACTGATGAGGTTGGAGGCTTTTTAATGATGACACTATTTGTACATTCATCAAAGCCTATTTTAACACAACATAATGGGGCGAGCATGGGTGCGTCTTTACTATGTACATACTTCGATATGCGATGTAAAGCAACGTTAGGCATGGTTAGTAGTTGGATTGGTGACCGTTCCAACGAAGACCACGTCCTCGCCTCACCCATCTTCCAGCGGCTTGTATATCAGTGTATGCGCGGAAGCTATACAACCTTAGGCGAGGGTTGTATAGAAGATATACCATCCTTCGGAGGGGATGTAAAGCCGTCGGTCCCTTGTCTATTAAATGTTAGGCAAGTAAAAGATCCCTACTCTTCTTAAGGGAAGAGGTTCGGCAAAATTCCTGGTTGGGGGTAGCTCGTCTACAGGCGTCGGTGTTAGGCCTCAGTAGCGGAAATAGGCCGACGTTAAATAAATGTATAAAAAAAAAAAAAAAAAAAAAAAACACAACATAATGCGAAGATCAGATCCCTCAGGTTAAAACGTAACGGGACCTTCTCGCTTCATCGCTTGCCCATCGACTGCCGGAATCTCCTGTAGCTTTCCGGTCATGCGCCATACATCACAATCAGTTAACAATTTTTTTTATTTTTTTTTGATAATTTTTTTTGTAAGGGTTCAGAGGATTTTCTTTTCCTTATATTTGCGTCTTTCTTCATTCCTTCGCTCTTCTGATTTAGAAACTTAATTCTAATAAACTCCCTCAATCGACAAAATGACTTGATTAAATCCACAGGTACTTCGATATTCTTGACTTTTCGTGCAACGTAATGTGTTGTACGTTTCACAATATTTTTTCTTTCATTAAACGTGTCCTTGTGGAAGCGGTTAAAAATTTTTTCCATTTTTTGGACTTTAGTCCACTCCGTAGATGACTGCATTAAACCTCCAAATGAAAGACTCTGCAACCAGGATGGCATACTGTAGGAATGCAAATTTTGTGCTTCCTGCGTTTTGTATGAATACTGACCAAGATGAGGATAATCTTTAAGGTGTTTTTTAGCCATGTATCCTGCTATATAAATTAATCCGTCTTTCTCAGAGGTTGTGGTGTCAGACATTTGTGATGAAGTGCTACTAAAACTATCACTACCATCTCCGATATCTTCCAATAATAATTGTGGTTGTTCTTCAATTACTAAATTAAAAATTTTTGCCTGTTTTAAAGCTCCCGCCACTAGGTATTCCTTTTTTTCACATTCTCTAGGCATTGTGACATTACTGTGTATTTGAACAATACCTGGATTTTTTCCTAATAATATCATCCTAATTCTGTAGAGCGCATTTAAAGGTGATGGATGATCATGAAGGCCCCCTCTAGTCCTCAACTAAAAATTCAGAAGATTATTTTACTTTTACTACATGTATGTTTTATCAACTTACCTGAGAAAAAAAGTTTTCCAGACAATCTTGGTTCAGTCGATGCGTTAGTAAATATGTTATTTTTAGTTCTTCTTTAAGGAGTTTAAATAAATTTATAAGAGAAGTAATGGAAATTATTACACCTTTTTGAAAAATTTGTAGAGACTTCTTTCCTACACATAACATGTTTTCTATTGTGGTTTTCATTTCATCCAGAACCTGGACTTGGTATTCTAAATGAAGACCATATGGTTTTTTTGTAGGAATAGTTGCTGAGGGTGTGTAGCTATTCATAATATCGAACCAATCATTGACTAATTGGAAGAAATTACCAACATCTTTTGATAATTTTTTATTTTCGCCAGGCAAATACTGTTTTAATGAAGTAGCAGTAGTGTTAGACAATAGCTGTGCAGCAAGCTTCACATTTTGTCTCTGAGTTTTTTCACAATTTAAATGTAAATCAGACAATTTATGACATGAACTAATTTCCCCTTGAGTACTTTTGATTAAAGACGTTACTGGATCTTTATTAATGAATGTACCATTATTTAAAATAAAACCAGTATCAACAAACCAGTTTCTAATAAGTTTAAGAAGATGTGGTGCATCGGCAAAAAAAAATATTGGGCTTCCTGTTACAGGATGGATTGTAGAGGTATTTGAAATGCTAATATTTAGTTCTTTCCAAAGGCCTTGATTTCCACCACCACAATCAGACACACATGCCACTACATTATAATTAATTTCATGTACTCGAGTTATGACATTTTCAAGTAACTCCTTTGTTATTTTCTGGTCAAAAGCTATGTATACAAGTTGTTTCCAATTATCAAAAAGTCCTCTGGCCATTATAACCTGCATATATGAATTTGGACCAACGATTTCATCAGCCTTTTGGTCATACTCATATAAAGACGATATCTTTATTTCATCGAAAGATAAAATGGTAGCCCTCGAACAATTGTTTTTGGATATTTTAAAGTTTCTCTTAAATACACATAACTTCGCTTACTAAAGTATCTCAAAGTGAAAGCCCTTGACAATTCTTCTTGCGTCCACCGCGCTTTGGTCTTCTTCTTTAGAGCTATTTCCACTTGGTTTGATGTTAGAAAGTCTTTGAAAGCCATCTTAACCTTATTTTCGAAGTTCAAACCTGCTTCTTTTAGTAGTTTTTCTACTTCACATAATTTTTGTTTTAATATCGTTTCGTTGGCTTCCATTGTTTGAATTTTAATCTTTAAAAGTTCATTTTCTTCCTGTATTTTTTGAAGTTCTTGTTTTAAGTTATCTTCTACCAATTTATTATGTGAAATATCGCGAAGAACTTCATAATCCGTTGCTACATTTGCAGGAACGTTCTCCATTTCTGCTGGAGTTATGGTATGGGGTTTATCAAGATGACTACGGCTGAATATCAATTTTTCTATCATTTCCTTTTTTTCTTTTTCCTGGATTCTCTTGGTTCTCTCAGTTATCTTAGGTGCAACATTTTCTAATCCAGAAAGCAGATACAATGAAGGTATTGCTGAAAATAAAAAATAGTATAAATTTCTCAATTATTCTAATCATTATCATAAACATTAGAAATTGAAATACAGGTTAATTTTATTTTAAACATCACAAAATATAAATTTAGGTCATTAAAATTTTCATTCAAGAGAAAAAAAAATTAACTTTAAAAAGTACATAGGTACTGATAATAATAATCAACACAAAAATGTACCTATCATAAATCTGAAAGTCTAGGAAATTGAAAAAGTAAATTATAACTTATTAGATACTGTATGATATAACGATATCAGCGAGGAAGTAGAAACGTGTTCATCAATATATTACTTACCAGTTTTTTTTAACTTCTTAGGATGAGTACCCATTAATTTGGCTTTCATGGCATCTTCATAGTCTTCGATCGTAAAATGCTTACTGCAAACTCTCTTATTTTTAACAAAAAATTGGTCTTTTCTGTGACATTTTCTAATCCATTGCTTCTTTATTAGAGGGTCTTTAGGGAAGGAAAAAACATCAACATCTCACCACTCTCTTTTGCCTTTTTTGAGTTGTTTTTGCAAACAGCTACACTACAAACCTTTCCTCCAGCCATCTAATAATTGTATGTAACATTGTTATTTGTTATTATTATGAACGGAAAATAATAAAAACTGTTTACCTTAAAATTATTTCTGTAAATACACAGGTTACAAACTTCTATATACTATGAGTCTATTCTCTTTAACAGTAATAATTGTCAATTAGATTATACACTAAATAACTATAACTGCACGATTATAAACACAAAAACAACAAATATTTCGAAATAACTCAACAAATAAGCGCAACGTCTCAAAAAATGCATACATACAATTAAGTTTTATCGTTTTATCAGGCACGATGACGCGCAAGATGGCCGCCTTTATCGTATGCTCCATTCCGTTCAAGTTACCATGCTACCTATTGTTACGTGCTTACAGTTTTCAGTAAACACTCTGTGGATTCAAATAACTTGCAACAAGAATTTTCACTAACCACTATTTTATTTATCACTAAAATTACACTAGTAAATATTTAAAAATCACACAACTAATGGTAACTTAATCTAATATAAATTCACTACTTTTAAAACACTATGTACTTTACTTTTCTTCCTAAACTTGTCAACTCTTGTCTAACCTAAAAACTTTCACTGAACTGAACTCTTCTTTATACTTCACTAAACTGTACTGTTCCCCCATCTGCTGGATTCACCTCTTTATATACACCCATAGAAATGTACCAGAACACAATATTCTGGAACCCTCCATAGTTTTCTACTATGTACTAGATGATTGTTCGTCAATTGGCTCATAGACGGCGCCACCCTACTAGTCAGGGAAGTAACTAAGCTTCTGAGGAAAACTTTGAACATGAACTTAATCACATCTTTCCCCGTTAGAGGGCAGCACATAACACTGCCCCCTCCTTAAGCCTGAACGTCCCAGTCAGGCAATTCAGTTTCCCCAACATACTTCATATTTCGCCAACCTATCCAAGTGCACGATCTTCATCTTGGACTTCTTACTACGTTGAATTCGGTAAACAACGTCATTGATTCGAGTGATGACTGAATACGGTCCTTCCCAGGGTGGGTGAAGCTTCGGAGATCTTCCCTTCTTTCGCTGTGGGTTATATAGCCAAACCAGATCGCCCTCCTGGAATCCTGCTGACGTCCCCTTTCGGTCATAGCGAGCCTTCATTCTGTCACTAGCTATGCTAACTTGGTTTCGAACCAACTCGTGGACATTCCTCAGCTGTTGACTAACTTCGTCTGCATAGTCATTCACGGACAGTGGCTTCTTATCTGGTGTACCAAACATCAAATCACATGGCAGTCTGATCTCGTGCCCAAATATTACACGAGCCGGTGTCTGTTTAGTAGTCTCATGAATGGCAGCCCTGTATGCCATTAAGAAAAATGGTATATGCCGATCCCAATCTCGCTGGTTCTTGTGAACTACCTTAGAAAGATGTTCCTTCATGGTTTTATTATGTCGTTCCACCATTCCATCTGACTGGGGATAAAGAGGGGTTGTCCGAGTCTTGTGAATGCCCAGCAACTCACAAATTTTCTGAAATACCCCGACTCAAAGTTTCTCCCTTGATCGGAATGTAGCGCCAGGGGTACACCAAATCGGCATACAAGGTTATCCGCCAGAACTTGAGCAACAGTAACTGCTTCCTGATTCGGAATGGCATAGGCTTCCGGCCATTTACTAAAATAGTCCATAGCGACCAGGATGTATTTATTCCCATCATCTGTCACTGGGAATGGGCCCGCTACATCTATAGCAATCCTCTCAAAAGGAGCTCCGACGTTATATTGCTTCATTTGGCCCCTGCTCTTCGTCTGTGGCCCTTTGGTGGCTGCACAAACCTTGCATTTGCGGCACCAAGCCTCCACATCTTGACGGCTATTGATCCAATAAAATCGTTCCCGTACTTTAGCCAGTGTCTTATTCATACCAAAATGTCCCCCGGATACTCCATCATGTATTTCCTGAAGTACTTTTGGGATCCGACAGCTGGGTATCACCGGACGCATGGTAACTTCCTTCCCATCTGGACTTTCCCATGCTCTCTTTAATAGCCCATCTACAACCTTAAGGGAGTCCCATTGTGCCCACAATGCCTTCAGCTCCACACTTTTGTCCGAAACATCCTTCCATTCCGGTCGCGTTCCTTTTTCTTTTGCCCTTAATATAGGATCAATTACGCTGTCATCCATTTGTTCTCGTCTTAGAACTTCCTTTGTAAAATCATCTGGAACATCTACCTGAACTGTGTTTACTATTACCGTGCCCTGTGCTTTTTCAACACGATAGCAGTGCTTACAATCATCTTTGCACGGCCTTCTTGACAGAGCATCTGCATTTTTATGGGATTTTCCAGGTCGGTGTTCGATTGTGAGGTCATATTGCTGCAGTCTTTCTATCCAGCGAGCCAGTTGACCTTCTGGGGTTTTCAGCTGCAGTAGCCATTTTAATGCAGCATGGTCGGTCCTGATTTTGAAATGTTAGCCATAGAGGTACTTGTGAAAATGGTCCACGGATTTAACAATGGCCAATAGTTCCTTCCTTGTTACACAATAATTCCTCTCTGGTTTGGACAGTACCTTACTGAAATACTCGATTACTTTTTCCTCTCCATTTTGGACTTGAGATAGTACACATCCAATTGCGGAGTTGCTAGCATCCGTGTCAAGAATATAGAGGCCTTTTTGTTGGGGATATGCTAGCACAGGACTACTGCATAACGCTGCTTTCAGCTTCTTCCATGATGTTTCACACTCCGGTGTCCACTGATATTTAACTTTCTCCTCCGTTAGCTGGTGTAGTGGCTTTGCTATATCCGCAAATCCTTCCACAAAACGTCTATAGTAAGTGCAGAGGCCAAGAAAGCTTCGTAATTCGTGTACATTTGAAGGTCTTGGCCAATCACGCACGGCAGAGATCTTGTCCGGGTCTGTCTGTATTCCCTCCGAAGATACGACATGTCCAAGGAATTTCACTTCTTTTTGGAATAGTAGACACTTCTTTGGATTCAACTTTAGGTGTGCATTTCTGATTCTCCCAAATACTTCTTGAAGATTTTCCAAATGTTCCCTGAAGTTTCGTCCCATAACCATTACGTCATCAAGATAAACTAAGCACGTCTTCCAAGTTAGTCCTCGGAGTACAAATTCCATCACTCTTTCAAAACTAGCTGGCGCATTGCAAAGTCCAAAAGGCATCACGGTGAATTGATATAGACCACTACCTGTTGAGAAGGCAGTCTTTTCCTTGTCATCAGGGTGAAGTCCTACCTGCCAATCCCCACTTCGAAGATCTAGAGTTGAGAACCATCGTGACCCTGCCAGCGTACTTAATGTATCGTCAATTCGTGGTAGTGGATAGCTGTCTTTCTTTGTAACATCATTCAGCTTCCGGTAGTCGACACAAAATCTCAAAGTTCCGTCCTTCTTGGCAACTAAAACTACCGGTGATGACCAGGGACTGATGGTTGATTCCTCAATTACTCCATCTTGTAGCATCTTTTGAACCATCGCAGCAGCTTCTTCCTGTTTAGCTAGTGGCAACCTCCTAGGTTATTGGCGGATTGCGGCTGAATCACCAGTGTCTATCCGATGCTGCACTATATTAGTTTTCGTGAGGATGTCTGTGTTTTTGGCAAATACCGTACTTTCTTTCTCCAAAAACTTGATTGCCTCTCTACGTTCATCCTCAGATAGGTGTTCAAACTGGGAACTCAACAAAGTCACAACTTCCCTGTCTACACTGGTTGGCGAACATTTCTCCCCTTGTTCCTCGCACCTTGCTATCCACTGGACTGGTTCGTAGAATCCTATTGCCTCGCCTTCCTTGAAAGTCACCGAGTGGGAATTTAAATTAGCCACTCTAATTGGAATTTTGTCTTTTGTCCGGGTTAGAGTTCTTGCTAAGACTACGTTTTCTGTCTTAATTGAATCATCTTTTTCAACAAGGCCAACACGGTATCCACCAGAGTTTCCTTCCAAAATGGCCTCGATTATTTGTTCTGAACGGGCAGGAATCTTGATTGTCTGAGCCGTCAGTAGCCTCACTTTTTGAAATCGGTCATTTGCTGTTGACAAAATAAATTCTTCATTTCCAATCTTTAGAGCTCGTTCTACCACGTCAAGTATAAATTGATCTTGTACTCCCATAACATCCAGCCCCAAAATGAAATCATCAGTGATATCAGCCACGATAACCATATGACTAAAGCACAGGCGTCCAAACTGCAGATCTAGGTCAACTTCTCCATGAACCCTTACCCTGTCTCCTGTGGCTGTTCGAACGACCAATCCATTTTGGCTTTTATCGACTTTTATTCCTGATATAAATCCGGGCCGCACTATTGACGACGTGGCACCTGTGTCGATAGTGAAGATACATCTCCTTTTGTTTATATAGCCATCCAAAAGCAGACTACTCGGGACTCTTCTAATCTGGGAAACCCGTATCTCTCTGGGGGCACCGTGTTCACCAGCCAGCACAGCCCCCAAGGTGCTGGCTATCTTTAGTTTTCCTGCGGCTCTTCAGTCATTGCGGCATTTACTCTCTCAGGGCTCCGCTGCCGACAGTTTCGCTTAATATGCCCTGGTTTGCCGCACTTATAACACCGAATCACCTTCCTTGACTGTTCATCGCTCTGTTCTCTTTCCTGCTTCCTTGGAGCATCTGGTTTTGTCATCAACTGGCTTATCATTTTGTGCATATCAGCCATCAAAGATTCCATATTTGATTTTTCTAAACGGTCCTCTTCTTCTACCTTCATGGTTCGTACTCTCGGACGTGCAGTCTCTTTGTAAGCGGCTTCAACCTCGAGGGCATGGATCAAGGCTTCTCTACCGGTCTTATCTCGGGATAATCTAAGGACTCGCCTGATCTCCTCATCTCTTATGCCATCGTTGAAAGTACCAACTGTTAATTGTTCCTGGAATTCTTTGGGTGCATCCGGGTAAGCCAGGTATGACAGTCGCTCAACAGCTGCTTCAAAATCTTGTAAACTTTCCCCAGCCTTTTGTGTGCGTGATTTGAGCTGAGTCCTGTATACTTGGGCGAGGTGTTGGTTGCCATATCTTAGATCTAGTGCAGCTTCCAAAACTTTAAAATCTCGTTGCTGCGTCACTGGGATACTCTGAAGCAACTCTGAGGCTTGGCCCTTTAATGCTAGCACCAATGCCATAGCTTTGTCTTCATTACTCCAATTGTTTGCGTATGCCGCTGCCTCAAATTGTCTTTTGTAGGTTGACCAAGAAGTTTGACCATCAAAGGAAGGCGGTTGTAATCGAGGACCTGATGATGATAATACCAGCTGGCCTCCTTGTTCTCTTAACAGTCGCTTAAGTCGCTCTACCTCTCCTTCAACTGCACGAAATTTTCCTTCTATATCAGTAACTTTCCCTTCGACGCCAGTAACTTTTCCTTTGACTTCATTTACTTCCTCTTCAACCTTATTTACTTTTCCTTTGACATCACTTACTTCTTCTTCAACAGCAGTCACTTTTCCTTCGACGCCAGTCACTTTTTGTTCAACTTTATCTACTTTTTCCTTGACCTCATTAGTGGCTGACAGGATAGCATCTTATTGCCCTTGTATAATTTTCCTTAATTTTTCTTTCTCTTCTAGACGTCGTTTTTCTTGGTTCTTCTTTTTCTTCCCGACGTCGTCTTTCTTGTACTTCTTTTTCTTCCAGACGTCGTCTTTCTTGTTCTTCTTTTTCTTCTAGTTTTTCTTTCTGACGTCGTCTTTCTTGCTCTTCTTGACGTCTTTCTTGTTCTTCTAGCATCATTTTGCGTGATTTTGCTAAATGCAGCTAACATGTCTTGCATTTGCTTTTCAACGGCCATGCTTCTTGTTTCCATTCAAAAACTAACAAACAACACTAACAAGTCTTATTTAAAGTCTATATCTGGTATACGTCAAATATGTCCACAAAATTCAGAATAGAATGTTCTATAAATTTTCTCACACTAGCACTTGTCTAATGTCTATATCACTTTCCAGTTCGACTCACTTCACTATCTCCAGTGGTTTCCAAATAGAACACTATGGAACTTCGTCGAATTCTTCAGAAATTCTGTTGCAATTCCGCTTCTGACACCAATTGTTACGTGCTTACAGTTTTCAGTAAACACTCTGTGGATTCAAATAACTTGCAACAAGAATGTTCACTAACCACTATTTTATTTATCACTAAAATTACACTAGTAAATATTTAAAAATCACACAACTAATAGTAACTTAATCTAATATAAATTCACTACTTTTAAAACACTATGTACTTTACTTTTCTTCCTAAACTTGTCAACTCTTGTCTAACCTAAAAACTTTCACTGAATTGAACTCTTCTTTATACTTCACTAAACTGTACTGTTCCCCCATCTGCTGGATTCACCTCTTTATATACGCCCATAGAAATGTACCAGAACACAATATTCTGGAACCCTCCATAGTTTTCTACTATGTACTAGATGACTGTTCGTCAATTGGCTCATAGACGGCGCCACCCTACTAGTCAGGGAAGTAACTAAGCTTCTGAGGAAAACTTTGAACATGAACTTAATCACATCTTTCCCCGTTAGAGGGCAGCACATAACACTATCTTACTTTACAAACCTTGAGCGAAACCACCCACCACGGAGCAATCGGTCAGGATGACGCACACTAGTCTGTCTACTGTCAAACCAAAAATCGGATGTCGAGTCTAATCGGAGGAGTTCGTCCCATTGCCCCCACCTTAAAAAAATTGGCGACGCAAGCGACACTCATCATCCGACAAGCCTCGCGAATATAAGTTACTTTTGTATTTAAGCAGAAATAAAATTATTTAGCTGTGATTTTGTGTTCTGTGTTTTAATATTTGCTAAATTTTTATAACGGGTTTAATGTCATTCTCAATTTGTATCATATGATATATGATATAAATTGAGAATGACATTAAACAACAATTTAAAAGTTATATTTAAACTTTCAAATTGTTTAAATTTCCCAATTTCTGAGAGTTTCCCAATCTGTTATTCGTAGAAATGAGCTAAATTGATAAAAAGAATGAGGAACAATCCGAACCAGTTCCTAATACATCCAATAGATGACGCCATGCGTACTCGGTTTAATATCATTCTCAACTTGTATCATATATAACGTTTAAATTTCCCGATTTCCGAGAATTTCCCAATCTCTTATTTGTAGAAATGAGCCAAATTGATAAAAATGATTACGATAGTTGGTCCTTAAGTCGTTTAAAAACGGAGCTGAGAAAGAGAGGTGCTAAAGTACATGGAAAAAAGCTGAATTGGTTGAACCCTATTAGGGTTTTCCCATTAATTTTATTTTAACAATTTGTGTCGTGAAAATGATATAATAAAACATATTATTAATTTACAACAATTTAATTTTCTAATAAGAATTATTTCTAAGAAAATATCGTTAAAACAACTTGCTGATAATTTCACTGCTTTTTAAATTTTTACGCGCCAGAATTACGTATCTACCCGAAAAACCAATGAGATTATGGATATAATTAGTTTGTAATAGCTTCTAACTGTGTGTTAAAGAAAGCTTTCCTCTAAAACTTCTCAGAATTTCAATGTGTAATGCTTGTACTGTGGCTGTGATTGGTCTAAAGCAATGGACGTGTAAATATTGGCCAATCAGAATCCAGATAAATGCCGCACAAGTTATTCGTGAAAGCGTCGACGTTAATATTTTGTACTGTAGTTTAGGTTTAACCTTCACCGACATTACACATAGATGATTAACCTAAAACGTTAAATTTATATTTTTATGTTTGTATTGTTTGGAGTGAAAATATTAGTTTATCAGTTTCTGGTTTATGTTTTGGTGGATCAGTTCAATTACTTAGGCAACGTTGTTAATGACAAAGCAAACATGGATAGCGAGATTCGCAATAGAATTAACGCTGCATCTAGAGCACTCTGGGGACTTAGAGAGAGAGTATTTGACAACCACGACCTTGCTTTGTCAACGAAAATGGCTGTCTACAGAGCAGTTGTCATTCCAACACTGCTATATGGATGTGAAAGCTGGGTCACTTACCGTCGTCATGTGAAAGAATTAGAACGTTTTCAGCAAAGACACCTCAGAAGTATGATGAAAATCCGTTGGTTCCATCACATATCAAACGTGGAAGTACTCAGGAGAGCAAACAGCCTTCCAATTGAGGTGCTTATTTCAAGAGCACGCCTAAGATGGGCAGGTCACGTTCATCGTATGCATGATAACCGCCTTCCTAAATGTACACTTTATGGTGAATTGCTAAGCGGTAGAAGAAGGCGTGGCGGTCAACGAAAGAGGTTCAAAGATGCTCTCCATGAAAATCTAAAATCCTGCGGTATTGCAGACGAGCAATGGGAACAACTTGCAGCGGACAGAACCGAATGGCGAGGGGTTGTGGCCAGCTATCAAGGAAATGTTGCTGCAAGAAGGCCGAATCCAAGACCTAACCAGGTCTATGTTTGTCCTGACTACGGTCGACATGTGCTCTCCCGAATTGGCCTCTATAGCCATAGTCGTGTGCACCGTAGATGAATGGGAATTACAATAGACTACACCTTTTACTTGTTTCTTATTGTACAAAATTTATCGACTGTAACATTTTTATACTCGGACTCGAGTAACGGCTAATAATAATAATAATATGTTTTATTAATTCTACAATCAAAATGGAATCAAGTGGAAGAGGGATATGTTAAAGGTGCCGCTGATAATTTACCTAAAGTAGAAAAGTGCTGAGTGCTGTCAATAAATAGAGGTTATGTTATATTAACAGAGACCAAGATTAATAAACAATCTTGATTGGATTTCAGGGTGTTGACGTCACAACGCGCCAATTTATGGCTGTTTAAAATGAACCCAATATTTTTCAAACTTCAAGTTTTTTTTTTTATTACTATTAGTAAAATTAATAAGATAATAAATATGCCATAAATCATTTTTTTTCGTGAGTTAAGTATTTCAGCAAATTTTTTTTTTTGGGAAAACCCTATTACATTTATGAACTTGTTGAATTTTTTGTTTATTAATCCCCTTTTATTCTAGATAATCAATTATGACGATATTCTAGTTAGTACACACTTGAAAATGAAGATATAGATCACAGACTCTCTGCTCTGCTCTGTGATATAGATTACAATTTTAAAACACCAGATTTATCATATACAGTTGTCAGAAACGGTCGTTTCTAGGAAATAATGTCCTACTGTGTTAGAGAACTTTTTTACACAGCAACAAGTTTTCATTTTAAATCCTAATTATTAAATTTGTTTATTCAAAGACATATTTGTTCGTATTGACATTGACGAACAAACAACCGAGCAACCGAGTACAGCCGGTGCACCCTGATGGATAAAATAAAAGAGAATGTTGCCCATTACGGAAAAATTATATGTACAAATGTTTCTGAACGGAACTGAATTCTGAACAAGAATAAACTAAACGCTTTTACTTTTTTACATAACCTCACTTGAACATATGTGATACTCAAAATGGTGGTAAATAAGTGTTATTCATGAAGACGAATTTAGAGACAAACATACCTCCTGTGGTGTAAACCCATAAAATTTTTATATTCTAAAAGGAACAATATAAGCATTATATTTTTTTGATAAATGTTATTTTAAGGTGATATTTATAAATATAGGTTTGATGTGTTATTATTAATAGATTTGCGTACTACACAGTGTCTCATTGATTTTAAGTTTCCGTCGAAAAATAAACCAAATATTTGTTCCACATTAAGTAACATAAAATGTCCACTTCTTTGTGTAAATCTTCTGTTCTACGGATCTATCAAGAAGTCATCGACGATGTTATATCAGGAGTAAGAGAACTTTTTGTGGAAGATGGTGTAGATGAACAAGTGCTACAAGAATTGAAACAAACATGGGAAACTAAGTTGATGAGTAGTAAAGCAGTACAGAATGAACAGGATGATAAATTAAAGAAAACAGAACATGTGGCAAGTAATGGCTTTCCTAAGGTTGTAAACCAATTGCAGCAAATTGCTCAACAACCGCAGCAACTGCAATCGCAAATTCCACAAATCGTTGAAACTAAGTTGGTACCGATTCAAATAACGCTTCCTCCACAACCTGGAACTGATGGTGGTCAAAGGGTATTGACGATACAAGTACCTGCATCTGCCTTACAAGGAAATCAACTGCAGAAGGTTTTAACGGGTCCTGTGATAACAGCTACAATGGGGTTACCGGCAAATATTGCCTCATCCCTCCTTCAACAACATGTTAATGCTGCTTTTAATAGTCAACAGCAGACTGTGACAATTGTGAATAAAAATGTAATACAGACTGATGGACATCAAGATTCAGATTCAGATGAGGAAATTAGCATAGAATTTATAATTTCCAGTAGCAAAAAGAAACGAAAAGGTTAGTACAATTTAATCTAACTCATAATTAACCTCCTAGCTGGTTTTAGACGTCGGTGACTAATGAGGGAACATGTTAATTTTGTGTCCTCTACCATTAAGTATAAAAAGTCTCCTTTTTTTAGTAGGTAATACTAAAGGAGAACGGAAACCTCGAATTTTTGCGTGATTTTTTCAGGATACCCTATTTTGGGGTCGTAGAACACGAATCTGAAATTAGTTTTGCGTTCATACGAACCGTTTCTCAAAAAAAAATTTTGAAAATTTTTCTTATGACGCACTTTTTCATGCACTAATTTATACACCAACAGCATTTGTATATCGTCTTTTTCCTTATTAAGATCACACTATGTCCTTTATAGAACAATAAACCCTTCACTTATGGCAGAAAACTCACTTTCTTTTGTATAAAAATCAGAATTTTATTCACAGAAACTGTATTAGTAGATGAACCTCCATCTGTCATTTGATTACATATATTCGCATGCGTTGTTTGCGCATGTGTAAGGTTTGGTGTCTAAAGGCACCTTATTAAATCTAGGGCAGACGGCGCTAAGTACACACATTCTCGCCTTGAAGGGCCGTTTGCCCCAGATTTAATAAGATGCTAAGTACTATTATATATCCCTTGCCCTTCAAGACACTTTCGAAGCGTCGACGGGCGCGAACGTGTCTTGAAGGGCAAGAGATATATAATAGTACTTTAGCACCTTATTAAATCTGAGGTAGATGGCGTTAAAGCATTATTTATGAACATAAATCAAGACACGTTCGCGCCCGTCGACGCTTCGAAAGTGTCTTAAAGGGCAAGGGATATATAATAGTACATAGCATCTTATTAATAATAATAATAATAATAATAATAATAATTTTATTAGTCATAAAAATTACACCGTGGTGTTTTGACATGTCGTAGTGAAAAAACTAAATTATAAAATATAAAAATAAATATATGTGTAAACATACCTCAACATTAATATATATAGTATATTTTAGGATATGGTCCTAAAAAAGTCAGCACTAACCTAGTAACAACATATAGATAAAAATAAAATATAAAATAAGATATATGCATGCAGTAGAAGTATAAAACAGAACATTAAAATAATTAGACATGACAAATGACAACCTAGGAATTGTAACACTGTACAATAGGTTATAGGTTTACCTATAATTAAAGTCTGACAAGTTGTAGTACGCATTGGCCAAAAGGTGTAGTTTTAATTTTATTCTAAACTTATTCAATGGTAACTCTTTAATATCTTTTGGAAGAGAGTTGAATAATTTGATTCCAATGTTAGCTCGTTTTGTATATGTCAACCTCTGGTGCGGTGTTTGTAAGTTGTTTATATGTCGAGTGTTGTATTCATGATTTTCACCATTCTTAGTGTATTCGTTTAAATGTACCTTTATGTGAATTAAATGACAATAAATAATTTCTGATGGTAGGGTCATTATGTTAAATTTTATGAACCATGGTTTACAACTTTCGAGTTGATTCACACCCGCTAAAGTTCTGATAGCTCTTTTTTGAACAATAAAAACACTTTGAACTTGGTTAGATGTACCCCAGTTGATCAGACCATATGTCATTACACTATGAAATAGTGCATGATAAGCAATAAGTGCAGCGTCTAAGTTCACCCTGTGTTTAATCTGTCTAATGGCATATAATTTTTTTGATAATTTTGAGTTTAATTCGTTTATATGTGAATGCCAAGTTAAGCCACTATCCAAAGTTAGGCCTAAGAATTTTACAGTTTCTGAGGTAATATTCTTCGTAGAGAAGAGTATTGTCTTTGTTTTGTTAGTATTTAAGCATAACTTATTTGCATTAAACCAGTCAGAGGCTTTATTTATGATATCAATTTTGGAGTCGGCAACATTACTGCCAGTATCCTTCAATTGTCTCGCAAAAGTGGTATCATCAGCAAAAAGAACCATGAATATTGACATTACATCCGGTAAGTCGTTTATATATATTAAAAATAATAGTGGCCCCAATACACTACCCTGCGGAACGCCGTGTTGTACTGGCAATATGTTACTAAGTTTGTCCTTGCAAAACACACATTGATATCTGTTCGATAAATAAGATGCCATTAGATTAAGTGGCACACCTCTAAAACCATAAAATTCTAATTTGTTGAGTAGGATATCTTTGGAAACGCAATCGAACGCTTTACTCAAATCCAGGAAAAATACCAACGTAGAGTTCCAGTTTTCAAAGCCGTCACTAATAAAATTAACAAGTTCCCACACTCCCATTGACGTGTTTTTACCCTTTCTGAATCCAAATTGTCTGTCCGTGAAGATGTTATGCGACTCAAAATAATTAATTACTCTTATAGCTATAATTTTTTCACATATGTTGGCTAAGATTGGAAGTAACGCTATTGGTCTATAATTAGATAAATCCTCAGTATCACCAGACTTCAGTAAAGGGATTTGGGATTTGGAAATATGCCTTTTACAATTATAAGATTAATTATATAAGTTATTGGCACTGACAAAGACATTAGGTTTTCCATATACATATCCACTGAGTGGTTGTACAGGTCAGTACTTTGAGAATGATCTTAAAATATCTTGCACCTCAAGCTCCTCGACGGGATACAGAAATATTGACCCATTACTCCTATTGCCACTATTGTGTAAATATCTCATATAGGTTGAATTAGATTTCGGTACATTACTTAATAATTTGCCAGCTATTTCTGTAAAAAAGGTATTGAACTCATCCCGGGATATTGAATTATTTTCTATTTTATTTTTGAATTTACCGGTATTTTTGTTGATAATCTTCCAAATTGTTTTATGTCTGTTATTTGATTCAAGTATTTCCTTGTTTGTTTGCTCTTTTTTTAATTTAATGATAAGTTGTTCATAATCATATTTTTTTTGTTTTAATTCGTCTCTTAATTTTTCACAATTATTTGGTAACATATTTACGATACTATTAAGTCGATTAATTTCTCTTTTTTTGGATATTACCTCAGGATTTAAAAAAACTGTATTATTAATGTTATGTTTGATTTTAACAGAAATTTGAGGAAAGGATAAATCATGATAATAGTAAATTGTGTTATAAAAGATGTCAACAGCTTTATCTAAATTTTGTTCATTGTACAATTCTGCCCAGTCTTCAGAAATTAAGTAATTAGAAAATCGTAATCTATTTTCCGCGCTTCTGTTGAATACAGTTTTATACACTGAGTCTGTTTTTTTTGGTTTATCTATAAATTTAATTATTTGAGATTTATGATCAGAAAGTAGATAATCTATTACAATAGCGTCAGTGATTTCAAAATTGACAAAAATATTATCAATACATGTGTGAGATTTTCCTTGTACTCTAGTGGGCTCTGAAATACATTTTTCCAAACCGAAAGAGTAGAAGATATCAATTATATCCTTGGAGATTTTTGAATCACCCTGAAAATTAACATTAAAATCACCACCAATTAGCAATTTACTGTTCTTATTTGATTCACATAACATTTGAAGAGCATAATATAGGTTGTTTTTGAATATGTTTAAATCACCACATGGTGAACGGTATAATGTAACCACAATACATTCTAAAATTGGTATGTTTATACAACAGCTCTCAAAGTGTTTTTTCTTATTTAATTCATTTATGGAATCAATTTTTGTATAATTTATATCATTTCGAACAAAGATACACACACCACCATGTATATATTTACATCTACAAAAACTAGAAGCTAATTTAAAATTACTTAAGTGATATAAGTCTATCTCTTCATCTTTTAACCAATGCTCACTGATCATAGCAATGTTAAAGCCATTACATAACAGAATCGACTCAAGAGAATTACATTTATTTTTTAAACATTGTATATTTAAGTGCATTATCTTAAATTGTTTCTTATTTACTCGAAGGTTATCATTTGTGAGAGTCTGGGGTATAAAAAATTTTTTGTGCTATGCTGACTTTGCAGGTCTGAGTGATGTTGTGCTGAGAGAGTGCTTACAATCTCATGCCCCAATGACAAACTATTTCTCAGATCGCTTGTTTCAATGTGACCTAATACCAGCCTATCACCGTTATAATTTTCTGCTGTTGAGTCACTCACGTTTAATACTGCGGTGCTATCCCTTGGTGGTAGTCCTTCTTCGCATATGGTGTTAATAAATTTCAAATTGTTTTTTGGAAAAAACTTTGCACGATGTACACTATTTCTTATACTTAGGGCCAAGGATTCACAGCTATATATTTGTGTGTCAGTGGGATTTATCTCTAGGTACGAGATGTTTCCTTCTGCATACTTATTAAATCTGGGGCAGACGGCGTTAAGTATTATTTATAAACATACATATCCCTTGCCCTTCAAGGCGCTAATGTGTGTACTTAGCGCCGTCTGCCCCAGATTTAATAAGGTGCCTTTAGACACCAAACCTTACACTTGCGCAAACAACGCATGCGAATATATGTAATCAAATGACAGATGGAGGTTCATCTAATACAGTTTCTGTGAATAAAATTCTGATTTTTATACAAAAGAAAGTGAGTTTTCTGCCATAAGTGGAGGGTTTATTGTTCTATAAAGGACATATTGTGATCTTAATAAGGAAAAAGACCATATCCAAGTGCTGTTGGTGTATAAATTAGTGCATGAAAAAGTGCGTCATAAGAAAAATAAAAATTTTTTTTTTTTTTTTTGAGAAACGGTTCGTATGCACGCAAAACTAATTTCAGATTCGTGTTCTACGACCCTAAAATAGGGTATCCTGAAAAAATCACGCAAATATTCGAGGTTTCCGTTCTCCTTTAGTATTACCAAAAATATCAAGCTAAAATTATATTATGCAACCCTCATAACAATATATGCTACAGCTCAACTTATATTTACAAACAAAATACAAAACGTAAATGTATCCCATTGGTGCTGAATTTTATTGTTTATTTTCCTTGTTGCCTATCAGACCAAGAGATGGTGATACCTGTCTTTTATGAAATCAGAACTCTGTCACCGAGAAACAGTCTTTCTCTTTATTTAGGTCTAAGGGCAATAAAATGTCTGATGTGTTCGGCAACTTTTAAGAGTCTTAGAAAGGTTTCGAAAAGAGAAAATAAGGAAGAGAGCAAAAATAAAAATCGATATCTACTTTTATAAAGTAGTAAGAGATAGATAGATAGAGATAATTTATTAGCATTTGTTGCTATACATAGACAATCTAAGCTTACAGATTACTACTATTTTAAATACCTACACAAACATATAGAATAAATAAAACATAATACTACACATTTAGAAACAAGACTTACCATACTTTGAAATACTTCTCTTAAATACATTTACATTATTAATATCTTTAAGATATGCCGGGAGAAAATTATGTAAACTTAGACCCTTGTAAAATAATGAATTTTGTGTCTTAGTCTTTTTTGCTGTCGAAACGAAAATATTACTAGCATTTCTTGTATTATATCTATGGATATCACTCACAAAAACAATTTTATCACACATATATTTAGGTAACAGCTTATGGACCATTTAAAAAATAAATAATAGATTATGGTATAACATTCTCTGGTTTATACTCATAAACAGCAAACAGTCTAACATATCACTAATTCTTGCATAATGATTTATTTTTAGAATAATACGCATGTAGTTTCTGTCAGTTACTCTTCTTCTTTTGTACAATAATTCTATTAATTAATTCATCCTTATCACTGCTTACTTCTTTTGGTACAACAATTTTTAATTTTGGGTACACTCCCTTAGGTTTTTTTTTAACAAAAAAGACTAGTTCATCAGTGACTTTGGCATTATCAAACATAAGTGCTTGCTTATTAGATAGTGGTCATTGAGGCAGTCACAAACATAGGCGGATCCTTCTTGTTTGCTAAATTGTTCATTAGATATTGAGTGCTTGAAGAAGGTAATTGTACAATAATAATTTTTTATTGCCTAATATACTTAGTGTTTCTATATTTCTTTTTGTGACTCATCCAATGTCAAATTATTTCACGTAAATGAGAAGATAAAATATTTTTATTTGTCATTTCTCATTTGGTACGGTACTATTGTAATTATTATACACCGAGTATATTAAATGTTTACTATGCCTTGGTTTATTGTCATCTATCGTACAATGTAGTATTTTGGGGTAACTCCAGTAACACCGAGAGAATATTGATTGCTCAAAAAAGAATTATGAGATTAATTTTCGACATAATACCCAGAAACTCATATAAGCCGTTCTTCGTAAAATATAACATCTTGACATTTCCCTCAATTTATATATATCGCTGCTTATTACATATGAAATTTAATTTAAACTCCTACCAACAAAATAGTGATTTGCATAATTATAATATGCGTCATGGTAACATGATCAGGCTTGATCAGCATAAATCTAGTACATTTGAAAAATCATGTTCTTATGCTGGAACTAAATTTTTTAATCATCTACCAGAAAATTTCAAGGATATATTATGTACTCATAAATTAAAAAAAAAAATTAAAGAATATCTTATTGAAAAATGTTGTTACATCATAAATGAGTTTCTTATATAAGATGTTATTATTTTAGCCTAGTCACATAATATTGTTAGATATAGTTATAGTCACACTTTTTAACAATTATATTTTAAATTTTTGTATTTTGTATTGTTGTAAGATTTTAAAATGTATCTCTGACCATTCCTATACTGTGAAAACAGTCGTATTGGAAAATAAATATTTATTATTATTTATTTATTATTATTGGCCAAAACGAGATGAGGACAAACTGTTGTAGGCTCAAGAACTTGCGAATAATATGGCAAGTATTAAGAATTACCGATTTCTGCAGATCACTACTTAGAGAGTAGATGCCAAGGTTGGTTAAATTCAAGGCAAGAGAGGGTGATAGATACAATACCGGTGACAGATTATAGTGGCGGAAAGCTTTAATCGACAAAGGCGGTGCGAGTTGAGACGCTAAAAATGCAGACCCCAAACATAAAGATGACCTACTCTCTCATTTTAATGCACGCAACATAAAAGACAAGATATTAGACAAGACTTATTTGTGCTAGTACGAGGAAATTTCTGGAACATTCTGTTTAGAAATTAGTGTAGTTTTATATAAGTGCTTTCAACTGAGAAGTGATATAGACTTTAAATAAAATTTGTTAGCGCCTTTTTAAGAATTTTTGGATATAAACAAGAAGCATGGCTGCCGAAAAGCAAATGCAAGACATGTTCGAGCAATTTAGAAAAATGATGCTAGACCAAAAAGAAGAACAAGAGAGACGCGAAGAAAAAAAAGAAAGGAAACGTCAGGCAGAAAAAGAAGAACAAAAGAAATAACACCAAGAAGAAAAAGAAGAACAAGAAAGACGTCAAGAAGAAAAAGAAAGACGATGTCTAGAAGAGAAAGAAGAACAAGAAGGAAAACGTCAGGAAGAAAAAGATGAACTATGCAAAATGATGCTAGATCAGGAAGAGAGACGTGAAGAAAAATTAAGGAAAATTATACAGGGGCAACAAGATGTTATTCTTTCAGCCACTGAAGACCTCAAAAGTGAAATTAAAGAAGATATAGGCAACATAAAGACTGAAGTAAGTGAAATGAAAGGAAAAGTTACTGGCGTCGAAGAAAAAGTTACTGGTGTCGAAGGGAAAGTTACCGATATAGAAGGAAAATTTCAGGTAGTTAAGGGAGAGGTAGAACAACTTAAGCGACAGTTAAGAGCGCAAGGAGGCTGGCAAGTATTATCATCATCAGGTCCTCGATTACAACTGCCTTTCTTTGATGGTCAAACTTCTTGGTCAACCTACAAAAGACAGTTTGAGGCAGCAGCATGCGCAAACAATTGGAGTAATGGAGACAAAGCTATGGCATTGGTGCTAGCATTAAGAGATCAAGCCTCAGAGTTGCTTCAGACTATCCCAGTGACGCAGCAACGGGATTTTAAAGTTGTGGAGGCTGCACTAGATCTAAGATATGGCGACCAACACCTCGCCCAAGTATACCGGACTCAGCTCAAATCACGCACACAAAAGGCTGGGGAAAGTTTAGAAGATTTTGAAGCAGCTGTTGAGCGACTGATATACCTGGCTTACCCGGATGCACCCAAAGAATTCCAGGAACAATTAATAGTTGGTACTTTCATTGATGGCATAAGAGATGAGGAGATCAGGCGAGTCCTTAGATTATCTCGAGATAAGACTGGTAGCGAAGCCTTGATCCATGCCCTCGAAGTTGAAGCCGCTTATAAAGAGACTCCACGTCCGAGAGTACGAGCCATGAAAGTAGAAGAAGACCGACCATTTAGGAAAATCAAACATGGAATCTTTGATGGCTGACATACCCAAAATGATAAGCCAGTTGATGACCGAACCAGATGCTCCAAGGAAGTAGGAAAGAGAACAGAGCGATGAACAGCCAAGGGAGGTGATCCATTGTTATAAGTGTGGCAAACCAGGGCATATTAAGCGAAACTGTCGGCAGCGGGGCCCTGAGAGAGTAAATGCCGCAATGACTGAAGAACCGCAGGAAAACTAAAGATAGCCAGCACCTTGGGGGCTGTGTTGGCTGGTGAACGTGGTGTCCCCAGAGAGATACGGGTTTCCCAGATTAGAAGTGTCCCAAGTAGTCTGCTGTTGGATGGATATGTAAACAAAAGGAAATGTATCTTCACTATCGACACAGGTGCCGCGTCATCAATAGTGCGACCCGGATTTTTATCAGGAATAAAAGTTGATAAAAAGCCAAAATGGATTGGTCGTTCGAACAGCCACAGGAGACAGGGTAAGGGTTCATGGAGAAGTTGACCTAGATCTGCAGTTTGGACGCCTGTGGTTTAGTCATAGAATTATCGTGGCTGACATCTCTGATGATTTCATTTTGGGGCTGGATGTTATGGGAGTACAAGATCAATTTATACTTGACGTGGTAGAACGAGTCCTAAAGATTGGAAATGAAGAATTTATTTTGTCAACAGCAAATGACCGATTTCAAAAAGTGAGGCTACTGACAGCTGAGACAATCAAGATTCCTGCCCGTTC